>CM035848.1:114717817-119517817 GCA_020510985.1 Pholidichthys leucotaenia | reverse complement strand
TAGATGTAAGCTTGTAAATGAAATGTCCTCAGCACTACCAGGGATTTTGGAATGTGTTACTGTTGAGATTGACCTAGACAAAACAAAAAATCTAATCATAAGCTGCATATACAGAACGCCGGGAACTTGCATTGAGACATTCAGAGATAAATTAGTCGAGCTGTACAATAATATTACTAGTAAGAAAATGGTAGCAATTTGTGGAGATTTCAATATTGACCTACTTAATCCACATCAACAAAATGTAGTTACAGAGTTCATGAACTCTGTAACTACTCATAGACTCATAGACTCATGCTGTACATAGGTACAGCATGAGTCTATATCCCACAATAACACATCCCAGTAGAATCACAGTTCACTCTGCTACACTTATTGACAACCTATTTGTCAATGTTCTCGATAAGAAAATAGAAAGTGGATTATTGATAAATGATATAAGCGACCACTTGCCAATCTTTGCACTTATCCATGGCCACACGGGGCCCAACCCAGAAAAAATCTCAAAATCGTTCAGACACAAATCACCAAACGCAATCAGTTCTTTTAAAGAGGACTTGCTGAAGCAAGACTGGACAGAAGTCTATGTATCAGATGTAAATGAAGCCTATGACACATTTATAAACATTGTAACCACTCTTTATGAAAAAAACTGCCCATTAGTTAAAAAAAAGCTTAAACACAAATTTGCTGACAAACCATGGTTAACCAAAGGACTACAAAAGGTGTGTAAAAAGAAAAATTTATTATATAAAGCTTTCATAAAGAAAAGGACAAAAGAAGCAGAGCAACGGTATAAAACATACAAAAATAAGTTAACATATATAATAAGATGCAGTAAAAGAGACTATTATAGTAAAGAACTGGAAAAAAACAAAGACAATATTAAAAATACATGGACAATAATCAACAGTATCCTTGTAAATAAAAGCAGAAATACTAGCTACCCAACTAATATTCCAAAAAATAATAAATCGACTCCGAATGTGAATATAGCTTCACCTGCAGATGAATTTAATAATTTTTTTGTTAACATTGGACCTAAACTGGCCCGAGAAATACCCACTATGGCGCCTACAGGTGATACAATATGCAATAACACTGCTGTAAAAGACACCATCTTCATAAAGAACACAGACGAAAGAGAGGTCATTGAAATTGTTAAATCGTTCAAAAGTAAAACATCTACTGACTGCGATGGTATTGACATGCTACTAGTCAAAACTGTTATCGAATGCATAGTGAAACCACTGACGTATATCTGTAACCTGTCTCTCCAATCAGGTATATTTCCCAATGCAATGAAAATAGCTAAAGTAATTCCGATTTACAAGACAGGCGACAGAGGGGAACTCTCCAACTACAGACCAATTTCACTATTACCGCAATTTTCCAAGATACTTGAAAAAATATTCTATGAGAGAATTGACAACTTCATACTGAAGAATGATTTATTGTGTGAGCAGCAATATGGGTTCAGACACAAAAGGACAACAGCATATGCCTTAATGGAATTTACAGAAAAAATATCAACAGCCATTGAAAATAAAGAGTATTCAGTTGGAGTATTCCTGGATCTTAAAAAAGCATTTGATACAGTAGATCACAATCTATTATTAAAGAAACTACAAAATTGTGGTATTAGAGGGGTAGCACTGTCCTGGTTAAGTAGTTACTTAAAGAATAGATATCAGTTTGCATGTGTTAACAGCAAAAACTCAGAGTTACTGAAGGTCACCTGTGGAGTCCCACAGGGTTCAGTTTTGGGACCATTATTATTCAATATGTGTATAAATGATATATGTAAAGTTTCAGAAAAAATGGACTTAATATTGTTTGCTGATGACACTAATCTGCTATGCAGTGGAAACAATTTGGAACAACTTCTGGATACACACGGAAAGGAATTAGGAAAGCTGAAACTGTGGTTTGATTCAAACAAATTAACGCTCAATTTAAGCAAGACAAAATTTATAGTCTTTAACAACCATCACAACTACCCAGTACCCAAACTCAGTGTAAATGGTGTAGAGATTGAAAGGGTATCCGAAACTAAATTCCTTGGAGTAATAATTGATAACAAACTGTGTTGGAAGCCACATATTAATTATATAAAAGGTAAAGTATCCAAATCAATTGCAATATTACACAGAGTGAAAAATTTGCTGAATCAACCCACACTATACACCTTGTACCATTCATTAATACTCCCATACATGACATATTGTAATGAAGAGAGCTATTAGAATAATCAACAAAGCAGCTTACAGGGAACCAACAAACCCACTTTTTCTTAAACAAAAAACTCTCAAGTTGAAAGATCTGATTGACTTTAAAACCGCAATAATAATGTTCAAAGTGAAGAATCTATCACTGCCCGCAAATATCCAAAAGTTGTTCCAAACAAGGGAGAAACGATATCACTTCAGAGGAACATGTATATTTCAAAAGCCTACAGTGAGAACAACCACCAAGCAACACTGTATTTCAGTGCAAGGGTCAGATTATGGAACGATTTTGGACCTGAATTAAAATCATGTACAAAGCTTGGACAATTTAAACAAAAACTAAAGGAAGAAATACTCCAAACATATTTACAAGACGACATGTAAACTCACATAAGGATTGACATTTCCAGCCTGTGTTGTGTTGTAGCTTAGTTTTTTCTTTTTTTCTGTGACACTATGTCTTAGATTTGTTTTTGAATAGTAACCGCTTAACTTAGACTAGTTCAGTTTTCTTTTTCTCTCAGTCACATTTTGTCTTAGCCTTGTTTTAAATTGTAATCGCTCTTGTCTTGTTTTCTCTTTTTTCTCCTTTGAATTCTTGGATGGAATATGAGTGGGCAATATAAGCTGCGGCTTCAGCCATCACCCATTTCGGATAACTCACGTGGAATTGTATAGTAGAATCAGAATCAGAATCAGAATCAGGTTTATTGCCATTGTTCATGTAGTACACAAACTAGGAATTTGTCTCGGTACAGTGCTGCAACATTAAACATGATAAGATAAGAGAAATAAACTATACATGTAGAAGGAGTCTTTGTCTAATTTGACCTTGTTGTTATATTATACAGTTTCTTTTAACCTGTAATGTACTATCCGAAATAAATAAAATTCATTCATTCATTCATTCATTCATTCATTCAAGAAATCAACTGTGGGAGCAATTATTAGAAAATGGAAGACATACAAGACCACTGATAATCTCCCTCGATCTGGGGCTCCACACAAGATCTCACCCTATGGGGTCAAAATTATCACGAGAACGGTGAGCAAAAATCCCAGAACCACACGGGGGACCTAGTGAATGACCTGCAGAGAGCTAGGACCAAAGTAACAAAGGCTGCATCAGTAACACACTACGCCGCCAGGGACTCAAATCCTGCAGTGCCAGACGTGTCCCCCTGCTTAAGCCAGTACATGTCCAGGCCCGTCTGAAGTTTGCTAGAGAGCATTTGGATGATCCAGAAGAGGATTGGGAGAATGTCATATGGTCAGATGAAACCAAAATAGAACTTTCTGGTAAAAACTCGACTTGTCGTGTTTGGAGGAGAAAGAACACCATACCTACTGTGAAGCATGGGGGTGAAAACATCATACTTTGGGGCTGTTTTTCTGCAAAGGGACCAGGACGACTGATCCGTGTAAAGGAAAGAATGAATGGGGCCATGTATCGTGAGATTTTGAGTGAAAACCTCCTTCCATCAGCAAGGGCATTGAAGATGAAACGTGGCTGGGTCTTTCAGCATGACAATGATCCCAAACACACTGCCCGGGCAACGAAGGAGTGGCTTCGTAAGAAGCATTTCAAGGTCCTGGAGTGGCCTAGCCAGTCTCCAGATCTCAACCGCGTAGAAAATCTTTGGAGGGAGTTGAAAGTCCGTGTTGCCCAGCGACAGCCCCAAAACATCACTGCTCTAGAGGAGATCTGCATGGAGGAATGGGCCAAAATACCAGCAACAGTGTGTGAAAACCTTGTGAAGACTTACAGAAAGCGTTTGACCTCTGTCATTGCCAACAAAGGGTATATAACAAAGTATTGAGATGAACTTTTGTTATTGACCAAATACTTATTTTACCGAGGAATTTACCAATTAATTCATTAAAAATCCTTCAATGTGATTTTCTGGATTTTTTTTTTCTCATTTTGTCTCTAATAGTTGAGGTATACCTATGATGAAAATTGGAGACCTCTCTCATCTTTTAAGTAGGAGAACTTGCACAATTGGTGGCTGACTAAATACTTTTTTGCCCCACTGCATATAGGGACACAGAAATTAACTAACATAGGACAGCTGGGTAACTAATTAGGATCAAATGAAAACACACGTGAGTGGCTGGAGGAATGAAAGGATGACGGGAGAGACTAGAAAACAATAGTTGAAATAAGAAACTAAGGATTCACAAACTACTAATGATAACAGAATCGTGCCAATAGTTCAAAAATAACAGAAAGCATGGACAAGATCTCCAGATCATGACATGTTTAAAGCTTGCTGCACAACATTCAGGCAAGCCAGTAAAATACCAGGAGAATACACCAACATGTAAAGTGTCCCAGAAGAGGGGAAAGAACACTGGATCATGTTTACAGCAACATTAAGCACGCCAACAGAGCCACCCCCTCCCCCACCTTGGACAATCAGACCATCTATCTCTGCTTCTAATACCTGCCTACTCCCCCCTTAGGAAGAGTTCCCACCCAACCAAACAAACAATTAAAACCTGGCCTGAAAACTCTCTTCTCCAGCTACAAGACTGCTTTGGCTGCTCTGATTGGAGCATCTTTGAACAGCAGGACCTGGACTCCTACGCCAAATCTGTCCTTTTCTACATCAAATGCTGTGTAGAAAATGTGACACATCTGAGTATTTCCAAACCGCAAACCCCAGATGA
Organism: Pholidichthys leucotaenia; assembly: GCA_020510985.1. Taxonomy (NCBI): domain Eukaryota; kingdom Metazoa; phylum Chordata; class Actinopteri; order Cichliformes; family Pholidichthyidae; genus Pholidichthys; species Pholidichthys leucotaenia. The sequence continues at coordinate 119,512,916 of CM035848.1, read as the reverse complement.
CCAATGAAGTCAAGGCTCTGATCAGAGCCCTCAACTCAGCCTTCAGACAGAGGGCCAGCTCTTTGTACAGCACTGCTAGAGCTAACCTGAGGAGAGGCATAAAACTCACTAAAAACACCTATAAGAGGAAGGTGGAGGGCCTCCTCACAGACAACAACCATCAGCAGATGTTGAGAGGCATTCAGGCTCTCACCAACTACAGGGGCCAGGGCCCCCCAGCATCAGACAGCAGCCTCACTCTGGCAGAGGAGCTTAACAGCTTCTTTGCCCAGTTTGAGCACACCTCCCCCCAAACCCGCCCCGTTCCTGCCCTCTCTCCCTCCTCCCCCTTCTCTCTCCCCTCCCCCTCTCTCTACAGGTGCACGAGGCGAGGAGGCAACTGAGAGCAGTGAAGCGCCGCAGAGGTGCTGGTCCAGACGGCATCCCGGGAGCGGTGGTTAAAGCATGTGCAGACCAGCTGGCAGGGATCCTCACCAAGCTGTTCAACCTCTCCCTGATACATGCCACTGTCTCCTCCTGCTTCAAGGCCTCCATTGTCATCCCCACCCCCAAAAAGGCCGCAATTGATAGCCTGAATGACTATAGACCCATAGCACTCACCTCTGTAGTCATGAAGTGTTTTTAGCGACTGGTGTCCCAGCACATCAGGGACTGTCCTCCCCCCTCCTTTGACCCCCATCAGTCCGCCAACAGGGAGAACCAGTCTATGCAAGATGCCATTCCCACCACTCTCCATAGAGTGCTGAACCACCTGGAAAACCCAAGGAGCTGCATGAGGATGCTCTTTATGGACTACAGCTTAGCTTTTAACACCATCATCCCAGACATCTCGATCAACAAATTGCACCTCCTCCAGATCCCCCCTACCTGCTTCTGGATAAAGAACTTTCTCACCAACTGCCCACAAACAGTCAGACTTGGCCCCCACCACTCCTCCACACTGGCTCCCCCCAAGGCTGCGTGCTAAGCCCTCTACTGTTCTCCCTGTACATCTTTGACTGTATTCCAACTCACCCAACTACCATCATCGTGAAGTACGTGGACGACACCACCTTGGTTGGGCTCATCACCAACTATGATGAGAAGGCATACAGGGTGGAGGTAGAGAATCTGCTGCTGTAATTCCAAGCAAACAACCTGAAACTGAATGTCCAAAAAACCAAAGAGCTCATACAGGACTTCAGGAAAAACGGACAGGACCCCCCCCCCCCCCCCCATAAATGGTGACCGTGTGGAAAATGTCCCCGCCTTCAGGTTCTTGGGCACCCACATCTCCTCTGACCTCTCCTGGACTGTCAACACCAAGGCCCTGGTGAAGAAAGCCCAGCAGCAGCTGCACTTCCTCCGTATCCTGAGGAAGCACAACCTGGACCAGAAGCTGCTGCTGGCCTTCTATCGCTGCTCAGTGGAGAGCGTGCTCACCTACTGTCTGGGTGTGTGGTACACCGGCTCCACGGCCGAGAACAGGAAGGCTGTGCAGAGGGTCATCAACACCTCCCCAAAAATTATTGTCAGCCCTCTACCCTCCTTGGAAGACATCTACAGATCCTCCTGTCTCAGAAGGACCAAGGCCATCACAGGAGACCCCTCACATCCCACCCACCACCTGTTTGACCTGCTTCCCTCTGGAGGACGGTTCAGATCAATCAGGACCCACACCTCCAGATTGACAAACAGTTTCTTCCCCTGGGCCATCCAAACTGCCAACAGTCAGAGGCCCCACCTCCCTTCCTCCCTACGCTCACATGCACTGAACTGAGGACCTTTTAATTATCACAATAGCTCACCTGTCTTTGCACTCTTCACTTTCATGTATATTGACCCATCTGTGAAATCATTACTGTATGTACTTTTGATAATCCTTGGGCTATTTTACTCAATTATGTGTTCTGTACTCGGCATTCTTATGTACATACCCATGAGGCCACTATTGCACCTGTGAATATACTTATGGGCTATTTTTATTTTTTCTTTTCTTTTTATTTCAGTCGTATGGCTAATCGTGTGTCTTGTAACTGTGTTTTACTCAAATTATTCTCTCTTACTTTATTGCGCAGTAGCTTGGTGGAGCACCCACAGTTTTGTTGTGCTGTACAACTGTACAATGACAATAAAGCCTATTCTATTCTATTCTATTCTATATAGTCTGGTCACATGAGGCCAACATTGTCCTTTTTGGATGCCACAACACACAGCATGTTTGGAGGAGAAATGGCACTGCACATCCCATCATGGTGTGGGGGTGTTTTTTCAGCACATGGTAGAGGCAGACTTCATATAATTAAAGGAGAGATGGATAGACAAATGTACAGAGACATCCTTGATAAGAACCTGTTGCCATCTACCAAGATGCTGAAGATGAATCGAGGGTGGACATTTCAGTAAGACAATGAACCCAAACACACAGCCAAGGAAACTCTCAACTGACTCCAGAAAAGGAAAATAAAGCAGCTAGAATGGCCCAGTCGGTCACCTGGCCTGAATCCAATTTAAAATCTATGGAACAAATTGAAGATCAGAGATTGTAGAAGACATCCACGGAACCTTCAAGATTTGACAGTTTGTGTGGAAGAATGGAGTAAAATCACTCCTGAGCAATGCTTACACCTAGTTTCTCCATACAGGAGGTGTCTGGAAGCTGTTATTACCAACAAAGGCTTTTCTACTAAATATTAAATGAATTTCACCAAGTGTGTTCAATACTTATTCCCTGTGTCATTCCACTTTATTGAATATACAGTAAATTGTTTTGTGAACACAGTTGTATCACTTTCTTTGTATGCATAGATTACTTGAGTTTTTACTGAAATCTGGTGAAAATCTCAGGTCAATGGCTCCATCAGAAATATGTTTAATGAGAAAAATGGCGACATTGTTGAGATGAAATAACCAGACCGAACTTTCCAATCAGACAAACTTTATTTCACTCCCACATCTTCCAGAATCAGAACGTTAAACATGTGAAGCAGGGACTGTCTCTTTTATATCCCAAAACTCACACCTCGCTGCTACCTGAGGTCCTGCATTCACCATTCACTCTCCCAAGACAATTCCCCTTACCCCCCAGCCCTTTGATCTCCATGCTCTCTCAGTCTGAGAGGAAAACTACTGAACTCTACAGCATGGGTCCCCCACACCGCCCCCCCCAGAGTCTCAGACTGGGTGTTAACTCTCCCGTCCTCACAGCTTCAGCCTCTGCCCATAGCTGCTGTAACGGGGGGTCTTCGGCTCCGCGACGCTGCTGTGCCGGTGGGGGATTCCTGGGGGTGTGTCTGTCTGTGGGGGGACAATGGAGGGGGGGGACATTCAGCATGCTCGTGACTGCTGTGATGAATCATTTACCTGGGGAGCTCTTAATGGGGGTCTTCCTCGCCGAGGGGCTCGAGCCAACACCAGCTGCTTGTCTGCCACAACAAAGGCGGGCTTAAGCCTGTCCATACAAATTCTCTCTCGGCAACCCCCAGGTCTAACACAAAATGTTTGTCCCCGGTTTCCAGTACTCTGAACGGGCCATCGTAGGGTGGGCGCAATGGGGCCCGGTGGGCATCGTGCCTGACAAACACGAAAGCCGCGTCCTTCAAGGTTTTTGGCTCAAAAGCGCGAGGAAGACAGTGGTGGGCCGGACCCGGGAGCATCCGTGCGTCTGCGCTATGCTGTGAGGGCGGGGACGGATCGGTGTTCGGTGCGGGGTTATCTGGTAAAAACTCCCTGGGGAGCTGCAGGGGCTGCGTAAAAACCAGCTCTGCTGGGGAAGCCGCTAAATCCTCCTTCAGTGTGGAACGCAACCCTAATAGAACCCACGGCAACCGGTCCACCCAATTTGCATTTGTAAGTGAAGCCCTGAGCGCTGCTTTCAGTGACCTATGGAAACGCTCGCATAACCCATTGGCCTGTGGGTTGTATGCAGTCGTGCGATGAATTGAGATGCCCAGCCTCTGGGCCATCGTTGACCAGAGGTTGGAAACAAACTGCAGGCCTCGATCGGACGTGATGCCCGAAGGGGTGCCAAAACGTGCCACCCATGTTGTTAAAAAGGCGTGTGCCACATCTGCGGACGTGGTGGAAGCTAGTGGGACTGCTTTGGGATAACGCGTGGAGCGGTCCACCACTGTCAGGAGGTGTGTGAACCCCTGCGATGGCGGGAGGGGGCCGATGAGGTCCACGTGAACGTGGTCGAACCTCTTAGCCGGGATATGGAATGGCTCAAGGGGGGCCTTTGTGTGCCTGTGCACTTTGGCTCGTTGGCACGCTACACGGGCTGCAGCCCACTCTTTCACCTGTTTGCACAGGCTCGGCCAGACAAACTTTGCTGCCAACATTTTGACTGACACTTGTACGCCTGGGTGTGCCAGGGAGTGAACCGACTCAAAAATGCGGCGTCGCCAAGCGGTTGGTACCACCGGGCGTGGACGGCCTGTGGAGACGTCACAGATTGGGGGGGTCCCCCATCTTGCATAACTCTGCTCTCCAGCCTTAACCCTGTTGGTCCAGACTGGAGCGCGCAAACGTCAGCATCACCGATCTGCTCTGCGACCATGGCCGTGTAATCTATCCCCACGTAGACTTGGGCCACTAAGGCACGTGAGAGACAGTCAGCTACCATGTTGAGTTTACCGGCCACATGACGAATGTCGGTCGTAAACTCCGAGATCGCGGCCAGCTGTCTCTGCTGCCGGCCCGACCATGGTTAGGAAACCTTGGCCATCATGTACGTTAGCGGCTAGTGGTCCATGAACGCAGTGAAGGTGCACCCTTCCAGCCAGAACTGGAAGTGGCATATGGCCAGGTGGAGAGCCAGCAACTCCCTATCGAACGCGCTGTATTTACGCTCATTTTCATGCAAAGACCTGCTAAAAAAGGTGAGCGGCTGCCAAGAACCGGTGACACACTGCTCCACGACGGCCCCTATGGCCACGTCTGATGCGTCTGTAGTGAGCACAATCTGAGCCTCTGGGTCTGGGTGCTCCAGCAGTGCAGCATTCGCCAGAGCTGTTTTAACCTCGGAAAATGCTTGCTCCCACTCCGGAGTCCAGTCAACTCTGTCCGCCGGCTTCCGTTTCTTAAGCGGGGCGTACAACGGCTGCATGAGCTGGACTGCGCAGGGGAGGAAACGATTGTAGAAGTTCACCATCCCCAAAAACTCCTGCAGCGCCCTGACCGTCTGAGGCCGGGGAAAATTCGCCACGGCGCGCACCTTGTCTGGCAAGGGTATCGCTCCCTCCGGTGCGATGCGGTGTCCCAAAAAATCGATCCCCATCACGCCAAACTGGCATTTCGCCGGGTTGATTATTAACCCGTGCTCCTCCAACCTCCAGAAAACCGTCCTGAGGTGGGCTACATGTTCATCCTCGGACGCGCTGGCCACTAGGATGTCATCCAGGTAGACGAACACAAACGGCAGATCGTGCAACACTGCATCTATCATGCGGTGGAATGTCTGTGCTTCGCCTTTTAACCCGAAAGGCATGCACAAAAACTCAAACAGACCAAACGGGGTTATTACCGCTGTTTTAGGTATGTCCTCTGCACGCACTGGGACCTGGTGGTAACCACGGACCAGGTCTATCTTAGAAAAAATATGTGCCCCGGCGAGGTGAACGGAAAAATCCTGAATATGGGGGATCGGGTAGCAGTTGTGCCCTGTGGTGTTGTTTAATCTGCGGAAATCTCCGCAAGGTCGCCACGATCCCTCGGCCTTAGGGACCATATTTAGTGGGGATGCCCATGGGCTGTTTGATCGTCTGATGATGCCCAGCCTTTCCAAGTTGGCAAACTCCTCGCGCTCTATGGCCAGTTTAGCTGTGTCCAGGCACCGAGGTTGTGCAAAAACGGGTGGCCCGGTGGTGGTAATAAAGTGCTCCACCCCATGTTTAGTGATGGCCGCCGAAAACGTCGGGACCGTGAGTGCTGGGAACTGGGTGAGCAGTGTGTGGAACTTATCACCTGGAGCTGTGACGTTGGCCAGCGTTGTTGGCCCAGCTCCTTGAGCTGTACAGGGAAGAGAATCAAAAGACATTGCATTAATCAGGTGTCTCTTAGTAACATAGACTAGTAGTCCGTGTGCACACAAAAATTAGCGCCTAAGATTGGGAAACTGCATACCGCTATGACGAATGTCCACTGGTACGTACGGCCGTGCAAGGATACAGTCAGTGTCCTCTCACCAAAAGTCTTAATGTCTGAGCCGTTTGCAGCTTCAGCTCGGGGCCTCTAGTTCCCGCTAGCCGGTCGGCGTAGGATGGCAGGATGTGACTCTTTTGGGAGACGGAGTCCACAAGGAATCGTCTCCCCGAGCGTGAGTCTGTCACATAGAGCAGCTTGCTTTCTTCACCGGCGATCGCAGCTGCTATCGACTGCCGGTCCTGGCGTTTCCCGAATGCTCAAATTGGCACGGTGGCACGCATCGGCGTGTGTCCTCTCCAAAACGGCGGTGGTAGGAGCAGAGCGTGTCTCTCTGGTGCTTCCTGGCCCCTGCTGGCACTATCATCGCTGGCTCCTCACTTCCATTGGCCGTCCCGCTGGGTTCCAATGCCACTGCATTCACTGTGAGGGCTCTGGTGGTGAGGATGATCCGATCTGCCTCCTGGGCTAGCGCACGATAGTCACGCGAGGCCAGCAACAGCGAGTTGGCAAGGACCACTCTGGCCGCCGTTGGGAGGTTCCGGAGGAAAAGGTGGGCAAATAGAAAATGCCCGTCGTCTGTGCCCATCCACATCAATATCTTCTCCATCCATTCGACCGCCGACCCGTCTCCCAACTCGGAGCGTGTCAGGAGCCTCTCCGCTCTCTCGCAGTCCAAGAGCGTGTAGCGCCGGGTCAGCACGGCTTTGAGAGCCCTGTATTTGTCGTGGGCTGGGGGCTGTTTAAGCAGGCTCGCTACTTGCTGAGTAGCGCGAGCGTCCAGCGCTGCGACCACGTAGTAATACCTGGTGTCATCTGCCGTTATTCCCTGGAGCGCGAACTGGGCCTCGGTGTGGAGGAACCAAGACTTCAGGTCGTGCAGCCAAAAGTCCGGTAGTTTGACCGAAATGGTGCACGCATTGTTGGGGCTTCCCATCCAGGTTGTCTCCGGGGTGTTCGCCTCATGTTCCATTCTGCGTCAAGGATCACCAGTGTGGAGATGAAATAACCAGACCGAACTTTCCGACCAGACAAACTTTATTTCACTCCCACATCTTCCAGAATCAGAACATTAAACATGTGAAGCAGGGACTCTCTCTTTTATATCCCAAAACTCACACCTCCCTGCTACCTGAGGTCCTGCATTCACCATTCACTCTCCCAAGACAATTTCCCTTACCCCCCAGCCCTTTGATCTCATGCTCTCTCAGTCTGAGAGGAAAACTACTGAACTCTACAGCATGGGTCCCCCACAACGTGTTCAATGCTTATTTTCCCCGCTGTATTTGAAGGCCGAGAAATGTGAGTTTCACACCACCACAACCACATTCCTGGAGTTTATTATTTCTGATGGCCAAATCAAACCAGATCCCAAAAAGATCCAAGCAGTCACTCATTGGCCCACACCTTCAACCAAGAAACAATTACAGTAGTTGTGGGGATTTGCTAATTTCTACCCCAGATTCATATGGAACTACAGTACAGCACTGTTGCTTCCCCTTTGACCCGTCTGACATCCACTAAGATGCCCTTCGCCTGGTCAGATGAGGCTAACACAGCCTTTTCCCAGCTCAAGGCCAAAATTACAGAGGCACCTATTCTGACTCAGCCCGACCCCGAACATCAGTTCATAGTGGAGGTGGATGCCTCAGACATTGGGGTAGGTGCAGTCCTCTCCCAGCGCTTGGTTACTGACCATAAAATCCATCCCTGTGCATTTTTCTCTTGTCCGCCAAGAGGAAGTATGACATCAGTAACTGAGAGCTGCTGGAAGTTTAGCTAGCACTGGAAGACTGGCAGCATTGGCTGGAAGGTTCGACTCAGCCATTTTTAGTCTGGATGGATCATAAAAACCTTGTCTAAACTCATGGCTAGCCAGATGGGTGCTGTTGTCTGTTTTAGCTTTACCCTGATCTACAGACCTGGCTCTAAGAATGCTAAACCTGATTCTCTTTCCAGACAGTTTGCTCCTGACTCTGTGACTCTTGAGGAGGATACCATCATCTCAGGCTCTGCTGTCATTGGATCCTTCACATGGGACATTGAGCGGAGGGTGAGAGAAGCTCAGGTCACCATCCCGGACCCTGGGGGGGCACCGGGCCAGATGTTTGTTCCTGCAGTGGTGAAGGGGGGGGGGATCATTCACTGAGTGCACACGGCAAAGTTTTCCTGTCATCCAGGAAGGGCCCTTTCCTCCCTTCGCCGCATCTTCTGGTGGCCGACTATGGATTGTGATGTCCAGGAATATATTAAGGCCTGTCCTTAGTGCTCTGCAGGCAAGTCCCTCACCACCCATCCCGCTGGGTGCTTCCTCCCCTCCATATCCCCAGTCACCCCTGGTTGAACATTGCTCTGGACTTCGTCACAGGGTTGCCACCCTCAAATGGCTACACCGTCATCCTAACAATCCTGGATATGTTCTCTAAAGCTGCACACTTTGTTCCCCCTACACAAGTTACCATCTGCCTTGGAGATGACCAACTTGCTCATCAGCCATGTTATCAGGCTGCACGACATACCAGGTGACATTGTCTCAGACCATGGCCCTTAGTTTGTGTCACAGGTATGGCGCACATTCTGCAAATCCAATGGGGCTATGGTCAGTCTATCCTCTGGCTACCACCTGCAGTCCAATGGGCAGTGTGAGCCGACAAGGAATTTGAGGCCTTTCTTCAGTGTGTCACCACATTTGAGCCTGCGTCTTGGCGCACCTACCTTCCCTGGGTGGAGTACACCCACAGCACCACCACCTCTGCTGCCACAGGGTTCTCTCCCTTTGAAATGTCAGTTGGCTATAATCCTACTCTCCTTTCCATCACGGAGGAGGAGATCGCTGCGCCCAGTGTTGCTGACCACATGGCCAGATGCTGGCATTTCTGGAGGGACACCAAGATGGCGCTGCTCTGCTCCAGGGAGGAAAACATCAAATTGGCCAACCGGAGGAGGACTCCTGCCCCTGCCTACATGGTAAGCGAGAAGGTATGGCTTTCAATTAAGATCTTCCCACTCAAGACAGATTGTAAGACGTTGGCTCCCCATTTTGTTGGCCCATTAAATGTTAACGCCATTGTTAACCCTACCTCTGTTCAGCTTTGCCTTCCTCCCTTTCTCCGTGTTAACTCTGTGTTCCACGTTTCCCAATTCAAGCCAGTATTTACCAGCTCCCTCTGCCCACCTTCTAAACCCCCATCACCACCGAAGATGGTAGATGGAGGACTGATACACGCAGTCAATTGCATCATTGATGTTCATTGCCGGGGTTATGGCATACAGTACCTGGTGGACTGGAAGGGCTATGGAGCTGAGGAAAGCTCGTGGCTCTCCAGGTCATTCATTATGGATGGCTCCCTAATCGACACTTTTTACCAGCAACCCCCCAACAAGCCCCGAGTAATGCCAGGAGGCATTTCTTTAGAGGGGGTACTGTAAGGGTTTCAGAGCTACACATATTTGCCTTTCTCTCCCTTTCCACTAATTGGCTTCCTCCCTGCAGCTGCACTCACCACCTGCAGGCAGTCAGGGAGGGCTCACTCCTGCTTCTCTGCCTGGGCACGTCGTGCCTTCCTGCCAAGTCAGCCTATGCCTCAGTATTGTGTGCAACCTGGAATAAGCCTGTCTTCTTGCCTTGTAAATAGTTCTTGGACTTGTTCGCCTTGTTTGTGTGTGTTCTCCCCAGGATTCCTTTCCTTGTGCGGCAGACCGGATTCCCTGGCAGATTTAGTCACCCTTCCCCAAGTAAGTTGACTTACCATCACTTACAGTGCACTGTCATCCTTGCTTCCTTTTTCCCCACAGTCCAGGCCTCGCCAGCCTGTTTTGCACTTTCACTGTTCCCACTCACGAAGACCAGAGGTGGAACCTAGTAGTAGGTTCTGTTGCCAGAGCATCTGCCTTACCATTTGCAGCCTGCAGGTTGGTGCTGTTCTCTCCAGTGGAATCTGTAAGAACCCCAAACAAACATATGTATTACTAGCCATTATCTTGTTCACAAAGCTGACATTTTCCTCTGCTCTCTCCTCACAGGGCTGCCAGACTCTCCGAATGCTTCCTGCAGAAATATATTCAATAAAATCATTGTAAACACTTTGATATTGTCTCCAATCGTGTCTGCTTTTGGGTCTGAAAACACAAACTTTGCCAAATTTGTTCTTCATGACTTAGCATTGTATATATGGGTTTAAAAAGTAAAGCTCCATAATTACAATATTTGAATAACTATATCAATAATATCATAAGAGGATATTAAGACTCTTGCATTTGTTTACAGAGAACCTCTTTCATATTTGTTTACATCACTCTATATTTCTTGTATTTTACTGTTTGTCAATATAACCACATATTTTAAATGACACTCTTGAAGTGGACGATGGATTCTCACTTTATTGTAGAGTGCATGTTACCTAATTATATTAGCTATTTCATGATTTATTAAAAATAACCTGTCGACTGGATAAGAAAATTGCTCAAATACTGAACTGAGTCTTCATGCGATTCACACCTGCACTCTGCAAGTAGAAATTCCATTACAAAAACAACAATAAGCAGGGGAAGCATTTTATTTGTGTGCTGCTATAGGCAGTGAGATAAATGACTATGTTTGATTAATAATTGCATTTACTAATGCTTAAGGAAATTTTACATAATAGAGCTATAGAATATCAGGAATCCTGCTGTTGTTTGCAGTTTTATAGACATGAGCTCTGCGCAATTGCTCTGTGTACAGCTTATAATTTTTTTGATCTTCACAAATCACCAAATGATGGATGTTAAGATGCAGGAGATGCATATAGTAAGCCTAACTACTGACAAAACCCTATGTTATTTTTAAAGTGACAAACCAGTTTACTTACTACGTTCCAAAACTAAAATGCATGTGCAGTCTTGAAAATTGCATGTTTCATTAGGGGGTGTTTTGCACTTGATTTACTAAGAAAGATTGAATGTTTGATGACAAGTGCAAACCGGAGGACGTGGATGAGCATTAAATGTGTTTCATTGCATCCCCGTGGAAGGTTTCATTTGGAAATTGACTCTTGCAAACTATAGAGAAAATACTGTCACGATTGGAGGTACCCAGAGAGTGCATCCTTCTGCCAAGGCCATATCTTGCAACGTTAAAGAAAGTGAAAATGTGGTCAGAATCTGCATCCTGAAACAGATCACCTCCAAAATCTAATGGGCTCATCTGTAGCCCAAAGGCCACCTCCAGTGAAAAAAAAAAAAAAAAAAAAAAATCAAAATCCACCCTGTAGTTTGTGTGTAATTCTGCTCACAAACACACAAACAAACCAGCATGAAAACATTACCTTCTTGGTGGAGGTAGCAAATTTATTAGAGAAGATGATATAAGGTGGAGCATGAAGGGACGGTTGCTTTTAATAACACCTCTGCGTATAAAACCGGTGGGAGTGTGGCAGTGGTTAAAATGCCTCTAATACAGTGGAGCAACTGCAGTTCACTATGATGCTCAAGAGAGTGATATAGTGGAGACTGACTCGCTAATTGCAGAACAACTGAAACACCATAATACACTGCAAATTATCGTATTTATCAAATAACATTGATACTGCCCAAGATTTGCTGCAAAAACAATTGAAGCAGTTAAAGATGGATTATAATTTTAAAGTGAGTTGTTTAATTAGTGAGACAAATGTTTAGGTGGAACAGCTGGGTCAATGCCACACAAAGGTAAAGTTACAATTTGCGCTCCAAATCTCTTGCTTTTTCTTTTGTTTCATTGTATGAGGTGGGGGAATCTGGAGTCTGTTCTAGCCAATTAACCATTAGTCATGGCAAGCACCATACCATACCTTACCAAACCAACAAACCTGCAATTAAGGAGATTATGGTTGACTTCAGGAGGGATCACACACAGCACCCCCCTCTGATCATCGATGGTGCAGCTGTGGAGAGGGTGAGCAGCACCAAGTTCCTGGGGGTGCACATCTCTGAGCACTTCTCCTGGTCCAACAGCACCACATCACTGACCAAGAAGGCTCAAACTCGCCTCCATTTCCTCCGCAAACTGAGGCGAGCATGAGTCCCACCCCCCTCATGTGTTCTTTCTACCGGGGCACCATTGAGAGACAGTGTGGTATGGAAGCTGCACCACCGCCTGCTGGAAGACACTACAATGCACAGCAAAAGCAGCCAGCAAGATCATCGGTTCCCCTCTGCCCCCGCTCTCAGACATCTACCTCACCCGTCTCACCCGCAGAGTCATCAGCATCACAGGCGACACCTCCCACCCATCGCACTCCCTCTTCAGCCCCCTGCCCTTGGGAAAAAGGTACCAAAGCCTCCAGGCACTTCCTCCCCCCGGATGGTAACACAATCACCCGCATAATAACTACCTCAGCTGTTGGCACAGAAAGACTGACACACCAACAGTAATACTTTTGCTGCTATACTGTATGTCTCTGCACATTAACGGCAACCATTTGCACAAATGCCATATCTACAGCTGTCTGTCTGTCACTGCAAAACTGATCACGTGCAGTCCTATTTGTTACTAGCTGCACCTACACTGCCGCACTGAACTGCAACTAAAAAAAAAAAGAAACCAGAAACCAAAAAAAAAAGAAGAAAAAAAAGGGAGAAAAAAGAAAAGAAAAGAAAATGTAAATAAAGAGCAGGATTTGAATAGTTTGCATTGAAAATGTTAAGAAATCTGTAGTTGACAGGGGGCTGAAGCTAAAGCTTTGCCTCGGGCGAACGCCTCGGACAAACACCCCGGGCGTTCAGAATGGTGGTGGTGGTTGGGATTCAGCCCCCCCTTCATAAATTCCTGGCTATGCCACTATATCTAGTTGTCTGTATATAGGATTGCTGGGTTTTATCATCATTAATTGTTTATCTCTATTTGCACTATGGGAGGTCTGGGTCTTTCTTGTCACCATTTGCACTATGGGTTGCATTACTGTACATAGACTGCTGTTGTTGTTTTCTTTTTTCAGCCTTATTCCTTTTCCTTTCAAATTATGCCAACCAATGAAGAGAGAGAGAAAAGCCATTTCACTTCTCCTGTATGTCCTGCACGTATAGTAGTACTGACAATAAAATCTTTGAATCTTGAATCTTTGAATCCCATCCCATCCCATCCCATACCATCCCATACCATACCATACTAGAAGAGACGTATAAAACAGAAGTGCTAATAAACATTACATTTTACACTACTGGTGATGCATGGGCACGACCATCTGGAAGTACTAAACTGACCATACCCATGGACTGTAAATAAAAATGGAAATCATGACAGCTTTAAAAAAGTGAAACCCTCGATTGCCCTCTGACAGCTGGTTTTGGTAAGGTGATATGCTCCTCTTACTCCATTACTGTGTGCAACATTTTGCCAAATTGAAAATCGTCCTTGAATAAAATTTTCCAAAAGACAGCTTTTATTTTCATAGGTAGTTTTTCCACACTCATTTATATGCAAGTGCTTGTTTTTTTGTATCAGTTTGGTTTTAATTAGGTATTTGATGCTATAAAAACAAGGGTGGGGTCGAGATTGGCTGTGGTCATGATTTGTTGTGTGTGATGGCCCTGCCTTTCGACTGCTGTGACTGGCAGGTATATACAGACGTGGACAAAATTGTTGGTACCCCTCTGTTAATGAAAGAAAAAACCACAATGGTCACAGAAATAACTTGAATCTGACAAAAGTGGTAATAAATAAAAATTCTATGAAAATTAACCAGTGAAAATCAAACAATTCTTTTGAATTGTGGTTCAACAGAATTATTTTAAAAAACAAACTCATGAAACAGGCCTGGACAAAAATGATGATACCCCTAGAAAAGATTGAAAATAATGTGACCATAAGGACATGTTCAACCAAGATGTGTCCTCTAATTAACATCACAGGTGTCTACAAACTTGTAATCAGTCAGTCGGCCTATTTAAAGGGTGACAAGTAGTCACTGTGCTGTTTGGTGACATGGTGTGTATCACACTAAACATGGACCGGAGGAAGAAAAGGAGAGAGTTGTCTCAGGAGATTAGAAAGAAAATTATAGACAAGCATGTTAAAGGTAAAGGCTATAAGACTATCTCCAAGCAGCTTGATGTTCCCGTGACTACATGTTGCACATATTATTCAGAAATTTAAGACCCACGGGACTGTAGCCAACCTCCCTGGACGTGGCCGCAGGAGGAGATGGATAATACGAATGATAACAAAAGAGCCCAGAACAACCTCTAAACACATTCATGGTGAACTCCAAGGTCAAGGTACATCAGTGTCAGATCGCACCATCCATCGTTGTTTGAGCCAAAGTGGACTTCATGGGAGACGACCAAGGAGGACACCACTGTTGAAAACAAATCATAAAAAAGCCAGACTGGAATTTGCCAAACTGCATGTTGATAATCCACAAAGCTTCTGGGAGAATGTCCTATGGAGAGATGAGACAAAACTGGAACTTTTTGGCAAGGCACATCAGCTCGATGTTCACAGACGCAAAAATGATCATCATCATCATCATCATAGCAGTCTGTCGTGGGTGACAATGACTGTTTCATTTAGGTCTGATTCCTCCACACAGCTCTGTCCTTAGCCTTCTGCTGCCAGGAACTCCTGTCTATGTCCAACTTCTTCAAGTTTCTTTTTACATTGTCTTTAAATCTGAGCCTTGGTCTACCCTGATTGCGTTTGCCCTCGCATAACTGTGAGTTGAGTAACTGCCGAGGGAGACGCTGGTGGTTCATCCTCTCAACATGTCCAAGCCATCTCAGGTTCATCTGTATTAGCATGTCCTCCATTGATGGTAGACCAGCTCGTTTCAACACTTCTATGTTGGTTATCTTGTCTTTCCATGAGATGTTCATTATGGCTCGAAGGTGTCTCATCATGTACGCGTGGAGTTTCTTCACCTGCACTCTGTAGACAGTCCAAGTTTCAGCACCGTACAATAGAGTAGCCAGTACTGTCGCTCTGTACACTTTGCATTTCACATGGATTGACACATGTCGATTGTTCCACAGTCTCTCCCTCAAGTTTCCAAACACAGTGCTCACTCTTCCCATTCTGAGAGACAGTTCATCCTCCAGCCTAGCATTCTCTGAAACAGTACTCCCTAGGTACTTGAAAGTCTTGAACTTGACTAGTGGCTCTGTACCAATGCTGATCTCTTCTGGTAGTGATGCTGATAATTGGAACTTTGTTGGTTGATAAAGGCACTCTGTCTTCTTGGTGTTGATTTGATAGGCTGAATTGAGAGGCTGAATTGGCTAGTTGCTCTTGCAAATTTCTCCACTAAAGATTGCATATCTTCCACGCTATGTGCAATTAGAGCACTGTCGTTGGCAAAGAGCATTTCTCTTACTATCTTTATCGATGTCTTACTCTTGGCTTTAAACTGTGCCACATTGAACAAGTCTGCTTCTTTCCTTGTTTGAATGTATACTCCTTCTGAAGTGTCTTTGAAGGCCACCTCAATCATGGCTACCAGATATAGCAAGAAGAGTGTAGGTGCCAGCACACACCTTTGTTTCACCCCGTTGCTTACTGAAAAGTCTTTAGATACTGAACCACTCATTGCCACGTTTGCTTGCATACCTGTTTGGAGTGCCTCGATCAGGCTGACAAACTTCTCTGTACAACCATATTTCTTGAGGACCTGCCAAAGTCCTTGTCGCAAAACAGTATCGAAGGTTTTACTGAAGTCTATGAAGACTACATAAAGTGGCATGCTCTATTCGATACACTTTTCTTGAACCTGTTTCAAGCAGAAAATCATGTCCATTGTGCTTCTTCCACTTCTAAAGCCGTACTGGGTTTCCGGTAGTACATTCTGCGAGATGAGTTCACTGAGTCTGTTATGTAGTACACGTGAGAGAATCTTACCAACAGTGGCTAGTAGTGATATACCTCGGTAATTTCCACAATCCTTCCTGTCACCTTTCTTGAACAAAGGCACAATACTTGCATCCTTCCAGTCTTGAGGTACTTTCTGGGCATCCCATATCTCTTGGATGAGCTTGTGCAGGCAGTTGGTCAGCTGAACACCACCAAATTTCCACAGTTCTGCTGGAATTCCATCCCTTCCTGGAGCTTTACCATCCTGTGTTGTCCTGATAGCTGCCATTAGTTCATCAAAATTTGGTGGTTCATCTAGACTTGATACAGCTGGTCGCTGCACTAGAGCTTCTTTAGCCTCTTCAGTGAGATCTCCGGAGTTGTTTAGTAGTTGGTCAAAGTGTCATGGTCCGTGCGCCGATTTCGTCCACGCTTGGACCATGCATCATCTCCGCCACGTTTGACAGCAGTGTTTAACTTCTGGCTCCCCGAGTTCTTATTGTGACAGCGCTCGGAGGGGCTTCCTGCTGTCAAAGCCTGACAGCTGTGCTACATTTGCGGCTCATCAGCAGCCCTGTATTTAAGGGGGCGATGGGAGCAGTACGATGCAGCAGTCTTGTCAATAATTCGTCAATAATTCCACGTCAATGGATCGTTAACGATCATTCCTTGTTCATGGTCAGGATTGTAAGTAAGCTTCGTGTTAGCCTTATGATCTCCTGTGTCTAGTGTTGTGTGTTTTAGCCCACCGTGGCTCATTACTTTGTGTTCTTGTGTTCGTGAATAAACATCAATGCAAACCTCACCGGCGACTTTTGGTGTCTTATGGTGGCTCGTGAGGGCCACCACTTGACAGTAGACTGCTGCCACTAGGCGCTCTAACTGACGCCAAACCGACACGCCGTTCCCGATGAGTTTGCTTTAATTGGACAATTGTTCTTCCCTGTCTGGGTAACTGCTTGTTGGGAGGATGTTGTCTTTCAGGCGCCACGTTCGGCGCCTGGGCTACGAGCTAGCGGAGGCTCTGGACTATGTAGATGGAACGCTCTTCACCGCTACGCTTTACAACATCCCCAACGATATACGCCAGCACCTGGACTATGCTGAGGGTCTTTTTGATAACCTTCCTCGTTACTTCGACCACCCGGAAGTCATGACGAGGAGGACGGAGATCGCTTCCCAGCATGAGTTACTCCGTGGGCTGGAGGGAAACTCTGGCAGGAAGCCGAAGAGGAGGCATTATCGCTCCTCATTTCGGGATCCCGTTCCTGTCCCTGATCCGGTCCAGGAGTTTGCACCATCTGGAGGCCATCCTAGACATCGGCGTCACGCCCAAGGAGAGTCTCAGCCAGATCCCTGTCTGAATCTGCTTCTGGTGAAGCCCGTGAGTGGACCCTCGTGAGCGGCTCCTCCTTGTCCTTCCAGGGGGCCCTCTGTTTCCATCCAGCAGGGAAAGGGAGGAACAACGTCCCCTACAGAAGGCACCATCCTTCCTCCAGGAAACAGGCAAGTGCAAGTTCATTCTCATCATAGTTGTGACTTGCCTTGTCTGACTCCTGGGGGCGGAGTTCGGGGTTCGCAGTCCCCCGAGCTCCCACCACCTGCTGTAGCACTGATTACTAAACCTGCTGCCTCTGTGTCTCCCTCCGCTGAGTGGTCCACGACGCCAGGCGTACGTCGCTGGACGAGGAGGGGGCCTGCGGTTCTGGAGAGCCTGGTTCCAGCCCCCCAGCCACGTCGTGGGCAGAGGAGAGGAGCGGACTGCAGCCTGGAGTCTGCGCCGATGATCAAGCATCCCCGGGTCTCCACGCTGGAACAGTTCGAGCCAGCGGGTCAAGGGTCCCCTGCCACCATGCCGTGCGGGTTATCGGCGTGGACGTCAGTGCCGGAGGATCCACAGACTGCAGTGACCATCATGCTGGCTGTGGAACCCGCCGTAGCCGAGTGGGAGCCCGAAGATGAACTTCTCTGCCCTGAGCCTCGATCGACGAAGTCCTGGACAGCGACAGAACCCGAGTGCAGGCAAGTGCTCTACCTTGTGTTTCTCCTTTCTGTCTTGGAGCATTTTTGCCTGCCTCTCGGGGAGACGAGTCAGAGGCAGCCGCCTGCTGCGCCCGAGCTCGTCTTGCTGGGCTCTGTCGCTACCGGTGATTCTGATCCTGGTTCTTTCTTGTCTTCCCAGCCTTCTTGCAGAGTCACCGGTGTGGAGCCAGTCGTGGTTGCTGTGCTGGAGGTTCCAGGTTCGGGGTCGGAGGTCGTCACCGGTGCTGCACCAACCCAATCGGGGTCCGACGTGGGTACAGCCGTGACCCAATCTGGGTCCGACGCGGGTGCAGCCGAGACCCAATCGGGGTCCAATGCGGGTGCAACCGAAACCCAGTGGGGGTCTGACGCAGGTGCAGCCGAGACCCAGTGGGGGTCCAACGTGGGTGCAGCCGCGACTGCAGCATCGGTATATGTCAAGGTTGGTGGAGGAGCTGCAGACCCTTCGCCGCCTGACATGGTGCGGGCTCGTCATCACCATCTTCCCCCTCGTCGGAGCCATCAACCTAGCTCATCATCGCCGGGGACCGTTGAGGGGCCTCTACGTTCGGCCCGGCTCTCCCATGTCTTCCCCCCGCCAGGAAGGCCGCCGCAGGCTGTCTCCCCACGGTTCCAGGTGGCTAAGGGATACGGGTCGGCCACCCAAGGAACGGTTTCACCGGTTCGGCGCCCTGGGTCAGCCACCCAACACACTGTGTTTGCTGCTGGGCAACCTGGTTCGGCCGCCGGAGGATTGGACTTTCCGGGCCTGGCACTGGGCCAGGCTGCCCGATCATGTACTGTCCCCCGTATTCACCTGTTGGCCTTTGGATGCAGGGAGACCACCGGAACTGTCTCTGGGACTTTTGGATTCTGCCTGTCGTTGTCCTCCTGAATTGTCTGGGTTAAAGGTCATTCGGGGTGATAATCTTGCTCTGTGTTCTTGCTTGTGTTAGTATGTGTTTTTTTTTTTCTTTTTCCCCCCTTTCTTTTTGAGGGACGTGCGTGTGTTTGTGGTTGTTTTTTGTTTTTGTTTTTTTTTTGCCTCTTGCCCTGTGTGTTAATGTGCATTACGGGGTATGGTATTTTCAGTGAATCGTGCTCTGTAATTGCTTCATTTATGCCCTGTGTTAATTGTGATTTGTGTATTTGGGAGTCTTGCATTTTCTGTTGTCGTGCCCTGTGATTGTCTCATTTGCGCTTTGTCTTAATTATGATTTGTGCATTTGAGAGTATTGTATTTTCTGTTATCGTGCCCTGTGATTGTCTCATTTGTACTCTGTCTTAATTATGATTTGCACATTTGGGAGTATCGTATTTTTTCTGGTTATCTGTGTGCTTCTGTTATCATCTTGGTTTTTGGTCTGTGGCTGAGCTGCTCCCTCCAGGCCTGCTCCCCCATCCACCCACCCTGGAGGGGGTGGGGGGTGGGGGCTTGGGTGTCATTGGGTGTTTGGAGCCCGCCCTCGTGGGGGGGGTACTGTCATGGTCCATGCGCCGATTTCGTCCGCGCTCGGGCCATGGATCATCTCCGCCACGTTTGACAGCAGTGTTTACCTTCTGGCTCCCCGAGTTCTTATTGTGACAGCGCTCGGAGGGGCTTCCTGCTGTCAAAGCCTGACAGCTGTGCTACATTTGCGGCTCATCAGCAGCCCTGTATTTAAATGGGCGCTGGGAGCAGTACGATGGAGCAGTCTTGTCAATAATTCGTCAATAATTCCACGTCAACGGATCGTTAACGATCATTCCTTGTTCATGGTCAGGATTGTAAGTAAGCTTCGTGTTAGCCTTATGATCTCCTGTGTCTAGTGTGTTTTAGCCCACCGTGGCTCATTACTTTGTGTGTTCTTGTGTTCGTGAATAAACATCAATGCAAACCTCACCGGCGACTTTTGGCATCTTATGGTGGCTTGCGAGGGCCACCGCTTGACACAAAGTGGTCTGCAAATCTCTCCAGGATCTTGTCTTTCTCCTGCAAAACCGTTTCACCATCCATAGCCTTTAGTTGGATCAACCCTCTTGGTTTAGGGCCATAGATTTCTCTCAAACCTGTGAAGAATGTTTTCATGTCCTTCCTGTCTGCTGTAGTTTGAAGTTTCTCTGCTTTTTCATCCCACCAGTTGGACTTCATCTCTCTGGGGTACTTCTGTAGCTCACTCTGAGCCTTTGAGTATTTCTTCTTCTTCGACCTTGTGTTACACTGTAGGTTTTCCTGCCTAGCTGTATTCCTCACTTCTAGTAGTTTCTTCAGGTGTTCATCATGCTCATCAAACCAATCTTGATGTTTCCTCTCAGGGTAGCCTAATACATCACTCGCAGTCTGATACACCGTATCCTTCAGTGTTGCCCATTTC
The DNA here is from genome assembly GCA_020510985.1 of Pholidichthys leucotaenia. NCBI lineage: Eukaryota > Metazoa > Chordata > Actinopteri > Cichliformes > Pholidichthyidae > Pholidichthys > Pholidichthys leucotaenia. The sequence goes on along the minus strand of CM035848.1, from coordinate 119,492,618 downwards.
TCTTCTATGTCATTCTCTGAGTTGTTGCTGTCCCAGTCTTTCAAGTTTTCATCTATTTCCTGTGTAAGTTCTTCCTGCTTCTTTTGGCCTTTCAGTGCACTAGTGTTTAGCTTCTGTAAGGGAAAATAGATTTTATTAATAAATAATAAATATGATCACATATGAATTATTTAATTTATATTGATGTATTGGAATCTGAGCTCAAATCTCATTTCATATACATCAGAAAAGTTAATAACACTCGTAAGGGGCACCAGCTTCTATCTTTAAGAAGCAATTTGATCTTTAATTTCACTTTATACCTGTTTAATCACTCAATAAATTAATCAATAATCAGTCTCAAAAATTTTCCGTGAATTCGATACCTGGGCTTGAAACAGACTCAGAATGAAATAAATTCCCAACAACTTCTCTCAATTTTAAATATTTATTAAATGAAATGATTAACAGACATTGCAGTAATTTCATTAATCCTAAAATCAATCTTGTAAATGATAGATTAACAATGTCAATATTTTCGGAACCAGGGTTAAACTGAGAGATGAATTTCTATCAGTTTGAGTTAACAGATTATTAAAAACAACGCAAATTTATGGAGAAAGTTTACTACTTATATGAAGAAGTCCTAAATTAATCTTAAGAAAATAAAAATGGAATTTTTATGAAAAGAAGAGTTATGTTAAGGGCTTCTTAATTTGCATCTGATTAGATATACAAATTATTACCGAACCTCAGAAGTTTATTCAGCAGTTGAATTAAAGTTTGCAGCTCACGTGATCCTCGGTCGTCGTCCTCAGCCCAAGATTTCGTGGATGTTAGGGGAAATATCTGCCCGCAGATATTTCAGGGTCCACAGTTCGACCTTTAGATTCAAGCGGTCGAAGGGGGCTGGATTCTGGACTGTATGACCCAGAGTTGAAACGGAGTTCGGAGCCAGATGGTGACGTTTCTTCAGCGCGATGTGGGAGCTGCTTCTTCTCAAGAGGTCTTCGATAACAATTAAACGATATCTAATCCGATCTCAAATTAAAAAGGCTTCGGACTTTAGATAAAAATAGTAGCTTCTGGTGGGTGCTTGGTCAAGAAAAATATTACAAAATAAAGTCAAGATTAAGTTTACATTAAAATCAAACAAACGGTGGTTTTACAGAAAGTTTAACAAGGAAAAAGTGATAAATAAAAATTGGAGTTTAACTCCGATTAAGAATTGAGCTCAAAGAAATAGGAATTCCTAGGTATTTAAGAGGAAGAAAAAAATACAAAGTGACATAAACAAATTACGAGTTATCTGCTCTGTGTTCAGAAAAGCGACGCGTGGTCAGACGGTCCTTTGTTCTTCCTTGCTGTGTGTAGACAATGGAGGAGATCAGAAAAAAGGGATGACGAAAAGAGCAGGCGAAAAGAGAGTCCGGAGCAAAAAGAGGCTGAAGCAGGAGTCTCTCTCCTTTATATAAGCTCTGTTGAGTTTCGCGGGCTTCCGGCCTGACCGGAATCTCAGCCAATGAGCGTCCTTCGTGGGCGGGCTCGATGAACTTTTAGTCCAATGAACAAACAGTCTATTGTTTGGAGCGCTTTGGGAGGAAGAGTTGTCATGCAGAGATTGGCTGTGGGAGTCACATGGTTTTAGAGGCAAAACTTTGATACATACTGGAAGTTAATATTTCCCTTTATGTATTAAACTAAGATAACTTTAGTGATTAGTATAAATTATAAGCAGTGCTTCTAAATCAACATGCAGGAATAAACATTCATATAAACATTAACATGCATATATATAAAATCACAGATTAATGCATTTCACACATTATTGATTTTCCACATCAAAAACATCAGCGTCCATCTGCATTTTCATAGTTCTGAAAAGAATGAAGGTTTAGAATCAAGTTTGTAATAATGTACTTTAAAGTTCACTAGTTAAATCCAGCGTTTCCAGAGTTTAAGGAAATTAGCTGAGTCGTGGATCTGTTGCATGTTTTATGGGGGCAATAAAAGTGAAGCCGGACATTGGGGAAATTCCTTAGGCTGGTTTTAACAAAAGAAGGGGGATTTCAGCTGTGGCCTGGAGGAAGAAAATCCATTTTTTTTGTGTTATTCCTGGATGAAACAAAATGTCTTTAAGCAGAAAAATAATTGTTGCTGAGCCAAAGTGAGATGATGCTACAGTCCCCCCTCTGGTATCAATGGTGACGTTGATTCAGCGTTGATAGCAATCCTAGGCGTCAAATCCCAATTTGGCGAGGCTTGATCCAAATGCTGAACTAAAGTTCTGATGTCGATAAGTCTTAAGCTTGTGAACAGTATCTATTCCAAAGTGTAGGTCCTTAAATTTGGTTTTCTGAAAAACTTCTGGAAATTTCAAAAATAATTTTGGCGTGACCCAATATAAACATTGTATAATTGTCTAGGATATACTAAAGTTTTGTATAAGCCTGTAAAGACTTAAAAATTCTGGGTACAAAAAAAGTGAACTAGAAGTATGTGGGTTTTGACATACTTGATATAAATGTTTTGAGTTTGCTGAAAAATATCTATCCAAGATTTCAAAAACAGTTTAAATGTGCATAAAATCTAAATGTATAAAGGATTATTTGTATATACACAAGCATGTATCCAAAAATCTTAGTCAAAAGCAAAAATAAAATTCTTTCATATTTGAGGTAGATTCAGACTAATCAATATTGAGGTGACTCAAGGAGGTTCAAATTGAATTTGTTTAGTTAGACTAAACCATGGTTCCACAGATGTCCAAATCATAGGGTGTTTGAGGCTTTTGTTCAGAAAAACTGAGTGGGCATAGGATGTCGTTATCATTCTTTGGATGGCAATGAGAAGTAAATTTGGATTTACTGCAAAAAGGATATGATGAGAGAGCATATTCATTGCTAAAGCGTTAACTGAAAAGCTAATGTTTCTAGCTACTTCTGAGAGTAACATAGACATTGGCTGTGTGTGAGCATAGTCAACCCTTAACACAAAGAGCAAAGAGTTCAAGACCTTGTTGAGTTTGACTGAAGCTTCTGAGCAAGCATTCAAAACCAACACAGTGTCTTGTAAGATTTTGGTAACCATTTGTGGTTCGACAACCTGGCGTTTCGGTTTAGCGGTGTTGACCGAGTTAACAGTGGGCATGCTAAGGTTAACTAGAGGCTCTAACGATGAGGCTGTTATTAAGAATCCATCCGAGGATCTTTGACCTTTCGTTTTGGCTTGGCCCAATTCTGACTGGGTAACAGTGGGTGTGATTGCTAGGCAGATGGCTAAACTGATAAACAGGAAGGCCATCATCTTGGCAAACATAAAAGTGAGTGGTTTTGGATCTTAATCTTCTTGTGGATCTTTCTTTAGATACCTGGTTGGCAAATGAAAATTCCTCTTAGAGGTGGAATGATTTCTTTTAGATGGATGTACTTTATTGATCCCAAAACTGGGAAATTACAGAATAGAGCTTAAGAGATTGAACTCTAAACCTTGTGCTTGTTTTTCACCTTTGATGGGAGTTTTAAGATTATTAGCTCAAGCTAATGGTGTTGAATGTCTTGTGTATACTATTTGGTAATAGTAAGTTGATTGAAGTTTATTAGATTTTACAGAGGTCTTTGAACTTAGTTTAAGGGCTAATTTGGTTTTAATATACCCTTTCCTTTCTGGAGGTTTGGATGCAGTTAACTGATTGGAGAAATTTGACTGAGTGTACCTGAGGCTAGTAGTTAGCTACAGTTATTTGTCAGACGTAGGTTTGATTTTAATCTTATTTATGGACTTACTTTGACAGTGTTGTACCCGACAAGTCCCATGGGGTTTTGGTAAAGGTTACTCTGATTTTGGTGAGCCCATATGAAAATGGGGTCCTGGGTTTGGCTCTTGAATGGCCAAAGTTCGTTGGTGACAATGTGTGGATTCATCCACTCGGGCAGGAATTTAGGAGTGATTTTCCTTTCCTGTAAATTTATTTCAGGTGTCTGCGGTACGAATGTGGGGTGGAAGATCTTGTCCCCCCTTCGCAGTTTGTCATGCGAAAGTTTTTGATCGTTGTACGCTTTGTGTCGTTTGGCGAATCGGTCCGAATGGTTTTGAAATACAGCCTTAGGAGCTTTGTATGTCGTTTTGACACTTTTGTGCTTTGCAGCTGGAGTGTTATGGGCATTGGCAGTCATCACCCCCCTCTGGTTTCGAGGAACTTTGAGCGGTGGCGATGATGGTTCGTCGGAAGCATGAACAGGAGTGCCATTGCATAGCTGCAGAGAAGATTGTGTGGCATGAAGTGGTTTCAATTTTGGTATGTTATAGGGTTTAGATGCGGGTAGCGCATGTACCGTTTTATCCAACCGGTGTTTGACGGTTTTATGGATCATTTGGTTGCAAGGTTGGGTGACTGTGCGCCTTGCGTTTGCAAAAGTTGGGTTTGTTGTCACAAAAATTTGAGGTTTTAGAGGGTCTAGAGAGCAGGTAGGTGTGGCTCTTGTGACCATGCAGGCCTCATGGGTGGGTGGGTGGGTTTCAAAATGTGACACCACCATTGAATCATGGGTATCAAGGGTTTTAAGAGGGCCGTTTGGGGTTTTCTGCTCGGCCACTGAGTTTCCAAGATCATTTGAGTGTTTGGCTTGACCTTGTATTTGAAGGTAACTTTTGACTTCTCGTGGACAGTACTCACCTTGGTCTTGGTGGTCGCTTTCACTCGATTGCAGTTGTTCCAACAGTGCTAGTTGTGTGAGACTTGGGGTGTCCAAAGTGTTTAGAACAAAGCACTGTGATTCAGTTGTTCTTGTTGGGTCAAATGGGTGAGAGTGTTGCGTTTGAGCCCATAGTTTGAGGTTCTTGAAATTAATCAGTGGTTCAAAACGGTTCAGTAGGTCTTTGCCAACAAGCAATGGAATGGCGTCAAGTTTGGACACGTAGACCGGATGTGTCAAGGTCATGGGTCCAATGGACATGTTTAGTAGTGATACGCCCAACAGGGTTGTTTTAGTGAGCGCATATGGTCGCGCAGCTAATGAACAGGGTTCCAGTTTCAAATATTTGTTAGCGCGGTTAGCGGCTATATGTAGTTTGTCAAAAAGTGTGTGTGACATGAGAGTGATGTCAGCAGCGGTGTCTAAAACAGCGTCCTGACACACCATGTCTTCAAGGGTCAGTGAAAGGTAGAATTTCCGTGCCACCCCCCTCTCGTTTAAATCGCATAGGAATTGTGGAACCGGTGGTTCGACACAGAGTTGCGACATGTTGTTAGAGGAGTGGTCTGTGACCTGTGGTTGGGTTGCCATAACAGCACTGGACTGCGTTGAGTCCTTTGGTCCTTCCTCATTTGCATGAGGGATTTTCTTCTTGCGTTTCCTTCATTTGGAACGCTTGTTTTCAGTTGGCACAGCTGATATAGCTAGAATGTTAGCAGTTTTATTCTCTTTGTAGCTTTGAATCTCTGCTAGGAGGTGTTGGACAATTTCAATATCTTCTCTACTGAATGTAGAAGTTTCTTCTTCCTTCCAAGGTTTGTGATAGGTCTCTGCTTCTGAGCTTCTGTGATGGGATGGAGACCATTTGTCGCGGTTACGCGTGTCTTCGTATCGGTATCTGTCATCATGGTAGTCCGTATCGCGTTCTTGTGACCTATCCCGTGGATATGGTCTACGATGGTAGTCGGGTTTTCGCAAAGTTGGTCCAAAGTGGTATCCAGAGGACCTAGTTTGGTTTTGACCTTGCTGAGGTTGCTTGGGAAAATGCTTCGGCTGTTGATGTACTCGCGGTTTAAGAGGTGGAGTAGAGCGAGGGGCTCCTTCCAACTCCAAGGTGTTAGATGCATCGCTAATAGCTAGCACTGTGGCAGGCTCGGCGTGCTTGTTGCGACTTTGTTGCTGTTTTTGGAACGCATAGTGTGCAAACTCTCTCAGCTGACTTATTGAGTTTGACCTTGGGTTAGCTGTAACTCCCAGGTAATGACTCACAGTGGGATGGAGGTTTTGGATGAAGAGGGTCTTGAAATTGTGATCTTCTTCCATCCCTGGTGTATTTTGAGATCCAAAATATGCAAGTAGGAGTCTCTGGTAGTAGGCTTGTGTTGGCTCTGAGCGTCCTTGCTTCACGGCTAGGGCTGTGGTTAGCCCTGCTTGTAGGCAGTCGTCGGAGAACTCCTTTTCGATGGCTTCGCGGAGCAGCATGTAATCTGCTTTGATGTTTGTCGGCTGTCTGTCTATGAATTTTGATACTGACCTGTTAGATGTTAATTTAATCAGATAGATGCGATCGTCAATTGTAGCATCAGGGTACTTGCACAGGTAGTAATCAATGTCCTGTAAATAGACTTTGGCATCAGGTGAACCCGTAGGTCCTGGATCAAATTTGGTGATATTTCGCGCGATCTTGTCAAGGTCGCGGTCTGAAGGGGCACACGCATGCTGTCCACGCGGTCGTCCATATTCGAAACGGGAATCGGGCGAGGGAGCGCGGTGGAGGTCCCGGTGTTCATGTCTTTCCTTTAGGAGCAGTTGACATTCCTTGTAGTCCTTCTTCACATTTTCAAGTTGACCTTCAACTCTTCTGAGTTCCTTCTTTGTGTCTTGAAGGGCATCTTCAAGTTCATTGTTGTCTTGATGAAGCGTGTCATTGTTATGCATCAACCGTTCCTTTTGTGACTCTGCACGGTCCAAATCTTGTAATGCTTCATCCAGTTGATTTTGAGTTTTGTCATTCTCCTCTTGAGATTGTTCCAAATTTTCTTTCAGTGTTTCATTCTCTTCTTGGAGAGATAAGATCGTTGTTTGTTGATTTGCTAGCTCGTTCTCGGCTACCTTTAATCTTGCGACTAATGTTAGCGCAAACTTACCTAACACACTGGTGAGGTCCTTGCCTTCCGGTGGTTTTTCAGTGTGTTCATTCAAAAGTTCTTCAGCGAGTTGCTCCAATTCTTCGGGCGGTGTTTCCTTGACCCGTGTTGTGAAGCTAGAAATTAAATTAGAAGTCCATGCTTCCAATGTTGTTTGAAGGTCATCCAGTTTGGTAAATTGGTCGATTGTCTGATGACTCGTCATGTTTGACCATTGTTGTTATTTAGCCTTTTAAAAAAAAAAAAAAAAAAATTCAACTGGTTGATTATTCTTAAATTTGTTCAACAAGGTTTAACCTTGAGTGTTTTATTTTACAACCGTGATAGTTGAAAGTTCCTTTAGAATTTGTTTCAACTTGTAGGCTTGCAGGATGGGAAATAGAATTTTGAAATTATTTAGAAATGTAGTGATGCTTCAATTAATTCGTTCGTTGAAACCGTATGTTGATAAATAAAGTTGAATTGAAATTGGATTGAATTTGTTTCGCAAAACAAAACTGAAATTTCAATTGTGTGGATTGACTTCTTTCCTTTGATTTTCAAGTCTAGTATTGGAATTTGTCATCAATAACTAGCTTTGGGATTTTGCAAAATGTCACTTTGAAAGTGAGGATTTTATTTACAAAAGAAATCCAAAGGCAAAAGAGACTAAATGCTTTAAAGATTTAGGATTATAAGTTTCCACTTTCTTTTAAAGTTAAGGCTTTCCTTTGGTTTTATTTGTTAAAGCCTATTTTCCTTTGAGGCATTAAATGTTTAAAATATTTACAAATTGGAAACAAGTGAATTGTTTGAATATTTGGTGTCCAAGGATTTCTTAGGATTGAAGCCAATAGTGATCTGTCTTGATTGTTATCTATAAATTTCTTATTTACAGAATAATCAATGTTTGCACCTTTTTGACTTTTCTTTTAAATCCTGGGAAAAATTTGAAAATTATGGTGGTTGGTTAAGTGTTTTTCTTTTCCTGTAGAGAAAGCATGAATCAGAAACGATACAATGAGTTTAAATAACACCTAGAGCTTCTCTTAAGTGTTAATTGCTTGATGTGGTTTCCTAAATTTGAGAAAGAGGAAAAATTATAAATATTCAATAAGTCTGTAAATTTGTTAAAATGCACAGATTTAATCCTACTTTAATGTTACTCTTGAGTAAACATCAGCATTAGAATCCTTAAACTAAAACTGGGTTTCTGTGGGAAGGGAATCACACCATATCACATTTAAAAACAGCAACATAAGCACACATATAGCTTCAAAGTTTGCAACTTTTTGCTTAAAAGTGTGTAAATATGTTTGCTTTTAGCTTAAAAGATTATAATATGTGGTTATATAAGTGATTAAATACAATAGAGGTGTTTGTATATGATCCTGCTATAGGTATCTATGCAATGAGTGGGATTTCACCACTGAGAAAAAACTTTCAGAAGCCAACAGGTCCTTTTCCTTTTATTCTTGGCATAAAAGTTTGGATTAGTGTTAAATTTAGTTTATTCCGAATAATATGAATTGCTTTGAAGTTACTTTGAAGACTTAATTTGGTTATAAATTGTCTTTAAAGATTAGAAGTTTAAATACAAATTGCAGTCCCTATGTTTCACCACAAGATGGAGGCAGTTTTCGTCTGCACTTCCAGAAGAGGAAACCCAATGACGTCACAAGGAGTCAAGGATCTCTACTCAAAATGGCGGCTACAGGGATCTCTACCTAGACTTAAGATGGCGTCGCTGAGCCCATCTACACATGCGCAGTTTTTTCATGCACAGCTTGATGGTCGCGTGTGTGACTGAGCGTGCACGTGCCACGTGGATGTAGCTCAAGCTTCAGTCCATAAAACCACGCCTTGCTTTCCAAAGGCGGGAAAACTTTGGTCTCCCTAAACTTTATTCAACAAGTTTATACAATGGTTAATTCAATTAAATTCTCCAAGGGTTTGCTTTGCCTGCGGGGTGTTGAACTAATGGGGAAAACAAATAGGATTTCTTCGCTATTTTGTTCCCAGGCCTATTTTAATTATTCAGCGTGTAATCACTTTTCTTAAGCATGCATTGAACAACAAAAACTAAAAACTGACTAGAGTGGGGTCTCTTCACCCCCACCTTCTCTTGGTCAGCAGACACACACAGACACACACACACACAGAGTAATCAGGGGGGCGAATTCACCCCCTCCCCCTCGTGACACAGAGACAGAGACACTAGACTGGCTGCAGACAAATGAACCACCTTTGTGAGTTAAAATTGACCAAAAATCCCACACAGCTTATGTATTAATTTCTTTCCGAGTCTGTGTCGTGTCAAGTTCAGCCAGGCCTTCACACGGGAAGCACCAATATATATTAGGGAAAATATAAATATTTAATAAATAATAAATATGATCAGGTATGAATTATTTAATTTATATTGATGTATTGGAATCTGAGCTCAAATCTCATTTCATATACATCAGAAAAGTTAATAACACTCGTAAGGGGCACCAGCTTCTATCTTTAAGAAGCAATTTGATCTTTAATTTCACTTTATACCTGTTTAATCACTCAATAAATTAATCAATAATCAGTCTCAAAAATTTTCCGTGAATTCGATACCTGGGCTTGAAACAGACTCAGAATGAAATAAATTCCCAACAACTTCTCTCAATTTTAAATATTTATTAAATGAAATGATTAACAGACATTGCAGTAATTTCATTAATCCTAAAATCAATCTTGTAAATGATAGATTAACAATGTCAATATTTTCGGAACCAGGGTTAAACTGAGAGATGAATTTCTATCAGTTTGAGTTAACAGATTATTAAAAACAACGCAAATTTATGGAGAAAGTTTACTACTTATATGAAGAAGTCCTAAATTAATCTTAAGAAAATAAAAATGGAATTTTTATGAAAAGAAGAGTTATGTTAAGGGCTTCTTAATTTGCATCTGATTAGATATACAAATTATTACCGAACCTCAGAAGTTTATTCAGCAGTTGAATTAAAGTTTGCAGCTCACGTGATCCTCGGTCGTCGTCCTCAGCCCAAGATTTCGTGGATGTTAGGGGAAATATCTGCCCGCAGATATTTCAGGGTCCACAGTTCGACCTTTAGATTCAAGCGGTCGAAGGGGGCTGGATTCTGGACTGTATGACCCAGAGTTGAAACGGAGTTCGGAGCCAGATGGTGACGTTTCTTCAGCGCGATGTGGGAGCTGCTTCTTCTCAAGAGGTCTTCGATAACAATTAAACGATATCTAATCCGATCTCAAATTAAAAAGGCTTCGGACTTTAGATAAAAATAGTAGCTTCTGGTGGGTGCTTGGTCAAGAAAAATATTACAAAATAAAGTCAAGATTAAGTTTACATTAAAATCAAACAAACGGTGGTTTTACAGAAAGTTTAACAAGGAAAAAGTGATAAATAAAAATTGGAGTTTAACTCTGATTAAGAATTGAGCTCAAAGAAATAGGAATTCCTAGGTATTTAAGAGGAAGAAAAAAATACAAAGTGACATAAACAAATTACGAGTTATCTGCTCTGTGTTCAGAAAAGCGACGCGTGGTCAGACGGTCCTTTGTTCTTCCTTGCTGTGTGTAGACAATGGAGGAGATCAGACAAAAGGGATGACGAAAAGAGCAGGCGAAAAGAGAGTCCGGAGCAAAAAGAGGCTGAAGCAGGAGTCTCTCTCCTTTATATAAGCTCTGTTGAGTTTCGCGGGCTTCCGGCCTGACCGGAATCTCAGCCAATGAGCGTCCTTCGTGGGCAGGCTCGATGAACTTTTAGTCCAATGAACAAGCAGTCTATTGTTTGGAGAGCTTTGGGAGGAAGAGTTGTCATGCAGAGACTGGCTGTGGGAGTCACATGGTTTTAGAGGCAAAACTTTGATACATACTGGAAGTTAATATTTCCCTTTATGTATTAAACTAAGATAACTTTAGTGATTAGTATAAATTATAAGCAGTGCTTCTAAATCAACATGCAAGAATAAACATTCATATAAACATTAACATGCATATATATAAAATCACAGATTAATGCATTTCACACAATATTGATTTTCCACATCAAAAACATCAGCGTCCACCTGCATTTTCATAGTTCTGAAAAGAATGAAGGTTTAGAATCGAGTTTGTAATAATGTACTTTAAAGTTCACTAGTTAAATCCAGCGTTTCCAGAGTTTAAGGAAATTAGCTGAGTCGTGGATCTGTTGCATGTTTTATGGGGGCAATAAAAGTGAAGCCGGACATTGGGAAAATTCCTTAGGCTGGTTTTAACAGAAGAAGGGGAATTTCAGCTGTGGCCTGGAGGAAGAAAATCCATTTTTTTTGTGTTATTCCTGGATGAAACAAAATGTCTTTAAGCAGAAAAATAATTGTTGCTGAGCCAAAGTGAGATGATGCTACACTTCCGTGGTGGCTTCACACCCATCCTGCAGTGCTGTTTTCATCTGCAAATCCTTAATCTAGATCTCAGCATAACATGATCAGTGCCACAGTCCGCGCCTCTCATTGCTCTGGTGTCCAATACATCCCTTCTGTCTCTCTGCCTGACTATGATGTAGTCTAATAAGTGCCAGTGCTTGGATCTTGGGTGCATCCATGTCTTCTTGTTTGTGTCCTTGTGCTTAAATAGAGTGTTGGTTATCACAAGGTTGTACTCTGAACATAGTGCAAGTAGAAGTTCTTCATTAGCATTGCACTTGCCTACTCCATGACTGCCTAGCACTCCTTTCCATTTCTCGGTGTCCGAACCAACTCTGGCATTAAAATCTCCAACGAGTATCAGCCTGTCATCACTCGGTACATGCCTGATAGTCTCACGTAAATCACTGTAGAACTCATTCCTTCACCTCCTCCGTGTTGGTCATTGTTGGGGCATATACACTGATGAGTGTGCCATACATCTTCCGCTGTAGTGGGAGTCTCATAGTCATTATCCTGTCGTTGATTCAGAATCAGAATCAGAATCAGATTTATTGCCATTGTTCATGTAGTACACAAACTAGGAATTTGTTTCGGTGCCATGCTGCAACATTAAAAACATGAAGAGATAAAGAGATAAACTAAAAAAACTAAAAGACTAAAAACATGCAATAAGTGTAGAATAATAAGTAATAATAATAATAACAATAATAATAATAATAATGAGTAATACTAGTCAAGGCAGATTTAAATAAATTAGCAAGTAGCAGATAATATGGGGTACCACAGTGTAGTCAATAATGCAACAGAAAAACAGTGATGAACGACATGAGCTGCTGTATATAGTGCACAAGAGTCAATAAGTCACTTAATGTTCAGCAGTCTGATGGCAGAGGGAAAAAAGCTGTTCATGTGCCGGGAGGTTTTAGTCTGAATGGACCGAAGTCTTCTACCTGAGGGGAGGGGGGCAAACAGTACGTGACCAGGGTGTGAAGGATCGGCTATGATCCGGCCTGCACGCCTCCGGGTCCTGGAGATGTACAGGTCCTGGAGAGATGGGAGCTTGCAGCCGATCACCTTCTCAGCAGTGCGCACGACATGCTGCAGCCTTACTCTGTCCCTGGAAGTGGCTCCTGCGTACCACACGGTTATGGAGGAGGTGAGGATGGACTCGATGATGGCCGTGTAGAACTGCACTAACATCTTGGTGGGTAGCTTGAGCTTCCTCAGCTGCCGCAGAAAGAATATCCTCTGCTGGGCCTTTTTGATGAGGGAGCTGATGGTTGGCTCCCATTTGAGGTCCCAGGTGATGGTGGTGCCCAAGAAGCGGAAGGAATCTGCAATGGTGATGGGAGAGCCTGTGATGGTGAGGGGGGGGCAGGGGGGTTGTGACTTTCCTGAAGTCCACAATCATCTCCGCTGTCTTCAGAGCGTTCAGCTGCAGGTTGTTGTGGCTGCACCAGGACACCAGCTGGGCCACCTCTTTCCTGTAGACGGACTCGTCGCCGTTGGAGATGAGCCCGATGAGGGTGGTGTCGTCCGCAAACTTGATCAGCTTAACAGACTGGTGGGAGGAGGTGCAGGAGTTGGTATAAAGGGAGAAGAGTAGGGGGGAAAGTACACAGCCCTGGGGTGATCCGATGCTGATGCTAACAGAGTCCGAGACAGACTTCCCCAGCCGCACATGCTGCCTCCGGTCCGTCAGGAAGTCGGTGATCCACCTGCAGAGGGAGTCAGGCACGCCGAGCAGGGACAGCTTGTCCTGGAGCAGAGTGGGGCGGATGGTGTTGAATGCAGAGCTGAAGTCCACAAACAGGATCCTGGCGTAGGTTCCCGGGGAGTCCAGGTGCTGCAGGATGGAGTGGAGGGCCAGGTTGACTGCGTCGTCCACAGACCTGTTGGCACGGTAGGCAAACTGCAGCGGGTCCAGGAGGGGAGTGGTGATGGACTTGAGGTGAGACAGGACCAGGCGCTCAAAGGACTTCATGACTACAGAGGTGAGCGCTACAGGTCTGTAGTCGTTAAGTCCAGTAATCCGTGGCTTCTTGGGGACAGGGATGATGGTGGAGGATTTGAGGCAGGTCGGCACGTGGCACAGCTTAAGGGAGGTGTTAAAAATGTCTGTGAAGACAGGAGCCAGCTCTTTCGCACAGTGTCTCAGGGTGGAGGGAGACACACCGTCCGGCCCGGGGGCCTTGCGCGGGTTCAGTCTGGAGAATTGTCTGTGCACGTCCTGCTCACTGATGACAAGGGCAGGGGGGAGGAGGAGGAGGGGGGGACCGCTTTTGATGAATTAGGGGCCGAGGAGGCAGTGGAGCTGGGTGGAGTGGGGGAGTTGGACACAGCTGACGAGGTGTCAAAACGGGCGTAATGTTGGGACAGTTTTTGACAAAGGGCTTTGTCATCCTGACCTTTAGAAGCCTGAGGCTGATAGTTGGTGATTTGCCTCAGTCCTCTCCACACAGAAGCCGAGTCATTAGCAGTGAACTGCTCCTGGAGTCTCTCAGAATACACAGATTTAGCTCTCCTCAGCTCTCTGTTAAACTGATATTTAACCTCCCTGTAGCAGTCTCTGTCTCCACTTTTCAATGCAGCTTCCTTCTCCTTTCTGATCTGTCTGAGCTTGGCAGTGAACCAGGGCTTATCATTAGAGTACCTCACCCTGGTGCGCGATGGGAGAATGTTCTCCTCACAGAAGTTGATATATGAGTTCACAGTGTCTGTGTACTCATTAAGATCATGTGTAGCTCCTTTAAACATGCCCCAGTCAGTTATTTCCATGCATGTGTTCAGTTTCTCTCCAGCTTCACTGGTCAATTTCTTCGTGGTGGTCACAACAGGTTTAGTGAGTTTCAATCTCTGTCTGTATGTGGGAATGAGGTGGACCATCACGTGATCAGATAATCCAAGCGCAGCGCGGGGAACAGCGCGATATGCGTCCTTCACTGTGGTGTAACAGTGATCCAGCGTGTTATTTCCTCTGGTTGGACATTTAATAAACTGTCTGTATCGGGGGAGCTCGTGACTCAGATTGCTCTGGTTAAAGTCGCCCACCACAATAACCAGGGAGTCTGGAAAATTCCGCTCCGCATGTAGGACGTGATCTGCGAGCGCGCGCTGGGCCTCGCGCGCGTCCGCGTTGGGAGGGGCGTACACAGCGATCAAAACAAATGATGCAAACTCCCGTGGGGAATAAAATGGCTTGCAGTTAACAGAGAGAAATTCTAGATCGGGAGAACAGTGTTGTGAAACCACCGTTACATCAGAACACCAGCTGCTGTTAATATAGAAGCACACTCCTCCTCCAACAGACTTACCGGAGAGCTCTGTGACGCGATCAGCACGAAACAGCTGAAATCCCTCGAGGCTGATCGCGCTGTCCGGTATGTTCCCTTTAAGCCAGGTCTCAGATAAACAGATGACAGACGAGGAAGCGAGGTCCTTAAATCGCATCAGCAGTCTTAATTCTTCTACCTTGTTCAAGAGAGAATTGGCATTGGATAAAAATATGCCAGACAAGGCTGTTCGTGTGCCTCTCCTTCGCAGCCGAGCGAGAATCCCCCCTCGCTTTCCTCTTTTTCGCCGTCTTACTCTTTGAGCCAAACAATGAATCAGATCGGCGGCAGGAGCTAAAAAAACTGGGAGAAGGTCCATGGGAGTAAGAGTCCTGATATTTAATAACTCTTCACGAGTATAAGAGGTAGCAGTCACACAATCGATGAACAAAAACAAACAAATTAGACAAATTAAAGGGCAGCGAAGCACCATGTCGACCACTGTGGGCGCCATCTTGGAGCAAAAAAAAATAATATAAATAAATAAATAAATAAATTGGCACCGGTTCCTCATCAAGCATTGCTGCTATCTCCTTTCTAACTGCAAAGCCCACTCCTGCTTCTCTCCTTTCTTGAATTGATCTTCCACTCCAAAAGAAGATGTACCCATGGTCTTTCAAGCTGTCATATCCAGGCAATCTTGTTTCACTAAGTGCAGCTATGTCTGCATTGTACCTGTTCATTTCCAGGGCCACAAGCGTGGTCTGTCTTTCTGGACGCTGTGATGTTGTCCTGTCCAACAGAGTGCGTACATTCCATTCTGCTACACACAAGGTTGCTGTTTTCCTCTTCTTTTGTCTTCCTATTCTAAAGTGGCCTTCTATGAGCCCTGATCTAAATCCTATTGAAGATCTGTGGTAGGAGCTGAAACATGCCGTCTGGAGAAGGCACCCTTCAAACCTGAGACAACTGGAGCAGTTTGCTCATGAGGAGTGGGCCAAATGACGCAAAAATGAAGCATACCAAGAAAAGAACACTATCCCTACTGTGAAACATGGAGGAGGTTCTGTTATGTTCTGGGGCTGCTTTGCTGCATCTGGCACAGGGTGTCTTGAATCTGTACAGGGTACAATGAAATCTAAAGACTATCAAGGTATTCTAGAGAGAAATGTGCTACCCAGTGTCAGACAGCTTGGTTTCAGTCGCAGGCCATGGGTCTTGCAACAGGATAATGACCCAAAACACACAGCTAAAAACACCCAAGAATGGCTAAGAGCCAAACATTGGACTATTCTAAAGTGGGCTTATATGAGCCCTGATCTAAATCCTATTGAACATCTGTGGAAGGAGCTGAAACATGCCGTCTGGAGAAGGCACCCTTCAAACCTGAGACAACTGGAGCAGTTTGCTCATGAAGAGTGGGCCAAAATACCTGCTGAGAGGTGCAGAAGTCTCATTGACAGTTACAGAAATCATTTGATTGCAGTGATTGCTTCAAAAGGTTGTGCAATAAAATATTAAGTTAAGGGTACCATCATTTTGTCCAGGCCTGTTTCATGAGTTTGTTTTTTAAATAACTCTGTTGAACCACAATTCAAAAGCATTGTCTGATTTTCATTGGTTAATTTTTATAGAATTTTTAATTATTACCACTTTTGTCAGATTCAAGTTATTTCTGTGACCATTGTGGTTTTTTTTTTTCATTAACAGAGGGGTACCAACAATTTTGTCCACGTCTGTAGGTGAGAACTTGACACTGTGGCTCCACTTCACAAGCACTACCACGCAGACTCTGGCTCCAAAGGTGCAAGATGGCAGCACCCTAAATCCAAGAAGTAGAGCTTCACTTTTTTATAATGGAAGCAAGTGGTGACACATTATCTAATATAATAATAATAATAATAATAATAATAATAATAATAATAATAATAATAATGCATCATATATATATGGCTTCCTCCCACATGCCAAAAAACATGCAAGTTAGGTTAATTGGCATCAACTGGGGATTCTAAATTGTCCTTAGGTATGACTGTGAGAGTGAATGGTTGTGTGTCTCTCTGTGCTGGCCCTGTGATGGACTGGCGATCTGTCCAGGGTGTACCCTGCCTCTCGCCCAAAGATACTGGGATAGGCTCCAGCCCCCCCAGACCCAAAAAGGATTAAGTGGAAGAAGATGAATGAATGAATATAAATACTATATATATATATATATATATATATATATATATATATATGTGTGTGTGTGTGTGTGTGTGTGTGTGTGTGTATATATATATATGTGTATATCTATATCTATCTATCTATCTATATATATATCTCTATATATATCTATATCTATATCTATATACAGTATATATATATATATATATATATATATATATATATATATATATATATATATCAGATTTATGCATGTAATAATATGTAGTATAATATCTATGAACGTACCCCAAATCTGACTCCTTTCAACAAAAGGAAGGTGCAATGATCTAGACTGTTTTATAGCATCCTACATAACTTCACATCAAGTCTGTGGGTAATTTGTTTTTTAGTGAAGATAATCATTGGTTCATTTTCTTTAGGAGCCTTATCTGCTGTTGAATATCCAAAATTCTCTTAAAATGGTATTGTCTATTCCATAATTTGTGTGTATGTGGTAATAATAGAAAGTAAACAATAGCAGTAACAGAGAATGTAACAGAAAAGGGCTGCTGTCTGTGGTCTGATTTGATCACAGCTGAAACTGGCATGAACGTGTTATGGTGATGGTTAGGAGTCCAAACAGGATGGAAATTGAGTGTTTACTTTTATTAATGGCAGTAATTTGCTGGATATGGTTATCTCATTTTAGGCTACAAAAATACATGGTTGTTCAATGTGACCTAGACCCTGAGGGCTATTCTGCATTTAGGTATTATAGCTGTTTCCACAGTGCTGTGAATCTACATTACATCAGCTCCCTCCTATCTGCTGTCTTCTGTTTTTCTCCAAAAGATGAGTAAATATCTAATTTAATCAAATGGTTTCATCACATGAGGCACTGGCCTGTGCAATTTTCTCTTACCACTTGATGCATTGTGTTCCATTCATCCCTTTAAATTGGTGATTCTTCCTGGTTAGTGTTTGCTCCTGCCATTACAACCAACATACTCCTATTTCACTTAGTCTCTCCAAAGTGTACAGAAGTGCTACTAATAAAACAGCTTGTTTAAAAAAAAGCAACAACAACATGAATCACTCACAGGTCTTGATCCTTAAATGGAAAATTTGTTATGACACACAAAGGCAGAAGAAAAAGGGGAAGCGATCCTCCCATAGCATTTTGCAGAGAACTGCATATTTTTTCGAATGAAATGTTTTTTATTAATTTGTGGCTTTTTTGTTTTGACAAAGAAATTAAAAAGAAATTCAAAAAGAAGCTTTTCCCAAGTTGTATTCCTGGAGGAGTAACAAGGTGTTCTTTGATATGAAATACCAGGGCACTCCTTTGGCTGTGTGCGTAATACTTTTGTTAAAATTAATTAAAAAGTGGGTGATATTTCCTATTTATATTCAACATTATCTATGTAAAAATGAGAAAAGAAACTACTTCTTCAGATAACATCTAAAGCATACATACTGTACATTAGCATTCAAAATAATTTGACTCATGACTTATTTGCACCCATGTGTGTATACTACACTACTAAATCCTTCAGCCTTTGTTTAAACAGACTGGCAAAGAACACCCGGTTATGATATCAGCAGCCCTGAGGCAGTCGACTCAGACTTGAGAGGTGCCCACAGTTTCACACTCTTGTTTACTGAGTAGTGGCAATGGGAGTCACTCGCTGAAAAGTCCCATTCACTCAAACATGATGTGTTTGTGGGTTTTAACCTTCTAAAATGCTTACTTGGGCCATGTGACTACAGTGAAAAATATTAAAATCTGTCTTCACTTAAAAATAATTATAGTTTAATGTTTCAGCAGAATGTGCAGAAGCTGTTATTGCTATTCTAGGTTTCACTTCCGCATATCACTAACAAATGCTTCAGTCTTCAGTTAAAACCATCACTATGCTTTTGGCTGTGATGATTAAGTCCTCACCCAGAGGTTGAGCCCATGGTATTAGTTTCAGAGCTAACAGTCCTGCTGGGGTGTTTGTTAACCAAGTGCAGTTTATATTGTTATTTTATTTAGATTTCAGTTATTCCAATAGACACCCCTGTTCCCATCTGGTTCACTAATTACAGTTGATTATGTTAATTATGTCATTCTGGTTTATTTTGTTATATTTTCATCATGATAATATATCATACTGTAAGTATTAATTTGGCTAGGTGGTCAAAGTCGGTCTCTCTGATCACATAAGAGCTCATCTCAGCAGGGGGAGGCTGCCTAGTGTTAGCTTAACTGTCAATCCAGCCAGTTTTGATCACTGTTTTCTATAAATTCTATCCACCCCACAATGGAATCCTTGTTCATCAATCAATCAATCAATCAATCAATCAATCAATCAATCAATCAATCAATCAATCAATCAATCAATCAACTGGACTTTATTTATAAAGCACTTTTCATACAATGTAGCTGCTCAAAGTGCTAAATAATAGATAAAATAATAAACAACATACACCAAAAGCCAAAACATAGTCTCACCCACCCACACATACATACACTCACAGCACACCGACTAATCGACCTGTCATATAAAACCATGTTAGAAAAAAATATAAAACATCAAAACTGAACTGAGGGAATGCTAACAGTGAGGAAAAGCCAGAAGTAATGACATAAAACCAAGCAATAACAAGTTAAAAAAAAGTTAAAACAGGATCAATACAACAAAAAACAAGATAAAAAATAGTTAAAACAGAATGAAAAGGTGAAAGAAAAGGTGGGGGAGGGGGGTGAAAATAAATTTAAATAAAAGCCAGGTCAAAAAGTTAGGCCTTTGGTTTTAAACGTATCAACATTCTCTGCAGCCCTCAGGTCTTCAGGAAGGCTTTTCCACAGATGTGGACCATAATGACAGAAAGCCATCTCACCGTGAGTTTTAGTTCTGACTTTAGGAATGATTAAAAAAACCTTGACATGAAGATCTGAGGGTTTTTGAAGGCTCATAATGTAAAAGCAGTTCTGATAAATAATCAGGGCTAAGACCATTAAGAGCCTTAAAAACCAGTTAAAGAACCTTAAAATCTATTCTGCAGCTGACAAGAAGCCAATGCAGATACTTTAAAATGGGTGTTATGTGTGCTGTCTTTCTGGTCTTGGTCAGAACCAGGGTGGCTGAGTTCTGGAGTACTTGTAGGGGGGCTAAGAGAGGAAGGGAGTACTTATTATCTAACTTTTTGCTTTGACAGGTGACCTTTGCCCTGACCTGTCCCTGACCTGACCTGTGTAATTAACTGGGGATTATCTCTAATGTCATGGGGATTAGAGTGGGTATGTTGATCATAATTGAACTATGGGATTAGTGTGGGGATTAATGTGGGTATAGAATGTAAATTATATATGCTTTTAAAATGATCTTTGACTTGTGGGATTAGCGTGAGAAGGGAATGTTAATTATAGAGGGAAACAGCTTTCAAGGAAAATCGATGATATGTTTTTAGTTTGTTCATTTTACAAAAAACACATCAGTCAGTTATCAAATAACCACCAGAATTCACACACACACACACACATACACACACACACACAAACACGGCACCTTCCCTTGACCTGCTCTGCACGTCACAAAAGTACAACATCAACTTTTTGGATTTTCCTGAACACATTCAGATAAGGGTTCCTACAGAAAAAAAAATGCATAAACAACCGTTGCATTTAGATTTTCAAACAGCTAAATACTTAAATAAGAAAAGACCATTCTCTTAGCTAAACAGATGACTTCCATAGATGTTGAATGTGACTGTAGGGGGGCCAGACCAAAGGTATCGCTTTACACTGGGTTCATTCATGTTCCAAAGCCTTTTCCAACTGGGGTCTGCCCCCGTAAAACATAACCTATCACTTGTATGAGGGGGATCAGCAACCCCCTACCCTCTTCACTGCACACACACACACACACACACACACACGTGTGCGCGCACACACACACACATACACGTGCGCACACATACACACACACACACACACACACACACACACACACACACACACACACACACACACAAGTATACACTACAGAAATTCAGGCAGACGTCTGCACTGTTCCTCTAGAAAAAAATTTGAGGAGCTGCACCTCTTGTTGTGATTGTGATGACAGATTTTGGGGGAACAGCTTTCAAGGATAATCGATGATATGTTTTTAGTTTGTTCATTTTACAAAACACACTTCAGTCAGAGTGACCAAATTAGTACCAGAATTCTCTTCCATTATCACATAACCTGTACAAAATCCTGTAAGGAGAGGGAGTAGGTGGTAATGGTGGGAAGTCAGTTTTTCTGCAAACTTTTTCTCTGCCAGCAACTCAAATGTCACGAGATTTGCTTTCAAAGACTTCAAACTTAACGGCCACATTAAAATAGTTATACTTTATTTTCCAGTGAATATTAAAACAGTCTTTAGACTTAAGAGTCTGTGCGTTCTCAGCTTCAATCAGCTACTTGCTTTTTCATGTGCTTTTTATTTGTGTATCTGTAGCAAATGCAGCTATCACTGGGGGGAATATGGTGGAAGTGATAATAAAAGTTTGGTGCAGCAAGGTTTCATTTATTTGCTTATTCTCTCTCAAGCGTCGCATTAAATAAACTTCCCTTGGAGATTTATGTAGTCAGCTGGGACACGAGAGTAAGCTCGCCATAGTCAGGGGTCACTATGGCAGTTCAATATTAATATATATGTGAGAATAAAGTCACCAAAACTTCTCTGCACAATGGTATTTTTTGTCTTTGTATTAACAAATTACATGTTTGCATGGTATTGATGCAAACTCTGACTTTGAAAACGGTAGTTATGTTCATACAAACCTGCTTCATTAGTTTGAAAAGTCTATTCAATATCTGTATACCGGAATTACCATAAAACCTCACCAATGTCAAAATCTACCTCAAAATCTTGCTTAAATCCGGATGAAACTTTACTTTTTTTTTTTTTTTTTTTTTAAAGGTTGGTTTAATTTGTGGCAACATTCCCCCCTCATATATAACCATTTCATATTTTCCGCAGAATATTCTGTGTTATATCTACACAGCTATACAAACCAATAAATAAACAATTTTTTTGGTATGTTCTTATTTTTTTTTATTTTGTCTGTATTATGAGACATATGAACAAATAAAATGGAATGATATTAAATTCTTAAGTGTGAAACAAAGCAAAACTTGCAACTTAACACAATTGTCTATCATAGCTAAGGCCCGAGGTTGACCGACAATGTGCGCTGGCCTCTCTGACAACACCACCACTGCCACATTTCACAACAAGGACTAACCTTTGCAATTTAGATTTCTTTTTGATTTTGTCTGTATTATGAGGCACATGAACAAATAAAAGGGAATGATAATAAATTCTTAAATCTGAAACAAAGCAAAACTTGCAACTTAACATAAAAATCTATCACAGCACACGGTGCAATAGACAGTAGCGACACCTGACAGATCGGGCATTGTGTTTGTAGTTTATTGTTTTTTCCTACAGAAATAAATATTGCATGGCCAACTTTGTCTCTACCATGAGTTCAACAATTTCTCAGACTGGCGACCTAAAGCCTGTGGTTGTCTATAAAGTGGTTAAGGATCCTTCTACTTGGAGAATTGTGTTACCGACACATTTTGGCTCTGAGAAAAACACAAGCTGAATTTTTAAAATTTTTTATTTATTTATTTTTTTTTTGATTTTGTATACTTTATTGATCCCCAGAGGGGAAATTGAGGGCATCCACCTGGATGGATGAAGCAGCCACAGTACGGCACTATCCCTTTACAATTCACACACACATTCACACCTAGGGCCACTTTAGAGTCTCCAATTAACCTAACCTGCATGTTTTTGGCCTGCGGGAGGAAACCGGAGAAATCCCGGCGTAAACCCACACAGACACGGGGAGAACATGCAAACTCCACACAGACCACTGTTGGTCAGGGGCTGGGATTGAACCAGGGATCCCATGGCCAAGGGTGAATTGCTGTGCTGCCGCAGTGCTAACCACTGCGCCACTGCACCGCATAATATCGGTTTAACTAGTATAAGTGTTAAACAACTAGAAATGAACACTTTAATGGACCAACATCTTGGCTCTTCCAAAAAGTACTTCTACTTCTATGTATTTATCAACTTAAAATACACCAATTCTATGTGCACTGTTTAATAATTTTCAAATCTCACACCACTAACAACCCCTTCCCTCCCTCCCCTCAGCAGTATCCTAACCGTGTCTCCTGGGGTCAGAAGGCTGCTTACATTTTTCAGCGTTGGTCGGTCATTCAAACAGTTTCGTGTTATTTAAAAAAAAAAAATCTGATAACACAGACATTTTTTAACATTACATTCAGTTTTTTTTCAATGATCTGAAAAATATTTTTCACTCTACAGTCCGTAAACGTAAAAGCGATTGATCAATAAATCAGACTAAAGTGAGTTGAGGACAAATATTCACGATTCACCCCAACGGTTTCCACACACAAGTTAGTCAGTTATATTTAGTGAATCTAAGTTTATTCTGTTTGGTTTCATAATACATAAAAAATATAAGAAAGGGCATCCAGACAATAAAACATTATACAAGATATTTACCAACGGGTAAATTATTTTATTCAATTTATTTCAAAACTTTATCATTTGCAAATGTATTTACTGCAACAAATTCTAATAATAATAATAATAAAAACCTTTTATCTTTAAAAAAAAATAAGGCGACAACTTTTACCTTCTTTTCCGAGTTTCTAAGTCTGCATTATTCATGGGTAGGTAGAAAGCTAAAGAGTATTTATTGATTTTTAAAAAAAGCATTTGACACATAAGATCCTACCATTTTACCATCTACATTAGAAAAATGTGGTATAAGAACCCACCCATCTACACAATGAATGCAGGGTCGTTCTATCCAATGAACAGAGAGGGAGAGTCCTCCCCTATAATGGTCTACAGGCGGGCCCCTACCATCAACCAATGAAAGTACAGGGTGGAGCGTGTAAAAATCAGATAAATAAGTAGCTTGAAATTGGGAAAATTAAACAATCTTTGGGAAAAAGACAGGAAAAAAACCTCACCATGACTAAGAGGCTGAGTGACCTTCATCTGATCAATGAGACACCCATCTCCACCTTGCTACAGAGTACTCTGGGATTAGCACCGAAAAAGAGAATGTTGTATCTGTGGCGCATCCAGACCCCCGCAACTGGGAGTCTTCAAGAGGAATGGCAACTAGAAGCCAGAAATAGATGGGGTTATGTGTTCAACTACGCAAGTAGCAAACTGTGTTTTTACCAGTTGGATGAAGGAGAAACTTTTGGCCCGCTCTCCAGAAAAGCCACACTTTTGGACATGGACTGGAGCGTACTGCGAAACGGGATTTACCCTGATCTGAAAACAAGCGACGTACATCACCAACAGACGGGTGGAAGACAAGCCTGCTAGAAAAGACCAACAGACCCAGATGCCTGTGCGAGTGAAAAAAGAGCAACCACTGGTATTCATTATCGGAAGAGTGTTGGCTAGTAGTGCTTGGGAGACGAAGGCATCCCCATCTGGGAGGTGGTACTTCGGAGCCACTTGTCAGTTGTCAATGGATGATTCCCCACCCAACAACAAATTTATCTTGCAGTATTTCAATTGTGAATGTGATGTGTTCCAGACAGCGTTACGGCTGCCTACAACAGTGTGTGCCTGTTACGGTGTGGGTAACAGCTGTGTATAGGTATAACACAGAATATTCTGCGGAAAATATAAAATGATTATATATTAGGGGGGAATGTTACCACAAATTAAACCGACCTTTTTCAAAAAAGTAGTTTCATCCAGATTTAGGCAAGATTTTGAGGTAGATTTCGACATTGGTGAGGTTTTATGGTAATTCCGGTATAAAGATATTGAATAGACTTTTCAAACTAATGAAGCAGGTTTGTGTGAATATAACTACTGGTTTCAAAGTCAGAGTTTGTATCAACACCGTGCAAACATGTAATTTGTTAATACAAAGACAAAAAATACCATTGTGCAGAGAAGTTTTTGTGACTTTATTCTCAATATATATTAATATTGAACTGCCATAGTGACCCCTGACTATGGTGAGCTTACTCTCGTGTCCCAGCTGACTATACAAATCTCCAAGGGAAGTTTATTTAATGCGACGCTTGAGAGGGGATAAAATAAATGAAACCTTGCTGCACCAAACTTTTATTATCACTTCCATCATATTCCCCCCCCCCAGTGATAGCTGTGTTTGCTACCTACAGATACACAAATAAAAACCACATGAAAAAACAAGTAGCTGATCGAAGCTGAGAACGCACAGACTCTTAAGTCTAAAGATTATTTTAATATTCTTTGGAAAAATAAAGTATAACTATTTTAATGTGGCCGTTAAGTTTGAAGTCTTTGAAAGCAAATCTCGTGATATTTGAATTGCTGGCAGAGAAAAAGTTTGCAGAAACACTGACTTCCCACCATTACCACCTACTCCCTCTCCTTACAGGATTTTGTACAGGTTATGTGATAATGGAAGATAATTCTGGTACTTATTTGGTCACTCTGACTGAAGTGTGTTTTGTAAAATGAACAAACTAAAAACATATCATCGATTATCCTTGAAAGCTGTTTCCCACGAAATCTGTCACAATCTCAATGAGAGGTGCAGCTCCTCATTTTTTTTTCTAGAGGAACAGTGCAGACATCTGCCTGAACTTCTGCAGTAGATCCTTGTGTGTGTGTGTGTGTGTGTGTGTGTGCGTGCGCATGCCTACGTCTGTGTGTGTGTGTGTGTGTGTGTGTGTGTGTGTGTGTGTGTGTGTGAGAGAGAGAGAGAGAGAGAGAGAGAGAGAGAGAGAGAGAGAGAGAGAGAGAATTCTGGTGGTTATTTGGTCACTCTGGCTGATGTGTGTTTTGTAAAATGAACAAACTAAAAGCCTACGGGTACAAATAAAGTAACCTGAACCTGAAAGCATGTCATCTATTATCCTTGAAAGCTGCTTCCCCCCAATAATTAACATTCCATTCTCACGCTAATCCCATTTGGTCAAAGATCATTACTGTCTATGGTGCACTTTTGCTCCAGCAACCTCCCCCCAGTGGTCAAGATTTTTTTCAAGAAAATATTCAGTTCAGATGTCAGAGATTTCCAAGGCTATAACTTGAAAGTGGTAAGACATTTTGGCTTACTGTTAATTAGAAAGATGTAGAATATGATCCAACGTTTGAGATAGGAGTAAATTTATGCATCTAATTTGCATAATGCCATGGCAGCCATATCAAATTACATAACTTTCAGTCAAAAGATGGACTTTTGACATTTTTACACAAAGGATGGTTTTGTTTTTTTGTTACCGTTTTTTGTTTTGGGTTTTTTGTTATCTTATCTTCAAATTATTTGAACCAGAACATCAGTACAATGTCAACAAACAAAGGAATTTGTCAGACTTACCGCTGCCCAGGTGGCTTGTTTTGTCTATTTTCATCATTATTTTGTCTTCTCTCGGTCATTTTTGCCTGGATGTCCACATCCAGAAACTCTTATGATTATTCCACCTCAATTTCTCTTTTATTCCACCGCAATTTATCTTATATGACAACACGGAGCCGCCGTGATTGTTCTGTCCAGTCACATGGCGCTGGGGTCGCTGGCAGGTGAAAATTAACCAAAATGTAGATATTTACCTTCACAAGCCAAATAATCTCTTTTTAGAATCATAGTTGGCAAATTTGGGAACAAATGCCTCCTCCATGTTGCGATAGAGCACATCAACATTTGCTTACAAACTCTTCTTCGCTGGTGTCCCAGAGAGGTTTTTTGGATGGTTATTTTGGAGACATCAGTCCTCCAAGGCAAGAGCAGTAAGTTATACATGTCTGCCACCTTGTGAGGTGGAATACTTAGTATAACTGGGGATTTTTTATGGTTTATGGCCACATCACATGACAGGCACAGATCTGCGACATAGACAATGAGGGTGCTTTCCATGTCCATGAAACCAAGACACAGAAAGGGTTAAAACATATATAATTAACATTCCATTCTCACACTAATTCCACAAGTCAAAGATCATTTTTAAAAGCATATATCATTGACATATACCCACATTAATCCCACAGGTCAAAGATCCTTTCTAAAAGCATACATCATTGACCTAAACCCCACAGAGAATCTATGGAGTATTGTCAAGAGGAAGGTGAGAGACACCAGACCCAACAATGCAGACGAGCTGAAGGCCACTATCAAAGCAACCTGGACCTTCATAACACCTCAGCAGTGCCACAGGCTGATCACCTCTATGCCACGCCACATTGATACAGTAATTAATCCAAAAGCAGACCCGACCAAGTATTGAGTGTGTACATGAACATACTTTTCAGTCGGCCAACATTTCTATTAAAAAAAATATTTTTTAAAATTAATTTTATGTAATATTCTAATTTTTTGAGAAACTGAATTTGGGGTTTTCATGGGCTGTAAGCAATAATCATCAAAATTAAAATAAATAAACACTTGAAATATATCACTCTCTGTGTAATGAATCTATATAACATATGGGTTTCACTTTCTGAAATGAGTGACCAAAAATATTGAACTTTTTCATTATATTCTAATTTTTTGAGATGTACCTGTACATGTATATTAAAATCAAGTAAAATAATAATTTTATTATTCATTCATTCATTCATCTTCTTCCGCTTAATCCTTTTCGGGTTGCGGGGGGCTGGAGCCTATCCCAGCATCTTTTGGGCGAGAGGCAGGGTACACCCTGGACAGATCGCCAGTCCATTGCAGGGCCAACACAGAGAGACAGACAACCATTCACTCTCACAGTCATACCTAAGGACAATTTAGAATCCCCAGTTTTGATGCCACTTAACCTAACGCATGTTTTTTTAGCATGTGGGAGGAAACCAGAGAAATCCCGGAGTAAACCCATGCAGACACGGAGAGAACATGCAAACTCCACACAGATCACTGTTGGTCGGGGGCTGGGATCGAACCCAGGATCCCCCGGCCAAGGATGAGTTACTGTGCTGCCGCAGTGCTAACCACTCCGCCACCGCGCTGCCCATTATGAGTTTTTAAAATAATTGAAAGCAACTCTGCAAAATCAGAAATAAAAGACACATCTTACCAGAGGATGGTAGACTGTCATACAGAGAATAGAATAATGATTAAAACCAAGGCAGTTGTATTCAAAAGATGTGAAATGATTAAAATTAATGTCCTTAAAGCCAAGTGTCTATGACAGAATTGTTGCCCTACCCCCACCCTTTTGACCATTCCTGCAGGTGTAAGAGAAGTGATAATTGGGTGGCGAGGCTTCATTGAGGGCTGCTGATGCATCACTGCTAAGCCAGGTCTCTGCCTATCAACACTTGACCATAGTCTTAGATGTTATTTTAACTTATTTTATGAGTTTATCACTTTCTGAGCGGGACCAAAGGTGGCTAGCAGATGTTAGCAGTTTCCTATTAACTCATTTGCCAATGCTTCTGTGCTTATTGTATCCAGGGTCCAGTCATGTCCTACTGACTGCTGAAACCACACCCCGTGCACCAGTGATTCTTTATTTCATTCATTTTTTAAGATAAATTTGTTTTTTGTTGGCTCAGGTTCAGTACCTAGTTAGTAGCTAGCCTGCTAACATTAGCAACAGTGATGAAAGAGGGACGGTGGGATTAAGTGGGCCTCATGAGCAGTTAAAGATACAAGCACTGAAATGAATCATTCCAATGAAAGTCTGCAAAAGGTTACTCACAATGGTGCAATAATTAAACAGTTAAAGGCAATTCTGACCAAAGTATGTCACAGACATTTCATTAAGACCTGTGGGAACAGTCAACATGTGTAAACGTTTTAGTGAATGGAACCTTTACTATTCTTTAGAGCACAATGTAAAAGGCTAAACCAAAATCACAGTCAAACAGATGCTATTCTAAACTCAAACTGGTTAAGATCTGAATCGTGAAACTATTGTGAAATCCTACTTCTGAAACTGAATGAAAGCCATGCAGGAGATGCACTGCCTTTCACTCCTCCAGTCATCCGTCCACTCAAATAAGGAAGCTGGATGAGTCATTGCGATAACACCTTTTTATTTATATATCAATGCCATAAAATGACAGATACAGAGCTGAAAAAGTGACATGAGAAATGTGTCTGGAGCAATGTCAACTAAAATCATCAACTTTCATGATACTGTATCTTTTTTAATGAGTCATGTTATATGGCAGAACAATGGAGGGCAATGATTGTTGAGGGTTATGATATAGTTATGTTTAGACTGTCCAGATTACCTTTTATGGCTTGTAGCTAACCATACATCTGTTAGACTTTGGTCTGTACCGCATCATTGCACAAGGCACAGTCAGTCAGGTGGAGGAGGGTAAATATAACAAGAAGATGAGTGGGGAAAGTTAAAATGGTTTTAACCACAAACCTAAGAATAATTTGTATAAAAACAAGCAAAAAGAGCATAACACTTCTTAAGCAATTTAGAAATGTCTTTTCTTTCAATTCTTTAAATGTGTTTAATTTTATTTATGCTCATCAAATGAAAAATGAGGGTTTAGACCAGGGGTCACCAACGCGGTGCCCACGGACACCATGTCGCCCGCCGGGACCACATGAGTCGCCCGCAGGCCTGTTCTAAAAATAGCACAACTCGCAAGTGAGCTGCGTCTAAGATGTAATTTTTTCTGCCGCTATTTTTTAAAATCACACTTGCATTTATATAGATTTTAAAATGACAATGTCTTAAAAATAAAAAAAATGGAAATGTTTATTATACGTAAAGTTAAGGTGAACTCTGACCTAGTTCAAAGGTCAGTATTGTGCGCATGACAAAACCTTCGCGCTTGTGGAGAGTAAGCTAGCGGCCAGTGAAGCTGGTGAACGCAGTGCAGTTTCCCTAGCCCAAAAACATGGCCAAAAAAAAAGATAGAAAATTTATCATTTTCAAAGTGAGCGGGAGGAAGAGTTCTTTTTTCCTACCGTGAAAGGAAGCTGCGTGTGTTTCATTTGCGGGGCGACGGAGAAGTGGCACTATGTGGACCTTGTTCTCAATAAAGTTTTGGAAAAAAAAAAAACTTCAATACGCGTCATGAAACTGCTGCCCACTCTTTTTTTTTTGGTACCCGTAGGTAGATTTGTTCTGCAGTCCGGTGAGAAGCCACCAGCTGCCGGTTGCTGCGTGCGCAAGCGCCCCTTAACTCCCTAACCTGCATGTTTTTGGCATGTGGGAGGAAACCCACGCAAACACGGGGAGAACATGCAAACTCCACACAGATCACTGTTGGCCGGGGGCAGGGATCGAACCCACGATCCCCACGATCCCGCGGCCGAGGGTAAACTGCTGCCGCGGTGCTGGTTATTACTCCAGCATGATTCTTGGCAAGAACTGTATGGATATAATTCCAGTGAAGAAGAACACACAAAAGTGTGTTTATTAAATGTAACATATTTTGAGCAGAATTGCAGCAGATTTGTTCAGTTAAAAATGTGATAAGATTTATTTAATATGAAAGTTGATTTTTCTTAAATGTTGCATAACTTTTTCAAACATGGTTCAACATAGTTCATGAATTAAAAGGGTTTAGTTTTTTATGGTTAAAAGGGACTGGTGAAAACTGGACTTTTTTAAATGAAATGTAGAAGTGATCATCTGAACAATTGCTGAGATTAATAAAAATAAAGTGTTGAATATTGATCTTGTCTGTTACCCACTCTAAGTTATTGATGATTATTTATGTATATATATATATATATATATATATATATATATATATATATATATATATATATATATACAATTTGTTATTTTAGGAGTGTGTCAAGTTGGTGCCCTTCACATGACTTGACACCCATGGAGTAGCTCTTGGTTTCAAAAAGGTTGGTGACCCCTGGTTTAGACTAAATAAAACTATGAACACCCGTCACAAAACTTTTTTTTCCCCCTTTTTTAAAAAATATGTTATGTAGGGCTGCATCTAACGATTATTTTGGTTACTGATTAATCAGTTGATTTTGTCATGGTCTTGAATCTAGGATCAATGATTTGAAGATCATGCCCACATTTTGTTAATGTTTTGCCTCTCTGTTTTCATTATTGTATTTATTTGCCTTCCGTCCTCTGTTATTGTCTTTGGTGTTCCCCAGTCTATCATCATCCCATGTCCTCGCCCTTTGTTTCTCTGTGTTGCAATTATTATTTGTATTTTGGTCCCTGTGTGCTCTGTCTCTGCAGCCCCGTCCATCCTGTGCTGTTTCCGTTGCCCTGATTCTCACCTGTAGTCTCTTCCCTGTTGCCCCTGATAGTTCGCCAAGCTGTCTCACGTTTGTATTAATCAGTTCCCCTGTTTATGTCAGTTTGTGCTTGTGTTCTTTCTGGCTTTGTTGTCGTAATTCCCTGTCATCTTTCCCGTGTTGGCCCATGCTTCTGCTGATCCCTGTGAGTTTATTTTGTCTCAAAATCCCCTGTGTTGTTTTCAGCCCCCGTGCTGCCTTTTGTTTCTCTTTGAGTTTTGTTAATTAATCATTGTTTTGGCACCATAATCCTGCCTGCGCTCATGGGTCCATTGATCCAGCCATCCATCTTCTTCTGCTTAATCCTTTTCGGGTCGCGAGCATTCATGGGTCCTACCTCTAAATCTTATCCTGCCCAGAGGGCAGAATATGACAGTGCAAAGCCAGCAAACAAGGACCCAGTAGGCAGACTGGCAGCCAGTGGTCTCGACACGAGCAAGCGGTGGGCAATTCGGATATTTCACTCCCTTGTCTCAGATGATTGCACCTCCCGCACATTGGAATAAGCTGTCATTTGCCTGGAGGTTGCAATGAAGGCTGTGGAACAGTTCCCAGCCTGCAGGACTGCCCCGAGGTGAGGGAACTGCTCACTTCCACCTGCAGCCACATCCGTCAGACATTTTCGGAGCAGGCCCCACACCCTCCAGCCCCCGAACTCTCACCAGCCCCACAGCCACCACACGGGCTGGTGGAGGGTTCACCGCCTGCGCCGCAACCTGTACTGATGAGGAAGCATCCCCTCATTCTGGCGCCTCCCTCATCACACCTCTTCCCAGTTCCACAGCCCCTCCGCAGGCTGGAGGAGAGTCCACCACCATGTGCCGCTTCAGCCCTGCTGAGCTCATCTACACTGACTCCTACAGCAGCTGCAATGCCGGCCCCCAGGAAAGTTGTTACGCCAGCTCCCACGGCAGCTGCAGTGCTGCCTCCTACATTTTCCATGCTGGTGCCTGCACCCGCTGCAACTCCTCAGACTGCTTCATCTGCTGCCCCTCCAGCAGCTAGGGCCCCTACTCCTGGTCCATCTCCATCAGCGACAACAGAGCAGTAGAGCAGGCAAGTACATACTCATTTCTCGTTACCACCTAATGCGATGTCTTGCATTGTTTTGGGTGAGGGGTCTCAGCAGCAGCCCCCTTCTGCTTCTGAGTCCCCACCTCTTGCTTCTGCCGTCAACGCTGTGTGTGTGCTGTCACCCACGCTGGTCTCTCTGTTTTACCCCGAGGTGCACACCCTTGCTTCAGTTCTCCCTGTGGTGCATGCAGCAGATCCAGCATTCTCCAAGGTGCATGAGCTTGCACCAGCTGCCCCCGAGGTGCACATCCCAGCTCCACCTCTCCCTTGAGGCGCACGCTACACTTTCTGCTGCCCTGTGGTGCACTTCCCAGCTCCAGTCCTCCCCAAGGTGCACACAGCAGCTCCGGCAGTCAATGAGGTGCACGAGCCTGCTCCAGCTGCTCCCAAGGTGCACACTCTAGCTCCAGCTGTTTTTGAGGTGCACACCACAGCTACACTTGTCTCTGAGGTGCATGCCACAGCTCCAGCTGTC
Source organism: Pholidichthys leucotaenia (assembly GCA_020510985.1). Taxonomy (NCBI): domain Eukaryota; kingdom Metazoa; phylum Chordata; class Actinopteri; order Cichliformes; family Pholidichthyidae; genus Pholidichthys; species Pholidichthys leucotaenia. Next base: position 119,460,143 of record CM035848.1, on the reverse strand, counting down.
TCTGAGGTGCACGCCACAGCTCCAGCTGTCTCTGAGGGGCACACCACAGCTCCAGCTGCCTCTGAGGTGCATGCCACAGCTCTGGCTGTCTCCGAGGAGCACACAGCAGCTCCGGCAGTCTCCAAGGTGCACAAGCCTGCTTCAGCTGCCCCCAAGGTGCACATCCCAGCTCCAGCTCTCATCAAAGTGGTCATCCCAGTAGCAGAGGACCAGGAGCTCAGGCAAGTTCTTTCCATTTCATTTTTAACATCTACACTAGAAGGGACTTGCCTAGCTCTAGTGGTGTCGCCTCACTTATTCCCTGCCTGCCTCCCTTGTCTGAGGTGGCTGCATCGGAGGGGGGATTCCAGGTATCTGGGCAAGATTCTTCAGTCCCAGCCATCATCAGCTTCAGAGGCCGGCGTGCCTTCACCCGTCATTCCAGAGCTCAGGGGACCTCCACCCATCGCTTCAGAGGTCAGGGGCCCTTAACCCATTGCTCCAGAGGTCAGGGGACCTCCACCCATCCAAGAGGCCAATGTGTGTCTGTCATTTTTTCCAGAGGCTTGTGCACATCCGCTGTTTGCTCCTGAGACCGGTGTGCATCTGTTGTTTGTTCCTGTACTCAGCACACCCCAATCATTGGTTCCTAAGTTCAGCATGTGCCTGTCAGCTGTTTCTGAGGACAGCACGCTGCAGCTACCTGATATGGAACTAAAAACTCTTTCATTACTGGCTCCACAACTAAAAATTCCCCTGTTATTGGTTTCTGAATTAAAGATTACTGTATTAATGTCTGACCCAGAGGGTCCTACAATGTAATCTCCTGAGTTAGGAGGTTCTATGCCATCATCTCCCAAGTTTGGAGGTTCTGTGTTGTCATTTCCTGAGGTTAAAGTGCACATGTTATCATCTCCTTAGTTTAAAGGCTCCATGTTCTCATCTCCTGAGTTTAAGGGTTCCATATTGTCATCTTCTGAGTTTAAAGATTTCATGTTGTCAGCTCCTGAGTTTAAAATTTCCATGTTGTCATTATCTTCTGAGTTTAAAGTTTCTGTGTTATCTCCAGAGCAAGAAGCTCCTGTCTCATCTCCCAAATTTAAGATCTCCATGTCAGAATCAGAATCAGAATCAGAATCAACTTTATTGCCAAGTATATTTACAAGTAAACATATGAGGAATTTGACTTGACATTGGGCGCGCACGTTAGGCGCATCCAATGACGCGGCAGCCATGAAGGTGCCTGTCATGCAGTGAGGGTAAAGAAGGGAATGGGGGGGAGGAAAACACAATAGGCAGAGAGGAAAAAACATAGTTATCAGAATAACGCTCGTATAAGCTCATATAAAGCTCAATGAGCCAAATTTTGATTACACAGAAAAAAACCCTCTATGCACAGTTAGCAGACAATAGATCACACATTAACAAAACAGGAGGGTTGAGAGAGTCAGTGTATGTATATTTGTGTCAGTTTACATGTATCAGTCATGTAATGTTGTACGCAAAGTGTAGTGTAGGTGTGTCATTGCTGGTGAACAGCAGAGGGCACCCTCTGGCAACGGATAGATGTTATTCAGTCACTTGTTCTTTAGTCCAGACACATGGTAACGCTGTCCGGGAGCTCGGTCTGCTGAAACAACAATTGTCGAATGTTTGGGTTAACTCCCTTCAGCCTTATCTTCCCAGGAGGAATGAGTGAAGTCTTCAAGGGCGCCGAATCAAGGTCGAAAGGCACAGTTCACTTAGAGTAAAAAATTTCATCTCTCAGCGATTGTGCATCACAATTTACAGGCTTTAAGTCATTTTCTGGAAAGCACTCAGCGACTCCAGATGTTATCCACCTACCGAAACATAGGTAACATGTCCAAGAGAGTCCATTCTCTCTTCAATGCATGCCAGATGGTAAATTCCATGTTAATCCCATTTGCCGCTATCCATGCTCCCCCCAGCTGGAAATTGTTGTTGGGGGAGCTACGCCGGGGTCCGCATTGATTAGCTCTCCCAAATAATTTTGATACACCAGGAACTCCAAGGCCAAACAGAATCCTGTGCTCATGCCAATCCTCAGTTGAATCACGCAAGTTCCAATTCTTGGGCTCCCCCCTGGCCCGGTTCTTGTTGGGAAGTGGTGACAATAGCATTAAGCCACAATCCAATTTCCATAGTTTCCATTCGGGTCAATTCCATGTCATTATTTCCTGAGGTTAAGGACTCTATGTTCTCCTCTGAGCTAAAAAAAAAAAAAAAAATTCCTTTGTTGTCTCCTGAGCAAACAGTTCCTTTGTGGTCACTAAGTCAAGAGGCTCCTTTGTGGCCTCCAGAGCAAGAAGCTCCTTTGTGATTTCTGGAGCACAAAGCTCCCATGTTTTTTTTTTTTTAGCAAAAGGCTCCAATGTTATCTCCTGAGTTTAGAATCCCTATGTTGTTTTCTCCGGAGCAAAAGGCTCCCATGTCATCTCCTGAATTTAAAAGTTCTATGTTATCATTATCTCCTGAGGTTAAAGGTTCCAGGTTATCATTATCTTCTGAGTTAAAATTGTCTGTGTTATCCCCAGAGCAAGAAGCTCTTATCTTTTCTCCAGAGCAAGAGGCTTTTCCATTATTTTCTCGAGAGCAAAAAATTCTCATGTTGTGAGAAAAAGGCTCCTATGCCAAAAAATTCTCATGTTTCCAGAGCAAAAGGCTCCTATGCCATCTCCTGAGGTTAAAGGTTTCATGTTGCCACCTCCTGAGGTTAAAGGTTCCATATTGTCACCTCCTGAGGTTAAAGGTTCCATGTTGTCATTTCCTGAGTTTAAGGTTTCCACGTTATCATTTCCAGAGTTTAAGGGTTCTACGTTGTCATCCCCAGAGTTTAAAGGTTCTTTGTTGTCTTTTCCAGAGGTTAAGGCGTCAGAGGGTAAAGTTTTCATGTCATTATCTTCTGAGTTTAAAGCTTCTGTGTTGTTATCCTCTGTGCTCTACGGTACCACGTTCTTCCATCAGGTGGCCTATGGACTGTGGGAGGCCAGCTGATGCACCGTGTTCATCTGTCTTGTGGTCCTTGGACTTTGGTAGGCCACCAGACATACTCTATTCCTCCACCTGGTGGGCCATGAACATTGATAGGCCACCAGATGTGCCATGCTCCTCCTGCTGGTCATCTTGAGATCTGATATTTTTTCCTTGTTTATGTCCCTCTTTTGCCCCACCATACTTATGTCCCCCTCCACCCGCCCAATTGGGGTATTCTTGTTTGGTTTGGAGAGCATCTGGAATCTGTCCTTGGGGTGTGTGTGTGGGGGGGGGGGCTGTCATGGTCTGGAGCATGATCTTAGGATCATGCCCACATTTTGTGTTAATTTTTTGCCAGTCTGTGTTCATTATTATGTTTATTTGCCTTCCATCATCTATTATTGTCTTTGGTGTTCCCCAGTCTATCGTCATCTCTGTGCTGCAATTATTATTTGTATTTTGGTCCCTTTGTGCTCTGTCTGTGCAGCCCCACACATCCTGTGTTGTGTCCATTGCCCTTGATTGTTCTCACCTGTAGTCTCTTCCCTGCTGCCCCTGATTGTTCGCCCAGCTGTCTCACATTGGTATTTATCATTTCCCCTATTTATGTCAGTTTGTGCTTGTGTTCTGTCTGGCTTGGTCATCATAATTCCCTGTCATCTTTCCCGTGTTGGCCCATGCTTCTGCTGATCCCTGTGAGTTTATTTTGTTTTGAAATCTCCTGTGTTGTTTTCAGCTCCCGTGCTGCCATTTGTTTCTCTTTGAGTTTTGTTAATAAATCATTGGTTTTGCACCATACTCCTGCCTATGCTCATGGGTCCTACCTTTAATCTCTATTCAGAATATGCCATTTTTTTAAAAATTTGTCTATTAATTATTTGGTTTAAAAATTATTAAACTTATAATGCACAAATAAGAAAAGAGGCAAATTTTCATCTTTGAAAACCTGAAGCAATCATATTTTACAATTTTTACTGGACAAGGACCATAAGGGCAGTAGTTAGTTATCAAATTAGTTGTTGATTAGTTTTCTATTGATTGACTAATTGATAAATTGACCAGTCATTGCCCTGCTAATGTTGTTTACTCCCAACCTTCAAATACATCCATGTGACATCAGATCCCATGAGCATTTCAGCAGTCAAGGTTGTGCATTTTGATCACCCTCTGGTGGCCAGCTGCAATAAGACATTATTATGTTGGGAACTTTGCCAAACTGAAAACGTGTGGACTTCGATCTCACAGTGTGCTTGACGCTTACGTGCGCTGGGTCCAACTGCTGTACTAGTGTGTCAGTAGTAGCATGCAATGCCCGGTGGGAACATCACTGCCATTCCCCATCACAGTGGGCATGTATCAGGGATTGGCCCTGTCCCTCCTCCTCTTTATTCTGTGTATGGACACAGCCATGGCTGATCTTCAGCTAATCCACCCATGGACACTGTTGTATGCTGACGACATAGTACTGGGAGCTGAAGGCTGGAGTCACTTGGAACAGCAAAAGCAGCAGTGGGGGAAAAGGCTAGGTGACAATGGAATGCGCTTGAACATCATAAAAACCGAGTATGTGGAATTTGGGCATCAACCTGATGGAATGGTCAGTATAAATGGTGCCCCCTTAAAGAAGAGTACACACTTTAAATATCTCAGCTTGATACTCCTTGATGCCTGTGCCTGAGTCAGCGCTGTCTGGGCCTAGTGGCGGCAGGTAACTGGTGTCCTCTGCAATTGCTGGAAACCAATGTGTCTCAAGGGCAGTGTTGGGAGTACTGTAACGCCACAACTTTTGCAGTAATGTGCTGTTTAACAAAATTACTGTTTAAAAATTCAGTAATGCATTACAGTTACTGAAATTTTATCAGATACATTACTTGCATTACTCATTTTATTAATATGGAGAGATATTTTTAGTGCAAATAGACGATCATACAACTTGGAGTTGCTAGACACCTCCCTCGTCAGTCACCAACTGGGGATGAATACACAGTTTTGGTGGCTGTTGGGGGGACTACCATTGCCAGAGCCACCAGCAGCCTCAAGCCACTGGAGGTTGTCATGCCAAAGGCAAAAGCAAGTAAATAAATAAGCAAATAAATATAAACTGACTGGCGCAGCCATCAGTCTCCTCCGCGGGTTGGTTTCCTGTCCTTCCCCAGTTCACATCACAACCCGGTGGGAAGAACTGCCGTGGCGGTGGCGACTTCTCATATCGAGCCCTGATCACCGGTTGTCCAAGCGGTGAGTAGCCCCCAACATTTCCTACTTCTGTGGTTAAACATGAGTGTTTTTTTGAGTAAGAAGCTTGCATTTAATGTCCGCAGTTGTGTAAATGTGTAAGCTGTGTAACTGTGTAAGTTTTCTTACTGTACAGAGAAAATGTGACTGTGATTTGTTGCAGTAAAGAATAGCTTTTTCTAAGGTGAACGTTGATTTATCTGTGCTTTCTGTTTTATTTTATCTTATTCATTTACATGCTGTTGTGATATGCAAATATTTCATGGAAGTAAATTCTCTAAATATGCATTTTTAATGGGCTGGTCCAGGGGTGTCAAACATATGGCTCGTGGGCCAAAAACGGCCCACCAGGGGGTCCAAAATTTTCTCTGTGAATTTACAGCTTTATTTCTAACACATTTCTGACTTTCTACTGATTACAATAGTTTGTGTAAATCTGAGACATTTTTTCTCTGTAAGATGAGACTTTTTTTCTCATCAGTTTTCTTTTTCTTCTTTTTCTAACTCTTTTTCTAACAGGGAGATAAGATAAGATAAGATAAGCCTTTATTAGTCCCACAACGGGGAAATTCCAGGATTGCAACAGCACAGGGATAGCAACACTCAGAGCAACAATCAGAAGGCAAGAAAAAACAAGCAAGCAAGAGCAGCTAATATACATATGTACATATTACTATAAAATATATATATACACACACACACACACAGACACACAGTGCAGAGCATTGTAGCTGGATGGAATAAATATATGAATATATGAACACACAGTGCAGAGCATTGTAGCTAGATGGAATAAATATGTAAATATATAAACACCCACAGTATGGAGCATTGCAGCTAGGTGGAATAAATATGCAAGTATATAAACACACACAGTGCGGAGCAATGTAGCTAGATGGAATAATATGTAGATATATAAAAACACAGTGCGGAGCATTGTAGCTAGATGGAATAAATATATAGACATATAAATATAAACACACCCAGTGCAGAGCATTGTAGCTAGATGGAATAAATATGTAAATATATGAACACACACAGTGCAGAGCATTGTTGCTAGGTGGGATGAAACAGCATAACCGTCTATTTAGTTATCCTACATGGTATGATTATGTGCCCATACATATTCTCACCCTCCATAGCGACCGGTATGTTCCTAGTTGTATGCCGGAGAGGACCATTGTGTAAGTCTATTGCATCTTTTGCATTCAAAAAAAAAAAAAACAAAAAAAAAAAACTATTAGTTTGTTACGTCTTTTTGCTATCTCTGCGAGCAGCCCTGCTTAGGTTGTACAGTCTGACAGCCATTGGTAGGAAGGACCTACGAAACCTCTCGGTTGTGCACCTGGGATGATGTAGTCTGCTGCTAAATGAGCTCCTCAGTGCATCCAGTATGTCCTGCATAGGGTGGAACTCGGACTCCAGCAGAGATGACAGTTTAGCCACCGTCCTTCTCTCTCCTATCTCCTCCATCGGATCAAGGCGTTGCCCCAGGACAGAGCTAGCTTTCTTAATCAGTTTGTTCAGTCTCTTCCTATCGGCTGCAGTAATGCCACTGCCCCAGCAGACCACTCCAAAAGTGATGGCTGATGCCACCACCGTGTCATAGAATGACTTCAGCAGCGCCCCTTGTACACCAAAAGACCTGAGTCTCCTCAGCAGGAACAGCCTGCGCTGTCCCTTCTTGTAGAGTGCGTCAGTATTGTGTGACCAGTCTAGTTTATTGTTCAGATGAATACCCAGGTACTTGTAGGATGTCACCATCTCGATGTCTGTTCCCTGTATATTTACTGGTGCTGCGAGGGGCTGCCCATGCCTGCGGCAGTCCACCACCAGCTCCTTAGTTTTCCTCGCGTTGATCTGGAGGCAGTTCCGATGGCACCAGTCCACAAAGTCCTGGATAAGCCCTCTGTACTCAGCTTCATCTCCGCTGGAGATGAGACCAACGGTCGCAGAGTCATCAGAGAACTTCTGTAGATGGCAATGTGTTGTGTTGTGTGAGAAGTCCGCAGTATAAAGAGTGAACAAGAAGGGAGCCAGCACCGTTCCCTGGGGGGCCCCCGTGCTACTGATGATCGTGTCGGAAACACAGTCCCGGGTTCTCACAAACTGAGGCCGGTTCGTGAGGTAGTCCAGGATCCATGATGACAGGTGCTGGTCCACCCCTGCGCGCAGCAGCTTGTCCTTCAGGATCATCGGTTGGATGGTGTTGAAAGCACTGGAGAAGTCAAAGAACATGATCCTCACCATATTCCCGGGCTTCTCCAGGTGGGACAGAGAACGGTGAAGGAGGAAGATCACCGCATCCTCCACCCCAATGCCATGCTGGTAGGCGAACTGGAGTGGATCCATCGCTGGTTCCACCAGGGGGCGGAGGTGAGCAAGGAGCAGTCTCTCCAGGGTCTTCATCAAGTGGGACGTCAAGGCCACCGGTCTGAAGCTGTTCAGGTCTTTGGGGTGGGAAGTTTTTGGTACAGGTACCACACAAGATGTTTTCCACAGCTGTGGTACCCTCCCCAGTTTCAGGCTCATGTTGAAGATATACGTCACAATCCCACACAGCTGGTCTGCACAGGACTTGAGGAGCTTTGCGCTGATGCCGTCCGGTCCCGACGCCTTCCTCGCCTTGATCTTCCTCAGCTCCGTCCTCACCTGGGTCTTGGTCAGGGTCAGGATGGGGGGCTGTGTGTTGGGAGTGGGGGGGGTGTCGGTGGAGTGGGGAGTGGGTAGCAGGACTTGATTTCTTAGAGGCAGCAGTGGTTGGTGTGCAGACAGGGGGGAGGGCGGTTGGTCAAATCTATTGAAAAACAGATTCAGGTTGTTCGCCCACTCCCTGCCCCCCGTGGCCTGGGGGGAGGTATTCTGGAGCCCCGAGATGGTTTTGAGGTTTCTCCAGACCCCGCTGATGTCGCTCTGTTGCAGCTTGTCCTCCATCTTCTTCCTGAAGCTGTCCTTGCCTTCTCTGATCTTTCTCCTCAGCTCCCTCTGTACGGACTTCAGCATCTCCCTGTTCCCCGACCTGAAGATCCTCTTCTTCTCTCTCAGAAGTGTTTTTATCTCAGGGTTGATCCAGGGTTTGTTGTTTGAGTGATGCCGTATGGTCTTGGTGGGAACGGATTTGTCCACACAGAAGCTGAGGTAGCCCGTGAAGGTGTGAATGAGGCCATCGATGTCCTCACCATGTGGATCGCAGAGCTGCTTCCAGGCAGTGGCTTCAAAACAGTCCTTTAGAGTGTCCATTGTCTCCTCAGACCATAACTCCACAGTGTGCATGGCCGGAGGTTGTCTGTGCACTAGGGGTTTGTACACCGGTCGGAGATGAACCAAGTTGTGATCCGATCTCCCAAGTGGGGGGAGTTGTGATGAGGTGTACGCCTCCTTAGTGTTTGCGTAGAACAAATCCAGTGTTTTATTGTCTCTAGTGTGGCATGTGACATACTGGGTGAAAGTGGGCAGAATGGGAGACAGTGAAACGTGGTTGAAATCGCCTGAGATGAGGAGAAGAGCATCTGGGTGTTCTGTCTGCAGCCTGCTGGTTACTGAATGGATGACGTCACGCGCTGTCCCAGCGTTCGCCGTCGGATTTGCATAAACAACAATGCAGATCACGTGTGAGTGTTCTCTCGGGAGATATGTAGGCCTCATGCTAACAGCTAGCAACTCAATGTCTTTGCTGCAGTGTCGTTGTTTAACAGTGATATGTCCCGGTCTGCACCAGTTGTTGTTAACATACATGATCACTCCACCGCCCCTAGTTTTGCCACTCTCTGGTGTTCGGTCAGCTCGTATCGTGTGAAAACCCTCCAGCTCAATGTTAGCATCTGCTGCTAGTTCAGTTAGCCACGTCTCAGTAAACAAAAGGAGAGAGCACTCCCGGTAAGTGCTATCATAACGGGAGATAGCCGCTAGCTCATCTAACTTTCCCAGTATCGACCGTACATTTCCCATGACAACAGATGGAAGGGAGGGTCTGTACCTTATATTTTTTGTCCTCCGCCTTACTCCAGCCCGGCAGCCGCGGCGTTTTCGCCTCAGTTCTCTCGGTATGTCGAGTTTTTCCAGTGGGACCGGGTGGCGGTTAAATGCTAGCAGCTCTTCCCTGTTATATCGTATCCTGCTATAAACAGTGGCTCCGTCCACCGGCTCAGGAGACATTTGGGATGATCTGTGTGTCCGTGATATAAGTGGGGTGAAAAAAAAAAGTGATCAAAAGAGAGAGGAAGGGAAAAAAAAACTCGGAATCGAGCCGCTGTTGCAAAAGGCAGCCGACTGGTGTGGCGCCGAGAGGGAAAAAAAAAAAAAAAAAAAAAAAAAATGCTGAAAGATGCTGAAGTCCATACAGAGGGAGCTGAGGAGGAAGATCAGAGAAGGCAAGGACAGCTTCAGGAAGAAGATGGAGGACAAGCTGCAACAGAGCGACATCGGCGGGGTCTAGAGAACCCTTAAAACCATTTTTGGACTCCAGAATACCTCCCCCCAGGCCACGGGGGGCAGGGAGTGGGTGAACAGTCTGAACCTGTTTTTTAATAGGTTTGACCAATCGCCCTCCCCCCCAACTGCACAACAACCACTGCTGCCTCTGAAGACATCAAGTCCTGCTGTCCACACTCCACTCCACCAACACCCCCCCACTCCCAGCACACAGCCCCCCAACCTGACCCTCACTAAGACCCAGGTGAGGATGGAGCTGAGGAAGATCAAGGCGAGGAAGGCCTCGGGACCGGACGGCATCAGCGCGAAGCTCCTCAAGTCCTGCGCAGACCAGCTGTGTGGGATTGTGGAAAACATCTTATATGCTACCTGTACCAAAGACTTTCCACCCCAAAGACCTGAACAGCTACAGACCAGTGGCCCTGACGTCTCACATGATGAAGACCCTGGAGAGACTGCTCCTTGCTCACCTTCGCCCCCTGGTGGGACCAGCGATGAATCCACTCCAGTTCGCTTACCAGCATGGCATTGGGGTGGAGGATGCAGTGATCTTCCTCCTTCACCGTTTCCTGTCCCACCTGGAGAAGCGCAGGAATGTGGTGAGGATCATGTTCTTTGACTTCTCCAGTGCTTTCAACACCATCCAACCAATGATCCTGAGGGACAAGCTGCTATGCGCAGGGGTGGACCAGCACCTGTCATCATGGATCCTGGACTACCTCACTAACCGGCCACAGTTTGTGAGAACCCGGGATTGTTTGTCTGACACGATCATCGGTAGCACAGGGGCTCCCCAGGGAACGGTTTTGGCTCCCTTCCTGTTCACCCTTTATACTGCAGACTTCTCACACAACACAATACACTACCATATACAGAAGTTCTCTGATGACTCTGCAATCGTTGGCCTCATCTCCAATGGAGATGAAGCTGAGTACAGAGGACTTATCCAGGACTTTGTGGACTGGTGCCATCGGAACTGCCTCCAGATCAACGCGAGGAAAACTAAGGAGCTGGTGGTGGACTGCCGCAGGCAAGGACAACCCCTCACAGCACCAGTAAACAAACAGGGAACAGACATTGAGATGGTGACATCCTACAAGTACCTGGGTGTTCATCTGAACAATAAACTAGACTGGTCACACAATACCGACGCACTCTGCAAGAAGGGACAGCGCAGGCTGTTCCTACTGAGGAGGCTCAGGTCTTTTGGTGTACAAGGGGTGCTGCTGAAGACATTCTACGACACGGTGGTGGCATCAGCCATCACTTTTGGAGTGGTCTGCTGGGGCAGTGGCATTACAGCAGCCGATAGGAAGAGACTGAACAAACTAATCAAGTAAGCTAGCTCTGTCCTGGGGCAACGCCTTGACCCAGTGGAGGAGATAGGAGAGAGAAGGATGGTGGCTAAACTGTCATCTCTGCTGGAGTCCAAGTCCCACCCTATGCAGGACATACTGAACGCTCTGAGGAGCTCATTTAGCAGTAAACTACATCATCCTAGTTGCGTGACCGAGAGGTTTCGCAGGTCCTTCCTACCTACAGCTGTCAGACTGTATAACCTAAGTAGGGCTGCTCGCAGAGATAGCAAAAAAACGTGACGACCTAATAGTTTTGAATGCAAAAGACACAACAGACTTACACAAATGGTCCCCTCCAGCATACAACTAGGACAATATCAGTCGCTATGGAGGGTGACAATATGTATGGGTACATATTCATACCATGTAGGGTAACTAAATAGACGGTTATGTTGTTTAGTCCATCTAGCTACAATGCTCCGCACTGTGTATATATATTAATATATTTATATGTACATATGTATATTCACTGCTCTTATTTTCTTATCTTCTTAATTATTGCTCTGAGTGTTGCTATCCCTCTGCTGTTGCAATCCTGGAATTTCCCCATTGTGGGACTAATAAAAGCTTATCTTATCTTATCTTTTTTCTGATGAGAACAGGGGGCTCTTGATCTTGTTATGTGTGCAAGATGATTTAAGTATACATTTAAAAGTAATGTGGGACTTCCGGTCTGGACGCCATGGCGACTGCAGCTTAACACTGAAGCTCTCAGACCCAATCCAAGATAACACCTTGAAAATCAAACTTAACGGATTTTTGGAGGAGTGAAAATCAAAAGACAAAATCATCATGTCTAAAGGAAAACAGAAGAAACTGAAATTCTCCAGGCCAGGACACGTATCGGCCCGAGAATCTGAACTGGAAGATCTCCGTTCAGAAGACGAGGAACTGGTGGTAGCTAACAAAAAGGTTAGCCTGACATCGCTATTTGAAGAGCTACGACGATTTCGCTGAGAGGTTACGGCCGAATTTCGGGAATTCAGAGACGAATTGAAAAGGACAAACAGCAGAGTGGACCAGGCCGAGAACCTAATCTTGGAAGCAGAGGAACGAATAAAAGTGCTCGAAGATTCTGTGCTGGACCTACGCAAAAGACAAGCATCTATAGAGGCTAAGCTAGCCGACCAAGAAGGAAGACAGAGAAGAGACAATATAAGAATTCATGGTCTGATAGAAGGAGCCGAAAACGGTTTTAACTCAATGGCAGAATGCGTGGAATCTTTACTAAGAGAGAAATTGGATATTCCACAAACCACCGACTTAAACATAGAAAAGGCACATCGTTCATTAGCCGCTAGGCCAGCGGCGGAAGCGCCCCCACATTCGGTGTTGGTAAGATTTTCCAATTTCAAAATAAAACAAGAGGTTGTAAGACTGGCTTGGCAGAAAAAAGGATTTATGCACCAGGAGAGAAAAGTCTTCGTGGAACACGATTACGCCCCGGAGGTCCTTAAAAAGTGCAGGGAATACAATGACGCCAAAAAGGTACTACGTGAGAAGAAACTGCGCTTTCAGACGCCATTTCCTGCGAAGTTAAGGGTCTTCTACGGTGAAGAAACATGTCTCTATAATTCGGCGGAAGAAGCAACAGCTGACATGGCGAGAAGAGGGCTCCCGGTAACGGTATTTAAACCCGCAGCAGACCCGAGTGAGAAGATCAAAATGCAAACATGGACAACACAAAGACCTTCAAAATCCACGGGCCAGCAGCGAGAAACCCAGTGCCAGAGCGTCGCGGAAAAACTGTCCGTTTTCAGGTTGGAATAGCGACCATTTTTTTTTTTTTTTTTTTTTGAATCAATCTGCACATCCAACCCCCCTCATACAAGGTAACAAACATTAAAGGAGATGCGTATTCAGCATGTGGTAAAACATTTCATGGAACAGTCATAATATTTGAAACAAATAAGTCTTTTTAATTAAAAAAAAAAAACTTGTTAAAATAGAAATTTGACAATAATCCACATGTTCTCCTCACACTAACAAATACTGTTTTTGCGTGAATGTTTGCTGTGTTGGGGGTGGGAGGGTGCACACAATTTCACAGGGTATAGGCATAAAGGGAAAAGAAAAAAAATCATTACAAGTTCGGATTGGGTTCTGAAACTCACGTTAAAAGCATGGGTCAACTTACAGGGGTAAGAGAGGGCCCTCAACACGTAACAGAGTTTGAGGAATTTCCCTCAGAGCCTTCACTCCATCAAGGCTCTTACAGGGTCTTTAAAAAGACCTCAGCTCAGGAAATTCTTTTGACAGTTTTTTGTTTTAAAGTTTTATACACTATGTTCTTAATGTTTTTCTTGTTCTTAATGTTCTTTCAGTTTCTGAGTAGCACAAAAGAGGGCCACCACACAGTTATACTAAACAAAACAACACAATGGAGAAACAGGGTGTAACCAAAATAATTTCATATAATGTAAAAGGAATCCTGAATCCAGTTAAAAGATCCAAGATTCTAGGCAAAATGAAAAAAGACAAAGCAGGAATAATATTTTTACAAGAAACCCACCTAACAGACGTGGAGCACACTAAACTCAGTAGACAAGGGTTTAAAATGATCTCTTCATCTTCATATAAGTCAGGGAGGAGGAGGGGAGTAGCGACATTGATATCAACCAAAATTACATTTGAAAAAAAATCAGAACACAAAGATAAAGAAGGGAGATACAGTTTGGTAACTGGGCGGCTAGAGGGAGAAGATATCACCCTGCTGAATGTGTATGCTCCCCCAGGGGCTAACTGGAAATTTTATAAAAATGTATTTGACCTAATGATAACTAAAGCTCAAGGTTTAGTGATATGTGGTGGGGACTTCAATCTTAGACTGAATCCATACTGGGATGCTTCTGGTAATTCTCCACATCAAAATAACACCCAAAGCAGGAAGACTCGGATGCTACTAAAAGAAATGGGAATCTGTGATGTGTGGAGGGAACTCAACCCCAGTGTAAAAGACTATACATTTTACTCAACTTCACATTCATCTTACTCAAGGATTGACTATTTTTTTTATGTTTAATAGAGACATTGGAAGAGTAGAAACATGTAAAATAGGACTGATGGATCTCTCTGACCACAGTCCGATCTACATGGACTTAAATATCCAAAAATACACAAATAATACATTTTCTTGGAGGTTAAATTCAAATGTCCTGAAAGGACCATTGAAAGATGAATTGGAATCAGATATTCTCAGATATTTGGAAGAAAACGATAATGAAGAAGTATCCCCTTTAATACTGTGGGATGCATGCAAAGCTGTAATAAGAGGAAAGATTATTGCAAAACTGGCAACCCAAAAGAAACTAAGACAAGAAAAACTATCCACATTAGAGTCAGAACTTAAGAACCTAGAAAAAGAACACAAAGGCAACACTCATTCTACTCACTCGCTCAAGATTAAGGAAATTAAAAACCAAATAAATGAGATCTACACAATAGAAATCCAGAAGAAACTTACATTTTTGAAACAAAAATACTATGAAGCAGGCAGTAAATTGGCAAAATTGCTAGCCTATAATTTGAGGAAACATCAAACCGAAAGAGCAATCTACAAAATCAGAGACCCAGTATCAAAGGAAATAAAATTCAGAATTCAGGATATTCTTAAAAGCTTCGAGAATTACTATAAGAACTTATACTCCCACAAAAAACATAAAAACGCATCCGAGGCATTCCTAAACACATTAAACCTTCCCCAACTTACGGAGTCACAAAATAAAACACTACTGTCAGAAATACAACCTAAAGAATTGGAAAAAGCAATTATGAAACTTAAAGCTAACAAATCCCCAGGAGCAGATGGCTATACAGCAGAGTGGTACAAAACCTTTAAACAGCAACTATCTCCTCTCCTCCTGAAAACATTTAATTATGTCCTCCACACAGGGGAAATCCCCCCCTCCTGGAGAGAAGGGGTCATTGCAGTTATACCTAAACCTGAAAAGGATAAACTAGAGTGCTCCAACTACAGACCAATCAGTGTACTAAATCAGGACTATAAGCTTTTTACCATTATCCTTGCCAAAAGGTTAGAAAATATACTGACAGACTTAATTCATTTAGACCAAACAGGTTTTATAAGACAAAGACAGACACAAGACAACATTCTACGCACTTTACACATAATTCATCATATAAAAAAATATAACTTAAATGCAGTCATATTGGGATTAGATGCTGAAAAAGCATTCGATTCAGTTGACTGCTCTTTTCTATATAGAATCTTATCCAGTTTCAATTTTCATAACAACTTCATTAGAACTATACAGGCATTATATAAAAAACCAACAGCTAAAATAAGGATTAACGGTAATTTATCATCATCTTTTGAACTGGAAAGAGGATGTCGTCAGGGCTGCCCCCTGTCTCCACTGCTCTTTGCAATCTTCATAGAACCTCTGAGCCAATGGATAAGACAAAATCAAAAAATTCAAGGTATTACACTTGGTCAGAAGGAACATAAAATAGCACTCTTTGCTGATGACATTTTAATATACCTAGGGCAGCCGGACACTTCTTTACCAGAACTAACCTCAGTTTTTTCAGAGTATGGAGATTTATCGGGGTACAAATTAAACATGCATAAAACCCAAATTTTAACATTCAACTATGACCCAAATCATTATTCACTAAGCAAACTCAAAACTAACTGGGAGTCGGAATCTATGAAATATCTGGGGGTCAATATCCCGAAACAACTCAACAAAATTATATCACTAAACTATGATCCACTGGTGACAAAAATAAAATCTGACCTAGCAAGATGGAATATGATACCATTCTTGGGTACTGCACAAAGAATTGAAGCAGTCAAAATGAATATACTTCCACGTCTTCTATACCTTTTCCAAACAATACCGGTAGAACCTCCCAAAAAAACATGGCAGGAGCTGGACAGAAGGATCTCAAGATTCATATGGCAGGGCAAGAGACCTAGAATCAGATATAGAACCTTACAGCTAAACAAAGACAAAGGTGGGCTCGCGCTGTCAAATATCAGGGACTACTTTAAAGCCGCACAAATTAAAACTTTAGTAGAGATATGTAACCCAGTCTACACTGCACAGTGGAAGGAGATCGAATGCCAAATAACAAGTGACATCCCCCTACAGGCGATAATAGGGAACAATGCCTTACCTAAGCTTTTGAATAACACTAACCCGTGGATAGAGACCCCGCTAAAAATTTGATTTAAGATAGTTAGAGAGAATCAAACTAAAGAGCCCTATTGACTTCTGCAATGGATTGCCTATGATCAAGACTTTACTCCTAATAAAACAGACACCAGATTTAAAAAGTGGAAGGAGAAAGGGCTGATAAAATATTATGATTTTTTTAAAGGGCAAATTTTAAGAAGTTTTGAAGATTTGAAAAAACAAGGTCTAATAAATCAAGACCTTTACAGGTTCTTCCAGCTTAGACACCACATAAACAATATACTTAAAAAGGAGGATTTGGAAAGGGCCCAGTCAGGTGTTCTGAAGGTCTTCTTAATGGCATATAAAGGGATCCCAGGGATCAGATACATTTCTAAAATATACCAAGGTCTTCAAGACTTAAAAGGAGACAACACATCATATATAAAAGAGAGATGGGAAAAAGAGAGGAATTTCACTTTACAACTGGAAATATGGGAAAAGCTAAATAAACAGCAATGGAAAAGTACCTCATCCCTGCAGTGGAGAGAATTTGGATGGAAAAACTTGGTAAGATTTTTCAGAACACCTGCACAAAACAAATTTACCCATAAGGGATTGAACTGTTGGCGCTTGTGTGGTGAAAAGACTGCAAATCATTTTCATGTGTTTTGGTCATGCCCAGTTATCCACCAATATTGGACCAATGTACAGACAATATTGGGGAAAATATTCAAAATAACAGTTCCCTTTTCTTTTGTAACTTTGTATTTGGGTTTACTACCGGACTCACTGGAAAGACGAGGAGAAAAATACTTATTCAATGTTTTAATATTGGCAAGCAAAAAAGCTCTAACTAAAAAATGGATGTTGAAGGACTGTCCTACACCTGAAGATTGGATTAACGTGATCCAAGACATTTACTCGATGGAAAAGTTGACATTCGCACTGAGACAGGACATGGATGGGTTCATGAACTTTTGGCAACCCTGGATCGCATATGTGTCTTCCATTAGATCTAATCTTTGACAAATACCGTTTCAATAATGGTTCCGCTCTTTGTTCCAATGCTACTCAGATGCTCTTTTACCTTTATTTACTTACTGTTTCTTTTTGTTTGTTTTTTGCTGGTTTGTTTGTTTGTTTTTTTTATTTTTTTCTCTTTAATTTCACTTTTTCTTTCACTTTAAAAAAAAAGGGGTGTTGTAAGAATTATTCTTCCAATGTTGTCAGATATCAGAAAATAAGGGAACATGTGATGAAAATGTAAACAATGCATTGCTGTAACGACCTGTATACCCTTTACAAAAACTTAAATTAAAAAAAAAAAAGTAACGTGAAAGTTACTTTAACAAGTAACTAGGTACTTTAATCATGCAGTAACTGGTAAGTAACTCAGTTACTTTTGAAAAGAAGTGACTAGTAATTGTAACTAGTTACTGTTTTTGTGACTTGCCCAACAGTGCTCAAGGGAAAGATTTACAAGACCACGATCTGCCCTGTCGTCCTACATGTATGCAAATGCTGGCCCACTACAACGAAACATAAGCAAATAGTCCACAGAATGCAGATGCGTATGCTGCTCTACAACGTCAGCCTGATCCTGCACAATCATGTGAAGAACAAGGATGTTTGAAAGTGCATGGGAGGGGCAACAATCATTGGAGAGTCATGATAGGAATGGCTGCAACGGTACAAGCATATTGTTTACATCGAAGAGGACTTGGTAGCAAGGACGGCCCTACACCTCAGCCCAAGTGGGAGGAGGCCATGAATACAGTCAAAGAAATTATTTTTTGTATCCTTTATTGATCCCCAGAGGGGAAATTGAGGGCATCCACCTGGATGGATGAAACAGCCACGGCACGGCGCTATCCCTTTACCATTCACACACACATTCACACCTAGGGCCACTTTAGAGTTTCCAATTAACCTAACCTGCATGTTTTTTGGCCTGTGGGAGGAAACCGGAGAACTCCCGGAGTAAACCCACGCAGACAGAACATGCAAACTCCACACAGATCACTGTTGGTCAGGGGCTGGGATCAAACCAGGGATCCCATGGCCAAGGGTGAGTTGCTGTGCTGCCGCTGTGCTAACCACTGCACCACCACACCGCCCTTGACCAGATCAAGGAGGACATGAGGACTGTGAACATCACCCCCAAGGATGCCCTTGACTGAGCCAAGTGGAGATGGGTGTGCAAATACGTGGACCCTGCAGCTTTGCAGGATTAATGTGAGGACGAAGAAGAGGAATGATTACTATTCTACTTTATACAAAACCAAAAGGCATGGAATAAAACTCCTTCTCCTTAGTTTGATGCATGTTCTCAAAAGAAAAATGATCAACAAGCTTCCAAAAGTCAAATAGAAACAATAAATAAGTACATTTTTTATTAAATTCTTGGACTGATTGTACTGCTCCAATGAGAAATATTTGACTTTATTTTATTTCATGTTGACACCATGCCCTGAGGCCCCATGACACAAAAAGCAGCTGACAAATAAAATTTTTTCCTTCATCTTTTCAGCATTGTACGTCACAGTATGTAAGGCTATAGCAGACCGATTTTCATGTGAGCAGCAGCAGCATGTCAATATTCCAGCCTGTGTACTTGAGATTCTAAATGTCACAATAAAATTTCAACCCTTTGTCATTGGGGAGACGAGGCTTTCACCAGGCAGAACGTGATGGCCTGTCATACTTTCAGAATGAAGTTAATTCCACAGAACATGATGTTGAAGGTAGAGTTTTCATCAAGCCACCAA
Source organism: Pholidichthys leucotaenia (assembly GCA_020510985.1). NCBI lineage: Eukaryota > Metazoa > Chordata > Actinopteri > Cichliformes > Pholidichthyidae > Pholidichthys > Pholidichthys leucotaenia. The sequence goes on along the minus strand of CM035848.1, from coordinate 119,441,234 downwards.
GGAGACATTTAACAAGGGCTAAACCTAATAAAACCTGGACTGTGAAGACTGCAATTTGTCAACTGTGGGATATTTCATTACCACGGGATAGTTTATCTGCCCCCAGCATCACTCATAAGCATGTGAACCAAACCTGCCAGAGGGCACATAATCAGAGGAATGGAGATGAATGCTGAAAGATTTGAAGAGGGAAAGCCTTTTATTGACGCATCAAATGACCAAGTGAATAACTTTTATTATTTAAAGGAAATGATGAATAATTTGACATTCCAGGTTTTTGTTTTAACATCTTTGAATAGTGGCCGCTGAAACTGATGAAACCACTTTGAACTGAAAAGTTTTCTGAACTGGGTTTTCCATCAGTTAAAAAGAATTGTATAGAAATTTCTCTTTAATGAATTTAATATTTAGCACTTGTTTAAACTTTAATCATCTACCAGAAGTTTTGGAGCAGCTCAACAAGCCAGTTTTACATAAATGTTCTCTCTTTCTTTCTTTTCTCTTTTTAAAGCTTGCTTAGAAATGATGACACCTCAGGGTTCACCTGTTTTCATCTCTGTTCAACTCAACATTACTCTCTGTTGTGAAGCTCTCTTCTCCTCTGCTTCTTTCTGTCCTACCACTGGCAGTCTCCAGTTCTGGATTCTCAATCTTGGCCTCTTCTTTTGTCTATTGATTTTCTGCAGCAGCTTGCGTCTAATTGCCCTTATCAAAATCGTGCCCTGCTAAATGATCACTGCCTTTATTTGCCTGCGCCGTCGCCAGCAGCTACTGACATTTAGTACAATAATTAATGCAAAGACAACAGGAGGTGGGCAACTGCTCTATTTGGCTATGATGGTGGCCTTCTTTGTATTCAGAGATTAGCAGAGGCCACAGAGCGGGAAGGAGGAAAAGGAGTGGCAGATTAGAGCAGATGATCTGAAGCAGAAGTGCTTGAGTAAAATGCTTTAGTTTGAATGGAGAAGGTATGGGAAAAGATACCAACAAGGAAGAGCACTGTATGTTGAATCTCATTCCAGCCCTCCAAATACAACCTGGTGGACTGTTCCAAACAAAACTGCAAAACTTCTGGTTGGAAATTGGCCTTTGCCTTTCTTAAAAAAGGAATTATAAGACTGATATGAAAGGAGAATAAATCAAAACAGCTGCAGACAAGAAGTTTGAAAATTAACGTTTATGCAACATATAAAACAGTTTGCATGAGAACTGAGACCCAAGTCACAGGGGGATAGATGACTATTTCATAAAAATATCACAGCCACAGCCCTGGCACTAGTGCACAGAACACAAAGTCTATAAATAAAAGTAGAAAAAATTTGAATCAGAAGAGTCTTATTAACATGGAAACACACATTGAATTGAGTCTGCTGAGTCACATCTGTAAAAATAAATAAGTATGTGTCAGGTGGAAATGTGCTCTGGAGTTATTTCTGTCTAATTTCTGCTTTCCTTTGCATTTATTTTTGCTGCTAATCTTTTTTTTTTTTTAACCATCACTGTTTCTTAGTCCGCCAAGGTCTCCAACTTTGACTGCCACCTAATCCACATAGCACCGGACCCCCATGATCCCTCCTGCAGGTGGTGAGCCCACTGGAGGGCGGACCCGTGTAACTCCTTCGAGCTGAGCCCGGCCGGGTCCCATGGGTGGAAACCTGGCCACCAGACGCTAGCCTTCGAGCCCCTCCCCCAGGCCTGGCTCCAGGGTGGGGCCCCGGTAACCCCATACCGGGCGGGGTACACTGAATCCTTGATATAGAATTTATCATGAGAGTCTGTTGGTTTGTTCTTAGTCTGTGAGAGTTGGACTCCGCCAGGGCTGCCCTTTGTCACCGATCCTGTTCATAATTTTTATGGACAGGATTTCTAGGCGCAGCCAGGGAATGGAGGGTGTCATGCTTGGTGACCACAGGATCTCATCTCTGTTGTTTGCAGATGATGTTGTCCTGTTGGCTTCATCCAGCAATGACCTACAGCTCTTGCTGGGACGGTTTGCCGCTGAGTGTGAAGCGGCTGGGATGAGAATCAGTACCTCCAAGTCCGAGTCCATGGTCCTCAGCCGGAAAAAGGTGGATTGTCCTCTCTGGGTTGGGGACAGGCTCCTGCCCCAAGTGGAGGAGTTTAAGTATCTTGGGGTCTTGTTCACGAGTGAGGGGAGAATGGAGCGAGAGATTGACAGACGGATTGGAGCAGCATCTGCAGTGATGCAGACGTTGTACAGGTCTGTTGTGGTGAAGAGGGAGCTTAGTTCTAAGGCAAAGCTATCGATTTACCAGTTAATCTACGTTCCTACTCTCACCTACGGTCATGAGCTTTGGGTAATGACCGAAAGAACAAGATCGCAGATACAAGCGGCTGAAATGAGCTTTCTCTGTAGGATTGCTGGACTCACCCTCAGAGATAGGGTGAGGAGCTCAGTCACCAGGAGAGGCTCAGAGTAGAACCGCTGCTCCTCCACATTGAAAGGAGTCAACTGAGGTGGTATGGGCATCTGATTAAGATGCCTCCTGGACGCCTCCCACTTGAGGTGTTTCAGGCACGTCCCACTGGGAGGAGACCCCGGGGCAGACCCAGGACTTGGTGGAGAGACTATGTCTCCCAGCTGGTCTGGGAACGCCTTGGTATCCTCTCTGAAGCGCTGGAGCAGGTGGCTGGGGAGAGGGAAGTCTGGGCTTCTCTGCTTGAACTGCTGCCTCCGTGACCCGGACCTCCGGAAAAGCGGTAGAAGATGGATGGATGGATGGATGCTTCTTAGTCTCAGAGATTCATTTTCTTCTCACTGCACTCTCTATATAAGATGAGATAAGATAAGCCTTTATTAGTCTTACAATGGGGAAATTCCAGGATTACAGCAGCAAAGGGATAGCAGCACTCAGAGCAATAATAAAAAAGGTAATAAGAACTGGTTAGCCAAAGCAGTGAATGAATATACATATAAACACAGATATATATACACAGTGCAGGAGCACTGCAGCTAGCATTGCAGCTAGATGGAATAAACAGCATTACGGTTTGTTAAATTACCCTACGGAATATGAATATGTACCCAGACAGTATATTTCACATTTGAATCAACAGTGTTGTTGCCACCCTCAGTAATGATTGTTATTGTCCTAGTTGTGTATTGGAGGGGACAATCTCTATTGTGCAAAGTTGTTATGTTTAGTACAGTTAATACAACCTCTACAGCCATAGGTAGAAAGGACCTGCGGAACCTCTCCATCGTGCATCTAGGATGGCACAGCCTACCGCTAAATGAGCTCCTCAGTGCGTTCAGCGTGTCCGGCATGGGGTGGGACTTGGACTCCAGCACAGATGACAGCTTAGCCACCATCTTCCTCTCTCCTATCTCTTCCACTGGGTCGAGGTGTCGCCCCAGAACAGAGCTGGCTTTTTTGATCAGCCTGTTCAGTCTCTTCCTGTCGGCTGCCATGATGCCATTGCCCCCGCAGACCACTCCAAATGTGATGGCTGATGCCACCACCAAATCGTAGAAGGTCTTCAGGAGTTCCCCTTGCACTCCAAAAGCCCTGAGTCTCCTCAGGAGAAACAGCCTGCACTGCTCCTCCTTGTAGAGTGCATTGGTGTTGTGTTCAGAAGAACATGCAGGTACTTGCAAGATGTCACCATCTCAGTGTCTATTCCCTGGATGTTTACCGGTGCTGTGGGGAGTTGTCCTCGCCTGCCGCATTCCACCACCAATTCCTTAGTTGCCTTACATTGATCTGGAGGTAGTTCTGTAGGCACCAGTCCACAGAGTCCTGAATAAGTCCCCTGTACTCCTCATCATCCCCAGCTTCAGGCTCAGACTGAAGATGTGCTCCACGATCCTGCACAGCTGGTCTGCACAGAACTTGAGGAGTCTTGAGCTGATGCCATCCAGACCTGTGGCCTTCCTCGCCTTGATCTTCTTCAGCTCAGCTCTCACCTGGGTCTTAGTGAGTCAGGTTGCGGCAGGGGGGCTGTGTGCTGGGTCTGTGGGGGAAAAACAGCGGGTGATGTACGGGGGGGGGAGGAGAAGTGGACAGCAGGACTAGATAAAAGTGGAGGCAGCAATAGTTGGTGGGCAGGCGGAGAAGAGGGCAGTTGGTTAAACCTGTTAAAAACAGGTTCAGGTTGTTCACCCATTCCCTAACCCCCGTGGCCTGGAAGGGGGTGTTCTGGTGCCCAGAGATGGTTTTGAGGCTTCTCCAGATACCGCTGATGTCACTCTGCTGCAGCTTGCCCTTCACTTCTTCCTGTAGTTGTCCTTCCCCTCTCTGATCTTCCTCATATATACAGCCGTGGACAAAATTGTTGGTACCCCTCTGTTAATGAAAGAAAAACCCACAATGGTCACAGAAATAACTTGAATCTGACAAAAGTGGTAATAAATAAAAATTATATTGTAGCACCTTGGGGGAGTCAGATTATTTAGCATCTCAGACAAGAGACAGTGGATAAGCATGGGAGAACAATGCTCAGGAGGTTCCTGGCGAGATAGCAGGAAGAAGTCAAGGACATAGGGGGTTGAATGCAGTGTGATGCAAATGTCATGTTGTGTGTGGAGAAATGCCATGAAACTTGTGAGGAGAGATTTGGGTAAAAAGAGAGTGCCTGCTGAAATGAGTCAGTCTGTTCTGTGCTTGAGAGATGTGAAGTGTGTAATAAACCGTCTGCCATGAGTCAGCCTCTTATTTGACACACTCCACAATATGAAAATTAAGATAAGATAAGATAAGCCTTTATTAGTCCCACAATGGGGAAATTCCAGGATTGTAACAGCACAGAGATAGCAACACTCAGAGCAACAATCAGAAGGCAAGAAAAAAAAACAAGAGCAGGGAGTGTAGAAGAGCTTGGAATAACGAGGTGATGTGACTTATAAACCAAAGTTTATTATCAGCTTCGCTCCTCTAACAAGTCTCATCTCAGTGCAGAAGCAGAAGTAGAATCAGAGAGCGAACACATTCAGCTCTACATACTTATACCTATACATAACAAAAGACATGCATATCAAAGCTGACATCCCGCATTATCTTAATCCCCCTCCTTTGTCTTCCTACTCCTCCACCTGACCCTGGGTGGTCAGGGCGATCGATCTGGTCTCCACCGCAGTGCCTCGGATGCTCTTTGATCTTCGCTGGCGGTTGAGACCTCTTGTCCTGTTCTGAGGTGTGAAGTCGTTGTACATATGTAATCACCAAACATTCTCACATGCTTATACATATGTAGGTTATGGGATATATGATTAATATAAACCACAGCCCCCCCAAACGACTAAGAAAAGGACAATAATAAAAAATTCACAGTTTAAGATAATTACTATGACATACTAACTGCTAAACCTCTTGACAAGGAAGAAACTTTCCAGCAGCTATGCTCCTGTAGAGAATTCAGTGGTAATCATAACAGCGTAGTAATGTCACAAGTCAGTCTTAAACTGTCACAGCACAATTAGTGAACAACTTTTGAGTAGTTTGCATCAGTCCCTGTGCCGTCTGGGTTTTAATCTTCTCCCGAATCTGCTGTGGGTCCACTTGGGCGTCCTGGTGGGACCTTCCTGTAAGGAATCTGCAGCTTGGGGAGGAGAGTGATTATTTGTTCCCTGCAGGGGGGCTGAGTCTTTTCTCTTGGGGGGTCTACCCCGCCGAGGTGCCTCGCCAACCGTGCAGGTTCGTCTCTCAACAAGAAGGCAGGTTTAAGTCTGTCAATGCTGACTGTTTCTTTTCTGTCCCCTAAATCAAGCACAAAATGCTTATCACCAGGTTCCAGCACTCTGAATGGTCCATCGTATGGTGGACAGAGGGTTGGTTTTAAAGCTTCATGCCTAACAAAAACGAATTTGGCGTTTTTTAAAGCTTGGGGGACAAAAACCCGTGGAAAAGAGTGTTCAACCCCGTGCTTAGCCACTGTAGCTGAGAATTTGGGAATTGTGAGTGCTGGAAATTGGGTGAGGAGTTGATCAAACTTACCTCCTGCTGTAGTGACGTTGGCCTGCACGGGTGGTGGAGAAACTCGAGCTGAGCAGGGAATAGAAGCAAATGACAATGCATTAACCAAGCGTCTATTTGCTAGATCGACTAATAGCCCATGTGCACACAAAAAATCCGCGCCCAACAAGTTAAAACTCACCGCCGCTACAATAAATGTCCATCTGTAGTTGCGGCCATGAATGCAGAGGGGCAGGTTCCTTTCACCATAAGTGTCGATGATGGAGCCGTTGGCTGCCATCGCTCCATTGCCCCGGGGGCCCATGGCCCGGTCTGCGTGGGAGGGCATGATAAAACTCAGTTGAGCTCCAGTGTCAATTAGGAACTGTTTGCCGGTGTGTCCGTCAGTTACATAGAGAAGCTTGTTTTTTTCGCCGAGAACCACAGCCGTTAACGGTTCTTGGCTTTGGCGTTTCCCGAACTCTTGAACTTGCAGGGGGGAACGCATTTGTAAGCCTTCTCGGCGAAACGGTGGTGGTAATAACAGACGTCGCTCCGTCTGTTGCGTCTTGGCCGTGTCACCGCCATGGTGGGCGGGCTCTGCTCAGTGGTTTGTGGCTCCCCGTTGCTCTGGACATCAGCGCTGAGATCTGCGGATGCTGCTGTGGCCGTCTGTTCACTGCAGGCGTTGACGAGTCGCTGCGCTTCACGAGCCAGCGCGCGGAAGTCTTGCTGGGTGCTGCATTGCATGTTGACAAGCGTCCCTCTCATGTGTGGCAGCAGAGTACTGAGGAAGATATATTGGAAGAGGAAGTTGTCATTGTCCTCTTCCTTGAGCTGCAGCATGTCCTCCATGAGGGCCTTGGGTCTGCATCCTCTGTGGCCGTAGATCGCCAGGATCCTCTCTGCTCTCTCCTCGGCAGAGGGGACGAAATTCTCCACGATGGTTGCCTTCAGTTCTCTATATTTGTCCTGGGCCGGCGGCCGCTGGATTATGCTCCGCGCACATCTCGAAGTGGCAGCGTCGAGTTTGGCGACGATGTGATAAAATTTTGTGTCGTCAGCCGTTATGCCCGCCAGTGCAAACTGAGCCTCAGCTTGCTGAAACCACGAGCTCGGGTCTTCCTGCCAGAAGTCCGGCAGCTTGACGGTGAAGGCGCTTGTGTGGGCCGTCCCTGATGTGTCCGCAGGGTGAGAGTGCCTTCCTTCGGCTCTCGCGGCAGAGCTGGTGCTCGGTTGAGCCCTCTCTGTAGCTTCTGCCATGGGGGAACGTCGTCCATCTGTTCCCCTGTCTGCATGGGCGCCGGTGTCTGCCTGGGTTGCCTCTGATGAGTCAATCGCGGGAGAACGCCTCTGGTCCATCCATCACGTCGGGGTCACCAGTGTAGAAGAGCTTGGAATAACGAGGCGATGTGACTTATAAACCAAAGTTTATTATCAGCTTCGCTCCTCTAACAAGTCTCATCTCAGTGCAGAAGCAGAAGTAGAATCAGAGAGCGAACACATTCAGCTCTACATAACTTATACCTACACATAACAAAAGACATGCATATCAAAGCTGACATCCCGCATTATCTTAATCCCCCTCCTTTGTCTTCGTACTCCTCCACCTGACCCTGGGTGGTCAGGGCGATCGATCTGTTCTCCACCGCAGCGCCTCGGATGCTCTTTGATCTTCGCTGGTGGTTGAGACCTCTTGTCCTGTTCTGAGGTGTGAAGTCGTTGTACATATGTAATCACCAAACATTCTCACATGCTTATACATATGTAGGTTATGGGATATATGATTAATATAAACCACAGCAAGTATACATATATACATATAAATATAAATATATAGACACACAGTGCGGAGCATTGTAGCTAGATGTAATAAATATATAAATATATAAACACAGTGCGGAGCATTGTAGATAGATGGGATAAATATATGAATATATAAACACACAGTGCGGAGCATTGCAGCTAGATGGAATAAATGTATGAGTATATAAACACACACAGTGCGGAGCATTGCAGCTAGATGGAATAAATATGTAAATATATAAACGCACACAGTGCGGAGCATTGTAGCTAGATGGAATAAATATGTAAATATATAAACACACAGTGCGGAGCATTGTAGCTAGATGGAATAAATATGTAGATATATAAACACACAGTGCGGAGCATTGTAGCTAGATGGAATAAATATGTAAATATATAAACACACACAGTGTGGAGCATTGTTGCTAGATGGAATAAATATATAAATATATAAACACACACAGTGCGGAGCATTGTAGCTAGATGGAATGAAACAGCATAACCGTCTACTTAGTTATCCTACATGGTATGATTATGTACCCATACATATTGTCACCCTCTGTAGCGACCGGTATTTTCCTAGTTGTATACCGGAGGGGACCATTGTGTAAGTCTATTGCGTCTTTTGCATTCAATACTATTAGGTTGTCACGTCTTTTGGCTATCTCTGCGAGCAGCCCTGCTTAGGTTGTACAGTCTGACAGCCGTAGGTACGAAGGACCTGCGAAACCTCTCGGTTGTGCACCTAGGATGATGTAGTCTGCTGCTAAATGAGCTCCTCAGTGCATTCAGTATGTCCTGCATAGGGTGGAACTCGGACTCCAGCAGAGATGACAGTTTAGCCACCATCCTTCTCTCTCCCATCTCCTCCACTGGGTCAAGGCGCTGCCCCAGGACAGAGCTAGCTTTCTTGATTAGTTTGTTCAGTCTCTTCCTATTGGATGCTGTAATGCCACTGCCCCAGCAGACCACTCCAAAAGCGATGGCTGATGCCACCACCGTGTCATAGAATGACTTCAGCAGCACACCTTGTACACCAAAAGACCTGAGTCTCCTCAGTAGGAACAGCCTGCGCTGTCCCTTCTTGTAGAGTGCATCAGTATTGTGTGACCAGTCTAGTTTATTGTTCAGATGAACACCCAGGTACTTGTAGGATGTCACCATCTCAATGTCTGTCCCCTGTATATTTACTGGTGCCGTGAGGGGTTGTCCTTGCCTGTGGCAGTCCACCACCAGCTCCTTAGTTTTCCTCGCATTGATCTGGAGGCAGTTCTGATGGCACCAGTCCACAAAGTCCTGGATAAGCCCTCTGTACTCAGCTTCATCTCTGTTGGAGATGAGGCCAACGATCGCAGAGTCGTCAGAGAACTTCTGTAGATGGCAGTGTGTTGTGTTGTGTGAGAAGTCTGCAGTATAAAGGGTGAACAGGAAGGGAGCCAAAACCATTCCCTGGGGGGCCCCCGTGCTACCGACGATCGTGTCGGACACACAGTCCCAGGTTCTCACAAACTGTGGCCGGTTTGTGAGGTAGTCCAGGATTCATGATGACAGGTGCTGGTCCACCCCTGCGCACAGCAACTTGTCCTTCAGGATCATTGGTTGGATGGTGTTGAAAGCACTGGAGAAGCCAAAGAACATGATCCTCACCGCATTCCTGGGCTTCTCCAGGTGGGACAGAGAATGGTGAAGGAGGAAGATCACCGCATCCTCCACCCCAATGCCATGCTGGTAGGCGAACTGGAGTGGATCCATCGCTGGTCCCACCAGGGGGCGGAGGTGAGCAAGGAGAAGTCTCTCCAGGGTCTTCATCATGGGGGACGTCAGGGCCACTGGTCTGTAGCTGTTCAGATCTTTGGGGTGGGAAGTCTTTGGTACAGGTACCACACAAGATGTTTTCCACAGCTGTGGTACCCTCCCCAGCTTCAGGCTCAGGTTGAAGATGTACTCCACAATCCCACACAGCTGGTCTGCACTGGACTTGAGGAGCTTTGCGCTGATGCCGTCTGGTCCCGACGCCTTCCTCACCTTGATCTTCCTCAGCTCCGTCCTCACCTGGGTCTTAGTGAGGGTCAGGTTGGGGGGCTGTGTGTTGGGAGTGGGGGGGTGTTGGTGGAGTGGGGAGTGGACAGCAGGACTTGATGTCTTCAGAGGCAGCAGTGGTTGTTGTGCAGTCGGGGGGGAGGGCGGTTGGTCAAACCTATTGAAAAACAGATTCAGATTGTTCGCCCACTCCCTGCCCCCCCGTGGTCTGGGGGGAGGTATTCTAGAGCCCAGAGATGGTTTTAAGGTTTCTCCAGACCCCACCGATGTCGCTCTGTTGCAGCTTGTCCTCCATCTTCTTCCTGAAGCTGTCCTTGCCTTCTCTGATCTTTCTCCTCAGCTCCCTCTGTACGGACTTCAGCATCTCCCTGTTCCCTGACCTGAAGATCCCCTTCTTCTCTCTCAGAAGTGTTTTTATCTCAGGGTTGATCCAGGGTTTGTTGTTTGAGCAACACCGTATGGTCTTGGTGGGAACGGTGTTGTCCACACAGAAGCTGATGTAGTCAGTGATGGTGTGAGTGAGGCCATCGATGTCCTCACCATGTGGATTGCAGAGCTGCTCCCAGGCTGTGGTTTCAAAACAGTCCTTTAGAGCGTCCATTGCCTCCTCAGACCATAACTTCACTGTTCGCATGACCGGAGGTTGTCTGTGCACTAGGGGTTTGTACACCGGCCGGAGATGAACCAAGTTGTGATCCGATTTCCCGAGTGGGGGGAGTGGTGATGAGGTGTACGCCTCCTTAGTGTTTGCATAGAAAATGTCCAGTGTTTTATTGTCTCTAGTGTGGAATGTGACATACTGGGTAAACGTGGGTAGAATGGGAGACAGTGAAACATGGTTGAAATCACCTGAGATGAGGAGAAGAGCATCTGGGTGTTCTGTCTGCAGCCTGCCAGTTACCGAGTGGATGACGTCACGCGCTGTCCCAGCGTTCGCCGTCGGATTTGCATAAATAACAATGCAGATCACGTGTGAGTATTCCCTCGGGAGATAGGTAGGCCTCATGCTAACAGCTAGCAACTCGATGTCTTTGATGCAGTGTTGTTGTTTAACAGTGATATGTCGCGGTCTGCACCAGTTGTTAACATACATTATCACTCCACCGCCCCTTGCTTTGCCACTGTCTGGTGTTTGGTCTGCCTGTATCGTGTGGAAACCCTCCAGTTCAATGTTAGCATCTGCTGCTAGTTCAGTTAGCCACGTCTCGGTAAATAACAAAAGGCAGCACTCCCGGTATATGCTCTTGTAGCGGGAGATAGCTGCTAGCTCATCTACCTTTCCCAATATCGATCGTACAGTCCCCATAACAACGGATGGGAGGGTGGGTCTGTACCTTATATTTCTTGCCCGCCGTCTTATCCCAGCACGACACCCACATCGTTTTCACCTCAGTTCTCCCGGTATGTCGAGTTTTTTCATTAGCACTGAGTGGCGGTTGAGTGCTAACATCTGTTCCCTGCTGTACCGTCTCCTGCTATAAACAGTGGCTCCGTCCACCGGCTTGGGAGACATTTGGGGCGATCTGTGTGTCCGTGATGTATAAGGTGTGTAAGGTGTCGCCGATCAGAAAGTTGTCACCGGATCAGAAAGTAAGAGGAAGAAAAAACTCAGAATTGAGCCGCTGTTGCAAAAAGGCAGCCGACTCGTGTGGCGCCAGAAGACAATGAAAATCAGACAATGCTTTTGAATTGTGGTTCAACAGAATGATTTTAAAAAACAAACTCATGAAACAGGCCTGGACAAAAATGATGGTACCCCTAGAAAAATAATGTGACCATAGGGACATGTTCAACCAAGATGTGTCCTCTAATTAACATCACAGGTGTCTACAAACTTGTAATCAGTCAGTTGGCCTATTTAAAGGGTGACAAGTAATCACTGTGCTGTTCGGTGACATGGTGTGCACCACACTAAACATGGACCAGAGGAAGCAAAGGAGAGAGTTGTCTCAGGAGATTAGAAAGAAAATTATAGACAAGCATGTTAAAGGTAAAGGCTATAAGACCATCTCCAAGCAGCTTGATGTTCCTGTGACTACAGTTACACATATTGTTCAGAAATTTAAGATCCATGGGACTGTAGCCAACCTCCCTGGACGTGGCCGCAGGAGGCAAAATGGAAGAGATGGATAATACGAATGGTAACAAAAGAGCCCAGAACAACCTCTAAACACATTCAAGATGAACTGCAAGGTCAAGGTACATCAGTGTCAGATCGCACCATCCGTCGTTGTTTGAGCCAAAGTGGACTTCATGGGAGACAACCAAGGAGGACACCACTGTTGAAAACAAATCATAAAAAAGCCAGACTGGAATTTGCCAAACTGCATGTTGACAAGCCACAAAACTTCTGGGAGAATGTCCTATGGACAGACGAGACAAAACTGCAACTTTTTGGTGAGGCACATCAGCGCTATGTTCACAGATGCAAAAATGAAGCATACCAAGAAAAGAACACTATCCCTACTGTGAAACATGGAGGTGGTTCTGTTATGTTCTGGAGCTGCTTTGCTGCATCTGGCACAGGGTGTCTTGAATCTGTGCAGGGTACAATGAAATCTCAAGACTATCAAGGTATTATAGAGAGAAATGTGTTGCCCAGTGTCAGACAGCTTGGTCTCAGTCACAGGTCATGGGCCTTGCAACAGGATAATGACCCAAAACACACAGCTAAAAACACCCAAGAATGGCTAAGAGCCAAACATTGGACTATTCTAAAGTGGCCTTCTATGAGCCCTGATCTAAATCCTATTGAACATCTATGGAAGGAGCTGAAACATGTCGTCTGGAAAGGCACTCTTCAAACCTGAGACAACTGGAGCAGTTTGCTCATGAGGAGTGGGCCAAAATACCTGCTGAGAGGTGCAGAAGTCTCATTGACAGTTACAGAAATTGTTTGATTGCAGTGATTGCCTCAAAAGGTTGTGCAACAAAATATTAAGTTAAGGGTACCATCATTTTTGTCCAGGCCTGTTTCACGAGTTTGTTTTTTAAAACAATTCTGTTGAACCACAATTCAAAAGCATTGTCTGATTTTCATTGGTTAATTTTCATAGAATTTTTATTTATTACCACTTTTGTCAGATTCAAGTTATTTCTGTGACCATTGTGGGTTTTTCTTTCATTAACAGAGGGCTACCAACAATTTTGTCCACGGCTGTATAATTATATAGGAGGAAGATACAGTACACCTCCTCCTATATAACTCATTACTACTGCCAAATGTTTTATTTAATGTTTAGATGAAGCCCAACCGGTTTCCCCTCCATGAAAAGAAACACTCACCTCCTCTGTGTATCTTCATCAAATAACAATTGCTTTCCCCATCTACCATTCTGAGAAGTGCCAAATTTGAAGATTTTACCATGAACACAAATGCTAAATTCACATATGGTGCTTGATTCAAGACAGGTGTTGCAACACAGTAACTCTCAGTCAGGACTACTTTTTCACAGCTCATGGCTACAAATGCAGCACAGATGCTGTTATAGTGTGGCTGCCACATTCACCACAGATACTGTCAAAGTTTTATTGCCAGCTGAAAGATGTAATGATACGCCATCTTGCATCTAATATTATCTGAGCAATTGCATTCAAGCACTGACAACCAAGACAGAAAAAGCCCATGCCACATCTGTTTCATGGGGAACGGAGGCAAACTCACACTGAATCTTTCAGTGATGGAAAACTCAAGAGTTATGAAATCACTTGTTGCTCGAAAGAAATTGAAAAATAATTCCAATTGTGCACAATATTAGCATAGCAAGCCTGCGCTTAGATGTGGAAAAGTGATTATTTGACTCCATGACTTAAGGCATGAGCTTTTAGAATCAATACAGCAAAGAATGTTGAAACAAATCACAAATATCCTAGTGCTTGCTGGTAGTAAAAGTCAATCTGTTAATTTTAAATCCCAGAAGGAGCAGCATCCCTTAAGCTACTACCATACCTGTGTATAGCCATACCTGTGGGCTATTTCTATTTTGATTTCAGACGTATGTTCCTGAACCAGTCTCCTGGAGAGGGGCTGGAGCTTGGCCTACTCTGGAGTTTCCCTGGGTGAGAGGCAACAAGCAGGGGTGGGTATTCTTGTATCCCCACATCTTGCTGCCTCTATATTGGAGTTTTCCCCAGAGGATGAAAAGGTTGTTTCCTTGCGCCTTTGGGTTGGGAATGGGGTCCCAACCATTATTTCTGCCTATGCACCAAGTGATGATTCAGAGTACCCACCCTTTTTGGAGTCTCTGACTGGGGTGCTGGAGAGTGCTCGTCTTGGAAACTCCATTTTCCTACTGGAGGACTTCAATGCGCACGTGGGCAACGGCAGTGAAACCGGGAGGGGGGTGATTGGGAGGAACGGCCTGCCCGATCTTAACCCAAGTGGTGTTCAGTTATTGGATTTCTGTGCTAACCACAGTTTGTCCATAACGGACACCATGTTCAAGCATAAGGGTGTCCATATGTGCACTTGGCACCAGGACACCCTAGGTCGCAGGTCAATGATCGATTTTGTTATCGTGTCATCAGACCTGCGACCGCACGTCTTGGAGACTCGGGTAAAGAGAGGTGCAGAGCTGTCAACTGATCACCACCTGGTGGTGAGTTGGATCCGATGGCAGGGGAGGATGATATTCAAACCTGGGAGACCTAAACGTATAGTGAAGGTGTGCTGGGAACGTCTGACTGAGGCCCCTGTCCGGGAGGTCTTCAACTCCCACCTCTGGAAGAACTTCAACCACATTCCGAGGGAATCTGGAGACATAGAGTCTGAATGGGCCATGTTCTCCACCTCCATTGTTGAAGTGGCTGCCCAGAGATGCAGCCACAAGGTTGTCGGGGCATTTTGTGATGGCAACCCCCGAACCAAGTGGTGGACACCAGTGGTGAGGGGGGCCATTAAGCTGAAGAAGGAGTCCTATCAAGCTTGGTTGGCTTGTGGGCCTGAAGCAGCTGAGGCCAAGCGGAGTGCAGCTCGGGTGGTTGCTGAAGTAAAAACTTGGGTATGGGAGGAGTTTGGTAAGGCACATGGAACAAGACTTTCAGTCGGCCTCCAAGAGATTCTGGCAAACTGTCTGGCAACTCAGGAGGGGGAAGCAGCTCCCTGTCACACTGTGTATGGTGCGGATGGGGCGCTGTTGACTTCGACTGGTGATATCGTCGGGCGGTGGAAGGAATACTTCGAGGATCTCCTCAATCCCCTTGACACGCCTTCCACAGAGGAAGCAGGGCTTGTAGACGAGGGGGAAGACTCACCTATCACAGGGGCTGAGGTCGCCAAGGTGGTTAGAAATCTCCTTTGTGACCGGGCCCTTGGGGTGGACGAGATTCGCCCTGAGTTCCTCAAGGCCCTGGATATTGTAGGGCTGTCATGGTTGACACGCCTCTGCAACATTGCATGGAGGTCAGAGGCAGTGCCTTTGGCATGGCAAGCTGGGGTGGTGGTTCATCTCTTCAAAAAAGGGGACTGGAGGGGGATCAGAGGGATCACACGCCTCAGCCTCCCTGGGAAGGTCTATGCCAAGATACTCAAGAGGAGAGTCTGGCCGTTGGTCCAACCTTGGATTCAGGAGGAGCAATGTGGTTTTCGTCCTGGCCGTAGCACATCGGACCAGCTCTTTACCCTCTAGAGAATCCTCGAGGGTTCATGGGAGTTTGCCCATCCAGTTTACATGTGTTTTGTGGACTTGGAGAAGGCATTCGACTGCATCCCTTGTGGTTTTTTTGTGGGGGGTGCTTTGGGAGTATGGGGTATTGGGCTTGTTATTACGAGCTATTCGGTCTCTGTACGACTGTTGTGAGAGTTTAGTTCGTATTGCCAACAGTCGGTCGGACTCATTCCCAGTGAGAGTTGGACTCCGCTAGGGCTGCCCTTTGTCACCGATCCTGTTCATAATTTTTATGGACAGGATTTCTAGGTGCATCCAGGGAATGAAGGCTGTCATGCTTGGTGACCACAGGATCTCATCTCTGTTGTTTGCAGATGATGTTGTCCTGCTGGCTTCATTCAGCAATGACCTACAGGTCTTACTGGAATGGTTTGCTGCTGAGTGTGAAGTGGCTGGGATGAGAATCAGCACCTCCAAGTCCAAGTCCATGGTCCTCAGCCGGACAACAGTGGATTGTCCTCTCTGGGTTGGGGACAAGCTCCTGCCCCAAGTGGAGGAGTTTAAGTATCTTGGGGTCTTATTCATGTGTGAGGGGAGAATGGAGCGAGAGATTGACAGACAGATCGGAGCAGCATCTGCAGTGATGTGGACATTGTACCAGTCTGTTGTGGTGAAGAGGGAGCTAAGCTCTAAGCAAAGCTGTCGATTTACCAGTCAATCTACGTTCCTACCCTCACCTATGGTCATGAGCTTTGGGTAATGGCCAAAAGAAGGAGGTTGAGAATACAAGCGGCTGAAATGAGCTTTCTTCATACAATTGCTGGACTCACCCTCAGAGACAGGGTGAGGAGCTCAGTCACCGGGAGAGGCTCAGAGTAGAACTGCTGCTCCTCCACATTGAATGGAGCCAGTTGAGGTGGTACGGGATCTGATCAGGATGCCTCCTGGACGCCTCCTACTTGAGGTGTTTCAGGCATGTCCCTCTGGGAGGAAACCCCAAGGCAGACCCTGGGGCAGACCCAGGACTTGCTGGAAAGAGTATGTCTCCTAGCTGGTCTGGGAATGCCTTGGAATCCTCTCCAAAGAACTGGAGCAGGTGGCTGGGGAGGGGAAGTCTGGGGTTCTCTGCTTGAACTGCTTCCTCAGCGACCTGGACCTCAGGAAAAGCAGTAGAAGATGGATGGATGGATGAACATATTTTTAATCGTGTATTCTGTAACTGTGTTTTATCAAATCCTTTCTCTCTTACTTTACTGCGCAGTAGCCTAGTGGAGCACCCACAATTTTGTTGTAACTGTACAATGACAATAAACCCTATTCTATTCTATCTAAAGCAAAAAAGACAGAAACCATAAAACTTTGCCATCTCCAGAGAAGTTGCAATCTTTGGCATGGCTGTGCTCACCACTTTACAAACAAATTCAACATGAACACCTCCACTAATGATGTCATGCACCTGAGCACGGGTGAGGGCCGTGCTCAACCTCAGTGTTGTTAAGTCCTTTTCTGTTTGTTGGTTTCTATTGTTTGTTATGTATCTGGTTTCTGCTCATTTATGAGTTGTTGTATTAGTTGTGTTCTTATAGTCTTGTCTAGTTATTTTGTGTCATTTTGTAGTTATGTTATTTATATCTTTTGGGGTTGTGTTATTTTATTCTGTATTATTTTGTTCTCGTCTGTACTTTTATTTTTACAGTGCTGTGTAGATTCCAGCTGTCAAACTGTTTTGCAGGCTGCACAGCTGTCACTTGTTAGTTTGATTACATTCTCACTCATGTACCCACACTTGATGATCATCTGGTGCAGTTCTATTTAAGCAGATCAGTGTAGCTGACTCCTGGCAGCAGTCTTGCATTTCTGGACGTTATTCTTATTTTCTTCTCATTCCGAGATCAAACCCCTTCTATATTGTCTCCTCTGGGCATTCCCCGGGATTCATCATTACCTGTAAGTATGCATGTTTGTGCATTTTGTTTTCATATGTCTTTCAGTTAATAAATGTGCAAACTCACATTCAGCGTGTGGCGTCTTCAGTCAGCGCTTAAAAAGAGCAGTTTATGACAGAAGACTACTGCCTGTGTGAGACACCAGCAGCTGTGGGTTTTGCCGTTTTTTTCTACCCTCTTGGGGTTTTTTTGTTTGTTTAAGCCTGTTTTTCCCCCGCTGTTATGGCAGCGTGTGTGGACTTTAGTTTGCTTGGGCTGAATGAGAGTGAGTGCGAGGCTCCCCAGGACTCAGTGCCAGTGATGAGGCATCCTCCAGTCCCAGCCGCCACGCTGGGAGGGCCACCTGTGTCAGTTGTCATTCCTGGAGGTCTTTTGGCTGCATCCACCATCATGCTTGCTGCAGAGGTTGCCGCAGCAGAGTCGTCGGAGTCCTGGACGGTGATGGAGCTCGAATCCAGGCAAGTACTCGGTTCTGCTTTAACATCTACAGATCTAGAGAATTCTTGTTTGGCTCATGGGGGGAGAACCAGTTGCAGATGTCCTCTGCTCCTGAGTTCTCCTCACTGGGCTCCACTGCTGCCAGTAATTCTGCTGTGTTTTTCTCTTCCTCACTGTCCGAGGTGGCCACATCAGAGGTGGAACGTCGGGCGAGCAGAGCCAAGACGCCCCAGCTGGAATCGCCGGAGTCCTGACCACGATGGAGCCTGTGTTGAGGCAAGTACTCTTTCCTGTTTCCAAATTATCAGTGTTAGAGAAATCTTGTCTTGTTCATGGCGACGAGAATCAGTTGCAGACACCCTCTGCTCCTGAGTTCTCCTCGACGAGCTCCACTGCTGCTGGTGGTAGAAATCCAGCGTATGTGTCTTCTCCTCTGCCCAAGTCCTCATCTGGGTCTGCTGATGATCTTCCTCCATCTCCGCCTGAGGTCATCACGGGTCCTCCATCTCCGTTAGAGATCCCCGTGGGTCCTGCCTCATAGCCGGAGGTCTCCCTGGGTCCTGCCTCATCGCCGGAGGTCTCCCTGGGTCCTGCCTCGTCGCCAGAGGTCTCCGTGGGTCCTGCCTCATCGCCGGCGGTCTCTCTGGGTCCTGCCTCATTGCCAGAGATCTCCATGGGTTCTGCTCTCCTTCTGAGGCCGCCATGAGTGCTCCGCCTCAGTCCGAGGCCACTGTGGGTACTTCGCCTCAATCTGAGGCCGCCATGGGTGCTTCGCCTCAGTCCGAGGCTGCCGTGAGTGTTTTGCCTCAGTCAAAGGCCACCGTGGGTGCTTCGCCTCAGTTCGAGGCCGCCGTGGGTGCTCTGCCGCAGTCCGAGGTTGTTGTGGGTCCTCCGCCTCCGTTTGAGGTTGTTGAGGGTCTCCCACCATCGCCAGAGTTCGTTGAGGGTCTCCCACCATTGGCGGAGGTCATCATGGATCCTTCGCCTTTGTCGGAGGTCGCAGGGGGTCATCAGGTCCCGCTGGGGGTCCCCGCTGATCACTCATCTTCACCGTTGGGTTGCCTCACTGGTTGGCTGGTCTATTTAAGCAGACCGGTGTAGTTGACTCCTGGCATCGGTCTTGCGTTTCTGGATATTATTCTTAGGTTTTTCTCATTAAAAGATGGAGCCCCCGTCTGTATTGTCTCCTCTGGGCATTCCCAGGGAGTCATCATTACCTGTAAGTGTGTGTGTTTGTGTATTTTGTTTTTGTACATCTTTCAGTTAATAAATGTGCAAAAACTCACAGCCTGCAATTGGTGTCCTCTGTTTAGCCTTAGTAAAGGCGATTTATGACAAATGAGTTGAATTTTCTTAAACCCTCCACTAATTTCATGTTAAAATGCTTTTTATAAAATGTAAAATTAAGCCCTATTATGCTTCTGCATCAAAACAACACCATAGTGACAGTGTAGCTGCAGACCCAATGCAGTAGCTACTGTACTTCGCATCCTGATGTGCACCTCTCCAGAAATGTAACTAAAGCCCCTTTTCCATTCGTACCTATATAGCCCAGAAAACCACGGTACAATTTTATTCAGTTTAGTACACTACATTATACCAGAGTACCACTCGAGGTGGGTGGGATTTGTTTACAGGGAGGCAGCGTAACCCTCCCGTGACGTAGAACAAGCGACACAGGCAAAACACAAGATGGCAGGATACAAGGTGACTGCAGTTTCTGGCTTTTTTGTCAGAGTAAAGGCAAAAAAGTATAGCCAGAAAAGGCTATAGGCTGCAAGACGACACACTCTGGAAAAGTACTGGAACGTGTAGGAAGCCATATAGAGCAGTATAAAACGGAAGACATGATATGAACTACATCACATATGAAGGTAAGCTAATGATTGCTAATGCTACTTTGCTTTAAGTCCGCTGTACTACACTGTAATGTCGGCAAGTTATCGCTATTAGGTACTAAATTATGTATTCTCTGTGTGTGTGTTTCAGATGGCTCTCTTGTGGCAAAATTATTGCTTCAAATCGTGGGTCTGGGCGTTTAACACAGGCTCCCAGTGATGAGATGTCACCCCAGCTTCACGAACGCGCACTGGTTATAGAACTTCAGAATGTCTGTAGAAATGTTTAGCTTTCTGTGCAACAAATTGCTCTGATCTGTATGAAAATCACAGAGAGACTGTTGAAACATCATGGGATGTACCTGCTCCAGCCGGTGGTGTTGTGGCAAAAAGTGATCAGCTGCCAAAACTTGATTGCCAGGTGCCATATTGCCAAATACTGTAATTTCCCAGTTTGGGATCAATAAAATACATCTATCTACTGTATTTATCTATTGTAGTTATGGGATTATATTAGCCGTAAAATATATATTTCAACAGGTAAACAGTACTGAGTTAGGTATAATAAGATAAATTTAACAATTATGATGCATTTTAAGCCAAAACAAACTGGATCTAGAATTAAAAGCAATTAAAATAATGCAGTCACAAGGTTACATGGAGAAATACATGGCTTAACTGAATATACAGTATTCATGTAGATACTGTATAAATATATATTCTCTGCATCAAAAATGTACTATACATGTATTAATTTAGTATAGCACTAGGAATTTTGACAATAAACCTTTGTACTTTTTGCAGATGTGTCTCCACTTTTGTTTTATGTGTGAAGGATACCACCAAGTGACATAAATCAAACACTAAAAGACTGGAAAAGCTATGTAAGAACAATCCAGCAGTTTGAGAAATCACTTTTGATTTGGTGTATGTCTGCTAACAGAATTATGAGCCATAAAGCAGTTTGTGTTAAAATGTTAAATCCCATTAAACCCTAACTCAGGGGTGTCCAATCATGTGCCATGGAAGGCCAAGACCCTGCAGGTTCTCTCTTCATTCTCTCCTCAGCAGGTGTTTTCACTGATCAGCAGTCAATGGAAGAAATTCAGTGGAATCTGCTGTTGAAGACACTGGTTGGAGGTAAAGCCTGCAAGGTCTTGGCCCTCCATGGCACATGATTGGACGCCCCTGCCCTAACCCATATTAGAAAATACACATGCTAATATGGCCCAGAACTCCTCTATATACTGTACTATCACAGTGTCTTCTGCACTGGCACATCCAACAATACAGTCTTCAGTAAATAAAATAATTGTTTTTAGTTACTTTTTCTTAAAAATGAGCCATTATTTTCAATGTCACTGATTAATGGTCTGTACTGTTGACTCTTTTCCCACCGGTGTCTTAACAGACAAAATAGAAAATCATGATGCAAACACATACGTTACTAAATTGTTTATTACAATCAGCAGCAAATTCCAGATTATTTAGAATGTGCAAAATTCAAACTGTAAAGAAAAAAAAATTAGAATGGGTCACACACGCCGGCACGCTGCCTCACTGAGAAGCAACAGGAAAGGAGGGAACACCAATACCCCGCCCAGGGCCTACAATTAACCCCTTCCAAGTCCAAAGGCATGGAGACTTGGGAGGCCGCCCAGAGTCCCAGGCCCAGCAGGCAGTCTGGCGAATAGAGTCCGGTTGCCTGCCGGAAAACATGGGCCATCTGGCCCAGAGACTCAGGCCCTCCGGTGGTCGGCCAACATTGTAGAGCCACCAGGACCAGGGGGTGGAGCAGGAGGCAGCCTGCCGACCTCGGTCGGAGGAAGCTGAAATGGCGGCGTCCTCCTCCGGTTGGGACTGGACCCTCAGCGACCTCCACCGATGACACACCCTCTCCGGCGACCCTAACGAAGGCTCAGAGACATCAGAAAAAGAGAAGTGGCTAGGGTCGCCGGCAGCAGTGGAGCCTGGTGAGGCAAGTTCAGATGCAGTTAGGGCTGCAATGACTCTCCTCCCCAAGAGCCAGGCAAGTACAGACACAAGGAATACAAGGGAGAGAAATTGCTTAGCTGGAGCTCCACCACCGTCCAAGACTCTGTCAAACTTGATGATGACAGCCCGGGTCGGCCTCGAGGAGGTCCATCTCCAGCTCCCACTCTGCTGCAGCAGCCCCCACAGCAGGCGAGAATGGTCATTGCAGTCCTTTCATCCCCTGCAGTGGCTCCGACACTGGGGATTCCACCAGCATGGCTGCAGGGAAAACACCTCTGTGTGGGCCCCCTCGGCAATATTATCCATGCACCAAACTCTCCAACGTCCGGCAGCTCGGTTCCAGGACTGACAGGCACTCAGGAATAGAGGGAGGAGACACAGGAAATAGGGGATGAGTTATCAACTGCAAGCCGGAGGAGAGGACCCAGCAGACTGCTGAGGCTGGGGCCTCTTCCTCGGGAGAAAGACCAAGGTCATTCAGGATTTAATTGAATGGAATGAAAAACACTTGCTTGTTCTTCCGGAGTTCATTGTTGCAACGGCTACAGCAGGCTGATTGCCGTCCCTCTCCATTAAGGTGGAGGAGCCGTCTCCTGGTGACGGAGGTGGGCGATTCCCAGGGCGGCTCTGTCAGACCTCACAGCAGCTGGAGGGATGGTGGCTGCCAAGGACAAAGATGGCTTCTCCCGTCGTTTCCTCGCAGGACCAACGTCGAAAGCTGGATGCCTGGAGCTGGGGATGAAGCCAGAACGGGAGCGGGTGTCACACTCTGGCGGGAAGCAGGAAGAATGGAGCCCCGGGAGCGCTTCCCCTTTTGGCGTTGAGCTCGGTCTTCTTAGGGGATTTTTTCACCCCTTTGTCACACCCATGCCACAGTGCTGCCAACCGGGTGATCTCTCCATTCTCTCTGCATGCCGAGCCGAGCTGAGGGCACCGCCGGGACTTCTGCTCGCCAGACCTACGCTACCAGAGTATGTCCTCTGGGGTGGATAATTCGCTTGCGATGCGATTAGCCCATCGATGTCCATTAACGTTCGGCAGCAATCCCCCATCCAGGCTCAATGGATAACTCTGGCCGCCCCGAATCCATAGCCAACTCCAGTACAGGTGGGTGAAAAAAACACAGTCCAGAAAGAAAAAATGATGCGCTGGTGTAACCCGCTAATCTTTTTTAAGGATGGGTATTTTGTCACGACCTCCCATGCACTTTTATGCAGCGCACAGAGAGGAGAATGAAATGACAGATCTACATGCAGGGTTACGCCACAACACATTTATAAAGCACTGAAACACAGATCCAAAAATGGTGAAGACGAACAAAAAATACAAAGGAACACTACAGTTGGAGTTCGGGGGCCGGCATCACCCAGCAAATGCATCAAGAGAAACGGATTAACCCCAATGGCGTCCCAGAGCCGACATCGCTCAGAGAACACCGAAGAACCACAGCTAATGTGGAGGTGGCTAACCCATCGTGGTATACAGACAATACACTGACAATGCAGCAGACAATACAGTGACCCAGCAATGCGTGACTGGCACAAGGCTGCTTAACCTCTTGCACTCTGGTGTACCGCGGGCGGGCACGTCTCTGCGTCCCAGTGCGCCCTCGTGCGTCCCAGGGCGCCCTCGTGCGTCCCAGAACGCACTATGCATCTCAGTGCGCACTCAGACGCACAGTGCCTGTGCGTCTGAGTGCGCACGGAAAAAAAAAAAAAAAGCTGCATTGTTCAGCTTTCTTTTCACACAGCCGTGAACAGAAAGCCAAAGGAGTGTATGATTGATTTAGATTTGATTGACCTCTAATAAGAGCCTTGAATTGGGTTTCTGAAACCCTGAAGAACCAATGACTGAAAACCTAGCAAGAAGGACCTGCCTACCAACGGCTGCGAATACGAACCAATTGAAGCAGAGAAGTTTGACAGTTGACGTGCGTCCCCCTGCATACAATCTCTTTTGCCTAAGCCGCTGGGTGACTGACATTGAGACCTGTGCAGAACGGTAGTATCAGCCAGTCTTTTTTGGATTATTTGTTTGGAAAAATGGTTCGCCAAAACCGCAAGCGTGGAAGCGGAGATGTTTTGACAGGGTCGGGTGACCAGAAGCACGAGTCCGTTACAACTGGACCAGCTTCATGTTCGTCTGACAATGAGGAACTTACTGCTGTTGTGGACAAGTACGCATTATAAGCTAAATTATTCTTTATCGATGAAATAGTAATAAAAATCACTTTTTGACCCGATCGGTCATTCCAACGGTGCGTCATGGCCACAAGTTTTTTGGTGTGCAGAGTTCCTCTGTAGCGGGGTGGGGGGGGTTATCCTCTGCATTGCAGATAGATATTTTAGCATAATTTTTATTGCACTGTAGGCTATTTTTTTCTTGTAAAAAAGGCCACACATTTTTTACGTGGCATGTTTGTGTGTGTCTGGGGGGAGGGGGGTTGTTTGTTATCCATCCATCCATCTTCTACCGCTTTTCCGGAGTTCAAGCAGAGAAGCCCCAGACTTCCCTCTCCCCGAGCCACCTGCTCCAGCTCTCCAGGAGGATACCAAGGCGTTCCCAGACAAGCTGGGAGACATAGTCTCCTCCACCGAGTCCTGGGTCTGCCCCGGGGTCTCCTCCCAGTGGGTGTGTTTGTTACCCTCTAGAAATGTAATGTTTTAGTATAATTTTTATTGCACTGTAGGCTATTCCACCTGGACCTCAGCTAATTACAACAGCTTCATACACCCCCGTTAAGTTGTTTGAGTTATTTTTCACTCCATCTGTGCTAGGACCACATTGTTGAGAACACCAACCATACATGGCTCTGCACACTTACAACACACCCACAGCCCTGGATTGACCTCACACGCTCCGACTGCTCTCATTTTTTGGCCTGATTATTTATGTGGGTATAGTCAAGTGCAAATCCTTCAGTGATTACTGGTGAGGGGGACACCTGTACAGCCTTCCTTTCCCCAAGAGTGTAATGACAGGACAAAGTTTCTCCTGATCAGCTGGGCCCTTCACCTCGCAGCCAGCAGCAGAAGAGGCAATGAGCAGAAGAGAGGCACGGATATGCATGACCGCCTCAGCAAAATCTTGAACACATTTTCTAGGAATCAGTATGATGAGAGTAGGATTAGAAAATTATATTTGATTGAGAGGGTATTGCTGTCAACTTGTAAAATATCCCGTCGCCAAGAGCTTGCTCACAGGGGATCGCCTGATTGCTGGGGTCTTTCTGCAACTGTGGGGATTCCCCCTACAGTTGATAGTGCTATGAGATGACTGTTGTTGTGAAATGGCGCTTATAAATAAGTTGAATTGAATTTGTTGTTTGTAAATAGTATGTTTTGTATATTGACATTTTTGTTCAGTAAAGCGTGTTTAGAATTGAAACTTCATTTTCTCTGCGTCATTACTACTGACAGTGTTTCTGGATAGCTAACAAGATAGTCCTGAGTGTCACCTTTCATTAGAGCCCAAGATGAAGCTTCTATGTTGAAGCATTCAAAAGTTATAGACGTTTTTTCAAACTGTGCCATTTGGCACAGTTCAAAAGTGCCTGGGAACAACCTGAGAAAAAAGCTGTGTAATATATTCATTTTTTGTGGTATTGTTACCAAATTTGGACCTCAGCTTGATAATACTTGGTTCTACATTTCTGTTGCATTTTCCAGCCGGATCGGACAGCTGTGTGTTATTTGGCAAGCATTTGTATCCAAAAAAACACCCAGGCGAAATTTATTTCTTCATGTTCAGTATGTTTAGATGATTGTTACTCAGTGGCAGGGACACTTAGTGAGATTATGGACTGTTTTGCCAAAAAATTCAAAGTGTTTTCTTTTAAATGAGACCAAACCCCATGAAGATGCTGCAAGGGTTGAAGAACAGCTCTTTGATTACTTTGGGCACGTTATTTTTTGGCGTTTTTAGGGAAATTGACCAGAGTGCAAGGGGTTAAGTACAAATCGCATTGCGGGTGATGCTGAAATTGCGAGCACCTGGGCGAGGAGCGGGTAGATGGCAAACGGGAATGGGAAGACCTGATGGTATGAGAGAGGAGGCATGGTCGGACTGCAGACTGTCAGCCAGCGCTCACACCAAGAATGAGCCAAAAGGGGGCTGCCTCACAGCTGCCAGCCAAGAGCAGGTGGCTATGGGTAAGGAGCAGCATGGAAATACATAATATACTGTACACATATACAGCAGCACCTAATCCCACAGGGAGGTCAGGACTGAGTCGGGGAAACCAAGCTGGCTCAGCTCCTGACAAAATACATAAAAAACACAACAGCTCAACTACTAAATCAAATAAAATGTATACATGAAAAAAAGTATACAATTAAATAACTAACAAATAAATAACATTAATCGAATCAATAAAATCAACGACCAAATGCCAAGGAGAACAGATGGGTTTTAAGATGAGATTTAGAAACAGACAGGGAAGAAACCTGTCTGATAGGAAGAGGAAACTTGTTCCAAAGTTTAGGAGCTGCCACAGAGAAGGTGTGGTCCCCTGAAGCTTTCTCTTATGCTGAGTTCAAAATGTTCACTCCCTCCCCATATAGTGTACTATATACGTAGTGAATCAGCCATTTTGTAGTACTGTTCAAAATCTTAACTGAAAACTTCATTCACTATATAGTATACTCAAAATTGTCACGTGTGGCTCTGGGGAGCCACACAATGAGAGCCAAGGCGAGCCAGTGAGTTATGATGTTTATTGGCGACAGGGTAAGGGATGAGGAAAAGCACAGATGCTCATACACATTAACACTCGTGGGCAGAACAGCAATAGAGTTACAGTGGGCACCGGGGGTAGGGGTGTACACAAGCTAGAGAAGCTCACAGCAGGTAACACTCACGGGTTAAGCAGCCAGAGAGCTGGCACTGGGCAAAGGACTCCAATACACAGGTCACTCATACAAGGTGGTACTCCCAAGTGATACAGTAAGGCAAGTAGCGGGCTAGTACCGGACATGGGGGTACAAAGGCACAATACTCCTTACGAAGACACTTACGAGTAACGCTGAAGATGAGGCAGGGGCTGGCACCAGACGAAGGGGACTCCAGCCTAGTAGTGCTTATGTCGCAGCCCCGAGTGATCGAGGCTGCTCCTCTTATCCTCATTAGCAGCGCCCCAGCTGATGAGGATTAATTGGCCCCAGCCGTCCCGTGACACTGACAGCTGGGAGCCAGCTGAGACGCTGCCCCAATGAGAGGCAGGATGAGAAGGAGCATGGGCTGAGCGCTGAGCCGGCGTCTCACCCATGGTGACAAAAATATCCTACAATGCATTTTGAAAGTAGTGTACAATGGATGGTCACTACAGTAACCAATATATCCCATAATACATGCGCAGGTAACAGAGCAGTGAGACGAGACCTTACATCACAACATAAACTATCTTAAGGTATTTTATTATTAATTCAGCAAAAAACGATTGATTTAATATATAGAATTTACTTCAAATTACATGCAGGAATTAATTTTTTACCACCATTAGTCTATGTTTTACTGTCCTCACATGATGACGTCATTAACCGCACCATGAAAACAAGCCCAGAAGTGTCCAAAGCTGTTAATTTTATTGTTATATTGAGTTTACTATATAGTCCACTATATCTAATTCACCATATAGCGAGTAGGGAGGGAGGGAAGTGAGTGAACATTCCGAACACAGCCTTAGTTTTAGGCACATTCAGAGGGAGCAGCTGATCAGCGCTGACCTAAGAAGTTGAGAGAGTGTGTAGTGCTGTAGTGGCTCAGAAAGACAGGGCGGAGCAAGACCATTTAGGGATTTTAAAGCAAATTAAAGAATCTTAAAGTGAGGTAGTCGGATACCCAAAAGCCGATGGTGTATAGAACACATATATTAGGATTTGTATGTGAAATTTCGGCATCGAAACTGCTCCTGTTTAGCTGTAATTAATATTCAAAAATGATATTTTTGGGACGAAAGAATTCAAGCGTCCCTGCATTTGTTTACTTCTCAGGGCTGCCGCCGGAGAGCAAGCTGTGTGCAAAATGTGATTGTGTTGTTAATATAGCACATTTTTTGTGGAAATGTTACTATTATTAGTTGTGAAATGTGTTATAAAACGATTAGACGACGATACTATGGCTCTTCCTGCTGTTCCCGTTTCACTGTTTTTTTCCGGATGTAAAATACGTGATCCCTACAGCCCATCGGCGCACGAAGTATCCTGGCCGATGTAAACAGCCACGGACCAAAAAACGTACATTTGCTCGTGGAACAGGTCATTCACACTCGCAGACAATCGCGTTATATGTGTCTATAGGATTTTCTTTCCATGCATGCAATTTTTTTTTTTTTTTCCCGGATCCGACTACCTCGCTTTAAAATGGATCCTGAAATGTATGGGCAACCAGTGAAGTGAGGCTAAAATGGGAGAAATGTGCTTGCGTTTACGTGTGCCAGTTAAAAGACGTGCAGCTGCATTTTGCACCAACTGGAGACGAGCAATGGAAGCCCCACTACTCCCCACATACAATGCATTACAGTAATCCAGCCTAGTGGTCACAAAGATGTGGATTACTGTCTCAAAAAGCTGCACTTGTAGCAGTTTGATTAAACCCCCCACAACACACAAACAGAACACAGAGACAGTCAGCTCGCACTCCTGGGGTTTGTTCCGCTGCACGCTGAGTTTACAGCCTTGAAGTTAAAGTGTTCATGCATTTTGCCCTTACTGTGACCTAGAGACTCAGATCAATATGTAGATGTGCTGGTTAGCCTCTTTGTCTGACACTTGGAGCGAGGTCTAGCTAATCTGCCCATTGTGATGTATGTCTTACAAATGCAAATACCTCCTGCCTGTTCTGTTGTCCCTTTGATCATTCTAAACTGTGGGGTACGTCTCTTTGATGTATTGTTATGATCAAGTATTTAAGGTGCAACTCTGTAACGCAATCTCTCTCTCTCAATCTGACTTCAACCCTGCTGCAGGACACAGATTTTGTGTCCCCTCTTCACTGAGAGCCTGAGGAATTCGGCTTCAGCCTGCTCACGCTATGGCTGGAGCCGAGTTCCCGTGAAGGCGACATGATATAATAAAACCTGCTTAAAACCACAGCACTGCTGCTTATTTTTGCATGCCGCCTCACTGGTGACCCCTCGAGCACGCACACGTTTTGTGCGAAAGCAACCTTCCGAGCTGGACAGCCACACAGCTGCGTTGGTGGCCCCTTGAAGACGCACACGTTTTGTGCAACGCAGCCTTCTGTTTTGGATGGCCACGCTGGCGAACCGACGCTAAAAAAAACGAGCGGCCAGCGAACGCAACACCCGGGCATGAATGCTCCGTCGCCTGAGATCTGCACAACCACGCTGGACCGGCCG
Organism: Pholidichthys leucotaenia; assembly: GCA_020510985.1. Classification (NCBI taxonomy): domain Eukaryota; kingdom Metazoa; phylum Chordata; class Actinopteri; order Cichliformes; family Pholidichthyidae; genus Pholidichthys; species Pholidichthys leucotaenia. The sequence continues at coordinate 119,412,296 of CM035848.1, read as the reverse complement.
CTCTCACAGAGAGCGCACGCACCTCGTCCTCTCCACGACGGCAACCTCCAGGGCCGACGGGGAGCGCAGCGCGTGGAACTGAACGCACCATGGCCGCACGAGCGACAACGATCGTCTCCTCCCTCTCACCGCTCCAACGCAGCTGCACGAGCCCGGGGCACAAAGATCGTCTATTGCCTCGCGCCGCTCCAACGCGTCTCCACGAGCCCGAGGGACGGAGATCGTCTACTTCCTCACACCGCTCCAACGCAGCTGCATGAGCCTGAGGAACAAAAGATCGTCTATTCCCTCCCGCCGCTCCAACGCATCTGCACGGGCCTGAGGGACTAAAGATCGTCTATTTCCTCTCACCGCTCCAACGCACCATGGCCAATCTACAGTAACAGCTCAACCTGGATTTTACCGGCGCCGTCTGCGCCGTTCTCCACCAAGTTTCTGCACCCTGACTCGCCACTCCAGCGGCCCACCCACGCACTGAACCCCCGCGCACGCATCGGGGAGTTACAAGGACGTCGCATCACGCATGGGACAAGTAACGGCTCCACAGACTGCCTTCCTCCTTCGCCGCTGCCTTTCAGGGCTGCTCGCTCACCTGAGGCACGCATGCAGCATACTGGAAGGATTTGTTAACAGTCTCAGCCACGCCACAGACCGCCATCGTCCTCCGCCGCTGCCCACAGAACCTTCAGGGTTGCTCGTTCACCTGAAGCAAGCACGCAGCTCGCCACTGGATTTTTTTAATGGTCTTAGCCACGGCACAACGGGATTTCAGCCGTCACCTGTTCCCAGGAGCTTTGGGGTTGCTTCAGCACCCAAAGCCAACAGTCCCTATGCTTTGTTTACTTTTTCTCTTACAGCCGCTCCGGCTTTTCTTCATGGCCACGAGAGGAGTCAGAGACTAATTTTTCTTCTGGTGGACCGCTGCACGTTCAACGGGACCAGCCCTTCGACATTGCGGACCCACAAGCAATTTTTGCGCGGCTCAGGACGATTTCACAGCTCCTGCCGGCACTTACTACCCCTCCCCTCCCTCCCCCTCCGCCTGCAGCGAGCTTCTCCCACAGCTCGCTCACATAGATGGATCATCGAGGTCGCGGCCCCCTACCGTTTCCCTCTTGGGGGGGAGCGTGTGTGGCGGTTCGTTTTAACCCCACAACAGACTAAGGACACTCAGCCCTCTTTTCTCTGTTTTCCTGCTACACTACTGAGATGCAATGTGCCATTCATGTATTTGTGATGCAAACATGCATGTATTGTGATGTAATGCGCCATTCGGTATAGTGTGCATATGGCTTGTCCTTACTGTGCTTTTTCTGAGCATCTTACATATGTAGATGTGCTTTGGTGTATTAATGTCTACAGGTAGACGAGTTTCTTCTGTCTCACCTATGTGATGTTAATCGTTGCCTTTCATGCATGGTATTCACATCGCGGAGCAGCAAACACTTTTGGTGCGACTACCCCCCCCCCCCCCCCCTGCACAGAGCTTTTCCCTGCTCGCTGCCCAGACTGCAACATCGAGGTCACGGTCCCCTACCGTTTCCCTCTTGGGGGGGAGCAGTGTAGCGGTTTGATTAAACCCCCCACAACACACAAACAGAACACAGAGACAGTCAGCTCGCACTCCTGGGGTTTGTTCCGCTGCACGCTGAGTTTACAGCCTTGAAGTTAAAGTGTTCATGCATTTTGCCCTTACTGTGACCTAGAGACTCAGATCAATATGTAGATGTGCTGGTTAGCCTCTTTGTCTGACACTTGGAGCGAGGTCTAGCTAATCTGCCCATTGTGATGTATGTCTTACAAATGCAAATACCTCCTGCCTGTTCTGTTGTCCCTTTGATCATTCTAAACTGTGGGGTACGTCTCTTTGATGTATTGTTATGATCAAGTATTTAAGGTGCAACTCTGTAACGCAATCTCTCTCTCTCAATCTGACTTCAACCCTGCTGCAGGACACAGATTTTGTGTCCCCTCTTCACTGAGAGCCTGAGGAATTCGGCTTCAGCCTGCTCACGCTATGGCTGGAGCCGAGTTCCCGTGAAGGCGACATGATATAATAAAACCTGCTTAAAACCACTGCATCACTGCTTATTTTTCCATGCCGCTTCACACTGACAGAATTTGCTTTATTCTGGCCAGCTGCCTCAATTGGAAAAAAAAAAACCCACCTTGATCTAATGACTGAGTTGACCTGTGTAGCAACTTATTGTTATAAGGTACAAAAATTATTTAATTTATATATATAGGTGTGTGTGGGGGGACGAGGTTTTACTTCAGTGCCACACACATATACACACATAAAAAAAAAAACCTCGTTGGGCCACCAGTCCAAAAGAATGGACAATTTTATTAATAATTCTATATTTGTACCAATAATGAATCAGTCTCAAACATCTGTGAATTCTTCTGTGTGACTCAAGAGAACAGACAGACAGACAGACAGACACACACACACACACACACCAAAAACCTCAAGCAGAAACTTCCATATACCGTTGACAGCTTTAATGATCAAACTCAGCTTAAATGACGTTACATTCAACTATGGCTGCACGGTGGCGCAGTGGTTTAGCACTGTGGCAGCACAGTTTACCCTCGGCCGGGGGACCGCGGGGATCATGAGATCGTGGGTTCGATCCCAGCCCCCGACCAACAGTGAGCTGTGTGGAGTTTGCATGTTCTCCCCGTGTTGCGTGGGTTTACTCCGGGATTTCTCCGGTTTCCTCCCGCATACCAAAAACATGTAGGTTTAGGGCGCTTGCGCACGCAGCGACCGGCATCCGGTGGCTTGTCACCAGACTGCAAACCAAATCTACCTACGGGTACAAATAAGTAACAAAAAAAAAACAAAACAAAAAAAAAACAAAACTGACTTGTAGGCAAGGTGAAATGATCAACAAGTATCAAGCATCACATTAAACTTGTAACGGATTACTGAGCATAAAGTATATTGTCAAACATTTGTGGAACCAAGGAAAACCCCAGTTTGAATTTGTAACTGTGATAAAAATGGGGACTGAAATAAATGTGACAAAAATATGAAAAAAAATTGGATGCAATTTTATGAAGAAAATGATAAAAGCTGATTATATGAAAAAGGAAATTCTGGGTTACTCTAAAAAGGAATGGAGGTTAATGAAGAGATAGATATTATTTCCTTCAATTTTATAGCTCTTATCATCACCTATGGACTAGCTTTTAACATGAACATTTTGTCATATTCAATCGGAATAGACATCACACTTAGCCCAGCAGATAGAAACTTGAGTCTAGCTTACATGACCAGCTGTTGTTGGGGTTGAATTCAGTGGGATCCTTTGCCAAAGTCAGCAGATGGCAGGGGAAAAGTGGCTGCCAGCAGGCACTTTCCGTTCGATGCAGTGGTTCGAGCTTCGACTCAGAAGGCAGATGAGGCAGCGGGCTCCTGGTAAGGTGACGTCTCTTACAATGGGCAAACGAGGTCCTTTCCTGGCCCAAAAATTTGGCAATTTTCCAATGGCTGAGCAGAGTCACAAAAGTGAAGGAAAAATGGATGTAAAAACTATTCAAGCCACAAAATCCAAGTTCTTCCGATGTTGTGGTGCGTGGATGCAGTAGCTTCTAAGGAAAAGCACGGAAATCATGATCAGTCCACTTTACCCGGTGAGTTAAGGAAAATAAACAGAAAAAGTTTAGCAAAATAAAAAAAAAAAAAAAGTGTGATGATCCGGCAAGCGTGCTCCCCCTCCCCTCCTGTGCTTGTCGTCTTGGCTCCGGAGGATCTGACACACCTTCGTGATTACACACCTGCTGTGTCCTGATGACCCAGTGTATTTAAGAGCCAGCATGTGGAGTACCCATCGCTTGATTGTTAGGTTTGCAACCACGAAACGTTCAAGCTCTCTACGTTATTCTCTCTGGTTGATCTGTGTCTTTACTCCTGTGTCCTTCTGTCTCCCAGGTTTGTTGCCACCCACAGGTGTGCACTCTGGAGCTGATCATGCTCACCTGACTAAGAAGAACACCGGACGTCCACCCGGGTCACCATCTCCCTACCCAGCTTCCCTGGTCCACTCAGGAGTTCCCTGCCGGGCTCCTCTGCTCTCTGAGTAAGAGTGTTTTCCCATTATTATTTTTCCCTTCGGGAGAGTCTGTCCCTAATAACCTATTTCTGCTCTCTCCCCGTAGGCTGCGTTCACTCTGGCAGCACCGGTTTTTGTGTATAATTTAAGTGTGTGTTTTTGTGTTGGGCATTTCCTTAGTTGTGTAATTTTATTTAGAGTTGTGTGTTTGGTTTTTTTTTTTCCACAATAAACTGGTGAACTTTTTACACCTACAGTATGTCCGAGTGTTCGTTCTGGCAGCTCTGCATTTGAGCCTCACTTGCCCTGAATCATGACAGAATGATCCAGCCAAGATTGAGGCTCAGCGAGTGCTCAGCTGGGTGAGCAGTCGGCATTCTGGTGCTTGGAGGCCATGGAAGTCCGGGTCATGTTTCTTTTTGACTAGTTGGAAACTGTTACCCAGCAACTGGCCACCATCACCAAGCACTTAGGTCAGCTTGCTGGTGCGGCATCTTCCCCTGCACCTGCTGCTCCAGCAGTGTCTGCCATCTGCAGGAACATCTCTGTTCCTTCTCCTCCCCCCTATGCGGGAGAGATGGGAGGATGCAGAGTGTTCCTGCTCCACTGCTAGCTTTATTTTTACCAGGTGGAAGGGGAGTATAGGGATGATTCAGCTAAGGTCCATTTCATGACCTTGTTGCTCCGAGACCAAGAGCTTAAGTGGGCACAGTCCATCTTGAGCAGCCCGGACGGACCCCTATACACATACAAATGGATTGTGGGGGAATTCGTCGAGGCATTTGACCATACAGAGAGTGAGGGGAACATAGTCAGCTAGTTGATTAGACTTTGACAGGGAGACTTGTCTGTTGCCGATTTCTCCGTCGAGTTCTGGGTCGCTACGGCTGACTCAAGATGGAATGACGCTGCCCTGCGCAGTGCCTTCCTCTGCGGTCTGGAGACGCACCTCCTTGACGAGCTGGCTATTCGTGCGTCCCCCTCATCTCTGGATGAGAGTATTGTGCAGGCTGTGGCTCTGGATAACTGGTTTAGGGAGTGTGCGAGGGAGCAGAAGGCCACTGCTTCCCCATTCGCTCCACGGCCACTCCCCCCGGTCTTTGATGCTGTTCTTCTGGCTTTGGTACCGGAGCCGATGGACCTCGGCAGGGTCCGTCTGACTCTGAGGGAACGCTGGTGTTGCAAGAGGGTGGGGGAGTGTATCTATTGTGGGGTTCCTGGCCACACGATCTCGAAATGCCGTATTTGGCCCCAAAGGCCAGGACTGCCAGTTGCCGTGGGGGGTCTGGCGGGAGGGTCTTTGCCAAATTCCCCTAACCATTTTAAACTCCTGGCCCTCATTCAGTTATAGGGGGCCAAATTCAAAACCTCCACTCTGATTGATTCAGAAGCGGAGCAAAATTTCATTTAACAGGCCATGGTTTAAAAATTGCAGATACCCACCAGGAATGTCCTGACACTCTTGACTGTCTCAGCGGTCTCAGGCAGCAGTATTGTGATGATTACCGAGCAGACTGAGCCCATTTCGGTCATTCTGTCCAGTAATCACAGCAAGACTATTCAGATTTACGTCCTGCCTCAATCAACCACCACCATAATTCTGGGGTATGCGTGGCTCCGTATACATAACTCAATTATAAACTGGAGTCAGGGCTCCATTTCGTCCTGGAGCCCTTTCCTTTCTTTCACTGTGTCTCCGATTGGCAGCATGCTCGCCCTCGCTCTCGATCTCCTCCCTTCCGGCTGAGCTGGCGGATCTCAGCTCCGTGCCCAAGGTCTATCATGACTTAGGGAAGGTCTTTCGCAAGTCCAGGGCCCTATCATTACCACCTCACCGGGGCTACGACTGCGCTATCGACCTCCTCCCGGGCACGCGGCTGCCATCCAGCTGGCTCTACAGTTTATCTAGGCCTGAGAGGGAGGAGATGGAGACCTACAATAAAGACTCCCTCTGCGCCGGCATTATTCGCCCATTGTCCACCCCTCTTGGCACTGGGTTCTTTTTTGTAGGGAAGAAGGACAGGACACTACGGCTGTGCATTGATTCCCGTGAACTTAAAGTGATTACCCGGAAGGACAAGTGTCCCCTGCCCCTCATTAACTCAGCGTTTGAGATTCTCCAACGGGTGCGTTTTTTTCACCAAACTCGACCCCCGTAATGCCATAGCCATAGGATAGTTTCGACATGCCGATAGACTTCAATAAAAACTTTGGAATGCGGAAGTCACGTGGGTCATGAAGCGGTGATTAGTTCCAAACAAAGTAGTTTTCCCCACAGACCACCATTCATTTCACGGAGTGTCTGCATAATAATCCCGGGTAAGTTAATGAATAGCCGTTGTTTTGGTAATTTTACCACTTAAGTTAACTCTTTGAGTGTGTCTGTCACCAAATAGCAACATAACCCCTAGTGGTCAAGAGTGGTAAATATTTTTTGTCAATAAAATAGTTCAGATTTCCAAGGCTATAACTTGAAAGTGGTAAGAGATAATGCCTTACTGTCAATTAGAAAGATGTAAAATGTGATCCAAAGTTTCAGATAGGAATAAATTTACACATCTAATTTCACAATGTCGCAGCACAAATTCCATAATTCAGTCAAAACTGGACTTTGGCCGTATTTACACAAAGAATGGTTCAGTCTTTTGACACTGTTTTTTTGTACAGAGGTACCTCATCATCTTATCTTCAAAGTATATTCACAAGAAATCAGTACATTAAAAAAACAGAAATTCCTCACTTACTTTTGACAAAGGGGGACTGGCTGGCTGGCATAGTCACTGCATTTTCACCCATCATGGTCGTTATTTTGCATTCTGTCCGTCATTTACGCTTTCTACTACATCTACAAAGTTTTATGATTATCCCACATAAATTTCGCTTGTATCCCGTGGCTATTTTCCATGTACAAAGCCGTTTAAGTGATGGTGACGAAGACCGATTGCAGCCATATTAGCTTTCTGGGCTAAAATGCTAAAAACAGGAAAAGGAAGTGAGGAGTTCTTCTTTGGTGTATTACGTGCCATCCAGTGAGTCCTCCAATGGATGTCTGCCACCTTCTGAAACTGGCAGATCAGTGCAAATCAGTACAAATCCCCAATGCAGCCGGCGACATCAGAGTGAAATGACAGGCATAGCACCACCCTCTGCCACTAGAGGCACGCAAATTCACACACTCAGAGGGTTAACATGTAGATTCTATAGTCTATGATCTTGTTTTATTTCGTTAGCTTTTTTTCTTGTTTATGTGCAGTAAAAGCTCATAAACTTGCAATTGTTATTAGCCTGTGCTAGCTCAACTAGCTAGCCGGGTCAGCCCTTATTTCAAAAAAATTGTTGTACAGTTATTGGGTGAAGGCTCAGTTTCTGAGAGACATTAGAGATTGGTAGTAGCATTACATGATGGGACATGGCATGAAAACCTGTGACAGAGCAGGTGTGACTTATTTTGTTCATAGTATTGTTGTAGCATTAGCAGCATAACAGGATTATGGTGGTGAATTTAAAGGACGGATTACAAAAATGAAATTGTTCTACTTTTTTATAGAGGAAAACGTGAAACCATGAGAGACTGACATGTTTACCAGCAAACCCGCTTTCTACAAGGAGGAAACTTGGAACAAGGTAGGAAATTACCAAATGCAGTTCTTTACATTCTCAAAAGTCCTCATCAGTGTCAATTCTGATAATGGCAATGTTAATTTCCATATCCATAAATTAGCACTATTAATATTTTATGATTCTGCTGAAATAGTCTATACTTATTTGAACAAACTTTTGTAAGAAACATGATAAGAAAGGTACTCAGAATGAAGACTGATTTAATTATTTAATGCAGTTGTAAATCATCCATCCATCCATCCATCCATCTTCTTCTGCTTAATCCTTTTCCCAAGTGGAAACAATTCAGACCTACACAACTTAGTGGAACCGAAGTAATGAAAGTTGTATTAATGATGTGTGTTTATTTTAACAGTAAATCAAGAATTGAATGTTAAAACCAATCAAAAATATTCTGGAAACATCTGGCATATTTATAAATGTAAAATATTCTCTTGTATCAAATAGCTCACCATATTTTTTTTCCTCATGAACACATTTTGCCATGTGTGCCTGGACAGATTCAAACGCATGGTGTGAGCACCCTCAGTGGACCCCGGTTGGGCCAATGCTGCACCCTTGGTGGACCCCGGCTGGGCCAACGCTGCACCCACGGTGGACCCCGGGTTGGGGGGGGGCTAGCGCCCAGGATGAACCCATACCAGAACGCAGCACCCATGTTGGCTCCAAGCTGGGGCGCAGCACCAATGATGATTCCTGGATGGGATGCAACACCCACGGAGACCTGGACGGCAGCAGGGGAACCCCGACGATGGCCTCCAGCAGGGGATAACCTGCGCCAACGATGACCTCCAGTGACAAGCCTACATCCACGGAGACCTCAGGTGGTTCTGGAACATCTTCGGTGACTCTGGGAGGAAGCTCAGACAAAATACTTGAAGAAACAGGGTCAGAGTCACCAGCAGTGGCAGAGCCTGGCGAGGCGAGCTCGGGCTGTGCCCGGCTCTCCTCACCAAGAGCCAGGCAAGATCTCTTCAAAACCGAGATAAGAAAAACAAAGGAGAGCACTTTCCTGAGCTCAAGCTCCACCGCTGTCCAGGACTTTGTCGATCCGGGCGATGATTGACATAGTTCAATGACCCAGTGACGACACACAGACTCCGAATCGATACAATCAAGTTTATTAACAACCAGGTAGTGTAAGTGTGGTGTGAATGTAGTCTGGAACTGCCAGGAACTAAGCGAGACACTGTACAGCCTGGCAACCCTGAGGACACACAAGGGAAGAGGATTACTGGGCATCGCTACTGGAGTTTAACAGTTACACTGAACTTACTGTGGGAACAGATGGTAGCTAGCTCCAGTTCAGCGTGACAGCTGTGGCCAGGAAGACAGTGCTTTTCAGGTGGTGGAGTGACCCCGGCAGGTGAGTAGATGTGCTGGTGGTGGTGGGTTGATATGATGAATGGTCCCCCGCCTGGGAGGAGGAGGCTGGGAATCCGCCGCCGGAGACGCCGCCTGTGCACAGGGGAACTGATTCACAAGGCGAGTGGAAATGAGCGCTTATGTGGCAGGCTGAATGGCTCCTTGGACCAAGCAGAAGACGAGCGCTGGCTGTAGCGTAGCAAGAAGGCAGGGAATGGTGATGAAGCTCTCCTGGAGCGCAGTGAGACATCTCCGCACTAACTCAAAGGTCAGAGCGGTAGATATAGGTGGCGCCTGATGAGGACCAGGTGTGAGCACAGCTGACGGTGATGAGCAGAGCGGACCATGACAGTACTTTCCCCCTAACGAGCGCCTCTTGGCGGTTGCTCCAGTCCCCTTGGATGAAACTCCCTGATGATGTCCTTATCGAGGACGAAGTCAGGACGCACCCAGGACCTGGCCTCCGGGCCATAGTCCTCCCAGTCCACCAGGTATTGCAATCCACGGCTCCGACGATGGACATCCAGGATGGCAGTCACGGTCCAGGCCAGGCTGCCGTCGATCATCCGCGGAGGAGGTGGTGGCTTGGGGGGCGACACAGGGGACTGGAAGACACACAGGCTTGATCTGCGAGACATGGAACTTAGGACGTATGCGGGGGGGTGGGGAGATCAAGTCGAACAGAAGCAGGGTTAACAATGTGGGATACAGCGAAGGGTCCAATGAACTGCTGCTGCATCTTTTTGCGTTCAGCCTTCAGATTAATGTTTTTGGTATAGAGCCATACCTGCTGGCCTACCTGGTACGCTGGGGCTGGGGTCCTGCGGCGGTTGGCCACTGCGGTGTTGCGTTTCGCTGTGCGCTGTAGTGCGGCTCAGGTCACCCTCCACAGACGTCGACAGCATTTCAGATGTGCCGGGACTGACGGAACAGCGATGTCACCCTCCTCTTCTGGAAACAAGGGAGGAGAATACGCGAGAAAGGCTTGGAAAGGGGACATACCTATAGCCGAGGACACAGTCGAGTTGTAGGCGTACTTGATCCAAGGTAGGAAGGAGCTCCATGCTGTCGAGTTGGTAGCCACCACACAGCGCAGCACTGCCTCCAGGTCCTGGTTGGCTCGTTCGCACTGGCCATTAGATTGCGGATGGTATCCCGATGACAGGCTCACCGTAGCCCCAAGGGCAGTGCAAAACAACCTCCATACCTGTGAAATAAATTGGGGCCCCCAATCAGAGACAATGTCCAGGGGGATCCCATGAAGCCTCACCACTTGTTGAACCAGAAGATTGGTAGTCTCCTTGGCCGAAGGCAGACCCGGAAGGGGGACAAATTGGGCTGCTTTGGAGAATCTGTCAACTATGGTGAGGACCACAGTATGGTTGTTGGAGGGAGGGAGGCCGGTGACGAAATCCAATGCCACATGGGACCAGGGCCTGCCAGGGATCGGGAGGGGATGAAGCAATCCAGCTGGTGGGGACGATGGGGTCTTGCCGGCAGCACATTGGGGACAGGCCCGGATATACTCCCCAACGTCCCTTTGGAGAGAGGGCCACCAGAATGAGCGTTGCAGTAGTTCCTCCGTACGTCGTCTCCCCGGGTGGCAGGCGAACTTGGAGGAGTGAGCCTATTGGATGACGTCACCCCAGATGGACAAAGGAACAAACAGTTTCCCTGCTGGCCCCCCGCCCGGGTCCCTCTCCGTCTCCTGGGCCTTCAGAACCCTCTCCTTGATCCCCCATGAGACGACGCCCAAGACACAAGAGGCAGGGAGAACAAGGTGGTCTTCGGGCTCCGGCACATCCATGGCGAATTGCCTGGAGAGGGCGTCTGGCTTGGTGTTTTTTGACCCACGGCGATATGTGATGGTGAAATTAAACCAGCCAAAAATCAGGGACCAACGGGCCTGGCGGGCATTCAGATGCTTAGCAGTCCTGAGGTACTCCAGGTTGTGATGATCCGTCCAAACCACAAACGGCTGCGAGGACCCCTCCAACCAGTGGTGCCACTCCTCCAGGGCCAGCTTCACAGCCAGCAATTCCCTATCGCCGATACTGTAATTGCACTCAGCCGGTGACAGTCGATGGGAGAAGAAAGCGCATGGACGGACCTTGCCATCTGCCGGGGAATGCTGAGAAAGGACAGCCCCCACCCCTGAATCCGAGGCGTCCACCTCTACGAGGCACTGTAGATCTGGATCCACCTGAGCCAGAATAGGGGACTTAGAGAACTGCTTCTTGAGATCTGAAAAGGCCGCAGCCGGCTCCTCCGACCACCGGAAAGAGACCTTAGAGGAAGTGAGGTGCGTCAGAGGAAGAGCCAGGCAGCTGTAGTTCTTAATAAACCGGCGGTAGAAATTGGCGAACCCCAGGAACTGCTGGAGCTGTTTTCTGGAGGCTGGAACTGGCCACTCCACCACCGCCTTGATCTTGCCTGGGTCTGGGAGGATCTCCTTGTGAAAGGTGATAAAGCCCAAGAAGAATGTCTTGGAGTTGTGAAACTCACACTTCTCAGCTTTAACAAACAATTGATTCCCCAACAGTCGCTGCAGAACACGTCTGATGTGTATTCGGTGCTCATCTAGGGAATGGGAGAAGATTAGAATGTCATCCAGATAAACGAACACAAACACATTCAGAAAGTCTCTCAGGATGTCGTTAATAAGCCTCTGGAAGACAGCAGGTGCATTGGTCAACCCAAGTGGCATCACAAGGTACTCAAAGTGACCACTAGGGGTCCGGAAACCTGTCTTCCATTCGTCCCCCTCACGGATCCGCACCAGATGGTAGGCGTTGCGCAGATCCAATTTCATGAAGAGGGACGCCCCCTGGAGAGAGTCAAAGGCAAAGCTGAGTAGGGGGAGGATGTATTTGTCTTTGACAGTGATATTGTTCAACTCTCTGAAGTCAATGCATAGTCTCAGAGACCCGTCCCTCTTCCCCACAAAGAAGAAACCCGCCCCCACCGCCAAAGAGGACATGCGGATAATGCCCGAACTCAGAGACTCCTTAATATATGCGTCCATGGCAGCCCGCTCCAGCAGGGAAAGACTATACAGCTGGCTGGACGGGAGTGGAGCCCCCGGATGAAGATTTATGGCACAATCGTATGGTCGGTGGGGGGGAAGGGACAGGGCCTGGGACTTGCTGAATACGGCTCCAAGGTCATGATACTCAGGGGGCACTTTAGACAGGTCGGGAGGGGGAGCGGTAGGAACCCCTAGGGTCACAGAAGGGGAACATGCAGCTGACTGAAGGCATGCGCTGAGACAAAATGAGCTCCAAGACTTAACATTCTCTGAACTCCAGTCAATAGTGGGATTGTGGACACGAAGCCAAGGGTAGCCCAAGATGACTGAAGACGACAAGATGGGCAAAACCAGGAAGGACAGTTCCTCACGATGATTACCGGAGATAATAACTGACACCAGGGTAGTCTTCAGGGAGACAGTAGCCATAGGAGCGTTAGACAGCGCAATTAGTTGTAGTGGAGACTTAAGGGGTTGGCAGTGGAGGCCCAACCGGGTTGCCAGGTCTTTGGAAACAAAGCTCTGCTCAGCCCCGGAATCCACTAAAGCCTGAGTGGGAATTTCATTGTTCTTATGAATGAATCTAATGGGTAACATTAACCGAGATAGGGGATTAGGCCGGGATGACTCCGTGAGACCCCCTATTGTGACACACGGACTCCCCCTTTTGGCTGAAGGACTCAACCTCATGCTCCTTGCTCCCACAATAAAGGCACAACCCCAGCTTGTGGCGCCGTTGTTTCTCAGCCGCGGATAACCTAGAGTGTGCCACCGTCATGGGTTCCGAGAAGCCGGAGGGATCAGTAGATGGTAGAGCTAAACATGAGGACCGTGGGGTGTGATGAGACAGTTCCTCAGATCGCCCATAGCCCTTACGTTCTGCCACCTGCTCCCTGAGTCTGTTATCCAAGCTAATGGCTAGGGAGATTAACTGGGACAGCATCGTCGGCTTTTCCAACTAATTCATCCCGAAGGCTAGGACAGAGACTTCTAATAAAGATACTGCAAAGAGAGGCGTCCTCCCAACCCACTTCTGTAGCCGCCACCTGGAAATCAATGGCATAATCTGCTGCGGTCTTAGACCCTTGTCTTAGGTTAAGTAAGCAGGCGGTGAGAACGCTATCCCTGTCAGAATGATCAAAAATCTCATAAAACTCTCCAATAAATTGACTGAAGTTGAGGTTTGAGTAATTTGCCCTAGCCATTACCGCGTATGCCCAAGCTAGCGCCCTCCCCTCCAACAGGTTAATGACGTAACCGATCTTACTATGGTCGGAGGGAATGTCATCAGGCACTCGCTGGAAAACCACCTCACATTGCATAATAAACCCCCGGGTCTCGCCCAACTTACCACTAAAATGGACGGGAGTCGGAACGGGAGTGAGACGAGCCGGGGAGGCCTGCTTGAGCTGGTTATCCGGGAAGCTAGCGGGAGCCAAGGAGCTGCTGGGGGGCGGTAAGGCCTGAGAAAAGGGCTGAGAGATAGCTAATCGGTCTAATCGATCAGTAACACGGGTTAATTGGCTCATAATAACCTGCTGCTGATAAACCAATTGATCAATTTGGATCTCCATATGGTTGACACAGCACACCAAAGCGCTGTCAGCTGGGTCGCTCTGGCGGAGATGTACTGACATAGTTCAATGACCCAGTGACGACACACAGACTCTGAATCGATACAGTCAAGTTTATTAACAACCAGGTAGTGTAAGTGTGGTGTGAATGCAGTCTGGAACTGCCGGGAACTGAGCGAGACACCATACAGCCTGGCAACCCTGAGGACACACAAGGGAAGAGGATTACTGGGCATCACTACTGGAGTTTAACAGTTACACTGAACTTACTGTGGGAACAGATGGTAGCTAGCACCAGTTCAGCATGACAGCTGTGGCCAGGAAGACAGTGCTCTTCAGGTGGTGGAGTGACCCCGGCAGGTGAGTAGATGTGCTGGTGGTGGTGGGTTGATATGATGAATGGTCCCCCGCCTGGGAGGAGGAGGCTGGGAATCTGCCACCGAGGACGCTGCCTGTTCACAGGGGAACTGATTCGCAAGGTGAGTGGAAATGAGAGCTTACGTGGCAGGCTGAATGGCTCCTTGGACGAAGCAGAAGACAAGCACTGGCTGTAGCGTAGCAAGAAGGCAGGGAATGGTGATGAAGCTCTCCTGGAGTGCAGTGAGACATCTCCGCACTAACCCAAAGGTCAGAGCGGTAGATATAGGCGGCGCCTGATGAGGACCAGATGTGAGCGCAGCTGATGGTGATGAGTGGAGCGGACCATGACAATGATGTTGCTTTGGGCTTGGCTCTCTGGAGGTCCAGCTCAGGTGCTAACTCTGCTACGGCGGCCCCCTCAGCAGGCATGATGGTGGTAGCAGTCCTTGTGTCCTCAGGTGAAGTGACCCACACTGGTGATTCCATTGGTGTGGCAGCTGGGGTACCACTCTCCGCTGGCATTGGAATAGGGTCTTCCAGGGCCACAGGTTCCTCCATCGTTTGGTGGCACAGTTCAGAGGCCAGCAGACACTCAGGAATTTCAGGAGAGACATGGAAAAGGATAAATGAGGATTTAATTATTGCAGCAGGAGGAGAGAGCTCAGGGGACTGCATAACCTGAGTCTTTTCCCCTGGAATCAGACAAGGCATATCATTCTAAGTTGGAATAGAATGAAATGACACTTGCCTGTCTTCCTGGATCTTGATGTTCTCTGCTGCAGAAGACAGGCAGTCATCCCTCTCTGTGTTTTTGATGAACCGACTTCCCCCAGTGGATTGTGAAGGAATCGTTCCAGAAGACATGGAAATGGGCATAGTCGGGGGAACCCTGGAAGACCTCTCGGTAGCTGATGAGGGCACCGAAGTTAAGCAAGAGGCAGCGGCTACAGGCTCAGGGAAAGCTGGAGAACAGAAGAGGGAGGTCTGCACCGCTGAGGAGGGCTTCTGCTTCAGTGTAAGAGAGGTGGCTGTCAGAGAGGTAGGGTTTTTCCTCCTGTGACCCAGCACGGGATGGTGGCATAGTTGTGGAGCTGGAGAGACAGGAACGGGCGCCGGAGAATGGCGACATGTGAATGTGGCAACAGAGTCCCGGGAGCGCCTTTCCTTCAACGCGCGCCCAGTTTCTCCGGGAACTTCCTCACCAATCCACCATTCTTGCATTGGAGCACCACCACCAGAGAAAACCTCTCTCTTCCCTCAGCATGCTCCCACAGCTGAAGACACTGACGAACCGCTGCCTCTGCGGGTTCTAAATACCACAATGTGTCTTGCGAGGTGGAATATGTGTATGCCGTGGAGATTAGCCCATCAATCGCCATGAGCGCATGGCAACAATCCCACCTCAGATGCATCAGGTAGCCCCGTGCACTTGCTGTGTCCATAATGAGCTCCACAGGTCAGGTGGGTGAAAAAGAAAAAAGGGGAGAAAGAGCACCAACACACCCGCTGGATCTTTTACACTGGGGGTTAAATTCTGTCATGTGCGCCTCTCCGAGGTGCAGAGATTACAGATCCAAACGCAGGGTGTGTTGAAGATGTTTATAGCAAAAAACAACACAAACATCAAAAAGTGCCGACAGAACAAAATGCAAGACGAGAATAACTTACAGTGAGGAGCCTCTGAGCGGAGAGCACTCAGGAGAAGACAAACTACTTCAGAGGCTGAACCAGAATAATGATGTGAAGAGAATCAATTTAACCGCACAACAAAGACAAAACGCAGAGCTTAAATACACAGCAGTAATTGGGGAATGATGAGCAACAGGTGTAGCCAGGAGCGGGCAGAGATCTAATTCCAAGATCTCTCATAGTTGAGGTAATCTGTGGAAACAGGTTGTGAGAGGAAGGTGTGTCTGGGAACAATAGAAATAATGGCCCTGTCAGAGAGGAAGGAAAAACTGTCTCAAAGTACATGAATAGGCAACATAATAACGATATTGAAACATACATAATAGAACGATAAAATATCAGGAACAAAAACACAAAAAGGCGCCTTAAAGGTTGGAGAAACAACAGGATAAATACATAAATAAATAGAGAAACTGAGCCCGGTAGAACCCGTGCTCAGTCCTGTGACACATTTAAGAAAAAAATCTAAAGTTTTCCAAATAGTTCTCTAATGTATGCATAAAAACAAAAAATGTGCATGAAAAAGTTGCACATTTAATATAAAAGTTAAGAAAAAAGTCGAGTTATTTTAAAACATTTTTTTTTTATTTCAATATTAAAACTGTCTCAAAAGTAGCAAATTTGTGCAGAATGATTCAAATTTAGGAGGAATAAATAAAAGTAGTAGAATTAAAAGAGAAAAGGCACAGATTTGCGAGAAAAACTTTCCTATTTGGGCAGGAATCATCATGTATTAAAGCACAGTGACGTGTTTTGCATTTTTGTTTTTCTGTCATTTCTCTGCAACTGGTAGAAGGTTTTTGGAGACTAGAGCAGTGACCACTGGGGCTGGTGGAGTCTTCATGATTGTGAGCAGTGATATCACAGTAAGGGTTTGTGGGGCAGATGGAACAGTGGAATGGTGAAGGAACTGCAGTTTGATGAAGATTAAGCTGTAAAAAATGGAACACAATATTGTGTAGAAATAGTTAAATGACTGACACTAAACTAAATTATTTCTAAAGAAGTTTTTGACCTCTGAAATGACAACATGGACATGTTAATGTTACAGGACAGGAGGGTGTGATATACAGTAGTCATTGAATTAGGATAGTATATTGGTTAATTTTTTTTTTTGACTCATATTCATAACAAAGTGATTTTGAGTACAGTACATGTAGTTTCTCATCACATGCAGTAGAGGTTCTGGTACACACGTCACTGATTCTGGTTCCATGGTCACAATAAACCAATTGCTGGGAATAAACTGATAATGGTTTTCTCCTCCTGCTTTCTCGGGACACTCTCGTGGACACTGAGCAGAGGGTCCGACAGGCTCAGTCATCAGATTCCATCCTGGAGGGAGGCCTACCTGACCGGCTGTATGTCCCCTAAGCGCTACGCAGAGAGGTAATTAAGTGGGGGGATACTAGCTTCTTCGCCTGCCATCCCAGCATCTCCTGAACTATAGAGCTGCTCAGGAGAGTGTTTTGGTGGCCTGCACTCTGAAAGGATATGCAGGAGTTCATCAAGGTCTGTCACATCTGCGTCATGAACAAATCGGACTCTTCTCCACCAGCTGGCCTCCTCCATCCCCTCCCGGTGCCGAATTGTCCATGGTCACATATTGCGTTGGACTTTATGACGGGCCTCCCTCCATCCCAAGGCAACACAGTGATCCTCACCATCGTCAACCAGTTCTCCAAGGCCATCCATCTGGTCCCTCTCCGCAAACTACCATCTGCCACAGAGACGGCTGACCTGGTAACACAGCATGTCATCCGGCTGCATGGAATCCCAGTGGACATCATTTTGGACCGGGGGCCACAGTTTACATCCCAGGTGTGGAGGGCGTTATGCCAGTTTTTGGGTGCTTCTGCCAGCCTGACATCCAGATACCACCCGCAGAGTAATGGTC
Organism: Pholidichthys leucotaenia; assembly: GCA_020510985.1. Taxonomy (NCBI): domain Eukaryota; kingdom Metazoa; phylum Chordata; class Actinopteri; order Cichliformes; family Pholidichthyidae; genus Pholidichthys; species Pholidichthys leucotaenia. The sequence continues at coordinate 119,394,701 of CM035848.1, read as the reverse complement.
AGGCCGAACATGCCAGTCAGTGTCTGGAGGCCACCTTAAGGTGGGAAGCATCTAGGAATCCCTCCACCTGGAGTTCCCACCTGACCTGGGTGAAATACTCCCATAACTCAGCTTTCTCCTCCTCCACTGGGCTCACGCCATTCGAGGCCTCGATGGGCTATACACCACCTCTGCTGCCCATGGCGGAGAGGGGCCTTGACATCCCATCCGTGGAGGCCCACATGTGCCGGTGTTGCCATCTGTGGAGGGCCACAAGTGCCGTCCTCCTCCGCTCTGCATGCCCACTGGCGCCGAAGTACATGGTGGGACAGAAGGTTTGGCTGTCCACCGAACAGATCCCACTTAAGACGGAGTCACAGAAGCTCTCCACCTGCTATCTGGGCCCGTTCACCATCAAGCAGTTGATCAACATCTCTGTTCGGTTGAACCTGCCACCTTCAATGTGGATCCACCCAACATTCCATGTCTCCTACAAAAAGCCCCTCTCCGCCAGTACTCTCTGCCCTCTTCCGGATCCCCCCCCCCATCCCGGGTTATCGACGGCCAGACAACATACAGTGGCGAGGATCCTGGATGTCCATCGATGGGGTTGGGGGTGCCAGTACCTCATGAACTGGAAGGGGTACAGACCGAAGGAGAGGTCCTGGATTCCGGGGTCCTACATCCTGGACAAGTGGATGGTGTGACCATTCCACCAGACTCATCCCCGCCAGCCCAGTGGAATGCCAGGAGGCGACCCTTGAAGAGGGGGCACTGTGATGATCCAGCGAGCGTGCTCCCCCTCCCCTCCTGTGCCTGCCATCTTGGATCCGGAGAATCAGACACACCTGCATGGTTACACACCTGCTGCGTCCTGATGACCCAGTGTATTTAAGAGCCAGTGTGTGGAGTAACCATCGCTGGATCGTTAGGTTTGCAACCATGAAACGTTCAAGCTCTCTACATTATTCTTTCTGGTTGATCTGTGTGTTTACTCCCGTGTCCTTCTGTCTCCCAGGTTTGCTGCCAACCGCAAGTGTGCACTCCGGAGCTGATCACACTTGCCTGACCAAGAGGAACACCGGACGTCCACCCAGGTCACCATCTCCCCCCTGGCTTCCCTGGTCCACACAGGAGTTCCCTGCGGGGCTCCTCTACTCTCCGAGTAAGAGTGCTTTCCCATTATTATTCTCCCCTTCGGGAGATTCTATCTCTAACAATCTCTTTCTGCTCTTTCCCCATAGGCTGCGTGTGCTCCAGCAGCACGGGTTTTTGTGTATAATTTAAGTGTGCATTTTTGTGTTGCGCTTTTCCTTAGTTGTGCAGTTTTATTTAGAGTTGTGTGTTTGGTTTGTTTTTTTTTTCACAATAAACTGGTGAACTTTTTACACCTATGTCCGAGTGTTCATTCTGGCAGCTCTGCGTTTGAGCATCACTTGCCCTGAATCATGACACAAAGCATTTGAGGAAAAAAAACAAAAAAACGGACTCTTACTCCATGCAAGAGAGAAGGGTTGAGCTCAAACAGAAACAGAGAAGGATGAGCTCTCCTCAGATAACAGCTTGGACACACAAAGAACAGAACAGAATTCAAACAGAAAACTAACAAAAAAAAAAAGGGAGCTTTCTCCTCCTTAAAATGTGAGCTCTCCAGGAAGAAAAACTTGATTTGCAGGAGAAAGCACCACTTGTCTCCTAGTGTGGGAGAATAGAATGGGCTCTGTCCAATCAGAAAGAGGTTCTTTGTCTGTAACTGACCAATAGAATGAAAGGGGGCGTGACCCAACCAAGGCTGGCTGGTCATTGGCTGATACCAGTCAGATGGCTTACGTGGGCTTCCGGGAAGGGAAAAAAAAAACATATATTAACTTGAAAATTCCTATTATCTATGTATATATAAGCTAAACTAACTTCAGTGATTCGTGACTAATTTTCATTATTACTCCAATGAGCATGCATTTTAATTAAACTCGTTTAAGCATATTTTCAAACATGCAATGCATTTACCAATGATTAATGAAACATTTCAAACCATAATTGTCCTTCACTGGGTCAGTTATAATCTTCAAAGGGGTCCTGAGAAGTATTTCCTGAAAACATATCAAAGTCTTGAGAGGAGAAAGTCAATTTCAGTCAGCAAAAACAGTTTTGTTTTGGTAGAGGTAGCAGCAAACATATTCCTGAGTTGTCCACTGGGGCGCAGTGTTGGGCTTTAGATTTTTAACTAGGGACCAGGAAGAATTTATTTGCTATCTGGATTATGTCAAGCAGCTCTTGGAAGATAAAGCTGTCTGGTGGAGAGGAACTTCTTTGAATTTACTATAACAGTCCAAGCTGTTTCCTGGCACAAAGAGGATTTTGTGGGTCAGTTCACCACTGGAATGTGGCCTTCAAACAGTTTATTTAGGAAAAAGGGTGAACGTGAGATCTTCTGTTCTGCAGAGACTGACCATATAAATAGGGACCCAGCGATTAACATTACACCTGACTGTTAAATTTAAAATCAGGGTCCACTTTAACCCCCAAGTTTGTAATTGACTCTACATAACAAAAACAAAAGTTAAACTCATATTATATAGATTAATTACACAGTGATATATTTCAAGCATTTATTTCTTTTAATTTTGATGATTGTGGCTTACAGCTAATGAAAACCCCAAATTCAGTTTCTCAAAAAATTAGAATATTACATAAGATCAATTAAAAAAAGATTTTTATTAGAAATGTTGGCCGACTTGAAAAGTATGTCCATGTACACACTCAATACTTGGTCGGGGCTCCTTTTGCATGAATTACTGCATCAAAGTGGTGTGGCACAGAGGCGATCAGCCTGTGGTACTGCTGACATGTTATGTAAGCCCCTTCAACTCATCTGCATTGTTGGGTCTGGTGTCTCTCATCTTCTTCTAGACAATACCCCATAGATTCTCTATGGGGTTTAGGTCAGGATAGTTTGCTGGCCAGTCAAGCACAGTGATACCATGGTCATTGTAGTGGAATGTCAGAACACTTGGGGTGCTATACCAGTAACTAAAAGAGAGATGTAAGTTGAAGAAGAATGGAAAATAAAGAAACGTGACTGCCAGAGAAAGAGTTATTGTCATGTGGTGTAATATAGCTGGTTCAAACCAAAACATTATACATGGTGTCAGAAGATGGTGCTAAAAAGCCGTGAGTAAACAGAAAGAACTTTTGAAACAGTGAGGAAGAAGCCTTAATTTACCGATGAGGTGACTTAGCAACCTGCTAGGCGAGTGAACCAGATAGCTTGTTGTCTCGCCCTCAATGAGAAAATGAGGGAAAAGAGAGATAATGACAAGATGGAACAGATATTTTCGATACCGTCCCCGCTAAGCTTCAACTTTGATGAGCCAAGCAGTTGGACGCAATGGCTAAGGTGCTTGGAGTGATTTAGGATAGCTTCTGGGCTAGCAGAGAAGACGGAAGAATACCAGGTCAACTTGCTATTCTACATTATGGGGGAGAAAAGCAACAACATATTGAACACCTTGACTTTGAGTGATGCACAGAGAAAGAAATATGCAGATGTGTGTACAGCCCTGGGTGAGCATTTCATTGGCAGGCAAAATGTTATACATATATGAGAGAGCCAAGTTTAAGAGCAGATACCGACAGCCAGGCAAAACAGCGGAAAACTTTATCACCAACGTTCACAAGCTTGCAGAGCATTGTCAGTATGGTGTTCTGCTGGAAGAAATGATTAGAGCCCACATTGTAATTGGGATCAGGGATGCCAAACTATCAGAAAAATTACAGTTAGACCCTAACCTTACATTAGCTAAAGCAATAATACAAGTCAGACAAAATGAAGATGTTAAGAAACAACAGCCACTGATTAGACAGAAGCCTGAAATTAAGGAAGCAAATGTGGATGCTATATCTACAAGAAAACCAGGGAAATTTAAGATGGTGATGCCAACACAAAAAAAGCCACTCTGCTCAGAAAACAAAAAATTGCAAAGAATGTGGGAAAAGCCCTCAGCGCCCATGGAAACAATGTCCAGTTAGAGAAGCTGACTGTAGAAAATGCAAAAAGAAGGGCCATTTTGCAGCAGTGTTTAGAACAGGACAGAGAGTGGAGGCTACTGAAGACAGCGGTACAGGTAAAACAGTAGAATATGTATTTATTGTCACCATGGGTTGAGATGCCGTCTCGGCACTCAGCCCATGTTTTCCCTCATCCCTGCTTCCCATTGAGCAGCGTCTCAGCTGGCCCCCAGCTGGCAGCATTACGGACGGCTGGGGCCAATTAGTCTTCATCAGCTGGGGCGCTGCCAATGAGGATAAATGGGAGCAGCCTCGATGACTCGGGGCTGCGACATAAACACATTGCTAAGCTGAAGCCCCTTCGTCTGGTGTCAGCTTATACTCCTCTTGCAGCATTCCTGTGTTTGTATCCCGCTGTGAGTATGTACGTCTTGTTACCCCCACGTCCGGTACGAGCTGCTTACCTCTGCGCTGTGCAACCTGTGAGTGTACCTCTGCATGAGTATCTGTGCTCTCCTCATCCCTTCCCCTTTTCCCTGAATAAAATATCACGACTCACTGGCTTGCCCCTGGCTCTGATTGCCCGGCTCCCTAGAGCCGGATATGACAGTATGTCGCAGCCAGAAGAGTTGCCGGCGGCCGTGAGTCGCTGTGGAAATGTACCTTTCTGTCCGGGTGTCAGCGCTGCTAGCATGCCGTTTCCCAGGAGTCACTTCCGGCGCCAGGGCGACGAGCTGAGGTCCATCTCAGAGGCTGTCGACGGGACGTTCTTCACCCTGCACGACGCCTCCAACGCGAGACGCTGGCATCCGGGCCGTGCTGAGGAACTCCTGGACCGTCACCCTCACTCTCTGTACCATCTGGAGGACAGTGCCAGGATAGACGCTGCAGGTACACAGCGAGAGAAGCTCCACGGGGTGGATGGAAATCCCGGCAGGGAGTCGAAGTGGGCGACGTCTTTCCCCGCTTCGGAGTCCCGTTCCTGCCGCCATTCCAGTCCGGGAGTTCGCGCCAACCAGAGGACTTCCCCCGACCTGCGCCACGTCACTCGGGATTCCCTTCAAGGAGCCGCAGCTGACAGCAGTTATGTCCGGGGTCGAGTGGCTGTCGCGAGCTCTACTGTGTTTCCTGTCACCACCTTCAGGCATGTGGCGGCGGCAGTGAGATTGATGGTGAGGACTTCAGGGCTACGAAGCTTTCCCGTGCTCGACGCCTTCCTCGTCTCGATCTCCGATCTGGAGCGGCGAATCCTGGGTTTCCCCCTCGCTTCGTCCCCTGGGAGTAGTCGTCATCACATCGCCGAGTCACCTCTGCACGAACCTCGTCCGGATCCAGTTCTGGGTCATCGTCAGGACCGTTCCTCCCACGCAGCTGTCATCCTTTCGCCTCGTCAGTGTGGAGACTCTACAGCCTCGTCCCCTGAGCCTCGTTCCCCCGCTGTCATTCCTGGACATTCGGGCTGGCTCACCCCGGCTGTTTCCCCCTCCTCCTCGACGCGCTTCCTGACCGCTGTGTGTGCCTGGAATCCCGGCCTGGTGAGCTCTCTGCTGGAGACAACGCGAGCGACCCTCAGACGAATTCCCGGGGGGTCCTCCGTTATCGCCGGGCGGGGAGAGGAAGAAGCAGATTCCACTACAGCAGGCGATACTCAACCTCCAGGGGGCAGGCAAGTCATTGTTTTTTCACACCTGCTTAATGATTTGCTCTGTCACATCCCTGGAGGAGAAGTTCAGGGTTCGCAGCTCCCTGAACTCTCCCCACCTGCTGTAACCTGTATGCCTAATCCCGCATCCTCTGTGTCTCTCTCCGCCGAGCGGTCCCCAGCTCCGGGTCAACGTGGTGGGATATGGAAAGGGCCTGTGGTTCTGCAGCTACATTGCGGACGGAGGAGGGGGACTGACTGCTGCGTGGAGTCTACGCCGACGACTGAGCGTCCCCGGGTCTCCACGGAGGAGCGGTTCGGTCCGGCGGGACGAGATTCTTCTGGCTTCACGCCGAGTGGATCGTCGGCGGGGTTACCTGAGCTGGAGGGATCTCAAGCTGCGCTGACCATCGTGCTGGCTGCGGGGCCCGACGCGGCTAGATAGGAGCCTGACAACGACCTCCTGACGACGGATCCTGGATCTTCGCAGTCCTGGACGGCGTCAGAACCCGAGATCAGGCGAGTGCTCTCCTTTCTTTTCTCTCTTTTTATCCCCGAGCACTTCAGCCTATCTCCAGGGGAGACGAGCCAGGTGCAGCCGTCCGCTGCGTCTGAGCTCGTCTCACCGGGTTCTGGCGCTGCCGGTGATCCTGATCCCGGTTCTGTTTTCTCTTCTGAGCCTTCTTCCAGGGTCACCGGCAAGGAGTTGCTGTTCCTCGTGGTGCTGGAGGGTCCGGGTTCAACGTTGGAGGTCGGTTCTGGTGCAGTATTCAACGTGGGTTTGCCCGAGACCCAGTCGGGGTCCAACGTGGGTTCGCCTGAGGCCCGATCGGGGTCCGACGTGGGTGCTGCCCCAGTATTGTCCAGGTCCGGTGAGGAGGTGGCCGTTTTCCTGCGGCCTGACGCCCGCCGCCCTCGTCATCGGCTCTCCCCTGAGCCTCTTCCACCGGGATCCGCTCTGATCCTTCGCCCGTCTCAACGGTCCTGGTGGTTGAGTGATGCGGGTCGACGACCCGACCCACAGAACTTTCGGTTCGGTGATCTGGTTCCCCCCACTGGTCTGTGTTTCCCTCTGGGCAGCCTGGTTCGGCTGCCGGTGGACTGGATTCCTGGGATCTGGGTCCAGAGTTCGCCGTCCGAACACTTCTCTTTCCCTGATTCGCCAGCTGGACAATGGGCGGGGAGATCTCCGGAGCCATCTCGGCCATTTTTGGACTCTGCCTGCCATTCACCTCGGGTGTCACTTTTTCTTTTGTTATTAAGGTCACTCGGGTGTAATGTGTTGTCCTGTTGGTGGATTCGTTTTTATAGTGCTGTGTTTTCCATCGCTCATGCTCAGCATTTTACTTTTTGTGCCATGTTTTTAGCCTCGTTTTTTGTATTGTAGAGTTATGTTTTTTTTTCCGTAACACCATGCTCTGCAGTTATCCATTTATTCCAGTCACTTTCATTTCTTTAGGTGACTGGGTATTTATATATTCGTGTGTGTGGGTTTTTCTTTGCCTGCACTCAGTATTTCTTTTTTGTCCTGTTGGTTCATTATAGAGTCATGTGCCTTGTTTTCCGTAACACCATGCTCTATAATTGTCATTTGTTCCAGTCACCCTCACTTTTCTTGGTGACTGTGTGTATGTACTTAAATTAGCGCTGTGTATAGGTTCCCCTTTATTTAACCGTACTCAGCATTTTTTGCCCTGTACCTTTTTGGTGGTTCTTTTTTCCTTGCTCTGGGTCACGCATGGTTGGTACTCTCTGGGTAGTATGTAACCGGCGTGCTGACCCAGTTCTTCTCCCCATCTGTACCTGGGTTAATTATTCTGTTTTGTCAGTATTGTATTTGGGTTTTTCTTTCCCGCTACCCTACATTGCCCCATTGGTGTTGTCCTTCCCTTGGCTTCTTCCCCTCTGGTCCGCCTCCCTTCCTCCCACCCTAGGTGGTGGTGGTGGTGGGGGGGCTGGGATGTTCCTGGTCGTTCAGGAGCCCGACCTTGAGGGAGGGGCTCTGTCACCATGGGTTGAGATGCCGTCTCGGCACTCAGCCCATGTTTTCCCTCATCCCTGCTTCCCATTGAGCAGCGTCTCAGCTGGCCCCCAGCTGGCAGCATTACGGACGGCTGGGGCCAATTAGTCTTCATCAGCTGGGGCGCTGCCAATGAGGATAAATGGGAGCAGCCTCGATGACTCGGGGCTGCGACATAAACACATTGCTAAGCTGAAGCCCCTTCGTCTGGTGTCAGCTTATACTCCTCTTGCAGCATTCCTGTGTTTGTATCCCGCTGTGAGTATGTACGTCTTGTTACCCCCACGTCCGGTACGAGCTGCTTACCTCTGCGCTGTGCAACCTGTGAGTGTACCTCTGCATGAGTATCTGTGCTCTCCTCATCCCTTCCCCTTTTCCCTGAATAAAATATCACGACTCACTGGCTTGCCCCTGGCTCTGATTGCCCGGCTCCCTAGAGCCGGATATGACATTTATGGGAACAAATCAATGTCAAAACCAAGACATCTGGAAACAGGACATTAATATGAATGGAGAACTGGTTAGCTTTAGGTTAGATACAGAAGCATTAGCCAAAGCCATACCAGAATTGGTGTACACAAGAGCCAGAGACAGTGAGCTGCAAAATGCACAGCGAATGATATGTAGCCCCAATAACCAACCATTGACTGCACTGGGAACATTCAGTGCATGTTTGAAAACAGGAAGGGTAAAGAGGAAACACAGCAGGAAATAGTTATAGCGAAAGGTTTAGTGATGCCACTGCTAGGTCTCCCTGCTATCCAGAGTCTACTGCTACTACAACAGGTGACATCAATTCAAACCATGGGGAACAAATTTAAAACCATGTTCCCAAAAGTGTTCTCAGGCTTAGGGAAGCTACAAGGTAGCAAAAAGACAGAGTTAGCAGAAGGGGCAGTGCTGTAAGCCTTATCAGCTCCTAGACAAGTAGCGTCACCCCATATGGACAAAGTTAAGTCAGAGCTCCAGAGAATGGAAAACATGGGTGTCATCTGACAAACCCAAGAACCGACCAAGTGGTGTGCAGGAATGGTGGTAGTCTCAAAGTACAATGGAAACATTAGGATCTGTGTAGATCTAACAAGACTCAAGGAGAGTGTGTGTCATGAGAGACACATATTGCCAGCTGTGGATGACACTTTAGCAAAATTAGATGGAGCAGTAGTATTCTCAAAACTGGATGCCACATCAGGATTTTAGCAAATACTCTTGCACAAAGACTCTGAGCCCTTAACAACATTCATAACTCCTTTTGGGAGGTATTGTTTTTGGAGACTTCCATTCAGAATCTCTCTCAGCACCCAAGCATTTCCAGCTGAGAATCTCCCAGATTGTTGCAGGTACACCAGGAATGCTGTGCCACACCAATGACATCTTGGTGTTTGGAAAGGATCAAACTGAGCATGATGGCAGGCTGTGTGAAATCCTCAGAAAGTTTTAGAATGCAGGTCTGACCCTAAATGAAAAATGTGAATTTGAGGTGAAAGAATTGAAATTTCTGGGACATAAAATCAGTGCTCATGGGATAGAGGCTAATCCAGAGAAAATTAAAGCAATTCTGAACATGCCCGAATTGTCACAACTTGCTCCCGCCTGTCATCCGCTCCAGCTGTGCGCACACCTGGGCTTCATCAGGCTGCCGCTACTTAACCTGCTCTGCCCACAGCCTCGGCCTGGAGCCGTCAGCTCATCTCCACGCTCAAGCTCTGCGTTCGCCTACTCCTCTCGGTCTACGCCGCAGCACGTCACCCTCAAGTAAGGAACTCTTACCTGTTCTCCTTAGTTCTTCCCCTGTGCACAGGTGGATCCTCCTGGCGGCGGAATCATCCCTTCGTCGCCTTTCCTCGCATCCTCACCTCATCAAGTGCAGCTGGGCGCTGTCTCCCAGGCGGGAGCTTCTCTTGCCAATGCCAGTCACCAATTCGTCTGCAAGTAAGCCACATAATTACTTTCACCATTCTGCTGGGACAATTGCTCATCCTTGTTCTCTGCTCTGTCCTCAGGGTTGCCTGGCTGTACGGTGTCTGTTCTGCCCTCAGTGCTTTCCTGTCCCCAAGAGAACATTTACATCTCCCATTCACTCATCCATACACCTGCTGTTGAATAAAACTCTTAAATCTCAACCGAGCCTGCGTGCGTGTTTCCTGGGCCATCAGAGATAAGGTCCTGAAGGCACTGGAATCCGAACCCGATCCTGGCGGCGGGCCAGCGGGGAAGCTATTTGTGCCCTCATCAGTCCGTGGTGACGTCATTCATTGGGCTCATACCTTCAAGCTCGCTTGCCACCCTGGTGTCTCCCAGTCTGTGGATCTTCTCCAGCGGTTCTTTTGGTGGCCCGGGCTCCAGGAGGACGTCTCCAACTACGTGCATGCCTGCCCACAGTGTGCCATGAATAAGTCATCTAATGCTCCCCCTGCGGGTCTGGTCCACCCCTTGCCGGTCCCCTGGTCCTACATTGCCTTGGACTTTGTCACCGGCCTGCCAGTCTCCAACTCTTATAATACCATCTTGACCATTGTGGACCGGTTCTCCAAGGCGGCACACTTTGTGCCTCTTCCTGGGCTTCCCTCAGCGCACGAGACGGCCGACCTGTTGGTGCAGCATGTGGTCAGGTTGCACGGCATCCCAGCTGACATTGTCTCTGATAGGGGGCCACAGTTCATGTCTAAAGTCTGGAAGAGCTTCTGTAACGCTCTGGGGGCCACAGTTAGCCTATCTTCAGGACATCACCCTCAATCTAATGGGCAGTGCGAGCGCACCAACCAGGAGCTGGAGGCTGCTCTGCGCTGCGTCACCTCCTCCAGTGCCTCTTCCTGGAGCATTCATCTTCCCTGGGTGGAGTATGCCCATAACTCCACTTTGTCTTCAGCCATTGGGATGTCCCCTTTCCGGGCGTCTCTAGGTTACGATCCCCCGCTGTTCCCTGAGGAGGAAGGTCCATCCAGGCCCACTTCAGACGGTGTCGATGGCTGTGGACTAAAACGCGTCAGGCCCTGGTTCATGCTGCATCGCGCTACGCCAAGTCTGCGAATCGCCACAGGAGGCCTGCGCCACGCTACCAGGTGGGTCAACAGGTATGGTTGTCTTCCCAGAACATTAACCTGAAGGGGGAGAAGAAGAAATTGGGTCAGCACTTCGGTGGACCCTATCCTGTCACGAAGGTGGTGAACCCGGTGGCTGTGCATTTGGCGCCCCCCCCCCTCCGTGTTCATCCCACATTTCACGTTTCTCAGGTTAAACCTGTGATGTCTAATCTTCTCTGTCCCCCTCCCAGGGTCCCCCCCCCCCCCCCCAGGATGATCGATGGACACCCGGCATGGAGCGTCACTTCTATCTTGGACTCCCGACGTCGGGGCCGGAGGCTGCAGTATTTGGTGGACTGGGAGGGTTATGGCCCTGAGCACAGATGCTGGGTGCACCCTTCCTTCGTGCTGGACAAGCAACTCATTGAGGTGTTCCATCGGGCGCACCCTGACAAGCCAGCGCCAGGAGGCGCTGCTCGGGGGGGAGTACTGTCACAACTCGCTCCCGCCTGTCATCCGCTCCAGCCATGCGCACACCTGGGCTTCATCAAGCTGCCGCTACTTAACCTGCTCTGCCCACAGCCTCGGCCTGGAGCCATCACCTCATCTCCATGCTCAAGCTCCGCGTTCGCCTACTCCTCTCGGCCTACGCCGCAACACGTCACCCTCAAGTAAGGAACTCTTACCTGTTCTCCTTAGTTCTTCCCCTGTGCACAGGTGGATCCTCCTGGCGGTGGAATCATCCCTTCGTCGCCTTTCCTCGCATCTTCACCTCATCAAGCGCAGCTGGGCGCTGTCTCCCAGCCGGGAGCTTCTCTTGCCAGTGCCAGTCACCAATTCGTCTGCAAGTAAGCCACACAATTACTTTCACTATTCTGCTGGGACAACTGCTCATCCTTGTTCTCTGCTCTGTCCTCAGGGTTGCCTGGCTGTGCAGTGTCTGTTCTGCCCTCGGTGCTTTCCTGTCCCCAAGACAACATTTACATCTCCCACTCACTCATCCATACACCTGCTGTTGAATAAAACTCTTAAATCTCACCCAAGCCTGCGTGCGTGTTTCCTGGGCCAGAAATCATGTCACGAATTGCAAAACATTGAAGGCGTGAGACGCTTCATGGGGATGGGGAATTACGCCGGCAAGTTTTCCCCTCACCTGCCCACTCTCACAAAACCCTTAAGAGACCCATGTATAGACATGGGGCATTCAGCAAAAAACTGCTTTTGATGCATTGAAGAAAGAATTGAGCTCACCAGCCATCTTAGCTCAATACAGTACAAAGCAAGAGACTCTTGTCTCAGCTGATGCATCGTCTTACGGCCTGGGGGGAGTGTAAATGCAGAGACAGTCAGAAAGAGAATTCAGACTAGTGGTGTATAGATCTAGAAGTCTTAACGCCCACTGAAGCTAGATACGCACAGATTGAGAAAGAGGTTCTTGCTGTGACCTGGGCATGTGAACGACTGAGTGCCTATCTCCTGGGATTAGACTTCACTATATGTACAGATCACAAGCCTCTCATCTCATTGTCAGGCACCCGTCCATTAGATGATTTACCTCCATACATTCTCAAATTCAGACTAAGAATGATGAGATTCAAGTACAGAATCATTCATTCATTCATTCATTCATCTTCTTCCGCTTAATCCTTTTCGGGTCGCGGGGGGGCTGGAGCCTATCCCAGCATCTTTGGGCGAGAGGCAGGGTACACCCTGGACAGATCACCAGTCCATCGCAGGGCCAACACAGAGAGACAGACAACCATTCACTCTCACAGTCATACCTAAGGACAATTTAGAATCCCCAGTTTTGATGCCAATTAATCATTCATGTGCCAAGAAAATAGCTGGTGGCAGCCGATACACTGACAAGACTGCCACATGGACCTGAAAATGACATAGAGTGAGAGCCTGGAAAAAGAGTGCAAAGTCTACATCGACCACATCATAGAACATATACCTGCAACAAAAACAAAACTGGAACAGATCAAAGACTTGCAGAACTGAGGCGGAACCATGAAACAACTCAGAGCATACACAGACAGAGGGTGGCCTGTGCACAGAGCAGCAGTTCCTAAGCCTCACCTACCATATTGGCCACACACAAAGCAGACATACATGTGGCTGATGGAATCCTTTTAAAGGAAGGACAAATACTTATCCCAGCACCAATGCACATGAAGATGCTTGATAAAATCCACCATGGACATCAGGGCATGGCAAAGTGCTTCGCCAGAGCACAATAATCCATGTGGTGGCCAGGGTTATCAAGAGACATCAGAGAGCTGGTGGAAAGATGTGATGCATGCTGCCAGTACTCTACTTACCGCACAAAACCATGGCTCACAACCCCTTTACCTGCAAAACCATAGCAGAGGTTAGCTGCAGACATCTTTCAGTGGGGGAAAGGACATTACCTAGTAGTGATCGACTATTTCACAAGATATATTGAGGTAGCCAACCTGCCAACCCTCACAGCCACAACAATAGTGGAGAGACTGAAAGTCATCTTCACCAGATTTGGCATTCCAGAGGTATTAGTGGCGGACAACCGGCCACAGTTTGCCTCATGCGAGTTTTCAACACTTGCCGAAGAATATGATTTCAAACAGGTTACTCTTAGCTCCAGATAGCTACAGAGCAAGGGAGAAGCGGACAGAGCAGTCAGATCAGTGAAGCTGATACTGAGTAAGAATCAAGATCGTCAGAACGCTCTCTTAGCCTATAGAACAATCCCATTAGCTCATGGAGTCTCACCTGCAGAACCTCTGATGGGGATAAAATTTAAATCTACAATTACAGTCCCACCACAAACTCTCAAACCAAAGTGGCCAAACCTCCAAGCTTTCAAAAGCAAAGACACAAAACTGAAAGAGAAATCAAATGAAAGTGCATGGAGCAAGATACAGACCAAAAGAGTTGCCAATACTTAAACCAGGCCAGAGAGGATAGATCGATAGATAGATAGATCGATAGATAGATCGATAGATAGATCGATAGATAGATAGATAGATAGATAGATAGATAGATAGATGTACTTTATTGAAGGCAAAGACCACGGGAACAGTCCAAGAAGCATCAACAACTCCAAGATCATGCAACGTGGAGACAGAGCTGGGGACATTGAGAAGAAACTGGGCTCAACTAACAGTTCTTTCCGATCCTGACCAGTCTGACCCCAATGTGACTGTAACCAGAACTGGGAGGGTCTCTTTAAAGACTGGACTGGTAACACACACCATTAGCTTAGAGGCCTGCTTTGAAAAAAGGGCAGACTAAACCCCTACAGCAGTGCTGGAAGGTTCAGGTAGTCCACACTGTCCTTCAGTTTAGAAAAAAATGTGTTATATGCATGTTGTTTATGTTTGAAGAAAACACACTATACTGAAAGTGTGGTTTGTTCTATGACCATAGTATTAAGAGTTAAATGAAGTGTTAACAGGAATATGGTCAATGACTAAAAAGGGGGAGATGTAGCAGAACGTCAGGACACTAGGGGGTGCTATACCACTGATTAAAAGAGAGATGTAAGTTGAAGAAGAATGGAGAAATAAAGAAACGTAGTTGCCAGAGAAAGAGTTGTCATCGTGTGGTCTAATATAGCTGGTTCATACCAAAACATTATACAGTCATTAAACCAGGTAGTACTTTTGGCAGTGTGGGCAGGGGCCAAGTCCTGCTGGAAAATGAAATCAGTGTCTCCATAAAGCTTGTCAGCAGAGGGAAGCATGAAGTGCTCTAAAATTTGTGCTGTTTGAATTTGAGAGAAAGAAGTTGTTGTCGTTTTGGTATAAGCAAAATATTAAATCCAAGCTGTCACTGTTTTTATGTATCATCACGTACCATGTTCACTAATTAGAAGCCAGGGAGGAGATGTATGACAGATGATGGTAAATGGCGTTCACTTATATAACGCTTTTTCTCATCACTGGATGACCAAAGCGCTTTACAGATCCTGCTATCCACCCATTCACGCATACATTCACACACTGATGGTGGCAGAGCTGCCATACACACACAGGCACTTGCCTGGCCACCAGGAGCAACTGGGAGTTCAGTGTTTTGCTCAAGGACACTGAGGTATGAAAGATGATAACAAAATAATGTGTGTGTGTGTGTGTGTGTGTGTGTGTGTGTGTGTGTGTGTGTTGGATATCAAAGCTCTGATCCTAGAACCACCCCTGCTGGCTGCAATTCAGGTCATGACCATGTAGCATCAGTACAACATTGACTTTCAGCCTAAGTCTCTTTGCAAATCCTGCAATATATTTTGTTTTGCTAGGGATGCACAATAATAAATTTTTGCCAATATCTTCTTCTCCTTCTTTCTTTTGTGGGCTTGGCACATGACAAAAACACATCAAAAGTGAATAAAACACAATAACAGTGCTGGAGTTGAGCAGACCTTGAAGTAGTAGAAATATTTTTTCGTCTTGAACAACAATTAAATAAATAGAATGGAAAAAAATAAGATTCTGTAAATAACCATTTTGGTCACATCTTACTCAGGCACATCTGAAAGTGCATAAAAACTCAGTGTGCACTGTTAGTAGCATTAACATTTGTTTCCCTTTTGGAATAAAATATACTACTGTACATTTTGGTCATAAGTGACCTTGGCACATCACAAAGTGCATTTAGCTGAATAAAAAATTAACTGTCAAACACTTCAGTGTACAAACCCCCCAAGAAAAGATTGATAACATGAACAAACATTGCACATCCACTTTTGTGGTTTGCTTTGTTTTAAATCACCACGTGTGAGTAGGAACCTCTTTTTATAATTACACATTCCATTACACACACATATCAGTCCAGGCAGGATTAAACTGATGATTTTCATCATCAATTTTGCGCTTCAGAGTTGACAATGACATAATCTTTCTCGACCGATTTTCAAACAAATGCTCCTGTTTTATGGGCAGTTTTCCCTGTCGTCAACGAGATGGATAATAAATCTTACTCAAATGGATCTATTGGACCTTTAGCAATACAAATGGACCATATTTGTTGAACAACAATCATTCATTCAGGGATGGCAAGTAAGCTCCTTTGTTGAGTCACTAGTTTGATTTCATGCTAATTCTAGCTGGTTAAAAGTTCTATTTCAATCCAGTGCTATGATTTTTTTCTAAAATCTGTTTTAATAACCAAGTAGATGAAATTCTAAGCTTTCAAATGATGTAAGGCATGACTGCCTACTGTAAGCATGTTTAACACAATTCACTGTGTTGCAGCTGAGACATTTAAACGGACATTTAAATACACCCATCCGCAGTACCTCAGAACGTTAAGAGGTTAAGGTGCCTTCACACCAAACACGAACAGGCAAATTTTTTGTGCGGAGTGATTACATTATAACTCAATGTAAACATGCGAATAGACATGAATTCACCATCTGAGTGAGTTGCAGAGAGGCACAGTTGCCTTTATAACTTCTGCAGGTGTTCAACTTGCTGTTAAAATCCCCAAAATAATGTCATGCTTAGGTTTACATTATCCGACGGAGGGCTCACCTGAAAGGGTTGTCCCTACCTCCAAAATTTCACAAGATGATAGGTGTTTATGTTGCTATCCTACTAGCCTTGTTAGCACATCCATGGCAGGAGTCCGTGGGGTGGGAAAATAACAATGGCATCCCAATTCAGCTAAAGAACTCCCAGTCCTTCTTTCTCCATGTGAGTGTTAGCCTCATTTTCAAACTAGTTCACTCTCCAATGTTGATACTTTTACTCCGATGATGACAGAATCTTAAAGCTAGTGCTATCCCTCGGATGTGAATGTTCAATTTTGCGTGTGCTCACCTACTTCCATTGACTTTGCATGCATTTATATATGCAAATATAAGGTACAGACCCTCCCTTCCATCTGTTGTCATGGGAAATGTACGGTCGATACTGGGAAAGTTAGATGAGCTAGCGGCTATCTCCCGTTATGATAGCACTTACCGGGAGTGCTCTCTCCTTTTGTTTACTGAGACGTGGCTAACTGAACTAGCAGCAGATGCTAACATTGAGCTGGAGGGTTTTCACATGATACGAGCTGACCGAACACCAGAGAGTGGCAAAACTAGGGGCGGTGGAGTGATAATGTATGTTAACAACAACTGGTGTAGACCGGGACATATCACTGTTAAACAATGACACTGCAGCAAAGACATTGAGTTGCTAGCTGTTAGCATGAGGCCTACATATCTCCCGAGAGAACACTCACACGTGATCTGCATTGTTGTTTATGCAAATCCGACGGCGAACGCTGGGACAGCGCGTGACGTCATCCATTCAGTAACCAGCAGGCTGCAGACAGAACACCCAGATGCTCTTCTCCTCATCTCAGGCGACTTCAACCACGTTTCACTGTCTCCCATTCTGCCCACTTTCACCCAGTATGTCACATGCCACACTAGAGACAATAAAACACTGGATTTGTTCTACGCAAACACTAAGGAGGCGTACACCTCATCACAACTCCCCCCACTTGGGAGATCGGATCACAACTTGGTTCATCTCCGACCGGTGTACAAACCCCTAGTGCACAGACAACCTCCGGCCATGCACACTGTGGAGTTATGGTCTGAGGAGACAATGGACACTCTAAAGGACTGTTTTGAAGCCACTGCCTGGAAGCAGCTCTGCGATCCACATGGTGAGGACATCGATGGCCTCATTCACACCTTCACGGGCTACTGTGTGGACAAATCCGTTCCCACCAAGACCATACGGCGTCACTCAAACAACAAACCCTGGATCAACCCTGAGATAAAAACACTTCTGAGAGAGAAGAAGAGGATCTTCAGGTCAGGGAACAGGGAGATGCTGAAGTCCGTACAGAGGGAGCTGAGGAGAAAGATCAGAGAAGGCAAGGACAGCTTCAGGAAGAAGATGGAGGACAAGCTGCAACAGAGCGACATCAGCGGGGTCTGGAGAAACCTCAAAACCATCTCGGGGCTCCAGAATACCTCCCCCCAGGCCACGGGGGGCAGGGAGTGGGCGAACAACCTGAATCTGTTTTTCAATAGATTTGACCAACCGCCCTCCCCCCTGTCTGCACAACAACCACTGCTGCCTCTAAGAAATCAAGTCCTGCTACCCACTCCCCACTCCACCGACACCCCCCCCCACTCCCAACACACAGCCCCCCATCCTGACCCTGACCAAGACCCAGGTGAGGACGGAGCTGAGGAAGATCAAGGCGAGGAAGGCGTCGGGACCAGACGGCATCAGTGCAAAGCTCCTCAAGTCCTGTGCAGACCAGCTGTGTGGGATTGTGACGTATATCTTCAACATGAGCCTGAAACTGGGGAGGGTACCACAGCTGTGGAAAACATCTTGTGTGGTACCTGTACCAAAAACTTCCCACCCCAAAGACCTGAACAGCTTCAGACCGGTGGCCTTGACGTCCCACTTGATGAAGACCCTGGAGAGACTGCTCCTTGCTCATCTCCGCCCCCTGGTGGAACCAGCGATGGATCCACTCCAGTTCGCCTACCAGCATGGCATTGGGGTGGAGGATGCGGTGATCTTCCTCCTTCACCGTTCTCTGTCCCACCTGGAGAAGCCCGGGAATATGGTGAGGATCATGTTCTTTGACTTCTCCAGTGCTTTCAACACCATCCAACCGATGATCCTGAAGGACAAGCTGCTGCGCGCAGGGGTGGACCAGCACCTGTCATCATGGATCCTGGACTACCTCACGAACCGGCCTCAGTTTGTGAGAACCTGGGACTGTGTTTCCGACACGATCATCAGTAGCACGGGGGCCCCCCAGGGAACGGTGCTGGCTCCCTTCCTGTTCACTCTTTATACTGCGGACTTCTCACACAACACAACACATTGCCATCTACAGAAGTTCTCTGATGACTCTGCGATCGTTGGTCTCATCTCCAGCGGAGATGAAGCTGAGTACAGAGGGCTTATCCAGGACTTTGTGGACTGGTGCCATCGGAACTGCTTCCAGATCAACGCGAGGAAAACTAAGGAGCTGGTGGTGGACTGCCGCAGGCATGGGCAGCCCCTCACAGCACCAGTAAATATACAGGGAACAGACATCGAGATGGTGACATCCTACAAGTACCTGGGTATTCATCTGAACAATAAACTAGACTGGTCACACAATACTGACGCACTCTACAAGAAGGGACAGCGCAGGCTGTTCCTGCTGAGGAGACTCAGGTCTTTTGGTGTACAAGGGGCGCTGCTGAAGTCATTCTATGACACGGTGGTGGCATCAGCCATCACTTTTGGAGTGGTCTGCTGGGGCAGTGGCATTACTGCAGCCGATAGGAAGAGACTGAACAAACTGATTAAGAAAGCTAGCTCTGTCCTGGGGCAACGCCTTGATCCGATGGAGGAGATAGGAGAGAGAAGGACGGTGGCTAAACTGTCATCTCTGCTGGAGTCCGAGTTCCACCCTATGCAGGACATACTGGATGCACTGAGGAGCTCATTTAGCAGCAGACTACATCATCCCAGGTGCACAACCGAGAGGTTTTGTAGGTCCTTCCTACCAACGGCTGTCAGACTGTACAACCTAAGCAGGGCTGCTCGCAGAGATAGCAAAAAGACGTAACAAACTAATAGTTTTTTTTTTTTTTGAATGCAAAAGATGCAATAGACTTACACAATGGTCCTCTCCGGCATACAACTAGGAACATACCGGTCGCTATGGAGGGTGAGAATATGTATGGGCACATAATCATACCATGTAGGATAACTAAATAGACGGTTATGCTGTTTCATCCCACCTAGCAACAATGCTCTGCACTGTGTGTGTTTATATATTTACATATTTATTCCATCTAGCTACAATGCTCTGCACTGGGTGTGTTTATATTTATATATCTATATATTTATTCCATCTAGCTACAATGCTCAGCACTGGGTGTGTTTATATTTATATATCTATATATTTATTCCATCTAGCTACAATGCTCCGCACTGTGTTTTTATATATCTACATATTATTCCATCTAGCTACATTGCTCCGCACTGTGTGTGTTTATATACTTGCATATTTATTCCACCTAGCTGCAATGCTCCGTACTGTGGGTGTTTATATATTTACATATTTATTCCATCTAGCTACAATGCTCTGCACTGTGTGTTCATATATTCATATATTTATTCCATCCAGCTACAATGCTCTGCACTGTGTGTCTGTGTGTGTGTGTGTGTGTATATATATATTTTATAGTAATATGTACATATGTATATTAGCTGCTCTTGCTTGCTTGTTTTTTTTTCTTGCCTTCTGATTGTTGCTCTGAGTGTTGCTATCCCTGTGCTGTTGCAATCCTGGAATTTCCCCGTTGTGGGACTAATAAAGGCTTGGTATCTTGCCACTAACATTGTTAGCCACAGTCATAGCCCACACTTCAAAACAAATGTGTTGCATTGTGGGTTGCTGGTTGCTAGGCTATGCAGAGTGTTGCATTTACAGTCTGTAGTAATTAATGGATTTCTGCAATTCTGTGAAACATGTTGGCCTTTGCTTCTCTTGCTGGACCACAGACTGGGCCTGGGACACTTGAAGGTTGGCTTGGTGCCACATGTGGCCCATGGGCCACTAATTGAATAGGCCTGATGTAGACTCTTGTCTATTATAAAAAAAAAACCCAACAACAATTTACGTGGAAGATTTGTTTTTTTTGTTCACTTACCAATCCTTCCAGGATTTCGCGATATTGCGATCACATTAATTCACGTGAAATCAGGCCATCACCGCATCTTTTGAGTGACCTTGCAACTTTGTCCAGTCACCGTAACTTTCCTACAATCTTGGCCAATCCTCTTCAACTTCCACCAAATTCGCCATTCAAACTTGTCCCTGAGTAGCACTCAAACATTCAGTCTAACCAATCAAATGCGTTGCTGCACCGTGCTCATTTCCATATTTACAGCGAGTATTAACAGAACACACCAGCAAAAAAATGAATGTTTTAAAAAAAAACACTCACCCAATTTAAAAAAAACCCACTCACCCGCAAGTTTTCCCACACAGTCATATCCTCCCTCTCCCCACATCTTTGTCTTGACCACGTGTGTGAAGTGCCGGGTTTGTGTTGAAAAAAGTCTGCTTGCCTGAAAAGCACCCCGTTGCGTAAGTGCACATGAGGAGAGATGCTGTAAAACCACCAACAAACGAGCAAATCTAACACTACAGCCAGTATTGCAACATTTTATACATCTTTAGCGGTAAACTCATAACTACATCTTGTCAATAAGTTTAAAAGCTGTGAATCTCTGGTCTGGACACGGACCAATGCACGCCCCAGGCAAACCCCCAAGGAGAGCTCCTCCTCCCGGTAAAACTCCTGGTAAAGGAAACATGAGTATCTGATGAGACAGGTGTGTGTAAAGACGAGCAGCAGATAGACAGACAGGTAGGAGTCAGGCATAGAAAGAGAGGGAATATTCAGTTTTGGGTTTTTTTTGTTGTTGTTTTTTTTCAGAAAAACAGACTTTGATAGACAATACACAGCAACAGAATAAATTATTTCTTTTTACTCTGTGCTCAGTACCGAGGGGTTGTTGACTGTTGTGATTGGGGAGTTCAAATGAAGGTGCTGCCATAATTTTCAGATCTATACTCTTTAACATGCATTCAATGCAATTTAACTGTTGTAATGGATAATTTTTTTTCATCCTTTTTATTCAAGTTTTCAGCAAGAGTAGCCTACAGTGTTTGTCATTTTTATGACAAATTTATGAGTAGCTACTTCATTCTCAATTATGTTAAAGTCTGTATTTGCTGTTGCACAAGAGTTTTTTCTGTATAGCAGAGGTTTTTGCTTAATTTACAAATCGCTGTTTAATATGAATTTTTTGACAATCCTGTGCTTTTCTTGTGGCGTTATATAGAATATCATTGCAGTAAACTATGGAAAAAAGCATCTGTTTTAAAATTTGTAATTCCTCCCACAACTTTTCAGTTAAAAATAAACCTCTCAAAACATCACAACTTCAATCACAACATTTTTAAAAAGCTCCTGCAAATTCAGGCTTTTGGACCTCAACAATCATAAAAACATCCCGTGAAATTCTGGAGGGACTGACTTACCCACATTAACCAGCTTGATCCTGTTCATGGTCTGCTGACTGGTCCATTTTGCAGAGGCATCTACTATAGTGCTCCCTCCTCTGTACTGTTAGGATCTGTGCATGGGTGGACGACCATGCTCACGCTTTAAGTTCATTCTTGTTATTTTCTGTTTTTATCATTATCATTGTTTTCCTGGGTTGTCATTTCTGCCTTTGTTGGTTTTCCTCTTAGACTAGTTTATTAGTATTATTCATTATCATAGTCATGTTATGTTCATTATTCTAGTCTTGGGCTTGAGCTTAGTTTTGTATGATTCTCTATTTGCAGTTATCATTATGATTGTCTTGGTCTTGCCCTCTATTCATGTCCCTGTGTATTTCCTGTCAGTGATTGTGTGTGTTGCCCTGCCTGTGCTGTTTTCCTATACAGTATCTGTCATCGCCGTTCTCCCCATGTGTCAGTTGTTAGTTTTGATTGGCGTCTTCACCTGTTCAGTGTTTGTTGATCACCCGTTGCCTTATTTAAACCCGTTGTGAGGGACCAAGCTGATTAGATATGAGGACACAGTTGTAATTTTAGAAAATAATGGGCTTTTATTTACCCAAAAAGACAAAGAGATATCCCCTCCGTGGATCGCCACCTTAACATGGTAGGGGAGTGCCCACATGATCCCAGGAGCTATGTTGTCGGGGGCAACTTGCCCCTGGTAGAGTCTCCCAAGGCAAACTGGTCCTGGGTGAAGGTCCAGACTAAGAGCGGTCTAGTGGATCTCCATGAAAAATGTTACATCAAGGACCCAGTGTACTTGAGTGCGCCCTCCAGTGAGCTCACCATCTGCAGGAGGGATCATGGTGCAATGTGAACTGGGCGGAAGTCTGGGCTAGTCTGCCTGGACTGATGCCCCATGACCCGGATTCCCAAATAAGCGGTAGAAGATGGACGGATGGATGGACAAAGATATTACACTAAAATCAACTGGTAAAAATGGGCCCATTAAAGAGGTCAAAGGAATAAAACTAAACTTAAGTCTTAATCATGGTTTACCTCTAGTTTCCACAAACTCAATGGCAATAAAACAGAAATTCTATTTGTTGGTACACCCTCCATCTTAACAAAATCCCCCAGTTTCTCCACTGATATTAATAATTCTCCCATTTGCCCTTCCCCTCAGGTTAAGAGTCTGGGTGTCATCCTCGACAGCACTTTATCATTTCAGTCTCACATCAATAATATTACTCGGTCGGCCTATTTTCGTATTCATAACATTAACCGACTGCGTTCCTCCCTCACGCCACACACTGCTGCCATTCTCATCCATAGCCTTGTTACTTCCTGCATTGACTACTGCAACTCACTTCTCTTTGGTCTCCTAAATAAATCCCTCCACAAGCTACAGCTTCTTCAGAACTCTGCAGCCCAGATCATCACTTGCACTCCATCCATAGAACACATCACCCCTGTCCTTCAGCATCTTCACTGGCTCCCAATAAAGGACAGAATAAACTTCAAGATACTGCTCCTCACCTTCAAAGCCCTTCATAACCTGGCCCTGCCATACTTGTCTGAACTCCTTCACATTATCACCCCTAGCCGCTCTCTCAGGTCCTCCTCTTCCCCTCACCTCGCCATCCCTTCTGCCCACCTCATCACTATGGGAAATAGAGCCTTCAGTCGCTTTGCTCCCCAGCTCTGGAACTCACTCCCACTAGACATCTGCAACATTGACTCTCTTCCATTATTTAAATCCAGACTCAAAACTCATCTGTTTAAACAAGCTTATTCTCTTTGATAATCTACATTTTAATTCACTGTTTTTGTTTTGTTACTTAAGTGTTGTTATTGCATTTTAAATCTGTTTTAATGATTTTAAAAAACAAACTCATGAAACAGGCCTGGACAAAAATGATGGTACCCCTAGAAAAGATTGAAAATAATGTGACCATAGGGACATGTTCAATCAAGATGTGCCCTCTAATTAACATCACAGGTGTCTACAAACTTGTTATCAGTCAGTCGGCCTATTTAAAGGGTGACAAGTAGTCACTGTGCTGTTTGGTGACATGGCGTGCACCACACTAAACATGGACCAGAGGAAGCAAAGGAGAGAGTTGTCTCAGGAGATTAGAAAGAAAATTATAGACAAGCATGTTAAAGGTAAAGGCTATAAGACCATCTCCAAGCAGCTTGATGTTCCTGTGACTACAGTTGCACATATTATTCAGAAATTTAAGATCCACGGGACTGTAGCCAACCTCCCTGGACGTAGCCGCAGGAGGAAAAATGGAAGAGACGGATAATACAAATGGTAACAAAAGAGACCAGAACAACCTCTAAACACATTCATGGTGAACTCCAAGGTCAAGGTACATTTTGATTTGATTTTGATTTTGTATACTTTATTGATCCCCAGAGGGGAAATTGAGGGCATCCACCTGGATGGATGAAACAGCCAAGGTACAGCGCTATCCCTTTACCATTCACACACACATTCACACCTAGGGCCACTTTAGAGTCTCCAGTTAACATAACCTGCATGTTTTTGGCCTGAGGGAGGAAACCGGAGAACTCCCGGAGTAAACCCACACAGACACGGCGAGGACATGCAAACTCCACAGAGATCACTGTTGGTCTGGGGCTGGAAACATCAGTGTGTGTGCTGGCACACTGATGTTTCTGACACTGAAACATCAGTGTCAGATCGTACCATCCGTCGTTGTTTGAGCCAAAGTGGATTTCATGGGAGACGACCAAAGAGGACACCACTGTTGAAAACAAATCATAAAAAAGCCAGACTGGAATTTGCCAAACTGCATGTTGACAAGCCACAAAGCTTCAGGGAGAATGTTCTATGGACAGACGAGACAAAACTGGAACTTTTTGGCGAGGCACATCAGTGCTATGTTCACAGACGCAAAAATGAAGCATACCAAGAAAAGAACACTATCCCTACTGTGAAACATGGAGGTGGTTCTGTTATGTTCTGGGGCTGCTTTGCTGCATCTGGCACAGGGTGTCTTGAATCTGTGCAGGGTACAATGAAATCTCAAGACTATCAAGGTATTCTAGAGAGAAATGTGCTGCCCAGTGTCAGACAGCTTGGTCTCAGTCGCAGGTCATGGGTCTTGCAACAGGATAATGACCCAAAACACACAGCTAAAAACACCCAAGAATGGCTAAGAGCCAAACATTGGACTATTCTAAAGTGGCCTTCTATGAGCCCTGATCTAAATCCTATTGAACATCTATGAAAGGAGCTGAAACATGCCGTCTGGAAAGGCACCCTTCAAACCTGAGACAACTAGAGCAGTTTGTTCATGAGGACTGGGCCAAAATACCTGCTGAGAGGTGCAGAAATCTCATTGACAGTTACAGAAATTGTTTGATTGCAGTGATTGCCTCAAAAGGTTGTGCAACAAAATATTAAGTTAAGGGTACATCATTTTTGTCCAGGCCTGTTTCATGAGTTTGTTTTTTAAAATAATTCTGCTGAACCACAATTCAAAAGCATTGTCTGATTTTCATTGGTTAATTTTCATAGAATTTTTATTTATTACCACTTTTGTCAGATTCAAGTTATTTCTGTGACCACTTTTTCATTAACAGAGGGGTACCAACAATTTTGTCCACGGCTGTATAAGTTCATCATCATCATAGCAGTCTGTCATGGGTGACAATGACTGTTTCATTTAGGTCTGATCAGATTCCTCCACGCAGCTCTGTCCTTAGCCTTCTGCTGCCAGGAACTCCTGTCTATATCCAACTTCTTCAAGTTTCTTTTTACAGTGTCTTTAAATCTGAGCCTTGGTCTACCCTGATTGCGTTTGCCCTTCCATAACTGTGAGTAGAGTAACTGCCGAGGGAGATGCTGGTGGTCCATCCTCTCAACATGTCCGAGCCATCTCAGGTGTGTCTGTATTAGCATGTCCTCCACTGATGGTAGACCAGCTCGTTTCAACACTTCTATGTTGGTTATCTTGTCTTTCCATGAGATGTTCATTATGGCTCGAAGGTGTCTCATCATGTACGCGTGGAGTTTCTTCACCTGCACTCTGTAGACAGACCAAGTTCAGCACCTTACAATAGAGTAGCCAGTACTGTTTCTCTGTACACTTTGCATTTCACATGGATAGACACATGTTGATTGTTCCACAGTCTCTCCCTCAAGTTTCCAAACACAGCGCTTGCTCTTCCCATTCTGAGAGATAGTTCATCCTCCAGCCTAGCATTCTCTGAAATAGTACTCCCTACTTGAAAGTCTTGCACTTGACTAGTGGCTCTGTACCAATGCTGATCTCTTCTGGTAGTGATGTTGATAACTGGAACTTTGGTGGTTGATAAAGGCACTCTGTCTTCTTGATGTTGATTTTGAGGCTGAATTAGTTAGCTGCTCTTGTGAATTTCTCCACTAAAGATTGCACATCTTCCGCACTGTGTGCAACTAGAGCACTGTCGTCGGCAAAGAGCATTTCTCTTACTACCTTTATCGATGTCTTACTCTTGGCTTTAAACTGTGCCACATTGAACAAGTCTGCTTCTTTCCTTGTTTGAATGTATACTCCTTCTGAAGTGTCTTTTAGGGCCACCTCAAGCATGGCTGCCAGATATAGCGAGAAGGTTGTAGGTGCCAGCACGCACCTTGTTTCACCCTGTTGCTTACTGAGGTTTTTAGATATTGACCCACTCATTGCCATGTTTGCTTGCATACCTTACGGAGTGCCTCGATCAGGCTGACAAACTTCTCTGTACTGCCATATTTCTTGAGTACCTGCCAAAGTCCTTGTCGCAAAACAGTATCGAAGGCTTTACTGAAGTCTATGAAGACTACACAAAGCGGCATGTTCTGTTTGATACACTTTTCTTGAACCTGTTTCAAGCAGAAAATCATGTCCATTGTGCTTCTTCCACTTCTAAAGCCACACTGGTTTCTGGTAGTACATTCTGTGAGATGTGTTCATTGAGTCTGTTCAGTAGTACACGTGAGAGAATCTAACCAACAGTGGCTAGCAGTGATATACCTCGGTAATTTCCACAATCTTTCCTGTCACCTTTCTTGAACAAAGGCACAATACTTGCATCCTTCCAGTCTTGAGGTACTTTCTGGGCATCCCATATCTCTTTGAAGAGCTTGCGCAGGCAGTTGTCAGCTGAAGACCACCAAATTTCCACACTTCTGCTGGGATTCCATCCCTTCCTGGAGCTTTACCATCCTGTGTTGTCCTGATAGCTGCCATTAGTTCATCAAGATTTGGTGGTTCATCCAGGCTTGATACAAACTGGTCACTGCACTAGAACTTCTTTAGCCTCTTCAGTGAGATCTGCAGGGTTGTTTAGTACTTGGTCAAAGTGGTCTGCAAATCTGTCCAGGATCTTGTCTTTCTCCTGCAAAACCATTTCACCATCCATAGCCTTTAGTTGGATCAGTCCTCTTGGTTTAGGGCCATAGATTTCTCTCAAACCTTGAGAAAATGTTTTCATATCCTTCCTGTCTACTGCAGTTTGAAGTTCCTCCGCTTTTTCATCCCACCAGTTGGACTTCATCTCTCTGGTGTACTTCTGTAGCTCACTCTGAGCCTTTGAGTATTTCTTCTTCTTCGACCTTGTGTTACACTGTGGGTTTTCCTTCCTAGCTGTATTCCCCACTTCTAGTAGTTTCTTCAGATGTTCATCATGCTCATCAAACCAATCTTGATGTTTCCTCTCAGGGTGGCCTAATACATCACTTGCAGTCTGATACACCGTATCCTTCAGTGTTGCCCATTTCTCTTCTATGTCATTCTCTGAGTTGTTGCTGTCCCAGTCTTTCAAGTTTTCATCCATTTCCTGTGTAAGTTCTTCCTGCTTCTTTTGGCCTTTCAGTGCACTAGTGTTTAGCTTCCGTGGTGACTTCGCACCCGTCCTGCAGTGCTGTTTTTGTCTGCAAATCCTTAATCTAGATCTCAGCATAACATGATCAGTACCACAGTCCACACCTCTCATTGCTCTGGTATCCAATACATCCCTTATGTCTCTCTGCCTTACTATGATGTAGTCTAACAAGTGCCAGTGCTTGGATCTTGGGTGCATCCATGTCTTGTGTGTGTCCTTGTGCTTAAATAGAGTGTTAGTTATCACAAGGTTGTACTTTGAACATAGAGCAAGTAGAAGTTCTCCATTAGCATTGCACTGGCCTACTCCATGACTGCCTAGAACTCCTTTCCATTTCTCAGTGTTCGAACCAACTCTGGCATTAAAATCTCCAACGAGTATCGGCCTGTCATCAGTCAGTACATGCCTGATAGTCTCACGTAAATCACTGTAGAACTCTTCCTTCGCCTCCTCTGTGTTGGTCATTGTTGGGGCATATACACTGATGAGTGTGACATTCATCATCCACTGTAGTGGGAGTCTCATAGTTATTATCCTGTCATTGATTGGCACCGGTTCCTCATCAAGCATTGCTGCTATCTCTTTTCTAACTGCAAAGCCCATTCCTGCTTCTCTCCTTTCTTGAGTTGATTTCCCACTCCAAAAGAAGATGTACCTATGGTCTTCCAAGCTGTCATATCCAGGCAATCTTGTTTCACTAAGTGCAGCTATGTCTACATTGCACCTGTTCATTTTCAGGGCCACAAGCGTGGTCTGTCTTTCTGGGCACTGTGATGTTGTTCTGTCCAACAGAGTGCATACATTCCATTCTGCTACGCACAAGGCTGCTGTTTTCCTCTTCTTTTGTCTTCCTGCTCCTAGCTTACTTTTCGCTGCCTGTCGGAGTGTAAACAGATCTTTCGGATAACCATGAAAACCGGTACTACCTGTCTCATGGGTCAGGCCATCGGCGACTCAACAGGCATCCCCGCCCTTTTGAGGGCATGGAGGGTGACCTATAAGTAACCTATAAGTTACTGCATATAAAAATGTACCTGTCCACTGGTTAATTACATAAGCATGTGGGAGGCAGGGACCTTAAAGCACAAGCATACTCCCAAGCTATTCTAAAATTGTGTTGTAATTAATATGTGTTTTTTTTATTATGTTTACAAACATCAAAGGGAGCTCAAACCATGGCACATGTTTAACCCAAGGACAGTTTATTCATCAGAATTATTTACCGTTATTTCTAACCAAAAAATAAAAATAAAAACAACAACCCAAAAACATGTTCAAAGTACCACAACGATAGCCCGATATCAGACAGAATTGTCACGTAATAAAAAGCAGAAGCTCTCAACTCTAGAGTGGGAAACTAATAAAGCAGTTTACTTTTGGTCACCAGATGGTACCAAAGAGGACTGTGTTGAAAGCTTCAAGTAATGAACTCTTTTCAGACACACCCTTCAGTGCTTGAGAAAGCTTCATTTTTCCATCACTATTTAATAGCAACATAAGGTAACATCCAACCAACTGCTTAACAGAAGAAAATCTGACCTAACAAACAAGAAACAGAGGGGTTTAAATACTGGCTGAGCCGACCAGTCTGACACACGGGAGAACAAACACTAACAAATTTTCTAACAACAAACATACAGAAACAGCATTCAGTTTAACAGTTACTTCAAATTAATAGTAATCAAACTCAAAACTAACTAAATACCCTAACTCAGAAATGAAAGACAAATGAAGATGTATTTAAATGATAAGCTGAGTCATCCCCCCCATGAAAGCAGTGCTGCATCTATGGCACATCTTTTGCTCTGTTGCCAGCAGACCTCAGCCATCATATGGACCTCCCCCAGTACCGGTAAGATAACAAAAGAAATTAATAAATAATTTAACAAAGCTGAATATACAAAAGTTACTAAATGTGTGCACTACAAATAGAACTAATGCATTTCAACATATGCCAAATAAAATAAATATTAACTCAAATTATGTGCCATTATTTGTGTCCATGTATAAATCATATATAATGAACCTAAAGATAACTCAAATGCATGACACTGTTGGTGCACGAGGTTACTGACTTTACAGTTGTGTGGCTGCAGGTGTGGCCATCATACACACCCCCACTTCAAAATCTTCACTGGGGCAGCGAGAGAGGTAATCAGCTGCAGCGTTGTCTTTTCCAGGGATGTAATGAACTTCGAACTGGAATGGCTGCATACTGTAGCTAGGTACCACTGAATGATTCTGCTGTTCGTGTCCTTCATCTAGGAGCATCTTGTCTCAGAGTAATGCTGAGAAACTAATCCACACATTTGTTAGCTCTAGATTAGTTTATTGTAACTCTGTGGAGAAAGGAAACAGGCGAGGCAACGAGCTGAACAAAACACAAACTTTATTCTTTCTCCAACACACAGTACAGAAAAAGCTGTCCTGGGTCTCTTTGCATTCTCCTTTCATTCCTTTAATTCCATGCATTGAGACCCGGAACTTCCGACCATAATACACTGTTTGGAACAAAGACCTGTGTAGCACATTAACATAACATCACACCAGCCCCGCTTCTCACACCCTTCTTGTTCCAGTTGGCCTTCAGTGGTTCTCTCCTCTCCCCAGGGGGCGAATACCACTTACCGTCCCATCTGAGGCCCCCAGGTGACATTTCCTCCTTCGGTCCATTGTTCCCCCTTTCCCCAGCTGCCTTCTCTGGGTGGAGAATCCCCCACCCGTACCCCCCCAACACCCAGAAGGGGCACTAACCCCCCATCCTTTGGGCCTGAGCTGGTGCCCATAGCGGCTGAAACGGGGGGTCGCCAATCCAGCTGAAGCATCCTGCTGGCGAGGTGTACAGGAAGGCACGTCAGTCTGTGGAGGAAAAAAGGGAGGGGGGGAACACATCAGCTTCGCGGGCACAGGTCCCTACCGAGGAAACACCAACTTGCAGAGCCACCAATGGTGGGCGTCTGCGCCGGGGAGCTTGGGCCAACACCACCTGCTAACACAAAAGCGGGCTTCAGCCTGTCGATGCAGATGGTCTGCCTACGCCCCCCCCCCAAGTCTAACACAAAATGCTTCGTCCCATGTTCCAACATCCTGAACGGTCTATCGTACAGTGGGTACAGCGGGGTCCGGTGCGCACTGGCCTCACGAAACAAAACTGGCGTTCTGTAAACTCTTGGGGATGAAGTGCAGGGAAAACAATGGTGGGCAGGCCCGGTACGTTAAAAACCTCCGTACTGTGCAAAAATTGTGTAGGCAGATCAGCTTCGGGCGCGGGGTTTTCCAGTAAAAACTCTCCGGGGATCCACAGCGGCTGAGAACAAACGAGTTCTGCTGGGGAGGCTTCTAAATCCTCCTTAGGCATGGAGCACAACCAGAAAAGAACCCATGTCAGGTGGTCGACCCAATTTGTATCCATGGGTGAAGCTGTGAGCGCTGCCTTAAGCAACCTATGAAAACGCTCACATAGCCCGTTACCCTGGGGGTTGTACGTGGTAGTATGGTGAATATTGACCCCCAGGCTCTGAGCCATTGCGGACCAGAGTTCTGAAATGAATTGAAGACCCCTATTGGAAGTGATGTCCGATGGGGATCCTAACCGTGCAACCCAAGCCGACAAAAATGCGCGAGCCACCTCCACGGATGTGGTAGAAGCCAGCGAGACCACTTCATGCCAGCGTGTGGTGCGGTCCACGACTGTCAAAAGGTGCTTGAAACCTTGCGATGGCGGGAGGGGTGCCATCAAATCCACATGGACATGGTCGAACCTCCTAGCCGGGATTTGGAACAGTTCGAGGGGGGCTCTGGTGTGCTTGTGCACTTTGGCCCACTGGCACATGACACAAGCTGCAGCCCACTCTTTCAGGTCTTTGCGCAAGCATGGCCAGATGAATTTCGCCTGCACTAGCTTCACCGAAGCATGCACGCCTGGATGCAAAAGGGATTGGACTGACTCAAAAATGTTGGCGGCCGCCAAGAGCTCAGAGCCACCAGGTGCGGGTGACCAGTGAAGACATTGCAGAACAAGGGAGGGCACCCTTCTTGCACCACCCTGCTCTCCAGCCTTAACCCAGTAGGCGTCGACTGGAGCTCGCAAATGTCCACATCCCTGGCTTGCTCAGCGGCCATGGACCAGGGAGACTAATGCATGCGACAGCCAATCAGCCACGACATTGAGCTTACCGGCAACGTGTTGAATGTCGGTCGTAAACTCTGAGATTGTGGCCAAATGCGATCTGGGAGGGCCTACCATGGTTCTGAGACCTTGGACATTGCGTACGTCAGTGGCTTATGGTCCACGAATGTGGCGAACTTGCGCCCTTCTAGCCAAAACTTGAAATGGTGCATCGCCGGGCGGAGAGCCAACAATTCTCTATCAAACGTGTTGTATTTGCATTCACTGTCGCGCAAAATTCGACTGAAAAATTCAAGCGGCTGCCACGAACCGAAAATGTACTGTTCCACCATTGCCCCTATGGCAACATCCGATGCGTCCGTAGTGAGAGCTATCCGTGCCAACGGATCCGTGGGGGCTAGCAACATGGCATCTGCAAGCGCTGTTTTGGGTATTTGTGAAAGCCTGGACTCACTCAGGAGTCCAGTCAATGTTTTCCGTGGGCTTCTTTTTTTTTTTAAGCTCAGCATACAACGGCTGCACCAACTGGCTGCCCGGGAAGGAGACAGTTATAAAATTAACCATTCCCAAAGACTCCTGTAGGGCTCTCACGGTCTGTGGATGCGAAAAGTCCGACATGGCATGCACCTTATCCTATAGCGGAATCGCGTCCTCCAGCGAAATGCGGTGGTACAAAAAATCAATCACTGACACACCAAACTGGCACTTTGATGGGTTCACTATAAGCCCGTGCACTTCCAACCTCTGGAAAACTGTCTTGAGATGGGCAATGTGCTCTTCCTCGGACGCGGTAGCTGCCAGAATGTCATCTAAGTAGACAAAATGAAGGACAAGTCACGAAGCACTGCATCCATCCATCCATCCTCTGTAAAGTCTGTGTTGTGCCTTTTAATCCGAATGGCATGCGTACAAACTCAAAAATGCCGAAAGGAGTTATTACCACTGTTTTTGGAACATCTTCTGCACTCACAAGGACCTGATGGTATCTGAGGACCAGATCCACTTTCGAAAAAACACACACCCTTGCCAGGTGCATGGAAAAATCCTGGATGTTCGGAATAGGATAGTGATCATTTTCCATGTTGTTGTTCAACCACCGGAAATCGCCGCACAGTCGCCATCACCCGTTGGCTTTAGGCACCATGTGTTGCGGGATGCCCATGGCTGTTGGAGCACCTGACGATGCCCAATTGCTCTAAGTTGGTGAACTCCTCGCGTGCACTGGCCAGTTTAGCTACATCCAGGCGCCGAGGTCACATGAACACCGGCGAGCCTTTAGTAGTTGTGAAATGTTCGATCCCGTGTTTCGTCATTGTAGTCGAAAAAGTCGGGACCATGAGTGCTGGAAACTGTGTAAGTGACTGTTGGTACTTACCCCCTGGAGCTGTAACGATAGCCAGCGTTGCCAACCCAGCTCCCCGAGCTGTACAGGGCAGTGAGGTAAAATAGAAAGCATCCACTAATTGCCTATTAGCAACATCGACTAACAACCCATAAGCACATAAAAAAGCTGTGCCTAAAATGGGGGCGGAACATGCAGCTACCACAAAGTCCCACTGAAAGTTGCATCCGTGTAAGCATATCATCAGTGTCTACTCACCAAATGTCCTGATGGTGGATCTGTTGGTGGCTGTGAGCTCGGGACCGCTGCCTCCTGCCACCCTGTCTGCACTGACCAGCAGGATGAGGCTCTTCTGGGAGCCAGAGTCCACCAGAAATAATCTCCCCGAACGTGTGTCTGTGACATAAAGCAGCTTGTTTCTGTCGCCAGCAGTCGCAGCTGCTACTGACTGCTGGCCGTGCCGTTTCCCGACTTCTTGAATTGGTAAGGCGGCAGGCATCATTGGGCATTTGAACCAAAGCGGCGATGATAGAAACAGATCGCCCCATTCCTGCGTCTCCTGACGTCTGCTCCGGCTACCACCAAAGGTCTCCTCGACCTTACTGGAGTCCCTCCTGGATGCCGGTGCCGCTGCATTCACGCTGAGAGTTTTGGTCACTAAAATGATGCGAGCCGCTTCCTGTGCCAGTGCGCGGTAGTCCTTGGTCACCAGCAACAGTGAATTGGCTAGGATTGCCCTCGCTGCAGCCGGTAGGTTCTTGAGGAACAGGTGGGGGAACAGGAAAGACTCGTCATTCCTACCCATCAGCACCAACATGCACTCCATGAGCTCCACGGCTGATCTGTCCCCTAACTGCGAACATGTTAGGAGTCTCTCTGCCCTCTCACTGTCAGAAAGGTTATAGTGCTGGATAAGCATCCTCTTGAGCACCTCATATTTCCCCTGGGTCGGTGGCTCCTGGAGCAGGCTAATCACCTGCTGTGTGGCACGTGCATCCAGCGCAGCGACCATGTAGTAATACTTCGTGTTGTCTGTTGTTATCCCGCAGAGTGCGAAGTGGGCTTCTATGTGCAGGAACCACGGCCTCTGGTCATGAAGCCAGAAGTCCGTAAGTTTGACTGAGACAGCTCACGCGGCGCTGGTGCTCTCCCTCCAGGTAGTCTCCGGGGCAGTGCTCGTCTCGCTGGGCAGCACGGTGGTGCAGTGGTTAGCACTGTTGCCTAACAGCTAGAAGGTTCCAGGTTCGAATCCCCAGGCTGCCAGGGGTAGGAACCTTTCTGTGTGGAGTTTGCATGTTCTCCCTGTGCTGCGTGGGTTTACTCCGGGGGCTCCGGTTTCCTCCCACAATCCAAAGACATGCATATTAGGTTAATTGGTTGTTCTAAATTGTCCGTAGATATCTGTCTACTATAGGCCCTTAGAATAGAGAGGTAGTACTAGTGAAGCACTTTGAGTGGTCTTTGAGACTAGAAAAGTGCTATATAAGTGCAGGCCCTTATATAAGTGCAGGTCCCCTCGCTCTCCATGGCACGTCTTGGGATCACCAATGTGGAGAAAGGAAACAGGCAAGGCAACGAGCTGAACAACACACAAACTTTATTCTTTCTCCAACATACAGTACATTAAAAGCTGTCCCGGATCCCTTTGCATTCTCCTTTTATACCTTTAATTCCATGCATTGAGACCTGGAACTTCCGACCATAATACACTGTTTGGAAGAAAGACCTGTGTGACATATTAACATAACATCATGTCGGCCCTGCTTCTCACACCCTTCTTGTTCCAGTGGCTCCGGCGTTCTCTCCTCTCCCCGGGGGGGGCGAATAGTCCTTACTGTCCCATCTGAGGCCCCCAGGTGACACTTGCTCCTTCAGTCCATTGTTCCCCCTTTCCCCAGCTGCCTTCTCTGGGTGGAGAATCCCCCACCCGTACCCCACACAGCCCCCCCTCCCCCGAACACCCAGAAGGGGCACTAACCCCCTGTTCTTTGGTCCTGAGCTGGCGCCCATAGCGGCTGTGGCGGGAGTTCGCCAATCCAGTCGAAACATCCTGCTGGTGAGGTGTACAGGAGGGCACCTCAGTCTGTGGAGGGAAAGGGGGGGGGACACATCAGCTTCGCGGGCACAGGTCCCTACCGAGGGACATCAGCCCATTGTTCCCCCTTTCCCCAGCTGCCTTCTCTGGGTGGAGATTCCCCCACCTGTATCCCCACAACTCTTTATTTTCAGGCTGTCCTAAAATATCTTTAAAAAAGTCTTCAGCTGATACAAAATGCTGCAGCAAGAGTTTTAACAAGTACTAAAAAGAGAGCTCACATCTCTCCGGTTCTTGCCTCCCTTCATTGGCTTCTCATAGAATTTAGAATTAAGTTTAAAATCCTTCTTCTCACTTACAAAGCTCTAAATAATCAGACTGTAGGAAATTGGGGAAGTCAGATTATTTAGCACCTCAGACAGAGACAGTGAATAAGCAGGGGAGAACAATGCCCAGGGTGTTCCTGGCGAGAGAGCAGGAAGGAGTCAGAGACATAGGGGGTTGAATGCAGTGTAATGTAAATGTCATGCTGTGTGATAGGAAATGCCATGAAACGTGTGAAGAGTGACTTTTGATATAGAGGAGAGCTTGCTGTAATGATTCAGTCTGTTCTGTGCTTGAGAGATGTGAAGTGTGTAATAAACAGTCTGTCCATGGATCTGCCTCTTATTTCACACACTCCACAAGACCCCTTTTTATTTAAAAGATCTGATACTACCTAATCATCCTAACAGAGCACTACGCTCCTAAAATGAAGGATTACTTGCAATACCTAGAATCTCCAAAAGTACAATGCTAGACAGAGCCTTCAGTTATCAAGCTCCTCTCCTTTGGAACCAGCTGCCAATCTGGATTTGGGAGTCAGACTCGATCTCTGTTTTTAAGAATAGGGTTAAAACTAGGGATGAGCCAATCCGATTCACCGTACTGGTACCGGGTTCAATCCAAGTAAAATGGCTGGATCTGTATCGGTAAGGAATAAAAGTAATACACCGATCCGATACAGTAATAATATTAAAATGAAGGCGCGATCCTATTCTCAGCCACGCTGCACACGGCTTCTGTAAACAGAGGCACCGAGTGTCACATCACTTGAGCCTGTCTGTGGGACTCGCCTAAGTATGTTGCTGTGTGGTACCAGCATTTACAATTTTACACCACCAACTTGATAAAACACTTGCAAAAGCATCATGGCAAAGAAATATGCTGAATTCTATCAAGAATCGAGCAGAAGCAAGGGTGTCATGTAGCAGCAGCTGCTATTTTACTGCTGGAATAAGCTAAAAGTGAAACTAAAAGAAGGAAACTGAAAGTAAAAACCAGAGGAGCAAGAATGAAGACATAACATGGGCTTCCCTTTCGATGGACAGTTACAGCTGATGAGAGGTAGGTAACGGAAACATAAATAGCAAATTATAGCCATGGAGTTTTTGCATATGACGTCAGGGGGCGTGCCGCACTGGCCCGTTAGAGTGTGCCGCCATATTGGATGGCAAGAAACAGCAGCAGCAGGGTGAAACAAACCACATAGCTCACGTGTATCTACAAACTCCGCAAAATGGTGTACTCCTGTTGTTCCCCCTGATAAGGGGATAAGCGGGGAATTAAATGGCCGGTGTGAAATGCAAAAAAAAAAAAAAAAAAAGTTGGATTTTTGAATAATTACCTTCACTGACGTAATCTCTCGCTTTGTCATAACGGGCTGCAAGGTGGAGCAGTGGTTTAGCACTGTGGCAGCACAGTTTTACCCTCGGCCGGAGGATCGCGGGGATCATGACACCGTGGGCTCGATCCCAGCCCCCGACCAACAGTGAGCTGTGTGGAGTTTGCATGTTCTCCCCGTGTTGCGTGGGTTTACTCCGGGATTTCTCCGGTTTCCTCCCACATACCAAAAACATGTAGGTTTAGGGCGCTCGCGCACGCAGCGGCCGGTGGCTTGTCACCAGACTGCAAACCAAATCTACCTACGGGTACAAATAAGTAACAAAAAAAAAAAACTTTGTGGTTTGGGGGCGCCTCTCTGCTTGCTACGATGCACACATGAAAGGGGAGAAAACTATTGTACATGTGCATAAAATCAGGTACGTTTTAACGCGGCGTGCCGTGGAGAGCCTTCAAAAAAAAAAAAAAAACACGCAGCGCGCTTCACTCACCTCTGAGTGAGGAGCTGCTGTTGTTTTCCGACTCGTTCACCAGCCAAGACTTCACATCATCCACATCCCTTTCCGCTGACACGTTTACCGATATTTTTTCCTCCTGCTCCCCTTCGTCTTTGAAAGATATCATCTCATCGTTTGCCCCCAAATCATCCCCGCTGAGCAGATTACTGGCAGTCATTGTTCTGCTAATTGCTCCAGCTGTTACCCCACACCCGCCACCTCCGTTCAACTGAGGCATTTCAGCACACCAGAGGAGGGCACGGGAGCAAGATTAAAAACACTTGTCTGCTGTTATGACTGCTGACAATGACTCCACTGAATGTGACACAGACATCGCAGACACAGTTTCAGAGGCCATAGTGTCAGTTGTTGAAGAGGATGATAGGATGTTATTATGTCAGATTGTGACTGTGTTCAGGTTCAGGTTCAGGTTCAGGTTACTTTATTTGTACCCGTAGGTAGATTTGTTTTGCAGTTGGTGACATCCATATTTACAAGCCACTAATTACATTCAACATAGACACAAACACAGGCACACAT
Source organism: Pholidichthys leucotaenia (assembly GCA_020510985.1). Classification (NCBI taxonomy): domain Eukaryota; kingdom Metazoa; phylum Chordata; class Actinopteri; order Cichliformes; family Pholidichthyidae; genus Pholidichthys; species Pholidichthys leucotaenia. The sequence goes on along the minus strand of CM035848.1, from coordinate 119,356,922 downwards.
CTTACAAAATAGGTAAATATAAAATATGTACAATATAATTTTTATAGCTTGTTCAACTCTTTGACAGCAGCAGGGACAAAGCTGTTTTTGTAGCGCTGGGTTCTACTTTTTGGGACAGCAAACCTCCGTCTGGAGGGAAGAAGCTGAAAGTTGCAGTGCAAAGGGTGGGAGTCATCATTTAAAATCGAGTCGGCCATCCTCTGTACTTGTCTGGTGTACAGGGATGTCAGGCTCAGCTGTGACTCACCAAGCAAACGACTGGACCATCTGACTACCTGATCCAAGGATTTCCTCTGTTTCAGTTTTATCTGACCAAACCATGACATTAAAGAAAAGGATAAAACAGATTCAATAAAAGCCCGATAGAACATAGTCATTATGGTTCGGTCAATTTGGAAGCGTGCAAGTTTCCTCAAACAATGCAAATTTTGCTGACCCTTTTTGCACACCCTTTAACAGTTCACCTCAAAGTTCAATCCACTATCAATAATTGTCCCAAGATATTTGTACGATTGTACACATTCGGTGGTCTGGCTTTTTAGTATGGTGACTTTGTGCCTGGGAGTTTTCCTCCTAAAGTCAATAATCATATCTTTCGTTTTTGTTGTATTCAGCTGCAGGTAGGAATCCTCACACCAGTGAACAAAGTCATCAACTACTGGGCCGTGGCCACTCTCACCATCCTGGAGGAGACTGACAATGACTGAGTCATCAGCATACTTTATAATGTGTCTGTTGTCATGTCTGCTCCAACACATGTTTGTGTACAGGATGAAGAGTAGTGGTGACAACACACACCCCTGAGGAGAGCCAGTAGAAGAGCACTTTAGGTCAGACAATGTGCCATTGACCCTTACTCTCTGCGTCCTGTTGGTTAAGAAATCCAGAATCCAACCCACCAGATTATTGCTTAAATCAAATTGTTGCAGGAGCCTTTCAACTAAAATATGAGGTTGGATTGTATTAAAGGCAGAAGAAAAGTCCACAAATAAAAGCCTGGCGTGTGTCCCATTAAAATCCAGATGTTTGAAAAGCATGTCAAACAGAGTGACAGTGGCATCCTCCACTCCTCTGTGAGGCCTATAGGCAAACTGCAGAGGATCCAATGCATGTTCAGTCTGCCTTAGGACCTCACGTCTGACCAGTTTTTCAAAAATTTTCATTAAAATTGAAGTCAAAGCAACTGGTCTAAAGTCGTTTATCGTTTTAGGACAGCTGGATTTTGGAACGGGAACAACCACGGCATCTTTCCAGATCTTAGGCACATGTTGTGTCTGTAAGGACTTATTGAAAATATAATGAAATATAGGACTCAGTTCATGTGCACAGGACTTTACCAGGCGTCCACATATATTATCAGGGCCCTGACTTTTGTTCACTTTTACAGAGCGGAACTCCCTTTTAACATCCTGCATCTCAATATTAAAGTGCTGATTGTCTTTGAGTTTCTGTTTCAAATCTTGGATTTCTGTGCTAAAATCAAAGGAGTCAAAACGACCATAAAAACAATTAAGAGCATTAGCCAGCTCTGTGTCTGAACTAAAACCATCTAAAAACACACGATTACTGCGCTCTGTGCTCTGAAGGCCTGCAATAGTTTTCATACTGGCCCAGGCCAAACCAAGTTTATTTGCTGCCATCTTGCTTTCCAACTCTGATTTATAATTCTGTTTTGCTCTTAAAATTTCGGCCTTCAGCTCCTTAGTGGCAACCTGTAGCGCAGAAACAGACCCTTGTTTAAAGGCAAGAGCTTTCCTCTGTAAGCAGGATTTAACTGATTTAGTAACCCATGGTTTGTTGTTGGGGTATATTTTGACACGTTTACGTGGAACAAACTTATTTTGACAGTGAGCCATGTATGAGCATGTGAGCTCAGCCAGAGAGTCCAAATCATCCCCGCAGGCCATTATGAACATCTTCCAGTCTGTACAGTCAAAGCATTCCTGGAGGCTGTGCTCTGAATCTTCTGTCCACACATCAATGTCTCTCGTCTCCACCTTGCCTCTTCTGAGAGCAGTTTTATATGTGGGCAGCAAATGAACACAGTTGTGATCTGAGGATCCTAAAGGAGGAAGGGGGGAGTGATTTATAGGCCCTCTCTATGGATCCATAGCACAGGTCCAATGTCTTTTTTCGCCTGGTTGGGCAGGAGACATACTGATGAAAGTTTTTAAGTGTCTTCTTTAAAGAAACATGGTTAAAATCCCCAAGAATGAAGTTTGGCGCCTCTGGAGAAATTGACTGCAGCCGCTGCACCACATCAGAGATGGTGCTGGAGGCGGAGTCAGCGTCTGCCCTCGGATGAATGTACACAGTTGTGATGAAAAGTTGGGGAAACTCTCGAGGCAAATAAAAGGGGCGTAGTGACACAGACAGCAGCTCCACATGGGGTGTACAGATGCGCTCTCTGACCGTGACAGATGTGCAGTACTGCTTATTAATGTACAAACATACTCCGCCCCCCTGACGCTTCCCAGTTACCTCTTCCTGCCGATCCGAGCGCAGCGGAGCTCCAAAGCCGTCAATCCACAGGTCTGCATCCCGATCATGCGCAGTAAGCCAAGATTCAGTGAAAGCCATGACGCAGCAGTTCTTAAAATCCTTCTGGTAACGTACATTGCCTTGAATTTCCTCCACCTTGTTTCTCACAGACTGTGCATTCCCAAAAATGATCGAAGGAAGAGGAATGTTACCAAACTGACATCTCCTAAGGCGCAATTTCACACCTCCACGTCTTCCACGCTTCCTCCTGCCGCTTCTTTTTTCACCGCTGTGACCGTCTCTCAAAATAAAGTCCGGCAGATGAAATTTGGGCGCCATCAGAGACTCTGCACCAGCTGTGTTAAAGCGCAGCAACACGTCCCTGGAATATTGTATTCTGCCCGCTATTCTGCTCGTCATGGAGCCGAACGCGTTTACCTCAGAGACAAAGAGCCAGAACACAGAAAGCAGCAGTGCGAGATATGAGAGGAAATCCATGTTGCAGATACTAGGGAGCTGTTCGCCATATATTCCACAAACGCTCCAGAGCAGAAACGACACAGAGGATTTTCTAAAAACGTAAAAAAGTACAAAAAACACACACACGCACACACGCACTATATCACCAAGCTGCTGGTCGCTGCGTGCGCATGCGCCCAAAGTGTTCTCCTCACTCATTCTGATCGCTAAACAGTACAAGTTACGCCTGGGTTGTCACAGTGCAACTGCTGCTCTTGCCATCCAAGATGGCGGCACCTACGGCGTGTTTATGTTTACCCCAGCGAGTCACGTGAATTTTACGAGCCTACGCAAAAACGCCATACAAGCACTAACAAGGCTACATGAAATGAAACAGGGATAACTTCAAAATAAGAACAAACCTAAAAACTATGGACAGAGAATAAACTACTAAATAAACTGAGCACCAGGAGAATACTTATGATGATAAAAATAACAACAACAATAATAATAATAATAATAATAATAATAAAAATAATAATAATAATAAGAAGAAGAAGAAGAAGAAGAAGAAGAAGAAGAAGAAGAAGAAGAAGAAGAAGAAGAAGAAGAAGAATTGTTGGCCTCCGTCGGTCTATGATGACCATGGAAAAGAATCCTAAACGTCTACTCTGCTGGAACAGCACCGCCTGTGGCTGAACAGGCCGATGCGTGAATGGCAGTCCCTGTCACACAGGTCGCACTTGTGGGTGGTCTCTGTGCTGCTGGGTCTGTTGCGGTTCTTCCTGCGGGTCCTTTTTTCATCTGCTGCAGCAGTCAGTCTCTCTTCACCCGCCTTGAGCTGTCTGGTCAGGGTGCCTCTCCATTTGGAGCGGTCCATTGCAAGGTCCTCCCAGCGCTCTGTGTTGATCTCCAGGGCCTTCATGTTTCTCTTGCAGACGTCTCTAAAGCGCAGCTGTGGGCGGCCAACGTCTCTCCTGCCAGTCGCCAGTTCTCCGAAGAGGACGTCTTTGGGGATTCTGCCATCCTCCATACGGTGAACATGGCCTAGCCAGCGGAGCCTGCGCTGCCTGAGTAGAGTGAACATGGAGGGAAGGCCGGCGCGGGACAGAACTTCTGTGTTGGGCACTTTGTCCTGCCAGGATATGTCCAGGATGTGGCGAATGCAGCGCAAGTGGAAGGAGTTCAGTCTCTTTTCCTGCCGGGCGTATGTTGTCCACGTCTCACTCCCATAGAGCAGTGTGCTGATGACGCAGGCGTTGTGCACTGCCATCTTCGTCTTGACAGAGAGTTTGGGATTCTCCCACACTCGTGTGGTGAGGCGAGCGAGTGTGAAGGCTGATTTTCCAATCCTCTTGTCGATCTCTGTATCAAGGGAGAGGTTGTTGCTGATCGTGGACCCCAGGTACGTGAACTGATTCACAACCTCCAGCTCGTAGTCATCGATGGTGATGGTTGGTGGTGCTTCCGTGCCTTGCGCCAAGACGTTAGTCTTCTTCAGGCTGATGGTAAGCCCGAAGTCCTTGCATGCCTGGGAGAAGCAGTCCATCAGGGTCTGAAGCTCCTGCTGTGTGTGGGTTGCTACTGCAGCGTCGTCTGCGAACAGCATGTCTCTGATTAGAGCCTCGCGTACTTTGGTTCTGGCTTTCAGGCGGGTGAGGTTGAAAAGCCTGCCATCAGATCTTGTGTGCAGGTAGATTCCCTCTGTTGCTGTGCTGAAGGCATGCCTCAGGAGCATAGCAAAGAAAATCCCAAAGAGGGTTGGCGCAAGTACACAGCCTTGTTTCACTCTGCTGCGTATGTTGAATGGCTCTGAGACGTTGCCGTCGTGCTGTACTATCCCCTGCATGTTGGCGTGAAATGATTCGATGAGGCTTTGCAACTTTGGTGGGCATCCTATCTTTGGCAGGATCTTGAAAAGGCCCTCTCTGCTGACCAGATCGAACGCTTTGGTGAGGTCGATGAAGGCGACGTACAGGGGCGTGTTCTGTTCTCTGCATTTCTCCTGGAGTTGGCGGATGGAGAATATCATGTCTACCGTTGATCGCTCAGCGCGGAAGCCACACTGAGACTCAGGGTAGACACGTTTGGCAAGCTTCTGTAGACGAATGAGAACAACTCGTGTGTAGACTTTGCCAACAACGCTGAGGAGGGAGATGCCCCTGTAGTTGTTGCAGTCGCTTCTCTCCCCTTTGTTTTTGTAGAGGGTGATGATCTTGGCGTCCCTTATGTCCTGTGGTATGGCACCTTCCTTCCAGCACTGGCAGAGGACGTCATGCATTGGCGGCAGTAGGGCGGTCTTGCAGTGCTTGATCAGGTCGGGGGGTATGCCGTCGTTGCCGGGTGCCTTGCCAGCGGCCAAGCTATCAATGGTCTTGCTGAGTTCGTTGATGGTTGGCTCGGCGTCAAGTTCGTCCATGGATGGCAGGCAGTCGATGGCATCAAGGGCTGACGGTGTCACGGTGTTCTGTCTGGAGTAGAGATCGGAGTAGTCAGAATCAGAATCAGATTTATTGCCATTGTTCATGTAGTACACAAACTAGGAATTTGTCTCGGTGCCATGCTGCAACATTAAAAACATGATGAGATAAAGAGATAAACTAAAAAACTAAAAGACTAAAAACATGCAATAAGTGTAGAATAATAAGTAATAATAATAATAATAATAATAATAATAATAATAATAATAATGAGTAATACTAGTCAAGGCAGATTTAAATAAATTAGCAAGTAGCAGATAATATGGGGTACCACAGTGCAGTCGATAATGCAACAGAAAAACAGTGATGAACGACATGAGCTGCTGTATATAGTGCACAAGAGTCAATAAGTCACTTAATGTTCAGCAGTCTGATGGCAGAGGGAAAAAAGATGTTCATGTGCCGGGAGGTTTTAGTCTGAATGGACCGAAGTCTTCTACCTGAGGGGAGGGGGGCAAATGGTACGTGACCAGGGTGTGAAGGATCGGCTATGATCCGGCCTGCACGCTTCCGGGTCCTGGAGATGTACAGGTCCTGGAGAGATGGGAGCTTGCAGCCGATCACCTTCTCAGCAGTGCGCACGATGCGCTGCAGCCTTAGTCTGTCCCTGGCAGTGGCTCCTGCGTACCACACAGTTATGGAGGAGGTGAGGATGGACTCGATGATGGACGTGTAGAACTGCACTAACATCTTGGTGGGTAGCTTGAGCTTCCTCAGCTGCCGCAGAAAGAACATCCTCTGCTGGGCCTTTTTGATGAGGGAGCTGATGGTTGGCTCCCATTTGAGGTCCCGGGTGATGGTGGTGCTCAAGAAGCGGAAGGAATCTGCAATGGTGATGGGAGAGCCTGTGATGGTGAGGGGGGACAGGGGGGTTGTGACTTTCCTGAAGTCCACAATCATCTGCGCTGTCTTCAGAGCGTTCAGCTGCAGGTTGTTGTGGCTGCACCAGGACACCAGCTGGGCCACCTCTTTCCTGTAGATGGACTCGTCGCCGTTGGAGAAGAGCCCGATGAGGGTGGTGTCGTCCGCAAACTTGATCAGCTTAACAGACTGGTGGGAGGAGGTGCAGGAGTTGGTATAAAGGGAGAAGAGTAGGGGGGAAAGTACACAGCCCTGGGGTGATCCGATGCTGATGCTAACAGAGTCCGAGACAGACTTCCCCAGCCGCAAATGCTGCCTCCAGTCCGTCAGGAAGTCGGTGATCCACCTGCAGAGGGAGTCAGGCACGCCGAGCAGGGACAGCTTGTCCTGGAGCAGAGTGGGGCGGATGGTGTTGAATGCAGAGCTGAAGTCCACAAACAGGATCCTGGCGTAGGTTCACGGGGAGTCCAGGTGCTGCAGGATGGAGTGGAGGGCCAGGTTGACTGCGTCGTCCACAGACCTGTTGGCACGGTAGGCAAACTGCAGCGGGTCCAGGAGGGGAGTGGTGATGGACTTGAGGTGAGACAGGACCAGGCGCTCAAAGGACTTCATGACTACAGAGGTGAGCGCTACAGGTCTGTAGTCGTTAAGTCCAGTAATGCGTGGCTTCTTGGGGACAGGGATGATGGTGGAGGATTTGAGGCAGGTCGGCACGTGGCACAGCTTAAGGGAGGTGTTAAAAATGTCTGTGAAGACAGGAGCCAGCTCTTTCGCACAGTGTCTCAGGGTGGAGGGAGACACACCGTCCGGCCCGGGGGCCTTGCGCGGGTTCAGTCTGAAGAATTGTCTGTGCACGTCCTGCTCACTGATGACAAGGGCAGGGGGGGGGGGGAGGAGGAGGGGGGGACCGCTTTTGATGAATTAGGGGCCGAGGAGGCAGTGGAGCTGGGTGGAGTGGGGGAGTTGGACACAGCTGACGAGGTGTCAAAACGGGCGTAATGTTGGGACAGTTTTTGACAAAGGGCTTTGTCATCCTGACCTCTAGAAGCCTGAGGCTGATAGTTGGTGATTTGCCTCAGTCCTCTCCACACACAAGCCGAGTCATTAGCAGTGAACTGCTGCTGGAGTCTCTCAGAATACACAGATTTAGCTCTCCTCAGCTCTCTGTTAAACCGATATTTAGCCTCCCTGTAGCAGTCTCTGTCTCCACTTTTCAACGCAGCTTCCTTCTCCTTTCTGATCTGTCTGAGCTTTGCAGTGAACCAGGGCTTATCATTAGAGTACCTCACTCTGGTGCGCGATGGGAGAATGCTCTCCTCACAGAAGTTGATATATGAGTTCACAGTGTCTGTGTACTCATTAAGATCATGTGTGGCTCCTTTAAACATGCCCCAGTCAGTTATTTCCATGCATGTGTTCAGTTTCTCTCCAGCTTCACTGGTCAATTTCTTCGTGGTGGTCACAACAGGTTTAGTGAGCTTCAATCTCTGTCTGTATGTGGGAATGAGGTGGACCATCACGTGATCAGATAGTCCAAGCGCAGCTCGGGGAACAGCGCGATATGCGTCCTTCACTGTAGTGTAACAGTGATCCAGCGTGTTATTTCCTCTGGTTGGACATTTAATAAACTGTCTGTATCGGGGGAGCTCGTGACTCAGATTGCACTGGTTAAAGTCGCCTACCACAATAACCAGGGAGTCTGGAAAATTCCGCTCCGCATGTAGGACGTGATCTGCGAGCGCGCGCTGGGCCTCGCGCACGTCCGCGTCGGGAGGGGCGTACACAGTGATCAAAACAAATGATGCGAACTCCCGCGGGGAATAAAATGGCTTGCAGTTAACAGAGAGAAATTCTAGATCGGTAGAACAGTGTTGTGAAACCACCGTTACATTAGAGCACCAGCTGCTGTTAATGTAGAAGCACACTCCTCCTCCAATAGACTTACCGGAGAGCTCTGTGACGCGATCAGCACGAAACAGCTGAAATCCCTCGAGGCTGATCGCGCTGTCCGGTATGTTCCCTTTAAGCCAGGTCTCAGAGAAACAGATGACAGACGAGGAAGCGAGGTCCTTAAATCGCATCAGCAGTCTTAATTCTTCTACCTTGTTCAAGAGAGAATTGGCATTGGATAGAAATATGCCAGGCAAGGCTGTTTGCGTGCCTCTCCTTTGCAGCCGAGCGAGAATCCCCCCTTGCTTTCCTCTTTTTCGCCGTCTTACTCTTTGAGCCAAACAATGAATCAGATCGGCGACAGGAGCTAAAAATACTGGGAGAAGGTCCCTGGGAGTAAGAGTCCTGATATTTGATAGCTCTTCACGAGTATAAGAGCTAGCAGTCACACAATCGACGAACAAAAACAAACAAATTAGACAAATTAAAGGGCAGCGAAGCACCATGTCGACCACTGTGGGCGCCATCTTGGAATGTGCGCCATCTTGGAGTAGTGTTCCACCCATCTCTCCATCTGCTTATTCTTTTCTGTGATCATCTCCCCAGTGGAGGATTTGAGGGGGGCCGTCTTGCTCTGAGCCGGACCAAGTGCTTTCTTGATGCCATCGTACATACCACGGATGTTCCCTGTTATGGCAGCGGTTTGAATGTCTTGGCTGAGCTGAGTCCAGTACTCGTTGGCACAGCGCCGAGCAGTCTGCTGAACTTTGCTTCTCGCAGCCCTGAGAATCTGGAGATTCTTCTCATTTGGGTACTTCTTGTACTCAGCAAGTGCTGAGCGCTTGGCTTCAATGACGGGGGTCATCTCGGTCAACTTGGCATCAAACCAGTCCTGTGACTTTGAGGTCTTCCTCCCAAAGGTAGCCAAGGCTGTGCGGTGGATGGTGTTTCACAGCTCTTCCCACTTCTGCTTTGCAGATTCTCCTTCTTGTGGTACACCAAGTTCCTTCTCAAAGGTGGAGGCAAACTGCTCAACAAGTTCTGGTTGGGCCATCTTGCTGGTGTCAATCCGTGCCTTTCCAGGCTGTCTAGCACGATGGAATTTCTTCAGCTGCAGCTTGACCTTGCAACACACCAATGAATGGTCTGTGTCACAATCTGCACTCTGGAACGAACGGGTGATTAGCACGTTCTTCAGTGAGGTGCGCCTGGTCAGGATCAAGTCCAGCTGGTGCCAGTGCTTTGAGCGTGGATGTCGCCAGGAAACCTTGTGTTGGGGCTTGGTCTTGAAGAACGAGTTTGTGATGCACAGATCGTGATATGTGCAGAACTCGAGCAGCCGCTGTCCGTTCTTGTTCATTCTGCCCACGCCAAATGGTCCAAGACAGGAGGGCCAGGAGTCATGGTCAGCACCCACTCTGGCATTGAAGTCTCCAAGGAGAATGAGTTGTTCAGAGTTGGGGATGATCCTGACAGTTGTTGCGAGATTCTCATAGAACTCGTCTTTTGCCTCTGGTGTGGCTGTCAGTGTTGGGGCATACACACTGATGAGGGTGACTGGGCCTTGAGTGGTGTTGAGGCGGAGGGTGAGGAGTCACGCAGAGCCATTGCTGCCTGGTTCCACCATCTTCAGCATGGTGTTCTTCACTGCGAAGCCCACTCCGTGTTCCCTGTGTTCATCACTGCCCTTTCCCTGCCAGTAGAACGTGTAGTCCTTCTCTCTCAGTGTGCCTGCGTCAGCCAACCGTGTTTCCTGGAGAGTGGCGATATCCACTCCCAGTCTCTTCAGCTCATTATTGATGATGGCAGTCTTCCTGGTGTCGTTGATGTCCTTGAGGGTAGCAGTTAGTCCTGTCATCATAGTGCCGACATGCCAAGTTCCCAGTTTTAGAGTTGGTCTCTTTTCTTTTTTTGTCTTGCCTGGTGCGAAGGTTCTCAGCCTGCTGTTCGGACTTCTCCTCATCCCCATGCACCCAATGGGGAAAGCAAGCTGTGGCGGGACAACACCTTATTGGCTGGGGGCTGCCCAGCTTAAGGCAGACGGTAGCTGTCCAGTGAGATCTGATGATCCCTCCCACCATCGGGAACAACCCCTGGCGCCGCTCTCTACGCCAATTGAGCGGTGGCTTATAACCGGTAACTGTCATTCCCCGTGTTTTGTCTACGCCAAAGGCAAAGCTGGAGTGCCCTCTCCAGTGATCCGGTGTTCTACCTTCCAGCATTGGGCGTTGGTAGGATTCAAGCCTGGGCAGGAAGATATGGAGGACAAGATGTTGCCCATGCAGCATGTCCTCCCTCTTCACGTCACTGATGAATCCAAAGGAACAGCAGGACTGCTACAGTTTGGCACCAGCGCCGTCGCAGGAGCTGCCAGAACGATGTTGAGCACAACAGAGAACTGCCTTAGGGGCTCCGACTCCAGATTTTTCCTCAGGATTGACTCCCGAAGCCTTTCCTGTGACCGGGTGTGCCGCAAGGCAGCGGAGGTTTGAAATCAGGGTTTACCTTCCCCTAGATCAGAATCAGAATCAGAATCAGAATCAACTTTATTGCCAAGCATGCTTTTACACATACAAGGAATTTTACTTATCACTAAGGTGCGCTCGTGTTAAGCGCTCCCTAATGATGCAGCAGCCACTTACAGGCGCCTCATACAGTGGGGGGTAAAGAGGGGGAGGGGGAGGGGTGACACATTGGGCAGAGAGAAAAAACATAGTTATCAAAATAGAGCTCAAGTGAGCAAGATTGTGATCACATAGAAAAAAAACCCTCTAATTGCACACTTAGCAGACAAGATACAGATCCACACATTAACAAAGCAAGAGAGAGACCAGTGTGTGTATGTCAGTCATGTGATATCAGTGTGAATGCAGTGTGAAGTATCAGTTACTGGTGCACAACAAAAAATCCTCTCCTAGGCAACGACTAGATGTTATGTCCCATGGTATTCTAAACATAGATAACATGTCCACAGAGTTCATCTCTCTTCAGTGCATGTCAGATGGTAAAATTCCATGTTAGTCACATGATGACGCTGTCCTTGGAGAGTTCAGATTTGCTGCACATCAGAATGTTTGGGTTAAAAAACTCCCTTCTGCCTTATCTTTTCTCCTGGAGGAGTGAGTTCTCCCAAGGATGCCGAATCAAGGCCTGATGAGCACAGTTCACTTAGAGCATAGAATTTTCATCTCTCATGCGATTCTGTGCATCACAATTTACATTCACAGGCTTTAAAATCATTCCCGGGAGAGCACCCAGCGACTCCGAGATGTTTCCCGCCTTCCGATTCAGTTCGCCATTTGCCGTTATCAGTGCCCTCCCCAGCTGGTCGAATTGTTGAAGGAGCTTCGCCAGGTCCGCATTTTGATTAGCTCTTTCCAACTTCTTTAATTTCCGATACACCAGGAAAATTCCAAAGCCAAACAGCAGAAATCCTGTGATCATGAAGCCAAACAGGTAGATGTCTTCCACATCCTCAATCGAAAGATCACACAGACACATGAGTTTCCAATTGTCCCATGAGTCTCTCACACACCTGGGCTCCCCCAGGCCCGATTTTCTGTTTGAAAAAGTGGTGTCAATTGCATTTAAAGCCCAGCTCAATTCCATAATTTTCTGTTTGGATTGAGATCAGCGAGAAGGAGAGCGAGACACAGACAGGACACAGCAAGCTGGGATCAGTCAAGGGAGGAGGAGGAGGAGGAGGAGAGGAGAAGAAATGCGTCTGCTTTCTCTGAAAGCCGGAAGAAGAAGTGAGATGAAGTGAAGTAGATGGGCTACCTTCCCAGGTTGACGAGCCACCATCTACCCGAAGCATCTGGTTTTATGGCGCCAGAGATCCGCCCTCGCCCCTTCTCCTATTAGTAAAAGCAGTTCCGCCGGGCTTAGAGACTAAACCACACGGGCTGTCTAGGAGTTGGACTTAGTTGTCAGAGGCTTTTCGAGACGCACGCCGTAAGGAGCATTTTATGAGCACTGGGAGCTTAACCCCAGTGCCGCTCCTGGCTATGACAACCTTGAAACCAATAATTATAATAATAATAATAATAATAATAATAATAATAAATAACAAAAAATACAACTTAAAGGGTTAGTTCCTTTATTTTCAGATATACAGCATTTTTTATCTCATGCACAGCGGCACTTTGAATTTCATCTGAATGTTTACTTAAATACTCAGCTTTAAAATTTTGCGGTAAACTTGCACTTGCGGTAAACTTGCGGTAAACTTGCACTTAAAACTTCAGAATGCATGTTTACATAGTGCTGACCAGTGAAATGCTGCCATTGTTGCAAAGTTTAAAATTAAAAAAAGCAGCAGCGTTGCTGAACTGAGTCAGGTTTGTAATATATTCTTTGACTTTTAAATTTATGTTTTTATATGTATGCAAAATGCAACCAATCATTACCAAAGTATATTCTGTACTGTTGTTTTAAATAAAAGAGACAGTATCGGGCTTGGATCAGTATCGGCTGATACTCAAAGTCACAGTATCGGTATTGGTATCGGTCTTGAAAAAGTGGTACTGGCTCATCCCTAGTTAAAACCTTCCTTTCTGATATAGCCTATGGTTAGGGTGGGATCAGGTGCTCCTAAACCCTCCCTTAGTTATGCTGCTAATAGGTTTAGACAGCCGGGGGACCTCCAACAATGCACTGGGCTTCACTCCTTTCTTCACTGTCAACAAAATATTTTTGCTGGTCATTAACCTCTGTTTGTTCTTTCCCATAGATTGACTCCCCACTGTGCTGTTTGCTCTCTACATGTCTGTTCTTTTCTTCTTCTTCTCTATCCCCTCACCCCCCAGCCAGTCGCAGCAGATGACTGCCCCTCCCTGAGCCTGGTTCTGCTGGAGGTTTCTTCCTGCTAAAAGGGAGTTCAAGGAATCGCTTGATTGCTGGGGTCTTTCTGCAATCATGGGGGTTTCCCCTACAGTTTAAAGTGTTATGAGACGACTGTTGTTGTGAAATGGATCTATATAAACTGACATGGTTCAGGTGACCCACAGAACAGATACGACTAAGGGTAAATACAATTAATGTACTTTTATTGTAAACGTGAGTGAGTGGGTGTGTGAGTGGGTACGTGAGTGCAGGGTATATGGTGTAATGCTGTGTAGTGCGATCCGTAATCTCCAGCTGGGGCCGGCAGAGCACCGTACAACCTGGCAACCCTGTAATGAGATAGGGGCCGTTAGTTTACAGTTTAACCTATGCAGCACTACAGATGTTACAGTGCTTACTGTCAGGAGATGTTGGAGAAGCTCAGGTAGTGCCAAAGCTGCAGCTAGGGAGACAGTGTCTGCTGGGCTGGCTAGCTGGAGGTGAGAGGATGAGTCCGCCGCCTGGAGGGAGATGGAGGACTGCCGCCGCAGATCTCCGCCTGTGCACAGGGGAATTGGACAAGGTGAGAAGCGAGTAGGCTTACTTGGTAGATCGTCTGGGTGGAACCGGCCCGGACGAGGTTCAGCAGGGCTAGGAAGCCGAAGGCTGGAGAGTTGAGTGCTGGGAAGCACGGAGGCAGGCTTAACAGGATTCAGCATAGAGAATCAGATGACTCCGCGCCCAGCACTGGTCCTGGTGGAATAAATAGGCCGCAGGAGATGACAGGCAGGTGCGTGCACAGGTGCCGTGACTGGCGGCCATGACATAAATAAAGTTGAATTGAAAATTGAATCCTATCCAGCCATTGTAATGCTTTATGATCAATCTGCAAGATAAACTCTCTGCAAAGCAGATAGTACTTCAAGGAGTCCAGTGCCCACTAAATAGCAAGAGCCTCCTTCTCAATTGTGGCATAGTGTAAATCTCTGGGAAATAACTTGCAACTGATGTAGGCAATAGGATGTTTGTCCTCAGATGGGCCCTGCAGAAGCACAACTCCAATAGCCCTCTCAGAAGCATCAGTTTGCAGAATAAAGTCTTTGTCAAAATCTGGATTATGAAGACTTCGATTCTTACTCAGGGATTGCTTGATGTCTAGAAAAGCTGCCATCATCTGTGTAGTCCATTGAACCTGGTTGGAGCACCGTAAGTCTGTCATATCGGTCAGTATGGCAGCTCTGGCAGAAAGATTTGAAATAAAGCGATGGTAGAAGCCAGCCATTCCAAGAAGCAATCTTAGCTGCTTTTTAGTTTGTGGAAGAGGACATGATTCAATAGCTCTGACTTTATCAGTTTGTGGCTTTATAACCCCACCTCCATTGCTAAAACCAAGGCACTGCATTTCTGCTTTGGCCAGGACCCACTTTGCTAGACTGATAGTAAGACCAGCAGACTGCAAACGATCCAGAATGTCTCTCAGGTGTTCCATGTGTGCCTCCCAGGTGCCACTGTAAATAACAATATCATCAAGATATCTTGATGATATTGAAAATATCTGCTGCTTGTTAATATATTTAAAAATTGCATAGATTAGTATTACTTATTCATATTCTACCTTTTATTGCATGCATAGTTTTTTTTATTTTTATCTTTAGTGCTACTCCACGTTTAATGTTGCAGCATTGCACCGAGACAAATTCCTAGTTTGTGTACTACATGAACAATGGCAATAAATCTCATTCTGATTCTGATTCTGATTCTGAAGATATGTACAGTCAGCAAGTCCACACAGTAACTGGTCCATTAGTCTTTGGAAAGTAGCAGGGGCCCCATATAAACCAAATGGCAGGACAATAAACTCAAACAGCCCCCATGGTGTACGGAATGCTGTCAAATCACAGGATTGCTTACTTAGAGGTACCTGCCAGTATCCTTTACAGAGGTCATTGTGGTCAGATATTTTGCTTTTCCAAGGCATTCGATAAGCTCATCCATTTGGAGTGTTGAATAAGACTCAAATTTTGAAACAAAGTTAAAGTACCCAAAGTCGATGTAAAATCTTATTGTGCAGTCTTTCTTTGGAACCAGAACACCTGGGTTACACCATTCACTTTTGGAGGGTTGAATTATTCCAAGGGACAACATAAGGTCTATTTCTTTCTTCAATGGCCCCAGAAGGCACTCTGGTACCCTATAACTCATACGTCTGGCAGGTGCATCATCTTTGAAAATAATATCATGTTCAACAAGATTTGTGCGGCCTGGACATTCTTGAAATATGTTGGAATTAATTAAAGGATTTACTTCAGATTTTTGTTCCGCAATCAGATGGCTCAAGTCCAAATCAGAGGTTGTCAGTTATGGCAAGTACTGATCATCGATCTCTTCTGTAGTTTCCCAGTTTGGGATCAATAAAGTCCATCTGTCCGTCCGTCCATCCATCCATCCGTCCATCCATCCATCCATCCATCCATCCATCTAACTATCTTCCTTTCTCACACCATGGATGAGCAACACCTCTGCTCCATTCCCAGTATGTGCGACCCATTCTTTAAGTAGGTTGACGTGAATCACTCTATTGGATCACTGGAGTCGTGGAATGGCAACCTAGTAAGTAGTTGGACCCAATTTATTTTGTACTTCAAAGGGGCCCTGCCACTTTCCCAACAGCTTGCTCTCATTTGTAGGCAATATTACCAGCATCTCTTGGCCTAGGTCAAAACTTCTTTGTCTCGCTGATTGATCATACCAAGTCTTTTGTAACTGTTTTGCCTCTGCCATGTGTTCCTGGCCTGATTCACTCATCTTATGCAATTTCTCTCTCATCTGAATAATATTACTCTATAATTCAAGAAATCTCTGTCTGTCACAATGTCACGGTCATAGGATTTGCTATGAGATCAAAGGCAGGCCTCACTCATGATCATAGGACTCACTAAAAGATCATAGAACTAGCTATGACATCATCAAAAATCAAAGGAAGGCTTCACTCACGATCATAGGACTCACTATGACATCATTAAAGATTAAAGGCAGGCATCACTTTTGATCATAGCACTCGCTATGACACCATCAAAGATCAAAGGCAGGCATCACAGATCAAAGGGAGGCATCACTGAGTGAGTGGTGATGCCAAAGATCAAAAGCAGGTTTCACCATGGTTACTGTTGCCATGGTAACTGTAACTTTCTAAGGGTATGCAGAAATGCTTGCTTACACTTGCTTTCTATGGGTATGCACAGGCATGCACGGGTATGCACTAGTAAGATATAATATTAACAGAATCCTCCCTTTCCTGGTCTCCTTCCCATGTTTCCTTTAACAAGGCCAGAAGGCCCATAAGAGAAAAAATTCACATTTGTCTTATATTTGTGATTTGTCTTGTCTCAGAGTCTGTGTAAATGTTTTAAGGTTACAGCTGCACTAGTTATCATCTTGTTTTTAGTTTAGCCTGTGTGGCGCCTGTGTGACTGGTACAGAGTGAGCATCATGGTTTCTGAGAAAAGATAATCTGTACACCAAGTTTTGACCAGATGTACTGGACCAATCATAATAGAAAATTTGCTCTACACCTTTCAGATAATGGAGGGCTTAAAGAACTGAGATATGTGTGTCTGAGTCAGAATGATGTGCGAATATGCTCTGAGACTATTTTTGTATTGTTCTCCACTGGCCAGTGTAATTAAATTTGCTTAAACGCTGATCCAGCCTTGTTTTTGAATGAAGGTTTTCAGGAACTTTTCTAACATACTTGGTGCCCGTATGTGGGACTCCATATATCTCTCCTGCCTGCTTCTGGTGTTCTGGGACCACAGCGAGAGGCGCACAGCTGCCTCCCCCGCCGGTGTCACCGAGCTGGTTTTGTGGAAGTGAGACATGGTCCAGGGGATGCTGGAGGCAGGGCTGGAGACTGACAGAGCCAATCCGCAGGCGGACCACAGTGAGCAAATTTAATTGGTAATGACACCCGGTTCAAGTCCATGGTCGGTCTAATAATATGCGTAACAAGATTGTAAACCAAGCGTTTGATACCGCAAAGTCCAGATCGGGTTCTGGGCGAGGTAGAGCTTGGCAGTCCTGGTTCGAGTCCACAAACGGGAATGTACATTTCCACCACGTTAAGTGGACCAATAAAGTGTGTGCGGGGAAATAAGAATCAATGCGAGATCTTTTTTACATCACAAGTGAACATAGATTGAAATCAATGCAAGATCTTTTTTTAATATCACAAGAGAGAGAGATTAAGACAAAACATCAGTGAGATCTTCTTTACATCACAAGTGAGCATTGATAAAGTGAGGGTTAACCTTAAAATAAAAGTAAATAGCACTAATATGATAAGGATAAACTCTAATGTGGTAATAAGAACCAAAATACCTTAAGGCATAATTCAAAACAGGTCTAAAATAAAATAAAATAATCATTAAAAATATACACACGATAAAATGACATCAAATTATAATAAAATAAAATAAATACATCAAATAAATAACTGCAGTTTGTTTGTCCGGTCGTTCACGTGCTTGTCCATGTGTGTTTTTAATGTTTTATGGGTTACTTTGTTGAGAAAAGAAAGAAAAAAAAATGAAGGTGTTTTCAGAACGGCAGATGATTGACGATGAGAACCTTGGGTTGCCAGATCTGCTTATTATAAGTGGCTTTTGGATTGCTTACTAACGTGTGTGTGCTCATTTGAGCTTGCTATTGTATGTGTGCGCGTGTGTGAAAGGACTAACTTGTTTTGTGCTGCAGCTGTAATGAGGTCTCAGTGAACTGGGGATTTCGGTAAGATGAAAGGTTTTAGCTGCTTGCTTTTTAGCTCAAGATAGTTTTGGCAGTAATTTCTTTTGTTGTGCAGTTTTTTGTGGGGTTTTTGCTGGCTTTCTGATAGTTACTTGTGTTAAGCAATTTAATCTTGCTTTATTGGCAGATATCTTTTTTTTATTTTTTAACTAACATTTGCTTATTTTAAGTAAAATTACCTGCCAGCAAAGCAAGAAAATTTGATTCTTTCTTTTGTTTAGGATGCCTGAAGGCAGGGACAACAGTGGCTTCAGTTGGATAAGGAAAAAAGGGAAGACAGGCTGACTTGGACTGGACTTGGACGGTAAAATTAAATCTGATGATAAATCTGAGAAATTGACCATGGTAAAAGAACGGAAAAAAGATTTGACTAATACATGTGCTATCTCTCCTATGCTGTGTGATGAGTCTGGTGTGGGGGCAGGGGGCTGTGCTTCTGCTCCTCCTCATCTGTGTTCCCCCGCTGCTCAGCCCATTTCCCAATCTCACAGAACTCCAGGCTGGGGACGCTGCAGCTGACGTCACCTCACCTCCGCTCATCTCCACCCCTCTACCCGGAGTAGCCACACCGGGGCGCCTAAGAGTTAAGTAGATGTGCACACATATCCACTCCACACTCACCATCAATATGATGGATAAAACTGAAGATTATGGAAAATGTTGTCACTGAGTAATACTCAATGATTGAATTTTAAATACAGCTTGTATGGGACGATCCAAACCACAAACTGTCATGACTCGCTGCTCATCAGCGGCGCCAGCTGCGCGCACACCTGCATCTCGTCAGCGGCGAGGTATTTAACCCACTCTGCCCTGGGCTTCGGCCTGAAGCCGTCTCTCTACTTCGGCATCTCTTGCTACAACGGAACTCTCGCCTACGAGCAAGATAATCTGGGTAAGCTTCCCTTACCTCCTTTCCTCCAGCCTTCTCCCCTGTGCACAGGTGGATTCCCCGGCGGCGGACTTCCCCATCTCGCCGCTGCCTCCTCGCTGCTGCTACAGGCACTCCAGGTCGCTGTCTCCCGGGCTCCGCCCTTGTCGACGCCAGCCACCTGTCCTAACCAAGTAAGCCAGCAAAACTGTTATTATCCTCTGTATTGGTGTAGTGCCCGTTACCCTTCTCCCTCTGCTTCCTCCCATAGGGTTGTCTGGCTGAACGGCTTCCTGCCCCCGTGCCTGACGCAGACGCCACCACCAATACATCCTTATTATACAGACACGCAATCACACATCCCTGTTGTTAATAAAGCCATTAAATCTATCCTGAGCCTGCGTGTGTGTCTCCTGAGCCGTGCGTTATGTCAGTACGGCTTCAGCAGAGCGGCTCGGCAGACAGCGGGCTCGCACGCCATCTTTCCACCCTCGAGGCTCGGGTGGATCTAATAGCCCACCAACAACAGGTGATACTGAACCAATTAATAGTGATAACTAACCGATTAGACTGCCTGGACCCCCAGCAGCCGTTCCCCTCGGTTCGTCTGGGTGGCGCAGCCTCCGCTGCTCCGGCGGCTGTCCAGCCTGCTCCGGGTGCGCCGGCACGGCTCACACCAATCCCCACTCCCGCTCGCTTTAGCGGCAAGCTTGGTGGAGCTCGGGGTTTTATCATGCAGTGTGAGTCCGTGTTCCATCGCGTTCCCGGAGACTTCCCCTCAGACCACAGTCGGATTGGCTATGTAGGTAACCTCTTGGAGGGTCGAGCGCTTACCTGGGCTTATGCCATTATGGCGAAGCCCAGCTACGCCACCCTCACCTATGGCCAGTTCGTGCGACAATTCCTGGAAGTGTTCGATCACTCGCGTTTGGACAGTGTCCAGGTCGACCGCCTTCTCGGCCTCCAACAGGGGAGCCAATCGGCGGCCGAATACGCGATTGACTTCCGGGTTACCGCGGAGGAAGTTGGCTGGGAAGAGCGTGCGCTCTGCGGCATCTTCCTCCACAGCTTCAACTCAGGTCTGAGGGATGAGCTGGCCGGCCGAAATATCCCGGAGACTTTAGCGGAGCTGATCTCCCTCGCTATTAGCTTGGATAACAGGCTGCGTGAGCGCGCCTCGGAGCGGAAGTCCTCTTCTCACTCGCGGGGTGCCTCGGCGCGCCTGCCCCAAGGTCTCCACCTGGCGTTACCGCCACCGGAGGTCTCCGAGGAGTCGGAGCCAATGGTGACGGGCCGGACAAAGCTCCCCCTGGCGGAGAAACAATGCCGCCTTGAGCAGGGCCTTTGCATGTATTGCGGGGGCAGCCAGCACACGGTGGAGCATTGTCCGGAGAAGCCAAACGGGGAGGTCCACGAGTCACTGTAGGGGGCCTCGCGGACGCTAATCGGTTAAATCCCCTCACACATTTGACGTTGTCCATCCGCTTCTGTCACAATCTCACAGGGCACCTCACTCATGCACTGGTGGATTCAGGCGCGGAGGATAGCTTCATTTCACAGAGCCTGGCAACCCGATTGGGCATCCGTTGTCACCCCCTCGATCCTCCTCTCGCCCTAGTTAATCTCTCCCGTGTCTCCCTGGGAAAAGTGACCCACCGAACATCCCCTGTTCCTGTAATCATCTCAGGAAACCACCGGGAGGATATCTCCTTCTACGTTCTGCCCACCTCGGTTTCACCTGTCATTCTCGGATACCCTTGGCTCCGCCTCCACAACCCCGTCTTGGACTGGAAGACCGGTAAAGTGTCTGCTTGGAGCACCTTTTGTATGGGCACCTGTCTCCAATCCGCTGCCTGCGCCCCGTCCTCGTCCCCCACAGCTAAGGACGCCATGCCTCCGGATCTCACCCTGGTGCCCTCAGAGTTCCACGACCTGGGTGCGGTCTTCAGCAAGTCCAAGGCGATGTCTCTTCCTCCTCACCGGCCCTATGACTGTGCCATCAACATCCGCCAGGGGGCGCCCCTACCCTCGGGACGCCTCTACAGTCTGTCAGCGCCGGAGAAGGAGGCAATGAACACCTACTTGAAGGAGTCGCTCAGCGCTGGGATTATCCGACCATCTTCCTCACCATTAGGCGCAGGGTTCTTCTTCGTGGGTAAAAAGGACGGGTCCCTTCGTCCTTGCATAGATTACCGAGCTCTCAATGACATCACGGAGAAGGACCGTTACACCCTGCCCCTGATGGACACTGCCTTCCACTCCCTCCAGGGGGCGACCTGGTTTACCAAGCTGGATCTCCGCAGCACATACCACCTCGTCCGGATCCGGGAGGGAGATGAATGGAAGACTGCCTTCCGTACCCCTAACGGTCATTTTGAATATCTTGTTATGCCGTTTGGGTTGACCAACGCTCCAGCCGTCTTTCAGCACCTCATTAATGATGTCCTCCGGGATTTCATCGGCCTGTTCGTGTTCGTTTACCTGGACGATATCCTCATCTTCTCCAGGTCCAGGGATGAGCACCGGGTCCACGTGAGGCGGGTCTTGCAGAGGCTGCTGGAGAATCGACTATATGTCAAGGAGGAGAAGTGTGAGTTCTACGCCAAGACCACTTCCTTCCTGGGGTTCATCATCTCCCATGACCAGGTGCTCCCGGACCCAGCGAAGGTCAAAGCGGTGGTGGATTGGCCCACACCAACCTCTAGGAAACAGGTTCAGCAGTTCGTCGGGTTTGCCAATTTCTACCGCCGCTTCGTCCCTAACTTTGGAGCCATCGTCGGTCCTCTGACCCGCCTCACCTCCCCTAAGACCCCGTTCCGGTGGACTGAAGAGGCCGCAACGGCCTTCCAGGCGCTGAAGACGGAGTTTGCCTCCTCCCGGGTCTTCAGCCAGGTCGATCCCGCGCTGCAGTGCATTGTGGAGGTGGACGCTTCGGACACGGGGGTGGGGGCGGTGCTGTCCCAGTGGTCTCCTGTCAACGGAGCAAAGCGACCCTGCGCCTTCTTCTCTCGGCGCTTGTCCCCGGCGGAGTGTAATTATGACGTGGGGGACAGAGAACTTCTGGCCATCAAGCTCGCGCTCCAGGAGTGGCGCCACTGGCTGGAGGGGGCCGCCTTGCCATTCGTGGTTCTTACTGACCACAAAAACTTGGAGTATCTAAGATCTGCCAAGCGTCTGAACACCCGCCAGGCGCGCTGGTCCCTGTTCTTTGCAAGGTTTAAATTCAACATCACCTACAGGCCTGGCTCCAAGAACGGCCTGCCCGATGCCCTCTCCAGGCAATTCGCCCCGGTGGCCTCGGAAGATGCTGTTCACACCATCCTGCCCAGGTCGTGCGTCGTGGGGGCTGTTTCCTGGGACATTGAGGACAAGATCCGGAGGGCGCAGGAGTCGGAACCGGACCCTGGCGGCGGACCGGAGGGGAGGCTCTTCGTGCCATCTGCTGTCCGGGGGGACGTTATCCACTGGCTCCATACCTCTAAGCTCACCTGCCATCCTGGAGCTTCCCGGATGATCGACCTCCTCCAGTGGTCCTTTTGGTGGCCAGGTCTGCAGAAGGATGCCACCCGCTACGCCCGGGCCTGCCCCGTCTGCGCCACCAGTAAGTCAGGTAACGCTCCCCCTGCGGGTCTGCTCCAGCCCCTGCCCGTCCCTGGCAGGCCCTGGTCACACATCGCCCTAGACTTTGTCACCGGCCTCCCTGTCTCCAACAACTTTGACACAGTTCTGACCATCGTTGACCGTTTCTCCAAGGCCGCCCACTTTGTGCCCCTACGTGGACTCCCCTCAGCCTTGGAGACGGCGGACCTCCTCATCCAGCACGTGGTCAGACTGCACGGAATACCGGTCGACGTGGTCTCCGATCGTGGTTCCCAGTTCTCTTCGGATGTCTGGAGATCCTTTTGCAACGCCCTGGGAGCCAAAGTAAGCCTCACCTCCGGCCATCACCCCCAATCCAACGGGCAGTGTGAGCGGACCAATCAGGAGCTGGAGGCTGTGCTCCACTGCGTCATCACATCTAAGCCCGCGTCCTGGAGCTCACACCTCGCCTGGGTGGACTACGCCCACAACACCTCCCGCTCTTCTGCCACCGGGATGTCTCCCTTCAAGGCATCCCTGGGTTACGATCCACCTCTATTCCCCGTGCAGGAGGGCGAATTGGCTGTCCCCTCAGCCCAGGCGCACCTCAGGCGGTGCCGCTCCTTTTGGACTACGGCGCGCAATGCGCTTTTACGCACGGAGGAGCGCAACAAATCCACGGCGGACCGGCACAGGAGACCTGCCCCTGCCTACCAGGTGGGACAACAAGTCTGGGTGTCCACACAGGATGTAAACTTAAAGGGTGAGAGGAGGAAGCTGGCCCAATGGTTCATCGGCCCATTTCCCATTACCAAGATCATCAACCCGGTGGCTGTGCGTGTGGCTATTCCCTCCTCCCTCCGCATCCATCCCACCTTCCACGTCTCCAAGGTTAAACCGGTGGTCTCTGACCCCCTCTGCCCTCCACCTGCAGCGCATCCCGCTCCCCGGATGATTGGTGGCCACCCGGCCTGGACTGTCTCCGACATCTTTGACTCCCGGCGCCGAGGTCACGGATTGCAGTATTTGGCAGACTGGGAGGGCTATGGACCCGAATGGAGACAATGGGTGCGTTCCTCGTTTGTGTTGGACCAGTCTCTCATCGCTGAGTTCCATCGAGTGCACCCAGAGAAACCATCGCCAGGAGGCGCTGCTAGAGGGGGGAGTACTGTCATGACTCGCCGCTCATCAGCGGCGCCAGCTGCGCGCACACCTGCATCTCGTCAGCGGCGAGGTATTTAACCCACTCTGCCCTGGGCTTCGGCCTGAAGCCGTCTCTCTACTTCGGCATCTCTTGCTACAATGGAACTCTCGCCTACAAGCAAGATAATCTGGGTAAGCTTCCCTTACCTCCTTTCCTCCAGCCTTCTCCCCTGTGCACAGGTGGATTCCCCGGCGGCGGACTTCCCCATCTCGCCGCTGCCTCCTCGCTGCTGCTACAGGCACTCCAGGTCGCTGTCTCCCGGGCTCCGCCCTTGTCGACGCCAGCCACCTGTCCTAACCAAGTAAGCCAGCAAAACCGTTATTATCCTCTTTATTGGTGTGGTGCCCGTTAACCTTCTCCCTCTGCTTCCTCCCATAGGGTTGTCCGGCTGAACGGCTTCCTGCCCCCGTGCCTGACGCAGACGCCACCACCAATACATCCTTATTCTACAGACACGCAGTCACACATCCCTGTTGTTAATAAAGCTATTAAATCTATCCTGAGCCTGCGTGTGTGTCTCCTGAGCCGTGCGTTATGTCACAAACAAGGTAACGATGAAAGTGTTGAAGCTTATACAATCAGGTTACAAGAGGTTTGATGGGCATTTTGATTTAACTAAGGCTGCTAGTGATTCAGGTTTAGAACCTTATTGGCAGCATTTGAAAAGTGTCTTTTTGCAAAACATACACCCACATCTAACTGATTACATCTGCTAACATTTGGTCACATACCGCACCTGTGCATTTGGCGATGTGTTAACTTATGAAAAGTGAAAGAAAAATCAACTCCTGTTTGTGTGATTGTTGACATGGGGGGCCCCCAATTCTATTTTTCAGGGTGGCACCAGAACTGGGCCACGGTGTTGGAGGGGGGACTGAGGGAAGCATGGGACAAGCTGGCCACGGCAAGGGGAACATGATATTTGTCATAAATGTGGACAAAAGGGCCATTGGCAGAGGCAATGACCTGGATGCCAGCAGCAGCAAAGAGGGAGAGGACGACCTCATGGGCTGACCACCTGACTGACCACACAGCTAAGTACAACTGTTGACGCTAACACTGACAAAACAGACATCCATTCACCTGACTTTGACTTGATGTTAACATTGCAGTATTTGCCTGAAATGACATTGCAGGTTCAGGACATTCCAATAAAATTTATGAGATCATCACACTTCCCACATGTGACAGGAGTAAATATGTTGCAGGATTTCGGTGTGCGAAGGTACTGTTACTCACTTTGTTTGGTTTTGGCTGGGCCGAGCGCACTGACCACAGACCTGCACGCAAAAGCTGTGCAATATTTTAAGTCCAATATCCCCACTACACAGCAGGCCATAGACCAATATTGTAGTCAGCCATTTGAGTTGCCCAGATTAAAATTTTGGAAAAACATTCCGCAGAGGAATGTGGTCAGTCTTTGAAAGAAACTCCTGATCCAAGAGCTAAATATTCCTATAAACTGGACACATACTTACTGCCTTTGAACTGGGTGACCACAGTGCAGAAAGAAGCCCAAATTAATGTTCTCAACTCACCCATGTGATCACTTTTTACATTAACACAAAGAGAGGAACAGGCAGTCTCACAAATCCCAAATTCTCTGTGGTCGACAGGAAAGGCAGATGTAGGCTTAATTAAAAAAAAATTGAAGAATTGGTTAAAATAAATGCTAAATCTCATTATGTGTCACTATACCATGCCTAAATTTTCCATGTATCACACCTTTGTTTCCTGTGAGGAAGGCTGCCAATGCAGACGGTCTCCCTACGCCCATCCCAAGTGTAACACAAAATGCTTCGTCCCAGGTTCCAACACCCTGAACAATCCGTCGTATGGTGGGTGCAGCTGGGTGTGGTGCGTATCATGCCTGACAAAAACAAAACTGGCGTTCTGCAAGATTTTTGTGACGAATGTGTGGGGAAAACAATGGTGGGCCGGGCCTGCTACGCTCACAGCCTCCGTACTATGTAAAAACTGCACGGGCGGATCAGCCTCGGCTGCGGGGTTTCCGGTAAAAACTCTCCGGGGATCTGCAGCAGCTGAAAGAAAAACAAGTTCTGCCGGGGAGGCTGCCAAATTCTCCTTAGGTGCAGAGCGCAACCCTAAAAGAACCCAGGGCAGGTGGTCGACCCAATTTGTGTCCGTGGAAGAAGCTCTGAGCCCTCCTTTAAGCGACCTATGAAAACGCTCCCATAAACCATTAGCCTGGGGGTTGTACACTTTAGAGCAGTGAATTTTGACCCCCAGGCTCTGGGCCTTAGCAGATCAGAGTTGTGAAATGAATTCTGGACCCCTTTCAGACGCGATGTCCGATGGATATCCGAAAAATGCAACCCAAGCCAATAAAAAAAGCGTGAGCCACTTCTGCAGAC
Source organism: Pholidichthys leucotaenia (assembly GCA_020510985.1). Classification (NCBI taxonomy): domain Eukaryota; kingdom Metazoa; phylum Chordata; class Actinopteri; order Cichliformes; family Pholidichthyidae; genus Pholidichthys; species Pholidichthys leucotaenia. The sequence goes on along the minus strand of CM035848.1, from coordinate 119,331,095 downwards.
ATTGTAGAAGCCAGCGGGACCACTTCAGGCCACCACGTGGTGCGGTCTACGATTGTTAAGAGGTGTGTAAAACCTTGCGACGGCGGGAGGGGTCCCACCAAATCCACGTGGACGTGATTGAACCTTCTGGCCTGGATTTGGAACAGCTCGAGGTGGCCTCTGTTGTGCTTGTTCACTTTGGCCCACTGGCACGCGATGCAAGCTGCAGCCCACTCTTTTATGTCTTTGCACAAGCGCAGTCAGAAAAATTTCACCCCCACTAGCTTCACGAAAGTGCGCAATCCCGGATGCAAAAGGGAGTGGGCTGACTCAAAAACGCGATGGCACCAAGAGCTCGGAACCACCAGGTGAGGGTGGCCGGTGGAGATGTTGCAGAGCAAGGGAGGGCACCCTTCTTGCACCACCCTGTTCTCCAGCTTTAACCCAGTTGGCACAGGCTGGAGCGTGCAAATGTCCGCATCCCCGGCTTGTTCCGCAGTCATGGCAGGGAAATTAATTCCCATTTAAACCGGGGCAATTAACACGCGCGACAGGCAATCGGCAACGACATTGAGTTTACTGGCAACGTGTTGAACGTCAGTAGTAAACTCTGAAATTGCGTTCAAATGCCATTGCTGCTGGGCCGACCACAGTTCTGAGACCTTGGCCATCATGTGCATCAGCGGCTCGTGCCCCTCTAGCCAAAACTGGAAATGGTGCATCGCCAGGTGGAGAGCCAGCAATTCTCTATCGAAAGTGCTGTATTTGCGTTTGTTGTCACGCAAGGTTTGGCTAAAAAATGCTACCGGCTTCCACGAACCTGAGATGCACTGCTCCACCACTGCCCCTATGGCAACATCAGATGCATCTGTAGTGAGCGGTATCCATGCTGACAACTTCATTTTTTTAAGTGCACCATACAACGGCTGCATCAGCTGGGCTGCTCGGGGAAGGAAACGGTTATAAAAATTAACAATTCCCAAAAACTCCTGTAGTGCTCTCACGGTCTGCAGACGCAGAAAATCCAACACCGGGCGCACCTTATCTGGAAATGGGATCGTGCCCTCCGGCAAAATGCAGTGGCTCAAAAAATCAATCACTGGCACACCGAACTGGCGTTTCACCGGATTGACTATCAGCCTGTGCGCTTCCAACCTCTGGAAAACTGTCTTGAGATGGGGGATATGCTCCTCCTCGGACGCGCTGGCTACCAGAATGTTGTTTAAGTAGATGAAAACAAAGGACAAGTCGCGAAGCACTGCGTCCATCATCCTCTGGAAAGTCTGTGCCGTGCCTTTTAATCTGAATGGCATGCGTAAAACTCAAAAAGGCTGAATGAGTTAATACCACCATTTTTGGAACGCCTTCCGCACACACAGGGACCTGATGGTATCCGCGAACTAAGTCCACTTTCGAAAAAACACGCACCCCTGCCAGGTGCACGGAAAAATCCTGGATGTGTGGAATAGGATAGCGATCGTGTTCCGTGGCGTTGTTCAAGCAGCGGAAATCACCGCACGGCCTCCATGACCCGTCAGCTTTAGGCACCATGTGTTGCGGGGATGCCCACAGGCTGTTGGAGCACCTGACGATGCCCAAATGCTCTAAGTTGGCAAACTCCTCTCGTCCGCTGGCTTGTTTAGCTGTGTCCAAATGTTGAGGTCACGTGAATACCAGCAGGCCTTTTGTCATTATAAAGTGCTCGATCCTGTGTTTCGTTACCGTAGCCGAAAAAGTCGGGACCATGAGTGCTGGGAACTGTACAAGTAACTGTTGGTACTTACCTCCTGGAGCTGTAACGTTAGCCAGTGTTGTCGACCCAGCTCCCCGAGCTGTACAGGGCAGTGAGGTAAAATAGAAAGCATCCACTAATTGCCTATTAGCAACATCGACTAACAACCCATAAGCACATAAAAAATCTGCACCTAAAATGGGGTCAGAACATGCAGCTATCACGAAGTCCCACTGAAAGTTGTGTCCATGTAAGCATTTCATCAGTGTCCACTCACCAAATGTCCTGATGGTGGATCCGTTGGCGGCCGTAAGCTCGGGACCGCTGCGTCCTGCCACCCTGTCTGCATTGACTGGCAGGATGAGGCTCTTCTGGGAGCCGGAGTCCACCAGAAACCGTCTCCCCGAATGTGTGTCCGTGACATAAAGCAGTCTGTTCCTGTCACTACCGGTTACCACTGCCACTGAATTCCAATCGTGCCAACTTCCCCACTTCTTGAATTGGCATGGTGACAGGCAGCATTGGGTGTTCAAGCCAAAATGGCGATAATAAAAACAAATCGCCCAGTTCCTTCATCTTCTGGTGTCCGTCCCGGCTACCACGAACGTGTCCTCAACCTCACTGAAGTCTCTCATGGATGCCGGTGCCACTGTCTTCATGCTGAGAGTTGTGGTTACCAAAATGATGCGGTCCGCTTCCTGTACCAGTGCGCGGTAGTCCTTGGCAACCAGCCGCGGTGAGTTGGCCAGGCTCGCCCTCGCTGTAGCCGGTAGGTTCTTGAGGAACAAGTGGGCGAACAGGAAAGATTCATCGTCCTTCCCCCTCAGCACCAACATGCTCTCCATTAGATCCACTGCTGATCTGTCCCCTAACTCTGAACGCGTTAGGAGTCTCTCTTCCCTCTCACTGTCAGAAAGGGTATAGCGCTGGAGAAGCATCCTCTTGAGTGCTTCATATTTTCCTTTGGCCGGTGGCTCTTGGAGCAGGCTCATCACCTATTGCATGGCACACGCGTCCAGCGCAACGACCATGTATATAGTAATACCTGGTATCGTCCGTTGTTATCCTGCGGAGTGCGAACTAGGCTTCTATATGCAAGAACCACATGGTCGAGTTGTGAAGCCAGAAGTCCAGGAGCTCGACTGAGACCGCGCACGCGGTGCCGGTGCTCTCCCTCCAGGTGGTCTCCGGGGCAGTGCTCAGCTCGCTTTCCATGGCACATCTTAGAGTCACCAATGTGGAGAAAGGAGGCAGGCAAGGCAACAAGCTGGATGACACAAAAACTTTATTCTTCCTTCAACATAACTTACAGCAAAAGAGAATCCCAGGTCTCTGTGCATTCCTCTTTTATATCTTTATTACCATGCATTGAGACCTGGAACTTCCGACCATAATACATTGTTGTTTGAACAAAGGATTGTGTGGCACATTAACATGACATAATGCCGGCACCGCTCCAACACGTTTCTTCTCTCAGTGGCTCCAGCATCTCTTGCTCTCCCCAGGGGGTGAATAGACCCAACAGTCCCGTCTGATACCCCCCAATGACACCTCCTCCTTCGGTCCATTGTTCTTCCCTTCCCCCTGCCTTCTCTGGGTGGAGAAACCCCCCACACCATGCCCCCACAACAACTTTTTAGAGCCAAAAAATTTTAACTGGGCATATGAACAAAAAACAAGGAATATAAAATAGCTAGTGGTGTTGGCGTTATTGCGTTAATCGGCCATTAACACTTCGCGCCCATTAACGGCAACAAATTTTGTGGTCACAGTTAACCGCAGTTAACAGCAGAAAGTGTGAACAGTACTTTTTTGGCCTGAACTGCACTCCGTACGGAACTATGGAAGCCGCTCTGGGTAGTGACAGACACTGTGCGCCATGCAGACATTGTGAAGTCAAACAAGCTGGATCATTGCCATGGAAATCCCCAAAATGCTGTCATGTTTAAGTTTACAGTGGTATCTGTAGGAGCTCTCACCTGGATAATTGTCACAGCCTCCTCCAAAACTTCACCTGGATGTTGGTAGTTCTTCTTTAGAAGCCGGCTAGCAGTAAACACCTATGGGCTATGGATGTAGCGGCTGCAAGCAGCTGAGGACAGACACTCCACCTGTTTCATCTTCATAGCTTTGGGCCCAACTGTCACTAGGTGAGCAGCAGTCTAAAATTCTTGAGCTGTGTTCGTAATGTCAACTCACTCCCACGCCCTGTTTTTGTTGCATGGTTGGTGATGTCATGGATGAGATAGTTGTTTATGTTTACAATTTTTCTATTAAAAGGGAAATTGTGTCTGTTGTAGCACACAAGGTTCACTGATTTGTGTTCAGTTGGTGGCTGTTTGGTATGGGAGTGTAGTTGTGTTGCAGTATTGTTAGTGAGCCCTGGTTTTCTGTTGTTTTTTAAGATAAGATAAGATAAGATAAGCCTTTATTAGTCCCACAATGGGGAAATTCCAGGATTGCAACAGCACAGGGATAGCAACACTCAGAGCAATAATCAGAAGGCAAGAGAAAAAAAAACAAACAAAAAAAACAAAACCAAGAGCAGCAAGTATACATATGTACATATAAATATAAATATATATGTACAGTATAGTATATAGACACACAGTGCAGAGCATTGTAGCTAGATGGGATAAATATGTAGATATATAAACACACAGTACGGAGCATTGTAGCTAGATGGAATAAATATGTAAATATATAAACACACACAGTGCGGAGCATTGTAGCCAGATGGAATAAATATGTAAATATATAAACACACACAGTGTGTTTTTGTGCATTGTTGCTAGATGGGATGAAACAGCACAACCGTCTACTTAGTTATCCTACATGGTATGATTATGTACCCATACATATTCTCAGCCTCCATAGCGACCGGTATTTTCCTAGTTGTATGCCGGAGGGGACCATTGTATAAGTCTATTGCATCTTTTGCATTCAAAACTATTAGGTTGTCATGTCTTTTTGCTATCTCTGCGAGCAGCCCTGCTTAGGTTGTACAGTCTGACAGCCGTTGGTAGGAAGGACCTGCGAAACCTCTCGGTTGTGCACCTAGGATGATGTAGTCTGCTGCTAAATGAGCTCCTCAGTGCATTCAGTATGTCCTGCATAGGGTGGAACTCGGACTCCAGCAGAGATGACAGTTTAGCCACCGTCCTTCTCTCTCCTATCTCCTCCACTGGGTCAAGGCGCTGCCCCAGGACAGAGCTAGCTTTCTTGATCAGTTTGTTCAGTCTCTTCCTATCGGCTGCCGTAATGCCACTACCCCAGCAGACCACTCCAAAAGTGATGGCCGATGCCACCACCGTGTCATAGAATGTCTTCAGCAGCGCCCCTTGTACACCAAAAGACCTGAGTCTCCTCAGTAGGAACAGCCTGCGCTGTCCTTTCTTGTAGAGTGCGTCAGTATTGTGTGACCAGTCTAGTTTATTGTTCAGATGAACACCCAGGTACTTATAGGATGTCACCATCTCGATGTCTGTTCCCTGTATATTTACTGGTGCTGTGAGGGGTTGTCCTTGCCTGCGGCAGTCCACCACCAGCTCCTTAGTTTTCCTCGCGTTGATCTGGAGGCAGTTCCGATGGCACCAGTCCACGAAGTCCTGGATAAGCCCTCTGTACTCAGCTTCATCTCCATTGGAGATGAGGCCAATGATCACAGAGTCATCAGAGAACTTCTGTAGATGGCAGTGTGTTGTGTTGTGTGAGAAGTCCGCAGTATAAAGGGTGAACAGGAAGGGAGCCAAAACCATTCCCTGGGGGGCCCCCGTGCTACCGATGATCATGTCGGACACACAGTCCTGGGTTCTCACAAACTGAGGCTGGTTAGTGAGGTAGTCCAGGATCCATGATGACAGGTGCTGGTCCACTCCTGCGCACAGCAACTTGTCCTTCAGGATCATCGGTTGGATGGTGTTGAAAGCACTGGAGAAGTCAAAGAACATGATCCTCACCGCATTCCCGGGCTTCTCCAGGTGGGACAGAGAACGGTGAACGGTTTGCACATGTGGAAGTACTTTTGAGGATTTTCTAGAAAATATTCTGGATAGTTTTATCATTTTGGATATGTTGAGAGCTTTAATAAACCTGCAGCTGAAGAAAGCAAGCATATTTGTCCACTCCCAAGTTTATAACAGTAAGAGAAACTTAAAAAATTACCAACTTAAGGTACAATGTATCTGAATGGAAGAACACGTGATTAACATGTTATTAATCGTTATTAAATGAGCGTTCCAAAAGATTAATCACCATTAGAAATTTTAATCATACAACACCACTAAAAATAACATATTATAACTTCACTGTCTTTAATGTTTTGCTGACAATATGATTGTCAGATGCCGAAGTGAGATACAGTGGAGGATCCACATCTCAAACTGCTTGGCTTTACAGTCACTAATACACAAATTCTGCATACAGGAATATTAAAATACAGACAAGATCAATTCAAGTAAAATGTTGTCCCCTCAATCTTTCTTATCATACAACACTGGCATAACATTCAGTTTGTTCTTCTCTATAAATTTGCAAAATGATTTACAGCAAACAAAATCATGCAGCATTTTAATAGCTCTTTTTATGTAATGTTTTCTAGGGGCTCTGATGGCACAGAAGTGAAGTGTGAATTGTTTTAGTGCTTTGTTGATAATTAGTTGTTTCTCTCTGTCAGGGCTATGAAGTACACTTGAACACTCTGTATACAGCACATGGATTTTTAAATTCACCCATGGTCAGCTCGTGGGAGAAGTTTTTGAATTACAGCAAGAACAAAAATTAAAACAGTTTGCTTTCAAACAAACATGGTAAATGTTGCTGGAGAAGTCTTCCTAATGCAGAGCAGCAAAGAGTTATGTAGTCACACAACAATATTTATATTTTCTTGAGAATTATCCACAACAAAACAATTTTAACTTGTCCTAAAAAAACGTAAATGAGAGGAACATAGTCCAAAAATACTAATGCTCTGTAAGTGCATTTATAAAAGAACACTCACTAGGAGATCCATCCATCCATCCATTTTCTACCGCTTTCCCGGGGGTCTGGGTCGCAGAGGCAGCAGCTCAAGCAAAGAAACCCTGACTTCCCTCTCCAGGTCACCTGCTCCAGCTCTTCAGAGAGGATACCAAGACGTTCCCAGGACAGCTGGGAGACATAGGGGCAGATTTACTAACGCAGTGCAAATTAGCGAGTGCGTAATTTAGACAGAGTGCCAAAGGGAGTGATCAGTTTTTGCCGGTGATCTACTAACAACACGCAAAATTATAAACACAGGCGCAGTCACTTCATTTCAATAATGCCCAACCATCCACCTAGAGCACTGCAAAATTGCGCACAGGCACAGCTGATGAGGTAGTGGGTCATCAACACAGGCACTGCCAATTCGGAGGAGCACAATATATAAATTTTTTTTTTATTATTTTTGTTGAAGTGTAAACCCTACTAAAATAGGTTATTTTTGTTCATTATATTTCAAAATTTAGATTTTCATTTAACATGGCAGACTTTTTTGTTTAATATGATAAATGAAACATTTGTATTGTGGTGAACACTCAATGGACCTGTTGGACCGGTTCTGTGACTCACATTTTAGGTCAGAACAAAGGCAGGAAGCTTAGCCTTGTTATGCAAGGCTGGAGACTGTGGGGTTCGATTAAAGGATGCGTGGGAGACAGTGGAAGTGATATCATGGAGGGAAATGCATTGTGACTGTCTTTATTATGCCAGGTGGTGAAATGCATTGTGACTGTCTTTATTATGCAAGGTGGTCTGTGGGACATGTGATCTATGAGGTGTGAAGTCCCTGATATTTAAGGACGAGAGTTACTGTTTCATTCTCTCTTTTTTCTGCTTTGAAATGTTGGAGATGTGAATAAAGCTGACTCTGAGAAAGAACGCTGCCTCGTCATTTTCACATCTTCCACAGTATCTAATTTATAAAAAGGACTTCTCATGAATAAATTGATTATTTGACCAAAGTGTTTACTTTATTAACACTAGAACCATCATGGTCTGATGTAGGCCTTTTCCACCAAGATGGTTCCAGTGCTTAACTGGAGCCACAGCCTGACTTGGCACCAGTTCTTTGGTTTTTGACCGGCTAAGCACAAGTCCCAGGCTCTCAAAAGTGGTGCTAACCTGGCCCCAACTCCTACCTGGGTGAACCAGTTGACGCTGTTAATGTCCACTTCCGTGGGCGTGGTTAATTGACCAGCTTCAAAACATTACTGACCACCATGTTGCATTTCAAACAGCAGAGCAAGCATGATGGATTCCAAAACCAAACAGATTTGGAGCAAAGAGGAGACACATTTCCTGGCTGTGTCCCTGGCTCTATGGACATGAGCAGAAGTACAAGATAAGCTGGAGGGGGCAACTCGGACAAAGCCCATTTTGATCTGATGAACTGTTTAGGCCAGCCAACCGGGACCATCAGTAACTGCCATGGATGAGTTGTACAAACTGCTCAAAACGCTATTGGTAAGTGTATTGTCTTTAAAATTCCAAAAGTTAATGAATATATATATCCGCGGGGCAGTGCAGTGGCGGAGTGGTTAGCGCTGCAGCAGCACAGACTCACCCTTGGCCAGGGGATCCTGGGTTCGATCCCAGCCCCCGACCAACAGTGATCTGTGTGGAGTTTGCATGTTCTCCCCATGTCTGCGTGGGTTTACCCCGGGATTTCTCCGGTTTCCTCCCACGTGCCAAAAACATGCAAGGTAAGTTAATTGGCATCAAACTGGGGATTCTAAATTGTCCTTAGGTATGACTGTGAGAGTGAATGGTTGTCTGTCTCTCTGTGTTGGCCTTGTGATGGACTGGTGGTCTGTCCAGGGTGTACCCTGCCTCTCGCCCAAAGATGCTGGGATAGGCTCCAGCCCCCCCGCAACCCGAAAAGGATTAAGCAGAAGAAGATGGATGGATGGATGGATATATCCGCTTGTACTGAAATGTAACGACCAAAGTGCGGATATTTTTTACTCACTCTTGTGCCTATAGTATTTTCTGTTAGCTATGCTAGCAAGCTAACAGTGCTTTTACCACGACCAAATGTTTCTCCTCGCCATAAAGAAATGCTTGTTAGCATACATCTTATGATAACGATATCTTATGTATGTAGGCATATATCTTCCATTGTTGTGGGAGTCTCATACTCATTATCCTGTCGATGATTGGCACTGGTTCCTCATCAAGCATTGCTGCTATCTCTTTTCTAACTGCAAAGCCCACTCCTGCATCTCTCCTTTCTTGAGTTGACGTCCCACTCCAAAAGAAGATGTACACATGATCTTTCAAACTGTCATATCCTGGCAATCTTGTTTCACTAAGTGCAGCTATGTCTACATTGTACGTGTTCATTTCCAAGGCCACAAGCACGGTCTGTCTTTCTGGGCACTGTGATGTTGATCTGTCCAACAGAGTGCGTATATTCCTTTCTGCTACACACACGGCTGCTGTTTTCCTCTTCTTTTCTCTTCCTGCTCCTAACTTACTTTTCGCTGCCTGTCGGAGTGTGAACAGATCAGCGCAGACCTTGTTAACCCAGGCAACGTCCAAGCTGGTATGAATTGCTTTCTGACTGACCATTTCATGAAACTGCATGCAAAGTATTTGAGCACCGCTAGCTTTTGCTGGACTAGCAGCACATTCTTGGCAGATAGAGGTATTCAATTCAGTTCATTTCAGTTTTACTTATACTGCACCACATCACAACAGAGGCCGTCTCATGGTGCCAGAGTGCAGAGAAAAACCCCACAGTCTCAGAAAAACCCAGCAATCAGACGATCCCCTATGAGCAAGCACTAAGCGACAGTGGAGAGAAAAAACTCCCATTTGGCAGGAAGAAACCGCAGAACCAGGCTCAGGGAGGGGCAGTCATCTGCTGTGACTGGCTGGGGGTGAGGGGATAGGGAGGATGGAGAGGGCAGACATAAGAACATAACAGTAAGGTGCCAAGTACATTATTGGAGGTCAACCAGCAGTATGGATCAAATAACAACAGAACAAAAGTGGGGATAAAAGACACAAAATCCCTCCTTAAATGTAAGCTGTATTAAAAAAGAAGGATTTTACCCTGTTCTTAAAAACAGAGACTGAGTCTGACTCCCGGACCCAGAGTGGTAACTGGTTCCAGAGAGAAGGAGCTTGGTAGCAGAAGGCTCTGCCTCCCACTGTACTTTTGGAGATTCTGGGCACGACAAGTAAGCCAGCATTTTGGGAGTGTAATGCTCTATTAGGATGGTAAGGTAATATCAGATCTTTTATATATTGGGGGGCCTGATTATTAAGAGCTTTGAAAGTAAGAAGAAGGATTTTAAACTTGATTCTAAATTCTATGGGAAGCCAGTGAAGGGAGGACAGAACCGGAGAGATATGATCTCTTTTTCTAGAACCAGTTACAACTCTAGCAGCAGCATTTTCAATCAACTGAAGATTTTTTAAGGATACTTTAGGACAACCAGATAATAACGAATTACAATAATCTAATCGAGAGCTGACAAAGGCGTGGATCAGTTTCTCAGCATCATTTAAAGACAAGATGCTCCTGATCTTGGCAATATTGCACAGATGATAGAAGGCAGTCTTAGAAAGAATGTTAATATGTGAATTAAAGGACAAATCTTGATCAAAAATAACTCCAAGGTTCCTCACAGAACTATTCAAAGTGAGAGTGGCAGCATCTAAATTAAAGGCATAATTTGAGAAGGAATTTCTAAGATGTTTTGGGCCAACAAGAATGACTTCAGTCTTATCAGAGTTTAATAGTAGAAAATTACAAGTCATCCAAGCTTTGATGTCCTTAAGACAGGCATCTAACTTGGCTAATTGATTATAATCATCGGGCTTCATTGACAGGTATAGTTGTGTGTCGTCTGCGTAACAGTGAAAATGTATACAGTGCTTTCTGATGATATTGCCTAACAGGAGCATATATACACTAAAAAGAGTAGGGCCCAACACAGATCCCTGTGGAACTCCATGACTGAGCCTAGAGTTGGAAGAAACTACATCGTTAATGTGAACAAACTGAAACCTATCAGACAAATAAGATCTAAACCACTGCAACGGAGATCCATTTAGTCCAGCAAAGCATTCTAATCTATCAAGTAGAATGGCATGATCGACAGTGTCAAAGGCTGCACTGAGATCTAAAAGAACAAGAACAGAGACAAATCCATTATCAGATGCGATCAGGAGGTCATTAGTGACCTTCACCAAAGCAGTTTCAGTGCTGTGATTAGCTCTGAACCCAGAGTGAAACACCTCAAACAAACCAACTCTCTGCAAATGGTCAGTTAGTTGCGCAGCAACAACTCTTTCCAAGATTTTTGAAATGAAAGGCAAATTAGAGATTGGTCGATAATTGACCAAAACTCCTGGATCGAGAGTCGGTTTTTTGAGTAAGGGTTTAATTACAGCAGTTTTAAAAGCCAGTGGTACATAACCCAGAGTTAAAGAAGAATTAATTATAAGAAGAATACGGCTACCAATAATTGGAAAGATGATTTTAAATAACCTAGAAGGAATAGGGTCTAAAAGGCAAGATTTTTTTTTTTTTTTTTTTGTTACTTATTTGTACCCGTAGGTAGACTTGGTTTGCAGTCTGGTGACAAGCCACCGGCTGCTGGTCGCTGCATGCGCGAGCGCCCTAAACCTACATGTTTTTGGTATGCAGGAGGAAACCGTAGAAATCCCGGAGTAAACCCACGCAACACGGGGAGAACATGCAAACTCCACACAGCTCACTGTTGGTCGGGGGCAGGGATCAAACCCACGATCTCATGATCCCCGCGATCCCCCGGCCGAGGGTAAAACTGTGCTGCCACAGTGCTAAACCACTGCGCCACCGTGCAGCCACACAGAACCACACAGATGAAGACTTAGATGAGGAAATTATTTTATCCAACTCTAAGAGGTCGATTGGAGTAAACTTATCTAAGCAGATAACAATTGAGGGAGCTGTAGAAGTTAATGTACTTGAGTTTACGGTAGTAAGAATCTGACTGATTTCATCTCTAATAGATAAAATTTTAAGATTGAAAAAGTTCAGAAAGTCCTGACTAGAAAACTCAGGGGGGATGCAAGGATTGATCGAGTCCTGGCTCTTTGTAAGCCTGGCTATAGTGTTGAAGAGAAACCTGGGGTTATTCATGTTCGCTTCTATTAATGCAGAATAATAGCTTGATCTAGCTTTTCTAAGAGATTTTTTATAGATTAGGAAAAGATTTCTCCACGCTAAGTAAAATTCACCTGAATTAGTTGAACACCATTTCCTTTCCAGTTGACAAGTTTTCTGTTTTAGGCCACAAGTTTCTGAGTTAAACCAAGGGATTAGAAATCTCTGGTTAGACTTTTTCTTTTTTGAAGGGGCTACCAAATCTAGAGTCCGATGCAGAGAGGCTGTCACACTATCAACCATGCCATCAATCATGAATGGAGCAGACTCTCCATTTATTTTTTCTGTTGTTTCTGTTGTGTTGACCCATGGCATAGAGGAGACAATCTGCAAAAATTTAGCAACAACGTCATCAGAAAGACATCTGCTGTAGTAGTATTTTCCTTTAGGAAACTAGTGATCAGAGATAATGAAATCAAAAATTAACAGACAATGGTCAGACAGTATAGGATTATGAGGGGACACTACCAGATTTTCAATATCTATACCATAAGTCAGAACAAGGTCCAATGTATGGTGTGTATGATGGGTAGAATTTTTTACTTTCTGGAAAAACCCCATTGAGTCTAAAATTGAATTGAATGCCTTATTAAGACAATCACTCTCTACATCAACATGTACAGACGTGGACAAAATTGTTGGTACCCCTCTGTTAATGAAAGAAAAACCCACAATGGTCACAGAAATAACTTGAATCTGACAAAAGTGGTAATAAATAAAAATTCTATGAAAATTAACCAGTGAAAATCAGACAGTGCTTTTGAATTGTGGTTCAAGAGAATTATTTTAAAAAACAAACTCATGAAGGGGACTTCCGGTCTGGACACCATGGTGATAGCAGCTTAACGCTGAAGCTTCCAGACCCGATCCGTGAAAATACCTTGAAAATCAGATTTAACGGATTTTTGGAAGAGTGAAAATCAAAAGACAATTATTATGCCTAAAGGAAAACAGAAGAGATCGACATTTACCAGGCCAAGACACGCATCGTCCAGAGAATCTGACCCAGAGGACATCCACTCAGAAGAGGAGGAGCTGAATGAAGCTAGCAACAAGGTTAGCTTAAAAATGGTACTTCAAGAATTAAGACAATTTTGCCGTGAGTGTTGGGCCAAATTTCGTGAAATTAAAGACGAAATAAAAAGGACAAACAGCAGAGTGGACCAGGCTGAGGACCGAATCATGGAAGCAGATGAAATAATAAAAGGGCTGGAAGAAACCGTGCTGGATTTACTTAAACGACAGTCAAGACTGGAGGCTAAGCTAACCGACCAAGAAGGAAGACTAAGAAGAGACAACATAAGAATTCATGGTCTGAAAGAAGGAGTCGAGGACGGTTTCACCACAATGGCTGCATGCGTGGAATCCATACTGAGAGAGAAGTTGGAAATTCCCCAATCCACCGACTTTAAGATAGAAAGGGCGCACCGTACATTAGCCCCAAGGCCGTCGGCGGAAGCGCCACCAAGATCGGTGGTGGTGAAGTTCTCCAACTCCAGAATAAAAGATGAGGTTGTAAGACTGGCTTGCCAGAAAAAAGGATTTATGCACCAAGAGAGAAAAGTTTTTGTGGAGCACGACTACGCCCCGAGGTCCTTAAAAAGCGTTGGGAATACAACGACGCTAAAAAGGTACTACGAGAGAAGAAACTACGCTTTCAAACTCCATTTCCAGCGAAGCTGCGGGTTTTTTACGGGGCTGAGACGTGTCTCTACAACTCGGTGGAAGAAGCAACCATGGATATGGTGAGAAGAGGGCTCCCGGTAACAGTGTATAAACCCGCAGCAGACCCGATCGAAAGAATCAAGGCTCAAACGTGGTCCACACAGAGACCCTCAAAATCCACGAGCCAGCAGCGGGAAACCCAGTGCCAGGGCTATAAGGAAAAACTGAGCGTTTTCAGGAGGGAATAACGATATTTTTAGTCAATCTGTGCATCCAAACCTCCTCCTACAAGGTAACAAACATTGAAGGAGATGCAGAATCAGCAAATATCAAGTGGTAAAACATTTCATGGAACAGACATAATATTAGAAACAAATAAGTCTTTAAAAAAAAAAAAACTTGTTAAAATAGAAATGTGACAATGAACCACATGATCTGGGGCTGCACGGTGGCACAGTGGTTAGCACTGCGGCAGCACAGTTTACCCTTGGCTGGGGGATCGTGGGATCGTGGGTTCGATCCCAGCCCCCGACCAACAGTGATCTGTGTGGAGTTTGCATGTTCTCCCCGTGTATGCGTGGGTTTACCCCGGGATTTCTCCGGTTTCCTCCCACATGCCAAAAACATGCAGGTTAGGTTAATTGGAGACTCTAAAGTGGCCCTAGGTGTGAATGTGTGTGTGAATGGTTAAGGGATAGCGTCGTATCATGGCTGCTTTCATCCATCCAGGTGGTGGATGACCCTCAATTTCCCCTCTGGGGATCAATAAAGTATACTAAATCTAAATCTAAATCTAAATGATCTCTCCACACTAACAAATACTGTACTAAAGTGATTGTTTGCTGTGATGGTGGTGGGAGGTTGCACACAATTTCATAGGGTATAGGCATAAAAAAAAAAATAAATAAATAAAATCATTACAAGTTTCGATTGGGATCTGAAATTCACGTTAAAAACATGGGACAACTTACAGGGGTAAGAGAGGGCCCTCAACACGTAACAGAGTTTGAGGAATTTCCCTCAGAGCCAACACACCATCAAGGCTCTTCTAAAGTCACTAAAAAGACCTCAGCTCAGGAAGATCTTTTGTCAGTTTTTTGTTTTAAAGTTTTATATACTATGTTCGTAATGTTTTTTATGTTCTTAATGTTCTTTCAGTTTCTGAGTAGCATAAAAGAGGGCCACCACACTGTTATAATAAATAAGACAACACAATGGAGAAACAGGGTGTAACCAAAATAATCTCATATAATGTAAAAGGGATCCTGAATCCAGTTAAAAGATCCAAGATTCTAGGCAAATGAAAAAAGACAAAGCAGGAATAATATTTTTACAGGAAACCCACCTAACAGACATGGAGCACACTAAACTTAATAGACAAGGGTTTAAAATGATCTCTTCGTCTTCATATAAGTCAGGGAGGAGGAGGGGGGTAGTGACATTGATCTCAACCAAAATTATATTTGAAAAAAAAAAAAATCAGAACACAAAGATAAAGAAGGGAGATTCAGCATGGTACTTGGTTGGCTAGAGGGAGAAGATATCATCCTGCTGAATGTATATGCATCTCCAGGGGCTAACTGGAAATTTTATAAAAATGTATTTGACCTAATGATAACTAAAGCCCAAGGTTTAGTGATATGTGGTGGAGACTTCAGTCTAAGACTGAATCCATACTGGGATGCATCAGATAATTCTCCACATCAAAATAACACTCAAAGTAGAAAAACCCCGGATGCTACTAAAAGAAATGGGAATCTGTGACGTGTGGAGGGAATTCAACCCCAGTGTAAAAGATTATACATTTTACTCAGCACCACATTCATCATACTCAAGGACTGACTATTTTTTTATGTTTAATATAGACATTGGAAGAGTAAAAACATGTAAAATAGGACTGATGGATCTCTCTGACCACAGTCAGAAAGATCTCCAGAGAGATCAGACTATATAAGATAAGATAAGATAAGCCTTTATTAGTCCCACAACGGGGAAATTCCAGGATTGCAACAGCACAGGGATAGCAACACTCAGAGCAACAATCAGAAGGCAAGAAAAAAAAACCAAGCAAGCGAGAGCAGCTAATATACATATGTACATATTACTATAAAATATATATACACACACACACAGACACACAGTGCAGAGCATTGTAGCTGGATGGAATAAATATATGAATATATGAACACACAGTGCAGAGCATTGTAGCTAGATGGAATAAATATGTAAATATATAAACACCCACAGTACGGAGCATTGCAGCTAGGTGGAATAAATATGCAAGTACTGTATATAAACACACACAGTGCGGAGCAATGTAGCTAGATGGAATAATATGTAGATATATAAAAACACAGTGCGGAGCATTGTAGCTAGATGGAATAAATATATAGATATATAAATATAAACACACCCAGTGCTGAGCATTGTAGCTAGATGGAATAAATATATAGATATATAAATATAAACACACCCAGTGCAGAGCATTGTAGCTAGATGGAATAAATATGTAAATATATAAACACACACAGTGCAGAGCATTGTTGCTAGGTGGGATGAAACAGCATAACCGTCTATTTAGTTATCCTACATGGTATGATTATGTGCCCATACATATTCTCACCCTCCATAGCGACCGGTATGTTCCTAGTTGTATGCCGGAGGGGACCATTGTGTAAGTCTATTGCATCTTTTGCATTCAAAAAAAACTATTAGTTTGTTACGTCTTTTTGCTATCTCTGCGAGCAGCCCTGCTTAGGTTGTACAGTCTGACAGCCGTTGGTAGGAAGGACCTACGAAACCTCTCGGTTGTGCACCTGGGATGATGTAGTCTGCTGCTAAATGAGCTCCTCAGTGCATCCAGTATGTCCTGCATAGGGTGGAACTCGGACTCCAGCAGAGATGACAGTTTAGCCACCGTCCTTCTCTCTCCTATCTCCTCCATCGGATCAAGGCGTTGCCCCAGGACAGAGCTAGCTTTCTTAATCAGTTTGTTCAGTCTCTTCCTATCGGCTGCAGTAATGCCACTGCCCCAGCAGACCACTCCAAAAGTGATGGCTGATGCCACCACCGTGTCATAGAATGACTTCAGTAGCGCCCCTTGTACACCAAAAGACCTGAGTCTCCTCAGCAGGAACAGCCTGCGCTGTCCCTTCTTGTAGAGTGCGTCAGTATTGTGTGACCAGTCTAGTTTATTGTTCAGATGAATACCCAGGTACTTGTAGGATGTCACCATCTCGATGTCTGTTCCCTGTATATTTACTGGTGCTGTGAGGGGCTGCCCATGCCTGCGGCAGTCCACCACCAGCTCCTTAGTTTTCCTCGCGTTGATCTGGAGGCAGTTCCGATGGCACCAGTCCACAAAGTCCTGGATAAGCCCTCTGTACTCAGCTTCATCTCCGCTGGAGATGAGACCAACGATCGCAGAGTCATCAGAGAACTTCTGTAGATGGCAATGTGTTGTGTTGTGTGAGAAGTCCGCAGTATAAAGAGTGAACAGGAAGGGAGCCAGCACCGTTCCCTGGGGGGCCCCCGTGCTACTGATGATCGTGTCGGAAACACAGTCCCGGGTTCTCACAAACTGAGGCCGGTTCGTGAGGTAGTCCAGGATCCATGATGACAGGTGCTGGTCCACCCCTGCGCGCAGCAGCTTGTCCTTCAGGATCATCGGTTGGATGGTGTTGAAAGCACTGGAGAAGTCAAAGAACATGATCCTCACCATATTCCCGGGCTTCTCCAGGTGGGACAGAGAACGGTGAAGGAGGAAGATCACCGCATCCTCCACCCCAATGCCATGCTGGTAGGCGAACTGGAGTGGATCCATCGCTGGTTCCACCAGGGGGCGGAGATGAGCAAGGAGCAGTCTCTCCAGGGTCTTCATCAAGTGGGACGTCAAGGCCACCGGTCTGAAGCTGTTCAGGTCTTTGGGGTGGGAAGTTTTTGGTACAGGTACCACACAAGATGTTTTCCACAGCTGTGGTACCCTCCCCAGTTTCAGGCTCATGTTGAAGATATACGTCACAATCCCACACAGCTGGTCTGCACAGGACTTGAGGAGCTTTGCGCTGATGCCGTCCGGTCCCGACGCCTTCCTCGCCTTGATCTTCCTCAGCTCCGTCCTCACCTGGGTCTTGGTCAGGGTCAGGATGGGGGGCTGTGTGTTGGGAGTGGGGGGGGTGTCGGTGGAGTGGGGAGTGGGCAGCAGGACTTGATTTCTTAGTGGCAGCAGTGGTTGTTGTGCAGACAGGGGGGAGGGCGGTTGGTCAAATCTATTGAAAAACAGATTCAGGTTGTTCGCCCACTCCCTGCCCCCCGTGGCCTGGGGGGAGGTATTCTGGAGCCCAGAGATGGTTTTGAGGTTTTTCCAGACCCCGCTGATGTCGCTCTGTTGCAGCTTGTCCTCCATCTTCTTCCTGAAGCTGTCCTTGCCTTCTCTGATCTTTCTCCTCAGCTCCCTCTGTACGGACTTCAGCATCTCCCTGTTCCCCGACCTGAAGATCCTCTTCTTCTCTCTCAGAAGTGTTTTTATCTCAGGGTTGATCCAGGGTTTGTTGTTTGAGTGACGCCGTATGGTCTTGGTGGGAACGGATTTGTCCACACAGAAGCTGAGGTAGCCCGTGAAGGTGTGAATGAGGCCATCGATGTCCTCACCATGTGGATCGCAGAGCTGCTTCCAGGCAGTGGCTTCAAAACAGTCCTTTAGAGTGTCCATTGTCTCCTCAGACCATAACTCCACAGTGTGCATGGCCGGAGGTTGTCTGTGCACTAGGGGTTTGTACACCGGTCGGAGATGAACCAAGTTGTGATCCGATCTCCCAAGTGGGGGGAGTTGCGATGAGGTGTACGCCTCCTTAGTGTTTGCGTAGAACAAATCCAGTGTTTTATTGTCTCTAGTGTGGCATGTGACATACTGGGTGAAAGTGGGCAGAATGGGAGACAGTGAAACGTGGTTGAAATCGCCTGAGATGAGGAGAAGAGCATCTGGGTGTTCTGTCTGCAGCCTGCTGGTTACTGAATGGATGACGTCACGCGCTGTCCCAGCGTTCGCCGTCGGATTTGCATAAACAACAATGCAGATCACGTGTGAGTGTTCTCTCGGGAGATATGTAGGCCTCATGCTAACAGCTAGCAACTCAATGTCTTTGCTGCAGTGTCGTTGTTTAACAGTGATATGTCCCGGTCTACACCAGTTGTTGTTAACATACATTATCACTCCACCGCCCCTAGTTTTGCCACTCTCTGGTGTTCGGTCAGCTCGTATCATGTGAAAACCCTCCAGCTCAATGTTAGCATCTGCTGCTAGTTCAGTTAGCCACGTCTCAGTAAACAAAAGGAGAGAGCACTCCCGGTAAGTGCTATCATAACGGGAGATAGCCGCTAGCTCATCTAACTTTCCCAGTATCGACCGTACATTTCCCATGACAACAGATGGAAGGGAGGGTCTGTACCTTATATTTTTTTGTCCTCCGCCTTACTCCAGCCCGGCAGCCGCGGCGTTTTCGCCTCAGTTCTCTCGGTATGTCGAGTTTTTCCAGTGGGACCGGGTGGTGGTTAAATGCTAGCAGCTCTTCCCTGTTGTATCGAATCCTGCTATAAACAGTGGCTCCGTCCACCGGCTCAGGAGACATTTGGGACGATCTGTGTGTCCGTGATATAAGTGGGGTGAAAAAAAAAAGTGATCAAAAGAGAGAGGAAGGGAAAAAAAAAAAAAAAAACTCGGAATCGAGCCGCTGTTGCAAAAGGCAGCCGACTGGTGTGGCGCCGAGAGAATACCCCTTATATGGACTTAAGTATCCAAAAATACACAAATAATACATTTTCTTGAAGGTTAAATTAAAATGTGCTGAAAGGACCACTGAAAGATGAATTGGAATCAGATATTCTCAGATATTTGGAAGAAAATGATAATGGAGAAGTATCCCCTTTAATACTGTGGGACGCATGCAAAGCTGTAATAAGGGGAAAGATTATCGCAAAACTGGCAATCCAAAAGAAACTGAGACAAGAAAAACTAATCACATTAGAGTCAGAACTTAAGAAACTAGAAAAAGAGCACAAAGACAACACTCATTCTAATGACTCGCTCAAAATTAAGGAAATTAAAAAACAAATAAATGAGATCTACACAATAGAAATACAGAAGAAACTTACATTTCTGAAACAAAAATACTATGAAACAGGTAGCAAATCGGCAAAATTACTCGCCTATAAATTGAGGAAACAACAAACAGAGAGAGCAATCTACAAAATCAGAGACCCAGTATCAATGGAAATACAATTTAGAATTCAGGAAATTCTTAAAAGCTTCGAGAACTACTACAAGAACTTGTACTCCCTCAAAAAACATAAAAACGCATCCGAAGCCTTCCTAAATAGATTAAACCTTCCCCAACTTACTGAGTCACAAAATAAAACACTATTGTCAGAAATACAACCTAAAGAATTAGAAAAAGCAATTATGAAACTTAAAGCTAACAAATCCCCAGGAGCAGATGGCTTTACAGCAGAGTGGTACAAAACCTGTAAACAGCAACTATCTCCTCTCCTCCTGAAAACATTTAAAAGGAACCCCGATTATATTGGCATGTTAGCTCTATATGCTTTATTTTTATGTTAGTAACATAACTATAATATAATTTTTTTGAAAATAATTCCCAGTTTTATATATTTTTTAAAAAACTTTATTACGATGTAAATCGCCATTTTTGTTTATGTCGCAATGCATTCTGGGTAGTGACGTAGAATGGTTGCAGCCATTTTTTCTGTCTTATACAAGCCAAGAAGCGAAGCTACAAACTACTGCCATTTGTCAGTGAAAATGCCACATTGCGCGGCTTTTGAATGTAATTTCCAATCAAAGGGAAATAAAGAGAGCGGGGTAAGCCTCCATAGCTTTCCTAAAGCAGGAAAGTTGAGGAAAAAGTGGGGGTGGCAGCGGCTCAGGAGGTAGAGCAGGTCATCTAATAACCCGAAGGTTGGCGGTTCGAATCCCGCTCTCCCCAGATATCCTGCCGTTGTGTCCCTGGGCAAGACACTTCACCCGCATTGCCTCCAGTGCCCATAACACTGGGTTTGAATGTGTAAAAATGTTTAAATGCTCTGTGGTGGCCGGAGAGGCCGTTGGCACAGATTGGCAGCCACATTTCCGTCACTCTGAGTGTCTGTGATCACGCGCTATAGCGCATGCTTGATAAAGCTGACATATATACACTACCGTTCAAAAGTTTGGGGTCACTTAGAAATGTCCTTATTTTTGAAAGAAAAGCACTGTTTTTTTCAATGAAGATAACTTTAAACTAATCAGAAATACACTCTAATATCTAATATACATTGCTAATGTGGTAAATGACTATTCTAGCTGCAAATGTCTGGTTTTTGGTGCAATATCTACATAGGTATATAGAGGCCCATTTCCAGCAACTATCACTCCAGTGTTCTAATGGTACAATGTGTTTGCTCATTGCGTCAGAAGGCTAATGGATGATTAGAAAACCCTTGTGCAATCATGTTAGCACAGCTGAAAACAGTTTAGCTGGTTAGAGAAGCTATAAAGCTGACCTTCCTTTGATCAGGTTGAGTATCTGGAAAAAATTATTATTTCAAATACAAATCATTATTTCTAACCTTGTCAATGTCTTGACTATATTTTCTATTCATTTTACAACTCATAGTGGTAAATAAGTGTGACTTTTCATGGAAAACACAAAATAATTGTCTGGGCGACCCCAAACTTTTGAACGGTAGTGTATTAATCACGCTATGATAAAGCATGATATCGCTCAAAGCGCACGAGCGCTGAAGCGAATCACGGTTCAAATTTTGTCACGCATACCTGTCAAGTGATACGGAATCGACGTATTTTAATATGGGGAAAATGCAATTTTAGCAAATACGGGCATATTGCCATTTCTGTACGCCAAAAAGAAAAATATACGGGAAAAAAAATTATTGAGAGTGTGGAGGAACACCTCGTGTGTGACCCCCACAGCGTACGGGGCTGGCAGAACGCTCAGCGTGAGCAATTATCAGAACAGTGAGAGGTATGGACTGATCACTATGCAGATGCGCCTCACACCCTCTTTCGTCCTGCACCTCCGGAACAGAGAGGAATCCTGACGCCAGTAATCCTGCGGCTGATATGTGTGACTCTAATGCAAATGTCCATGCTTTACTGCTGTATACTGTGATGCTAATGTGCCATGCATGCATTGTCTGAGCTGGGTATATAAGTTGACTGCATATCTCTTGCTGTCTCTCTTTTTGATCACTCGCATTGTTTGTTGCTGACTTTGAGACGCAGGGCTCGCTCCAGCACACAGCGCTGAGCGAGCCTCGTGGAGGATGAGTAAAGCACCCTTTTAAACTTCAGTTCGCCGTGTCCACCTGCACTTATTTTGTTCCTCCTGCCACAGCGTGCTGGAGCGATATCGTGCTTTAGCATAGCGTGATTAATACATATGTCAGCTTTATCAGGCGTGCGCTATAGCGCGTGATCAGACACTCAGAGTGACAGAAATGTGGCTGCCAATCTGCGCCAACGGCCTCTCCGGCCACCACCCAGCATTTAAACATTTTTACACATTCATACCCAGTGTTATGGGCACTGGAGGCAATGCAGGTGAAGTGTCTTGCCCAGGGACACAACGGCAGGATATCTGGTGAGAGCGTGATGCGAACCGCCAACCACCGGGTTATTAGACGACCTGCTCTACCTCCTGAGCCGCTGCCGCCCCACTTTTTCCTCAACTTTCCTTCTTTAGGAAAGCTATGGAGGCTTACCCCGCTCTCTTTATTTCCCTTTGATTGGAAATTACATCCAAAAGCCGCGCAATGTGGCATTTTCACTGACAAATGGCAGTAGTTCATAGCTTCGCTTCTTGGCTTGTATAAGACAGAAAAAAACGGCTGCAACCATTCTACGTCACTACCTAGAATGCATTGCGACATAAACAAAAATGGCGATTTACATCGTAATAAAGTTTTTTAAAAATATATAAAACTGGGAATTATTTTCAAAAAAATTATATTATAGTTATGTTACTAACATAAAAATAAAGCATATAGAGCTAACATGCCAATATAATCGGGGTTCCTTTTAACTATGTCCTCCACACAGGGGAAATCCCCCCCTCCTGGAGAGAAGGGGTCATTGCAGTCATACCTAAACCTGAAAAGGATAAACTAGACTGCTCCAACTACAGACCAATCAGTGTGTTAAATCAGGACTATAAGCTTCTTACCACTATCCTTGCCAAAAGGTTAGAAAATATACTGACAGACTTAATTCATTTAGACCAAACAGATTTTATAAGACAAAGACAGACACAAGATAACATTAGATGCACTTTACACATAATTCATCATATAAAAAAATATAATTTAAATGCAGCCATATTGGGATTAGATGCTGAAAAAGCATTTGATTCGGTTGACTGGTCTTTCCTATATAGAATCTTATCCAGTTTCAATTTTCATAACAACTTCATTAGAACTATCCAGGCATTATATAAAAAACCAACAGCTAAAATAAGGATTAACGGTAAATTATCATCATCTTTTGAACTGGAAAGAGGATGTCATCAGGGCTGCCCCTTGTCTCCACTGCTCTTTGCAATCTTCATAGAACCTCTGAGCCAATGGATAAGACAGAATAAAAAAATTCAAGGTATTACACTTGGTCAGAAGGAACATAAAATAGCACTCTTTACTGATGACATTTTAATATACCTGGGGCAGCCGGACACCTCTTTTCCAGAACTAATCTCAGTTTTTTCAGAGTATGGAGATTTTTCAGGGTACGAATTAAATATGCATTAAACCCAAATTTTAACATTCAACTATGACCCAAATCAATATTTACTAAGCAAACTCAAAACTAACTGGGAGATGGAATCTATGAAATATCTGGGGGTCAATATCCCGAAACAACTCAACAAAATTATAACACTAAACTATGATCCACTGATGGCAAAAATAAAATCTGATCTAGCAAGATGGAATATGATACCATTCTTGGGTACTGCACAAAGAATTGAAGCAGTCAAAATGAATATACTTCCACGTCTTCTATACCTTTTCCAAACAATACCGGTAGAACCTCCCAAAAAAACATGGCAAGAACTGGACAGAAGGATCTCAAGATTCATATGGCAGGGCAAGAGAAACTAGAATCAGATATAGAACCCTACTGAAGCAGATGATAAAATAAAGGCAGCAATGAGAGGTTTTAAGCAGGTTTATTAAATCACACCGCCATCACGGAGCTCGCCCCAGCGCCGTGCATGCATGTCGGGAGCGAGCCCGGAGGCTCTCAGCAAAGGGACACACAGTGCGTGTGCCAGCAGCAGCAGTTGAAGAGTGAGAGAATGAGTTACAGAATATGTGCGGTATTTATACCCAATTACAACAATACATGAAAGAGCATTCACAGCAGTTGGTATGGGCATTTGCATTTGAGAGACACAGTGAGAACAGGAAGCATGAACACAATGCATGAATGGGACATTAACATCACAATACTGAGCCGGAACAAGCCAGACGGAGCGGGGCTGCCTGTAGACATTAATACACACATTTCACTGTTCTGTTATTTGCTCTAGCCGAGTGCTGTGTCTGTCTCAGTCTGTTGTGGGGCTTGGCCCTGATCTCTCTGTGGGTTTGGTTCTGCTGTGCATGTACATATTATGTATTTTGTGCTGTTTCCTTAGCCACTGCCTGACCGGCAGCTGTTTGACAGCCGCTGTGACCTACTGTCGGTGAACTCTGCTGACAGTCTGCCGGTTCGGCCATGCCCCCTCTCTCTCTCATTTACATCAGCTGTTCCCAGCCCCATTTAACATCTTTCCTGCGCCTCGCCCAGGTGTTCCCAATTTGTTATGCCAGCGGTGTTTGTACTTAAGCAGCTCTTTGCTAATCAAACACCGCTGGACCATTATACGAGTTCACACAGGCGTTCTTCACCGTGAAACCGTCACGTCAGGAAGGAGAGTTTATGTGTGCTCGCTAGGGAACTTGGACTACTCGGACTGCTCCAGTGCCGTGAGTAAACTGTAGCGTTTCTGTGTGCAGTTGTGTTGCTATGCTAGAATCTTTTCCTTGTTCGGCACAACTGCTACGCTTTGGCATTCAATAGCCCAGTTGATTCTCCCCGCTCTGCCAAGCATCCTGGAGGACTCTTTGTTTACCCGAACTGTTTGCCATTTTGTCCAGTCTGTTTTTGTGGCCACGGTGCACAGTGGTTTGCCCGCTGCACGCAATTCATGTGAGCCCTTTTGTGCACAACTGTTACATTTCTGTAAGTCTTTATTTTTGAACTATTTGGTATCAATAAATGTGTGATTGGTGTAACCCAGCACGTAAGTCCATTATTCCTTCTCCTCCTCCGTGAGCTGTGGAAAAGCGCACAGGGAGTTTATGACATATGGGAGTTATTGTTTGATTTCATGTCCATCTTCTGGATCATCAGAGACAAGAATTCACACAAGGGTTTATTATGAGACTGATCAAATATTTTCAGTAGAATTAACTAAGGCTTAACTTACCAGCTGCTAAATTCTTAAGCTTAAGTCTTTGTTCATAAGAGTTTCCACCTCTATAAAACGTGGATGATGCCCTAACGAGGAACTGAGTATGATGAAAGTAAATCTTCATTCCTACTCACATTCATATTTACATTAATACGTATACCAACATTAAATTACCGATAAAAAC
Source organism: Pholidichthys leucotaenia (assembly GCA_020510985.1). Taxonomy (NCBI): domain Eukaryota; kingdom Metazoa; phylum Chordata; class Actinopteri; order Cichliformes; family Pholidichthyidae; genus Pholidichthys; species Pholidichthys leucotaenia. The sequence continues at coordinate 119,305,830 of CM035848.1, read as the reverse complement.
CCTTAATTTCACTAGAACAATATAGCACCTGGCGATCATTTTTTGGCAACTGATCACTTTTTGGCATGATATAACAGGCGACATCCGTCCTGTAATGCGCTGTAACACCACCTATTACAGAACTGATATAAATATAACATTTTAAAGTGTAGTCAATGCTAGCTAGTTGAGCTACAGACAACGTCTGATAATGGAAATATTGATTATTACCGGTCTCCTTAAACGTAGCCGCTGTTCTCTGTGATTAAGAATAAAACTGTTTTTGGATGGTAATACAGGTTTGAAACAATAAAAGCAGCACTCCCAAAGAGACAACAAACTCATCCATGTTGACAAGTTAACGCTGCTTCTTCTTCTCTTTTTACTTCTTCTCACTGTTGCCAACTCTTCAGTAAGGAAAGTAGATATTGGCTTTCCTAAAAGTCAACAAAAGTCAATAAATGATGTTATCACTTAATTTGCATAATTGGCAATTTGCATGTAATTGTAATGGATGCTGTAGTAGAGAAAAATAATGTCACGGGAGAGACAAAAAGTGAGTAAAAAACACCCTACATGACTTCCGATTATGGCGGCCACGTAGGAAGACGTGGTTCGCTCTGCTCTGCTACTAAAAATAAAAAGTTGGCAAATAACTCTCCCAATTGGAACAAAATCTATCCCAGCGTTTGGGCGCGGATATGCCGGTAAAGCCTAAGGCTGGGAAATTAGGTGGAGGAAAAATTGAACCGCCAAAACAGTCCAAGTTAACAGACTTCCACGTTCGTGACAAAGCAGAAAAATCTCCAGATATGGCGGAGCAAGCTAGTGGCGGAGTGGTGACTGCTGGCGAGGGCACAGGTGCGGTGCTCGCTGCCATTAGCGCAATGAGAGCAGACTTTTCCGCTAAATTTGATGGGATTATAGCAGCGATAGAAGGAATGAGGAAGGAAATAAGTGACTGTATGGAGCGAGTATCGCAGGTGGAGCTCCGAATTTCCAGCGCTGAGGATGACGTCACCAGCCTACAATTAAAGGTGCGCACATTGGAATTAAAAAATAAACGTCTGGAAGATAGTGCCCTGGACTTAGAATCCCGGTCAAGACGGAACAATCTGAGGCTGGTGGGCCTCCCAGAGGGAACAGAGGGACGGGACCCATGTTCCTTTTTGGAAAAGTGGATTCCAGAAGCGCTGAACAACGCAGAGCTGCAGTCATCGGTCGTCTTAGAGAGCGCCCACCGAATCGGCCCACTGAGAGATAATAAGGCACCACCGAGGACGCTGATTATGAAGTTCCTCAGCTACAGAGACAAGATGACGATCTCCAACGTGGCGCGAGCTAAAGGAGAAATTAAATATCAGGATCAACAGATGCGGTTTTACCCAGATCTGGCCACAGGAATCCAACAATTAAGGAAACAGTTTGACCCCGCCCGTAGAGAGCTGCGCAACCTCGGGATTCGTCATGGAGTGATTTATCCGGCAAGACTGCTGGTCACATATAAAGGGAGAACCCACACCTTCAAGACCCCTGAGGAGGCGCAGGTGTTTATCAAGCAGATCCAAGAAGAGACTGGTGGGAGCTAAGCATGAAGCATGAACAAAATATAAAGGTAGAATATTTAAGTATTTGCACAGGCATCTGACTGATCTGAAGCATATAGCAAGTTTACAAAATATACATTGTATTATATATAAAAAAAACTATGATGTACAAAGTTGCTATAAAATTTTGGAGTTAAGTTGGAAAACTACAGAAGAGAGTTAATGTTATGTCATTAAAAGCAGTGGGGGGCAATGGATCAGCGTTCTCGTCGCGCCCTCCGCCAGTACCCGGGCTTGCCTGGGGAAGCTAATGATCCTACCAGCAGACTAAATTCAAAGAGACGACGCCTCTGTGCCAAGTCAAAGAAGAATCCTAGTCACAGTCCTAAAGCCGAAAGCAAACAGCCCCAAGAGCACTTTGTGGTAGGATCTGCCCTTCGCATATTACAACTAAACGTTGAAGGCCTATCTGCAGCCAAGCGAAGCCTTATCGAAGTCCTCGCCTTCCAACATTCGATTGATGTAATCTGCCTCCAAGAGACTCATATTGGCACAGAGGAAGCTGGCCGCTTCACCATCAAAGGCTTTGACCTCCTGTGCTATGTTCTACATGCTAAACATGGACGTGCCACCTATGTGCGTTCTGACATAGTTGAAGCAAATCACCTGATAACAACACATTTCTCAGACACCATAATCATTGGTGGCTTCCATATTGTCAATGTGTACAAGCCCCCTAATGCCAACTGGGATCTGCAGGTCTTACCCACCCTACCCCACCCTGCCATCTATGTGGGGGACTTTAACAGCCATCACCCTGACTGGGGGTACCCAGCAGTGGACAGTGATGGGGAGGCACTTTCAGACTGGGCATCCAGAAATGACCTCGCTTTGATATACGACCCCAAACAAAGAGGAACCTTCCACTCTGCTAGGTGGAAGAAGGACTATTCTCCTGACCTGTGTTGGGTCAGCTCTTTGAATGGGGAGCCATATCCTACACAGATCCTCATTCTTGATGATTTTCCACACAGCCAACACCGGCCCCTGCTTGTACACATTGGCCTACAACTTCCAGTCATATACAGCCCAAGGAAGATGCGCTGGAACTTCCGCAAAGCCAACTGGAAGAAATTCAGTGAAACTCTGGACCGGAGCATTGTTACCATCCCACTCCACACCATCACTGTAGATGAAGCATACAACCGCTTCTGCAGCGCAATCTTCAAGGCTGCCCATACTGCAATCCCACGAGGCTACCGACCCCTCTATGTCCCATGTTTGGACGGAGAAAGTGCTGCCCTCCTACAATCCTATCAAACATCAGGGGACCCAGAGATAGCAGACCATCTCATTGAATCGCTAAATACAGCCCGGCGAAAGAAATGGGAGGAGACAGTTGCTGACCGGAGCTTTACCCACTCTAGCAGGAAATGTTGGAGCCTCATCCGTCGCCTAGGAGCTGCACAGAAGCCCCCTAGCCAAAGCCGAGCATCCGTCACACCCAACCAAGTTGCATCCCACCTACTGACTATCGCCAAAGCACCCCAAGACAAAGACACCAGAAGAGCAGTTACAACTGAGCTAAAAAAACACCAAAAAATGCCTGTAGAGGAGATGAACCCTGAACCCTTCGAGGCTGCTGAACTGGAGAAAGTCCTACAGGGCCTGAAATGTGGAAAGGCAGCAGGATACGATAACATCTTCCCAGAATTCATGAAGAATCTTGGCCCCCGAGCCCTAACCTGGTTGACACAATTCTACACAAGGATCACACAAACGAACTCGATCCCAAAGAAATGGCGGACAGCAAAGGTCATTGCCATCCCAAAACCTGGCAAAGACCACAAACTACCAGCAAGCTACCGCCCAATCTCCCTACTCAGCGTTCCTTACAAAATCATGGAGCGCCTAATACTGCAACGCATTTCCCCAGAAATAGAGGATATTCTAAGTGTGGATCAAGCAGGTTTCCGCAAGGACCGCAGTACAGGAGAACAAGTACTGGCCCTAACCACCTTCATTGAAAATGGCTTCGAGAGCAGACTGAAGACAGGGGCTGTGTTTCTCGATCTTACAGCCGCCTATGATACGGTCTGGCACAAAGGCCTCCTCCTGAAACTTATAAAGGCGATCCCTGCTTGGGCAACAGCAATTATAAAAACCCTGCTGACCAACCGAAGGTTCAGAGTCCACCTCAGTCAGAACACAAGTGCATGGAGAATGCAGAAAAACGGACTCCCACAAGGCTCAGTTTTAGCTCCAACTCTGTTCAACCTCTACATAAACGACCTGCCTACTACAAAATCCCGCAAATTCATCTATGCAGACGACATCTGTTTGGCATTCCAAGCACCAGACTTTGAACCACTGGAACGGGTGCTCACGGAAGATCTTGCTAAACTGGACCAGTTCTGCAAAATCTGGCGCCTAAAACCAAGCCCAGCAAAAACCGTCTCCAGTGTATTTCATCTCCACAATGCAAAAGCTGCCAGAGAACTAAACATCCACCTGAGCGGACTCAAGCTTAAGCATGCCCCAAATCCAACTTATCTTGGAGTGACCCTTGATAGGACCTTATCCTTCAAGGAACATCTAAAGGGGACGGCTGCTAAGGTGAAAGTACGAAACAACCTGCTCTGCAAGCTCGCTGGTGCAAAATGGGGGGCGGCAGTCTCCACCCTGCGCACCTCAGCACTGGCCCTTTCATACTCTGTAGCAGAATATTGTGCCCCTGTCTGGTCCAGGTCATCTTACACACACCATGTAGACACCCAGCTCAACTCAACCATGAGAACTATAACTGGAACAATCCGCTCAACACCACTCCCCTGGCTCTCTGTACTGTCAAACATAGCCCCTCCACACATCCGGCGAGCAGCATTAACTCAAAGGATGCTCCAAAAAGTTAAAGATTTTCCTCACTTACCAATCCATGCAGATATCTACACCCCACCCACTGCCCGACTTTCATCCAGACGGCCGATTTGGAAAAACCCTCCCCCAGCTGACTTTACCATCCAGACAGCTTGGCAAGAGGAATGGGAAACCAAGGAGGTCCCAAACAAACAGCTGGTGATAAACCCCAACCAACAGGTCCCGGGCACCAACCTCCCAAGGAGACAGTGGTCTACACTCAATCGCTTCAGGACTGGACATGGCCCCTGCTTGGCCAGCCTTCACAGATGGGGCAGTAGCCCTAGCCCACTGTGCACATGTGGAGAGGAGCAAACTATGGAACACATCATAGAGGCTTGCCCGCTCCAAAGACTGGAAGGAGGATTACACACCCTCCATACAGCAAACCAGGAGGCAACTGCTTGGCTTAAGGACTTTGCATTCGCTAAATAAATAAATTAAAAGCAGTAGAGTCAGGGTGATTGAGAGGAGAAAGAGTGGTTTTGACTGATCCTCGCGGGTGTGGACAGTAAATGGCTATAGCGGGAGACGGAATTTTTTTTTTTATTTTGGGGGGATTACCACGAATGTGGGAAGGGGGAATTTGTTTGTGTGTAGTTTGTAGGATGAATGTTCAACCACTCATGTTTTTGCTTCTCTGTATGAGCATGTTTATATTGCGAGGTAATCTCAAACTCCTTATTGATCATAGACCAAAGCATTCATCTTAATTTAACTTCATGGAATTGCAGAGGTCTACAAAATTTAAAAAAAACTTAAACAAGTTATGAATAAAATAAAAGACATAGGTTCAAAAATTGTGTTTTTACAAGAAACTCATCTAATAGAGGAGGATGTAAAAAGAATTAGGAGAAGATGGCAGGGAAGTGTGTTCACCTCATCATTTTCATCTTGAGCCAGAGGAGTTATGACTCTCATACATAAATCAGTCCCATTTCAAGTGAAAAATGTAATTGGAGACAAATTAGGAAGATATCTAATCATCCAAGGATCTTTGTTATTAGAAAATATAAATTTGGTGAACTTATACGGTCCCAATATAGATGATCAAAACTGCTTTGCTAATTTATTTCTTATTTTATCATCACTTACAGGGCAACATATAATAGCAGGGGATTTTAATTGTACATTGAACCCCGGTATAGACAGATCAACAGGACTGGACTGTACGCACAATGGATGCAGGATGATCATTAATCATTCTATGAAAGAATTGAGATTGCTAGATATATGGAGAGAAATGAAACCACAAGTTAAAGCCTACTCTTGCTATTCTAATACCTACAAGACATTCTCACGTATTGACTATTTTTTGATCTCCACAGAATTAAGGTCCAAGATTCAAAACTGTTTCTATGATAACATTGTGATCTCTGATGCACCCTGCTGTTTAATATATGTAGATAAGAAATTGACAAAGGAACCAGGTAGGTGGCAATTTCAGCATAAATGGCTTCAGGATGAGGAATTTGTTAAGTACATAGAAAAACAGATAGATGAGTTCTTTGATATCAATACTACACAAACATCAGCATGTATAAAGTGGGAGGCTTTCAAAGCTTTTATTAGGGGGCATATTATTAGTTATAAAGGTTCAAAATCTAAGAAGACTCGAGAGGAGAGAGCCCAATTGGAACATAAAATAAAAATTCTCCAAGAAAAAGTGTATGCAGGAAGTGACCCAAAATTAGAGAACGAATTACTGATTCTGAGAGCTGAATATGACAAAAAATCAGCGAATAGAGCTGCCTCGAGTCTTCTAAGATTGAAGCAATCTTTTTATGAACAAGGTGAAAAATCAGGGAAATTATTGGCATGGCAGATTAAACAATTAGAATTTAAAACACCAATTACCAGTATTATAAGTAATGGACAGGCAGTTGTAGATCCTTTAGAAATTAACAGTGCCTGTAGAGATTATTATGAAAAACTATATGATACAAAAAATAAAACTGACTTAACAAAACTAAATGGGTTTTTGGACGGATTATCTATACCGTGTATTCCAAATGAAAACAGGGAGATACTGGAGTCTAAAATTAGTCAAGAAGAAGTTGGGCTAGCCATTGATAATATGAAATCAGGAAAAAGTGCAGGACCAGATGGTCTTCCAGTTGACCTCTATAAAAAATTTATGAATAAATTAATAAAGCCATTTTTGGAAATGGTTTTAGAAGCATTTCAAAGTAGTAATTTACCACTATATATGAATAATGCCTTAATTATACTGTTGCCAAAACCAGGTAAACCCTCTAATAAATGTGAAAATATGAGACCAATAAGCCCATTAAATGCTGACCTTAAGATAATCTGTAAAATTTTAGCAAGACGACTACGAGAAATATTACCAAATATTATTAACCGAGATCAGAATGGCTTTATAAAGGGAAGACAAGGTTTCCATAATGTAAGAAGACTATTTAATATTATCTATTCTAATAAAGCAGCACCGGATACAGCTCTCCTATCATTGGACGCCGAAAAGGTCTTTGATAGGGTTGAATGGCCCTTTCTTTTTGAAGTCCTACAAAGGTTTGGACTTGGAAACAATTTCATAAAATGGGTTCAGATAATATACAATAATGCTACAGCAGAAATCTTAACAAACAGCAATATCTCAAAATCAATAAATATCAATAGAGGATGTCGACAAGGCTGTCCACTTTCACCTTTATTGTTTACTATGGCAATTGAACCTTTAGCGATGGCAGTACGTTTACATCCACAAATAAATGGAATTAGAGTAGGACCAACAGAACATAAAATCTCCCTGTATGCCGATGACATAATTTTGTTTATGTTGAATCTTAAAAAATTAATTCTGACCTTGTTGAATTTAATAAAGAATTTTGGGGAAATATCAGGATATAAAATAAATAAAACTAAATCTTCAATATTAATGCTAAATGAGACCCAGAGAAATCACCCAGCTCCTGAGGTAAATCAATTCAAAGTTGTAAATCAGTTTAAATATTTAGGAATTCAAATTGTGCCTAAGCTAGAATCAGTCGCCAGTGCCAACTATGAAGCCTTAATGACAGACATTAATTTAACAGACATTTAACAGACATTAATTAATTAAATTTAGTCTTCATATAAAGAAAATTTCAAAAACAGTAAAAAAAAATCTGAACTGCTTTAAATTAATTAGATATTACATACCTTACGAAGCAGCTGTACTGTATATGCATTCTATGGTTTTTTCTCATATATCATACTGTTTGACAGTCTGGGCTCAAGCAGCCCCTTCCACAATAAGACATATAGGTTCATTATATAATCAAACCCTAAAAATCTTGGACAAAAAGCCCATTAGGTGGCACCACTGTAATGTTTTAAAAAAATACAACCTATTGAGTTTTGAGAGTTTCATTGACCTCTGTTTTCTGAAATTAACGTTCAAATGTCTCCATAAATCAGCACCCGAGCCACTTGCTGGTTTCATCCAAAGACAGGACAGCAGCAGAGCCACCAGGAGTTCTGTTAACAATAACTGTAAAATATTCCACCGCAGAACCACATTTGGACAAACAGCATTCTCTATAAAGGGCAGTCACATCTGGAACACAATGCCAAATGAAATTAAAATAATAACGGACTTTAAAACATTCACTAAAAAGGTTAAAAACTGGCTGAAAAATAAACAAGAATGTACTCATGTACATTCATACATGAATTGATTGTCTACAAGGTGAGAGTGAATGAAGGGAAGGAATGAATGTGTTTGTTTATAATGAGTGACGAAGGGAGGGAGGCCTGAAATAGGCAAATGTGAGTCAGGTTGTTATATTTGTGTATTTATAATATTTATAATATTTATAATACTTATAATTGTGTATTTATAGTATTTATATTATTTATAATTGTATATTTATAATCTTTTTGCATTGATGTATGTGGTTATTGTGTATTTTCTTTATTTCTTTTCTTTTCTTTACTTGATTCTCTTTTCTAAAGCCCATCCAGGGACAAGAGTTGCAAATTAGCTAACAGCTATACACTCCATGTGCAACACATCAGATTGATTGTCATTGATTAATTGTCTATGTTTATTGCACTGTCCCTGTCAAATAAACTAATCTATCTATCTATCTAATGAGTTACTTCAGAGATGGATGTCACTACCAATGTCGATGATTGGGAGAATTAATATACTTAAAAGTAATATCTTACCCAAGATACTTTATTTATTTCAATACATTCCTTTACCACCACCTTCAGATCTATTCTCAAGAATAAAAAAAAAGTTAGTGGAATTTATATGGAACAATAGGAAGGTTAGATTACGTCTGTCCTTACTATATTTACCATTTGATCGTGGAGGTCTGAAATGTCCAAACTTTATGTTGTATTACTGGTCAGCACAACTGAGGTCTATGACATATTATTTTTCATCAAATGATCTCCCTCACTGGACTGAAATGGAATCATACAATTTACCTTTACCTCTTCCCATATTCATATACTCAGACTCGGCAAAAAAATTACAGAAACAAGTTAAAAATCCATTTGTAAAGCATATGATCAAAATATGGTGTGAAACCAAAAAATATTTAAAAGAACCACACTTATTGTCACAATTCAGCCCAATATGGGGTAATCAATATTTTAAACCAGGGAGAGTATTTAAAGTTTAAAGTATGGAATTTAAAAGGGATTCAAAAGATTCAAGACTTATATTTGTCATGTTCAGATAACATAATGTCTTTTGAAGAACTGAGGATCAAATTTAATCTTAATAGAACACATTTTTTTAAATATCTTCAGCTTAGGAACTTTATTCGATCAAATCAAAATAATGCTCTCACCCGACCTACTTATTCATCCTTGAAAAAAATCTTGAAGAAAGATAGTAAGAGAAAGGGTATTATTTCAGAGTTTTATAACTCATTGACATTATCCTCAAGTGAAAACTCACAGAAAAGACTGAATTATTGGAAAGAAGACCTGCAAACTGAAATTTCAGAGGAACAATGGGAATTGGCTTGTACAGAAGCTCAAACCAAATCAATAAATGTACGTCTTAAATTGATACATTTTAAATGGTTAATGCAGATGTATGTTATACCGGTGGAGTTAAATGGATACAACAAAAACATACCAGATACGTGCACAAAATGTATGGAAAGTAAAGGAACCCTATTTCATTGTTTATGGGAATGTAGAAAAATTAGAATGTTTTGGGAAGAGGTGAGGGTAACAATTGAAAAAATAATTTCAAAACAAATCATATTGAATCCTAAATTGTTTTTGTTCGGTCTGTATCCAGAAAAATATAACTTTAATAAGAGTGAAAGAGCATTCATAGACCTCAGTTTGCTTAATGCCAAAAAATGTATTGCACTATTGTGGAAAAAGACTCATAGACCAGATGTGACTCAGTGGTTAAGACAGATGTTAACAAACCTTCTACTAGAAAGAATAACATACATACTGAAATCAAAGGAAATTGTGTTTGAGAATATATGGAGACCTTTCATTGATTATGTAAAGAATTTAAACATAACTTTTGAAGAAGAAGGTGAATGATCTGTGTGGAGCTTGTAAATTCCAAACTGGTGAATGTATAATATGTATACTTATGTAATGGAGTACCTAGACTAAACAGAGGAGCATTGTTGAAGACCTGCTTTTGTTAGTGGTTGTTGGTGTTTTTAGTATAATTTTTTTTTTTAAATCACTTTAGTGTTAGTGTTTGATCGTTTGTGTTATGTTTGTAAAAAAGGTTCAATAAAAAATATTGTGGAAAAAAAACACCCTACATATGTTTAGAACTACAAATTAACTTTCTTCTGTTGATTCTTGGTTTGTTTGTTTTAATTTTGCCATTTAAATAGGCCATCACTAACTGACAGTGAAGAAACATTTGCATCCCACTCTGTTAAACAGGGCAGGTTTGTCGGGGGGGTTGCGCATGCACAATTCATTTGCAATCTGGACCTGAGTGGTGTGGATCTCCTCTCTGACTGCAGCTAAGCTAACTGTTGCACAGTGTTGTGTTGCTAGATATGTTAGAAAAATACCCGATTCTTTGATTGAAAGATCCAAGAACAAGCCGGAGATTGCTTCAATTTAAAAATGGAACATTTATTTAGAAGTCACATGTAAAGCAAGCAGCGCTGGGTGCAGCATGACACAGCTCCCTCTGGAGCATCGCCACACTGACCACGACTTCCGGGTGCGACATACATTTATCTTCTCGGGTTGGTGGGTCGGACCAACCCAGTACAAAAGGATGGGCTTGTACGCGACCGTCTGATTGGCCAGTTTAACTCTGACGTGAACAGGCCATCCGCTATTCACGTTACTGATCTCCTAAAATGTACTATCAAAAGTGTGTGTGAGAATGTTGGTTTGGGTGTGTAACTAATGTGATGGACCTGACTATAATAAGAGAGAGAGAGAGAGAGAGAGAGAGAGAGAGAGAGAGAGAGCTCTGTAGCTCTGCCTAATTCCAGTTTACCAGAGTTTAGCACCACATATTTGTTCATAAGCATGCGAACAGAGTAGGTATGGAATCTGTGTAGAGTATAATCGGAGATTACCTACAGAATTATTATTTTGGCACTAACTTTCCATTAACCCTTTCACTCCCCCCTTTGACATGATTTTAGCATGTCAACCATGCATGGTGTGAGAGACGCTAGCGATTAACATGGTGAATAAGGCAGGTCCCTACATTGTGTGTCAACCCAAGAGGCTTGCACCGTTGGTTCTGCTACCCTTGCCTCCCCCCTTGTGGACACCCTAGCGCAGTGCAACAATGTCTAAGAGATGAACTGTCACCAAGTCCTGTACCCCCACCGAGGTCTCCCCCTGATCATAGTTCTTTGTCCGGTGGAGTGGACCATGTGGGGGTCATAGGGTCGAACAGGGTCAATCCACGAAGCCCACGAAACCTTTGTCCACCGGTTGAGCCTTGCCAGGGCTCGCATCATTCGGCTGCAATCATCACACGGTTGTGACAGAGGTTTGACCTTCCTCTGTGTCTGCTTCCCGTATCTGCAGCTGTGAAGCATAGTCCCATCTTGTCTACACACACCGGTACCATTCGAAACAACTGTGTGCCCACGCTCTCAGAGGCACACCTCGTCCCATGAGGTCTATAGGACAGTCTGGTGGGGGCAGCAGAGGATAGATAACATCCAGTCCAGCCAGTGAACAGTTCAGTGATGCTGTCCCAGGGATGCCACCCCCCTGTCGCTGGACAAAGGTAGAGATGCTGGTGTTGGTAAGGCTCGAGCTCCTGGCTCCAACCCGGATGCTGGAGGTGCGGTGGATGCGCTCGGGTACCAGTCCATCCTTCTTCTAGGGGCTGAAGTCGCACAGTCACTCGCCCTACAACTTTTTCTACGTTGCAGGCACACGTCGTGATGGTCTGGTGCCCTCCAGCATGCATCTTCCCTGTACCCTACACCTTTAATCGAGTGCCGATACAAAGGGCTCGGCCGGGGCAGGACCAATAATGGCCTGAGGGGTTGGCATCACAATGGCTGGAGCCCGTACCGTTTTATCCTTATTCACTACATCTGTAGTTATCTATGTGCTGTTGTAAGTTATCTCCCATTAGCCTTGAGTGTGTGATTGTTGACCATATGAAATCTGCAAGCGGTGGTTGTGTTGTGATGAGTGTGTTGGGTGATGGGACCTACTGTTCAGCAGTGGGTAGGTAGTAGACAACATTGTTCAACGCTAGGAGACATCCTTATCCATGCTTGTTGTATTCAGGCTTTCAGAGCTTCTAACCTTCACCCTTATCCAGACTACCTGACCGTAATTAGCGTGATGGAAATAAACACGCAAGAGTACTGTAAGTCTCACACCCATACCTATATGTGGTGAGCTATGTATGATTTATGTATTATCAGTAGCACACTGTGTTTACAAATAATCTGTGGTGGCAGAATGGTCTTCCTCATCATCATCCTCCGTCTTGCGGTCCTCAGCTCTTCCTCTTGACCCAGCAATTGGTCTAAGACTTGCTGATGACTCCCACTGTGGAAAATTGCATTTGTTAACGCCCTTCTGGGCTTCTGAATATATATGGCCTATAGTGTCGTACTCTGCTCCTTTTGTTAGATCTACATCTGGTTATCATTTTACCATAACCAATTTGGAATTTGCTTCATCCCCTCATTTGTTAATGTTAAGATTGGTCATATAGGAGATCCAGGATCCAGAGACATGCGGCGGTGTTCAGACCGAGAAGGAGTAATTACTCCATCAGTCTCTGGGGAATAATGGTGTTGAATGCTGAACTGAAATTGATGTACAGGAGTCTGGCATAGGTGTCTTTCTGATCCAGGTGGGTGATGACAGAGTGCAGGGTGGTGACTATGGCATCCTCTGTGGAGCGGTTTGAACGATATGCAAACTGGAGCAGGTCATGTGATGCAGGGAGGCAGGCTGTGATGTGTGGTTTGACAAGCCTTTCAAAACACTTTATCACAATTGGTGTCAGTGCAACAGGACGATAGTCATTCAGACAGGACACAACTGGTTTCTTTGCCACCGGTACTATGATAGAGGTCATAAAGCATCTGGGAACGATGGCCTCACTCAGGGAGATGTTATAAATGTCAGTCAGGACATCTGCCAACTCACTCGCGCAGTCTCGGAGCACACGTCCCGGGATGTTGTCCAGACCTGCAGCTTTACGTGGGTTGACCCTGATTAGGGTCCTCCGTGTGTCCGCTGCGTTGATGATGATAGCTGGCCCAACAGATGGTGGTGATGGGCCAGCCCTCCCTCTGATTGTTGGGTTTGTTGCTTCAAAACGTGCAAAGAAGTTGTTGAGCCTGTCTGGAAGCGAAGCGTCATCATCATCGACCCCCTGCCTAGACTTATAATCCGTCAGCGCCCGAACTCCCTGCCACATCCATTTGGTGTTCCTTGTGTCACAGAGGTGTCCCTGGATTTTCTCCGCATAGGTGCGCTTCGCCGTCTTAATTCCCTTTGAGAGCGCAGACCTGGCTGAGCGGAGGGTGATCCTGTCCTTCGCTCTGAAGGCTGCATCTCTGGCTGTGAGCAGCGAGCGCACCTCTGCAGTCATCCACGGCTTATAGTTGCCCCGTGCAGTGATAGTCTTCACTATAGTGACATCCTCTGTGCACTTTGCGATGTAGCTGGTGACCGTTTCAGCATATTCCTCCACATCTGTCCTGTCTCCCTGGGAGGCTGCTATTTTGAAGACCTCCCAGTCTGTGTGCAGAAAACAGTCCTTAAGTGCTGAGGATGCACCCTCTGGCCAAATCCTGATTTGTTTCACTACTGGCCTGCTGTGCTTCAGTAAAGGTTTGTAGGCAGGCACCAGCATCACGAATAGGTGGTCAGAATGGCCGAGGTGGGGGCGAGACGTTGCCTTATAAGCATCTGGAAAGTTTGTGTACACCAAGTCCAACATATTCTCTCCTCTGGTCTTAAAGTCTACACATTGTTTAAACTTGGGGAGCACAGTTTTTAAACTGGTGTGATTAAAATCCCTTGCAACCACCACAAAACTGTCCGGGTGTGAAGTTTGAAATTCACTAATAGCATCGTGCAGCTCTCAGAGTGCCTCGTTAGGATTAGCTTTAGCATTAGCATTAGGAGCTATGTAAACAGCAGCTACAAACACAATGCTGAATTCCCTCGACAGATAGAATGGCCAACAATTTACATTAAGGAACTCCGCCAACGGAGAGCAGTGTTTAGATACTAACGTGGCGTTAACGCATCAGTTCTTGTTAAAGGCGACGGACAGACGAAAATTCAATATCGCTAAATCATATCTCAAATTGTTGTCTGAGACGAGCTAATTTGAACCCCACATGTTTTGGTGTCAACGTATGTCACATAAGGTGACAATGCGCTCTTGAAGTACGCTGTTGCGGAGAGCTATCTGACCCAGCCAAGAGATCAGCGGCTAAAATGGCCACTGACTGTGTGATGTCATTTCGGTTAGGCACACGGTCAGTGGCCAAGTATTCCGATATTTCTCGGAATACTTGTGGATTACAAATAGATTATTTATTAACATTAGGATTTCAGGAATCGAATTAATTATGGTTTGTCGTTGTGTTGTCTACGGGTGCGACGTTATACCAGAGGAGCATGCTGTGAGTGTTTTTGAATTTCCCGTCCCTGGGAAAATCAGAACGGCATGGGTGAAATTCGTTCAGAAAACGCGAAAAAAAATGGACTGATGTCGGTAAAACACCCAACGTGCAGTAGACATTTCGTTGACAGCGATTTCGAGAATAAGATGCAATTTGTGTCACGACTCGCCGCTCCTCAGTGGCTTCAGCTGCGCGCACACCTGCGCCTCGTCAGCACATCCCCATACCGCATACATCCATTCACACACACCTGCTTGTTGAATAAAGCTGTTAAATCTATCCTGAGCCTGCGTGCGTGTTTCCTGGGCCAGACATTATGTCAATTTGAAATGAAATTTGCAAAAAGATTGCTGATAAAGAAAACGGCTATTCCAACTATATATGCCTCGATTTCCAAGTGTGACTCTGAGAAAGGGGTCAGTGACAGTGGCGTGAAAAGCACGGGTGCGATCAACTGTCAGAACACGAGAAGTAAACAGGGTAAATCTTTTTATTTTTAATATTCACTGCAAATGTTTACTAAACATCTTAAATGAATTCCAAGCCAGGGTTTGCATTGCCTTACCAACTTATCAAATATTAGCATATTAGGGTGTTCATACTCATCAAATATGAAATATTCAGTGCTGTATAGGGAGGTGGTTGTGCCTGTTTGCTCAATTTATATTTTTATGTATGTAATCCAATTTGAGACCTCTGGGATAAAATTATAATGATCTACTTTTTTTGCAGATTTTATCAACTGTCACTCAACCTTAAAATAGTGTTGATGTTTCTGACCAAGCAGAGGAAGCTGATGAACAGGACTTTTATGTAAATCCAAATTTATACCATAAAATGGTAGAAAAATTATTGAAATGTATATGACATGCGACTTTGATGAATGCTGAACTATGAGAATTATAACATTGACATGAACATTAAGAAACTCAATATATGATTTTACAAAACTTTATTTAAATAACATTGTTCACAAATCTAATCTTGGTAGGCAAAATCCCTTGTAGTGATGAGATGGGAAGGTTTCTCTGATGAGGCTCACAGCACAGGCAGGCAACATAACCCTCACTTCTTCCCAAAAAAAATCCCCAACACCAACGGACCAGTTGCCTGTAGGCTATGAATCTGTATCGCCTGAAAAATATGGGGTTGGCATTGATTATTCCGTTTGCATTGATTATTGAATGTATTGAATGATTTCTTCATAATTCATCTGGGAAATTAAATCAAATGAATAAATATTGTTTATAAACTCACTCGTGTGGACGACGTCGTCTGTCTCATCAGCTCCAGCTGCGCACAGACCAGCAGGTGCTAATCAGCGGCTGTTAAAAGTATTGAGAAGATGATGATTAACAACATGTCATCAGGCAGCGAGTGACCAATGGGTAGTTTTAGTTTGAAAATTAAGTGTGTGACCATGCATGTCGCCAAAGAAAAATATTTCTAAGCGTAGTTTACCAAGATAAAACTTCAAGCCGATCCTGGTCAACGTGGTCTGTTCCCGTCGCCGTTTCGTCTTCCTCCTCTACCTCTGGCTCGATCAAATAAGGCTGAATACCCCTCTCAGCACCACCCAAAACTACTTCATCATCAGATTCTTCGTTGTCAATGTCATCATTTATATTGTGGTCGTCAAAGTCGAGAAAGTAATCGCTGTCGGAATCACTTTGCTCTCGTTCAGACATTTTCTCGGCCAAACCGAAATGACGTCACGACTGCCCGCACCTATCGGGAGATGGCGGTACTGCAGCATCACTGAGTGAAAGATGGGCTATGACCAAATAATACCATTTATGGAGGATGGTGACACATATTAAATCAGGGGAATGGGCAGAATGGAATATTTTCATACAATCATTTGATTGGTTCAATAAAAAAATGTCACTGTCCGTCACCTTTAATATGGCTGCATAGCCACCCCCCCACCCTCGGCTCTTACTGGAGCTAGCAGCCTCCCTGTCCACCTGGAGCAATGTCATCCCTTCCAGCTGAATGGCCGCGTCAGGGATGTTGTTGTGGAGCCGTGTCTCCGTGAACGCAAACACACAGCAGTCCCTCCACTCTCTGCGGGTTTCTCTCAGCAGACGCAGGTCATCCAGCTTGTTGTCGAGGGAGCAGACTTTGGAAAGAAGGAGCGACGGTACTGCTGGTCTGGAAGGGTCACCCTTTAGCCTAGCATGAATTCCAGCCCTCTTTCCTCTCCTTTGTTTACGTTTGCGCCACTTACGCTTCCTCCTCTCCCGGGTAGCTGCCAGCCTAACCCCCGATAGTATTCCATGTTGGCGTAGAATGTCCAAATCGCACCCGAACGCCGCAATTCTTACAGCATGCATTACCTTGATTAGCCACACATTTCCTTGTTTACCAGTCCAAATTTTATGACCAATCTGGAAGATGGATTTGCAAATAATGGTTGTCCATAATTTGGATCAGATCTGTTCAATTGCCTATAGTACATGGGGTACAGTGCTACTTTTACAGATGTTGACAGATGTTCTACTGATAGCTTGCCATTTGCAGAATTTGACTGTTACTTTTCTGACCTTGAAAAGTCCTGTATGTCATTACCCGGGGTTCCTACTTTACATGCAATAATTTAATTTTTGCTAATTTTCTGTATATGTGTAGAAGTGAGTCCACTTATCTGTTCTAGTCTTAAGCGTGCAGTCCAGTTTTTCCGTGGTGGATGTGGGCGTCTCCCTCCCGCCAGCAGTGGCCATTGTGGGGCGTGCTCCCTCCTTGTCCTTGTTGTCCTCCCTCTTCTCCTCCTCCCTGGTTTGACCAGAATGCTGGAGAGATCTCCACCCTCCTGGACAGAATGCACAGGGCACACAGAGCCACCTTGAACAACCCACAATCCCATTTACATAAGAAGCAATGACAAGCCCTTCGTTCTGAGGTCCAAACAACTCTCAGGAAACTGCAAGATAAGTGGTGGATCTCAAAGGCCAATGAAATCCAGACTCATGCTGATAGAAACGATATGAACAGTTTCTATGATGCAGTCAAAACCATCTACGGCCCCAGAAACTGCTCCCTGGCACCTGTTAGATCTGCTGATGGATCTTCTTTAATCAAGGATCAGGCCCTCATAGTGGAGCGGTGGGCTGAGCATTTTAACACCGTGCTTAACCAGCCCACCTCAGTGGACCCAACTGTCCTTGCAGAGCTCCCTGAACATCCTACCTTGCCAGATCTCGACCTCCCCCCAACCTTCAAAGAAATCCTGCATGCAGTAAAAACCCTGAAAAACAATAAATCCCCTGGACCTGACGGCATCCCAGCTGAACTTCTCAAGGAAGGAGGCTACCTCTGTACTCGGACATTGTATCTCTATATCTCAGAGGTGTGGAGACGAGAGTGTGTCCCACAACAGTGGAAAGACGGCAACATTGTGACCATCTACAAGAACAAAAGAGACAAATCCATCTGCTCCAATAGTAGGGGTATCTCTCTGTTGGCCATTGCTGGAAAGGTCCTTGCCAAGGTCATGCTCCGCAGACTCATCTCTGCAATATTAGAGCGGGTCACCCCAGAGTCACAGTGTGGTTTTCGGAAGGACAGGAGGACAGTTGACATGATCTTTGTGACGCGTCAGCTCCAAGAGAAATGTCAGGAGCAGCATAAGGACCTGTTCATTGCCTTTGTCGACCTGTCAAAGGCATTTGACACAGTGAACAGGGAACTACTGTGGCAAGTACTGAAGAGATTTGGGTGTCCACCCAAGTTTCTCACCATCCTTGCGCAGTTCTATTCTGGGATGATGGCTCGAGTGGTAGTGGGAAGGCACAGCTCAGAACCTTTTGGAGTGTAAACCGGAGTGAGGCAAGGCTGTGTGCTGGCCCCAGTTCTCTTCAACATCTTTCTTGACTGTGTAACAACTCTGCTACGTAGGAGGGTGGAGAAGAAAGCTGGAGTTACCATTGACTTCAGGCTTGATGGTAACCTGTTCAACATCAGGAGGCTACAGGCAACTTCCAAGCTGACATCAGAGACCATCATTGAGGTACAATACGCCGATGACTGTGCCCTGGTTGCCCATACACCAGATGCTCTACATAACATCCTCTCGGCAGCTGTAACTGCATACACCAGAATGGGACTGACAATCAACACCCAGAAGACAGAGGTACTCTGTCAGTCCAGTACTGACCCCCCCACAAATCCCAATAACCCTCACAGCAGCAGGGCAACAGTTGCTCACAGTGCCCACATTCAAATACCTGGGGAGCATAATGTCTGACACCTGCTCAATGGGTGACGAGATCCAGAACCACCTCAAGCAAGCATCAGCATCTTTTGGTCATCTAAGGAGAAGGGTTCTTCAGAACAGCAACCTCAAACTCCACACCAAAGTGCTGGTCTACAGAGCTGTATGTATCACCACCTTACTGTATGGATGTGAGGCATGGACTATTTACAGCCGCCATCTGAGAAACCTGGAGACCTTCCATGTAAGATGTCTCCAGAAGATCCTTGGCATCACTTGGAAGGACAGAGTGTCGCACACAGAAGTACTAGAGAGAGCTGGCAGCTGCAGCGTGGAGTCCATCATGGCCCAGCATCAACTCAGGTGGTTGGGGCATGTCATCCGGATTCCCAGCCACAGACTTCCACGCAGAATCCTGTATGGTCAGTTACACCGAGGTCAATGCAGCGCTGGTGGGCAGAAGAAGCGCTTCAAAGACCAAATGAAGTCCATCCTGAAGAGATGCCGGATCAACCCCTCTTTACTGGAGGAACTCGCTTCCTGCCGAGACATCTGGCACTCCCACTCCTCACAGGGAGTGGATTATATGGAGGAACAGTGCACACAACACCGGACAGCAAAGCGTGCAAAGAGGCATGCTCGCCAAGTCCCCCCTGCTTCCCCCAGCACCTCCTTCACATGCCCGGTCTGTAACCGAATCTGCAGATCCAGGATCAGACTATTCAAACACCAGCAGACTCACAAATAAAGAAGATGGTCATCATCGACTCGATGGACTACCAGAAGAAGAGGAAGAAGGGGCGTGCTCCCTCCTCCTCCTTGTTGTCCTCCCTCTCCTCCTTTTGGCCTCATGTGCTCAATTGTTCCTCTTTGACCATTCTTTCGATGTCCCTTTGTACTGTTGTTGCGGAGGGAGGAGGGGGTTGCCGATGGCGTGAAGGGGGAGGGTGGACGCAGCCAATTCCAGGGGACAGCTGCTGGGGGAGGGGTTCCACAGCCACCATCTTCTCAGACCACAATCATCTCAGATTTAATGGAGAGAAACAGACAGGCTATCAAACAACGTGTTTTTGTCCTTTTCTGTTCTATCGTGTTTATTGATTATTTTGTGTTTGTTCTCACCGTTGCAGCATAAGTCTCTTATTCTTACATTTTTTCTTCCCTTCCTCCAATCGTTTCTCCATATTTTGTCTTGTGTCCTGCACAAAACTTTAACATTTCATCAGTTTTCAGTTTTCTCAAAAAACAAATTTCCCTTTCCATTTTCTGCTCACTCTCACTTTATTAGTCACCTTGGCCTCCTAAGTCTCGGTATTTTGGTTCAGACTGACTGCAAAATGTTTTAAAATTTGGCAGACTATACACCCGTGAACTGTATGCCCATGATTGCGATCGTTCTACCTCAGACTGAAAATAGTACATGTGCACTTCCCTTTTAACTTTTCAAACTATTTGACTATTTGTTTAGGCTTTACATGTGATTCCCAACCAAATGATAAAATTTGGAGATCGGATATACCCCTTTATCAGACAGCTGTAAATTTAGTATAGCCAAACTGCAGAAATTTTGTATAAGAAAAGGTTTTCTGCTTACCTTTTTTAGTTCAGGCGCCACGGCTGTCTACACAAAGGGTCCTTCTGCTGTGGTGTGTTCAGGCTCGCCTCAGAATAATTTCAATCCGGGTCACCGGCACCAATTTGTTAGAAAAATACCCGATTCTTTGATTGAAAGATCCTAGAACAAGCCGGAGATTTCTTCAATTTAAAGATGGAACCACTATCGGCTGACACTATCTGTATGTAAACTGCAGGTATAAGGGCTCCTATTTTATGGATAGAAATTCTTGTAGTAAATGGTAATGGTAAATGGCATTCACTTATATAGCACTTTTCTTCTCATCTAGGATGACCAAAGCGCTTTACAGATCCTGCAATCAGAATAAACAAATGAAATTTAAAAAAAAAAACTGCCGGCTGATGTCCAGTTCAGTATAACACTGATCTCTATGAGACCATTGATATTCATATAATCGGTTCTTCTGTCATGCCAAATAAAGTCATGGGCAGAGAGAAGCTTCTGCCATACACCCTCGGTTCTCGCCAGTGTCTCCTCCTTGCACCAACGATCGCGACCATGTCAGGCACAGATGAATTAAGACAAGTGTTTTTTGGACGTTAAATACTGGCACATTTAGCAGGAGATTGACAACTGCAAACCTTAATAAATCACCTTGCGCCAGTCATTTAAATAATCCCCTCTCTCAAATTTGCGAGTTGACATGACAACTCTCACAAATACATATGCAATGAGGCCAGGTGCAAAGTTAACACAGTCCATGCCTTTCCACCACTAATTTTGCCCTGCGCCCTTTAGTAAATTTCAACAGCAGTTTTTTAACACCAAAACAGGGTTTTGTGATGGTGCAGCATGTTAGTAAATCTGCCCAATAGTCTCTCTAGCATGTCCTGGGTCTGCCCCGGAGTCTTCTTCCAGTGGGACGTGCCTGAAACACCTCAAGTGGGAGGCGTCCAGGAGGCATCCTGATCAGATGCCCAAACCACCTCAACTGGTTCCTTTCAATGTGAAGGAGCAGCGGTTCTACTCTCAGCCTCTCCCGAATGACTAAGCTTCTCACCCTATCTCTGTGGGTGAGTCCAGCAATCCTACGGGGAAAGCTCATTTCAGCTCATGTCCATAGGTGAGGGTAGGAACATAGATTGGCCAGCAAATCAATAGCTTTGCTTTAGAGCTCAGCTTCCTCTTCATCACAACAGAATGGTACAATGTCCGCATCACTGCAGATGCTGCTCCAATCCATCTGTCAATCTCGCACTCTACTCTCCGCTCACTCATGAATGAGACCCTGAAGTACTTAAACTCCTCCACTTAGGGTAGGAACTTGTTCCCAACCCAGAGAGGACAATCCACCCTTTTCTGGCTGAGGACCATGGACTCGGACTTGGAGGTGCTGATTCTCATCCCAGCCGCTTCAGACTCAGTAGCAAACCATCCCAGTAAGACCTATAGGTCATTGCTCGATAAAGCCACCAAGACAACATCATCCTCAAACAGCAGAGATGAGATCCTGTGGTCACCAAACATGACACCATCTGTTCTTTGGCTGCACCTAGATATCCTGTCCATAAAAATTATGAACAGGATCAGTGACAAAGGGCAGCCCTGGTGAAGTCCAACTCTCACTGGAAACGAGTTTGACTGGGTGTTGGCAGTATGAACCAAACTCTTCCAATGGTCGTATAGGGACCGGATAACTCACAACAAGCCTGATACACCATACTCCCGCTTCACCACCCACAAGAGACCATGACAGACACAGTCAAATGGTTTCTCCAAGTCCAAAAAAACATGTGGACTTGTTGGGCAAACTCCTACAAACTCTCAAGGATTCTCAAGAGGGTGAAGAGTTGATCCGATGTGTTACGGCCAGGATGAAAACCACATTGCTCCTCCTGAATCTGAGGTTCGACCAATGGTTGGACTCTCCTCTCCAGTAGCCTTGCATAGACCTTCCCAGGGAGGCTGAGGAGTGTGATCCCTCTAAAGCTGGAGCACACCCTCCAGTCCCCTTTCTTAAAAAGAGGAACCACCACCCCAGTTTGCCATGTCAAAGGCACTGTCCCCGACCTCCACGCAATGTTGCAGAGGTGTGTTAACCATGACAGCCCTACAACATCCAGGGCCTTGAGGTACTCAGGGTGAATCTCATCCACCCCCGGGGCCCGGCCACCGAAGAGTTTTTAACCAAGCAAGAACCATCTAACTACAGACTTCTATCCCTACTACCCATAATTTCCAAGGCCATGGAAAGTATTATCTGTGACCACATATGCAAACATCTTGAAAAGCACCAGTTTCTCTGTGACACCCAGTATGGATTTCAAGAGAAGAGATCTAAAGTGGATATGCTCTCTCATACATTACTCAGTGGTGGAACAATGCTCTTGACTCCCAACAGGAAATCTGTATCATTGCCTTAGACATCCAAACAGCTTTTGATTGAGTATGGTATTGCGGACTGATCACAAAGTTGACTGCATTCGGCATTCAAGGTGACTTACTTCACTGGATATTATCCTGCCTAGTTGAGAGACAACAGTCTGTAGTCTTGGACTGGTTCCCCTCTCCCCCGCTACCCTTGACTGCTGGATTGCCCCAAGGAAGTGTAATTGGCCTATTGCGCTTCCTCATCTACATTGATGACAACATCTCCACCGGCCACCTGCGTCTGGTGGTTCCGAGCTCTTGGCGCCATCGCGTTTTCGAGTTGGTCCACTCCCTTTCGCATCCGGTAGTGCGCGTGTAACCCTCACTAATACCTACTCACTTTAGGTGTAGTACCAAAAAAAAATAAATAATTGGGCCAGATCAGAAGATTACAGGTTTGTAGGAGCCTGGGAGGTGCAACAACAGATGACACAACACACGGTGTATAGAAACTTACAACTATGTATATTTCAAAATATGTACATATAAACAAATACATAGCACTGTACAATAGAAAAAATAAAAACAAAATACTCCAAATATATATTTACAAAATTTACAGTCCTCTTGTGTCCTTTCCAGGTGACTAGTGGAGTCATCTTTAGCAGTTCATAGGATTCAGGCTTCGGCTCGCCATCCAGATCTGGAAAATCCACTTCTGGTCCAACCAGTCCAAACACAAAAAAAACCTGACCACACTAGGTGACACGTGCGTCAATGGGATTCCCGCACTCAACGACATCGACAGCCTTTGTATTCCAATCAATTCCAAGGGTTTTATCTGGGCAAAGGCTGCTACTAGCACGTTAGCTCTCCGTCTAGTAAGGAGTCGCTCTTCCTCGTCGGTGTCTCTGCCGTGACTGAAATCGTTCTGCAGATCACACCAAAACCGAGCGAGAAAGTGCGTGACCCCATTGGCTGGTGGAACCCCATTGGCTGTTGCTGCCCAGCTAACAACACAGCCATTGGTCACCCAAAACGCCAAATAAAACTATTGGGAACATTATCAAAACTTTCCAAAGAAGGTTCCTAACTATTTATAAACATATATTTATGAACTTATATTTATCTATATATTTATCTCCAAAATATCCCTTCCCATTGTGAAATGAGTGTTTGGTTTTTTTTAAAACTTTATCGATATTTACAATTTTATTCGTGTTTTTAACACTGGGTTACACTATCCCCCCTTAGAATCATGCAAGTCCCTTTGCATGGGATTAGCTAGATATTAAAGACAAGGGAACCAGTGTTCATGGGAATAATCTTAGGATCTGTCTCTGTTAAGGCTCTGGCAAAAGCCAGGTTTAGTCCTTGAAACAGGGACTGGGCAACAGTTATGAGAGGGTTTCCCAACTGACTATACTGTAGTCTTTCTGGCTGGGAGGTTGTCCTCTCGGAACGTCTCACAGTCTTTGGGATCTCTTTTTCAGGTTCTTTTTCTTCCACAGGTTCATCACAGGTACTTTTATCAGGTGAGTTGGTTTCACTTTCAGTTCCATTCTCATTGTTTGATTGTTCCACATTTGTTTCAGTTTCCTCCAGGTTTCCATCATTCGGTAAGTTGTCGCATCTAGGTGAGGTGACATTTTCTATTTGGTTGTCATTCTCAGGTGAGTGAGTTTCAGCAGGAATGTCTCCTTTAAAGGATGTCTTTGGAGGGGGAATTTCATAAACTCAAGTGAGCTTTATGGTAATTTGGATTGGTTCTTCTCTGTACCAATAGACATCTTCATTTTCCGGTTCTGAATTCTCACATTCCTCACTTTGTTCAGGTGATTGTCTTGTCTTAAGTTGGCGGACACGTTTTGGTTGGACAGATTCTTCTTCAACAGGAGCAAGAAAACCACAGGGAAGCAAGAGGTTGCGGTGAACGGTGCGAACAGGACCATCTTTTGTCTCAGGTTTTATGATGTAAACAGGCAAGTCACCTGCTTGGCTCACCACAATGTGAATTTCAGCTTCCCACCTGTCTGCTAGTTTGTGCTTGCCTCTGAGGCAGACTGCACGTACCAAAACTCTGTCGCCTGGTCCTAGTTTTGAGGGTTTCACTCGCATATCAAATCTTGTTTTGTTTCTTTCAGCCATCTTGTTAGCATTTTCTGTTGCTAGTTTGTAGCTTTCTTGTAGAGTTGTCTTCAGTTTTTCAATGTACTGCGAATGTGACTTGAAACTTTTGTTGTGAAACGGGAGCCCAAATGCAAGGTTGATGGGCAATCTCGGCTGACGACCGAACATTAACTCATCGGGGCAAAACAAGTAGTGTCATTCTTCGTACAATTGTACGCCTGTACAAGTGGTTTTACATAGTTGTGCCAATGAGTTTTGTTCTTTTCCTCCAGAGTACCCAGCATGCTTAATAACGTTCTATTGAAACGTTCTACCGGGTTACCTCTGGGATGATAGTGTGTCGTCCGGATTTTGCGAATGCCCATGATTTTGCAAAGTTCTTTTATAACATGGGACTCAAAATCGGGACCCTGATCACTATGTAACCGTTTGGGTATCCCGTAGTGGACTATAAAGTTGTCCCAAAGTGCCTTTGCAACGGTCTGAGTTTTCTGATTGCTGGTAGGGATGGCTATAGCCTATTTTGTGAAATGATCAGTTAGCACAAGCACATCCTTTGTATTGCTTTGATCGGGCTCAATGGACAGGAAATCCATACAGACAAGTTCGAGCGGTTGGGTGGACTTGATATTGACAAGTGGAGCAACTCGTTCCGGAGCGGTTTTACGTCTTACGCAGCAATTGCATGTCTTGATCTTCTTTTCAATATCTGCTGCCATGCGAGGCCAATAGAACCTTGTTCTGGCGAGATCCAAAGTACGCTCTGTGCCTAAATGGCCCATGTCACAGTGGAGGCTTTTAAAGACTGAATCGCAGAGCTGCTCAGGTAAGACGAACTGGTAAGTAACATTTCCTCCATCTTGACGAGTGCGGTAGAGGATGTTATTGCACATTTCAAGTCGACTGAGCTCTCGGAGTAACAAGTTGATGTCAGGAAGTTCAGTTCGTACCGTTGGTGGAACTTTTAGCCCAGTTTCAATTTGTGCAATCACTTCTCTTAAACAGGGGTCAGTTCTTTGTTCATTTTTGATCTGTTCAGGAGTCATGTGGAGTACAACTGGAAGATCACCACAGCCATCTTCATCGGCATAGCCATCTGGAATGGCGGCTACAAAGATGGCTAACGAGTGAACCAAAGGGAAGGTGTTGTCTGGAGAGCTACAGACAAGGTGTTTTTCACATATAGCAGACATTACCTCGGAACTTAAACTGTTCTCAGGAAGAGACAAGTGAGTTTGAGTGAACGCGAATGTGAATGCGATCAAGCTCCTTTTGGGACACTGCGTCATCAAGTAACTCGCCATGTGGCCGTCTAGAGAGGCCATCTGCATCTGAGTTAAGCTTGCCTGCTTTGTATTGGAGCTTAAAGTTAAACGTCGACAGAGCAGCTAGCCACCTATAACTCATGGCATCCATCTTAGCAGTAGTTAAGATGTACGTCAGGGGATTACTGTCTGTCACGACAGTAAAATGATTGCCATATAAATAGTCTGCGAACTTCTCCGTTACTGCCCACTTTAGAGCTAAAAATTCTAATTTATGGGCGGGGTAATGGGACTCACTTCTAGACAACCCCCGGCTTGCATAAGCTATGGCCCTAATCTGGCCCTCCTGCCCTTGATAGAGGGCGGCGCCAAGCCTTGTAGTGCTGGCGTCAGTATGGAGTGTATATGGCAACTGAGGGTCAGCGAAACCCAGGACAGGCGCAGTACTGAGCTTTTCAATGATGGTTTTGAATGCAAGATCACAGGAAGAAGTCCACCGCTCACCAAACGGTGTCTTTGGGTCGTGGTACTGGGCAGGCTTAGCTTTGGGATTTGTGCTCTTTCACAAAGGAGGGTAGCCTGCTTTTAAGTCAGTGAGGGGCTTAACGATGCTGGAATAGTTCTTAATGAACCACTTATAGTACCCTGAAAAGCCTAAGAACGAGCGGAGCTGTTTGAGATCATGGGGCACAGGCCAGGTACTTAGGGCTTTCACTTTTTTGGGGTTGGTCTCAACTCCTTTACTGGACACAATGTGACCGAGGTATCTGACAGAAGTTTGAAAAAATCTGCATTTCTCAGGGGAGAGTTTAAGCCCGTACTCTTTTAGGCGATTAAGAACTTTCATTAAGCGAGCCTCATGTTCTTCGGGCGTCTTGGAGAATACAATGATGTCATCGAGGAACACAATCACCTCATGCAGATTCATGTCGCCCATGCATTTCTCCATGAGGCACTGGAACGTCCTGGGGGCGTTTGTAATGTCTTGGGGCATTCTATTGAATTCCCAAAAGCCCATGGGACATACGAACGCCGTCTTTGGTTTGTCCAGCTCCTCTACCTCAATTTGGTAGTACCCCGACTTTAAATCGAGGACAGAGAACCACTGCAAACCAGTCAAGGTGGAAAACGTTTCCTCCAAGTTGGGGAGGGCATAAGCATCTTTTACAGTCTGCATGTTAAGCTTCCTGTAATTAATACAAAGGCGGCCATCACCATTTTTCTTTCGCACCACTACAATAGGCGAAGAAAATGGGGAAGTAGACTCTCTTATCACGCCTGCTTGTTGGAGTTCTTTGAGATGATTACGGACCGCTTCCAGGTCATTTGGATGTATGGGACGTGCTCTGTGTTTGAACGGTGTTTCATCTGATAATTTGATTGTGTGTTTCACTTGATCCGTTTTGCCAAAGTCAAGATTGTTTTGTGCAAATACTTCAGGCATTTGACTGAGTTTTTCTGTTAGGCGGTCTTTCCATTCAGCGCTAATGTGGGAAGAGTCAAAGTTGAACTTCAGAGTGGACTTTGGTTCAGTTTTGGACTTTGTAACTTTCACGGAGTGTTCTTGTGATAGGACTCATTTCTCCAATGACACACTTCTGAGGGATTGTCACGTCATGTTCTGATTCATTGGTGAGTATAACTGGAACAAGGTAAGGTGCTCTTTCAGGTAAGTCTATGAGACATGGTTTTACTAGGATGCCACCAGGTAAGGCTGACATTAACGGGTATTCTAACAAGACAGATTTTTCACTGTTGCCGGCTGACACAGCTACAACGCCATCTAGAACAACTGTTTGGCCTGCTGGAACTAACTGTGGCTCTTTGTTGCGCATGGTCACTAAACCAAGGCTAGTGTCTTTGGACTCTCTGTGCCATAGCTCAAGGACTTTTAACACTGCCTTATAACCAAGTGACATGGTTGGCTGCAGTTCAGAACATGCATCCGAGTACAGCTCGTAAAGTACATCTAATGTGTTTGTCCCTATTAACACTAAGGACTGATCAGCTACACGTACATCGGGAACCACTAAGGCAAGTGTTGGCACTTTGGCTTCAATACCGAGAAAGTCTTTTGGGAAAGTGACATGCATTTCAATGTAGCCTAAGTAAGGTACACTCTGACCGTTAGCTCCCTCCACTTCTAACAGCTCAAAAAGTGGCTTAATCTCATGGTTGGATAAGTACTGTCTATAATAGGACTCAGGGACAGTAGTCACCTGGGAGCCTGTATCTAACAAACAGCTCACAGTACAGCCATTCACTTTCACTTGTGCTGTACTTTTTGTACCAATTAGACCATTAGGAAAGTTAAAGGGGTCTGTTTTGTAATGTGACTTCAGTTTAGCACGTGTCTTGAATGGAGCTTTCGGTTTGGGACGGGTCATCTCTGAACTAGCCTCTGTTTGTCCCGCAACAGTGGTAGACTTCAGCTTTAAAGAAGATTGGGGGTTCCGACTGTCCCAAATCTGTCTTTTTACTCTTAGTTCTTTGCGTTTTGCAGCTACAAGTGCAGGGTTTGGCTCTGACTCACAAGTGGCTACAATATGCCCATCTTCACCACAGCGGAAGCAATACCATGGTCTGGGCCTAGTACTGGGATGGCTGGACGAAGCTAAATTTTCAGGTTTGGCATGGTCAGGTTTTTTATTTCCAGATTTCTTAGTTAGGTCTTTCTTCGGTGGTGCTTGTTTCTTTTGTTTCACGACAGCAGCTAATTGGCTTTTTAGATAAGCGACTTGCTTTTTCAGTTCTTTCAGACTGTCCGACTCCACTTCACTATTTGTATTTGTTTCGGTGACTGTTTGTTCGTAGGAGGCTGCTTTTGGTTTTGTGGCGCCCAAGTGTTTTTTCATGCGTGTGTTTTTAATTTCTTGTCTGTTTTCAACAGTGCAAAGGTGAAGCAATAACTCTGCATACGCAGGTGGATGTTTATCTTTTAGTTCCAGCTGTAGCTCTTTTAGTAGATTATCATCCCAACAGCCTCTGTTAAACTGCTTGAGAAGCTGTTTGTCCACTTCATGTGGCTCTAGACCGCCTCTACGCACTGTGAGATTGAGCGCCACCTGCAAATGATGCAGATATGCAGAGGGTTTTTCTCCATAATCTTGGAAAGTGTTCATGAATCCCACAAGCAGTTCCTCACCGTCTTCAACAGTCCCGAAAGCTGAGTCCAACAGCTTAAGATAGTCGGCAGAGGTGGCTTCAGACCCAAGATGGCGAATAACATCAGACACAGGAGAAAGAAGACTTTCAAAGATATTGCAAGATTTTTCCAAGTCAGACAAAGAAGTATCTTCCATCATCAGGTCAACATGTGAACGCCATGTTTCATAATCAGTTTCAGTATACGGTCTTGGCGTTTTGCCAGAGAAAGCTCTGATTCTCAAGGAGGAATGGGCGTTTGACGGCTTCTCTGCATTTTTAATGACATGCTCCACTACGATTTTCTGAACCTCGGGTGGGTTAAGATCAGCTGGGCTCAACCTTTGAGGTGTTAAGTTTGGTCTAAGAGGGCTTTGAAAGAGCGCTTGAGTGGTTTTAGGGGTGCGAGGCACTTCAACTTGGAGTGGAGGAAAAACTTCACTTTGTGTGGGTTCTACAGTAAGGGAAGCAGGCTCAATGTGAGCAGAGACCTCGATCTCAGCGCTGCTTTCGATACCATCAATCATTCCATCCTGCTCCGTCGTCTGCTTTCTATTGGCACCACTGACTCCGCCCTCTCTTGGTTCACTTCCTACCTGTCTGAGAGATTCCAGTACATCTCCATCAACAATCATAAATCACGCACCACCCCCGTCTCACACGGTGTCCCTCAAGGCTCTGTGCTCGGTCCAACCCTTTTCACTCTCTACATGCTTCCGCTTGGTCACATCATCCGTCAACATGGTCTTCACTTTCACTGCTACGCCGATGACACCCAGCTGTACATCTCTTCTAAATCCATCACCCCCGCCATTCTCTCCACCTTCACCAACTGCCTTACAGACATAAAAACCTGGATGACTAACAACTTTCTCAAGCTAAACAGCAATAAAACAGAAATCATCATTTTTGGACCAAAATCTCTTTTACCCTCTTCCCAAAACTTTTCATTCCAAATCGATGGTCACTCAGTCACCCCCTCCCCCCTGGCCAGAAACCTCGGCATTATCATGGACCCCACCCTCTACCTTCAAATCTCACATCAACCATATCACCAAAACATCATTTTTTCATCTTCGTAATATTGCACGCCTCCGTCCCACCCTCTCACCCTCTGCTGCTGAAATACTCATCCATGCCTTTATCACCTCCAGACTTGATTACTGTAACAGCATTCTGTATGGAATTCCTTCCACCATCCTCCAAAAACTACAGTATGTCCAAAACTCAGCCGCCCGCCTACTTACTCACTCCCGCTCCAGAGACCACATCACTCCTCTCCTCCGTCAGCTCCACTGGCTCCCCATTCAACAGCACATCAACTTCAACATCCTCCTCATCACTTATAAAGCTCTTCATAACCTCGCCCCCTCATGTCTAACTGACCTTCTGTCTCGTCATTCTCCCACTCGTCTCCTCTGCTCTGCTGACGCTCACCTTCTTACCCCCATCACCAAGACAAAATTCCGCACCCTGGGTGATAGATCATTCCCCATCGCCGCACCAACCCTCTGGAATTCCTTGCCCCTTCACATCCGGTCTGCCAACACACTTGCTTCTTTCAAAAGTCAACTCAAAACCCATCTTTTCAAATCTACCTATAAAAACTGACTGCCTCTTCTACCTATGTGTACCTACCTTGTCTGTTTACCTGTTCTCTGTATGTTTGTCCCTACGTTGCTTTGTAAAGCGTCTTTGAGTATTTAGAAAAGCGCTATATAAGACTGATGTATTATTATTATTATTATTAGACCATTTCAGCTGTCTCAGCAGCTTCAATAGACTTCCCTATTTTGGACATAACCTCCTGCAACACCTCTTCAAAACCTTTTCCACTTAACTTAGCTAAATCCCTCAGGTTGCTCAGATAAGCCTCAGTAACACTGCTCCCTACAGTTTTAGTGTAGACATCAGTTAGAGTTTGAATGCAGTATTTAATCTCAGGATTGTCAGTGGATGGAAAGGAGCACGGCAACGTAGGTGCTAATGCTTCAATGCTTAATCCAGATTCGAACTCTACAATATGACTTTTGTCAAAGTCAGATGAGTTATCATTAATGGTAAGCACCCTACAAATAGTGCCATGTTGCTCTAGAAATTCAAAAATGTCTGAGTCTTTCTCTTTGTCAACAACACCACTGACAATGACTGCATTAGGTATTTTGACACCATACTTTTCCACAAAATCCATTTTGGCCGTATATCAACTGTTTAGTCAGGGGTCAAAACATAATCCTCATCTGTTGTGCCACACTCCAGGCTCCTGGCTGGTTCGCCAAATTTTTCTTTGTAACCCTCACTAACACCTACTCACTTTAGGTGTAGTACCAAAAAAAAAATAAATAATTGGGCCAGATCAGAAGATTACAGGTTTGTAGGAGCCTGGGAGGTGCAACAACAGATGACACAACCCACGGTGTATAGAAACTTGCAACTATGTATATTTCAAAATATGTGCATATAAACAAATACATAGCACTGTACAACAGAAAAAATAAAAACAAAATACTCCAAATATATATTTACAAAATTTACAGTCCTCTTGTGTCCTTTCCAGGTGACTAGTGGAGTCACCTTTAGCAGTTCATAGGATTCAGGCTTCGGCTCGCCATCCAGATCTGGAAAATCCATTTCTGGTCCAACCAGTCCAAACACAAAAAAAACTTGACCACGCTAGGTGACACGTGCGTCAATGGGATTCCCGCGCTCAACGGCGTCGACAGCCTTTGTATTCCAATCATTCCAATGGTTTTATCTGGGCAAAGGCTGCTACTAGCACATTAGCTCTCCGTCTAGTAAGGAGTCGCGCTTCCTCGTCAGTGTCTCTGCCGTGACTGAAATCGTTCTGCAGATCACACCAAAACTGAACGAGAAAGTGCGTGACCCCGTTGGCTGGCGGAACCCCATTGGCTGTTGCTGCCCAGCTAACAACGCAGCCATTGGTCACCCAAAACGGCAAATAAAACTATCGGGAACATTATCAAAACTTTCCAAAGAAGGTTCCTAACTATTTATAAACATATATTTATGAACTTATATTTATCTATATATTTATCTCCAAAATATCCCTTCCTATTGTGAAATGAGTGTTTGTTTGTTTGTTTTTTAAACTTTATCGATATTTACAATTTTATTCATGTTTTTAACACTGGGTTACACACGCTTCAGTGAAGCTAGTGGGGGCGAAATTCGTCTGGCCACGCTTGTGCAAGGACAGGAAAGAGTGGGCTGCAGCTTGCGTCACACGTCACGTGCCAGCAGGCCAAAGTGCACAAGCATACCAGAGCCCCCCTTGAGCCATTCCAAATCCCAGCTAGGAGGTTTGACCACGTCCATGTGGATTTGGTGGGACCCCTCCCACTGTCGCAAGGTTTCACGCAGCTTTTGACAGTTGTTGACCGCACCATGCACTGGCCTGAAGTGGTCCCACTGGCTCCTACCACGTTCGCGGAAGTGGCTTGTGCTTTTTTGCCAGCTTGGGTTGCACGTTTCAGTTCTTCATCAGACATCAAGTCTGATAGGGGTCCACAATTCATTTCAGAACTCTGGTCCACGATGGCCCAGAGCCTTGAGGTCAAAATTCACCACATTACCACATACAACCCCCAGGCTAACAGGTTATGCGAGCATTTTCATAGGTTGCTTCAAGCAGTGCTCAGAGCTTCGCTTACGGACACAAATTGTGTCGACCGCCTACCCTGGGTTCTTTTAGGGTTGCACTCTACACCTAAGGAGGATTGGCAGCCTCTCCGGCAGAACTCGTTTTTTCTGAGCTGCTGCGGATCCCCAGAGAGTTTTTATCGGAAAACCCTGCGCCTGAGGCTGATCTGCCCATGCATTTTTAAACAGTACGGAGGCTGTGAGCATATCTGGCCCGTCCCACCATTGTTTTTCCCGCACATTCAACCCAAAAAGCTTGCAGAATGCCAGTTTTTTTTGTGTGTGTGTGGGTTTTTTTTTTTTGTCAGGTACGATGCGCACCGGACCCTGCTGCACCCACTGTACGATGGACCATTCAGGGTTTTGGAACCTGGGGCAAAGGATTTTGTGTTAGACTTGACGGGGAGGGGGTAGGGAGACCGTCTGCATTGACAGGTTGAAGCCCGCTTTTTTTTTTTTTTTTTTTTTGATTTTGTATACTTTATTGATCCCCAGAGGGGAAATTGAGGGCATCCACCTGGATGGATGAAGCAGCCACGGTACGGCGCTATCCCTTTACCATTCACACACACATTCACACCTAGGGCCACTTCAGAGTCTCCAATTAACCTAGCCTGCATGTTTTTGGCCTGTGGGAGGAAACCGGAGAAATCCCGGAGTAAACCCATGCAGATACGGGGAGAACATGCAAACTCCACACAGATCACTGTTGGTCAGGGGCTGGAATCAAACCAGGGATCCCATAGCCAAGGGTGAGTTGTTGTGCTGGCACAGTGCTAATCACTGTGCCACCGCACCGCACTGTTTGTGTTGGCAAACGAGCAGGTGGTGTTTGCCCAAACTCCCCGGTGCGGACGCCCACCGTTGGTGACTCCACAAGGTGATGATCGCTCGGCAGGGACCTGTGCTCATGAAGCTAAAGTGTTTTTACCCCATCCCTCTTTCCCTCCACAGACTGACATGCCTTCTGGTACTCCTCATCAGCAGGGTGTTTTGACTGGATCGGCAACCCTCCGCTACAGCCACTATGGGCGCCGGCTCAAGCCCAAAGGGCAGGGAGGTTAGTGCCCCTTCTGAGTGTTCGGGGGCAGCTGTGTGGGAGCATGTTGTGGGGGTTTGTCCACCCAGAGAAGGCAGAGGGAAGGGGAGAATGGTGGACTGAAGGAGGAGGGGTCACCGGGGGGTATCAGACAGGACTGTTGGGTCTATGCACCTCCCGGGGAGAGTAAGAGCTGTCGGAGTCGCTGAGACAAGAAGGGTGTGGGAGTCATGCCAGCGTTATGTCATATTAATGTGCCACACATTTCTTTGTTCAAACAACAATGTATTATGGTCAGAAGTTCTGGGTCTCTATGCATGGAAATAAAGATATAAAAGGGGAATGCGACCTGGGATTCTCTTTTGCTGTACTGTATGTTGGAGAAAGAATAGAGTTCTTGTGTCATTCAGCTCTTTGCCTCCCCTGCATCCTTTCTCCACTATGCATATATCAGCCTCCTAAATGGGGCTGATATGCAAGCTGCAGAGGGTCCAGCCATGTCTTCACCTGTGGCCTCAGGTGGGCTAAGACCAGTCTGTCCAGGACCTTCATCAAATGAGATGTGAGGGCAACTGGTCAATAGTCATTCAGGTCAGATGGAGACGACTTTTGGGGGACAGGAACCAGGCAGGATTGTTACGTATGGCTCTTGCGAGCCATAACTGAGAGCCAAGGGCTGACTGGTGAGTTTGCGTTGTTTATTGGCAATAAGGGAAAGGAGCAAAGGAACAGGGCCACGTGGGGCCAAAACACAAACGAACATACAAAGGTACACACTTACAAAGGATGATGAATGATGAAAGGGTGGCTGGCGCCAGACGAAGGGGTTCCAGCCTTACCCACGCCAGAGAAGAGAGTGGATAATAGAGCGAGGTCACAGCCCCGAGTGATCAGAGCTGCTCCCTTTTATAATGGTTGACAGCGCCTCAGCTGATGAGAGGTAATTGGGCTCCAGCCATCCCGTAGAGCTTGACAGCTGGGAGCCCGCTGAGACACTGTCACAATAAGAGCTGGGCTGAGGAGGAATATGGCCTGAGCGCCAGTAAAAGCGGCGAATGTGATAAGGATGTCTTCCACAGCACCGGTACTCTCTCCAGACTCAGGTTCAGGTTGTACAGGTGTTTCATTACAGGAGCTAGCTGGTTGGTACAGCGCCTTAAGATCCTGGCGGAGATGCCTTCAGGGCCCGCAGCCTTCCACTGACAGAGTCTCTCCAGCTGTTTCTTAACCTGGTGTATAGTCACAGTGATGTGAGGAGGCTGTTGCTGATGTCCTCAAAAGAGAGGGAGGGGGTGAGGGGGAAGAGAGAGAGAGGTGCTCCACAGGAGGGTGAGGGAGGAGGGGTGTGTGGGGGTCTGGCCATGTTGTGGGGGTGACAGACAGTGAGGTGAACCTATTAAAAAACAGATTCAGCTCATCAGCTCTCTCAAGGCTCCCCGATGTTTGTCTTTCTCTCCCCTTACACCCAGTGATGTGTCTCATTCCCATCCACACATCCTTCACATTGCTTTGCTGGAGTTTACCCTCCAGCTTCCTCCGGTAATTGCCTTAACATATCCTCATCATCTCTCTCAGTCCATGCTGCACTCTCCTCAGTTCCTCCCTGTCTCCAGACCTAAAAGCCCTCTCTTCTTGTTAAGAAGTGCTTTCAGGTCACTGGTGATCCATGGTTTGTTGTTGTTTAAGCAGGCTGCTTGTCATGTGGTGATCCTCGCGGATCACCAAGAGATGCCACAGAGTTAACCAGAGAGTTTGGCAAAGATGTTATTTATTTCCAGACGTGACAAAACACAACTATGAACCCCTAAGGGCAAAACACACACATGACGAGACTTGGGCTCGTAGGGCTAACCCAGCCGCTATGAGCTAACTGTGACAAAGCTATGATACATGACCTGACATGAAGGTCTGCGGCACCCACAGGAATGACGAGGCGCAGACCCAGGGCTTGGCAGGATGAAGCCACTCAGACGTAACGTAGACCAAAGCCGACTGATACTCCTGCGTCCTACCGTCGCCAGTGCCGGGCTTAAAAGCGCGAAGCACTAACGACGGTAATGACAATCAGCTGACCGGCCGTTGACAGGCGGAAGCCCCACCGAGCACCTTCACAATAAGAGCCCGGTGAGGCCAGAATACAGCCCACAGCTGTCAAGGCCGGCAGCAAGACATAACTTTAGCCCGAGCGCGATGAGAACCGGCGCTTGGGTCATAACAGTACCCTCCCTCCACGGGCGGACTCCGAACGGCCCAAGGAACCACCCTGCCCCCCCCCCCCAGGGTGG
This sequence comes from Pholidichthys leucotaenia, assembly GCA_020510985.1. Lineage (NCBI taxonomy): Eukaryota > Metazoa > Chordata > Actinopteri > Cichliformes > Pholidichthyidae > Pholidichthys > Pholidichthys leucotaenia. The sequence continues at coordinate 119,269,606 of CM035848.1, read as the reverse complement.
GAGGTTGGGGAACAGGTGCGGAGGGAGAGAAACCAACCCATGAACAAGACAAAAACCATACAATGACAATGACAAGACAAACAAGAAAAAATGCACAAAGGAAAACAAAACCCAGAACTACAGGTTCAGATAAACTAAATACAAGAACATTACCTGCTCATATCTGACCTAACATGAAAAAACAAAAAAACAGAGCATTACCCGCTCATACCAGACTATGAAACAAAAACAGCAGGGCTACTGCAAACACACTTGAAGCAATCTAAAAATGCTTAACATAACATAACTATGACTAGACTATGGCTTTCAAAACAAAGGCATGAGCACTAAATACAACATAACCAGGACAAAAAGAAAGCACAAATACAGAGACACGCCCAGGGACCACTACCACCCCCCCAACAGTTTATGTCGTCCGATGGTCAACGGAGGCGGACCAGGCGGCTCACCAGAGTCCAAAGTCCCGCACGTCCACTTCTCCGGTGGTCGAACTAGGTAGCCCCATGGCACACATAACAGGTCGGGTGGCCGAACCGAGGCGCCGAACCGGCGAAACAGTCCCTCCGGCGGCCGACCCGTGTCCCTCAGCCACCAGTCCAGGGCATCAACAACCCGCAGCGGCCTTCCTGATGAGAACAAAACTCAGGAGAACTGGGGCGAGCGAACAGGGACCCCCATGGCCCCCGGTGATGATGAAAAAGGGCGGCGATGATTCCGAGGGGGTCGATGAGCAGGGCGAGCCAAGAATCCGCTCCGCACTGCATCACTGCTGAACCCAGATTGGGTCCCAGCTGCACCCACGTTGGGCCCCGATTGGGCCAGAGCCGCACCCGCGGTGTACCCCGATTGGGCCTCCGATGAACCCACATCGGACCCCGATTGGGCCGAACCCGCCCCTGCGGTGGGACCCGATTGGGCCTCCGGTGCAGCTCCGCTGACGAACTCCATCCCCGAACCTGGGACCTCCACCTTGGTGACTCCAACCCGTTCCCCGCCGGCGACACTAAAAGAAAGCTCGGGGACAGGAAAACCGGGATCAGTATCACCGGTAGCAACGGAACCCAGCGAGACGAGCTCGGACGCAGCAGACGGCTGCTCCTCACTCGTCTCCCCGAGAGGCAGGCAAAAATGCTCAACAAAAGAGGACAGAGACATAAGAGGGAGCACTTGCCTGCACTTGGGTTCCGTTGCCACCCAGGACTCCGACGATCCGGGTTCAGGGCGACTCTCGTCAGCTGACTTGGACTCAGCTGCGTCGGGCTCCGCAGCTGGCACGATGATATCTGCAGCCTCAGGTTCCTCCCACGCTGTTGTCCACGCCGACGATCCGTATGGCGTGGAGGCAGGGAACCCTTGACCCACTGACTCGGACCGCTCCGGCGAGGAGACCCGGGGACGCTTCCTCGTCAGCTCAGGCTCCGGGCTGCAGTCCGCTCCTCTCCTCCGTCCAAGACGTGACTGCAGGGCCGGATGCAGGCTATCCAGCACTGCAGGGGCCCTCTTCGTCCGGCGACGCTGGCCTGGCGTTGCGGACTGCTCAACGGGGGAGAACACAGGGGCAGTAGGTTTAATAATTTTATCCACAGCAGGTGGAGGGAGCTCGGGGGGCTGCGAACCCCGAACTCCGCCCCCAGGAGTCAGACAAGGCAGATCATTGTTAAGATGTGACAAACAAACGATCACTTGCCTTCCTCCAGGAGCAGAGATGGTTCCTGCTGTGGGGGACGTCGTTCCTCCTTCTCCACGCTGGATGGCGATAGAGGACCCCCTAGGAAAACGAGGTGGGGCCGCTCTCGAAGATTCGCTGACGGGATACGCCGGCAGCGAGTCCAGCCGGGGATTCCACTGAGGGTTGCCCGCGCCGTTACGCCGACGTCCTCGTCGGCCCCCAAACGGCGCGAACTCCTGGACCTGCTCCGGGACGGGAACGGGACACCAACGCGGGGAGCGAGGATGCCTCCTCCTCTGCTTCCCGCTTTCTTCCTCCTCCAGCCCACGAAGAACCTCGCGCTGAGCGGCGAGTTCCTCCCACCTCGATATCACCTCTGGATGATCGTCGTAGTCGAGGGGAAGGCTGACCAGATATTCCTCAGCGACGCCCAGATGCCAACGCATATAACTGGAGGTGTCGTCAAATGTAGCAGCGAGGAGCGCCCCATCGGCGTATTCCAGCACGCTCGCTACCTCCTGGTCCAGGCGCCACCCACAGCCCCTGGATGACGGCATTCTCCCAGATGTTGACACCCGAGCGAGAAGAAACAACAGTCCAGTATAGCACAAACTCCCGGTGAAACGGCGTCTCGATGCGGCGCCTCCATTTAGGCGACCTGGCAGGAGTATACTGTCATGTGGTGATCCTCGCGGATCACCAAGAGACGCCACAGAGTTCACCAGAGAGTTTGGCAAAGATGTTATTTATTTCCAGATGTGACAAAACACAACTATGAACCCCTAAGGGCAAAACACACACATGACGAGACTTGGGCTCGTAGGGCTAACCCAGCCGCTACGAGCTAACTGTGACAAAGCTATGATACATGACCTGACATGAAGGTCTGCGGCACCCACAGGAATGACGAGGCGCAGACCCAGGGCTTGGCAGGATGAAGCCACTCAGACGTAACGTAGACCAAAGTCGACTGATACTCCTGCGTCCTACTGTCGCCAGTGCCGGGCTTAAAAGCGCGAAGCACTAACGACGGTAATGACAATCAGCTGACCGGCCGTTGACAGGCGGAAGCCCCACCGAGCACCTTCACAATAAGAGCCCGGTGAGGCCAGAATACAGCCCGCAGCTGTCAAGGCCGGCAGCAAGACATAACTTTAGCCCGAGCGCGATCAGAACCGGCGATCGGGTCATAACACTGCTAAATCATCCCAGAGTTATCATAGATAAAACTATGGGATCATTATGAAAAGCCAACATCATTTCACTGACAACTTATCACATTTATTACAAGGTTTTTTCAAAGTTGACCTCTGATCCTGACCTGAGGTCGAGATCATCAAAATTCAAACTTGTCTGAGATTGGTCATAGATACAACTAAAGAAATTCCCCACAGAAATTTTGAGTGTGTGAATGCCCATTGGTCATGGCTTTAACCCAGGGGGCAGCAACCTGTACCATGACAAGTGCTATTTTAAGCAATTTTTGTCCAAAAAAAATCTACATGGAGCCACAAAACTTATCTGAGCCTGAAAAAGATATTAAAAGAGACAAATAAAATTGCAGCATTGCTCTCTCACAGAGCTTTTTAATATTTTTTTGTAACTTTATGCTTTTTTAAAATTAATTTGCAACTTTTTAAAGATAAATTAATTATTCTGCACTTAAATTTTCAACTTATTTCATAAGTATGAAGCTTTTTTGCTCTCAAGTCCTGATTTTTTTCTCCCAGGTATGAAATAAATTTACAACTCATTTACTGAAAACTAACAATGTTTTCTATGTAAACTTGTTCTTCTAAATTTGTGGCCTTTTCCCCTGATAAATTTGCAACAGTTTTCTTAAAAATATAAAACTTATAATGTGCAACCTTTTTCTCTCAAATTTGTGACCTCATACTCTTTAAGTTGCAGCTTTTTAGCTTTAAATTTGCAACATTTTTCCACATCAATTTGTGACTTTTTAAAAAATATGCAACTTTTTTCATGAATCTGGGCCATTTCTCTTATAAATGTGTAGCTTTTTGCCTCATATTTTTTAAAATTGACAACTCTTCATTTCTATTTGCATTTTTTCTCTTTACTTTGGATCTTTTTTCTTATAAATTCAGTTTTGTTCTTATAAATAAGCAACACTTTCTCATATTTTTTGTGATTTTTCTTGTTTAATTTTCTTAAATTTCTTGTACATTTTTAAATTTATTAAAGGTATGTAGAGGGGCACTTCCTGGACTCGAGAACTTTAGGTTCTTTGAGGTGCTCTTTGGGCGGGAAACTTCATGAAAACAGCCAAAAAAAGAGAAACTCAAAGGCCTTGGAGTCTATTTTTAAATTTTTGTTGTCATAAATTTGTGACAATTTTTCTGTAAATATGTGAGTTTTTCCAAAACCGCAGGGAGCCACTGAATATGGGCAAAAGAGCCACATGTGGCTCCAGAGCCACAGGTTGCAGACCCCTGCTTTAACCTCAGACAAGCTAATGAAAAATCATGAAAATCAACAGAAACTGAATGAAAATCAAAAACCTTGACCTTTGACCTTTTGACCCCAGACCCACAGTTGTAGGTCAGGGTCCCAGAGTGAACCTCTGTATTGTAGCTTGGTGACCCTATAGCTGTACTTCTGTTCTAAAGTAATAATGCATAGAGAATGTTAACTCTGACTCTTGGTCTTTTAACCCCAAACCCATAGTCAGAGGTCAGAGTCTAACCCATCTCAGATTTTTTTCGTAGGTACAACTGTGGTATTGATTTGAAAAGTCTGTATCATTTCTTTCTCTAGTTATCATGTTCACAAGGTGGGTGCTGACCCCACCAATGCCTATCTGCCCAGTGAGGTGACACCAGTACACCATCAGCTTTTCAGAGGCTGAGGGATAACAACAACCTGCTGTGTCATTTCATTGTAGAATATTGACTGAGTCTTCAGTTGGCTGGGGGAAGGCTGCAGTGCAGGTGTAGTGTGCCAAACTAATTGGAGGGTCAGTGGTTCGATTCCTGCTCTTTCTGCAGTCTGCATGTTGAAGTGTCCTTGAGCAAGACACTGAACCCCCAGTTGCCCCCGATGGGTCAGGCCAGCACCTGTGCATGGCAGCTCCGCCGCTGTCAGTGTGTGGATAGCAGGATCTGTAATGTGCTTTGGTCATCTTTCTGAGGAAGCTGAGATCCTTCAACATGTACAACAAGACGCTGGAGCTTTTCTACCAGGCCACTGTTGCCAGTGTCATCTTCTTTGCTGCTGTCTGTTGGGGTAGCAATATCAGAGCCAGCGACACCAACAGACTTGACAAGATTGTCAAGAAGGCTGGATCTGTAATTAGTCTCAGGCTAGAGACCTTTGAGAATGTGGTGGAGAGGAGGACACTGAACAAAACTGTTACCCATCATGGACAACCCTGATCACCCCCTCCACCACACACACACTGGACAGACAGCGGAGCACTTTCTCCAGCAGACTGCTACAGCTTCACTGCCAAATGGTCAGGTACAGGAAATCTTTCCTGCCACATGCCATTTCACTGTACAATAACTCACTCTAATGTTGAATTCTGGTCATAACAATGCTACCATACTGCACCTTGCCATCTAACTGGTACCTCACGTTACACCCTGCGCCTGATAGTCCTGTATTGTACAGCAAGTATGATGTACCTATCTATACGGGTCATCATCTGTGGTGTATATAAAGTTATCTAGGGAGTATTTACTTTCCTTGGTAATTCCTTTGTCTATTATTCTGTGTGTGTTTCTATCATTTTGGTCGTTTACTATCATGCTGCTGTTACACTGTAATTTCCCAGTTTGGGATCAATAAAGTACATCTATCTATCTATCTATCTTATCATTGAGTTGATAGCTGTTAGCATGCTGCCTACATATCTCCCGAGAGAATACTCACACGTGATCTGCATTGTTGTTTATGCAAATCCGACGGCGAATGCTGGGACAGCGCGTGACGTCATCCATTCAGTAACCAGCAGGCTGCAGACAGAACACCCAGATGCTCTTCTCCTCATCTCAGGCGATTTCAACCATGTTTCACTAGCTCCCATTCTACCCACGTTTACCCAGTATGTCACATGCCACACTAGAGACAATAAAACACTGGACTTATTCTACGCAAACACTAAGGAGGCGTACACCTCATCACAACTCCCCCCACTCGGGAGATCGGATCACAACTTGGTTCATCTCCGGCCGGTGTACAAACCCCTAGTGCACAGACAACCTCCGGCCATGCGCACAGTGAAGTTATGGTCTGAGGAGGCAATGGACACTCTAAAGGGCTGTTTTGAAGCCACCACCTGGAAGCAGCTCTGCGATCCACATGGTGAGGACATCGATGGCCTCACTCACACCTTCACAGGCTACCTCAGCTTCTGTGTGGACAAATCCGTTCCCACCAAGACCATACGGTGATGCTCAAACAACAAACCCTGGATCAACCCTGAGATAAAAACACTTCTGAGAGAGAAGAAGAGGATCTTCAGGTCGGGGAACAGGGAGATGCTGAAGTCCGTACAGAGGGAGCTGAGGAGAAAGATCAGAGAAGGCAAGGACAGCTTCAGGAAGAAGATGGAGGACAAGCTGCAACAGAGCGACATCAGCAGGGTCTGGAAAAACCTCAAAACCATCTCTGGGCTCCAGAATACCTCCCCCCAGGCCACGGGGAGCAGGGAGTGGGCGAACAGTCTGAATCTGTTTTTCAATAGGTTTGACCAACCGCCCTCCCCCATGACTGCCACCACTTCTGCCTCTAAAGACATCAAGTCCTGCTGCCCACTCCCCACTCCACCTACACCCCCCCACTCCCAACACACAGCCCCCCATCCTGACCCTGACCAGGACCCAGGTGAGGACGGAGCTGAGGAAGATCAAGGCGAGGAAGGCGACGGGACCAGACGGCATCAGCGCAATGCTCCTCAAGTCCTGTGCAGACCAGCTGTATGGGATTGTGGCGTACATCTTCAACCTCAGCCTGAAGCTGGGGAGGGTACCACAGCTGTGGAAAACATCTTGTGTGGTACCTGTACCAAAAACTTCCCACCCTAAAGACCTGAACAGCTACAGACCGGTGGCCTTGACGTCCCACTTGATGAAGACCCTGGAGAGACTGCTCCTTGCTCACCTCCGCCCCCTGGTGGAACCAGCGATGGAGCCACTCCAGTTCGCCTACCAGCATGGCATTGGGGTGGAGGATGCGGTGATCTTCCTCCTTCACCGTTCTCTGTCCCACCTGGAGAAGCCCGGGAATGTGGTGAGGATCATGTTCTTTGACTTCTCCGGTGCTTTCAACACCATCCAACCGATGATCCTGAAGGACAAGCTGCTGCGTGCAGGGGTGGACCAGCACCTGTCATCATGGATCCTGGACTACCTCACGAACCGGCCTCAGTTTGTGAGAACCTGGGACTGTGTGTCCGACACGATCATCGGTAGCACGGGGGCCCCCCAGGGAACGGTGTTGGCTCCCTTCCTGTTCACTCTTTATACTGCGGACTTCTCACACAACACAACACACTGCCATCTACAGAAATTCTCTGATGACTCTGCAATCGTTGGCCTCATCTCCAATGGAGATGAAGCTGAGTACAGAGGGCTTATCCAGGACTTCATGGACTGGTGCCATCGGAACTGCCTCCAGATCAACGCGAGGAAAACTAAGGAGCTGGTGGTGGACTGCCGCAGGCATGGACAACCCCTCACAGCACCAGTAAATATACAGGGAACAGACATTGAGATGGTGACATCCTACAAGTACCTGGGTGTTCATCTGAACAATAAACTAGACTGGTCACACAATACTGACGCACTCTACAAGAAGGGACAGCACAGGCTGTTCCTACTGAGGAGATTCAGGTCTTTTGGTGTACAAGGGGTGCTGCTGAAGACATTCTATGACACGGTGGTGGCATCAGCCATCACTTTTGGAGTGGTCTGCTGGGGCAGTGGCATTACTGCAGCCGATAGGAAGAGACTGAACAAACTGATCAAGAAAGCTAGCTCCGTCCTGGGGCAGCGCCTTGATCCGGTGGAGGAGATAGGAGAGAGAAGGACGGTGGCTAAACTGTCATCTCTGCTGGAATCCGAGTTCCACCCTATGCAGGACATACTGAATGCACTGAGGAGCTCATTTAGCAGCAGACTACATCATCCCAGGTGCACAACCGAGAGGTTTCGCAGGTCCTTCCTACCAATGGCTGTCAGACTGTACAACCTAAGCAGGGCTGCTCGCAGAGATAGCAAAAAAGACGTAACAACCTAATAGTTTTTTGAATGCAAAAGATGCAATAGACTTACACAATGGTCCCCTCCGGCATACAACTAGGAAAATACCGGTCGCTATGGAGGGTGAGAATATGTATGGGCACATAATCATACCATGTAGGATAACTAAGTAGACGGTTGTGCTGTTTCATCCCATCTAGCAACAATGCTCTGCACTGTGTGTGTTTATATATTTACATATTTATTCCATCTAGCTACAATGCTCCGCACTGGGTGTGTTTATATTTATATATCTATATATTTATTCCATCTAGCTACATTGCTCCGCACTGTGTGTGTTTATATATTTACATATTTATTCCACCTAGCTGCAATGCTCCATACTGTGGGTGTTTATATATCTACATATTTATTCCATCTAGCTACAATGCTCTGCACTGTGTGTCTGTGTGTATATATACTGTATATATTTATAGTAATATGTACATATGTATATTAGCTGCTCTTGCTTTTTTTTCTTGCCTTTTGATTGTTGCTATCCCTGTGCTGTTGCAATCCTGGAATTTCCCCGTTGTGGGACTAATAAAGGCTTATCTTATCTTATCTTATCTTATCTATCTATCTATCTATCTATCTATCTAGACATGAGAAAAAAGTGCTATGTAAGTGAATGTCATTTACCATTCCTGACTATGAAGAAAATATAACAAAATGATTAAATAGCTCCATAGAGTCGTACATATTGTTTTCTTCTATCATTAAGGTATTAACAGTGTACATACATCCAGAGTTATTAGATAAATGTGAAGGTTATGTTTCAATATCAGCCTCCGTCTCCTGCTGTTAACCCTGAATGGACCCATATCTACCAGAACACAGAGGTGATTTATCTTATTTCAAAATATCAGTGTTGACGGACTCGAGGTCATTTTTTTCCCAGCCTCGGCCTCGGAGAGTAATGACTCAGTCTCGACCTATAGCTTTGGTAACTCGGGCCAAGGGCGGCTCAAGGCCAAGCAATTTCAACATTATTTTCTAGATTCAGTTCTCCTTAAATTGTTTTCAAATATTACTTTTTGATGAAAATCCACATCGTAATTTCAGGTATTAGGTGGCAATGCCGCTTCGCTTTTATTGCTACCTATAGGCGTAATTTATGGGGGATAAGGGGGTTGTAACCCCCTCAAAAATCAAATCCAGCCAATATAACCCCTCCAATAATCACATAATGGTGATGAATAAAATTATCTACAACACAGTGTGATGTTCGGTGAGCGAGCCCTCTGGTGGTTCCCAGGTGAGCTGCTGCTAACCATCTCTTTTCTCTTTTGCAAACCGGGGTGGCTGTAATTGGTGACAGCTGGCCTAATTATCTCCACCTGCCTGCTCCTGTTTGTTTGAGGAGCTTAAGTAGAAGCGGTGGAAAGCAGACCAGCGTGGGACTGATTGGTTAGGCGTCTTACCTGTCTGTGGGTCGCCCCGGTTCTGCATGCTCACTTGCCTGCACCACCACCTCACCAACCTGGGCTCCTCTTTCCTCCATTTACGCCACCCCTCAGGCTCCAGGGTTGGACTCCGTAAGTAGCACCCTCTTGTCTCTGGAGTTCAGCCACAGTGGCTAGTGGTACAGGTGTCTTCAGCCTGAGGCTCCCGGATGTCATCCTGCTGCCCTCTCACCTGCTGGAGGCAGTTTGTTTGTTTGCTTCCTCACCTACCAGGAGCTATTCTATCACGGTAAGTTATTCAACTCCCTGCCAAATTGCTCATTGTCACCTGCTTGTCAAACTCATCATTTCTGTCTTCCCAAGGCTGTCTCCTGGCGGTGAGGTTGAACAACTTGAGGCTATTCAATCACTTTGTGCAATAAATCTTGTTAAACTGTTTGTTGGTCTCTGTCTCCCTCTGTGGCCGTTCTCGCATCTGGGTCCTAGCATTAGTAATCCTGACACAAAGGTGTCAAACTCTTTCCATGGAGGGCCAATATTCCTCCACCCAGTATCTTCAGCAGGTGATTTCACTGAATTGCTTCCCACTGATTGCTGATCAGGGAAAACACTTGCTGAAGACACTGGGTGGAAGTAAAACACGCAGGGTCTTGGCCCTCTACGGAATGAGTTTGACACCCCTGATCTACAAGCTGGAATGAATAACTTGTCATTTTTATTGATTTAATTTCATTAGCAAACAATGAAATGTAACATTTTTCATAACTGACAATGCGCTACCCCCATCTGCTGCTGAAGATTTGGTACCATCCAGCCTATTCTTTCCTGGCTCCTCGCTGTCAGTCACTGACTAAACCAGGTTTGATAGTTTCAAAAATGAACATTATATTCCTCATTATGGTAAATGGCATTCACTTACATAGTACTTTTTACTCATCTCTGGATGACCAAACCACTTTACAGATCCTGCTATCCACTCATTCACACATACAGCACATTCACACTTTGAAGGTAACGGAGCTGCCATGCACACAGACGCTGGCCTGGCCCACCATGAGCAACTGGGGGTTCAGTGTCTTGTTCAAGGACACTTTGACATGCAGACTGCAGACAGAGCAGGACTCAAACCACTGATCCTCCAATTAATAGCCGGCCACACTACACCTGCGCCACAGCCACCCCTCATTATAGCAAAACCATTTGTTTTCTTGTTTCTTCTGCAAAGTTCCTCATACCAACAGTGTCCTGCCCCTCCCCTGACAGGTGTATGCCAATATCTCATGTGCTGCTCCACTGAGTTCCGGAGGAGTGGTTTGCTTCGGTGTGTGGGCAGTGTTATGCTTGGAGACTGGAATGATGTACAGAGTGTGGTTTATGCTTGGAACATGAACTTTATTACAATGACGTATAAACTTACAGTACAGCGACGAGAGAGCCGAGAGACCATAAGATGGCCGACCTTCACATTATATCAGCTTGGCGTGATGACATCACCAGACAGCTGCGTCATCACACCGATGCCATCCAAACATGTGGTTCCTTATACCACATTCAACTCCCCTTGGAAAAACAGAACAACATACATGAACTAATTAACCCTCCCCAATTTGGTACATTTGAAACCCCCAAAACTAGCTAGGGCCAGTGGGTAGACTACCGTGTAGCCCAGCGCAGCTTAGTGGTTTATTTTGCCACTATGTTGGCAGCCACCCCCCTAGCTAAACACAATCCTTTTTTTTCATTGAAGAAGGCAGTTCAGTTGGAGGGGCCCTGAGGTGAGCTCGTGGTGGGCACGCCCCTGGAGGCACCAGCCACAGCAGGCCCGGGCGCCATCTTGCAGGAGCCACGGCATGCTCGTCAACAATGTCTCAGCCAGGATCCCACACCAGTTGGGTCGGCTCCAACGTTGTGTCTTGATCCGTGGCAGCTGCTCTTACCTTCCGTAGATGGCTGGCTTGCCATCTCGATCCATCCGCCATCTGCGGCGATCTTCATGGGTGTTGGTGGTGGCGATGCTGTTAAGGTCTACTGTGCGTCCGGTCATTCGGTTCTACGGACCCGAACCCAGTTCATCACTGTGAGTGGCACTCTGTTCATCTGCATTCAACATTGTGGTTGTGATGTTATGGCTCTCATGTTTGGTGCATTCACCAGCTTGTAGTGATTCTGCTGAGGCCTGTTGGGTCATGGACTCTTCATCCTGCATCTCAGCGGCGGCTCCTGGAGGCTGATGCCGGTTGTCTATTTGGAAGATGTCCGGTGGTTCTACTGCATTCTGTTTGGTTGTGGACTCTTCATTCTGCAGCTCAGCATCGGCTCCTGGAGGTTGGTGTCGGGTGTGGATTCAGAAACAGTCCAGTTTCCTCTCTCTCACCTGGTGCTGGTTGAGGTCGGGGTGATGTGTCACTGTTGTCGGTGACGGGACTGTTTTCGGTCACTGGGGTCCCCTTTCTCCATGAACTCCCTCTACTGCGGCTCCACGGCAGGTGTCCGAAGCTTATGCTGGGCGAGGATCGAAGGTGAGTCCTGTTGCTGTTCTCTCTCCGTGCTGTGTTTGCTCTCTGTGCCGTGTTCTCTCACTGCATTGTGTTCACTGTCTGTGCTGTGCTCTTTGGCTAACTTGTCACGGATTAGCTCGTCTTCTAAGGGCCTGAAGTTGCACGTGCTCATTAAGACTCGGAGCTCCGTAGCGTAATGTTGAGTTGACTCACCTGCATGTTGTTTGCGGCAGAGAGAAGGTGATTCTTCAGGCTCCAATGTTGCTCGTGTTGCCGTAATATTTCTCCATCAGAGTCACACATTCACCGAATGAGTCCGCTTGACCCAGAGTACGGAACACGCGCCATCCTTCTTCGCCTAGACTGAGAACCAGTACGCACTTCAGCTTCTCATCATCACCATCACTCAGACCAACCATGTTGACATAAGTTTTAAGCATGTTGAACCAGTAGTGCAACGCGACGGGCAGTTCACCCGGGGTCTCAGAAATGGCTGTGGTGGCCATAAATACGCTTCCAGGTGCATGTCCGTCTTCAGGAAAAATGCTGCGTTTTCCTCCGGAAGATCCATTTTTCTCCTTGTTGCCATTTGTTATGTCTAGAAACTGGAATGACGCACAGAGAGTGGTGTCTGCTTGGAACACAAACTTTATTACAACAAAGTATAAACTTACAGGACGGATGTCTGTTACGGGAGGTTGGACCATGAGAGAGAAGAGAGAGCAAAGAGACCATAAGATGGCCAACCCTCACATTATATCAGCTCGGCGTGATGACAGCACCAAATGGCTGCGTCATCACACTGATGCCATCCAAACCTGTGGTTCCTTATACCACAGCCAGACTTGGTGCCTTCCTTGTATCCCAACTTGCGGATGTGCTCCCACCATTTTGTAATAGGTTTGTAGAAATAAGTGACTAATAATATTGTTGAAGACTCTGTGGTGCTCTGTGGACATTTTCACAGATTAGTCTGCTCTCTGTTCTGATTAGCTCAGCTGCTGTTTGCAGGACATGCACATTCAGAGAGTTAAACACATACTTGTTCATTAAACAGGATCTGTCGGGGACCTGTCAGAGCCAACTTAAGTTTAACACTTTCAAGCTACAAGATATTATGAAGATCAAAATCGCTGTTTAGCCCTCCTTGCCATGTTTTTGCCTTTGACTGCTGTCTGTACCATCAGCTGTCTACACAGGGAAGACAGAAAATGACAGAGTAGTAACCCAAGGTGTATGCTGTTCTGATAGGTATGCCAAAATGTCAGAACACCTGCTAATTAGCCTTTGGCTTTGAGGATTATTATAAGTACCTGGGAGTCTACAAATCAACCGCTTATTGTTAACAATACAATGGAATACAACTTTTACTACTGAACAGACTCAATGAACACATCTCGCAGAATGTACTATTGGAAACCCAGTGTGGCTTTATAAATGGAAGAAGCACAATGGATATGATTTTCTGCTTGAAACAGGTTCAAGAAAAGTGTATCGAACAGAACATGCCGCTTTATGTAGTCTTCATAGACTTCAGTAAAGCCTTCAATACTGTTTCGTGACAAGGACTTTGGCAGGTACTCAAAAAATATGGCTGTACAGAGAAGTTTGTCAGCCTGATTGAGGCACTCTATACAGGTATGCAAGCAAACGTGGCAATGAGTGGTTCAGTATCTAAAGACTTTTCAGTAAGCAACGGGGTGAAACAAGGGTGTGTGCTGGAACCTACACTCTAATCGCTATATCTGGCAGCCATGCTTGAGGTGGCCTTCAAAGACACTTCAGAAGGAGTATACATTCAAACAAGGAAAGAAGCAGATTTGTTTAATGTGGCACAGTTTAAAGCCAAGAGAAAGACATCGATAAAGGTAGTAAGAGAAATGCTCTTTGCCGACGACAGTACTCTAGTTGCACACAGTGCAGAAGATATGCAATCTTTAGTGGAGAAATTTGCAAGAGCAGCTAGCCAATTCAGCCTCCAAATCAACATCAAGAAGACAGAGTGCCTTTATCAACCAACAAAGGTCCAATTATCAACATCACTACCATAAGAGATCAGCATTGGTACAGAGCCACTAGTCAAGTGCAAGACTTTCAAGTATCTAGGGATAACTGTTTCAGAGAATGCTAGGCTGGAGGATGAACTGTCTCAGAATGGGAAGAGCAAGCGCTGTGTTTGGAAACTTGAGGGAGAGACTGTGGAACAATCAACATGTGTCTATCCGTGTGAAATGCAAAGTGTACAGAGCAACAGTACTGGCTACTCTATTGTACGGTGCTGAAACTTGGACTGTCTACAGAGAGTAGGTGAAGAAACTCCATGCGTACATGATGAGACACCTTCGAGCCATAATGAACATCTCATGGAAAGACAAGATAACCAACTTAGAAGTGTTGAAACGAGCTGGTCTACCATCAATGGAGGACATGCTAATACAGATGAACCTGAGACGGCTCGGACATGTTGAGAGGATGGACCACCACCGTCTCCGTTGGCAGTTACTCTACTCACAGTTATGCGAGGGCAAATGCAATAAGGGTAGACCAAGGCTCAGATTTAAAGACACTGTAAAAAGAAACTTGAAAAAAATGGATATAGACAGGAGTGCCTGGCAGTGGAAGGCTAATAAGGACAGGGCTGTGTGGAGGAATCTGATCAGACCTAAATGAAACAGTCATTGTCGCCCACGACAGACTACTATGATGATGATGATGAAACAAGGGTGTGTGCTGGTGCCTACCCTCTTCACGCTATTGTATATCTGGCAGCCATGCTTGAGGTGGCCTTCAAAGACACTTCAGAAGGAGTATACATTCAAACAAGGAAAGAAGCAGATTTGTTTAATGTGGCACAGTTTAAAGCCAAGAGTAAGACATCGATAAAGGTAGTAAGAGAAATACTCTTTGCCGATGACAGTGCTCTAGTTGCACACAGTGTGGAAGATATGCAATCTTTAGCGGAGAAATTTGCAAGAGCAGCTAGCCAATTCAGCCTCTAAATCAACATCAAGAAGACAGAGTGTCTTTATCAACCACCAAAGTTCCAGTTATCAACATCACTACCAGAAAAAAAAAATCAGCATTGGTACAAAGCCACTAGTCAAGTGCAAGACTTTCAAGTATCTAGGGAGTATTGTTTCAGAAAATGCTAGGCTGGAGGATGAACTATCTCTCAGAATGGGAAGAGCGAGTGCTGTGTTTGGAAACTTGAGGGAGAGACTGTGGAACAATCGACATGTGTCTATCTGTGTGAAATGCAAAGTGTACAGAGCAACAATACTGGCTACTCTATTGTACGGTGCTGAAACTTGGACTGTCTACAGAATGCAGGTAAAGAAACTCCACGCGTCCATGATGAGACACCTTCGAGCCATAATGAACATCTCATGAAAAGAAAAGATAACCAACTTAGAAGTGTTGAAACGAGCTGGTCTACCATCAGTGGAGGACATGCTAATAAGATAAGATAAGATAAGATAAGCCTTTATTAGTCCCACAACGGGGAAATTCCAGGATTGCAACAACACAGGGATAGCAACACTCAGAGCAACAATCAGAAGGCAAGAAAAAAAAACAAGCAAGCAAGAGCAGCTAATATACATATGTACATATTACTATAAAATATATATATACACACACACAGACACACAGTGCAGAGCATTGTAGCTGGATGGAATAAATATATGAATATATAAACACACAGTGCAGAGCATTGTAGCTAGATGGAATAAATATGTAAATATATAAACACCCACAGTACGGAGCATTGCAGCTAGGTGGAATAAATATGTAAGTATATAAACACACACAGTGCGGAGCAATGTAGCTAGATGGAATAATATGTAGATATATAAAAACACAGTGCGGAGCATTGTAGCTAGATGGAATAAATATATAGATATATAAATATAAACACACCCAGTGCTGAGCATTGTAGCTAGATGGAATAAATATGTAAATATATAAACACACACAGTGCAGAGCATTGTTGCTAGATGGGATGAAACAGCATAACCATCTACTTAGTTATCCTACATGGTATGATTATGTGCCCATACATATTCTCACCCTCCATAGCGACCGGTATTTTCCTAGTTGTATGCCGGAGGGGACCATTGTGTAAGTCTATTGCATCTTTTGCATTCAAAAAACTATTAGTTTGTTACGTCTTTTTGCTATCTCTGCGAGCAGCCCTGCTTAGGTTATACAGTCTGACAGCCGTTGGTAGGAAGGACCTACGAAACCTCTCGGTTGTGCACCTGGGATGATGTAGTCTGCTGCTAAATGAGCTCCTCAGTGCATTCAGTATGTCCTGCACAGGGTGGAACTCGGACTCCAGCAGAGATGACAGTTTAGCCACCGTCCTTCTCTCTCCTATCTCCTCCACCGGATCAAGGCGCTGCCCCAGGACAGAGCTAGCTTTCTTAATCAGTTTGTTCAGTCTCTTCCTATCGGCTGCAGTAATGCCACTGCCCCAGCAGACCACTCCAAAAGTGATGGCTGATGCCACCACCGTGTCATAGAATGTCTTCAGCAGCGCCCCTTGTACACCAAAAGACCTGAGTCTCCTCAGCAGGAACAGCCTGCGCTGTCCCTTCTTGTAGAGTGCGTCAGTATTGTGTGACCAGTCTAGTTTATTGTTCAGATGAACACCCAGGTACTTACCATCTCGATGTCTGTTCCCTGTATATTTGCTGGTGCTGTGAGGGGCTGCCCATGCCTGCGGCAGTCCACCACCAGCTCCTTAGTTTTCCTTGCATTGATCTGGAGGCAGTTCCGATGGCACCAGTCCACGAAGTCCTGGATAAGCCCTCTGTACTCCGCTTCATCTCCATTGGAGATGAGGCCAACGATCGCAGAGTCATCAGAGAACTTCTGTAGATGGCAGTGTGTTGTGTTGTGTGAGAAGTCCGCGGTATAAAGAGTGAACAGGAAGGGAGCCAGCACCGTTCCCTGGGGGGCCCCCGTGCTACTGATGATCGTGTCGGACACACAGTCCCGGATTCTCACAAACTGAGGCCGGTTCGTGAGGTAGTCCAGGACCCATGATGACAGGTGCTGGTCCACCCCTGCGCGCAGCAGCTTGTCCTTCAGGATCATCGGTTGGATGGTGTTGAAAGCACTGGAGAAGTCAAAGAACATGATCCTCACCATATTCCCGGGCTTCTCCAGGTGGGACAGAGAACGGTGAAGGAGGAGGATCACCGCATCCTCCACCCCAATGCCATGCTGGTAATAATACAGATGAATCTGAGCTGGCTCAGACATGTTGAGAGGATGGACCACCAGCGTCTCCCTCAGCAGTTACTCTACTCACAGTTATGCGAGGGCAAATGCAATAAGGATAGACCAAGGCTCAGATTTAAAGACACTGTAAAAAGAAACTTGAAGAAGTTGGATATAGACAGGAGTTCCTGGCAGCGGAAGGCTAAGGACAGAGCTGCGTGGAGGAATCTGATCAGACCTAAATGAAACAGTCCTTGTCGCTCACGACAGACTGCTATGATGATGATGATGATGATGAGAATAGAACTTTATTGTCCACCAAGTGGAAATTTGAAAGGATAACAATTAGAAACCAATACAGCGATGTGTAACTTCATTTGAAAGCACCTGGACAGGTGAGTGCTAAAGCTAGCCTTTAGCTAATGCTAATTCAAATCAGATCACATACCAAAAAAACAGAGCAAAAACAGAGAAAAACAAATAGGAAAAATTAAATTGAGGGCTCTGTGAATTATTTATGGGCTGATATATGGATAAACATGGAAGATAAGAGAACATTTTACTGTTTTGATAAATATTGCTCTGGTTTTTAAAATTGTGTTGACTAGCCCACAGGAGCAGGATTGTGCTATGGTTTGGGACCATGCCCATGCTTTTTGTTCATTTTGGTCTTTGTTTTTCATTATTATTATTATTAAGTGTCTTTTGTGCTCCATTGGTTGTTGCTCGTCATCCTGTGCTCATCCCATGTGCTGTTTTGTGGTTGTCCTTTTATATTTTGTTATATCGTGTGATCCTTCTTTATTTTTACTGTTAGTATCATTGGCCACAGTTACATGGGCAAAATTTCTTCAATCTGATTACAATTCAGATCAGAATTTTACTGTTTACATGGATCCTGAAAAAGCTGATCCAATTAGG
Organism: Pholidichthys leucotaenia; assembly: GCA_020510985.1. Taxonomy (NCBI): domain Eukaryota; kingdom Metazoa; phylum Chordata; class Actinopteri; order Cichliformes; family Pholidichthyidae; genus Pholidichthys; species Pholidichthys leucotaenia. The sequence goes on along the minus strand of CM035848.1, from coordinate 119,251,623 downwards.
ACTGTCATGTCTGCTGCGTAATTGTGCAGGGAACATATGAATTAATATGAGCCCAATGTGCAGTAATGTAGCATGTTTGACAGACGGAAAAATATACAAAATATCCAAATAACAGTCACATACAGATGGGGAAACAACTGGCTATTAGCTTAGTTGGCGTAGGGGAAATGCCAAGTGCGCTCCAGGCTGAGCAGGAGCGGAGAGGAAGGCATAATTAAGGAGGACTTGCATACATGTAGGAGTGGAAAGGCTCTGGAGTAACTACACAGCTCAGTCCAAAGGAAACCAACAGTCTGTGAGCCAGGATGTCCAAGGTTGACTGAAGCTGCCACACTGACTGCGCACACTGCCTCCCTATAAGAATACAATATACTAAAGAGGGCAAGTGGGTACAGCCATGTGGCAAACAGGTGTGTAGTTAATTGGACAAATGTGTGCATGCGTGTGTGAGTATGTGTGCATGTGTGTGTGTGTGTGTGCATGTGTGCCTATGTGCATGTGGTGATCCCACACAGCTGGTGAGTGTCTGGTAAGAGGAGGAAGGCGTGACTGTAGGACTGGCAGACAGCAAGGCTCAATCTGCCAGCTGGAATAAATAAGAAGTAGTCAAAACCTACAGCCTCAGGTCATGGATGAGGTAAACGACCCTGAACATGACAGTGCCCCCCTGTCAAGGGGTGGATACCAGACACCCACCGTAACATCGAAAACAGAGACCCCCACCCAAAAAGCCAACACACCAAACCAGGGCGGGAGGTGCTGGAAAACAGGTTAGGAGGGATTAATCACAAATAGAAAAACACCACAAAACAACACAATGACACTGCCCAATCCCAAAGTAACTAACCCACCCCACCCCCAAGACTCCCACAGTTCAGGTGTCCAACCAGAGTCTGAGGCCCAGCGGGCAGCCCGCAGAATAATGTCAGGTGGGCTGCCAGGGCACACGGGCCACCCAGCTAGGGAACCCAGTCTTTCGGGCGGCCTGCCCAAACGATTAGGCCACCAGGACCGGAAGGGCAAATGAGACGGTGGCCTACCCACTGGAAAACTGAGAGGTGGGTGGCCGGGCAGAGGAAGTGGAACCCCTGCGGTCACTGGTAGCGGAGGGAAAAAGACCCTGACGGTGCCCAGCAGAAGGCGGAGCAACACCCACAAGGTCTCCAAAAGGGAAGAGATGACCCCGGTGTCCCCAAACTGTCCTGTGGCACCCTCGGTGGTCCTGACATGAGCCCGGATCTCTGTAGTACCCACAGTGGACCCGGGCTGGGCCATGGCTGCATCTGCGGTGGTCCCGGCCTGGGACAACGTTGCACCCATGGTGGACCCCAACTGAGCCATGGCTGCACCCACGGTGGAGTCTGGCTGGACCCCTGCTGCACCCGCGGTAGAACCCGGCTGGGCCACTGCTGACCCCAATGCCATCTTGGACATGGGCCAGCCGACCCGTGTGAGCACCCAAGCGGGGAGACGATCGATCATGGGCACCCTAGACTGGTACTGGGTGCCCCCGACAACTACCTCAGCCGAAACCTTGGTGACCTCTGGTTGCAAACCTGGATCCACGGACTCGTCCGGTGATGGAGGACTCTCTCCGGTGACTCTGGAAAGGGACTCAGAGAGAAGGAAGGGTTAGAGTCGCCGGCAGTGGCAAAGCCCGGCGAGGCGAGCTCAGGTGCAGCGTTTGGCTGCAGCTGGCTCTCCTCACCTAAAGCTAGGCAAAAATGCTCAATTATAGAAAGGAGAAAGACAAAAGAGAGCACTTGCCTTAGCTTAAGCTCTACCTCCGTCCAGGACTCCGGCAATCTGGGCGACATCTTCCCAGGTTCGGCCGCCCGGAGGTTCTGCTCAAGTGCTAACTCTGCTGTGGCAGCCTCCACAGCAGGCATGATGGTCACTGCAGTCTTGTCCTTCTCCAGTGAAGATTCCGATGTGTGTGACTCTCCCAGCATGGATTCTGGAGGTGGAGTCTCACCTTGCACTGGACCCCAGGTGACTGAGGCCAGGGGATGCTCTCTCATCGGCTCAGGCCTCAGGCCAGTCACAGTGCCCTCTTTCAGTCCAAAGGAGCTCTGCGGGGCTTGGATAGAGTCATTCTGCGCCGTGGGCTCCTCCTTCATCCGATGGCTGAGCTCCAGGGCCGAAGGATGCTCAGAGGTGACAGGGAGTGATATGGAGAGGGTTGGTGAGATAGTTTCTGCTGCAACGGGTGGTGAGGACCCAGTGGACTGCAAACACTGGGCCTCACACCCGGGAGACTGGCAAGAAAATTTATCAAATTGATGAGTGGAATGAAAAATCACTTGCCTGTTCCTCCCAGATGTGATGGTCTTCGCTGCAGCCAGCCCGGACTCCTCCATCCACATGTCCATGATGAATAGAGTTCTTAGTTCCTGCAGCTCGAGGAGAAAACGCAGCTGACAGCACAGCCTGCATCTCTCTCCCGGGTGACAGACAAGGTTTATCATTTTCAGAGGAAAAAGGATGAAAAAACACTTGCCTGGCAACCCAAGTGCGGGAGTCTGCCGCAGACTTGAGTAGAGGAGGAGTGGCCCCATGGTCGAGACGAGGGTGACAAGCCTCCAGCTTCCGGGAATGCTTCTTCTCCCCACGGGGCAGTTCCCATGTTGGAGCGGCTTTCTCCTGTCCCTTGCTCTCCCATGAATAGGAGAAAATGGAGGCCAAGATGGAGGTGGCCTCTGCGCAGCTCCACAAATAAGGATGCTTCTTCATTAATCGTGCTGCGCCGTCCGGGCTCACACGGACTGCCTCGGGAGTGCCGGTGGTCTCGATCTGTGACAGGAGACTCTCCAGGACACACACCCCACAGCTCTGCTTCATCCAGCCAGGACATGATTCTCCAGATGGGTGAAAAATACACAAAAAATGAAAAAGCACGCTACACACTGCTTGGACTCTTTTGGTGGCAGCTTACTGTCATGTCCGCTGCGTAATTGTGCAGCAAACATATGAATAAATACGAGCCCAATGTGCAGTAATGTAGTGTGTTTATTGACAGAGGGAAAAATATACAAAATGTCCAAATAACAGTCACATACAGATGGGGAAACAACTGGCTACTAGCTTAGTTGGCGTAGGGGAAATACCAAGCACGCTCCAGGCTGAGCAGGAGCGGAGAGGAAGGCATAATTAAGGAGGACATACATACATGTAGGAGCGGAAAGGCTCTGGAGTAACTACACAGTTCAGTCCAAGGGAAACCAACAGTCTGCGAGCCAGGATGTCCAAGGTTGACTGAAGCTGCCACACTGACCGCACACACTGCCTCCCTATAAGAATACAATATACTAAAGAGGGCAAGTGGGCACAGCCGTGTGGCAAGCAGGTGTGTAGTTAATTGGACGAATGTGTGTATGCATGTGTGAGTGTGTGTGCATGTGTGTGTGTGTGTGTGTGTATGTGTGCATGTGTGCCTGTGTGCATGTGGTGATCCCACACAGCTGGTAAGTGTCTGGTAAGAGGAGGAAGGTGTGACTGTAGGACTGGCAGAGAGCAAGGCTCAATCTGCCAGCTGGAATAAAATAAGAAGTAATCAAAACCTACAGCCACAGGTCATGGATGGGGTAAATGACCCCGAACATGACAAGGACGTGCGTTTCCATGTGTCACATTTTGACATGCGCACATCGACATTTCAACATTCCAAAAATAGTAGAAGAAGAAACAACTTCCGGTGTTAGCAAGCCCCGCTTCATGTTGAAATGGACCTGTATTGTGTTATTCAGACTGTACTTTTGCTTCTGCTGGTCTCCGTAATAAAGCTACAAGTACATACTTCTGCATATGACGAACAGAGGGAGACAGCAGGATGATACAGACTAGTTTTGTTTTACTCCCGCTATGTTTTCCGCTAGCTGCTGTAAAGGTGAAAATACTTCACGTCGACGTGTGGCTGGCGTATAGACATGCGCAGTAAGCATATTTTCTGCCCAGCCCTCGGAATAAGTGTTTTCATGTGCACCATTTGGATTAATAATCAGCATAACCCACCTGTCTCAATCGGAATGAAATTTTGATCCGAATGAGCACGATCAGGTCGGAATATTCAGATTGGCATGTTTACATGTGATGTAAACCCCAGCTTCAGGCTGAGGTTGAAGATGTACACCACAATCCCATACAGCTGGTCTGCACAGGACTTGAGGAGCTTTGCGCTGATGCCGTCTGGTACATGCATTTTTATTCCGATCAGGCTTTTAATACGGTTACTTGTGTCCATGTAAACATAGCCATTGTCCTTGTGTCTTTAGTCATGTTATGTTATCCCTTGTCTGCCCTTACTGCCATTATTGTGGTCTCTGTGTTTCCCCTGTCTAAGTCCAGGGTTGTGTGTCTACTTGTTTACATTTTGTCTCCTGTCCTTTATGTCTTCCATGCCTGTACATTATTATTCCTGTGTCAGTTTCCAGTAAGTTTATTTTCATCTAGTTGGTCTTGTTTAGTTCTCAGCCCCTGTGCTGCTGTTTATTTTGTGCTTTTGCCTTTGTTAATAAATTACCACCTTTGCACCGTACTCCTGCCTGCAACTTTGGGTCCTACCTTAAAACTTCATCTGCCATAGGCAGATCATGACTTTTTAATTTGACATTTTTTTTCAATTTTTACATGTTTAACATTCAAAAAAACACACAACAAGTGCTTAGGCCCCAGGTTTATAGCCTTTAAGTAGTTTGTGTAAAGCTTTGCAAAATATATGCAAGTGTACAGTCCAATTTTTTTCTACTTTTTCAAACCCCCAAAATCAAATGTTTTGTTTACCTTGGCTACTGGCACACAAAGGTTGTTGATTTCACACACTGCGATGTCTTAGACCCAGCCGCTTACAAACTGGTTGTAACTTTCTAGACCTTTGTAGGATCTTAGTTGTTTAAGAGTGTAAGCACTGGTACTGTACAGTAATAAATTAAAGATGTCTGGATAGGTGATGCTTGCCCACTTCTCTATGTCTTGTAACCAGTTTTGCTTTGGAATTAGATAGGGGGCCTGCTTCTCAGTTAAAACTAATTTGTCATCATACCGCTGTCTGCTATCACTATCAAGAGTTTCATAATAAATTTCGAATGTTTTCACATTTTTTTTGCTCCATTTTGCTCATGTGATTATTCTCCTCAACATGGCCGCTGATCTTATTTGACCCTGTCGTAAGTCACATGATCGAACACTATGAATAATGGCGTATCCTTACTTAAAAACACTACAGAGTTTTAATTTTATCTGAAAATTGTATTAATGCTGCCATTGTTAGTGGAAAAAAAGAGAAAAAAAAACTCACTCTGAGTTACTTTGGATTGCACCCATTTCTTTAAGTATTTAATAACGTTTACTTATAATTTTTATGATATGATTTGGATTATATTAGATGGAATATATACATAGTTTTATTTTAGTAAAGTCACAAATTTATGGAAAAAAATGAGAAGGACAAGAAAAAGTTGCATGTAAAAAAAATTCCCAAATTTAGTTAGTAACTTACTGTCCAAACGAGAAACAGGTGGAGTAATCAAAGCAGGTGGAAATGATGAAAGCAACCGGTAGAGGCGATGAGTGCACAAACCTGAGACACTACACCAGGGGTGTCCAATCATGTGCCACGGAGGGCCAAGAGTCTGCAGGCTTTACCTCCAACCAATGTCTTCAACAGCAGATTCCACTGAATTTCTTCACACTGATTGCTGATAAATGAAAACACCTGCTGAAGAGACTAGGTAGAAGAGAAAACCTGCAGGGTCTTGGCCCTCCATGGCACATGATTGGACACCCCTGGTCTACACTGTTTAATTGCAGTCATACATGTCATCCTGTCATCACATTATTATGGCTTTTTGCTAAATCTGTCACTGACTAGTGCATACCCGTGCATGCCCGTAGAAAACCAAGAAACTGGAGCACCCGCAGAAAATCAACACTTTGCTTAGCATTTTACACATTTGTAGTGTAGACTGCCATTCTTCAAGGTTACACATTTTTACTGTGTCAGCACCTCTTTAAAAACAACATAGCTCAGAAAGTGACGCTTTTGCTTAGTTTCTTCATCTTGAGCAAGAATATGAAGACTGCTTGATTTGTCAACTCTGCTCACAGCAACGTAGAATTGGCCATGGCTGAAGAAATCTCTTCTGCAGAAAACACCAACGTGCTGTAAAGACTGGCCCTGTGACTCATTCACAGTCATGGCAAAGCAGGGTCTTACCGGAAACTGTTTACGTCGCAAGGTGAATGGAAACATGTTGTCAGATGGTGTGAGTGTGATTTGTGGAATAAGGAGAGTGCGTCCAGCATTGACACCAATCACAGAAGTTGCAACCAACAGGTGAGGCTGTATTTGTTCAGTGATGTATCTTGAGCCATTTCAATGTCCGTTTTGTTGGTCAACGTTTCGCAGTAGCATGATCACCATTCCCACCTTTAAAGTGATGTGATGAAGAGGCATTCCAGATGGGCAGAGTGTATTTAGAAACTCAGTTGGGTATGCATGATTACCCTCGGAGTCTACAGCGTCAACACTGTTGCAAACGTGTTCCTCTCCTGGGAAAATCTTTGTCATGTACTCATTGACTGTGTCCACCTCAGAGTTCATCGGGCATAATGTGACATACTCACATAACCATGTTTGATTTGAAACATTGACTTGCATGTCTTCATACACCCAACTGACAATGTCTTCCAGTTTGCCACCTGGAAACATTAGTCTTTCATCGAGTTCAATTGCAAACTTGCCCTGTTCTGGAACTGCTGGAATTTTTCCTTCCCCAAGGTCCAAGAGAAATTTAACAAAACCCATCATTAATTCATTAAAAATCCTTCAATGTGATTTTCTGGATTTTTTTTTCTCATTTTGTCTCTCATAGTTGAGGTATACCTATGATGAAAATTGGAGACCTCTCTCATCTTTTAAGTGGAAGAACTTGCACAATTGGTGGCTGACTAAATACTTTTTTTCCCCACTGTATTCATATGTACTGTAATAATTCAGCAGTTCTTAAATTATTTTTATTTTCTCTTCTCATTATGTCTTACAGCACAGAAAGAAAATCAGAGAGGAGAATAAATCCAGATGGACCAAAAATACAGTATTTGCAAGCTCTACTTGTAGTCTACATTTTTTCCCTTTTCTCTATTAAAGTTTTTTTAGCCTTATTTTCATAAATAGTGTTAATAATAATGCATCAGATTTATATAATTAAATTAAAATTAATTAAATCACCCTTATTGTCATTCAACCGTACAACCAATCATGTACAGTAGAACAAGATTGTGCTTTACCTATCTACAGTGTCAATCACACACATCCCAAGTGCAGAATCAGAGGGCCGCTGCCATGCAAGGCGCCGCCACATATTTCCCTCCTCCATACCATTATTGCTGAGCACCAAGCTGGATGGCAAGAAGTTCCACTTTTATATGGTCTTTGGCATGACCCGGCCGGGATTTGAACCCCTGCCTCCCGGGTGTGGGGCGGGTGCTCTACCAACTGAGCCACCACTCCGGTGGTGGCTCAGTTGGTATAGCACTTTATCATAGACACTCAAAGACGCTTTACAAGTAGATACATTATTCATTCACTCCAGACAGACAACGGTAGTGGCAAGCTACTACTGTAGCTACAGCTGCCCTGGGGCAGGCTGACAATCCGCTCCAACGGCCTCTCCGGCCACCACCAAACATTTATACACATTCACACCCTGTGGTATGGACACAGGAGGCAAGGTGGGTAAAGTGTCTTGCCCAGGGACACAATGGCAGGATATCTGGGGAGAGTGAGATTCGAACCGCCAACCATCCGGTTATTGGACGACCTGCTCTACCTCCTGAGCCACTGCCGTCCCAATGTTGTGTGTTTTTCATGTAAAATCTGGCAACACCACAAAACTTGAAGGTGCACAACAGTGGAAAGAGGCGGGAGGCCTCTGTATATTCTGATGCAAACTGTCCTCATCAGCTTATGAGGCAAAACCTGAAGAGACGGAGGACAAATATTGTCCACCCCCCCCCCCAAAAAAAAAAAAATATACACTACCATTCAAAAGTTTGGGGTCACTTAGAAATTTCCTTATTTTTGAAAGAAAAGCACTGTTTTTTTCAATGAAGATAACTTTAAACTAATCAGAAATACACTCTAATATCTAATATACATTGCTAATGTGGTAAATGACTATTCTAGCTGCAAATGCCTGGTTTTTGGTGCAATATCTACATAGGTGTATAGAGGCCCATTTCCAGCAACTATCACTCCAGTGTTCTAATGGTACAATGTGTTTGCTCATTGCGTCAGAAGGCTAATGGATGATTAGAAAACCCTTGTGCAATCATGTTAGCACAGCTGAAAACAGTTTAGCTGGTTAAAGAAGCTATAAAACTGACCTTCCTTTGAGCAGGTTGAGTATCTGGAAAAAATTATTATTTCAAATACAAATCATTATTTCTAACCTTGTCAATGTCTTGATTATATAGTCTATTCATTTTACAACTCATGGTGGTAAATAAGTGTGACTTTTCATGGAAAACACAAAATAATTGTCTGGGGTGACCCCAAACTTTTGAACGGTAGTGTATATATATATATATATATATATACTGTATATATATATATATATATATATATATACATAAGGCTGATAACACAATGACAGAGACAAATCTTCCTTTTTTAGCAAAACATAAACTTCCATTAGCTTAAAATATTTTGATAATTTTTCGTAATCTCTCCAACCTTCACAGTAGTAAATATATTATGTCTAAGGGTGCGTGTCACATAGATTGTGCATTTACAGATGTAAACGCGGTTTGATGAATGAAAGTGAACCTGTAACCACGTGACAACCCAATCCTCGGGGCAGGAGCATTATACCAAATTAATCACACCTGTGGATGCACACCTTATATATACGTCCTGTATCCACCCACTCTTCCTCTTTCTAACGACTGGAAGGAGCCTGCCTCCACCGACAAAGGACAATGAAAGGTTACAGGTTCACTTTCATTCATAAAACCACGTTTACATCCATAAACGCACGTTTTATTTCTTTTCAGTGAACCTGTAACCACGTGGCAACTGTATACCAAATGAGACCTGAGGAGAATGGAGGGTGTCACCCATAGGTCAAAGGGGCACAATGCCCCAACATGCCATAAAGCACAAACACAGTCAGATGAGTTTGGCTCCCTTATTGTACTTACCTGAGTACGTACAAGTTAAGCTGGTTCCTATAGGTAACCGGAGCGAAAACAAACCTTTTGGAGCACGAGGCACACATGCTGGCTCACATGAGGGAGACTAAGATACAACTTAAGAATCTGCTGCAACCCCAGACAGATGAGTTCGGCTCCTTTATTGCACTCAACTGGATACCTACAAGTTAAGCCGGTTCCTCCAGGCAACCAGAGCTGAACAAAAAATTTCAAGCACAAGTCACACCTACCTGCTCAACTAGGGAAAACTAAGCTAGAACCAAGAATCTGCTGTGAACCCTAGAACAGATGAGGGGATGACTGATGAGGCCAGATTGAGTCTATAGAAGCGGGTGAACATTGAGGACCCAGCCAGCAGCTGTGCATACATCCTCCAGGGGAGCGCCCCTAAACAAAGCCCACGTAGTGGCCATTCCCTGAGTCCAGTGAACCACCAGCATCTGGTGGTCCCGCTCCAACCTATACATATGCGAAGCAATCAGGTCAACTATCCAATGGGACAGGCGCTGCTTAGGAATAGGCCTGCCCATCGTGGATTTCCCATAGGACACAAAAAGCTTGTCTGAAGAATGGACAGACCTCATACGGTCAACATAAAGCTTAAGGGCCCCACTGGGCACAATTATGAAGCCTCTCAGCCTCTGAAGAGGTGTGCGGGAAAGGGTAGAAGGCCTCAAGCACAAGAGAACGGGAACAAACCCACTAGTCAGCCCCTTGGGCTGAAGCTGGGTTGGGCAGCAGGTGAACCACCTGATCACAATCAAACCTAAGCACGCTACATCCACAGAGAGCACATTCAGTTCATTGACCCTCTTGGCTGAGACAATTGCCAAAAGAAAGCAGTCTTCCAAGAGAGGAGATGAAGGTCAGCACTGGGGAGTGGCTCAAAAGGGAGTAAGCATAGAGCCCTACAAACTGTCTGGAGATTCCAAGTGGGCAGCAATGGACACTGAGATGGATGGCTCCATTCCATGCCTCTCAAAAAACTGCTTAACCAAGGGAAGCGCCCCATGAGACAAGCCATCACATTTCTCACGGACAGTTGACACTGCCGCCAGGTAGCCCCTGATAGTCGGCTCCGCCCGACCTAGGGCGAAGAGGTACTGGAGGTAAGACAAGATGACAGAGATGTGACATGTCAAGGGATTCTTCCCTTTTGTCCGACACCAGTTAAAAACACTCTCCACTTCACACTGCATTGCAGCTGGGTAGATGGGGCCCATGAAGCCTGCACAGTGTCTATAACCTCCTTCTCCAAGCCCAGTTTCCACAATTGCTGCCGTCAAAGGGCCATACATGAAACCTCAGGAGCTGGGGATTCTGATGCCAACTGCCGCCCTGTGCCTGTGAGAGCATATCCTGTCTGATAGGGAGAGGCCGAGGATGGCCCCCCAACATCTCGTGGATCTCTGCCATCCATGGTCTTGTGGCAAATTCGAGCCATCAAAATTACTTGACAGACAGCTGTCTCACCTTCGTGAGCAAAGCTGGCAGAAGAGGCAGTAGTGGAAATGCAAACAGTTCACTGGAGGACAGGCACACTCAGAGCATCTGTAGCTAGTGGACCTGGCAGGCTCGAGCCCACATGAGCAGATGATGCACCCTCGCATGGAAAGGGGAACCCCAGTTCATCCTGCTGGTTGATGTACGACACCACAGCTGTGCTGTCCATCCATACCAGAATTTTTCTGCCCTGAATGATTGGAAGAAAAAGCCCCAGAGCCAAATGCACTGTTTTCATCTTGGGATGGTTCATATGTCAAGACTGCTGTGCAGAAGCCCAGTGTCCCCAAACAAATCTGCCCTCCCAGACTGCTGCTTGGGAGGCGTTGGTTGTAATGGTCACCCTGCAGCCCCCTTGGCCAAGGGGAACACCATCTCAGGCTGCTGATGAGTGTCTCCACCACCTGAGAATCATGGGGATCCTTCGGAAGAACTAGCCTCCTCCTTTTGTCTCTGGAAAAAAACACCTTGTGAAGTGCAAACCACCGCTGAAGGGGACGAGTATGTAAAAGATCCAATGGCACCACCTAGACAGCTGCAGTAAAGAGACCAAAGATCCTCTGGCACTGCTGCACTGAGACAGTCCTCTGTGAGAAGCAGCTCCTGATACATTCCCTGATAGTATGCCTTCTTCTTGGAGTCAGGGATGCACTCATGGCAACTGAATCCAGGGTGAGCCCCAAGTACTTGACAACACTGGTTGGAACAAGGCAGCCTTTCATCGCATTCAAATGCAACCCGAATGCCGCTGGGTGAACCAATATGGTCTCCATATTGCTCCTCGCTATGGCTTCTGATGGCGCACAAACCGGCCAATGATCCAGATAATTGAACTCGAATGGCCCTCTGTTGCAGTGGGCGAGTGCAGCATCCATGCACTTGGTGAACGTCCGAGGACAGGGACTGGCTGAAAGGCAGGACATAGTAAACGAAGATTGTCCAGAAGGAACCTTGAGGAACTTCCTGTGGCTGGATTTATGGGAATATGGAAATCAGCACAGCAAAGGTCCATTGCTGTGAATCAATCGCCTGGCCCTATGGCCTGAATAATGTCTTCAGCCTGAGCACCGGACAAGGGAGCACCTTGACATACACTACCATTCAAAAGTTTGGGGTCACTTAGAAATGTCCTTATTTTTGAAAGAAAAGCACTTTTTTCCATGAAGATAACTTTAAACTAATCAGAAATACACTCTATACATTGCTAATGTGGTAAATGACTATTATAGCTGCAAATGTCTGTTTTTTGTTGCAATATCTACATAGGTGTATAGAGGCCCATTTCCAGCAACTATCACTCCAGTGTTCTAATGGTACAATGTGTTTGCTCATTGCGTCAGAAGGCTAATGGATGATTAGAAAACCCTCGCGCAATCATGTTAGGTCTGCAATGCTGTAATTGCTGCAAATGGAGGATTCTTTGATGAAAGCAAAGTTTGAAGGAAAAAATTATTATTTCAAATAAAAATCATTATTTCTAACCTTGTCAATGTCTTGACTATATTTTCTATTCATTTTACAACTCATGGTGGTAAATAAGTGTGACTTTTCATGGAAAACACAAAATAATTGTCTGGGTGACCCCAAACTTTTGAACGGTAGTGTACCTGTTCAACCATCTCAGGTCCAAAACCAGATGGAGGGCGGCACCTATCCCATTTCTCTGATCTTAGGCCACACAGCCACTGTAAGTACTGAAAGCTACATTCGGGGTCAGTCCTCTGGTAGCTCTGTGCGTCACACACTAATCCACTTGGAGACAAGGAATAGGCAGTGTAAAAGCCTCACCTCTCTTCTCCTGGAGACAGAGACTGTATTACGTTCTTTCCCAGCAGGGCAGAGACCTCGACGCCCAGAACCGAGAAAAGAGTGTCCTCCTTACTTTTGCGTCCAGAACCCCTTGAAGTTGGGGAATGAGATCTGAATTGTAGGCGGTATCCACACTCCAGTGTATTGATCACCCATGGACATGAGGTGCACTGACCCCAACTCATGAGATGTGCTGCGGAGAAGGATGACGTTAGGGGAAGCGGACCGTCAGAGACGCTGATGGGGCTTGGTAGGACCAAGGTCTACATGCTCCAAAGGGCGTGGACGTGACTGCTGCTGAACCTGCACCCGTTGCCAAGAAGCCCTCTTCCTCGGGTGACCTGAGCTCTGAAACAAAGCTGTTGTGGGTTCTCACACCCCTCAAGAGGTCTCCGGACTCTCGACCTGGGTGGTCCTGGCCAATGAAAGGACTGTGTGTGCAGTCTTCCCTTCTGCACCTCGTCCAACACCGCCTCTGCTGCGGGCCCAAAGACCTCACCACATGCTATCACAACCTTCAAAACAGCAGCCTTGTCCATATCCGCCAATCCAGAGTGGCTCAACCACACATGCCGCCGGCCATCGTCAGCTGGTCAAGGGGTTCCCAGGAGCTGTAGCCTGAAAGCTAGCTCCTTGAATCACAGTATCCACAATCCTTACCAACTCTGGTAGAAGGTCAGTTTTGCTTTTGACTCTAGGTCAGACCTTCTAAATACACTAAAAGAAGTGTATTAGCATTTTCTTGCCTAGAGGCCATAGCCACAGGCTTGTAGGCACTAGCCACTAACCCATCAGGGGAACAACACTTGTTGTTAGGGTGGTGTATAGACTTGCTGCCTGTGGGGGGAGCTCCAACCAGCAATGCAAAGGTAGGGCCCACCTTAAATGCACCATCTAAGCCTTGCTCTGCAGCACCACTCAGAACACTGAGCCCAGAGCTAGGAGCAGCAGCCTCCCTTGGACAAGCCCACGACTTCTGCAGGCGATCTACAAAGTCAACATAAACTGCCAAGGAAACCTGTCAGCAGGATGCAGGACCCCTGTCCAACGCCAAAGCTCTAGGTGGAGAAGACGGAGGAGAAAGCCCAGCAGCTGATGCTGCTCTAGAGATCAGTGCCCTGGGAGATACATCACAGGGCTCAGGAGGGTCTTTCTCGACCGCAGGGCCACTGTCGTCCTCATCCTCAAAGACATCCATTCGCCCACTGGAGCCACAACCGGAGCTGATGGTCTTACCAAAGTTATCAGAGGCCGTGAGGGACACTGCATCAGGATGCGGTCCCCGGGCACATACGGGGAGCCTGGTGCGGCATACTCAAAAGGCGATGTTGATTTGCCGCCATATGTTCAAAGGTCTTACGCATTGATTTGCTGCCATATGTTCAATGGTCTTACACATTGATTTGCCGCCATATGTTCAGTGGTCTTACGCATCTCATCCAATTGCCTCTGCATGAAGTCCACCCGTGGGTCGCGCAGCTGGCTTTCTTCAATCCACTTCCGCTTCCTGCTGGTCTTCCCGGTTCCAGCTGGAGCAGCTAAGGTTGGAGAAATAGAGCACTGGGCTGGTGCATACTAGTGTCTGGGCTACTTCCTCCTCCTTCACACCCCACAGAAGTCATTACTCCTCCAGGACAACAATAGGAGAGAAAACAAGATGGTTATTCTCATTATTATTATTATTATAAACAGGCCAAAGGGCTGTTCCATGAGGTACAAGTGCACTAGTCATAAGACAACATAGAAATATGAGATTTCAGTTCCCACCTGAATGCAATACCACTCCCCCACAAAAGGTGGAGAGAGTGCACCAAGCACAGGAGTGCTCAGAACCAAGACAAAGAAGACGTCTCCTTTCCTTTTTTTTTGTTTTTTTTGAGAAGACGACTGTCAGTGGAGGGGAAAAAGAAACAATACAGAATTAAACCTGCACGCAGGTGTAAGCGGGCCTTCGCCCCCTGAGCGCCTGCGGAACCCAGCACCCGTCGTACCTTGCTGGCTCGGAATGTAAAAATGAGCTCAAATGGAGCAGGTCCCTGGGACTAGTTTGTTCAAATGTGCGGGGTGCATTCTCGCCAAATTGGAGGTAGGGCGACTTTGAAGAAAGATGGGGGCCTTCCTGTTGGCGGTGGGTATGGGCCACAATGATGTTTTTTGCATGTCTTGAGGTGATGCACACCTCACCAAAATTTTACGTCTCTACAGCAGTTTACTGTCACCACTCTCCATAGACCTTGTATGTTTGGCCCCACCCACAACAAATTTTGGGTGGGGGGTATATATCTTTCCAGTTTATCGAAGTAGATGCGTTTTGGATGGGACTATTTTCCATCCACTATATTCCATATTTATATATCGTACCTTGCTGGCTCAAAATGTAAAAATGAGCTCAAACAGAGCAGGTCCCTGGGACTTCCCTGTCAGTTATGTGTTGACAAGTTTTGCCTGAGTTACAGCTGCTTGATTTTGTAAGGGGAGGAGCCAAACTTCGCCACGGCGCCCTGGCAACACTTCCCTGTCAGTTATGTGTTGTCCACCCATATACAGTAGGACTATATACAACAGTCACCTCAACCTATGTTCCAAATTTCATGACTCCAGGACCTTCCCACCCATCCATCCATCCATCTTCTTCCGCTTAATCCTTTTCCCCCCACGACCTTCCCACCCCTCCCCATAAACTCACGGATTGAATGGTAAGGAGGGGGTGTCCATGGTAACATGTGTGATGTCATGCTAAAGTTGATGTGCCGTTATGATCATCGCTGTGGTCTGATGAATCTCAGTAAATTTCACATCATTCTGGCCAGTGGTGCGTGCGTAATAAATAAAACAGTTTTCAGCAATTCTTTCGTTAACCAGTAGGTGGCGCTATATCTTTTGTCAGGTATTTTGATGTAGACACGTTCCAGGCAGGACTATTTTCCATCATGTAAAGTTTGGTGCACATCGGACAAGTTTTGCCCGAGTTACAGCTGTTTGAAGTTGTAAGGGGAGGAGTCAAATTTCGCCATGGGGCCCTGGCCACACCTTTTGAGATTTTGACTTAATTTATGCAATTTTTAATGGCCAATGCCTATAGATGCTGGCATGTAAAAATGAGCTCAATCGGAGCAGGCCCCTAGGACTAGTTCGTTCAAATGGAAGGTGTGATTTTTTTCCGAATTGGAGGTTGGGCGACTTTGAGGCAAGATGGCGGCCTTCCTGTTGGTGGTGGGTATGGGCCACAATTATGTTTTTTGCATGTCTTGAGGTGATGCACACCTCACCCAAATTTTTTGTCTCTACGGCAAAGTTTACGGTCGCCAGTGTCCATTGACTTTGTACATTTGGCCCCTCCCACAAAAATTAGTTGTGGGGGAGCACATATCTTTTCCAGTTTATCGAATTTTTCGCCGGGTCTGAGGGGTTTGCCAAAAAAAACCCTGCATTTTGGTTAACGTTCAGAGGGTGAAATTTGCTTTCGTTTAGGCAGAATAATAATAAAGAAACGGAGCGATTACAATAGGGCTTTCGCCGACTGATGTTGTCAGTGGCTCAGGGGCCCTAATTAATGGCAAATTGCACCATGTTGTTAACTGTTAAGTAATTTCTCCTTGATGAAGGCAAAAATATATCATATATCTCAACCAGATAAGCATACTGCATGCTGTTAAGCTGTAAAACAGTTCTTCTGTCTTAAGAGATGGCACAAAATACATCGCAGACCTTAAGCAGGTAAGGGCAGTACATACCTCATGCTGCTAAACCTGTTAACAGTTCAAGCGGAAAAGAAGGCAAGTGTATATTACATACCTCAAGCAGGCACAGACAGTGCACGTCATGCTATACAGCCGCTGCAAAACCTCCTCTCACTCAGCAGAAAAACACAACAATTTTATGGCACAGTGATGGGGTACCCAGAGAAAGACAGCACAAAACATAATGTTAAACAGATGGTATAAGCTCTTACCAACCAGGAGGATAGAAAGAGGAAGATTGGGTGGATGCAGGGGGTATACGTATATAAGGTGTGCATGCACAGGTGTGATTAATTTGGTATAATGCTCCTGCCCCGAGGATCGGGTTGTCACGTGGTTACAGGTTCACTGAAATGAAATAAAACATTCTTTTTTTTTTTTTAAATGGGATCATGCGCTTGTGTTCATTTTCTATGTATTTGAGCATTTAATGCCCTCAACACCCTCAGCACAAGAACACTCTCAGTGGTCAATATTTTTTGTTGCTGTGCTCAGCGTGTTTAAAGTTAAAAAAAAAAGTTCAACTTTTGGAGCATCGCATCGCTCATCATGTGGTGTTGTTTATTATATTAATATGTTGTATTATTACTTGGACAAGGTGGTTTGCTGCCTTTCAGAACTATCTGGTGGCACTAAACATCAGGGAACTAAAGAAGGTACGAGCAAGGGCAATTTTGGCCCATAATTTGAGTATGGAAGTATAACGTATCCTTTCTACTTTGGAAGCTAGCAATAGCTTTGATGACGTGGTTGAGCGAATGGCGCAACATTTTCATGCGCCTACAAACATCATCGTCAAGCAGGTCCAGTTTTGGCAGTGTCTCCAGCGGACCAGCAAATTGGTGCAGCACTACATTGCAGACCTATGGCAGCTGGCTGGGGACTGCTAGTTTGGGGAGTTGGAGGAAGAAATGGTCCGCAACCAGCTGGCGGAGCACACGCTGTGTTCATCAGCTCATGCGAGATTGCTTGCACACTCCAGCGAATTAATTTTAGCCATGGCTTTGGAAATAGCCCGACAGTGTGAAGCGGCGGACAAGTTATCACATGACCTCGGTGAGAGAGCTACTCTACGCCGCCACGACTCACAACTGACAATGCAGGCTGTGGAGAAGACAGAGAAGACAGCGAGCAAGAGGAATGCGCTGCAGCTGTAAAGATGAGGTCCGCCCCAGGATCACCCAAATGTTCAGGTTGTGGGTCCACTAAGCACTGGCTCAAGGCTAGAGAGTGTCCGACAAGAGGTATGCGCTGTGGCAAGTGTGGACTCCTGCATCACTTTGCCAGGGCCTATAATAGGTTCGAGCGAGGGGAACGGTGAAACAAAGCGGACACTCCCACGGTTATCCACACGGCTGCCGTGTCGTTGTGTTGCGCTTACACGCGTGCCAATGTCAAGTCAAATTCCTCGTGTGTTTTTTTACATGCTTGGCAATAAAGCTTATTCTGATTCTGATTCTGATTCTGACCGTTTCCCCGGACACCGATGGCCGTATGTATTGTATGGTGGAACTGGACGGTATAGCAGTACCATTACTGGTGGACACAGGCACAGTGTGGTCGGTGTTGAATTGGTCCACCGTGAGGAGTTTCTTCCCATATGATCAGCTGAGAGGTCAGTTAGAGCCATTATGCGGCTATAGAGACGGAGGCTGCCCATCGTGGGTTCGGGGAAGCTGACGGCCTGTTATAAATCATCACTGGCCGTTAACCTGAAATTTATTGTGACTGGCGGTGGTGAGAATGTGATGGGCTGCGACCTCTTCTATGGACTGGAGTTTTCCATCAGCAGCATTGAGGAGGAGTGGTTGGGCTGTGTTTTATGGAACCGACAGATGCCAGCAGTGATGGATGATGCAATATGGGATGAACCTTGGCCTAGTAATCTGGAAAGCGAACAGGACCAGCCCCATCCAGGGCTATCGTGGAAGAGTTAATGCGCCAGAGCTCAAGTTACCCTAGCTGAAGGAACTGTGCAGCGCCGTGGGACACCTGTGATGGCAGATGGAGCCGAGTGGCTGACCCATTCTGCTTCCAGAGTTTGGCTGGGAGGTACCAAGAAGCAGGGGGTCACAACGGCTTCGCCGGCATCTCAAATGAAAGCGAACGGGGCAGGACTGGCTGGCACGGTTAAACGACGGGCCACACAGGAACACTGGAAGCCAAGTAAGGCTCCTCTGGGGGTCGCTGATTTGGTTTGACCCAGAGAGGAGGCCTGATTGAGAGGAGCCCACAGGAAGCAGAGGCAACAAGAGGACCAGGGAAAGCTACAGGTGGTGGCTGTCCGGGAGGACGGTTACCTGCAGCTGACAGATAGTACGGAGAGACACCCCAACGAGCTGTGGCGTGTTTATGAAGAAGGTGAGACGTCTCAGGACCAGTGTGGGTCATCCCTGGGTGCCAAGAAGAGACGACGCTCTGGTCGGGACAGGTCTCCGGGGGGGTAGGCTCTCCATGGAGTGTGACTGATGAGTTAAAAGGGGGCAATATGTTTGCGGTGTTATTATTAATTGCCCATGTGGAAAAGAAATAGTGTTTGTGTTAGCATGTTTGGGGGGTTCATTTTACTGTGCGAATTGCTAAATATTAAGATGTGCACTGTCCTAGTTACGTAAGCAGCATGTCAATATGGTTAATATACAAAATTACTCTGAGCTGTCCATGGTGCTGAGTGACTGAAGTGTTTAGCACATGGGGCTGTGGTGTGGGATTGATGTGTATATTGACATGTACTGTATTGAGTGGGTATAATCTGTATGTATATATATATGTTTGTGGGATTTTTTTTTTTTTTAACGTTTACAGCAGGAGCACGGCGGATTTTATTTTCATGGACTGTATATAGATAAAGATGGCAGAATAATCCGTCTAGGGTTGGGACAGTAGTCCACCTGTCCCCCTCTAGTTTTAATTGTTTGTGTGTGCATGGATAGGCCTACATATTTTGTTAATCGTTAGAGTATGGTTCGGGCACTAAATTTGGGAGGGCCTAATTAGTGTGCATGTGTTTTGGACTTTTGAAGGGGGGTGGTGTTGTTTATTATGTTAATATGTTGTATTATTATATGATATGGGTGGTGGCTCCACCTTTCCTGTTCCGCCACCACCCGGGGTATAAAAGGCTGATGCGGAAGAGGCACAGCCTCTTTGACCACCTCTCTGCCTAGTGGAGCGTCTGTCTGGATATAGTGAGTCATATAATAAAGTCCTGTTCAGTTCACCACTCACCTCATTAGGCTGCGTGTCCACAAAATGCTTTTTTTCCACTCTGGGCGGCTATTTTCCATTCATTACCTCCGCCAAGGAGGTTATGTTTTCATCGGCGTTGGTTTGTCTGTCTGTCTGTCTGTTTGTTTGTTTGTTTGTTAGCAAGATAACTCAGAAAGTTATGGACGGATTTTCATGAAATTTTCAGAGATTGTCAGAAATGGGGTATCCTACAGATGATTAGATTTTGGTGATGATCTGAGAGTGCATACCTCCACCAAGGGCTTTGTTTGTATTTGTGCAGCATTGCATGGATTTGGATGAAATTTTTACCAGAGGTGGTTCTTGGGCTAGAGAGGAGCCCATTAAATTTGGTGATGATCTGAGAATGCATACCTCAGCCAAGGCTCTTATCTTCTCACAGTGTGTTAGCAACAATACTCCAAAACGGATGGACAGACTTTGATGCAATTTTCACCACAAGTGGCTATAGGCCTACACACAAACCCATTACATTTTGGAGGTGATCCATGAGAAACGGAAGGAGACTTGGCGGAGGTATGCGCTCTGAGTGCTTTTCTAGTTCTCTATGTAGTCCAGCGTTTACAGCGCTGAGCGCCCTTTGAGCCGAAACGCTCTCGGCAGTGGCCATATTTTGTTGCGGCGCTCAGGGCGCTCAGAGTTGAAAAAAAATTCAACTTTCCAGAGACTGCAGCTGAGCTGTCAGTGTCAGCCCTAAGCAGCCAATCAGAACTGCTGCGTGGGCGGGACATAGGACGCTGGTACTAGTCGGTACTCAGACTCCTGCTTTCCATGTCGTCATATTTCACATCCAGAGCTGCTAAAACATGTTTTCTGTCCATTATTATTTAGGCACTGCTATTAAAACATCAGTAGAAATTCTGACCATAAGAAAACAGAAGTGCTGAGCTGAGAGTGACAAGCTGTTGCAGGGATACAGGGCACAGACTTTTTTTTTTCCCCCAGAGTGCAGCGCACAAACGCTGAAAAAAAAAAAAAAAATGCTCAGGGCGGTTGGGTGACAAAAAATGCATTTTGTGGACACGCAGCCTTACTGTGCCACGCTTTTCCTACATAACATATCAGCAGCACACCTCTTTAACCAGACAACCAAAATGAGGCTAAAATGATACCATGATCAAGATTTGAAAGCAAAAGCTTGGAGCAATGTGTATTTTTTTTTTAACAGTTTTGTTGTGGTTTAGTTAGTAGAAAGTTTCAGTACAATATGTATGAAACGCCGACGACCAGCTGTAAGTGACAGGTAAAGTGGTTGCTAGGATACAGGGCAGAGACCTTTTTCAGAGCAGTCAAGTGCCCTGAAAAAGAGGTTCAGAACACTCCAGGAGACAAAAACCTCTCTTAGAGGACACATAGCACAATAAAGCAATCCAATAACAGATGTTTAACTTTGCAAGTTTCTCATTCATGTTGAGTATAAAGCAGAAACCAGAACTGCTGAAGCCAAAAAGATAAAATCATTTAGCATTGAGGTGTGCCTCTGTTCTGTTGACAGAGGTCAGGATTAAGCAATGTTGGGCAACTTACTAAAATTAGTAACTAATTACAGTTACTTGTTACTTCTTTTCAAAAGTAATTGAGTTACATTACAAATTACTGCATGAATCAAGCAATTATTATTTTTTTTTTTGTACTTATTTTGTACCCGTAGGTAGATTTGTTTTGCAGTCTGGTGACAAGCCACCAGCTGCCAGTCGCTGCGTGCGCAAGCGCCCCGTTTCCCTAACCTGCATGTTTTTAGCATGTGGGAGGAAACCGGAGAAATCCCGGAGTAAACCCACGCAACACGGGGAGAACATGCAAACTCCACACAGATCACTGTTGGCCGGGGGCAGGGATCGAACCCACGATCTCATGATCCCCGCGATCCCCCGGCCGAGGGTAAAACTGTGCTGCTGCAGTGCTAACCACTGCGCCACCGTGCAGCCCTTTTAGGGCCACGGTAAGCCTCTCCTCCGGCCACCACCCGCAGTCCAACGGGCAGTGTGAGCGTGCCAACCAGGAACTGGAAGCTGCCCTGCGCTGTGTCACCTCCTCCAACCCGTCATCCTGGAGCGCGCACCTGGCCTGGGTCGAGTATGCCCACAACACGGCACGGTCTTCTGCCACGGGGATGTCCCCCTTTAAGGCCTCATGTTGCTTTTAAATGCATACTTAAATTATCTTGCACAAATAGCTTACTTAGTTAACTTAATCCTCGCCTGGCCACTGAAGTGACCGTTGTGACCAATTGTCTGAAGGCAGGGCGGTCTTGGGCTAAGGCCCAAATAGCAAGATATCCCAAATAGCAAGATGATTTAATTAAGTACACTACCATTCAAAAGTTTGGGGTCACCCAGACAATTATTTTGTGTTTTCCATGAAAAGTCACACTTATTTACCACCATGAGTGACATAATGTCTGGCTCAGGAATCACGCACGCAGGCTCAGAGAAGATTTAATAGCTTTATTCAACAAGCAGGTGTGAATGGGTGAATGTGTGAGATATGTATATGTGATGTGGGTGAACGACGACGCACAGGATACAGAGCAGAACACCGTACAGCCAGGCAACCTTGTAGGTGACGGGTGGCTGGCGTTGGCCAAGGGAGAAGCCCGGGAGACAGCGTCCTGCTGAGCCAGTGATGACGATGAGGGAAGGATGGTGATGACGGGAAATCCGCCGCCAAGGAATCCACCTGTGCACAGGGGAGAAGACTTGCAAAAGGTAGGATGATGCTTACGTGAAGCGTAGCTCAGCTGTCGTAGGGAGACGATCCAGCTGCGAAGAAGTGCCGATGCGAACAGACGGCTCCAGACCGCTTCACTGGGCTGAGTGGGCTAAATAGCCCGTGGCTGACGAGGCGCAGGTGTGCGCGCAGCTGAGGCTGATGATGAGCGGCGAGTCGTGCCAGTACTCCCCCCGCTAGCAGCGCCTCCTGGCGCTGGTTTGTCCGGGTGCACCCGGTGAAACTCCGTGATGAGACTCCTGTCCAACACCAAGGAAGAGCGCACCCAAGACCTCCACTCAGGACCGAATCCCTCCCAGTCCACCAAGTACTGCAGCCCGCGACCTCGGCGCCGGGAGTCCATGATGGAGGTGACTCTCCAGGCCGGATGGCCGTCGATCATCAGAGGCGCGGGCGGCGCCGCGGGCGTGGGACAGAGAGGATCGGAGACCATGGGCTTGATCTTTGACACGTGGAAGGTGGGACATATGCGGAAGGAGGGGGGGAGGGCCAGACGCACAGCCACCGGGTTGATGATTTTTGAGATGGTAAAAGGGCCAATGAAGCGTGGGGCCAGCTTCCTCTTCTCAGCCTTGAGGTTAATGTCATGAGAGGATAACCAGACTCGTTGGCCCACCTGGTAGGCAGGGGCCGGTCTCCTGTGGCGATTCGCCGTGGAGCTGTTGCGCGTCCACAGGCTCCGACAGCATCTCAGGTGCGCCTGGATGGAGGGAACGGCCAGCTCGCCCTCCTGCTCCGGGAACAAAGGTGGGTCGTACCCCAAGGACGCCTTAAAGGGGGACATCCCCGTGGCAGAAGACCGTGCCGTGTTGTGGGCATATTCCACCCAGGCCAGGTGCGCGCTCGAGGATGACGGGTTGGAGGAGGTGACGCAGCGCAGGGCAGCTTCCAGTTCCTGGTTGGCACGCTCACACTGCCCATTAGACTGCGGGTGGTGGCCGAAGGAGAGGCTTACCGTGGCCCCCAGAGTGTTGCAGAAACACCTCCATACCTCAGAGACAAATTGGGGCCCCCGATCAGAGACGATGTCCACCGGTATCCCGTGCAGCCTGACTACGTGTTGGACAAGGAGGTCCACTGTCTCCCACGCCATAGGGAGGCCCCGGAGTGGCACGAAGTGGGCAGCCTTGGAGAACCGATCCATGATGGTCAGCACAGCGTCTATGTGTTAGAGACCGGAAGGCCAGTGACGAAGTCGAGGGCTATGTGGGACCAGGGCCTGCCTGGGACCAGCAGGGGCTGGAGCAGACCCGCGGGGAGACAATTACCTGACTTGCCAGTAGCACACACAGGGCACGCCCGGACGTAGTTGGCGGCGTCCTTCTGGAGACCCGGCCACCAAAAGGAACGCTGGAGTAGATCCACTAGCCGGGAGACACCAGGGTGACAGGCGAGTTTGGAGGTGTGAACCCAATGGATGACCTCCCCCCGGACAGTTGATGGAACAAACAGCTTCCCTTCCGGTCCGCCGCCAGGGTCCGGTTCGGTCTCCTGCACCCTCCAGATCTTGTCCCTGATGGACCAGGAAATCGCCCCCACAACACACGAGCTGGGCAAGATGGTATGACCCGGCTCCTCCGAGGTCTCAGGGGCAAACTGCCTGGACAGGGCATCGGGCAGGCCGTTCTTAGAACCAGGACGGTAGGTGATGGTGAAACGGAACCGGGCGAAGAACAAGGACCAGCGCGCCTGGCGGGCATTCAGTCGTCTGGCAGATCTTAGATATTCCAGGTTCTTGTGGTCCGTTAACACCACGAACGGCTGGGCAGCCCCCTCCAACCAGTGGCGCCACTCCTGCAGTGTGAGCTTGATGGCGAGTAGCTCCCTGTCCCCGACGTCGTAGTTGTGCTCAGCCGGAGACAGACGCCGTGAGAAGAAGGCGCAGGGTCGCTTGACCCCATCGGTGGGTGATCACTGGGACAGCACCGCCCCCACTCCCGTATCAGACGCGTCGACTTCGACCAAGCACTGCAGCGTGGGGTCAATCTGGGTTAGGACCCGGGAGGAGGAGAACTCCGTCTTCAACGCCTCAAAAGCCGCTGCAACCTCTTTGGTCCACCGGAAGGGGTTCTTGGGAGAAGTGAGGCGGGTCAAAGGGGCAACGATGGCACCGAAATTGGGCACAAAGCGGCGATAAAAGTTGGCAAACCCAATAAACTGCTGCACCTGCTTTCTGGAGGTCGGCGTGAGCCACTCAACCACCGCTTTAACCTTCGCGGGGTCAGGAAGGACTTGATTGTGCGAGATTACGAACCCTAGGAAGGAGGTGGTCTTGGCGTAAAACTCGCACTTTTCTGCCTTGACATACAGCCTGTTCTCCAGTAGCCGCTGTAGGACCCGCCTCACGTGTACCTGATGTTCCTCCCGTGACCTGGAGAAGATGAGAATGTCATCCAGGTACACAAACATGAAGAGGCCCAGGAAATCACGTAGGACGTCGTTTATAAGGCGTTGAAACACAGCAGGGGCATTGGTCAGCCCAAACGGCATTACCAGGTACTCGAAGTGACCACTAGGCGTACGAAAAGCCGTCTTCCACTCATCCCCCTCCCGGATCCGGACGAGGTGATAAGCACTGCGGAGATCCAACTTAGTGAACCAGGTCGCCCCCTGGAGGGAGTGGAAGGCGGTGTCCATTAATGGCAGGGTGTAGCGGTTCTTCTCCGTGATGTCATTCAGGGCCCGAAAATCAATACGGGGCGGAGTGACCCATCCTTCGTCGAGACGAAGAAAAACCCTGCACTGAGCGGAGACGAGGAAGGGCGGATGATTCCTGCGTTGAGCGGCTCCTTGATGTAACTGTCCATGGCCTCCCGCTCCAGCGCTGACAGGCTGTAGAGGTGTCCGGATGGCAAGGGAGCCCCCGGGCGGATGTTGATGGCGCAGTCGTAGGGCCAGTGAGGAGGGAGAGACATCGCCCTGGATTTACTGAACACGAGGCCCAGATCAAGGAACTCCGAGGGCACCAGGGAGAGATCCGGAGGTGTGGCGTCCGAGGCCGGAGCAGGGGAGGACGGGCGCAAGCTACGGACTGGAGGCAGGTGCCCATACAAAAGGAGCTCCAGGAGGCGATTCTTCCTTTCTGCCAATCCAGAACTGGGGTGTGCAGGCGCAACCAGGGGTAGCCTAGGATGGCAGGTGACACAGAAGAAGATAGGACATACAAGGTGAGATCCTCTCGGTGGT
The DNA here is from genome assembly GCA_020510985.1 of Pholidichthys leucotaenia. NCBI lineage: Eukaryota > Metazoa > Chordata > Actinopteri > Cichliformes > Pholidichthyidae > Pholidichthys > Pholidichthys leucotaenia. The sequence continues at coordinate 119,226,196 of CM035848.1, read as the reverse complement.
TACCTGAGATTATTACAGGAACTGGCTGGGTACGATGAGTCACTTGTCCATGGGGCGCACGGGAGAGGGTGACCAGGCTGAGAGGAGCGGCCAGAGGGTGGCAAGGGATGCCCAATTGGGTTGCCAGGCTCTTAGAAATGAAGCTCTGCTCTGCTCCTGAGTCCACCAGTGCGTGTATGAGGTGCCCTGTGGAATTATGACAGAATCGTATGGGCAGCGACAAACTTGTGAGGGGATTCGACCGGTTAGAGTCCGCGAGGCCCCCTACAGTGACTCGCGGACCAACCTGTTTGGCTTCTCTGGACAATGCTCCACGGAATGCTGATCGCCTCCGCAATACATGCAGAGGCCCAGCTCCCGACGGCGCTGTTTCTCCGCTAGGGGGAGCCTTGACCGGCCAACTACCATTGCCTCCGACTCCTCGGAGGGCTCCGGGGCTGGTAACGCCAGGGGGTGAGCCTGAAGCGTGCGGACTGAACCTCCGCGCGAGCAGCCGATTAACTTCCGCTCAGCGGATCGCTCCCGCAGCCTGTTATCCAAGCTAATTGCCAGTGAGATTAGCTCTGACAGCCTCTCCGGAAGGTCTCGGCTGGCCAGCTCATCCCTCAGACCAGATTTGAGGCTGCAGAGGAAGATGCTACAGAGTGACGCCTCACCCCAGCCCACCTCCTCCGCTGCGACCCAGAAGTCGATAGCGTAATCCGCCGCTGACTGGCTTCCCTGTTGGAGGCCAAGGAGACGGTCAGCGAGGATGCTATCTCGCCGAGAATGGTCAAACACCTCAAGAAAACTCTGCACTAACTGGTCATAGGAGAGGTTCACGTAACTGGGCTTCGCCATGACGGCGTAAGCCCAAGTTAGCGCTCGCCCCTCCAGGAGATTACCAATATAGCCAATTCAGCTGTGGTCCGAGGGAAAATCCCCGGGAACGCGCAGAAACACTGACTCGCACTGCAAGATGAACCCCCGTGCTCCGCTGAGCTTACCGCTAAAGCGGGCGGGGGTTGGAATTGGCGTGAGTCGGGTTGGCGTTCCTGTGGCAGACTGGCCAGCCACGGAAGGGGCTGGAGCTGCCCCCCCCGACGAGCCAGGGGGAACACCTGCTGGGGGTCCACATGGTCTAACCGGTGAGTGATGTCAGTCAATTGGTTCAAAATCACCTGCTGTTGGTGGGCTATTAAATCCACCCGAGCCTCGAGGGTGGTAAGGCGGCGTGCGAGCCCACTGTCTGCTGAGCTGCTCTGCTGGAGCCGTACTGACATAATGTCCGGCTCAGGAAACACGCACGCAGGCTCAGAGAAGATTTAATAGCTTTATTCAACAAGCAGGTGTGAATGGGTGAATGTGTGAGATATGTATATGTGATGTGGGTGAACGCCGATGCACAGGATACAGAGCAGAACACCGTACAGCCAGGCAACCTTGTAGGTGACGGGTGGCTGGCGTTGGCCAAGGGAGAAGCCCGGGAGACAGCGTCCTGCTGAGCCAGTGACGACGATGAGGGAAGGATGGCGATGACGGGAAATCCGCCGCCAAGGAATCCACCTGTGCACAGGGGAGAAGACTTGCAAAAGGTAGGATGATGCTTACGTGAAGCGTAGCTCAGCTGTCGTAGGGAGACGATCCAGTTGCGAAGAAGTGCCGATGCGAACAGATGGCTCCAGACCGCTGCACTGGGCTGAGTGGGCTAAATAGCCCGTGACTGATGAGGCGCAGGTGTGCGCGCAGCTGAGGCAGATGATGAGCGGCGAGTCGTGACAATGAGTTGTAAAATGAATAGAAAATATAGTCAAAACATTGACAAGGTTAGAAATAATGATTTGTATTTGAAATAATATTTTTTTCCTTCAAAGTTTGCTTTCGTCAAAGAATCCTTCATTTGCAGCAATTACAGCATTGCAGACCTAACATGATTGCACAAGGGTTTTCTAATCATCCATTAGCCTTCTGACGCAATGAGCAAACACGGGGAACATTAGAACACTGGAGTGATAGTTGCTGGAAATGGGCCTCTATACACCTATGTAGATATTGCACCATTTGCAGCTAGAATAGTCATTTACCACATTAGCAATGTATAGAGTGTATTTCTGATTAGTTTAAAGTTATCTTCATTGAAAAAAGTGCTTTTCTTTCAAAAATAAGGAAATTTCTAAGTGACCCCAAACTTTTGAACGATAGTGTACATTGCGGCCTCATTATTATTAATCTCAATCTTCTTCTTCTTCTTCTTCTTCTTTCAGCTGCTCCCTTTAGAGGTCGCTACAGTGGATCATCTGCCTCCATCTCACCCTTTCCCTTACATCTTCCTCTGTAACCCCAATCCTCTCCATGTCCTCCTTCACTGCATCCATGAATCTTCTCTGTGGTCTTCCTCTTTTCCTTCTGCCTGGCAGCTCCATCTTCAACATCCTTTGTCCAATATATCCATGATCCTCTGCACATGTCCACACCATCTCGGCATTGCCTTGTTATGATTCCCTGTGCGCCATTACGCAGTGCACAGAGGAAGGAATTAAAACCCACATGCAGAAGTAGTAGCGTGCACTTTATTGAACAACAAAAAATAAAGCTTTGTCCAGCAAACAGTCACAATATTAAACAGAGGGATGAGATTATTGTCATGGAGGACACCAGGAAAGCAGGGATGCCTCTCGGATGCTCAACAGCCCGAGTGAAGGGGATGCCTAGTGCTGCACAACAGCTGTCGGCACAAGGAGAAAGGCAAACATAAACTTACAGGCTGGAGTGATCCAAGGCAGTCCATGCTGTCCGGTGAGATCGGGCGAAGCAGGAACAGCTGCCAACACCAGGTAACAAACAACAGTCAGGAAGCGTTAGAGAAGACTAACAGTCAGGCTGAAAGCAGAACGTAGGGAGTGGAGGCTTGCATACACAAAGGGAAAACACTACTGTGTATAATGTGCAATGATCCGGCGATCTCTTCTCACTCAAACAGAGCTCAAGTAATGACAATACTAACGAGGGAAGAGATCGCCGGTGTGGAAGTGCGTGGGCTGGACTGAATAGAAAACAGGTGTGCATGAGTGAGTGTCTGAGCGTGTGAATGGAGATGAATGGAGGTGTGTGTGTGTGTGGTGTGTGTGTGCGCGTGCTCAAGGGAAACACCATTAATGCGGAACAGCTGATGACACTAACAGGAGGAGGGAGCATGGCCTAGCTGTCAGGGAGCTGAGGACCCAAAGGGCTCCCTGAAGCGCCTGATGGAAAATAAACAATGAAAAGAGACAGAATAGCTACAGTGTCAGAACTGGGTTTGGGACCACCAAACCCAAGTTCATAATATGCCTCTCTTACTTTGTCTCCAAACCACTCAACCTGAGCTGTCTGACTGATATATTCATTTCTAATCTTGTCCCTCCTAGTCCCTCCCACTGAAAATCTTTCATTCCTCTTCTCTCCAGAGCATACCTCCACCTCTCCAGGTTATTTTCCATCTGCTCCCTACTCTCACTGCAGCTCACAATGTCATCTGCAAACAACATGGTCCATGGAGACTCCTGCCTGACCTCATCTGACAGCCTGTCCTTCACCATGGCAAACAAGAAGGGGCTCAGAACCAATCCCTGATGTAATCCCACCCCCACCTTGAATCCATCCGTCACTCCTATAGCACACTTCACCACCGTCTCACTGTCCTCATACATGTCCTGCACCACTCTCACATACTTCTCTACCACTCCTGACTTTCTCATACAGTACCACACTTCGTCTCTTGGCACCCTATCATATGCTTTCTCTAGATCCACAAGGATAGTGCAACTCCTTCTGACCTTCTCTATACTTCTCCATCAGCACTCTTAGAGCAAACATTGCATCTGTAGTACTCTTTCTTGGCATGAAACTGTACTGCTGCTCACTGACTGTCACCTCTCCTCTTAACCTGGCTTCAACAACTCTTGCCCATATCTTCGTAGTGTGGCTGATCAACTTTATGCCTCTGTAGTTACTACAGCTCTGACCATCTCCTTTGTTCTTGAAAATTTGTACCAAAACACTTCTCCACTCCTTGGGCATCCTCTCACTCTCCAAGATTGTGTTAAACAGTCTGGTTAAAAAGTCCACTGCCACCTCCACAGGTATGTCATCTGGACCAACTGCCTTTCCATTCTTTATCCTCTTCAAAGCTGCCCTCACTTCCACCTTGCTAATCCTCAGGACTTCCTTGTTCACTGTCTTTCCTTCATCCACCCTCCTCTCTCGACACAATGCCTTTTCTCCTTCCTTAGTGTTCAGCCTCTCATACAACTCACTATATGCCTGATCCTTTGCTTTTGCCACCTCTCTCTTTGCCATGCGCCTAGATTCCAAATACTCCTATCTACTTTCTTCATTTCCCTGACTATCCCACTTTTTCTTTGCTAACCTCTTCCTTTGGATAACTTCCTGGACCTCCTCATTCCACCACCAAGTCTCCTTGTCTTCCATTCTCTGTCCACTGAATACACCACATACCTTTCTACCCATTTCCCTCAATACTTTCGCTGTACTTTCCCAGTAATCTGGTAATTCTTCCCTACCACCCAAAGCCTGTATCAACTCCTTCGTGGACTCTGTCCGACCTTCTTTCTTCTGTAACTTCCCCCACTTAATCTTTAGCTCTGCTTTCACTGTTTTCCTCTTCTTGCTGTGCAAAGTCATCCTACAGACTACCATCTGATGCTGTCTAGCTACATTCTCTCCTGTGACCACCTTGCAGTCTCCTATCTCTTTCAGATTTCTCCTTCTGCATAAGATGTAGTCCACCCGTGTGTGCCTTCCTCCACTCTTGTAAGTCACCCTACGTTCCTCTCTCTTCTTGAAGTATGTGTTCAACACAGCCATTTCTGTCCTTTTAGCAAAATCCACAACCACCTCTCCTTCCACGTTTCTCTCCTTAAGACCATACCTACCCAGGATCTCTTCATTACATCTGTTCCCTTCACCTACATGCCCATTAAAGTCTGCTTCACCCCCCCACCCCCACCCCCTGGGAACACTTGCTACTACTTCATCCAACTTACTCCAGAATTCCTTTTTCTCTTCTATCTGACATCCAACTTGTGGGGCATACGCACTGACAACATTCAACATCACACCTTTGACTTCTAGCTTCAAACTCATGATTCTGTCTGACTCCCTCTTTACCTCCTAAACACTTTTCACATACTCTTCCTTCAAGATTACTCCTACTACATTTCTCTTCCTATCTACACAATGGTAGAACAATTTAAAACCCCCTCCAATGCTCCTAGCCTTGCTTCCCTTCCATCTGGTTTCTTGAACACACAGTATATCTACCTTTCTTCTCTTCATCATATCAGCCAACTCCCTACCTTTACCAGTCACAGTCCCTATATTTAACATTCCTACTCTCACCTCCACACTTCTACCTTTCCTTTTCTCTCTCTCCCTCCCAACATGCCTTCCCTCTCTCCTCCTCCTTGATCTTCGACCACGGCCTCATTATTATTAATGGCAAGCTGAAAGCACTGTTTCACATAGAGCTTCACAGACATTTTTTTTGAAAATGTTGGTGTTGCTGCATGTGTCAGTGTGTGGGGCATAAAGCCGTCCATGTTTATCTTACCTTTCTGATGGCTTGATCCGATGTGTAGTGATTCAAAGAAAGCATAAATTTTCTACAGTCCAAATGTCTGCTGTGACAGAAACATAATCCAATCTCTCAAATGTCTTTTGGAGATTAAAATCCATTTTTGAATTTTTTTTTATCCGGGTAGCAGGTACAGGAAATGCTTTTTAGCTTCAGTGGTCTCAGCTGTCTGAAGGAAAGTGACTGTTGATAGTGTGTCTTCAAGGTGCACCCCGGCGGCTCTAAAACCACCTCAAAATCAAAATATTGCCCAAAATAGTATATTGTGGCTTTTAACCCACAAAAATAAATAAAATCATTGCCTTAGAATTGCTTGGAAAGAGATTTTCTTCTTCTTCTTTTAGATTTGATTGGCGGTTGGCAACCAGCTTACAGGTGCATTATCGCCACACACTCCATATGGTGTATGTCTGTCTTTCTGTATGTCTGTCTGTCTTTCTGTGGGTCTGTTTTTCCTCAAAGCTTTGTGACGTTTTCCTCATAGTTTTGTGAGATTTTCCTCAGAGCTTTGTGATGTTTTCCTCATAGCTTTGTGACGTTTTCTTCATAGCTTTATGACGTTTTACTCATAGCTTTGTGACGTTCTTCTTTTTTAATCTTGTATCTGCATCTCATCTCATTATTCTTCTTCTACCTGTAGTCCGTATCTGCGTCTCATCTCATTATCATTATTCTTTTAGACTTGATTGGTGGTTGATCCACCAGCCCATGATGTCTTTGAACTTAAAGGTCCCCCACTTAACAAGTCCTCAACTGTTTCCCAACTGCTGCTTTCACAATGATTTTGATTTTTTCTGTTTTCTTGGAAGTCTGCGCAGTGCAGTTTATCACATCTACCACAAATAAGACAAAATTATTTTCCTTCAATACCAGAGTATCTTCCTTAATTCTACTGCATGCACTGCAAGTCTGCACACTTTCCCTGTTCAAGTCCACTCCCACTTTTTTAGCTGGCACCTTTTTTGCAGCTACTGCATATGTTAGTCCCTTGGAGACTTTTATCTGCTGAATTTCTGCTGCTCTTTTGCTGGCTTCACAACCTCGATATGCAGAGCACCACCACAGTTACAGCACTTTAATTTGGCTCCTCTTTCACACTTGCCATATTCATGTTCACCAGAGCATCTGGCATATTGTTGTCTACCTTTGCATATCGCTGCTACTAGACCAAACTTTTGAAATTTGAAACATCTGAGTGGAGGAGGAACGTAAAGTCTGACTTCATAGCTCATGTAGCCAATATACACCTTACTTGGCAGTCTTGTTTCATCAAACTTTAACATTACTGACAGACTATCACATTTTTCACCATTTCTATTAGCTTTCAGTCTCCGTACCTCTGTCACTTTTGCTGCAGTTAAGTTCCTCATTATTTCGTCAGTTGAGACAGCCGTTGAAATGCCCAATATCACTCCTCTCATTGCCTTATTTCCTTCCAGTGCTGAACACTGCACATTTTTCCCTCCGAGTGACTCTGATTGCTTTTCCTTGTTGAACACTATCTTTACATGTAACCAGCAACGAACCACTACGAAGAACCCTTGCATTTAAAACTTCTCCAAGTAACCCATTAATTGCATTTGTGAGCTTAATTGGGTTCCACTCACGAAATGACGCCCCTTCCTGAGTATGTTTAATGATAACTTTCCACTCCTTCTGTTCATTCTGGGATCGTTCATCCTCTGATTCCTCAGCACTTGATAACGGTCTTGATTGAGTTTCTTGACGTCTACGTTTGTTTCTTTTAGACTCCACCATGCTCCAAACTTCCTCTTCCTCGCTTCCCACCTCCATTCCTTCTAGTTGATTTCGTGTCCTGGTCAAATCGCCTTCTTCTTCTTCAGCAGAGAGTTGCTGCCTCTTCATGCCATTATATCAAAAATCTTCTCGGAAAGAGATTTTAAATCTAGCACCTACTTAAGTCTGTGTGGATCTATGATTCTTATTAGCGGTCTGCAGGGCTTGCACGTGATTGGTCACCACGTTCCCAACCTGCAAAGCTTGCACGTGATCGGTCACCACGCTCCCAACCTGCAGAGCTTGCACATAACTTGTCACCATGCTCCCGACCTGTAGGGCTTGCACATGACTGGTCGGCGTGGCTCCTGGTGGGTGGGCTGCTAGTCTGTTCAAGATGCTTCCGAATGTTAAAGTTTTGCCTATATCTTTAAAAGTAAAAAACGAAACATTTATCTGAAAACAGTGCGAGACCATGGTCTTGCACAGCCACATTCAAGACACCCCCTGCCTTTCTTCCTCTTTCCACTCTCTCTGCTGCTACCCTAACCCTCTCTGCCTCAGTCCTGCTGCTCCTTGGCTCCTCCCTCTTCCCCCGAGGTAGCCAAGAGTATCCATCTGATTGGTTAGTGTTATAACCAACCAGGCTAAGCAGGAATAGTTACGTAGCTACTAAGGGATTTTGTGGGGGTTGAACTTAAGCAGACATTCACAGCAGAAAAACACATACTTGGGAGTCTGGAATGATTTTGCTCTTGATATGTCTTGTAAATCACAAGAAACATGTTAGACATGTTATCACCAGAAAAAACTTGATTTCACTTTCAGTCTTTAACAATGTATCTGACAATCACTCAGTTTAATTCTTGCTGGGTCACTAACTGTCCAGATGTGCACCAGCCGTGGGTGTTGAGATAGAATAGATCCACCTCATGATGTTAGCTTGCCATTTCTTAGCAGTAGCTTTGCCGGAACTTTTAATCTAGAGATTAATCAGGAAGATTGCAGTATGTCTCAACCAGCATTTTACTTGCAACCCACAAATATACTTTTTTCCTTAACCGCGAGAAAGGAAAAATAATGTGTATATTTCCACAAAAACAAAGTTGCTTCATCTCTTGTGGTCACATCAACTGCTGACTGCATCTCTGCTGTAGGGTCAGTTTGTACACTACTCACAAAAAGTTAGGGATATTCGGCTTTCGGGTGAAATTTCAGGATGCACCTAAAATGCACTATAACCTTTACAGGTGAACTTAATTTGACCTTCTCTGACCTTTTGAATGCACATTTCCAGCTGTTCAATGGTTCAATACTTCTTGCATAACTTGCTGTTCTCTAGCAAGGTGCTTAATGGCAGAATTCACAACAGGTGTTTGATCCATGAATCAACCAATAAATTTGCTGGTTCCATTAAAATTGGTAATTAAACTGTCCTCTTCACCATGCTGTTCACATTTTGACATCATGAGACCAAGACAACACCTCACAATTGATCAACAGTACCTCGTCATTGCGAGGCTTCAAACAGGATGTTCTCAGAGGGAAGTGGGCACTGAGCTTAGAGTGTCATAGAGTGTCATCAGCAGATTGCAACAGAGATACAAAGAGACTGGAAGAGTCACAGAAAGGCATAGAAGTGGATGTCCTTTGGCCACATCCCACACTGATGATCGCTTCATTGTGAACAGTGCCCTGCAGAACCGAATGATGAATGCCACTCAACTCCAGGCACATTTAAGGGAGGTGAGAGGCACCCAAGTGTGACATCAGACCATTTGAAACCATTTACATCAGTGTGGTCTGCGTGCTAGATGACCTGCAAGGTTACCTGACCACACCAAAAGGCACAGGCATGGGCCAGGGAGCAGTTACACTGGACAAGAAACCAGTGGGCCTCAGTGCTGTTCTCTGATGAAAGTCGATTCACGCTGAGCAGAAATGATGGCCGCCAACTATGTTGGAGACCCGGCTCACTGGTTTTGACATAAAAGGGAGACCACACGGCAGTACCAATTTAGGCAATAATTTATTATTTCATTCATTCATTCATTGGCTCCATCGATCTCGAAAGATCATGGGGGGGTTTGTGCCTTGGGTCATCATTCAGGGAGCTGCACCGTCGGGCGTGGCTGTAGAGGCTGACACGGGATCTGCAGATCCCGCCGCAGCCGCTGCAGATAAATTCTTCACAGTGTAGTGGGGGTCTCGACAGTCTCCTCTGTCTGCGGAGTCTCTTCTCCCCCCAGAGAGTGTCTCTTCTCTCCTCTGCTGTTCGGATGACATCCTGGGTGATGGTCCGCCAGTTGGAGCGGACGGAGGCGGCTGACTCCAGGTCGGAGGGGTTGAAGCCTCCAGCCTTGAGGTTGTGCTTGCAAACATCCTTGAATCTGAGAGTTGGGCGTCCCTTTGATCTAGTTCCAGTAGCCAGCTCCCCATACAGTAAGTCTTTGGGGATGCAGCCATCCTCCATTCGGTTGACGTGGCCAAGCCATCGCAAGCGTCTCTTTGTCAGGATGGCAAACATACTGGGCACATCTGCTCTGGCTAGGACGTCGATGTTGGAGACACGGTCCTGCCAAGTGATGCGCAGTAGTCTGCGAAGGCAGCGTTGGTGGAAGGCATTCAGCCGGTGTTCCTTGCAGGAGTAGAGGGTCCATGCTTCACTGCCGTATAGGAGAGTACTCAGTACGCAGGCCATGTAGACTCTTATCTTGGTGTTGGTGGTTAGCATAGAGTTGTCCCAGACTCGCTTCGCCAGATGGGCTATCACCGTCGATGCCTTGCCGATACAGGTGTTCAGTTCGGCGTCTAGGGAGAGATTGCTGGAGATGATCGACCCGAGGTAGGTGAACTTGTCCACCACCGCAAGTGTGTGGTCGCCGATGTTGATACTGGGAGCACTGCTGACATCCTGGCCCATGACCTCGGTCTTTTTAAGGCTGATGGTGAGGCCAAACTCAGAGCAGGCACGAGCAAAGCAGTTGATGAGACGCTGGAGCGCTTCCACGGTGTGGGCAACAAGACCAGCATCATCAGCAAAGAGCAGCTCCACGATTAGAACGCTCCGCACCTTGGTCTTTGATCTGAGGCGTGCCATGTTGAAGAGGCCTCCGTCGCTCCTGGTGTGGAGGAAGACACCGTCTTCAGAGTTCCGGAAGGCGTAGCACAGAAGCAGGGAGAAAAAGATGCCAAATAGGGTAGGTGCCAGAACACAACCCTGTTTCACACCGTTCTTGATCGGGAAAGGGTCTGAGGATAATCTATCAAACTGGACAATGCCGTTCATGTCCTGGTGGAACGACTTGATCATGCTCAAAAGCTTGGGGGGACATCCAATTCGTTGGAGGAGGGCAAACAGTCCATCCCTGCTGACCAAGTCAAAAGCCTTGATCAGATCGATAAAAGCCAAAAAGAGGGGTTGTCTCTGCTCCCGGCACTTTTCTTGCAGCTGCCTCATAGAGAAGACCATATCTATGGTTGACCTGGTTGCTCTGAATCCACACTGCGCCTCTGGATACACACGTTCGGCAAGTAGTTGTAGTCTGTTGAGGACGACATGGGCAAAGGCTTTGCCAACTATGCTTAGGAGTGAGATACCACGATAGTTGTTACAATTGCTCCGCTCCCCCTTGTTCTTGTAGAGAGTGATGATTTTGACATCACGCATATCTTGGGGCACAGCCCCTTCCTCCCAGCACTGCAGCAGGAGCTCATGGAGGTGTTTCAAGAGCGAGCTCTCCTTTGCGGTTTTGACGATTTCAGGGGGGATGTTGTCACTGTCTGGAGCCTTGCCGTTTGAGATGGAGTCTATCGCCTTGCTGAGCTCCTCGATGGTGGGTGGAGCCTCAAGCTCATCCATGACTGACAGTAGAGGGGTGTTCTCAAGGGCCGTGTTCGTTTTATTATTTAAAACAAACAAAAATGAAAAGAGTGTCTGTAAGAATCATTGGTGTGTGTATGTGAATGGATGTGTGAACAAACAAAAGAAACAAACAGCCACTAGCCCATCCAGTGACTACATACGCCTCTGTTAGGGGCTTCAACCATGCCCAGCAGCCAACTCAGAAACCACAAAGACTAACAGCTGCAAACAACACAAACAGGGCCACCAAAACAGCCCCAACCAGGTGACTGAAAACAAAACCAAGCAGTAGGCAGAGCAGAGCAACAGGAAGGCGACCAGCCTCCAGTGGGAGCAGAATGCTCACAGAGCAGAGCAGAGAGGCGACCGGTCTCCACGGGAGCAGAATACTACTGAGAGGCACACAGAGATGGCTTTTATAGGCACCTCCCAGCCAGGGGTGGTCCTTCATAGCTCCACCTACAGCACAGGGAAAAAACACAGAGATGACCCACTCCAAAGAGGAGCGGGGCCGTAACATCCCCCCCACACACACACATAAAAAGGGCTTCCCTATTAGGAAGGCCTACACAAACTGATTTACGCACAGTTTAGAACAATTCATCATTTAATAATAAATACTCCCCAAATAATTTATCACTCAATAATAAATAACAAATTCATTTATTTATAGTTCTTCCATGGCCCATTAAAAGTACAACCACTACAGATCTACTACATTATTTCCCTTACCAAGTCCTGGTGTAAGCACCCAGCCAACCCATCCAAACCTTGTCAGCCACCCAGCAACCCCCTGGCGCTTGGAGAAGCAATTTAAGAGGGCTGACAAACCAAATACATGGCACAGGTAACTTTAGAGACTTTAGTAAGACTTTGTTCATCTAACACCTAGGAACTCAGTGCTCCGAACAAGGCCTTCACCACGACACCCCGAGCCTTTGATGTGTGGTGAACGTCAACAAAGTAGATCTGCAGAAACAACAACAACAACAACAACAAAAAGCATCATCATCATCATAGCAGTCTGTCGGGGTCCAAGAGGTCCCATGTGTCACATAAGAGGGGAGCCCGCAAGAAGGCTGCACATTTAAACAATTATTTTATTAAAGAGAAGCAATCAAAGAAAGTGTCTGTAATCAGTGGTGTGTGTACATGAATGAGAGCTTGAACAAACAAAAGAAACAGACAGTCACTAGCCCATCCAGTGACTACATACGCCTCTGTCAGGGGCTGCAACCATGCCCAGCGGCCAACTCAGAAACCAGAAAGCCCAATGGCTGCAAACAACACAAACAGGGCTGCCAGCACAGCCCCGACCAGGTGACTGAAAACAAAACCATGCAGTAGGCAGACCAGAGCAACAGGAAGGTGACCAGCCTCCAGTGGGATCAGAATGCTTACAGAGCAGAGCAGAGAGGAGACCGGCCTCCACAGGGGCAGAACCCGACTGAGAGGCACGCAGAGACTTTTATAGGTACCGCTCAGCCAGGGGTGGTCCTTTGTAGCTCCTCCTACAGCACAGGGAAAAAACACAGAGGACCCACTCCAAAAAGGTAGCAGGGCTGTAAAAGTGTCATCAACAGATTGAAACAGAGATACAGAGAGACAGGAAGAGTCACAGAAAGGCATAGAAGTGGACGTCCTTTTGCCACATCCGACGCTGATGACCCCTTCATTGTGAGCAGTGCCCAGTGGAACTGAATGATGAATGCCACTCAACTCCAGGCACATTTAAGCGAGTGATGAATGATGGCCGCCAACAATGTGGGAGATGTGAAGAAGGGTGTTATGCGTCTACCTTGGTTGATGGTGGTGTTACTCTGGGCAAGTGTGTCTAGTCAATACAGAACTGCCCTACACCTTGTGAATGGTACAGTGACAAGCTGATACTACCTGAATAACATCATTAGTTCAGTCATTGTGCCCATGCATGAACAACAGAGGCCTAATTTCATCTTCATGGACAAAAATGCTTCAGCTCATCATGGTCACATCATTAGGGAATGGCTGCTGGAGGCAGGGGTACCTCAAGTGGAGTGGCCTGCACTTTCTCCAGACCTGAATCCCATAGAAAACCTATGGGATCAGCTGAGTCACCATATAGAGGCCTCCAACCCTGCACCCCACAACCTCAATGACCTTAGGGCCACCCTTCAGGAAAAGTGGAATACCACGCTGTTAGAAAAATACCCGATTCTTTGATTGAAAGATCCAAGAACAAGCCGGAGATTTCTTCAATTTTAAGATGAAACATTTATTTAGAAGTCACATGTAAAGCAAGCAGCGCTGGGTGCAGTGTGATGCAGCTCCCTCTGGAGCGTCGCCACACTGACTAAGACTTCCGGATGCACATTACATTTCTCTTCTTGGGTTGGCCAATTGGACCAATCCCCTGCACAATAGGATGGGCTTGTATGCGACTGTCTGATTGGCTAATCTACCTATGGCGGGAACAGGCCATCCACTGAACATGCCACTTCCTTCTAGAATGTGCTATCAACAGTGTGTGTGGGTGTTGAGTCTGGGGGTGTATCTAATGTGAAAAACCTGACTTAAAAGAGAGAGAGCGAGAGAGAGCTCTATAGCTTTGTCTCATTCCTGTTTTATCAGTTTACCATAACATAATTGTTCATAAGCATGCAAACATAATTTGTATGGAATATGTGTAGAGCATAATGGGAGATTACCTACAGAATTATTATCTTGGCACTAACTTTACATTAACCCTTTCACTCCCCCCTTTGACATGATTTTATCATGTCAACCATGTATGGTGTGAGAGACTCTAGCAATTAACAGATGGTGAATAAGGCAGGTCCCTGCATTGTGTGTCAACCCAAGAGGCTGGCACCATTGGTTCTGCTACCCTTGCCTCCCCCCTTGTGGACACTTTAGCACGGTGCAGCGATGTGTAAAAGGTGAACTGTCACCAGGTCCTGTACCCCCCTCGAGGTCTCCTCCTGATCATAGTTCTTTGTCCAGTGGAGTGGACCATGTGGGGGTCATAGGGTAGAATAGAGTCAGTCCACAAAGCCCACGAAGCCTTTGTCCACCGGTTGACCCTTACCAGGGCTCGCATCATTCGGCTGCATTCATCACACGGTTGTGTAACACTAATATACCAGTATGTACTGTACCACAGGGTATAATATCACTATACAACCACTGCGGGGTAACTGGGTATAACAGGGTAACACCCACTAACACCTGCGCTCGCCAAATTTATGTGTGTAACCCTTACTAACACCCACTCACCCTACTCACTTTAGGTGTAGGACCCTTTTTGGTAGTGGTGTGTTATGGCAATGTATTTACCTTAACTTTACTACCTGAGGCAGAGGGATAATTGGGCCAGGTCAGACCGACTCTGGGTCCGTAGGAGCCTGGGAGGTGCAACAACAGATGACACATACACAGCCGTATATGGAACTTGCAACTATGTATATTATTTACAAATACGTACACATAAATAAATACACAGCACGATACAATAGAAAAAACAAAAACAAAATACTCCAAATTATATTTACAATATTCACAGTTCTTGTTTTGGTCCTTTCCAGGTGACTAGTGTAGTCACCTTTAGCAGTTTCTAGGGTTCGGGCTTCGGCTCGCCATCCAGATTTGGAGAATCCACGCTCTGGTCAAACCAGTCCAAAGGAAAAAAAAAAAAAAAAGAAAGAACCTGACCTATAAAATAGGTCAGAACACAACAATAATATTTTTAAACATCTTTAAACCATAGATGTATTATTCACTATCAAATACATTCAATGGCAAGTGAAATGGATCCTTCTGCTAACCATTACAGCTCTGAACACAACCTCCTTCTGTGTAAATCCTAGCCAGATTTAGCATCGGAGGTTTAGCATGTTAAGCTAGCAAAACAATTTATCACCATTTCCGCACTTTAAAACACATAAAAATCACAGCTATAACTTTCATCATCAAGTAGCAATTAATGGCAAGGGAACTGGGACCTTTGCTAACCGTTACAGCCTTGAAAAATAGCTTTTTCTGATGAAAAAACTAGCCGAATTTAGCATCGGCGGCTAGCGTTTTTAAGCTAGCAGTTAGCATCCACATACACAATGAAAAAAATAGCACTCACCATGCTAAGTGGCTTGTGCTTCAATGGGGTTCCTGCACTCAACGGTGTCGGCAGCCATTTTTTTTTTTTTTTTTTTTTTTTTTGTTACTTATTTGTACCCGTAGGTAGATTTGGTTTGCAGTCTGGTGACAAGCCACTGGCTGCCGGTCGCTGCGTGCGCGAGCGCCCTAAACCTACATGTTTTTGGTATGCGGGAGGAAACCGGAGAAATCCCGGAGTAAACCCACGCAACACGGGGAGAACATGCAAACTCCACACAGCTCACTGTTGGTCGGGGGCTGGGATCGAACCCACGATCTCACGATCCCCGCGATCCCCCGGCCGAGGGTAAACTGCGCTGCCACAGTGCTAAACCACTGCGCCACCGTGCAGCCCTAAGATTGGGAGCCTTTGGATCCCAATCTTAAAATTTAATAGACGGGGCATTAGAATTTGGCAATACAGCAATGTCTCATTTCTCATTTTGTTTTAGGCTTACCAATTTCAAGGGTTTTATCCAGGCAAAGGCTGCTATCAGCCCGCTAGTGTCGCCATATCACCAAGGACAGTCTCTCTCTCTGGTCTGTGTCTTTCGTCGTCTGGCGTGACTGAGCCAAAAATGCAAGTCATCCCAGACCCAGGGGGAGAGCACTTAACCCATTGGGTGGCGTGACCCAGCAATAGCACAGCCATTGGTTACTCAAAATATCAACACACATACCAGGAACCTCAGCAGAAGATTCTAGAAAATGTTCCTAACCATCTACGAATACACATCTATCTAAATATTCATACTGAAATCATCCATTCCCATTGTGAAATGAGCGTTTTCTTTTTTAAAAGCAGCATCAATATTTATAATTTAATTCACGTTAAACTATCTACTCCCATCGTGAAATGAATGTCCCCCCTTCTTCTTAAAGCAGTATAGACATTCATAATTCTAGTCACATTTTTACACTGGGTTACACTATCCCCCCTTAGAATCATGAAAGTCCCTTTGCATGGGATTAGCTAGATATTAAAGACAAGGGAACCAGTGTTCATGGGAATAATCTTAGGATCTGTCTCTGTTAAGGCTCTGGTAAAAGCCAAGTTTAGTCCTTGAAACAGGGACTGGGCAACAGTTATGAGAAGGTTTCCCAACTGACTATACTGTAGTCTTTCTGGCTGGGAGGTTGTCCTCTCGGAACGTCTCACAGTTTTTGGGATCTCTTTTTCAGGTTCTTTTTCTTCCACAGATTCATCACAGGTACTTTTATCAGGTGAGTTGGTTTCACTTTCAGTTCCATTCTCATTGTTTGATGGTTCCACATTTGTTTCAGTTTCCTCCAGGTTTCCATCATTCGGTAAGTTGTCACATCCAGGTGAATTGTCATTTCCAGGCAAGTTGTCACATCCAGGTGAAGTGACGTTTTCTATTTGGTTGTCATTCTCAGGTAAGTGAGTTTCAGAAGGAATGTCTCCTTTAAAGAATGTCTTTGGATGGGGAATTTCATAAACTCGAGTGAGCTTTATGGGTGTTTGGATTGGTTCTTCTCTGTACCAATAGACATCTTCATTTTCCGGTTCTGAATTCTCATATTCATCACTTTGTTCAAGTGATTGTCTTGTCTTAGGTTTGCGGACACGTTTTGGCTGGACAGGTTCTTCTTCAACAGGGGCAAGAAAACCACAGAGAAGCAAGAAGTCGCGGTGAACGGTGCGAACTGGACCATCTTTTGTCTCAGGTTTTATAGTGTAAACAGGCAAGTCACCTGCTTGGCTCACCACAATGTGAATTTCAGCTTCCCACCTGTCTGCTAGTTTGTGCTTGCCTCTGAGGCGGACTGCACGTACCAAAACTCTGTCACCTGGTTCTAGTTTTGAGGGTTTCACTCGCATATCAAATCTTGTTTTGTTTCTTTCAGCCATCTTGTTAGCATTTTCTGTTGCTAGTTTGTAGCTTTCTTGTAGAGTTGTCTTCAGTTTTTCAATGTACTGGGAATGTGACTTGAAACTTCTGTTGTGAAACGGGAGCCAAAATGCAAGGTCGATGGGCAATCTCGGCTGACAACCGAACATTAACTTATATGGGGCAAAACCAGTAGTGTCATTCTTCGTACAATTGTACGCATGTACAAGTGGTTTTCCATAGTTGTGCCAATGAGTTTTGTTCTTTTCCTCCAGAGTACCCAGCATGCTCAATAACGTTCTATTGAAACGTTCTACCGGGTTACCTCTGGGATGATAGGGTGCCGTCCGGATTTTACGAATGCCCATGATTTTGCAAAGTTCTTTTATGATATGGGACTCAAAATCGGGACCCTGATCACTATGTAACCGTTCGGGTATCCCGTAGTGGACTATAAAGTTGTCCCAAAGTGCCTTTGCAATGGTCTGAGCTTTCTGATTGCTGGTAGGGATGGCTATAGCGTATTTCATGAAATGATCAGTTAACACAAGCAATGGACAGGAAATCCATACAGATGAGTTCAAGCGGTCGGGTGGACTTGATGTTGACAAGCGGAGCAGCTCGTTCTGGAGTGGTTTTACGTCTTACGCAGCGATTACATGTCTTGATCTTCTTTTCAATATCTGCTGCCATGCGAGGCCAATAGAACCTTGTTCTGGCGAGATCCAAAGTACGCTCTGTGCCTAAATGGCCCATGTCACAGTGGAGGCTTTGAAAGACTGAATCGCGGAGCTGTTCAGGTAAGACGAGCTGGTAAGTAACATTTCCTCCATCTTGACGAGTGTGGTAGAGGATGTTATTGCACATTTCAAGTTGACTGAAGTCTCGGAGTAATAAGTTGATGTCAGGAAGTTCAGTTCGTACAGTTGGTGGAACTTTTTGCCCAGTTTCAACTGTGCTTCAACAACAGATGACACATACACAGCCATATATGGAACTTGCAACTATGTATTTACAAATATGTACACATAAATAAATACACAGCACGATACAATAGAAAAAAATAAAAACAAAATACTCCAAATTATATTTACAATATTCACAGTTCTTGTTTTGGTCCTTTCCAGGTGACTAGTGTAGTCACCTTTAGCAGTTTCTAGGGTTCAGGCTTCGGCTCGCCATCCAGATTTGGAGAATCCATGCTCTGGTCAAACCAGTCAAAAGGAAAAAAAAAAAAAGAAAGAACCTGACCTATAAAATAGGTCAGAACACAACAATAATATTTTTAAACATCTTTAAACCATAGATGTATTATTCACTATCAAATACATTCAATGGCAAGTGAAATGGATCCTTCTGCTAACCATTACAGCTCTGAACACAACCTCCTTCTGTGTAAATCCTAGCCAGATTTAGCATCGGAGGTTTAGCATGTTAAGCTAGCACAACAATTTATTACCATTTCCGCACTTTAAAACACATAAAAATCACAGCTATAACTTTCATCATCAAGTAGCAATTAATGGCAAGGGAACTGGGACCTTTGCTAACCGTTACAGCCTTGAAAAATAGCTTTTTCTGATGAAAAAACTAGCCGAATTTAGCATCGGCGGCTAGCGTTTTTAAGCTAGCGGTTAGCATCCACATACACAATGAATAAATAGCACTCACCATGCTAAGTGGCTCGTGCTTCAATGGGGTTCCCGCACTCAACGGCATCAGCAGCCTTTGGATCCCAATCTTAAAATTTAATAGACGGGGCATTAGAATTTGCCAATACCACAATGTCTCATTTCTCATTTTGTTTTAGGCTTACCAATTTCAAGGGTTTTATCCAGGCAAAGGCTGCTATCAGCACGCTAGTGTCACCTTATCACCAAGGACAGTCTCTCTCTCTCTGGTCTGTGTCTTTCGTCGTCTGGCTTGACTGAGCCAAAAATGCAAGTCATCTCAGACCCAGGGAGAGAGCGCTTAACCCATTGGGTGGCGTGACCCAGCAATGGCACAGCCATTGGTTACTCAAAATATCAACACACATACCAGGAACCTCAGCAGAAGATTCTAGAAAATGTTCCTAACCATCTACGAATACACATCTATCTAAATATTCATACTCAAATCATCCATTCCCATTGTGAAATGAGCGCTTTTCTTCGGCATCAATATTTATAATTTAATTCACCTTAAACTATCTACTCCCATTGTGAAATGAATGTCCCCCCTTCTTCTTAAAGCAGTATAGACATTCATAATTCTAGTCACGTTTTTACACTGGGTTACAGTTGCGACAGAGGTTTGATCTTCCTCTGTGTCTGCTTCTAGTCCCATCTTGTTGACACGGAAGCGAAACAACTGTGTGTCCCCGCTCTCAGAGGCACACCTCATCCCATGAGGTCTATAGGACAGTCTGGTGGGTGCAGCAGAGGGTATGTAACATCCAGTCCAGCCAGTGAACAGTTCAGTGATGCTGTCCCAGGGGTGCCACCCCCCTGTCGCTGGACAGAGGTGGACATGCTGGTGTTGGAAGGCTTGAGCTCCTGGCTCCACCCTGGGTGCTGGAGGTGCGGTGGATGCGCTCGGGTAGCAGTCCATTCTTCTTCTGGGGACTGACGTCGTACAGTCACTCGCCCTACGACCATTTCTGCGTCGCAGGCACATGTCGTGATGGTCTGGTGCTCTCCTGCATGCATCTTCGCTGTATCCTACACCTTTAATCAAGTGCCGATACAAAGGGCTCAGCTGGGGCAGGACCAATAATGGCCTGAGGGGTTGCCATCACAATGTATGGAGCCTGTATAGTTTTATCCTTATTCACCACATCTGTAGTTATCTATGTGCTGTTGTAAGTTATCTCCCAGTAGCCTTGAGTGTGTGATTGTTGACTATATGAAATCTGCAAGTGGTGATTGTGTTGTGGTGTGTGTGTTGGGTGATGGGACCTATATGTTCAGCAGTGGGTAGGTAGTAAACAACATTGTTCAATGTTAGGAGACATCCATATCCATGCATTGTTGTATTCAGGCATTCAGAGCTTCTAACCTTCACCCTTATTCAGATTACCTAACCGTAATTAGCATGATGGAGATAAATAACGCAAGAATCCTATAAGTCTCACACCCGTACCTATGTGTGGTGAGCGATGTATGATTTATGTATTATCATTAGCACACTGTGTTTACAAATAATCTGTGATGGCAGAATGGTCTTCCTCATCATCATCCTCCGTCTTGGGGTCCTCAGCTCTTCCTCTCGACCCAGCAATTGGTCTAAGACTTGCTGATGACTCCTACTGTGGAAAATTGCATTTGTTAACACCCTTCTGGGCTTCTGAATATATGGCCTATAGTGCTGTACTCTGCTCCTTTTATTAGATCTACATCTAGTTATCCTTTTACCATAACCAATTTGGAATTTGCTTCAAATTTTCCTCATCCCCTCATTTGTTAATGTTAAGATTGGTCATATAGGAGATTTCTGGACATCTTTGTGTGCCGTCTTTTGTGCTGTGGTTACCCAGTTAAGAGACAATGCTTATGGTTTTATTTTGGGAGAATATTCTATGTTAAGGTCAGGTATTGGTTTTCCAAGAATGGCTCTATTCCGCAGTAGAGGTGACAAAATGTTCAACATTTTCCAATCCATGTGTTTGGGTCTAACCAGCGGGATGTGTGGAACCCCCCATAGGTTGAAATGTCTCTTATCCTCTTCAATTAGGACAATGGATGCTTCCACACATTTCTTTGTTTATCAGTCCAATTTTATGACCAATCTGGAGGATGGATTTGCAAATAATGGTTGTTCATAATTTGGATCAGATCTGTTCAATCACCTATAGTACATGGGGTGCAATGCTACTTTTACAGATGTTGATAGGTATTCTACTGGTAGCTTGCCATTTGCAGAATTTGATCGTTACTTTTCTGACCTTGAAAAGTCCTGTATGTCATTACCCGGAGTTCTTACTTTACATGCAATAATTTAATTTTTGCTAATTTTCTGCATACGTGTAGAACTGAGTCCACTTATCTGTTCTAGTCTTTAAGTATGCAGTCCAGTTTTTCAGTGGTGGATGTGGACGCCTCCCTCCTGCCAGCAGCGTCCATTGTGGGGTGTGCTCACTCCTCCTCCTCCTCCACTGTCCTCCCCCCTTGTCCTCTTGGCCTCCTTTTATAAGAGAAACAGATTCATGGGGAGCCTCAGGCTCCCCGTGTGTCAGCCATTCCATAAATAAGTTCAGTTTTTTCTCCAAATTTTCTTTTCCGTTCTTATCTAGATTTCCAACCTTGAGTCAATAAAGGAACTGCTTCAAAGCCCTTAATTAATTTTGCTAATTAATACAAGATGGAATAATAAGATTAACTCTCCACCATGCCAACATATATTATTTGCACTACTGTAATTGAACGCTGTGTGGATTTTTGTTTTTGTACTACATACACCTTCATGTTGCTATTCATTTTTCTCACTCAGTGGTTTTATCTTCCAAGAGTTCTGTTTGATGACATCCTATGCATACCCTCTGTTGGGGAGAAACATAACTGGGGTGTTAGATTGACTTTAAATAACCGAGTATATAGTAAGGCTATAATCCTTGCTGTGAGTGTTTGCTCATTAATGTTAATATTCACATCTAAAAGAAATGCACTGAAAGAATGGACACCTAATGCCTCACTGCTGCTTTAAGTACTTGGAAACATTTAAGATGGCTGCCTGCGTTTGTGCATTCTTCCTGACACTCTTAAGCAGAATTTAATTTATTTATTGTTGGTCTTCTGTTTGTTTGATTTTCAAAGCTACAGCTGCAAATCTTACGTGGATCCTTATTTTTCCTACTAACACATACTCTGCTTTCATTTCTTTCTCCATTTCCATCTCAACATCAGAAATATTTTCTACACTTGCTAAATCTTCCCCTACGCACTTTTCCATCAGAAACGCTCACTCATTCTTTTCCATCCACTATCCATCTGTGTACAACACTTCACCCTTCCCTGGACTAGCTAATGAAGCTGCACATCTCACATCTATAATCTCTTTCAGTATTAAAACTTCCTTTTGTTCATCTGGTCTCCGTTCTCTTCAGCCTTCATCAACATTCTGTTACCACCTGCTTGTCTTATTCATGATTCACTGTCCCGTCGTTCATACTACTGACTACTGTCCACAGCTAATGCTCCATGCAAGATCCTGCCCATAAAAGTGATTGGTTTCATTCTGAAAAGTCAGCTTTATAATAAACCAACATGGCTCATTTCAAAATTCTGTCTCATGGCAAAACTTATCATCTCTTGATCTCTACCCTGGCATTGGATGCTTTTCCATTACTGACCTTTCAAATTTGTTTTGGAATTAAATAATACCTCTGAGTCTGAGCATCTGCCTTTCAAGGAATGTATTAAAATAAGACATCTGCTGATTGCTCTGAAAATTTAAGTTTAACAGAGTCATCTGTATCTTGGTGTGGTGGAGTCTTGTCTTTTTCTCCTGAACAGATAACTCCACACGAGCTAACACTGTGCCTACAAAACTATAACAATTTTAGATACAAAAACATAAAACCTTCATTAGCACCCAAAAACAATTCTAAATGATATTTAAATCAAGACTTAACCATGTGACACACAGACCATGCGGGTGTGAACTGCTGGTTTGTTTATCAAGCTACACTGGTTGTCTTGTGTGTGTCAGAGCTGCAGATCTTTGTGCACAGGACATTAAAGCCTTGTTTATGCTCCACCTCCATTCTGTGTGTGCGTCTATGATGCTTGTACCCTTTGGATAAGGCCGGTGCGCACACAGCTATATGTATGTACATGCTTCATTCTTGAGTCTATTCGGCCGAGTGTTTGTTGTTTTTACCCCAAATTACCTTCTTGTTTCTCTAGTCTACTTTAGTTGTGTTTGTTTTAATTCATCTTCTTCTATAGCACTTTTTACTCATCTCTGGATGATCAAAAACCATAACCCTTGTTACGCTGCCATCCCCCATCTCCATACAAAGTGTAAGGAAATCTGTAATGCTCCGCACTGTGTATTATATTTATGTGTACATATGTATATTCTCTGCTCTTATTTTCATATCTTCTAAATTATTGCTCTGAGTGTTACTGTCCCTTTGCCGTTGCAATCCTAGAATTTCCCCATTGTGGGACTAATAAAGGCTTATCTTATCTTAATGTGACTTTCATGTGAGCTTACAGCTTTTCTCTAAATTGTCATTTTTCCCCTAACAAATTTTGGATTTTTTCTTTGAAAATTTGCAAGTTTTTTCAGAAATTTGTGGCTCTTTCCAAAATATTTTTGCAAATTTCCACCTTTTCCTCAAATGTGCAATTTTCTCTGAAACTTGCAGCTCTACCCTTATACCTTTTTGCATAAATTTTCAACCTTTGTCTTAAGTTGTGATTGTAAATCAGCATTTTTATCATATTTTGCACATCCATCTTTTAAATTTGTACTTGATTTACCTTCACATGTTCATACCTTATGTCAAGTTAAAAATGCCTACTGCAAATCTTACTTTAACAATGTTATTAGATTTCACCAGATTTGTAAAGCATAAGCAATACTTTTCTCTAGCTTTTCTTGAACTCTTGGCTGCAATGCTCTCACATGTTTGGTTAATTGGTTGTTCCAAATTGTCCCCAGACATCCCTGTCCCATAGGCCCCCAGAATAGAGGGCTAGCACTAGTGGTTGTCTTTGAGACTAGAAAATGTGCTAATAAGTTTAGTTCATATCCATAGAGTTTTGGGAAATGTGCAAAAAATACAAATGGGAGGGTCCGGGAAACTCCAAATATGTATTGGCCCTTAAGTATTAAGGAGCCCTAAACCTGCCTCATTTCTCTTGGTCAGCAGGTGGCTAGTTTTCTTGTAGCAAAAGTTCACACTGCCTGATATTCTGTGGAATAATGACCTTTCAAGCGTCAAGAATTTTTCAGATTTTGGTCTTAGTTGCTAGCCTTTGTTTTATTAGATGTTTCTTAGATGGAGCATGGGTGGGCAATATAAGCTGCCGCCTCAGCCATCACCCTCCTCTGACAACCCATGCTGAACAGTACAATCAGAGGAGCCATTGTTTAATTTGACCCTGCTGGACTTTTCCTTGATGTATTATTCTGTTCCTTTCTTTTAATCTTTTGCAAAAAATAAAGATTCATTCATATTTATACACTCTTTCTGTAGCTACTCAATAGTTTGCATACATGGTAGCATTTTAGATGAGAAAGTACGCCGACCTCTCAGCTATAAGGTTAAGAACACTGTGATCAATTAACTTAGTTTTGCTGTTAGATTCACTCCCTGCTTGTTAAAAAGGATACCACTTGCAAAATGCCTAACTCAGACTTCAAGACAGTAAACCTTAATGAATTAATAACTTTTCTATCCGTTCCTGTCTCACTCTCCCCCTTTGAAACAGAATGGCTTAATATCAAAGCCGTTCTTTTTTCAACATCCTGTAGGGGAGGATACCCATTGTCTTGCTAATTGGGGGACGCCCCAGGTGCCCTTGTGGGTGTTTGAGCTCAGTGGCCAAATTGCTAACATAGAAAGTATTAGTCCCATGGGGGCCTCAGACTATTATTCAAACTCTGACCTCCTGTGGCCCTGCAGCTGATACTGATAGGTCAAATTAGATGGAGCATGGGTATGGCTTTTTTGAAAATTGGTCATGTATTGTGTCTGCTCAGTATGTGGTCTTGGCACGTCTCTGCTATGGAAAGCAACAATACTGTACTTACATGTGCTCAATTGTTCCTCTGTGGTTCATCTTTCCCTTTGCTTTGCATTCCTTTACTGTTGCAGAGGGAGGAGGGGGTCGCTAGGCGGCGTGAAGGAGGAGGATGGACGCAGCTGCTGGGGGAGGGGTGTCCACCGCCGCCATCTCAAATTTAATGGAGAGAAACAGACAGGCAAAAACAGCGTGTTTTTGTCCTTTTCTGTTATATCGTGTTTATTGATTATTTTGCATTTGTTCTCACCGTTGCAGCATAAGTCTCTTATTCTTACGTGTTTTTTTTCCTTCCTCCAATAGTTTCCCCATATTTTGTCTTGCGTCCTGCACAAAACTTTAACATTTCATCAGTTTTCAATGTTTTTTTTTCAAAAAACAAATTTCCCTTTCCATTTTCTGCCCACTCTCACCTCCACAAGGTTCATCTCCACAACAAAAACTCCTATTTATTTTATTCATTCATTTTAGTTTATTGTATTTATTCAATTATTTTTGTATTTATAATTTAATTCATTTATATATTTACTTATCTGTACCAACCTGCAATTTTTCACTTTTCATTTAAATTCTCTCACCTTTATATAGTGTCCACCTAAATTTCCTACAGTTTTGTTGAGGAATAAATCTCCTTATTCTCCAGTTTTATTGTAGAAGTAGGAATAATTATTATTCTTATACCTCCCTCTGCCTAATTTAAAGTTGAGCCTTTTCCTCCAAGCTGAATGGCATGCTTTGCCTCACTACCAACAAACCTGCTTTTGGCAGGCATGAGAGGACTTATTTTGCTTATCATGCATGGATTTAAAGCTTTCTTTCAGCTAGAGAGATAAAGTTCCAGATTTATTATTAAGATTAAGTTTTTGTTGGCAGTAATTTTGTGAAATAGTGCATTTCTTTATTTGACCACACAATGGAGGCATATTTGCCACAGCTTGAAGGTGATTCAAGATGGCGCCCTCATATGCGCAGTGAATGGAACATGCGCAAGATGGCTCCTGAGCCTATTGTTCACAAACCATGGCCCTTTTTTTTTAAGAAAATGGAGCACTGTCTCCCTAACCCCAGCTGTACACACACCAGAATAACATTACAACTTTAATTTAGCGCTTCATTTTAATACTGTTGCCTCAAATAATTCTCCTCTCAGTAACCTCTTTTACCAATCTCACCTCCACTCAGTGGTGGGGGTGCATTACTTTCCTTTGTTCTGACCACGTAGTCCGGAGCCCGCCATTAGTTAAGTCATTATGGGAAAAAGTTAAATCATTATGGGAAAATTTTAATAAATATTCCCAACTCCCGGTATTTCCCCAAACCACATTTTTATCCCTTTTTATTAAATTTTAGACACAAAATTTTATAGAGATCAGCTTGCACGATATGGAGAATTTACCGCAGATTTGCATGTACTCATTACTTATAGCTTGACTTATATGTAGAAGATACTTTCATCAGAACCTCGTCAGGTAATCGATACACGAGGTATCTTATTATAAAGATCAGTCTAATACTGATTTTAACAAGCTATTTTATTGTTTTATATTTATGAGCGACACTCACTATTGATCTGAAAAAGATTCTTGTGGCTCCTTGTTACATTACTCACTCATGATAGATTATGAGATTCTTATAACGTATTGAGAGTACCTTTATATATGCTCACTACTGCAACCGAAATCAGGCTAACCCTGGATATCAATTTGGAAGATAGGCACGGCCGTTGCCTCCTATTGTCTTATCAATTCTGGGTACAGACTGCAACCCAGAATCTCACTGATCCATTTAATCATTTGTTAAACAGAGAGTACTTCCGCTGAGGCCTCGGCAAGTCCCCCACGCACAAGTGGTACCGTGATTAACTCTGGTACACAGCGGACACTTTCCCTCGGGGTCTTCCTTCGGCTCCGAGAACAAGCGGTGTCTTGTGTCCAGCAAATTAAGCAATCGCGGCTTCACTCCCAGAGTGGCATCGGGTCAAACACTTTCAATGGCTCCCCCCAGCATCAGGTTGCTAAAACCTGGCTCTTTTCATTTGAGGAGACATACCAGGGTGATTATTAGTCACTCTAGTTCCTAAGTCTCGTCATTTTGGTTCAGACTCACTCCAAAATGTTTTATTTGATGGACTATACACCCGTAATGTACGTCCATGGCCGCGGCCGTTCTACCTCAGACTGAAAATAGAACACGTGCACTCTCTTAAAGGTGACGGACAGACGAAAAATCAATATAAATAAATCATATCTCAAATATTTGTCTGAGATGAGTTAATTTGAACCACACATGTTTTTTTCTCAACGAATTTCGCATAAGGTGCCAATTCGCTGTTGTGGAGATCTGGCTGACCCAGCCAAATTATCACAGCCTAAAATGGCCACTGTCTGTGTGACGTCATTTCGGTGAGACAGACGCACACGGTCGCGGCCATTATTGTGAATGTTTACGTTTAAAATCGGCGATTACGGATATTTATCAGAATACTAGTGGATTACAAATAGATTATTTAGTAACATTAGGATTTCAGGAATCGAATTAATTATGGTTTGTCGTTGTGTTGTGTACGGGTGCGACGGTATACCAGCGGAGCATGCTGTGAGTGTTTTTGAATTTCCACTCCCTGTGAAAATCAGAACTGCCTGGGTGAAATTCGTCAAGAAAACGCGAAAAAATTGGACTGATGTTGGTAAAACACCGTACATGTGCAGTAGACATTTCGTGGACAGCGATTTTAAGAATAAGATGCAAGTTGAAATGAAATTTGCAAAAAGATTGCTGATTAAAAAAACGGCTGTTCCAACTATATATCCGTCCATTTCCAAGTCTGACTCTGAGAAACGGGTCAGTGACAGTGGCGTGAAAAGCAAGGGTGATGTACCTATGCGATCAGCTTTCAGAAAAAGAGAAGGAAACCGGGTAAGTTTTTTATTTTTAATATTCACTGCAAATGTTTACTAAACTTTTTAAAGGCCTCGGACAGTGAAATTTTTTTATTGAACCAATCAACTGATTGTATGAAAATATTCCATTCTGCCCATTCCCCTGATTTAATATGTGTCACCAGCCTCCATAAATGAATGCCTCACCAAGTATATGAGAGAAAACATGCCGGATGTCACACACTACTATGATGTGTGGCATGTTGCAAAGGGTCTGTATAATTATATTGTGCATTTCAATCTGATTAATTATCTTGTGCTTTTCAATCACTGCGCAAATATTATATTAACCTAAAAATATATCGAATGATTAATAATTATGGCTTCTAAACGATTAATGTTATTAATCTTTGCCTCTTACATAGGCTTCATCAGAAGTATTGAAAAAGTGTCAAAGGAATGTCCTGAAGTCAAGCCATGGTTGAAATCTATCTCCAACCACATGTATTGGTGTGCGGCCTCAAGCCATGGTCAATCTCCAGATGTGATTGTTGCCAAGTGGCAATCACTTGGAAACCACATCCAGAACAAGCACAGCAATCATGGCCCTCTATTCCCTGCTTGCCTCCATGACGACCCTGGAACGCAAACAAAACCCAAGAAGTGGCTCAAACCCAGTGAGTGTGGTTATGTATTATTTCAAATAACTATGTATCGATCTGTAGTGCATGTATTATATATATATACAAATTATCCCATTGATTTTCATCCTTTTTGGTGACATATGTCACACCTAAAATTTATTTATTCCAGGCACAAAGGGCTGTGAAAAAGTTGTTGATATGATCAACAAAACACGGGTCCTCAGGGATGTGCGAAAGCTGAGTCCAGGGCAGCAAACTTCGAATGTGGAGGCTTTCCACAGTCTGATTATTCGGTTTGCACCAAAGAGTGTACACTTCTCATTCCTTGGAATGTTGACAAGGTGAGGCGATGCAATATATCACCAAAAACATGAAATGCAATTATAATAACAATGCCATTTACATAGAGTTTCTGCTGATAGACAGATCACTTATATGTCCAAAAATGAATCATTGTGACAATATTCTAATTACAGACTTTGTTTAGCTGCAATGCACTATAATGAAAATGCAGGCCGCAAGCAGGCCAAGAATCGTGACGGTGAGCTGGTATTCATCATCAGGTACCCAAAATTCAAGAACGGCGGATATACACTGCAAGCAAAGAAAGTTCATCCAACTTTCGGTGAGTATACGAAATATTAGAATTATTTTCTAGGCTTGTATACATTTACAGTGGGTGGAGGGTTGGTCTTCACTTTCACATTGCATCTCTTTTCTCAAACTTTGTTAATTTGGGGCAAATTTTTATTTCATACTCTAGTCAAATGGATGTCTAATTTTTATTGAATTTTTTTGTTTTTTCAGAATATGTGGATGATCTGATGAATA
The DNA here is from genome assembly GCA_020510985.1 of Pholidichthys leucotaenia. Classification (NCBI taxonomy): domain Eukaryota; kingdom Metazoa; phylum Chordata; class Actinopteri; order Cichliformes; family Pholidichthyidae; genus Pholidichthys; species Pholidichthys leucotaenia. Next base: position 119,196,909 of record CM035848.1, on the reverse strand, counting down.
CTGTGTTCCAAAAAACCTTGGTTGATCCAACCCACTTATGTGAGGAGTGGAAAGATGTACAAGCCAGAGTTCCCGCCACATTGAGTTCCACTTTTCAGCGTCCCATCAAAGCTGATGCTGTTGAGCAACATGTATCTAGGTTTTTAAAATCAAAAATGTAAAAGTAGAATACCTTTCCAATTACAAATGAAATTTCAGCTTTCAATTTTTAGAGAAGCAACATATTTTCTAAGAAAAACAAATATAATCCAAACATTGTAAGATAAATGTGCTTTAAAAAAGTGGAACACTAATTTTATACCATATAATGGTAGACAAATTACTCAAATGTATATGACGTGCGAATTAGATGAATGCTGAAATATGAGAATTATAACATTGACATGAATATTAATAAACTCAATACATGATTTTAGAAAACTTTATTTTAATACAATTGTTCACAAATCTAATCTGGGTAGGCAAAATCCCTTGTATTGATCCGATGGGAATGTTTCTCTGATGAGGGTCACAGCACAGGCAGGCAACATCACCCTCACTTCTTTCCCAAGAAATCCGCAACACCACCGGACCAGCTGCCTGTATGCTATGCATCTGTATCGCCTGAAAAATATGGGGTCGGCATTGATTATTCCGTTTGCATTGATTACTGAATTTATTGAATGATTTTTTCATAATTCATCTTGAAAATGAAATCACATGAATATTGTTTAAAAACTCACTCGTGTTGACTTGTGTCATGATCTCCATATCGCTGTCTGTAGGCCAGATAAGCTGTCTGTAAAACCCAGATGTCCAGACAGACAGAACCAAAACCGGGGTGAGCAGTGATACACTTTGGTAGATTGTCATCGGTGTATCCACAGCCCCTCAGTTCTTCTATTTTCTCCTTGACCTTCATTATCTCCTGGCAGCACCGACATTCACTTGAGGTTGGCATAGCCTGACATTTCTCACAAGTGCACCTGTGCAAAATAAAGGTATAATTAGATCCATAGAATAAACTAATGACTCGTTGGAGTGCTACATAAATTGGTCTATGAAGTTTGATTAGAAAACATTAAAAACATGTAAAAAATTTTCACCCGAAAGAAAATTTATAGTAAAAAAAAAAATGTGAATTTCAGATCCCAATCCGAATTTGTAATGATTTATTTATTTTTTTTTGTTATGCCTATAACCCTATGAGATTGTGTGCACCCTCCCACCCCCAACACAGCAAACATTCACTCTAATACAGTATTTGTTAGTGTGGGGAGAACATGTGGGTCATTGTTACATTTCTATTTTAAAAAGATTTTTTTTTTTCCTTTAATGAATCACTATAATTCTTAAACATGACCCATCAATCTCTTAGAGTATTAAGTTGCTTTTGAGACAAGTATTAACATGATGATGATTAACACATGTCAGAAAGTGTTTTTCAACCAGTGTGCCCTGGGACGTTCAGGTTTTTGTGGGAAATTATCTAATTTCACTTCTTAATTGGTACAAGAAATGCAAATACTTTGCCATTGTTGTGCATGTGTTCTGTAGGGCCTACAGAACACATGCACATGGGTGCAGCGTGACGCAGCTCCCTCTGGAGCGTCGCCACACTGACCAAGACTTCCGGGTGCACATTACATTTCTCTTCTTGGGTTGGCCAATTGGACCAATCCCCTGTACAATAGGATGGGCTTGTATGCGACCGTCTGATTGGCTAATCTACCTATGGTGGGAACAGGCCATCCACTGAACATGCCATTTCCTTCTAGAATGTGCTATCAACAGTGTGCGTGGGTGTTGAGTCTGGGTGTGTATCTAATGTGAAAAACCTGACTTAAAAGAGAGAGAGAGAGAGAGCTCTATAGCTTTGTCTCATTCCTGTTTTATCAGTTTACCATAACATAATTGTTCATAAGCATGCAAACATAATTTGTATGGAATATGTGTAGAGCATAATGGGAGATTACCTACATAATTATTATCTTGGCACTAACTTTACATTAACCCTTTCAGTGCCTTAGCAGACAATAAGTCAACTTGTGAACAGCATGGGATGTTGTTGTCAAGCTGTAATTGATGCTCAAGGGCACATGACAAGTGATTGAGACACTGACATTTTTTGTTGTGGTATACCCACCACTGTTGTTGGCTTTTGTTTCAGTAAATTGTTTGAGATGAGGAAGTCACCATTGCACATTTCTACTTAAATGCTTTACTTTCATGATATAATATCACTGTAGTGTGAACTTTTTACATTCTCCATAAATTTCACTCGAAAGCCAAATATTCCTAACTTTTTGTGAGTAGTGTATATTAATTTATGCTAAAAATATATATCCATATTTATATATAAATAAAACGAGTAATGAATCTGTTCAAAAATCATTAACTAAGGCATTGCTGAATTTTTAAACAGTAATTTCATTACACAATAAATTAACGCAAAAGTAGTGGTGTTTCTTCCAACACTGGAATTAAGCTACTTTTTTATGTTTTAGTTCATTTTAGTGATTAGGCAAACTTTGCTTTAAAGGAAACCTGTCATCATCATCATAGCAGTCTGTCGGGGGTGACAATGACTGTTTCACTTCGGTCTGATCAGATTCCTCCACGCACCTCTGTTCGCCGCCCTCCGCTGCCAGGAACTCCCGACCCTGCCAACCCGGGTGATGTCTGAGCCGGTACGAGTTGCTTTCTGACTGACCATTTCATGAAACTGCTTGCAAAGTATTTGAGTACCGCTAGCTTTTGCTGGACTAGCGGCACATTCTTGGCAGATAGAGGTATTATCAGTGGCAAGGACAGGCCAAGACAAACTGACTCCAGTATCTGTTGCAGTGACTGACCAGATGATAGGTTTGTTTATCTCTGCTCTTTGTGTAGTGCATGTCATGATGCACCGACTGGCAAAAGTCCACCACAGACCTTGCGACAGATGTACTTATCTGCCAGGATGTCCAGTCTCACCCCGTGTAACTGGGAGTGGTCCAGCACAGACCTGTGACAGATATTGTTTTTAGTTCTGCCAGGATGCCCAGTTTCACCCTCCACGCCCTCGGAAGGGCGGGGTTGCCGGTTGAGTCGCTGGTGGCCCGACCCATGAGACAGGTAGTACCGGTTTTCATGGTTATCCAGTTGCAAGCAAATCAATCCCTGACCTGACAGATGATGATGATTCACCTTCACCAGCACCATAAATATCACTTTGTCTTTGGTTCTGCTCTTGCTCATCCTCCAACCGTTCACATCTATAATCTTCCTTCATTTCATTCACTTGAATCTGAATCTGTTGAAACTGGTGTTGCATGCTCTTCCACCGTTATCTCTTGACGACAAGCATCCTTCTCCATCTGTTGGTCTCTGGCTGCTTGAGCTCGGATGAGTGACTTTATCATGTCTGTAGGCTCTTCCAGCTTTCCTCTGGAGTAACTAGCGTCCTTGGCTCCTTGGTCAGCTGGGGCTCTTGCTCCATCATCTGATTCTTCCTGATGGTCATGCTTTTTCTTCTCTTTTTCTCTCATCATCGTTGACTCCTCTCTGCTGTGAGTGCCCCCAGCTTCTGCCACCACTTGTTAGAATGATCTTGTGGCAGGATGCAAGCAGGAGTCTGGAGACTGAGATGACTTACAGACCACTTACACATTTATTTGAACAAGTAATTAAAATGGTGACAGCCACTTTAAAAGGACTCTCCACCTCTCAGCAACACGTTCCAGCAACAAGCTTCAGATGTTAATTGGCCCCCTTTAAAGCCTGCCACTGATTGCCTTCTAGATGGTTCATCCTAAAGGGAAGATATCTTACAAACATTCTTAAAAACATACCTAACAAAGTATATTCCATTATTAACATGCATAACTATATTAAAAATTCCAACTCTTTATTCTAATCACAATACAAAGTGAACCATTTTAATTTCAGAAGTAATTTAAAAAGCTAAATATATATCAAACTCTGCTCCCTTATCAGTAACTTGGTATGAACTGGAACCAATATAAGTGTGTTCTTGTACCAGGGGGGACTCTTTAGCAGTCGGTCGCATCGGTGGCAGCGCTCTAAGACAATCTTTGTTGCGTTTTCCATCAGTGCTGAGACTTGAAATTTTTTGGTCCACAGCGTCGATGGTTAGACCTCCGAGGCCAGAGAAATTTGGTTGGTTGGTTGGCAAGGAGGTCGGGTGATGGGACTGAGTTTCTGGGCATGGGAAAATGAGGAGGAGAAGCGTGTAAAGGAAGGTGTGGCGGGTCGGCGCAGCGGTGTTGTGAATGGGCCAGACTGGGGAGATTCTGATCTGTGGGACAGTGAAGACAGTATGGATACTGGGCAGGGAAGCGGGAAGGAAGGAAAGCAAAGGGAGAATAACTTTCCTGAAAATAATGCAAAGAAGGCTAGAAGTGGTGTGGTGCGGAGGGAGGAGGGCAGGAAGGAGCCGAATTCAAAAATTATTGTAAGGTTCGAGGATGAAAAGAGGATATCTACAATGAGGCCCAGTTTAAATTAACAACAATATTGAAAAACCAGGTTAGAGAAATACGCATGGCAAAGGTGCTGAGGGATGGAAATCTGCTGATTGTATGTAGGAATGAAGAGCAAATGGGAAAGAAGCTGACAAAATGAGGAGGTTGGGGGGGGCGGTTCAAAGTGAAGAAGTACAAGCTTATTGATAATGGGTCAAAGTGGAACAAGGGTGTAATTTGGGGGTGGCCAATAGGAGTCACAATGGGTAGAAATTAAAGCTAATTTAAAAGGGGGGTAGTAAAAGCAGCTCGTAGACTACAGGCCACTCGGGAAGGACAGAGGAGAGACACTGAGGGTGTGGTGATTGAGTTGAAGGAGAGGTGCTCCCTAAAAGTGTAAATTTGGGCCTTTTTGAGGTATGGGATAAGAGAATTGTTCCTAATCCAATTCGGTGTTATAATGCCAAAGATTTGGACACATAGCTAACACTTGTAGATGGAGAAAAAGGTGTGCAAGGTGTGGGGGCAACCACCAGTATGGAGAATGTGATTCAAGAAACGCCAAAGTGTTGTAATTGTGGCGGAGTCATAGTGTGGCCTACGGAGGCTGTGAAAGAATGATGAGAGAAAGGGAAATTCAGCGAGTCAGAGTGCAGAATAAAGTTTCTTATGCCGAAGCAGTGAAAAGGATGGACCAGAGAGGAGGGAATGGACAAAAGACTGGGGGAGGCCTGCCTGTAGGGGAAAGAGAACTGGTACGGAATGGCGAAATCCAGGTTGATCTGAAGAGACTGGTTATTTTTATAGCAGGAGTTGTGATGCCACAATGGAAGTCAAGTCTAAAACTAAAAGAATTCAATAATAGTGAAAGCAGCAGCTAATCATCTTGGTTTCAGTGGTTTAACTTGGGAGGAGGTGAGGAGTGGGCTTAGTAGCCAGACAAGTCAGGACCAAGCATCGACTGGATAGGAATTGTGGAGGATGGTCATATTGATTCAATGGAATGCAAGAAGTTTGTTGGCAAATGGACAGGAATTCAAAAGATATATTGAGGAACTTTCAGACAAACCAGATGTTATTTGTGTTCAGGAGACGTGGTTGAAACCCAATCTGGATTTTAAAATAGTGGGGATATGTTCTATTCGGAATGATAGAAAGGAGGGAATGGGAGGTGGGGTGCAACATTTGTGAGGGAGGGAATTCAGTTTAGAGAGATAGGTAAAGGGGTTGAAACTGGAATACGTGGTAGTTGAAATTTGGACTAAAGAGGGGGAATTAGTAGTTGTTAATTTGTACAGTCCTTGTAAGAAGTTGATATTGAGTCAATTATCTCAGATGGAGTGGATAGATGGGAGCAGGGTGGTAGTTTATGGGGACTTTAATGCCCATAATGTGCTATGGGGGGGGCAAATCATACAGACATAAATGGTGAGATTATTGAAGAACTCTTGAAGAGAGAATCTAGTATGTTTAAACGATGGTAGAGCAACTAGAATTGATGTACATACGGGGAGTGGGTTCAGTTCTTGATTTAACGTTGGTGACTAATAATATTGCAAGTGTGGTGTGAGTGGGAGATTTTAGAGGAGTCTTCGGTGGAAATGATTGCATTCCAGTGTATTGTAATCTTTTCATTTCAGCGAATAGGGTAAGTGGTCACAAAATTGCTAATTGGAAGTTATTTAAGTTTATTTGTGAGAGAGACCTTCCCCTAGTAAAGGTCAGCGAAGACATTGAAAGTATGGAGAAAAGTATTAAAACTATTTTTCTGGAAGCAGCCAACCAGTCAATCTCTAAAAGTAAAGGGAAAAGGTTAAAGAAAGCAGTGCCTTGGTGGACAGAGAAGTGCACTAGAGCTATTAAAGAGAGGAATAAGATACTTAAGGTCCTAAGGAAAACTCATAATTGGCAAAACTTGATTAATTATAAGACAGCACTAGCAAAAGCCAGGAAAACTATCCGGAGGGCCAAGAGAGAAAGCTAGCAGAGATACTGTAGCACTGTAGGTAGACCAACAGCTGTGGGAGATGTGTGGAGCATGATCAAGGCTATGAGGGGAGTCAGGAGGGGAATGGCAGTATCCAATACTAAAAAATGGGGGCGAGATTGCAATAACTGATGAGGAAAAAGCAACAATGATAGCAAAGAGCCTGACTCAAATTCATAGCACAAGCAATTTGACTGAAGAAGGTAAAAGAGGAAGAAGTAGGACAAGTTTAGCACACCCTGGGGTTTTGGAGGAAAGGTGTGACTTTAGCTGCTCTTTGGATTCTCCTTTCACTCTAGATGAAATGGAAAGAGCAGTAAACAAATCAGGATTAACATCCCCTGGGAAAGACAATGTCTGTTACATCATGGTGAAACACTTAGGGACTTTGGCAAGGAGGAAGCTCTTGAAGTCTACAACAAAGTGTGGGAAAAGGGAAAGCTCCCAACTGCATGGAAAGAGGCAGTGATTGTTCCTATAAGAAAACCTGGAAAGGATCCCTCAGACCCAGAGAGCTACAGGCCTATAGCTCAAACATCACATTTGGGAAAAATAATGGAGAGAATGATTACAGATAGAATTGCTTTCTATCTTGAAAGCAGGGAAATTTTGTCACCACATCAGAGTGGATTTAGAAAAGGAAGGGGAACTATGGATCCTGTTGTGTGTTTGGAGACAGAGGTACGGAAGGCTCAAGTAAACAGAGAGTCGGTAATTGCAGTGTTCTTTGACGTGGAAAAGGCATATGACATGTTGTGGAAGGAGGGGCTAATGATAAAGCTAAGTATGATAGGAATCTCTGGGAGAACATTCAACTGGATAAAAGATTTTTTGTTTAATAGGCACATTCAAGTTAGAGTGGGCAGAGCCTTGTCAGATAGGTACTTGGTGGAAAATGGCACCCCCCAGGGTAGTGTTATCTTTAGACATGAACACCTGGAGACAGAGGAGAAAAACAAGGTAAGTAACGTGCAACCGTGCTTTCTAAAGTGCCATGTCTTATCTACGTATCCTTGTTGACTAGCTCACTCATATCCATTTCTTCCAGGACGACCTTCTCAGGACCAGTGAGCAAGTCTACAACAAATTGCACTGCTTTATCAAAATACAATTGAATAAAGGTTATTGGGTCTTAAGAGTCATTATTTAACATACTGAGAATTATTGTCCATTGTGTACATATTTACTATAAGTAATGAAGTTACCTTCATTACAATGAGTCAAACCAAGACACTTTCAGTCCTAATGAAAAGCTTTTATATCCTTCCCCAGTTTTCTGCCCTTCTCTCTTATGGCTCTGAACAATTCTCTTAGTCTCACGGCTTCCTTTTTGCAAACCAATAACTGTGACAAATGTGATGTTTGCTAATCATGTCGCACAAATTCAACAGGCAACAGAGTACTTCAATCAATTTGTAGAGGTATCTGGATCTAAGGGTCTTAGCATGTGATCGGAAAAACTGGGTACTTTAGTCTTTAGTGAAAATATATGAATGAAAATATATGTGTCGTAATCTGCCCTCTGGGAAGAAGAGGATGTGAGGGAAGGACCCATGAGCGCAGGCAGGATTTAGGTGCAAGCAGTGATTATTTAACAAAAAACTCGGAGAGAAACAAAAGCGCAGCACAAGGGTTAGAAAATAACTCAGAAACATGGGTACACTCTCGGGAATTCAGACACGCAGGGAGCATGGCAGGAGAAAACGACAATGGCCTTACAATGAACTGAAACTAGAGACTCATATACGTTATATAGGGGGCAGGACAATCACAAGGATACAAGACAGCTGGGAGACAATCAGGGCAGAACAGATTACACATGAGGGAAACTGAAGATAATAGCTAGACAAATATTCACACAAGTCCACAATGATGATGTACAGGCCAACAGGCGATGACATAACAGACCGTGGAGACTCAGGAGACAATAACTATTATAATAATAATACAGATAATTGTCAAAGGGAAAAATAAGGAAAACCAAAATGAACATATAGTGGGGGCAGAGTCCTAGACTGTGCCCAGAACTTGACAATATGAATGAATACGTTAAATCAATAAATAACATTAAATTGAGTATTTATATGGGGATAAAAACTTTGTTCAAATTTTGTTCCCATCTTTCCCCCTTAGCAGAAACTTGGTGCTTGTGTCAGCATCTCTCAGGTTTGATTCAATTTAAACCACCTTAATTCTCTTTAATTTTCATTCTCCGTAGAGTTACATATGAGACCTTGAGAATGCTAGGTGTGAAGCAAATTGAAGCAGAGGAAAGAAGACACCAGTGAGTCTGTGCGTTCATATCCCTTTTAATCCTCTCTTGTTAATACCTGGAGCCATGCTAACAATGATGTTATATCACATGGCATGTTCATGTATCCTTTTGAATCTGTGTTTATTAGCTCACCTAGCTGACATTCATTGATCTTGCTTAGAGTTATAACTGAAACAGATCTTTCAGTATTCTCTGAACTGAAGAGCTTATTATGCCTTGGTGCCTCAATGCAAAGCAGTATGGTAGCATGGCATAGCTAAGTATTGTGTCAGTCCATACATGCAAGGTTTTGAAATGCTTAATATTGATATCAAAGCTCGCAACTCAGCCTTCAGGCAGAGAGACAGCTCTCTATACAGCACTGCTACAGCCAACCCGAGTAGTGCATCAAACAGGCCAAGGACGACTACAGGAGGAAGGTGGAGGGCCTCTTCATGGACAACAACCCCCAATAGAAGGGGGAGAGGCATTCAGGCCCTCACCAGCTACAGAGGCCACAGCCCCCCAACATCGGACAGCAGGCTCACTCTGGCAGAGGAGCTTAACACCTTCTTTGCCTGGTTTGAGACTACCACACAATCACACACACTGCCCCCCCCTTTAGCTTGTCCCCCTCCTCTTCCCCTCTCTCTCTCTCTACAGGAGCATGAGTTGAGGAGGAAGCTGAGAGCAGTAAACCCCCGGAGAGCTGCTGAACCCAATGGCATCCCAGGATCAGTGGTCAAAGCATGTGCTGACCAGCTGGCAGGATCCTCACCAAGCAGTGCAACCTCTCCCTGACACATGCCACCGTCCCCACATGGCTCAAGAACTCCACATCATCCCCATTCCCAAAAAGTCTGCAATAGACAGCCTGAACGACTACAGAGCCATAGCACTCATGTCTGTAGTCATGAAGTGCTTTGAGCGACTGGTGTCCAAGCACATCAGGGACTGTCTCCCCCTTTCCTTCAACCCCCACCAGTTTGCTTACAGGGTGAACCGGTCCAGGGAAGATACCATGGCCACCACACTCCACAGAGCGCTGAGCCACATGGAGAACACAAAGAGCTATGTGAGGATGCTCTTTGTGGACTACAGCTCAGCTTTCAACACCATCATCCCAGATATCCTAATCAACAAACTGCACCACTTCCAGACCCCCCCCCCACCTGCAACTAGAGAAAAAAAAAAAGCAACACTTTCTCACAAACCACCCACAGTCAGACTTGGCCCCTGTTATGTCTGAATCAGCAAGCTGTGAGCCGTCTTACACTGCAAAATGAACACTTTATTATTTACATTCAACTACAGTGGTGTGAAAAAGTGTTTGCCCCCTTCCTGATTTGTCATTTTTTGTATGCTTGTCACACTTAAATGTTTCAGATCATGAAATAAATTTAAATATTAGACAAAGCTAACACAAGTCAAAACAAAATGCAGTTTTGAAATGAAGGTGTTTATCATTAAGGGTAAAAAAAAAAAAAAAATCCAAACCTACATGGCCCTGTGTTAAAAAGTGATTGCCCCCCCTGTTAATGTGTTTTGTAGTTCGATCTAGTTTGATGTTTGTTCCTGAGCAGAAAACAAGCAACTCAGACATCAGCCAAGTCAACCAAATTTGATATGCAAGTCAACTTTTTCTTCTTGAAAAAAATATTCACAAGCACAGCACATTATCAGACACATTTCATTTACTTTTTACTTTTTATATTCTTTATAATAAATGAGGTCATCATTTAAAATCTACATTTAGTTTTTAATTGGGTTATCTTTGTCTAACATTAAAATGTGTTGATCCTGAAACACTTAAGTCTTGCAATAATAGAAGAAATCAGGAGGGGGGCAAATACTATATATCTCCATCCATCAATCCGGAGTAAACCCATGCAGACACAGGGAGAACATGCAAACTCCACACAGGAGGGTCATCGATGGTCAGGGGGTGGGATTGATCCCATGACCTTCTTGCTGTGTTGCTGCAGTGCTAACCACTGCTCCGTACACTGATTTCCTCCCACAGGCCAAAGACATACAGGTTAGGTTAACTGGCATAAACTGGGGATTCTAAATCATCCTTAGGTATGAATGTGAGAGTGAATGGTTGTCTGTCTCTCTGTGTTGGCCCTGCGATGGACTGGAGATCTGTCCAGGGTGTACCCTGCCTCTCGCCCAAAGATGCTGGGATAGACTCCAGCCCCCCTGCGACCCGAAAAGGATCAAGGGGCAGATTTACTAACGTGGTGCGTCATTGCAACACCCTGTTTTAGCATTAAAAAACTACTGTTGAGATTTATTAAAGGGTGCAGGGCAAAATTAACGGTGGAAAGGCGTGAACTATGTTAATTTTGCACCTGGCCTCATTGCATATGTATTTGTGGGAGTGGAGCATTTAAATGACTGGCGCAAGGCGATTTACTAAGGTTCGCGGTTGTCATTCTCCTAATAAATGCGGCAGAATTTAACATCCAAAAAAAGCTTATCTTAAAACATAAATTAAGCGTGGTTTATCACATCTTTGGAAAGCTGAGTTCAGTTTCTCGAGCCACACCAAGGCCTGATTACTGCCACACCTGTTCTCAATCAAGAAATCACTTAAATAGGGCCTTCCTGACAGAGTGAAGTAGACCAAAAGATCCTCAGAAGCTAAACATCATGCTGCGATCCAAAGAAATTCAGGAACAAATAAGAAACAAAGTAACTGAGATCGATCAGTCTGGAAATGGTTATAAAGCTGATCATCAAATATATTTGAATATTAGACAAAAATAACACAAGTAAACACAAAATGCAGTTTTTAAATGAAGGTGTTTATTACTAAGTGGAAAAAAATCTAAACCTACATGGTCCTGTGTGAAAAAGTGATTGCCCCCAAACCTAATAACTGGCCTTCTACCACTACTCAGTGGAGAGCATGCTCACCTACTGTCTGGGTGTGTGGTACACCGGCTCCACGGCTGAGAACAGGAAGGCTGTGCAGAGGGTCATCAACACCGCCCAAAAAATCATTGGCGGCCCTCTGTCCTCCCTGGAGGACATCTCCAGATCCTCCTGTCTCAGGAAGACCAAGGCCATCACAAGAGACCATTGACATCTCACCCACCACCTGTTTGACCTGCTTCCCTCTGGATGATGGTTCAGATCAATCCGGTCCCACACCTCCAGACTGACAAACAATGTCTTCCCCTGGGCCATCAAGACTGCAAACAGCCAGAGGCCCCCTCCCCCTCCCCCAAACTCTCACATGCACAGAACTGAGGACCATTTAATTATCATAAAAATTCTCACCTGCCTTTGTACCCTGCACTTTTCATGTACATTGATCAATCTGTGAAGCAACTGCCTAATGTGTGTTTATTTAATTGTTCTTATCATTCCACTTAATGTGTGCTATTTTATTCAAATGTGTGTTTTGTAGCTGTCTTTTTTAATATATATCTTTTTTTCATACTTTACTGCATAGTAACCTGGTGGAGCACCCACAATTTCAATGTACTTTACAACTGTACAATGACAATAAAGCCTATTCTATTCTATTTATTTACGCAGGTATGATGCTCCTGTTACCGTTACAACACACATAAAGTCCACCTCATCCCAGGGCTGTATGCTGACATTTTTGTCAAGGAGCTCAAAAAAGAAAACAATATAGAAGCACAAGAAAAAAATTACGAGCACAAAGAGAAATGCTGGAGTAACAGATTTTCTGAATTTAATACATATATATTTTCACCACGGTGTCCAATAGCAAGTAATAACATGAAAATTTCAAAAACTATAACCATAATTATCAATAATAAATCAGAACTGTTTGAAATGTTTCACTCTTATGTGTAATGAATATTGAGGGTTTCTTGAATTATCTTGCAAAAAAAATTAGCTTTTTAAAAAAAATAATTTATTGAAATATAGAAAGTTTCTTCTATTTCAAGCCATTATCACAGCTCCTCTAACTGCTGACCCTCAGGTTCACCACTGTGGACCTCAGAGAGACAAATAAGAGGAAAGAAAAACACCATAAAACTCTGATGATTATTATTAAAGGCATGATAGAACTATTTCAAAGTCAGCATAACTTATAAGTTATAAGAGATGTCATGTTCCTCATCAGCTTAACAAATTTCTTGGTTTTCTTAAAAACACTTGAGTGGATTTTTATTATTTCACAGCATCACATCAGTTTGACTTTAGTAATATTGCAACTGAGATCTCTACAGGACTGTAAAAGTTAAAGCAAGTGAATCAACCATATCACATTGTGTTGTTTTTATATTATTTGAGTATTCTTATCATGTTTATAGTCAGCTTCATGTGTGCCTGTGTTTGTGTCTATGTTGAATGTAATTGTGGCTTGTAAATATGGATGTCACCAGACTGCAAAACAAATCTACCTACAGGTACAAATAAAGTAACCTGAACCTGAACCTGAACCTTATTTTATATAAAGTGACAATGTCCTCTCTGGTCTAATGTTCCTACTTACAGGAGCTCTGATTTTTAAGTGTCAGCAGTCTAGGCTTTACCTCATGGTATCAGCAAAGATTTAAGCAATATTACATGAGAGAGAGTACAGTGTCCATGAATATAGTAACTGCGGGTGTGATATGTTTAATGCCCAATGCTATGGATACCGTAAAACAGGGCTATTCAATTACAAAATCAGTTGGGCCACAATTTGAAATCAAGACATGTAACTGGGCCGCACATGTTCAGCGATCCGTTGAATATGACAAATTTCAAGCCAACACAGGTCGGTATGATGAAAAACATGCACTTTTTATTCATTGTCTTGGTTTTAAATGTGCACTTGGCACATGACAAAGGCACATCAAACATTGATAAAAACACAATAACAGTGCTGGGGTTGAGCAGAACTTGAAGTAGTAGAAATATTTTTTTCTCTTGAGCAACAAATAAACAGAATGAAAAAAAAATTCTGTAAATAACTATTTTGGTCACATCTTACTCAAGCATATCTCAAAGTGCATAAAAACTCACTATGCACTATTAGCATTAACATTTGTTTCCCTTTTGAAAAAAAAAAAGGCTACATCCCACATCACAAAGTGCATTTAGCTGAATAAAAAATAAACTGTTAAACAATTCAGTGCACCCCCTCCCCCAGAAAAGATTGATAACATTAACAAACATTGCACATCCACTGTTGTGGTTTGTTTTGTTTTAAATCTTCACGTGTGAGTAGGAACCTCTTTTTATAACTACACATTCCATTACACACACATATCAGTCAACAAAAAATTTCTAGTAGAGTTAAGGATGCAAAAAAGCACCCACTTAAAAACTTGAGTAATGACTTCAGTCTTGAAGGTTTGGGGGTTTTCTTCAAAAGTTATAACAATTTTCTTATAGTTTTCTACTTTTCTCTGTAAATTTATGTAAATTTGAAACCATTTTCCTAAAATTTGTGATGTCCTCTTGGAAAATTGACTTTTGTTGTACATTTGAGACTTTATTATACATTTGTGGATTATTTTATGGATAATTTTTGTTTATTTTTTTAAATTAAATTACTGGGCTTTTTTTTTATAGATTTGAAACAGATTGTAGTAAAAATTTGACTTTTTTCCTTATACAATTTACACTTTTGACCATAATTTTACAGAGCCAGAACAGAACAATAATTTAACTCTGATTTCAAAGAAAAATATATTTATAAAATTATGTTTAATTAAATAAATTACCTTAAATTACCAAAGATTCAGTTATTTCTGTTAAAATCTTTTTATATATTTATAGTGTTTTAGAACTCTCCTCACCAACCAGACAGCAAGAAAAAACCTCCCTTATTTTGAAATCCAAATGTTGGCACGTTTAGTTTGTCTGAAGGCTGTGGATGGATTAAAGTCACTGACTTTGTCATCATAACTTGCCAGGTACATAAAAATGAACATAAATTATTGTAAATGCTGGTGAAGTAAATACTCAGCTATTCAGTCACTCTTGCCTCTTTCCCTGCATATGAAGTCTAAACACACCTGTTTGCTCAGCGACTCTTATGACCCTTTTCCACTAGTGTCAGTTTGGCCCAGTTCGGTACGGTACGGTACGCATTGTAGGCTTTTCCATTAGGGACTGTAACAGTTATGGTCGCAATTTTTCGGACTTGCTGGAGAGGGGTTCCAAGCGTACTGTACCATCACAAAAATGTGACATAAAAACACTGCAGGCCACTGATTGGTCCGGGCGTAATGTCATGAGAGCGGCATTTCAGCCTGGGTTTACAGAATTGCGAACCACCATTTGCAAAGATTCATCCATGAGCCAGCCAGCGAGTAAGCAATATAAACAATAACGAGAGAATGGCTTCACAGAAATCAACACCGTGGTCCAGCAGTTTTCTGTGCCTTTCGGCTGATGAGAGAATCCAGAGGGAACTAGACGGAGCCACCCGAAATGAATCTACGGCCGTGGGAGCACCCAACTTCAACAGTTAAGAGCCGTGATATTCGGATATAGAGGATGATGAGTGATGTGATATGATGTGATATTATGCATATTTTACGTTATTTATCCCAGCAGTGGAAAGTTCACTTTGAACAGACAACAGCATTGTTTCTTGGATGCAAAGAGCTAGCTAGATAGTGTCAATGCTAACTCCATGCTCCGTGCTGTTGACAATATATGATGAAATAAGCTAGTGTTTTTTTACGTGTTGCACTTTCGTGCTGTGCATGTACTTAAGCTGTGTGTATTTTCGTTGTAGAGTCCGACCAGCATCTGCTGTGACAACGTTCGGCATGACACAGTAATGTGGTATGAGTGGTGAGTTTCACTTACTGTTATTTATACTCAAATCTTTGCTTTTTAAGGCAAAGTATAGATAAAGTGCCAAAATTAAAGTAGCACAATTTCCACTTAATATGAAAGGGACTGAACTGAGAATTATTTGATTGTGTGAATATTAATTACAGAATAACTGAAAATGAATGGCACATCCAGTATTAGCCACTGTAAAATAAACCGCTTGTTTATTTATTATTTTTTTTATCAGATCACTTGTGTGATCCTTTGAGTTACTGTATATTTATAAGAGTGTATCTTGCACTTTGGGGAATGGCAGTTGTTCAGTCACCTTTTTAATTTAGTTTATATGTGTACTTTAAAGTCTATCATTAATAAACTCATGCAGTAACAGGACACATTACAAATATTTGAAACCCATTGTAGTGCATCCTTTTATATTTTAGCAATATAAGTACAAAACACGCCTCCCACTTGAGGTGTTTCAGGCACATCCCACTGGAAGGAGACCCCAGGGCAGACCCAGGACTCGGTGGAGAGACTATGTTTCCCAGCTGGTCTGGGAACGCCTTGGTATCCTCTCTGAAGAGCTGGAGCAGGTGGCTGGGGAGAGGGAAGTCTGGGCTTCTCTGCTTGAACTGCTGCCTCTGCAACCCGGACCTCCGGAAAAGCAGTAGAAGATGGATGGATGGATGGATGGAAGTTCAAAACACTACGCACACTTGAAGCCAGGGCAACACAGTGGTGACAGAGCGGTGGCTAAACTTTTATTGATAAAAATTACATATTTTGACTGAGCAACTCCATATTCTGGGATGCACACCCTCAGATAAAGTATTAGATTCCATTCAACTGAAGGCATCAACTCATTCTGATTGCTGAGGCCACAGTAAAAACAAATTATTTTAAACATAACCCAGCCCATGTAAAATCTACTTTACTGAAGCACAGCTACATGGAAATTGTGGTTAAATACAATAACAAAGTACTTTATTGTCATATTCTGGGAGATGTTCAAACTGGCCTGCGGGGATGATTTGGACTCTCTGGCTGAGCTCACATGCTCATACATGGCTTTCTGTCAAAATAAGATTGTTCCACGTAAACGTGTCAAAATATATCCCAACAACAAACCATGGGTTACTAAATCAGTTAAATCCTGCTTACAGAGGAAAGCACTTGCCTTTAAACAGGGGTCTGTTTCTGAGCTACAGGTTGCCACAAAGGAGCTGAAGTCCGAAATTTTAAGAGCAAAACAGAATTATAAATCAGAGTTGGAAAGCAAGATGGCAACAAAGAAACTTGGTTCAGCCTGGGCCAGTATGAAAACTATTGCAGGCCTTCAGAGCACAGAGTGCAGTAATCGTGTGTTGTTAGATGGTTTTAGTTCAGACACAGAGTTGGCTAATGCTCTTAATTGTTTTTATGGTCGTTTTGACTCCTTTGATTTCAGCACAGAAATCCAAGATTTGAAACAGAAACTCAAAGACAATCAACACTTTAATATTGAGGTGTAGGATGTTAAAAGGGAGTTCTGCGCTGTAAAAGTGAACAAAAGTCAGGGCCCTGATAATATATGTGGGCTCTTGGTAAAGTCCTGTGCACATGAACTGAGTCCTATATTTCATTACATTTTCAATAAGTCCTTACAGACACAACATGTGCCTAAGATCTGGAAAGAAGCCGTGGTTGTTCCCATTCCAAAATCCAGCTGTCCTAAAATGGTAAACGACTTTAGACCAGTTGCTTTGACTTCAATTTTAATGAAAATTTTTGAAAAACTGGTCAGATGTGAGGTCCTAAGGCAGACTGAGCATGCATTGGATCCTCTGCAGTTTGCCTATAGGCCTCACAGAGGAGTGGAGGATGCCACTGTCACTATGTTTAACATGCTTTTTAAACATCTGGATTTTAATGGGACACATGCCAGGCTTTTATTTGTGGACTTTTCTTCCGCCTTTAATACAATCCAACCTCATATTTTAGTTGAAAGGCTCCTGCAACAATTTGATTTGAGCAATAATTTGGTGGGTTGGATTCTGGATTGCTTAGCCAACAGGATGCAGAGAGTAAGGGTCAATGGTACATTGTCTGACCTAAAGTGCTCTTCTACTGGCTCTCCTCAAGGGTGTGTGTTGTCACCACTACTCTTCATCCTGTACACAAACATGTGTCGGAGCAGACATGACAACAGACACATTATAAAGTATGCTGATGACTCAGTCATTGTCAGTCTCCTCCAGGATGGTGAGAGTGGCCACGGCCCAGTAGTTGATGATTTTGTTCACTGGTGTGAGGATTCCTACCTGCAGCTGAATACAACAAAAACGAAAGATATGATTATTGACTTTAGGAGGAAAACTCCCAGGCACAAAGTCACCATACTAAAAGGCCAGACCACCGAATGTGTACAATCGTACAAATATCTTGGGACGATTATTGATAGTAATTTAAACTTTGAAGTGAACTGTGAAAGGGTGTGCAAAAAGGGTCAGCAAAATTTGCATTGTTTGAGGAAACTTGCACTCTTCCAAATTGACCGAACCATAATGACAATGTTTTATCGGGCTTTTATTGAATCTGTTTTATCCTTTTCTTTAGTGTCATAGTTTGGTCAGATAAAACTGAAACAGAGGAAATCCTTGGATCAGGTAGTTAGATGGTCCAGTCGTTTGCTTGGTGAGTCACAGCTGAGCCTGACATCCCTGTACACCAGACAAGTACAGAGGATGGCTACCTCCATTTTAACTGATGACTCCCACCCTTTGCACTGCAACTTCCAGCTTCTTCCCTCCAGACGGAGGTTTGCTGTCCCAAAAAGTAAAACCCAGTGCTACAAAAACAGCTTTGTCCCTGCTGCTGTCAAAGAGTTGAACAAGCTATAAAAATATATTGTACATATTTTATATTTACTTATTTTGTATGATGTAACTTGGGTTCTAAATATTTTATTGGGTTTTAGACCTTTGAGTTTTTTAACCTCTGACTAGTTTTTAATTTTTAACTTTAATATGACCCTTCTCTCTTACCTCTGGTTTCTCCCTCATCTCTTTGTCTTTTTATACCCTGTTTGATGGAGCCTTGAGTATTTTCATCATGTTTATAGTCAGCTTCATGTGTGCCTGTGTTTGTGTCTATGTTGAATGTAATTAGTGGCTTGTAAATATGGATGTCACCAGACTGCAAAACAAATCTACCTACAGGTACAAATAAAGTAACCTGAACCTGAACCTGATATTCCACCACTGGCTTTTAGCGACAAGTTTATTTCTCAAATATGTTTTAAACTTGCTTTAATTATCCACCACCCATTTCTGTCTTTCGTCTAGGCAAGAGGAAAATGATCCAACCCAAACTGGACCTTGCATTGCAACGTCGCAACGGGTGGCCGGCATGTGTGACCCAGTCTCCCCACAAGTCTCTTTTAACATGTACACATGTAAAACAAAACTATGACTAATTTTGCTGAAACTTGTAATAAACCAATGACTGTAGGCATCATGATTGTGTTTTGTCTGTTATTACCAATTTTTTCCAGACCTTTCCCAAAACAAGCGTTGGAAGACTATGCCATTAGAGTATTATGGACTCTAATAATTACTTAGACATACTATAAGTCAATAGGTCAAGCTGAAGGTTTACAATCATGTGAAATAATTAGGACACCATTAAATAGTCAGTTCTGTATTAAAAAAAGTGTTCATATCTATGTCTAACCCTGGTTATGTTTTTATTTGTATAAAATATTTTCTTTAGCCATTTTAAGTGGAAATGAATGTTGGGTGTCCTAAAAAAGCTGGGGGAGAGGGGGTCCTAATTTTTCCCTCACTTTTTACAATTACATTTTACAGAAAATTTGGAAAAAGTCTTCATTACCTCGGCCAAGGAGGTAATGTTTTTACCGGGGTTTGTCTGTCTGTCTGTCTGTCTGTTACCAACATAACTCAAAAAGTTATTAACAGATTTTGACGAAATTTTGAGGAAAGGTGCGTAAAGGCACGGTGAACTGATGATTAGATTTTGGTGATGATTTGAGAGTGTATACCTCCACCAAGGGCTTTGTTTGTATCTGTGCAGCAGGATTACACAAAAACTACTTGATGGATTTGGATGAAATTTTCACCAGAGGTGGTTCTTGGACTACAGACGAACCCTTTATATTTTGCTGATGATCTCAGAATGCATACCTTAGCCAAGGCTCTTATCTTCTCACAGTGTGTTAGCAACAATACTCTAAAACTGATGGACACACTTTGATGCAATTTTCACCACAAGTGGCTAGAGGCCTACATACAAAACCATTACATTTTGGAGGTCATCCATGAGAAACGGAAGGAGCCTTGGCGGAGGTATGCGCTCTATGAGTGCTTTTCTAGTTTTTAATTGTTTAGTTGTATTACATGAATCTCCCAGTATTTGTAACAGTGATATTAAATATCCACATGTCCAAATTCCTCACCAAAAAACCACACAGACTAATACAGCGTGTCCAAATTTTTTCACGACTGTAGGTTGTGGGAGCAGTTTTGGACCAACAAAATCTTGTGATGCAGTGTATCCTGACATAGTGGTTACACAATATTTAGATATTTGGAAATCCAGCCGTGCAATGTTTTCATGTTATCTGTGTCTAATGGTGAATAATGACAGTTCTTTCTCAACCAATAGTTTATTTTTCCACACTGGAAAATTGCAAGGAATGCTAAGGTGTAAGAAAAGGTTAACAAAACATTTACGTTTTTCAGTATAATAGGATAAGGTTACATGAGATTTAACTTGTTTCAACACGAAGCATAATTCTGTTAACACACTTGCATCACACCAAAAGTGATATATGTAACTGTTGGATTATTTGGAGACGGCTTCCTTGTCTTTCAAAACAAATCAAATCAAACTTTATTGTCATATTGCTGTACATACAACTGTAGTGCAGGCAAGATGAAATTGCGTTTCTCTCGGCATCCATATAAGAAGCAGCATGATTTAAGACACATTCCCACATAGCTCCCCCCCACCCCCCACCCCCCCACCCCATCCATTCACACATCCCTGAGACATACTTGGGGAAAAAAAGAATAACTAACTATAATATACAAAATGTCCGTAGGTGCAGTAGTGTGTATGAGAGATTCCGGGTTAACTGTTCAGCATCCTGACAGCTTGTGGAAGGAAGCTGTTGATCAGTCTGGTGGTCCTGCCTCTGATGCTCCGGAATCGTTTACCAGATGGAAGAAGTTCAAAGTGTTTATGCAGAGGGTGAGAACGGTCCTTGACAATGTTTAGTGCCCTGCTCCTACAACGGTTCTGAAAAAGTTCTTGGACAGAGGGGAGGGAGACTCCAATTACCCTCTCAGCCCCCTTGACTATCCTCTGCAGGGCTTTTTTGTCTGACATACTGCAGCTGGAGTACCATGTAGCAATGCAGTACGTCAGAACACTCTCCACCACACCTCTGTAGAAGGTCCTGAGGATGCAGATGGGGAGAGAGGCCTGTTTGAGTTTCCTCAAGAAGTGCAGTCTCTGCTGAGCCCGCTTCCTGATCTCCAAGGAATTCTTGCTCCAGGTCAGGTCCTGCGAGATCTGCACTCCGAGGAACTTGATGTTCTCTACTCTCTCCACTAAACGGCCGCCGATGCTGAGGGGGGCATGCTCAGGCTGCGACCGCCGGAAGTCGATAATCATCTCCTTCGTTTTGTCCACGTTGAGCACCAGATTGTTCTCCCTGCACCAGCCCTCCAGGTCACTCACTTCTTCCCTGTACATTGATTCCTCATCCCTCTGGATAAGTCCCACCACCGTGGTGTCATCTGCAAACTTAATAATCTGGTTCCCCTCGTGTCTGGATACACAGTCATGTGTTAGAAGTGTAAACAACAGTGGACTGAGTACACAGCCTTGAGGGGATCCGGTACTCAGCGTGACAGACTTGGAGATGTTGTTTCCAACCTGGACAGACTGAGGTCTCTCAGTCAGAAAATCCAGGATCCAGAGACATGTGGCGGTGTTCAGACCGAGAAGGAGTAATTTCTCCATCAGTCTCTGGGGAATAATGGTGTTGAATGCTGAACTGAAATCAATGTACAGGAGTCTGGCGTAGGTGTCTTTCTGGTCCAGGTGGGTGATGACAGAGTGTAGGGTGGTGATTATAGCATCCTCTGTGGAGCGGTTTGAACGATATGCAAACTGGAGCGGGTCGTGTGATGCAGGGAGGCAGGCTGTAATGTGTGGTTTGACAAGCCGCTCAAAACACTTCATCACAATTGGTGTCAGTGCAACAGGACGATAGTCATTCAAACAGGACACAACTGGTTTCTTTGCCACCGGTACAATGATAGAGGTCTTGAAGCATCTGGGAACAATGGCCTGACTCAGGGAGATGTTATAAATGACAGTCAGGACATCCGCCAACTCGCTCACGCAGTCTCGGAGCACACGTCCCGGAATGTTGTCTGGGCCTGCAGCTTTGCGTGGGTTGACTCTGGTTAGGGTCCTCCGTGTGTCCGCTGTGTTGATGGTAAAAGCTGGTCCGACCGATGATGGGGGAGGGCCAGCCCTCCCTCTGATTGTCGAGTTTGATGCTTCAAAACGTGCAAAGAAGTCGTTAAGCCTGTCTGGAAGCGAAGCGTCGTCATCATCGATCCCCTGCCTTGGCTTAAAGCCCGTCAGTGTCCGAACTCCCTGCCACATCTGCTTGGTGTTCCTAGTGTCACAGAGGTGTCCCTGGATTTTCTCCGCATAGGCGCGCTTTGCCGCCTTAATTCCCTTAGAAAGCGCAGACCTGGCTGAGCGGAGGGCAATCCTGTCCTTCGATCTGAAGGCTGCATCTCTGGCTGTGAGCAGCGAGCGCACCTCTGCAGTCATCCAGGGCTTATGATTACCCCGCATAGTGATGGTCTTCACTGTAGTGAAATCCTCTGTGCACTTCGCGATGTAGCTGGTGACCGAATCAGCATACTCCTCCACATCTGTCCTGTCTTCCTGGAAGGCTGCTATTTTGAAGACCTTCCAGTCTGTGTGCTGAAAACAGTCTTTCAGTGCAGGGGTTGCATTCTCTTGTCACGCCGCGCCATTCATCAGCGGCGCCACCTGCTCACGCACCTGCCAATCATCAGCGGCGAGGGATAAAGGCCGTCTCGCCCGGAGGCTCGGCCTGAAGCCGTCAGACTTCGTCCCTCACCGTTGTGAGCATACTTCCCTTCAGCGTAACCATTTTGGTAAGAAGATCGCTTACCTTTTCTCTTCAGTCTTCTCCCCTGTGCACAGGTGGATTCCCCAGCGGCGGACATCTCCACTCCATCGCCCAATCCTCGCTGCTGTACGGAGCTCTCCAGGTGGCTGTCTTCCGGGCTTCACCCCCTTGTTGTGCCAGCTGTCCTGACCCACCAAGTAAGTCCTTCTCTCGCCATAAATTCCTCCTGTGTTGGTGTATGCCCGTCACCCTCTCCCTGTGCTCTCTCCATAGGGTTGCTCGGCTGTACGGTCACCTGCCTCTGTGCCTGGAGCAGACACCATCACCAACACATTTACATCCCGCAGACACGCACTCATTCACTCCTGCTGTTAATAAACTCTTTGAACTACTCTAAGCCTGTGTGTGTGCGTCTCCTGAGCCGTGCGTTATGTCAGTACGGCTTCAGCAGAGCGGCTCGGCGGACGGCGGGCTCGCACACCGGTTTTCCACTCTCGAGGCTAGAGTGGATCAAATAGCTTATCAACAACAGGTGATCTTTAATCAATTATTGAATTTAACTAACCGGTTGGGCCGCTTGGATCCTCAACAGCCGTTCCCCCCGGCTCGCCAGGGTGGCGCGGCTCCTGCTGTTCCAGCGGCCGTCCAGCCGGCTCCAGTGGCACCGGTTCGGCTCACACCGATTCCGACCCCCGCCCGCTTTAGCGGTAAGCTCGGCGGAGCGCGGGGGTTCATTATGCAGTGTGAGTCCGTGTTCCACCGTGTGCCCGGAGATTTTCCCTCGGATCACAGTCGGATTGGTTACATAGGGAATCTTCTGGAGGGGCGTGCGTTAACTTGGACCTACGCCGTAATGGCGAGGCCCAGTTATGCCACCCTCACCTATGACCAGTTCGTGAGGCGCTTCCTGGAGGTCTTTGACCATTCTCAAACCGAGACGGTCCAGGTCGATCGGCTCCTCGCTCTCCAGCAGGGAGGCCGGTCGGCAGCGGACTACTCGGTCGACTTCCGGGTAGCGGCGGAGGAATTGGGCTGGGAGGATCGCTCCCTCTGTGGCCTGTTCCTCCGCAGCCTCAATAGTGATCTGAGGGATGAACTGGCTGGACGGGATATCCCTGGGACGCTAGCGGAGCTGACATCCTTAGCGATAAGTTTGGATAACAGGCTGCGCGAGCGCTCCTCGGGGCGGAAGTCTTCTTCTTCTCGCCCTCGTGGAGTCTCGCCGCACCTGTTCCAAGCTCGCCCCCTGGCGGCGCCGCCAGCATTGTGCCCCGAGGAGTCGGAGCCGATGGTGACGGGCTGGACCAAGCTTTCCCCTGCGGAGAAACAACGCCGCCGTGAGTTGGGCCTCTGCATGTATTGCGGAGGTGACCAACACACTGTGGAGCGTTGCCCGCGGAAAGCCAGTCGGCGGGGTCCGCGAATCGCTGTAGGGAGCCTCGCGGATCCCAACCGGTTAGACTCTCTCACCCAATTAAAGCTGCCCATCCGTTTTTGCCACAATCCCACTGGGCACCTCACCCACGCACTGGTGGATTCGGGCGCAGAGGGCAGCTTCATTTCACAAGGCCTGGCAACCCGATTGGGCATCCGCTGTCAGGCATTAAAACACCCCATCTCCCTGGTCCATCTCTCCCGTGCCTCCCTTGGGAGAGTTTCTCACCAAACCATGCCTGTCCCAGTCATCATCTCAGGGAACCACCGGGAGGAGATGGTATTTTACGTCCTGCCCAACTCTGTGTCGCCCGTCATCCTGGGGTATCCCTGGCTACGCCTCCACAACCCTGTCCTGGACTGGAGGTCCGCTGGGGTATCGGCATGGAGTACCTTCTGTATGGGCACCTGCCTTCAGTCCGCTGCCTGCTCCCCATCCGCGGCTCCCCCTGTGGCGGATACAGCACCTCCGGACCTGTCACTGGTGCCTCCAGAATTTCACGACCTGGGTATGGTATTTAGCAAATCGAAAGCTATGTCTCTTCCCCCGCATCGACCATATGACTGTGCCATCAACCTCCGCCAGGGGGCTCCCCTGCCATCTGGTCGGCTCTACAGCCTGTCGGCGCCGGAGAAGGAGACCATGAATACATACCTAAAGGAATCTCTGAGCGCTGGGATTATTCGCCCATCGTCGTCACCCGTGGGGGCAGGGTTTTTCTTTGTCGGGAAAAAGGACGGATCCCTCCGCCCCTGCATAGACTACCGAGCGCTGAATGACATCACTGAGAGGGACCGTTACACCCTGCCCCTCATGGACACTGCCTTTCACTCCCTCCAGGGGGCGACCTGGTTTACCAAGCTGGATTTACGCAGCGCTTACCACCTCGTCCGGATCCGGGAGGGAGATGAATGGAAGACAGCCTTCCGTACCCCGAACGGCCACTTTGAGTATCTCGTCATGCCGTTCGGGCTGACCAACGCTCCTGCCGTCTTTCAGCGCCTCATTAATGACGTCCTCCGGGATTTCATCGGCCTTTTTGTGTTCGTCTACCTGGATGACATCCTTATCTTCTCCAGGTCCAGGGACGAGCACCAGGTCCATGTGAGGCGGGTCCTCCAAAGACTGCTGGAGAATCGTCTGTACGTGAAGGCTGAGAAATGCGAATTCTACGCTAGGACCACATCCTTCCTGGGATTCATCATCGCTCAAGATCAGGTGCTCCCAGACCCAGAGAAGGTGAAGGCGGTGGTGGAGTGGCCTACTCCCGCATCCCGGAAGCAGGTGCAACAGTTTGTTGGCTTCGCCAATTTTTACCGCCGCTTTGTCCCAAATTTCAGCTCGATCGTCGGACCGCTGACCCGCCTCACGTCCCCGAAGGTCCCGTTCCGGTGGACTGAAGAGGTCGCTGCTGCCTTTAGGGCGCTGAAGGCGGAGTTCTCCTCCTCCCGGGTCCTTCGCCAGGTCGACCCCGCGCTGCAGTGCATTGTGGAGGTGGACGCATCGGACACGGGAGTGGGAGCAGTGTTATCCCAGCGGTCACCTGACGATGGCGCCAAGCGGCCGTGCGCCTTCTTCTCCCGGCGCCTGTCCCCGGCGGAGAGGAACTACGATGTGGGGGACAGAGAGCTCCTGGCCATTAAACTCGCCTTACAGGAGTGGCGCCACTGGCTAGAGGGGGCGGACCTGCCGTTTGTGGTCCTGACGGACCACAAGAACTTGGAGTATTTACGATCTGCCAAGCGCCTGAATGCCCGCCAGGCGCGCTGGTCTTTGTTCTTCGCCAGGTTCCGCTTCTCGATCACCTTCAGGCCGGGCTCCAAAAACGGCCTGCCTGACGCCCTCTCTAGGCAGTTCACCCCCGTGGAGGCTGAGGAGACGCCCCACACTATCCTGCCCAGGTCGTGCGTCCTCGGTGCCATCTCTTGGGACATTGAAGACAAGATCCGGAAGGCGCAGGAGGTGGAACCTGATCCTGGCGGCGGACCGGAGGGAAGACTGTTCGTCCCATCTGCGGTCCGAGGAGAGGTCATCCACTGGCTCCACACCTCCCGGCTCACCTGTCATCCCGGCACCTCTCGGATGATCAGCCTCCTCCAGCGGTCCTTTTGGTGGCCAGGCCTGCGGAGGGATGCAGCCCGCTACGCCCGGGCTTGCCCAATCTGTGCCACCAGCAAGTCGGGAAATGCCCCCCCAGCGGGTCTGCTCCAGCCTCTGCCCGTCCCCGGCAGGCCCTGGTCGCACATCGCACTGGACTTCGTCACCGGACTCCCCGTTTCCAACTCCTTTGACACCGTCCTGACCATTGTGGACCGTTTCTCCAAGGCGGCGCACTTCATTCCCCTGCGGGGTCTCCCTACTGCCCTGGAGACGGCGGGCCTCCTCGTCCAACACGTGGTCAGGCTGCACGGGATTCCGGTGGACGTGGTCTCGGACCGGGGCCCCCAATTTTCGTCCGAGGTTTGGAGATCCTTCTGTAACGCCATCGGAGCCAAGGTGAGCCTCTCCTCCGGCCATCACCCCCAGTCTAACGGGCAGTGTGAGAGGACCAATCAGGAGCTGGAGGCTGCGCTCCGCTGTGTTACCAGATCCAAGCCGACGTCCTGGAGCAACCATCTCGCCTGGGTGGAGTATGCCCACAACACCGCCCGCTCTTCTGCAACGGGGATGTCCCCCTTCAAGGCGTCCCTGGGTTACGACCCCCCGCTGTTTCCAGCGCAGGAGAACGAGGTGACTGTCCCCTCCGTTAGGGCGCACCTTAGGCAGTTCCGCTCCACCTGGGCTGCCGCGCGTCATGCGCTTTTACGCACAGCGGAGCGCAACAGGACCGTGGCGGACCGGCACAGAAGACCTGCCCCGGCGTACAGAGTTGGGCAACTCGTGTATGTGTCTACCCAGGACGTCACATTAAAAGGCGAGAGGAGGAAGCTGGCACAGCGATTCATGGGTCCCTTTCCCGTCACCCGGATCATCAACCCGGTGGCTGTGCGCGTGGCTATCCCCCCCTCCCTCCGCATCCATCCCACTTTCCATGTGTCGAGGGTGAAACTGGCAGTCACTGACCCCCTTTGCCCTCCTCCTGCAGCGCAACCCGCGCCCCGGATGGTTGGTGGCCATCCGGCCTGGTCCGTCTCCTCCATCCTGGACTCCCGGCGCCGAGGCCGTGGGTTGCAATACCTGGTGGACTGGGAGGGCTATGGGCCCGAGCATCGGCAATGGGTGCCCCCGTCGTTTGTGTTGGACCCATCGCTCATCGCGGACTTCCACCGAGCGCACCCGGATTAGCCATCGCCAGGAGGCGCTGCTAGAGGGGGGAGTACTGTCACGCCGCGCCATTCATCAGCGGCGCCACCTGCTCACGCACCTGCCAATCATCAGCGGCGAGGGATAAAGGCCGTCTCGCCCGGAGGCTCGGCCTGAAGCCGTCAGACTTCGTCCCTCACCGTTGTGAGCATACTTCCCTTCAGCGTAACCATTTTGGTAAGAAGATCGCTTACCTTTTCTCTTCAGTCTTCTCCCCTGTGCACAGGTGGATTCCCCAGCGGCGGACATCTCCACTCCATCGCCCAATCCTCGCTGCTGTACGGAGCTCTCCAGGTGGCTGTCTTCCGGGCTTCACCCCCTTGTTGTGCCAGCTGTCCTGACCCACCAAGTAAGTCCTTCTCTCGCCATAAATTCCTCCTGTGTTGGTGTATGCCCGTCACCCTCTCCCTGTGCTCTCTCCATAGGGTTGCTCGGCTGTACGGTCACCTGCCTCTGTGCCTGGAGCAGACACCATCACCAACACATTTACATCCCGCAGACACGCACTCATTCACTCCTGCTGTTAATAAACTCTTTGAACTACTCTAAGCCTGTGTGTGTGCGTCTCCTGAGCCGTGCGTTATGTCATCTCTGGCCAAATCCTGATTTGTTTCACTGCTGGCCTGCTGCGCTTCAATAAAGGTTTGTAGGCAGGCACCAGCATCACGGATATGTGATCAGAACGGCCGAGATGGGGGCGGGGTATCGCTTTATATGCATCTGTGTTTGTGTACACTAAGTCCAACATATTCTCTCCTCTGGTCTTAAAATCTACACATTGTTTAAACTTGGGGAGCACAGTCTTTAGGCTGGTGTGGTTAAAATCCCCCGCAACCACCACAAAACTGTCCGGGTGTGAAGTTTGGATTTTACTGATTGCATTGTGCAGTTCCCCGAGTGCCTTCTTAGCATTAGCTTTAGCGTTAGCGCTCGGCGCTATGTAAACACCGACTACAAACATGTTGTTGAATTCCCTAGGCAGATAATAAGGCCGACAATTTAGAATAAGGAACTCCGTCAACGGAGAGCAGTGTTTAGACGCTAACGTGGCATTAACGCACCAGTTCTTGTTAACATAGATGCATAGCCCACCCCCCCGGCTCTTACCGGAGCTCGCCGTTTCACTGTCGGCACGGAACATCGCCATATCTTCCAGTTGAATGGCCTTGTCAGGAATGTTGTCGTGGAGCCATGTCTCGGTGAAAACAAACACACAGCAGTCCCTCCACTCTCTCCGGGTTTCTCTCAGCAGACGCAGTTCGTCCACCTTGCTTTCGAGGGCGCGGACGTTTGAGAGAAGAAGCGACGGTACTGCTGGTTTGGAGGGGTTAGCCTTTAGCCTAGCATGGATCCCGGCCCTTTTTCCTCGCTTTTTCCTGCGTTCCCTCCGCTTCCGCTTCCTTCTCTCACGGGTAGCTTCCAGCAGGGACTCCGCCAGAATTCCGTGCTGGCGTAGGATGTCCAAATCACAACCGATCGCCGCAATTCTTGCAGCGTGCAGTACCTTGATGTTTAATAAGGTCTCACAGTTGTAAGTTTTACAGAATGTACGTCTGGGATGATCACAACACTCAAAACTCTCACACTCGCTGATGCCAAGAGGGGCCGCTGCGTCCGAGCGCGCTGCCGCCATCTTATCAAATTTTAGCATTTAATCACTCTTACCTTCGTAATTAACCCTTACAAACAACAGAGAAGACATTTCTGAAAAGGGTACAAAAAATTTGATTTTAAAGCGTACCCGTGGTGGTCGTGAAAAAAAAGATATTATATTGAGCCCCTGTCTCACGTTTTAGTTCAACTTTAAGTTGAAATTCATGTTCAAAGCAATTTGATATAAATCCATTGCTGATGTGCTTGTTCAACTATGTCAGCAAAACATGAGTGCAGCCATACTAGCGGCTACATGGCCTTCCAGGACGCTTCCTGTGACGTAATTTCTGGTTTAGTATTGGCTGAGCCTGCAGTGCCCGGATGTGCAGTGGCTTTCAGGATATTCAAATTCAAACGCTTATTTCAAACTCACGGTTCATATTAAATGCAGAACTGAAACGAGTAGAAAATAAATAAATAAATGCTTAAATTCAGCGGGTCGTCTCGTGTGATCTGAGCTCGTAAAGGCCGATGATTCTAAAACTATGCGATCTGGATCAGTATTGGCTGAGCCTGCAGTGCCCGGATGTGCAGCGGCTTACGGGATATTCAAATTCAAATTCAAACGTTTATTTCAAACTCAGGGTTCATATTAAATGCAGAACTAAAACGATTAGAAAATAAATAAATAAATGCTTAAATGCAGCGGGTCGTCTCGTGTAATCTGAGCTCGTAAAGGCCGATGATTCTAAAACTATGCGATCTGGATCAGTATTGGCTGAACCTGCAGTGCCCGGATGTGCAGCGGCTTATGGGATATTCAAATTCAAATTCAAACGTTTATTTCAAACTCAGGGTTCATATTAAATGCAGAACTAAAACGAGTAGAAAATAAATAAATAAATGCTTAAATTCAGCGGCTTGTCTCCTCTGATCTGAGCTCGTAATAGCTGCAAGACGGGCTGGGCTCCTCCCTCGCCGCGGGCGCAGCAGAGAGAGAGAGAGCAGCAGAGCAGAGCAGCAGACACTCGGCGCTCTTGTAAAAACAAAAACATACAATGCGATATGGATATCGCAACATGGCGGAATGTAAAGCCTTTGGATGTCTCAATAATAAGCGAAAAAACAAAGATAAACACTTCTTTTGTGTAGCCAAACCCAGCTCACCTTGTCAGAAGATCGGAGCGGAAAAGTGATCTCGGAACAGAGCACAGACGAATCCTTTCAGACGAAATTGCGTTGTGTGTGAGGACCACTTCGTCACTTTAACCCTCAGAAGACATTTCTGGCTCAAACCTGTAGCCATGTTGGACGAATTCTTCCCCAGAGTCCGACAATTCAGCCATAATAGAATAAAAACACTCACAAAAGCACCCTATTCTCTCATACAGGCGGAGCACTGACTGTTGAGTTATCAACGAAGTGACGTCACATCCGCATGTGTCATGGCTGCGCTCAGAGTTTTCATTGGCTGGCCATGCCTGCGGTCATATTTGCATATTTCTCTGGTGGTATTTGGCTGGCAATAATTATTTAACCAAATAATGAATAATTTGCCTAATGTTTTCAAGTTGAATGCGTTTAGACGACCACCACAGGTACCCTTTAATAATACAACAGTTGGACATGTGTAGGCACATGAATGGGAAGGCACTCAGTGTTTAGTCTGGGCAATATTAGCATCTGTATTTTCTAATAATGGGTTAGGGCAGGGGTGTCTAATCATGTGCAGTGGAGGGCCAAGACCCTGCAGGCTTTACCTCCAACCAGTGTCTTCAACAGCAGATTCTACTGAATTTCTTCCCATTGACAGCTGATCAGTGAAAACACCTGCTGAAGAGACTGGGTAGGAGCAAAAACCTGCAGGGTCTTGGCCCTCCATGGCACAGGATTGGACACCCCTGAGTTAGGGTTAAATGCGATTTAACAATTTAGCACAAACTGTTTCATGATTCTTAATTCTGCTGGCAGACTTACACCAAACAAAAAGTGATTTCTCAAACTGCTGGATTGCTCTTAGACAGCTTTTCCAATCTTTTAGTATTTAATTTGTGTCACTTGGTGGTAACCTTCACACATAAAACAAAAGTGGAGACATGTGCAAAACATACAAAGGTTTATTGTCAAAATTCCCAGTGCAGTACTAAATGAATACATGTATAGTTCACTGTTGATGCAGAGAATATTTATACAGTATCTACATGTAGTCAGCAATACTCGATATGATGTATATCCAGTAAATCCATGTATTTCTCCATGTAATCTTGTGACTGCGCTATTTTAATTGCTGTTCATCCTAGAGCCAGTTTGTTTTGGCTTACAATACATCATAGTTGTTAAATCTTATTATCGGAGTGGTGGCTCAGTTGGTAGAGCATCCGCCCCACACCTGCGAGGCAGGGGTTCAAATCCCGGCCGGGTCATGCTGAAGACCATATAAAAGTGGAACTTCCTGCCATCCAGCTTGGTACTCAGCAATAATGGAATGGAGGAGGGAAATCTGTGGCGGCGCCTTGCATGGCAGCGACCCCTCTGATTCTATATATGGGTGTGTGTGTGATTAACACTGTAGATAAGAGAAACATAATTTCATTCTACTGTACATGATTGGCTGTATGGATTGAATGACAATAAAGGGTGGTTTAAGTTTAATGTTTATACCTAACTCAGTACTGTTTACCTGTTGAAATACATAGTTTATGGCTAATATAACCCCATAACTACAACCACTGAGCGTTCGTGAAGCCGGGGTGACAGCTCATCACTGGGAGCCTGTGTTGAACGCCCAGACCGACGGTTTGAAGCGATAATTTTGTCACAAGAGAGCCATCTGAAACACACACACGGAGAATACATATTTTAGTACCTAATAGCGATAACTTAACCTTGGTTACAGGTTTACTTTCATTCATAAAAGCGTGTTTACATACTGTATGCTTTATTTCATTTCAGTGAACCTGTAATCATGTCATCATCATCATTCATCATCATTGGCTCCATCGATCTCGAAAGATCATGGGGGGGTTTTGTGCCTTGGGTCACCATTCAGGGAGCTGCACCATCGGGCGTGGCTGTAGAGGCCGATACGGGATCTGCAGGTCCTGCCGCAGCCGTTGCAGATGAATTCTTCACAGTGTAGTGGGGGTCTCGACAGTCTCCTCTGTCTGCGGAGTCTCTTCTCCCCCCAGCGAGTGTCTCTTCTTTCCTCTGCTGTTCGGATGACATCCTGGGTGATGGTCCGCCAGTTAGAGCGGACGGAGGCGGCTGACTCCAGGTCGGAGGGGTTAAAGCCTCCAGCCTTGAGGTCACGCTTGCAAACATCCTTGAATCTGAGAGTTGGGCGTCCCTTTGATCTAGTTCCAGTAGCCAGCTCCCCATACAGTAAGTCTTTGGGGATGCGGCCATCCTCCATTCGGTTGACGTGGCCAAGCCATCGCAAGCGTCTCTTTGTCAGGATGGCAAACATACTGGGCACATCTGCTCTGGCCAGGACGTCGATGTTGGAGACACGGTCCTGCCAAGTGATGTGCAGTAGTCTGCGAAGGCAGCGCTGGTGGAAGGCGTTCAGTCGGCGTTCCTGGCAGGAGTAGAGGGTCCAAGCTTCACTGCCGTATAGGAGAGTACTCAGTACACAGGCCATGTAGACTCTTATCTTGGTGTTGATGGTTAGCATAGAGTTGTCCCAGACTCGCTTCGCCAGACGGGCCATCACCGTCGATGCCTTGCCGATATGGGCGTTCAGTTCGGCGTCTAGGGAGAGATTGCTGGAGATGATCGACCCGAGGTAGGTGAACTTGTCCACCACCGCAAGTGTGTGGTCGCCGATATTGATATTGGGAGCACTGCTGACATCCTGGCCCATGACCTCGGTCTTTTTAAGGCTGATGGTGAGGCCAAACTCAGAGCAGGCACGAGCAAAGCAGTTGATGAGATGCTGGAGCGCTTCCACGGTGTGGGCAACAAGACCAGCATCATCAGCAAAGAGCAGCTCCCTGATTAGAACGCTTCGCACCTTGGTCTTTGATCTGAGGCGTGCCATGTTGAAGAGGCCTCCGTCGCTCCTGGTGTGGAGAAAGACACCGTCTTCAGAGCCCCGGAAGGCGTAGCACAGAAGCAGGGAGAAAAAGATGCCAAATTGGGTAGGAGCCAGAACACAACCCTGCTTCACACCGTTCTTGATCGGGAAAGGGTCTGAGGATAATCTATCAAACTGGACAATGCCGTTCATGTCCTGGTGGAATGACTTGATCATGCTCAAAAGCTTGGGGGGACATCCAATTCGTTGGAGGAGGGCAAACAGTCCATCCCTGCTGACCAAGTCAAAAGCCTTGGTCAGATCAATAAAGGCCAAAAAGAGGGGTTGTCTCTGCTCCCGACACTTTTCTTGCAGCTGCCTCATAGAGAAGACCATATCTATGGTTGACCTGGTTGCTCTGAATCCACACTGCGCCTCTGGATACACACGTTCGGCAAGTAGTTGTAGTCTGTTGAGGACGACACGGGCAAAGGCTTTGCCAACTATGCTTAGGAGTGAGATACCGCGATAGTTGTTACAATCGCTCCGCTCCCCCTTGTTCTTGTAAAGAGTGATGATTTTGACATCACGCATATCTTGGGGCACAGCCCCTTCCTCCCAGCACTGCAACAGGAGCTCATGGAGGTGTTTCAAGAGCGAGCTCTCCTTTGCGGTTTTGACGATTTCAGGGGGGATGTTGTCACTGCCCGGAGCCTTGCCGTTTGAGATAGAGTCTATCGCCTTGCTGAGCTCCTCGATGGTGGGTGGAGCGTCAAGCTCATCCATGACTGACAGTAGAGGGGTGTTCTCAAGGGCCGTGTTCGAGACGGTGGTTACTCTCGAGTAGAGCTCTTGGTAGTGCTCAGCCCATCTCTCCATTTGTTTACCGCGATCCTTGATGACATCTCCTGCAGCTGATTTAAGTGGGGCGGTCTTGATGACACTGGGACCGAAAGCCTTCTTCATGCCTTCGTACATTTTGCGCATGTTTCCGTGATCTGCAGAAAGCTGAATGTCCTGGCAGAGGTTAAGCCAGTAGTCGTTGGCACATCGCCTTGCAATCTTTTGTGCATTGTTCCTCGCAGTGCGCAGTGTAGCAAGCGTCTGCACAGAGGGCTCCTTCTTGTGGGCAATTAGGGCTGCACGCTTGGCAGCGATTGCAGGTTCCATCTCAGCGGCTCCAGCTTCAAACCAATCTGCACTCTTCCCCACCTTTTTCCCAAAGGTACCTATGGCGGTCTCAAACACAGCCTCACGGATATGGTTCCACCTTGCAGAAGCACAGTCAGTGGGACAGTCCACCAGGGCTTCATTTACGACTTTAGCATAGCGTTCCCGCAGTTCAGGTACTGTAATCATAGCTGTGTTGATGCGGGGTCGGGGTTTCTGCTTGGAGCGGTTGACACATCTGAGACAGAGACGTACCTTAGTGGCGACCAGGGAATGGTCGGTGTCACAGTCAGCGCTGTGGAAACTGCGCGTGACCAGCACTCGGTTCAGCAGGGATCTGTAATCATCTGGGACCTGTAATCATGTGGCAACCATATATCAAATGAGTCCTGAGGAGAATGGAGGTGGCGTCACACACTGGCCGAAGGAGCACAATGCCCCAATCATGCCACTAAGCACAAACACAATCAGATGAGTTTGGCTCCTTTATTGTACTTAACTGAGTGCGTACAAGTTAAGTCGGTTAAGTCGGTTCCTCCAGGTAACCGGAGCTGAAACAAAAACCTTTCGAGCACAAGGCACATGTGCCGGCTTACATGAGGGAAAACTAAGATGCAACTTAAGAACCTGCTGCAAGCCCCAGAACAGATGAGGGGACAACTGATGAGGCCAGGTTGAACCTCTAGAAATGGGAACAAGTTGAGGAAGAATCCTAGCCAGCGGCTGCGCATACATCCTCCAGGGGTGCACCCCTAAACAACGCCCATGCAGTGGCCAATCCTTGTGTCAAGCGAGCCACCAGCCCAACAGATGGTTCTGCTCCATCTGTGCATACACAAAGGCAATCAAGGCAACTATCCAATGGGACAGGCGCTGCTAGAGATAGGCCTGTCCATTATGGACTCCCCATAGAGCACAGAAAGCTTGTCTGAAGAGCAGACAGACCTCATATGGTCAACATAAAACTAAAAGGCCCTACCAGCACAACTAAGGAGCCTTTAAGCCGCCGAAGAAGTGTGCGGGGAAGGGTAGAATGCTTGAAGCACAAGAGGGCGGGAAAACAAACCCACTAGTAGCACTTGGGTTGAAAACTGGGTTTGGCCACAGGTGGGCCACCCAATCACCATCAAACCTAAGACATGCTGCATCCACAGAGACCGCGTTCAATTCACTTACTCTCTTGGCCGAGACAATCACCAAAAGAAAGCAGTCTTCCCAGAGATCAGACAAAAATCAGCAATGGAGAGTGATTCAAGAGGGGGCAAGTATAGAGCCCTGAGAACTGTCCGAAGACCCCGAGTTGGCAGCAAGGACGCCGGGATGAGTGGCTCTGTCTCACGCCTCTCAAAAATTGCTTAGCCAAGGAATGTGACCCAGGTGATAAGCCATACATTCTTTATGGGCAGTTGACACTGCTGCCAGGCAGCCCCCGATAGTTGACTTCACCAAACCTCGGCGAAGAGGTACTGGAGGAAAAAACAAGATGACAGAGATGACGTATCAAGAGATTCTCACCCTTGGTCCAACACCAGTTTAAAACACTTTCCACTTCACACTGCACTGCAGCTGGGTAGAAAGGCCATGAAGCCTGCCTGGTGTCTAACCTTCTTGTCTAACCAAGCGACACAATCAATCCCATTCCAGGGCCATACACGAATCCTCAGGAGATGGGGATTCAGATGCCAAATCCTGCCCTGTGCCTGTGAGAGGCCATCCCGTCTGATTGGGAGAGGCCAAGGATGCCCCCCCCCCAAAATCTTGTGGATCTCTGCCATCCATGGCCTTTGTGGTCAATTTGGAGCCATCAAATTACTTGAACAGGCAGTAGTCTCCCCTTCGCGAGGAAAGCTGGCAGAAGACGCAGTAGTGGAAATGCAAACAGTTTCACTGGAGGCCAGACAACACTCAGAGCATCTGCACCTAGTGGACCTGGCAGGCCATGGATCGAGGTCTGGAGAGCACAGTGGGTGTTCTATGCCGTCACAAAAACGTCTGCTTCCGCCTGGCTAACCGAAGCCAGATCTGCTCAACTATCTCTGGATACAATCACCTCCATCTTGAGATGATTATATGCCAAGACTACTGAACCAGAGCCCAATGTCCCTGAACAAGCCTGCCCTCCCAGACTGCACCCCAGCCTATTAGGTAGGCATCAGTTGTAATGGTCACCCTGCAG
Organism: Pholidichthys leucotaenia; assembly: GCA_020510985.1. NCBI lineage: Eukaryota > Metazoa > Chordata > Actinopteri > Cichliformes > Pholidichthyidae > Pholidichthys > Pholidichthys leucotaenia. Next base: position 119,160,580 of record CM035848.1, on the reverse strand, counting down.
CCCTCTTGGCCAAGGGGAACACCATCTCAGACTGCTGAGGAATATCTCCACCACCTGAGAACCATGAGGCTCCTTCAGAAAGAAATAGCCTCCTCCTTTTGTCTCTGGGCAAAACCACCTTCTGAACGTGAACCACTGTTGAAGGGGACGAGTGTGTCAAAGACCCAGTGGCACCACCTGGGCAACTGCAGCAAAGAGACCCAAGATCCTCTGGCAATGCTGCACTAATACAGTCCTTTGTGAAAAGCAGCTCTTGATGCATTCCCTGAGAGTATGTGTTCTCTTGGAATCAGAATCAGAATCAGAATCAGAAAAGCTTTATTGCCAAGCATGTTAAAAACATACAAGGAATTTGACTTGACATTGGCGCGCTAATGTAAGCGCATCACAATGACACGGCAGCCATAACAAGGCGCCTCATCAAAACAGTGGGGGATAAGAGGGGAAGAGGGAGGGAATGACACATTGGGCAGAGAGAAAAAAACATCATTATCAAAATACAGCTCGTTGTATAAGCGGGATTGTGATTACATAGAAAAAACCTCTCTATTGCACAGAGCAGACAAAACAAATCCACACAAAAACAAAGCAGAGAGAGACCAGTGTGTGTATATCAGTTTGTGATATCAGTGTGGGTGCAGTGTGAGTGTATCAGTTACTGGAGTACAACAAAAATCGTCTCCTAGGCAACGGCTAGATGTTATATTCATGTATTGTAAACACAGATAGACATGTCCCAGAGTTTATCTCTCTTCATGCCAGATGATAAAATTCCATGTTAGTCCCATGACAACGCTGTCCTTGGAGAGTTCTGATTATTGTACAGCAGCAGTTGTTTGGGTTAAGCAAAGGGATGCCCTCATGGCAGCTGAATCCAGGCTGAGCCCCAAGTGCTCAACAACCCTGGTTGGAACCAGGCAGCCTTTCACTGCATTTAAATGCAACCCGAGTGCTGCCAAGTGAGCCAATATGGTCTCCATATGGCTCCTCACTATGGCTTCTGATGGTGCACAAACCAGCCAATCACCCAGATAATTGAACTCGAATGCCCCTCTGCTGCAGTGGGGCGAGTGCAGCACCCATGCACTTGGTGAATATCCGAGGTGAAAGGGACAGACCAAAAGGCAGGATTATGTAACCAAAGGCTTGTCCTGAAGGAACCCTGAGGAACTTCCTGTGGGCTGGATCTATGGGAATATAGAAATCAGCATTACAAAGATCCACTGTTGTGAACCAATTGCTTGGCCCTATGGCCTGAATAATCTCCCCAGCCTGAACACCGGAAAAGAGAGTACCCTCAGATGCCTGCTCAGCAGCCTCAGGTCCAGAAGCGGACAGAGACCCCCAGTTCACTTAGTTAGTTAATTCCCTCCCACAGCATGTGGGACACCATACAGTGTATAGGTGGCGCTTGTCTCCGTTTCTCTGACCTTAGGCCACACAGCCACTGTAAGCAGTGAAAGCTACAGTGGGGGGTCAGTCCTCTGGTAGCTCTGTGTATTTCACACCAATTTGCTTGGAGACAAGAAATAAGCAGTGGAAAAAGCCTTGTTTCTCTTCTCTTGGATACAGAGACGGTATTACGTTATTTCCCAGCAGGACAGAGACCTGGCTACCCAGAACCACGGAAAGAGAGTCCTCCTTACTTTTGCTTCCAAAACCCCTTGAAGTTGGGGAATGAGATCTGAATTGCAGGTGGTATCTACATTCCAGTGCATCAATCACCTATGGACATGAGGTGCACCGAAGCCAACTCATGAGGTGAAAGTTGACGTCAAGGGAAGAGTACCATCAGAAACACTAGCGGGGCTTGGCAGGGCAATGGCCTACATGCTCCTGAGAGCGCGGATGTGAGTGCTGCTGAACCTTCACCCACTGCAGAGAGGCCCTCTGCCTTGGGTGACCCCAGCTCTGAAAGGAACCTGGCTTTGTGAAACAAGGCCTTTGTGGGTTCTCACACCACTCAAGAGGTCTCCGGACACTCGACCTGGATGGTCCTGGCCGATGAAAGGACTGTGTGCGCAGTCTCACCTTCTGCACCTTGTCCAACACTACCTCTGCTGCGGGCCCAAAGACCTCACCATGTGCTACCATAGCCTCCAAACAGCAGCCTTGTCTGTATCCACCAATCCAGACTGGCTCAACCACACATGCCACAGGCCATGGCCAGCTGGCCAAGCAATTCCCAAGTGTTGTAGCCTGAAAGCTAGCTCCTTGAATCACAGTGTCCACAATCCTCACCAACTCTGGTAGAAGGTCAGTTCCGCTTTTGATTCCAGGTCCCTTATCAGACCTTCTAAATACACTAAAAGAAGTGTATTAGCATTTTCCAGCCTAGAGGCCATAGCCTGGTAGGCACTAGCCACTAACCCATCAGTGGCACGATACTTGTTGTTAGGGTGGCATTTAGACTTGTTGCCTGTGAGGGGAGCTCCAGCCAGCAATACAAAGGTAGAGCCCACCTTCAACACACCATCCATGCCCTGCTCCGCAGCACCACTCAAAATACTGAGTCTAGAACAAGGAGCAGCAGCCTCCTTAGCCAAGCCCATGACTTCTGCTGATGTTCCATGCAGTCAGAATAAACTGACAAGGGAACCTGCCTCTGGGTTGCAGGACCTCTTTCCAAAGCTGAAACCCTAGGCAGAGAAGATGGGGGAGGAAGCCCAGCAGCTGATGCTGCCCCAGAGAGCCGTGCCCTGACAGATATATCATAGGGCTCAGGAAGGTCCTCTCAACCGGAGAATCACCGTCGACTTCATCATCATCCTCAGAGAGACATCCATTCTGCCAATGGCACCACAGCCAGAGCTGATGGTCTTACCCAAGTTATCAGAGACCATGAGAGACACTGCATCAGGATGTGGACACAGGGCACATAGAGGAGCCTGGGGTGGCATACTCAAAGGTGACGGTGATTTGCAGCCATACGTTCAATGATCTTACGCACTTCCTCCAATTGGCTCTGCATAAAATCCACCCGCTGGATCGTGTGGCTGGCTTCCTTCAATCTGCTTCTGCTTCCAGCTGGCCTTCCCAGTTCCATCTGGAGCACTTAAACTTGGAGGGATGGAGCCCTGGGCTGGTGGCATACCAGTGTCCAGGCTATTTTCCCCTCCTTCACTCCCCGCAGAAGCCATTATTCCTCCAAGAGAACAATAGGAGAGAAACCAAGACAGTTATTATTATTATTATTACTATTACTATTATAAACAGGCCAAAGGGCTGTTCCATGAGGTACAAGCGCGTTAGTCAGAAGACAACATAGCAATATCAGATTTCAGTTCCCACCTGTATGCAGTACCACTCCCCTCCACAAAAGGTGACAAGAGTTCACCAAGCACAGGAGCGCCCAGTACCCAGACAAAGAAGACGTCTCCCCGTTTTGTTAAGAAGACGACTGTCAGTCGAGAAAAAGAACAATACAGAATTAACGGCAAATCGTACCGTGCTGTTAAATTGTTAAGCAATTCCTGCTTGACGAAGGCAAAATATACCACATACCTTGAGCAGATTTATTGCATGCTGTTAAGCTGTTAAACAGTTTTTCTGCCTGAAGAGAAGGCACAAAATACATCAAAAACCTTAAGCAGTTCAGAGTAGACATACCTCACGCTGCTAAACTGTTAACAGTTCTGGCTGAAAAGGAGGCAAGTGTATATTACGTACCTCAAAGCAGATATATACAGTGCACATCACGCTGCACAGCCACTGCAAAACTTCTCTCATTTAGCAAAAACACAACAATTTTATGGCACAGCGATGGGGTACCCAGGGTAAGGCAGCCCAGACAGCACAAAAAACACAATGTTAAACAGACTGGTATAAGTTCTTACTGACCAGGAGGATAGAAAGAGGAAGAATGGGTCAGTGGAAGGGGTATATATAAGGTGTGCATCCACAGGTGTGATTAATTTGGTATAATGCTCCTGTCCCGAGGATCATAGTCACGTGGTTACAGGTTCACTGAAATGAATAAAACCACCATAAATGCCTCCACTGCTTACATACCTTTTCTGCTTTTTGGGGGGTTTAAAGTACTTTAATAAGCTCATGCTTCTCTCGGACAATGACGCTAGCAAGACACTCTGCTTGGAAGGTTTGCTCTGCTTCTGACTGGAACTGTCATGTGGGCAGGGTGCTTCTGAGCTCTGCGTGGATGACGGTCACGCACTTTTTTCGTGTGCCATCATTCCTGGGCCCACAGGCCACTTGGAGGTTGCTTCTGGGCCGCATGTGGTCCGTGGGCCACTATTTGAATAGGTCTGCTGTACAACCTTGAGTGTAATATTGCTATTATACAACAGTTCTGCAAGCACAATTTATTAAATTATAGCAGTTACTTACTTAATTATCCACATTGTCCCAGTTGGGACATATGACTGCAAAATGATAGCAATACTAGATAAAATATCATGGTTTGTTTAACCAGTTATTTTGCACAGCTGAGAAAAAAATAGTCCCTTCTAAATGTAGCCAGTATCTGTTGCTAAGCATCTCAGTCAGTATGAAGAAGTTTATTGTCATGTCACACACATGTAAACAAATAAAATATTGTCAAGTGCTAAAGTGTTTAAAAAACATACCGGTCACCTATTGAGTCGGTACAACAGAAGGGCTGAGCTCAAAACATGACCAATGCCGGTGACTAGTTTGCATGCTAGTGATTTGGCTTTGGCACACTTTGGTCACTTTTTCTTGGAATTTTCAGATGAAACAAAGAGTCAATCATCACAAAGGTATTGTGGTTTGTTACTCAACACGATAAATCCAACCCTAGTACTGCCCATTTTTTTTAAAACAGACGTGACATAGCTTAATGATGTTTATACAAAGGCAGACTTTGTAAACTGAATAAAGTTTTTTTTCAAAAGGGTGGGACTTCCAGGTCAGTTAAGAAATCTTTTCAAACAGTGCTTCACTGTGGAAACTGACATGTTAAATAATACAGGACCCCAAATAACAGAAACCACAACTGGTACGGCAGGTAGGGTGCAAAGTAAGTGTTTTGTTTAACAGGTTTAATTATTTTGACGGGGACTAGTGCCTTGTGGGGGAAGACAGAGAGAGAGAGGACAGGCTAATGAGCTAAATGACTAAAACTGGGTAACTGCAAATTGAAGGATCAGTTAACTTGGAATGAGAAATAATTGCATGTTTGCTTACAGGAGGCAAGCCAGGAAGGGGATCTGGAGCTGAGGGAGGACTGGATGGAATCAGAATCAGAATCAGAATGAGATTTATTGCCATTGTTCATGTAGTACACAAACTAGGAATTTGTCTCGGTGCAATGCTGCAACATTAAACATGAGTAGCACTAAAGATAAAAATAAAAAAAAAAACTATGCATGCAATAAAATGTAGAATATGAATGAGTAATACTAATCTATGCAATTTTTAAATATATTAACAAGCAGCAGATATTGTGGAGTTCCACATAGTGAGTCGGTAGTGCAAAAGAAAACAGTGATAATTATTATGAGTCCGGTTGAGCTGCTGTACGTAGTGCACGAGAGTCTAATAAGTCACTTAGTGTTCAGCAGTCTGATGGCAGAGGGGAAGAAGCTGTTCATGTAGCGGGAGGTTTTGCTATGCTCCTGAGGCATGCCTTCAGCACAGCAACAGAGGGAATCTACCTGCACACAAGATCTGACGGCAGGCTTTTCAACCTCGCCTGCCTGAAAGCCAGAACCAAAGTACGCGAGGCTCTAATCAGAGACATGCTGTTCGCAGACGACGCTGCAGTCGTAACCCACACACAGCAGGAGCTTCAGACCCTGATGGACCGCTTCTCCCAGGCATGCAGGGACTTCGGGCTTACCATCAGCCTGAAGAAGACTAACGTCTTGGCGCAAGGCACGGAAGCACCACCAACCATCACCATCGATGACTACGAGCTGGAGGTCGTGAATCAGTTCACGTACCTGGGGTCCATGATCAGCAACAGCCTCTCCCTTGATACAGAGATCAACAAGAGGATTGGAAAATCAACCTTCACACTCGCTCGCCTCACCACACGAGTGTGGGAGAATCCCAAACTCTCTGTCAAGACGAAGATGGCAGTGTACAACGCCTGCGTCATCAGCACACTGCTCTATGGGAGTGAGACGTGGACAACATACGCCCGGCAGGAAAAGAGGACTGAACTCCTTCCACTTGCGCTGCATTCGCCACATCCTGGACATATCCTGGCAGGACAAAGTGCCCAACACAGAAGTTCTGTCCCGCGCCGCCTTCCCTCCATGTTCACTCTACTCAGGCAGCGCAGGCTCCGCTGGCTAGGCCATGTTCACCGTATGGAGGATGGCAGAATCCCAAAAGACGTCCTCTACGGAGAACTGGCGGCTGGCAGGAGAGACGTTGGCCGCCCACAGCTGCGCTTTAGAGACATCTGCAAGAGAGACATGAAGGCCCTGGAGATCAACACAGAGCGCTGGGAGGACCTTGCAACGGACCGCTCCAAATGGAGAGGCACCCTGACCAGACAGCTCAAGGCGGGTGAAGAGAGACTGACTGCTGCAGCAGATGAAAAAAGGACCCGCAGGAAGAACCGCCACAGACCCAGCAGCACGGAGACCACCCACAAGTGCGACCTGTGTGACAGGGACTGCCATTCGCGCATCGGCCTGTTCAGCCACAGGCGGTGCTGTTCCAGCAGAGTAGACATTTAGGATTCTCTTCCATGGTCATCATAGACCGACGGAGGCCGACGGTTCAAATATAGGTCCATCCACACCCATGGTGGCCATCTTGGATTTATGCAAATTAGCGGGGTTCTTTGATCCTCAGTCACACTATGACCTCGGAAATCGATTCCTCGGGTTAACATTAGCCGAAAAGGACATCTTCCAACGTGATTCTAGGTAGAATGGCTAAAAAGTTAGTCCATCCATGGCAGCCATCTTGGATTTATGCAAATTAGCGTGGTTCTTTGACCTCAGTCACACAGTCAACCTCAGAAATCGATTCCTCGGCTCAACATTATCTGAAAAAGAGGCCTCAAACATGTTTCTAGGTAGACTGGTTGAAATGTTAGGCATTCATTCCCTTGGTTAGTCGTGGCAGCCATCTTGGATTTATGCAAATCTGACATAGCTATCCACACCTTTGACAGTGGGAACATCGATTTTCGGATTCAGCAGGTTTTTTTTACATAGAAATCATCAAAGATCCCGTAGTTCCCAGTTGGGTGCCACGAAAATCATTTTCTAGCCACATTTTGAGGGAGCTGCTCACGGACTAATCCTAATGTGACAGAGAGTGGAAGGTTCTTCTTGTATGACTGCTACCCTAGAAACAAAGAGAGAAACTATGGGTGTGGAAGTGGACAGTTCAACAGTGGGGATGTGAAGCTGGAAAACGAGTTGGCTAGAAATAAGTTTTTGTTCAACCCCTGAATCAATTAGGGTTAAATGTTCAATTGAATTTACATGAATTAATGCAAGCAAGGTTAATTTAAAAGAGTATTCAGGTGGAGATGCCTCACCCATCAGGCCCCCTACTGTAACTGACGGGCTGGGTCTTTTGGCCACTCAGGGCAGGTGGCCAGGAAGTGCCCATGAGCGCCGCAGTAAATAAACAACTTTGCATCCTTCCAGCATTGACATTCAGCAGGTGGAAGCTGAGAATGCCCAAGCTGCATGGGCTCAGCGGCTTCCGGCGACAGGCATGGAGAGAGTACTGGAAGGTGTGAGGCAGAAGGTGCAGCGTGAGGAGGAGAGATGGTGGGGGAATGAGAGTGTTCATGGGCACACTCATGGAAGCGGTTGTCTAACCAGATTGCCAGGGAAATTAATGCTTCTAGCTAGGGTTATTCATCACGAGGCTGCTAACTCATTCTAAGGGTGGAATTAAGGCCCCATGCAAAGGCTCCCCTAAGTGTGACCATCATTCCAACTGGACTCAGCAGCAAGAATGCAGAAATGGCTGTAAAAATCCGCTACAGACTGGATGCCCAGAAGGCGGTTAGTTTGTCTCCCTCACGGTTAGAGCGGTCAAACATTTCCCTCAAACTCAATGGAGAAACTGAAGTAGGAATAACTGGGGGTAACTCAGGGCCAATAATTACGCCCACTTAAGGGTGAGATCCTCTAAGAGTGTAGCGATGTAGCTAAGCTTACTCTGTCGGTTGGAAAGTCAACAGAGTTCTCTGAAAAACTAACTGACACTGCAGGAGGAACCCGTGCATCCCCCTACCATCCATTATAGCGGGCAGGAGTGAGGATGGAAAGGCTCAACCAACAAAGGTAGCCTTGGTAGATGAGGGTGCGGTGGCTGGCGGAGAGGAGGCCACAGCGGCCAGGCTCGGCATAACTTTTAAAGCAAATTGATTCGTGAACTGGCCAATTTGTCCTTGGGTCATGCAAACTGGTGAAATAATTGATCAGTCTTAACCTCCAGAGGGAGAGACATTTCAATGGAGAACCTGGTGTGGAGCCTGCTGGGTGCTGAGTCTGGTGGGATTGTACTGACATGTTATATAATACAGGAACCCAAATAGCAGAACCACACAGGTATGATAGATAGGGTGCAAGGTAAGTGTTTTACAGTGCATCCAGAAAGTATTCAAAGAGCTTCACTTTTTCCACATTTTCTTATGTTATAGCCTTATTCCAAAATGTATTAAATTTATTCTTTCTTCAAAATTCTACACACAATACCTCATAGTGACAATGTGAAAAAAGTTTTTGAGTTTTTTTGCAAATATTTATTATTTAATTTTTTATTAAAAATAAAAATACTAAAAAAATCACATGTACATACGTATTCACAGCCTTTGCCATGAAGCTCAAAATTGAGCTCAGGTGCATCCTCTTTCCACTGATCATCCTTGAGAAGTTTCTACAGCTTAACTGGAGTCCATCTGTGGTAAATTCAGTTGATTGGGTGTGATCTGGAAAGCCCCCACACCTTCTATATAAGGTCCCATAGTTGAAAGTGCATGTCAGAGCACAAACCAAGCATGACGTCAAAGGAATTGTCTGTAGACCTCTGAGACAGGATTGTCTCGAGGCACAAATCTGGGGAAGGGTACAGCAAGATTTCTGCTGCTTTGAAGGTCCCAGTGAGCACAGTGGCCTCCATCATCCCTAAATGCAAGAAGTCCGGAACCACCAGGAGTCTTCATAGAGCTGGCCAGCTGTCTAAGCTGAGGAATTGGGGGAGAAGGGTCTTAGTCAGGGAGGTGACCAAGAACCTGATGGTCACTTTGTCAGAGCTTCAGCATACCTCTGTGGAGAGAGGAGAACCTTCCAGAAGGACAACCATCTCTGCAGCAATCCACCAATCAGGCCTATATGGTAGAGTGACCAGACGGAAGGCACTCCTTAGTAAAAGGCACATGGCAGCCCACCTGGAGTTTGCAAAGAGGCACCTGAAGGACTTTCAGACCATGAGAAACTAAATTCTCTGGTCTGATGAGACAAAGATTGAACTCTGTGGAGTGAATGCCAGGCATCATGTTTGGAGGAAACTAGGCACTGCTCATCACCAGGCCAATACCATCCCTACAGTGAAGCATGGTGGTGGCAGCATCATGCTGTGGGGATGTTTTTCAACGGCAGGAACTGGGAGACTAGTCAGGATAGAGGGAAAGATGAATGCAGCAATGTACAGAGGCATCCTGGATGAAAACTTGCTCCACAACACTCTTGACCTGAGACTGGGGTGACGGTTCATCTTTCAGCAGGACAACGACCCCAAGCACACAGCCAAGTTATCAATGGAGTGGCTTCAGGACGATTCTGTGAATGTCCTTGAGTGGCCCAGCCAGTGCCGAATCCAATTGAACGTCTCTGGAGAGATGGCACATCTCTCTTTGGGCGAAACTGCCCAAAGATAGGTGTGCCAAGTTTGTGGAATCATATTCAAAAAGACTTGAGGCTGTAATTGCCTCAAGTCAACAAAGTATTGAGCCAAGGCTGTGAATACTTATGTACATGGGATTTCTTTCTTTTTATTTTTAATAAATTTGCAAAAATCTCAAAAAAAAATTCACATTGTGATTATAGGGTATTGTTTGTAGAATTTTAGGAAAAAAAAATAATTTAATCCTTTTTGGAATAAGGCTGTAAGATAACAAAATACGGAAAAAGTGAAGCACTGTGAATACTTTCCGGATGCACTGTGTTTAACAGGTTTAATTATTTTGGCAGAGGTCTGGTGCCCTGTGGGGGAAGAGAGTGAGAGAGATGTTAAAAAGATAAGTGACTAAAACTGGGTAATTACAAACTGAAGGATCAATTAACTTCGATTATACAACAGTTAGTTCCGACCGAGCAATCTGATTGGACAATAGGGATTCCAGAGTTACTACAGTATAATCCATGATAATTGCACTCCAGTTTCACTGGATATGTATCACTCCGCTTCAAAGGTTTTACAGTAACGTTAATTACTAACAGTATTTTTCAATCAACTCTGACAATTGCAGTACTGTTTTGGATACCTTAATTTCCACAGTGAAGCACTGTTTGATAAAAAATTAAACATCCGTGACGTGGAAGGCCCACCCTTTTGCAAAGGTCTACTTCCATCTACCCAGACATTTTACATTAAGAGATTTCATGTCTGTTTACAAAAAAGGCCATGCTAGAGATTGATATTGTCTCGATTAACAAACCACAATACCTTTGTGGTGATGGAATCTTTGTTTCATCTGAAAATGTGAAGAAAAGCAAGAAAATGTGCTAAATCGCTAGCATGCTAACTACTAGCTTCTGGCTACCGGTATTAGATATGTTTTGATCTGGGATTTTCTGAAGTATCGACTTAACAGGTATGTTTTATAAACACTTGTTACGTTTGCACTTGACAATATTTAATTTGTTTACATGTGTGAAATGACAATAGACATCTTCATGCTGATTGAGATGTTTATCAAGTTACTGGCTAGATTTAGGGACTGTTTTTTCTCAGCAGCGCAAAATAACTTGTTAAACAAACAAATCATAATATTTTGCCCAGTATTGCTGTCATTTAATAAATTCTGCTTGCCATACAGGAGAGTCTGGATTCCACAGAAAACAGAGGTCCGAAGGGCTGGCTGGGGCACTGGAAGGAGATGCTGGAGAGAAGGAGGCAGAGAGGTCCAGAGAGGCAACATAGGCCGTGAGCAGCTCCCTCAAAATGTGGCTAGAAAATGATTTTCGTGGCACCCAACTGGGAACTACAGGATCTTTGATGATTTCTATGTAAAAAAACCTGCTGAATCCGAAAATCGATGTTCCCACTGTCAAAGGTGTGGATAGCTATGTCAAATTTGCATAAATCCAAGATGGCTGCCACGACTAACCAAGGGAATGAATGGCCTAACTTTCAACCAGTCTACCTAGAAACACGTTTGAGGCCTCTTTTTCGATAATGTTGAGCCGAGGAATCGATTTCTGAGGTCGACTGTGTGATTGAGGGTCAAAGAACCACGCTAATTTGCATAAATCCAAGATGGCTGCCATGGATGGACTAACTTTTTAGCCATTCTACCTAGAATCACGTTGGAGACGTCCTTTTCGGCTAATGTTAACCCGAGGAATCGATTTCCGAGGTCATTAGTGTGACTGAGGGTCAAAGAACCCTGCTAATTTGCATAAATCCAAGATGGCCACCATGGGTGTGGATGGACTATATTTTGAACCACTCTACCTATAATCACGTTTGAGACGTCTTTTTCGGATAATGTTGACCCGAGGAATCGATTTCTGAGGTCAGATATGTGATTGAGGGCTCCACTAATTTCATAAATCCAAGATGGCTGCCATGAATGGCCTAACTTTTTTATCAGTACAACTAGAATCACGTTTGAGACATCATTTTCCGATAATGTTATGCCCAGGAATCGATTTCTGAGGTCACTTTTGTGATTGAGGCTCAAAGAACTCCACTTATTTGCATAAATCCAAGATGGCCGCCACAGGCATGGATAGTCCAACTTCTTAACCATTCTACCTAGAATCACGTTTGAGACGTCTTTTCTGCATAATGTTGACCCGAGGAATCAATTTCTGAGGTCAAATATGTGATTGAGGGTCAAAGAACTCCGCTTATTTGCATAAATCAAAAATGGCCGTCATGGATGGATGAACTTTTTTAATCAGTCCACCTAGAATCACGTTTGAGACATCATTTTCGGATAATGTTATGCCCAGGAATCGATTTCAGTGGTCACTTGTGTGATTGAGGGTCAAAGAACTCCACTCATTTAAATAAATCCAAGATGGCCGTCATAGGCATGGATAGCCTAACTTCTTAATAACCACTCTACCTAGAATCACGTTTGATACATCTTTTCCAAATAACGCTGACTCGAGAAATCGATTCCTGGTCAGTTATGTGACTGAGTTAGTGAGGCCTACCTTGTACCCATATAGATATAAAACATATATAGATTGCAGATAATTTTCACATTAACAGTGAGCTTATAATAGAGACCTTGTGCAACCTAGTCACTGCTCAATGTAAACTTGCAAAATGGCAAGCACAGACCGTGTGCCCATATTTATTGAGAGCATAAAGTATACAGGCGACTGCTGCTGCATGAGTTTAACCTTTCTTGGGTGACACATCACAACATATGGGCTTTCCTTAACAGGCCATTTCCATCCGCCTAAGGCTTGATAGTATGGGTGTGACTATGTGCAAACTATATAAATGTATGCCCAAACTTGTTCCTCCCTCACCTACTAGTACACTGCACCCCTTGGGCTTGGGCTGAGAAGTACATCCAACCCTCAGACTCAGAGTTAAGCTCATTGGGATTGCTACCCTTTTCCCATTTGAGCTACTTTGTGGTAGTGGTATATTTTGACTATAATTCAGGCCCAGGGTGGGTTCTGGGGATAGATGCATCATCAGAGTGAGTCGATCTGCATCATCTAGATCTATACTAGGGACTATGTTACCTGGCACCCAGAGTCCCTTGGTTATTAGCCTCCACATCCCAGATCGCCTACTCGGAGTCTTAGACCAGGACTAGGTCACCCTGTGAGCGGTTGACAAAGGTTTTAGACATCTAGGGTTCCATTTTAGTTCATATTTAGAGTTACAAATGATCGGAGCCAAACGACTCCAGGGCACACGCAGTACAACCATAAACAATGGCTGCCACTCACCTTTCTCGAACAAGTCGCGATGTTGTTCTGCTACTTTTTGTTGGGGTCCGTCAAGTACAAGCCATTTTTGGGCACACTCACGTACTTTTGCCCACGATGCTTCAGTAAAACGAGTGATACTGCCCGAAAACTTATCGGAAATGTGAATAACACAGGAGAGGCTTTCAGCGCACGCTACCCCTGTGGGCAATGCCATTTTGTTGTCACATGACCAAAGGGATGACGCTGATTGGTTAAAATGTCCCGGACTGGGCCGTGTTTAAGGTAGCCAGACAATTATTACCGACTGACTTCAATCGCATTTTTCATACAGCTGTCCACACCTTTGGAAGTGGGAACATCGATATTTTGTCTTACAATAATGTAATCTTAATTTAGAAACACTAAAATTTTAGTTCCCCGTTGGGTGCCACGAAACTGAACGAAAAGTGGCAGCTGCTCACGGCCTAACAAGGTAAGTTTTGCAGGTTTGCTTACATGAGATTTAAGGGAGTCCAGAATGTGGGGGTGGGCTGGGCTGCGAGCAAGCTGGGAGCACACACTTGAAGGTACAGGCTTGGAGACAATCCTGAGGCAGCGGGATACTCTGTGGCGACAAGGGGTGTGGTGTCGAAGCAAGACCAGCTCACCTCTTATATAGGGTGGAGCAGAGCAGATGAACAGCTGCAGTAAATTAGGGACAATTAGTGGTGCCATGACATGGGTGTGTGTGCTAACTTACTCACAGACCATGACAGAAATTAAAGTATCCAACACAGTATTGCAATTCTCACTGAGAGTTGACAGTAAATTACTCTTCATAATTAATGGTTACATGAACACCTTTGAAGTGGAGTGATACATATCCAGTGAAACGATGGGGTGCAATTACCGTGGAATACTGGTTCCAAGGTTGTCATAGCCAGGAGCGACACTGGGGTTAAGCTCCCAGTGCTCATAAAATGCTCCTTACGGCGTGCGTCTCAAAAAGCCTCTGACAACTAAGTCCAACTCCTAGCCTGCCCGTGTGGTTTAGTCTCTAAGCCCGGCAGAACTGCTTTTACTAATAGGAGAAGGGGCGAGGGCGGATCTCTGGCGCCTTAAAACCAGATGCTTCGGGTAGATGGTGGCTCGTCAACCTGGGAAGGTAGCCCATCTAGGGGAAGGTAAACCCTGATTTCAAACCTCCGCTGCCTTGCGGCACACCCGGTCACGGGAAAGGCTTCGGGAGTCAACCCTGAGGAAAAATCCGGAGTCGGAGCCCCTAAGACAGTTCTCTGTTGTGCTCAACATCGTTCTGGCAGCTCCTGCGACGGCACTGGTGCCAAACTATAGCAGCCCTGCTGTTCCTTTGGATTCATCAGTGACGTGGAGAGGGGGGACATGCTGCATGGGTAACATCTTGTCCTCCATATCTTCCTGCTCAGGCTTGAATCCTACCAACGCCCAACTCTGGAAGGTAGAACACCGGTGTGCATCGGCCTGTTCAGCCACAGGCGGTGCTGTTCCAGCAGAGTAGACGTTTAGGATTCTCTTCCATGGTCATCATAGACCGACGGAGGCCAACGACGATAGTAACTCCTGGAATCGCTATTGTCCAATCAGATTGCTCAGTTGGAACTAACTGTTGTATAATATTAATTTATCAAGTCAAAGACATGCGTACACTACTCACAAAAAGTTAGGGATGTTCAGCTTTTGGGTGAAATTTCGGGATGCACCTAAAATGCACTATAACCTTGACAGGTGAACTTAATTTGACCTTCTCTAAGCTTTTGAATGCACATGTCCAGCTGTTCAGTGTTTCAGTACTTTTTGCGTAACTTAACTGTTTTTTAACAAGGTGTTTAACAGCAAAATTTATTGAACCAATACATTTTCTGGTTCAATTAGAATTGGAATTTAAGCAGTCCTCTTCATCATGCTGTTCACATTTTGACATCATGAGACCAAGATGACATCTAACAACTGTACCTTGCCACTGGCTTCAAACAGGATGTTCTCAGAGGGGTGTGGGTACTGAGCTTTGTGTCACAGACTGTTATCAGCAGGTTGCAACAGAGATAAAGTGAGATAAAGAGAGACTAGAAGAGTCACAGAAAGGCATAGAAGTGCATGTCCTTTGGCCATATCCCACGCTGATGACCGCTTCATTGTGAACGGTGCCCTGTGGAACTGGATGATGAATGCTACTCAACTCCGGGCACATTTAAGGGAGGTGAGAGGAACCCAGGTGTCATGCCAGACCATTCAAAACCATTTACATCAGCGTGGTCTGCGTGCTAGACGACCTGCAAGGGTACCTGAACACACCACCAGGCACAGGCATCATCGTCTTGCCTGGGCCAGGGAGCATTTACGCTGGACAAGGGACCAGTGGGCCTCAGTGCTGTTCTCTGATGAAAGTCAATTCATGTTGAGCAGAAATGATGGCTGCCAACGATGTTGGAGACGTCAAGGAGAGTGCTATGCATCAGCCGCTGTTGTCACCAGACGAGGCTTTGGTGGTGGTGGTGTTACCGACTGGGCAGGTGTGTCTAGTCCATACAGAACTGCCCTACACCCTGTGAATGGTACAGTGGCAATCCAATACTCCCTGAATAACATCATTAATCCAGTCATTGTGCCCCTGCATGATTAACACAGGCCTCATTTCATCTTCATGGATGACGATGCTCCTGCTCATCGAGGTCACATCATTAGGGAACGGCTGCTAGAGGCTGGGGTACCTCAAATGGAGTGGCCTGCCTGCATTGTCTCTAGACCTGAATCCCATAGAAAACCTATGGGATCAGCTGAGTCACCGTGTAGAGGCTTGTAACCCTACACCCCACAACCTCAATGACCTGAGGGCTGGCCTTCAAGAAAAGTGGAATGCCATGCCTTATCAGATAATAAGTCAGCTTGTGAACAGCATGAGAAGTTGTTGTCAAGCTGTAATTGATGCTCAAGGGCATATGACAAGTTATTGAGACATTGACATTTTTTGTTGCGGTATACCCACCACTGTTGTTGGCTTTTGTTTCAATAAATTGTTTTAGATGAGGAAATCACCATTGTATGCTTTTACTTAAATGCCCTACTTTCATGATACAATATCACTGTAACATGAACTTTTTACATTTTCCATAAATTTCACTCGAAAGCCAGATATCCCTCACTTTTTGTAAGTAATGTATATCTTGTGTCATTATGGCTTATTTTGTTATATTTTCACCATGTTTTTATATTAAACTGTTAGCACTAGCATGGTAGGTGGTCTGAGATAATCGCTGTATGCAGACACAGTTTGCCTCAGTGGGTAGGAGGTGACAAAAGCTCCTTTCAGTCTACCCTGGCAACCCACTCAAATCCAGTAAGAATTGGCCTGCCACTATTTTCTGAATAGGGTTACCTGTGCCAGATGATATGTGCTATATGACCCTGCAAGCGAAGTGGGCCTTTCCACACTTCACCTTAGCTTGGTGGACATTTGAATAGAAAACGTGGATAAACACTCATTGAAATAGGTGTGGAATGTCATATGTAATTTCTTTGAGCTCAGAAGTTCTTATTACCATAATGTACAAATTGCTTTCTGTTTTTCAAATAACTACACATCCATTTATTATAAACAGTCCTCCTAATTCCATAATTATGCATACTTACATACCATGATGTTATCCTTTGGACATCAAGACATGCTGTAAGAAGAAAATTCATGGTTGTAAGCTGACATGTCTTACAGAGTTTGTAATGAAATTCTGTCAGCCACTGCAGACAATCCCTATGCACAAGTTGTTTCCCCACTACTTTCTGTGCTGCTTCCTTTTTAAACTGGACTCAGGTGAGAATAGTCTCCCTCTTTCTGCCTGTCTCACAGTAGGAAAATTGAATTTGGGGGAATAAAGAATGGCAAGAACAGTATATTCACGGAGAGTAAACTGGAGACTTTCACTGTGTGACTCTGCCTGAGTACTTCCAAAGCACGGTAGCTACAATAATGAGGGATGGTGTCCACGACAGTGATGCACTTGTAAGGGGTAAATGAGAATGAGCTTGAATATGAACTTTCAAATATGAAGCCCCCCCCCACGCCCTCCCATCTCCCGGCAATGAACCCCCCTTGATTGGTTTTGTCTCTGTGTGAGGAGGAAGATAAATGTTTAATTTGCAATCATGATGACATACTGTAAGTCTAGACGAATCTGTGCACACAGACAAGCTTCTAAAATTGCTTTTCATTTGAGTTTACCTCATTTCTAATCATATAATATTTGTTGGTGTCTCTACTTTTGATTCCCTATTTCCATATTAACTCTCTAATAAAATAGTCTACGACACATTCCAAGTGAAAATAAAACTATTTACAGCTGCACTAACCACTTCCAGAAAAACAAGCGAAACAAACTTCATTGCTTGTGTTATGGAAAACACAAACATCTAGTTGCTTTTATGAGTCTCAAATTTAATGTTTTGGTTTACTTGTCTCATTTCTACTGGCAAACATACAGTGGTGTGAAAAAGTGTTTGCCCCCTTCCTGATTTCTCATTTCTTTGTGTTTGTCACACTTAAATGTTTCAGATCATCAAACAAATTTAAATGTTCGACAAAGATAACACAAGTAAACACAAAATGCAGTTTTTAAATGAAGGTGTTTATTATTAAGGGTAAAAAAAATCCAAACCTAAAAATGACCCCCCCCCCCGCCCATAAAACATAAATTAACTGGTTTATCACATCTTTGGAAAGCTGAGTTCAATTTCTCTAGCCACACCCAGGCCTGATTACTGCCACACCTCTTCTCAATCAATAAACCGCTTAAAAGGACCTGCCTGACAAAGTAAAGTAGACCAAAAGATCCTCAAAAGCTAGACATTATGCTGCGATCCAAAGAAATTCAGGAACAAATGTTTCAGATCATCAAAGAAATTTAAATGTTAGACAAAGATAACACAAGTAAACACAAAATGCAGTTTTTAAATGAAGGTGTTTATTATTAAGGGTAAAAAAAAATCGAAACCTAGATGGCCCTGTGTGAAAAGTGATTGCCCCCCATGTTTAAACATAAATTAACTGTTGTTTATCACATCTTTGGAAAGCTGAGTTCAATTTCTTTAGCCACATCCAGGCCTGATTACTGCCACACCTGTTCTCAATCAAAAAATCACTTAAATAGGACCTGCCTGACAAACTAAAGTAGACCAAAAGATCCTCAAAAGCTAGACATCATGCAAGAAATTCAGGAAAAAAATGAGAAGCAAAGTAATTGAGCTCTATCAGTCTGGAAAAGGTTTTAAAGCCATTTCTAAAGCTTTGGGATTCCAGCGAACCACAGTGAGAGCATTTATCCACAAATGGCGAAAACATGGAACAGTGGTGAACCTTCTCAGGAGTGGCCGGCCGACCAAAATTACCCCAAGAGCGCAGCGACAACTCATCCAAGAGGTCACAAAGACCCCACTGTCATGATTCTGGGGCACGGGAAGGGGGGGGGAAGGGGGGCGTGCCCAGTTTCTGGTGTAGTTTAGTGTTTTTCTGTGTGCTCGTTCCTTGTTTGCATGTCTGTTGTGTTTTGTTCCCGTTTTTATTTTTGTTATTTTGCATCTGTAGTATTATTATGTACATTTTGGGTTCTGTTGTGTTTGTATCTTTATGGTTTCCGATTGTGTTTTATTTTGACAGCGCTGTGCAGCTTCCGGCTGTCAAAATGTTTGGAGCTGCACAGCTGCTATTCATTCTGTTACTCATGGATCCACACCTGTGTCTAAATATGTATTACATATAAGGGCACAGCAAACCTCTGGGGTTTGTCATGTCCTTCTTCCACGTATGCCCGTCCTCAGGAGTAGTGCTGTGTGTCCTGAGTGTGTTGGGGTCCCGCTGTTGAGGAGAGTAGGTGCGCTCCGTCCAGGTATGTTTTCCATTATTTCCAGCTTGAGCTCCACTGCCTCTGGTTGTGCTCCGGCTGGATTCCGCCCCTGTTGCTCAGCATTCCAACTTCATGTCCCCCTGGACGTTGAGCCCTGCCCTCCCCCAGCATTTACCGTGTTTGTATTTGTATGTCAGTGCCCAGCACTTTATGGTTTAGGGTTTGTATGTTAATGTTCGTGTGTCTTTTTATGTTAATAAATGTGCAGAAACCACAGTGTGCGTTTAGTGTCCTTCAATAGCCCTTGAAAATGGCCGTTCATGACAGAAGGACACGACCAGGGCGGACACCAGCCACTGTGCATTTCTCCTGTTTTGTTTTTCCCTTTTTCTGTTCTCTCGCTTTTAGTCCGCTGTTGGCATGACTGGCCGCACGGACTACGGGGGTTTCGGACTGGATGAGGAGGAGTGAGTGGAGAGGAGCTGAGCTGTTAGAGGACATCGTCGCGGACGCTCACTCCTGCCACACTCCCGAGGAGGTGCTGCAATGCTGGGACAGGGCGGCTCAGCTCATGGAGGCATTTCCCCGTTTATGGGGCTGCCCGAAGCTTATAGCTGTCCTTGTTTCGGTGACCAACCTGTGATACATGCCCCGCAGGCTGGTAGGAAGCTCATCCCCGTCTGTTCCTGAGCCGATGGTATGTCCCCGGGATCAGACGTGTCCAGCCTCTCACTGCTATCCAGCTGCTTCAGAAGGAGGAGGGACTCCCCCGCTACAGCAGTTGATTCGGCCGGTGACGTGTCTGCAGGGCCGGCTCCTCAATCTTCTTCAGGGGGGCCCACACCCACTGCAGCCACTGCAACGAATGACTCTGGGCTTACAGCAGCAGCAACTATCATGCCCCAGAAATGCAGGCAAGTGTTTTTTCATTCTCCCTTACCTGAAAATGAGTTATCTTGCCTGATTGCCGATGGTGAAGCTCAGCAATTGCAGCTCACTGAGTCCTCATCGCCTGCTGCTGACACCATTACCTCACCTGCTACTCCCTTCTCTCCTCCTGTTTTCCCTGGGCACCCGCTGGTCCTGGAGTGGAGCCACCAGGCGATGGAGGAGCCTGCGGCCCTGAAGAGCCCCGTTCTAGCCCCACAGCCATGTTCCGGATGGGAGAAGAGCGCTCCTCATGACCTGAAACCTGTGCCGACAACGCAGTGTCCCCGGGTTTCAGCTGCACGGGACTTAGCGCCAACGGTGAGACGACCTCCAGTTCCAGTTGTCATGCCAGAGGAGCCACCTGCATCAGTCGCCGCACCTGGAGGCCTGCGGGCTGCATCTGCCGCCATGCCTGCTGCAGGGGTCATCGCAACAGAGTCATCGGAGTCCTGGACAGCGGTGGAGCTTGAGTCCAGGCAAGTGCTCAGTTCTGTTTTAACATCTAACCTCTACAGATATTGAGAGTTCTTGTATGGCTCAGGGTAAGGAGAATCGGTCGCAGATGTCCTCTGCTCCTGAGCTCTCCTCACT
Organism: Pholidichthys leucotaenia; assembly: GCA_020510985.1. NCBI lineage: Eukaryota > Metazoa > Chordata > Actinopteri > Cichliformes > Pholidichthyidae > Pholidichthys > Pholidichthys leucotaenia. The sequence continues at coordinate 119,140,122 of CM035848.1, read as the reverse complement.
GGGCTCCACTGCTGCTGGTGATTTCTCTCCAGGGTTTTTTCCCCTTTTTACCCCTGAGGTGGCTGTTCCGGGTAGATACGCCCAGACGGAGAAGGACGAGACACCCCAGCCTGGATCACCGGAGTCCTGCACAGTGGTGGAGCTTCAGCTCAGGCAAGTTCTCTTTTTTGCTTTCACGTTATCTGTCTTAGAGAAATCTTGCCTTGCTCTTGGTGGGCAGGGCCAGATGCAGCCATCCGCTGTGCCTGAGCTCTCTTCACTGGGCTCCACTGCTGCCGGTGACTCTGACCCGGTGTCAGTGTTTTGTGCATGTGAGCCTTCTCCCCAGATCTCTGTGGGTGCTGCTCCCCCTCCATCCCAGGCCTCCATGGGTGCTGTGCCCCAGTCCGGGGCCTCAGTGGGTGCTGCTCCCCCTCCATTCGAGGTCTCCATGGGTGCTGCTTCCCCTTTGTTTGAGATCTCTGTGGGTACTGCTCTCTCTCTCTGTTTGAGGTCTCCATGGGTGCTGCTACCCCTCCATTTGAGGTCTCCGTGGGTGCTGCTATGCCCCAGCCTGGGGCCTCCGTGGGTGCAGCTACGCTCCAATCCAGGGCCTCCATGGGTGTAGCTACACCCCAGTCTGGGGCCTCCATGGGTGTGGCTACACTCTAGTCCTGGGCCTCCTTGTGTGCTACACCCCAGTTCAGGGCTGCCGTGGATGTTACGTCCCAGCCCAGGGCCACCGTGGGTGCGTCGCCCCAGTCCAGGTCCGCCGTGGGTACCACGCCTCAGCCTGAGGTCGTCAGGGACTCCCCGTCCTCGCCAGAGGTGCCCATGGCACAGCCGCTTCCCTTGTCCGGCTCCCTCACTTCCCAACCGCCATCATAGTTGGTCCCCACTGTTGGCCTGTAGTTTTTGTTGAAGGACAATCTGCCACCACGCCGGTTCCACTTTCCCCATGCTGATGACCAGGCGAGTCGCTGGGAGCCTGGGTTTCAGCTTCCGCCACCTGGGGGGTGGGGGGCGTGTTGTGCTCGGCGGACCAGTGGCTTATGTACTCTGGGAGGCCACCTGATGGGTTTCGCCATCTGGTCGGGTGGTTTTGGGACTCTGGTAGGCCACCCGAACTTCCTTAGCCTCCGTCCGAGGGCCCTGGAATCTTGGCCACCACAGTGTTCAGGTTGTGGATCTTGAGTGTTTTCTTTTGGTTTGTTTTTAAGGTTTGTTTTGTCTCGGTTCTTCCGTGCCTGGTTTCCCCCTCCTCCGCCCTGGAGTGGGTTGTTTTTCTGGTTTGTTTCATACTATATGTTTTTCTATATGTACAATGTTTTTTTTCTGAGAGATCATTTGCTGAAAATGCATAGTTCTCATTTTCTCTTTGCCTATGAGATGTGGAATCCCTGCTAAGGACAATGAACTTTTTTGTTTTAATTTGCTCTTGTTGGGGGGTGGGGTCTTCTGTGTGGGGGGGGGTTCATTTTTCTTTTGATGTTGCCCTGGAGTGTCTGGGGTACACCCCTTGAGGGGAGGCACTGTCATGATCCTGGGGCATGGGGGGGGCGGGGTGCACAGTTTCCGATCGTTTAGTGTTTTTCTGTCCGCTTGTTCCTTGTTTTCATGTCTGTTGCATTTTGTTCCCGTTTTTATTTTTGTCATTTTGCATCTGTAGTATCATTATGTACATTTTAGGTTCTGTTGTGTTTGTATCTTTATGGTTTTCGATTGTGTTTTATTTTGACAGTGTTGTGCAGCTTCCATCTGTCAAACTGTTTGGAGCTGCACAGCTGCTATTCATTCTGTTACTCATGGATCCATACCTGTGTCTAATTATGTATTGCGTATAAGGGCACGGCAAACCTTTGGGGTTTGTCGTGTCCTTCTTCCATGTATGCCCGTCCTCAGGAGCAGTGCTGTGTGTCCTAAGTGTGTTGAGGTTCCGCTGTTGAGGAGAGGAGGTGTGCGCCGTCCAGGTATGTTTTTCCCTTATTTCCAGCCATGAGCCCCGCTGCCTTTGGTTGTGCTCCGGCTGGCTTCCACCCCCATTGCTCAGCATTCCGGCTTCATGTCCCGCTGGACGTCAAGCCCTGCTCTCCCCCAGCGTTTACTGTGTTTGTATTTGTATGTCAGTGCCCAGCACTTTATGGTTTAAATTTTGTATGTTAACGTTCGTGTGTGTTTTTACGTTAATAAATGTGCAGAAACCACAGGGTGCATTTGGTGTCCTTCAATAGCCCTTGAACAGGGCCGTTCATGACACCCACAAAAACATCCAAAGAACTGCAGGCCTCACTTTCTTCAGTAAAGGTCATGACTCCACCAAAAAATGGCCTGCATGGCAGAGTTCTAAGACGAAAACCACTGCTGAGCAAAAAGAACATAAAGGCTCAGCTCAGTTTTGCCAGAAAACATCTTGATGATCCCCAAGACTTTTATGAAAATATTCTGTGGTCTGACGAGACGAAAGTTGAACTTTTTGGAAGGTGTGTGTCGGTGTAAAAGTGACACAGCATTTCAGAAAAGGAACATCATACCAACTGTAAAATATGATGGTGGTAGTGTGATGGTCTGGGGCTACTTCGCTGCTTCAGGACCTGGAGGAAGACTTGCTGTGGTAAATGGAAGCATGAATTCTGCTGTTTACCAAAAAATCCTGAAGGAGAATGTCCGGCCATCTGTTTGTGACCTCAAGCTGAAGCGCACTTGGGTTCTGCAGCAGGACAATAATCCAAAACACACCAGCAAGTCCCCCTCTGAATGGCTTCAGAAAAACAAAATGAAGACTTTGAAGCTGCCTTGTCAAAGTCCTGACCTGAATCCGACTGAGATGCTGTGGCATGACCTTAAAAAGGCAGTTCATGCTTGAAAACCCTCCAATGTGGCTGAATTACAACAATTCTGCAAAGATGAGTGGGCCAAAATTCCTCCACAGTGCTGTAAAAGACTCAATGCTAGTTATCGCAAACACTTGCTTGCAGTTGTTGCTGCTAAGGGTGTCCCAACCAGTTGTTCAGTTTAGGGGGCAATCACCTTTTTCACACAGGGCCATGTAGGTTTGGCTATATTTTCCCCCTTATTGATAAATACCTTCATTTAAAAACTGCATTTTTTTGTTTACTTGTGTTATCTTTATCTAATATTTAAATTTGTTTGATGATCTGAAACATTTACATGAACATACAAAAAAAAAGGAAATCAGGAAGGGGGCAAGCACTTTTTCACACCATTGTATTTCCAATTTAAAAATAAACATACCTCACTATTCCTTGTGTATGAACTTAAACGTATTGTGGCATTAAAGCACTGAAAGGACTCTGGTTTGTCTTGCATCTAAATATGTAAGAATAATAAGAGGGTGATTTTTTTTTTAAATTTAAATCTGTGGCACAACATTGTCTTTAACAACTGTGAAAATTTTTCATATACAAAGCAGAGAACTACTTTGCTACCCTGTAACTTGCTTGTTATCATGATCTCTAGGGAGGAAAAAGTCCATTCAAGGACTTGAAGAAATGAAACACAGGGAAAATGGGTTATCTTGTTTTGCCTAGAAAGCCATTTCCCAGGGGGAGGACAAGGAAAGCAAGAAAGTGGGAAAATTATTGCGAAATAAGAGCGTTCAGAAGAGGAGGTGTAAGAAGAGAAACTTCACTGTGTCATTAAGTAGAATCTCTCTGCTCATCTCAAAAATTTCCAAAGATTGAGAGGACAGCAAGCTACAGTAGATGCATAGTTTAAACCCACATGTGGAAGATAGGATCAGCAAATCAAAAAGAAAAAAGAAAAAAACACAAGGATGAAACAAAGTAATATAGAAGGGAAACAGAGATAGGCAGAATGTGTCAGGGAAAAATTCTGACAATCTTGGGATTAATAGTTATCACATAAGCTGGCAGGTATCCACTCTGGATGACCATAAAATTCTGTTCAGCAAAGCTGTCATTAAAGCCTCCCAACAGATGTCTGGGTAAGTGATTTTAACCACTGCAAACAGAACAAGATTAATGGTGTGAAACTGCACACAACAGCCACAAAGCTGGTGTTGTAATAGTGACCATGTCAATGAAAATGCTATTCACGTTTGGGAAGGTACAGACAAATTCTCCGTCACTCTGCTGCTCATTTTTGTATGTTGTAATATGCGTCCTGGATGAAGCATCTAAAGGATAAATATATTTTTAGAAAACTGAGGCTCAGGGAACATTATATGTGTTGGTAAATGATTTACGAAATGTCACGCACACACCTCCTTTGTGCACGTAGTACTAGTAGTACTGAATTGTGTCTCATCTTGTTAAAGTGGCAGACTCAAAGAGTGAGACAGAAACATTGTTATACAGAATTTAATCAAACTACTTTATCATTGTTCCATTCCATAAAACTCTAAATTTGACTGCAGTGGTACAGCTCAGGCCTATCTGTTCAAATCAATAGTAAATTTAGACTGTCTGTGCTCAGGCTGCAGCTCATTACATGAGCCAGTGTTATTTAGTAGCTTTGGTCTGCCTCTCCCTCTCTATGTTCCAGGATTTTATGTAGACACTCCACCACACCAGGCTGTCACCTGGAGAGGCTTCCTTGAGAATCTGGCCAGCAAGTTCAAATCTGACATGCAAGATGTAGAACTTAGAAAATCTAACATGGTCCTGTTATTTCCACAAACAGAAGCCCTTATCATTCATGTGTTTAGTTTATTTGTTTATTTATCAAGGACCATGTACAGAAAAAACATTAAACGCAGGGTAAAGGTGCTCTGTCCCAGATTGTAGCATTCTCATTAATTTCCATCTGTAGTCCCTGAGACAGGCAGGAAGATATTAAAAGAAAAACAGTACATATCGAAAGCAATTCAGGTTGGGTTTCAGAAACTGTTGTCCCTGAAACAAGCAGGGAGTAAGTTTAAAAGGTAAAAAGATAGAGATGGCACACATAAAAACAATTTAAGAGTACAATTTCAAATCCCATTTAAGTGAGAGAGTCAATACTGACAGGCTTGATTACTTAAAATCCATTTTTTAGTCACTGTAGAAAAGTCTCTGTAATTTGTTCCAGTCTTCAATGCAGTGGGGAGCTTGTTCCATTCCATTATAGCTTTGTATGAGAAGGCTGATTGTCCAAAAACAGTTTTTTGTCGGAAGATGCAACAATGCCACATAGAGTAAGTCCTTGTTACGCTGGCATTTTGTCCAGAAGTCAGGTACACAAAAGTCTTAAGAGGTGGGGGTGCAGAACCATGGATAATTTTAAAGACCAACTGTATACAGTGGTACCTCTACTTACGAACGTCTCTACATACGGAATTTTCAGGTTACGAGACGCCTCAACGGGAAAATATTGCCTCTAGTTACGAACGAAATTTCAGGATACGAAAGGCAAAAAAGTATGCGCTCCTCGCAGCTTCCGTAGTTTACCGAACGTAAACATACCTGTAGCTGCTCTGCCATTGGCTATCGCCAAGCATCTTCCTGGTATCCCATTGGCCACGAAGTTTTTTTTTTTCCAAAACTTTATTAAGAACAAGGTGAAAGTTTTACGTGTGTGTACAGTACAGAATTAACATTTATTCGCTATGGGCCCCAAGAAAGTGACGGAGATAAGTGGAAAAGGAGAAAAGAAGAGTTTTTTTGTCCATACAAACAAAGAAAGGAGATAATCGAAAGGTATGAAAAGGGGATGCGTTTGGTTGATCTCGCCAAAGAATATGGCCGTAATACATCAACGATCAGCACGGTATTAAAACAAAACGAAGCCGAACGCACTTACAAGCCGACAAAAGCAAACGTCCTTGGATCAGAACATGAACCAAAGAAGGCAAAAGGTGACGACGTCGACGACGATAGCAGTTAAAGGGTAAATGAACATAATTTTTATTATTCTTTCTCTTTTATTATTCTCTTTTATTATTCTTTCTCTCATTTTAAACTCTCATTTTATGTTTACTGTGCAGTAATCTAATTGTAACATGTATTTGTTACATGTTTTGATGCGTTTTTACGATTTATAAAAAATTTATGCCCGAATTTTGGGGGCTTGGAACGGATTACGGCATTTACATGTAAAACGCGCCTCTACTTACGAATTTTTCACGTTACGAGAATTCTTCCGGAACGAATTAAATTCGTAAGTAGAGGTACCACTGTATTTGCATACATTGTAGAGAGAAATGAGCAGGCGAGGCAGTGAGCTGGATCAGCATGGACTTTATTTCTCTCTATCCTCAAGTCAACAAGAATGAAACCAGGTCACTGGGCATCTCTCTTTTATATGTTACATGCCTTGCCTAGCGACCTGGAGGCTCACATCACAATACCATTATCACAATGCCTGTCGGCTCATTACCATACAGTCCTTCAGCACCATTAAACTACAGGCAACCTGGAGGCTCACACCACAATACACATTATCACAATGCATCATTAACATACAGTCCTTCAGTGTGAGTGGAGGATGTGATGTATACAATGCGCCATTACCATACAGTCCTTCACTGTGAGTGGAGAATGGCCTCTACAGCATCATCATATTTTCAAAGCTTAACATCTTGGGTTTGGCAAGTATACCACAATGGTGATACTGTCATGTCTTCTTATCCAGAATTTTGATGGATTGTTTATACAGGGATTCCAAGCATTTCAGAGTCGTATTGTTAAAGGTGTTAAAGGTGCAATGCATAAATAAAAGTCTCTGAGAAAGAAAATGAACATATTATTTAAAAAAACTATTCTTATTACTGGGCAGCTCGGTGCAGCAGTGGTTAGCACTGTGGCAGCACAGCAAGAAGGTCACGGGTTTGATCCCAGTCTTGACCATAATGGGTTTGATCCCACCCCCTGACCATCGGTGACCCTTCTGTGGGGAGTTTGCATGTTCTCCCCATGTCTGTGTGGGTTTTCACTGGGTACTCCGGTTTCCCCCCACAGGCCAAAGACATAAAGGTTAGGTTAACTGGCATCAACTGGGTATTCTAAATTGTCCTTGGGTATGAATGTTGAGAATGAATGGCTGTCTGTCTCTCTGTGTTGTCCCTGCAATGGACTGGCGATCTGTTCAGAGTGTAGTCTGCCTCTCTCCCAAAGATGCTGGGATAGGCTCCAGCCCTCCCCCTTCCACCTCATGGCCCAAAAAGAATTAAGCGGTAGAAGATGGATGGAAGGAATCTTATTACTATTTAGTCACTTTCTGACTGAATTGTATTTTTATTCTCTTACTTCGAGCCATTTATATCTATGGTGTGGCGGGTTCATATACACTCAGAAGTGTTCATATTTGAGCTGCTTAGTATGATAGCTCTGCACCAGAGGTTGTGCTAAAATTTATGGTTGTCTATTATTTTGATGGTTGGACAGCTGTAAAAATTCCATCATGACCTCTTATAATTCATAATAAGTATTATGAAACACCAATAGAGTTCATTCAAAGAAGATCGGAGGAAGATTGGAAGCTCAATGAAAGATCATTGAGAGATCTTGCTCTTGATCGCTGGGCACTCATTGAAGGATCGTTGACAGATCTGGCCATTTTTTTCATCTCTCAGCAATCTCCACCCCTGTGTTGGAGACGGATGAAAATACTGCAATGTAAATTCCATTATATTGGGTTAACATGGTGTCCACTGGAGCATTCAGCATGAACATAATGCAGCAAACAGTACTATGAATGAATGAATGAATCTTTTATTTCAGATAGATTAAAAGTAAAGATTAAAAAGAAACAGAATAATATAACCAAGGCGAAAAAATCCAACAAGGTCAAATTAAACAATAACTCCTCTGATTATACAGTTCAACATGTTATCCGAAATGGGTGATGGCTGAAGCCATAGCTTATATTGCCCACCCATATTCCATCCAAGAATTCAAAAGAAAAACAAAACAAGAGCAATTACAATTCGGAACAAAGCTCAGACAAAATGTGACCAAAAAAACTAAGCAACAACACAACACAGACTGGATATGACAATCTTTATGTGATTTTACATGTCATCTTGGATATATGTTTGGAGTATTTCTTCCTTTAGTTTTTGTTTAAATTGTCCAAGCGTTGTACATGATTTTAATTCAGGTCCAAAATCGTTCCATAATCTGACTCCTTGCGCTGAAACACAGTATTTCTTGGTGGTAGTTCTCACTGAAGGTTTTTGAAATATACATGTTCCTCTGAAATGATATTGTTTCTCCCTTATTTGGAACAGCTTTTGGATATTTGTGGGCAGTGATAGATTCTTCACTTTAAACATTATTACTGCAGTTTTAAAGTCAACCAGATTTTATATTAATAGTAAAGTAAGTAAAGTAATAGTAAAGTAATATTTCAGCAAATATTACTCTGTGTAGTATTGCGATTGATTTAGATATTTTACCTTTAATATAATTAATATGTGACTTCCAACACAGTTTATTATCAATTATTACCCCAAGAAATTTAGTATCAGATACCCTTTCAATCTCTACACCATTTACACTGAGTTTAGATACTAAATTGTTGTGATGGTTAAGATAAGATAAGTCTTTATTAGTCCCACAATGGGGAAATTCCAGGATTGCAACAACACAGGGATAGCAACACTCAGAGCAACAATCAGAAGACAAGAAGAAACAAGAGCAGCGAGTATACATACAGTATGTACATATAAATATATAGACATATAGGTACATACAGTGGGGTAAAAAAGTATTTAGTCAGCCACCAATTGTGCAAGTTCTCCCACTTAAAAGATGAGAGAGGTCTCCAATTTTCATCATAGGTATGCCTCAACTATGAGAGACGAAAAGAGAAAAAAAAAAATCCAGAAAATCACATTGTCTGATTTTTAAAGAATTTATTTGCAAATTATGGTGAAAAATAAGTATTTGGTCAATAACAAAAGTTCATCTCAATACTTTGTTATATACCCTTTGTTGGCAATGACAGAGGTCAAATGTTTTCTGTAAGTCTTCACAAGGTTTCCACACACTGTTGCTGGTATTTTGGCCCATTCCTCCATGCAGATCTCCTCTAGAGCAGTGATGTTTTGGGGCTGTCGCTGGGCAACACGGACTTTCAACTCCCTCCAAAGATTTTCTATGGGGTTGAGATCTGGAGACTGGCTAGGCCACTCCAGGACCTTGAAATGCTTCTTACGAAGCCACTCCTTCGTTGCCCGGGCGGTGTGTTTGGGATCATTGTCATGCTGAAAGACCCAGCCACGTTTCATCTTCAATGCCCTTGCTGATGGAATGAGGTTTTCACTCAAAATCTCACAAAACATGGCCCCATTCATTCTTTCCTTTACACCGATCAGTCTTCCTGGTCCCTTTGCAGAAAAACAGCCCCAAAGCACAATGTTTCCACCCCCATGCTTCACAGTAGGTATGGTGTTCTTTCTCCTCCAAACACGACAAGTTGAGTTTTTGAGTTTTTACCAAAAAGTTCTATTTTGGTTTCATCTGACCATATGACATTCTCCCAATCCTCTTCTGGATCATCCAAATGCTCTCTAGCAAACTTCAGACGGGCCTGGACATGTACTGGCTTAAGCAGGGGGACACGTCTGGCACTGCAGGATTTGAGTCCCTGGCGGCATAATGTGTTACTGATGGTAGCCTTTGTTACTTTGGTTCCAGCTCTCTGCAGGTCATTCACTAGGTCCCCCCGTGTGGTTCTGGGATTTTTGCTCACCGTTCTCGTTCTTGTGATCATTTTGACCCCACAGGGTGAGATCTTGCGTGGAGCCCCAGATTGAGAGAGATTATCAGTGGTCTTGTATGTCTTCCATTTTCTAATAATTGCTCCCACAGTTGATTTCTTCACACCAAGCTGCTTACCTATTGCAGATTCAGTCTTCCCAGCCTGGTGCAGGTCTACAATTTTGTTTCTGGTGTCCTTTGACAGCTCTTTGGTCTTGGCCATAGTGGAGTTTGGAGTCTGACTGTTTGAGGTTGTGGACAGGTGTCTTTTATACTGATAATGAGTTCAAACAGGTGCCATTAATACAGGTAACAAGTGGAGGACAAAGGAGCCTCTTAAAGAAGAAGTTACAGGTCTGTGAGAGCCAGAAATCTTGCTTGTTTGTAGGCGACCAAATACTTATTTTCCACCATAATTTGCAAATAAATTCTTTAAAAATCAGACAATGTGATTTTCTGGATTTTTTTTTTTCTCATTTTGTCTCTCATAGTTGAGGTATACCTATGATGAAAATTGGAGACCTCTCTCATCTTTTAAGTGGGAGAACTTGCACAATTGGTGGCTGACTAAATACTTTTTTGCCCCACTGTATATATAGGTTGTTAAAAACTATAAATTTTGTCTTACTTAAATTGAGCGTTAATTTGTTTGAATCAAAACACAGTTTATGCTTTCCTAATTCCTTTCCGAGTGTATCCAAAAGTTGTTCCAAATTGCTTCCACTGCATAATAGATTAGTGTCATCGGCAAACAATATTAAATCCATTTTTTCCAAGACTTTACATATATCATTTATATACATATTGAATAACAATGGCCCCAAAACTGAACTCTGTGGGACTCCACAAGTAACCTTCAGTAACTGTGAGTTTTTGTTACCGACACATACATACTGATATCTATTCTTTAAGTAACTACTTAACCAGGACAGTGCTACCCCCCTAATACCACAATTTTGTAGTTTCTTTAATAATAAATTGTGATCCACTGTATCAAATGCTTTTTTAAGATCGAGGAATACCCCAACTGAATACTCTTTATTTTCAACGGCAGTTGATATTTTTTCTATAAATTCCATTAGAGCAAATGCAGTTGTCCTCTTGTGTCTGAACCCATATTGCTGCTCACACAATAAATTATTCTTCATTATGAAGTTGTCAATTCTCTCACAGAATATTTTTTCAAGTATCTTGGAAAATTGCGGCAATAGTGAAATTGGTCTATAGTTTGAAAGTTCCCCTCTGTCACCCGTCTTGTATATCGGAATTACTTTAGCTATTTTCATTGCATTGGGAAATATACCTGTTTGGAGAGACAGGTTACAAATATACGTCAGTGGTTTCACTAAGCATTCGATAATAGTTTTGACTAAGAGCATGTCAATACCATCACAGTCTGTAGATATCTTACTTTTAAACGATTTAACAATTTCAATGACCTCTCTCTCGTCTGTGTTCTTTATAAAAATGGAGTCTTTTATAGCAGTGTTTTTGCTTATTGTATCACCTGTAGGTGCCTTAATGGCTATTTCTCGAGCCAAATTAGAACCAATGTTAACAAAAAAGTTATTAAATTCATCTGCAGGTGAAACTGCATTCACACTCTGAGTCGTTGTATTATTTTTGGAAAAATTGGTTGGGTAGCTTGTATTTCTGTTTTTATTTCCAAGAATATTGTTAAGTATTGTCCATGTATTTTTAATATTGTCTCTGTTTTTCTCCAGTTCTTTACTGTAATAGTCTCTTTTACTACATCTCATTATATATGTTAACTTATTTTTGTATGTTACTGACATGAGTTCAGACCCAGGGAACACGCACACAGGCTCGAGTCAATTGCAACAATGATTTATTGAATAATGAGCGTGTGTGGCTGTGTGAGTGCGAGAGTGGATGTGTTGCTGGAAGACAGGATGCACCGAGGGCGGAGCAGCACGCCGTGCAGCCAGGCAACCCTAGGGCAGAGCAGCGGAGAGATTAGTCACCAAGCCTGACCCGGTGGATTAATACTCAGACTGTGGCTTACTTGCAGATGTTCTTGGTGGCAAGCCGCAGGTCTCCTGCCTGGAGGACAGCGCTCCAATGAGCGCTCGGCGCAGCGGGTGAGAGTGGGATGCCGACGGGGGGAGAATCCGCCGCCAGGGAGTCCACCTGTGCACAGGGGAGAAGGACTGGAGGAAAGGTGAGAATGTGGTTGATTGCTTACGTGGGAAGCGATGGTTGAGAATCTTTGGGAGCGTTGAGGAGAAGGCGAGGGCGAGTAGCACAGTCGTTGATGAGCAGATGGCTCCAGGCTGAAGCTCAAGGCTGAGCAGGCTAAATAGCCCGGGCTTGATTAGGCGCAGGTGTGCTCACAGCTGGAGCGGGAGATGGGCGAGAGCGAGCTGTGACAGTACTCCCCCCCCCCCCAAGCAGCGCCTCCCGACGCTGGCTTACCTGGGTGCACCAGATGGAACTCCGTGATGAGGCGTTTGTCCAGCACGAACGACGGACGCACCCAGGACCTCCACTCGGGGCCATACCCCTCCCAATCCACCAGGTATTGCAGCCTGCGACCTCGGCGGCAGGAGTCCAAGATGGAAGAGACCCTCCACGCCGGGTCGCCGTCGATCATCACGGGAGGGGGTGGAGCCCTAGGAGGAGGACAGAGAGGATGAGACACCACAGGTTTAATGCGGGAGACATGGAACGTCGGACAGACGTGGAGGGAGGGGGGGAGAGCCAGACGCACAGCCACCGGGTTGATGATTTTCGTGATGGGGAAGGGACCAATGAAACGTCGAGCCAGCTTCTTCCTCTCGGCCTTCAGGTTGATGTCCCGCGTAGACAGCCAGACTTGCTGACCCACCTGATAGTGCGGTGCGGCCCTCCTGTGGCGATTAGCCGCCCTGATGTTGCGCTCAGCCGTGCATAAAAGCGCACGGCGCACTGTCGTCCATATGCGCCGACAACGCCTGAGATGGGCCTGGATGGAAGGCACCGTCACCTCCCCCTCTCTCTTCAGGAAACAACGGGGGGTCATACCCAAGCGATGCCCGGAAGGGGGACATCCCGATGGCCGATGACAAAGTGGCGTTGTGCGCATATTCAATCCAGGGCAAATGGGCACTCCAGGAGGAAGGGTTGGAGGAGGTGACGCAGCGCAGTGCAGCTTCTAGTTCCTGGTTCGTCCGCTCGCACTGCCCGTTGGACTGGGAGTGGTGACCGGAGGACAAACTCACCGTGGCCCCCAAAGCCTTGCAGAAGCACGACCAGACTGTGGACACAAACTGGGGACCCCGGTCAGAAACAATGTCCGCTGGAATCCCATGCAGCCTCACAACGTGTTGGACCAATAGGTCTGCCGTTTCCCGAGCCGTAGGAAGACCGTGGAGCGGCACGAAGTGGGCGGCCTTGGAGAATCTGTCCACGATGGTCAGGATGGTGGTGAAGGAGTTGGAAGATGGGAGACTGGTAACGAAGTCCAAGGCCACCTGCGACCAGGGTCTGCCGGGGGTCGGCAGAGGGTGGAGAAGACCAGCTGGGGGAGAGGAAGATGTCTTGCCAGTTGCGCACTGGGGGCAGGCGCGGACGTAATTGGCGACGTCGCCCCAGAGGCCCGGCCACCAAAAGGACCTCTGAAGGAGCTCAATCAGGCGGGAGATCCCAGGGTGACAGGCAAGCTTGGTGGTGTGAGCCCAGTGGATGACGTCACTCCGGACCGAAGAAAGAACGAACAGCCTACCCGCTAGTCTACCGCCCGGGTCGGGTTCAGTCTCCTGTGCCCTCGGGACCTTATCCCTGATGGACCAGGAGACGGCGCCCATGACACACGAGGCTGGGAGGATGGTATGGTCCCGGTTCTCGGGAGCTTCTGGGGCAAATTGCCTGGACAGAGCGTCCGCCTTATCGTTCTTCGAGCCTGGATGGTAGGTGATTGTGAACCTGAAGTGGCCAAAGAACAGAGACCAGCGCGCCTGGTGGGCATTCAGATGCTTGTCCGCCCTCAGGTACTCCAGGTTCTTGTGGTCGGTCCAAACCACGAAAAGCTGAGCCGCCCCCTCGAGCCAGTGACGCCACTCCTGGAGCGCGAGCTTGACTGCCAGGAGCTCTCTGTCGCCGACGTCGTAATTCCTCTCCGCAACAGATAGGCGTCGGGAGAAGAAGGTGCAGGGATGAATCGCCCCGTCCACCGGGGAGCACTGAGACAACACCACCCCCACCCCCGTATCAGAGGCGTCCACTTCCACAAGGCACTGCAGAGAGGGGTCCACCTGGGCCAGGACCCGGGAGGAGGAGAACTCTGTCTTCAGCGCCGCAAAGGCAGCCTCAGCATCCTCAGTCCACTGAAAAGGCACCTTGGGGGAGGTGAGCCGGGTCAGGGGAGAGGCGATGGAGCCGAAGTTAGGGACAAAGCACCGGTAAAAATTGGTGAAGCCGAGGAACTGCTGGACTTGCTTCCTGGATGAGGGGGTGGGCCACTCGATGACCGCCTTGACCTTGGCAGGGTCGGGGATGATCTGATTGTGGGAAATAATAAAACCCAGGAAGGAGGTCTTGTCAGCGTAGAATTCGCACTTCTCCGCTTTTACATAGAGTCTGTTTTCCAAAAGGCGCTGGAGGACCCGCCGCACGTGAACCTGGTGCTCCTCCCGCGACCGGGAGAAGATCAAGATATCGTCCAGGTAAACAGAGACAAACCCCCCCAGGAAATCGCGGAGAACATCATTGATTAGGCGCTGGAAGACGGCCGGTGCGTTCGTGAGCCCAAACGGCATGACAAGATATTCGAAGTGACCGCTGGGCGTCCGGAGACCCGGCTTCCATTCGTCACCCTCCCGGATCCGGACGAGGTGATATGCGCTGCGGAGATCCAGCTTCGTAAACCAGGTGGCCCCCTGCAGAGAATCGAAAGCTGAGTCCATCAATGGCAGCGTATACCTGTCCTTAACTGTAATATCATTCAGCGCCCAGTAGTCGATGCATGGCCGGAGGGACCCATCCTTCTTGGCAATTAAGAAGAAGCCAGCGCTGACAGGAGACGAAGAAGGCCAAATGATGCTGGAGCTAAGCGATTCCTTGATATAGGAGTCCATGGCTTCGCGCTCCGGTGCTGACAGGTTGTACAAACGACTGGAGGGCAAGGGCGCCCCCGGGCGGAGGTTGATGGCACAGTCATAGGGGCGGTGGGGGGGAAGGGACAGCACTTTAGACTTGCTGAAAACTATACCAAGGTCATGAAACTCCGGAGGAACTAAGGAGAGGTCCAGAGGAGGCATGTTGGAGGAAGGAGGAGGTAGTGACGGGGCACAAGCGGCGGACTGGAGGCAGGCGCCCAGACAGAAGGTGCTCCAAGACAGGACGCTCCCTGACTGCCAATCAAAGGTTGGGCCATGCAGGCGCAGCCAGGGGTAGCCCAGAATGACGGAGGCGGCCGAGGTGAGCAGCACATAGAAGCTAAGGTCTTCCCGGTGATTGCCGGAAATAATGACCGGGACTGGGACTGTCCGGTGAGTAACCCGCTCCAGGGGAGTGGCAGCGAGAGAGACCAGATTCAAAGGGGCCGGCAGAGGGAGGCAGGGGATGCCCAGACAGGTTGCCAG
Organism: Pholidichthys leucotaenia; assembly: GCA_020510985.1. Classification (NCBI taxonomy): domain Eukaryota; kingdom Metazoa; phylum Chordata; class Actinopteri; order Cichliformes; family Pholidichthyidae; genus Pholidichthys; species Pholidichthys leucotaenia. The sequence continues at coordinate 119,124,899 of CM035848.1, read as the reverse complement.
GCCCTTGGAAATGAAACTCTGCTCCGCCCCCAAGTCCACCAGTGCGTGAGTGAGATGTTCAATGGGATTGTGACAGAATTGAATTGGCAGCATGCACTTGGATAGGGGGTTAGGCTGGGATGCGTCCGTGAGGCCCCCTATAGTGACTCACAGACTCCCCCTTTTGGGCCTTACTGGGCAGGATTCCAAGGCATGCTGGTCGTCTCCGCAATACATGCAGAGGCCCAGCTCCCTACAGCGCTGCTTCTCTGCTTGTGGGAGCTTCGCCTGGCCAATCAGCATCGCCTCCAGCTCATCGGCGGACTCAGTCGCGGGCAACACCAGGGGGCGAGGTTGAGAGGAGCGGGAAAGAGCACCGCTCGAGCGGCTGGAGGATTTCCGCTCGGCGGCCCGCTCTCTCAACTTGTTGTCCAGGCTAATGGTGAGGGAGATCAGCTCGGAGAGCCGCTCCGTCAGATCCTTGCAGGCCAGTTCGTCCCGAAGGCTGGCGCTCAGGCTACGGATGAAAATGCTGCAGAAGGCAGCATCTCCCCATCCAACTTCCGCCGCCACAACCCGGAAGTCGACAGCGTAGTCGGCGGCCGACCGGCTACCCTGGCGAAGGTTTAGCAACCGGATTGTTAGCACATTGTCACGGTCCGAATGGTCAAACACCTCGTTAAAATCTCGGACGAATTGGGTATAAGTTAGGTTAGCGTAGCTGGGTTGCGCCATGACGGCGTAGGCCCAGGCTAACGCTCGCCCTTCTAAGAGGTTGGCGATGTAACCAATTCGGCTGTGATCCGTCGGGAAGTCCCCGGGAACACGCTGGAACACCGACTCACATTGGAGAAGGAACCCACGCGCCTCACCGAGCTTGCCGCCGAAGCGCATGGGCGTGGGGATAGGAGTGAGCCGGGTTGGTGCCCCCGGGTTAGCCTGGCCAGCCGGAGGAGCGGCGGGAGCTAGCCCGCCCTGAGGAGCCGGAGGAAACACCTGTGGGGCATCCAGACGATCCAACCGGCGGGTGATTACGGTGACCTGGTTCAAAATCACCTGTTGCTGATGTATTACCTGATTGACTCGAGCCTCTAAGTTGGTTAACCAGTGTGCGAGCCCGCTGTTGGCTGGGTCGCGCTGCTGGAGCCATACTGACATGAGTTCAGACCCAGGGAACACGCACACAGGCTCGAGTCAATTGCAACAATGATTTATTGAATAATGAGCGTGTGTGGATGTGTGAGTGCGAGAGTGGATGTGTTGCTGGAAGACAGGATGCACCGAGGGCGGAGCAGCGCGCCATGCAGCCAGGCAACCCTAGGGCAGAGCAGAGGAGAGATTAGTCGCCGAGCCTGACCCGATGGATTAATACTCAGACTGTGGCTTACTTGCAGATGTTCTTGGTGGCAAGCCACAGGTCTCCTGCCTGGAGGACAGCGCTCCAATGAGCGCTCGGCGCAGCGGGTGAGAGTGGGATGCCGACGGGGGGAGAATCCGCCGCCAGGGAGTCCACCTGTGCACAGGGGAGAAGGACTGGAGGAAAGGTGAGAAGGTGATTGATTGCTTACATGGGAAGCGATGGTTGAGAATCTTTGGGAGCGTCGAGGAGAAGGCGAGGGCGGGTAGCACGGTCGTTGATGAGCAGACGGCTCCAGGCTGAAGCTCAAGGCTGAGCGGGCTAAATAGCCCGGGCTTGATTAGGCGCAGGTGTGCTCACAGCTGGAGCGGGAGATGGGCGAGAGCGAGCTGTGACAGTTTTATACCGCTGCTCTGCTTCTTTTGTCCTTTTCTTTAGAAAAGCTTTATATAATACATTTTTCTTTTTACACGCCTTTTGTAATCCTTTAGTTAACCATGGCTTATCGACAAATTTATGTTTAAGCTTTTTCTTTACTAATGGACAATTTTTTTCATAAAGAGTGGTTACTATGTTCATAAATATGTCGTAGGCTTCATTTACATCTGATACATAGACTTTTGTCCAGTCCTACTTCAGCAAGTCTTCTTTAAAAGAACTGATTGCATTTTGTGATTTGTATCTGAACGATTTTAAAATTTTTTCTGTATTGGCCTCTGTGTGGCCATGGATAAGTGCAAAGGTTGGCAAATGGTCACTTATATCATTTATCAATAATCCACTTTCTATTTTCTTATCAATAATATTAACAAACAGGTTGTCAATAAGTGTAGCAGTGTGAACTGTGATTCTACTGGGATGTGTTATTGTGGGATATAGACTCATACTTTACATAGAATTCATGAACTCTGTAATTACATTTTGTTGATATGGATTTAGTAAATCAATATAGAAATCTCCACAAATTACTACCATTTTCTTACTAGTAATATTATTGTACAGCTCGACTAATTTATCTCTGAATGTCTCAATGCAAGTTCTCGGCATTCTATATATGCAACTTATAATTAGATTTTTTGTTTTATCTTGGTCAATCTCAACAGTAACACATTCTAAAATCCCTGGTAGTGCAAAGGACATTCCATTTACAAGTTTACACCTATACAGGTCATCAATATACAGTGCAACACCACCACCCTTTTTTTAAGATCTGTTAATATGAAACATCTGATATTGTTATGACCCGAGCGCCGGTTCTGTACGCGCTCGGGTTAAAGTTATGTCTCGCTGCCGGCCTTGACAGCTGCGGGCGGTATTTTGGCCTCTCCGGGCTCTTATTGTGAAAGTGCTCGGAGGGGTTTCCGCCTGTCAACGGTCAGCCAGCTGTCTGTCATTCTGTCATTAGTCACTGATTATTTAAGCTGTGTGCTAGCGTCAGTATGACGCAGCAGTGTAAGTCGCTATACGTCTGAACTACGGACGACTTGGATCTGTATCTACCTCGCATGCTTGTGATTGACCGTCGCCTCTCCGGCACCAGTAAGTTAGCTGTTAGCCTTGCTCCTCCCGGTGAGAGTGGACCTTTGTGTGTCTTTCCTTTAGCAGCCTGTGTAGCTGATTAGTTAATCAACCTTTGCCTGTGTATGACTGTCTCCTCCTTTGGACTCGTAGTGAGCTGTCTAGCCTCACGCCTCCAGAAGTGTGGAGACTCATGTGTCATTGCCCCTGCATCTTGTGTTGTTAACCTTTCACCGTAAATAAAAACTCACTGTAAACTCACTGGTGACTCTGTGCGTCTGTAGCTGGCTTGCGAGGGCCAGCGCATGACAGTACACTGCTGCCAAAACAGCGTTACGGTGACGCCAACCCGAGACGCTATTCACCAGTGAGTTTGAGTTTTATAGGGACATTTGCTTTTTCCTGTCTGGGTGCCGTGTATGTGAAGAATGCCGTCGCGGAGGAACCGTGTGTGGAGTCCGAGCCGCGAACTGTCTGATGTGTTGGAAGTGGTGGATGAGCTTCTCATCTCCGCTTCTCAGCTGGACTATGACCACGGCATACACTGGTACCTGGACGCCGCCGAGGATATACTTTGTCATCTCTCTCCCCGCTACGCTGACCACCCGGAAGTCGACGCGAGGAGGGAGGACATTGCGGCGCAACGCGAGATTTACCTGATGATGGAGGAGGAACGTGGCATGAAGCAGGAGAAGAGGCACTCCTGCTCTTTGCTCTTGGGTCCTGATCCTTTCCTCGATCCGTTCCGGGAGTTCGCACCGTCTGGGGGCCGGCGAAGGCGTCGGCGCCGCGGCCGGGTGCGTCCTCGGCAAGCTCCTGCTCCGGATCCAGTTCCGGGCTGCCGGGATGACCCCCTCAACCAGCTGGCTGCTGTGAGTGAGCTGAGTCCTGTGCCGGTGGGTTCCGTCCATGGGTCCGTTTCCACCATCCAGCGAGCGAGGGAAGGAGCGATGTCCGCTACAGCTGATACCATTCTCCCCCCGGGAGACAGGCAAGTTCAAGTTCACTTACCTATCGATCATAGTGATCTGTCTTGTTTGACTCCTGAGGGTGAAGCTCGGGGTTTGCAGCTCCCTGAGTTTCTTTCCCCAGCTGTAGCCATTGTTATTAAACCTGCTGCCTCTGTGTCTCCTCCCGTGGAGCGGTCCTCGGCGTCAGTCCCACGCCATCGAACGAGGGGGAGGCCTGCAGCTCTGGGAGATATCCCGGCCCTGCAGCCTAACATTGGACAGAGAAGAACGGACTGCAGTGAGGAGCCAGAGCCAACGAGAGAGCGTCCCCAAGGTTCCTCAGGGATGCAGCCCGAGTCAGCAGGTCCAGGGTCCTCTCCCTCCACGCCATGCGGGTTATTGGCGTGGACGCCAGCGCGTGAGGATCTAGCTGCAGAGACCATCGGGCCGGCTGTGGAACCCGACGCAGCCGAGTGGGAGCCCGACGACGAGCTGCTTCTTGAACCTGGATCGGCGAAGTCCTGGACGGCTCCAGAGCCCGAGTGCAGGCAAGTGCTCTTTCTTGTTTTCCTGTATGGTGTGTTAGAGCATTTTTGCCTGCCTCATGGGGAGGCGAGTGAGGGGCAGCCGGCCGCTGCACCCGAGCTCGTCTCGCTGGGCTCTGGCGCTGCCGGTGGAACTGATCCCGGTTCTCCCTTGTGTTCTGAGCACCTCCACAGCGTTGCCGGTCCAGAGCCAGTTGAGGTCACGGGACCGGGGGTTCCAGGTTCGGAGATGGAGGTCGTCGCCGGAGCAGTCTTGACCCGGTCGGGGTCCAACGTGGGTGCAGCGGTGACCCAGTCTGGGCCCATCCTGACCCAGTCGGGGTCCGACGCATGGGCCGAGGTGACCCAGTCGGGGTCCAACGTGGGTGCAGCAGTGACCCAATCGGGGCCCGTCCTGACCCAGTCGGGGTCCGACGCATGGGCTGAGGTGACACAGTCGGGGTCCAACGTGGGTGCAGCAATTACCCAATCAGGGTCCGACGAGGTCCAGTGGGGGTCCAGCGCAGGTGCGGCTGTGACCCAATCAGGATTCGAGGGGGCCCAAGGTTTTGGTTGTTCCCCTCTCAGGAGCCACCAGCTGGGGTCCGTGAGAGGGCTCTGTTTGACGGTCTGGTGCTCCCCTGTCTTGTTCTGTTCAGGTGAGCGGCTGCAGGCAATCCCTCCACGGTCCTGGTGGTTGTGGGATACGGGTTGGCCACCTGAGGAACTGTTTGGAGCATTCGGCGTCTTGGGTTGGCCACCCAATAAACTGTGTGTGTTACGGGGTGACCTGGTTCGGCCACCAGAGGACGTATTCCTGGGGGCATGGGACTGGGGCAGGCCACCTGACTGATTATCATGCACTGTGTGACTATCTGTGGGCCCATACGGGGCCTGGTCATGTGAAGTTTGTCTTGAGATTTTTTTTGTTGTTGTTTTTTGTAAGCCTAAGTCACAGTCTTAGTCACAGTCTAGTCTGAGCAATTTTTAGATTGCCTCTTGTTTTCTTGTTACCCAAAGTCATAGTCTTAGTCATGTCTGAGCAATTTTTTGGATGATCAGCCTCCTCCAACGGTCCTTTTGGTGGCCAGGCCTGCGGAGGGATGCAGCCCGCTACGCCCGGGCTTGCCCAATCTGTGCCACCAGCAAGTCGGGAAATGCCCCTCCAGCGGGTCTGCTCCAGCCTCTGCCCGTCCCCGGCAGGCCCTGGTCGCACATCGCACTGGATTTCGTCACCGGACTCCCCGTTTCCAACTCCTTTGACACCGTCCTGACCATCGTGGACCGTTTCTCCAAGGCGGCACACTTCGTCCCCCTGTGAGGTCTCCCTACCGCCCTGGAGACGGCGGGCCTCCTCGTCCAACACGTGGTCAGGCTGCACGGGATTCCGGTGGGCGTGGTCTCGGACCGGGGCCCCCAATTTTCATCCGAGGTTTGGAAATCCTTTTGTAACGCCATCGGAGCCAAGGTGAGCCTCTCCTCCGGCCATCACCCCCAGTCTAACGGGCAGTGTGAGAGGACCAATCAGGAGCTGGAGGCTGCACTCCACTGTGTTACCAGATCCAAGCCAACGTCCTGGAGCAACCATCTTGCCTGGGTGGAGTATGCCCACAACACCGCCCGCTGTTCTGCAACGGGGATGTCCCCCTTCAAGGCGTCCCTGGGTTACGACCCCCCGCTGTTTCCAGCGCAGGAGAGCGAGGTAACTGTCCCCTCTGTTAGGGCACACCTTAGGCAGTTCCGCTCCACCTGGGCTGCCGCGCGTCATGCGCTTTTACGCACAGCGGAGCGCAACAGGACCGTGGCGGACCGGCACAGACGACCTGCCCCGGCGTACAGAGTTGGGCAACTCGTGTATGTGTCTACCCAGGACGTCACATTAAAAGGTGAGAGGAGGAAGCTGGCACAGCGGTTCATGGGTCCCTTTCCCATCACCCGGATCATCAACCCGGTGGCTGTGCGCGTGGCTATTCCCCCCTCCCTCCGCATCCATCCCACTTTCCACGTGTCGAAGGTGAAACTGGCAGTCACCGACCCCCTTTGCCCTCCTCCTGCAGCGCAACCCGCGCCCCGGATGATTGGTAGCCATCCGGCCTGGTCCGTCTCCTCCATCCTGGACTCCCGGCGCTGAGGTCGTGGGTTGCAATACTTGGTGGACTGGGAGGGCTATGGGCCCGAGCATCGACAATGGGTGCCCCCGTCGTTTGTGTTGGACCCATCGCTCATCGCGGACTTCCACCGAGCGCACCCGGATAAGCCATCGCCAGGAGGCGCTGCTAGAGGGGGGAGTACTGTCACGCCGCGCCATTCATCAGCGGCGCCACCTGCTCACGCACCTGACAATCATCAGCGGCGAGGGATGAAGGCCGTCTCGCCCGGAGGCTCGGCCTGAAGCCGTCAGACTTCGTCCCTCACCGTTGTGAGCTCACTTCTTTCTTCAGCAACATTATTTGGGTAAGAACCCTTACCTCTCTTTCCCAGTCTGCTCCCCTGTGCACAGGTGGATTCCCCGGCGGCGGACGTCTCCACTCCATCGCCCATTCCTCGCTGCTGTACGGAGCTCTCCAGGTGGCTGTTTTCCGGGCTTCGCCCCCTTGTTGTGCCAGCTATCCTGACAATCCAAGTAAGTCCTTCTCTCGCCATAAATCCCTCCTGTGTTGGTGTATGCCCGTCACCCTCTCCCTGTGCTCTCTCCATAGGGTTGCTCGGCTGAACGGTCACCTGCCTCTGTGCCTGAAGCAGACGCCACCACCAACACATTTACACCCCGCAGACACGCACTCATTCACTCCTGCTGTTAATAAACTCTTTGAACTACTCTAAGCCTGTGTGTGTGCGTCTCCTGAGCCATGCGTTATGTCATCTTTCCTGCAAGCTAACAGCAGTAATTGTCACAGCTGTGTACATTGCTCCCAATGTTAACGTTAGCTTAGCATTTAGCCACCTTCAGCTCATTATTAGCAAACAGCAGAGAGACCACCCTGATGGAGTCCACATAATTGCAGGCAATTTTATCAAAGCATGCTTAAAGACTGTACTCCCCAAATTCCACCAACATGTAAAGTGTCCCAAAAGGGGGGAAAGAACACTGGACCATGTTTACAGTATCAAGCACCCCTACAGGGCCATGCCCCTCCCCCACCTTGGAAAATCAGATCACCTCTCCCTGCTTCTAATACCTGCTTACACCCCCCTCAGGAGACAATCACCCCCAACCAAACACATACAGTATCTCACAAAAGTGAGTACACCCCTCACATTTTTATAAATATTTTATTATATCTTTTCATGGGATAACAGTGTAAATTTGCTATCCCCTCAAAATGACTCAACACACAGCCATTAATGTCTAAACCGCTGGCAACAAAAGTAAGTACACCCGTAAGTGAAAATGTCCAAATTGTGCCCAAACTGTCAATATTTTGTGTGGCCACCATTATTTTCCAGCACTGCCTTAACTCTCTTGGGCATGGAGTTCACTAGAGCTTCACAGGTTGACACTGGAATCCTCTTCCACTCCTCCATGATGACATCACGGAGCTGGTGGATGTTAGAGACCTTGTGCTACTCCACCTTCCGTTTGAGGATATCCCACAAATGCTCAATAGGGTTTAGGTTTGGAGACACGCTTGGCCAGTCCATCACCTTTACCCTCAGTTTCTTAAACAAGGCAGTGGTCGTCTTGGAGGTGTGTTTGGGGTCGTTATCATGTTGGAATACTGCCCTGTGGCCCAGTTTCCGAAGGGCTACCTCAGTATGTCATAGTACATGTTGGCATTCATGGTTCCCTCAATGAACTGTAGCTCCCCAGTGCCGGCAGCACTCATGCAGCCCCAAGTCATGACACTCCCACCACCATGCTTAACTGTAGGCAAGACACACTTGTCTTTGTACTCCTCACCTGGTTGCCGCCACACATGCTTTACACCATCTGAACCAAATAAAGCCTGTTTTCCACTAGCCCAGCACACCTCGGTACGGCTCGATTCACTTCAGTACGGCTCGGAATGCTTCTGTCTCCATTAGCACGGTGTTGTGCTTGTGCTGTGATGGTTTGTGTTAGGAGGTTTTAGAAGCGGGGCGGCGGCAGATTCTCAGCGAGGCGGGGCCACACTCCCGTGACGTTATGCACCCGACTGAGTCCTTATTTACACGAGACAAAAAATGGAGGATCCAAGGATTATTGCCTTGCTCGCTCTGTGGTTTTATCTCACAATTAATTTTATCTCATAATTAAGCTGCAACAACACAAGTCACTTTTGTTTTGAATTAACTGCCAAATGACCTAGAAATAATGAGCTGAAACTTGTTTTGATTCGTATTAAATAATGAGACGGTGGCATACTGGCCAACACCAAATTGTATTATTTTTTACATCCTAGGGCATTTTGGATGTACTGAATTAAAAAAATTCATGTTTTTCACCTTCAGGTCAACGTTTGGAACAACAGTATTATTATTTTCTGTTTAGATGATGCTACACTCCTTCTAAAGTATTGTAAATCTCTGAATTTGGAATGTCGATAGAACATTCAATTTACATATACTTGTACCTACTTTGACTTGGTGCTAATTTTTTATGATATTTCAATAAAAAGAACAGAAAGCTTACAAAAAGATTTCTTTTTTGGTCTAGTTAAAAATTACATTACCTTTACAATGGTTGACCCCTGACAGGATGATCAGCATCATTTTGATCAGACTAGGCAATGGAATTTCTATGTAATTATACTGTTTTATAATTCAGTGTTATAACAGACAAACCACACTTTCCAAAACAATTCCATTTTATTATATACAAAATATTAAAAGAAAAAAAAACTTTGCAACACAGCATGAAGGTTAATTGACATTTTATACACGCCGACCACTGAGTGCCTCTACACCAGCTTCCCAAACTGGGTCACGAAGACTCGGTTGAATGAAGCCGTCTCTGCCAGCTGTGGGTCATGAAGGCTCGGTTGAATTAATCCGTGCGGGCTGTCGCGGCGGACGCGTGGGATGATTCTACAAGGAAAATGCACACAATAAAATACAGCACGAAAGTGCAAGATATACAGAAAAGACAATAGTTTTTAACAAGAATACATAAGCTTATTTCAGCGTATTGTTCACATGAATAATTAAAATAAAAGCTTTAGTCCGCAGTGTGCTGCAATAAAGCAGCGATCATCATCCACAAATGAACAGCTTTTTTATTGCATAAATAAACTGAGCGTCTTACCGAATATATTTGCGAAAAAACGCACAATAAAAAAAAAATTAAAACTCACCGTTAAAGGACTCCGATGTCGAGACCTCCCGGTATATTTTTTCATTCCGGGCGGCTCCGTCTAACTCGCGCTGGATACGTTCGTCTGACAATGCAGTGAGCAGACACTGCACCTCCTTATTGGTCCATGGAACACCCTTATTACGCGAAGCCATTTTTGATAGAGAATAAATGAAAATAGCACAGCAATACACTGAAAAGAAACCGCCAACAGTGGTTGCGTGCTGAGTAAAGGCGGTCGTGAAGATTCTTTTTTTTTTTTTCAAAAACTTTATTGAGAAGGTCATGAAGATTCGGTAGAAGAGGAGGAGGAGAGGGGCGGTTACAACCTGACCAATCAGCGCCGGTTACGACCTGACCAATCAGCGGCGACCAGTCTGTTAACGTCACAACACGGCACAGCTCAGCACTGCTGTACCCTGCCCTGGAGCGGGGCTGAGAATCGCGGCTGTTAAACCATGTTGGGGCTTGTGGAAAAGCGTACAAAGCGTGCTGAGCCGTCCCGTGTCGCGCTAAAGCGTGCTAGTGGAAAAGGCCCTTAAGTGTATGTTGGTCTCATCAGACCACAGGACATGGTTCCAGTAATCAGTGTCCTTAGTCTGCTCGTCTTCAGCAAACTGTCTGCGGGCTTTCTTATGCATCATCTTTAAAAGGGGCTTCCTTTTGGGATGACAGCCATGCAGACCAATTTGATGCAGTGTGTGGCATATGGTCTGAGCACTGACAGGCTAACCCCCACCCCTTCAGCCTCTGCAGCAATGTTGGTAGCACTCATACATCTATTTTTAAAAGACGACCTCTGGATATGACGCTGAGCACGTGCACTCAACTTCTTCATCGACCATGGTGAGGCCTGTTCTGAGTGGAACCTGTTATGTTAAACTGCTGTATGGTCTTGGCCACCATGCTGCAGCTCAGTTTCAGGGTGTTGACTATCTTCTTATAGTCTAGACCATCATTATGTAGAGCAACAATTCTTTTTTTTTTTCAGATCCTCAGAGAGTTCTTTGTCATGAGGTGCCATGTTGAACTTCCAGTGACCAGTATGAGAGAGTGTAATAGCAATAACACCAAATTTAACATGCCTGCTCCCCATTCACACCTGAGACCTTGTAACGCTAATGAGTCACATGACACCAGGGAGGGAAAATGGCTAATTGGGCACAGTTTGGACATTTTCACTTAGGGGTGTACTCACTTTTGTTTCCAGCAGTTTAGAGATTAATGGTTGTGTGTTGAGTTATTTTGAGAGGACAGCACATTTATACTGTTATACAAGCTGTACACTGACTACTTTACATTGAATCAAAGTGTCATTTTCAGTGTTGTCCCATGAAAAGATAAAATAAGATATTTACAAAAATGTGAGGGGTATACTCACTTTTGTGAGATACTGTATTTAAAACCTGGCCTGAAAATGCTCTCTTCCAGCTCCAGGACTGATTTGCCTGTACAGAGAGGAACATCTTCAAACAGCAGGACCTAGACTCCTACACTGAGTATGTCTTTTTCTACATTAAGTTCTTTGTAGAAAATGTGACAGACACCAAACACATCTGGGTTTTTCCAAATGGGAAACCCTGGATAACCAGTGAAGTCCAGGCTCTGATCAGAGCTCACAACTCAGCCTTCAGGCAGAGAGACAGCTCGCTGTACAGCACTGCCAGAACCAACCTGAGGAGACACATCAAACAGGCCAAGCAATCCTACAGGAGGGAGGTGGAGGGCTTCCTCACTGACAACAATCCCCAACAGATGTGGAGAGGCATTCACACACTCACCACAGCCCCCCAACATCAGACAGCAGCCTCACTCTGGCAGAGGAGCTTAGCTTCTTTGCCTGGATTGAGACCACCACACCACTTCACACACTGCCCCTCCTCTTCCAGCTCGTCCCCTCTCCAGGAGCATGAGGTGAGGAGAAAACAAAGAGCAGTGAACCCCTGGAAAGCTGCTGGACCCGACGACATCCCAGGAACGGTGGTCACAGCATGTGCTGTTCAACCTCTCCCTGACACATGCCACCATCCTCACATGACTCAAGGCCTCCACCATCATCCCCATCCACAAAAAGACTGCAATAGAAAGCTTGAATGACTACAGACCCATAGCACTCATGTCTGTAGTCATGGAGTGTTTTGAGCAACTGGTGTCCCAGCACATCAGGGGTTGTCTTCCCACCTCCTTTGACCCCCATCAGTTTGCCTACAGGGAGAACCAGTCCACGGAAGACACCATCACCTTCACACTTCACATAGCACTGAGCCACCTAGATAACACAAAGAGCTTTGTGTGGATGCTCTTTATGGACTCTAGTTCAGTATTCAACACCATCATCCCGGATATTTTTTTTATTTACCTTTATTTATACAGGGTAATTCCATCGAGAGACAATCTCTCTTTTTCAAGGATGCCCTGTAGTTACATATTCACACCAGGAACCTGCCCAGTACAACCACAGACTGACCTGTGGCCACTGAGCAGCTCCATTGGAACAGTTGGGCTTAAGCGTCTTGCTCAAGGGCGCCACAATGGGGTTAAGGAGGGTGGGGCAAACACTGCTATGTTATCTGTCCCACCCAGATCTAATCCAGGAATCGAACCCGCGGCCCTCCGTGACCCTCCACTCACAAGTCCACATCCCTAACTATTAGGCCACCGCTGCCCACAAATATCCTTGATATTCATTCATTCTTTGTGATATCCTGATCAACAAACTGCACCACCTCCCCACCTACTCCTGGATAAAAAACTTTCTCACAAACCACCCACAAACAGTCAGACTTGGCCCCCGTCACTCGTCCTCACTGTCACTCAGCACTGGCTCCCCCCAGGGCTGTGTACTAAGCCCTCTGCTGTATACCCTGTACACCTTTGACTGTATTCATACAGGGCGTACAGGGCGAAGGTAGAGAATCTGCTGATGAGGTGCTCAGCAAACAACCTGAAACTGAATGTCCACAAAACCAAAGAACTCATTATGGACTTCAGAAAGCACAGACAGGACCACATCCCCCTCCTCATAAATGGAGGCCGTGTGGAAACTGTAACCATCTTTAGGTTTCTGGACACCCACATTACCTCTAACCTTTCCTGGACTGACAACATCAAGGCCCTGGTGAAGAAATCCCAGCAGCAGCTGCACTTCCTCCGTGTTCTGAGGAAGAGCAACCTGGACCAGAAGCTGCTGCTGGCCTTCTACAGCTGGTCAGTGGAGAGCGTGCTCAGCTCTTGTCTGGGTGTATGGTACGCCAGCTCCATGGCTGAGAACAGGAAGGCTGTGCAGAGGGTCATCAACCCCACCAAAAAAAAATAATAATAATAATCGGCGGCCCTCTGCCCTCCCTGGAGAACATCTCCAGATCCCCTGTCTCAGGAAGACCAAGGCCATTACAGGAAACCCCTCACATCCCACCCACCACCTATTTGACCTGGTTCCCTCTGGACGACGGCTCAGATCAGTCACATCTCACACTTCCAGACTGACAGTTTCTTCCCCTGGGCCATCCGGACTGCAAACAGCCAGAGGTCCATCCCCCTACCCCCATAACTGTCACATACATAGAACTGAAGATCTTTTAATTATAGATAGATAGATAGATAGATAGATAGATAGATAGATAGATAGATAGATAGATAGATAGATAGATAGATAGATAGATAGATAGATAGATAGATAGATAGATAGATAGATAGATAGATAGATAGATAGATATTGTGGAGGTAATAGAACAGGTGAGATGCGAGGAGCTGGAAGGGTGCAAAGTTTTATTTCCTCCAACATAATGAAACACACTTTGTAGCTCGGTGAGCTACTGTGCTCCTTAGGCATGCATAACAAGCTCTTTTATACGTTATACAGACAGAAAGAATGCATGGCACATTAGCATAGTGATTGTCATTTCATACCCATCATTAGCATGACATCAGCTGGTGCCCTGCCCGGACGTCCTCTCCGAGGACGCATACATAACAGTCTCAACTGATTGCTCCCTGGAGCTCTCTGTCCGTATGTCAATTGTCCTCCACTTCCTCCAGCCCTGCTGAGTGTAAGATAGTGTCCGTCCGCAGTGTGCTGGGTCCCCACATGGCTCCCCCCAGAACACTCAGAAGGGGCTGTGACCCCCTCAGGTTGTTTGGGCTCCAGTCAGTGCCCATGTAGGCTGCATCGGGGGTTGCCGCTCCGGTAGAACTGTCCTGCTGTAGAGGAGTGTCGGAGGGCATGTCAGTCTGTGGTGGGGATGGGGGAGTGGTGGAAAAGGCAGTGTGCTCCACTCCAAGTTCCTGCACGTTGAATGGCCATGGATCGTGGGTGCACGGGGCCGGTGCGCGTCGTGCGTAATGGAACAAACCGGCGATCGGACGGCTTTAGGGAGTGAGATGCGGGAAGAACGATGTGGAGGAGGGGGAGGGGGATGGGAATAAGTGAGTGCCGGCCCGGGACGTCAAAAGTGTCTGGGCCACGTAAAAATTGCGTGTGGATCCGCCATGGTGAGGGACTTTCCCGGTAAACCTGACGGTGATCCGCAGAAGCTGTGCAAAAAAAAAAAAAATTAAGTCTCTGACTCCTCATGCAGCTCAGTCCTGCGAGGATGTGGGGAAGGAGAACGGCCAAATTCCCCGAGGATGCGTACCGGCTGTGAAAAAAACTGAAGCTTTGTGAGGGACTTGGCGGTTTGGCTTTAGGTGCGGAAGCAGCCCTAAAGTCATCGGGGAAAGCAATCGGCTAAATTCCCATTGTGCGCCGTGGCTGAGAAACCCATACAAAGTCCCATGTGCGGGCTGCATGTCTGCTTCAGGTGCGTGAGCACCCCTAAAGGTTCAGAGGATGGCAATTAGCCATGTTTCTTGGGCATGTGCAGTGGCAGAGGACGATGTATAAGTCTGTGGAGCCGGTTTGTGCCTGGTGCGTGGCGCGTGCCTGGTGCACATAGCTGGAAGTTGCACTGTCCTCGTAATCCTGCAGTGTGCACGCAGGGCTTCTGTGCGCAGAAAGTCCGCTGTCGGGAGGTGAGTCAGGGTTGCGGAGCTTGATGGAAATCAACACAGACTGCGCTGATGATCTTCCCCGTTCAGGCTGTTTCCTTCAGTTTGCTCGTGTCGCCGTTCATGGTGTGTCTTGGTCCCAGCACTGCCCGCTCCGGCGAACGCGCTCCGGTGTGGATGAAAAGGATGCAGGCGCTCTCTGGTACTCTGGAGTCCACAGCGCAGTGAAAGTGAGTGGATGGTTATTCTTTCTCATCAGGTCACCAGTGTGGAGAAAGTGGCATAGTTGAGAGACACACCATGCACGTCCAGGGTCACCAATGTGGAAGTAATAGAACAGGCGAGATGCGACGAGCTGGAAGGGTGCAAGGTTATATTTCCTCCAACATAATGAAACACGTTTTGTAGCTTGGTGAGCTACTGCGCCCCTTAGGCATGTGTAACAAGCTCTTTTATATGTTATACAGACAGAGAGAATGCGGGCTGTAAGCCATAATGAAGATCCAAGATGGCGCCCACAGCGGTCGACATGGTGCTTCGCTGCGCTCTTTGTTTGTTTTTGTTTGTCAATTGTGTGTCTGCTTGCACTTATACCCGTGAGGAACTTCTAAATATCAGGACTTTCACCCCCACGGACCTCCTCCCAGTTTTTCTAGCCCCTGCCGCCGATCTGGTTTATTGTTTGGCTCAGAAAGTGAGACGGCGAAAGAGAGGTAGACGAGCGGGCGCTCTCGTGCGGCTTCGCAGGAGAGGCTCGCGAACGGCGCTGCCTGGCATATTTCTGTCCAATACCAACTCTCTCTCTAACAAGGTAGATGAACTGAGACTGTTGATGCGTTTTAAGGACCTCGCCTCCTCAGCTGTCCTCTGCTTTACTGAGACCTGGCTCCGGGAAAATATACCGGACAGCGCGCTGCGCCTCGACGGCTTTCAGCTCTTCCGTGCTGATCGTGACACAGAGCTTTCCGGCAAGACCACAGGAGGCGGTGTCTGCTTCTACATCAACTGCAGCTGGTGCTCTGATGTAACGGTAATTTCCAAACACTGTTCTCCTGCCTTGGAATTTCTTGTTATCAATTGCAAGCCCTTCTATTCCCCGCGGGAGTTTGCTTCTTTCATAATGATCGCTGTGTACGCCCCTCCCGACGCGGACACGCGCGAAGCTCAGCGCGTGCTCGCGGATCACATTCAACACACAGAGCGGAGTTTTCCAGACTCGCTGATTATTGTGGCTGGCGACTTTAATCAGTGCAATCTGAGCCACGATCTCCCCCGCTACAAACAGTTTATTAAATGCCCCACCAGAGGATTAAACACACTGGATCACTGTTACACCACAGTGAAAGACGCATATCGCGCTGTCCCTCGTGCTGCGCTGGGATTATCTGATCACGTGATGGTTCACCTCATTCCCACATACAGACAGAGATTGAAGCTCACTAAACCTGTTGTGAGCACTACGAAGATACGGACCAGTGATGCTGAGGAGAAGCTGGAAACGTGCATGGAAATATCTGACTGGGGCATGCTTAAAGGAGCCACGCATGATCTGGATGAGTACACGGACACTGTGAACTCATATATCCACTTTTGTGAAGAGAACATTCTTCCATCACGCACCAGGGTGAGTTACTCTAATGACAAACCCTGGTTCACAGCTAAGCTCAGACAGATCAGGAAGGAGAAGGAAGCAGCGCTGAAAAGTGGAGACAGGGACTGCTACAGGGAGGTTAAATACCGGTTTAACAGAGAGCTGAAGAGGGCTAAATCTCTATACTCAGAGAGACTCCAGCAGCAGTTCACTGCTAATGATTCGGCTTCCGTGTGGAGAGGACTGAGGCAAATCACCAACTATCGACCTAAGGCTCCTAAAGGTCAGGATGACAAAGCCCTTTGTCAAAGACTGTCCCAACACTATGCCCGTTTTGACACCTCGTCATCTGTGTCCAACTCCCCCCCTCCCTCCAGCTCCACAGCCTCCACATTCCCTACTTCATTTAAGGCACCCCCCCCCTCCTCCCCCCCTCCCCTTATCATCAGTGAGCAGGATGTGCTCAAACAGTTCTCCAGACTGAACCCGCGCAAGGCCCCCGGCCCAGACGGCGTGTCTCCCTCCACCCTGAGACTCTGTGCGAAACAGCTGGCTCCTGTCTTCACAGACATTTTTAACACCTCCCTTAAGTTATGCCACGTGCCGTCCTGCCTCAAATCCTCCACCATCATCCCTGTCCCCAAGAAGCCACGGATCACTGGACTTAATGACTACAGACCTGTAGCGCTCACCTCTGTAGTCATGAAGTCCTTTGAGCGCCTGGTCCTGTCCCACCTCAAGTCCATCACCACCCCTCTCCTGGACCCGCTGCAGTTTGCCTACCGAGCCAACAGGTCTGTAGACAATGCAGTCAACCTGGCCCTCCACTCCATCCTGCAGCACCTGGACTCCCCGGGAACCTACGCCAGGATCCTGTTTGTGGACTTCAGCTCCGCATTCAACACCATCCGCCCCGCTCTGCTCCGGGACAAGCTGTCCCTGCTCAACGTGCCTGACTCCCTCTGCAGGTGGATCATCGACTTCCTGACGGACCGGAGGCAGCATGTGCGGCTGGGAAAGACTGTCTCAGACTATACTAGCATCAGCACCGGATCACCCCAGGGCTGTGTACTTTCTCCCCTACTCTTCTCCCTTTACACCAACTCCTGCACCTCCAGCCACCAGTCTGTCAAGTTGATCAAGTTTGCGGACGACACCACCCTCATCGGGCTCATCTCCAACGGTGACGAGTCCACCTACAGGAGAGAGGTGGCCCAGCTGGCGTCCTGGTGCAGCAATAACAACCTGCAGCTGAACGCTCTGAAGACAGTGGAGATGATTGTAGACTTCAGGAAAGTCACTACTCCTCTGCCCCCCCTCACCCTCTCAGGCTCTCCCATCACCACTGCTGATTCCTTCCGCTTCCTAGGCACTACCATCACCAGGGACCTCAAATGGGAGCTGACCATCAGCTCACTCATCAAAAAAGCCCAGCAGAGGATGTTCTTCCTGCGGCAGCTGAGGAAGCTCAAGCTACCCACCAAGATGTTAGTGCAGTTCTACACAGCCATCATCGAGTCCATCCTCACCACCTCCATAACCGTGTGGTACGCAGGAGCCACTGCCAGGGACAGACTAAGGCTGCAGCGCGTCGTGCGCACTGCTGAGAAGGTGATCGGCTGCAAGCTCCCATCTCTCCAGGATCTGTACATCTCCAGGACCCGGAGGCGTGCTGGCCGGATCATAGCCGATCCCTCACACCCTGGTCACGTACTGTTTGCCCCCCTCCCCTCTGGTAGAAGACTTCGGTCCATCCAGACTAAAACCTCCCGTCACATGAACAGCTTCTTCCCCTCTGCCATTAGACTGCTGAACACTAAGTGACTTATTGACTCTCGTGCACCATGTACAGCAGCTCAACCAGACTCATGTCAATCATCACTGTTTTTCTTCCTGCATTACCGACTGCACTATATAGTTCTCCACAGTATCTGCTGCTGGCTAATATATATTTTAACTGTTGACCAGTATCACTTAATCTTATCCTACACTTTATTACATGTATAGTTTATTTCTCTTATCCTATCATGTTTAATGTTGCAGCATTGTACCGAGACAAATTCCTAGTTTGTGTACTACATGAACAATGGCAATAAACCTGATTCTGATTCTGATTCTGATTCTGATAATCATCAAAATTAAAATAAATAAACACTTGAAATATATCACTGTCTGTGTAATGAATCTATATAATATATGGGTTTCACTTTCTGAAATGAGTGACAAAAAATATTGAACTTTTTCATGATATTCTGTTTTTTGAGATTCACCTGTTTGTCACACTTAAATGTTTCAGATCATGAAACAAATTTAAATACTAGACAAAGATAACACAACACAAAATGCAGTTTTTTAATTAAGCTGTTTATTATTAAGGGTAAAACAAATCCAAACTTACATGGCCCTGTGTGAAAAAGTGACCCCCCCCCCCAGTTAAAACATAAATTAACTGTGGTTTATCACATCTTTGGAAAGCTGGGTTTAATTTCTCTAGCCACACCCAGGCCTGATTGCTGCCACACCTGTTCTCAATCAAGAAATCACTTAAATATGACCTGCCTGACAAAGTGAAGTAGACTAAAAGATCCTCAAAAGCTAGGCATCATGCTGCGATCCAAAGAAATTCAGGAACAAATAAGAAACAAAGTAATTGAGATCTATCAGTCTGGAAAAGGTTATAAAGCCATTTCTAAAGCTTGGGACACCAGGGAACCATAGTGAGAGCAATTATCTACAAATGACGAAAACATGGAACAGTGGTGAATCTTCCCAGGAGTGGCTGGCTGACCAAAATTACCCCAAGAGCGCAGTGATGGCTCATCCAAGAGGGCATAAGAGACCCCACAACAACATCCAAAGACCTGCAGGCCTCACTTTCCTCAGTTAAGGTCGGTGTTCATGATTCCACCATAAGAAAGAGACCGGGCAAAAATGGCCTGCGTGGCAGAGTTCCAAGACGAAAACCACTGCTGAGCAAAAAGAACATAAAGGCTCAGCTCAGTTTTGCCATAAAACGTCTTGATGATCCCCAAGACTTTGGGGAAAATACTCTGTGGACTGACAAGACAAAAGTTGAACTTTTTGGAAGGTGTGTGTCCCATTACATCCAGCGTAAAAATAACACAGCATATCAGAAAAGGAACATCATACCAGCAGTAAAATATGGTGGTGGTAGTGTGACGGTCTGGGGTCTTTTTGCTGCTTCAGGACCTGGAAGACTTGCTGTGATAAATGGAACCATGGATTCTGCTGTCTACCAAAAAATCCTGAAGGAGAATGTCTGGACATCTGTTCATGACCTCAAGCTGAAGCGCACTTGGGTTCTGCAACAGGGCAGTGATCCAAAACACACCAGCAAGTCCACCTCTGAATTCCTAAAGAAAAACAAAATGAAGACTTTGGAGTGGCCTAGTCAAAGTCCTGACCAGAATTCAATTGAGATGCTGTGGCATGACCTTAAAAAGGCGGTTCATGGGACTTCCGGGAAGATGGCGGAGAGACATAACGCTTGAACAGAGAGCTCTCCCTAGCCGGATTAAAAATCATCGGTAAATGGCCAACTCGACATAAGCGGATCAATAAACTAAGGGATGAAAACACGAAGGAGCCGGGCACAAGGACAAAAGCAGGGTAAAATTAAAGAATTCCTCTCCAACAACGCAGGAAAAACCACTGAACACGAGGCCCAAAAAAACGAGGTGTCTATAGCAGAGAAAATGGAAGACGCAAAACTCGATACCATGAACACTGGCATCGCCAGTTTGGGTAAAGAGTTGAGAGACTTCAAGCGGCAGCTACAGCAGGATTTAGCGGCTCTTAAGGAGGAGCTGAAAAAAGAGATTAAGGAGGAAATTATGGGCCTCCGAAGAGAAATGGAGCGCAAGCTAGCAGAAAACATGGAGGAGCTGCGCTCCCAGCGGGCGTGTATGACAGAAGCGCAGGCCCGAATATTGGAGCTGGAAGATTGGAAGAGCGAGGCAAACGAACAGCTACAGACCCTGACGGCGCAAACGCAGAGGATGCAGGAGAAAATAAACGACTTGGAGAGCAGGTCCAGAAGAAGCAATATACGCATCTTTGGAATTCCGGAGGGCATTGAAGGCAACTCGATGACGAAATTCATGGATCAGTTCTTAAAAAAAGAGCTGGAACTGCCCGGAGAAGCGGATCTGCAGATTCAACGAGCGCACAGAGCCCCGGCACAGAACCCGAAGCCAAACTCTCCACCCAGGTCAGTTGTGGTAAACTTTGTGAAATATGACATAAAGGAAAGAATCCTGACACAAGCATGGAAAAAAAAGATACGAATCAGTGACAAACAGGTATTCTTTGACCATGACTACCCGACAGAAATTGTGCAGCAGCGGAAGAAATATGCCAACATTAAAAAAACGCTGAAAGAGAAAAAAATTAGATTCCAAACGCCACTAACGAAAATGAGGATTCATTGGGAGGACGGCGTAAGAACCTACAACACGGCCAGAGAGGCAGCGTGGGATATGATGGAGCGGGGCCTTGTGGTGAGCGTGCCGGAGGAAACGGCTGGAGCAGCGGCGGCCCTGAACGCATCACGACAGCCGGAGTGGAGACGAGTGAACGGCGGAAGAAGGGGGAGAGACGTAGAGCAGCGGGCCCAGGAAAAACTACAAGGCTTTCAACTGAAAGCCTAGATCATAACAAAGATTAAGAAAGGCACAGAAGAAATGAAGGCCAAGAAGACAAGGTAAAAGAGAAACAGACGGCTAGGAGAGGTTTAAGTGATATTTGTTGGACATTTCTAGACTAATGACTATTACTTGGATAGTAACTAGAGGTCTAGGGAGGGCCCTTCACTCTGTGAGGACATTCCCTCCACCCACCAACAGGGACCAGTGGGCAGAAGAAAGGCCCAAAGTATGGAGGTCGAGATTCTTTTAATGTGTTTTTATATAAATATGTGTTATTTTTGTTGTTAAAGGGGCTAGGAGCACAAGTTAAAAAAATGGAAAAACATGAATATGGGTAAAAATCTTAAGATAATGACACTAAACGTGAATGGTCTGAACTCACCTGTTAAAAGGGAAAGAATAATAAGAAAATTCAAGAAGGAAAAAGCTGAAATTATATTTATGCAAGAGACACATTTGAGCAAGACAGAACATGTGAAACTAAAGAGATTTGGCTATAAGAACTCCTACTACAGTTCATTTAAGGGAGGAGCTAAAAGGGGGGTTATGATACTAATTTCAAACAAAATACAATTTGAAAGTGAACAGGAAATCCAGGATAAAGAAGGCAGGTATGTAATAATAAAGGGAAGAATAGATGGTATGCAGATCACATTAGTGAACATCTATGCCCCACCAGAAAGTGACAAGGGTTTTTTTCAACACCTGTTTGATCTCATAGCAACACACAGTGAAGGAGTCCTAATTTGTGGAGGAGACTTAAATGCTGTCATGGATCATGAAGTTGATACAACAAGTGTTAAGAAGACAAAAAAACATGTAACAAAGTTCATAAGAACCTCACTGGCAGAAATGGGTATGGTAGACATATGGAGGGACCTGCACCCACTCGAAAAAGACTATACACATTATTCAGCAGTCCATAAAGTACACTCTAGAATAGATTACTTCCTTATGAATGAAGGTGGCAGACACAGGGTGAGAAATTGTTGGATTGGAGGGGCAGAAATATCAGATCATAATCCTATATAATAATACATCTAATACATCTCTCGGCGCCACACCAGTCGGCTGCCTTTTGCAACAGCGGCTCGATTCCGAGTTTTTTTTTTTCCCTTCCTCTCTCTTTTGATCACTTTTTTTTTTTTTTTTCACCCCACTTATATCACGGACACACAGATCGTCCCAAATGTCTCCTGAGCCGGTGGACGGAGCCACTGTTTATAGCAGGATTCGATACAACAGGGAAGAGCTGCTAGCATTTAACCGCCACCCGGTCCCACTGGAAAAACTCGACATACCGAGAGAACTGAGGCGAAAACGCCGCGGCTGCCGGGCTGGAGTAAGGCGGAGGACAAAAAATATAAGGTACAGACCCTCCCTTCCATCTGTTGTCATGGGAAATGTACGGTCGATACTGGGAAAGTTAGATGAGCTAGCGGCTATCTCCCGTTATGATAGCACTTACCGGGAGTGCTCTCTCCTTTTGTTTACTGAGACGTGGCTAACTGAACTAGCAGCAGATGCTAACATTGAGCTGGAGGGTTTTCACATGATACGAGCTGACCGAACACCAGAGAGTGGCAAAACTAGGGGCGGTGGAGTGATAATGTATGTTAACAACAACTGGTGCAGACCGGGACATATCACTGTTAAACAACGACACTGCAGCAAAGACATTGAGTTGCTAGCTGTTAGCATGAGGCCTACATATCTCCCGAGAGAACACTCACACGTGATCTGCATTGTTGTTTATGCAAATCCGACGGCGAACGCTGGGACAGCGCGTGACGTCATCCATTCAGTAACCAGCAGGCTGCAGACAGAACACCCAGATGCTCTTCTCCTCATCTCAGGCGATTTCAACCACGTTTCACTGTCTCCCATTCTGCCCACTTTCACCCAGTATGTCACATGCCACACTAGAGACAATAAAACACTGGATTTGTTCTACGCAAACACTAAGGAGGCGTACACCTCATCACAACTCCCCCCACTTGGGAGATCGGATCACAACTTGGTTCATCTCCGACCGGTGTACAAACCCCTAGTGCACAGACAACCTCCGGCCATGCACACTGTGGAGTTATGGTCTGAGGAGACAATGGACACTCTAAAGGACTGTTTTGAAGCCACTGCCTGGAAGCAGCTCTGCGATCCACATGGTGAGGACATCGATGGCCTCATTCACACCTTCACGGGCTACCTCAGCTTCTGTGTGGACAAATCCGTTCCCACCAAGACCATACGGCGTCACTCAAACAACAAACCCTGGATCAACCCTGAGATAAAAACACTTCTGAGAGAGAAGAAGAGGATCTTCAGGTCGGGGAACAGGGAGATGCTGAAGTCCGTACAGAGGGAGCTGAGGAGAAAGATCAGAGAAGGCAAGGACAGCTTCAGGAAGAAGATGGAGGACAAGCTGCAACAGAGCGACATCAGCGGGGTCTGGAGAAACCTCAAAACCATCTCGGGGCTCCAGAATACCTGTGTGTGTGTGTGTGTGTGTATATATATATTTTATAGTAATATGTACATATGTATATTAGCTGCTCTTGCTTGCTTGTTTTTTTTCTTGCCTTCTGATTGTTGCTCTGAGTGTTGCTATCCCTGTGCTGTTGCAATCCTGGAATTTCCCCGTTGTGGGACTAATAAAGGCTTATCTTATCTTATCTTATCTTATATACATGGAAATATATCTAAACAATAGAAAACGACAAACAACATGGAAACTTAATGTAGGACTGTTAAATGATGAGAAAATGAAAGAAAGAATAAAAATAAACATAAACGAGTATATCCAAGAGAATGACAATGAAGAAGTGGACCCAACAATACTATGGGACGCACTAAAAGCCGTGTTAAGAGGTAAATTAATTGTTGAAACAGGAAAAGCAAATAAGACTAAACTGGAAGCGTATGAACAAAGATGTGAGAGACTGAGGGAATTAGAACGTAAACATCAAAGCACAAATGATCCAAAAATATATCAAGAAATTAAAGAAGAAAAAACAAAGATAAAAGAAACACAAATGGATGAAATTGAAAGGAAAAATAGATATCTAAAGCAAAAATATTATGAAACGGGACCAAAAGCCACAAAACTGCTGGCAAAACGGTTAAGAAAACAACAAACAATGAATAATGTATATAAGATTAAGGACCCCATCACAAATAAAACCACAGTTAACCCAGAAAACATCGAAGAAATATTCCATAATTTCTACCAAGAACTATACTCGCAACCTGAAGAAACAAATACTAAAGATATTAAAAAATTTCTAGGCACATTGGACCTGCCATCAATAGGAAATCAACAAA
Source organism: Pholidichthys leucotaenia (assembly GCA_020510985.1). Classification (NCBI taxonomy): domain Eukaryota; kingdom Metazoa; phylum Chordata; class Actinopteri; order Cichliformes; family Pholidichthyidae; genus Pholidichthys; species Pholidichthys leucotaenia. The sequence goes on along the minus strand of CM035848.1, from coordinate 119,100,734 downwards.
ATGAAAAGCTAACAGCAGAAATAACAACACAAGAGATTAGAGATGTGATTAAGTCACTTAAAAACGGTAAATCACCAGGTAGTGATGGATACCCCTCTGAGTTTTACAAACTGTTTATAGAAGAACTCACGCCACAGCTCCTAAAGTCATTTAATTGGACTCTCTTTATTAAATGTAGATTATAAAATATATACAACAATTATATGTAAACGAATAAAGACATTCTTGACGGAATTGATAGAAGATGATCAAACTGGTTTCATAGAGGGACACCAAACACATGACAATATCAGGAGAACAATACATATAATTAACCAAATACATAAAGAAAAGAAAAGCGCAGTAATAATGAGTTTAGACGCAGAAAAAGCATTTGACAGGGTTAACTGGAAATTCCTATATAGTGTACTGGAGCGCTTTGGATTTAACGAAAAATCAGTACAATGCATAAGGACGCTGTATCAAGAACCTGTGGCATGAATCAAGATAAACGGTAGCTTAACAGACAAAGTAAATATACAAAGATCAACTAGGCAGGGATGCTGCTTATCGCCCACCTTGTTTGCTCTGTTCATAGAACCACTGGCTCAAGCGATACGACAGAATAAGAAATTAAAAGGTATAACAATAAAGGGGGCGGAACACAAGATTGGGCTATTTGCAGACGATATTATAGTTTACCTTGAACAACCAGATGAATCAATAATGGAAATGATGAACTTGATAGAAAATTTTGGAAAATTATCAGGATACAAGATAAACATAACAAAAACACAAATACTGACATTCCACTATAACCCTCTAAACCAGATAACTGATAAGATCAAACTAAACTGGAAACAAAAAGAAATAAAATACCTTGGAATGAACATACCTAAAGATCTAAGCAAAATATATAAAGCAAACTATGATAGGTTGGAACAAGAAATAAAAAAAGATATTGATAGATGGTCAATCTTAAATATGGATCTGAATTCAAAAATTGAGACAGTCAAAATCAGCATGCAACCTAGATTACTTTATCTCTTCCAGGCTCTACCAACAGAGATTCCAAATGCCCAGTTCTCAAAGTGGGACAGGATGATATCGAGATTTGTTTGGGGAGGTAAAAAGCCAAGAGTGAAATATAAAACTCTCCAGTTACCAAAAGAGAAAGGAGGCATGGGCCTACCGAGTCTAAAGGAATATTACTACTCAGCACAAATAAGATATATCATATGTTGGTGCGACGAGGGATATGAGGCAAAATGGAAAGAAATGGAAAAGGAAATTGAGGGACTCCCAGTACAAAGCATAATAGGAGATAAAGATGCATATAAGCAAATCAAACAAATAAACCCTATCACTAAATTTACTTTAGAACTGTGGTATAAAATAGTACAAAAGTATAATATAAAGGAAGACATAAAACTATTGAAATGGGTAGCATTTGACAGTCAGTTTGAACCGGCAAAACAAGATAGGGGATACAAAAATCTGGTGAACAAGGGAATCACAGCATGGGGCAATATCGGAAAAAAAGATCTCGGGAGCTTTGTAAACATCAGGAGAAAATTTAAACTAGAAAGATCGGAATTTTTCAGATATCTGCAGATGAGAGATTATTATATGAAGAAGATTAGGCATAACCTCCAAACAGATGTGAGCGAAATTATACAACTCATTTTAAGCTCATATACAGGAAATAAAATAAGAACTATTTCAAAGCTATATCAGAAACTTATGGCAAACAATCATACAAGTAACTATATAAAGGAGAAATGGGAGAAAGAGCTCAATTTAAACATAACAGAAGAAAGCTGGCAGGAAATATGGAAAACACAACACACATCAACAAATTCAAGGACATGGAGGGAATTTGGATGGAAAAACCTGATTCGCTTTTTCATTACACCACAGATTCAAGGAAAATATACAAATACCCAGTCTTTATGCTGGAGGGGATGTGGGGCTCAAAATGCAGACCACTCACATATGTTTTGGAAATGCTGCAAAATATCATCATTCTGGAAATCTATACATGTGACAATACAGAGGATATTAGGATATAATATACCAATGAACTGTAACCTGATGTACTTATGTGATCTTAAAAGAGACAATGTTATACAGGCTGAGGACAGATATCTAGTTAAAATCTTGTTGATTGCATGTAAAAAAAACAATCACAAAAAAATGGCGATCAGAAGTTCTTCCTGACCAAGAGCAATGGACTGACATTGTTGAGGACATACGTATGATGGAAAAACTAACATATCGACAAAGAATGCAAGAAGGACTATGGGAAAAAACATGGCGGAAATGGACACACTACAAAGTGCAACAACGAGGCAGAAATTGAAAGAATAACCAAAGACGCTGGAAAAACCAGAAGAATTAAGAGATGGAAACTAAAAACTTGATGCTCCAACATTTATCCCCCCCCCCCCTTTTTCTTTTTCTTTTTTTTTTCTTTTTCCTTACCCTAGCCCCTTTGTTTTTTAAATGTAGAATGTGATCTGAATGCATTATATATGATGAAAAATGAATAAAAATCTAAGTTACAAAAAAAAAAAAGGCGGTTCATGCTCGAAAACCCTCCAATGTGGCTGAATTACAACAATTCTGCAAAGATGAGTGGGCCAAAATTACTCCACAGCACTGTAAAAGACTTATTGCCAGTTATCGCAAATGCTTGATTGCAGTTGTTGCTGCTAAGGGTGTCCCAACCAGTTATTAGGTTTAGGGGGCAATCACTTTTTCACACAGGGCCATGTAGGTTTGGATTTTTTTCACCCTTAACAATAAACACCACTTAAAAACTGCATTTTGTGTTTACTTGTGTTATCTTTGTCTAATATTTAAATTTGTTTGATGATCTGAAATATTTAAGTGTGACAAACATACAACAAAAATGAGAAATCAGGAAGGGGGCAAACACTTTTTTACACCACTGTAAATTAACAAAATATTCATTAAACGCATTGGAGACCAAGTTATTTTCAATGATTATTCCATTCCATCTGAATTTAAATAAAAAAATGTTGTTGGAATGTCGTTTTCTGTTCTTTGCTATATCATTTCACACCTTCCATATATTACATGTAGTAGTTTTGTTATTTTCTAATAATTTAGTTGTTTTTTGTTTTTGTTTTTTACTTGATCTCAAGATACTGAGTTTATTTTTAAGTTTTTGAGTTTTGAGATTTTTTTTTTAAGTCTTGTATTTCTTTTCAGCTTCCACAGTTCTTAGTTTCAGAAATATTTTGTATAACAACTTTTTTTTTTACAAGCATTTTGCAGGCCCTTGGTGATCCAAGGCTTATCTCTGTATTTAATTTTACTTTCCTTTACCACTAGAGGGCAATGTTTATTATATTGTTTGGATAAAATAGATACAAATTCTCCAGATGCTGTGTCAATGTCATCAACATAAATATTACTCCAGTCTTGTATTCTTAGATCATTTCTAAGATGGTTGATTGTGGTTTAAAAACCTTATCCATTTCAACTTTATGTGTTATACCAGTACTTGAAGAAACAAAAACAGGCAGATAGTCTGTCACATCAGAGAGAAGGGTTATACTTGTACACACCCCTAATCTCATTTTGACAGGTGCCACGCCCCCTTTGACCTGACCTGCCCCTGCCCCCATTACCTCGCATAATTAGGTTGTCAAACAAAAGTGTTTTGAAAACATGACCTGTGACCTTGTGTAGGTTGTCAATCAAAAGTGCTTTGAACTTCTTGTCAAACTGACAGATTGTGTTTTTAATCTATTGTCCACATGTGTTTTAGGGTTAAGATGGGGTTAATGATGACAAGAAGTCTTGGGGTACAGGCTGTACACACGCTGCAGGACCTAAGGTAGACTTTTGTGTGACAATACCACAAATTAGATTATCACAAAACACCAAGTTAGCACTGACCAAAAGAATAAGATTCTGGAAGATTAGACATTTGAGCTGTCTACAAAAGCACACACACACACACACTGACCAAGTCAGAAATCTGCAACATCATCTTCTGCACATTCAGAAAAAGGGTTTTAGAGGCAGACTGACCAGAGCAAACAGGCCTATTTGGTCTTAATGACCCAAAGCACACTGAAAAAAACAGGTAAATGTCCTGCATGTACAACTGTAGTGAGACCTTGGTCTGCACTGCTGCCAACAAAACAGACACACAAATACACACGGTAGTTTCAAGTTGATTTTAACATTTGCTGTGGCAGTGTAGAGTTTCAGAGCACATTAGTCAGGTGTCTCTCACAGTATGTCAGCTTGCAGAAGTCAAAAACACAGGCACACAAACACACAGTTAAAATATCCTTGACCATTCTCTTAGTCAAAAGAGAGAGGAATATCTCTTCTGAGTGACTAGGATGTTTGCTGAGCTTTCCTAAGCATGTGCCGCCTTGAAAACAAACATTTGAGCTCTGTCTACAAACACGCACAAAGAGTTCAAGATGCATGAACAAATTGAGAATGAATATCTTATTGGACTGTTGCAACAGCACTGCTACACAGTGTACACGCTGACAACAAGACTTCAGAGATGTTGTCCCTGTTTAAGAGTGAATATGAGCCGCTTAACTATGCCCGGCAGCTGAAAGAGAGACTAGAGGCTTTCACACAGGACTTTCTGCCCCACATGAAGGAAGAAAAAAGGGTTTACATTTTAAAATGACCATACAGCAGCCTTCTAAGGATTGTCTGCATGAAACAATTATGTAAAACTCCACCCCAAAAAACTTTTATCTGTATGCTTGTGGCGATTAGAGTTTATTTTATGCTCATACTAGGAAATTTAACATTTCTCCTATAAAAGCATTTTATATTTTGTGTTTACATTTTAAATGACCATACAACAGTCTTCTAAGGATTGTCTGCATGAAGCAATTCTGTAAACCCCCCCCCCAAAAAAAACAACTTTCAGCTGTATGCTTGTGGCGATTAGATTTTATTTTATGCTGATACTAGGAAATTTAACATTCCTTGGCTGACACCCCCAAGGGCCTTAAACAACACCCCCCCCCCCTTCACTCACACACACAAACAAACACACATCAGTCACAGTGGTCATTCACATTACAAAGCCCCCCCCACACACACACACACACACACTGTCCCTCGAAACAGCTTTGTCGGGGGTGAAATGTATTGAGGTTAAAGAGAAACATAGGCTAAATCATGGGAGGAAAAAAATAAGCTTTTGAATCATTAAATATAGTTTTGATGGCTATCCCAGAGATTTTCTTGTAATGAAATGATGCAAGTGGATAATTTTACAAAGTTGACCATTGCACAACTTCTTACAGAGTATACAGTGGGGGAAATAATTATTTGATCCCCTGCTGAATGTGTAAGTTTATCCCCTTACAAAGAAATGAACAGTCCATAATATGTTATAGTTGGTTTATTTTAACAGAGAGAGAGACAGAAGATCAACAAAAAAATCCAGGAAAAAAGTTTCAAATAAGGGTTATAAATTAATTTGCATTTGATCAAGGGAAATAATTATTTGACCCCCAAAATGTGACTTAGTACTTGGTGGAGAAACCCTTGTTGGCAAGCACAGAGGTCAGACGTTTCTTGTAGCTGGTCACCAGGTTTGCTCACATCTCAGGAGGGATTTTGGTTCACTCCTCTTTACGGATATTCTCCAAATCCTGAAGGTTTTGAGGCTGTTGCTTGGCAGCTCAAAGTTTCAGCCCCCTCAGCAGCACCATAACCGTGTCTCCTGGGTCAGAAGGCCACTTGCATTTTTCAGCGTCAGTCAGTCATTCAAACAGTTTCGTGCTATTTAAAAGTTTTTGACATGGTTAGGGACCCAGGAGATAGACGCTGACACGAGTAGATATTAGACAATTATTCTTTATTGATATAATGTGTGTGTAGTGCGTGAGTGAGTGAGTGCGTGGCTGTCTGGTCACTGAAGCTGAGCATATCCTGCGGCGACCTGGCAACCCTGGAACACACAAGCACAAACAATTACTGCTGTTCATTAGGATGAGAGACTTGAAGCTTGTGATGCTTACATGCAGGCGCCACAGAGTAAATCCTGCTGGCTCCGAGTGCCCGTGCGATGTGGTGCTCATGGTGCTCGACGTAGCAGAGGTGAGGAGGAACTCCGAGGAGGAGGAGATGGTGTCCCGTCAGCTGGGGAGGTTAGTCCGCCACCAGGGAGGTCCACCTCTGCACAGGGGAAAAGGCTAGGAGAGGATGAGTGCTGAGGTTGCTTACTTGGCTTGGCTTGACGTGAAGTCCTGGTCTTGGCTTTGGCTTGAGTTCGTAATCTCGGCGCATTGCTGGGCAAAGGTGACAGACGACTCCGTGCCGAGCAGTCTGCGGTTCTGGCTTTTAAAGCCCGCTGATTGCCTCCTCCCGGTGTGTGCGCAGCTGCTGCTGCTGATGATGATGACGATGACGGCCCAGTGGCCGCCATGACAGTACTCCCCCCTCTAGAGGTGCCTCCAGGCACCTGCCCAATCCTACCTGGATGTGCCCGATGGAAATCGCGGATCAGCTGCTTGTCGAGGATCAACGCTGGGCGAATCCAGGAGCGATGCTCAGGACCAAACCCCTCCCAGTCCACCAAATACTGAAGGCCCCGACCCCGCCGGCGGACATCCAAGATGGCAGTCACCCCCCAGGCCGGATGGCCGTCGATCATCCTCGGGGGGGCAGGAGCTGCGGGGGGTGGGCACAGAGGGTCAGAGATGCACGGCTTGACCTGGGAGATGTGAAAGGTGGGGCAGATGCACATGGAAGGGGGGAGAACAAGACACACAGACACAGGGTTGACAATACGAGAAATGACATAAGGGCCGTTGAAGCACTTGGTTAATTTGCGCTTCTCGGCCGGCACACTGATGTTCCTAGTGGACAACCAAACTTTCTGACCCACCTTATAGTCCGAGGCAGGTCTCCTGTGGTGGTTGGCCACCTGAATGTTGCGTTCCGTGGTCCTCAGAAGGGCTCTGCGGGTGATTAGATTAGATTAGATTAGATTCAACTTTATTGTCATTACACATGTATGAATACAAGGTAACGAAACACAGTTTAGCATCCAATCAGAAGTGCAAAGGACAGCAGTGCAGTATATACGGTAATTAACATTATGTGCAATTTAAGCAAATATATGCAAATATATGCAGAAGTGCAGAAAGTTAAGAGTACTGTTATGTGCAAATAATGTACAGTAAGTTAGATGGGCAGTTATGTACAGGTGAGGATGGTAAGAGATGATGGTAAGAGAGTCAGCGGGGAACTAAGTTCAATAACGTGACAGCTGTTGGAAAGAAACTGTTCCTAAACCTGCTGGTTCTAGTCCGAAGGCTTCTGAAACGCCTTCTGGAGGGGAGAAGCTGGAACAGTCCATGAGCAGGATGGTTGGAGTCCCTAAGAATGCTGCGTGCCCGGCGCAGACATCTTTTCCTGTAGACGTCATCTATAACTGGAAGTGGAGTTCCTGTGATGCGTTGGGCGGTTTTCACCACCCACTGCAGCGCCTTACGGTCAGCGACAGAGCAGCTCCTATACCAGACTGTGACACAGTTGGTCAGGGTACTCTCTATCACGCAGCGGTAGAAGTTGCCCAGGATGTCAGTTGACAGATGGTTCTTCTTCAGTGTCCTCAAGAAGAAGAGGCGCTGATGGGCCTTCTTGATCAGGCTGGTGGTGTTAACTGACCAGGACAGGTCCTCCGAGATGTGGATCCCCAGGAATTTGAAGCTGGGGACACGTTCAACAGCTATGCCATTGATATGGATGGGGTCATGTGTCTCTCCCCTCTCCTTCCTGTAGTCCACTATGAGCTCCTTGGTTTTGCTGGTGTTAAGGAGCAGGTTATTGTCAGAGCACCAAGTAGCCAAGTGCTCAACCTCTGCCCTGTAATCTGATTCATCGTTGTCTCTGATGAGTCCAATCACCGTGGTGTCATCTGCGAACTTTATGATGGAACTGGATCCATACATAGGCCTGCAGTCATGGGTGAAGAGGGAGTAGAGGAATGGACCAGACCCGCCGACAACGCCTGGCGTGGACTTGCACTGAAGGAAACGCTACCTCCTTCTCCTCCTTCGGGAACAATGGTGGATCAAATCCTAGTGATGCCTTGAAAGGGGACTTCCCCGTAGCAGAGGACACCGTGGTGTTATGGGCGTACTCAATCCAAGGTAGATACGTGCTCCAAGAAGAGGAGCAGGAGGAGATGACACAGCGCAGTGCAGCCTCCAGCTCCTGATTTGCACGCTCGCACTGGCCGTTGCTCTGCGGGTGGTACCCAGAGGAGAGGCTAGCCGTGGCCCCCAGCACCGTGCAGAACGCCTTCCAGACTTGGGATACAAACTGTGGTCCTCGGTCCGAAACGATGTCAGTGGGGATTCCGTGAAGACGGACCACATGTTGGACGAGAAGGTCCGCCGTCTCCTGCGCCGAAGGCAGGCCTCGGAGAGGCACAAAATGGGCCGCCTTTGAAAAATGGTCCATTATCGTCAAAACTGTCGTGAAATGATCAGAGGGAGGTAGGCCGGTTATGAAGTCCATGGTTACGTGGGACCACGGGCAAGAAGGAACGGGCAAAGGGTGCAGAAGACCCTCCGGGGGCATGATGATGTTTTCCCAGTAGTGCACTGGGCGCAGGCCCGGACATAGCTGTTGACATCCTTTCTCAACCCTGGCCACCAGAAGGTCCTCTGGAGAAGATCAGTGGTTCGGCCCACTCCTGGATGGCACGCCAGCTTGGACGCGTGGCCCCATTCAATTACCTGACCCCTGACAGAGCGAGGAACGAACAGATGCCCCGGGGGGCCCCCACCCGGATCAGGCTCCGTCTCCTGCGCACTTCTGACCTTTTCGTGGATCCCCCAAGACAGCGCACCCACCACACAAGAAGACGGCAGGATGGTCACCTCCTGCTCTTCGGTGGATGGTGCGTCGAACTGCCGCGAGGGGGCGTCAGGCTTGCCATTCTTGCTCCCCGGCCGGTAGGTGATGGTGAAATTAAACCGGCTGAAGAAAAGAGACCAGCGGGCCTGGCGTGCGTTCAATCGCTTGGCCGTCCTGAGGTACTCAAGGTTATGGTGGTCAGTCCAAACGACGAACGGCTGGGCAGCCCCCTCCAGCCAGTGTCTCCACTCCTCCAGGGCGAGTTTCACGACCAGCAGCTCCCTGTCTCCAATGCAGTAATTTCTCTCAGCGGGCGTCAGGCAGTGGGAGAAGTATGCACACGGTCGAATCTTGCCATCCACTGGAGAGCACTGGGAGAGAACGGCCCCAACCCCTGAATCCAAAGCATCCACCTCCACCAGGCACTGCAGCTCCGGGTCCACCTGGGTCAGCATGCGGGCCGAAGCAAACTCCTCCTTCAGTCTCCCGAACGCTGCGGCAGCCTCCTCATTCCAACGAAAGGGGACCTTAAGGGAAGTGAGAGCAGTCAGGGGACAGGCAATGTTCCCAAAATTGGGCACGAAGCGACGGTAGAAATTGGCAAAGCCCAGGAACCCCTGTAGCTGTTTCCTGGACTTGGGCGTGGGCCAATCCACCACCGCCTTGACCTTGGCCGGGTCGGGGAGCACCTGATTCCGGGCGATGATAAGCCCAAGGAAGGAGGTCCGGTCAGTGTGAAATTCGCACTTTTCTGTCTTGACGAACAGCTGGTTCTCCAGGAGGCGCTGCAGGACCCATCGCACATGCACCTGGTGCTCCTCCAACGTGCGTGAGAAGATGAGGATGTCATCGAGGTAGACGAACATGAAGAAGTTGAGAAAATCCCGGAGAACGTCATTTATCAAGCGTTGGAACACGGCCGGAGCGTTGGTTAACCCAAACGGCATCACCAGATATTCGAAGTGGCCGCTTGGGGTCCGGAAAGCCGTCTTCCATTCATCGCCCTCTCTGATGTGCACCAGGTGGTACGCGTTCCGCAGGTCTAGCTTAGTGAACCAGGACGCCCCCTGGAGGGAGTCAAAGGCGGTGTTCATCAAAGGCAGTGTATATTTGTCCTTGACCGTGATTTCGTTGAGGCCCCGGAAGTCGATGCAGGGGTGCAGCGAACCGTCCTTCTTTCCCACAAAGAAGAACCCTGCACCCACGGCCGAGGACGAAGGATGAATAATTCCAGATGCCAGAGACTCCTTGATGTATGTATCCATGGCCTCACGCTCCGGGGCGGACAGGCTGTATAGGCGGCTCGCCGGAAGAGGGGCCCCAGCCTTGAGGTTGATCGCACAGTCATAAGGACGGTGGGGGGGAAGGGACAGCGCCCGTGACTTGCTGAACACTGGCCCCAGGTTGTGGTAGACTTCAGATACCTTGGACAGGTCCAGGGGTGGCGTCGAAGGTAGCGGCACCGAGACCGAGGGGGCATACGCCGCAGATTGGAGGCAGGCACTCAGACAGAACGAACTCCACGCTGTAGCCGGAGCCAGGGGTACCCCAGGATGACGGGTGAGGAGGAGATGGGCAAAATCAGAAACCGAATTTCCTCTCGGTGATTCTCAGAGACTATTATAGACACAAGGGCTGTCTGATGGGAAACAGATGTCAAAGACGCCTTGGATAAGGTGACGAGATTGACAGGAGGACATAGAGGTTGACAGCTGAGGCCCATCTGGGTTGCCAGGTCTCTGGAGATAAAGTTTTGCTCAGCTCCAGAGTCAACTAAGGCATGTGTGGAGTGTTCTTTGTGTTTATGGAGTAGCCTAATTGGGATGCGGCAACTAGTGAGGGGCTTTTTCTGGTTCTTGTCCGTGAATCCCCCTACTGTGATCCACGGACCTCCCCTTTTAACCGGTTCGGGCATTCAGCAACCCCATGAGACCCATTGCCACAATAAAAACACAGGCCTAGATCCCTGCAGCGCTGTCTTTCAGCCGCTGAAACTCCCGATTGCCCTATAATCATATCCTCCTGCTCCGGAAGTTCCTCTGACGGGGGCAGAGCGAGGAGGGAAGGCCTAGCGGAGCGAGGGTGGGGTTTACTCGAACGAGGGGCTGTCCGCCGTTCGGACGCTCGCTCCTTTAGCCTACTATCCAAGCTGATGGTGAGGGAAATTAACTCCCCTAACTTGTCTGGTTTGTCCCGTGCCGCTAGCTCATCTTTCAGCTCGGAGCTAAGACTGTGGAGAAAGATACCACAAAGTGCTGGCTCCCCCCACCCAATCTCAGTGGCTAACACCCGGAAGTCAATGGCGTAATCGGTGGCAGATCTACTGCCCTGCCGAAGACTTAACAGCCGTTCGGTTAACACCGCGCCCCGGTCTGTATGATCAAACACCTCCATAAACTCTGCCACGAACTGCTGGTAAGTCAAAACAGGAAAACTTGGTTTAGCCATAAGTGTGTAAGCCCAGTCTAAGGCTCTACCCCCCAACAGGTTGGTGATATACCCTATTTTACTCTGATCAGTGGCAAAGTCCTCCGGGATGCGGAGAAACACTGACTCGCATTGGAGTATAAACCCTCGCGCTTTCCCCGAGTTTTCCGTTAAAGCAGGCGGGGGTTGGCATGGGAGTGAGACGATGTGTAGATGGTGCATTCGCTTGGCTAGTAGGAGCGGCTACGGGGGCTGGAAAAACCCCGGTCGCCGGGGGGAATGTCTGGTGTCCTTCCAGACGGTCCAGCCGGCTGTTAACCTGTGTTAATTGGTTTAGAATGACTGTCTGCTGGTGTGCAATCATATCTACTCGAGCGCTAAGAGTGTTTAGGCGGCGCGACAGCACGCTGTCAGCTGGGTCAACTTGACGGAGTTGTACTGACATGGTTAGGGACCCAGGAGACAGACGCTGACACAAGTAGATATTAGACAATTATTCTTTATTGATACAATGTGTGTGTAGTGCGTGAGTGAGTGAGTGCGTGGCTGTCTGGTCACTGGAGCTGAGCGTATCCTGCGGCGACTTGGCAACCCTGGAACACACAAGCACAAACAATTACTGCTGTTCGTTAGGATGAGAGACTTGAAGCTTGTGATGCTTACATGCAGGCGCCACAGAGTAAATCCTGCTGGCTCCGAGTGCCCGTGCGATGTGGTGCTCGTGGTGCTCGACGTAGCAGAGGTGAGGAGGAACTCCGAGGAGGAGGAGATGGTGTCCCGTCAGCTGGGGAGGTTAGTCCGCCGCCAGGGAGGTCCACCTCTGCACAGGGGAAAAGGCTAGGAGAGGATGAGTGCTGAGGTTGCTTACTTGGCTTGGCTTGACGTGAAGTCCTGGTCTTGGCTTTGGCTTGAGGTCGTAATCTCGGCGCATTGCTGGGCAAAGGCAACAGACGACTCCGTGCCGAACAGTCTGCGGTTCTGGCTTTTAAAGCCCGCTGATTGCCTCCTCCCGGTGTGTGCGCAGCTGCTGATGATGATGATGACGATGACGGCCCAGCGGCCACCATGACAGTTTTTTTTTTCCCCGATGATCCAAACAATATTTTTTTCTCTGACAACACCACATTTCACAAAGGACTAAGCATCGCAATGTAGATTTCTTTTTGGATTTTGTACAAAAGCAAAACTCGCAACTTATGTCTATCACAGCACGCGGTTCAATTAAGTTGTCCGCACAGACAGCGCAAATTTTTTGGTCAACCACCAAGCTCCAGAATAGTTTCTGGTTAATATTTTGAAATATCCTTCTTTCTCACAAAAAAAAAAAAACAAAAAAAAAAACCACCCAAACAATTTTTGATACAAAACAACAACCTTGCAGTATTTTACTGACAGGCATATGCAGTCAAAGCCTCAAGTGTACAGAAAAAAAATGCATCTGCATGAACCTCAAGTACTTTGTTTTTGTTTTTTTCTAAAGAAAACAACAAGATGTAGTAAATTTAGCTTTTAGATTGGGCCATCGTGTTTATAGTTGGTGACGCCTTCGTCTCCCAAACACTACTAGCCAACACTCTTCCGGTAATGAATACCGTTGGTTGCTCTCGTTTCACACGCACAGGTGTCTGTGTCTGTTGGTCTTTTGTAGCAGGTTCGTCTTCCACTCCCGTCTGTTGGCGATGTACATCGCTTGTTTTCAGATTGGGGTAAATCACGTTTTGCAGTATGCTCCAGTCCACGGCCGAAAGTGTGGCTTTTCTGGAGAGTGAGTCAAAAGTTTCTCCTTCATCGAACTGGTGAAAACACAGTTCGCTACTTGGGCAGTTGGACACGTAACCCCATCTACCTCTGGGTTCTAACTGCCATTCCTCCGGAAGACTCCCGGTCGTGGGGGTCTGGATGTGCCAAAGATACAACATTCTCTTTTTCAGCGCTAATCCTAGAGCGCTCTGTAGCAAGGTGGAGATGGGTGTCTCGCTGATCAGATGAAGATTGCTCGGCTTCTTAGTCATGGTGGAGTTTTTTTCCTGTCTTTTTCCCAAAGTTTGTTTCATTTTTCCGATTTCGGGCTACTTATTTATACGATTTTCACTCGCTCCAACCTTGTAGTTTCATTGGTCGATGGTAGGGGCCCGCCTGTAGACCATTATAGTGGGAGGACTCGCCCTCTCCATTCATTGGATAGAACGACCCCGCATTTGTTGAGTAGATGGGTGGGTTCTTATACCGCATTTTTCTAATGTACTGTAGACAGTAAAATGGCACAATCTAATATGTCGAATGCTTTATTAAAAGTTTTTTAAAAGTCCAACTTAGAAACTCAAGTCACAAGTCACACTGAATGACTGACTGACGCTGAAAAATGCAAGTGGCCTTCTGACCCAGGAGACACGGTTATGGTGCTGCTGAGGGGGCTGAAACTTTGAGCTGCCAAGCAACAGCCTCAAAACCTTCAGGATTTGGAGAGTATCCGTAAAGAGGAGTGGACCAAACTGGTCATTTAAAAATGTAAACACAAAATATAAAATGCTTTTATAGGAGAAATGTTAAATTTCCTAGTATCAGCATAAAATAAACTAATCACCACAAGCATACAGATAAAAGTTTTTGGGGGGGAGTTTTACAGAATTGTTTCATGCAGACAATCCTTAGAAGGCTGTTGTATGGCATTTTAAAATGTAAACCCTTTCTTCTTCCTTCATGTGGAGCAGAAAGTCCTGTGTGAAAGCCTCTAGTCTCTCTTTCAGTTGCTGGGCATAGTTAAGTGGCTCATATTCACTCTTAAACAGGGACAACATCTCTGAAATCTTGTTGTCAGCATGTACACTGTGTAGCAGTGCTGCTGCAACAGTCCAATAATATATTCATTCTCAATTTGTTCACACAGCTTGAACTCTTTGTGCTTGTTTGTAGACAGAGCTCAAATGTTTGTTTTCACGGTGGCACATGCTTAGGAAAGCTCAGCAAACATCCTAGTCACTCAGAAGAGATATTCCTCTCTATTTTGACTAAGAGAATGGTCAAGGATGTTTTAACTGTGTGTTTGTATGTCTGTGTTTTTGACTTCTGCAAGCTGACATACTATGAAAGACACCTGACTAATGTGCTCTGAAACCCTACACTGCCACAGCAAATGTTAAAATCAACTTGAAACTACTGTGTGTATTTGTGTGTCTGTTTTATTGGCAGCAGTGCAGACCAAGGTCTCACTATAGTTGTACATGCAGGACATTTACCTGTTTTGTTTTTTGTTTTTTCAGTGTGCTTTGGGTCATTAAGACCAAATAGTAATAATAATAATAATAATAATAATAATAATAATATGTACATATGTATACTAGCTGTTCTTGTTTTTTCTTGCCTTCTGATTCTTGCTCTGAGTGTTGCTATCCCTGTGCTGTTGCAATCCTGGAATTTCCCCATTGTGGGACTAATAAAGGCTTATCTTATCTTATCTTATCTTATAGGCCTGTTTGCTCTGGTCAGTCTGCCTCTAAAACCCTTTTTCTGAATGTGCAGAAGATGATGTTGCAGATTTGTGACTTGGTCAGTGTGTGTGTGTGCTTTTGTAGACAGCTCAGATGTCTAATCTTCCAGAATCTTATTCTTTTGGTCAGCGCTAACTTTGTGTTTTGTGAGAGTCTAATTTGTGGTATTGTCACACAAAAGTCTACCTTAGGTCTTGCAGCGTGTGTACAGCCTTTACCCCAAGACTTCTTGTCATCATTAACCCCATCCTAACCCTAAAACACATGTGGACAAAAGACTAGACAAGAAGTTCAAAACACTTTTGATTGACAATCTAATCGCATGAGGTCACGGGTCATGTTTTCAAAACACTTTTGATTGACAACCTAATTACACAAGGTCATGGGGCGGAGTCAGGGTCAGGTCAGAGGGGGCGTGGCACCTGTCAAAATGAGATTAGGGGTGTGTACAAGTATAACCCCTCTCTCTCACATCATTAATAATATGGTGAGCAGTTACATTCCCCTCAGTGACATTTGTGAAAATGTTATCGATTGAAATGTTATATTCATAAGGATTAATAATTCACAGTAAGATAAGTAATTGTGACATAAAATAGATTTTTAAAATCAGAAATTAAGAAAATTAAAATAGGAAACTAATCAAAAGCAAGGTTAAAATAGTATTAATTATTATTTTTGAAGCAAGCAACTTGGAACATTTTCCTCAGAAAAAGTCCATAGATTTAAAGTTTGTTGCTGTTTGTTCTTAAGAAAATGTGGAAAAAAAAGTTGTCAAAAATACATGAGTAAAGTCCACAAATAATGTATCTGATATATTTTCAAATACCTGAAAAAATTAACAAGTACTTGTACTTCCCACCTCTGCAATGTTATATTGATTTGCATTGTTTATCCTAAATAGCTTGACATTTCATGGTGTGAGGTTAACAGTTACTCAATGTGGAAGCAGAAAAAAAACACTTAAGAAAAGAAAGCTTTTATTTACAAAATGAAAATGAAAGCAAATGAAAAAAGACTGCTACATGTGAAAATATTATGTACACACAGCCAAAAATATCAATGCTGTGATAGTTACTTTTTTGCAGTCCCTCAAGCACAGACATAACACATCCCATCAGTCTAACAAGGGTATTGGTACTGTCCTCCATCTTCTGGATGCTTTACAGCAAACCGGAGGTCAGCTGTCTATCCCTCCTACTCTGCTTGTGGTGTCTCTCATCTGATCTCACTAGGTAGTCAAGAAGGAGGTCTGTGTTTGTGTTCCACTTCCATTTCCCTGTTTTAAAGTACAAAAATAAGAAGCAATACAAAATAACCACACACTGAAAAACGCAGGAATCGTCAACCCAAGTTTGAATGTGTCTATTCAATATCCATTTACTGTTATTGGCATCAGAACATTCAGTTCAAGCGTATCGTTGGTTTAATTCAATTTCAACTCAATTCAATTCAATTCAGTTGAAACTGAATTCAATTCAAATTCCTTTGTGTGAATGGGTCATGATCTCAACATATATTACCTAATCTGGTCTGATGAGAAGAGGAGGAAAGGCTTGGTGTTGGCGAAGGTGAGCTGCAAACCACGGGTCTGAGTAGTTCTTGCTCATCATCCAGGTGTGATAAATCTGTAAATACAAAAAAGTGTTTTAGTTTGTGCAGTGTACAACTTAAGCCTTCCATTAAGAAATGTGCAGACACATAAGGCAATTTTATCCAATATCAGTATTACCAAAGCTTACATGTCTGATTATAACCAAAATAGTAAAAATGACGACGCTACTATCATCATTTGGGAGAAATATCTCCTATATACACACTGCAAGGTACCCATTCCTACACAGTATTGATACCACAAAAAAAAAAAAAAATGCATATTTTGCCCTGGATATCTTAGACAAAAAAATGTTCTGTAAGACGCTAAGATTTTTGTTCTAGTTTTCTCAGACAAGCATTATCAAGATAAGAGAATTTATGGCGAGGAGACATGTATCAATTAATGCGGATATGCACTATATATATTTGTTCACTTTTGGCATTTTAAAGATGATACACCAGAATTTGGAGCGTTTGGAGCCATTTGTACAATGGACTCATCCATGGCTGCTAGGATTGCTGTATTTGCTCAAAAATGGGCTTTGTCCAACTGGCTCCCTCCAATTTATCTTGTACTTCAGCAGATGACCATAAGAGCCAGGAAATACTGGGTCTGCTCTTTGCTTCAACTCCGCTTTGTTTTTGAATCATGCTTGCTCTGCTGTTTGAAATGCAACATGGCAGTCAGTAGTAGATAAGCCTTTATTAGTCCCACAATGGGGAAATTCCAGGATTGCAACAGCACAGGGATAGCAACACTCAGAGCAACAATCAGAAGGCAAGAAAAAACAAGAGCAGCGAGTATACATATGTACATATAAACATAAATATATAGACACACGATGCAGAGCATTGCAGCTAGATGGAATAAATATATAGATATATAAGCACACAGTGCGGAGCATTGTAGCTAGATGGAATAAATATATGAATATATAAACACACACACAGTGTGGAGCGTTGTAGCTAGATGGAATAAATATATGAATATATAAACACACAGTGCGGAGCATTGCAGCTAGATGGAACAAACATACAAATATATAAACACACAGTGCGGAGCATTGTAGCTAGATGGAACAAACATGTAAAAATATAAACACACACACAGTGCGGAGCATTGTAGCTAGATGGAACAAATATGCAAACACATAAACACACACAGTACGGAGCACCGTAGCTAGATGGAATAAATATGTAAATATATAAACACACACAGTGTGGAGCACTGTAGCTAGATGGAATAAATATGTAAATATATAAACACACAGTGTGAAGCATTGTCGCTTGATGGAATAGATATATAAATATACAAACACAAACAAACACACACAGTGCGGAGCATTGCAGCTAGATGGAATGAAACAGCATAACCGTCTACTTAGTTATCCTACATGGTATGATTATGTACCCATACATATTGTCACCCTCCGTAGCTACCAGTATTTTCCTAGTTGTATACCGGCGGGGACCATTGTGTAAGTCTATTGCATCTTTTCCATTCAATACTATTAGGTTGTCACGTCTTTTTGCTATCTCTGCAAGCAGCCCTGCTTAGGTTATACAGTCTGACAGCCGTTGGTAGGAAGGACCTGCGAAACCTCTCGGTTGTGCACCTAGGATGATGTAGTCTGCTGCTAAATGAGCTCCTTAGTGCATTCAGTGTGTCCTGCATAGGGTGGAACTCGGACTCCAGCAGAGATGACAGTTTAGCCACCATTCTTCTCTCTCCCATCTCCTCCACTGGGTCAAGGCGCTGCCCCAGGACAGAGCTAGCTTTCTTGATCAGTTTGTTCAGTCTCTTCCTATCGGCTGCTGTAATGCCACTGCCCCAGCAGACCACTCCAAAAGTGATGGCTGATGCCACCACCGTGTCGTAGAATGTCTTCAGCAGCGCCCCTTGTACACCAAAAGACCTGAGTCTCCTCAGTAGGAACAGCCTGCGCTATCCCTTCTTGTAGAGTGCGTCAGTATCGTGTGACCAGTCTAGTTTATTGTTCAGATGAACACCCAGATACTTGTAGGATGTCACCATCTCAATGTCTGTTCCCTGGATGTTTACTGGTGCTGTGAGGGGTTGTCCTTGCCTGTGGCAGTCCACCACCAGCTCCTTAGTTTTCCTCGCGTTGATCTGGAGGCAGTTCCGATGGCACCAGTCCACAAAGTCCTGGATAAGCCCTCTGTACTCAGGAGATGAGGCCAACGATCGCAGAGTCGTCAGAGAACTTCTGTAGATGGCAGTGTGTTGTGTTGTGTGAGAAGTCCGCAGTATAAAGGGTGAACAGGAAGGGAGCCAAAACCGTTCCCTGTGGGCCCCCCGTGCTACCGATGATCGTGTTGGACACACAGTTCCGGGTTCTCACAAACTGTGGCCGGTTTGTGAGGTAGTCCAGGATCCATGATGACAGGTGCTGGTCCACCCCTGCGCACAGCAGCTTGTCCTTCAGGATCATCGGTTGGATGGTGTTGAAAGCACTGGAGAAGTCAAAGAACATGATCCTCACTGTATTCCCGGGCTTCTCCAGGTGGAACAGAGAATGGTGAAGGAGGAAGATGACCACATCCTCCACCCCAATGCCATGCTGGTAGGCAAACTGGATCCATCGCTGGATCCACCAGGGGTTGGAGGTGAGCAAGGAGCAGTCTCTCCAGGGTCTTCATCATGTGGGATGTCAGGGCCACTGGTCTGTAGCTGTTCAGATCTTTGGGGTGGGAAGTCTTTGGTACAGGTACCACACAAGATGTTTTCCACAACTGTGGTACCCTCCCCAGCTTCAGGCTCAGGTTGAAGATGTACTCCACAATCCCACACAGCTGGTCTGCACAGGACTTGAGGAGCTTTGCACTGATGCCGTCCGGTCCCGACGCCTTCCTCACCTTGATCTTCCTCAGCTCCGTCCTCACCTGGGTCTTAGTGAGGGTCAGGTTGGGGGGCTGTGTGTTGGGAGTGGGGGGGGTGATGGTGGAGTGGGGAGTGGGCAGCAGGACTTGATGTCTTCAGTGGCAGCAGTGGTTGTTGTGCAGTCGGGGGGGAGGGCGGTTGGTCAAACCTATTAAAAAAAAGATTCAGATTGTTCGCCCACTCCCTGCCCCCCGTGGCCTGGGGGGAGGTATTCTGGAGCCCAGAGATGGTTTTAAGGTTTCTCCAGACCCTGCTGATGTCACTCTGTTGCAGCTTGTCCTCCATCTTCTTCCTGAAGCTGTCCTTTCCTTCTCTGATCTTTCTCCTCAGCTCCCTCTGTACGGACTTCAGCATCTCCCTGTTCCCCGACCTGAAGATCCTCTTTTTCTCTCTCAGAAGTGTTTTTATCTCAGGGTTGATCCAGGGTTTGTTGTTTGAGCAACACCGTTTGGTCTTGGTGGGAACGGTGTTGTCCACACAGAAGCTGATGTAGTCCGTGATGGTGTGAGTGAGGCCATCGATGTCCTCACCATGTGGATCGCAGAGCTGCTCCCAGGCAGTGGTTTCAAAACAGCCCTTTAGAGTGTCCATTGCCTCCTCAGACCATAACGTCACTGTGCGCATGGCCGGAGGTTGTCTGTGCACTAGGGGTTTGTACACTGGCTGGAGATGAACCAAGTTGTGATCCGATCTCCCGAGTGGGGGGAGTTGTGATGAGGTGTACGCCTCCTTAGTGTCTGCGTAGAATAAGTCCAGTGTTTTATTGTCTCTAGTGTGGCATGTGACATACTGGGTAAACGTGGGTAGAATGGGAGACAGTGAAACATGGTTGAAATCGCCTGAGATGAGGAGAAGAGCATCTGGGTGTTCTGTCTGCAGCCTGCCAGTTACTGAATGGATGATGTCACGCGCTGTCCCAGTGTTCACCGTCGGATTTGCATAAATAACAATGCAGATCACGTGTGAGTATTCCCTCGGGAGATATGTAGGCCGCATGCTAACAGCTAGCAACTCGATGTCTTTGCTGCAGTGCTGTTGTTTAACAGTGATGTGTCCCGGTCTGCACCAGTTGTTATTAACATAGATCATCACTCCACCGCCCCTTGCTTTGCCACTGTCTGGTGTTCGGTCTGCCTGTATCGCGTGGAAACCCTCCAGCTCAATGTTAGCATCTGCTACTAGTTCAGTTAGCCACGACTCGGTAAACAAAAGGAGGGAGCATTCCCGGTATACGCTGTAGTAGCAGGAGATAGCCGCTAGCTCATCTACCTTTCCCAATATAGAACGTACATTCCCCATAACAACAGATGGGAGAGTAGGTCTGTATCTTATACTCCTTGTCCACCGTCTAACACCAGCCCGACAACCACGTCGTTTTCGCCTTATTTCTCCCTGTACATCGAGTTTTTCCGTTAGCACCGAGTGGCGATTAAGTGCAAGCAGCTGTTCCCTGCTGTATCGTCTCCTGCTGTAAACAGTGGCTCCGTCCGCCGGCTCGGGAGACATTTGGGGCGATCTGTGTGTCCGTGATGTATAAAGTGTGTAAAGAAAAAAACTCAGAATTGAGCTGCTGTTGCAAAAAGGCAGCCGACTCGTGTGGCGCCGGAAGATATGGTTTATGGTATATGGTTTTTAAGTTTGTGTTACATGTTTATTCATAGGAAGGTGGTGGAGTGGTTAGCACTGCGGCAGCACAGCAACTCACCCTTGGCCAGGGGATCCTGGGTTCGATCTCAGCCTCCGACCAACAGTGATCTCTGTGGAGTTTACATGTTCTCCCCATGTCTACGTGGGTTTTCTCCGGGATTTCTCTGGTTTCCTCCCACATGCCACAAATATGCAAGTTAGGTTAATTGGCATCAAACTGGGGATTCTAAATTGTTCTTAGGTATGATTGTGAGAGTGAATGGTTGTCTGTCTCTCTGCACTGGCCCTGCGATCGACTGGTGGTCTGTCCAGGGTGTACCCTGCCTCTCACCCAAAGATGCTGGGATAGGCTCCAGCCTCCCCGCGACCCAAAAACGATTAAGTGAAAGAAGATGGATGGATTGATAGATGCATGTTTTGTAATTTTTATATTTTAGCCTGTGTGCTTTCAGTTGGAAATGTTGTCTACTTCCAACCTGTGCTTTCCCTAATTATTAATCAGCAGCACCTGTGTTGATTGAGGATGTGCAGCACCTGTGACTGCAAATGGTATAAAAGGTGCTTTGGCAGTCCAGAGGAAAGCCCTGCCTGAGGAGAGAGCCCTGCCAGATAAGAGCTTTGCCTGGAGGAGAGAGCCCAGCCAGAGGAGGGCCTGCTTGGAGTTGAGCCCTGCCTGGATAGCCAGCCAGATGAGAGCCCTGCTGGATGAGAGGAGGCTGCTGGTGGCAGAGGAAATGGCAGAAGGAGGGCATGACTGAGGGGGAGGAGCAGTAACAGCCAGGACCACCATGGGAGCGGCTGTGGCGCAGGTGTTGTGTGGCTGACAACTGATCGGAGGGACAGGGGTTCAATTCCCACTCTGTCTGCAGTCTGCATGTCAAAGTGTCCTTGAGCAAGACACTGAACCCCCAGTTGCTCCTGGTGGGTCAGGCCAGCACCGGTGTATGGCAGCTCTTCTGCCATCAGTGTGTGAATGGGTGGATAGCAGGATCTGTAAAGCGCTTCAGTCAGCTGGAGATGAGAAAAAAAGCACTATATAAGGGAATGTCATTTACCATTTACCATGATGCTGGCATATAGGGGAGGACACTTCTATGTGGAGCAGTTGAGGTGCTGCAGGCAAGAGGCAGAGTGAGGAACTCTGCCTTCGCTGTAAGTATCTGGATCCCAGATAGCAGCACCTGATGATGTTGATGATAATAGAAATATGGATATACTGCTGGCAAATGTCTTCCCCTGTACAGGCTTCTTGAGGGATTGCCCATGGAAAGAAAAACTTATATATATATCATAGATGAATAGATGGTGACCCATATAGATACATGAATCATACCCGCTGTACACTGCAGGGCTATCAGGTGCAGAGTGAAATGTGAGGCACCAGTTAGACTGTAAGGTGCAGTATGGCAGCATAGTTATGGCCAGAGTACAACATCAGAGTGAGATACTGTACAGTGAAATGGCATGTGGCAGGAAAGATTTCCTGTACCTAACTGTTCGGCAACGAAGCTGTCGCAGTCTTCTGGAGAAAGTACTCCGCTGTCTATCCAGTGTGTGATGGAGGGGGTGATCAGGATTGTCCATCATGGATCGCAGTTTAGTGTCCTCCTCTCCACCACAGTCTCAAAAGTCTCTGGCCTGAGACCAATTACAGAGCCAGCCCTCTTGATATTTTTGTCAAGTCTGTTGGTGTCACTGGCTCTGATACTGCTACCCCAGATGGAGCCTGGCCTGGAAGAGTGGATCCTCCACCTCAGCTTTTATGGACTTTCATTTGTTTTTAGCACACTTTTAGTTTTTAGTTTAGTTTCTTTTAGATAGTATTGTATTCTAATTTTAGCTTTTTTAATGTAATTTTAATTAGGTTTTATAGCTTTTTATTTAAGTGGGCATCTATACATATTTTATTGTAAATAAATTCCTTTGAACATCCTCATTTTAGAGTTTCCCCTTTGATTGCTACCTGTGACTCCTCACCTGGTTTTAAAGAACCTTGCAAGTTATGTTTTTAATTACCCCCTGAGCATATATTTTACACTTGGGCAGATATTTGGGCAGCTCAGTGGAACAGTGGTTAGCACTGTGGCAGCACAGTAAGAAGGTCATGGGTTTGATCCCACCCCCTGACCATCAGTGACCCTTCTGTGTGGAGTTTGCATGTTCTCCCCATGTCTGCGTGGGTTTACTCTGGTTTCCTCCCACAGACCAAAAACATGGAAGTTAGGTTAACTGGAGATTCTAAAGTGGCCCTAGGTGTGAGTGTGTGTGTGTGAATGGTGAAGCGATTGGTGCCACACTGTGGCTGCCTCATCCATCCACGTGGATGCCCTGAATTTCCCTCTGGGATTAACAAAGTATACAAATATTTCATTTCCATGTAGGGAGGGACAATAAACAGAGAACATTTTCTTCAGAGTAAATATTGAAGGGACACTATAAATATTATTGTAGACAGTCACACATTTATGAGAAAGAATGAAAAAATGTACACTTATGGGAAAAAAGTTGTAAATTTATAAGAAAAGTCCAGTTTATGAGAAAGAAAATTGCAAATTTACAAGAAACAGGTGCAAATTTACAAAAACGTTGTTTACTAGAAAAAGTTGCAATTGCATGAGAAAAAATATGTACATTTAAAAGAAAAAAAAATATTAGAAAAGGTTACAAATTTACAAGAAAAAATAGTAGATTTAAGATGCAAAAACAGCAGATGTCATAAATTGCCCCTTAGGGCAAGCAGGAGACACCACATGCTGACTGTGAGTTTGCACATTTATTAACTGAAAGCCACACAGGAACAAAAATACACAAATATGCACACTTACAGGTAATGGAGAATATCAGGGAACGCCCGAGGGATACAAACAGACGGAGGCTCCGTCTAGGGAAGAGAGGAATGTAACAATAATGTCCAGTAACACAAGACCGCTGCAAAGAACCAACTACATTGGCCTGCTTAAATGGAAAAGGACCAGATGAGCAGCAGGTGTGGGTACAGAAGTGAGAAAGTAATCAAAATAACAAGTGACAGCTGTGCAGCCCACGAAACAGAGTTTGACAGCCGGAAGCTGCACAACACTGTCAAAATAAAAGTACAGACCGGAAACTAAATAATACAAGAATAAAATAACTCCAAAAGATGTAAATAATACCATAAATACAAAATGACACACAATAACTAGGCAAGACTATTTTATTTTATTTTTTTTTAGATTTAGTATACTTTATTGATCCCCAGAGGGGAAATTGAGGGTATCCACCACCTGGATGGATGAGCAGCCATGCTACGGCGCTATCCCTTAACCATTCACACACACACTCACACCTGGGGCCACTTTAGAGTCTCCAATTAACCTAACCTGCATGTTTTTGGCATGTGGGAGGAAACCGGAGAAATCCCGGCGTAAACCCACGCAAACACAGGGAGAACATGCAAACTTCACACAGATCACTGTTGGTCGGGGGCAGGGATCGATCCCACGATCCCCGGGCCAAGGGTAAACTGTGCTGCCGCTGTGCTAACCACTGCGCCACCGTGCAGCCTATAAGGTCACAACTAAAAATACAACAACTCATAAATGAACAGAGACCATATACAGTAGACCATAACAAACAAATAAACAAACAAAGAGAAAAAGACTAAACTCAAACTGGAGACTGAGCATGGGTGGTGGCCGTGCACAGAATCATGACAGTGCCCCCCTTCCCAAGGGGTGGACCCAGACACCCCAGGGCAACATCAAAAAAGGAAAGAGGACCTACCCACAAAGGAGAGCCTCCCCCCAACAGAAAAAACAACCCACCCCGGGCAGGAGGAGGGGGGACCTAGGCACGGAGGCACCAAACCCAAAACAGAAACAAAACAAAAAACTCATGACCCACAACCCAAACAGATATGGTAGCATAGAAATCTAGGGCTCCTGGAAAAGTAGATAAGGCAGTTCGGGTGGCCTACCAAAGTCCCCAAACCACCAGATTACGTGGTGGCAGACGTTCAGTGGCTTTCCAGAGTTCTTGAGCCACCTGAGCAGCTGCCGGAGCCCGTCGGGTGGTCTCCCAGAGGTCTTGAGCCACCCAACCAAATGACGCAGTCCATCGGGTGGTCTCCCTACATCCCTGAGCCAACGGGCCACAGGGCATAATGTGCCCCCTCCTGGAGGTGGCAGGTGGAACCCATGCCCTCAACGGACTGCATGGACTGCAGCGTGGATGAAGTGAAACAAGGGCTGGGGACGGTTGGTTCCCGACACTGATTGCTGGCCAATAGCAGAGCCAAACAAGCCAAACAGCAATGACGGCAGACCAACGAGGACACCAGAGGACGGAAACAGCCGACCAGTGAGGCAACCAAACGGTGGAGATGACTAATCAGCGGGGACCCCCAGCGGGACCCGATGACCCTCAGCAATCTCTGACGAAGGCGTAGGATCCATGATGACATCAGGTGAAGGCAGGGAATCCAAAATAACTTCCGGCAATGGCGGGAGACCCTCAACGACTTCTGGCGAAGGTGGAAGACCCTCAACGACCTCTGGCGACAGCGGGGAACCCTCAACGACCTCTAGCAATGACAGGAGACCCATGACGACCTTGGACAGAGGTGGAGGACCCACGACAACCTCGGACGGAGGCAGAGGACCCACGGCAGCCTCGGACTGAGGCAGAGCTCCCACAGGAGCTTCGGACTGAGGCAGAGCACCCATAGCAGCCTTGGACGGAGGCTGGGGACCCATGGAGACCTCGGACAGAGAAGCAGGACCCACAGAGACCTCTGCCGATGAGGCAGGACCCACAGAGACCTCTGCCAATGAGGTAGGAACCACGGGGACCTCCAGCAGCGGTAGAGGGCCCACAGCGACCTCAGGGAAGACAGAGGATCCACGGTGACCTCAGGCAGAGATGGAAGACCCATGATGACCTCAGGAGGAGATGGAGGAGGACCATCAGTGGACTCATATGAGGACTTGTGCAGAGGAGAGGAAACATATGCCAGGTTACTACCACCGGCAGCAGTGGAGCCTGGCAAGGAGAACTCAGGAGCAGAGGGTGTCTGCAGCTGATTCTCCTTACCACGAGCAAGGCAAGACTTTTCTAACACTGATAATTTAGAAACAGGAAAGAGTACTTGCCTCGACTCAGGCTCCACCACCGTCCAGGACTCCGGCGACTCCAGCTGGGATGTCTCGGCTCTGCTCACCCAATGTTCCACCTCTGACATGGCCACCTCGGACAGTGAGGAAGAGAAAAACACCGGAGAATCACCGGCAGCAATGGAGCCCAGTGAGGATAACTCAGGAGCAGAGGACATCTGCAACTGATTCTCCCCCCCATGAGCCAGACAAGAGCTCTCCTGATCTGTAGATGGTAATACAGAACCGAGTACTTGCCTGGACTCGAGCTCCACCACTGTCCATGACTCCGACGACTTTGCTGTAACGACCCCTGCTGCAGGCATGGTGGTGAATGCAGCCCAAAGACCTTCAGGCTTGGCGACCGACGCAGGTGGGTCTCCCGGCGTAGTGGCTGAGACTGGAGATTGTCTCATCACTGGCACTGAGTGCCGGGCAGCTGAAACCAGGGGACACTCCCTTGTCGGCTCAGGCTTCAGGGATCCGGGACAGCTCCACTCCTGTCCAGGACATGGCTGCAGGGCTGGTGTGGGGGTCTCCAGGGGCGCAGAATCTTCCGTCATCCAGTGGCTCCATCCAAGGACTGGCAGATGTTCAGGGAAGATGGGAGGAAACACAGGAGAGATGGGTGAGGAGCAGATGACTGCAGCAGACAGTGAAAGATCAGCCACAGTGGGCTGCTGACGCTGAGCCTCACCAATTCAATTCAATTCAATTCAACTTTATTTATATACATTTTATTATATCCACATTTTATTATATATACATTTTATTATATCCACCACTGGGGATAAGGAAAGAAATTTCATTTTCACATGTAAGAGAATGAACACACACTTGCCTTATTTCCCAGGGTACGATGGTGACTGCTGCGGCTGACCCAGGCGATGTTCTCGCAGGAACGGCGTGGGTCATCTGACGAGGAGGCGGAGACAGATGATGCTCTGGAGTCCGGGAAAGCCGGCTCATCAGCTCCGACTTTGCTCCCCCCGAAGAAACACCCTCCAGCTGCTGCATAACCTCTGGAAGAAGCCATGGCTTGTACTCCAGTAGCAGCTCCCTTTCCACCACCAAAACCCGCTGGCGCTCCTCCAGCTCCTCCGCAGTTGGACCTTCAGGAAGCACAAGGACTACGTGCCCGATCTGGCTGACTGCAGGCTCTTCCAGCATCGGAGGAATGATGGTGCGGGCCATTGTTCCGAAGGAAGAGGCAAGGTTGCAGCAGGATGAACTCCAGCTCGACGTACTGGAGCCAGAAAACGCCTCTCTAATCCCACTGGATCCCGTGATGCCGAAACCAGGGGACACTCCTTTGTCAGCTCAGGTTTTGGGACACAGGGGGCACTCCTCTCCCGTGGCTGTGAGACTGGAACAGGACCCTTCGGCACCACAAGGCTCTCCGTCATCTGGCGGCTCCCTCCCAGAACCAACGAACACTCAAGGAAGACAGAGGGGGACACGGTAGAAGCAGGTGAGGACACAGACTTAACTGCAGCAGCAGGTGACGAGAGCTCGGTCAATGCACGTGGCTGCCCCTGAGCCCACCTACTGGGAATTAGGCAAGACAATTCATTTTTAGGTGTTAGAGAATGAATAGATACTTGCCTTAATTCCCGGGGCTTGATGATGGCTGCTGCTGTGGGACCAGATGGGACACTTCTGGGAGCTGCGGAGACCGTCTGGCGAGGCGGGTGAAACGCCGACATCAGGGGATGCTGGACTGTCGGCTCAGACTTCAATCCATCCAGCAAGACTCCCTCCAACTGGGCCACATAATCAGGAAGGAACCATGGCTTGTAGTCCAGCTACAGTTCAGTTTCAGCCACTAAAACTTGTCTGCGCTCCTCCAGCTCCTCAGCCGATGGTGCGAGCCACTGTTCAGGTGGGGAAGGCGGGGCTGCTGCTGCTGGAGAGCGGTGAGAGGTTTGGGGCTTCCGCACCCTGGACCGCTTCCTCGTTGGCACCGGAAGGGATGTGGGGGGGGCAGTTTATAGATGGAGAGGAGTAGGTCCTTGAGCTCCGGGCAGCTCCACAGACTAGACCATGCTTCCAGCACTTGTACTGCTCCAACCAGACACTCTCAGGCCGCATCAGGAGTGCGAGAGGCACGAACCTCTGATAAGATGTACTGTAACACTTCCACAGTCCCACACTCCATCTCACTAAGGCCAAACTGGCTGTGGTCTGACGAGGGAAAAAGAGAAAGGGAAAAACACAAACTCACAGACGCTGGCGTAAATCACTGGTAGCGGTCTTCTGTCATAAATTGCCCCTTAGGGGCAGGAGACACCACACGCTGACTGTGAGTTCGCACATTTATTAACTGAAAGCCGCACAAGAACAAAAATACACAAATACGCACACTTACGGGTAACGGAGAATACCGGGGAACACCCGGAGGATACAAACAGACGGGAGCTCCGTCTAGGGAAGAGAGGAACGTGACATTAACATCCAGTAACACAAGACCGCTGCAAAGAATCAGCTACACTGGTCTGTTTAAATGGAAAAGGACCAGATGATCATCAGGTGTGGGTACATAAGTGAGAAAGTAATCAAAGTAACAAGTGATAGCTGTGCAGCCCGCAAAACAGAGTTTGACAGCCGGAAGCTGCACATCACTGTCAAAATAAAAGTACAGACCGGAAACCAAATAATACAAGAATAAAATAACACAACCCCAAAAGATGTAAATAATACCATAAATACAAAATGACACACAATAACCAGGCAAGACAATAAGGACACAACTAAGAATACAACAACTCATAAATGAACAGAGACCAGATACAGTAGACCATAACAAACAAAGAAACAAACAAAGAGAAAAAGACTAAACTCAAACTGGAGACCTAGCACAGCCCCCACCCGTGCTCAGAATCATGAAAGCAGATTTACAGTATGAGGAAAGTGGCAAATTTATAAGAAAAAAAAATGCAAAAATTTAATTTATGAGAAAAAGTTTTCCATTTCAAATAAATGTAGTAAACTAATGATGAAAAAGTTATAAATTTCTGAGAAAAGTTGCAAATTTTAAAGAAAAAAAAAGTTTTTTTTTTCTTGTTTTTTTTCCATGGAGCCCCAGTGTAGATTGTTACTGGTGGGAAGCATCTCGGTTAAGTAAGTGGTCCCTCATTTATTGCCCTCCCATCGAGTTTCCTAGTTATTGACTGGTAGACAGCAAGCTAACATGTGGTGCAGGCCTCAATGATGACAAGATGTTTCCTTTTATCTCATTTAGTGATGCAACACCACAAGGAACTCAACATGATGTACACTCGTTTTATTCCGGTCTTACATCCATTTCTACATCCGTGTAAAACTGAAACAAAGTAAACATATATACGCCATTAATGATATGGTCACCGTGTCTAGCTTAGCACATGTTAGCATTAGCTCCAACTTAGCTTGATAAATGGCGTTCACTTACTATATAGCACTTTTTCTCATCTCTGGATGACCAAAGCGCTTTACAGATCCTGCTATCCACCCATTCACGCACACATTCACACACTGATGGCGACAGAGCTGCCATACACACACAGGCGCTAGCCTGGCTACCAGGAGCAACTGGGGGTTCAGTGTCTTGCTCAAGGACATTTCGACATGCAGACTGCAGACAGTGGGAATCAAACCCATGACCCTCCGATCAGTAGTGGGTCACACTACACCTGCGCCACAGCCGCCCCACAATGTTATTAAACAGTAACTTAAAATACACCAATGTAACTGTGCGGTTCTCATTGTAATTGTTAACACTGTCAAACCATATAGCATACTCACAGACTAATGATGTCCAAGGCGACAATAGTTAAACAACATTCACAGCGTTCATACATCGGGTGAAGTTCTGACCGGTCTCCTGTTATATGGTTACTGCGCATGTGCAACACTTTGTGTATCATTTCAAAAACAATACTTTCATTACACCACTAGAGGGAACCAAACTCACTTAGATGAAATACTGTAATGAGAACTACTCAATTTATAAAGGCAGAATACTCATCGTGGTGCTCCTTGCATCATGCAACAAAGCTAACTTTCACATTTCACTTCTCAGAGATTAGCTCTCAGTGTTTCCTCAGTGAGTTTTTAATATATTCAGTCCAGTAAAGAGTGAAATCAGGGCATTATCTGCATTATTTGCAATCTTACAGATATCTTGGGACGATTATTGATAGTAATTTAAACTTTGAAGAGAACTGTGAAAGGGTGTGCAAAAAGGGTCAGCAGCATTTGCATTGTTTAAGGAAACTTGCACACTTCCAAATTGACCGAACCATAATGACAATGTTTTATCAGGCTTTTATTGAATCTGTTTTATCATTTTCTTTAGTGTCATGGTTTGGTCAGATGAAACTGAAACAGAGGAAATCCTTGGACCAGGTAGTTAGATGGTCCAGTCGTTTGCTTGGTGAGTCACAGCTGAGCCTGACATCCCTGTACACTAGACAGGTACAGAGGATTGCTACCTCCATTCTAAATGATGACTCCCACCCTTTGCACTGCCACTTTCAGCTTCTTCCCTCCAGACGGAGGTTTGTTGTCCCAAAATGTAAAACCCAGCGCTACAGAAACAGCTTTGTTCCTGCTGCTGTCAAAGAGTTGAACAAGATGTAGCAATATATTGCACATAATTTAGTTATCTATTTATTAATTTTTATTTTATATTTATTTATTTTTGTAGGTTTTTTTTTATTTGGGTTCCAAATCTTTTATTGGGTTTTAGACTTTTATTAAGTTTTTAATCTCTCTGACTTAGTTTTTAACTTTTTAATATGACCCTTCTCTCTTCTTTGTTTTTTCTCTTATTGCTTTGTCTTATGTCCTGATTGGTGGAGCCTTGAGTATCGTGTTTATAGTCAGCTTCATGTGTGCCTGTGTTTGTGTTCATGTTGAATATAATTGTGGTTTGTAAATATGTGTCTAAAAGGATGTCACCTGACCGCAAAACAAATCTACCTACGGGTACAAATAAAGTAACCTGAACCTGAACCTTATCTGATTTCCATTTAAAATATATTTTTTTTAAATAACTTGGTTGTCCATCTATCCATCCATTTTCTTCCGCTTAATCCTTTTCGGGTCGCGGGGGGGCTGGAGCCTATTCCAGCAGGTCGCCAGTCCATCGCAGGGCCAATACAGAGAGACAGACAACCATTCACTCTCACAGTCATACCTAAGGATAATTTAGAATCCCCAGTTTGATGCCAATTAACCTAACTTGCATGTTTTTGGCATGTGGGACTTGGTTGTGCCAACTAAAAACAAAATTAATGAGCTGTAGGGGGGAAAGGCCATGTTGGTAAAATCAACAGTGTCACAAAGAATTGCTACACGGCACAGCTGATCAGCAAAAACGAAATTTTAAATTGAGTCTCAGAAAGGACTGCATGCAGTTATTTTGCAGTATTGTTAGTCTCCAGATATTGTGGTCTAAATTCAGTGGTGCAGGAAGTCAGAGTGACCCAGAGATGGGCTAAAAAATCACGAGTGGTCCATGATAACTTCCAAATTAAGTCACACAGGTTAGGGATGGAAAAATGACTAAAATCTCAATAAATTATTTTTTCTTTCTGGTTTGGGAGCATGTACTTCATACTATGAATAAATAAGAGGTAATTTGTTTTGTGATCGTCATTTGCCATCTCTTACTGTATATGAAGTGGCTTAAGTATGGCTTAAGGACTTTGCATTCGCTAAATAAATAAATAAATAAACTGTATATGAAGTGACAATATCCTTAACTGAAATAATGATATAAAAAAAACCCTTGTATCCATAAATGCAGTTAAGGAAACTATTTTCTAAATTAGAGGCATGGTGACTGAAACATTATGAGACAAAGTGAATCATTCATATCATTACATTGTGGAGAAAGGACACAGGCGATGAAACGAGCTGGACAACACAAGAACTTTATTCTTTCTCCAACATAAATTACAGCAAGAAAGATCCTGGGTCTCTGTGCATTCATCTTTTATACCTTTAATACCATGCATCGAGACCCGGACTTCCGACCATCATATACTGCGTTTAGAACAAAGCCTGTGTGGCACATTAACATGACACAACACCAGCGCTGTTCTCACACCCTTCTTCTTCCAGCGGCTCTGGCATTTATTCCTCTCCCCCGGGGGGCGCACAGTCCTTACTGTCCAGTCTGATACCCCCGATGACAGCTCCTTTTTCAATCCATTGTTCCCCCTTCCCCATTTGCCTTCTTCTCTGGGTGGAGAAGTCCCACACTATGCCCCCACACAGCCCCCCTGAACACCCAGAAAGGGCACTAACCCCCCTGTCCTTTGGGCTTGAGCCGGCACCCATAGCGGCTGTAGCGGGGAGGGTCGCCAATCCAGTCGAACCACCCTGCTGGTGGGGTGTACAGGAGGGCACGTCATTCTGTGGAGGGAAAAAGGGAGGGGGAGAAAACACATTAGCTTCACAAGCACAGGTCCCTGCCGAGGGAACACCTACTTGTGGAGCCACAAACGGTAGGCATCAGTGCCAGGGAGCTTGGGCCAACACCACCTGCTCATCTGCCAACACAAAAGTGGGCTTCAGCCTGTCGATGCAGGCGGTCTCCCTACATCCCCCCAAGTCTAACACAAAATGCTTCACCCCAGATTCCAACACCCTTAACGGTCCGTTGTACGGTGGGCACAGCGGGGTCCTTTGTGCATTGTGCCTGGCAAAAACAAAACTGGCGTTATGCAAGCTTTTTGGGATGAAGGTGTGGGGAAAACAATGGTGGGCCGGGCCCGGTATGTTAAAAGCCTCTCTACTGTGAAAAAAATGCGTGAGCAGATCAGCCTCGGGTGCGGGGCTTTCCGGTAAAAACTCTCCAGGGATCCGCAGCTGCTGAGAAAAAATGAGTTCTGCCAGGGAGGCTGCCAAATCCTCCTTAGGTGCGGAGCGCAACCCCAAATGAACCCAGGGCAGTTGGTCGACCCAATTTGCATCCATAAGCAAAGCTCTGAGCGCTGTTTTAAGCAACCTATGAAAAACGCTTGCATAACCCGTTAGCCTGGGGGTTGTATGTGGTAGTGCAGTGAATTTTGACCCCCAGGCTCTGGGCCATCATGGACCAGAGTTCCGAAACAAATTGTGGACCTCTGTCGGAAGTGATGTCCAACAGGGATCCGAACCATGCAACCCAAGCCGACAAAAAAGCACAAGCCACTTCTGCGGACGTGGTAGAAGCCAGCGGGACCACTTCAGGCCAGTGCATGGTGTGGTCCACAATTGTTAAGAGGTGTGTGAAACCTTGCGACGGTGGGAGGGGTCCCACCAAATCCACATGGATGTGGTCAAACCTCCTGGCCGGGATTTGGAACGGTTCAAGGGGGGCTCTGGTGTGCTTGTGCAGTTTGGCCCGCTGGCACGCGATGCAAGCTGCAGCCCACTCTTTCACGTCCTTGCGCAAGCGCGGCCAGACGAATTTCACCCCCACTAGCTTCAACGAAGCGTGCACTCCCGGATGCAAAAGGGAGTGGACCGACTCAAAAACATGACGCTGCCAAGAGCTCGGAACCACCGGGTGCAGGTGGCTGATGGAGACGTCGCAGAGCAAGGGAGGGCACCCTTCTTGTACCACCCTGCTCTCCAGCCTTAACCCAGTAGGCGCAGACTGAAGCACGCGCCTATCCACATCCCCGGCTTGCTCCACGGATATCACAGGGAAATTTATTCCCATGTAGACCGGGGAGACTAACGTACACAGCAGACAATTGGCCATGACGTTGAGCTTACCGGCGACATGTTGAATGTCGGTAGTAAACTCCAAAACTGTGGCCAAATGCTGTTGCTGCCAGGCCGACCACGGCTCCGAGACCTTGGACATCGTGTACGTCAGCGGCTTATGGTCCACAAACGCGGTGAACTCGCACCCATCTAGCCAAAACTGGAAATGGTGGAGAGCCAGCAATTCTCTATCGAATGTGCTGTATTTGCATTCGTTGTTGCGCAAAGTTCAGCTGAAAAATGTGAGGGGCTGCCACAAACCTGAGACGTACTGCTCCACCACTGCCCCTATGGCAACATCAGAAGTGTCCGTAGTGAACGCTATTCGTGCAGACGGATCCGGGTGGGCTAGCAACGTGACATCCGCCAGCGCTGTGTGCTGTTATGGCGTTTCAGGTTCAGGTTCAGGTTCAGGTTACTTTATTTGTACCCGTAGGTAGATTTGTTTTGCAGTCAGGTGACATCCATATTTACAAACCACAATTACCTTCAACATAAACACAAACGCAGGCACACATGAAGCTGACTATAAACATGATAAAAATACTCAAGGCTCTATCTATCAGGAAATAAGAAAAGAGATGAGAGAAAAAACAGAGGGATAAGAGAGAAGGGTCATATTAAAAAGTTAAAGACTAAACAAAGAGGTTAAAAACTCTAAAGTCTAAAACTCAATAAAAGATTTAGAACCCAAATAAAGAACCTACAAAAATAAGTAAATATAAAATGAAGTTAATAAATTGGTAACTAAACTATGTGCAATATATTGTTACAACTTGTTCAACTCTTTGACAGCAGCAGGAACAAAGCTGTTTTTGTAGCACTGGGTTTTACTTTTTGGGACAGCCAACCTCCGTCTGGAGGGAAGAAGCTGAAAGTGGCAGTGCAAAGGGTGGGAGTTATAATTTAAAATGGAGGAAGCAATCCTCTGTACCTGTCTAGTGTACAGGGATGTCAGGCTCAGCTGTGACTCACCAAGCAAACAACTGGACCATATAACTACCTGATCCAAGGATTTCCTCTGTTTCAGTTTTATCTGACCAAACCATGACACTAAAGAAAAGGATAAAACAGATTCAATAAAAGTCCAATAAAACATTATCATTATGGTTCGGTCAGTTTGGAAGCGTGCAAGTTTCCTTAAACAATGCAAATGTTGCTGACCCTTTTTGCACACCCTTTCACAGTTCTCTTCAAAGTTTAAATTACTATCAATAATCGTCCCAAGATATTTGTAGGATTGTACACATTCAGTGGTCTGACCTTTTAGTATAGTGACTTCGTGCCTGGGAGTTTTCCTCCTAAAGTCAATAATCATACCTTTAGTTTTTGTCGTATTCAGCTGCAGGTAGGAATCCTCACACCAGTGAACAAAATCATCAAGTACTGGGCCGTGGCCACTCTCACCATCCTGGAGGAGACTGACAATAACTAAATCATCAGCATACTTTATAATGTGTCTGTTGTCATGTCTGCTCCGACACATGTTTGTGTACAGGATGAAGAGTAGTGGTGACAACACACACCCCTGAGGAGAGCCGGTAGAAGAGCACTTTTGGTCAGACAATGTACCATTGACCCTTACTCTCTGTGTCCTGTTGGTTAAAAAAATCCAGAATCCAACCCACCAGATTATTGCTCAAATCAAATTGTTGCAGGAGCCTTTCAGCTAAAATATGAGGTTGGATTGTATTAAAGGCGGAAGAAAAGTCCACAAATAAAAGCCTGGCATGTGTCCCATTAAAATCTGAATGTTTAAAAAGCATGTTAAACAGAGTGACAGTGGCATCCTCCACTCCTCTGTGAGACCTATAGGCAAACTGCAGAGGATCCAATGCATGCTTAGTCTGCTTTAGGACCTCAAATCTGACCAGTTTTTCAAAAATTTTCATTAAAATTGAAGTCAAAGCAACTGGTCTAAAGTCGTTTACCGTTTTAGGACAGCTGGATTTTGGAATGGGGACAACCACGGCATCTTTCCAGATCTTAGGCACATGTTGTGTCTGTAAGGACTTATTGAAAATGTAGTGAAATACAGGACTCAATTCATGTGCACAGGACTTTACCAATCGCCCACATATACTGTATTATCAGGGCCCTGACCTTTGTTCACTTTTACAGCACAGAACGCCCTTTTAACATCCTGCAACTCAATATTAAAGTGCTGATTGTCTTTGAGTTTCTGTTTCAAATCTTGGGTTTCAGTGCTAAAATTAAAGGAATCAAAACGACCATAAAAACAATTAAAGGGCCTACATCATGCAAAATCAACTTTTTTGAGCTTTTAAGCATGTTATAATGTTAATTCCTCACCAAAAACACCCCCAAAGTGGTATTTTGCTCCATTCACGCATCTCTGAGTATTCGTCCTCAGCCCTGCTCTCTGAGCTGCTGCTCCGCCCTGTCCCTGATAATGACTGGGTCCCCACCTTCATACGTATGAACGTGGGTGAGCCGCCCACTCCAGGAAGTGCCTGTGCCTGTGCTGCCAGCACCACCCCCAGGCTAACGCACACACCCACTTTCTCCACGCAGCTAACGGAGCGGTGATCGGCAAAACTCTTTCACTTTAGCATTGACGCTGTGAAGAAGTAGTTCCTCTCTCACCTAATCTGCTCAGTGACAACAACTGTTTGCTTTTTTACGTAAGACAATGTCTTCTAAGTTTTCGTGGGCAGAACCCAGCGACACGCTGCAGCAGCCGGCTCAAGGGTTATGTCATGAAATGGGCGGCAGCCACAAGGAGAGGCTGAGCCTCAGAGATCGAGGCATCTTACTGTACTTCCGGGTTGGAAAAGTAGCTCGCAAAAATAACTCATATTTCATAAGAAATTCATTCTCCAGTGTACCAAAGGTAATATACTATCACATACATGCATACATGCATATACTGTAGTTTACTCTGAAAGGCTTAAAATAGCATGATATAGGCCCTTTAAGACCATTAGCCAGCTCTGTGTCTGAATAAAAACCATCTAAGAACACACAATTACTGCGCTCTGTGCTCTGAAGTCCTGCAATAGTTTTCATACTGGCCCAGGCTGAACCAAGTTTCTTTGTAGCCATCTTGCTTTCCAACTCTGATTTATAATTCTGTTTTGCTCTTAAAATTTTGGACTTCAGCTCTTCTGTGGCAACCTGCAGCTCAGAAACAACCCCCTGTTTAAAGGCAAGTGCTTTCCTCTGTAAGCAGGATTTAACTGATTTTGTAACCCATGGCTTGTTGTTGGGATATATTTTGACACGCTTACGTGGAACAATCATGTCCCTACAGAAAGCCATGTATGAGCATGTCACGTCCACTAAACAGTCCAAATCATCTCCGCAGGACAGTGTGAACACCTCCCAGTCCGTACAGTTAAAGCATTCCTGGAGGCAGTGCACTGAATCCCCTGTCCACACATTTATGTCTCTGGTCTTCGCCTTGCCTCTTCTGAGAGCAGTTTTATACTGTATGTGGGCAGCAAATGTACACAGTTGTGATCTGAGGATCCTAAAGGGGGAAGGGCAAGTGATTTATAGGCCCTCTCTATGGATCCATAGCACAGGTCCAATGTCTTTTTTTGCCTGGTTGGGCAGGAGACATACTGATAAAAGTTTTTAAGTGTCTTCTTTAAAGAAACATGGTTAAAATCCCCAAGAATAAAGTTTGGAGCCTCTGGGGAAATCGACTGCAGCTGCTGTACCACATCAAAGACGGAGCTGGAGGCGGAGTCAGCATCCGCCCTCGGGTGAATGTACACAGTCGTTATGAAAAGTTGGGGGAACTCGCGGGGCAGATAAAAGGGGCGTAGCAATACGGACAGAAGCTCCACATCTAGTGTACAGATGCGCTCTCTGACCGTGACAGATGTACAGTACTGTTTGTTAATGTATAAACATACGCCGCCCCCCTGACGTTTCCCGTTACCTCTTCCTGCCGATCTGAGCGAAGTGGGGCTCCAAAGCCGTCAATCCACACGTCCACATCCCAGTCATGCGCCGTAAGCCACGTCTCCGTGTAAGCCATGACACAGCAGTTCTTGAAATCCTTCTGATATCGTACATTCCCTTGAATTTCATCCACTTTATTTCTCAGGGATTGTACTTCCCCATAATAATGGAAGGAAGAGGAATGCGGTTAAACTGACGCCTCCTCAGATTTAATCTTACGCCTCCACACTTTCCGTGTTTCCTCCTCATCTTTCTTTTCATTGCTGTGTCCATGAAAATCTCTTAAAATAAAGTCCGGCAGTTGCGGTACAGACTCAAACACAGATGCTACATTATCCGTGTTTAAATGCAGTAACATGTCTCTGGAATACTATATTCTTCCCGGCATGATCGTGATTGCGCTTACCTCCACGACAAAGAGCTGGTAGGAAAGAAACAACAGTGCAAAAATAAGGAGGAAATCCATACTGATGGAACCAGGGAGCTCTTTGTTATATAGTCCACAAACATTCAAGGACAAAAACAACACAGAGAATTTCGTTAAAACACATTAAAGTGCATAAAAACAGAGACAGAGACATCAGACTTTTTTCACCAGCTGCCGGTCACTGCATGCGCATGCGCCCATCCGTTTGTAAAAGAATGGACTCGCTCGGGAGTCCAGTCAATGGTTTCCGCGGGCTTCTGTTTTTTAAAGCATGGCATACAATGGCTGCATCAGCTGAGCTGCCCGGGGAAGGAAACAGTTATAAAAATTAACCATTCCCAAAAACTCCTGTAGTGCTCTCATGGTCTGCGAACGCAGAAAGTCCGATACAGCGTGCACCTTACCCGGTAACGGAATTGCGCCCTCCGGCAAAATGCAGTGGCCCAAAAAATCAATCACTGGAACACCGAACTGGCACTTCGCCGGGTTAACTATCAGCCTGTGCGCTTCCAACCTCTGGAAAACTGTCCTTAGATGGGAGATGTGCTCCTCCTTGGACACGCTAGCTACGAGAATGTTGTTTAAGTAGATAAATACGAAGGACAAGTCACAAAGCACTGTGTCCATCATTCTCTGGAAAGTCTGCGCCGCGCCTTTTAATCCAAACGGCATGCCTAAGAACTCGAAAAGGCTGAAAGAAGTTATTACCACTGTTTTCGGAACATCTTCCGTGTACACCGGGACCTGGCGGTAACCACGGGCCAGATCCACTTTGTTAAAAACCCGCTCCCCGGCCAGGTGCATGGAAAAATCCTGGATGTGCAGAATAGGATCATGATTGTGTTCCGTGGCGTTGTTCAAGCACCGGAAATCGCCACACGGTCGCCACGACCCGTCGGCTTTCAGCACCATGTGTAGTGGGGATGCCCACGGGCTGTTGGAGTGCCTGGCAATGCCCAGTTGCTCTAAGTTGGCGAACTCCTCACGCGCGCTGGCCAGTTTAGCTGCGTCCAGGTGCCGAGGTCGCGCAAACTGTCATGGATGGCCCTCATGAGCCATCAATAAGATGCTATATATCAACCGGTGAGTTTGCACAGTTTATTAAAGGAAAAAGGATAAATGACAAAATAACAAGCCACGGGGGGCTAAAACACACTATAACTATAACTCAGTCAATGACAAGGAAGAACAGATTCATAATGAGACACACTTACAATAATAGATGAAGGGAAGATAACGTCTGACCAGGAAAGCTCGGCGAGGAGTGCTCGACGATGTCAGACGAGGGGTTGTCTGACGAGACTGCAGCGACGCTCAGCCCTCTGCTGATCCCTTAAATAGGGCTCAGGATGGGACAGCTGATGAGGCAATCGCTAAATGCAGCTCAGCTGTCAGAGCTCAGCCGGAAGCCCCTCCGAGCGCTGTCACAATAAGAGCTCGGAGAGCCATCAGGGACACACACACCAGCTGGGAGGAAAATACTGCATGACCCGAGCGCGGACGAAATCGGCGCTCGAACCACGACAATGCTCCCCCCCGAGGCGGCGAACTCCGGGTGCCGTATGACACCCAAGCTAAACAGCGGTGAATACATAGATCAAAATAGGGCAAATGACAACACACCAGAGTGACCTTAATATTTAGAGGAAATAAGCAACACACGGGGATGACGGCAGGCAGAGTCCAATGATACACAAACAGTTCTGGTGGTCTCCCTACGTCCAATGTCCAGATAGCCAATAAGAGGAAAAGGGAGCGTTCGGGCGGCCTACCCCAGTCCCAGGCCCGGAGAAACAGGGTCTCTGGCGGCCAGACCAGATCGCCAAGCAGACAGTCTAGTTGGTCGGGTGGCCGACCCAGAACACCAAACGGGCGAGGCAGTCCTCCAGGCAGCCGACCCGCATTGCTCAGCCGCTAGGACCACAGGGGAGAAAACGACAACGGCTTCCCTGTAGAGGGGGACAATGAGGGAGAGCCGAGCCGAATATGAGGAACCCCAGCGGCACCCGGTGGAGAAGGCTTGGGGGAAGGATGAGGAAACAGTCCGGCGTCACTCAGCGGAGGATCTGCAGCTCCACCTCCGAACGTCACCAGAACAGGCGCTGTCCTCCTGCTGGACCCCAGGTGAGCCCGTGCTGCACCCATGATGGACCCCGATCGGATCGCAGCTGCACCCAGGATGGACCCCGACTGGGTCACGGCTGCACCCACGATGGACCCCGACTGGGTCAGAACAGCACCATGGATGACCTCCACCCCCGAATCCGGAATCTTCAGAGCTGAGACCAGGACCAACTCATCACAGGTGACCCTGGGAGATGGCTCAGGAGCGGGAACAGAACCGGAGTCAGGATCACCGGTAGCGACAGAACACGGCGAGACAAGTTCGGATGCAGCGGACGGCTGCACCCAGCTCGTCTGTGACATAATTACTGGCCCAGGGAACACGCATGCAGGCTCAGGTGAGATTCAAAGGCTTTATTCAACAACAAGAGATGTATGGATGCGTGTATGCGGAATGTGAATGGTCTGTGGGTGAACGAGGAGCGCCGGGGGCAGAATGGCACGCCGTGCAGCCAGGCAACCCTATGGACAGAGCAGAGACAAGAATATGAGTTCACCTTCACCATGCGGGGTAAATGTACCGAATGTTGCTTACTTGCAGATGTAACGGTGGCTGGCGTTGGCAAAGGAACTCTTGCCTGGGAGACAGCGCCCTGCTGCGCGCACAACGAGGAGTGGATGAGGAGGAAGAGGAGGTGGCGAGGACGGGAGGAATCCGCTGCCAGGGAATCCACCTGTGCACAGGGGAGAGACTGGAAGACAGGTGAGTGAAAATACAGCTTACTTGCTGGTAGGAGATGCTGCAGGTCGGGAAGGAACGATCCTGCGGAGGGATCGAGAGCGTTGATTAACAGACGGCTCCAGACCGATGTTCTGGGCCGAGTGGGTTAAATAGTCTGTGATCGACGAGGCGCAGGTGTGCGCGCAGCTGAGGCAGATGACTGGGGACAGCGAGTTGTGACAGTCTGTAAGCATATCGTCACTGTCCACTCAGTAAATGTCCTGATTGTGGATCCGTTGGCGGCCGTGAGCTCAGGACCGCTGCCTCTTGCCACCCTGTCTGCGTTACCCGGCAAGATGAGGTTCTTCTGGGAGCTGGAGTCCACTAGAAACCGTCTTCCCAAACATGTGTCTGTGACATAAAGAAGCTTCTTTCTGTCGCCATTGGTCGCAGCTGCTACTGACTGCTGAACGTGC
Source organism: Pholidichthys leucotaenia (assembly GCA_020510985.1). Lineage (NCBI taxonomy): Eukaryota > Metazoa > Chordata > Actinopteri > Cichliformes > Pholidichthyidae > Pholidichthys > Pholidichthys leucotaenia. Next base: position 119,059,310 of record CM035848.1, on the reverse strand, counting down.
CATTTCCCAACTTCTTGAATTGGCATGGTGGCTAGCATCGCTGGGTGTTCGAACCAAAGTGGCGACGATGGAAACAGATCACCCTGTTCCTGCGTCTCCTGGCTACTGCTCCGGTTACCGCCAATGGCTCCTCAACCTCGCTGGAGTCTCTCCTGGCCGCCAGTGCTGCTGCATTCACGCTGAGAGTTCTGGTCGCTAAAATGATGCGATACGCTTCCTGTGCCAGTGCGCGGAAGTCTTTGGTCACCAGCAATGGCGAGTTGGCCAGGATCACCCTCGCTGCAGTCCATAGGTTCCTGAGGAACAGGTCAGCAAACAGGAAAGACTCGTCGTTCCTACCTATCAGTGCCAACATGCTCTCCATGAGCGCTACAGCTGATCTGTCCCCCAACTCTGAACATGTTAGGAGCCTCTCTGCCCTCTCACTGTCAGAAAGGGTGTAGCACTGGAGAAACATCCTCTTGAGTGCCTTGTATCTCCCGGGGTCGGTGGCTCCTGGAGCAGGCTCGTCACCAGTTGCGTGGAGCACGTGTCCAGTGCAGCGACCACGTAGTAGTATTTTGTGTCTTCCATTGTTATCCCATGGAGTGCAACCTGGGCTTCTATGTGCAGAAACCACGCGGTCGAGTCGTGAAGCCAGAAGTCTGGAAGCTTGACTGAAACAGCGCACGCGGCGCCAGTGCTCTCCCCCCAGGTAGTCTCCAGGGCGGTGCTCGTTTCGCTCTCCATTACACGTCTTGGGGTCACCAATGTGGAGAAAGGACACAGGCGAGGCAACGAGCTGGACAACACAAGAACTTTATTCTTTCTCCAACATAAATTACAGCAAAAAAGATCCCGGATCTCTGTGCAGTCCTCTTTTATATCTTTAATACCATGCATCGAGACCCAGAACTTCCGACCATCATATATTGTGTTTAGAACAAAGCCTGTGTGGCACATTAACATGACACAACACCGGTGCCGCGCTCACACCCTTCTTCTTCCAGTGGCTCGAGCATTTACTCCTCTCCCTGGGGAGTGCATAGTCCTTACTGTCCCATCTCATACCCCCCAGTGACACCTCCTCTTTCGGTCCATTGTTCCCCCCTTCCCCATTTGCCTTCTTGTCTGGGTGGAGAAGTCCCACACCATGCCCCCACAACATATACATATTAATGCAAGCGACATCCGTCTGTGTGTGTGTGTGTGTGTGTGTGTGTGTGTTCCTCACATATCTCTTGAACCGTTGATCAGACTGACCTAAGATTTGGTACATGTTTTGCCAAGGTTACGAGGGTGTTCGTCCCCAACTATGTAGTTGTTCAGACAAAATATGCAATTATTACCATTATAAGTTCACCCCTCTACTACTGTTGGTCATCACTCTGTCTCCTCCAGTGCTTACCTCTGTGTGAATGATACCACACCCACCTAAAACGACTTGCCCAAACTTCTACAAGTGACCATCCAATGTTGGAACAAAACCACCAGCTACATAAAAGTTTTTGCTCTACAGATGTATTATTTACATATGCACAAATTACATAAAATGATGCCATCATGCAATCTCGTGACTTATCAGGTAGCCAAATGTGATTTTCCATTAGATTTTTTGAGCTGCCAGATGTTCTGTGGACAGGGCTTATTTCGAGAGTTGGCTTTAACCATGAATGTTTGTAACAAATGCTTTAGAAGGGCTTGGAACGCTGCAGACTACATGTACACCTCTTTGTGTCCCACTTAAAGACAGCCTACATTTGAGCATGTAAAGGCTAATTGGGCTACCGGTTTTACAGGAATGGTTGCTTTCTATGGGCAATGCACTGGTTCATGTTTTAATGAGAGACAAACAACATAAATTAACTGAATCATTAATTCTGAACAAATTAGAAAAAATGGGCAAATTTCCTCTGGCTCACCCACTCTGGCTACTCGGCATCCACATATTACTGTTGGAGTAGACTGTGATGTTGCCTCCTCTTGTTTACCTGCAGCTGTTTAGCCAGCGAAAGTAAGACCACAGAGTGGGTTGCCAACACCACAGCAACGGTGGGCTGGATTATGTTGCTACCAAATGAGGCAGAACAGGACTAATTCAATTTGAGCTTCACTACTTGAGTCAACTTTACAGCCTAGTTCCACATAAAAGGCTGATGGCAGCAGGAAACAACATTCCCTTTGTTCTGGAAGGAGAGATTTTGAATAAAATCATCCTGTTAGCTGCACTTGCTGTGCTTAAATTTTTGCAAAATTTGACATGCCAGTATGGCCTCTGAACATTCTTCATTGACCATGTTGATTTACGGGCATCAAAAGAGGTGCATGCTTATTTCCAGCTATATTCTTACTCTGGGGCTCACTACTCACTTGCTTTGCATGATCATATTGTCAGTTTACTGTTAATGGTTGCATATTCTGTTCTAGCCACATTGTCACACGCATCTTTCAGCTGCTTCCTATTCAGGGTCACCACAGTAGATCATGGATCAGCATATTTGATTTGTCAAGGATTTTATGTTGGGTGTAACATCATTTACCCGGGCTTGGAACCAGCCAAGGAGTACACTGGTTTTGTGCTCCCGCCTGTGGTGGGGTGACCAACTTTCCTTTCCCTATTCTTTTTATGCAGAACACCAAGCTGTAACACTCTTCTATGAATTAGAGATTACTAAACAAACAAGGGCTAAAATGATTCCACTCTGGACAAACTGTTATGGTTTTGTGGGTTGTTATTGAAATATAAAGACAACAAAAGATTAAATAAAAGAACAAATAAAGTTACAATACTACATTTCACCTCTCCCCCAATCTATTTACAACCGTCATTTTCTTTTTTTATAACTCAAATCTTAGTTTCCACAGTCCATAACCAAGTCCCATAAATCTTCGCCGGTACAAAAAAGAAGAAAAAAGTGAAATGTTCAAATACCGTCACCCAAAAAATAAACAGGACGTCCTTGTACGAATAGTCACAAAAAAAAAAAAAAAAAAACAAACCCTGAGCTCAGTCAGAAATGCAGGTCAAAAATGAACAAATGAAGAGAGACACAAGCCGGAACGCTCTCACTGTCTTAAGCTCCCGCCACTCCTAGCTCTGGGTGTGCAGTGGACTTCCCTCGGACGAGCGTCTTCCTTCATGGGCCAACCAGCCTCCCGCTTCATGGTGGGGATGTGCCGACACCTCGTAGGTCCCGCATGGACTCCCTACGTTATGATGCTCCCTCTGGTTGCTCCTGCAGTCTCAGACAGGCCTGCTTTTTATTCTTCCATGTGACGACGGCTCTCTATGTCAGAGTGCTCATGTCCACCTGAGTGTCTGTGCGTCTTGCGGCCACTTCCGCTTTCCTTTTCAGCCGCTACTCGCTACTGGAAAACAGCTGACTCCTCCTCCCATGACCAGCTGATGTAGTGACAGGTTGATTAGTTTTTTTCCATACATACATGCATTCAAAAAGTGGAACATCATTAATACAGAGGCACAAACCTCTATACTTATTAGTAGTATCTATACTTAGTATCTACACTTATTGCATCATATCAATAAGATACCCTGGCTCTCCTTTTATGTGGTCACCATTCTCTCTATAAAAGGGCGATGCAATTAAATATGTGGCAGTGCTACAAAGCTACAAGGTGGATGCTCATTTCCAGCTATTCTTACTGGATCATACCAAAGACAATTTTTATGATCTTTGGGCTGTGGGGCGGATGCTCTACCACTAGACTACCACTCTGTGTTTTTAGTCACATTGTAACATATAATATTTGCAATAACACAGTATCAGGGGCGGACTGACAATTTGGAGAACCCAGATGTTTCCTGGTGGTCTGTCAGTCAGAGCGGCCTCAGCCCAGCTGCACGCCTAGCGGTCCAGTCTTCACGGTCTAGCATACAGGTGGCAAGCTCACCAGTGTTGGCTGCACCAGTGTTTCCCTTCAGACTGTCCACGAATGATGTTAATGGCCGTCCTGGGCGGCAAAAGCCATGCGTCGGTTCCCAGAGTACCAGGTGGCCTGCTGGGAGTTCTTGGTGATGGTAACAGTGCCCTGTGAGGCCTAGTCTTTGCCAAGCCACCTTGTCTGATATTCTGGTAAGGTGCCCATAGAGATTTTCATTGGAGACGTGGTCTTGCCAGTTTACATTGAGGACGCTGCACAGCATCCAGGTGTATGAACCGTCCAATGAAGGGAGATGTTTAACGACCAGCGCTCGCTTCCACATAGCAGTATGGATTCCACTGTTGCGCAGAAGAATTTATCTTTTAGCTCTCTCGACAAGTTTGAGCACCATATAGCTTGCATGGTACAGAGCACCTCACGCAAGTGCGTTGCACACCTTCATATCATGACAAGTAGATCCTATCCAGGAGTCAGGGTACTTGAAGTTGCTGACTACTTCCAGAGGGCTGCTGATACTCGTCACCAGTGGAGATACAGAGTTAGAAGCATCCCCAGGCGTCATCACTTTGGTCTTCTGGTCATTAATGGTGAGACCCATCTGAGAGCATTCCAACTCCACAAGTGACAACAGTCTCTGTGCCTGTAAGATGATGTTTGACAGCAAAACAATGTCATCTGCATAATCCAGATCTGCTATTGCTTTTGTCGGTATTCTTCAGGATCTGTAATAAATCAGTGGCCTGTAATAAATAGGTTCCATTAATTATAGTTATATTACCCCCATCTTACATTCATAAGGCAATGTTTTCAGGACTGTTCAGATGTTTAAAGAAAAATCTGCATAACTTTCAAAACTATAGGCTATATGTAGTATGCAGTACCAACTTGACTCATCTGCTTGTGACTGTTCTCTCCTAAATTTGTTTTCTTTTCTCATTTTTAAGTGTTTTCATGAAGGTACACATTTTTTCATAAATTTTTTAACTTTTTTGATCTTTGTCATGCAAAACTGCAACTTTTTTATCTAAAAATTTGTATTTTTTTTATGTTTTTTAATAAAAAATGTAGACCAACAGTTGATGTACCACATTTAAACTATCAGAAGTGCACACACTGTATATTAACAGCAACACGGTAACTTGACAATATGCCTTGTTCTCATGTTTTTATTCTGAAAAGGTGAAGAAATCAGAAGCAGTACTAGATTTAAATTAAGATTAGTCGATCAATTGTTTTAATAATCAATAGATCAGTTGACAATAAAAATAGTAATTTCTTACAATCTGGATAATTTTCCTTCCAGCAAAAGGTTGGAATTACATTTATACCTAGTTTCATACCTGTTATTTTAAAATATTGGCCTACTAAAATTGTGGTAGTTTCTGGTTTGCTAAAACAGGGTGGCCTAGGATGAAGTCAAAGTCCTGCTATAATTACTCTAAAAAGTGACATTTTTGCTGTTAGACATGAAAATTGAGCCAAAAATTGCCTGATTAAATCAAAACTAAAAAAACAAACGCTTGCAGCCAGGGTACAAGAGATGTTGTGATCTATCTATCTATCTATCTATCTATCTATCTTCTTCACTGTGCTCTTTAGTAGTTCAGACTCAAGCCTCTCTGGACCCATCAGCACAAAGCTTTGATGTACTCAAGGGCACTACTTGCTTTGTGCAACAGTGGCATGAAAATAAAGGCTTTGAGGTGATTGCTGTCAAGCACATGGTCTTGATTAGTGACTGTGTACACAATAAATGAAACCGAACAGTACTGTAATAAATAAACTAATAAACTTTTACTGACAGAAATTTCAAGACATTGTGAAAACAAAATTGTTCCTTGGAAGAAAATCAATGTGTTATTGAATGTGTGCTTTGGGAAATGATTACTAGTATTGTAAAATTTGTCATTTAAAATTTAATCAAGTTAGACATGCAAAATCCCAATGATTAAATAAAGGTTTAGAGAAATTATAAGGAGGAAAGGGGATACTTCTTGTCAAACTTGACAAGTCTATTGTTCTCTGTTTTGACAGGTCTATTGTTCTCAAGATGAAAGGCGTGACCTTTGACCTGACCTGACCCGTGACCTGACCCGGCTAATTAATTCATTTTCTATTGGGTGAGCGTGAGAATGGAATATTAATTAAATATGGATAAAAAGCAGCATTGTTTATTGAGATGAAAGGCAAATAACCTTTGACACGTCTTGTGAGGGATTAGCATAAGAATGGAATGTTGGTTGATTTAAATTTAGGAGCTCATTTAGCAGCAGACTACATCATCCCAGGTGCACAACCGAGAGGTTTCGTAGGTCCTTCCTACCAACGGCTGTCAGACTGTACAACCTAAGCAGGGCTGCTCGCAGAGATAGCAAAAAGACGTAACAAACTAATAGTTTTTTGAATGCAAAAGATGCAATAGACTTACACAATGGTCCCCTCCGGCATACAACTAGGAACATACCGGTCGCTATGGAGGGTGAGAATATGTATGGGCACATAATCATACCATGTAGGATAACTAAGTAGACGGTTATGCTGTTTCATTCCATCTAGCAACAATGCTCTGCACTGTGTGTGTTTATATATTTGCATATTTATTCCATCTAGCTACAATGCTCAGCACTGGGTGTGTTTATATATTTATATATCTACATATTATTCCATCTAGCTACATTGCTCCGCACTGTGTGTGTTTATATACTTGCATATTTATTCCACCTAGCTGCAATGCTCCGTACTGTGGGTGTTTATATATTTACATATTTATTCCATCTAGCTACAATGCTCTGCACTGTGTGTCTGTGTGTGTGTGTATATATATATATTTTATAGTAATACGTACATATGTTTATTAGCTGCTCTTGCTTGCTTGTTTTTTTTCTTGCCTTCTGATTGTTGCTCTGAGTGTTGCTATCCCTGTGCTGTTGCAATCCTGGAATTTCCCCGTTGTGGGACTAATAAAGGCTTATCTTATTGTGGTAGACTGCAAGTCTAAAATAGAACATTACTGGCACATGCCTCTAGGGGGAACTACCTGTATTGTTCAGCACTACTATGAAGGGGACACATTAGAATAAGAGTGTGAAAACCCCGCGCAGAATCCATGTTCAGTCTTATTATGTGTGTTGCAGAATAAATGGCAGAGTTAGCCAAAGAAATAACTCAAGTGTGATCATTGCTACACGGTAGGATATCACACAATTGGCGACGAGGATTAAAAGAAAAAAATCAGCGGCGAGAAACAGAGAACATTGCGAGTGTGGCGAACTCAAGTGACTCCAGTAGTTCGAGTGCAAGTTCAGAGGAGGAAAAACGAGGTTTCCCCACCACGACGAGCAATGGCGGCTGTAATCGGAACGGTAACCCCTTTTGATAACTCGACTCAGTCATGGGAAGGATATAGTGAAATGTTGGACTTTTTCTTCCAAGCTAATGACATTGAGGAGCCAGACAAAAGGAAGGCTGTACTGTTGAGTGGAGTTGGTGCAACTACTTACAGCTTGTTGAGAAATTTAATAAGCCCTGCATTACCGAAAGATAAAACGTACGACCAGATTACTGCGGAGCTTCAGAAGCACTTCAGCCCCAAACCGAGTGAAATAGTGCAACGATTCAAATTTAATTCACGCATAAGGAGGAACACTGAGTCCATAGCAGAGTATGTGGCAGAATTGAAGAAATTAACACTGCACTGTGATTACAAAGACTCATTGGAAGAAATGTTAAGAGACAGACTTGTGTGTGGAGTGAATGATGACCGAATGCAACGGCGACTTTTATCTGAAACAAAACTCACTTTTGTGAAGGCTTTGGAATTATGCCAAGCGATGGAAACAGCAGCTAAAGATGTGAGAGAGATGCAAGGGAAGCTAACAGAGGACACAGCAACGCATGTTCGTGTGCCTAAGACCCAAGTAGGTGTCCACAAAGTGTCGACTGACAAAACTCAGCACAAATTCCCCAGTTGTTATCGCTGCAAAGGCCAGCACAATGCCGCCGAGTGCAAATTTGCCACTGAGCTGTGTCATAATTGTGGCAAGCGAGGGCACATTAAGAAAGCATGTAGAATAAAGGTGGACAGCGCACAGGTGCTGAAAGCGACAGTTAATGGGCAAAAGTATGAAAACAAGGGCCCAGGAAAGGAACAGCGAGCGAATCAACTGAGAGGGGAGGGAGAAAGTGATACAGAAGACATGGGTTTTCACACAATTTACAACACGTCAGAGGAGCTGACCAAGGTAGCGCCCATCACGCGTACCATGAATGTTAATGGAATGAAAGTAACATTTGAAGTTGATACAGGCTGTGGAGTAACCATATTAAGTAAACAGCAATATACACAACTGTGGAAGAAAACAGACACAGCAGAATTAAACCCCTGTTCATTAAAATTAAAAACATACACAGGAGAGAAGCTAGACGTGCTAGGCTTGGCACAAGTGAAGGTGCAGCACGAAAACAAAGAAAAGGACTTACCTGTAGTAGTAGTTGGGAGCGAAGGACCAAATCTACTAGGGCGAAGTTGGCTACAAGAACTGGCCATGATGGATCAGTTGGTGAATAAAGTGGAATCTCAGCCCAAATTGCAGCTGGAGGAGATCCTCGAAAGACACGCTGAGGTGTTCAAAGAAGGCGTGGGACAGCTAAAAGGTGTCACTGCAAAGATTAATGTGGACAAGGAGGCCCAACCACGATTCTGCAAACCCCGACCGGTACCCTATGCAGTCAAGCCACTGGTCGAAAGCGAGCTACAGAGGCTGCTGGATGACAAGATCATTGAGCCAGTGCAGGTTGCAGAATGGGCGGCGCCCATAGTCCCAGTGAGAAAGCCGGATGGCTCCATTAGAATATGTGGAGATTACAAACTCACTGTCAATCGAGCATCACGGGTGGATCAGTATCCAATTCCTAAAGTGGAGGACCTCTTCGCACAGCTGAATGGCGGCCGACACTTCACGAAATTAGACATGAGTCACGCCTACCAACAAGTAGTCCTGGAAGAAGAATCAAGAAAGTATGTAACCATCAATACACACAAAGGCTTATATACCTACACACGCTTACCATTTGGAGTAGCTTCCAGTCCTGCTATATTCCAGAGAACTATGGAGGGCATCCTAGGTGGAATTCCGAATGTTGCCATTTATTTGGATGACATCCTTTGTACAGGACCAAATGAACAAGAACATCTGAAAACGCTGGAGGAAGTGCTTCAACGGTTGGAGAAAAGCGGTCTGAGGTTGAAAAGAAGCAAGTGTGAGTTCATGGGAAAAGAGGTGGTGTTCCTAGGCCACAAGATCAACGCCAGTGGTCTACACCCTCTAACAGACAAAGTGGAAGCCATTGCGGAGGCGCCTGAGCCACAAAATGTTACTGAGTTAAAAGCCTACCTGGGCTTGTTGAACTATTACCATAGGTTCCTCCCAAAGCTCTCCACGCTGCTGGCACCACTACATACCTTACTTAAGAAGGAAGAAAAATGGTCATGGGGGGTCAAGCAGCAGAAGGCGTTTGAAGAGTCCAAAGCGCTACTTCAGTCCTGTAGTGTGTTAGTGCACTATGATTCAAACAAACCACTCATCCTGGCGTGTGACGCATCACCCTACGGTGTGGGTGCTGTACTCTCTCATCGTATGGAGGATGGCTCAGAGAGACCCATAGGGTTCGTCTCAAGAACTCTTAGTGCAGCTGAGAAAAACTACTCCCAGCTAGACAAGGAGGGCCTTGCAGTAGTATTTGGTGTAAAAAAGTTCCACAGATACCTGTATGGGAGACAGTTCGCTATAGTGACTGACCACAAGCCACTAATTTCACTGTTCAGTGAAATGAGAGCCATACCCCAGATGACATCTCAGAGAATTCAGAGATGGGCCGTTACATTAGCAGCGTATGAGTACACCATCGTTTACAAAGCCGGACGGGACCATACGAATGCTGACGCGATGAGTAGGCTACCCTTGGATGGAGGAAGAGACAGCACGCCTGAGGAGGAGGAGAGAGTGCTATTGTTTGAAGATATCGGCGTGCCCCTGGTGAACGCACAACAAATAAAGAAGTGGACAGACAAAGACCCTGTTCTAGCAAGAGTGCGAGAATACATCTTGCGAGGATGGCCGAAGATGAACAGTCCTGAGTTCATTCCCTATGCCCGACGACAGGATGAGCTCAGCACCCAGGAAGGTTGTATCCTGTGGGGAGGACGCGTGGTTGTTCCACCACCTGGTAGGAATGCCTTACTGCAACAACTACACCAAGCACACCCTGGCATCACTCGCATGAAAGCGTTGGCGAGGAGTTACATGTGGTGGCCCAACATGGATGCAGAGGTGGAGGCGCTTGTGAAGTCATGTGCGGCATGCCAGGAGAACAGGAACAGTCCTCCAGCAGCCCCACTACATCCCTGGGAAGTTCCAGATAAACCATGGAGAAGAATTCACATTGACTACGCAGGTCCATGGATGGGAAGAAAGTTGAGGTCAACATTTGACTTAATACATCCAGACTTCAGAAACAAAGTGCATGATAAACAAGAGAAACAAAAAGGTTATCATGACATGCATGCTAGAGAGAGAATACTGAGAGAAGGAGACGTGGTCTACACCCGCAACTTTGGCTCAGGACCAGCCTGGGTACCAGGAGAAATAACAGAAAAAACAGGCCCTGTGTCATTCAAGGTGACATTAGGTCATGGACAAGTGGTGAGGCGACACATCGACCAAGTTCATGGTAGGAGCTCCATTCCCCTGCCGATGGCACCAGAGGTGTTGTCTGACACCCATCCTGAGGAGAGCATCAACGAACCACCACTTCAGGTGAAACCTGAGGTAACCGTCTCTGCAGATTCTACGGGCAGCACTGCAGCAGCCGAAACAGTGGAGCAGTCTGAGTCTTCACCTGCAGTTGGCTCACCCGCCGTGAGAAGATCTCAGCGAGCTAGGAGAGCTCCAGACTACTTGAAGGACTATACTTAGTCAGTAGTGAGTTCCCCAGCCACAGGACAAGAATGCGTCCTGGAACCTCACTGGGATGCGGTAGTCAAACCAATTCCCCAGTTAGACTGTTATGTGTGTTATACATGTGAAAAAAAAAAAAAAAGAAAGAAAGAAAGAAATTATGTGTATGACACATGTGTTTAAGAAATTAAAAAGTAACTGTGATAGTTCAGGGTTAAATGGGAGTTCCAGGATGTCTAGTAATTGGCTAGTGTAAGTAAGAGTAGTTTAATCTAGAGGGGAGGGATGTGGTAGACTGCAAGTCTAAAATAGAACATTACTGGCACATGCCTCTAGGGGGAACTACCTGTATTGTTCAGCACTACTATGAAGGGGACACATTAGAATAAGAGTGTGAAAACCCCGCGCAGAATCCATGTTCAGTCTTATTATGTGTGTTGCAGAATAAATGGCAGAGTTAGCCAAAGAAATAACTCAAGTGTGATCATTGCTACACGGTAGGATATCACACTTATCTCTTATCTTATCTTATACCGGGCCACTAGAGGCGGCACTACGACTTTTTTTACAGGACACGAATGACTTCCTGTCACAGATGATCTCTAGCTGAACTACTATAAAACAGCAGTTAATGAAAAAACAAAACAAAACAGGCACCCACATAGCAAAATTGTACTGGCCCGGTTCTAGCCTAGTTCTGGTCCACATGATGCACTTATGCTCAGCCCACATGCCACAAAGAATGACGACCCTTTGGATCTGGGCCCTTTTGTGGCCCAGACTGGCAAACCAGATCTGGGCCACAAAATGGCCTTCATTCTTTGCGGCATGTGGGCCGAGTGTTAATTTTGCTATGTGGGTATTCAGCAACTACACCATTTATTCATCACATCTGTTGTTTTCACACTGGTTTTACTGTTTAGTTTTGCAGAGGAAGGACATTGTATTTTCTTCCTGTAGTTTTCAGTTCATCGCTAAAACAACAAATTCCACATTCCTTGCCTCAAAAACATAGCAGACCACAGCAGACAGCTGAACGCAGCAAAAAAAGTTTAAAAGTAAGTTTTGTGCTTAAATTATGCAGCAATTTCAATATTAAAACACTAAACTCCTACAACTGCAATATTTGCTTCTTAAAGCTTATGTTACATCACATTTTTTTTCCAATGTCCGATTTTTTTTCCATATGGGGACTGCTTGGTTACATTCATTTAACCTGTTAAATAGTTTTCTCTAAAGTTCAGCTGATTTTTTTAAGTCTTAATACTAATGTTAGTAATATAAAAACACCACGGTGTGACATGCGTCATTCACTCACTTTAAAATGATTCAATCACTAAACCAAGCCATTTATTAAGCTGAGGAGAAACATGACATCTGTATTTTTTATATATATCACATCTGTAACAATAATCACATTTTTATGCTGTTTTTCTTTCCTCTTTGTCTCTGAGGTCCACGGTGGTGAACCTGAGGGTCAGCAGTCAGAGCAGCTGTGAAGAGAACAGGCTGGAAGCTAAATAAGAATATTGCATGTTTACTGTTTATACAAGAAACTGCTACCGTATTTCAATAAATTAATGTTTGGAAAAACTTTGTTTTTTGCAAGATTATTCAAGAAGCTCTCAATATTAATTACACATAAGTGGGAAACATTCCATACTGTTCTGATTTAATATTCATAATTATGCTTTTACTTCTGGAAATTTTGATATGTTTACCTGCTATGCATTGTGTAACTATACATGCATTCAATTAATAAAATCTGTTACTCCAGCATTTTTCTTTGTGCTCCTAACTTGATTCTTGTGCTTCTGTATTTTTATGCCTTGGCACAAAGGCAATGTAGGCATAGTCTTTCTGTGTTTGTCTGTCTGTTACCAGTTTTTCAGCTCAGCTGCTCAAAATCAACTGGAACTAAAGGTTTGTATCATTATCGCCATATTTTCTCGACTTTAAAATTTGCCACAATTTCCAGATAAGGCTTTGTTTTCAAAATAAACACAAATTTAACTCACCTTTACCATCAATACAGCTGCAAAAAAAAAAAAAAAAGACATTGTAATAACTATGCCCACCCACTACAAGTGGCAGTGTGACTTTTTTATAGCCCCCCATGCTACCATGCCACAGGCACCGAGGCATCACTACCTTAGTGCTTTCATTTTCTTCAGATTTCAGTCATCCTAATAGCCATCCCTGTTTCCACCTGGTTCACTAATCCCCAGTGAATAATAATCTTGCATCATTCTGGCTTATTTTGTAATATTTTTGCCATGATTCTACTATGAACTGTTAGCACTAGTGTGCTAGGTGGTCTGACTTACTCACCGTAACCAGGACACGGCTCACTTTGGCAGGGAGGAGATAACAGACAGGCTGCCTGGATCCCGACAGTTTTGACTGCTATTTTCTATACATTCTATTCACCCTCTCACTGTAATTCTTTTTCATCTAACAATGCTTAACCACATATTTGGTTCTTAGACATTATTTTAGCTTAGTTAAAGTTTTGGGGCGGCTGTGGCACAGGTGTAGTGTGGCCGACTACTGATTGGAGGGTCAGGGGTTCGATTTCCGCTCTGTCTGCAGTCTGCATGTCAAGCAAGATGCCCTTGAACAAGACACTGAACCCTCAGATTGGCCACTGAACATAAATGCACAGAAACATCTTTTGGTTGAATATATTGTGACGCATAGGCTGTGGCCATGTACAAGGCAAATGCCAAAATTTGCAAGTGGACCTAGGGCTTTTAAACACAGACACACCCACCAGTAACCCTCTACTGACTTTTTACCTCAGCCAAGGAGGTAATGTGATCAGGGTGGTTTGTCTGTTTTTTAGCAGCATTACGCAAAAACTACTGGACGGATGTTGATGAAATTATCACCAGAGGTGGCCGCTGGGCTACAGATGAACCCATTAGATTTTGGAGGTGACCCAACAGAACATACCTATGCCAAGACCCTATTTTGCAATGGTAAAGAAAGTGAAAAAGTGATCCAGAATCCACATCCTGACCTAGATTCCCTACAAAATCATATGGGTTCAACCACAACCCAAAAGCCACCTCGGCTGAAAATTTAATCAAAATTTATCCAGTACTTTTTTGGCATAATCCTTCTCACAAACAGACAGACAGACCGACCAACAGGGCTTGGTGGAGGTATCTGTTCTCTGAGTGTCCTCCAGTTTCCTACTGCAAGCAGGCTGAGCCCAAGACAAGCTTCATTCCTGTATGTTTTTCTCCCTCTGGTATGTCATCTTAGTCATCAACATGCTTCTGATCTCACAGATGTGCCAATCCAAGAAGCTAGTGAGACAGAAGCCACCAGCATTTTTTCATGTCTTGTACTTTTGTCCCTTTGTCAACAATACATGCTCAGTGCTGTCTGAACCAACAAACATTGCTTGTTCCTATGTCCCAACTCACTTGTTTTGGTCCTCAGTCACGTGCAGTAAGCCGCATTTGCACATTCACCCAGTGCCATTCAGTGGTGAGGTTTATAACAACAGGTGTCAATTGAAGAGTCATTTGACCCAAGACTGAATACTGGGTCACTGCGTTGCACCCCAGAAAAAAAGCTGGGTCTTGGAGGGATTTGCTAGGGTTTTTCAGCCAATGGGAAAGGGGCTATAATGAGTACAAATCATTGTTTAAAGCAAACCTGTGATCTTGACCCTGACCAAGTAGTGTTAGTGCCCAAACCTAACCAGCTAGTCAAAGTTAAAGCAGAATCTGCAAATGGGGGAATCCACCCACTCAGGTTTGCTAACTTGTATTTCCTGCAAGACATACAGTAAAGTTGATTATATTCAATTCAATTCAATTCAGCTTTATTTATAATGCACCACATCACAACAAAAGCCGTCTCGTGGCATCACAGTGCAGAAAAAAAAAAACACAGTCACAGAAAGACCCAGCAATCAGACGATCCCCTATGAGCAAGCACTAAGCGACAGTGGAGAGGAAAAACTCCCATTTGGAATGAAGAAACCTCTAGCAGAACCAGGCTCAGGGAGGGGCAGTCGTCTGCTGCGACTGGTTGGGGATGAGGCGATAGGGAGGATGGAAAGGACAGACAAAAAGAACAAAGCAGTAAGATGCCAAGTACAATATTGGAGGTCAACCAGCAGTATGGATCAGATAACAATAGAACAAGAGTGGGGTTAAAAGACACAAAAACCCTCCTTAAACAAAAGCTATATTAAAAAGGAAGGATTTTGCCCTGTTCTTAAAGACAGAGACCGAGTCTGACTCCCGGACCCAGAGTGGTAACTGGTTCCAGAGAGAAGGGGCTTGGTGGCAGAAGGCTCTGCCTTCCACCGTACTTTTGGAGATTCTGGGCACCACAAGTAAGCCAGCATTTTGGGAGCGTAATGTTCTGTTAGAATGGTAAGGTAATATCAGATCTTTTATATACGTATTGGGGGGCCAGATTGTTAAGAGCTTTGAAAGTAAGAAGAAGGATTTTAAACTTGATTCTGAATTCAATGGGAAGCCAATGGAGGGAGGACAGAACCGGGGAAATATGATCTCTTTTTCGAGAACCAGTTAAAACTCTAGCAGCAGCATTTTGAATCAATTGAAGACTTTTTAAAGATACTCTAGGACAACCAGATAGTAGCAAATTACAATAATCTAATCGCAAACTGACAAAGGCGTGAATCAGTTTCTCAGCATCACCCAGAGACAAGATACTCCTGATCTTAGCAATATTGCGCAGATGATATAAGGCGGTCCTAGAAACAGTTTTAATATGTGAATTAAAGGACAAATCCTGGTCAAAAATCACTCCAAGGTTCCTCACACAACTGTTCAGAGTGAGAGTGGCAGCATCTAAATTAAGGGCATAATCTGAAAAGGAATTTCTAAGATGTTTTGGGCCGACAACAATGACTTCAGTCTTATCAGAGTTCAATAGTAAAAAATTTAAAGTCATCCAAGCTTTAATGTCCTTAAGACAGGCATCTAGCTTGGCCAACTGATCACAATCATCGGGCTTCATTGACAGGTATAGTTGTGTGTCATCTGCATAACAATGAAAATGTATACAGTGCTTTCTGATGATATTGCCCAACGGCAGCATATATAGACTAAAAAGAGTAGGGCCTAACACAGATCCCTGTGGAACTCCGTGACTGAGCTTAGAGGTGGAAGAAAATCCATCATTGACATGGACAAACTGAAATCTATCAGACAAATAAGATCTAAACCACTGCAATGGAGTTCCACTGAGTCCAACAAAGTGTTCCAATCTATCAAGTAGAATGGCATGATCGATAGTGTCAAAGGCTGCACTGAGATCTAAAAGAACAAGAACAGAGACAAGTCCATTATCAGATGCAGTCAGGAGGTCATTAGAGACCTTCACTAAGGCAGTTTCAGTGCTGTGATGAGCTCTGAACCCAGATTGAAACACCTCAAACAAACCAACTCCCTGCAAATGGTCAGATAATTGCACAGCAACAACTCTTTCCAAGATTTTTGAAATGAAAGGCAAATTAGAGATTGGTCGATAATTGGCCAAAACTCCAGGATCGAGCGTCGGTTTTTTAAGTAAAGGTTTAATTACAGCAGTTTTAAAAGCCAGTGGAACATAACCCAGAGTTAAAGAAGAATTAATGATAAGAAGAATACGGCTACCAATAATTGGGAAAATAATTTTAAATAACCTGGAAGGAATAGGGTCCAGAAGGCAAGATGAAGGCTTAGAAGAGGAAACTACCCTATCCAACTCCAAGAGGTCGATTGGAGTAAACCTATCCAAGCAGATATCAATTGAGGGCGCTGCAGTAGTTAATGTACTAGAATTTACGGTAGGAAGAATTTGACTGATTTCATCTCTAATAGATAAAATTTTAAGATTGAAATAGTTCAGAAAGTCCTGACTAGAAAGCTCAGGGGGGATGCGAGGATAGACCGAGTCATGGCTCTTTGTAAGCCTGGCTACAGTGTTGAAGAGAAACCTGGGGTTATTCTTGTTTGCTTCTATTAATGCAGAATAATAGCTTGATCTAGCTTTTCTAAGAGATTTTTTATAGATTAAGAGATGATTTCTCCACGCCAAGTAGAATTCATCTGAATTAGTTGAACGCCATTTTCTTTCCAATTGACGAGCCTTCTGTTTCAAGCCACGAGTTTCTGAGTTAAACCAAGGAGTAAGAAATCTCTGGTTAGACTTTTTCTTTTTTAAAGGGGCTACCAAATCTAGAGTCCGATGCAGAGAGGCAGTAACACCATCAACCATGCTATCAATCACGGAGAGCAGACTCTCCATCACTTATTTCAGGTGTTTCTGTTGTGTTGACCCATGGCATAGAGGAGACAATCTGCAAAAATTTAGCAACAACATCATCAGAAAGAAATCTGCTGTAGTAGTATTTTTCTTTAGGAAATAAGTGATCAGAGATAACAAAATCAAAAATTAACAGACAATGGTCAGACAGTACAGGATTATGAGGAGACACAACCAGATTTTCGATATCTATAACATATGTCAAAACAAGGTCCAATGTATGGTGGAAATAATGGGTAGAATTTTTTACTTTTTGGGAAAACCCCATTGAGTCTAAAATTGAATTGAAAGCCTTATTAAGACAGTCACTCTCAACATCAACATGTATATTAAAGTCTCCTACAATAATTATTCTATCGGCTTTCAGCACCAAATCAGCTAAAAATTCAGCAAATTCCGATAGAAACTCTGAATAGGCCGTGGGAGGATGATAAACTGTGCCCTTCAGAGGTAAAGTGGTAGGGGTAACTTTTTAATGATATAGGCACACTGATTTTTTGAGAATATTTCAACTTTAGAGCTCATTTTCTCAAAATAATGGTTTTGTGGGATAGCCCACTCTACCTCTGAAGGGCACAACTATGGCAAAGAGAATTGGGTTCATGCCAAGATTGCCAACAGGCCCCACACTGAGGACCAAACCTTCAAAGGAATTAAAACATAATTTCTGCTTAACATTAACCAGCAATTTAGGATGGAAAATTGCCACCACTCCACCACCACGACCAGAACCTCTGGGGTTATGACAGTTTAAATACCCAGAGGTAGTTGATTCATTCAATTCAATTCAATTCAATTCAACTTTATTTATATAGCGCCATTTCACAACAACAGTCATCTCATAGCACTATCAACTGTAGGGGGAACCCCCACAGTTGCAGAAAGACCCCAGCAATCAGGCGATCCCCTGTGAGCAAGCACTTGGCGATGGTGGAGAGGAAAAACTCCCTTTTAACAGGAAGAAACCTCCAGCAGAACCAGGCTCAGGGAGGGGCAGTCATCTGCTGCGACTGGCTGGGGGGTGAGGGGATAGAGAAGATGAAAAGAACAGACATGTAGAGAGCAAACAGCACGATGGGGACTCAATCTATGGGAGAGAACAAACAAATGTTAATGACCAGCAAAAAAAAATATTTCATTGAGAGTGAGAAAAGGAGTGAGGCCCAGTGCATTACTGGAGGTCCCCCGGCTGACTAAACCTATTAGCAGCATAACTAAGGGAGGGTTCAGAAACACATGATCCCTCCCTAATTGTAGGCTATATCAAAAAGGTAGGTTTTAGCCCTATTCTTAAAAACAGAGATCGAGTCTGACTCCCGAATCCAGATTGGCAGCTGATTCCACAGGAGAGGAGCTTGATAACTGAAGGCTCTGCCTCCCATTCAGACCAACATAATCATCAAGCCCGAACCAGGTCTCTGTGAGGGATAGTAGATCGATCTGGTGATCAATTAATAGATCATGGACCAGAAGAGACTTAGAAGATAGAGACCTAATGTTTAATAAGCCACATTTAATTTTTAAACTTTGGGGGGGAAGAGAGGCCAAATTATTAATTTTATTAATTTTAGAGACTTGAGGCTGGATTAGAATTTTCCCAACATTTTGTTTAATCAATCTGGGAAGTTTATGCATTCTACTTTTTTTTAAACTTTTTTATTAATTTTAGAGGGAGCAGAAAAAGGTTCACTAAGGGAAGAGACAGGGGCAAAGTTGTAAGGTGGTGGAAGAGGAGGAGCTGCAGAAGTGCAAGTGTTTTTCAGGTTGTGTTGTAATTGTCCTGGGTTACAATATTTAGGGCAACGGGAGACAGACTCAATCTCTGAAGGATTATTGTCACCATGGGTTGAGATGCCGTCTCGGCACTGAGCCCATGTTTTCCCTCATCCCTGCCTCCCATTGAGCGGCGTCTCAGCTGGCCCCAGCTGGCAGCATTATGGACGGCTGGGGCCAATTAGTCTTCATCAGCTGGGGCGCTGCCAATGAGGATAAATAGGAGCAGCCTCGATGACTCGGGGCTGCGACATAAGCACTGCTAGGCTGAAGCCCCTTCGTCTGGTGTCAGCCTCAACTCCCCTTGCAGCATTCCTGTGTTTGTATCCCGCTGTGAGGATGTACGTCTTGCTACCCCCACGTCCGGTACGAGCTGCTTACCTCTGCGCTGTGCAACCTGTGAGTGTACCTCTGCATGAGTATCTGTGCTCTCCTCATCCCTTATCCCTTACCCAAAATAAACCATCTCGACTCACTGGCTTGTCCCTGGCTCTGATTGCCCGGCTCCCTAGAGCCGGATATGACAGTATGTCGCAGCCAGAAGAGTTGCCGGCGGCCGTGAGTCGCTGTGGAAATGTACCTTTCTGTCCGGGTGTCAGCGCTGCTAGCATGCCGTTTCCCAGGAGTCACTTCCGGCGCCAGGGCGACGAGCTAAGGTCCATCTCGGAGGCTGTCGACGGGACATTCTTCACCCTGCACGACGCCTCCAACGCGAGACGCTGGCATCCGGGCCGTGCTGAGGAACTCCTGGACTGTCACCCTCACTCTCTGTACCATCTGGAGGACAGTGCCAGGATAGACGTTGCAGGTACACAGCGAGAGAAGCTCCACGGGGTGGATGGAAATCCCGGCAGGGAGTCGAAGTGGGCGACGTCTTTCCCCGCTTCGGAGTCCCGTTCCTGCCGCCATTCCAGTCCGGGAGTTCGCGCCAACCAGAGGACTTCCCCCGACCTGCGCCACGTCACTCGGGATTCCCTTCTAGGAGCCGCAGCTGACAGCAGTTATGTCCGGGGTCGAGTGGCTGTCGCGAGCTCTACTGTGTTTCCTGTCACCACCTTCAGGCATGTGGCGGCGGCAGTGAGATTGATGGTGAGGACTTCAGGGCTACGAAGCTTTCCCGTGCTCGACGCCTTCCTCGTCTCGATCTCCGATCTGGAGCGGCGAATCCTGGGTTTCCCCCTCGCTTCGTCCCCTGGGAGTAGTCGTCATCACATCGCCGAGTCACCTCTGCACGAACCTCGTCCGGATCCAGTTCTGGGTCATCGTCAGGACCGTTCCTCCCACGCAGCTGTCATCCCTTCGCCTCGTCAGTGTGGAGATTCTACAGCCTCGTCCCCTGAGCCTCGTTCCCCCGCTGTCATTCCTGGACATTCGGGCTGGCTCACCCCGGCTGTTTCCCCCTCCTCCTCGACGCGCTTCCTGACTGCTGTGTGTGCCTGGAATCCCGGCCTGGTGAGCTCTCTGCTGGAGACAACGCGAGCGATCCTCAGACGAACTCCCGGGGGGTCCTCCGTTATCGCCGGGCGGGGAGAGGAAGAAGCAGAATCCACTACAGCAGGCGATACTCAACCTCCAGGGGGCAGGCAAGTCATTGTTTTTTCACACCTGCTTAATGATTTGCTCTGTCACATCCCTGGAGGAGAAGTTCAGGGTTCGCAGCTCCCTGAACTCTCCCCACCTGCTGTAACCTGTATGCCTAATCCCGCATCCTCTGTGTCTCTCTCCGCCGAGCGGTCCCCGGCTCCGGGTCAACGTGGTGGGATATGGAGAGGGCCTGTGGTTCCGCAGCTACATTGCGGACGGAGGAGGGGGACTGACTGCTGCGTGGAGTCTACGCCGACGACTGAGCGTCCCCGGGTCTCCACGGAGGAGCGGTTCGGTCCGGCGGGACGAGATTCTTCTGGCTTCACGCCGAGTGGATCGTCGGCGGGGTCACCTGAGCTGGAGGAATCTCAAGCTGCGCTGACCATCGTGCTGGCTGCGGGGCCCGACGCGGCTAGATGGGAGCCTGACAACGACCTCCTGACGACGGATCCTGGATCTTCGCAGTCCTGGACGGCGTCAGAACCCGAGATCAGGCGAGTGCTCTCCTTTCTTTTCTCTCTTTTTATCCCCGAGCACTTCAGCCCATCTCCAGGGGAGACGAGCAGGGTGCAGCCGTCCGCTGCGTCTGAGCTCGTCTCGCCGGGTTCTGGCGCTGCCGGTGATCCTGATCCCGGTTCTGTTTTCTCTTCTGAGCCTTCTTCCAGGGTCACCGGCAAGGAGTTGCTGTTCCTCGTGGTGCTGGAGGGTCCGGGTTCAACGTTGGAGGTCGGTTCTGGTGCAGTATTCAACGTGGGTTCGCCCGAGACCCAGTCGGGGTCCAACGTGGGTTCGCCTGAGGCCCGATCGGGGTCCGACGTGGGTGCTGCCCCAGTATTGTCCAGGTCCGGTGAGGAGGTGGCCGTTTTCCTGCGGCCTGACGCCCGCCGCCCTCGTCATCGGCTCTCCCCTGAGCCTCTTCCACCGGGATCCGCTCTGATCCTTCGCCCGTCTCAACGGTCCTGGTGGTTGAGTGATGCGGGTCGACGACCCGACCCGCAAAACTTTCGGTTCGGTGATCTGGTTCCCCCCACTGGTCTGTGTTTCCCTCTGGGCAGCCTGGTTCGGCTGCCGGTGGACTGGATTCCTGGGATCTGGGTCCAGAGTTCGCCGTCCGAACACTTCTTCCCCTGATTCGCCAGCTGGACAATGGGCGGGGAGATCTCCGGAGCCATCTCGGCTATTTTTGGACTCTGCCTGCCATACACCTCGGGTGTCACTTTTTCTTTTATCGTTATTAAGGTCACTTGGGTGTAATGTCTGTCCTGTTGGTGGATGTGTATTTATAGTGCTGTGCGTTTTCCTTCCCTCGTACCCAGCATTTTATTTTTTGTACCATGTTTTTAGTCTCGTTTTTGCATTGTAGAGTTATGTTTTGTTCCCTTTCAGACCATACTCTGCAGTTGCCCATTCGTTCCAGTCACTTTCATTTCTTTAGGTGACTGTGGGTATTTATATATTCATGTGTGTGGGTTTTTCTTTGCCTGCACTCAGTATTTCTTTTTTATGCCCTGTTGGTTCATTATAGAGTCATGTGCCTTGTTTTCCGTAACACCATGCTCTGTAATTGTCCATTTGTTCCAGTCACTTTTCTTGGTGACTGTGTGTATGTACTTATATTGGTGCTGTGTATTGTGTTTTCCCTTTATTTGACCATACTCAGCATTTTTTGCCCTGTACCTTTTTGGTGGTTCTTTTTTCTTGCTCTGGGTCACGCATGGTTGGTACTCTCTGGGTAGTATGTAACCGGCGTGTTGACCCAGTTCTTCTCCCCATCTGTACCTGGGTTAATTATTCAGTTTTGTCAGTATTGTATTTGGGTTTTTCTTTCCCGCTACCCTACATTGCCCCATTGGTGTTGTCCTTCCCTTGGCTTCTTCCCCTCCGGTCCGCCTCCCTTCCTCCCACCCTAGGTGGGGGGGGGGGGGGGCTGGGATGTTCCTGGTCGTTCAGGAGCCCGACCTTGAGGGAGGGGCTCTGTCACCATGGGTTGAGATGCCGTCTCGGCACTGAGCCCATGTTTTCCCTCATCCCTGCCTCCCATTGAGCGGCGTCTCAGCTGGCCCCAGCTGGCAGCATTATGGACGGCTGGGGCCAATTAGTCTTCATCAGCTGGGGCGCTGCCAATGAGGATAAATAGGAGCAGCCTCGATGACTCGGGGCTGCGACATAAGCACTGCTAGGCTGAAGCCCCTTCGTCTGGTGTCAGCCTCAACTCCCCTTGCAGCATTCCTGTGTTTGTATCCCGCTGTGAGGATGTACGTCTTGCTACCCCCACGTCCGGTACGAGCTGCTTACCTCTGCGCTGTGCAACCTGTGAGTGTACCTCTGCATGAGTATCTGTGCTCTCCTCATCCCTTATCCCTTACCCAAAATAAACCATCTCGACTCACTGGCTTGTCCCTGGCTCTGATTGCCCGGCTCCCTAGAGCCGGATATGACAATTATAAATCAAAGGCTGATCCAAACGGTAAAGACCACCCGAGTTAACGGGATCGATACAATACATGGGAACAGGACCAAAAAAGGGCAGATTGGCAAACCCAGAAACTTCAGAGTGAATAAACACACCAAATTTCAGTCACTGTACCAGAAAACATCGAATAAAATAGAGAAGATTGTCTGTTAAAACATGTGCACCAAGTCTATTTGGGTGGATGCCATCAGACCTCATGAGTGATGGGCGGTTCCAAAATAAATTAAAATTGTCAACAAAACCAATGTTAAAAATAGGGCAAGTAAAGCAGAGCCAAGAATTAAGACTGAGTGTTCTGCTAAAACGATTACAGCCTCGCCTGAGAGGTGCCAAAGGTCCAAAGATGAGCGCACGTCTGCCACAGTTCATAAGCGTGGACAGAAGGTTCCTGAAGTCACTTTTTAAAATCTCTGACGCTTCATCTGGGATGTTATTGCATCCCACATGCACAATGATAGTATGAACGTGAGGGAATTCATTCAGCAGGTCAGGGATAAGAGCCTCAATGTCTGAGACTCTAGCCCCAGGAAAAAAACGAGTCACACAGTACCTGCTTCTGACGTTCCTCACGATCGAGTCACCAATTACCAGCGTTGTCTGGGGGGGTTTGTCGGTGGATTCTGACGTGGAGAGGAATTGTGAAGAGGATGATGATGTTGTTGCGAAGGTGGGGAGATGCGCTCTTTTCTTCTATCAGGAGCAGGTGTGTAGTTTGACACACCCTGGGTGGTCTTCATCCGGGGTTTGGGGACATGAGCCGCCGCTGAAGGAGGGGAGGGAAGATGAGGGACGTCCACGGGCGGATGGCCAGAGCGTCCAGGTGGGGAAAATCCTCCAGGGAAAGGATATCAAATCTGTTTTCCAAGGACACCGGAATAGAAGAGGCGCGGCCCATTCCGGTCGATCGACGATGGCCATTAGCTGGTTGAACCAAGGTCCAGGGCGCAGATGGAGGATGAGAGGGACCAAGCGAAACTTTTGGTTTAGCCCTGAGACGAAACCAGTGTTTGTTGCTGAGGTCATGGATGTCTGCGGAGGCTGGAGCAGGTGCTGTAGCAGGTGTGGAAGTAGGTGGGGACGCGCTGAGCTCACCCAAATAAGTAGCAGTTTCCGCCAGCTGCGAGGCAGTGGCCGGGGCCGATGATCGCCCGAGAATGATGGTGTCGATGTGGTCTTCAGCCTCCCGAATCTTGTAAAGATTGGAGAGCCTCATTTCCAGCTCAGAGACCTTATCGAGGAGCGATGAACAGCGGGTACATGACGGAGAAGGAGCCATGGCGTTCCAGGCGCTGAGATGGGTAGCCCGCAGCTAGCCAGAAACAGCTACTCGTGCATCCGAACGGACTTTTAGGCGAGGCCAATACAGAGGGAACAGTAAATAAAAACTAATAACAGCAAACAGGGATTAAAAAAAATGAAATCAATAAAAACAATCAATAAAAACAAACAAAAACAGAGGAAAAAAAAGTACTCTGACGCGAATGAGTGTCAGACGCAGCTGTCAATGTCAAAACAGTCAAATGATAGTGCAAAGCTCACATGCGAGGCAGCAAACACCAGAGAAGACTCGAAAACAAGGAGTAAACATTAAACACAACTTTATGGAAAACCAAAACACATGCAGCTGGAGAGAAAACTGTGAGGGAAGACACAGCTTCAAGTGGGCAGAGAGTCTGGCAGAGGAACCCAGCAGATCAGGGCTGGCAGAGGGAGGAAAGGATATTGGCTGAGGGAGTCTGACCACGTGGAGGAAGCTGTTCAGGGTGAAGGAGACGAAGAGGCAGTAGTGATGGGACGGCAGGCTCTGGAGCTTCGATGCTGCTTATACAGCTGAGCATCACTGTCCTCCTGCCATGTTGGTGGGATGCAGGTTTGTAGATGTGTTGATGTGTAAATGCAAGTATATGGAAGTGTAGCAGATGCAGACCAAAGCAATAAACAGGCGATTGATACAGGAATTCACAAGTAATCACAAGTACAGTTGTGAGTGACTGAGCCCTGAAGTAGAAGTGTAATAACCTGGATGTAAAAGTAAAAAGTCTATGAACTCTAGCTACCATCCATCCATCCATCTTCTACCACTTTTCTGGAGGTCCGGGTCATGGAGGCAGCAGTTCAAGCAGAGAAGCTCAGACTTCCCTCTCCCCAGCCACCTGCTCCAGCTCTTCAGAGAGGACACCAAGGTGTTCCCGACCAGCTGGGAGACATAGTCTCTCTAGCGAGTCCTGGGTCTGCCCCAGGGTCTCCTCCAAGTGGAACGTGCCCGAAACACCTCAAGTGGGAGGCATCCAGGTGGCATCCTGATCAGATGCCTAAATCCCTTCAAATGGCTTCTTTCAATGTGGAGGAGCAGCAGTTCTACTCTGAACCTCTCCCAGATGACTGACACTCCAGTTACATGTGTAACCCAGTGTTAAAAACATGGATGGAATTATGAATGTCGATACTGCTTTAAGAAGAAGGGGGGACACTCATTTCACATTGGGAATAGATATTTTGAAGATGAGTATATAAATACAATATAAGTTCATAAAATATGTTCATAAATAGTTAGGAACATTTTCTGGAAAGTTTTGATAACGTTCACAATATTTTGTTTGGTATTTTGAACGACCAATGGCTGCGTCTTTTGTTTTGCAGCAACAGCCAATGGGGTCACGCCAGCCAATGGGGTCACGCGTTCCCTCACTCGGTCTGTGTGTAATATGCAGAACGTTGTCAGACACTGACAAGGTTGTCATAGGTTCCAAGGTTGTCATAGCCAGGAGCGGCACTGGGGTTAAGCTCCCAGTGCTCATAAAATGCTCCTTACGGCGTGCGTCTCAAAAAGCTTCTGACAACTAAGTCCAACTCCTAGCCTGCCCATGTGGTTTAGTATCTAAGCCCGGCGGAACTGCTTTTACTAATAGGAGAAGGGGCGAGGGCGAATCTCTGGCACCTTAAAACCAGATGCTTCGGGTAGATGGTGGTTCGTCAACCTGGGAAGGTAGCCCATCTAGGGGAAGGTAAACCCTGATTTCAAACCTCCGCTGCCTTGCGGCACACCCGGTCACAGGAAAGGCTTCGGGAGTCAACCCTGAGGAAAAATCCGGAGTCGGAGCCCCTAAGGCAGGTCTCTGTTGTGCTCAACATTGTTCTGGCAGCTCCTGCGACGACGTTGGTGCCAAACTGTAGCAGCCCTGCTGTTCCTTTGGATTCATCAGTGACGTGGAGAGGGGGGACATGCTGCATGGGTAACATCTTGTCCTCCATATCTTCCTGCCCAGGCTTGAATCCTACCAACGCCCAACGCTGGAAGGTAGAACACCGGTGCGCATCGGCCTGTTCAGCCCCAGGCGGTGCTGTTCCAGCAGAGTAGACGTTTAGGATTCTCTTCCATGGTCATCATAGACCGACGGAGACCGACGGTGTCAGACACTGCCGAGACACGACCGAGAGAACGCGATTCCTCACGGAGACAATGAGCTACGTGCTAATAGCAGCCTTTGTTTGGACAAAACTTGAGATTGGTAAGCCTGAATAAGCACCTGCAATGAGACATTGCTGTATTAGCAAATTCTAATGCCTCGTTTATTAAATTTTAAGATTAGGATCCAAAGGCTGTTAACGCCGTTGAGCGCGGGAACCCCATGACGCATGTGTCACTTAGCATGGTGAGTGCCATTCATTGTGTATGGGAATGCTAATCACTAGCTTGTAATGCTAACTGCCGATGCTAATTTCAGCTAGTTTTTCCATCAGAAAAAGACATTTTCCAAAGCTGTAACGGTTAGCAGAGGTCCCAGTTCCCTGGCCATTGATTGCTGCTTGGTGGTGAATGTTGAGCCTGTGGTTTTTAAAGTGCAAATTGTGATAAATTGGTGTGCTAGTTTAACATGCTAACTCCGGCTAGGTTTTACATAGGAGGAGGTTATTTTTCAGAGCTGTGATGGTTAGCAAACAGTTTCATTTCACTTGCCACTGATTGTTATTTAAGAATGAATATTTTTTTTTTTTTTTTTTTTTTTTTGTTACTTATTTGTACCCGTAGGTAGACTTGGTTTGCAGTCTGGTGACAAGCCACCGGTTGCTGGTCGCTGCGTGCGCGAGCGCCCTAAACCTACATGTTTTTGGTGTGCGGGAGGAAACCGGAGAAATCCCGGAGTAAACCCGCGCAACACGGGGAGAACATGCAAACTCCACACAGCTCACTGTTGGTCGGGGGCTGGGATCGAACCCACGATCTCATGATCCCCGCGATCCCCCGGCCGAGGGTAAAACTGTGCTGCCACAGTGCTAAACCACTGCGCCACCGTGCAGTGGTTTAGCACTGACATCTATGGTTTAAAGATGTTTAAAAATACTATTTGTTGTACAACCTGGAATTATTTTGTAATAAGCTTAGAGCAATAGCTTATTTGTTGTGTTCTGAAATATTTTATAGGTCAGGTTTTTTTTCTTTGGACTGGTTTGACCAGAACATGGAGGATACCCCAGATCTGGATGGCGAGCCGAAGCCCGAACCCTATTAACGGCTAGAGGTGATTCAACAGGTCACCTGGAACGGACACTAGAGAACTGTGAATCTTGTAAATATATTTTGGGGTATGATTGTGACAAGTGTGTGTTTTTTTTATTAAATGTACATATTTGTAAATAATACACATTTGTAAAAAGAAATATTTATAGTTGCAAGTTCCTATACGGCTGTGTATGTGTCATCTGTTGTTGCACCTCCCAGGCTCCTACGAACCCAGAGTCTATCTGACCTGGCCCAGTTGTCCCTTCTACCCAGGTAGTAAAGTTTAAGGTAACTACACTGCCATAACACAACACTACCACAAGGGTACTACACCTAAAGTAAGTAGGTGTTAGTGGGTGTTACACACAAAAAATCTGGCGAGCCAGCCAGGAGCCTGGAGCGTTGCACAACGGATGTGGATTCTGTTTTGACCCCTGACCAAACAGTTTATATACTGTCAAAATGGATTTCGTGGAAAAATATGGTGTTAAAGTCCCTAATGCAATCATTGTCAGTGGTGTTGTTGATAAAGAAAGAGACACAGACATTTTTGAGTTTCTAGAGCAACATGGCACTAGCCGTAGGGTGCTTAGCATTAATGATAACTCATCTGACTTTGACAAAAGTCATATTGTAGAGTTCGAATCTGGATTAACCATTGAAGCATTAGCACCTACGTTGCCGTGCTCCTTTCCATCCACTGCCAATCCTGAGGTTAAGTACTGCATTCAAGCTCTAACTGATGTCTACACTAAAACTGTAGGGGGCAGTGTTACTGAGGCTTATCTTAGCAACCTCAAGGGTTTAGCTAAGCTATGTGGAAAAGGTTTTGAAGAGGTGTTGCGGGAGGTCATGTCCACAATAGGGAAGTCTATTGAAGCTGCTGAGACAGCTGAAGCGGTCTGCTGACGTTGATCTTGCTTCCCCTACTGTAGAACCCACACAAAGAGGAGTCTCTCCTCCACTCCAAGTTGAAGTGCCTCGCACCCCTAAAGCCACTCAAGCACTATTCCAAAGCCCTCTTAGACCAAACTTAACACCTCAAATGTTGAGTCCAGATGATTTTAACCCACCCAAGGTTCAGAAAATCGTAGTCGAGCATGTCATTAAAAATGCAGAGAAGCCGTCAAACGCCCATTCCTCTTGGAGAATCAGAGCTTTCTCTGGCAAAACGCCAAGACCGTATACTGAAGTTGATTATGAAACATGGCATTCACATGTTGACTTGATGATGGAAGATACTTCTTTGTCTGACTTGGAAAAATCTCGCAGGATCCTTGAAAGTCTTCTTGCTCCTGCGTCTGATGTTATTCGCCCTCTTGGGCCTGAAGCCACCTCTGCTGACTATCTTAAGCTTTTGGACTCAGCTTTTGGGACTGTTGAAGACGGTGAGGAACTGCTTGTGCGATTCATGAATACTTTTCAAGATTGATGGAGAAAAACCCTCTGCATATCTGCATCGTTTGCAGGTGGCGCTCAATCTCACAATGCGCAGAGGTGGTCTAGAGCCACAGGAAGTGGACAAACAGCTTCTCAAGCAGTTTAACAGAGGCTGTTGGGATGATAATCTGCTAAAGGAGCTACAGCTGGAACTAAAAGATAAACATCCACCTGCATATGCAGAGTTATTGCTTCACCTTCACACTGCTGAAAACAGACAAGAAGTTAAAAACACACGCATGAAAAAATACTTGGGCGCCACAAAACCAAAAGCAGCCTCCTACGAACAAACAGTCACCGAAACAAGTACAAATAGTGAAGTGGAGTCGGACAGTCTGAAAGAACTGAAAAAGCAAGTCGCTGATCTAAAAAGCCAATTAGCTGCTGTCGTGAAACAAAAGAAACAAGCACCACTGAAGAAAGACCCAACTAAGAAGTCTGAAAATAAAAAACCTGACCATGCCAAACCTGAAAACTTACCTTCGTCCAGCCGTCCCAGTACTAGGCCCAAACCATGGTATTGCTTCCGCTGTGGCGAAGATGAGCATGTTGTAGCCACTTGTGAGTCAGAGCCAAACCCTGCACTTGTAGCTGCAAAACGCAAAGAACTAAGAGTAAAAAGACAGATTTGGGACAGTCGGAACCCCACATCCTCTTTAAAACTGAAGTCTACCCCTGTTTCGGGACAAACAGAGGCTAGTTCAGAGATGACCCGTCCCAAACCAAAAGCTCCATTCAAGGCACGTGCTAAACTAAAGTCACACTCCAAAACAGACTCCTTTAACTTTCCTAATGGTCTAATTGGTACAAAAAGTACAGCGCAAGTGAAAGTGAATGGCTGTACTGTGAGCTGTTTGTTAGATACAGGCTCCCAGGTGACTACTGTTCCTGAGTCCTATTACAGACAGTAGTTATCCAACCATGAGATTAAGCCACTTTTTGAGCTGTTAGAAGTGGAGGGAGCTAACGGTCAGAGAGTACCTTACTTAGGCTGCATTGAAATGCATGTCACTTTCCCAAAAGACTTTCTCGGTATTGAAGCCGAAGTGCCAACGCTTGCCTTAGTGGTTCCTGATGTACGTGCAGCTGATCAGTCCTTAGTGTTAATAGGGACAAACACATTAGATGTACGTACTTTATGAGCTGTACTCTGATGCATGTTCTGAACTGCAGCCAACCATGTCACTTGGTTATAAGGTAGTGTTAAAAGTCCTTGAGCTACGGCACAGACAGTCCAAAGACACTAGCCTTGGTTTAGTGACCATGCGCAACAAAGAGCCACAGTTAGGCCAAACAGTTGTTCTAGATGGCACTGTAGCTGTGTCAGCCGGCAACAGTGAAAAATCTGCCTTGTTAGAACACCCGTTAATGTCAGCCTTACCTGGTGGTATCCTAGTAAAACCATGTCTCATAGACTTACCTGAAAGATCACCTTACCTTGTTCCAGTTATACTCACCAATGAATCGGAACATGACGTGACAATCCCTCAGAAGTTGTGTCATTGGAGAAATCTGTGCATATCAATGAGTCCTATCGCAAGAACACTCCATGAAAGTTACAAAGTCCAAAACTGAACCAAAGTCCACTCTGAAGTTCAACTTTGACTCTTCCCCCATTAGCACTGAATGGAAAGAGCGCCTAACAGAAAAACTCAGTCAAATGCCTGAAGTATTTGCACAAAACGATCTTGACTTTGGCAAAATGGATCAAGTGAAACACACAATCAAATTATCAGATGAAACACCGTTCAAACACAGAGCACATCCCATACATCCAAATGACCTGGAAGCGGTCCGTAAGCATCTCAAAGAACTCCAACAAGCAGGCGTGATAAGAGAGTCCACTTCCCTATTTTCTTCGCCTATTGTAGTGGTGCGAAAGAAGAATGGCGATGTCCGCCTTTGTATTGATTACAGGAAGCTTAACATGCAGACTGTAAAAGATGCTTACGCTCTCCCCAACTTGGAGGAAACGTTTTCCACCTTGACCAGTTCGCAGTGGTTCTCCGTCCTCGATTTAAAGTCGGGGTATTACCAAATTGAGGTAGAGGAGCTGGACAAACCAAAGACGGCGTTCGTATGTCCCATGGGCTTTTGGGAATTCAATAGAATGCCCCAAGGCATTATAAACGCCCCCAGCATGTTCCAGCGCCTCATGGAGGAATGCATGGGCGACATGAATCTGCATGAGGTGATTGTGTTCCTCGATGATATCATTGTACTCTCCAAGACGCCCGAAGAACATGAGGCTTGCTTAATGAAAGTTCTTAATCGCCTTAAAGAGTACGGGCTTAAACTCTCCCCTGAGAAATGCAGATTTTTTCAAACTTCTGTCAGATACCTCGGTCACATTGTGTCCAGTAAAGGAGTTGAGACCGACCCCGAAAAAGTGAAAGCCCTAAGTACCTGGCCTGTGCCCCGTGATCTCAAACAGCTCCGCTCATTCTTAGGCTTTTCAGGGTACTATAGGCGGTTCATTAAGAACTATTCCAGCATCGTTAAGCCCCTCACTGACTTGACATCAGGCTACCCTCCTTTGTGCAAAAGCACAAAGCCCAAAGCTAAGCCTGCCCAGTACCACGACCCAAAGACACCGTTTGCCGAGCGATGGACTTCTTCCTGTGATCTTGCATTCAAAACCATCATTGCAAAGCTCAGTACTGCGCCTGTCCTGGGTTTTGCTGACCCTCAGTTGCCATATACACTCCATGCTGACGCCAGCACTGCAGGGCTTGGCGCCGCCCTCTATCAAGAGCAGGAGGGCCAGACTAGGGTCATAGCTTATGCAAGCCGAGGATTGTCTAGAAGTGAGTCCTGTTACCCCACCCATGAATTGGAATTTTTGGCTCTAAAGTGGGCAGTAACGGAGAAGTTTGCAGACTATTTATATGGCAACCACTTTACTGTCATGACAGACAGTAATCCCTTGACGTACATTTTGACTACTGCTAAGATGGATGCCATGAGTTATAGGTGGCTAGCTGCTCTGTTGATGTTTAACTTTAAGCTCCAATACAGAGCAGGCAAGCTTAACTCAGATGCAGACGGCCTCTTTAGATGGCCACATGGCGAGTTACTTAATGACGCAGTGTCCCAAAAGGAGCTTGACCGCATACAGCAGTTCACTCAAACTCACTTGTCTCTTCCTGAAAGCAGTTTAAGTTCCGAGGTAGTGTCTGCTATATGTGAAAAACACCTTGTCTGTAGCTCTCCAGACAACATCTTCCCTTTGGTTCACTTATTAGCCCTCTCTGTAGCTGCCATTCCAGATGGTGATGCCGATGAAGATGGCTGTGGTGGTCTTCCAGTTGTACTCCACATGACTCCTGAACAGATCAAAACCGAACAAAGAACTGACCCCTGTTTAAGAGAAGTGATTGCACAAATTGAAACTGGGCTAAAAGTTCCACCAACTTTATGAACTGAACTTCCTGACATCAACTTGTTACTCCGAGAGCTCAGTCGACTCGAAATGTGCAATAACATCCTCTACCGCACTTGTCAAGACGGAGGAAATGTTACTAACCAGCTCGTCTTACCTGAACAACTCTGCGATTCAGTCTTTCAAAGCCTCCACTGTGACATGGGCCATTTAGGCACAGAGCGTACTTTGGATCTCGCCAGAACAAGGTTCTATTGGCCTCGCATGGCGGCAGATATTGAAAAGAAGATCAAGACATGTAATCGCTGCGTAAGACGTAAAACCGCTCCAGAACGAGCTGCTCCGCTTGTCAATATCAAGTCCACCAGACCGCTCGAACTTGTCTGTATGGATTTCCTGTCCATTGAGCCCGATCAAAGCAACACAAAGGATGTGCTCGTGTTAACTGATCATTTCACGAAATACGCGATAGCCAACCCTACCAGCAATCAGAAAGCTCAGACCATTGCAAAGGCACTTTGGGACAACTTTATCGTCCACTACGGGATACCCGAACGGTTACATAGTGATCAGGGTCCCAATTTTGAGTCCCATACTATAAAAGAACTTTGCAAAATCATGGGCATTCGCAAAATCCGGACGACACCCTATCATCCCAGAGGTAACCCGGTAGAACGTTTCAATAGAACGTTATTGAGCATGCTGGGTACTCTGGAGGAAAAGAACACATCTCATTGGCACAACTATGTAAAACCACCTGTACATGCGTACAATTGTACAAAACATGACACTACTGGTTTTGCCCCGTATAAGTTAATGTTCGGTCATCAGCCGAGATTGCCCATCGACCTTGCATTTGGGCTCCCGTTTCACAACAAAAGTTTCAAGTCACATTCCCAGTACATTGAAAAACTGAAGACAACTCTACAAGAAAGCTACAAACTAGTAACAGAAAATGCTAACAAGATGGCTGAAAGAAACAAAACAAGATTTGATATGCGAGTGAAACCCTCAAAACTAGAACCAGGCGACAGAGTTTTGGTACGTGCAGTCCACCTCAGAGGAAAGCACAAACTAGCAGACAGGTGGGACTCTGAAATCCACATTGTGGTGAGCCAAGCAGGTGACTTGCCTGTTTACACTATAAAACCTGAGACAAAAGATGGTCCTGTTCGCACCGTTCACCGCGACCTCTTGCTTCCCTGTGGTTTTCTTGCCCCTGTTGAAGAAGAACCTGTCCAACCAAAACGTGTCCGAAAACCTACGACAAGACAATCACCTGAACAAAATGAGGAATGTGAGAATTCAGAACTGGAAAATGAAGATGTCTATTGGTACAGAGAAGAACCAATCCAAACGCCCATAAAGCTCACTCGAGTTTATGAAATTCCCCATCCAAAGGCATTCTTTAAAGGAGAAATTCCTGCTGAAACTCACTTACCTGACAATGACAACCAAATAGAAAACGTCACTTCACCTGGATGTGACAACTTGCCTGGAAATGACAATTCACCTGGATGTGACAACTTACCGAATGATGGAAACCTGGAGGAAACTGAAACAAATGTAGAACAATCAAACAATGAGAATGGAACTGAAAGTGAAACCAACTTACCTGATAAAAGCACCTGTGATGAACCTGTGGAAGAAAAAGAAACTGAAAAAGAGATCCCAAAGACTGTGAGACGCTCCAAGAGGACAACCTCCCAGCCAGAAAGGCTACAGTATAGTCAGTTGGGAAATCCTCTCATAACTATTGCCCAGTCCCTGTTTCAAGGACTAAAACTGGCTTTTACCAGAGCATTAACAGAGCCAGATCTTCAGATTATTCCCATGAACACTAGTTCTCCCGTCATTACTATCTAGCTAATCCCATGCAAAGGGACTTGCATGATTCTAAGGGGGGATAGTGTAACCCAGTGTTAAAAACGCGGATGGAATTATGAATGTCGATACCGCTTTAAGAAGAAGGGGGGACACTCATTTCACAATGGGAATAGATATTTTGAAGATGAGTATATAAATACAATATAAGTTCATAAAATATGTTCATAAATAGTTAGGAACATTTTCTGGAAAGTTTTGATAACGTTCCCGATATTTTGTTTGGTATTTTGAGCGACCAATGGCTGCGTCTTTTGTTTGGCAGCAACAGCCAATGGGGTCACGCCAGCCAATGGGGTCACGCGTTCCCTCGCTCGGTTTGTGTGTAATATGCAGAACGCTGTCAGACACTGCCGAGACACGACCGAGAGAACGCGATTCCTCACGGAGACGATGAGCTAACGTGCTAATAGCAGCCTTTGCTTGGACAAAACTTGAGATTGGTAAGCCTAAATAAGCACCTGCAATGAGACATTGCTGTATTAGAAAATTCTAATGCCCCGTTTATTAAATTTTAAGATTGGGATCCAAAGGCTGTTAACGTCATTGAGCGCGGGAACCCCATGACGCACGTGTCACTTAGCATGGTGAGTGCCATTCATTGTGTATGGGAATGCTAATCGCTAGCTTGTAATGCTAACCGCCGATGCTAATTTCGGCTAGTTTTTCCATCAGAAAAAGACATTTTCCAAAGCTGTAACGGTTAGCAGAGGTCCCAGTTCCCTGGCCATTGATTGCTGCTTGGTGGTGAATGTTGAGCCTGTGGTTCATATGTGTTTTAAAGTGCAAATTGTGATAAATTGGTGTGCTAGCTTAACATGCTATCCTCCGATGCTAACTCCGGCTAGGTTTTACATAGGAGGAGGTTATTTTTCAGAGCTGTGATGGTTAGCAAACAGTTTCATTTCACTTGCCATTGATTGTTATTTAAGAATGAATATTACATCTATGGTTTAAAGATGTTTAAAAATACTATTTGTTGTACAACCTGGAATTATTTTGTAATAAGCTTAGAGCAATGGGCGCAGTCGGGGCTACGTCACTTCCGGTTAGTAAAACATCGCCGCCATCTTAACTCGGTGAAAACAACCCGTTACCAAGCATTGTCGAGTGCAGTTTTTTGACTTTTTCTCATGGCATGTGACTACATAGAAAAGCTTGATGAGTCAGCCAGGCTACGTTACCTGGAGAAGCTGACAGCAAGTGGACTGACAGATTGCCCATACAAACTACCAGCCGGAAAATGGGTTAATGACCCGACCAGGTGGCCAGCTGTGCAGTGGCCGGACGTGTACAGCTACTTGATCGACACCCCTGGTAAGCATATTTGCTTCGACCCATATTAACATGATTAACCCTCTTACATGTTTTGAATGTTTTTAAGGAAAGGCCCCTATGGGTAACATGACCAATCCATTAAATATCAGGGCAGCACAGGAGTAATTCTTAAAAGAAATAATTAAACAAGAAAAATGTTCACTGATGCTAAACACTGCTTAGGTGCGCTTGTGTTGGATCGAAATAAGTGCAGGCGGACACGAGTGAAGTTTAAAAGGGTGCTTCATGCAGACAGTCAACATATATACCCGGCTAATGCATGCATGGCACATTAGCGTCACAGTAGACAGCAGGAAAGCATATACATTTGCATTAGTCACACATATCTGGCACAGCATTACTGGCGCCGGGATTCCTCTCTGTTCCAGAGCCGCAGAAGGTGCGAGGCGCTTCTATAACGATCAGTAATTGCTCACGCTGAGTGCTTCTGCTAGCTCGCTGTGGGAGTCGCACGAGGTGTTCTCTTTTCCCGTATATTTTTCTTTTTGGTGTACAGAAATGGCAATACGCCCGTATTTGCTAAAATTGCATTTTCCCCGTATTAAAATACGGCGAAACCGTATTTGTCACCTCTTTCATTAATGGCCAGCCCCTTTGTTGCACTATTTACTACAGTCTACAGTTAAATTAGTCAGGCTGACTGCACATAGAGAGGTCTGTATTGTTGAGTGAAAAGAGAATCAGTCATGCATTTCCATAGACGAAATGTCCGTCTCTGTTTACAATACAGAGAGGCTTGTGTCGGCGGCTAGCATTTTCAAAACGTGACCCATCAAGTGGCAACTAATTAAACTAACACAATATCACTCAATTACCTGATATAGGACGTGATGAGCTGAATATAATGCACTACGACGGGCTGGACAAGCTTGACTGGGTCACGGCAGCTGCCTGGGAATAGGTCGCCACTGAATTGTTTTCACCTAGTACGGCGTTGCCATGTGGGTTGCTAACCGGAAGTAGGCCAAATGCCCAGATGCCCGACTGCGCCCATAGCTTAATTGTTGTGTTCTGACCTATTTTATAGGTCAGGGTTTTTTTTCTTTGGACTGGTTTGACCAGAACATGGAGGATTCCCCAGATCTGGATGGCGAGCCGAAGCCCGAACCCTATTAACGGCTAGAGGTGATTTAACAGGTCACCTGAAACAGACACTAGAGAACTGTGAATCTTGTAAATATACACTACCGTTCAAAAATTTGGGGTCACTTAGAAATTTCCATATTTTTGAAAGAAAAGCACTTTTTTCAATGAAGATAACTTTAACTAAACAGAAATACACTCTATACATTGCTAATGTGGTAAATGACTATTCTAGCTGCAAATGTCTGGTTTTTGGTGCAATATCTACAGTAGATAGGTGTATAGACGCCCATTTCCAGCAACTATCACTCCAGTGTTCTAATGGTACACTGTGTTTGCTCATTGCATCAGAAGGCTAATGGATGATTAGAAAACCCTTGTGCAATCATGTTAGGTCTGCAATGCTGTAATTGCTGCAAATGGAGGATTCTTTGACGAAAGC
This sequence comes from Pholidichthys leucotaenia, assembly GCA_020510985.1. Lineage (NCBI taxonomy): Eukaryota > Metazoa > Chordata > Actinopteri > Cichliformes > Pholidichthyidae > Pholidichthys > Pholidichthys leucotaenia. The sequence goes on along the minus strand of CM035848.1, from coordinate 119,022,272 downwards.
AAAGTTTGAAGGAAAAAATTATTATTTCAAATACAAATCATTATTTCTAACCTTGTCAATGTCTTGACTATATTTTCTATTCATTTTACAACTCATGGTGGTAAATAAGTGTGACTTTTCATGGAAAACACAAAATAATTGTCTGGGTGACCCCAAACGTTTGAACGGTAGTGTATTTTGGGGTATGATTGTGACAAGTGTGTGTTTTTTTGATTAAATGTACATATTTGTAAATAATACACATTTGTAAAAAGAAATATATATAGTTGCAAGTTCCTATACGGCTGTGTATGTGTCATCTGTTGTTGCACCTCCCAGGCTCCTACGAACCCAGAGTCTATCTGACCTGGCCCAATTGTCCCTTCTACCCAGGTAGTAAAATTTAAGGTAACTACACTGCCATAACACAACACTACCACAAGGGTACTACACCTAAAGTAAGTAGGTGTTAGTGGGTGTTACACATGGAGTAAAAACTTTTCAGCAGTAACATATTCCAGACATAACACAAGCTGAGTGGAGTGTGTTAATGCATTAAAATGAAAACAAAATTACCACAAGGACAGAATCCTCCCACATGAACAAACAAGAGTCACAGTCAAATGCAGAGCAAATACAGTCACCCAATACTGCATACATGTAAATGCACACACAAACTCATTCTACTGAAGGTTTGTTTAGCAGACACAATGAATGATGGGTCAGGGATGTCGGATGTTGAGCCGGATCCTTCATCACGAGTGTGTGACACTGTTGTCCCTGAGTTGAAGGTGCATAAAATCAACAGAAACTTCACACAGTGTGAACCAGGAATGCGTAAGTTAATGGTGATCTACAGAGAAAAGTGGCTAGAATAACAAAGCCTGCAACATCTTGTTAATTTATCCAACAGAGTTCTGTGTAGGACAGTTGAAAATGAGGGCTTCAGTGATTACTGAGTCAGGTCTCTTCTGTCTGTTATTGTGTGTAGTCAACCTGAAAAGGGACAAGTGGAAGCATTAAAATTATTAATTACTCTAATATTCAAAGCAGTTCACACTTCTAAGAGAAAAAAAGTTTTGCATTAATGAGAGAAAGGTCCTAAATGTTTGAGAAAAAGCTACAAATTTATGAGAAGAGTCAAAAATTTGTGACTTTGTGAATTTGTAACTCACTACTCCAGTAATTTTTTAGTAATTGCTTTCATGCATTTTTGGTAGAAACTGTGAAGGAGAACATCCAGCCATCAATCCGTAATCTCACACTCAAGCCCTCCAGTGTGGTTGAATGAAAACAACTCAGCAAAAAAAGTGGGCCAAAATTCCTCACCAGTGATGTAAAAGACTCCCTGCTAGTTATCGCTGCCAGTTAAACACTTGATTGCAGTTGTTTTCATCAAGGGTGGCACAACCGGTTATTAGGTGTAGGGGCAATTACTTTTTCACATAGAGTCAGATAGGTTTGGATAGCGTTTTTTCCCATAATAAATGAAATCATAATTTTAAAAACTGCATTTTGTATTTTCTCCAATTATCTTTGTCTAATATTAAAATTTGTGTAATGATCTGAAACATTTAAGTGTGACAAATATGCAAAAATATAAGAAATCAGGAAGGGGGCAAATACTTTTCACAGCACTGTAAGTGGCCAGATCTCCTGATCTTTGACCCTGACCTTGAGCACAGCCTGGATGTAGAAGCAACTAAGGATTATTGTATGTGAGTTTTGTGACGATCTGAGTCATTTCCTAGGAGTAGTGATTCTTGTGAAATGTGGGTGGACAGACGGATGACAGACACCATGCCATGTTTTAACTCTTTCCGCCTTCCAAGGAATAAGCTTAAAACAAGAGAATAACCAGAAGTACTCCACGCTACAGGCAAAATCCAAATGCAGCTACAAAATAAATGTTAGGAGACTGTGACAAAACCTAACCTCTGGAGATATGAAGCAGATGTGATGATACAATGAAGACCAAAGAATGCAGTAGAGAAGCAGACTATATACATTAGTCTAATCAGGGAAAGATGCAGCCAACCAAAGATGCAACCCTTCTTTAAATGTGAGAATTCTGTCATAAGCGAGCCCCTCCCAGGCGGGAGTCAGACCCAGATGCCAGACTCAGGTTTGCAAGGTTTAATCCAAACTCAAAATATAACAAGACAGGAACAGAACTTACAAGGCTTCAGCAAGATACAAAAACCGTCAGACTTCAGGAAGGACAGGCAGGATACAGAACAGGCAGAATGCAAAACCAGGCAGAAGCATGTGTTTCACGCCGGTATGACAAAGTAAAATGTCACCCGAACTACGGGGTGGCATCCCTTAAATAGAACCAGACATAATTCCCAAAATAATAAACAGTTGTGGAAAATCAAAACCCAAGAGCAAGGATAATTAACCAAAACAACAAACAGCTGTGGACAACCACAAAACCAAGCTAGGAGAAAACAGAAGTAAACAAAGGACACCGTCAAAATAAAAGCCCAACAAAACATGATGACCGAAATGAATTACAAAACGTGATACAGACAAAATAATACAGAGGATGATAAACACACTAAGGCAAAGACAGGAATAAATACAAAACCAAAGACAAGATAATAACACTGGGAAATAAATACCAAAACTTCAAAAGGAAAACTAAGGGCAAGGTCATGAGTTGACTCAAGTCCAGAAACAGGAAAATATAATTTATAATACAAGATGGGCTCAACTCACGCCCTGACAAATTCCGTTTAGAGCTGCATTTGCCATGAAGTCATTTAAAGACCTTGTCATTTTTTTACATAAATGTCATAAAAAAATAGAAAAATTTGCATTTCCTGGCAGAAATGTGGTGTGAATGCTGTTAGCTGAAAATGCTTTCTTGAAATGCTTAAAAATGCAGTAATATGCTGGTATAAAGTAGGTTTAAAAGAATATCAATCAATCAATCACTCAATCAACCTTTATTGTCATGATGCTATACATACAACTGTAGTGCAAGCAAGATGAAATTGTGTTTCTCTAGGCATCCATATAAGTAAAAAGAACATAATTTAAAACATACTCACACCCCACCCCAACAGCCATTCACACATCCCTGAGACACATAATAACTGCCTATGTATAAAATACCAATTAATATGACTAAGTGAATCAAAAAATAGCTAAGTGAAATAAATACTTAAAACTAACTAGAACTATAATATACATATAATATACATAATGTCCAGTGTGCAGTAATATGCAAAAAAGATTCCAGATCAACTGTTCAGCATCCTAACAGCTTGTGGAAGGAAGCTGTTAATCAGTCTGGTGGTTCTACCTCTGATGCTCCGGAATTGTTTGCCAGATGGCAACAGTTCAAAGTGTTTATGCAGAGGGTGAGAGTGGTCCTTAACAATATTCAGTGCCCTGCTCCTACAACAGCTCTGAAAAAGTTCTTGGACAGAGGGGAGGGAAACTCCAATTACCCTCTCAGCTCCCTTAACTATCCTCTGCAGCGCTTTTTTGTCTGACATACTGCAACTGGAGTACCATGTTGCAATGCAGTACGTCAGAATACTCTCCACCACACCTCTGTAGAAGGTCCTGAGGATGCAGATGGGGAGAGAGGCCTGTTTGAGTTTCCTCAAGATGTGCAGTCTCTGCTGGGCCCGCTCCTTGATCCCCAAGGAATTCTTGCTCCAGGTCAGATCCTGCGAGATCTGCACTCCGAGGAACTTGATGTTCTCCACTCTCTCCACCAAATGGCCGCTGATGAAAAGAGGGACGTGTTCAGGCCGTGACCGCCGGAAGTCGATAATTATCTCCTTCGTTTTGTCCACGTTGAGCACCAGATTGTTCTCCCCGCACCAGCCCTCCAGGTCTCTAACTTCTTCCCCGTACATTGATTCCTCATCCCTCTGAATAAGTCCCACCACTGTGGTGTCGTCCGCAAACTTAATAATCTGGTTCCCCTCGTGTCTGGACACACAGTCATGTGTTAGAAGTGTAAACAACAGTGGACTGAGTACACAGCCTTGAGGGGATCCAGTGCTCAGCGTTATGGAGTTGGAGAATATAAGCAGAATTAGCTTAATGCTTCATGTAGATAGATAGATAGATAGATAGATGGATGGATGGATGGACGGACTTTATTGATCCCAAACTGGGAAATCACAGTGTAACAGCAGCATGACACAGACAACCCAACCAACAGAAAAACACACAGCATAATAGAAAAGAAGTTACCCAGAGAAGTAAAGTAAAAATGCTTAGATAACTTTATATACAACATAGGCTATCACTAGGTTAAATAGATGATAATGAGTCAATGGATAGTACTGACTGTATAGAGGAGGATTATGTCATGCTGCTGAGCACGGTGGGAGAACCGTGCTCACACTTTCAGTTTGTTCCAGTTATTTTCTGTACTTTTTCCATCTCACTTTCATTATTGAATTTGATTATGGTATTATTTGTACTTTGTTCTCTGAGGTTGCCTTTTATCTCTGTTTGTTCTGAGTTATTCTGTTATCTTAGTTTAGTTATTATAGTCTTGGTTATTTATATCATGGGCCTATGGCCATCTTGTTGTGTATTATTATTATTATTTCCTCCTGTGGTTATATATGAGCCTTCTCCACCTTCAGCTCTAGATCTCGCTCGATCATGTTTATATTAATTATTGTTTATCTTGTCCTCGCCTTGGTGGGTCATCATTTTTTGTATGTTTTTTGTATCACGGTTTATCACTTTCTGGTATGTGCTCTTATTTTGACAGTGTGTTTTGCTTACTTCCTCTGTAGCTCAAGTTCACAGTTCTCACAGCTGTCATTATTTTGGTCTGATTATCCTGGGAATCTTGTCTTCTCATCTGTTCATTATTGATTAATCTCTGTGTCCTATTTAAGCAATGCCGTCTCGTAGCTTGGGGCAGCATCCCTCACTTTGTCTACTGACGTGAGTCCCACATCTAGCCTCGTTGTATTCCTGCGTGTGTCCCACGCTTCTCACAGTTTATTCCTTGTGCTTCCACATGCCTTAGCCGTTGAGCTATTCAACCCTCTTGTATCCTGTCTTTTTGCCTCAAGCCCTGTAAGTTTCCTGTAAGTTTTTGTTCAGTTTGAATTTTGTGTTTTTATTAAATGTTAGCACCTCGCAGCCAGCAACTGGGTCTTCATTTCGCCCCATCTGGGCGATTTATGACAGAGAAGGCACAGGGTGAAATACGAGGTATCAATTTTACTGTAAGGTGCAGTGTGGCACCATTGTTATGACCAAAATTCAACATCAGAGTGAGTTATTGTATAGTGAAATGACATGTGGCAGAAAAGATTTCCTGTACCTAACCATTCGGCAGCGAAGCTGTGGCAGTCTGCCTGAGAAAGTGCTCCACTGACTGTCCGATGTGTTGTGGAGGGGGTGATCAGAATTGTCTATGACGGATCGCAGTTTGTTCAGTGTCCTCCTCTCCACTACAGATTCAAAGGTCTCCAGCCTGAGACCAATTACAGAGCCAGCCTTCTTGATAATCTTGTCAAGTCTATTGGTGTTGCTGGCTCTGATACTGCTACCCCGACAGCAGCAAAGAAGATGGACTGGCAACAACAGCCTGGTAGAAAAGCTCCAACATCTTGTTGCACACATTGGAGGAACACTGCTTCCTCAGAAAGTAGAGTCTGCTCATCCCCTTCTTGTACACAGCATCGGTGTTAGATGTCCAGTCATGCCCACTCTGCTGCTGATCACGACACCCAGGTAAATATAAGCTCAAAACCTAAAAAAATGCTAGCTAAAGACTAAAATAGCCTGATCTTGAAAAACATTACCATAAAAGAAGAAATAGCTTACACTTCTGATGAAGACTGCAGTGAACAGTCAAAACATGTAAAGAAAAGAAGGTAAAAACATCTCCTATCTTTCTTTAAATAGAACAAAAGGCTAATAAGAAATAGTTTAATATGGCAGGAAATAAGCTTAACCTTTCGAGTGTGAGATTTTGCGTGCCCCTAGTGGCAGAGCGCAGTGCTGTGCCTGTTATCTCATTCTGACATGATCGGCTCCATTGAGGATTTGTACTGATTTGTACTGATCTGCCAGTTTCAGAAGGTGGCAGGCATCCGTTGAAGGACTCAATGGATGACACGAAATACACCAAAGAAGAAGAACTCTTCATTTCCTTTTCCTGTATTCCCTTCTTTTATCTCAGAAAGCTAATATGGCCACGATCGGTCATCATCAATGTCACATAGTCGGCTTTGTACGCAGAAAATAGCCGCAGGATACAAGCAAAATTTATGTGGAATAATCATACAACTTTGTAGATGTGATAGAGAGCGTAAACGACCGACAGAATGCAAAATAACGACCACCATGGGTGAAAACGCAGTGACCATGCCAGCCAGCCAGCCCCCCTTTGTCAACAGTAAGTGAGGAATTTCTGGGTTTTTTTTAAATATTGTACTGATTTCTTGTTCATATACTTTTAAGATAAGAAAAAAACGGCATCAAAAGACTGAACCATTCTTTGCGTAAATACGTCCAAAGTCCAGTTTTGACTGTGTTATGGAATTTAAAGAGGTGCCGTGACATTATGCAAATTAGATGTGTAAATTTATTCCTATCTGAAACTTTGGATCATATTTTACATCTTTCTAATTGACAGTAAGCCATTATCTCTTACCACTTTCAAGTTATAGCTTGGAAATCTGAACTATTTTATTGACAAAAAATATTTACCACTCTTGACCACTAGGGGTTATGTCGCAATTCGGCAACAGACAAACTCAAAGAGTTAAAGATGCTAAATGTAAACTTAAATATTATATTGTGGAGAGTGTGAATAACGGAGGCAGATTTATGAACAGACGACTTTATTCCACTCTCTCAACAGTCATACACAGAAAAAGCATGTCTCAATACACCATGGTTTCCCCTTTTATCCCAACCGCTCATCTCACATTTGCATGACATTTCACATCACATTGCCTGACATTTAACATCACAATACCTTCATTCTTTCTCCCCCCAACCTCTTCTTCCTGCTATCTCCCCATGATCTCCCTAGCTATTGTTCTCCTCTCTTTACCCTCTGCATCCAGTCTGAGATGATTAACCCAGTCTCTACACCCCCCCACCCCCACCCCAGAATCTCAGACCGAGTTTCAGTCCTCACGTCCTTTTGGCTTCAGTCTCCTCCCATATCTGCTGTAACGGGGGTTTACCGCCTCCGCGGCGCTGCTGTGCCGGCAGGGGGCTGCTGGAAGTGTGTCTGACTGCGGGTGGGCCATGTCGAGGGGGAGGAAACTTCGATTTGCCCGTGTGGCTGCCCTGATGAATCGTTTACCTGGGGAGTTCTCAGTGGGGGTCTTCCATGCTGAGGGGCCCAAGCCAACAGCACTTGCTCGTCCGTCACCACAAAGGCGGGCTTAAGTCTGTCTATGCATATTTTCTCCCGACGACCACCAAACAACACCACCAACAAAAAATGCTTGTCCCCTGTTTCCAGCACTCTGAACGGGCCATCATAGGGTGGGCGCAATGGAGGGCGGTGGGTATCGTGCCTGACGAACACAAGTTTTTCGCACAAAAGCGCGTGGAAAACAGTGGTGGGCCCAGCGCAGCAGTGTGCCTGTGTCTGCACTATGCTGCAAACGCTGAGACGGGCAGCTGTCCAGCGTGTGATTGTCTGCCAGAAATTCCTCGGGCAGCCGCAGTGGCTGAGAAGCAGGCTCTGTCGGGGAAGCCTCCAAATCCTCTTTTGGTGCAGAACGCAACCCCAATAAAACCCACAGCAACCGGTCTACCCAATTTGCATCCGTCAGTGAAGCCCTGAGCGCTGCTTTCAGTGACCTATGAAAACGCTCGCATAACCCATTGGCCTGTGGGTTGTACGCGGTTGTGCAATGAATTGCAACACCCAGGCTGCGGGCCATCGCGGACCAGAGGTCGGAAACAAACTGAGGGCCCCTATCGGATGTGATGTCCGACGGGATTCCAAAACGCGCCACCCATGTCGTCAAAAAACTGCGTGCCACGTCCGCGGACGTGGTTGCCGCCAGCGGGACTGCTTCTGGCCAGCGTGTGGTGCGGTCCACCACTGTCAGAAGGTGCGTGCACCCCTGCGATGGCGGGAGGGGGGCCCACGAGGTCCACGTGAACATGGTCGAACCTCTTAGCCGGTATACGAAACGGCTCCAAAGGAGCCTTTGTGTGTCTGTGTACTTTGGCTCGTTGGCACGCTACGCAGGCTGTAGCCCACTCTTTCACTTGTTTGCGCAGGCCTGGCCACACGAACTTCGCTCCCACCATTTTGACTGACGTGCGCACTCCAAGGTGCGTCAGAGCGTGAACTGACTCAAACACACGGCGGCGCCACGCAACTGGGACCACCGGGCGCGGGCGTCCCGTGGAGACGTCACAAATTAGGGGGGGGGCTTGCCGTCTTGCAGCACCCTGCTCTCCAGCCTTAACCCTGTTGGTCCAGACTGGAGCGCGCACACGTCCGTATCGCTAATCTGCTCTGCGGCCATGGCTGTATAATCTATCCCCACGCAGACCGGGGCCACTACTGCGCCGAGAGGCAGTCCGCTACCACATTCAGTTTACCCGACACATGCTGAATATCAGTCTTAAACTCCGAGATCGCGGCCAGCTGTCTCTGCTGCCGGCCCGACCATGGTTCCGAAACCTTGGCCATCGCGAACGTCAGTGGCTTGTGGTCCACAAACGCGGTGAAGCTGCGCCCTTCCAGCCAGAACTGGAAGTGGCATATGGCCAGGTGGAGAGCCAGCAACTCCCTGTCGAACGCGCTGTATTTACGCTCACTGTCGCACAAAGCCCTGCTGAAAAAAGCAAGCGGCTGCCAAGAGCCGGCGACACATTGCTCCACGACGGCCCCTATGGCCACGTCCGAGGTGTCGGTAGTGAGCGCTATCCGGGCCGCCGGGTCTGGGTGCGCCAACAGTGCAGCGTTTGCCAGGGGTGTTTTAACCTCCGAGAACGCCTGCTCTCGCTCCGGAGTCCATTTGACTCCATCCGCGGGTTTCCGTTTCTTGAGCGCGGCGTACAATGGCTGCATGTGTTGAGCTGCGCGGGGGAGGAACCGGTTATAAAAGTTAACCATCCCCAAAAATTCTTGCAGCGCCCCGACCATCTGAGGCTGGGGAAAATTTGCCACGGCACGCACTTTGTCGGGCAAGGGTATTGTTCCCTCCGGTGAGACGCGGTGCCCCAAAAAATCAATCCCCGTCACGCCGAACTGGCATTTCGCCGGGTTGATTATTAACCCGTGCTCCTCCAACTTCTGGAAAACCATCCTGAGGTGGGTTACGTGTTCGGCTTCAGACGCACTGGCTACCAGGATATCATCCAGGTAGACAAACACAAACGGGAGATCGCGCAGCACCGCATCCATCATGCGCTGTAATGTCTGTGCTGCTCCTTTTAACCCGAATGGCATGCGCAGAAACTCGAACAAGCCAAACGGAGTTATTACCGCTGTTTTGGGTACATCCTCCGCGTGCACTGGGACCTGGTGGTAACCGCGGACCAGGTCTATTTTAGAAAAAATGCGTGCTCCGGCGAGGTGAATGGAAAAATCCTGAATGTGGGGAATCGGGTAGCGGTCGTGTGCTGTAGCGTTATTCACTCTGCGGAAATCACCGCACGGTCGCCATGACCCTTCGGCCTTAGGGACCATGTGTAGCGGGGATGCCCATGGGCTGTTTGATCGCCTGATGATGCCCAGCCTTTCCAGGTTGGCAAACTCCTTGCGCGCTATGGCCAGTTTAGCTGCGTCCAAGCGCCAAGGTCTTGCGAAAACGGGCGGCCCGGTGGTGGTGATAAAGTGTTACACCCCGTGTTTAGCGATGGCCGCCGAAAACGTCGGGACTGTGAGTGCTGGGAACTGAGTGAGCAGTGTGTGGAACTTACCGCCTGGAGCTGTGACGCTGGCTTGTGTTATTGGCCCGGCCCCTCGAGCTGTACAGGGGAGAGAGTCAAAAGACAGTGCATTAACCAGGCGCCTGTTAGCAACATCGACTAGTAACCTATGTGCACACAGAAAATCAGCTCTCAGGATTGGGAAACTCAGTGCTGCTATGACAAAAGACCACTCGTACGTACGGCCGTGTAGGGATAAAGTCAGTGTTCTCTCGCCAAAGGTCTTAATGTCCAAGCCGTTTACTGCCACCAGCCCAGGACTGCTAGGTCCTGCCAGCCGGTTGGCGTAGGAAGGCAGGATGATGCTCTTCTAGGCTCCGGTGTCTACGAGGAAATGCCTCCCCGAGCGCGAGTCCGTCACGTAGAGCAGCTTGTTCTTTTCACCGGTGGTCGTAGCTGCTACCGACTGCCAGCCTTGGCGTTTCCCGAGTGCTTGAATTGGCACGGTGGTGCACATCTGCGTGCGTTCTCTCCGAAGTGGCAGTGGTAAAAGCAGAGTGTGTCTCTCTGGCGCTCCCTGGCCCCCGCTGCCACTACCGTTGGTGGCTCCTTGCCTCCGCTGGTCGTCTCGCTGGGTTCCGACGCCGCCGCATTCACTAAGAGGGCTCTGGTGGTGAGGATGATCCGATCTGCCTCCTGGGCTAGCGCCCGGTAGTCACGCGTGGCCAGCAACGGCGAATTGGCAAGAACCGCTCTTGCCTCTGTTGGGAGGTTCCGGAGGAAAAGGTGGGCAAACAGAAAATGCCCGTCGTCCGTGCCCATTAACACCAACATCTTCTCCATCAGTTCGACCGCCGAACCATCTCCTAACTCGGAACGCCTCAGGAGCCTCTCTGCTCTCTCACAGTCCGAGAGCGTGTAGCGCCGGGTCAGCACAGCCTTGAGAACCTCATATTTGCTGTGGGCTGGGGGCTGATCGAGCAGGCTCGCTACTTGCTGAGCTGTGCACGCGTCCAGCGCTGCGACCACGTAGTAATACTTGGTGTCGTCTGCCGTTATTCCCCGAAGGGCGAACTGAGCCTCGGTGTGGTGGAACCAAGAGCGCGGGTTGTGCTGCCAAAAGTCCGGTAGTTTGACCGAAACAGCGCACGCGTTGCTGAGGGTTCCCGTCCGGGCCGACTCTGGGGTTCTTACCTCGTAAGAATAATTCGTCCAGGGTCACCAGTGTGGAGAGTGTGAATAACAGAGGCAGATTTATGAACAGACGACTTTATTCCACTCTCTCAACAGTCATACACAGAAAAAGCATGTCTCAATACACCATGGTTTCCCCTTTTATCCCAACCGCTCATCTCACATTTGCATGACATTTCACATCACATTGCATGACATTTAACATCACAATACCTTCATCCTTTCTCCCCCCAACCTCTTCTTCCTGCTATCTCCTCATGATCTCCCTAGCTATTGTTCTCCTCTCTTTACCCTCTGCATCCAGTCTGAGATGATTAACCCAGTCTCTACAATATGCTAAAAAAGAGATAAATCTGTAGTGATCTCGAGTGCGGGTCTGCCCCGTGCTCGAGTCACTAATTATTTTCCCTTTTTCTGTCTGTTATTTAGTCTTGTTTATTATGGGAATTACTTTGTGCTTTTATTTTGACAGCGCAGCGGCACCGGTCAATTCACCATGAGGTTCCCGTTTGGGTCCAGCTACGGGCCGCCGGAAAAACTCCCCTGTCTCCCAGTCAGCTGTTGTTCCCTCACCATGGCAGAGAGGTATGACAGCAGCTTCAGCCTCCGGGTCTTCATTGTCAGCTGTTTTGACAGCTCCCCTACCCCGGACTGCCTCAGCTGCTCCCCTCTCCTCTACAGCACTTCCTCCAGCTGCTGTGAGCCCAGTGACTTCTTCTCCGGCTGCCTTCATCACCGATCCGTCAAGAGTAGCTCCTCCTCATCTTCCCGAGGAGCCCACCTGCATCTCTGGAATGGGAGAGGGAAGAATGGAGCCTACTGCAGCAGTGACCACCATACCCCAGGAGGGCAGGCAAGTGTTTTTTTCATTCTCTATCTCTAACTGATGAATTACCTTGTCTGATTGATGCAGCTCTCAGGGGGCTGCACACTCTGAGCCTCTCTACCAGGATCCAGGCAAGACACAACATGATTAGTTTGAATAGAAGTTAATTGCACTTGTCTGTTATCCTGGTAGGCGATGTCTGCTGCAGGAATCGTTTTGTCGTCCCTCTCCGTGTCCAAAATGGATCTGACTCTCCCGGAGGACTGTAGGAGAGCCACCCCTGTCACTACGGGAACGGGAGTCGCTGGTGAGGAAAACAAGCGTCCCTTGGCAATGGGAGGAGGCACCAGGGAAGGCTCCGCTACGGGATTGGCCGGAGTCAGTGCCAGGGAAATGGCTGCCGAGGCAGCTGAGTAATCCATTCGGGGACCCTGGGTACAACTACGTTGTCGCCGCGGTTGACCAGGCAACTGACGTGGAGGAGCTGGTTCAGCTGGAGCTATCGACGAGGTGGCTACGAACAGCGACAGCAGCGGGGGCAGGTAGAGAGCGAGCACCCGGGGATGGAAACGCACGCTGGGTCGGAGCTCCAACTGGTTGACGACTCCTCCCCAGCGTAACAATGCGTCTTCTTGGGAAAAACAGTTTCGAGTGTTGGCTGTCAAGCCCTCAATCACCGCCATGCTCTTCAGCTCCTCACGGTTCCATCCTCTACTCCAAACTACCTCGCCTGCCGGAGCCATGATTGCTTCCGCGAACAGGTGAGTGAAAAAGACAAAAAGGTGAAAAAAACCACACACACACTACACTGTCGGGCTCAAACTGGAGACAGCAAACTGTCATGTCTGCTGCATAATCATGCAGCAAACCATTAAGTAAACATGAGCCCAATTGCAAGTGCAATGTGTGGTTTACTGAACAGAAATAATGTAATACAAGTCCATGAAAAACAATCATAGGGTTGGGTTACAGATGTACAGGAAGCATAACTTTGTAGGCGAGAGGAAGGATTACGTCACGCCTCAGGGAAAAATCAGCCGCAGAGGGAAGGAAAATGTAATTCCAAAAGGGAAAGACTTACACTGTCTCGAAGCGCAGCTAGGCTCTGGAAAACAACATCGTGAAAAGTCCAAGGGGAAAAAAGCCAAAGGGAGCAGAGCCTGGACATCAATTGTAGACACTAACCCGATAGACTGGAGAAGACTCGTGGACAAAGCTGACTTGTTGCCGTCGCACTGAGCAATCACACCACCACACATAAATACCCTTATAGACTAATGAGTGGCAAATGGATGCAGGTGCTGCGGCAACTGATGAATGAAGGTGAAAATGCTGTGCAAGCATGTATGTGTGTGTGTGTATGCCAGAACAGATGAGAGAATAACTAATACTGGTGAGTGTCTGGTAGAGAGAGGGGTGTAGCTGTAGACTGGTGAGAGCCAAAACTCAGGGCTCAACCTGCCAGCTGGAATCAATTAACAAAATCAGAAGGTGCAGCCACCACTCATGGGCGGAGCTGAAACACCAGCTCCACACATGACAGTTCTAGTTCATTGGTAAATTTTTGCATGGACATTTCTAAAGTAAAAGAAAAGAGAAGAAAAATAGGAACTCTCATTTGTAGTTTCCTGGTATCTTGCTGTGAAGTATTTTCTCATTTGTCCTTAAGGTGCTGGCTCCCTTCCTGTTCACTCTTTATACTGCGGACTTCTCACACAACACAACACACTGCCATCTACAGAAGTTCTCTGATGACTCTGCGATCGTTGGCCTCATCTCCAATGGAGATGAAGCTGAGTACAGAGGGCTTATCCAGGACTTCGTGGACTGGTGCCATCGGAACTGCCTCCAGATCAACGCGAGGAAAACTAAGGAGCTGGTGGTGGACTGCCGCAGGCATGGGCAGCCCCTCACAGTACCAGTAAATATACAGGGAACAGACATCGAGATGGTGACATCCTATAAGTACCTGGGTATTCATCTGAACAATAAACTAGACTGGTCACACAATACTGATGCACTCTACAAGAAGGGACAGCGCAGGCTGCTCCTGCTGAGGAGACTCAGGTCTTTTGGTGTACAAGGGGCGCTGCTGAAGTCATTCTATGACACGGTGGTGGCATCAGCCATCACTTTTGGAGTGGTCTGCTGGGGCAGTGGCATTACTGCAGCCGATAGGAAGAGACTGAACAAACTGATTAAGAAAGCTAGCTCTGTCCTGGGGCAGCGCCTTGATCCGATGGAGGAGATAGGAGAGAGAAGGACGGTGGCTAAACTGTCATCTCTGCTGGAGTCCGAGTTCCACCCTATGCAGGACATACTGAATGCACTGAGGAGCTCATTTAGCAGCAGACTACATCATCCCAGGTGCACAACCGAGAGGTTTCGTAGGTCCTTCCTACCAACGGCTGTCAGACTGTACAACCTAAGCAGGGCTGCTCGCAGAGATAGCAAAAAGACGTAACAAACTAATAGTTTTTTGAATGCAAAAGATGCAATAGACTTACACAATGGTCCCCTCCGGCATACAACTAGGAACTTACCGGTCGCTATGGAGGGTGAGAATATGTATGGGCACATAATCATACCATGTAGGATAACTAAGTAGACGGTTATGCTGTTTCATTCCATCTAGCAACAATGCTCTGCACTGTGTGTGTTTATATATTTACATATTTATTCCATCTAGCTACAATGCTCAGCACTGGGTGTGTTTATATATTTATATATCTACATATTATTCCATCTAGCTACATTGCTCCGCACTGTGTGTGTTTATATACTTGCATATTTATTCCACCTAGCTGCAATGCTCCGTACTGTGGGTGTTTATATATTTACATATTTATTCCATCTAGCTACAATGCTCTGCACTGTGTGTTCATATATTCATATATTTATTCCATCCAGCTACAATGCTCTGCACTGTGTGTCTGTGTGTGTGTGTATATATATATATTTTATAGTAATACGTACATATGTATATTAGCTGCTCTTGCTTGCTTGTTTTTTTCTTGCCTTCTGATTGTTGCTCTGAGTGTTGCTATCCCTGTGCTGTTGCAATCCTGGAATTTCCCCGTTGTGGGACTAATAAAGGCTTATCTTATCTTATCTTATCTTAAGCTTTTGATTTCTGTTTTGATATGTTTTGTGTTGAGGTACTTTGAGAGTTCTTTCACGTCAGCATATGTCTTAGTATCTTGCTGTTAAGCATTTTGAGTTTTTGTTTTTTTTTAATCCAGTGTCACTCCCTCCAGGCCTGGATTCCCCCTCCACCCTCCCAAGGCTGGTTTTGATTGTTCTCCTGGGGAGGGGGGGGGGTCCTTTTCCCTAGATGTTATGTTGGGGTGCCTGGGAATCCATCCCTTAAAGCGGGGGTACTACAGTGATCCTGAGCGCACGGCAGACCCGCGCTTGAGCCACTTATTATTTTACCTTTTTCTGTCTGTTATTTAGTCTTGTTTATTATGGGAATTACTTTGTGCTTTTATTTTGACAGCGCCGCGGCAGCACTTCCACCTGTCATGCTGCTCGCAGGCTGTCACAGCTGCGGGCACTTGATTCCTCATTATCTGTCTCACCTGTTTATGGTTTGTTTTTGCACTATTTAAGATCGCAGTGGTGAGTCATTCCTCACTGCGATCTCACACCCAACTTACACTGGAGTCCCCACGTCCGACTCCAGTCTCTTTCCAGCATTAGGGGTCACCCTCGCTGTATTACTTGTAAGTGACTTTTTGATTCTCTGTATTTGTTCAGTCATTTTGACCCCTCAAGGTCGTGTGTTTTAGTATATGTGTTTTGCCCCTCATGGCACATTATTTTGTGCTTTCTTGAATAAAATAACAAAACTCACTGCTGGCTTCTGGTGCCTCATCTTTGTCCTGCAAAGGGCAATCATAACAAAATCTTTATAAACATTGGCATATAAGCAGAAATGGATTGACATTGCAATAAGTTAGGTTAAAAATGCTAAATACAACCTTAATTCTAAGAAAAAGCTAGATGAAAGGCTAAAATAGCCTGATCTTAAAAAACAGTAACATAAAAGTAGAAATAGCTGTTATGAATGAATTCAATATGCATTTATTTATTTATTGTCACTGTATTTATTGCTTTTTATAGCTTTGATTATTTTAGGGGTTTGTGAATTGGGTTACATTCACACTGCATCATTTTTTTTAATTCCCTAATGTTGAGAAAGCTTGCTCATGAATTCTGGAACATGGAAAACAATAATAATAAATTGGCTTGCACCCCAAATCAGATGTAGACAGGCTGTATGTACCAAGAGTCAAAGGTGGTAAAGGATTGATGGGAGTAGAGAAGACTGTGTAGTATGAAGAACAGAGCCTTTTCAAGTATGCAGACGGGAAGAAGGGTAGCATCATGGAAACAGTTAAAACCTATACATAAAAGAAGGAAGAGATGTGTCAGAGAAGTAGCTTAAGGCAGAACAAGAAAAAGCCAGACTGGATGGGTGGACAGGAAAAGCGATGCATGGGCAACATCTAAGACAGACAGACGAGATCTCTGGACCAGAGAGCTGGCAGTGGTTGAAGTGAGGGAGTTTAAAGCGAGAAACGGAAAGCCTACTAGTTGCTACCCAAGATCAAGCACTTCGCACCAACTACAGGAAGGCAAAAATTGAGAAACAGCCAGTCACGCCTCTTTGTAGGATGTGCCAACAGAAAGATGAGACGATAACCCACTTGGTTAATGAGTGTAGCAAAATGACCCAATCTGAATACAAACATAGACATGATAGAGTGGCAACTGTGGTCCACTGGGGATCGGCCAAGAAATATGGATTATAACATTCAGAGAAATGGTACGAGCATAAGGCAGAAGCTGTAAGTGAAAACAACGAGACAAAATTACTTCGGGATTTTAATATACAGATAAAGTAATTCAAGCTAAAAGACCAGACATTGTGTTTGTGAGGAAAAAAGAACAAGAATGCCTTATTATTGATGTTGCAATCCCTGTAGACTCCAGATTATGGACCAAGGAAGGTGAGAAAATAGAGAAGTACAGTGATCTAACATGGGAGCTTAAAAGAATATGGGGAGTTAAGACAAGAGTAATACCAACAGTGATTGGAGCTGTGGGAACAGTGACAGTGAGGCACAAACACTTTGGGTGAGATTTGGGAATCAACTTACCATTTGAAACAATCCAGAAAGCAAGCCTATTGGGAACAGCTCTGAGAAAGGTTTTAACATAGAAAATGAACTGAAATAAGAATGGACTTGACTGAGTTTGCTGAGTTATTGACCCCAGACCTCTGGATGGGGTCCGGTCATAACTTGAAGTGCCTGCAGACAACCTGCAGTGTTAGGCATAATAATAATAATAATAATAAAAGGGCAGCCCTGGCAGAGTCCAACTCTCACTGGAAACAAGTTTGTCTGGGTGTTGACAATACAAACCAAACTCTTGTAACGGCTGTATAGGGACCGGAGAGCTTGTAACAATGAGCCTGATACCCCATACTCCCATAGCAAACCCCACAAGGGACCACAAGGGACACGGTCGAATGCTTTCTCCAAGCCCATAAAACATGATGTTAACTTTGCCAACATGAACTGATTAGAAGCTCCTTCTGCACTGTCAAGCAAACACGTGTGTCATTCAGAGAGATGTTCACAGCTTTGCTCAGTCTTTTAAGTATCTTGTGTTTTATATCTCGGGGGTAGAATTTGAGGGAAAAAAAAGAGGATTTCTTGATGTTTCTTTTCATGTGTAATTTCAGTAGACTGGTCAGAAATATATGAAGTGATTTGTCAGAGGTTACAGGCTGTTTATACATCTGATTGACTAGATGCCACCAGCTCTTACGACACTATGTTTAATATCTGATTTATGAATAAAGAAAAGAACTCTCTGAACTAGCAAATTGAAAATATTGTCAAGTACAAGCTAGAAAGACTATCTGCTCAAACTGTGAGTTCAATCACATGAACCATCCATGGTGTTGACTGTGTTTGTTTACTGCTCAGATACTGCTATAGTTTTCGTGAATTTAACTTGCATGTTTGTGGAGTTATAGCCTTAACAAAATCTGGCAACACAACCAAAAAAGTAGAAAATCAGACAGATTTGGAAAAAAAAAACTTTCAAATTTGTGTGAAAAATTGTAGTTGTTTGTTGGTTGGGCAAACTTCCACGAACCCTCAAGGATTCTTGTGAGGGTAAAGAGTTGGTCTGATGTGCCACGGCTAGGATGAAAACCACATTGCTCCTCCTGGATCCGAGGTTCGACCAGAGCACCAGGATCTCTAGGCGCAACCAAGAATCGGAGGGTGTCATGCTCAGTGACCACAGGATCTAATCTCTTCTGTTTGCTGATGATGTTGTCCTGTTGATTTCATCGATCAATGGCCTACAGGCCTTGCTGGGACAGTTTGCTGCTCAGTGTGAAGTGGCAGGGATGAGACCTCCAAGTCCAAGTCCATGGTCCTCAGCCGGAAAAAGGTGGATTGTCCACTCCAGGTTGGAGACAAGCCCCTGCCCCAAGTGGAAGAGTTTAAAATTAAATCACCCTTTATTGTCATTCAACTGTACATCCAATCATGTACAGTAAAACAAGATTGTGTTTTTCCTATCTACTGTGTTAATCACACACACCCCAAGTGTAGGCTCAGAGGGCCGCTGCCATGCAAGGCGCCGCCACAAATTTCCCTCCTCCATTCCATTATTGCTGAGCACCAAGCTGGATGGCAGGAAGTTCCACTTTTATATGGTCTTCGGCATGACCCGGCCGGGATTTGAACCCCTGCCTCCCGAGTGTAGGGTGGATGCTCTACCAACTGAACCACCACTCCGGTAAGTATCTTGGGGTCTCATTCACGAGTGAGGGGAGAATGGAGCAAGCGCTTGACAAACGGATCGGAGCAGCCTCTGCAGTGATGCGGACATTGGATCGGTCTGTCGTGGTGAAGCGGGAGCTGAGCTCGAAAGCAAAGCTGTCCATTTACTGGTCAATCTATGTTCCTACTCTCACCTATGGTCATAAGCTTTGGGTAATGACTGAAAGAATGAGATCACAGATACAAGGGGCTGAAATGAGCTTTCTTTGTAGGATTGCTGGACTCACCCTTAGAGATAGGGTGAGGAGCGCAGTCACCCAGGAGAGGCTCAGAGTAGAATCGCTGCTCCTCCACATAGAAAGTAGTCAGTTGAGGCAGTTTGGGCATCTGATCAGGATGCCTCCTGGACGCCTCCCACTTGAAGTATTTTGGGCACGTATAACAGGGAGGAGACCCCAGGGCAGACCCAGGACACACTGGAGAGACTACGTCTCCCGGCTGGCCTGGGAACATCTTGGTATCCTCTCTGAAGAGCTGGAGCAGGTGGCCAGGGAGAGGGAAGTTTGGGCTGCTCTGCTTGACCTGCTGACTGTGACTCGGACCTCCGAAAAAGCAGTAGAAAATGGATGGCTGGATGGCTGGATATAGTTTTTAATTACCTTGTTATTTGTAGATGCACAATCCAGTTGATGCAGATGAAGCAGGATTTCTTGTTCATGAGTAGCAGCACGTTCTAATGCTCTGAAAGGCTTTCCAAATTTTCCCTTGTGAGTTTGCCACACCACCTCTTAAAAGTACTTTAGTTTACTGTATTTTAAAACATTAGCATATTGTTGATAGTGTCAGAATCTGGATACAGTTTTAAGACCATGTCCACACTTTTTGTTCATTTTGGGTTCTCCACGTTTTCTCTTGTCATCATTATTATTATTATTATTATTATTATTATTATTATTATTATTATTGCCTTCTTTGATTATCCTTGTTTATTTTCATTATTTGTCTCATGGTCCTTCTGTTCCCCGGTCCTTTGTGATATTGTGGACCCCTTGTTATGTTTATCATCTTCTGTGTTTTCCCCCAGTCCCCAGTCTGTCATGTCGTCCCCGTTGTTGCTGTCCTTTGTGTCCTCCTTTGGTCGTCTGTGTAAGTCTTGTGTGTATCTCCTTTGCGTATCCCCTGTATGTGGTTACCTATTGTTCCCAGTCCCTCATGTTTCCCATACTCATAGTCACGTTCCCTCACGTGTGTTATTGTTTAGCCCTGAATTGTCCTCCCAGCTGTCCTGTGTTTGTGATTACTTGTTGCCCTATTTATGTCTGTCTGAGTTTGTGTTCTGGTGTGGTGCCACTGTCAGTAATCACCTCTGGTTTCCCTTTGTCTTGTATCTGTATTTGAGAATCCGTTATTTGCCTTCATGGCTCCTTTTGTGTTACAGCCCCTGCGCTGCTGTTATTTTGTCAATAAATCTTGTGACCGGAGGATTTGCCTGCACATGAGTCCATTATTCCTTGCTTGCCAGAGGCATTTGTGACAGTATGACACCACCAAAGAAGGACTCAGCAGGCAAGATCATCCAGAGGAGGAATGGGTTGAGTCAGGAGCTGCTGACGGAGGCTCTTGAACAGGTCACCCATCTGTTGGACCAAGGTCTGGGTCATCCCAATGCGTGTGAAGGACTTGGGGTGGGTGTGGAGAAGCTTCTTTGTCACCCGGACTTACAGCAAGTCCCCGAGGTAGTGGTACTTTGCTCCCAAATTACGTAGCTTTGGGACCGCACTCCTGGCTTTGGGTCATCAGCTCCTTCTCCTGCCTCTAGTAAGCTGCCTCTCACTTCCCTCATTGCGCCTATGCTGCCTGCAGTCCCTACTCCATTGTGGGCAGCAGATGCGGATTCCTTCCTGACGGCAGCAATGGACATTATAGCGCAGGAGAAATGGAGGCAGGCGGAGTCCGCACAGATGGAGCTTTTGCTGGAGCACAAGGCCTGGCTTACACTGGAACTTGTTTTTCTGCCATGTGGGGACCAATACACTTCAAGGGTCCCAGCAAGGATGCGAGCTCCAAAGAAATGCTGTTCCATTCCTCATTCCAGTCCTCCTGTGATCTTCCCAGCAACAGCTTCGCCCGAGGCTGTCTCACCGCTAGCAGCAGTGGACCAGGAGGTAAGGCAAGTGCTTTTCCCTTTATTTGAAACATCTATCGTAGAAGAGACTTGCCTTGTTCCTGGTGAGGGAACCCAAATGCAGCTTCCATCTGCCTTTGGGTTCTCTCCACCAGTCCCTGCTGCTGAGAATTATGGTGACCCGTCATGTGTTTCTTCCTCCTTGTTCGAGGTAAAGCCCCCATGTTTTCTCCTGAGATCAAAAGGTCCATGTCATTATTTCCTGAGCAAAAGGCTCCCTTGTTGTTATCTTCTGGGTTTAAAGTTTCCATGTTGTCATCTCCTGAGTTTAAAGTTTCCATGTTGTTACCTCCTGTGTTTGGAGCTCCCCTGCTGTTGTCTTCCAAGCTCTATGCTCCTGTGGTGCCTTGTTCCTCCATATAGTAGCTCATGGCCATTGGGAGGCCACCCAATATCCTTGTCCCTCCGTCTGGTGGCTTATGACCACTGGTAGGCCACCAGACTTGCTGTGCTATTTGGTCTGGTGGTTCATGGACTTTGGGAGGCCATCCAACATGCCATCTCTTTCATTTCATGGTCTATAGACTCTGGAAAGCCACCAGACTCACTGTGTTCCTCTGTGTGGGGGTTCCTGGACGCTGCTTGGCCCTCCCACTCACCCAGCTCTCCGGTCTGTGGATCCCTGGACTCTGGTAGGCCCCCCTACCTGTTGTGTTTTCAGGGGTCTATGGACTTTAGGACTCTGATCAACCACCCAATGGATAATTTTTCTTTGTTTTTCTGTGTTTGGTTCTTCCCGCCGTGCCTGTGCCCCCTCTTCCCTCCTGGTTTACTGTAATTCTTTGTGTTGTTTCTGGGGCATCTGGAATCTGCCCTTGGGTGAGTGGGGGGGGGGGGATGTTAGGATCTGGACATGGTTTTAAGACCATGTCCTTGGTTTTTGTTCATTTTAGGTTTTCTGTTTTTTCCCTTGTCATTATTATTATCATTATTGCCTTCTGTGATTATTCTTTTTTACTTTCATTATTTGTCTCATGGTCCTTCTGTTCCCCGGTGTCCTCCCTTGGTCGTCTGTGTAAGTCTTGTGTGTATCTCCTGTGTGTATATCCTGTATTTTGTTATCTATTGTCCCCAGTCCCTCATGTTTCCCTTGCTCATAGCCACGTTCCCTCACGTGTATTACTGTTTAGCCCTTGATTGTCCTCCCAGCTATCCTGCGTTTGTGATTATCTGTTGCCCTCTTTATGTCTGTCAGAGTTTGTGTTCTGGTGTGGCGTCATTGTCAGTTATCCCTTCTGGTTTCCCTGTGTCCTGTATCTGTATTTGAAAATATGTTATTTGCCTTCAAGGCTCCTTTTGTGTTACAGCCCCCGCGCTGCCTTTATTTTGTTAATAAATGTTGTTGTGACCAGAGAATTTGCCTGCATGGGAGTCCATTATTCTCTTCCTGCCAGAAGCATTTGTGACAGATGGCCTGTGTTACATTAATACAGTATATTACTATTGGAAATTGGTCATAAATTAGCAGCAATTGCTTAGAGTATAGATAAAGTCCAGAAAAATGGGAGATGAAAAATAGGAGGATAACAAAGTGTGAATGCTTACAGCAGGGCTATCAAAGTTACGGCACGTGGGCCAAAACCGGCCAGCCAGAGAGTCCAAAGTTGCCCCCGGGATGCATTTGCAAAGTGTGGAAAATAAATAATAGACAACACAAGCAGCAATTTTTTTCCAATAAAGTAACTGCTATTCCCAATTTGTCCATTTGGGGTCACACAAGAGTAGCAGGCACAAAAGTGATCTCTGATTTCCACTGACTCTACTTGCAGTCTGTTATCCATTCTCCACCATAACAGATCACTAAAAATATGCAACAAGTCTTTTTTTATGGATTCCAAATCCAGCACACACTGAAATGTTACAGTATTTATTGTATTTAATAACTGTTCTTTAAAAATACATTTACCTACATGGCACGCAGCGCAGCAGGTGCTAGGAGCATTCACGACTGTGCCAACAGTTGGTGGTTCACTGGGATTCATGCGGGAGGTTGTGCAACAGTTCGTTGCTGTTTGTCGGGTGTTTTTATGGTCGGAACCAGTTTTTCTTGTCACATTTTTTGAACATGTTCAAAACAAGAGAAGCTGCTAGCTGACGACAATGAGCTGTCGGGGCACCAGTGGTCTGAGCTTTTGTGGGTGCTTGCCTTTCTGTAAGATACAGGGGTTAAGAATTGCACGTGATTTTCTGAGGTCTACTCCTCCACCACTGAATCAAAGAAGATAAAAATTGTGACATAACAAACACTTCAGAGAATTAACACCACAAGGCTGCTTACACTGGCACGGCTTGCTTCCTTGTTATCACGTGATTGCGATCGATCTCTTTTGGGATGACTTGGTCTCTCTCGAGCTCTCGCATTATTTTATATAATCTCGTGTGATCTTGTCATGTGCAGACTTAGTGCTGCATCAAATACAAACAAATTCCAGGCCTAAACAGTAGATGGCAGTAACACAATATCTTGTTCCTGAAATGGCATTTGTTTTTATTGTGATTGCTTGTTAGCAGCTTCAGTTCAAAACAGAGAAGAAAAAAAAATCAGGTTGTTCATACTTTGATGAATATTCATCATTCAGGTTGTTCATATTTTATAAAAGATCAATGGTTCAATAAATGTAAACATTTCATAATGTACTAAGTACATTATTGAAATGTTGTATTTCTTTGTATTAAAACAATGAAATTTGGAGTTGCCATTAGGTTGTTTTGCTATTATTTTACTGGTCCAGCCCAACTGACATTAAATCCAGCGGTATGTGACCCCCAAAATAAAATGAGTTTGACACCTCTGGCTTATGTAACATGGCTGAGGGGTAGTTATGTCATAAATTGTCCTTTCAGGGGCAGAGTGAAGACACCAAATGTGAGCTGTGAGTTTGCAAGTTTAATACTGAAAACACAAATTACAACAAAACACAAAAACTTTCAAATAATAGCAGAACATGTTACAAAAGGAAAAATAGCATGGAGGCTGGAGCACATGGAAAAGCCGGTCAGGGTACAAAAAGAGCAGGAATACAGACAGATACTCACGTCTGAAAACTGAGATGAGGGAGATGCAGAAGAACTATACTCAATACATAATAAACCAAGATGAAGAAATACAGAAAATGATTTTAAATAAACTTAAGTCCTGAGCATGGCTCTCCACTCATGCTCAGTATTATGACAGAGCCCTTCCCTCAAGGGGGTGGATCCCAGACCCCAGACACCCCAACGTAACATCAAAAAGGAGAAAAGACCCACCCACAAACAACAAAGAACAAAACCCAATAAGAACAGAAAACATAACCCACCCCAGGAGGGCAGTGGGAGAACCTAGGCTTGGAGGGACTGAAACTCCAACAAAAATTGCTCATGACCCACAACACTGGACAGATATGGTGATAACAGAGCTCTAGGGATGCTGAGTGAAAAAATAAGACAGTTCAGGTGGTCTCCCAAAATCCCAGAACAACCCGATCCCATGGTGGAGTAGGTCATGTGGCCTCCCAGAATTCCAGGACCACCTAAACAGATGGAGTAGTCCATCGGATGGTCTCCCAGCATCCCTGAGCCAACAGGCCACGGGGCACGACGCGCCCCCACCTGGAGGCGGTAGCTGGAACCAGTGCCTTTCACGGACTGCAGGAGCTAAGAGGTGGCAACCCGATGAGGAGGGGGATTGACCAGCGAGAAAACTAGGCGAAGGGGATGACTGACCAGCAAGGGAACCAGATGAAGAGCACGGCTGATCAGCGGGGGAACTAGATGAGGAGGACTGAATGAAAGCCTTCACCTGGCAAGCTCAGGTGAAGGCTGCTGACCAACAATGACCTCAGGCGAGGACGGATGACCTTCAGTGACCTCAGGCAAAAACAGATGACCCTCGGTGACCTCAGGCAAAAACGGTTGGGTTTTGGCGACCTCGGGGAAAGAGGGATGACCCTCGGCGACCTCAGGTGGAGACAGAGGACCCACGGTGACCTCGGGCGAAGGTGGAAGACCCACGGTGACCTTGGGTGAAGGCGAAGGACTCACAGTATCCTCAGGCGAAGGTGGAGGAACCCCGGTGACGTCTGACAAAGATGAAGGAACCTCGGTGACCTCCGGTATGGACTTGGACAAGAGAAGAGAAACATACACCAGATCAGAATCACCGGCAACAGTAGAGCCCAGTGAGGAGACCTCAGGAGCAGAGGACGTCTGCAACTGATTCTCCCCACTACGAGCAAGACAAGATTTCTGGAGTGGTGGCTCAGTTGATAGAGCATCCGCCCCACACCCGGGAGACAGGGGTTCAAATCCCGGCCGGGTCATGCCGAAGACCATATAAAAGAACAAAAACAAAAGGGAAAACTCAGTTAACAAAATACACCAAACTATACTCAATACAAAATAAACCAAGATGAAGAACAACAGAAAATGATTCTAAATAAACTTAAGACCCGAGCACAGCTCTCCACCTGTGCTCAGTATCATGACAAGTTAAAACCGTAACTTTCCATGTTGTTTAAAACCAGGTGAAGAGTCACAAGTAGCAATCAAAGGGGAAACTTTAAAATGTATTCAAACAAATTCATTTATATAAAATATATACAAATAAATGCCCACTAAAAAAGTTAAAATAAGCTTAAATTAGAATACAATACTAACTAAAAACAAAGCTAAAAGACAAAGTCCATAAAAGCTGAGGAGGTGGATCCAGTCTTCCAGACCATGCTCCCTCTGCCACCACGACACCAACATCTGCAGAAAACCTGTACAGGGGAACACACTTGCCAGGAGTATATCCATATTTCTCATCATCATCGCCATCTTCATCATCATGGGGTGCTGCTATCTAGCAACCAGATACTTACAGCAAAGGCAGAGCTCCTCACTCTGCCTCTTGCCGTCTTTCACCAGCAGCACCCCAACTGCTCCAGACAGAAGTGTCCTCCCCCAAATGCCGGCGTCATGGTGGCCCTGGGCCGTTACTGCTCCTCCTCCTTCGATCTTTTCCTTTGATCTTTGTAGGTTCCTGGGCTTCAGCCCAGCCTAGCCTTTTCATTAAGTCAGCCTTGAATATACAGGACAACACACGTCCTGCTCCGGACAAATACTGTATGTTTAGCCCAATAAACGGGACGTCCCGGCTAGAACGGGACAGTTGGCAACACTAAGCTCAGCACCCACTCCAGCCCACTGGGTTTCTGTACTCAACATTGAAGTCTTGCACTCTTCATTCTATTGCCTACATTACAGTTGCCATCTGGTAACAGTGCGTCTAGTGCCAGTGCGTAACGGGCTGCATTATCTTTATTGTTTGCTGCTTTGCTAATGAGCTAACACAGCATAACTTGATGCATATATGTTTAGACTCAAGCTTAAGAATAGGCTTTATTGTCATTTTACTGTACAAATGTACAATGACAATAAAGCCTATTCTATTCTATTCAACTTTATTTATATAGCGCCATTTCACAACAACAGTCGTCTCATAGCGCTTTCAACTGTAGGGGAAACCCCCACAATTGCAGGAAGACCCCAGCAATCAGGCGATCCCCTGTGAGCAAGCACTTGGTGATGGTGGAGAGGAAAAACTCCCTTTTAACAAGAAGAAACTTCCAGCAGAACCAGGCTCAGGGAGGGGCAGTCATCTGCTGCGACTGGCTGGGGGGTGAGGGGATAGAGAAGATGAAAAGAACAGACATGTAGAGAGCAAACAGCATGATGGGGACTCAATCTATGGGAGAGAACAGATGTTAATGACCAGCAAAAATATTTCATTGAGAGTGAAGAAAGGAGTGAAGCCCAGTGCAATATTGGAGGTCTCCCGGCTGTCTAAACCTATTAGCAGCATAACTAAGGGAGGGTTCAGAGACACATGATCCCTCCCTTATTGTAGGCTATATCAAAAAGGAAGGTTTTAACCCTATTCTTAAAAACAGAGATTAAGTCTGACTCCCAAATCCAGATTGGCAGCTGGTTCCACAGGAGAAGAGCTTGATAACTGAAGGCTCTGCCTCCCATTGTACTTTTGGAGATTCTAGGTATTACAAGTAGTCCTGCATTTTGTGAGCGTAGTGCTCTGTTAGTGCTCTGTTCTGTCCCGCGCCGGCCTTCCCTCCATGTTCACTCTACTCAGGCAGCGCAGGCTCCGCTGGCTAGGCCACGTTCACCGTATGGAGGATGGCAGAATCCCCAAAGACGTCCTCTGCGGAGAACTGGCGACTGGCAGGAGAGACGTTGGCCGCCCACAGCTGCGCTTTAGAGACGTCTGCAAGAGAGACATGAAGGCCCTGGAAATCAACACAGAGCGCTGGGAGGACCTTGCAACGGACCGCTCCAAATGGAGAGGCACCCTGACCAGACAGCTCAAGGCGGGTGAAGAGAGACTGACTGCTGCAGCAGATGAAAAAAGGACCCGCAGGAAGAACCACCACAGACCCAGCAGCACGGAGACCACCCACAAGTGCGGCCTGTGTGACAGGGACTGCCATTCGCGCATCGGCCTGTTCAGCCACAGGCGGTGCTGTTCCAGCAGAGTAGATGTTTAGGATTCTCTTCCATGGTCATCATAGACCGACGGAGGCCGACGACGAGTGCTCTGTTAGGATAATAGGGTAGTTTCAGATCTTTTAAATAAAAAGGGGCCCTGAGTGTTTAGAGCTTTGTAATTGAGAAGAAGGATTTTAAACTGAATTCTAAACTCTATGGGAAGCCAATGAAGGGAGGCCAGAACCGGAGTGTAGCTGTCACAGTGAAAAGGTTTATGTATCTTTGGTTCTTTATCTGAAATAATGTTTGTTTATGGGTGTGTGCGCCAGTGTTGCGGACGTTAGCGGTGTCCTTTTCTCCGCCTTCAGTCTCTCCATATCGCGGCGCATATGCACTCGTGCTGCCGAGCTCGCGGGTGAGTCGGAGAGCTCGTGAAGGGGGCTCGTGCAGGTGTCTCGCCCCGCCTGTCAGCGCCATTGTGTGAGTGAGTGTCGAGAGAGAGGACGGAGTGTTTTCCCGCAGGCAGCCGGACTGTTAAATGTCCTCCATGTTTGTGAGGAAACCAGCGGCGGACCTGGACCTGATATGGTGCAAAAATGGGTGGTAGGCATGCGCTGTTCACATGCCTGATTAGAAGAGTCACATGGCTGCTGGAGGCTGTCCACAATCAGATGCGAAGAGAGGACTTTGGTTGGGAAATTTGAGACATGACTAACAACTCCTAAATTCTAGGCAGAAGGCGCACACGGTATGTGATTATTTTTGTTTACGAACATTTGTTAAGTGTTATAATTCATTTGTATTCATGTTTCTTATGTCTGTATTTTTAGTTTTTCACGGTGTTTAAGGGCGAAGATTTGCTATGGCAAAATAAACAAAAAACTTGTCAACATCAGTTGGAGCGTGGTTTTCTGACCTAGAAGAAGACTTTGGGAGCGGTTACAGTGAAAAACGTGCCTAATCCAGGAGCAAGCAGCAAGATTCCTGCAGGGCCATGCTTCAAGGACTTTGTTTGCTGCCCAAATAAAAGACATGCATGCTTCTTCCCACATCCGCTGGACATTCAGCCGGACAGAAGAGGTACCAGAGCGACATTTATGGACAATGCAGTTTGCAAAAGGTCACAACACCTTTAAGGTACCAGGTTAGATGGTATATTTTCAGTTTGGAACCTTTTAATTCCTAAGTTAAATTGAGAAAAGAAACAGAAGTAAAAGCTATTCTTGAAGGGTTGTAAATACTGAAGAGTGTCACTTGTTTCCTGTTGCATGTT
Source organism: Pholidichthys leucotaenia (assembly GCA_020510985.1). Taxonomy (NCBI): domain Eukaryota; kingdom Metazoa; phylum Chordata; class Actinopteri; order Cichliformes; family Pholidichthyidae; genus Pholidichthys; species Pholidichthys leucotaenia. Next base: position 118,993,686 of record CM035848.1, on the reverse strand, counting down.
CTCCCAGCAGTTTTCTAACTTTCCTTTCACTGTAAAATTCCAAAAGTGTTAGTTCAAATCATTTCTGAAAATGGAGCAGAGCACAAGTGAGTTTCGTACATTAGAGGAAATACTTGCAGCTCTAGAAGATGAGAAAGTAAAGTTGGAAGAGAAATTAAAAACTGAATCTGCTGACTTAAAAAGACGAGAAATTGAGACACGGATAGGAGAAATAATTGGAGAGCTTGAAATACACAAGATAGGGTTATCATCATCATCTCAAGTCGAAACGCAAGTGAGACAATCAGAAAGGGAGAGACGCCCTACAGAAAAAAATCGTTGAGTTTAAAAGAAAGGAAATAACAGAGAGAGAAAGAAATTTTACGTCAACGTATCTTAACTTTAAAGCAGAGATTCAACTAACAAGATCTAAACTTAAGGAAGAGTGCTCTAAAACTGAGTTGAGTGAAATGATCCATTCAATAGAAAAGTGTGAGTCAGAACTAAAGCAAAGGTATGAGAGTTTACGTGCACTTACTTTACCATCTCAAGACATAAGAAGGAAGATTGATAGCTGCACTGTGTTTCAGTTACAACTGAAATAATCCTACTCCTGCAAAGACGGTATGCAGATGTTGATACTAAGGAATTTGATGCAGTAGCTGTGAAGGAATCTGTCTTTCAGTTACTCCAAAGAGAAGATGCAAGGTCAATTTATGGATCAACTGTGTCTAGAACTAGTCAAAGCAGTCAGTCAAGTCATAGTCAGCAGGGAAGTCATGTATCGGCGAAAAAAGCAGATGCAGCTGCATGTTTGGCATCAAAATGGGCTGAAATAAACAGGGAGATGGAAATATCTGCCCAGAGAAAGGAGATTTTGGCTCAGCAAGAAAAACTAAAATGGCTGGAAGATCAAAGGGATCTTGAAGTCATAGAGGCTGAATACAATGTGTATGCTGAAGAGGAATCATGGTTTAATGCTGAAATAAGGGATGTTGAAGTATAAAGTACTTTGCCTCCAAGTTAGCTTCCAATGCAGCATAGTATCCCTCCATGCACTCAAGTTCCACAAAATGTATCGGCCCCTCCTTACTCTGAGAGTAAATGCATCAATGTTCCCCACAGTGCATCAGTCCCACACAACTCTGGCAGGATATCTGAGCCCAGAGAGAGCGAAGTCTCACTAGTCCAAGCGTTCAAGGAATCCCTTGCTATGACAAGACTTCCAGCACCAGAGCCTTTCGTGTTTACAGGAGACCCACTTAAATTCACAGAGTGGAGCATTTGCTTCAAGGCTTTGATAGAAACAAGCTGTACAGATCCAGCACATAAGCTGTTCTATTTGGAAAAAATACATAAGTGGTGAGGCGCTTTCAGTATTAGAAGGAACCTTTTATCGTAGTGATGAAGAAGCATACACACAGGCTTGGGATGCCTTAAACAAGCGCTATGGCCACCCCTTTGTAGTCCAAAGAGCTTTCAGGGGAAAACTGAGTTCCTGGCCAAAGATTGGACCAAAAGACTCCCTTAAACTAAGAGAGTTCAGTGATTTCCTCATCTCTTGTAAAAATGCCATGCCCCATGTGCAAGGACTTGGAGTTTTGGATGATTGTGAGGAAAATCAGAAATTACTGCTGAAACTTCCAGACTGGGAAACAACTCGCTGGAACAGACATGTCACTAAAACACTGTATGAAGGGAAGGCATATCCAGGTTTCGAAAAGTTTGCACACTTTGTGGCAGAAGAAGCACGCAAAGCATGCGATCCTATTTCTTCCCTTTATGCGCTAAAGCATACAAGTGAAAAACTAGAGAAGGAACAAAAACGTGTCAAGGCCAGTGTCCTGGTAGCTTCAACAAATGTACCCAATTATCCAAAACAAACCTCAAAGGCCACATCCCAAGGTGGCAGAGGTTCCAAGCCCAGCTCTTTAGTATCTCAGAATAAAAAGCAGATTAAGTGTATTTGCTGTCAGCAAGATCACTTTATCTATAAGTGTGACAAGTTTGCAGCAATGCCTCTCAAAGACAGGAAAAAATTTGTCATTGATAATAACGTGTTTTGCTTGCCTTAGAGTTGGTCACATCTCCAAAAACTGTCGACAGAAGGTCACTTGTAATATTTGCAGGCGAAGCCACCCCTCTCCACTTCACGAGGAACGTCCTCAAGGAGAAAAGCCAGAAATGCCACCACAAGAGGAAAGCACTTCCACAGTTGCAAGTAGTGTAAAGGTGAGCAACAGTGATCGCACCTCAATGATTGTTCCAGTATGGCTCTCTTGTGCAGCAGAAAACAGTCCAGAGACCTTGGTGTATGCACTTCTGGACACTCAAAGCAACAATACATTCATTGATCAAGATATTTGTGAGAAAATTCATGCAAAAACAGAACCTGTTAAGTTAAGGTTGACAACAATGACTGACCGGGGTTCAACTGTACATTGCCAAAGAGTAGATGGGCTCAAAGTAAGAGGTTACCATTCACAAGAGTATGTTGTCTTGCCACCTACTTATACAAGGGAATACATTCCACTTGAAAAAAACAGTATCCCAACTCGTGAGACAGCGAAAGAGTGGACTCACCTTCTAAGCATTGCAGAAAAGATGCCAGATCTGTTAGACTGTCCTGCAGGGCTCCTGATTGACTATGACTGTGCAAGAGCATTAAAACCAAGGAAGGTCATACCAGGAAATGATTATGATCCATATGCAGTCAAAACAGACTTAGGCTGGACTATCGTGGGTTCCATCAAACCATGGACTGGTCTAATGGAGGTAATAGGAGTCTGCAATCGTGTCTCTGTAAAGGGGTTTCCATCCATCACACCTTCCTCTGTGATCAAAGTCCTGGAACGAGATTTCTTGGACACAAATCCAAGAGAAGGAAATATATCCCAAGAGGACATTCAGTTTCTCCAGTTCTTGAACGGAAGCATTCACCACAACAAGGAAGGACATTTGGAAATGCCCCTACCCTTTAGAGAGTATCCACAGCTTCCGAACAACAAGCAGCTTGCTACAGTTGGATTGAGGCATTTAAAGGGGAAAATGGAAAAAAAATCCCAATAACAAAGAGGTCCTGGAGGTGACACCAGAAACAGAACATGCAAGTGAGAAGAAAGATGTAAATCTGAATTACACTGAGGTTCCAATGTAGAGTGTACTAGGGATAAAGTGGAATGTGGAAGCTGATGTGTTCTCATTCAGTGGTATCCTCAAAGAAAAACCGGCCACAAGAAGAGGAATTCTAGCAACAGTTGCGAGTGTGTATGACCCACTAGGATTTCTCTCTCCTTACATCTTCACTGGCAAACAACTGCTGCAAGACATGTGCAGGCGGGGTGTTAGATGGGATGAGCCTGTTTCCCCTCAAATCCAGGCCAAGTGGGAAATATGGCTCCAGGATTTGGAAAATCTTCAAAACATTAAAATATCAAGATGCCTCATTCCTGAATACCTCGGCACAATCCAAAAAATTGAGTTGCATCACTTTTCAGATGGTAGCAGCAGTGGTTATGGACAGTGTTCCTATATCAGGATTGTTTCTGATGTGCAAGTTCATTGTGCTCTTGTCATGGGTAAGGCCCGAGTGGCACCCACAAGCATAGTCACCATCCCACGTCTTGAGCTGACTGCTGCAGCAGTTTCAGCTGGTGTGAGTAACTTTCTCAGAGCAGAGCTCGAGCTGAAGATCGACGAAGAGTTTTTCTGGACAGACTCTCAAGTGGTGCTTGGGTACATCAAGAATGAAGCCCGGCGCTTCCATGTGTTTGTTGCCAATCGCGTCCAGAAAATAAGAAACACTACCAGATCAAAAGCAATGGTTCTACGTTGAAACCAATCAAAATCCAGCAGACCATGCTTCTAGAGGTCTCAAGGTGGCAGAGCTGATTGACTCAAACTGGCTCACTGGCCCTGAGTTTTTATGGGAACGTGAAATTGTCACAGTTCAACATTCACCAGAGCTTCTCGTAGGTGACCCTGAAGTAAAGGTTTTGAAGACAGATGCTGTTGAAAGAGACAACTTTCTTGAAAGGTTTTCAAGATTTTCTGACTGCAATACAGCCATCAATGTTGTAGCAAGGATTAAAAGACTGGCAAAAGAAGACAGGTCAGGTCCAATTAGTGTAGAGGAGAGAAGAGTTGCCTCTCTCACACTCATTCGGGCAGCGCAAAAGGAGGCATTTGAAGATGAGCTGAAATGGTTCAGTCAAAAGTCAGCTAAACTACCAAAAACTCACAAAATGCATCAGCTTGATCCTGTCCTTGTAGATAACCTCCTTAGAGTTGGAGGGAGGTTGAGAAAGAGGTCTAGGGAAAAAAGGTGAACGCTTAAAGCAAGTCTCAGTTCTTGAGAGACCTGTTCAGAAGCTAATAGTTCTAGTTGAAAATGAGTCCTAGACTACAAAGGGAGGACATAATAAAACTAAAGTCAGATGATACAGTAATGGCAAAGAAATGCTTAAGTCTAGAAAGTGAATAATATCGATGCTATTAAAGCAACATGTGATTTGAAGGTTTACATTTATTTCAAGGAAAATTACAAGATTTAATTTTGTTAAAAGTTGAGTGAATATAAATCTTTGTAATTTTGGTGGCAGTGTAGCTGTCACAGTGAAAAGGTTTATGTATCTTTGGTTCTTTTTCTGAAATAATGTTTGTTTATGGGTGTGTGCGCCAGTGTTGCGGATGTTAGCGGTGTCTTCTTCTCCGCCTTCAGTCCCTCCATATCGCGGCGCATATGCGCTCGTGCTGCCGAGCTCGCGGGTGAGTCGGAGAGCTCGTGAAGGGGGCTCGTGCAGGTGTCTCGCCCCGCCTATCAGCGCCATTGTGTGAGCGAGTGTCGGGAGAGAGGACGGAGTGTTTTCCTGCAGGCAGCCGGACTGTTAAATGTCCTCCATGTTTGTGGGGAAACCAGCGGCGGACCTGGACCTGATATGGTGCAAAAATGGGTGGTAGGCATGCGCTGTTCACATGCCTGATTAGAAGAGTCACATGGCTGCTGGAGGCTGTCCACAATCAGATGCGGAGAGAGGACTTTGTTTGGGAAATTTGAGACATGACTAACAACTCCTAAATTCTAGGCAGAAGGCGCACACGGTATGTGATTATTTTTGTTTATGAACATTTGTTAAGTGTTATAATTCATTTGTATTCATGTTTCTTATGTCTGTATTTTTAGTTTTTCACGGTGTTTAAGGGCGAAGATTTGCTGTGGCAAAATAAACAAAAAACTTGTCAACATCAGTTGGAGCGTGGTTTTCTGACCTAGAAGAAGACTTTGGGAGCGGTTACACGGAGAGATATGATCTCTCTTTCTAGTACCTGTTTAAACTCTTGCTGCAGCATTTTGTATCCCTTTTAAATTCCATACTTTAAATACAGCGTCCGCTCTCCCTGGTTTAAAATATTGATTACCCCATATTGGACTAAATTGTGACAATAACTGTGGTTCTTTTAAATAGTTTTTAGCTTCACACCATATTTTGATCATATGCTTTACAAATGGATTTTTAACTTGTTTTTGTAATTTTTTTGCCGAATCTGAGTATATGAATATGGGAAGAGGTAAAGGTAAATTGTATGATTCCATTTCAGTCCAGTGAGGGAGATCATTTGATGAAAAATAATATGTCATAGACCTCAGTTGTGCCGACCAATAATACAACATAAAATTTGGACATTTCAGACCTCCACGATCAAATGGTAAATATAATAAAGACAGACGTAATCTAGCCCTCCTGTTGTTCCATATAAATTCCACTAACTTTTTTTTTATTCTTGAGAATAGATCTAAAGGTGGTGATAAGGGAATGTATTGAAATAAATAAAGTATTTTAGGTAAAATATTACTTTTAAGTATATTGATTCTCCCGATCATCGACATTGGTAGTGACATCCATCTCTGAGTTAACTCACTGATATCTGACATTAAGGCTTCATAGTTGACACTGGCGACTGATTCTAGCTTAGGCATAATTTGGATTCCTAAATATTTAAACTGATTTACAACATTGAATTGATTTACCTCAGGGGCTGGGTAATTTCTCTGGGTCTCATTTAGCATTAATATTGAAGATTTAGTTTTATTTATTTTATATCCTGATATTTCCCCAAAATTATTTATTAAATTCAACAAGGTTGGAATTGATTTTTTTAGATTCGACATAAACAAAATTATATCATCGGCGTACAGGGAGATTTTATGTTCTGTTGGTCCAACTTTAATTCCATATATTTGTGAATGTAAACGTATCGCTATCGCTAAAGGTTCAATTGCCATAGTAAACAGTAAAGGTGAGAGTGGACAGCCTTGTCGACATCCTCTATTGATTTTTATTGGTTTTGAAATATTGTTATTTGTTAGGATTTCTGCTGTAGCATTATTGTATATTATTTGAACCCATTTTATGAAATTATTTCCAAGTCCAAACCTTTGTAGGACTTCAAAAAGAAAGGGCCATTCAACTCTATCAAAGGCCTTTTCGGCGTCCAATGATAGGAGAGCTGTATCCGGTGCTTCTTTATTAAAATAGATAATATTAAATAGTCTTCTTACATTATGGAAGCCTTGTCTACCCTTTATAAAGCCATTCTGATCTCGATTAATAATATTTGGTAAAATTTCTTGTATTCGTCTTGCTAAAATTTTACAGATTATCTTAAGGTCGGCGTTTAATAGGCTTATTGGTCTCATATTTTCACATTTATTAGAGGGCTTACCTGGTTTTGGCAGCAGTATAATTAAGGCATTATTTATGTATGATGGTAAATTATTATTTTGAAATGCTTCTAAAACCATTTCCAAAAAAGGTTTTATTAATTTATTCTTAAATTTTTTATAAAGGTCAACTGGAAGACCATCTGGTCCTGCACTTTTTCCTGATTTCATATTATCAATGGCTAGCCCAACTTCTTCTTGACTAATTTTAGACTCCAATATCTCCCTGTTTTCATTTGGAATACACGGTATAGATAGTTCGTTCAAAAACCCATTTAGTTTTGTTAAATCAGGTTCATTTTTGGTATCATATAATTTTTCATAGTAATCTCTAAAGGCTCTATTAATTTCTAAAGGATCTATAACTACCTGTCCCTTACTTATAATACTGGTAATTGGTGTTTTAATTTCCAATTGTTTAATCTGCCATGCTAATAATTTTCCTGATTTTTCACCTTGTTCATAAAAAGATTGTTTCAATCTTAGAAGACTCGAGGCAGCTCTATTCGCTGATTTTTTGTCGTATTCAGCTCTCAAAATCAGTAATTCATTCTCCAACCTTGGGTCACTTCCTGCATACACTTTTTCCTGAAGATTTTTTATTTTATGTTCCAATTTAGCTCTCTCCTCTCGAGTCTTCTTAGATTTTGATCCTGTATAACTAATAATATGCCCCCTAATAAAAGCTTTGAAAGCCTCCCACTTTACACATGCTGATGTTTGTGTAGTATTGATGTCAAAGAACTCGTCTATCTGTTTTTCTATATACTTGACAAATTCCTCATCCTGAAGCCATTTATGCTGAAATTGCCATCTACCTGATTCCTTTGTCAATTTTTTATCTACATATATTAGACAACAGGGTGCATGATCAGAGATCACGATGTTATCATAAAAGCAGTTTTGAATCTTGGACCTTAATTCTGTGGAAATCAAAAAATAATCAATACGTGAGAATGTCTTGTAGGTACTGGAATAACAAGAATAGGCTTTAACTTGTGGTTTCATTTCTCTCCATATATCTAACAATCTCAATTCTTTCATAAAATGATTAATAGTCATCCTACATCCAATGTGCGTACAATCCAGTCCTGTTGATCTATCCACACCTGGATTCAATGTACAATTAAAATCCCCTGCTATTATATGTTGCCCTGTAAGTGATGATAAGATGAGAAATAAATTAGCAAAGAACTTCTGATCATCTATATTGGGACCATATAAGTTCACAAGATTTATATTTTCTAATAGCAAAGAACCTTGAATGATTACATATCTTCCAAATTTGTCTCCAATTACATTTTTCACTTGAAAAGGAACTGATTTATGTATGAGAGTCATAACTCCCCTGGCTCGGGATGAAAATGAAGAGGTGAATACACTTCCCTGCCATCTACTCCTAATTCTTTTAACATCCTCCTCTATCAGATGAGTTTCTTGTAAAAACACAATTCTTGAACCCATGTACTTTATTTTATTCATAACTTGTTTAAGTTTTTTTAAATTTTGTAGACCTCTGCAATTCCATGAAGTTAAATTAAGATTAACACTTTGGTCCATGATCAATAGAGAGTTTGGGATTACCTTGCAGTGTAAACATGCTCATACAGAGAAGCAAAAACATGAGTGGTTGAACATTCATCCTACAAACTACACACAAACAAATTTCCCCTTCCCACACTTGTGGCAAACCCCCCAAAATCAAAAGAAAAATTCTGTCTCCCGATATAGCCATCGACCGTTCCACACCCACGGGGAACAGCCTAAGCCACTCCTTCTTCATCCTCCCAATCACCCTAACTCTACTGCTTTTAATGACGTAACATTAACTCTCCTCTGTAGTTTTCCAACTTAACTCCAAAATTTTTAACAACTTTGTACATCATAGTTTTTTTTTTTTTGTTTGTTTTGTTTTTGTTTTTGTTTTTTTTAATATATAATACAATCTATATTTTGTAAACTTACTATTTACTTCAAGTCAGTCAGATGCCTGTGCAAATGCTTAATTATTCTACCTTATATTTTGTTCATGCTTAGCTCCCACCAGTCTCTTCTTCTTCTTTGATCTTCTTGATGAACTCCTGCGCCTCCTCTGGGGTCTTGAAGATGTGGGTTCGGCCCTCATACGTGGTCAGCAGTCTCGCAGGATAGATTACACCATGACGAATCCCAAGGTTGCGCAGCTCCTTACGTACGGGATCAAACTGCTTCCTCAATTGCTGGATTCCTGTGGCCAAATCTGGGTAGAACCGCACCTGCTGGTCCTGGTGTTTAATCTCTCCTTTTTTAGCTCGTGCAGCGTTGAAGATCTTCATCCTGTCTCTGTTGTTAAGAAACTTCATAATTAAGGTCCTCGGCGGTCCCTTATCTCTCCGTGGGCCAATGCGATGTGCTTTTTCCAGAACCACTGCTGATTGCAACTCCTCGCTGCCCAGCACCTCCGGAATCCACTTTTCCAGAAAGGAACATACGTCCCGACCTTCTGATTCCTCTGGAAGACCCACCAGCCTCAAATTATTCTGTCTCGACCGAGATTCCAAATCCAAAATATTATCTTCCAGAGATTTATTTTTTTTTTCCAAAGTGCGCACCTTTAATTGAAGACGGGTGACGTCATCTTCAGCACTAGCGAGACGGAGCTCCATCTGCGCCGTTCGTTCTACACAGTCACCCAATTCCTTTCTTATTCCTTCCAACGCTGTCATAATCCCATCAAATCTAGAGGAAAAGTCCGCTCTCATTGAACCCATGGCAGCCATCAGCGCATCTGCGCCATTCCCCGCAGAAATCGCAGCGTTGCCAGCCTCCTCCGCCATATATGGAGCCCTGTTTGCTGCGTCACAGACCTGAAAGTCCGTTAATTTGGACTGTTTCGGCGGCTCGCTTTTTCCTTTTCCTGGTTTTCCAGCCTTAGGCTTCGCCGACATATCCTCGCCCAAACGCTGGGATACGTTCTGTCCCAAATGAGAGAGTTATTTGCCGATTTTTTTTCTCCAGGAGCAGAGCAGAGCGAGACACGTCCGTCCTACGTGGCAGCCATAACCGGAAGTCCCTTGCTGCAGCATTTTGGATCAGCTGGAGACTTTTTAAAGATATTTTAGGACAACCTGATAATAAAGAGTTACAATAATCTAATCTAGAGCTAACAAAAGCGTGGATCAGTTTCTCAGCATCACTCTGAGACAAGATGCTCCTAATCTTGGCAATATGACGCAAATGATAGAAGACAGTCTTAGAAACAAATTTAATATGTGTATTGAAAAACAGATCTTGATCAAAAATAACTCAAAAGTTCCTCACAGAACTATTCACAGAAAGAGTAATCGCATTCAAACTAAGAGTTTGATTTGGAAAGGTATTTCTAATGTTTTTTGGACCAACTAGAATGACTTCAGTCTTATCTGAATTTAATAGCAGGAAATTACAAGTCATCCAAGCTTTGATTTCCTTAAGACAGGCTTCTAACTTGGCTAAATGACTACTATCATCTGGCTCCACTGACAGGTATAATTGCGTGTCATCTGCATAACAATGAAAATGTATACAGTGCTTTCTAATAATGTTCCCTAACAGAGGCATATATAAACTAAAAAGAATAGGGCCTAGCACAGATCCCTGTGGAACTCAATGACTAAGCTTTGAGTTGGAAGAAAACTCATTATTGACATGAACAAACTGGAACCTATCAGATAAATAAGATTTAAACCACTGCAATGAAGTTCCATTAAGTCCAATATAGTGTTCTAATCTATCAAGTAGAATATTATGATCGATAGTATCAAAAGCTACACTAAGGTCTAAAAGGACAAGTACAGAAACAAGTCCATTATCAGATGTGATAAGGAGGTCATTAGTGACCTTCACTAAGGCTGTTTCAGTACTATGATGGATTCTAAACCCAGATTGAAACGCTTCAAATAAACCATTTCCCTGCAAGTGGTCAAATAATTGCATAGCGAATACTCTTTCTAAGATTTTTCAAATGAAAGACAGATTAGAGATTGGTCTATAGTTAGCTAAAACCCCTGGATCCAGCGTTGGCTTTCTGAGTAAGGGTTTAATTACCACAATTTTAAAAGCCTGCGGTACATGGCCTCATGTTAATGAAGAATTGATTATTTGAAGAATAGAGCTACCAATAAATGGGAAGACTTCTTTAAATAACCTGGTCGGAATAGGGTCTTAAAGACAAGTTGAGGGCTTGGATGAGGAATTTATTTTATCTAACTCTAAAAGGTCAATTGGAGTAAACTCATCCAAACAGATATCAATTGAAGGAGTTGGCGTACTTACTGTATTTAAGTTAACGGTGGGAAGAATCTGAATGATTTTATTTCTGATAGATGAAATTTTATTATTGAAAAAGTTCATAAAGTCCTGACTAGTAAGCTCTAAGGGAATGCTAGGATTGACAGAGTCCTGACTCTGTCAGCCTGGCTACAGTGCTGAAAAGAAACCTGGGATTATTCTTGTTCTCTTCTATTAATGCAGAATAATAACTTGTTCTAGCTTTTCTAAGAGATTTTTTTTTTTATAAATTAAAAGATGATTTCTCAAAGCTAAATAGATTTCATCTAATTTAGTGGAGCGCCATTTTCTTTCTAATTGATGAGTCTTCTGTTTTAAGCTATGAGTTTCTGTGTTGAACCAAGGAGTTAGAAATCTCTGATTAGACTTTTTCTTTTTTTAAAGGGGCCAACATGTCTAGAGTCTGATGCAGAGAAGCTGTAACACTATCTACCATGCTATCAATTACAGAAGGAGCAAGTTCTCCATAGCCTATTTCCATTGTGTTGACACATGGCATGGAGGAAACAATCTGCATAATTTTAGTAACAACATCATCTGAGAGGCATCTACTGTAGTATTATTTTTCTTTAGGAGCCAAATTGTCAGAAATAGTAAAATCAAAGGTCAACAAGACAAGGGTCTGACAGTACAGGGTTATGAGGAGACACTACCAGATTTTCTATTTCTATGCCATATGTCAGAACAAGGTCCAACGTGTGTTGGAGATCATGGGTAGGATTTCCTACTTTCTGAGAAAACCCCATTGAGTCTAATATTGAATTAAATGCCATATTAAGGCAATCACTATCTGATTTCAGCACTAAATCAGCTAAGAATTTGGCAAATTCAGATAAAAACTCTAAGTAGGCTGAGGGAGGACGATAAACTATAGCAATTAAAATTGAGTTTAACCTAAAATTGCTAAAATGCCCAATACTGAGGACCAGGCCCTCAAAGGAATTATAACATATTTTTTGCTTTACATTAATTAATAATTTGGAATGGTAAATTGTTGCTACTCCTCCTTCATGACCAGAACTTCTGAGATTTTGACCATTTAAATAACCAGAGGGGGTTGATTCATTTAAACCAACATAATCCTCTTGCCCTAACCAAGTCTCTCTAAGGGATATTAAATCAGTCTGATGATGAATTAACAGATCAGGGACTAGCAGAGACTTGAGAGTTAGAGACCTAATATTTAACAAATTGCATTTAATTTTTAAATTTTGAGGAGAATTCTACATTAACCCTGGACCTGCCACTATTAAACAGCAGACCACTGGGTTAGCACAAAACCGAGCTGTACAAAAGCAAAAACAACATTTATTTTTCCAAACTGTTAATCATGCACGAGTTCTTTGGGACACCAAGGCTAAACCAAAGGGGATCCTCGGCGGTCATTTAAACATACGGAGCATAATCCCCAAAAGAGATGAGATTTCGGTGTTGCTGTTGGACTCAAATCTGGACTACCTTTGTCTCTCAGAAAGCTGGCTACACAGGAACATAGACACTAATATGATCGATATTGTGGGCTACCAGTGTTTTAGAAAAGACAGGCAGGTAGGGAGGGGAGGAGGTGTTTTAATTTACATCAAAGACAAATATAAATGTCAACTGGTTGATTTGAATACTTCACTTGAATGTTTAGCTGTTAATGTATGTCTCTCTCCGGTAATGAATTTCAACATTGCAGTATTGTACAACCCACCATCACACAATTCTTCCTTTTATAATGAATTAAGTGATCTGGTTAAACAACTTGAGAAGAACAGAGAAACAATAATTCATGGTGACTTTAATATCAACTGGTCTGATAAAAAAGACAAACAAAAACTGAAAAGCCTCATGACTAAATTTAATTACCAGCAAATCATCAAAGGACCCACCAGGATAACCAAACAATCCAGAACACTTATTGACATGGTATTTACTAATAAACCAGAACGAATAACCAGAACCTATAATCTTGTAACTGGTCTCTCAGATCATAACATGGTTCTTGCTGTCAGGAAACTTACTAAAAAGCGACTACAGTATTTTGGGGGAGTCGATATTGACAAATCAAATTTTATTATCCCCAAATCAAAAAATGAGGAGTTTGAACATTACTTAGAGAATCAAAATTGGGAGCAGCTCATGTCAACATGTGAAGTAGATGATTGTTGTAATTTTATAACTGCAACAATCACAAAGTCTATAGAAAAATTTTCAAAGCAAATTAAAAGTAGACAACAGAAGATTAGCCTACCATGGTTAAATAATGAAATAAGAAAACTTATGAAGAGGCGAGACTATGCACTGAAAACATCACTAACCTCCAAACTACAAAATGATCACCTTGTGTACAAAAGTTTAAGAAATAAAGTGGTACATGAGCTGCGAAAATCAAAAATATCTTATTACAATAAACTGATAGATCATGCAAAGGGTAACAACAGTTCCCTATGGAGGCATTTAAATAACTTAACTAATAAAAAAAACGATCAGAAGGGGGTAAAGGAACTTAGAATCAATGGCAAGACCGTCAGTGACAAGGCTACTTTGGCAAATGAATTTAATTCACACTTTGTGGGCTCTGTGGAAGACTTAACAAAAATTTTTGTGCTGCCAAATGTGCTCAACAACACAAATTCCATACTTCCAACAGATACTTTTCACATCGATGAGGTAAATGAGAAGTTAATTGCTGGTATTGTTAAAACACTGTCAAACTCAAAAACTAATGATATCTACAATATGAGCACCTCCTTTCTCAAAATGCACAGCAAAATATTAATCAAACCACTGACTCATCTCATTAATCTCTCCATTAGGTCTAGTACATTTCCATCTGGCTGGAAAAAAGCTGTCGTCATACCAGTTCATAAATCAGGCAGTAAAGACGATATATGCAATTACCGCCCAATCTCTATCTTACCAGTCCTATCTAAGGTTCTTGAAAAAGTTGTAGCTACACAGCTGATAGACTACTTACAAGACAATCAACTTCTTCATCCACATCAATTTGGTTTTAGACCAGGATACTCAACAGAAACAGCAAATTGTTGCCTTATTGAAAACGTCAAACAGTCCTTGGACAGGGGTAATGTGGTAGGAGCTGTTTTTCTAGATCTCAAAAAGGCTTTCGATACTGTAAACCACAGTTTGCTTTTATCCAAAATGGTATCTTTTAACTTCTCCCCAAATACATTAGAATGGTTTGCATCTTATCTCCAGAATAGAGAACAGTGTGTAAAAGTTCACCAGGATAAATCCTCATTTTTAAACAACCGCATGGGTATCCCACAAGGGTCCATTCTTGGTCCTTTACTTTTCAGCATTTTTATTAATGACCTGCCGTTACACTGCTCAGCTGCAACATGCCAACTTTATGCAGATGATGCAGTTATTTACACAGCTGCCAAGACTCCAGCACAGGCTGCAGATGTACTGTCTACAAGTATGGTTGATGTCCAAGAGTGGCTCCTCAAGAACCATCTATTGCTGAACCTTCAGAAAACAGTCTCAATGTGCTTTTCAATCAAAAAATGTAACCTGCAACATTTTAAAGTTAATATACATGATCATGACATCAGTTTAGTTACAGAATTCAAATACCTTGGCATTGTACTAGATCCTCAACTCAAATTTAATCTTCATATAAAGAAAATTTCAAAAACAGTAAAAAAAAATCTGAACTGCTTTAAATTAATTAGATATTACATACCTTACGAAGCAGCTGCACTGTATATGCATTCTATGGTTTTTTCTCATATATCATACTGTTTGACAGTCTGGGCTCAAGCAGCCCCTTCCACAATAAGACATATAGGTTCATTATATAATCAAACCCTAAAAATCTTGGACAAAAAGCCCATTAGGTGGCATCACTGTAATGTTTTAAAAAAATACAACCTATTGAGTTTTGAGAGCTTCATTGACCTCTGTCTTCTGAAATTAACGTTCAAATGTTTTCATAAATCAGCACCCGAGCCACTTGCTGGTTTTGTCCAAAGACAGGACAGCAGCAGAGCCACCAGGAGTTCTGTTAACAATAACTGTAAAATATTCCACCGCAGAACCACATTTGGACAAACAGCTTTCTCTATAAAGGGCAGTCACATCTGGAACACAATGCCAAATGAAATTAAAATAATAACGGACTTTAAAACATTCACTAAAAATGTTAAAAACTGGCTGAAAAATAAACAAGAATGTACTCATGTATGAATTAATTGTCTGCAAAGTGAGAGTGAATGAAGGGAAGGAATAAATGTGTTTGTTTATAGTGAGTGACGGAGGGAGGAAGGCCTGAAATAGGCAAATGTGAGTTATGTTATATGTGTTAAATGTGAGTCAGGCTGTTATATTTGTGTATTTATAATATTTATGTTAAATGTGAGTCAGGCTGTTATATTTGTGTATTTATAATATTTATAATATTTATAATTGTGTATTTATAATTTTTCTGCATTGATGTATGTGGTTATTGTGTATATTTTTTATCTTGATTCTTTTTTCTAAAGCCCATCCAGGGACAAGAGTTGCAAATTAGCTAATAGCTATACACTCTATGTGCAACACATCAGATTGATTGTCTTTGATTAATTGTCTATGTTTATTGCACTGTCCCTGTCAAATAAACTAATCTACTACTACTATTTGCCTGCAAAGCAACTACATGGTAGTGCTAAGCAAACTCTATGACATCATCAGCGCAGTAGAGACGACCCATCCCAATCCTGTTTTTATTGTCGCTGGTGACTTTGACCAGTGCAATTTACGAACTGTACTCCCCAAATATTACCAGCATGTGGACATTCCCACTCGCGATAAAAACACACTGGATCATGTTTACTCCAACATACGTGGTTGTCATGTCCACTGCATAACTGCGCAGTGAACAAATGAATCAGTTCAAGCCCAACATGCAGTAATGAAATGGGTTTATTAACAAAAGGAAAAATATACACAAAGTCCATATAACAGTCACAGTTTGCTGATGAGACAACTGGCTACAAGCTTAGTTGGCGTAGGGGAAATGCCAAACGTGCTCCAGGCTGAGCAGGAGCGGAGAGGAAGGCATAATTAAGGAAGACTTACATTCGTGTTGGAGCGGAAAGGCTCTGAAGCAGCAACACAATACAGTCCAAGGGAAGAAACCAACAGTCTGCGAGCCAAGTAGTCCAAGGTTGACTTAAGCTGCCACACTGACTGATCACACCGCCTCTCATAAGTACCCAAATCACTAATGAAGGCAAGCAGTCACAGCAGTGTGGAAAGCAGGTGTGTGACTGATTGGACTTTGTGTGTGTGTGTGTGTGTGTGCGTGTGTGACTGTGCGTGCATGTATGTGTAAGTCAGAATCAGAATCAGAATCAGCTTTATTGCCAAGTATATTTACAAGTAAACACACAAGGAATTTGACTTGACATAAGACGCGCACGTTAGGCGCATCCAATGACGCGTCGCCATACAAGGCGCCTGTCAACAGTGGAGGTAAAGAGGGGGGAGGAGGGGGAGGAAAACACAATAGGAGAGAGAAAAAACATAGTAATCAGAATAAACGCTCATATGTGAGCCAAATTTTGACTACACAGAAAAAAACCCTCATGCATTAGCATACAATAGAATTCACAAGACACAAGAGAGCAGTGTACAGTATCTTTAATCAGTTCATGAATCAATGTGTGTGCGGTGTTGAGCAGTGTTGATGATAATAAGAGAGACCCAAGGACCCTTGGCAGAAGATGTTTTGTCTGTCTGGCGCCCAGTCTTATCTGGCGCTGCAGCTGGCTGTCCAAGGCCTTGTGCTCATGATTTTGAAAAAAACACAGACTGCAGACAGCCAGGAGGAATTTTCATGGGGAATAATAGTGCCAAATAGGACTGATCACAGAGAAGACTTGTATTTCTTCTGTAGATTCAGTACATTAATCCTTCATTGCGCAGCTTTGAATTCGTCGTGGAAAGACCTGAGCGAACCCATGATGTAATCCACCTTACGAGACAGTTCTCCAGTAGTCGCTATCATGGTCTTCTCCAGTTTCTCAATTTGTTGGATGCACCTCGCCTGGCCAGCATTTTGATAGGTTGAATCCATCTTCAGCAATTTGCGGTAAACCAAGACAATTCCTGTCCCAATCAGAATTATCCCAATCACCAAGATTACGAAGATAAACAGATCTTCAATATCTTCGATAGAAAGATTAGAGAGACACAGCATTTTCCATTTACCCGTGTCACATAGATAGCCCACTGGAGCCGTTCCAGCGGGGCAGACAGCTTCCCCCGGAGCACTTTTCCTTGTTGAAAAAATAGTGTCAATTGTGTTCAAAGCCCAGCTTATTAACTCCATAATTTCTTTTCGGCGGTCGCAGTTAGACGCAGGCAGACAACAGCAAGCTGGGATCTAGTAATAACAGGAGGGGAGGAAAAAATCAGCAGGAGAGAAGAAAAAAGCGTCTGCTCTCTTGGGAGGGCGGAAGTAGAGTGCATGTGTGTGCATGTGGTGATAAAATACAGCCGGTGAATGTCTGGCAAGAGGAGGAGGCGTGGCCGTAGGACTGGCAGAGAGCAACGCTCAATTAATCTGCCAGCTGGAATTAATAAGCAATAATCAAAGACCTACAACCACAGATCGTGGACGGGGTTGAAAACAACCCTGAACATGACAGTGGTACTTACAGAGCGGCACCCCGCCCCCACTTCAGACAGTCAGATCACATCTCCCTGTTTATGTACCCAGCCTACAGACAAAAGCTGAAACAACCAAACCCTGTTATTAGGCAAATTAAACGCTGGACACCAGAGGCTGAGAGCACCCTGCAAGACTGTTTTGCCTGTACAGACTGGAATGTGTTTAAAGCTGCAGCCACCCGAGAGGACTCTTCTGCAAACATACAGGAATATGCTATGTGACTGGGTACATCAGCACATGTGTTGATACCATCGTACCCACCATACAAGTCAGGAAGTTCCACAACCAGAAGTCCTGGATCAACAGTCAGGTACATCAGATGCTGCGTGCTCGCTCTCTTGCATTTAAATCAGGTGATGAGGTTGAATACAAAGCTGCAAAGTATGGACTGAGGAAGGCTATAACAACAGCCAAGAGGCAGCACAGGGAAAAGCTGGAAAGCCTCTACTCCACTCCTGACCCGGAGCGCATGTGGTAAGGCCTGCAACACATCACAGACTACAAGAGGACAAACAGCAGCACCACTAGCTCCCCAACAGCCTGCCGGACAATCTCAAAATCTTTTACACCCGCTTTGAGACCACCAGCTAAAGTGCAGAGAGGAGACACATACTCAGGCACCCTCCCCCTTCACTAAAAGTCTCACCAGGCCAGGTAAGCAAAGCACTGAGGAATATCAACCCCTGTAAGGCAGCAGGACCAGACAACATCCCTGGGCGGGCCATCAGAGCATGCGCTGCCGAGCTGACTGACATTCTCACATCCATCTTCAACCTCTCCCTCAACCAGAACATAGTTCCTTCCTGCTTCAAAACCACAACCATCATCCCCCTCCCTAAAAGGATCCAGCCAACCTGCCTGAATGACTACAGACCGGTAGCACTCACTACAATCATTGTGAAATGCTTTGAGAAAGTGGTGCTGTCCCTCATTCAGGACAGCATACCAGATACCCTGGACCCCCTGCAGTATGCCTACCACCCAAACAGGTCCCCCTCAGATGCCATTGCTGCAGCACTCATTATTCTCTCTCCCACCTGGAAGATAAAGACTCCTACATTAGGATGCACTTTGTTGACTACAGCTCCGCCTTCAACATGGTCATTCCCCACAAACTCACTGACAAACTGTCTTCACTTGGCCTGCACCCCACCCTCTGTAACTGGCTACTGGACTTCCTAACTGGCAGACCCCAGTCTGTCAGGATGGGTAACAGGACCTCAGCCAGCATCATCATGAACGCAGGTGTCCCACATGGTTGTGTTCTCAGCCCCATCTTCTACAGTCTCTTCACCCATGACTGTGTTGCCTTCCACAAGGACAATATCATCTTGAAGATTGCGGATGACACATCATTGATAGGACGTATCACTGGTGATGACGAAGCATCCTACAGGAGGGAGGTGGCCAGCCTGGTGTCATGGTGTGAGGACAACAACCTCACCCTCAACACAGACAAGACAAAGGAGATGATAGTGGACATGAGAAAGGGGAGGAGGAAACCCCATCGGCTGCTGTTCATCCGGGAGCTTGAAGTGGAGAGGGTGAACAGCTTTAAATACCTGGGCATCCACATCAGGGAGGACCTTAAGTGGACACACAACATCACAGAGCTGGTTAAGAGAGCTCAAGAGCAGCTGTACTTTCTGAGGAGGCTGAAGAAGTTTGCCATGTCCCCCAGGATCCTCAACAATTTCTACAGCTGCATCATTGTGAGCATCCTGACCAACTGCATCACTGCGTGGTACGACAGCACTGCTGCCCTGGACCATAAACGCCTGCAGAGAGTGGTGAAGACAGCGGAGAAGATCATCAGGACTCCACTCCCCTCTCTGCAGAGCATCTACCACCGCAGAGTCCAAAGGAGAGCTGAAGCCATACTCGGAACTCCACCCGCCCCCAGCACAGAATGTTCACACTTCTACCCTCAGGCTGGAGGTACAGAAGTGTGAAATACAGGACAACCAGACTGAAAAACTCCTTCTTTCCCACTGCCATCAGACTCCTGAACAAATAACAAACTCCTAAAACTCCGCAACACAACTTTGCAAATAAGAACTCACACACCGGTTGCTAGATTTGCACATTGCTCACTTGTACAGTGTACATAGTGTCACCCCATCAGATGTCCATATCATCTCTGCTGTTAATAATCATGTACAGTCTACTTGTATTACACTGGTCAACACCAAATTTATTGTCTACGGGTTTTTTTAGCTGATTTAGGACAAGTTTGATGTGCTGAATCCAAAAATCACATTGGTTTTGCTCAATCAGGTCAACTTTTTGAATTGTGGCCACATGTTTTTGTCATGAGCTCCCCGTGCGCTTCTCCACAGCGCACGGAGGAGAAAAAGGATGAACGGATTTACGTGCTGAGTACACCAACACACATTTATTAATACACAAGTGAATATACAGAAAGACATAGACAGCTTGGGTACACCTAAGAGTCCTCCAGGACGCCCAACACACACCAGTGGAAAATACTGGGCAAAGAGCCAAAGCGTAGCGGCACAGCGGCGAACAGAAACGCTGACAGTACTTACAGTGAGGGGGCAATCCGAGTAATCCCAGCGTCTTCAACGAGCACACACAACAACAGTCCTTTTAGCGACATGACGGTTCGACGGCAAAGGACAACCATCTAACACGTATAATGGTCCAGCAGTATTTGTCTAGCAAAGAGCTGCTTTAATACAAACACCGCTGGCCTTACAAATTGGGAACACCTGGGCGAGGCGCAGGAAGGATAATTACCGAGACTGGGAACAGCTGATGGAAAAGAGAGGGAGAGCGAGAGGAGGGGCTGGACTGACAGACTGTCAGCAGCATGGGAGAAAGTAGGTCACAGAGGCTGACAAACAGCTGCCGGTCAAGCAATGCCTATGGGTATGGAAAGGAATACAAAATACACATAATGCACATATACAACAGAACCAAACCCCACAGAGAGATCAGGGCCGAGCCGGGGAAAGCCAAGCCAGCTCGGCTCATGACAGCTTTATACATTTTTGTTTACATGTACGGGTATTTTCACTTTATATGATGCAAAATTCTTTTTTCTGTCTTGAAATTCTCTGAATTTTGAACGATGATGATGTAGCATTCAATTTACATGTACTTACCTTTATATAAAGGTAAGTACATGCACATCACTAAGTAAGTACTAAGTAAGTACAGGTTTTTACTTAGCACCTTATCGAGAGAAACAGATGTCATTTTTGGATTCAGCGGTGCAAAATTGTCTTAAATCAGTTGAAAAAACACAGACAACTTACAAAAAAATTATTTTTGTAACCCTGTGTTTTCATTACAGAGAGATTCTCACACTGGGTGCTAATTTGTATACTGCTCATTTGCACACTGTACATAGGCTTATGCCATTTCAGGTTCATATCATCTCTGATATCAATATACCAGTGTCCACAGTAGTCATGCAGTGAACTTTCAAATGTCATTTTTCTTTTTTCTTCTAGTTTGACTGCTTTAGCTGTCCAAATTGCCTAATGTGTGCTATTTGTATTTATTAGTATTAGTACTCAGTATCAAGGTATGCTAAGGTGTCTTAATTGCCTAACTGTGTGTATAGTGTGTGTTATTAGTATCCGTTAGTATTAGATGTGTAATTACCTTATTAGTGTGTTATATACCTATTACCTTGGCATTCGTTTGGAGAGCAGAGTAAGAATTTCATTGCTCAGGAAATGTTGCATTTCTTAACTGTGCACATGATAATAAAGCCTTTGAATCTTGAATCTTAAAGCGAGGATGTGAGTTGGAGGCCATGTTCTGGTGACAAGAAATGTAAATAATAAAACAAAGCGAGGACATGGCTCCAACTCACGTCCTGACACCACGTACCCCTCCATCAGCTAGAAACTGACTATGACATGGTATACTCACATCACACCAAGCTTTGCCAGCACCATCAGCATCCAGTGGGGACTGCACACCAAGGGAGTTTCACTTTGCAGATGAGGCAGTATGACACGCCCTCCAGCCAAGAATTTCATCCATTCAGCAATGACACCTCATGGCTGAGCCTCTACTGAGCATCGTCTCCCACCACAGGAACATGTCAATTACCAAGACAGCTTTTATTCTCCTCTCCTACCTCCACCTCATGTTGACAGTAGATACCGTACACAGTCTTGTGTCTATTCCCTGCAGCATTCATATTCACCCAAGAATACAATAGATGCAGCAGATATCATCCTGATCACCACCAGTCCAGACCCCAAAGCTGGAGTCCCCCTGGTGGACAGGAAACAATATACAGAGGCCCCACTCCAACTATTCCTGATTTCATCCACCCAAACCCAAGAGAATTTGCTAAATTGCAGATCGCTCTGGAGAATATACTGCCCAGAGATGCCACTGAACACTTTAAGTTTCAGATACTGGTGGACCATTTGAAGCTAGAGGAGGCCCTGCTGACTGCGGATTCTTATAGCAACTCTCACTACCCCTTCTCTGACACCATGGCAGCCTTCAATCACCAATATGGCCAGCCACATCAGCAAGCTCGCCAATGCATTACTGAACTTATGGATGGGCCTAACATCAGCAGTGGGGACATCAAGTCATTCCAAATGTTCACCCTTTGTGTGAGGTCACTTATGACCCTTTTCCACTAGTACCCAGTCGCCCTACTTGGCTCTACTCGGCCCGGTTTGTAGCCTTTTCCATTAGTACCTAGTACCTGTTACCAGGTATTATTTTAGTACTTATTCGAGGCCAGGGTACAACCGCGCTGAGTCGAGCCAAAAATGTGATGTCAACAGACTGCAGGCCACTGATTGGTCAGGGCATAACGTCATGAAAGCGTCCATCTTCTGTGGAATCGACAAGACCGCCATTTGCAATAGTTCACGGACTAAACTCGGTCACCAAGTAAACACGATATTAATAGAGATGGAGTTGTAGGTTTCGCGGAAATCTACACCGTGGTCCAACAAAGAGGTGCAGAGTTTTCTGTGCTTGGTGGCAGATCCACAGTAAGAGGAGCGGCCCGCACCGATACAGATGGCAGCCCAGCATAGAACTGGACTACGGACAAAGCTGAAGATGAACGTGAGAGAACCATCGATGGTGAGTGATTTGTGACACTGTGCATCTTTTCGCTTATTTATCCTGTTGGTGGTAAGCTCACTTTTTTTGAGCAATACAACACCGTCCTGTGCTGGCTAACGAGTGTTAGCTAGTAGCTAGCTAGCTAGTAGCCAACTCTGCTGATTCACGCTTGCTTTGTCCGAAGTATTCGCTTGTGAGAGCAAAACGATGAAATATGTTAATCCTGGTTGAAGTCCTGGTTTGTGTACGTGTTGCACTTTGGTGCTGTGCATTAAGTTGTGTGTAATTTCTTTCTAGAATCTGTTTCCACATGCCAGGGGTTAGCCACCCTCAGCATGTGGTGTTTATATTGCGGATACAGGTCAAGAGGACCCCAGGATTCAAAATCTCAACATATACAAGTGCATTTTCAAACCAGTGATTTATAAAGTGATGCATATAGTTTTCTAAAGCATCAGAATAGACACACACACCTATTCTGTGGATTTTCCATAAAAGGTGTTGGGACAGTGTTGTTGTGCTGTTCCTCCATAAATCCCTGGATAGAAAGTGTACAGTGTGGATCCTGGGATGCTCACTGGTCAGGGAAACAAAGCATTTTTGTCACATCCCACCACTGACTTTCACAAGTGTATTTCCCTAATACAGGTACATCTCCAAAAATTAGAATGTCATGAAAAAGTTCAATATTTTTTGTCACTCATTTCAGAACTACAGACAGTGATATATTTCAAGCGTTTATTTATTTTAATTTGGATGATTATAGCTTATAGCCCCTGAAAACCCCAAATTCAGTTTGGCAAAAATTTAGAATATTACATAAAATTAATTTTAAAAAATAGTTTTTAAATAGAAATGTTGGCCGCTAAAATGTTGGTTAACATGGGCTGTAGCCAAAATCTTCAAAATTAAAATAAACACTTGCAATATATCATTGTCCCTGTAATGAATGTATATATGGGTTTCACTTTCTGAAATGAGTGACAAAAAATATTGAACTTTTTCATGATATTCTAATTTTTTGAGATGTGCCTGTATATGTTTTGAACTTGCTTGAACTAACCATCATCCATTTCTCTTTGGTCTAGGCAAGAGGAAAGGAAAAGCAGCCACCCCGCAACGGACCTTGCCACTGTGGAAAGTACTGAAATCCTTTGCTTTTATAGGTAAAGTGCCAGAACCAAAGTAGCACAATTTCCACTTAATATAAAAGGGATTGAACTGAGATTTATTTGATTGCGTGAATATTAATTACAGAATAATTGAAAATGACTGGCACATCAACTGTAAAATAAACCACTTGTTAATGTATTTATTTTTTTGGTCAGATCACTTGTGTGATCTTTTGTGAGTTATGTTCATAACTGTATGTTGCACTGTGGGGAATGGCAGTTGTTCAGTCATCAATATAATTTAGTTTATATATGTAGTTTATAGTCTGTCATCAATAAACCCATGCAGTAACAGGACACATTACAAATATTTGAGACCCACTGTAGTGCATCCTTTTATATTTTAGCAATACAAGTACAAAACACCGCCCACACTTGAAGCCAGGGCAAGAAGAGACACAGCGGTGACAAAGCGGTGGCTAAACTTTTATTGATAAAAATTTCATATTTTGACTGAGTGACTCCGTACTCGGTTATGCACACCCTCAGTTAAAGTACTATATTCCATTCAAGTGAATGTATTGATTCATTCTGATTGCTGAGGCCACAGTAAAAACAGATGATTTTAAATGTAACCCAGCCCTTGTAAAATCTACTCTACTGAAGCGCAGTTACATGAAAACTGTGGTTAAATACAACAACGAAGTACTTTATTGTCACATTCGAATTGTAATCGCTCCTGTTTTGTTTTTCTTTTGAATTCTTGGATGGAATATAGGTGGGCAATATAAGCTGTGGCTTCAACCATCACCCATTTCGAATAACCTATGTTGAACTGTATAATCAGAGGGGTTATTGTTTAATTTGACCTTGTTAGATTTTTTTCCCCTTTGTTATATTATTCTATTTTCTTTTAATCTTTACTTTTAATCTATCCGAAATAAAGGTTCATTCATTCATTCACATTCCACCACTGGCTTTTAGCAGCAAGTGTACTGTATTTCCCAAATATGGTTTAAACTTGCTTTAATTAACCACCACCCATTTCTGTCTTTTGTCTAGGCAAGAGGGAAACGGTCCACCCCAAACTGGACCTTGCCTCACAATTTACAGAGATGCAGGCCTAAGATCTGCTGAACTGGGACCAGCTTGAGTGGAACATACTGTCACGCCTCGCTGCCCATCAGCGGCGTCAGCTGCACGCACACCTGCACCTCGTCAGCGGCGAGGGATTTAAGCCGCCTCGCCCTGGGCTTCGGCCTGAAGCCGTCAGTCTTCATTCGCTTCCCTTGCTGCAAGGAATCCCTACCGCCAAGCAAGCATTCAAGTAAGAATCTCTTACCTCCTTCTTCTCCCAGTCTGCTCCCCTGTGCACAGGTGGATTTCCCGGCGGCGGACCACTCCCCTCTGCCACCGTTCCCTCGCTGCTGCACCGGGCGCTCCAGGTCGCTGTCTTCCGGGCTTCACCCTTGCTGTGCCAGCCACCTGCCATTACCAAGTAAGCCTGTCATCATTATCATATCTCCTGTGTTGGTGTGGTGCCCGTTACCCTTCTCCCTTT
Source organism: Pholidichthys leucotaenia (assembly GCA_020510985.1). NCBI lineage: Eukaryota > Metazoa > Chordata > Actinopteri > Cichliformes > Pholidichthyidae > Pholidichthys > Pholidichthys leucotaenia. Next base: position 118,968,262 of record CM035848.1, on the reverse strand, counting down.
GCTTCTCCCATAGGGTTGTCCGGCTGTACGGCCTCCTGCCTCCGTGCCTGACGCAGACGCTACCACCAACACATTTACATCTCGCAGACACACACTCATACACACTTGTTGCTAATAAAGCTATTAGATCTACCCTGAGCCTGCGTGTGTGTCTCCTGAGCCGTGCATTATGTCACATTCCAGCTGCTTCTCAGTGAGGCAGCGTGGCCGGTGTGTGTGACCCATTATAAGTTGTTGTTTTTGTTTTTTTTTTACAGTTTGAATTTTGCACATTCTGAATAATCTGGAATTTGCTGCTGATTGTAATAAAAAAATTAGTGACTTATGTGTTTGCATCATGATTTTCTATTTTGTCTGTTAAGGCACTGGTGGGAAAAGAGTCAACAGTACAAACCATTTATCTGTGACTTTGAAAATAAGATAAGATAAGATAAGATAAGATAAGATAAGCCTTTATTAGTCCCACAACGGGGAAATTCCAGGATTGCAACAGCACAGGGATAGCAACACTCAGAGCAACAATCAGAAGGCAAGAAAAAAAACAAGCAAGCAAGAGCAGCTAATATACATATGTACATATTACTATAAAATATATATATACACACACACAGACACACAGTGCAGAGCATTGTAGCTGGATGGAATAAATATATGAATATATAAACACAGTGCGGAGCATTGTAGCTAGATGGAATAAATATGTAAATATATAAACACCCACAGTACGGAGCATTGCAGCTAGGTGGAATAAATATGTAAATATATAAACACACACACAGTGCGGAGCAATGTAGCTAGATGGAATAATATGTAGATATATAAACACACAGTGCGGAGCATTGTAGCTAGATGGAATAAATATATAGATATATAAATATAAACACACCCAGTGCGGAGCATTGTAACTAGATGGAATAAATATGTAAATATATAAACACACACAGTGCAGAGCATTGTTGCTAGATGGGATGAAACAGCATAACCGTCTATTTAGTTATCCTACATGGTATGATTATGTGCCCATACATATTCTCACCCTCCATAGCGACCGGTATTTTCCTAATTGTATGCCGGAGGGGACCATTGTGTAAGTCTATTGCATCTTTTGCATTCAAAAAACTATTAGTTTGTTACGTCTTTTTGCTATCTTTGCGAGCAGCCCTGCTTAGGTTGTACAGTCTGACAGCCGTTGGTAGGAAGGACCTGCGAAACCTCTCGGTTGTGCACCTGGGATGATGTAGTCTGCTGCAAAATGAGCTCCTCAGTGCATTCAGTATGTCCTGCATAGGGTGGAACTCGGACTCCAGCAGAGATGACAGTTTAGCCACCGTCCTTCTCTCTCCTATCTCCTCCACCGGATCAAGGCGCTGCCCCAGGACAGAGCTAGCTTTCTTGATCAGTTTGTTCAGTCTCTTCCTATCGGCTGCAGTAATGCCACTGCCCCAGCAGACCACTCCAAAAGTGATGGCTGATGCCACCACCGTGTCATAGAATGTCTTCAGCAGTGCCCCTTGTACACCAAAAGACCTGAGTCTCCTCAGCAGGAACAGCCTGCGCTGTCCCTTCTTGTAGAGTGCGTCAGTATTGTGTGACCAGTCTAGTTTATTGTTCAGATGAACACCCAGGTACTTATAGGATGTCACCATCTCGATGTCTGTTCCCTGTATATTTACTGGTGCTGTGAGGGGTTGCCCATGCCTGCGGCAGTCCACCACCAGCTCCTTAGTTTTCCTCGCGTTGATCTGGAGGCAGTTCCGATGGCACCAGTCCACGAAGTCCTGGATAAGCCCTCTGTACTCAGCTTCATCTCCATTGGAGATGAGGCCAACGATTGCAGAGTCATCAGAGAACTTCTGTAGATGGCAGTGTGTTGTGTTGTGTGAGAAGTCCGCAGTATAAAAGGTGAACAAGAAGGGAGCCAGCATCGTTCCCTGGGGGGCCCCCGTGCTACCGATGATCGTGTCGGACACACAGTCCCGGGTTCTCACAAACTGAGGCCGGTTCGTGAGGTTGTCCAGGATCCATGATGACAGGTGCTGGTCCACCCCTGCACGCAGCAGCTTGTCCTTCAGGATCATTGGTTGGATGGTGTTGAAAGCACTGGAGAAGTCAAAGAACATGATCCTCACCATATTCCCGGGCTTCTCCAGGTGGCACAGAGAACGGTGAAGGAGGAAGATCACCGCATCCTCCACCCCAATGCCATGCTGGTAGGCGAACTGGAGTGGATCCATCGCTGGTTCCACCAGGGGGCGGAGGTGAGCAAGGAGCAGTCTCTCCAGGGTCTTCATCAAGTGGGACGTCAAGGCCACCGGTCTGTAGCTCATTTGGCTCATTTTTAAGAAAAAGTAACCAAAACAATTATTTTATTTACTGAAGACTGTATTATTGGATGTGCCACCGCAGAAGACCCTGCACACTTTAGTGACAGTACCAGTATATGGAGGAATTCTGGGCCATATTAGCATCTGTACTTTATCATAATGGGTTTGGGCAGGGGTGTCCAATCATGTGCCATGGGGGGCCAAGACCCTGCAGGCTTTACCTCCAAACAGTGTCTTCAACAGCAGATTCCACTGAATTTCTTCTACAGACTGCTAATCAGTGAGAACACCTGCTGAAGAGACTGGGTAGAAGAGAGAACCTGCAGGGTCTTGGCCCTCCATGACACATGATTGGAGACCCTTGGGTTAGGGTTTAATCGGATTTAACATTTTAACACAAACTGCTTTATGGCTCATAATTCTGTTGACAGACTTACACCAAACAAAAAGTGATTTTTCAAACTGCTGGATTGTTCTTAGACAGCTTTTCCAATCTTTCAGTATTTAATTTATGTCACTTGGTGATAACCTTCACATATAAAAAAAAAGAGACATGTGGCGGTTTGGGAAAACCCCCACAAACAGACTAAGGACAGACAACTCGCTACTCCTGGTTTTTTCCGCTACACTACTGTGATAATGTCACCTTTCATGCATTGTGTTCAGGCGTCCTGTCCTTACTGTGACCTAGAGACTCAGATCAATGTGTAGATGTGCCTGTTAACCTCTTTGTTCTGCAGCTAGAGCAGAGTCTAACAAATCTGCCTATTATGATGTATGTCTCACAAATGCAAATATCTCATGCCTGTTCTGCAGTCCCTTTGATCAGACCTACCGTGGTGACACTGCTTTGATGTATTGTTTGAGTTGGGTATAAATACTGCACAGGTTCTGTAACACCTCCTCTCTCTCTCTCAACCTCCGCTGTAGGACACACACATGTCCTCCTCTCCTTCTCTGAGAGCCGTGGGCTCGCTCTCGGCGCTCATGCACGGCGCCGGGAGCGGAGCTCGTGACGGCGGTATGATAATAAAACTCTACTTAAAACCTCCAACAACGCCGCTTTATTTCATGCCGCCGCAGACATCTGCAAAAACTTCAAAGGTTTATTGTCAGTGCAGTTCCCATTGCAATACTACATGAATGCATGTATAGTACATTGTTGATGCAGATAATATACTGTATATTTCTACAGTATATGTATCTAGTAAATCAAGTATTTTCCTTGTAACCTTGTGACTGCATTATTTTAATTGCTTTTAATCCTAGATCAAATTTGTTTTGGCCTAAAATGCATCATAATTGTCAAATATATCTTATTATACCTAACTCAGTACTGTTTACCTTTTGACTATATATTTTGTGGCTAATATAACTACAACCTGGCGATCAAGTTGTGTCAGCTGATCACTTTTTGCCATGACACGACCACAGACTCAGTGCTGCTGGAGCAGGTACATGACATGATGTCTCAACAGTTTCTCCATGATTTTCACACAGATTTGTTCACAGAGGAATTTGTTGCACAGGAAGCTAAACGTTTCTACAGACATGCTTAGGCTCTATAACCACTGATCGTTTGTGAAGCTGGGGTGACATCAGTGACAGGCTGTGTTGAATGCCAGATCGACTGTTTGAAGCGGTAATTTTCCCACAACAAAGCCATCTGAAACACACACACAGCATACATATTTTAGTACCTAATAGCGATAACTTGCAGACATTACAGTGTAGTACGACGTACTTAAAGCAAACTAGCATTAGCAATCATTAGCTTACCGTCATATATGATCTACTTCATATCCTCACGTCTTCAGCGCTATGGCTTCCCAGACGCTCCAGTACTTTTCCAGAGTGTTTCATCTCGCTGCCTGTACCCTTGTCTGGCGGTTCTTTTTGGCATTTACGGTGACAAAAAGCCAGAGACCGAGGAGTTGCCTTGTACAGCCACAATGTTATGTTTTGCTTGGGTCGCGTGTTTTACGTCACGGGAGTGTGGCGCCACCTTGCTGTAAAAAAATCCTGCCCACCCCAGGCATACCCAGCTGTACCCAGCTGCAATGGAAACACAACCGAGCCGAGCTGAGTAGAGCCGAGTAGTGTAGAGTAAGGCCGACTGGGTACTAGTGGAAAAGGGCCATCATAAACATGCTCGAGAAGCTGGGAGAAAAGGGAAGAGTGAGCTGGAATGTGATTCACATGCTTCACATCTACTAGGCAAGATACTACGTACATGACCTTAGGTCAAGCTTCCAATGCTTTATCCACCCATTGAGGATATCAATCTCCACTTTACTATACCTAACAGACTGGTTGGAATATGAACTCCAGGTCCAGGAGGATATTTCACAGTATGGGAGCACCTTCAGAAGGAGCAATAATCCCAGATTTAAGGAGCAGAGGAGGGGGACCAAGCCACCAGCAAAGGCTTCCATTGTATTTCTCTGAGCTGAAACTAAGCTCACGGGAGAACCAGATAAAGTGAATGCTGCTGTCCAAATAACCAAGAGGTTTTGTCCCTTCTGTGAGAACAACAGGCACTCTCTCAACAACTGTGCAAATTTCAAGCTACTCAATGCCACTCAGAAGTGAACCTGGGTCAATGACAACAACCGCTGTTGTTCTGTCATGCCTGAAACATTCTTACACTATGTGTAGTGTGACATCAACAGGAGTCTTTGTGAATAATGAAATGACATCATCTGAAATGAGGATCTCGTCTGACTCTATTTTCATATTTTTGAGTTCTTGTCTTTTGATTTTTTGCAGTGATAGTCCAAGGAGGGGTTTGATGATTTCAACCAGGGCTTTTGATAAGGTGTATGTAACTGATCCAATGCTGTCTATTATTGGTCGCAGTGGGATATCCTTCTTACGTATATATTTTTGGGGTTCCATAGATCCAGGGGGTGATACTGGCTGTGGGTATCAGGTGTTTGCATACATCCTTTGTGATTTTTTTGCTTTCTAATAGGGGTTTGAGAAGGGCTTTTAGCATTTTTTTCTTTGTGGGGTTTGTTTTTATGATTTCATATGTGCTGCTGTCTGCCAACATGGTTTCCATGCACGGTGGCGCAGTGGTTAGCACTGCGGCAGCACAGTTTACCCTTGGCCGGGGGATTGTGGGGATCGTGGGATCGTGGGTTCGATCCCAGCCCCCGACCAACAGTGATCTGTGTGGAGTTTGCATGTTCTCCCCGTGTTGCGTGGGTTTACTCCGGGATTTCTCCGGTTTCCTCCCACATGCCAAAAACATGCATGTTAGGTTAATTGGCTGTTCTAAATTGTCCCTAGATATCTGTTTCCTATAGGCCCTTAGAATAGAGGGTTAGTATTAATGAAAGCGCTTTGAGTGGTCTTTGTGACTAGAAAAGCGCTATATAAGTGCAGGTTAGTTAGTTAGTTAGTTAGTTTTCCATATGTTTCTGTGTCCATTACTACTGTGGTTCTGCCTTTAGCTGATGGGAGGAGTGTGATTGTTTTATCTTTCTTGAGTGAGTTTAATGCTTTTTCTTCTTTTGTGATGTTGCTTTGTGGTAATTTGGCTGTTTTGAGGATTCCTGCGACTGCGTTTCGTAGTGTTTCTTTTTCTCCTTGTTCCTGGATTTTTTCACATGCGAGTTCTGTTGCGAGGATGTATTTTTCATGGGGTATTTTGGTTGGTGTAATGGCGAAATTCAGTCCTCTGCTCAGCACTTTTTTCTCCGTGTCCATGAGTGTGCGTTGTGATACATTTTTGACCCACTTATCGTTCATTTCCATGCGTGTTTGTCTTCGCTCTTTTCTTCCTTTCTGTGTTTTTTTAGTTTCATCAATTGATGTTTTTTCATTGTGGTGAATTCCTGTTCCTGTGCGTGTTTTAATTGTGCTTTTATCTGCCCCTGCGTTTCCTGGTCGGTCGGGTAATGTTCCTTAAAAATGTCCATTTCCTCCTTTATCTGGTTGTTGATTCTGTCCACTTTGTTCGCTGTCATTTTTATCCGTTCTTTTATCAGGTCTTTCCGTGCTTTATTGATAATTTTCTCTGCGTTTCTGGTTGGGATCAGATTTTTTATGTTGAGGCTTGCTGGTGTGACATCCTCATCTCTGCAATGGAGGTTAAATCTCAGGTGGTTTCTGTAGCGTGCCCGTGCTTTTTCCAATTTCTCCAGCCGGTGGAAATCTTTGATAAAATTTTGTCCATAACTTCCACTATCAGAATACCACTGCAAAAACTCGAAAGAACTGGCACAAGAACTCAAAAACATGAAAATAGAATCAGATGAGATCCTCATTTCACATGATGTCATTTCATTATTCACAAAGACCCCTGTTGATGTCACACTACACATAGTGCAAGAATGCCTCAGGCATGACAGAACCCTTAAAAGACACACAAATCTCACAGTTGGCGACATATCTGGACTATTACAATTTGTTGCAAAATCCACCTATTTTCAATACAGAGAAAAAAAATCTACAGACAAAAAGAAGGATTTGCAATGGGAGACCCACTATCAGCCATCATGAGCAGTTTTTTCATGGAGGATCTGGAAAATAAAGCCATCAATGCAGCGCCCATGCAATGTAGGCCCACCCTCTGGAAAAGATACGTGGACTACATATTGGAGAAAATAAAGAAAGGACACACACAAGAACTCACTGACCATCTGAACAGCACGGATAGCACTGGGAACATAAAATTCACACACGAAGAGGAAGAAAATGGCATCATAGCCTTTCTGGACATGAAAATCCACCACAAGGATGATGGCAGTATAAAAATCACAGTCTACAGGAAACCAATCCACACGGATCGATACCTACTATGGACATCAGAACACCCCACAGCACACAAACTATCAGTTGTCAGGACGTTATACGAACAGGCCACCATCATCACAGACCAAGAAGACAGACAGGAGGAGGAAAACCACATAAAATATGCACTCACACGCTGCCAATATCCAGTATGGGCCATAAACAAAGGGAAACAGTGTCATGGAGCGGTCCTGGCGGACCACTAATGAGACACTATAGGCAACCTGTGAGTTTGCGTATTTATTAAAGGACTGATACAATGTACAAAATAATGAGCCTTGTGGGGCAAAACACAAATAAAGACTGTGGCTAAGACACACTGACAGTATACACAGACTAAGGGATAACTTACTAACAGTAGCTAGGATCGAGAGGATGACTGGAGCCGGGAAATGGGGACACCAGCCTAGCGTTGGGAAGACCAGCGTTACTCGTGTGTGAGCGAGGTTTCAGCCCGGAGTAACCTAAGCTGCTCCCTTAAATAGGCAAGAGGAATAATCAGCTGATGAGGATGTCATCAGCTGAAATGGCAAACAGCTGTCACTGAGGAACTCTGCTCTGACAGCTGGAAGCCCCACCGAGACGCTGTCAAAATAAGAGCCCAGGAAGGCCATAAGGAAAACTGCTACAGAACGGGAGGAAAATACTGCATGACCTGAGCGCGGACGAAATCGGCGCTCAGACCATGACAGTACTCCCCCCTGAACGATGCACTCTGGGCGTGACGTCACATCCAAGCCCCCCCCCCCACCCAAAAGGCTAAGAAGGCCCCACCCGGGGGTGGAGGAGGGGGGAAAAAGGCCAGGAGGGGGAGACTCAAAAAAACCCATCAAGGAATGGAACCGGGAAAAAATGACAAGGGTGAATACAGAAAAAAACATGGTACAACAACAGAGCATGGGGAAAAAGAAAAAACAAAACCACAAATATACTCTATAATGCACAGGAGAAAATGCAGAAACAGAACAATGGAGACAAATAACAGATACTATGTCTCAAGACCATGATACACAGGCAACAGAAAAAAAAAAGGCAACCCCAGAGCATCTCTCAACCACAGGAAGGGGAAAAAAAGACACACTAAACAGCGGCGAAATACAGAATTCAATAAGTCCAAATAAATTGGCAGAGGAAACAAAAGAGCCTCTCAAACAATAGGAGGGAGAAACTGAGATGCAGGCACATTACCAAAATACAATGTACCCTAACAATACTAGACAAAAAGAGAACGAAAAAACATGCTAAAGAGCGGCGAAATACACAGTACAATATAGTTCATAGAAAAAAGGAAAAACACAAGGGCATCCCAGAACTACATGGAAGGGAAAAAAAAACCTACAGGGATGATGGCAGGCAGACCACAAAGAAATAATAAAGAAAAACAATAAGTTTAGGCGGTCTACCTGCATCCAGCGTCCAGATCACTAGCAGGGGGAAAAGAAAGTTCGGGCGGTCTACCCCAGTCTCAGGCCCGGAGAAACAGTACCTCTGGCGGCCGGACCAGGTCGCCGAACAAAAAGTCCAGTTTGTCGGGTGGCCGACCCAGAACGCCAAACGGGCAAAGCAGTTTCCCAGGCGGCCGACCCACGTCATCCAGCCACCAGGACCGCAGGGGAGAACTCGGAGGCGTCCTCCCTATTGAGAGAGATAGCGAGGGAGAGCCGCGTCAGATAAGGAAAATCCCAGCGGTACCAGGTGGAGGGAAAAAGGGATCAGGGAAACGATGAGGGGCCAGGTCGGCGTCGATCGGCGGAGGATCTGCAGCTCCTTCTCCGAACCCCACACAGACTGGCGCTGCACTCTCGTTGGATCCCAAGCGGGACCGTGCTGCACCCACGACAGACCCCGACAGGGCCAGAACAGCGTCCATGACGGATCCCAATTGGGTCCGCGTTGCACCCACGTCAGACCCCGACTGGCCGGAACACTACCCACGACAGACCCCGACTGGGCTGACCCAGCACCATGGATGACCTTCAGACCCAAACCCAGAACCTCCAAGGTGACGACTGGAGCAGACTCGTCACCGGTGACCCTGGGAGAAGGCTCAGAGGAGAACAGAGAACCGGGATCAGAATCACCGGCAGCAGCAGAGCCCAGCGAGACAAGCTCACACGCAGTGGATGGCTGCGCCCGGCTCGTCTCCCCGAGAGACAGGCAAAAATGCTCCAGAATAGAACAAAGGAAGACAAAATAGAGCACTTGCCTGATCTCGGGCTCCACCGCAGCCCAGGACTTTGACAATCCGGGTTCAGTGCGCTGAAGGTCCACCTCTGGTTCCCACTCGACCGCAGCGGGCTCTGCAGCCGACATGATGGTGTCCTCAGTCTGGAGATTCTCTGATGCTGACGTCCACGCCGAACACCCGCACGGCGTGGTGGCAGGGGATCCTTGACCTGCTGGGTTGAACCGCTCCTCCATGGAGACCCGGGGACGCTTAGTCGTCGGCGCAGGCTCCAATTGGCAGTCCGCCCTCCTCCTCTGCCCATGATGTGGCTGCGGGGCTGGAACCAGGCACTCCAGGGCTGCAGGCACCTTCCTCGTCCAGCGGTGTAGTCCTGGCACTGGGGAACGCTCAGGGGAAGGAGACACACAGGTAGCAGGTTCACAATTAATTGCAGCAGGTGGAGGAAGCTCGGGGGACTGAGAACCCCGAACTTCACCCCCAGGTATCGAACAAGGCAATTCACCCAGTGGAGGGAAAGAATGAAAAGCCACTTGCCTGATCCGCTGAGGGCCGATGAAAGCTGCTGAGATGGGCTTCGTTTTCTCCCTTCCCCTTTGGATGGTGATGGAGGGCCCCCCGGGAGGACGAGAAGGAGCCACTCACACCGGATCGATGACAGGCACAGCCAGAGCAGGACTCGTGGAGTTCTCAGCCACTGGTGAGAGCGTCGAGGAGGAGGAAGGAACAGCCGAGGTGTGCCGGGGACAAGACACATACAACCCGGAGGCGGTGGCGGCTGTCTTACCCCTCCGATGAGATGCAGAGGCTACAGCTGGCTGGGAGACAGAGTTCGTGCGGCTACCCAGAACTGGATCTGGACGGGATTCTCGCTGAGGATACGCCAGGGGAATCCCGGCTGACGTGTTTCTCCACTGGGGATGACCCTTGGGTGGTGCGAACTCCTGGACTGGATGGGGGACAGGAATGGGATCCCAAGACGAGGAGTGAGGATGTCTCCCCTTCGGCTTCCTGCCAGAGTTTCCCTTCAGCCCATGGAACTTCTCCTGGAATGCAGAGATCTCTGCCATCTTCGCCGGGATTTCAGTGTGGTCAGCGTAGCGAGGATGGCGGTTAATAGTCGCCTCAGCAAGGTCCAGGTACCAGCGTGAGGTGCTGGGGACGGTGTGATGGCGAGCACTGGAAATGATCCCGTCAGTCTCGATAAGGACCATCACCAGCTCGTAGCCCAGGCTCATGGCGTAGCTCTTGCGTGACGACGCCATCTCCCAGCACACTGGTACACGGAAAAGGGAAAACTACAAGCCCAATTAAGCAAACTCACGGTCATCGGCGTCTCGTTTGGCTGCAACCTACTGTCATGGAGCGGTCCTGGCGGACCACTAATGACACACTATAGGCCAACCTGTGAGTTTGCGTATTTATTAAAGGACTGATACAATGTACAAAATAATGAGCCTCGTGGGGCAAAACACAAATAAAGACTGTGGCTAAGACACACTGACGGTATTGAGTTTTTGCATATGACGTCAGGGGGCGTGCCGCACTGGCCCGTTAGAGTGTGCCACCATATTGGATGGCAAGAAACAGCAGCAGCAGGGTGAAACAAACCACATAGCTCACGTGTACCTACAAATTCGGCAAAATGGTGTACTCCTGTTGTTCCCCCTGATAAGGGGATAAGCGGGGAATTAAATGGCCGGTGTGAAATGCAAAAAAAAAAAAAAAAAAGTTGGATTTTTGAATAATTACCTTCACTGACGTAATCTCTCGCTTTCTCATAACGGGCTGCATGGTGGAGCAGTGGTTTAGCACTGTGGCAGCACAGTTTACCCTCGGCCGGGGGATCGCGGGGATCATGAGACCGTGGGCTCGATCCCAGCCCCCGACCAACAGTGAGCTGTGTGGAGTTTGCATGTTCTCCCCGTGTTGCGTGGGTTTACTCCGGGATTTCTCCGGTTTCCTCCCGCATACCAAAAACATGTAGGTTTAGGGCGCACGCGCACGCAGTGGCCGGTGGCTCGTCACCAGACTGCAAACCAAATCTACCTACAGGTACAAATAAGTAACAAAACAAAACAAAAAAAACCTTTGTGAGTCGGGTCTGGTTTGGGAGCGCCTCTCTGCTTGCTACAAAGGACAATGCACACATGAAAGGGGAAAAAATATTGTAAATGTGCATAAAATCAGGTACGTTTTAACGCGGCGCGCCGTGGAGAGCCTTTAAAAAAAACAAAAAAACACGCAGCGCGCTTCACTCACCTCTGAGTCCGAGGAGCTGCTGTTGTTTTCCGACTCGTTCACCAGCAAAGACTTCACATCATCCAGATCCCTTTACGCTGACACGTTTTCCAATATCTTTTCCTCCTGCTCCCCTTCGTCTTTGAAAGATATCATCTCATCGTTTGCCCCCAAATCATCCCCGCTGAGCAGATTACTGGCAGTCATTGTTCTGCTAATTGCTCCAGCTGTTACCCCACACCCGCCACCTCCGTTCAACTGAGGCATTTCGGCACACCAGAGGAGCGCACGGGAGCAAGATTAAAAACACTTGTCTGCTGTTATGACTGCTGACAATGACTCCACTGAATGTGACACAGACATCGCAGACACAGTGTCAGAGGCCATAGTGTCAGTTGTTGAAGAGGATGATAGGGATGTTATGTCAGACTGTGACTGTGTGTTCTCCTCACTCATTCTGATCGCTAAACAGTACAAGTTACGCCTGGGTTGTCACAGTGCAACTGCTGCTCTTGCCATCCAAGATGGCGGCACCTACGGCGTGTTTATGTTTACCCCCGCGAGTCACGTGAATTTTACGAGCCTACGCAAAAACTCTATACACAGACTAAGGGATAACTTACTGAGAATAGCTAGGATCGAGAGGATGACTGGAGCCAGGAAATGGGGACACCAGCCTAACGTTGGGAAGACCAGCGTTACTCGTACGTGAGCGAGGTTGCAGCCCGGAGTAACCTAAGCTGCTCCCTTAAATAGGCAAGAGGAATAATCAGCTGATGAGGATGTCATCAGCTGAAATGGCAAACAGCTGTCACTGAGGAACTCTGCTCTGACAGCTGAAAGCCCCACCGAGACGCTGTCAAAATAAGAGCCCGGGAAGGCCATAAGGAAAACTGCTACAGAACGGGAGGAAAATACTGCATGACCCGAGTGCGGACGAAATCAGCGCTCAGACCATGACAAACAGTAAGTCGAAAACAAACAGAAAACAAGACACAGAACAAAAGCCGAAATCAAAAACAAGGACATCATAACCATACCATACATCCGAAGGATAACAGAAGCAATTTAAAGGATTCAATTCAATTTTATTTATATAGTGCCAAATCACAACACAGGTCGTCTCAAGGCACTTTACAGAAAAGAGTGGGTTTAGGCCACACTCTCAGTTTATAGAACCCAGCAGAGACCCCTAAAGGCAAGCACTGCAGCCACACGGGCGATGAAAAACTTCCCTTTAACGGGCAGAAACCTTGGGCGGAACCATAGCTCATAGAGGACGGCCATCCGCCTTGACCGGCTGGGTTGAGTAGCTACATTCAAAACAAACATACAAATACAACATTCAAAGCCAAAACAGTCCAGTACCAAGCCTGACCAGGCTGCACATGCAAGCAAAGGCCTGGCAGGGGCAACATTTCTAGCTAAGGGCCTTATCAAAGAGAAAAGATTTCAACTTGCTCTTGAATAAAGAGAGAGTGTCTGCCTCCCGAACTGAACTGGGAAGATGGTTCCACAGGAAGGGAGCTTGATAGCTAAAAGCTCTACCTCCCAATCTACTTCTAGATACCTTGAGGACCACTAGTAGTTTGGATTTTTGGGAGCGCAGAGCTCTGGTTGGATGATAGGGAACAAAGAGTTTCTTGCATGTAAGAAGGAGCCATACCATTAAGAGCTTTACAGGTTAAGAGCAATATCTTGAATTCAATCCTATATTTTATTGGGAGCCAATATAAAGAAGCTAAGACTGGAGTTATGTGATCTCTTCTCCCTGTTCTCATAAGGATACATGCAGCTGCATTCTGAATGAGTTGGAGAAACTTTATGGACTTATTTGGGAAACCTAATAAAAGTGAGTTACAATAGTCAAGTCTAGAGGTGATAAAGGCATGGACAAGTTTCTCTGCATCTTTATGAGACAGGATGGACCTAATTTTAGAAATATTACGCAGATGGAAGAAGGTGGTCTTAACACTCTTTGTGCAACACATCAGAATTTTTTTTGTCTATGTTTATTGCACTGTCCCTGTCAAATAAACAAATAAAATAAAAAAAATGGTTTGCTGTATATGAGAGTTGATAGACATCTTGGTCAAAGACAACTCCAAGATTCCTAACAGAAGACGTAGAAGCCAGTGCAATGAAATCCAGTGTTGTTATCTTGCTAAAAAGAGTACTTCTAGCATGTTTGGGGCCAAGAACAATGACTTCAGTTTTATCTGTATTCAGCAACAGAAATTTGTAGTTCATTCAGGTTTTGATATCCTTAAGACACTCCTGGAGTAAATCCAACTGGCTGGGATCATCTGGATTGATGGATAAATACAACTGAGTGTCATCAGCGTAACAATGAAAATAAATAGAATGCTTCCTCATAATGTCTCCCAAAGGCAGCATGTATAATGTAAACAATACTGGTCCAAGTACTGATCCCTGCGGAACTCCATAGCTAACCGTGGTCTGAATAGTGGACTTGTTATGGACATGAACAAACTGGGAATGGTCTGATAGATGAGACTGAAACCATCTTAGCGTTGTTCCATTCAAGCCAATTTGCCGTTCAAGTCTCTCTAGCAGAATGTGGTGGTCAATGGTATCAAAGGCAGTGCTGAGGTCCAATAAAACAAGGACGGAGACAAGTCCTTTGTCAAATGCCATAAGGATGTCATCAGTAACTTTCACTAAGGCTGTCTCTGTGCTGTGATGTTTCCTAAAACCTGACTGAAATTTCTCAAATATAGAATTTTTTTCTAAAAAGGTGCATAGTTGACTGGCGACTACTTTTTCGAGGATCTTGGAAAAGTAGGGGAGGGTAGATATTGGTCTATAATTGGCCAAAATCTCAGAATCAAGCAAAGGTTTTTTAAGTAGAGGTTTAGTTACTGCCACTTTAAATGACTGCGGTACATGTCCTGTCAATAGGGGCATATTAATTATGTTCAAAAGAGATGGACTAATCAGAGATAGTGATTCCTTCACTAGTATAGTGGGGATTGGGTCTAAAAGACAGGTAGTTGGTTTAGAGGCTGACACTATTAGGGCTAGATCAGAATGATTAATACGAGAAAATTTAGAAAAGTGGAGTTCTGAGCCTGCAGGCACAGCAGTGTTAGGTAGAGGCTTGTTTTTTTGTTGTTGTTGTTTTTTTTTGGGGGGGGGGGGGGTATTTTCCATCCATCCATCCATCTTCTTCCGCTTAATCCTTTTCGTACTGACAATTTTGTCATTAAAAAAATTCAAAAAGTCATCAGGACAACGACTTGGAAGGATGTAGGGATCTATGGCAATTTGGCTCTTGGTTAGCTGAGCCACAGTGTTAAAGAGAAATCTGTGGTTGTTTTTATTTTCTTCTATCAAGGATGAATAGTACTGTCGCCTAGCACTACGGAGAGATTTCTTATAGGTGAAAAAACGCAAAATAAACAGCAGTAAAACCACACAAAAAATTAAGACAGTTATTTGTACATCCCAAGGACAAAATAGAACAAGGTAAAAAATGCAACTTAGTATATGAAATATCATGCAGATGATGCAACAAAACCTACACTGGAGAAACCGGAAGATCATTCACCACAAGGAAAAAAGAACACCAGAAGGAATGTGCGAAGGAAACACAAGGATGACTCACGAGATCACAAAAAGAAAAGGCAGAACAAGCAATATTAAAATCAGCTATATCAGATCACTGCAAAAGAAATAATCACATCATGGACTGGGACAACACAAAAATCATTGGATCAGAGAGTAACAGACACAAACGCTGGATCAAGGAGGCCATACAAATCAGGAAGCGGGGAAAAGACAGCATGAACTGGGATGAGGGGGCATTTATGCTTTCCCACACCTGGGACTGCATTTTCCAGAGACCATCGGATGGCGGAATCCGGGGCCAGCCCAGTGGATCTGACAGTTCTGCTGGGCTAGCCCCGCCTATGAAAGTCAGCTGATAAATGACACCCACAGCAATCAGCTGACACTTCTGATGAAGACTGCAGTGAATAGTCGAAACATGTAAAGAAAAGAAGGTAAAAAATCATCTCCTTTCTATCTTTGTCTTTAATAAGAACAAAAAGCAAATAAGAAACAGGTGCCATGATGATTACATACCGGTGTAAAACAACCCCACCAATGAGAAAATGGGGGGGGGGGGTGAACTTATATCAAAAATGTGTCTGTATTTTATTGATGTCTTTGTCATAATCCAATGAAAATCATTGTTGGGCATGGAATATGTTATCTTCAGACAGTATAAGAATCATGCCCAAACTTAGTTCGGATGGAACACTTTGGGGTGAGGCTTGACGTCGCACAAACTGTTCCCCAGATTTTGTGGTTAACCATTAAAATTTATTCTTCCAGAATGCTGATGTTCTTCTGTTCATTTTTTTTAAGACCAATGTGAAGATTTCTGAATTGTAAACAGAGACCACACATAGATTTAGAGCAAATGCTGGGGACTTCTGATAACCAACACTTGCTCTTCACGAGATCAGTGAGAACACCTTCTCCAAACCAGAGAGGTTTGAGCAAAAACCTGAGCAGTCTAAGCTGAGTACTGCTAAGCCTAACCTCCCCAGTGCAGTAGAAGAGGTTCAATACATTGGTAAACCACCTCAGGGACACCATGTTCTCCTAAAAGTCACCAAAGTGATCCTTAGGAATGAAGACAAAGCTCTGGAGACATACGCCATCCTTGATGATGGGTCAGAATGTACACTGCTTCTCCACCCAGCAGTTCGACCTTCAAGGTCAACCCGAAGACCTACCCCTCAGAACGGTTAGACAAGAGCTGCACGTGCTTCACGGGGCAGCTGTCTCCTTCAGTGTTTCACCAGCATCTTCACCTAAACAAGTTTTCACCATCAAGGGAGACTTCACAGTACTGAGACTTGGACTCAGTGAGCACACTTACCCAGTTGCAGCCCTGAATCAGAGATTCAGTAACTTAAGAGCTCTTCCTATTCAGCCCTTTGAGAGTGTACATCCCCTTCTGCTTATTGAGTCTGACCAGCCCTACCTAATAACACCAATGAACCCAGTGCAATTTGGACCTCCAGAAGCACCAGTGGCAGTCCAAACTCGTCTCGGATGGGCTCTCCAGGGTCCAACTTTTGGTCTCAAGCAACAGCTCAGAGAGCACAACTGTCCCTTTACATTGTTCGGGGCCCCACTTGCAGACCTATATCAACAAGGGGAAAGGCTTTGGCAACTGGATGTGCCCCCTTGGTGGAATGAAAAGGCCAGCATGAGATCTCGTCAAGACCAAGAGGCTCTCAACCTCTTAAGTGAGAAAACATAGTGGGTGGAAGTTGATGGCAACCGTTGCTATGCTACCCCTCTTCTCCATGTGAAAAACTTTTTGGAGCTTCAGGCACCCAAGGAGACTGTTCTCCCTCAGCTCAGAAGTACAGAGAGATTTGCTAAAACCCCTGAGCAGGCTTCAGCCTATGTTGCTGAGATACGGTGGTTGAAACAAGCTGACTACGTGGTTAAGCTTGACGCTGAAGCTGAGAACACCCCAAACACCTGATATATTCCACACCACATCGTGGAGCACAATGGAAAGCATCGTGTGGTCTTAAACTACTCTTTCCAGTTTCAGGGTATAGACCTTAACAAACTCCAGCTTCCTGGACCAACACTTTGGCCTTCACTGCTTTCAGTAATCTTACGCTTCAGGGAACATTCAGTGGCCATTAGCAGTGACATGCATGGTATGTTTCACCAAATACTGCTTCTTCCTGAAGACCAACTACTTCTGTGATTTCTTTGGAGAGACCTTAAATGAGAGCAGCAACCCACAGTCTATGAATGGAGAGTATTACCCTTTGGAACAACCTGCAGTCCTTGTGCCACATATGAGCTACAGAAGCATGTCCTAGACCACAATAAGTCAGGTGATGCCGTCAAACAATCAGTGCTTAAGTACTTCTATGCGGACAACTGTCTACAGAGTGTAAGATCAGAAGAGGACACTAAGGGTGCTTTCACACCTACAGGCTTTAGTTTGTTTCAGTCGAACTTGAGTTTGTTTTCTCCATTAGTATGGTTTGTTTTGTCTGGTGAGGACACAGTAATTGCACTCAGGTGTACACCAAACCAACCGTACTGAAACCACCTGGAAGAGGTGGTCTCGATTCAAATCAAATGCCGAACTACGGTGTGGTCCTGCAGGTGAGAAACCAACCGTACTAAAGCAGGACCAGCGGCAAACAGTAAAACATTTTATGTCAGTGTACATACCTGATAGATCTTCGAAAATATCTGTGGCTGGGCATGCCATGGTTCTGGAGGATTAATGAGCATTAACATGTTATTTCCCATGTTATTTTCAATGCCTACAGCATTCACACAATAATTATTATGCCTTCATCTTCTCATTTATGAGCTTATAGAAGATAAAATTACCAAATGTTTTTAACTGTTGAAAAACATTAATGCTAATTCCCTTTCCACTACATGTGGGACACTACAGAGGATGCCACCTATCTCAGATTGCAGTGACTCTAGACCACGCAATTGCTGTACATAGTGGAAGGTTAGTCCTCTGGTAACTCTGTGCATTAACTTTCCTTTCCACAGTCTCTTATGCTGAGCACCAGGCTAGAAGGGAGAAACTACCATTTTGATATCTCTTTTGGTACAACCTTGTCAAGGAGGGAACCCACAACCTCTCAACTTTAGGGCAGATGTTCTATAAAGTAGAACAATTTCACACTGTGGAATCTTTTGTAAATGTGTTAAGTGCTAAAACATGGTCTATTATGGCTTTGAAAAAGCATAGGTGGCCTTCTGAATATTTCATAAATTTAAGTCATATACTGTAAGTTGTTTTCATTTCATTTTTAGAAATAAACTGAATATCACAAACAATTCCATATTTCATCTCAGTCAGCCAGACCGCACCTCAGCCTGCAATACAGAACCTTGGTCCAAAATATAAAAACAAAGCCTATTATTGTGATTTTTACAAAAACACCTGATAGAGGAAATAATGGAACAGCCCATCCTGCGAATGCCATTATCCACCCGTTAATCTTTTCAGGTCTGTTTTAAGTTCTGTTTTCATGCATATATGCTTGTCCCCATACCCGCACCTGCAGAAATAGCTCACTGAGTGGATGTGTAATGCGGAGCCAAGGTTAAGAACGAGTGGCCTCCATTACATCCTTTGCTTGTGCTCTCATCCAGTTTTGTACAGATGTTCCCGACTGATCTGACAGCGACTATTATGTGCTGCGTGTGAAGGAGGTGAAGGATGAATCAGAGTCTCTAGTAGCAGCTTTGGAAGTTCTGTGTTCACCACCTTCTTAGGGCAATGTTGCCAGTCACTTCTCATGCCTTTGTTTGTGATGGCGTGTGCATTTCATATGTGAATTAGATTGCATGATTCATATATAATTCATCACATCTGGTAGAATCTGACATGGCCACATAAGGCAACAAAATTTACAAATATACAGCTGAATTTACACCATTAAGGGCAGAACCTTTTTTAATTGAAAGTACTACAATGGTGGTTTGTCACAATGGTATGACAAACTGTTTGCCAACTTCCTGATTTCTCTTTTTTTTGTGTTTGTCACAATTAAATATTTCAGATCATCAAACAAATTTAAATATTAGACAAAGTTAGCACAAGTAAACACAAACAATGCAGTTTTTAAATGAAGGTGTTTATTATTAAGGGTAAAAAAAAATCCAAAGCTACATGGCCCTGTGTGAAAAAGTGATTGCCCCTCCGTTAAAACATAAATTTGTCATGTATGGCCCCTCGGGGCAGAGAGACAGACCCCCACACTGAACTGTGAGTTGAGATTTATTGGAATAAACAGCAAACATAAAGTCCAAACAAAGGTGCACAACACAAAAATCCAAAAAGAGATAATAAGGAAAACTTACAGGCAGGGACAAACTTGGGAAAAACTCACCAGAGCAGGGGAAGGGCTCTGGTGGCAAGGAGAAACTCAGAAGAACTACTCAGCCTTACTCAACACAGCGGCAATTATGAAAAGAAAATCCTGCATTAAATAGATTTCGAAACAAATACACAAGTGGTGACAGGTGTGGGGTCACATGAGCGGGAAAAAGGTAACAATGATTAATGATTTGGGTCAGTTGCGAGCGATGAGAGGAGAGCGAGGGAAGCTGACAGCTGACAGGGCAACGCCCACATGGAGCACAACCCGGAAACACCACTTGACAGCTGTCAACCCAGAGAAAGAACATACAGTCCAAAATACAGAGAATGAAACATCAAAAAATGCAGACAGAGAAATAAATATAACCTAATACAAAATGAGAGTAACAAAACCATAACATAAACAGGAAAATAAGAACCAATATGAAAATACAGAAACCCAAAGCACAAAATACAGCAAATATATAAATACAGAGAAAAAGCCACAAGACTGAGCATGGTGGAAACCTCCAGTGCTCAGCTCATAACAGAGCCCCCCTCTCAAGGGGTGGAACCCAGACACCCCAGGGTAACATCAAAAGAAAAAGAAAGAACCCACCCACCCCCAACAGGAGTACAACATTAACCCACCCAGGGTGGGTGGGGGTGGGGGACAGGCTAGGAGGGAACGAAACAACCCCACTCAGGACCCACACCAGTCAAAATCAATGACTTAGGCCCCCTGGATCAAAGAGCTGGAAAGTTCAGGAGGGTGGCCAAAGTCCCAGGCCTGGCAGACGGCGAGGTGGTACGAATCGGGTGGCCTGCCGGAGAATATGGGCCACCCAACCCAACGGCTCAGTCTGTCAGGTGGTCAACCAGAATTTTTCAGCCACCTAAACAGAAGAGGTGGCCCAGGAGGCAGCTCCCCCATGGGGAGGCCCAGTGAAGGGAAGGACAACATAGTGGAGGGGACCACCACAGCGTCTGGCCGAGGAGAAGGGACCATGATGGCGTCTGGCAGAGGAGAGGGGACCACAACAGCATCTGGCAGAGGAGAGGGAACCACAACGGCGTCAGGCAAAGGAGAGGGAACCACAACGGTGTCTGGCAGAGGAGGGGGAACCACGGCGGCATCTGGCAGAGGAGGGAGAACCACGACGGCATCAGTCAGAGGAGAGGGGAGGGGACCATGATGGTGTCTGGCAAAGGAGAGGGGACCACGACGCCCTTGGACTGGCCAGCAGCACCCTCGGTGGTCCCGGACTGGAACATTGTAGCACCCCTGGTGGCTCCAGACTGGAGCAAGGTTGCACCTGCGCTGGTCCCGGACTGGGACATGGTTGCACCCACGGAGGCTCCGGACTGGAGCAAAGCTGCATCTGCGGAGGCTCTGGAATGAACGAGGTTGCGCCCGCGGTGGCTCCGAACTGGAGCAAGGCAGCACCAGTGGTGGCTCTGGGCTGGAGCAAAGTAACTCCCACGGTGGGCCCGGAATGGGCCAGAGCTGCACCTATGGTGGGCCAGGACAGGGCCAGAGCTGCACCCACAGTGTTCCCGGACTAGGCCAATGCTGCACCCTTGGAGGCCCAGGGCTGGAGTGGAGCACTCACGACAACCTCCACTGGAAGGGAAGCAGCAGCCACGGAGGACCTGGACTGGCCCACAGCTGCCCCCTCAATGGACCTGGACTGGGCAAAGGCTGCACCCTTGGAGGCCCCGGGCTGGAACAAAGCACCGGTGCAGACCTCCACAGGGAAGGAAGCAGCACCCATGGGGGACCCGGACTGGACCACAGCTGTACCCTCGATGAACCCGGACTGGGCCAAGGCTGCAACCTCGGAGGCCCCGTGCTTGGACGGCGAGCCCGCGACAACCTCTATTGGAGGGGGATCAGTACCCATGAAGACCTCAGCCGGAGGGGGTGCAGCACCCACGGAGGTCCCGGGCTGGGACGTAGCACTCGCAATGACCTCAGCGAAAGGAGCTGGACCCATGATGATCTCGGGAAGCGAGCCTGGACTCACGGAGACATCTGGCAAAGCTGGAACATCCTCGGTGACCCTGGGGGAGAGCTCAGATAGGACAGGTAGACAAACAGGGTCAGAGTCACTGGCAGCAGTGGAGTCTGGCAAGGTGAGCTCAGGTGCAGCTGACGGCTGCACCCGGCTCCCCCCACCAAGAGCCAGACAAGATCTCTCCAAAATAGACACAAGAAAAATAAAGGCGATCACTTGCCTGAGCTCAAGCTCCACCGCCATCCAGGACTCCTTTGATCCAGGTGACGGTTCCTTGGGCCTGGCCCTCTGGAGATCCAACCTCAACTCTGCTGCGGCAGCCGCTGCAGCAAAGTTGGAGTTCTGGGACCCCTCAGCGATGTGGCCCATGCAGGTGGCTTGCCCTGCGTGGCGACAGGAGGTCGGTTCCCTGCTGGCGCTGCATCCCGCTTAGATGAAGCTCGGGGAGTCTCTTTCATTGGCGCAGGTGTCAGCTCGGTCTCAGCGCTCTCCCTCCATCCATTGCATTGCTGCGGGGCTGGAACCAGGTCTTCCAGGGCCACAGGCTCGTCCAACGTCCAGCGGCCCAAACCTGGGGCCGGCGGACACTCAGGGGGTAAAGAAGGAGACATGGAGAGAGCAGGTAAAAGGTGTGTAGCTGCAGCAGGCAGTGAGGACTCAGAGGACTGCATAGTCTGAGTCTCACCACCAGGAATCAGACAAGGTAATTCATGTGTTAATGATAGAAAATGAAAAAACACTTGCCTGTGTTCCCGGGGCATGATGTTTTCTGCTGCAGCTGGCATAGATTCCACCCTCCCCGTGGCTGCAGTTGTTGTGGGCCCTCAGAGGAACATAGAGGAGCTACAACTGCAAAGGTGGTGATGGGCAAAGCCGAGAAGGAGGTGACCAGTCCTTCAGCAGCTGGAGGAATCACCGAGGAGGAAGGAAAGGCAGCAGCAGTGGCGGAGTTAGCTGATGGAACAGCCAAGAAGAAAAATCAGAAAAAGGAACTACTGCGGGAGTTTTCTGCCTTGGTGAAGGAGGGGCTGCTGATGAGGAGGTGGAGGCATTCCTCCGGCGGGATTTCCCTGGGCGATGGCGGGGAGCGGGAAGAGGAGACATCGGCTCCTGGAGAGGAGGAAGAGGGCCCGTTGGAACCTCCTTCAGTTCCTGGGCGAGATCTGGGAGGGGCCATGGCTTAAACTCAAGAAGGAGCTCAGTCTCCGCTATCATGACCTGCCTGCACTGCCGAAGGACAGCAAGAGGCTGGAGGCTTCTGTGTGCGCGGGGGCTTGCTCTTCGTCAGCGCAGGCATGGACCCCTGAGTAAATTCCCCCGGTCCATGAGTCATAAATGGCGGAAGGAATATGGAGAGAAGTAGGTCATTGACCTCCGGGTGGTCCCACACTGCTGGGGCATTCCTTGAGTACCTGCGCCGCACCCTCCAGACACTCTCGGGCTGCTTTGGGGGTACGGGAGGCACGAGTCTGCATGGAGATGTCCTCCAATACGCACACATACCACCGCTCTGCTTCGCTCAATCCCAGGGTTAATAAGTCCGGGATGACAGACATGGTAGCCCCACAGAACAGGAGAGTGATAACAAAAAAGGCGAAAATCCACAACTCACAACAGCTGGGTCATTTACTGGCCGCTGTCATCTGTCATGAATGGCCCTTCGGGGCAGAGAGACAGACCCCCACACTGAACTGTGAGTTGTGAGATTTATTGAAAAAACAGCAAACATGAAGTCCAAACAAAGGTGCACAACACAAAAATCCAAAAACAGATAATAAGGAAAACTTACAGGCAGGAACAAACTTGGGAAAAATTCACCAGAGTAGGGGAAGGGCTCTGGTGGTGAGAAGAAATTCAGAAGAACTATTCAGGCTTACTCAAGACAGCAGCAATTATGAAAAGAAAAACCTGCCCTTAAATAGTGTTCGAAACAAATACACAAGTGGTGACAGGTGTGGGGTCACATGAGCAGGAAAAAGGTAACAATGATTAATGATTTTGGTCAGCTGCGAGCGATGAGAGGAGAGCGAGGGGAGCTGACAGCTGACAGGGCGATGCCCACATGGAGCACAACCCGGAAACACCACTTGACAGCTGTCAACCCAGAGAAAGAACACACAGTCCGAAATACAAAGAATAAAATATCAAAAAATGCAGACAGAGAAATAAATACAACCTAATACAAAATGAGAGTAACAAAACCATAACATAAACAGGAAAATAAGAACCAATATAAAAACACAGAAACCCAAAGCACAAAATACAACAAATATATAAATACAGAGAAAAAGCCACAAGACTGACCATGGCAGAAGCCTCCAGTGCTCAGCTTGTGACAAAATTAACTGTGGTTTATCACATCTTTGGAAATCTGAGTTCAATTTCTCTAGCCACACCCAGGCCTGATTACTGCCACACCTGTTCTTAATCAAGAACTCACTTAAAGAGGACCTGCCTGACAAAGTGAAGTAAACCAACAGATCCTCAAAAGCTAGACATCATGCTGCGATCCAAAGAAATTCAGGAACAAATGAGAAACAAAGTAATTTAGATCTATCAGTCTCTAAAAGGTTATAAAGACATTTCTAAAGCTTTGGGACTCCAACAAACCACAGTGAGAGCCATTATCCACAAACACAAACCTTACCAGGAGTGGCCGGCCAACCAAAATTACCCCAAGAGCACAGCAACGACTCATCCAAGAGGTCACAAAAGATCTCACAGCAACATCCAAAGAACTGCAGGCCTCACTTGCCTCAGTAAAGGTCAGTGTTCATGACTCTACCAAAAGAAAGAGACTGGGCAAAAATGGCCTGTATGGCAGAGTTCCAAGATGAAAACCACTGCTGAGCAAAAAGAACATAAAGGCTCGTCTCAGTTTTGCCAGAAAACACCTTGATGATCCCCAAGACTTTTGGGAAAATACTCTGTGGACTGACGAGACAAAAGTTGAACTTTTTGGAAGGTGTGTGTCCTCTTTACATCTGGCATAAAAGTAGTACAGCATTTCAGAAAAGGAACATCATACCAACAGTAAAATATGGTGGTGGTAGTGTGATGGTCTGGGGCTGTTTTGCTGCTTCAGGACTTGGAAGACTTGCTGTGGTAAATGGAACCACAAATTCTGCTGTCTACCAAAAAATTCTGAAGGAGAATGTCCGGCCATCTGTTTGTGACCTCAAGTTGAAGCGCACTTGGGTTCTGCAGCAGGACAATGATCCAAAACACACCAGCAAGTCCACCTCTGAATGCCTTAAGAAAAACAAAATGAAGACTTTGGAGTGGCCTAGTCCTGACCTGAATCTGGTTGAGATGCTGTAGCATGACCTTAAAAAGGCAGTTTATGCTCAAAAACCTTCCAATGTGGCCGAATTAAAATAATTCTGCAAAGATGAGTGGGCCAAAATTCCTCCACAGTGCTGTAAAAGACTCATTGCCAGTTATCACAAATGCTTGATTGCAGTTCCATCCATCCATCCATCTTCTACCGCTTTTCCAGAGGTCCGGGTCGCGGAGGCAGCAGTTCAAGCAGAGAAGCCCAGACTTCCCTCTCCCCCACCACCTGCTCCAGCTCTTCAGAGAGGATACCAAGGCGTTCCCAGACCAGCTGGGAGACATAGTCTCTCCACCGAGTCCTGGGTCTGCCCCGGGGTCTCCTCCCAGTGGGACGTGCCCGAAACACCTCAAGTGGGAGGTGTCCAGGAGGCATCCTAATCAGATGCCCATATCACCTCAACTGACTCCTTTCAATGTGGAGGAGCAGCAGTTCTACTCTGAGCCTCTCCCGGATGACTGAGCTCCTCACCCTATCTCTGAGGGTGAGTCCAGCAATCCTACAGAGAAAGCTGATTTCAGCTGCTTGTATCCACGATCTTGTTCTTTCGGTCATTACTTGATTACTTGATTGCAGTTGTTGCTGCTAAGGGTGGCCCAACCAGTTATAAGGTTTAGAGGGGCAATCACTTTTTCACACAGGGCCATGTAGCTTTGGATTTTTTTTCCCTTAATAATAAACACCTTCATTTAAAAACTGCATTTTGTGTTTACTTGTGTTATCTTTGTCTAATGTTTAAATTTGTTTGATGAACTGAAACATTTAAGTGTGACAAACATACAAAAAAAGAGAAATCAGGAAGGGGGCAAACACTTTTTCACACCACTGTACATTTTGCTGAAAGCCAAAAATATAAAATGTATTTAATAATTTTATATTGTTTGAAATTTTCACAAGGGCAACTTTCTAGTAATAACTACCATCCAGTTTGTCAAGATTTTATTTCTAACAGAAACAAAAATGAAGGGTTTTAGCAAAAATCAGCTGTGAGTTCCTATGATTTTTGTCACGGGTTTAAGTTGTGTAGTTCTATTTGTGGACCTTTTGGTATTCACTAATTTTGTGATGTGTTAGTTTCTATGTTTTAATACATTCTGTGGCATTCCTTGTTTTTGTGAGTTTTATTAATTTAATTTGTCCAACCTGAGTTTAGGCAAGTAATAACTAAACAGAGGAAAGGCTGCCCATTCACCAAATTATAAGCTGCACCAAAAATTTGAAAAATGGTCACATGGTTTAGTGGTTCCACTACAAGCCACATCTGATTACATGGAATTCGAATATACAGTTATTTAAAGCAACTAATAATATTCAAAGGCACATGAAAAGATGTGAAGATAATTTTAGGTTTGACAAATGTAAAGGTAACAGATAGGATTTTCAACATTTCGAGGAGTACAAAAGAATGGATGTTTGTTTCTTCTTGCCTACCAGTGATGTGTAAAACATAAGAGGGCCGTATTACAAGAATGCGGTCGGTCAGTTAGTCAATTGTCAATGATGCAGAACGTGCTCATGGCATTTCCAAGTTCATTTCCTTATCACAACAGCGTAGAAATGAACTTTCCACCAGGCCATGATGCAAAGAGGCCGGTCTAAGAGGTGTGTTTTGGATAATCTAATCCAAAACACTCATACCCATCCTTTTATTGCAAAGAGGTGCATTATCTAAAGTGAACTCTGATCATGATGGTTTAAGACGGGTTTGCACTGGCCAAAGCCTGTGCATGTGAGCCAAAATGCATGCCATTGTAATACTGCTTGTTAATAAGGAAGACATCAATTCATCAATCAATCAATCAAAGCTTAATTTACATAGCACTTTTCATACAAAAAGATGCAATGCAAAGTGTTTCACTCATTGAAATGAAGCACAATTTACCCCTCCCCACACACACACATAGACACAAACACACAAAGAAACTTTCATCAGTGTAAAACTTAAGGCTTATGGCTGGCACCGAGGATCCAAGTGTGGAAGCACCATCACTAGGGAGCCATCACCAGCCGGAAAAGTGCCAAGTCCACGGCTACAGGAACACTACCTCTGAGACCGCCCAAGACCAACCTGAGGGGTTGACACCGCAGGCATTGTGCCGCAGCACACGACCCCCTCAGCCAGGCAGACCAGGGCAATCACAGGCCAGTGTCCCACAGCCAAAAAATAGGCACAACCCCCACGGGAGGGGCCCCCCATGAAGAAACGCCTCATGAATCACAGTTGATGCCCAAGTAGTTATTTTAGAGAGAATAAACAGGGAAGAATGCAGCTGAAAAATCAGCTGAATGGTTTAATGTAGTGGCACAGATGCAACACACAGACATGAATGGGTTTGAAACTTCAGGAAAAGAGGATGATGCCTGTGCAAACTTTCATAAACTTTCATTAACGATGGCACAGAAGTTGCTCCCAGCCCATGGGGAGATAGAGTGCTTCCTCTCCTATTGCTTTCATTGACTGAGGGTCACCCCCGTCTTGTGCGGGGGTTTGCAGAGGTTTGTGGCTTTCTGTCCCAGTCCCAGGCGGGAGAGAAAGAGGAGAGCTGGTGTGAGTAAGGCCGGTAAGTTCAGTCATGAAGCGATCCCTGTCTTGGCGGCCTCTGCCGGGGGAAGACAGTTGGGAAGCTTGCTCGTGGAGAACCGTGACCCTAGGAGTGGTGCAGGTGGCCTCGGCCTGGCTGGAAACCCGGGCCACGTGGTCAAGGCAAATGTGGACACATCTCCTGTCTCTCTGGGGAGTTACAATGAAAAGTAAAATGCTACACACTCTTTGTTCATTCATTTATTCCCCTAAAAATTAACACATTAATGCTTAATAAGCTCGTGATGAAAACAAAAATGTGGATGGAATAAAAATCTTCAGATTGACACGTCTCCCCCCCATGCCCTGCACATCACACTGGAGCGCACACATCCTCCCTGTTCATTCATTCATTCCCCTAAAAAAAATCCTACATTAATGCCTAATCTATGGACTCCAATGATAAGTCCACAATTAAAATGAGAGTGTGGATGGAATAAAAAGTGTGGGCTCATCATAAAATTAAAATGACAGGTAATTATATCATGACTGTTACAACTCTATCCACTGAAATAAAACAAGATCCCAGCACTGCTGTCTCCTCATGAGCTCCAGAGCTGTGCGATTTCAAAACACGCCACTGAAATAGCATTAAACAATGTGCTTCTGATGATAGACCTCCTTTTTCCTGATCAAAAGTGGATTGTCATGGCATGCACTATAATAGCACTGCACATGAGATTGCGTGCCGCCACACCTCTTTGAAATGAGCCTACACCTCTCAGCGCAAAGCGGGTGCACTGTCTACTGGTAATTAGATGGTGTGATGCAAAGCATAAAAAGTAGACAATGTGCTAACAGAAACTAACAAAAACACTGGCATACGGCGCAAAGTCTGGTGGAAAGGTCCACTGATGATTGTTAAAATAGGGCTCACAGTCATGTACCTCCAAGAACTGAATGCTGATTATTGATATGATTGACACAGTAGCTTCTGTTTTCTACATTTCAGCACACAGACAGTGGTGGCAAAATCACAAGACATCCTCTTACTGGGTCAAGACTCGACATTTATGCCATGATCTCTCTACAAACTCTCAATGAACTCTCAAGGAGCGCTCAACAATCTCACTGATCTCTCAGCAATCTTTCAGTGAACTCTAATGGTCTTTCCTCGAACACTTAGTGATCCCTTTCTAATCGCCGTCATCTCTACCTTCAGGTTGTAAACATTTGGTATTCACTGAAAGATCACTGAGAGATCATTGGGAGAGTGATGAGATTGTTGAGTGGTCAAGGAGACCTCAAGGAGCACTCAGTGATCTCACTGATCTCCCAATGATCTCTCAGCAATCTTTCAGTGATCTTTCATCTATCTGTGTAAAGTATATAAGGTATAAGTCATTTGAGGGTTTTTTTCAGTTTTATGAATGGTGCAAGAAGCCAAAACAATCCTTTATATGTCTGTAAAACATCCATCCTTCCATCCATCTGTTCATACAGCCAGCCATCCATACATACATACATACAATTGAATTCAATTCAATTTTAACTTTATTTATATTGCACCATTTCACAACAACAATCATCTCATAGCACTTTCAAACTGTTGGAGAAAACCCCACAACTGCAGAAAGACTGCAGAAAACTGGAGTTATCCTCCAGGCTAGTGAGCATTTTTTAACAAACTGCTTTGAAAACTTGAGCCAAACTAAGATTTTAAGGACCGAAGTACTTTCAGTCATTATCCTGGGCCACCGTGCATACAGCTGGGCATGTCTTTCAACCGGTAAGTCTTTTTATCATAGGATTTATTCTGAAAATGTAGTGCTAGCTACTATTAGCCTTGTGGTATGTGGTTGGGCCTAGTAATCATCAAATCAGTAATCATCATCAGTAATCATCAAATCTGGCATTTGGGAGGGGGGTGAAAAGATTTTGACATGAAACTGTAAGACAATGAAAGTTTTTTTGTGGAAAAAAGGGTATAAAATACCATTTTAGACAATGTATATTTGTTTTTATAGGGTATTTATGTCCACTGGTGTGCATCTTTAAGCTTGTCATTTTTACCTTTGTTGTTAGGTCTGTACATTTCAGAAATGCAAAGGTTGAGGATTCAGATTCAGATTTTTCTTTTTCTTTTTCTTGCCCAAATAGAAACATTTTCCCTCTAGGCAAACAAATCTCTGTAGAAGTTGACACTGCCAAGAGTGAATTTGCATGAAATTGCATCTCCTCCTCTCCTCGCGACCACAGCACCTCCAGAATTCACTTTGCATTCTCTATTAACACTCAGGGTGACAGGTTTATTTGTATGAGTACTGCTTCTTGAAATTAAACTGAAAAGTACTGAACAACAACCTGTGTGTTCTCTCACCAGGTGTGATCATAATGACTCCTGATGAAAGGGGGGGAAAAAACAATGATGAAGCAGCCAGAAAATTTCTTCACAAAAATTCTGCATTAGTATTAAAATGAAACTCAGTCAAACCCCTTACTATTTATAATAGCAATATGATTGCCATTTATCACCCAACTAGGGATTAAATACCTTTCTTTAGCCCATGCAAATTCAGCCCCTATACACAAAGTCTCATCACAGCATCACGCACAATTACCAAGTTACCCCCACACACAGGACAGCTGACACTCAGCAGATGGTGTCCACTCTCACAAAGTAGCATA
The DNA here is from genome assembly GCA_020510985.1 of Pholidichthys leucotaenia. Taxonomy (NCBI): domain Eukaryota; kingdom Metazoa; phylum Chordata; class Actinopteri; order Cichliformes; family Pholidichthyidae; genus Pholidichthys; species Pholidichthys leucotaenia. The sequence continues at coordinate 118,938,251 of CM035848.1, read as the reverse complement.
CATATGCAGGTTATAATTCAGCCAAATCCTCTACACTGAGACCTGGCAGAGCACTGAAAGTCTGCAGCCAACTGACTAACATTTACAGGGAAATCACCCACCTGCACTCACAATCCAGCCACAGATGGTGAGTTTCTGCTCAGGGATAGCTGCAAGGATGTGGAAAACAATTCTGTCGGTAGCCTTATGTTTGTTTATAAACATAAAAAAAGCCTGGTGGGATGTGACAGATCATTAAAATGAATACTGTAGAGTGTTTGCCCCTAACTGCCAGCAGAGCCTTTGAATCAGTTGCTGCTCAAGGTGTTTTAAGCGATATAATGGTGGCAGAGTGGCAGGGTCACGACAAAAGAAAAAAAATGTTCAATTCTAGCATGTCAGATGACTGGTTATTTTGCAGTTTCCATGCATACAGTTTCTAAAATGAAAATGAATCAAAAAAGGAGTTACAGTAATAGCTAGCCTGAAATTAGGTTTAATAAGGAAAAAAAAAAGTCTGATCAATTAGACACAGGGATTAATGAATTCCAATGTGAAATCAGGAAGTCTCATCTTATTGCTGCCAAAATGGTTTCTGTTATGTCTATAAAATGTGGAACAATGATGAGGCAAATGGTGAACTACACAGGACTTTATTATAGACTCACTGCAGATACAGAGACACTCCCACTAGGTTGAGAGGTGGTCGAAGAGACCGCCCTTCTACCACGCAGCCTTCTTATACTCCGGGTGACGTCACCACCCGTGTTACACCATAATGAGTCCTAAGAACAACACTACATCCCCCACCCCCTTCAAAAAGGTCCAAAACACACATACAATCAAGACTCTCCCAATTTAGAACCCGAATCACGCACTAACAGTAAACAGAAATATATCAGGGCCTATAACATTCGCACCAAACAACTAAGGCTAGGGGGAAACAGGTGGACTACTGTTCCACCCCCACACGGCTAGACGGATTATTCTGCAGTCTCTGCTAATATATTTTCCGTTAAATAAAAGGCTGCCATGTTCCTAATATAAACATAAAACAATCCCATTATTCTAATGAACATAAATATAAACAGGTTATACGCCTATCTTGGTTGTCCATCGATCCGATGATGACCGTCCCTCATGTGTTAAGTCCTCTTCTTACGTGAGCACGGAGATGGCCGTTTAGGCTGATCCTTGATTGGCAGACACGGCTGCAGTAGGGGCAAGGAAACTGCCCAGGTAATAACCCCTTTCTTCATGCCTGTGCTTCAGCTACATCAGCTCGCCTCTTCTCTTCAAAGTAGTTTCGCACCTGGGTAGTGAGGGCACGCCAGCCTGGCCTGCCCATAGACCACAGCTCTAATTGTTTGGGAAGGATGCCAGTGTGTCTGATGTTGGGCTTCACGCAGTCTTTGAATCTTTTGCGTGGTCTGCCTTGGTTCTGCTTCCCAGAGCAGAGTTCGCCATACATGAGCTGCTTGGGCAGCCTGTGGCCATCCATCCGGATCACATGATCAACCCATCGGAGCTGGGCTTTCAGAATCATGGCCTTGATGCTGGTCATCTCAGCTCTGTCCAGGACCTCAAGGTTTGTGACCCGGTCTTGCCAGTGAATGTTCATGATCATCCGTAGGCTTCTCATGTGGAACTTCTCCATCTGCTTCAGGTGTTTTTTGTACATGGTCCACGTCTCACATCCGTAGAGAAGGCTGGTGAGGACAACGGCCCTGTACACTTTCAGCTTCGTGGACAGCTGGATGTTGTGCTGGTTCAGGACGCAAGCTCGGAGACGACCAAGAGCTTGACTGGCCTTGCAGATTCTGGCGTTGATCTCCTTATCCAGGCTGCCATCATTGCTGATGGTGCTGCCGAGGGACTTAAAGTCATCTACCGTCTTCAGTTGGGTACCCTCGATGGAGATGGGGGGGGGGAAGGATGGTGGAGGCGGGTGCTGGTTGGAACAGCACCTTTGTCTTGCCGAGGCTGATGGTAAGACCAAAAAGGTGGGAGGCTTCTGCAAACTTATTCATGATGATCTGGAGATCAAACTCCGTGTGGGCCATGAGGGCACAGTCGTCAGCGAAAAGCGCTTCCAGGACAATCTTTTCTGTGACCTTGGTCTTAGCCTTCAGTCGGCGGAGGTCGAACAGTGAGCCATCAAGTCTGTATCGCAGGTAAACCCCAAGGTCCAAGTCCCTGAAGGCATGGTTGAGGATGCAAGAGAAAAAGAGGTTGAAGAGGACCGGGGCCAGAACATACCCCTGCTTGACGCCATTGCTGATACTGAATAGCTCCGATACCTCTCCACCTGAGAGAACCTGCCCAGTCATGTTGTCATGAAACTGGCGTATGAGGTTTACAAACTTGTCTGGGCACCCAAGCTTGGATAGGATGATCCAGAGGGCCTCCCTGTTCACCGTGTCGAAGGCCTTAGCCAGGTCAAAAAAGACCACTTATAAGTCCATGTTTTATTCTAGACATTTCTCCTGCACTTGGCGGATGGAGAAGATCATGTCCACGGTGCTGCAGTTTGGGCGGAATCCACACTGTGTTTCTGGCAGGTTCCCTTCAGAGATGTTGTTAATCAGTCGGTTGAGGAGGACCCGGGCCAGTACTTTTCCAGCAATAGATAGAAGGGAGATACCTCAGTAATTGCTGCAGTCTGACTTGCTACCCTTATTCTTTAACAGGGAGACAACAGTGGCATCCCTGAAGTCTTTGGGCAGTTGTTCTTCATCCCAGATGCTGGTGAGGAAGGAATGGAAGATTTCAAGGGCCACAGGACTGGCTGATTTGAATATTCCTGCCGGGATTCCATCCATCCCAGGTGCTTTGACTGAATTAGTCTGCCTAATTGCCTTCAAGACTTCGTCCATTGTAGGGGGAGGTCGGGGCAGTGGATGGTGGGTTTTTGTGGGATCAAATCGAGGGCGTGGGGGTCTACAGTGGAGGGCCAATTGAGCAGGTAGCTGAAGTGCTCTCTCCATCGCGCATTGATGCTACTCTTCTCCTTCAGCAGAGCTGAACCATCTGCCAACAGGAGTGGAGTGGTACATGGCTTGGCAGGTCCATATAGTTCCTTGATGACGCTGAAGAACATCTTGGAATTCTGCGTGTCGGCGTATCTCTGCACCTCATCTGCCTTTTTCTCCCACCATTAGTTCTGCACCTTTCACAGCGCTGCTTGTGCCTGTCTCTGGAGGTGCTTGAAGTGATCACGCTTGGAAATGGAAGTGGGGTCATTCTGCCACTCAACAAAGGCCTTCTGCTTGTCATCCAGGAGTGTCTTGATGTTCTTGTTGTTCTCGTCGAACCAGTCCTGGTGTACTCTTGCTGACTCCGTCACCAGTGCTCTAAACTGTTCCCATCTTTGTGTTGAGCAGCCAGTCAGGGGTCCATGGGCAATCAGTTGACCGTCCAGATCTTCTGCAAATTCACTATGTCGCTGAGGTTGTTCAAGTTTGGTGATGTTGAACACTGGCCTGATGACTTTCTGCGTCTTGCGATGTGTTGGGGCAATATGCAGGGATAGGATGAATCTGACTAGACGGCGGTCCGTCCAACACCCTGCTCCATGCATGGCCCTGGTGATCCTGACGTCACGAATGTCTCTCTGATGGCAAATGGCAAAGTCTATCAAATGCCACTGCTTGGATCTTGGGTGCATCCATGTTGTCTTATATTTGTCTGCTTGCTGGAACAGTGTGTTTGTGATAGCGAGGTGGTTTTCAGCACAAAGGCTCAAGAGCATCAAGCCGAAACTCAATAAACAACATGAACAATACTCATTTCAAAACCATGCATAATTACTTAAACCTGGGAAATTTATACCAACAACATACATTAAACACATCGCCTCCCATTACCAGTCAAACACAATGGAGAGCCCACCCCCCAGAGACCCGTCAGGTGGGTCCCGACCAGAGCGTCTGCTTCTCTTGCCACCCAGAGACGACCCACGTCGGTGCCGAGACACCTCTCTCTCATCATAGATGCGCCGCAGCTCATTGGGGTGTCTCCACCTACCATCAGACAGCTGAAGGTAGCCGTCCTCCCGAACAGCCACCACCTGCAGCCGCCCCTGGTCCTCCTGCTGTTTCTGCTTCCTGCAAACTCCTGTTGACCGAGCCTCCTCCCTTGGCCGGACCACATCAGCGACCCCCAGAGGAGCAAGACTCTGCTTCCAGTGTTCCTGAGTGGCACATCGTTTCACCATGTCAGCTGGTCCTGCCCTGCTCACTTTTATTTGAGATGCTGGCAAAGCCGTTGTGACCCCCTGTTTCTCAGTACCTCCCAGCTGAACTCCGGAAACAGGGTGGGCCATCCACTTGGCTCCATCCACCGTCACAGGCGTCCTACCGTGCCGCTCAGTTCCCTCAGCTAGGGTAACTTGGACCCTTTTGCAGGCACCCTCCTGTGATGGCCCTGTATGGGGTTGGTACTGTTCATCTTCCAGAATACTAGGCCATGATTCGTCCCATACTGCATCATCCATCACACGCAGAATTGGCCGGTCCCACAAACCATGGCCCGACCACTTCTGTCCAATACCGCTGGTGATCGTGAAACCCAGTCCGTAAAAAAAGGTCACAGCCCATGATATTCGCACCACTTGCGGTCACCACAAACTGCAGATTGCATACCTCCACTGACTAGTACCTTGCCGTCAGTTCTAACGATCCCACAATGGACAGTCTGTTTCCTCTATATCCACAAAATGGCGTTGAAAGACCTCTTACTCGGTAGTACGGGAAGAAACTCCTCACAGTAGGCCAATTCAACACGGACCTCACCGTGTCTGTGTCAACCAGCAACGGCGCCTCCACGCCATCCAATTCCACCATACAGTACATACGGCCATCTGTGCTCGGGGAGACGGTGTGAATAACCGTAGAAGTCGTGGCGGGGGAATCCACTTCGCGTCGTCGTTCCCCTCACTCAAATTTCTTACAGGCCCTGGTAAAATGATGCAGGAGTCTGCACTTGCCACAGCGTTTACCTCTTGCTGGACACTCTCTAGCCTTATACCGGTGCTTAGTGGACCCACAACCCGATCACCTGGGCCATCCCGGAGTGGACCTCATCTTCACAGCTGTAGCGTATTCCTCTTGTTCGCTATCTTCGCTGTCCGGGTCCACAGCCTGCGCCGCTGATTGTGAGTCAGAGCGGTGTAGCGCAGCTCTCTCACCGAGGTCGCGTGATAGTTTGTCCACTGCTTCACATTGTTGAGTTATCTCCACAGCCGTGGCTAATGTCAGTTCGCCAGAGTACGTGAGGAGTCTCAACCGTGCTGACGAGCAAAGCATATGCTCCGCCAACTGGATGCGGACCATCTCTTCCTCTAATTCACCAAACTGGCAGTCTCCAGCCAGCTGCCGCAGGTCCGCAACATAATGTTGTACTGACTTTCCGATCCACTGGTGGCGCTGCCAAAACTGATCCTCCAGACGATGATATTTGCAGGCGCGCGAAAATGTCGTGCCATTAGCTCAACCATGTCGTCAAAGTTATTGCTAGCGCCCAAGGTAGCAAGGATACGCTGTCCTTCCATACCTAAATTGTGGACCAAAATTGCCCGTGCCCGTACCTTCTTCAGTTCACCAAGGTTTAGCGCCACCAAGTAATTTTGAAATGCGGCGAACCATCTTGCCCAAGGAACCGGAGGCTCTCCTGGAGACTTAAAAAACGAAGACACGCCAGCATCCATAACTTTATCCTCATCGTCAAACGTTATGTCTATAAAATGTAGACCAATGATGAGGCGAATGGTGAACTACACAGGACTTTATTATAGTCTCACTGCAGATACAGAGACACTCCCGCTAGGCCGCTGACCTCCCCTCTACCACACAGCCCTCTTATACTCCGGGTGACGTCACCACCCGTGTTACACCCTAAGAACAACACTACAGTTTCAAGTTAGAAAAACAATTATCTAACACAAACTGTCTGCCAAATTTATGAGTGTGGTGACAAACTTACAACTACAGTGTGCCAAGGCCTGCAGCTGCTTTGATTTTAATGCTTTGAAAGGAAAAAAAAAACATTGTATGTGTTTATTTTTCCTCAACCAGTTAAGATACAAATGAACATGTACACTATATGGACAAATGTACTGGATAACTATACATTGCCTTTATGATATTCCATAGGTGCAGTATAAAGTCTATTCTCCTTTTGTAGCAGCTTCCACTCTTTTGAGGAGGCTTTCTATCAGATTCTGGAGTGGGTCTGTGAGAATTCTGGCCCATTCATCCAGAAGTACATTTGTGAGGTCAGACACCAATGTTGGACCAGAGGGCCTGGCCAACAGTTTCTGTTCCATTTCATTCCAAAGGTGTTGGAATGGAGTTGAGATCAGGGCTCTACATGGCCAAGTCAAGTTCTTTCACACTAAACAAATCCAACCACACCTTTATGAATCTTGGTTTGTGTACTGGAGTGTAGTGATGCTGGAACAGAAAAGGACCTTCCGTAAACTATTCAAAAGGCAAGCTAAATATTTTCCTGAAATGAAGCACATGAATTAAATGATTAAGAGGAGTGTAAGAGGAGTTACTTTTGGCACTAGAGTATATTTGCATTTATATAGAGAGGGGAAAGTAAGTAACATGTCAACATTTTTTCTCATTAAACATATTTCTGATGGAGCCATTGACCTGAGATTTTCATCAGATATCATTAACAACCCAAGTAATCCATCTATACAAAGAAATTAAAGCAACTCTGTTCACAAATTATATTTAATAAAGTGGAATGACACAGGGAATAAGTATTGAACACGCTTGGTGAAATTCATTTAATATTTAGTAGAAAAGCCTTTGTTGGTAATAACAACTTCGAGACACCTGCTGTATGGAGAAACTAGGCGCAGGTATTGCTCAGGAGTGATTTTAGCCCATTCTTCCACATAAACTGTCATATCTTGAAGGTTGCATGGGTGTCTTCTATGAACTCTGATCTTCAGTTCGCTCCATAGATTTTCAATTGGATTCAGGTCAGGTAACTGACTGGGCCATTCTAGCAGCTTTATTTTCCTTCTGTGGAGCCAGTTGACAGTTTCCCTGGCTGTGTGTTTGGGATCATTGTCTTGCTGAAATGTCCACCCTCATTTTATCTTCAGCATCTTGGCAGATGGCAACAAATTCTTATCAAGGATGTCTCTGTCCATTTGCCCATTCATCTTTCCTTCAATTATATGAAGTCTGCCTGTACCATGTGCTGAAAAACACCCTCAAACCATGATGGGATGTGCAGTGCCATTTCTCCTCCAAACATGCTGTGTGTTGTGGCATCCAAAAAAGGTCAAAAAGGCATTTTACTGGCTTGGCCAAATGTTGTGCAGCAAACTTTAAACGAGCTTCACCATGCTTTTTCTTCAGTAATGGAGTCTTGCCAGGTAACTGGGCATAAAGCCCATGTTGGTTGAGTGTTTAACTTGTTTTCTTTGAAACAGCAGTACCTGTTAACTCCAGGTCTTTCTGGAGCTCTCCACGAGTGATCTTTTGTTCTTGGATAACTCTTCTGATAATTCTTTTGACTCCTTTGTCAGAAATCTTGCAAGGAGTTCCCGGTCGTTGCTGGTTTATGGTAAGATGATATTCTTTCCACTTCTGAATGATGGCTCCAACAGTGCTCACTGGAACATTCAGCAGTTTAGAAATGCACCTGTAGCTAATGATTATCAAAGTTTGAACACTGAATGCTGTAGAGTGATTTAGTTATTTAACTGTTGCTAAATATCATGTACAACTTGTGGGATGCTTACAGAATTGTTTCATCCAAATAATAATCATGTTTGAATCAATAGAATGCTGTTGTGTGGTGACTTTAAAAAAAATGTAACACAAAATGGAAAATATAAGATGCTTTTATAAGAGGAGGAATGTTAAATTTGTTATTGTCAGCACAAATTAAACTTTAATGACACAAACAAACCATACAGATAAAAGTTTTTTAAAGTTCTTAAACTCTAATATTTTTGTGATATAGTTTTGTCATTATTGGCTTGTTGATTAAGGAGGGAGGGAGGTGCATGCAAACGCACATTTGAAGGCTTACTTTTTACTCAGTTCAATCTATTCCCAGTTCACCCGAAGACTTCTGGATCACCACTGCACTGTTTTTGCTACTCCGGCCCCCCCCCCCCCCCCCCCAACGGACTTGGTGATTAACCCGCCTCTACAGCACCACTGGCTAGGCCATCAAACCTGCCCTCTATGCTCACTGCTGGCTTGTTAACGTCGTCTGAGGACACTCACTACTTCACCCGCTAACCCGCGCTCATGGTGAGTTTTTTTTCTTTTTCATTGTTTAATTTTCTGATTTTATTTAATGATCCAATTTTCGCACACGCCACGCTGGAGTTTCATTGGTTGGCCGTAGAGGGTGTGCCTCTAGCTCATCATTGGTCACGCTGCCAAACCTTCTTTCCCCTCTCATTGTTTGAGGCCGGGTCGAAAGTTTATAAACCTCAAATATCATCATCCATCAGTTTGACTTCCGATCATGAGTGCAGGTGCCGGTCGCAAGTTGAACAGATCGAGATCATCATCTATCACTTTGACACACAGTCGCAGGCATAGGTGTGGGTCACAAGTTGAAAAGGTCAAAGGTCACCTGGGAACAGTAGGGTTGGGGGGGTCAAGGTCACCATCCATCACTTTTTGACATAAGGTGGAGTATTAGTGTCTTCTACCCACCAATATGCTTTTGTCCTTAAACACGACAAAGGAAAAATAATCTATTTCCACAAAATGAAAGTTGCTTCATCTTTTCCTCTGCTCTGTAGTGAAGAGGCTCTTTGCAACAGGTTACTGCTGTGATTTCCTGCGTATTTGAGGCAGGAAGAATTAAACCCATGGGCAGGAGAGAGTTGAATGTGTTTATTACAGAAAACGTGGAAAAACATTACAAACAAACAACAAATGGTTGCACTGGACAAACAGAGAAAAACTTCCAGGACGCTCAACAGAATACAAGTGAGTACCATAAAGGGAAAAATTGTCCCAAGGTGCTACAGGCGGAACTGCAGCTGGGGGAGCAAAAGAGATAGCCCAAAGCAGCCTCCAGACAAACTGGCAGACAAGGGCGAGGAAAACAATACTCACAGGCTGGAACAGTCCGAGTAAGTCCGTGAATGATCTGCCGTGCAGAGGAGGAAAACAAAACACAGAAGGCTAATGCAAAGTGATGCAGTACCACAAGGAGCAGGCAGGGCATGTAGTCATGCATACCATCCAAATGAGCAGGACAAGCAACAATAATCCAGCAATTCACAAGAGTAGCCACCGAGCTTAAATAACAGCAAACATAATGAGGATGGTGATTGCCGGTGTGTGAGTGAGATGGTAAAATACCAATGAGAAGATAAAATACCTACCCACAAGAAGAATCTTACCTGCACTATCTCAGGAACTCAAAACATATCCCTAACTGTGGGACTGAACAAAAAATTGTTTTTAACTTGAACCTGTGGAGAAAGAAGCTCGGAACTGCAAGAAGCACACGCACCAGCTTGGTCTCTGTATCTGCTTCTCAGTCCATTCTGTTAATTAGTACAGCTAGGCTTTAGTAACAACATAAGTAACAACCATAACAACATAAGACAGAACATAATGCATAATGCATAACGTATAATGTAACAACAGGGTAACAGCGGTAGAGGACATGTTTAATGCAGTGCTATGAAACTTTCCTTTTAAAACAGTGAAAAGACTACGACTGATATGTTTTGTGGTCTGACCCCAATAGTTGGTGAAGTCAGGCCCAAAGATTGCCTCAGGCTGTAAAATGTGGCTGTTGTCATTCCAGTATTCCTACTAGAAATAAGAAACTTACATCCTGTTGTCGCTGGCCTTGCAGGCACACTCAGTGATGGAAGTGAAATTCTCCTGGTCAAAGATTGATGTGCCATCAAAATGCTTTTGAAGACGTCATTTTAAGGGACAACATCTTACATCGTTACAGTACTTTCAAACATACCCCCAGTCTTCTGCTAACCTTAAACCATGTCATAATCGGGGCACGGCCAGGGACCGTGCCCATGCTTTATGTTCATTTTAGCTTTTGCTTTTCCACAGTATTATTATGATTATGATTATCATTATTATTATAATCAAGTGCCCCTGTGTTCCCTGATCATTGTCTCTCATGTCTTGTCATCCCCTGTTGTCTGTGTCTTATGGTTGTCTCTTGTATTTGGTTATATTCTATGATCCTGGTTTATTTTTACTGTTTAGTATTATTGTTCTTGTTGTCTTTGATCATGCTGTGTCATCCCCTGTCTAAGTTCATGGTTGTGTGTACCTGTTCACCTACTGTCTCCAGTCCCTCATGTTTCCGTAACCATAGTCACTCTACCTCATGTGAGCATTGTTCAGCCCCTGATTACTCTCCCAGCTGTCTTGTGTCTCCCAATTTTGAGTTCCCCTATTTATGTGACTCTTTGTCTTTGTTTCATTGAGACATCATCATGTCGTTTCCCTGCGTCGTGTCTCTGCCATGAAGTTCTGTCTTTGTTTCCCAGTCCATGTGAGTTTTTGTTTTGTATGAGTTTAGTTCTCAGCCCACGTGCTGCCTTTGTTTTGCCCTGAGATTTTGTTAATAAATTATCATTTTTGTACTTCCGGCGCCACATGAGTAGGCTGCCTTTTTGCAACAGCGGATCAGTTTCTTCCTATTTCTATTTACTATCTGGCTCTCTTGCTAATCTTTCTGATTCGGTGACACCTTTATCCATCACAGACACGTAGATCGCCCAAATGTCTCCTGAGCCAGTGGATGGAGCCACTGTTTCTTGCAGGAGGCAGTACAATAGAGACCAGCTGTTAGCACTTATGGGGAATGTACGATTGCTAGTCAATAAAATAGATGAGCTAGCGGCTATCTCCCGCTACGAGAGCGTGTACAGAGAGAGTAGTTTGATGCTGTTTATGGAGCCGTGGCTAACAGAACTAGCAACAGATGCTAAGATTGAACTGGAGGGTTTCCACGTAATACGGGCAGACCAAACACCAGACAGTGGGAAGGCAAGGGGCGGAGGAGTGATAATGTATGTCAATAATAACTGGTGCAGACCGGGACAGATCATGGTTAAACAACAACACTGCAACAAAGACATGGAGTTGCTAGCTGTTAGCATGCGGCCTACATATCTCCCGAGGGAATACTCACACGTGATCTGCATTGTTATTTATGCAAATCCGATGGTGAACGCTGGGACAGTGCGTGACGTCATTCACTCAGTAACTGGCAGGCTGCTGACAGAACACCCAGTTGCTCTTCTCCTCATCTCAGGTGATTTCAACCATATTTCACTGTCCCCCATTCTACCCACGTTCACCCAGTATGTCACATGCCACACTAGAGACAATAAAACACTGGACTTATTTTATGCAAATACTAAGGAGGCGTACACCTCATCACCACTTCCCCCACTCGGGAGATCGGATCACAACTTGGTTCATCTCCTGCCGGTGTACAAACCCCTAGTACACAGACAACCTCCGGTCATACGCACAGTGAAGTTATGGTCTGAGGAGGCAATGGACGCTCTAAAGGACTGTTTTGAAACCACTGCCTGGGAGCAGCTCTGCGATCCACATGGTGAGGACATCGATGGCCTCACTCACACCATCACGGACTACATCAGCTTCTGTGTGGACAACACCGTACCCACCAAGACCATACGGTGTTGCTCGAACAATAAACCCTGGATCAACCCTGAGATAAAAACACTTCTGAGAGAGAAGAAGAAGATCTTCACGTCGGGGAACGGGGAGATGCTGAAGTCCATACAGAGGGAGCTGAGGAGGAAGATCAGAGAAGGCAAGGACAGCTTCAGGAAGAAGATGGAGGACAAGCTGCAACAGAGCGACATTGGCGGGGTCTGGAGAAACCTTAAAACCATCTCTGGGCTCCAGAATACCTTCCCCCAGGCCACGGGGGACAGGGAGTGGGCGAACCATCTGAACCTGTTTTTTAATAGGTTTGACCAACCGCCCTCCCCCCCCGACTGCACAATAACCACTGCTGCCTCTAAAGACATCAAGTCCTGCTGCCCACACCCCACACCCCACTCCACCAACACCCCCCCACTCCCAGCACACAGCCCCCCAACATGACCCTCACTGAGACCCAGGTGAGGACGGAGCTGAGGAAGATCAAGGCGAGGAAGGCCTCGGGACCGGACGGCATCAGCGCGAAGCTCCTCAAGTCCTGTGCAGACCAGCTGTGTGGGATTGTGGAGCTCATCTTCAACCTGAGCCTGAAGCTGGGGAGGGTACCACAGTTGTGGAAAACATCTTGTGTGGTACCTGTATCAAAGACTTCCCACCCCAAAGACCTGAACAGCTACAGACCAGTGGCCCTGACGTCTCACATGATGAAGACCCTGGAGAGACTGCTCCTTGCTCACCTCCGCCCCCTGGTGGGACCAGCGATGGATCCACTCCAGTTCACCTACCAGCATGGCATTGGGGTGGAGGATGCAGTGATCTTCCTCCTTCACCGTTCTCTGTCCCACCTGGAGAAGCCCAGGAATGCAGTGAGGATCATGTTCTTTGACTTCTCCAGTGCTTTCAACACCATCCAACCAATGATCCTGAAGGACAAGCTGCTGTGCACAGGTGGACCAGCACCTGTCATCATGGATCCTGGACTACCTCACTAACCAGCCACAGTTTGTGAGAACCCGGGACTGTGTGTCCAACACGATCATCGGTAGCACGGGGGCCCCCCCCCAGGGAATGGTTTTGGCTCCCTTCCTGTTCACCCTTTATACTGCGGACTTCTCACACAACACAACACACTGCCATCTACAGAAGTTCTCTGACGACTCTGCGATCGTCGGCCTCATCTCCAACAGAGATGAAGCTGAGTACAGAGGACTTATCCAGGACTTCGTGGACTGGTGCCATCGGAACTGCCTCCAGATCAACGCGAGGAAAACTAAGGAGCTGGTGGTGGACTGCCGCAGGCAAGGACAACCCCTCACAGCACCAGTAAACATCCAGGGAACAGACATTGAGATGGTGACATCCTACAAGTACCTGGGTGTTCATTTGAACAATAAACTAGACTGGTCACACAATACCGACACACTCTACAAGAAGGGACAGTGCAGGCTGTTCCTACTGAGGAGACTCAGGTCTTTTGATGTACAAGGGGCGCTCCTGAAGACATTCTACGACACGGTGGTGGCATCAGCCATCACTTTTGGAGTGGTCTGCTGGGGCAGTGGCATTACAGCAGCTGATAGGAAGAGACTGAACAAACTAATCAAGAAAGCTAGCTCTGTCCTGGGGAAACACCTTGACCCAGTGGAGGAGATAGGTGAGAGAAGGATGGTGGCTAAACTGTCATCTCTGCTGGAGTCCAAGTCCACCCTATGCAGGACATACTGAATGCACTAAAGAGCTCATTTAGCAGTAGACTACATCATCCTAGATGCGCAACCAAGAGGTTTCGCAGGTCCTTCCTACCTACGGCTGTCAGACCGTATAACCTAAGCAGGGCTGCTCGCAGAGATAGCAAAAAAACGTGATGACCTAATAGTATTGAATGCAAAAGATGCAATAGACTTACACAATGGTTCCCTCCAGTATACAACTAGGACAATATCAGTCACTACGGAGGGTGACAATATGTATGGGTACATATTCATACTATGTAGGATAACTAAGTAGACGGTTATGCTGTTTATTCCATCTAGCTACAATGCTCCGCACTGTGCTGTGAAGTTACAATAAGATATCCAATACTTTGAACAACAACTTCTGTAGTCTGTTTCAATATGTTTTTATTTCCCTTCTTATCAAGGTTACAACTAATAATTTCCAATCTAATCTGGGTTTCATGGTCACAACCTAATTTCATGTAGGTTAAGTGTTATTGTCCGGGCGACTGCTCAGCGTCCCCAGCGGCTGAGCAACTGCAGCCCTTTGAAATCTGCTGCCCGTTCCGAGGGAGGGGAAAACACAGACTTATGTATGGACTTCTAATTATTTTGCATCTCAGAGCTGCAAAATTCTCAACTGTGCCTCCCAAAGGGAGTAATTCTCAAACATCCACAGAGAAATACAGTATACAGTATATATATGAGATGAGATGAGATTATAATATATAATATAGTATAATATACAGTATATTTATATATTTATGTGTACATGTGTATATTCGCTGCTCTTGTTTTTCTTGTCTTTTTGATTGTTGCTCTGAGTGTTGCTGTCCCGGTGCTGTTGCAATCCTGGAATTTCCCCATTGTGGGACTAATAAAGGCTTATCTTATCTTATCTTATCTTATTTTGCACTGCATCCCTGCCTGCACTTTGAGTCCTCCACCTTCATCTTTTATCTGCTTGAAAAGCAGAACATGACACACCATACCAACACGTGTAAAACTATAAAATGGGACCTGTAAACAATAAGTGGTGCAAACTCATATTTACATGACAGACTGCTGACTTATGTCGCCATCCATCCCCTCCAGCGTCACCATCAGGACTTTGTGGATGTTTTGAAAAACAGATATTACCTCTCAGAAGCTACATTCTTAGTTTCAAATCCTGACATGGTGGGTTTGCAATGAAAAAGCAATGTGTGTAATGTACCCGCAATGAGAAGCATTTGATGAGAATGCACATCTTTACAACTTTCAAACTATGCCAGAAGTGAAAACTATCCCAATGTTTACGCAGTCTACTGTTTTATTTTCTCGTGTGGACAAATGAGTGTAGCACCAAGAGCGTAAGGTATCTGAGCAGAAATATGTCAAAACTATGAGTCCTTATGAAAACTGAAAAAAACTATTTTTTCTTCTGCTTGGCAGTCAGCATATTTCCTATCTGCTGAATGTGGTCATTCAGAGCTGCTGTGTATTTATTTGCTGTGATGTGGTCACATGTTGCACAATACTGTGTTTTCAGGCATAATTCTGCACTAAAGTGACAAATGAGAACATTAATTCTGCATGAAAACACATATCTGTCATTCTTTTGAATAGCCCTGTACTAGATTAGTGGAATACCAGGAAAAAATGGTTCAAAATTTTCAATAAAACCCACATTTTTGGGCTTTGAGTGTCTTTGTGCAAGAGAATCCTTTAATGTCCCTAAGTGAAATTTGTGTTGGACACGTGATACTGCTATACATCAGACATCCAACTTACACAATATAATCATTAATGAATCAGTATGACACGATAATACTTATTGTAAACTACAAAGCATTGGTGACACTCCAGCAAAAATCAAGCTTTTTTTGTTGTTAACATATCTGTAACATGTTTCTTGTGATTTACATGACATATGAAGAGCAAAATCATTCCAAACTCCCAAGTATGTGTTTTTCTGCTGTGAATGTCTGCTTAAGCTCCACCAACCCCCCCCCCACCACCACAAAAAAAGGCAGATTTAACCAGACCGTTAGTAGCTACGTAACTACTTCTGCTTAGTGTGGTTAGTTATAACATGAACCAATCAGATGGATACTCTTGGGTACCTCAGGGGAAGATGGAGGAGCCGAGGAGCAACAGAACTGAGGCAGAGTGGGTTGGGGTAGCAGCACAGAGAGAGAGCAGACACAGGCAGAGAGGCGGGGGGTGATTTGAATGTGGCTGAAATCGAGCTGCTCTCGGTTCACTTCACCAGCGGACAGGGCAGCCACATTCAGATCGCCTTTTCCCCCCTCCCTGCTCAGTCGCCGGTGGACGGGCGACTGGTTGTTTGGAAAAAGTAAACACATATTTGGCAACTATACATTTATCTCTCACCTCGACCATTTTAAGAAAAATGTTTTGCTTTTCACTTTTGAGGATATAGGCAAAACTTTAACGTCTGGAAGTGTCTTGAACAGACTAGGAGCTCACCCACCAGGAGTCGCGGCGACCAATCACGTGCAAGTCCTGCAGGCCGCTAATTAGAATATTCATAGATCTGCGTATACTTAAGTAGGTGCAAGATTTAAGATCTCTTTCCAAGCAATTCTAAGGCAATGAAAGTTTTTTTGTGGGAAAATGTAATGGTTCCTGTGTGTACTCTGCCTCCCTGTCTCCCTCTGATTAGGCTCAGTCCCTGCAGCCTTACTCACCACCTGCTGCTAATCAGTGAGGCCCTTTAAATAGGACGGTCTCCCTTTACTCTGTCTTGTGACATTAACCTGCACACAGCCTGTATCCTGTTTAAGCTCAGTAGCTACAGTATCTCACAAAAATGAGTACACCTCTAACATTTTTGTAAATATTTTATTATATCTTTTCATGGGACAACACTGAAGATATAACACTTTGATAAAATGTAAAGTAGTCAGTGTACAGCTTGTATAATAGTATAAATTTGCTGTACCCTGAAAATAACTCAGCATACAGCCATTAATGTTTAAACCTGCTGGCAACAACAGTGAGTACACCCCTAAGTGAAAATTTCCAAATTGTGCCCAGTTAGCCATTTTCCCTCCCTGGTGTCATGTGACTCGTTAGTGTTACAAGGTCTCAGGTGTGAATGCGAAGCAGGTGTGTTAAATTTGGTATTATCACTCTCACACTTTCTCATACTGGTCACTGGAAGTTCAACATGGCACCTCATGGCAAAGAACTCTCTGAGGATCTGAAAAAAAGAATTGTTGCTCTACATAAAGATGGCCTAGGCTATAAGAAGATTGCCAACACCCTGAAACTGAGCTGCAGCACGGTGGCCAAGACCGTTACAGCGGTTTAACAGGACAGGTTCCACTCAGAATGGGCTTCACCATGGTCAACCAAAGAAGTTGAGTGCACATGCTCAGCATCATATCCAGAGGTTGTCTTTTGAAAATAGACATATGAGTGCTGCCAGCATTGCTGTAGAGGTTGAAGGGGTGGGGGGTTAGCCTGTCAGTGCTCAGACCATACACCGCACACTGCATCAAATTGGTCTGCATGGCTGTCGTCCCAGAAGGAAGCCCCTTTTAAAGATGATGCACAAGAAAGCCAGCAAACAGTTTGCTGAAGAAAAGGCAGACTAAGGACATGGATTACTGGAACCATGTCCTGTGGTCTGATGAGACCAAGATAAACTTATTTTGTCATGAACTTGGGTTTGGTGGTCCCAAACCCAGTTCTGACACTGTGGCTATTTTGTCTCTTTACATTGTTTATTTTCCATCAGGCGCTTGAGGGAGCCCTTTGGGTCCTGACAGCTCGATCACGCCCCCTCCTCCTGTCAGTGTCACCAGCTGTTCCTTATTATTGGTTTTTCCCTTACGCACACATACACGCCTGCATTCATCACCACTCACATGCTCAGACACTCACTCATGCTCACTTGTTTTCCATTCAGTCCAGCCCACGCATTTCCACACCGGTGGTCTCTTTCCTCATTAGTATTGTCATTACTTAAGCTCTGTTTGAGTGGGAAGAGATCGCCGGATCATTGCGCATTATACACAGTCGCTGTTCCCTCTGTGTATGTTAGCCTCCACTCCCTACTTGTTACTTTCAGCCTGACTGTTTAGTCTTTTCTAACGCTACCTGCCTATCATTGGTTACCTGGTGTTAGCAGCTGTTCCTGCCTCGCCTGCTCTCACCGGACAGCACAGACTGCCTCGGACCACTTCAGCCCGTAAGTTTATGTTTGCCCTTGGGTCTATGTTTGCCTTTGGGTTTTAATTCTTTCCTCTGTGCGCTGCGTAATGGCATATGGAGAACCTTGACATATTTGGTTCAGATGGTATCAAGTGTGTTTGGCGGCAACCAGGTGAGGAGTACAAAGACAAGTGTGTTTTGCCTACAGTTAAGCATGGTGGAGGGGGTGTCATGGTTTGGGGCTGCATGAGTGTTGCCGGCACTGGGGAGCTACAGTTCATTGAGGGAACCATGAATGCCAACATGTACTGTGACATACTGAAGTAGAGCATGATCCCCTCCCTTTGGATACTGGGCAGTAGGGCAGTATTCCAACATGACAACGACCCCAAACACACCTCCAAGACGACCACTGCCTTGTTAAAGAAAATGAGGGTAAAGGTGATGGACTGGCTAAGCATGTCTCCAGACCTAAACCCTATTGAGCATCTGTGAGACATCCTCAAACAGAAGGTTGAGGAGCGTAAGGTCTCTAACATCCACTGGCTCTGTGATGTCGTCATGGAGGAGTGGAAGAGGATTCCAGTGGCAACCTGTGAAGCTTTAGTGAACTCCATGCCCAAGAGAGTTAAGGCAGTGCTGGAAAATAATGGTGGCCACACAAAATATTGACACTTGGGCACAATTTGGACTTTTTCACTTAGGGATGTACTCACTTTTGTTGCCAGCAGTTTAGACATTAATGGCTGTGTGTTGAGTTACTTTGAGGAGACAATTTTGTCAATTTTATTTGAGGAGAAATTTACACTATTATACAAGCTGTACACTGATTACTTTACATTGTATCAAAGTGTTATATCTTCAGTGTTGTCCCACAAAAAAAATAAAATAAAATAGCTACAAAAATGTGAGGGGTGTGCTCACTTTTTCGAGATACTGTATGTATTATTCAGCCTTGCTGTGCTTTTGACCTTTTGCTTGCCCTAGACCCTGAGACTGCCCTCAGTATTGGAATTATCTGCCTGCCTTGATCTGACCTGCCGTGCTCTGACCCCTGCCTGCCTCTGGACTCAGGAAATAGCCTTACTGATTGGATTTGGATGTTCTCGGATTGTGCACACCCTCACCTCCCCAAGTAAGTTGACTTGCCACCATTTGTCTCCACTGCTCTTCATGCTCACTCCCCAGCACTCAGGCCTGGCCAGCCTGTCTACAGCAATCCCCTGGAAACTCCCCTGCCGCACCGCAGCACCTTTCTCCCTGGCAACCTGCTCCCCCAGCTTAGAGGTCCTTCACCTGTCCCCAGCCGCTCTCCCCTGTGGAAGTGTAAGCACAAAAACCAACATTAAAACTTCATCATACTGTTCGAAAATTTTTACTTGCCTGTCCCTCTGCTCTCTCCTCATAGGGTTGTCAAAGTAACCTGGGAGTGCATTCTGATCACCCAATAGTATACTCTGAAGTGTTCTGCACAGGGTGTTCCGCCATATTAACTGAGATTCCAAACTGAAGGGAGCGAACGGTCTTCAGTTCAAAGGGAACTGAGAACTAAGCAGGGAAGAAGTGACCAACGGTACATCACTTCACCAGAAGTTGACAAGAAGTTTACCCATAAGCTATTGCATCTCAAATATGAGTAAAACAAGCTATTGTTGCTAATGTTATTAACAAGCTAAATTGATGTTGATTATTGTTTATATCAACTGATTGTAATAAAAATACACCCTGGACAGATCGTCAGTCCATCGCAGGGCCAACACAGAGAGACAGACAACCATTCACTCTCACAGTCATACCTAAGGACAATTTAGAATCCCCAGTTTGATGCCAATTAACCTAACTTGCATGTTTTTGGCATGTGGGAGGAAACCGGAGAAATCCCGGAGTAAACCCACGCAGACACGGGGAGAACATGCAAATTCCACACAGATCACTGTTGGTCGGGGGCTGAGATCGAACCCAGGATCCCCCGACCAAGGGTGAGTTGCTGTGCTGCCGCAGTGCTAACCACTGTGCCACCGCGCTACCCTGCCTCTCGCCCAAAGATGCTGGGATAGGCTCCAGCCCCCCCCCGGGACCCGAAAAGGATTAAGCAGAAGAAGATGAATGAATGAATGAATGTAATAAAAATATATTTGTATTAATATTTTATTTAAGAAATATAAATTATCCACTACAGTATCAGTATATGCCTACGGTTACCGTGGTAATGCACGGAGGAGGGAGCCGACCGTTACAGGGTGTTTCAAATGGAGAAATTTTGTGAAGTGCAGTTAACTTAACTGATATTTCCTGAGAACAGAGCAGGGAGTTGGGAATACAGTTGAAGTACACTGTGGATTGGAACATAGCTTGGGCCTCAGTAACACCTCAGCAGTACCACAGGCTGATCACCTTCCTGCCATGCCACATTGATGTAGTAATTCTTGCAGAAAGATCCCTGACTAAGTACTGAGTGTGTACATGGACATGCTTTTCAGTCAGCCAATATTTCTATTAAAAATCAGTTTTTTAAAGTGAATTATACATAATCTTTCAATCTTTTGAGAAACTGAATTTGGGGTTTTAATGAGCTATAAGCCATAACCATCAACTTTAAAAGAAATAAACACTTGAAATATGTGTGTAATGAATCTATCTAATACATGAGTTTCATTTTTTTAATTGAATTGCTGAAAGAAATCAACTTTTGGACGATATTCTAATTTATTGTGACGCCCCTGTACTACGTTGTCCTTTATAATAAACTATCCTTGCAGTCGTTGTGGGGATGGAGGGTGGCAGTTTACCAGAAGGGATAGTTTGGACTGTCACGGGACTGAGCGTGGTGTTTCCACTGTGCTCATGCTTTCATTTACTCCTGACTATTTTCTGTACTTTCGCAATGTTATATGTTTATTTAACTGTATGATGGGTTAGGATGTGTTCTTAGTTGTTAGTTGGTCTGTTATGTTTTTATGTTCCTCTTCTTATTATTATTATTCCATCATTTAGTTCCTAGTGTTTATGTTCTGGTTCTTTGTGACATGAGCTCTCCACCTCTTCGTCCAGGCACTCCCACCTTGTCATTATCTGGTATGCGTTGCTCCGTGTTTCATTGTAATTAGGTCAACCTGCCCGCTCATGTGATCCACACCTGATGTCATTTTTTTTGATTGTTTTTTTAAAACTGCCTCTGTCATGCACTGCTTGTCGGAGTCCCACGTTGATTCATGTTACGTTCCTGCCTGCTTATTCCTCATCTCGTCTCATTTGAAAGTTTTAATTTTGTGCACTGTTTGAACTTTGGTTTCTTTATTAAATATCACAAACAGCAGTTCAGCGCTTGGGTCTCCTCTCATTGCCCCAAAGGGGCAATTCATGACAGAAGACTCGGACCAGAATGGGACCCAGCTGCTGCTAGTTTGTGCGTTTTTGTTTTCAGTCACCTGTTTTGTCCGCAGCAGTTATCACGCCCCCAGCACGCCGGCCTTAAGCCAACCCAGAAAGATCAGCAGCTGGGTCCCCAAGCCTGGAGGAGGAGTCGGCTGTTGAATTTATTCAGGCTTTTGTGGATGAAGCTTTCACCTCCCATGGCCCCAAGATGAGGTGGGAGAGTGTGAATGGAGCGGTTTTGATTGTGGAAGCACACCCCAGGTTGAGAAGGTATCACCAATTCGCGGAGCTGTTGTCCACAGTCTCCTCTCTTCAACAGCAGTTTCCCGGGCTGTCGATGGGATCGCTTCCAGCGGGACCAAAACCTACTAGGAAGCGGTCTCTGAGGAAGACGTCCCTCTTCCCCCATTGTCCACCAGCTCCTGCACCCACTTCTCCAGCTGCACAATGCCACTTTCCGGCTTCAGATCTCCGGAGGAACGCTTCCGCCTCTCAGCCAGTAGTCTCCCTGATGCCGAGTCAGTCAACTTCCTCAGCACCTCCCCTCTCTGATTCGTCTTCGCCGGCTGTCCCGTCAGCCTCCTGCTCCTCCATGACTGCTGCGACCCTCATCTCCTCTGCGTCTCCGACCGCTGCAGAGAACCCGGTCGTTTCTCCCCTGGCTCCACCCGCCATCGTGTTTGCAGAGGCGGCTCCTCCACAATCCTCTGAGGGGCCCACAACAACTGTAGCCACGGAGGGGGCTGATCCAAGATCAGCTGCAGTAGTTAGCAACATGCCCCGGGAATACAGGGAAGTGCTTTTTCATTTTCCATCATTTAGACATGAATTACCTTGCCCAATTCCCAGGGATGAGGCTTAGTCATTGCAGTCCTCTGAGTCTTCACCTCCTGCTGCAGCCATAAATTCCTCACCTGCTCTCTCCATGTCTCCTATGCCCTCTGAGAGTCCGCCAGCTCCAGGACTGAGCTGCCGGATGAAGGAGGAGCCCGCGGCTCTGGAGGACCTGGTTCCAGTGCTGCAGCCATGGTCTGGACAGCGGGACAGCGCTGCCACCGAGCTGAAGCCTGCACTGATGGTTGAGCATCCCCTGGCTTCAGCGGAGCAGGATCCAGCACCAGCAGGGAGCCGACCTTTTGTCACCATGCTTGACGAGCCACCTGTGTTCCCCCAGGTTTCCCACTTCGTTGGGGAGTTCCGGGACTGCACCAACCACCATGCCTGCTGCAGGGGCCGCTGCAGCAGAGTCGAAGCTGGACCTCCAGAGGGCCAGGCCCAAGATATCGCTGCCTGGATCGACGGAGTCCTGGACGGCGGTGGCACTTGAGCTCAGGCAAGTGCACTTCTTTGTTTTCACTGTTTCTGTTTTGGAGAGATCTTATCTGGCTCTTGGTGGGGGGGCCAAGTGCAGCTGTCAGCCGCACCTGAGCTCACCTCGCCAGGCTCCACTGCCGCCAGTGACCCTGACCTTGTTTCTCTGTCCTTCCTGTCAGAGCCTTTTCCCAGGGTCACCAAGGATGGTCCAGCTTTGCCAGAGGTCTCCGTGGGTCTGGCTTCGTTGCCCGAGATTTCCATGGGTCCAGTCCCTCCATTTCAGATCTTTGTGGGTGCTGCTGTCCTGCTGTCCAGGGTCCCCGAATGTGCAGCTGTCCCACCATCCTTGGTCCCCGAGGGTGCCACTGTCCCGCCGTCCATGGTCCCCAAGGGTGCTGCTGTCCCACTGTTTTTGGTCTCCAAAGGTGTTGCTGTCTCACTGCCTTGGGCCACCACAGGTGCAGCGATGCCCCAGTCTGGGTCCGCCGTGGGTGCAGAAATGCCCCAGTATGGGGCCACTGGGGGTGCAGCAATGCCCCAGTCTGGGGCCACCGTGGGTGCAGCGATGCCCCAGTCCGGGGCTGCCATGGATGCAGCGATGGCCCAGCCCAGGGGAGCCACGGGTGCAGCGCTACTGGCCAAGGTCTAGCTGGTTGACCATCTCCTGTGCCTGGTGTTCTCTTGGGTTGACCTGGCGTTCATGGAGACCTTGTTCCAGTCAAGAGCCACCACAGGTGCAGCTATGCCCCAGCCCGGAGTCGGCACGGGTGCTGCCATGTTCCTGTTTGAAAACACCATGGCTCCCCCTCATCTGCCTGTTATCTTTGGGGTCCCCTCTCCCATGCCTGTTGTTGCCGGGGCTCCCTCGGGTGCCTGGCACCGTTGTGGTTTCCCCTCCTACGTCTGAGGCTGTCATGGGTTCCCTTTTTCCTTAGGTCGCCGAGGGTCCTGTTGCTTCCTCTGAGGTTCTCGCTGGTCGGCCATCACCTCTATTTTGTCTCCCTTCACACCAGCAGTTTTTTCCCATTGGGCAGCCGCCCACTGGACTATCCCATCTGGTCAGGTTGTTAAAAGTCTCTGGTAGACCACCCGATGGACTGTGCCACTAGGCTGGGTGGCCCATGTTCTACGGTAGGCCACCCGACTCTTTCCACCATGCCATCTGCCGGGTCTGGGACTTTTGTCAACCACCTGAACTGCCTCATTCTCTTGTCCAGGGGGCCTAGGTGCATGGTGTTTGCTTAGGTGTGGGTCCTGAGCGGATTTTTGTTTTTGTTCCCCCCTTGCCTGGTCCACCCACCGCACTCCCGGGTTGGTTCATTGTTTTTCTCCTGTTTGGGGAAGGGGTCTTTTTGATGTTACTTTGGGGTGTCTGGACCCCACCCCTTGGGGAGGGGGGGCTCTCTCACAGTGCTGAGCACAGTGTTTCCACTGTGCTCATGCTCTCATTTACTCCTGGCTATTTTCTGTACTGTCCCAGTGTTGTGTGTTTATTTTACTGTATGATGAGTTAGGATGTGCTCTTAGTTGTTAGTTGGTCTGTTATGTTTTTATATTATTATTATTATTATTATTATTATTATTATTATTATTATTATGTCATTTAGTTCCTAATGTTTATGTTCTGGTTCTTTGTGACATGAGCTCTCCACCTCTTCGTCCAGGCACTCCCACCTTGTCATTATCTGGTATGCGTTGCTCCGTGTTTCATTGTAATTAGGTCAACCTGCCTACTCACGTGATCCACACCTGATGTCATTTGTTTTGATTGTTTGATTGCCTTTTTTAAAACTGCCTCTGTCATCCACTGCTTGTCGGAGTCCCACTTTGATTCATGGTTTCTGCCTGCTTATTCCTCGTCTCGTCTCTTTTGTAAGTTTTCATTTTGTGAACTGTTTGAACTTTGGTTTCTTTATTAAATATCACAAACAGCAACTCAACACTTGGGTGTCTTCTCATTACCTCAAAGGAGCAATTCATGAAATGGGCTCATTTTGCTGACAAGGTGAATGGCCTTTTTAATTTTTTGTAAAGATTTAATCATTTGAATGAAGTTTTAATAATTTATCTATTGAAAGAAAAGCTTTTTTCAGATTTTTTTCAATGATGTTTTTATTTTGATGAGATAATCATTTTTCAGTGGAAGCTGCCCATTTTTTTTATTAACCTTTACATAATTAATGATGAAGACCATGGTCTCTGTGGCAGTTGATATCTGTGGGGTATTAAATATGTCCATGAGTGTATAGTTATTAAAGTAAAATAGATACCAACTAAGTAAGGCATAATGTTGACATATAATTTTAAGAAATTTCATTCCATGTGCCCTTTTTTATTAACTTGTACCCTGCCTCTCCAATGGTGTCTGCACAATCCTCACATTAATTCATGAAGGCAGTAAACTGAAGCTGACTACAACACATTGGAGAAAAAATATGTTCCATAATAAGCTGTGATAACCACATGTTGCCATTTTAGGGCTCAGTGTTTTAAAATTCAAACCACTGTGTAATTTAAGAAAAAACCTTTTACATTCTTTCCTCCTTTGCTCCGCTTTGAATCTCTGCCATACTGAAGTCTGCCAGCCACAGCCAGAAGGCGCCGGCATTCCGCCTGTAGAGGGCACCCATGTGCCACAAATATACACTCAGCATAGATAATTATGAATCTTTTATTAATGTTTTTTTTTCTGATTCTTATGACACCCTCAAAAGAATGGCGCCCTGGGCACCTGCCCACAATGCACATATCTGAGTCCGTGACTGCTCCCTAGCCTAATTGAAGTCATCCTTCAGGTTAGTTAGCATTTTTTAACAAATTGCTTTGAAAATTTCACCCAAATTAAGATGGGTTTTACCATTAAACTGCTTTTAACTACCAATGCAGGTTCAGTCATTATCCTAGGCCTGGGGTGGGTCTAGTCACCGATTCTGGTGTTGGAGGGTGGGGGTGGGTGAAAAGATTTTGACACAAACCTGTAAGACAACGAAAGGGGTTTTTCAATATAAAAAAGGGTATAAGATACCATTTTGGGCATTGGGCCATTGGGCAGCTTGGTGGCGCAGTGAGGGCAGCTTGGTGGCTTGGTGGCACAGTGGTTAACACTGTGGCAGGACAGTAAGAAAATCATGGGATCGATTCCACCCCCCCTGACCATCAGTGACCCTTCTGGTTGGAGTTTGCATGTTCTCCCTGTGTCTGCATGGGTGTACTTCGGTTTCCTCCCACTGGTCAAAAACATGCGTTAGGTTAATTGGAGACTCTAAAGTGGCCCTGGGTGTGAATGGTGAAGGGATTGGCGCCGCACCATGGCTGCCTCATCCATCCAGGTGGATGCCCTGAATTTCCCTCTGTGGATTAATAAAATATACAAAAAATAGACAATGTATATTTGTTTTTATAGTGGATTTATAGCCACCAGAGTGCGCCTTTAAGAAAACTGTACTTCCAAGGTTGGTTTAGCAATTTATCGTTGCACCAATTTCAGACCGTAGTACTGTTTTTAAAAAGTACTACAGTCTGACCTTCATCCTCATTCTTTTCATGTCTCAACATTCGGAAATACTCATTTGTGTATAACTGGTGTCAACAGTAAAAATTCAGGTCAGTTCAGACTAAACCTCTTCAGGTATGCATATGACTTACTGCAGTCCAGACATGAGGAGTTTGCTGCATTCATTCAGCACTAAAGTCAGCAAAATCAGAAAAAGAAGAATGATGCTTGCCGTCCTTGAGAATTTTGATTTGTGTTCCGACATGAGCCACAAAGGACTATTTGTTTCTCCTGGTGCTTAGTCAAGTTGACAGTCACTGTGCCTGACATTTAGTTGGAAACAGTGATTGAATTTACTCCACACAGATGGTTGATATTTTTTTAAAAATTGAACTTGACTTAATCAAAATACATAGATATTTCTGTATCATTAAAATTCAATGAATTATATGAAACCAGTGAAAGACTTATAGTATTCAATCTATAAATCCAAAGCATGAGGGAATGCTGGGTGGATATACAGCAGGAACAAGAACACTGCTCACTTTTTTCCTTTCCTGTGATTTGCTGGCTGAATTGTTCCTTCACTCATCCATAAATATAAATCAAGTTTTTCAGGTTTAAAGACTGCGAGTATTACTGTTAAACAATGATATTCAATAGTTGTTCAAAGGGGCCTCAAACTTCCACATCTGCTTTGAATCTCTCTAAATTTTAGTTGTTTTTGATTTATTCACTCAATTTTTCCACAGTCCATTGTTCTATGAGTGTGTTCCCCTCAGGTAGTCTTTCAATATTTGTTAATTGTGAAATATGACCCAAATAAACATCCCGCATGGAGTTATTTGTTGTAAAATTTCCAAAAGAATCATGGCTCAAACATGAATGTTATTAACTGGAACATATAAACTCCCAAAGGATCCACAAACAATTTCACGACCCTCAGCAGCTTCTGAATTCAAGTAACCAAGCAACTAGATGAGCTTTCGAGTGGTAAACCTCTTACATACTATTGAAAAACAATTTCACTTTATTTTTGACAAGAGAAGGATGAAAGTGTCACTGCTAACACACAGAAGGATGAAGACAAAATTATATAATGTTTTTACTCTTAATCATATTTTTTATCTTGTCTAGCTTAAACTGGGTGATCAATGTAGCTGTCATATTAAAGATAAACAAGGTTTAGTCACATACTGCAATATGCTGTGAAATAGACTGACAAGGTCTGCATAGCATCTATTTAGCAATTAGGTGGAGTAAACCCATTACCTTTTTTAAACTCTATTGTCTGTAAGCTGTAGTGCTCTTTTTCCAAAATGATTTCCAGATGCTTCAAACAAGCAACATAACCATGCAAAGTGAAGGTATTTTAAAAATAATTACTACTGCAATCACTCTCTGTGGTGTATAATAGGAGGAAAGGGGGTACTTCTTGTCAAACTTGACAGGTCTATTGTTCTCTGTTTTGACATGTCTATTGTTCTCAAGATGAAAGGCGTGACCTTTGACCTGACTTGACCCGTGACCTGACCGAGCAAATTAATTTATTTTCTATAGGGTGAGCGTGAGAATGGAATATTTATTATATATGGATAAAAAGCCGTATTGTTTATTGAGATGAAAGGTGAATAATCTTTGACCCGTGTCGTGAGGGATTAGCGTGAGAATGGAATGTTAGTTATATATGGATAAAAAGCCGTATTGTTTATTGATAGCTCTTTCTCACATCCCAGGCTGAAAAAGCAGATCCTGCGATTCAAACACACACACACACAGTCTCTCTCTCTCTCTCTCTCTCTCTCTCTCTCTCTCTCTCTCTCTCTCTCTCTCTCTCTCTCTCTCTCTCTCTCTCACTCACACACACACACACACACACACACCAAAAATCCCCCTCCAGGTCCATTGGTCAATGAAGCAGCCGCCAGTGCCTGAAACCCTTTGTTCATCGATCAGCCAACAAACCCCCAACAGACTCATTGCCAGTCAACCACCAACAATGTGCAAGAGAACTGAAAAATATGAACAGCATTGGAATCTACTTAACCACCCACAGACAACACCTGCCAATCCGCTGAGATGCTCCAGCCTAATCAAATCTTTTAAAGACAGAGGTCTTCTCTTTTTCTCACCCCCGGGTGAAACAAGCAGATCCTGCTATTCAAACACACACACACACACACACACACACACACACACACACACACACACACACACACACACACACACACAAACCCTCTTTAAGGTTCTGGCTAATGTCTCTGTTGCTCGACAGAGCAGTCAACAGAGTGCAAGGGATGTCAAAAAGTAAGCTCGCCACAGTCGGGGGTGACTATGACAGTTCAATATCAATATATGTGAGAAAAAAGTCACAAAACCACAACGGTGGCAGGCATGGGATTCTTAACCATCCTTCCAAGTGGCACCGTGAACCAAAGCTATTGTTTTAATCTGAGATCTTGGGTTCATTCACCCCCAAAAGTTTCTTTTAAACGCTCTGTCCACCGGGGTCTATGACCTCAGGCTTAACCAACACACACACACACACACACACACACACACACACACACACACACACACACAAAAAACCCCTCTTTAAGGTTCTGGCTATTGCCTCTATTGCTCTATGGAGCAGTCAGCAGAGTACAAGAGATGTCAAAGAGTAAGCCCACCACAGTTGCAGGTGACTATGACGGTTCAATATCAATATACGTGAGAAAAAAGTCAAAAAAAGCACAACGGTAACAGGCACGGGATTCTTAACCATCCTTACAAGCGGCACTGTGAACCAAAGCTACTGTTTTATTCTGGGATCTTAGGTTCATCCATCCCTAAAAGCCTCTTTCAAACCCCTATTGTCCACGAGGTCCTGTGTGGCGCATAAGTACCACATATCTCTGTTCTGGTCAGACAAATCAGAAACACATCTTCACACCCAAAAGAACGTGACACAGGCAAAATGAGAGGTGATATCTGACTTTCAAAACTTTATAAAAAAAACTTTTTTCTATATTGTTAAAAAAATCTTTGCTCATTTTTAGAAATTATAACACTTGCAGAAATCCACTCACTGCCAAGGTACCCCGGTAAGTGTTACTCATTTTATTTTTCTAATTACTCGATTGACTTTTAATCTGTTTTTGTGACTTGTCTGTGAAAAGTGTTATACAGACAAAGCTATTATTATTATTATTTATTTTTTTAAAGCATTTATTTCATAATTTGTCTCAAAGTCAGAACCGGTTTTAAGCCATGTTTTGTCTGTCTTTAAAGTTATTCCTGCTCAAATGGAGGGGGTTAACTTTACCCTCTTGGACACAAGTTTGTTCCTTCTCCTCTACCTACCAACCACTATTGCATTTATAAACATTACAGTTGCTGAAAAGAAATGTACTTACACATTTCAAGGAGGGTGAGAATAGGCAGTGGTCCGATGACGAAAACAGTCTGGTGGACTTTTTGGATGAGATTTGACGTACCGAAGACGATTCGGCGGTTTTAACAGGGCCCAAACAGCATGGGACCAATGTGGGACGTCCTGCAACCCTTCGTCAAACGGCTGCTCCACCACTGAATAACACCAGGCCTCCTGCGCCACAGAATTCAGCCATGTTTACTGAACCAGTAGCCGGTATTCAATTCAATTCAATTCAATTCAATTCAATTCAACTTTATTTATATAGCGCCATTTCACAACAACAGTCATCTCATAGCACTATCAACTGTAGGGGGAATCCCCACAGTTGCAGAAAGACCCCAGCAATCAGGCGATCCCCTGTGAGCAAGCACTTGGCGACGGTGGAGAGGAAAAACTCCCTTTTAACAGGAAGAAACCTCCAGCAGAACCAGGCTCAGGGAGGGGCAGTCATCTGCTGCGACTGGCTGGGGGGTGAGGGGATAGAGAAGAAGAAAAGAACAGACATGTAGAGAGCAAACAGCACGATGGGGACTCAATCTATGGGAGAGAACAAACAAATGTTAATGACCAGCAAAAAAAAATATTTCATTGAGAGTGAGAAAAGGAGTGAGGCCCAGTGCATTACTGGAGGTCCCCCGGCTGACTAAACCTATTAGCAGCATAACTAAGGGAGGGTTCAGAAACACATGATCCCTCCCTAATTGTAGGCTATATCAAAAAGGTAGGTTTTAGCCCTATTCTTAAAAACAGAGATCGAGTCAGACTCCCGAATCCAGATTGGCAGCTGGTTCCACAGGAGAGGAGCTTGATAACTGAAGGCTCTGCCTCCCATTGTACTTTTGGAGATTCTAGGTATTACACGTAATCCTGCATTTTGGGAGCGTAGTGCTCTGTTAGGATAATACGGTAGTATCAGATCTTTTAAATAAAAAGGAGCCTGATTGTTTAGAGCTTTGTAAGTAAGAAGAAGGATTTTAAACTTAATTCTAAACTCTATGGGAAGCCAATGAAGGGAAGCCAGAACCGGAGAGATATGATCTCTCTTTCTAGTACCTGTTAAAACTCTTGCTGCAGCATTTTGGATCAGCTGAAGACTTTTTAAAGATGTTTTAGGACAGTCTGATAATAAAGAATTACAATAATCTAATCTTGAGCTAACAAAAGCGTGGATCAGTTTCTCAGCATCACTCTGAGACAAGATGCTCCTAATCTTGGCAATATTACGCAAATGGCGTAATATTGCGCACGGTGGCGCAGTGGTTTAGCACTGCGGCAGCACAGTTTACCCTCGGCCGGGGGATCGCGGGGATCGTGAGATCATGGGTTCGATCCCAGCCCCCGACCAACAGTGAGCTGTGTGGAGTTTGCATGTTCTCCCCGTGTTGCGTGGGTTTACTCTGGGATTTCTCCGGTTTCCTCCCGCATACCAAAAACATGTAGGTTTAGGGTGCTCGCGCACGCAGCAACCGGCAGCCGGTGGCTTGTCACCAGACTGCAAACCAAATCTACCTACGGGTACAAATAAGTAACAAAAAAAAAATATATATATAGAAGGCAGTCTAAGAAACAAATTTAATATGTGAATTGAAGGTCAGATCTTGATCAAAAATAATTCCAAGGTTCCTCACAGAGCTATTAAGAGAAAGAGTAACAGCATCTAAACTGAAAGTTTGATTTGGAAAGGTATTTCTAAGGTTTTCTGGACCAACAAGAATGACTTCAGTCTTATCTGAATTTAATAGCAGGAAATTACAAGTCATCCAAGCTTTGATTTCCTTAAGACAGGCTTCTAACTTGGCTAATTGATTACTATCATCTGGCTTCAATGACAGGTATAATTGTGTGTCATCTGCATAACAATGAAAATGTATATAGTGCTTTCTAATAATGTTGCCTAACGGAAACATATATAAACTAAAAAGAGTAGGGCCTAGCACAGATCCCTGTGGAACTCCATGACTAAGCTTTGAGTTGAAAGAAAACTCATTATTTACATGAACAAACTGGAACCTATCAGATAAATAAGATCTAAACCACTGCAACGAAGTTCCATTAAGTCCAACACAGTGTTCTAATCTATCAAGTAGAATATTATGATCGATAGTATCAAAAGCTGCACTAAGGACAAGTACAGAAACCAGTCCATTATCAGATGCAATGAGGAGGTCGTTAGTGACCTTTGCTAAGGCTGTTTCAGTACTATGATGGATTCTAAACCCAGATTGAAACTCTTCAAGTAAACCATTTCCCTGCAGGTGGTCAAATAATTGTGTAGCAACAACTCTTTCTAAGATTTTTGAAATGAAAGGGAGATTAGAGATTGGTCTATAGTTAGCTAAAGCTCCTGGATCTAACGTTGGCTTTTTGAGTAAGGGTTTAATTACAGCCGTTTTAAAAGCCTGCGGTACATGGCCTAAAGTTAATGAAGAATTGATTATATGAAGAATAACGCTACCAATAAGTGGGAAGACTTCTTTAAATAACCTGGTAGGAATAGGGTCTAAAAGACAAGTTGAAGGTTTGGATGAGGAAACTATTTTGTCTAACTCACAAAGGTCGATTGGAGTAAACTCATCAAGACAGACATCAGTTGAAGGAGTTGTAGTAGTTACAGTATTTAAGTTAACTGTGGGAAGAATCTGATTGATTTTATATCTGATGGATGAAATTTTATTATTGAAAAAGTTCATAAAGTCCTGACTAGTAAGCTCTAAGGGAATGCTAGGATTGACAGAGTCCTGACTCTTTGTCAACCTGGCTACAGTGCTGAAAAGAAACCTGGGGTTATTCTTGTTCTCTTCTATTAATGCAGAATAATAACTCGTTCTAGCTTTTCTAAGAGATTTTTTATAAATTAAAAGATGATTTCTCCAAGCTAAATAGATTTCATCTAAATTAGTGGAGCGCCATTTTCTTTCTAATTGACGAGTCTTCTGTTTTAAGCTACAAGTTTCTGTGTTGAACCAAGGAGTTAGAAATCTCTGATTAGACTTTTTCTTTTTTAAGTCGGCCACCAAGTGATGAGTAGAATTTCCTACTTTCTGAGAAAACCCAATCGAGTCTAATATTGAATTAAATGCCACATTAAGGCAGTCACTCTCTATATCCACATGTATATTAAAGTCCCCTACTATAATTATTCTATCAGATGTAGAGTGAATTGCCTATAAAATATTTGTCATAAGGTACAGGAATTATTTATTTTATTTAATAGTGGGTGTGAAAGGGGGCGGAGTTAAACCATCACTTCTACACCCGCTAAATTAAATAAAAGCACTCGTAAAAGGGGCACCAGTCCTAACAGACAATAATATTAACTTTAATTGTAATTAATTTTGTACCTTAAATTACTTAATGAATCAGTCTCAAAGTTTCAGTGAGTTTTTGTCCTGCCGTGATTAGGAAACCTGTATATGCGAAAGGAAAATGCTTCAACTGCTCTTATTCACTCTTTTATTAAACTCATTCAGTTTACATGGCATAGCATTCAAATGATGAATAAACAGATTCAGATGATGACAGCGTAAAATATCACATCAACTGATATTGGGTTCCTGAACATAAAATCCAGCGTTACACCTCTGCAGAACCAAGGAGAAACTAGACTTATGTTTCAACGGTAAATGAGGCTGGAATGTTTTAACAAAACAACGCAATTTTATGGGGAAAATTCATAAGCTAATTATCTAAAAAAAATGACTCCTGAATTAATCTACAAAAATTTAAGGGCAGTTACTTAAAAATGACTAAGAGTTTTCCTTCAGTTTACAGTTCTATCCTGTGGCTGAGAGACTAATTGAGCCCTGAAATACGGGCCATATTCAATTGTAATTTAATTGTTAGGACATCACGTTTTAACCCAGCAGATAGGAGAAATAAGAGTTTCACTCACACAACGGCCGTTGGTCCACGTTTCAGCGGGTCGATACCGGCCGAGTTGGGAGTTAGGACGTCGGAGGAAGCAGCTGCTGCGATGCCTCCTCACAGCCGTGGAAGTGTAAACTCAGCTGGGGGCCCTTCAAAGAGACACTTGCAGCCGTGGGTGGTTTGTCTCAGGGCGGCGTGAAAAGTCCTTGGAAAAGAATCCAAATTTTGAGGTCTCTTGTAGCGGGATCGACCCAAAAGAAAACTGAAGGAAAATCTTCTCAGTCTCTGTTCACTTTAAACTAGGCAAATTAAAGGTCCACTTTAATGGCGTGAAAAGTCATGAAAAAAAAATATTAGAAAAACATTTACTAGGATAAGAATGGCTTCTGAGGTGAAGGAAAAAGTTTGAGAATTTGATTCACTAAAAGGGACGAGCTCTAAAGAAAAATGGTTTCTCCTCAGTTTCCAGAATATAAGGAAAGACTTGACAAACACACAGAGAATAAAATAAAACTTCACAGGGCCTTGAAACAGTGGAATAAAATCTTCTTCTGAGATCTAGATTACTATTCTGCTTCTTTAATCTTAATTTAGTTCCTAATCTTTCTCAAAATCTCTTTCTTTCTTCTTTCTGTGTTTCTAATTCTTAATCTTATCTTGCTACTTGTTACATTGTTACTTTACTTCTAGCTAATCTTCCTGCCTGTTCCTTTTTCTACCCTTTTTCTACTGTGCTGATCTCTGACTCTTTTTCTAACTAAACTCAAATCTAACTTCTCTCTTTTAAAGTTACCTCACCGGGTCGTAAAACTGATGATGTTTGTCGCAAGAAGACCAATCGGCTTTTTCAGAAGCAGTTTGAAATGGCTGCTATCCAATGTGAGAACACTTCTTTGTTTGAGAGCAGCCAATCAAATGAAGACACCATCCCATGAAATTTCAGAGGGAAAATCAACACTCAGTCAGTTCTTATGAAATAAATGCTCAATATAAAATCTAACTAAATTAAATGACTTGGCTAATATTTTGGTGATCATGCATTTATATCACTACTCCAATATGTGTTTGAATAACACTCATGAATATAACATTTCTTATACATAATTATAATACATGCATTCACATTTAGATCCAAAATGCAGCAAAACATGCAGCAAACCATGGTTGGTGATAAAAGAGGGATGATTTTCAGTGTCCTTAGGATCCAGAGGATAAGCTGAAAGAAACTTAATATTTAGAACAAATTAAAAGTCATACTACATACTGAAAACACATTCCGTAGGTATCCGCTAGGAGGTACTGTTGAGCTGTAGATGATTTCCTTTAGTATCTGGGCAAAGGTACCTGGACAGCATCGGCTATAAACCCGTCAGATTAAGTGGTTTATGACTCTTTTAAGAACATTGGTTTCCTGTGAAAAGGTACGTTATCAAATGCAGTGTTCACGTTGAGAGGTCTGGTCTCCTGAGTTTTATGTTCCTTTGAGCCTTTAAAAGCAAATTCTGATCCTTACAATCTTTGCAAGAGGCAACTGTTTACATTGGGGTCCTGGGAAAGCAAGCATCTTTGGTCAGGCCCGGAAGAGGCCTGGCATGAGTCGACATAAAAGCCAGTGATATTCCTGAAAAGGCAGAAAAGTGATATTCCTGTGTAATGAATAAAATGAAATTCCTGTAAACTGAAGAAAAGTGATCTTCTGTCTTGGTTTTGAGGAGACGATGATGCTACACAGATTTCAGCACTAAATCAGCTAAGAAATCAGCAAATTCGGATAAAAATTCTGAGTAGATTGATGGGGGACGATAAACTATGGCAAATAAAATTGGGTTTAACCTAAAATTGCTAAAGTGCCCAATACTGAAGACCAGGCCCTCAAAGGAATTATAACATGTTTTTTGCTTTACATTAACTAGTAATTTGGAATGGTAAATTGTTGCTACTCCTCCTCCACGACCAGAACTTCTGGGATTTTGACAGTTTAAATAACCAGAGGGAGTTGATTCATTTAAACCAACATAATCCTCTTGCCCTAACCAAGTCTCTGTAAGGGAAATTAAATCAGTCTGATGATCAATTAACAGATCATGGACTAACAGAGACTTGGGAGTTAGAGACCTAATATTTAATAAACCACATTTAATTTTTAAATTATGAGGAGGAACAGAGGCCAAATCATTCAATTTAGAGGCTTTATGTTTAATTTGAGTTT
Organism: Pholidichthys leucotaenia; assembly: GCA_020510985.1. NCBI lineage: Eukaryota > Metazoa > Chordata > Actinopteri > Cichliformes > Pholidichthyidae > Pholidichthys > Pholidichthys leucotaenia. The sequence continues at coordinate 118,903,036 of CM035848.1, read as the reverse complement.
TACCAATATTTTGCTTAATCACTTTGGGATGCTTATATATTATATTTTTATTTACTTTGGAGGGAGCAGACAAGGGTTTTCCCCAAAAAGAGCTCCAATTGTCAATGTAGTCCACATCATTTTTAGGACACCACACAGACAGCCAGCGGTTCAAGGATGACGAGCAGCTAAACATGTCATCACTGGTCAGATTGGGGAGGGGCCCAGAGAATACTAAAGTGGCAGACATCGTTTTTGCAAAGTCACACACCGATTCTACATTAAGTTTCAGAAATATTCAGCCGGTGGACAGATCGGTTGGGAACATTTCGGCGACCAAGGGTAAACAACCAGCACGGCAGAGAGACAGACCGACCCTGGTACAGACCGACCCTGGTACTGACCGACGCTACAGCGCATGGTTCCGGTAAGCTCCTCCTATTTTCAAAAAAAAAACTTTTCATTGAACCAATATGAACGTTGTTCCCCAAAAAAACAAGTTTAAACGAGCGTTACGATGTTCACGGGTGATAGCGTCACCCTTCGATCATGTGGCAGGTCGCTATTGGTCCTCTCACGACATCACAGGGTGATGACGTAAACATGCCCCACAGGGTCATGTATAGGTGGATGGTGCCATCTTGTGGTGAACTTGTGCTTTTAAATGGTGTAAACCGCATTATGGTTTTTGAATGTGAAATAAAGTTATTATTATCCTGCAGAATACCAGCCAAGGCCTTCAACATCGACTGGAGAGGGTGGGGCTCCCGACACCATTCATCCATCTTTGGGTTTGGGTGTTCGGAGCAGAATGATGCACCTTCGTAAAAAGACGATGTTGGTGAAACTTTCGCCTTATGGTATATACTTACAGACCCGCATTCTGTATCATTATTAAACCCCCGAGCCCGTCATCATTTGTACCTGCATCATTCACCCATAGATGTTGGTGCAGCGGAGCATGTGATATTGAGGAGAAGAAGGAGGGGGACCACACTGACTGACGATGTGAGATGAATGATTAAAGGTGTGTAATTAAAAATACAATTTAAAATGACTGTCTTGCTTGGGAGATAATTCACCCTCTTGAAACAAGAATAAAAAATTAAATTTGTATTTTCTTACTTTTAACATGTTTTCATGATTAACTGTATGATCTATTCACCACTTTGGCCAACCGAGGCTGTTTTAAATGTGGATATATAATAAACTGCCATGTTTGCCCCTTCGGGGCAGAGAGAATGTACCCAGGTGCTGAACTGCGAGCTTATGAGGTTTATTCACAAAAACAACAAACATAAAGTTCGACAAGAGACTCAAAATAACAATGAAGGAAAAACTTACAAGGGTTGGACGCCAGAGCAGAGACAGGGCTCTGACGTGGATAGGAGAGGCTTGAATTCAGCCTGATGAGATGTGGCAGCAGCAATGAAACTGAACAATAGTTTCCCTTAAAAAGGGATAAAAACCCATCACATAACAAATAACAGGTGTGGGTTCACCTGAGTGAGCCAAAGAAAAAAATGAGTGAAAATGAGATCAGCTGAGAGAGGTGAGGGAGGAGCAGCTGGACTGACAACTTGATGGGCGACACCCCCTGCAGAGCACAAACCCAGAAACATCGCCTGACAGCTGTCAACCCAGAGAAACACACCATAGAATGCATACGAAGAACAAACATAATCAATACAGATTGATAATTCACTACAAATAAACAAGAAACAGAACTGAATCAAAACAGAAACATAAAAAACAATAATGAAACACAAGGGCAAAAAATACAACAAATATATACATAAATGCAGAGAAGGAGCCACAAAGCTGAGTCTGGCAGAAGATCCAGAACTCAGCACATGACAGAGCCCCCCTCCCCCAGAGAGGTGGAGCCCAGACACCCCAAGGTAACACCAACCGAAAAAGAAAAAAACCCTGTCCCTCCCAGCAGGGGTACAACAACAACCCACCCAGGGTGAGTGGTGGGGGAAACAGGCTAGGAGGGAATGACCAAAAATCCTGGTCAGGGCAAACACCAGTCAAAACTCATAGATTTAGGCCACCTGGACCAAAGCACTGGAAGATTCAGGTGAGCGACCAAATCCCAGGCCTGGCGGACGGCAAGATGGAACGAGTCAGGTGGTCTGCCAGAGAACATAGGCCACCTAACCCGACGGCTCAGTCCGTTAGGCAGTCAACCAGGGTTTTTCAGCCGCCCGAACCATAAGGCTGGCCCAGGGGGCGGCTGTCCAGGAGGAGCCAGAGGAACCAGGATGGCGTCCAACACTGGAGGGGGAACCGTGACGGCATCTGACAGAGGAGAAAGGGGAACCACTACGACGTCCTTGGTCTGGTTGATAGCGCCCGCGGTGGCTCCAGGCTGGAGCACTGCAGCACCCGCCGTGGCTCAGGACTGGAGCATTGCGGCACCCGTGGTGGCTCCAGGCTGGAGCATTGCAGCACCAGCAGTGGCTCTGGGCTGGAGCTCTGCAGCACCCACGGTGGCTCCGGGCTGGAGTTCTGCATCACCCGCAGTGGCTCTGGGCTGGAGCTCTGCAGCACCCTCAGTGGACCCCAGGCTGAAGCGTAGCACCCATGGCAGGCCTAGGCCGAAACGCAGCACCCACACTGGATTAATATTAGGGCGCAGCGCCCATGAGGGTCCCGGCCAAGACGCAGCACCCACAGAGACTCGGACCGAGGAGGGACCCACACAACAGCCTTGGGCAGAAGGGGAGCTGCACCAGCAAGGACCTCAGCAGGGGGAGCTGGACCCACGATGACTTCAGGTGGTGAGTCTGGAACCATGGAGACATCTGGGTTGGATGGATCTTCCCTGGCAACCCTGGGAGGAGGCTCAGAAATAACACAGAGAGAAACAGAGTCAGCGTCGCCGGCAGCAGTGGAGCCCAGTGAGGTGAGCTCAGGTGCAGCTGGTGGCTGCATCCTGGCTCTCCTCACCAAGAGCCAGGCAAGATTTCTCTAAGACAGTAAAGAGAAAAACAAGGGAGAGCACTTGCCTGAGCTTGAGCTCCACCGCCATCCAGGACTCTGTCGATTCAGACGATGATGACATCTCGGGCCCAGTCTCAGAGAGGTCCAGATCAGTGACTGACTCTGCTGCAGAGGCATGATGGTAGTTGCAGTCAGGATGCCCCCAGGCGGTGTGACCCACACAGATGGCTCATCTGACGTGGCAGCTGGGGGTTGGCTCACCACTGGCACTGGAATTGGGTCGTCCAGGGCCACAGGCTACTCCATCATTTGGCGGTTCTGTTCCGTGGCCAGCGGACATTCAGGAACCAAGGAAGAGGACACGGAGAGAGTTTGTGAGCAGTTAATTGCTGCACTAGGTGGGGAGAGCTCAGGGGACTGTGTTTCCTGAGCCTCCCTACCAGGATTTAAGCAAGGCATATCATCATAAATAGAAGGAGAATAAAATGACACTTGCCTGTTCTCCCAGTCTTTGATGTTATATGCTGTAGTGGTTGAATAGTCATCCCTTTCTGTGGCTCTGCTGGGCATGGGCCCCTCTGAGGAGTGTGGAGGAGCCACACCAGCAGTCAGGGAGATGGGCAGAGCCAGGGAACCCATGGAGGACCTCTCGGCAGCAAAAGAGGACACCAAGGTTGAGTGGGGAACAGCAGCTGCAGAGCGGCGAGAAGCTGAAGATCCAACCAGGGAAAAAGGAGCCGTAGGTTGCACTGCTGAGGGAGGCTTCAGTTTCAGTGCCGCGGAGATGGCTGTCATAGAGGCAGGAGGCTTTGTCCGGCGGTCCAAAGCAGGATGGCACTGCATTGGTGGTTGTGATGGTGAGGCTGGAGCTGGCAATCCAGGAGAAGGAAAGGACTTCTGCCAGATGGTGTGCTTCCACGACGGCTTCAGTCTAGCGGGGAACGGCCCCATCATCAGCCCGGGGAATGATTGCTGGTGTGTGGTGACTGTGGACATCAGTCCCGCATATTGCGGGTATTTCCAGAGGCTGGGGTGTGCCTCCAGAATTCCCATAGCTCCATACAAGCTATCCCAGGTTTTCTTAGGACCGCAGCCAGCGAGAGCTTCATCCACAAAACTCTGAATAAAGTCCTCCGCCCATTCTTCTTCCAGGGTTGTTGACCCCGCTGCCAGTCTTCCTTTCTCGGATGAGCGAGGCTGGCCAGTCGAGGACATAAGGAGCTCCAAAGTCCAGGTGAGCAAAAAGAGAAAACAAAAAAGATTCACAAGCTCACAGAAGCTGGGTTCTTAAATGGCTGCTGCCAACTGTCATGTTTGCCCCTTTGGGGCAGAGAGAATGAACCCAGGCACTGAATTGCGAGTTTATGAGGTTTATTCACAAAAACAACAAACATAAATTTCGACAAGATACTCAAAATAACAATGAAGGAAAAACTTACAAGAGTTGGATGCCAGAGTAGAGACAGGGCTCTGACGTGGATAGGAGAGGCTTGAATTCAGCCTGAAGAGATGTGGCAGCAGCAATGAAAATGAACAACAGTTTCCCTTAAATAGGGATAAAAACCCATCACATAACAAGTAACAGGTGTGGGTTCACCTGAGTGAGCCAAAGGAAATAATGAGTGATAATGAGATCAGCTGAGAGAAGTGAGGGAGCAGCGGCTGGACTGACAACTTGACAGGCGACACCCCCTGCAGAGCACAAGCCCGGAAACATCGCCCGTCAGCTGTCAACCCAGAGAAATGCACCACAGAACGCATACGAAGAACAAACATAATCAATACAGACTGATAATTCACTACAAATAAACAAGAGACAGAACTGGAGTCAAAAACAGAAACATAAAAAGCAATAATGAAACTCAAGGGCAAAAAATACAACAAATATACATAAATGCAGAGAAGGAGCCACAAAGCTGAGTCTGGCAGAAGATCCACAACTCAGCACGTGACATAAACTTTGGTCACCCAACAACATGACTTAAAATATACATATGTATATATCTACATATTATTCCATCTAGCTACAATGCTCCGCACTGTGTGTGTTTATATATTTATATATTTATTCCACCTAGCTGCAATGCTCCGTACTGTGGGTGTTTATATATCTACATATTTATTCCATCTAGCTACAATGCTCTGCACTGTGTGTCTGTATATATATATATTTATAGTAATATGTACATATGTACAGTGGGGAAAAAAGTATTTAGTCAGCCACCAACTGTGCAAGTTCTCCCACTTAAAAGATGAGAGAGGTCTCCAATTTTCATCATAGGTATACCTCAACTATGAGAGACAAAATGAGAAAAAAAAAAATCCAGAAAATCACATTGAAGGATTTTTAATGAATTAATTGGTAAATTCCTCAGTAAAATAAGTATTTGGTCACCTACAAACAAGCAAGATTTCTGGCTCTCACAGACCTCTAACTTCTTCTTTAAGAGTCTCCTCTGTCCTCCACTCGTTACCTGTATTAATGGCACCTGTTTGAACTTGTTATCAGTATAAAAGACACCTGTCCACAACCTCAAACAGTCAGACTCCAAACTCCACTATGGCCAAGATCAAAGAGCTGTCAAAGGACACCACAAACAAAATTGTAGACCTGCACCAGGCTGGGAAGACTGAATCTGCAATAGGTAAGCAGCTTGGTGTGAAGAAATCAACTGTGGAAGCAATTATTAGAAAATGGAAGACATACAAGACCACTGATAATCTCCCTCCATCTGGGGCTCCACGCAAGATCTCACCCCGTGGGATCAAAATTATCACGAGAACGGGCAAAAATCCCAGAACCACATGGGGAGACCTAGTGAATGACCTGCAGAGAGCTGAGACCAAAGTAACAAAGGCTACATCAGAAACACACTACGCCGCCAGGCACTCAAATCCTGCAGTGCCAGATGTGTCCCCCTGCTTAAGCCAGTACATGTCCAGGCCCGTTTGAAGTTTGCTAGAGAGCATTTGGATGATCCAGAAGAGGATTGGGAGAATGTCATATGGTCAGATGAAACCAAAATAGAACTTTTTGGTAAAAACTCAACTTGTCGTGTTTGGAGGAGAAAGAACACCATACCTACTGTGAAGCATGGGGGTGGAAACATCATACTTTGGGGCTGTTTTTCTGCAAAGGGACCAGGACGACTGATCCGTGTAAAGGAAAGAATGAATGGGGCCATGTATCGTGAGATTTTGAGTGAAAACCTCCTTCCACCAACAAGGGCATTGAAGATGAAATGTGGCTGGGTCTTTCAGTATGACAATGATCCCAAACACACTGCCCGGGCAACGAAGGAGTGGCTTCGTAAGAAGCATTTCAAGGTCCTGGAGTGGCCTAGCCAGTCTCCAGATCTCAACTCCATAGAAAATCTTTGGAGGGAGTTGAAAGTCTGTGTTGCCCAACGACAGCCCCAAAACATCACTGCTCTACAAAATACCAGCAACAGTGTGTGAAAACCTTGTGAAAACTTACAGAAAACGTTTGACCTCTGTCATTGCCAACAAAAGGTATATAACAAAGTATTGAGATGAACTTTTGTTATTGACCAAATACTTATTTTACAGAGGAATTTACCAATTAATTCATTAAAAATCCTTCAATGTGATTTTCTGGATTTTTTTTTTCTTATTTTGTCTCTCATAGTTGAGGTATACCTATGATGAAAATTGGAGACCTCTCTCATCTTTTAAGTGGGGGAACTTGCGCAATTGGTGTCTGACTAAATACTTTTTTACCCCACTGTATATTAGCTGCTCTTGCTTTTTTTTTTCTTGCCTTCTGATTGTTGCTCTGAGTGTTGCTATCCCTGTGCTGTTGCAATCCTGGAATTTCCCCACTGTGGGACTAATAAAGGCTTATCTTATCTTATCTTATCTTATCTTATCTTATGTACTTACAAAACTACAATGAGTAACATTGCTTTTTTTACCCATTTGTCATGGTTTGCAGAATTAAACCAAACACCGAATCCAGCCATGATCTCAGAACCTGAAGAGTTTTTCACCTACTTGTTTTCGGGTAAGTACAAGGTTGAATATGTTAATGTTCTGGACAACGACAAAGCTCTGCTTAGGTGGAAGTATAACAATCATTACATCCAACCCCCCAGTAAAACTAAAAACATCTGTATAGCCGCCTTTACCACAGCCCACACGCGTCTGAAGCTGTAAGGTTATCTGGAGAAACTGCAAGAGAGGGTTCTTTACATCGACACAGATAGTTTAATTTATGTGGTAAACAACGGTGAGACACCTCTGGAGTCGGGTAATTATCTGGGGGATTTGATGGATGAATTGGACGGCGATACCATTCAGGAATTTGTATCTACAGGTCCCAAGAGTTACACCTACCAAACAAGGAACAAAAAGAAGGTCGTCATGAAGGTCAAAGGTATCACACAAACCCAATCATGTTGTGAGCGTGTCAGTTTTGACAGCGTCAGAGATTTGGTGGAGGATTACCTGACAAATTCAGGAGAGAGAGTGATTGAGACGCCGCAATACAGCATAGGACGTGATTAAAGGGGGTTTGTATTGAGAAACTTTTCAATTCAGAAAATATTCAGAGTTGTGTATGATAAAAGACGTCTCTTTAGGGACGGGACCACTCTGTCTTTTGGTTATTAGATTTTTTTGAGGAAAAAAAATGTCACATCTTACCCAGATGGAGAAGATTGATTTTGACCCTAGATTCACCTTTCCATTTTCATGTTTGGGGGTGGGACCGAGCAGTTGTGGCAAGACTTGTTTTGTTTCAAAGGTACTGGAAGACTGTGAACATATTGTAAACATTGTACCTGAAAACATTATATGGATTTATTTGCGTCATCAACCTATGTACAGCGAACTGCAGAAGATGAATAAAAAAATCAAATTTGTTGAAGGACTCCTTGATTCTTTTGAAGATGAAAACCTGTTCTCTCCCAATCAGAAACACTTGATTATTCTGGATGATGTTATTTTTCAAGCCTCCGACCATCCTGAAATAGTAAGAATTTTTACTTAGTATCGGCATCATAGAAACATGAGCATCATGATGTTGACTCAAAATGTGCTCTACCAGGGTAAACACAGTTGCACCATTAGTTTGAACAGCAATTATCTGGTGATGTTTAAAAACCCACGGGATAAACTACAACTAGATATATTAGCTCATTAAATCTTTCCATCACAAAAGACCTTCTTCCTAGAGAGTTTTGAAGACGCCACCAGAGATCCCCACAACTATTTAATAGTAGACCTCACACCCTCCTGTCCAGGACAATACAGGCTGAGGACGGGTATACTTCCTAACGAGAGGTTGACCATCTATGTGCCCAAAACATCCGCCTAATTTATCATGTCTGCGCGTATGAAGAGGAACGCAATCTTACTCACGGCGCTGTACCACGCCTCACCCAAAAAGTGCAGGGATATTCTCATTCACAGCTCTCCCGACTTTAGTCAGACATTGTGCGAGATCACTCTGAATCTTTTAAAAGGGAACATTCCATTGTCTGATTGTCAGTTCAAGAAACTAAAAAGGCCAAAAAATTATCAGACTGTTGGCTGATAAGAAAACTAGTTTAAAACGCAAACACCAGGTTCTGAAAAAACAGCCGGGTAGTTTTCTATTGCCTCTGCTATCCGCTGTGGTGTCCATGATCAGGGATCTTATCGGTGGACTGGTGGGAAGAAATTTTAAAAAGAGATGACTTTGAAGAAGGTGCCGAAGACGTTTCTGTTTACACCCCAACAGTTAAACCGTCCGAACCAACAACTGTCAGAGAAAATGCAGAGGATGATTTGGATTCCAGAATGAGAGCTGCATTAAATGAACCATGATTGAGTACTTATGAAAAAATTAAAAAGTACGGCACTTTACTGCAGAGATTCCTCGCGGTCATGAAACAGGATCATAACGAGTGACAACGAGTAACGCTGACTCTGCAGCGGGAGCCTGACCATCTACCCCTATCCGGTGTCGGCGGGGCTGGTGAGAGCGAGCATGCTCGTGCCTCATCTCCCGATGGTGCCTGCACATTATCCTCCACGGGTGCTCCCGCATCATCCAGCGGCATGCGTGACGGTTTAGATTTTGACATTACGGTTGAAGAGGTTCTGCAAACCCTCCCCACACGTGATTGTAAGAACGTTGAATACATCCTCAGGAAGTTGCCCCAGAGTTATAAGGGGTGGATTTCAAAGGGAGAATTTGTTTATAAGGGCGAGGAGTTGAAAGGGTCTCATATGATTGATTTATTCAAACACCTCTCACTCCCTTATAAAAAACATCAACTACCGGTGCCTGCGGGGTGGTCAAAATTTTTAAACACTCTGTCAGAACTCAATATTCCTTTATATTCCTTTATCAGATGTGAGCAACCCACAAGCGCGTGATCAGTATTGACTTCTTAAGACAAATACAAGCGACACTGCCGATGTGGGTTTTGAAAAACCTCGAGACGTACACAATACCAGAGAGAAAAAGAAGAAACTTCGGGTCTCCCCAACCTGGATTATATCCCGTGAGAAAGAAGAGTCTGAATTTGAGACTAGAACGCGAAGGAATAGGAGACAAAAGAAACTCTCTCCCCAATGGACCACACCTTAAGAAGAGAAATTTGAGATTAGATATAGTTGTAAACCACACCTTTTCTGTCTTTTAACAATAAAACGTTTATTAATCATACTTTTCAAGCGTACAGTCTTTTTTCTTTCAAATAAAAACACAAAAAGTGTAATTATTGACAGTATTAGTAACATAGTTGTCAAACATACACTCCAGACTTTATCCTAAGTTTCTACGCAAGACAGTTTTTAAAGAGTTGTAAGGAACAACACCCCTGTTTATGGGGGGTACCGATTTTATTTTTGGTACAATCTTGATATTTTCTCACAAAATTGTACACCATCAGGTCATTTTTCATCACATCTTTGTCGTACAATGACAGTACATGTTCAAAAGATAACATGTCTGACGTGCGAGGTAATAGATGCAGTGTTGACCACAAGTCGTTGATAGTTGATGCTGTAACTGAGCATTGTGGTACTTGATGTTTTGTGAACGCTTCTCCAAGAACTTTAAGATGCTGTTGGGATAGTGAAAAAAATTGGGCGGGAGCCCGTAAGAATCAAAAAAGGTGGCTTCACCATCTTTTTCCATGGTGATAGCTAACCAGTGCTCTCCGGGCATGTGTGCGGGGTGTGTGTTGATGACAAAGTAGGCGGGGGGTCTAAAGGCAGGGGTCAACAATGGCAGCTGATGAGAGGACCACACCCCATAAAACACACCCCCAGCAGACGATGCAGAAGACTCTCCAGTTGAATATTATTCGTGTTCCTAGTAATAGTCCACCAGCACTTCTCTTTTAGAGTTAACTTCCAGAATAGAATCGTAATAGGCGTAGACTATCAGCGTCATGGTGTGGGGCAGGGCTGTTCTAAATCTCATCTCCAGTCTTAAAATTACCATTCGAGAGGGTGGACAGGGTATCGTCATCCTCCCCCGGGGCGAGATTAAACACAAACAGGGTGTACCTGTTGTTAAATTCTTCTCTGTCGATACTGAGAGGTAGATCTTTAAGATGTCTCCCCGTTGCCAGGAATATGCTGTAAAATTCCCTTACAGACAGTTGGTTATTAAACTGAGGTTGGAAAGCCTTGGCTGGGATCTGTCGACCGTCCTGACAGTGAGTCAGATATTCCACATCATTGTGAATAAAACTGAAAGGTGATAGGTCTCTTCTCCCCATGAAAGCCTTGTGACGCACCATACCCAGAACCACGTATTTGGAAATGGCCCCCAGAAACAGATTCTCCTGGTTGCACATCCTAGAATTTTGCGAGATGGAGTATGTTTTTACATTGAGGTGTGAGAGGGGGTAGAGTGCATTGCTTTTTATTAGGGCTGCGGCATAGCCTAATCTGACCGTGGGGGACACAGACACTTTTTTAACAAATAGAGAGGCCTCCAATATTTTCAAATGGAAAGTGGTATTGTGGGCTCCCGTGAGACAGAAAGCATCATTGGTGCAGGTTAGTTTGATTCTCAAATCGACAGAGTTCAGGAAGAGCCTCTCGCAAAAAAATATGTTCCCGTGAAGAGGACCGAGCAGGTGCACTTCACAAGAATTGACAGTGAAACGGGTTCTTTTATTTAACCCCACATAAGGGCCATCCACGGTCTCGATAGAGTTTACAGCTCCGGCCATATTTTTGAAAAAAGACCGGTGTTAAACTGGCTCTTGAGAGAGTTGTCGGAATAGTTCAGTATCGTCTTGTGGAAATGTGAAAATGACGAGGCAGAGTTTATCTCACGAGTCAGGTTTATTCACATCTTCCAACATCAGCAAAGCAGAAAAAAAGAGGAAAAACACAGACATTCGTCCTTTATATATCCAGGACCTTCAAAGCTCACAGTCACATTGCATTTAATCACAAGTAAAAATGCATCTTCTTTTAAATCTTATAACATCCTCCTCATAGTCTCTGGCAGACCAGGAAATCCCCCAAGGCCGTCTCTTGCATACCAAAGACTAAATTTTCACATCCTCCTGTTATCTCCAAGGAGACCCAGTTCTTTGTTCTCTCTGAGATGTGAAGCTTAAAGTGATACACATGTGGCCCACAGTCTCAATTAAGGCTTGGTAGGGATGTGTGGCGCCGGATTGCAAAATCAATCTATCTCCCAGGATTACGTCGCATTGACTGAAAACTGTATTTAAACGGTAATTGATGAGGCCCACTGCAGCGTCATCCGCCAAGTTCATACCGTCCGCATTGGTAATTTTCACACGGAGGTGCAGCAGGGTATTGTTCATATCGAGGTACTTTTCCCCATCTCCGGGGATGAAAAACTCTATAGGACCTCCGTCGGTGATGGTCGACACTGGGGAAATTTCTGTGTAGATTTTACCCTCCACAGAGAGCTGCGTCATAGGTGCTGAAAATAAATCCAGCTCAGCCAGAATGCATTCGGGAGATATTTGATGTAACAGCACCATGGTTTTTCCGGTTTAGTTTGTTAAAAAAAAAAAAACAACTTTGCTTAAAATATATCCCAGCGCCGAGTTCCAGACTTCCACGTCACCTGCTTACTTTTCCCAAGTGAGTTTCTCTTTTTAGCACCGAATCATTTATGGGAGAGTGATGAGACACGCTCGCCGGGGGGTCGCTTCCCCGATCTGCGTGACAAGATCATAATACCTCCCGAGCCCTCTTGTCTCGAGTCTTTGTTCATCATTTTTCCCACCGCTTGGTTAAACACATCCGATGAGATGCCGCCGGCCATTGTTTTAAAGGGCCTATATCACGCTATTTTAAGCCTTTCAGAGTAAACTATATGCATGTATGTATGTGATAGTATATCACCTTTGGTACACTGGAGAATGAATTTCTTATGAAATATGAGTTATTTTCGCGAGCTACTTTTCCAACCCAGACGTAAGATGCCTCGATCTCTGAGGCTCAGCCTCTCCTTCTTGTGGCTGCCGCCCATTTCATGGCGTAACCCCTGAGCCGCCTGCTGCAGCGTGTCGCTGGGTTCCGCCCACGAAAACTTAGAAGACATTGTCTTACATAAAAAAGCAAACAGTTGTTGTCACTGAGCAGATTAGGTGCGAGAGGAACTACTTCTTCACAGCGTCAATGCTAAAGTGAAAGAGTTTTGCCGATCACCACTCCGTTAGCTGCGCGGAGAAAGTGGGTGTGTGCGTTAGCCTGGGGGCAGTGCTGGCAGCACAGGCACTTCCTGGAGTGGAAGTGTCACGTTCATACGTATGAACGTGAGGACCCAGTCATTATCAGGGACAGGGCGGAGCAGCAGCTCAGAGAGCAGGGTTGAGGAGGAATACTCAGAGATGAGTGAATGGAGCAAAATACCACTTTGGGGGTGTTTCTGGTGAGGAATTAACATTATAACATGCTTAAAAGCTCAAAAAAGTCGATTTTGCATGATATAGGCCCTTTAAGATGAGGTTTTGCAATGGTAAAACCTTTCGTCACCAGAGGGGCTACAAAATGGAACAGTCTTGAAAACAGCAAGCCAATAACGCGCCCGTACATGACAGGTGCTCCATAAAACCCCGGTAAAGCACCCCCTACTTGATTCTTCTAATAATGTACAAAGTGGTGGGGATCCTCCCTCAGACCTGCAAGAGTCTTTTTTTTTTGTTGTTGTTGAGACATTGTAGCATTGTAACTTAGCACATCTGATCACACGCCAATACCCGCTGCGCAATGGCGGTTGTAGACTGAATGATGTGCGTGTGTGTGGACGGACGAGTTATATACGTTGTTTATTCAAGGTTTAGGTCTAAAGTGAAGTGTCACTATAGTCTTCCCGTAGATAAATTCCACCGGGTTTTTTTATCCGTTTTTATCTCCACATGGATGATTTCAATGTGCTATTTTGCAATAGGTGAATAATAAGGTGGGTTGAAATGCTTTGTGATAAAGTCACCGTACGTTCCTTCAATATTGATCGTTCTCAGGAGTGGTGCATAAGAGTCCCCCACTAACTGCGGACATACCATGTCACTGAAACAATACATGTTATAAAATCCAGCCTTCAAATCAGCAGGATAGGGCGCCAACTTCCGATCAAACTTGAACCATTCTCCCGGTTCGACACCCAGCATGTAAGCCACTGGCGCATCAAAGCATACGTGAGTTTGACCTCCACTCTGGAAACCCATTTTTTTCTGAATGTTGCCATAGACCATAAAAATACCAGAATTAGTTTTTCTAAAGAACCCCTCCAGCTCCACCCTGAACCGATTTATATCACTGTAATAACCACCTGTAATCCTTTGATAATGCACTTTGGTCTCTGTTTCTGGTTCTTGCCATTTTGCTCTCCAATAAAAGTAGGCATCTTTTTGAGCTAGGTTATACCAAGTGTGGGGGTATGAAATTTCCATCAAAGCAACCTCCTACAGTCCTTCTAAATCGATATGTTGCGCTAAATCCACGCGAAAACTGGAAATTGTGTTGTCTTTAAAAACATCGAAACTGGCATTAGAACCGCCTCCACATTTGAATGCAGAGGCCACAGCCAGCCACCCCACCCACCCCGTCAACTGGAACCCCACAAACTCGATGAAGTCTGCTGCAAAAATACACTTTCTCCGTTCAGGGTGTCTCCATGTTCCTGTAGTGCCGTCAACACCCGATCCAACCAATCATTGTGTTATTCTCGTGACGGGCCATGTACCACGATGTCATCAAGGTATGCCACCACACCCTTGAGGCCGGCCAGAACCATGGACATTATTTTCTGGAAACAGCTGGGTGCTGAACTCAGACCAAACAGCAAGCAGGTGTATCTGAACACACCCATGTGGGTCACAAACGCTGTCAGGTTCCTGCTGGCTGGGTGGAGGGGCAGCTGCAGGTTACCCTGGCCAAGGTCCAGCTTCATGAACACTTGTGAACCGCTGAATGTTGCAGTAAGCTCCTCCATCGTTGGAAGCGGGTACTTGTCTGGGACGATCGCCTTATTTACCATCCTGAAATCGATACATGGATGGATGCCACCCGGTTTTTCTTGGCCACCACGATATTTGATATCCAGGGTGACGCAATCACTCTCTCAGTGATGCCTGCTTCCAGCAGTTTGGTCAACTCCGCCATGACATTGTCCCGTAGGGTGAGGGGAAGCCGCCGTAGCGGTTGAATTTTCGGCATCAAACTTGGGTCTGTGAGCGGGCAGTGGTGGAACGCATTGATGCATCTCAGGCCTCTGAACAGCGCCAGCCAGCGGACATGCCATTCGGGGTATACTGTCAGTACTGTAGAGCCCTCTGGGTCCTTGATGGAAAACCCCAATTCACCCAGCAGGTCTATCCCTAGCAAGTCCACCCCCGGCACGAGATTTGGAAGGTGAACGTAGGGACCGTCTTCAACCCACATTTCACTGAAAAGTCGATCTTGCCCGCCATTTCGAGATCGGCGTGGCTATATCCAAACATTTTCACTGTCCCCCGCGTTGATGGTTTTATTTGGGAAAAGTCTCTTCAAAGTAACCATACTTAAAATGGAACTGCCGGCCCCTGAGTCCACCATAAACGGCATGTCGACTCTGTCAAGTTTTAGCATGTACCATTTCAATGGTTCCTTCTTCACACATGCCACACACACCTGTGTTGTGTTTCTGGACTCCGCCGCCGATGATTTAGCAGTGATAGAGGGGTAGGGATAGGGATAGATAGACATCCCTGTCCTGCGCCCCAGTCCGCTGT
This sequence comes from Pholidichthys leucotaenia, assembly GCA_020510985.1. NCBI lineage: Eukaryota > Metazoa > Chordata > Actinopteri > Cichliformes > Pholidichthyidae > Pholidichthys > Pholidichthys leucotaenia. Next base: position 118,887,881 of record CM035848.1, on the reverse strand, counting down.
CTCCTGGGGGTCCACTCTGGAGAATTAGCCACCTTGTTAATGGCTGTGCTTGGCACGGAAACTTGAGCGGCTATACTCCCTTTAGCCAACGCTGGCAAACTCCGCTGAACTGTGGACTCACTCTGCCTAACCAGTTCAAACATGTTTTCCAATGATAGAGTATCTTTAGTTAGCTTTAGCTTGCTCTTCAGCCACACATTGTTAGTGCCGTGGGCTAGCTTATCCCGGACCAGCTCCTCCTCGATAGGCCTGAAGGCACATTCTTTTGCTAGCTCCATAGTAAAGGACTGAGTGGACTCACCCACGGTATGAGTATTTTGACTGTTGGCAGTCAAAATACTCATACCTCCATGCCGTGATGGCGGAATGATCTCCGAAAACACAGTCCATCAATTCCAAGCCATCTTTCTCGAGCCATTGCCCCACAGCCCAAAAAATATCCGCTGGCCCTCCTCACCGAGGTAGTGGATCAATAGGCTCCTCCGTCTCCCCTCATCGGCGCCACTCAGGCCGGCCGCAGCCACATACACGCCAAACATCTCCCCCCAGTGGGCCCAGAGACTGCAAAAATAGAGGTGGTTGTTTGATACACACCCCCATTTTAGTCCTCATTGCCAAATGTTATGTCCGAATAACATGAGACGGGAGCCTCCATTAACTGAACACTGAACTGCCTTTATTATAGTGAACAACAGAATATATACTTCAGCCATAGCCCGCCTGACGTCATTACCCCAACCCCTTCGGCTAGGCTATGGCAAGCCCCAAGAGTCAAAACCCACATATAACAACCCTGACAAAAGATGTTGGAAGTGAGCTCTCGGACAGCTCTCCAGCAACCCCAGAGGGAAGGGGGTCTGCTTGATTGGGACAGAACTTATCGTGTCTTGTGGATAATAATAGAAAGGACAGCGAGTGTATCTTAACACTTTTGTGTCCTCAGCTCAAAGTACAGCAGATGTTCATGGCTCCACTCATGCCATGTGGAGACATACAGAGAGCAGTACAATTGCACCCCCATCAGAACTGGCTGATACTGAGTCAATCATGTAGCTCTGATTACATGTAATACACCACATCTCCTTTCTCAAGATGTAGGTTCCATAAACTCACTTGCATTACATCAAACAGTATGCTCAGTATTTTTCCACACTTTGTACATTAGCTTGTTTTTTCACCCTTGCTGTATAACAACTAGCAACAATTCAAATACATTTCAAAATCAATAACTTCACTATTATTCAGAACTATGTGAAGTATAATAAACATCATTTCTGACAGACTCAAGTGGTTCTATTCATTAACACCCTTAATCTTTACATTTCCTCTATTAACCTTTGTGGTGGTTTGATAGTTCTGTTAGACTTTCTAATGACTGTTCCTTGTGGATTATCTTGAGCACTTACAAGCTGCTCATCATTCTGACAAGGAGTAGAATCTGAGTTGTCAGTGTCCTGACTGTTTTCTCAGGTTCAGGTACATGGAGTAAGTGTCTCCTGCTTCTACGATAAGTCACTTCCTCAGATGTGTGTACCTCATATGATCTTGGTGCTACAGTTTTCATGACTCTTGCCTCTGTGTTCCAATATTTCCCATCATGTATCTTTACTCTGTCATGGCATTTAAGTGTTGATAGCTGCCTTGAGCCTCTGCCAAAGTACCTTTTCTGCACCTGTTTCTCCTTTCCTTTTGTCTGAGTGAGTCTGTTGTTCTTTTCCGTTTCTAACAGTGATGGTAGTCTCGTTCTGAGTTTTCTGTTAAACAGCAACTTTGAAGGTGAGAGTCCATTTTTCAAAGGTGTGGCTCTGTAGTTCAGCAATGCCAAATAGGGATCAGTTTGTGAGTCAGTTGCTTTTTTAACAAGTGCCTGACAATTTTTCCACCATTTTCCACCAGTCCATTAGATTGTGGATACACAGGGTTTGAGGTGATGTGTCTGAACCCATAGTGTTTTGAGAATCCACTGAATTCAGCACTACTGAGTTGTGGACCATTATCAGATCTCACCACATCAGGTGTGCCATGCCATGCAAGAACTGACTTGATGTGAGTGCTCACAGTTTTGGCTGTAGTGTCCTTCAGTGAAGCCATTTCAGGATAGTGTGAATAATAATCCACTATGAAAACATAGTTCTTGCCCCCCAGTGTGAATAAATCAATGCCAACTTTCTGTCATGAATTTGCTGCATCTGTCTCATCCACCCACACTGGCTCTTTAATCTGTCTCGTCTGGTATTTTTGACACGTTTCACAGGCCCTGATCTTTCTTTCAATGTCGACATTCATGTTTGGACAATAAAGGACTGCTTTTGCCCTTATTTTGCATTTCTCCATGCCTAAATGACCTTCATGTATCTTGATTAGCATGTTTTGCTGTAATATTTGAGGTACTAGGATTCTAGAGCCCTTAAACAGTACTTCATCAACAACTGATAACTCATCTCTAAAGTGTTCATAAGGAGAAGGAATAGACCATGAGTTGTATCCTTTGGAGATGGTTCTGATTACTTTAGTCAGTGTTTCATCTTTAGCTGTCACTCTTCCTATGATGGTCCACATTTCATCTGACACTGGGCATGATTTTCTGATCAAGTTCACATAAATCATATCATTGTGCTCACACGCTTGTGAGTTCTCAGTGCTGTCTACAGCTCTGGAAAGCCGATCTGGAAAGCCTATCTGCAGCAACAAATTTTTTACCAGGTCTATATTCAAGGTGCAAAGCATACTTCTGTAGTTTGAGAAAAATTCTCTGCATTCTTGGTGGTGTGTTGGCTAACCCCTTTTTTGCAATAGTCACCAAAGGTTTGTGGTCAGTCTCTGCTCACACTGTTCTCTGATAAATCAGATAGTGAAACTTTCCACATGCATAGGATAGTGCTAATGCTTCCTTTTCGATTTGAGCATAATTACACTCTGACCTTGTTAGTGCCCATGATGCATAAGCAACTGGTCTCCATCTGTTCTTTTTCTCTTGTCATCATAGAATCTCAATACTGGAGCTTGTATGATCAGTGTCTTGAGATTATCAAATTCCTTCTGATAGTTAGCATCCCAACTCCATTCAGTTGTGTCACAAAGTAGGCTCCTAAGCTGAGTTGTGTGTGTCGCCAAATTAGGTACAAACTGTCATGCGGTGACCCTCGCGGATCACCATAAGACGCCAAGAGTCCAGTGAGTTTTGCAATGATGGTGATTTATTAACACAACGTGACAAGACAAGACTGCGAGCCGCTCAGGGCAAAAACACACATAAAGCAATACAAGAGCTCATAGGGCTATCCCCAGCCACTACGAGCTAAACTGTGACATGGCATGAAACACGAACCTGACATGAAGGTTAAACAACGCTCAGACGAGAATAGTTTGACGATGTCCGACAAGGTTTTGACAATACTCCTGCGATTTTACTGCAGCTAGTGCCCGCTTTATAAAGGCGAACACTAACAAGCAGTAATGACAAACAGCTGACCAGCCTTGACAGGTGGAAGCCCCACCGAGCGCCTTCACAATAAGAGCCCGGTGAGGCCAGAATACTACCCACAACTGTCAAGGCCGGCAGCGAGTTGTGCTTAGCCCGAGCGTGGACAGAACCCAGCGCTCGGGTCGTAACAGTACCCTCCCTCCGAGGGCAGGCTCAGAATGCCCAAGGACCACCCTGCCCCCCACCCCCCAGGGTGGGTGGCTAGGGGTAGGTGCGGAGGGAGAGAGACCAAACCCAGAAACGATGCAATAACCAGAAAAAAAAAACAAACAAACAAACACAGGACAATGACAAAGAAAACCGAATACTCAACGACAAGAAATACCAAATCCACAGACTAAATTAACATTCAGCTAACGATTACAGAAAATTGCACAGGATATCACGGAGAAAAAACAGAATTACTGGATCAGAAAAACTAAATACAGGACAGCAAGGAAAAAAAACCAGAACAATCACTGCGACAGATCAACAGGAAAACGACCACTACCCCCCCCCCCCCCGACAGTTTATGCCGACCGGCGGAGACCAGGCGCCATAGGAACAGTTCAGGTGGTCTCCCCGCGTCCAACAGCCGGCGGGTGGTCATGGGAGGCGGAACATGACCAGGCGGCTTACCACAGTCCAACGCCCAGCACGTCCGCTCCTCTGGTGGTCGAACCAGGTCGCCCAGCGAAACACACAACACATCGGGTGGCCGACTCGGGGCGCCGAACCGGCGAAGCGGTTTCTCAGGCGGCCAACCCGTGTCCCTCAGCCACCAGTCCCGGGGAAAAACAGCCCGCGGTGGCCTCCCTGACGAGGACAAAACTCGGGAGAGCCGGGGCGAGCGAACAGAAGCCCCCACGGCCCCCGGCGATGATGCACAGGGGCAGTAACTCAGTAGAGGTGACAGATGGCAAGGATTAGCCTGTAATCCGTCCGACAGCGAAAGGTCTGCAGCTCCTCCCCCATCCGCGGACCATGCTGGCGCTGCACCTCCGCTGGACCCCGATTGGGTCCCAGCTGCACCCACGTTGGGCCCCGATTGGGCCAGAACCCCACCCGCAGTGGACCCCGATCGGGCCTCTGGTGCACCCATGTCGGTCCCTGATTGGGCCAGATCCGCACCTGCGGTGGACCCCGATTGGGCCTCTGGTGCACCCACATTGGACCCCGATTGGGCCAGAACCGCACCTGCGGTGGACCCCAACTGGGCCTCTGGCGCACCCACGTCGGACCCCGATTGGGCCAGAACCGCACCTGCGGCGGACCCCGATTGGGCCTCCGGTGCACCCACGTTGGACCCCGATTGGGCCAGAACCGCACCCACGGTGGACCCCAATTGGGCCACAGCAGCCTCCACGACGGACCCCGACTGGATCGGTGCAGCTCCGCTGACGATCTCCACCCCCGAACCTGGGACCTCCAACCCAGTGACCCCGACTGGTTCCACGCCGGCGACACTGCAACAAGGCTTACAAACAGGAAGAAAACCGGGATCAGAATCACCAGTAGCAACAGAACCCAGTGAGACGAGCTCAGGCGCAGCAGACGGCTGCTCCTTACTCGCCTCCCCGAGAGGCAGGCAAACAAATGCTCCAAAACAGGGGACAGAGACACAAGGGAGACCACTTGCCTGCACTCGGGTTCTGTTGCCATCCAGGACTTCGATGATCCAGGTTCAGGGCGGCGACTCTCGTTAGCAGGCTCCAACTCAGCTGTGTCCGGCTCCGCAGCTGACAAGATGTCATCTGCAGCCTGAGGTTCCTCCCACACTGCTGTCCATGCCGATGACCCATATGGCGTGGGGGCAGGGGACCCTCGACCCACTAGCTCGGACCGCTCCGGTGAGGAGACCCGGGGACGTTTCATCGTCGGCTCAGGCTCCGGGCCGCAGTCCGCTCTTCTCCTCCGTCCACGACGTGGCTGCAGGGCCGGATCCAGGCTTTCCAACACTGCAGGCCCCCTCTTCATCCGACGACGCTGGCCTGGCATCGCGGACCGCTCAACGGGGGGGACACAGAGGCAGCAGGTTTAGTTATTTTCTCTACAGCAGGTGGAGGAAGCTCTGGGGGCTGCGAACCCCAAACCCCGCCCCCAGGAGTCAGACAAGGCAGATTATAATCATGATGTAATAAATTCATATGCACTTGCCTTCCTCCCAGGGCAGAGATGGTTCCTGCTGTAGGGGACGTTGTTCCTCCTTCTCCCCGCTGGATGGCGACAGAGGGCCCCCTGGAAGGACAAGGTGGGGCTGCTCTCAGCGGTTCGCTGACAGGCTTCGCCGGCAGCAGGTCCAGCCGAGGATTCCGCTGAGGTTCTCCTTGGCCGTGGTGCCGACGTCGTCGACGACCTCCAGATGGCGCGACCTCCTGGACCATGTCAGGGACAGGAACCCAACACGGGGAGCCAGGTGCCAGCATATGTCGCTGGGAGTGTCGTACAGTGTAGCGGTGAATAGAGTCCCATCCACGTACTCCAGAGCCTCCACAAGCTCCTTGCCTAGGCGCCGACCGCGGCCCTGGATGACGGCATTCTCCCAGCAAATGACACTCAGACAGGGAAGAACAATAGTCCAATTAAAGCAAAGACTCACGGTGAAAAGGCGTCTCGGTGTGGTGTCTCCGTTTAGACGTCCTGGCAGGAGTATACTGTCATGCGGTGACCGTCGCAGATCACCATAAGACGCCAAGAGTCCACCAGTGAGTTTTGCAATGATGGTGATTTATTAACACAACGTGACAAGACAAGACTGTGAGCCGCTCAGGGCAAAAACACACATAAAGCAATACAAGGGCTCGTAGGCCTAACCCCAGCCACTACGAGCTAAACTGTGACATGGCATGAAACACGAACCTGACATAAAGGTCAAACGACGCTCAGACGAGGATAGTTTGACGATGTCCGACAAGGTTTTGACAATACTCCTGCGATTTTACTGCCGCTAGTGCCCGTTTTATAAAGGCGAACACTAACGAGCAGTAATGACAAACAGCTGACCAGCCTTGACAGGCGGAAGCCCCAGCGAGCGCCTTCACAATAAGAGCCCAGTGAGGCCAGAATACTACCCACAACTGTCAAGGCCGGCAGGCAGCGAGTTGTGCTTAGCCTGAGCGCGGACAGAACCCAGCGCTCGGGTCGTAACACAAACTTGCCTACATAGTTAACCATGCCAAGAAATCTTTGAACTCCTGTTTTATCAGTTGGTGGTGGCATGTTATTAATAGCAGCTACTTTGCTCTGATCAATCTCTACACCAGTGCAGGAGTTTCTCTCCTTGGAAAATTATTTCTGTTTTTCTGAATTCACATTTGTCTGCATTTAGCTTCAGTCCGTTCACTCTGGCTGCCTCAAGAGCTTGTTTTAGAATAGTGTTGTGCTCTTCCACAGTTTTACCCAAAACTAATATATTGTCAGTGTACACTTTTGTGCCTGGCACTTTGCCAAAAAATCTGCTGTACCAGTCAATGAAATATTTCTGGTGCTGATGTCAACCCAAAAGGTAGCTTTTTAAAGGAGTACCTTCCAAAAGGTGTGTTAAAAGTGCAAAGTGCAGTACTCTCTTCGCCCAGGGGTATCTGCCAAAATCCCGCTGATGCATCAAATTTGGAGAAATACTTGGCTCCTGCTATGTCACTGAGTAGCTCATTTCTGGTTGGTAGCTGACAATATTCTCTTTTTACATTCTTGTTCAGCTGCTTTGGGTCAATGCATAGTCTAAGAGAACCCCCCCTTTTTTTCTCCTATGACTGTTTCTTCAAATTAGATTTTCACAAAAGTGTAGCATCAACTTTTTGGATTATCCTGAGCACATTCTGATAAGGGTTTAGAGGCAGACTGACCTGAGGAAAACTAAATACTTAAATAAGAACAGACCATTCTCTTAGCTAAACAGAGAGGAATATCTCCCTCTCTCAGGCTCTGGAACTGAACACCGATGATATCAGCTTTCCTAAAGCTCTGAGTTCCCTCGGGTTTAACCAACACACACACACACACACACACACACACACACACACACACACACACACACACACACACACACACACACGGAGAGAGTGAGAACGTTGTGATTAGAGTTATAGGATTCCATAGAATTCTGAAACAATTAACTTGTAATAACATGTACTTACTTCTCTGCACAAGGGTATTTTTCATCTTTGTATTAACAAATTACATGTTTGCACAGTGTTGATACAAACTCTGACTTTGAAACCGGTAGTTATAGTTACACAAACCTGCTTCAGCATGATTGCTTCAACCATTTATTAGTTTTTGAAAAAGGTCATTTTAATTTGTGATGACATTCCCCCCCTCATATATAACCATTTTATATTTCCCGCAGAATATCCTGTGTTATACCTACACAGCTGTACAAACCAATAAACAATTTTTTGTATGTTCTTTTAATTTTTTTTTAATTTTGTCTGTATTATGAGGAGCATGAACAAATAAAATCGAATGATATTAAATTCTCAAGTGTGAAACAAAGCAAAACTTGCAACTTAACACAAATATCTATCACAGCTAAGGTCTGAGGTTGACTGACGGCGTGCTCCATCTGCTCAGCAAAACTCTGTAGTACCAGCATGAGAAATGTCTGGGGCTGCATTAATCACCCCAGCAAGCAGCACCGCGAACCGCGAGCCTCTTTTTACCCCCCCCCCCCACACACACACACACGAAGGAAGTGATCTTACAACAGCGATTCTACCAAGACCAGAGCTATTGTTTTTACACCATGGTTCATTCACATGAGAAACATGGAGGAAGTCAGTTCTTCTGCAAACTGTTTCTTTGCCAGCAACTCAAATGTCATGAAATTTGTGTTCAAAGACTTCAAATTTAACAGCCACATTAAAAAAGTGATACTTTTATTTTTCCAAAGAATATTAAAACAGTCTTTAGACTTTAGAGTCTGTGCGTTCTCAGCTTCAATCGGCTACCTGTTTTTTCATGTGCTTTTTATTTGTAGCAAATGCAGCTATCACTGGGGGAATATGGTGGAAGTGATAATAAAAGTTCAGTGCAGCAAGGTTTCATTTACATTTGTTTATTCCCTCTCAAGCATTGTATTTAATAAATTTTCCTGGGAGATTTGTGTAGTCAGCTGGGACACGAGAGTAAGCTCACCATAGTCAGGGTCACTATGACAGTTCAATATTAATATATACACTACCGTTCAAAAGTTTGGGGTCACTTAGAAATGTCCTTATTTTTGAAAGAAAAGCACTTTTTTTCAATGAAGATAACTTAACTAATCAGAAATACACTCTATACATTGCTAATGTGGTAAATGACTATTCTAGCTGCAAATGTCTGGTTTTAGGTGCAATATCTACATAGGTGTATAGAGGCCCATTTCCAGCAACTATCACGCCAGTGTTCTAATGGTACAATGTGTTTGCTCATTGCGTCAGAAGGCTAATGGATGATTAGAAAACTCTTGTGCAATCATGTTAGGTCTGCAATGCTGTAATTGCTGCAAATGGAGGATTCTTTGACGAAAGCAAAGTTTGAAGGAAAAAATTATTATTTCAAATACAAATCATTATTTCTAACCTTGTCAATGTCTTGACTATATTTTCTATTCATTTTACAACTCATGGTGGTAAATAAGTGTGACTTTTCATGGAAAACACAAAATAATTGTCTGGGTGACCCCAAATTTTTGAACGGTAGTGTATGTGAGAAAAAAGTCACAAAAACTTCTCTGCACAAGGGTATTTTTTATCTCCGTATTAACAAATTACATGTTTGCACAGTGTTGATACAAACTCTGACTTTGAAACCAGTAGTTATATTCACACAAACCTGCTTCATTAGTTTGAAAAGTCTATTCAATACCTGTATACCGGATTTACCATAAAACTTCACCGATGTCAAAATCTAACTCAAAATCTTGCCTAAATCCGGATGAAACTGTTTACTTTTTTGAAAAAGGTCAGTTTAATTTGTGGTGACATTCCTCCCCTCATATATAACCATTTTATGTTTTCCACAGAATATCCTGTGTTATACCTACACAGCTGTACAAACCAATAAATAAACAATTTTTTGTATGTTTTTATTATTTTTTTTATTTTGTCTGTATTATGAGGAGTATGAACAAATAAAATGGAATGATATTAAATTCTCAAGTGTGAAATAAAGTAAAACTTGTGAAAGGGCATCCAGACAGTAAAACATTGTACACGATAGTTACCAAAGGGTAAATTACTTTATTCAGTTTATTTCAAAACTTTATCATTTGCAAATGTATTTACCATGGCAAATTCTAATTAAAAAAAAAAAAACTTTATCTTTAAAAAAATAAGACATTGACTTTTACCTTCTTTTCCGAGTTTCTAAGTCTGCAATACTCATGGGTAGGTAGAGAGCTAAAGAGTATTTATTGACTTTTAAAAAAACATTTGATGCGTTAGATCATACCGTTTTACCGTCTACATTAAAAAAATGTGGTAGAAGAACCTACCCATCTACACAACGAATGCAGGGTCATTCTATCCAATGAATGGAGAGGGAGAGTCCTCCCCTATAACGGTCTACAGGTGGGCCCCTACCATCAACCAATGAAACTACAGGGTGGAGCGTGTGAAAATCGGATAAATAAGTAGCCCGAAATCGGAAAAATTAAACAATCTTCGGGAAAAAGACAGAAAAAACCTCACCATGACTAAGAGGCTGAGCAATCTTCATCTGATCAGCGAGACACCTGTCTCCACCTTGCTACAGAGCGCTCAGAAAAGAGAATGTTGTATCCGTGGTGCATCCAGACCCCCGCAACCAGGAGTCTTCAGGAGGAATGGCAGTTAGAAGCCGGAGGTAGTGGGGGTTATGTGTTCAACTATGCAAGTAACGAACTGTGTTTTTACCAGTTGGATGAAGGAGAAACTTTTGGCCCACTCTCCAAAAAAAACACACTTTCGGCCATGGACTGGAGTGTACTGCGAAACGTGATTTACCCTGATCTGAAAACAAGCGATGTACATCGCCAACAGACAGGGGTGAAGACGAGCCTGCTAGAAAAAACCAACAGACCCAGACGCCTGTGTGAGTGAAAGAAGAGCAACTACCGGTATTCGTTACCGGAAGAGTGTTGGCTAGTAGTGTTTGGGAAACAAAAGCTTCCCCGTCTGGGAGGTGGTACTTCCGAACCACTCGTCAGGTATCAATGGGTGACGTCCCATCCAACGATGAATTTATCTTGCAGTATTTCACTTCCGAATGCGGTGTGTTCCAGACACTGTTACGCCTGCCTACAATGGTGTGGGTCAAAATGGTTGATGAGAAAGGGGAAAAGCTCAAGGCCCTCTTCATTTCCAGCCGTACCACAAGCGATGTGGTCATGGTGAAAAAAAAACCCTAGCTTTTCTAGACAACGCCACCCCCATGACCTCCCGCACCTAATCCCGCCCTCCTAACAATTTAAAAGAAGACCGCCAACCACCCATCTAGCCCCAAACCAAAATGGAGGCAAACCCACATGTGACTCTCCAAGAGTGTTTTAAACAAGACAAATTACAACAACAAGAAAAATTATCGTCTCTGAAAATACTGAGCGAGGTTGACCACCCACCTTCACAAACATGCGCCCTGGATATCGAGGGTCCTCCTCAACTGTCTTCATCTACCCTCCCTTCTGCAACGTAGCGGATCCATTCTATGGATGCTGAAGAATACACCGCTGACCCTCCACACAGTTCTCCCTCTACAGACCTTGACGTGGTTTTTGAGGAAGGTGACCCAATATACACGGCGGATCATCTACCTCCCGTGTTTCTGGATATAGTAAAATTTGGGTTGATAAGATTTCTGGATGTTACCATTGGCAAATACAAAGAAGAAATACACAACGGTTGTCAAATCAACCACTTCGATCAAAACCACCATGATTGTCCGGTGGAGTCCGAGTATTTCTTTCTGACCCACTTTGAAGAGATCACAAAAAGACTGCGGAACAGGCACTTCATTCCAGTGCTCCAGAGACTGACTGAATTAAACTACATGTATACTTGTATACAGGTGTACGTCGGAATTACAGAGGCTTTCCTTCACAAACTTAGACAAACACCATGTATCACCCCCAAGATTTCTGAGATTTCAGAAACACTGTTTGCGGGCGATGAGAAGATGGCTCATCATTTGCAAAGAACTGAGGACTATTGGCAGAGTCGTCTGGATGGTGAGAACTTTTGGGAGGAGGATTTTGTGGGCGATTCTGACAATGAGAAGGGCTGTGATATGGACAGTGATACAGACTCAGATATCGATTCTGACGCATTTCATTCTGGTGAATAAAATGCTTTTTTAATTAAATCTGCATGCTTTTACTTAAACTATCTTTGTTCCACAACAAAGTGGCTGCTAGGATGAAATTAAAAAAAGGCCCGTACATCACAACATGTATCGCTGTATAATTTGCTTTAAGGCAATGTTTTGTTTTATTTTTTTCACTCAAATGCCTGGAAAATGTTGATGTGTGTAAAAAAATGTGTTTTACAATATTGGAGTTTTTTGTTTTTATCTAACCTTTACCGTGATTGTAAGAATAAAATAAATTTGTTCCATTTACTGAAGTGTGGATTACTTCTTTTTTTTTTGGCCCAAATGACATTCTATCCCAGCACTAATCCCACAGGTCAATTATAATTGACACTGGAGCTCCACACTAATCCCCATGTCATTAGAGATAATCCCCATTTAATTACATAGGTCAAGTCAGGGGCAGGTCAGGGGGTGTGTCGGGTCAAAGGTCACCTGTCAAAACAAAGTTTGATTAGAGGTACCCCCTTTCCTCCTCTAGCGCTTCTAGTCTCTGAAGCTCTGCTTTTAATTTGTCTCTGAGTGCTAATGGTACAGGTCTTGGAGCATGAATAACTAGATGATTTAGCCCCTCCAATGTTATTTTGTGTTTTATTTTTAGGTTACCAATGCTTTGAAACACATATGAATACTTTTTCAATCTGAGGCTCTGTCTTCTGTTCATAGACAGCCTGCACTCTTTTAACTAGTCCTAACATATTACACGTCTTCAGACCCCAAATCGGCATTTTGTTACCTTTTACAATAACAAATGGTATCTCATATGATTCATCATTAACATGCACTGATAATGTACATGTGCCAACAGTAGTAATCTGTTCTCCACTATATGATTTCATTCTAGTAATTTGTTTCTCATTCACCAGGTTTTACCTTAAGGCGCTGTAAGTCAGTCTCTGCAATAATGTTCAGTTGTGCTCCTGTGTCAAGCTTGAACTGGACCTGTGTACCATTTACCTTGTAGCTTGCTATCCAGTCTTCATCACGTGTCTCAGCAACCACAGTACCTATAAAGACATCTCCTGTCTCTGTGCTGCCACAATTGTCATCCTCCTCTATGCTGTGAATCACCCCTCTCTGCTTGGCTTGCCCGCATGCCCATGCAAAGTAGTTCCTTTGTCCACAAGCACAACATTCTTTCCCATAGGCTGGACACTGGCATGGTTGGTGCTCTCCTTCACAGCTGTCACATCTGCGTGGCTCCCTGTTGCTGGTGCGTGACTCTCTGCAACTTTTGCTCTGCCTTGGCCTTCCTCTCTCTGTTTTAGCGGCGCTGGGGTTCACTTTTCCCCTCACAACTGCCTCCACGCTGTAGTCTTTGTTGTTTGCGTTGTTGCTGTTCATTGTTTTAATTCAACTCTGTGTAGCCTCTTTAGTTTGGCATATCTGGATTGCTCTCTCCAGTGTTAAGTCACCTTCATCCAGAAATCGCTCTCAAAGGCTCTTGTCTCTAACTATAATAATTATACGGTCTCTGATTAACAAATCTGTCAACTGTCCAAAGTTGCACAATTGACTTTTGAGTTTAAGGTCCATTATACACTCTTCTATTATCTCTGATTCAGCCTGGCATCTACTGTGAAAGATATATCGTTCATAGGTTTCATTTCTCTTTGGTGTGCTGAATTTCTCAAATTCCTCCAGCACTTTATTATAGTCAGCTTGTTGTTCAGCTGTCAGCTGAAAGCTTTTGAAAATGTTGATAGCATCTCAGCCAGCAACTAATTGCCCTTAATAACAAACACCTTCATTTAAAAACTGCGTTTTGTGTTTACTTGTGTTATCTTTGTCTAATATTTAAATTTGTTTGATGATCTGAAACATTTAAGTGCGACAAACATACAAAAAAATTAGAAATCAGGAAGGAGGCAAAAACTTTTTCTCACCACTGTAATTGTGGTTATCGCAACAGCCCTATATGAAGGGTTTTGTGTACGTTGAAGGATGAAACACTCGTACAGGGCCAGAGTTGGACCAATTTTCAGCCCGAGAGTTTCATGCCCAACACCAACCCATTTTTTGCCAAGTGGAGGAAATTGGAGCAAAAGTTCTATTTCTATCCAATAGTTTTTATTGCTGACATGTTTTGACAAGAATATAGAACTTAGTTCACCTCAGTAAACCAGCTGACAAATAAATGAGAAACTGAAAAATAAGTCACAAACAGGAATATCAATTCAGTTCAGTGGCACCAAAATTCTACAGAAACAAAATAGCTATTCATTAGACAACTTTAACCTAGTATGTAATAGTAATATATACAGTGTCATGTCAGTTCAGTGTCAGTAATGATATCATATCATTGTGTAATTTCCCCATATAGATTTTTTTGTCCTGTTCCAATATATGCATGTCTGTGTCACAAATTTACCAGAAAAAAAGTTAAAAATGTCCAATAATATTTACAAGAAAAACCTCACTAACTGCAAAGAAAATGGGAAAAACTAAAACATTTATACTAATCTTGCCATGACCCGAGTGCCGATCTCGTCCGCGCTCAGGCTATGTATCATCTCTTCCGGCTTTGACAGCAGTGGATTACATTCTGGCTCCCCGGGCTCTTATTGTGACAGCGCTCGGTACGGCCTCCTGCTGTCAGAGCCAATCAGCTGTTCGGCATCACAGCTCGTTAGCTGCCGGCTTTATTAGCGGGCGCTGACAGCTGATTGATGATGGAGTATCGTCTAAACATCCTGAGAGATTCCTGGTTCGTCAAACATTCCTCGTCCGTGTCAGGTTCGTGTGCTTGTTCATGTCATAGTTGAGGTCGTAGTGGCTGGAGTTAGCCCTACGATCCCTTGTATTCAATAGTGTGTGTTTGCCCTAAGCGGCTCACAGCCTTGTCTCGTCTTGTCTTGTTAATAAAACATCTATGCAAAGCTCACTGGCGACTTTTGGCATCTTATGGTGGCCCGCGAGGGTCACCGCATGACAAATCTACAGCTTTTGTTCTTTAAATTTTTGACTTTGTTCTTGTGAATTTATAATTATTTTTTGTAGAAATGTGCCATTTCTCCCCTGCATTCATTATGTTTTTCATACAAAATTGTAACTTGTTTCTCTCAGATTTTCCATTTAACTTGTAAATTGGCCTCCTTTGTCATATTTTACAGCTTTATTCTTGCTAATTTATACTTCATTTACATTTATATGTATATATATCTTGCATTAAATTTGTGAGTCCACCACCACTACCATCCCCCTTGTTAAAAAATAACAAATCGCCTGAGAACAAGCAACTTGTGGTTTTGTTTTTTATTTCATTTGGCAACATCTACTGTGAAAAGAGGCTTTTTCATCAAACTGTGTCCACAAAAATCTGCGAAGTTGATCTTAAAATCAAGATAATAGGTAAAAGGCAGTAACTACTATGAATGTTTAGGCTATTATAAATATGCAGCTTTTTCTATAAATGTGATTTTCTTCACACAAAAAAATCAGATTCTTTTCTTTCATTTTAGAACTTTTTGAATGTATTTTTTTTTTCCTTTTTACCATAAAAATTGCAGCTTTTGCTAATAAATTTTCATATTAACACATAGTGTAGGTTCAAGCAGCTAATTTTTTCTTGGAGATTTAGAACTTTATTTAAAAATCTTCATGAGGAACTAATTAGTTTTTCATTTTATGAGAAAAATACGTGGGAGTCAGAAGTGTGAACTATTTGATGGCAGCTAAATATTATAGAATTTATTCTGAGAGTCACTTCACTAACCTGAAGTGCTGAAAATCTCACGGAATCTCTGCTGTCTCATATACCAATATGATGTACTATTGTGTGATGAGGGTGGTGGCTCCACCTTTCCAGTTCCACTGCCACCCTGGGTATAAAAGACCAATGCCGAAGAGGCACAGTCTCTTTTGACCTTCGCCTCTGCCTGTATGGGAGCGCCTTGTGTCTGTGAGTCACCAATAAAATTGAGTTCTATTGCACCTCCGGCCTCATCATTGGATTACAGATTATAGACATAACATTTGGCAACGAGGATAAAAGTATGGATAAAGGTATTTCAGGCATTCGACCATTTCCGGAGCTTCCTGGCGAGCCGCCGGTGCCATGGGAGAGGTGGTTTGCAACATTCAAGAATTATCTGGTGGCATTGAACCTCGTTGAGTTGGACATATTGTGTAGCAAGCAATATTGGTCCATAATCTTAGCATGGAGGGACAGCAGAGAGGGACGGTAGTACTTGTTTACATCCCTAATCTCATTTTGACAGGTGCTACACCCCCTAATCTGACCCTGACCCCGCCCCCGTGACACCACGTAATTAGGTTGTCAATCAAAAGTGTTTTGAAAACATGACCCCTGACCCCGTGTAATTAGGTTGTCAATCAGAAGTGTTTTGAAAACATGACCTTTGATGTCATGTTTGTAATCTGTGTTTGTAATCTGTTGACCATTTATGGGATAGGGTTAGGATGGGGTTAATGATGACAAGAAGTCTTGTCAGAAGTGACAGCTTTGTAGTCTTTCAGTTTACAAAAAACACACATATCAGTGTCTCTAAACTCTAAACAACACTACTGTCTCAGCCAAAACAGATGGGCTCAAAGGTGACATGTTGTTGTTACTAGAAGCAGTTCAATTTGCAAAAACACACATTAGTCAGAGGCGTCTCACCGTGTCAGGCTTTGAAGCCACCATTCTCTTGGCTAAAACAGATTTTCAATGGGGAGACCACATTTTGCAAAAACACAGATCTATGCTCTGTGTACAAAAGCACGCACACACATCGACCCAGTCACAAATCTGCAACATCATCTTCTGCACATTCAAATAAAGGGTTTTAGAGGCAGACTAACCTGAGCAAACAGGCCTATTTGGTCTTAATGACCCAAAGTACAGTGAAAAAAAAGGTAAATGTCCTTGCACAGCTTAAACAGAGCTCAGACTTAGACCTCATTGAAAATCTGGGGATACAGACACATTTGCTGCTGCTGCTGTTGCTGCTGCTGCTGTATAGGCAGAGGAAGATTGCACATGGAGATTAATTCTCACAACTCTTAGTATTGCAATAGTTTACTTGTTAGGCTGACTGACTTTAGATAGGATACAAATTCCATTTCTTAAACACATATTTTGCATTTCTGAGTGACTGTAGGATGTTTCCTAGTTTATTTTGTGCAGATACTAGGAAATTTAACTTTTCTCCTATAAAAGCATTTTATACTTTGTGTTTACATTTTTAAAATGACCATACAACAGCCTTCTAAGGATTGTCTGTGTGAAACAATTCTGTAAAACATCCCACAACTTGTACGTGATATTTACCAATGGTTAAATTAGTTTTGTAACTTTAAGGCAGTTTTTTTCAACCACTCATGACAACTTTAAACCAGAATTTGGAGAGGGTTTTTCATGGTCTGTGCATCTGTGTGTTCTTTTACCACACCATATGACTTGAGCTTTTGTACAGGGTGTGAAATTTAAAAAGAAAACATGCATATATCAAACCGTCTGCACCTTTAAAATTTGCCAGATGGCCATATCAGAGCACACCGGGGTCAACCAACGTCTCCCCGCCACGCATCAAGCCACACTCACTCACACAAATAAACAATCACACATCAACTGGAGTGAACAATTGGTTTTCACATCTGTGAAACCCCCGCACCATTGTTTTTACACCTTGGTCACCCATACTCCAAAGCTTTTCCCCAATCCCCTATAGGGGGTCTTCGTTTTGTCTTTAAGTATCAATGAACACCCCCCTGAAACGCATCTTCACACCCAAAGGAACTGAAAAAAAAAAACATTTTAAATCAGTCTACAGTTTTTTCAACATTCAAACTCCCCTCCCTAGTGTTCTGTCCAGCTTATGTCAAAGCTTATGTCAAACCGTCTGCTGCTTTACGTCAAAATTTGCCAGGGGAAAGATGTCATCATTATTTTTTGCCACCATTGCAGAGCTTTGAAAAGAGGAACCTCTTGTTAAATTTGCTTTTAGATAAGACGAAACAGAACTTCATTTACAACAGATGTTTCAATGTTTGTCGTCCTGCAGGGGAAAGTATCAGTGTTACGCGTAAAAGAAAAATATCAAAAGAAAATAAAGGCCAATTTTTCACCAAATGCTACTACTGTGGCTGTTATCATTGTGTCCTTGAAATAATGCTGAAGACTAAAGGTACTGTGTGGAAGATTTGGAAACTTTGGCTTTTAGTGACATTGTGGGAATGTGGGAATGACGAGACAGAGTTCTCTCTCCAGTCAGCTTTATTCACATCACCAACATCTCAAAGAAGAAAAAAAAAAACAAAACAGGAAACTCTCGTCCTTAAATACCAGGACTCTTACAGTTCACAAGTCACATGTCTCACAGACCACGTTGCATTAAAATTCACAGTAACGGGAGACGCGGGCAGTGAAGATGGCTGCTTAGGTGAGGAGCACCGCAGTGCAGACAGCCTTTTTTTTTCTTCTACAAGGGTGTTTATCTCTTGTTTCCTCAGCTGAAATCATTATTACTACTACACTTTACATTGAGACTGGATTTGTGGAGAACAGGATTAGTATGCCAACGCAACAACAGAAAATTAATCTTCGCCCCAAAGCCGGTGCTAGCAAGGAAAATCTGGCTAAAGCTGGTGATACCACATCGAGCCCTCCTCCCTCTCCGCCACCTTCAACAGGCGCAGGTGTTGCCAAAGACCAAATGGCGGAGGACATCTCTAAGATCTTTGCACTGTTGAAGGAAATATCGGAGAGGCAAGACGCCAAACTCAACTCTATTGAGGCGTCAATGAGGGCGGTGGACACCAAGCTAACGGAGTTAGCTACCCGGCTGGGAGATGTGGAGTCTCGCATCGCTTTTCTTGAGGATGCTAATACAGCTCTGGATGCTAATCCCCCCGCAACCCAGACGCAGGTAGAAGATTTACTTTTGAAGCTGGACGATTTGGAAAATAGATCACGCCAAAACAATCTACGCTTTGTCGGCTTTCCAGAAAATTGTGAAAAATCAGATGCCCTTACCTTCATGCACAAAGCTATCCCACATCTGCTGAAAATGGAGTTCCCTGGAGGGCTGGAAATTGACCGTGCGCATCGGAGCCTCGCCGGACGCAGACCTGACGGGCAGCCACCCAGGGCTATCCTGATTCGACTTCTGTGCTTCCAGGATAGGGAGCGTATTGTGGAGGCAGCGCGCAGGATGGGAAAGCTGGATTGGAATGGTCATCACATCATGATTTTCCCGGATTATTCCAGACGAGTATCCGAGATGAGAGCGGCGTTCAAGCAGTGTAAACACCTGCTGCACCAGAAGAAGATTGCATTCTCTCTCAGGTACCCTGCAGTTCTCGTTGTGAAGTTGGCAAGTGGTAAACAGGAGTTCACTGACCCTAAAAAAGCATTGAACCTGATTCTTTCACTACCGTGAGACATTGATGAACAATGGTATGAATATATGCTATATGTTTATTTGTTATATATTTTTGACGGAGGATTTTGATGCAGTATTAATGTAAGGTTCCTTTTTTTTTTTGCCCACACTTTATTGTTTATAGGCATGAGGCTGCTGCGATGTTGCGGCTCTCCCTAAGTTTTGTTGCACTGTTCACAGTCACGGTCCTAGAGTTTTTTATTTTCCTTTTTTTGGTTGGTGCGGTTTTTGTGCACCGATGGGTGACATTGGTTTCAGCTCACCGATTATGTTACTTTATGATTAAGTGGTTTTCGTTTTTCTTTTTTGTATTTTTAATTTTTATTGTGTTGGTCTTTTGCCCAGTGAGGGGGTTTTTGGTGGAGAATTGCTGGATATTTTGGATGGTAATATGTACCGTTTATGATGTCGGCTAATTGTCAGAGCTTTCTTAACCTTATTACTTGGAATGTTAAAGGCCTTAACCACCCAATTAAGAGGAAAAAAATTTTGGCGTTTATTAAATCAAAAAAAGTGGATGTAGCATTGCTTCAAGAGACCCACCTCACTAAAACAGAATCTAAAAAACTCTGTCAGGACTGGGTGGGCCATGGGTTTGCGTCTTGTGGTAATAGCCAGAGCAGGGGGGTAGCAATCCTTATTCATAAACATTTGCAGTTCAAGTGTCTAAAAGAGGTTTTTTTATTTAGCGAATGCAAAGTCCTTAAGCCAAGCAGTTGCCTCCTGGTTTGCTGTATGGAGGGTGTGTAATCCTCCTTCCAGTCTTTGGAGCGGGCAAGCCTCTATGATGTGTTCCATTGTTTGCTCCTCTCCACATGCGCACAGTGGGCTAGGGCTACTGCCCCATCTGTAAAGGCTGGCCAAGCAGGGGCCATGTCCAGTCCTGAAGCGATTGAGTGTAGACCACTGTCTCCTTGGGAGGTTGGTGCCCGGGACCTGTTGGTTGGGGTTTATCACCAGCTGTTTGTTTGGGACCTCCTTGGTCTCCCATTCCTCTTGCCAAGTTGTCTGGATGGTAAAGTCAGCTGGGGGAGGGTTTTTCCAAATCGGCCGTCTGGATGAAAGTCGGGCAGTGGGTGGAGTGTAGATATCTGCATGGATTGGTAAATGAGGAGAATCTTTAACTTTTTGGAGCATCCTTTGAGTTAATGCTGCTCGCCGGATGTGTGGAGGGGCTATGTTTGACAGTACAGAGAGCCAGGGGAGTGGTGTTGAGCGGATTGTTCCAGTTATAGTTCTCATGGTTGTGTTGAGCTGGGTGTCTACATGGTGTGTGTAAGATGACCTGGACCAGACAGGGGCACAATATTCTGCTACAGAGTATGAAAGGGCCAGTGCTGAGGTGCGCAGGGTGGAGACTGCCGCCCCCCATTTTGCACCAGCGAGCTTGCAGAGCAGGTTGTTTCGTACCTTCACCTTAGCAGCCGTCCCCTTTAGATGTTCCTTGAAGGATAAGGTCCTATCAAGGGTCACTCCAAGATAAGTTGGATTTGGGGCATGCTTAAGCTTGAGTCCGCTCAGGTGGATGTTTAGTTCTCTGGCAGCTTTTGCATTGTGGAGATGGAATACACTGGAGACGGTTTTTGCTGGGCTTGGTTTTAGGCGCCAGATTTTGCAGAACTGGTCCAGTTTGGCAAGATCTTCCGTGAGCACCCGTTCCAGTGGTTCAAAGTCTGGTGCTTGGAATGCCAAACAGATGTCGTCTGCATAGGTGAATTTGCGGGATTTTGTAGTAGGCAGGTCGTTTATGTAGAGGTTGAACAGAGTTGGAGCTAGAACTGAGCCTTGTGGGAGTCCGTTTTTCTGCATTCTCCATGCACTTGTCTTCTGACTGAGGTGGACTCTGAACCTTCGGTTGGTCAGCAGGGTTTTTATAATTGCTGTTGCCCAAGCAGGGATTGCCTTTATAAGTTTCAGGAGGAGGCCTTTGTGCCAGACCGTATCATAGGCGGCTGTAAGGTCGAGAAACGCAGCCCCTGTCTTCAGTCTGCTCTCGAAGCCATTTTCGATGAAGGTGGTTAGGGCCAGTACTTGTTCTCCTGTACTGCGGTCCTTGCGGAAACCTGCTTGATCCACACTTAGAATATCCTCTACCTCTGGGGAAATGCGTTGCAGAATTAGGCGCTCCATGATTTTGTAAGGAACGCTGAGTAGGGAGATTGGGCGGTAGCTTGCTGGTAATTTGTGGTCTTTGCCAGGTTTTGGGATGGCAATGACCTTTGCTGTCCGCCATTTCTTTGGGATCGAGTTTGTTTGTGTGATCCTTGTGTAGAATTGTGTCAACCAGGTTAGGGCTCGGGGGCCAAGATTTTTCATGAATTCTGGGAAGATGTTATCGTATCCTGCTGCCTTTCCACATTTCAGGCTCTGTAGGACTTTCTCCAGTTCAGCAGCCTCGAAGGGTTCAGGGTTCGTTTCCTCTACAGGCATTTTTTGGTGTTTTTTTAGCTCAGTTGTAACTGCTCTTTTGGTGTCTTTGTCTTGGGGTGCTTTGGCGATAGTCAGTAGGTGGGATGCAACTTGGTTGGGTGTGACGGATGCTCGGCTTTGGCTAGGGGGCTTCTGTGCAGCTCCTAGGCGACGGATGAGGCTCCAACATTTCCTGCTAGAGTGGGTAAAGCTCCGGTCAGCAACTGTCTCCTCCCATTTCTTTCGCCGAGCTGTATTTAGCGATTCAATGAGATGGTCTGCTATCTCTGGGCCCCCTGATGTTTGATAGGATTGTAGGAGGGCAGCACTTTCTCCGTCCAAACATGGGACATAGAGGGGTCGGTAGCCTCGTGGGATTGCAGTATGGGCAGCCTTGAAGATTGCGCTGCAGAAGCGGTTGTATGCTTCATCTACAGTGATGGTGTGGAGTGGGATGGTAACAACGCTCCGGTCCAGAGTTTCACTGAATTTCTTCCAGTTGGCTTTGCGGAAGTTCCAGCGCATCTTCCTTGGGCTGTATATGACTGGAAGTTGTAGGCCAATGTAAAAAAGAGGTTAGTGATGATGATGGACGACTCCTTATAATTCTTATAGAAATTCAGGGCCATAGGATGATACTCGCTAATGTTTATGCACCAAATATAGTTGATTGTGCATTTTTTGCACAATTGGAACACGAATTAAGCGAAATGGGTAATTATCCCATTTTAGTAGGCGGGGATTTTAATCTGGTCATGGACAACATTTTAGATCGGAGCACCCCCTCACAGCGTTCATCTAAACCTGGCTCTATATTGAAAGACATGTGCAATGCAATTGGTTTGGTAGATGTTTGGCGGCTTTTTAATCCGTCCACAAGGGATTACACTTTTTATTCCACTGTTCATAATGTGTTTTCCAGGATTGATTATTTTTTAATGTCAAAATTTTCTGTTTCTTCTGTAAATTCGAGCTTCATTGGTAGCATAATACTATCAGATCATGCCCCTGTTTTTTTACATATCCACCTTGCCAGTTGAAAAAAAATTCTAGATGGAGGCTTAATTCAAGCTTTCTTTTTAATCCAGATTTTGTGTCCTCTTTGAAAGCAGAGATCTCCTTATATCTTGAGACAAACTGGGATTCTGCTCCCTCTGCCAGGGTTGCTTGGGAGGCCTTTAAGGCATTTATTAGGGGACATATTATTCAATATGCATCTTTTAAAAAGAAAACTAACATTGCTAAACAGATGGATTTGGAGAGGAGAATAGCTATATTAGAGACTTCATTCAAACAAGACACAAATTTAGTAAATTTGTCACCCCTTCTGAAGCTTAAGTATGAGCTGAATTCAATTCTAACACAAAAAGTTGAATTTTCCCTATTTCGTCTTAGGCATAAACAATTTGAGGAGGGGGATAAAGCTGGCAAAATGCTGGCTAGATATATTAAAATGAAAGAAGCTCAGTGTACTATATCTGCTATTAGGACACAGGATGGTACTCTGGTGTCAGACTTAAATGAAATTAATGGTGCTTTCAGAGAATTTTACACCTCACTTTATTCTTCTGAAATGGAGGCTGGATCTCAAGAGATCTATGCATTTTTATCATCCCTATCTTTGCCCTCCCTAACGAAGGAACAAATAGACTTACTTGACACCCCAATTACTAAAGAGGAAATTGTGAAAGTGATTAAGAGCTTTCCGACTGGAAAGGCACCGGGCCCTGATGGATTCACTGCAGAATTTTACAAGGCCTGTGTTGATGAGCTTTCTCCTTTACTTTCAGAAATGTTTGCGGAATCTTTTGAACAAGGCCGTTTGCCCCCTTCTTTAACAGAGGCTTTCATTTCGCTTATTTTAAAAAGCAATAAAGATCCGTTAGAATGTAAGAATTATAGACCAATTAGCCTTATAAACTGTGACTGTAAAATTCTCTCCAAAATTTTGGCATTAAGATTAGATAAAGTAAAGATATAAGATAAGATAAGATAAGATAAGATAAGATAAGATAAGATAAGATAAGATAAGCCTTTATTAGTCCCACAACGGGGAAATTCCAGGATTGCAACAGCACAGGGATAGCAACACTCAGAGCAACAATCAGAAGGCAAGAAAAAAAACAAGCAAGCAAGAGCAGCTAATAAACATATGTACGTATTACTATAAAATATATATATATACACACACACACAGACACACAGTGCAGAGCATTGTAGCTGGATGGAATAAATATATGAATATATGAACACACAGTGCAGAGCATTGTAGCTAGATGGAATAAATATGTAAATATATAAACACCCACAGTACGGAGCATTGCAGCTAGGTGGAATAAATATGCAAGTATATAAACACACACAGTGCGGAGCAATGTAGCTAGATGGAATAATATGTAGATATATAAATATATAAACACACCCAGTGCTGAGCATTGTAGCTAGATGGAATAAATATGCAAATATATAAACACACACAGTGCAGAGCATTGTTGCTAGATGGAATGAAACAGCATAACCGTCTACTTAGTTATCCTACATGGTATGATTATGTGCCCATACATATTCTCACCCTCCATAGCGACCGGTATGTTCCTAGTTGTATGCCGGAGGGGACCATTGTGTAAGTCTATTGCATCTTTTGCATTCAAAAAACTATTAGTTTGTTACGTCTTTTTGCTATCTCTGCGAGCAGCCCTGCTTAGGTTGTACAGTCTGACAGCCGTTGGTAGGAAGGACCTACGAAACCTCTCGGTTGTGCACCTGGGATGATGTAGTCTGCTGCTAAATGAGCTCCTCAGTGCATTCAGTATGTCCTGCATAGGGTGGAACTCGGACTCCAGCAGAGATGACAGTTTAGCCACCGTCCTTCTCTCTCCTATCTCCTCCATCGGATCAAGGCGCTGCCCCAGGACAGAGCTAGCTTTCTTAATCAGTTTGTTCAGTCTCTTCCTATCGGCTGCAGTAATGCCACTGCCCCAGCAGACCACTCCAAAAGTGATGGCTGATGCCACCACCGTGTCATAGAATGACTTCAGCAGCGCCCCTTGTACACCAAAAGACCTGAGTCTCCTCAGCAGGAACAGCCTGCGCTGTCCCTTCTTGTAGAGTGCATCAGTATTGTGTGACCAGTCTAGTTTATTGTTCAGATGAATACCCAGGTACTTATAGGATGTCACCATCTCGATGTCTGTTCCCTGTATATTTACTGGTACTGTGAGGGGCTGCCCATGCCTGCGGCAGTCCACCACCAGCTCCTTAGTTTTCCTCGCGTTGATCTGGAGGCAGTTCCGATGGCACCAGTCCACGAAGTCCTGGATAAGCCCTCTGTACTCAGCTTCATCTCCATTGGAGATGAGGCCAACGATCGCAGAGTCATCAGAGAACTTCTGTAGATGGCAGTGTGTTGTGTTGTGTGAGAAGTCCGCAGTATAAAGAGTGAACAGGAAGGGAGCCAGCACCGTTCCCTGGGGGGCCCCCGTGCTACTGATGATCGTGTCGGACACACAGTCCCGGGTTCTCACAAACTGAGGCCGGTTCGTGAGGTAGTCCAGGATCCATGATGACAGGTGCTGGTCCACCCCTGCGCGCAGCAGCTTGTCCTTCAGGATCATCGGTTGGATGGTGTTGAAAGCACTGGAGAAGTCAAAGAACATGATCCTCACCATATTCCCGGGCTTCTCCAGGTGGGACAGAGAACGGTGAAGGAGGAAGATCACCGCATCCTCCACCCCAATGCCATGCTGGTAGGCGAACTGGAGTGGATCCATCGCTGGTTCCACCAGGGGGCGGAGATGAGCAAGGAGCAGTCTCTCCAGGGTCTTCATCAAGTGGGACGTCAAGGCCACCGGTCTGTAGCTGTTCAGGTCTTTGGGGTGGGAAGTTTTTGGTACAGGTACCACACAAGATGTTTTCCACAGCTGTGGTACCCTCCCCAGTTTCAGGCTCATGTTGAAGATATACGTCACAATCCCACACAGCTGGTCTGCACAGGACTTGAGGAGCTTTGCGCTGATGCCGTCCGGTCCCGGCGCCTTCCTCGCCTTGATCTTCCTCAGCTCCGTCCTCACCTGGGTCCTGGTCAGGGTCAGGATGGGGGGCTGTGTGTTGGGAGTGGGGGGGTGTTGGTGGAGTGGGGAGTGGGCAGCAGGACTTGATTTCTTTAGAGGCAGCAGTGGTTGTTGTGCAGTCAGGGGGGGAGGGCGGTTGGTCAAATCTATTGAAAAACAGATTCAGGTTGTTCGCCCACTCCCTGCCCCCTGTGGCCTGGGGGGAGGTATTCTGGAGCCCCGAGATGGTTTTGAGGTTTCTCCAGACCCCGCTGATGTCGCTCTGTTGCAGCTTGTCCTCCATCTTCTTCCTGAAGCTGTCCTTGCCTTCTCTGATCTTTCTCCTCAGCTCCCTCTGTACGGACTTCAGCATCTCCCTGTTCCCTGACCTGAAGATCCTCTTCTTCTCTCTCAGAAGTGTAACTCTCTTATATCTCTTATATCTCTTATAAACCCTGATCAGGTGGGTTTTATTCGTTCCAGGGGGGCGGCAGACAATATTAGGCGATTTATTGATATCATATGGTTAGTTCAAAATGATCCCTCACTTGCACATCTCTCTCCAGTGGCAGCCCTCTCCCTGGATGCTGAAAAAGCATTTGACAGGGTTGAGTGGCAGTATCTCTTTGCAGCTCTAGAGACTTTTGGTTTTGGTTCAAAGTTTCTTTCTTGGATTAAATTACTATATAATGAACCTAGAGCTTCAGTGATATCAAATCGAGTTACATCACAGTCTTTTAGACTTTATAGGGGTACGCGCCAGGGCTCCCCTTTAAGTCCCCTGCTTTTTGCGTTGGCATTAGAACCATGAGCTGTTGCTATCCGCAAAGACGGCAATTTTCCAGGTATTCAGTGTCATATCCGGCTCTAGGGAGCCGGGCAATCAGAGCCAGGGACAAGCCAGTGAGTCGTGATATTTTATTCAGGGTAAAGGGGAAGGGATGAGGAGAGCACAGATACTCATGCAGACGTACACTCACAGGTTGCACAGCGCAGAGGTAAGCAGCTCGTACCGGACGTGGGGGTAACAAGACGTACATACTCACAGCGGGATACAAACACAGGAATGCTGCAAGAGGAGTATAAGCTGACACCAGACGAAGGGGCTTCAGCTTAGCAATGTGTTTATGTCGCAGCCCCGAGTCATCGAGGCTGCTCCTATTTATCCTCATTGGCAGCGCCCCAGCTGATGAAGACTAATTGGCCCCAGCCGTCCATAATGCTGCCAGCTGGGGGCCAGCTGAGACGCTGCTCAATGGGAAGCAGGGATGAGGGAAAACATGGGCTGAGTGCCGAGACGGCATCTCAACCCATGGTGACATTCAGGTCCATGGCAGTACCCATAAGATAATGTTGTATGCTGATGATGCATTGGTACTGATTACACAACCTCAAAAATCAATTCCAGCTCTCCTTAAAATTATTAACCAATTTTCACGTTTGTCTGGTTATAGAGTTAACTGGATAAAATCAGAAATTCTCCCTCTAACATCTTATTGCCCTAAAACACTGTTTACATTTGGTCAAAATATAGGCTTCTCTGGGCCAAAATTAGGAATTAAATATCTTGGCATCCTGTTTCCTCACACTTTATCAGATCTGATTCAGATTAATTTTGAGCCCTTGCTTGGAAAATTTAAAATAGACATAGAAAGGTGGTCACCTCTTTTTTTGTCTCTCTGGGGCAAGGTCAATGTTATTAAGATGATTTGTGCACCCCGATTTAATTACCTTCTGCAATCTCTTCCTCTTAGGATCCCAGTTGGTTATTTTCGACAATTTGATAGGTTGTGTAATAAATTTTTATGGAATGGTAAGCGCCCTAGATTAAAGTTGAAAAGATTGCAGAAGTCTATAGATTCAGGAGGTTTGGGGGTCCCAAATTTGGTTTTATATCATTACGCTTTTAGTCTTAGACATTTGATTCATTGGGCTCTCCCCCCTGAGAGAGCTCCCCCTTGGTTTTATTTGGAGAGTTACTTGAGCAGCCCTCTTCCCCTAGTACATCTAATCACAATCAAACTTTCTTCTGAATTTCAGTCGCATCCTATTATATCCTTTTTACAATACGTTTGGAAGAGAGTTGCTTCTATACTAGAGTTCAGCTCTCATCTTCATTCTATGGCTTCTATTTGGCTTAACCCAAGTCTCCATATTGGAAAATCCCCATTTATGTGGAAAATCTGGGTGAAAAAGGACATCTTGATGTTAAAAGATCTATATGAAGGGGGAGCTCTCAAATCATTCGATGTTCTACAGGCACAGTATGGACTACCACAGAATCAGTTTTGGAAATATTTACAACTTCGACATCTGCTGTGTCAAGTCTTTGGATCTACAACTACCCCTCCTCCTGATGTAGATTGGCTCATCCAGGCTTTGAGTTCCTGTGGCAAAAGATCTAAGGCCTCAAATTTCTATTTAATGCTCCTTAAGAGCTCAAATAAAGATTCTACATTCCTTAAACACGTATGGGAAAAAGATCTGAATTCACAATTTGCTGATGTTGAATGGGCAAATATTTTAAAGAATGGGAAGAAAGTGTCTAGGGAATTGAAAACCAGACTTGTTCAATTTAAAATTTTGAATCGATTTTACTGGACACCTCGTAAAATGTTGAGAGCGAAACTCATTCACTCTTCAAGCTGCTGGAGATGTCTACAGGGGGAGGGGACATTAATCCATATGATTTGGAGTTGTTCGGTAATACAGGACTTTTGGTTGCAGATCCATAGACATATTATGACAATTGTTAAGCAAGAAGTGCCATTTACTCAGAGACTTTTTGTCCTTGGGGATCCATCAATGATTCAGGACCCAATCTCTGATGCCGAGTGGATTCAGACTGCTTTGATGCTGGGCCGAAAGTTGATCACTTTTTACTGGAAATCTTCCTCTGCCCCACCCGTAGCTCAATGGCTCAGGGAGTTGGGCAAGCTTGCTGCACTAGAACGCCTTTCATATAAACTTCTGGACAGGATGGACAGCTTCTATAATAAGTGGGGATCCTATCTTACCTTTATAGGTGTAGTAGATTAAGCTATTCATCTTAAGAGTATTAGGGTGGAAATGGAATGTTTTATCCTCTCACTGGGTATACTTGTTTTTTGTTTTTTTTTGTTTGTTTGTTTGTTTCTGTTTTATTTTCTAAATTGAAAACCTAATAAAATTCAAATTACAAAAAAATTCACAGTAACAATGCATCTCCTCTTTAATCCTTTAATTACTCCCCCACAGTCTCAAGCCTTGCAGCTTCCTGTAATTTCCAAGGAAGCTCTGCCTTTGTTCTGATCTAAAATGTGAGTCACAAAGCAGGTCACATATGTGTGTCCACCACAACATCTTGTTTTTCACTCAGTGGGCTGTAACCCTATTCATTCTATTCATATAGTGCATTCCTTTTGTTGAGGCAAATCTGATTTAGGACTGTATTTCTAGAACTTCCAACAATGAAGTTGGCATTTTTGGCTCCTGAAGTTGCAAACTTTTTTTCTCTGCCAGCAACTCAAATGTCACGAGATTTGCTTTCAAAGACTTCTCGTTCATTCAGAAAATCTGAGGTCAGAACATCAGTGTTTATTCCTTCCTGCTTTTTGGGAGAAAAGTTAAGCGGGCTATGTCTACCAGATCCTAAGAATCAACACAACTCTACAGTTAAAAAACTGTGATAAAGAACTAAAGCTAATACGCAGCATCATGTCTCAGTTACTATGGACTTTTTAAAAGAATCACCTCGGGTCTTTGGCTGGTTCTTGAAGGTGTTAAACACTTTGCACCATACTGCATTACCGGCATTAGGGTTACCAGATTCTGAAAAGATTAATTTGAAATAACAGTGTACTTACTTCTTTGAATAAGAATAGTTTTTATCTTCTGTATTAACAAATGACATGTTGCAAAGTGTTGACACAAACTCTGATTTTGAAACTAGTATATTCACACAAAGTTGCTTCACTATGATTAATGTGGTTGAAAATGCATTCACTAGTTTCAAAAAAGAAACACTGAAACAAGTATTTGTTTGGAAGAATCACAAAAAGCATTTTATTTAGTTGTACAGAAGCATTTAAGGATAAACTAATTTACATTACCTTCCCTTAAACATTTATCATTGAAAGGCAGTAGTAACTCTATCAGTTGTATACTTGTTTCTTTGCATAACACCATTTTAGAGACCTTTTTTTAAAATCACACAAGTACATGTGTGATGTACATTTACTTGTTTGAAGAAAGAATTTTTAACTCCCTTATTTTTTTGTAACAACTTACTCCACTTGTACTAGACATTTGTTTATTAAGATAAGATAAAATAAGATAAGCCTTTATTAGTCGGCAGCACGGTGGTGCAGTGGTTAGCACTGTTGTCTTACAGCTAGAAGGTTCCTGGTTCGAATCCCCAGGCTGGCAGGGGTTGGAACCTTTCTGTATGGAGTTTGCATGTTCTCCCTGTGCTGTGTGGGTTTACTCCGGGGGCTCCGGTTTCCTCCCACAATCCAAAGACATGTATGTTAGGTTAATTGGTTGTTCTAAATTGTCCCTAGATATCTGTTTCCTATAGGCCCTTAGAATAGAGGGTTAGCATTAGTGAAAGCGCTTTGAGTGGTCTTTGTGACTAGAAAAGTGCTATATAAGTGCAGGTTAGTTAGTTAGTTAGTCCCACAACGGGGAAATTCCAGGATTGCAACAGCACAGGGATAGCAACACTCAGAGCAACACTCAGAAGGCAAGAAAAAAAAAAAAAGCAAGCAAGCAAGCAAGAGCAGCTAATATACATATGTACATATTGCTATAAATATACTGTATATATATACACACAGACACACAGTGCAGAGCATTGTAGCTGGATGGGATAAATATATGAGTATATAAACACACAGTGCGGAGCATTGTAGCTAGATGGAATAAATATGTAGATATATAAACACCCACAGTACGGAGCATTGCAGCTAGGTGGAATAAATATGTAAATATATAAACACACAGTGCGGAGCAATGTAGCTAGATGGAATAGTATGTAGATATATAAACACACAGTGCGGAGCATTGTAGCTAGATGGAATTAATATATAGATATATAAATATAAACATAAACATAAACATAAACACACCCAGTGCGGAGCATTGTAGCTAGATGGAATAAATATGTAAATGTATAAACACACACAGTGCAGAGCATTGTTGCTAGATGGGATGAAACAGCACAACCATCTACTTAGTTATCCTACATGGTATGATTATGTGCCCATACATATTCTCACCCTCCATAGCGACTGGTATTTTCCTAGTTGTATGCCGGAGGGGACCATTGTGTAAGTCTATTGCATCTTTTGCATTCAAAAAAACTATTAGGTTGTTACATCTTTTTGCTATCTCTGCGAGCAGCCCTGCTTAGGTTGTACAGTCTGACAGCCGCTGGAAGGAAGGACCTGCGAAACCTCTCGGTTGTGCACCTGGGATGATGTAGTCTGCTGCTAAATGAGCTCCTCAGTGCATTCAGTATGTCCTGCATAGGGTGGAACTCGGACTCCAGCAGAGATGACAGTTTAGCCACCGTCCTTCTCTCTCCTATCTCCTCCACCGGATCAAGGCGCTGCCCCAGGACGGAGCTAGCTTTCTTGATCAGTTTGTTCAGTCTCTTCCTATCGGCTGCTGTAACGC
Organism: Pholidichthys leucotaenia; assembly: GCA_020510985.1. Lineage (NCBI taxonomy): Eukaryota > Metazoa > Chordata > Actinopteri > Cichliformes > Pholidichthyidae > Pholidichthys > Pholidichthys leucotaenia. The sequence continues at coordinate 118,856,586 of CM035848.1, read as the reverse complement.
CACTGCCCCAGCAGACCACTCCAAAAGTGATGGCAGATGCCACCACCGTGTCATAGAACTTCTTCAGCAGTGCCCCTTGTACACCAAAAGACCTGAGTCTCCTCAGTAGGAACAGCCTGCACTGTCCCTTCTTGTAGAGTGCGTCAGTATTGTGTGACCAATCTAGTTTATTGTTCAGATGAACACCCAGGTACTTGTAGGATGTCACCATCTCAATGTCTGTTCCCTGTATATTTACTGGTGCTGTGAGGGGTTGTCCATGCCTGCGGCAGTCCACCACCAGCTCCTTAGTTTTCCTCGCGTTGATCTGGAGGCAGTTCCGATGGCACCAGTCTACGAAGTCCTGGATAAGCCCTCTGTACTCAGCTTCATCTCCATTGGAGATGAGGCCAACGATCGCAGAGTCGTCAGAGAACTTCTGTAGATGGCAGTGTGTTGAGTTGTGTTGTGTGAGAAGTCCACAGTATAAAGAGTGAACAGGAAGGGAGCCAACACCGTTCCCTGGGGGGCCCCCGTGCTACCGATGATCGTGTCGGACACACAGTCCCAGGTTCTCACAAACTGAGGCCGGTTCATGAGGTAGTCCAGGATCCATGATGATAGGTGCTGGTCCACCCCTGCGCACAGCAGCTTGTCCTTCAGGATCATCGGTTGGATGGTGTTGAAAGCACTGGAGAAGTCAAAGAACATGATCCTCACCACATTCCCAGGCTTCTCCAGGTGGGACAGAGAACGGTGAAGGAGGAAGATCACCGCATCCTCCACCCCAATGCCATGCTGGTAGACACCTGATTGTCACAGCCCGCTCACGCCTGTCATCCGCCCCAGCTGAGCGCACACCTGCACCTCATCAGGCCGCACCTATTTAGCCAGCTCTGCCCTGGGCTTCGGCCTGGAGTCGTCAGCTCTCCTCCTTGTGATGTTCTATGTTCGCCTACTACTACGGCCAGCGCTCCTCTCATCCCTTGCACATAAGGTCATCCACTCACCTGCTCTCTCAGTTCATCCCCTGTGCACAGGTGGACCTTCCTGGCGGCGGCACTCCTTCCTCATTGCCGTACCTCTCCTACCCTCGACCCGTGGAGCTGATCAGAGCGCTGTCTCCCAGGCGTGAGCCGGTCTCGCCAACGTCAGTCACCAAATCCCTGCAAGTAAGCCACACTCATTACTCATCATATCCCTGTGTGTGTTCAACTCACCCTTGTCCTCTGCTTGTCCTTAGGGTTGCCTGGCTGTACGGTGTTCTGGTCCGTCCTCAACGCTCCTGTCCCCAACAAGACATTCACATCCCACATTCACGCATTCATCCACACCTGTTTGTTAATAAAGACTCTGAAATCTCAGTCAAGCCTGCATGTGTGTTCCCTGGGCTAGCCAGACACAGACACCTCTGCGTGTGGAAGGAGAGCAACTAACAGTATTTGTTACCGGAAGAGTGTTGACTAGTACTGTTTGGGAGACAAAGGTGTCCCCGTCTGGGAGGTGGTACTTCCGAGCCACGTGTCAGGTATCAACGGGTGACGCCTCATCTGAGGACAAATTTATCTTGCAGTATTTCAATTCCGAATGCGGTGTGTTCCAGACAGCGTTACACTTACCTACAACGGTGTGGGTCAAAGTTGTTGACGAGAAAGGCCCAAGGCCCTTTTCATTTCCAGCCAGAAAGAGAGATCATCCGGTTCTGGCCTCCCTTCACTGGCTTCCCATAGAGTTTAGAATTAAGTTTAAAATCCTTCTTCTTACTTACAAAGCTCTAAACAATCAGGCTCCTTTTTATTTAAAAGATCTGATACTACCGTATTATCCTAACAGAGCACTACGCTCCCAAAATGCAGGATTACTTGTAATACCTAGAATCTCCAAAAGTACAATGGGAGGCAGAGCCTTCAGTTATCAAGCTCCTCTCCTGTGGAATCAGCTGCCAATCTGGATTCGGGAGTCAGACTCAATCTCTGTTTTTAAGAATAGGGCTAAAACCTACCTTTTTGATATAGCCTACAATTAGGGAGGGATCATGTGTTTCTGAACCCTCCCTTAGTTATGCTGCTAATAGGTTTAGTCAGCCGGGGGACCTCCAGTAATGCACTGGGCCTCACTCCTTTCCTCACTCTCAATGAAATATTTTTTTTTGCTGGTCATTAACATCTGTTTGTTCTCTCCCATAGATTGAGTCCCCATCGTGCTGTTTGCTCTCTACATGTCTGTTCTTTTCTTCTTCTCTATCCCCTCACCCCCCAGCCAGTCGCAGCAGATGACTGCCCCTCCCTGAGCCTGGTTCTGCTGGAGGTTTCTTCCTGTTAAAAGGGAGTTTTTCCTCTCCACCATCGCCAAGTGCTTGCTCACAGGGGATCGCCTGATTGCTGGGGTCTTTCTGCAACTGTGGGGGTTCCCCCCTACAGTTGATAGTGCTATGAGATGACTGTTGTTGTGAAATGGCACTATATAAATAAAGTTGAATTGAATTGAATTGAATTGAAAATATTACCGAAAGCTCAAAATTCCAATGCCAACACACCGCTGACAAAGCATACAACGAGCCATTTCATTGGTCCAAATCTGCAACTATCCAATCGCAGGGCTGTTTACACATAACATCCGGGTTTATTGCGGGAAACTCACCCGGGAAAACGCTGAGCGCTAATGTATTGTGTTGATTTTCGCTAAAATCGGTGACAATAAGGTACCTTACCATCCATCTTCCATCTTCTACCGCTTTTCCGGAGGTCCGGGTCGCGGAGGCAGCAGTTCAAGCAGAGAAGCCCAGACTTCCCTCTCCCCAGCCACCTGCTCCAGCAGCCATGACTTTTTTTGACAAAGCAACAACGAGCCATATGATTGGTCCAACCATTTCCAACTATCCAATCGCAGGGCCGTTTACAGCAGTAGCCATGAGTACATAACATCCGGGTTATCGCGGGAGACTGTCACTCAGGGAAGCGCCGAGCGCTTATGTAATCATATTAATTTTTGCTAAAATCATAAATCGGCGGAAATCCGCGGATCAGCGGAAAATTGCCATCCCTGCATTTGTAATTACTAGTTAATGTAAAGCAAAAATCATGTTTTAATTCCTTTGAGGGCCTGGTTCTCAGTTTGGGCATGTTGGCTATCTTGGCTTGAACCCAATTTTGTTTGCCATAGTTTACCGTCCTCCCTCAGCCTACACAGAGTTTTTATCTGAATTTGCTGAATTTTTAGCTGATTTAGTGCTGAAATCAGATAGAACAATTATAGTAGGGGATTTTAATATACATGTTGATGTATATAGTGACTGTCTTAATAAGGCATTCAATTCAATTTTAGACTCAATGGGGTTTTCCCTGAAAGTAGAAAATTCTAACCCTTATCTCCACCACACATTGGACCTTGTTCTGACTTATGGTCTTGAAATAGAAAATCTGGTAGTGTCTCCTCATAATCCTGTACTGTCAGACCATTGTCTGTAAACCTTTGATTTCACTACTTCTGATTATTTAACTCCTAAAGAAAAATATTACTACAGCAGATGTCTTTCAGATGACGTTGTTACCAAATTTTTGCAGATTGTCTCCTCTATACCATGGGTCAACACAACAGAAATAAAAGATGGAGAGCCTGCTCCTTCCGAAATTGATAGCATAATAGATAGTGTTACAGCCTTTCTGAATCAGACTCTAGATTTGGTGGCCCCTTTAAAAAAGAAAAAGTCTAACCAGAGATTCCTAACCCCTTGGTTTAACACAGAAACTCGTAGCTTAAAACAGAAGACTCATCAATTAGAAAGAAAATGCCGTTCCACTAATTTAGATGAATTCTATTTAGAATGGAGAAATCATCTCTTAATTTATAAAAAAAAATCTCTTAGAAAAGCTAGAACAAGTTATTACTCTGCATTAATAGAAGAGAATAAGAATAATCCCAGGTTTCTTTTCAACACTATAGCCAGGCTGACAAAGAGTCAGGACTCGGTCAATCCTCACATCCCCCTAGAGCTTTCTAGTCAGGACTTTTTGAACTTTTTCAATCATAAAATTTTATCTATTAGAGATAAAAATCAGTCAGATTCTTCCCACCGTAAACTTAAGTACAGCAACTACTACAACTCCTTCAATTGACATCTGTTTAGATAAGTTTACTCCAATTGACCTTTAAGAGTTGGATAAAATAATCTCCTCATCCAAGCCTTCATCTTGTCTTTTAGACCCTATTCCTACCAGGTTATTTAAAAAAGTCTTCCCAATTATTGGTAATTATTTTCTCTTCTTGCCTTGAGAGAGAGCAGTCGCATTTTTCTTTCCTCCTCTCGTCTGCCTTCCTGACCTATTCCCAGCTTTGCAATGTTGCGTTTTTGTCTGTGTTTAGTCGCTCTTCTTCTGCTGAATCTTAATCTAAATGGAAATTATGGATTTGGAAGTGGCTTAAATGTGCTATTGTCACTATTTTTCAACAAGAATCGAGCCAAGGGGGAGCCCAAGAATTGGAACCTGCAAGGAGACTCATGGACATTGGAATTCATGCGTCTGTGGAAACATTATTGGTTATGATCTCAGGACTTCTATTTTTGGCTGTGAAGTTCCCTGATGCATCAGAAATTGAAGGAAGGTGAGACAGCTGATCAAAGCGGACCCGGCAAGCTCCTTCATCAAATTCGACCAGTTGGGGAGGGCACGAGTAGCGGCAAACGGTGAACTGAATGACAGTGATTCAGTGGAGGAATACATCTGGAGCCCTGTGCTCTCCATGGAAAAAAGGTTTAAGCCTGCACATATGAAAGCACAGAATTGCACGGGTGAGGAAAAATTCTATTCTCTGAGTGCACTGTGCTGACTTGATTTGACCTTGTCTTTGGTGCCCCGTGTTTACATTCCTCCTGAAGAAGATAAGCGGAAGGAGTGGCTCTGCTAACCCAAACAATCGACAATCAGTTGTTGTCGTATCAGCGGATTGGACCCTCAAGGACAGTGCCCATGTGCCTTCTGCAAGCAAGAGAGATAGACTCTGGACTTGTTTATAAGTCACATGATTATAACATCTATCCACTGCCGGGAGGCACCCTCTGCTGCTCACTAACAACTGTCACACTTACACTACACAATGCATACAACATTACATGACTGATACAAATATTGATTCATACAAATACACTGCGTCTCTCAACTTTTGTGTGTGATCTCCTGCTAAATGTCTGCTAAATGCGCATTGAGGGGGTTTTTTTTGCCTGCAATCAAAATTTCGCTCACTCACTGAGCGCCATTTTGATAAAACATGTTTTTTTTCTCTCGCCTACTGTGTCATATCCCTTCCCTTTTTTCTTTTTTTTCCTTTCTTCTTTATGACTGGCGCCTAGCGGCTGCCCCAGCCTTGGATGCGCTCTGCAGAGCGGGCCCAAATGCCAAGTCACGTTTCGTTACCTTGTATTCATACATGTGTAATGACAGTAAAGTTGAATCTCAATCTCAATCTCAATCTCATATTCTTCATATAATTAATTCTTCTTTAACTTTAGGTTGTAGTGATGTGAGAATGACGAGGCAGAGTTCTCTCTCAAGTCAGCTTTATTCACATCACCATCATCTCAAAACAGAAAAGAGAGATTCATACAGTAAACTCTCGTCCTTAAATATCAGGACTCTTACACTTCACAGGTCACATGTATCACAGACCACCATGCATTATAAAGAAAGTCACAATGCATTTTCTCTCCATGATATCACTTCCACTGTCTACAATGCATCCCTTCTTTAATCCTTTAATTAAACCCCCCACAGTCTCAAGCCTTGCATACCCACAGTCTCAAGCCTTGCATACCAAAGCTAAGATTCTTGCAACTTCCTGTAATCACTAAGGAAGCTGCTCTGCCTTTGTTCTGACCTAAAATGTGAGTCACAAAACAGGTCCTGTATGTGTGTCCACCACACAAAGCCCCCCCAACATTTTAGAACAAACAGAACAACAAGAGAATAACCACATGCATGCCGTGATAGTATCAATACACATCAGTCCACATGCTGTATAGGCTTCAGTCTCCTGCCGTATCTGCTGTAGCTGGGATTCAACGTCTCTGCAGCGCTGTCACGCTGGGGGTTTGCCGTCTGTGGGTGGAAACCTTTTGTCAGCACCTGTGGGTGTTCTGGGGAAACATTACTCTGTGAAGCCCCCCGCGGTGGTCTACCTCGCCACGGGGCCCTCGCCAACAGCACTTGCTCATCTGCCACCACAAAAGCGGGTTTGAGTCTGTTTATGCCATCTTTCTCTTTCCAACCCCCCAAATCTAGCAAAAACTGCTTGTCCCCTGTTTCTAGCACTCTGAACGGTCCGTCATAAGGCGGTCGCAGCGGGGTTCGATGCGCATCGTGTCTAACAAAAACAAACTCTGCGTTCTTCAAAGTTTTAGGCACAAAAACGCGCGGAAAACTGTGGTGCGCGGGGCCAGGCAGCGTGCTTGCTTCTATGTTACTCCGCAACAGCTGAGATGGGGAGGCGTCTGGTGCAGGGTTATCTGGGAGAAACTCCCCAGGCAGCCGGAGTGGCTGCGCAAACACGAGCTCCGCTGGGGAGGCTTCTAAGTCCTCTTTAGGCGCAGAAGGCAACCCCAATAACACCCACGGTAACTTGTCCACCCAATTTGTATCCGTCAGTGACGCCCTGAGAGCCGCTTTCAATGACCTATGAAAACGTTCGCATAACCCATTAGCCTGCGGATTGTACGCGGTTGTGTGGTGAATTGTGACACCCAGGCTGCGGGCCATTGTTCACCAAAGCTCAGACACAAATTGAGGGCCTCTGTCGGACGTAATGTCCGACGGAACGCCGAACAGCCCAAGCTGTTAAAAACACGCGCGCCACCTCCATGCCAGCGGGACCACTTCAGGCCAGCGCGTGGTGCGGTCCACCATTGTCAGAAGGTGTGTGCACCCTTGTGACAGTGGGAGAGGGCCCACGAGGTCCACATGAACGTGATCGAACCTCTTGGCCGGAGTGTGAAACGGCTCCAAAGTAGCCCTCGTGTGCCTGTGTATTTTGGCTCGTTGACACGCCATGCAGGCTGCTGCCCACTCCTTAACTTGTTTGCGGAGGCTCGGCCACACAAATTTCTCTCCTACCATTTTGACCGACGCGCGCACTCCAGGGTGCGCCAAGGAATGAACCGAGCCAGAAACGTGGCGGCGCCACGCGGCCGGTACTACTGGACGCAGCCGTCCAGTGGAGACATCGCAGATTAGGGGGGGCATGCCGTCTTGCAGCACCCTGCTCTCCAGCCTTAACCCTGTTGGTCCAGACTGAAGCGCGTGCACATCCGCGTCACCAACCTGCTCCGCGGCCATGGCTGCATAATCTACCCCTACGCTGACTGGGGCCGCAACGGCGCGCGAGAGGCAATCTGCCACTACATTGAGTTTGCCCGCCACATGCTGAATATCAGTGGTAAACTCTGAGATCGCGGCCAGCTGTCTCTGCTGCCGGCCTGACCACAGTTCAGAAACCTTGGCCATCGCGAATGTTAGCGGTTTGTGGTCAACAAACGCGGTGAAAGAGCGTCCTTCTAGCCAGAACTGAAAGTGGCGGATGGCCAAATGGAGAGCCAGCAGCTCCCTGTTGAACGCGCTGTATTTACGTTCCCTATCACGCAAGGTCCTGCTGAAAAATGCGAGGGGCTGCCAAACCCCGGCTACATGTTGCTCCACGACCGCCCCTATGGCCACCTCTGATGCGTCAGTGGTGAGCGCTATGCGGGCCGTTGGGTCTGGGTGTGCCAATAACGCAGCCTTTGCCAAGGCTGCTTTCACCTCCGAGAACGCTTGGTCCCGCTCCGGGGGCCACTCGATCTTATCCGCGGGTTTCTTTTTTTTGAGCGCGGCATACAGCGGCTGCATGAGTTGCGCCGCGCGGGGGAGAAAATGGTTACAAAAATTCACCATTCCCAAAAACTCCTGCAATGCCCTGACCGTCTGTGGCCAGGGAAAATCTGCCACCGCGCGCACTTTGTCAGGAAGCGGAACCACTCCTTCGGGGGAGACGCGGTGTCCTAAAAAATCGATCTGCGCCACCCCGAACTGACACTTCGCCAGGTTGATTATTAACCCGTGATCTCCCAACCTTCGGAAAACTGTGGCCAGGTGTTTTTCGTGTTCGTCTTCGGACGCGCTGGCTACCAAAATATCGTCCAAGTAAACAAACACGAAAGGGAGATCGCGAAGCACCGCGTCCATCATGCGTTGGAACATCTGAGCAGCCCCTTTAAGTCCGAATGGCATGCGTAAAAACTCGAATAGGCCAAACGGAGTTATTACCGCTGTTTTGGGTATGTCCTCAGCGCGCACTGGGACTTGGTGGTAACCATGGACCAAGTCTATTTTAGAAAAAACGTGCGCCCCTGCCAAATGAACGGAAAAATCTTGGATATGTGGGATTGGGTAGCGGTCGTGCGCTGTAGCGTTGTTTAACCTGCGGAAATCCCCGCAAGGTCGCCATGCTCCATCAGCTTTTGGGACCATGTGTAGCGGGGAAGCCCAAGGACTGTTTGAACGTTGGATAATGTCCAACCTCTCCAGGTTGGCAAACTCCTCGCGCGCTATGGCCAGTTTAACTGCGTCCAAGCGCCGAGCTTTTGCAAAAACGGGCAGTCCGGTAGTGGTAATAAAATGCTCCACCCAGTGTTGAGCGACTGTTGCCGAAAATGTGGGGACCGTGAGTGCTGGGAACTGAGTGAGCAGTGTGTGGAACTTACCGCTTGCAGCTGTGACATTGGCTTGTGCTGTTGGCGGGGCCACTCGCGCTGGACAGGGGATAGAATTAAAAGAAAGTGCATTAACCAGGCGCCTGTTAGCGAGGTCAACCAACAAACCATGTGAGCACAAAAACTCAGCCCCTAACATATTGAAATTTACTGCTGCGACACCAAAAGTCCACTCAAATGCACGGCCGTGTAGAGACAGAAGCAGAGTCTTCTCACCAAAGGTCTTAATCTCTGAGCCGTTCGCTGCCGTCACCCGGGGACCTCCGGAACCAGCTAGTCTGTCCTCGTAGGAAGGTGTGATGAAACTCAACTGGGAGCCTGTGTCGACAAGGAACTGCCTCCCCGAGTGTGCGTCCGACAAGTAGAGCAGCTTGTTCTCCTCCCCGAGGGCCGCGGCTGCTACTGACCCCTGGTCTTGGCGTTTCCCGAACGCCCGAACTGGCACGGTGGTACATACTTGCGTGCCCTCTCTGCGAAGCGGCGATGGTAGAAACAAAGGACGTCCGATCCACGTTCCCTGGCCCATGCCGCCGCCGTCATCGGTGAGTCTGGTACCGCTGCCTCTGGCCTCCTGTCGTCTCCGGTCATCGCGCCGAGTTCCGCTGCAGCGGCCGTGGCTGCGCGCCGCTTGGTGGCGTTGACAATCCGCTGCGCCTCTCAGCCCAGCGCGCGGTAGTCCCGTAGGTCCAACAGTGGCGAACTGGCCAGGGTCACTCTCGCTGCTGACGGTAGAGTTCTGAGGAAGAGGTGGGTGAAAATGAAGTGATCGTCGTCAGAGTCCTTCAGCCTCAACAACTTCTCCATCAGGTTTGCGGGCATGTCATTTTCCACTTCCGTCAGCGCCAGGAGCCTCTCTGCTCGCTCCTCCGCTGAGGGGGTGAATTGCTGGATGAGTGCAGCCTTCAACGTGCCGTATTTGTTGCTGTCCGACGGCTGGTCGATCAGGCTCTCCACATGCTGGGCCGTGTTGTTGTCCAGCTTTGCGACTACGTGGTAGAATTTTGTGGCGTCTACCGATATTCCCCGGAGGTTGAACTGCGCCTCAATCGCGTTGAACCAGGAGCGCGGATTGTTCTGCCAGAAGTCCGGTAGCTGGACTGTAGCGGCATTCGCTTGGCTGGGGGCTCCTGACGAGGCTAGCCCGGGGGAATTCTCCTCTTGCATGATACGTCTCGGGTCACTAGTGTAGTGATGTGAGAATGACGAGGCAGAGTTCTCTCTCAAGTCAGCTTTATTCACATCACCATCATCTCAAAACAGAAAAGAGAGATTCACACAGTAAACTCTCGTCCTTAAATATCAGGACTCTTACACTTCACAGGTCACATGTATCACAGACCACCTTGCATTATAAAGAAAGTCACAATGCATTTTCTCTCCATGATATCACTTCCACTGTCTACATTGCATCCCTTCTTTAATCCTTTAATTAAACCCCCCACAGTCTCAAGCCTTGCATACCAAAGCTAAGATTCTTGCAGCTTCCTGTAATCACTAAGGAAGCTGCTCTGCCTTTGTTCTGACCTAAAATGTGAGTCACAAAACAGGTCCCGTATGTGTGTCCACCACAAGGTTATGTATTGCAGGCTTTTAAAATTGCTGTAATTAAACCCTTACTCAAAAAGCCAACGCTTGATCCAGGAGTTTTGGCTAACTATCGACCAATCTCTAATCTGCCTTTCATTTCAAAAATCTTAGAAAGAGTTGTTGCTGTGCAATTGTTTGACTACTTGCAGGGAAATGGTTTATTTGAAGAGTTTCAATCTGGGTTCAGAGTTCATCACAGCACTGAAACAGCCTTAGTGAAGGTCACTAATGACCTCCTTATCGCATCTGATAATGGACTCGTTTCTGTACTTGTCCTTTTAGATCTTAGTGCAGCCTTTGATACTATCGATCATGATATTCTACTTGATAGATTAGAACACTATGTTGGACTAAATGGAACTTCGCTACAGTGGTTTAGATCTTATTTGTCCGATGGACTTCAGTTTGTTCACATCAATGATGAGTTTTCTTCCAACTCTAAGCTCAGTCATGGAGTTCCACAGGGATCTGTGTTAGGCTCTACTCTTTTTAGTTTATATATGCTTCCGTTAGGCAATATCATTAGAAAGCACTGTATACATTTTCATTGTTACGCAGACGACACACGATTATACCTGTCAATGAAGCCCGATGATTGTAATCAGTTAGCCAAGTTAGACGCCTATCTTAAGGAAATCAAAGCTTGGATGATTTGTAATTTCCTGCTATTAAACCCAGATAAGACTGAAGTCATTCTTGTTGGTCCAAAAAACCTTAGAAATACTTTTCCAAATCAAACTTTTAACTTGGATGCTGCTACTCTTACTCTGAATAGTTCTGTGAGGAACCTTGGAGTTATTTTTGATCAAAATCTGTTCTTTAATTCACATATTAAATTTGTTTTGAAGACTGCCTTCTGTCATCTGTGCAATATTGCCAAGATTAGGAGCATCTTGTCTCTGAATGATGCTGAGAAACTGATCCACGCTTTTGCTAGCTCTAGATTAGATTATTGTAACTCGTTATTATCAGGTTGTCCTAAAATATCTTTAAAAAGTCTTCAGTTGATCCAAAATACTGCTGCAAGAGTTTTAACTGGTTCTAGAAAGCGAGATCATATCTCTCCGGTTCTGACCTCCCTTTATTGGCTTCCCATAGAGTTTAGAATTAAGTTTAAAATCCTTCTTCTCACTTACAAAGCTCTTAATAATCAGCCCCCCTTATATATAAAAGATCTGCTATTATCCTATCTACCCTATATATTATGTCTGTTCTTTTCATCTTCTCTATCCCCTCACCCCCAGCCAGTCACAGCAGATGACTGTTCCTCCCTAAGCCTGGTTCTGCTAGAGGTTTTTTCCTGTTAAATGGGAGTTTTTCCTCTCCACCGTCGCTAAGTGCTTGCTCACAGGGGATCATCTGATTGCTGGGTCTTTCTGCAATTGTGGGGTTTTCCCTACATTGAAAGTGCTATGAAATGACTTTTGTTGTGATATTGTGGCCACACATATGTGACCTACTTTGTGACTGATGTAAGGCCTCACATTTTAGATAAGAACAAAGACAGAGCTTCCTTGGAGATAACAGGAAGCTGTGAAGGTGTTAGCTTTGGTATGCAGGGCTTCAGACTGTGGGGGTGATATTAGAGGATTAAAGAGGAGATGCATTGTTGCTGGCGATTATAATGCAATGTGACTTGTGATGCAATGTGTCTTGTGAACTGTGAGAGTCCTGGTATTTAAGGACGAGAGTTTCCTGTGATGTCCTCTTTCTTCTTTGAGATGTTGGCGAATGTGAATAAAGCTGACTTGAGAGAAATCTGTCTCATCATTTCCACATTCCCACACTGGTGACCCAAGACGTAGCATGCAGCGAGAGGAGAATTCCCCAGGACCAGCCTCGTCAGGAGCACCCAGCCAAGTGAATGCCGCTACGGTCTAGCTACTGGACTTTTGGCAGAACAATCTGCGCTCCTGGTTCCACGCGGTTGAGGCACAGTTCAACCTCCGGGGGATATCGGTAGACGATACAAAATTCTACCATGTGGTCGCAAAACTGGATAACCACACGGCTCAGCATGTGGAGAGCCTTATCGAGCAGCCACCAGACAGCGATAAATACGGCGCGTTGAAGGCTGCACTCATCCAGCACTTCACCCCCTCCGTTGAGGAGCGAGCAGAGAGACTCCTGGCGCTGACTGAGTTGGGAGATGACACGCCCATTAATCTGATGGAGAAGATGTTGAGGTTGAAAGGCTCGGACAACGACCACTTCATCTTTACCCACCTCTTCCTCAGGACCCTACCTTCAGCGACGAGAGCGACCCTGACCAGTTCGCCGTTGTTGGCCCAGCGGGGCTACCGCGCGCTGGCCCGGGAGGCGCAGCGAATTGTCAACACCAGCAGACAGCGCGCGGCCACGGCCGCAGCAGCGGAACTCAGCGCGACGACCGGAGATGGCAGGGGGCCAGGGGCAGCAGTAGCAGACCCACCGACGACGACGGCGGCGGGAGCCAGGGAACGTGGAGCAGACGCCCTTTGTTTCTACCATCGCCGCTTCGCAGAGGGGGCACGCAAATGTGTACCACCGTGCCAGTTCAAGCGTTCGGAAAATGCCAAGACCGGGGGTCGGTAGCAGCCGCGGCCCTCGGGGAGGAGAACAAGCTGCTCTACTTGTTGGACGGACGCTCGGGGAGGCATTTCCTCGTGGACACAGGCTCCCAGTTGAGTTTCATCACACCTTCCTATGCGGACAGGCTAGCAGGGTCCAGAGGTCCCGGGGTGGCAGCAGCGAACGGCTCGGAGATTAAGACCTTTGGTGAGAAGACTCTGCTTCTGTCTCTACACGGCCGTGCATTTGAGTGGACTTTTGTTATAGCAGCAGTGAATTTCAATATGTTGGGGGCTGATTTTTTGTGCTCACATGGTTTGTTGGTTGATCTCGCTAACAGGCGCCTGGTTAATGCATTTTCTTTTGATTCTATTCCCTGTACAGCGCGAGTGGCCCCGCCAACAGCACAAGCCAATGTCACAGCTGCAAGCGGTAAGTTCCACACACTGCTCACTCAGTTCCCAGCACTCACGGTCCCCACATTTTCGGCAACCGTCGCTAAACACGGGGTGGAACATTTTATTACCACTACCGGACTGCCTGTTTTCGCAAAAGCTCGGCGCTTGGACGCAGCTAAACTGGCCATAGCGCGCGAGGAGTTTGCCAACCTGGAGAGGTTAGGCATAATCAGGCGTTCAAACAGCCCATGGGCTTCCCCGCTACACATGGTCCCGAAGGCTGACGGCTCATGGCGACCTTGCGGGGATTTCCGCAGGTTAAACAACGCTACAGCGCACGACCGCTACCCAATCCCGCATATCCAAGATTTCTCCGTTCATTTGGCAGGGGCACGTGTTTTTTCTAAAATAGATTTGGTCCGCGGTTACCACCAAGTCCCAGTGCGCGCTGAGGACATACCCAAAACAGCGGTAATAACTCCATTTGGCCTATTCGAGTTTTTGCGCATGCCATTCGGGCTTAAAGGAGCTGCACAGATGTTCCAACGCATGATGGACGCGGTGCTGCGCGATCTCCCTTTCGTGTTCGTTTACTTGGACGATATTTTGGTAGCCAGCGCGTCCGAAGACGAACACGAAAACCACCTAGCCACAGTTTTCCGGAGGTTGGGAGATCATGGGTTAATAATCAACTCGGCGAAGTGTCAGGTCGGGGTGGCGCAGATCGATTTTTTAGGACACCGCGTCTCCCCCGAAGGAGCAGTTCCTCTTCCTGACAAAGTACGCGTGGTAGCAGATTTTCCCTGGCCGCAGACGGTCAGGGCGTTACAGGAGTTTTTGGGAATGGTGAATTTTTATAACCGTTTTCTCCCCCGCGCAGCGCAACTCATGCAACCACTGTATGCCGCGCTCAAAAAACAGAAACCCGCGAATAAGGTCGAGTGGTCCCTGAAGCGGGAGCAAGCGTTCTCAGAGGTAAAAGCAGCCTTGGCAAAGGCTGCGTTGTTGGCACACCCAGACCCAACGTCCCGCATAGCGCTCACTACTGACGCGTCAGATGTGGCCATAGGGGCGGTCGTGGAGCAGCATGTAGCCGGGGTTTGGCAGCCCCTCGCCTTTTTCAGCAGGACCTTGCGCGATAGTGAACGTAAATACAGCGCGTTCGACAGGGAGCTGCTGGCTCTCCATTTGGCCATCCGCCACTTTCAGTTCTGGCTGGAAGGACGCTGTTTCACCGCGTTCGTTGACCACAAGCCGCTAACATTCGCGATGGCCAAGGTTTCCGAACCGTGGTCAGGCCGGCAATAGAGACAGCTGGCCGCGATCTCAGAGTTTACCACTGATATTCAGCATGTGGCGGGCAAACTCAATGTAGTGGCAGATTGCCTCTCGCGCGCCATTGCGGCCCCAGTCAGCGTAGGAATAGATTATGCAGCCATGGCCGCGGAGCAGGTTAGTGACGCGGATGTGCGTGGGCTCCAGTCTGGACCAATAGGGTTAAGGCTGGAGAACAGGGTGCTGCAAGACAGTATGCCCCCCCCTAATCTGCGATGTCTCCACTGGACGGCCGCGTCCAGTAGTACCGGCCGCGTGGCACCGCCGCATTTTTGACTCGATTCATTCCTTGGCGCACCCGGGAGTGCGCGCGTCGGTCAAAATGGTAGGAGAGAAATTTGTGTGGCCGAGTCTTCGCAAACAAGTTAAAGAGTGGGCAGCAGCCTGCACGGCGTGTCAACGAGCCAAAGTACACAGGCACACGAGAGCTCTTTTGGAGCCATTTCACATTCCGGCCAAGAGGTTCGATCACGTTCATGTGGACCTCGTGGGACCCCTCCCGCCATCACAGGGGTGCACACACCTTCTGACAATGGTGGACCACACCACACGCTGGCCTGAAGTGGTCCCGCTGGCATCAACCATGGCCGAGGAGGTGGCGCGCGCATTTTTAACAGCTTGGGTGGTGCGTTTCGGAGTTCCGTTGGACATTACGTCCGACAGAGGCCCTCAATTTGTGTCCGAACTTTGGTCGACAATGGCCTGCAACCTGGGTGTCACAATTCACCGCACAACCGCGTACAATCCGCAGGCTAATGGGTTATGCGAACGTTTTCATAGGTCATTGAAAGCGGCTCTCAGAGCATCACTGACGGTGGATTTTATTGGGGTTGCGCTCTGCGCCTAAAGAGGACTTAGAAGCCTCCCCAGCGGAGCTCGTGTTTGCGCAACCACTTCAGCTGCCTGGGGAGTTTCTCCCAGATAACCCTGCACCAGACACCTCCCCGTCTCAGTTGTTGCGGAGTAACATAGAATCAAGCCCGCTGCCCGGCCCCACGCACCACAGTTTTCCGCGCGTTTTTGTGCCTAAAGCTTTGAAGAACGCAGAGTTTGTTTTTGTCAGACACGATGCGCATCGACCCCCACTGCGACCACCTTATGATGGACCGTTCAGAGTGTTGGAAACAGGGGACAAGCAGTTTTTGCTAGATTTGGGGGGTAGGAAAGAAAAAGTTGGCATAAACAGACTCAAACCCGCTTTTGTGGTGGCGGATGAGCAAGTGCTGTTGGCAAGGGCCCCGCGGCGAGGTAAACCCCCACGGGGTAATGTTTCCCCAGAACACCCGCAGGGACTGACAAAAGGTTTTCACCCCCAGACGGCAACCCCCCAGTGTGACAGTGCCGCGGAGACGTTGGATCCGGGCTACAGCAGATACAGCAGGAGACTGAAGCCTAGACAGCATGCGGACTGACGTGTATTGATTCTATCACGGCATGCATATTGTTATTCTCTTGTTCGTTCTAAAATGTTTGGGAGCGCTGGTGTGGCCACACATATGTGACCTACTTTGTGACTGATGTAAGGCCTCACATTTTAGATAAGAACAAAGACAGAGCTTCCTTGGAGATAACATGAAGCTGTGAAGGTGTTAGCTTTGGTATGCAGGGCCTGAGACTGTGGGGGTGATATTAGAGGATTAAAGAGGAGATGCATTGTTACTGGCGATTATAATGCAATGTGACTTGTGATGCAATGTGTCTTGTGAACTGTGAGAGTCCTGGTATTTAAGGACAAGAGTTTCCTGTGATGTCCTCTTTCTTCTTTGAGATGTTGGCGAATGTGAATAAAGCTGACTTGAGAGAAATCTGTCTCATCATTTCCACATTCCCACAATGTGGTGCTATATAAATAAAGTTGAATTGAATTGAACTGTATTCAGATCAGGGTAAATCACGTTTCGCAGTACGCTCCAGTCCATGGCCAAAAGTGTGGCTTTTCTGGAGAGCGGGTCAAAAGTTTTTCCTTCATCCAACTGGTAAAAACACAGTTCGTTACTTGCGGAGTTGAACACGTAACCCCATCTACCTCCGGCTTCTAACTGCCATTCTGACTCCCAGTTGCAAGGGCCTGGATGTGCCAAAGATACAACATTCTCTTTTTCGGCGCTAATCCTGGAGCGCTCTGTAGCAAGGTGGAGACAGGTGTCTCACTGATCAAATGAAGATCGCTCGGCCTCTTAGTCATGGTGGAGTTTTTTTTCTGTCTTTTTCCCAAAGTTAGTTTCATTTTTCCGATTTTGGGCTACTTATTTATACGATTTTCACACATTCCACCCTTGTAGTTTCTTTGGTCGATGGTAGGGGCTCACCTGTAGACCGTTATAGGGGGAGGACTCTCCCTCTCCATTCATTGGATAGAACAACCCCGTGTCTGTTGAGTAGATGGGTGGGTTATTATACCACATTTTTCTAATGTAGATGGTAAAATGGCACGATCTAATGCGTCAAATGCTTTTTTAAAAGTTTTTTAAAAGTCCAACTTAGAAACTCGGAAAAGAAGGTAAAAGCCATTGCCTTATTTTTTAAAGATAATGTTTTTTTAATTAGAATTTGCTGCGGTAAATACATTTGCAAATGATCAAGTTTTTGAAATAAACTGAATATAATAATTTACCCATTGGTAAATATTGTGTACAATGTTTTACCTTCCAGATGCCCTTTCTTATATTTTTTATGTATTATGAAACCAAACCGAGAATTGTGAATGTTTGTCAGTCCAGTCTGCCAAGAGTTGCTGGCAGAGAAAAAAGTTTGCAACTTCAGGAGCCGAAAATGCCAACTTCATTGTTGGAAGTTCTAGAAATTCAGTCCTAAATCAGATTTGCCTCAACAAAAGGAATGCACTATATGAATAGAATGAATGGGGTTACAGCCCGCTGAATGAAAAACAAGATGTCACTAAAAGCCAAAATTTCCAAATCTTCCACACAGTACCTTTAGTCTTCAGCATCATTTCAAGTACACAATGATAATAGCCACAGTAGTAGCATTTGGTGAAAAATTGGCCTTTATCTTCTTTTGATATTTTTCTTTTACATGTAACACTGATACAAACAATACCTTCCCCTGCAGGACGACAAACATTGAAACATCTGTTGTAAATGAAGTTCTGTTTTGTCTTATCTAAAAGCAAATTTAACAAGAGGTTCCTCTTTTCAAGGCTCTGCAATGGTGGCAAAAAATAATGATGACATGTTTCCCCTGGCAAATTTTGATGTAAAGCAGCAGACGGTTTGACATAAGCTGGACAGAACACTAGGGAAGGGAGTTTGAATGTTGAAAAAACTGTAGACTGATTTAAAATGTTTTTTTTTTTTTGTTTTTTCCAGTTCCTTTGGGTGTGAAGATGCGTTTCAGGGGGGTGTTCATTGATACTTAAAGACAAAACAAAGACCCCCTATAGGGGATTGGGGAAAAGCTTTGGAGTATGGGTGACCAAGGTGTAAAAACAATAGTGCGGGGGTTTCACAGATGTGAAAACCAATTGTTCACTCTGGCTGATATGTGATTGTTTATTTGTGTGAGTGAGTGTGGCTTGATGCGTGGCAGGGAGACGTCGGTTGACCCCGGTGTGCTCTGATATGGCCATCTGGCAAATTTTAAAGCTGCAGACGGTTTGACATAAGCATGTTTTCTTTTTAAATTTCACACCCTGTACAAAAGCTCAAGTCATATGGTGTGGTAAAAGAACACGCAGATGCACAGACCATGAAAAACCCTCTCCAAATTCTGGTTTAAAGTTGTCATGAGTGGTTGAAAAAAACTCTGCCTTAAAGTTACAAAACTAATTTAACCATTGGTAAATATCACGTACAAGTTGTGGGATGTTTTACAGAATTGTTTCACACAGACAATCCCTAGAGGGCTGTTGTATGGTCATTTTAAGAATGTAAACACAAAATATAAAATGCTTTTATAGGAAGAATGCTAAATTTCCTAGTATCTGCGCAAAATAAACTCTAAATTATCACCGGTGTTTGTTTTCACAGTGGCACACGCTTAGGAAAGCTCAGCAAACATCCTACAGTCACTCAGAAATGCAAAATATGTGTTTAAGAAGTGGAATTTTTATCCTATCTAAAGTCAGTCAGCCTAACAAGTAAACTATTGCAACACTAAGAGTTGTGTGAATTAATCTCTGTGCACAATCTCCCTCTGCCTATACAGCAGCAGCAGCAGCAAATGTGTCTGTATCCCCAGATTTTCAATGAGGTCTAAGTCTGAGTTCTGTTTAAGCTGTGCAAGGACATTTACCTGTTTTGTTTTGTTTTGTTTTTCCAGTATGCTTTGGGTCATTAACACCAAAGGGGCCTGTTTGCTCAGGTTAGTCTGCCTCTAAAACCCTTTATCTGAATGTGTAGAAGATGATGTTGCAGATTTGTGATTGGGTCAATGTGTGTGCGTGCTTTTGTACACAGAGCACAGATCCATGTTTTTACAAAATGTGGTCTCCCCATTGAACATCTGTTTTAGCCAAGAGAATGGTGGCTTCAAAGCCTGACATGGTGAGACGCCTCTGACTAATGTGTGTTTTTGCAAATTGAACTGCTTCTAGTAACAACAACATGTCACCTTTGAGCCCATCTGTTTTGGCTGAGACGGTGTTGTTTAAAGAGTTTAGAAACACTGATATGTATGTTTTTTGTAAATTGAAAGACTACAAAGCTGTCACTTCTGACAAAACTTCTTGTCATCATTAACCCCATCCTAACCCTATCCCACATATGGTCAACAGATTACAAACACAATCTGTCAAGTTTGACAAGAAGTTTTGGATCAAAGGTCATGTTTTCAAAACACTTCTGA
This sequence comes from Pholidichthys leucotaenia, assembly GCA_020510985.1. Classification (NCBI taxonomy): domain Eukaryota; kingdom Metazoa; phylum Chordata; class Actinopteri; order Cichliformes; family Pholidichthyidae; genus Pholidichthys; species Pholidichthys leucotaenia. The sequence continues at coordinate 118,837,194 of CM035848.1, read as the reverse complement.
TTGACACGGGGTCACGGGTTTTTATTGACAACCTAATTACGCGGGGTCACAGGGGTGGGGTCAGGGTCAGGTCAGGGGGCGTGGCACCTGTCAAAATGAGATTAGGGATGTAAACAAGTACTATCGTCCCTCTCTGATAGCGCATTCTTAGCACACTGGAAGTGAGCAACAGTTTTGAGGATATGGTTGCGCTAATGGCATGCTACTTTTGCGCCCCGGAAAACATCACAGTTCGGAGGATCCAGTTCCGACAGCACCACCAGCAGGCTGGAGAGTCAGTGCAGTGATATGTTGCTGACCTTCGCCAACTGGCTGGGGGTTGCCAGTTTGGGACCTTAGAAGAAGAAATGGTCCGCAATCAGTTTGCGGAGCACATGTTGTGTGCAACAGCGCGGTCAAGACTCCTTACTCATTCTGATGAGCTGACATCTGCCAAAGCGGTGGAGATAGCCCAGCAGTTCGAAGCAGTGGATAAACTGTCACGGGACCTTGGTGAGAGAACAGCGTTGGTGCAACCTGACTCACAATCAGTGGTGCAGGCTGTAGACCTGGATAGCGATGACAGCGTGGAAGACAAAGAAGAATATGCTACCGCTATAAAAATTAGGTCCTCCCCGGGGTTGCCAAAGTGTTTTGGCTGCGGGTCTACCAAGCACCGATATAAGGCGAGAGAGTGTCTGGCAAAAGGAAAATGCTGTGGCAAGTGTGGGCTCCTAAATCATTTCACCAGGGTCTGTAAAAGGTTTGAGCGAGGGGAGCGTCAACGTGAAGTGGATTCCCCTGCCAAGACTCCTACGGTTATTCACATCATATCCCCAAGCACAAAAGGCCATACTGTACATATTTGATAGTTACGTTGGATGGCGAGGATGTGCTGTTGTTGGTGGACAAGGGTGAAGTGAGGTCCCATGTTGAATTAGTCTACTGTGAAGAGTTATTTCCCCTACCATCATGTGAGAGGTCTGTCGATGCTATTTTGTGGGTATGGCGGTAATAGGCTGTCCATCGTGGGTTCGCTGGAGCTGTCGGCGAGGTACAAGACAGCGGTGGTGTCCAACATACAGTTCGTGGTGACCGTGAGTGGGTCAAATGTGATGGGCTGCGATCTGTTTTATGGACTGGGCTTCTCAATCACCAGCAGCAGCAGAGAGGAATGGTCGGGCTGTGTTTTGTGGGACCAGCCATTTCCATGAGTGGGTAACAATGCGGTTTGGGACGACACACGGCCCACATGTGTTCTGCTAGATGGACGGGACAATTTCCACCCAGGGCCATCAGGGCAGGGTTCCAGTGCCAGGACCCATGTTACCCTAGGTGAGGAAACTGGGCGGCATAGTGGAATGCCTGTAATGGCGGGTGAGGCTGTGATGACGACCCCCTCTGCTTCTGGGGTTCGGCCTGAAGATACTGAGAAGCATGGGGCTGTTACAGCTACGCCAGCACTTAAAATGAAAGAGAGCGGGCAGGACCGGCTGGCACGGGAAACAGACGTGCCACACAGAAACACTGCAGGCTGCCCATTGAGGAGGCCTGATAGAGATGTTGTGGACACGGGAAGTCGAGGTAAGTTCCTTTGAGAGTCGGTGACGTGGTTCAACCCAGAGAACAGGCTCGGCTGAGAGGTGCCCAGGAAAAGAGGAAGCAATGCAAGGACCAGGGGTGGCTGAAGGTGGTGGCTGTTCGGGAGGACGGATACCTTCAGCTGTCAGATGACTCATGGAGACACCCCAATGAGCTGCAGCGTGTTATCGAGGAGAAGAAGGTGTCGGGGCCAATGTCGCTCATCTCCAGGGACAAAGAGACGAAAGAAATCTGGGTGGGACCCGCCAGACGAGTCCCCCGGGGTGTGGCTTCTCCATCGAGACTGTACGGTAGCAAGGGGCGATGGATTGGGTTAAAGGTGAATTGCCCGGGCTACGTAGTCAACATGTTTCTTGTAATGGACTGCTATAACAAGTGCTCATGTGAAAAAAAAAATACCCATGTAATGTGTGTGTCACCATATTTAGGGGTGTGTATTACTGTGGGGTTTGCCCGGGTTGAGGTGGTATAGTTGGGGATGTTATAGCAGTGTATGAAGGTGCATGTTGACTGGCTGCGTGTGTTACATTGAATTTTTCTTTCTTCTTCTTATGTATATAAGTTCATGGGATTGTTTTGGTATTATATTAGGAACACGGCATTGTTTTATTTCATCGACCTATAGTTTCAAAGATGGCAGAATAATCCATCTGGCCGTGTGGAGGTGCGATGGCAGTCCACCTGTCCCCCTCTAGTTTTAGTTGTTTGTGTGCATGGATAGGCCTACTTTATTTGTTTGTTATCAGAGTGTGACTCGGGTATCAAATTTGTGAGGGCCTAATTAGTGTGCATGTGTTTTGGACTTTTCTGAGGGGGGGGGTTCATATACCAATATGATGTATTATTGTATGATGAGGGTGGTGGCTCCACCTTTCCAGTTCCGCCACCACCCTAGGTATAAAAAACCAATGCGGAAGAGGCACAGTCTCTTTTGATCATCGTCTCTGCCTGTACGGGAGTCCCTTGTGTCTGTGAGTCACCAATAAAGTTGAGTTCTTTTGCACCTCCGGCCTCATCATTGGATTACAGATAATGGACATAACATGCTGTAGCAAGAACACACTCCTCTGCAGCCTCCTCTCCATTCACCTGTGCCGTTTGACTCATTTTTCTTTGGGAAAATCGCCTCTTCTATCAATTTCTGCCGTTTGTTAACCACCAAAATGTGAACACACCTTCTGGAGTCCCACGCCCTGTTGAATTCTATCAATCTGTCTTTCAGTCGGGCCAGTCATTACTGGCACCAAATTCTGAGGGATGCTCTGGTGTGTAGTTCATTCAGGCAGATTTAGGGCTATTAAACATCGAGATAGCGCTAACAACATGTCTGATTATATTGATGTTAATTAATTATACTTCCAACTAGAACACCGGCCCATCAGTGAAGCGGCCCACTGGGAATCCTCCCTATGGGCCACTCCAGTCCTGCACTCGCATCTCCAGTCACTCACTTGTACCCTGTCACTACCCAAATTAAGAGCATGCAAGCGCAATACGGTCTGCCATCTTGGATAGCTAGATACGGAAACTCTGCTTGGACAAAAAGTAGTTCTGTGTATAACAATAGGAAGTAAATCTTTTGTCTTTATAGAAGTATCATTTTTCCACGCAGCCAAATGGCACACGCTGGAAATCCGGCACGGTGCTGGAAAACTTTAAGCCCTGTCTATATATAAAGAAAATAGCTGGGAGTATTGTGATCCAAATACTCAAGTGGTCCAGGGAGTTGATGGCTGTTGTGGTGGTAGTCCACTCCTCCACACTGGCAGGCAACCTGGCAGGACCATCCCTCTTCTACAACGTCCAAATCACCACTAGCAGGAGAATATCAAAAGCAGTGGATGATTTATGGCAAGCAAAGGCAGACACAGAGATAACTAACGTGTGTTCCCAGCCGCAGCTGCACATAGAGCTGTGCAATATGACAATATATATCAGTGACACGATAAAAAACGTCTACTATTTCATATGAAACTTTATCATTAATATCGGGACACATACCCCGTTTCTACCTGTCACCGCCCCACCTCTCCCTCGCAGTGCACCAGATGGGTTCAGGTGGTTAGCGCCACAGCAGCTAAAACAGCAAGCTAATGTTTTGCTGTTGCTTCTGTGGAGCCGCTACTTCTGTTCCAGGAATGTGGGACTTTTTCCCCATCGTGCTGCGTCAGAGAGGGTAGTCCTCTAACCTCATTTTAATTGGAGGTAAGTAACATTAACACCATGATGATGCTAACCTTTTTTTTTTTTTTTAATTTATTTATTTATTTCAGATAGATTAAAAATAAAGATTAAAAAAGAAACAGAATTATATAACAAAGGGGGAAAGAAAATCCAACAAGGTGAAATTAGACAATAACTCCTCTGATTATACAGTTCAACATAAGTTATCCGAAATGGGTGATGGCTGAAGCCGCAGCTTATATTGCCCACCCATATTCCATCCAAGAATTCAAAAGAAAAACAAAACAAGAGCGATTACAATTCAGAACAAAGCTAAGACAAAATGTGACAAAAAAAACTAAGCAACAACACAACACAGACTGGATATGACAATCCTTATGTGATTTTACATGTCATCTTGTATATATGTTTGGAGTATTTCTTCCTTTAGTTTTTGTTTAAATTGTCCAAGCGTTGTACATGATTTTAATTCATGCAAATGCAGTTGTCCTCTTGTGTCTGAACCCATATTGCTGCTCACACAATAAATTATTCTTCAGTATGAAGTTGTCAATTCTCTCACAGAATATTTTTTCAAGTATCTTGGAAAATTGCGGCAATAGTGAAATTGGTCTATAGTTTGAGAGTTCCCCTCTGTCACCCGTCTTGTATATCGGAATTACTTTAGCTGTTTTCATTGCATTGGGAAATATACCTGTTTGGAGAGACAGGTTACAGATATACGTCAGTGGTTTCACTAAGCATTCAATAATAGTTTTGACTAAGAGCATGTCAATACCACCACAGTCCGTTTTACTTTTAAACGATTTAACAATTTCAATGACCTCTCTCTCGTCTGTGTTCTTTATGAAAATGGAGTTTTTTATAGCAATGTTTTTGCTTATTGTATCATCTGTAGGTGCCGTACTGGGTATTTCTCGAGCCAAATTAGGACCAATGTTAACAAAAAAGTTATTAAATTTAAATTCATCTGCAGGTGAAACTGCATCTGAGTCGTTTTATTATTTTTTGAAAAATTGGTTGGGTTGCTTGTATTTCTGTTTTTATTTCCAAGAATATTGTTAAGTATTGTCCATGTATTTTTAATATTGTCTCTGTTTTTCTCCAGTTCTTTACTGTAATAGTCTCTTTTACTACATCTTATTATATATGTTAATGTGGCTTATATTATTCATATATCCATACCTGCATATGTATAAACTTAAGAGGAATGTTTAGTGATTACATATGTGAAAGGACCTCACGTCTCAGGGCAGGACAAGAGGTCTCGACCGCCAGCAAAGATCAAGGAGTAGACGGAGGCACAGCGGTGGAGACCTGAATGGACTTCCTGACCCCCCAGGGTCAGGTGGAGGAGAGAGAGGACAATGGAGGAAGATAACACCTTGGGAGATGTCGGCTTTGATATGCAATGTCTTCTGTGATGTGATGTATAAGTAGGAAGGTCTGACTGCGATCAGCCTCTTCATTCTGCTTCTGCATCCAGATGAGACATGTTAGGGACTGAAGCTGATAATAAAACTTGATTTATAAAATCACATCGCTTCATCATTTCAAGCTCCCTACAGTTAACTTATTTTTGTATGTTTTATACCGCTGCTCTGCTTCTTTTGTCCTTTTCTTTAGGAAAGCTTTATATAATAAATTTTTCTTTTTACACGCCTTTTGTAATCCTTTGGTTAACCATGGCTTATATTATGCTCTAAAGTGAAGCTTAGAGAGTAAAACAAAGTAAATAGAAAAAGGGTTAAAAAAAAAACAAATATCCCCGTTAAGTACAAAAATGATGTCGTAAGTAAAGCAAATCCCGTTTTATATTCCTGCAATTAATTTGCATTGTCTGCTTCCACATATGTAAGTGTGCACAGCCTCTTGCAACCAAATTCCTTCTCCAAGTTTATTTCTTCACACTGAGGGTCAGACCCCAGAACAGGCATGTAATGAGATTAACACCCTCTGCCATTATCCTTTGCCAGTGGCTGAATTTAATCATACACGTCACAAAAAGCTGTTCTTAATCCTGTTAAACTTTGTGCTAAAAGTCACCCTCTGTGTGAAGGTAACAAGCTCAGATGGGGTACATGTTTGGGGAGATTTTCTTGGATAATGGTTTTTAAAAAAATGTGGGGCACAATATGTTTTCTCTGGAGAACTGTCTGGATGTCTTGTTCTTTGTCAGCCAGTGAGAGGGATTCTATTAACTGTGACAGACAGATACCAAAGAAGAACGGCTCTGTCTCCTGTATTTGCACTCTTCAGCTATGGCTTTCGCTTACTTCCACAAAGAGTAACTAAATCCTTGTTCCACCTGTGTGCTTTGTGCTTCTTGCCCTGGTTCTTTAAATAAGTGTGACTGGAACCAAATAAATTTTTCATTCATTCTCCCTTTGATACTGTTTGTCAGCACAGTGTTTGTGCCTGGGATTTCCCTTTTGTGGAATACGTATATAAACAGTATTCATGACCATATGCTGTGCTCAGATGTTTGAACCTGTTTGCACAGTCATGTGTCATGGACCCACACAACGAAGTCATAAAATGTGTTATTGCTGACTAACTTCTGCTTTTTTCTGTCTTGAATAAAATTCACATAATTTAATTGTCTGGTATTTCAGATCAGTTACTTATCTTCTTATATTTATGTAACAGTCAGTCAGCAAAATACTGACACCTCTATGGTGTTTTTTTTTTTTCAGTTTGTAAAAGAGCTTAAATCATAAAAAGAATCCTTATTAGAAGGGACAATGGGATGGCTATAATACTTCTGTGGGACTGATGGCTTTTTTCGTTGCTATTTGTTCCAGACTAGGCAGTACATAATAGTAACTAAAACTACTTTATTAAATTGTTTGGAAAATAAATGATTTAGAAATGCAAAATGCCTGTTGACACTGTGTGGTATACATTAAACTGTTTTGATTTTAGTTGTTAACTTATTGTGTCTATTTTGGGTATTGTGGGGCACTTTATGTATTTATTTGAATCTACTGGATTTACCTTTTAAAGAATGTGTTGCAATGCTCGCACATCACAGTTTAATTACAATATAAGTTGAGCATTAGTACATAATAATTAAACTATACTATATAGACAGTACAGTAAGTATGCACTGGGGACTATTTCTGCAAGCGGTGGCTGCAAGGCTGCCACAGGTACTAGAGTTGAAGCTGCCTGGGACAAATTCTGGGAGGTTTTGGCCATACTGCTGTGGTGCCAAACAAACAACCTGAGACTTAATGTCCAGAAAACCAAAGAACTCATTCTAGACTTCAGAAAGAACAGACAGGACCACACGCCCCTCCTCATAAATGGTGACCACGTGGAAACTGTCTCTCCCCTGTCAGGTTCCTGGGCAACCACATCTCCTCTGACCTCTCTTGGTCTGTCAACACCAAGGCCCTGGTGAAGAAAGCCCAGCAGTGGCTGCACTTCCTCCGTGTCCAGAGGAAGAACAAACTGGACCAAAAGCCACCGCTGACCTTCTACCACTGCTCAGTGGAGAGTGGGCTCACCTACTGTCTGGGTGTGTGGTATGCGGGCCCCACAGCTGAGAACAGGAAGGCTGTGCAAAGGGTCATCAACGCTTCCCAAAAAAATCATCGGTGGCCCTCTGCCCTCCCTGGAGGACATCTTCAGATCCTCCTGGCTCAGAAAGACCAAGGCCACAAGTGATCCCTCACATCCAGCCTACCACCTGTTTGACCTGCTTCCCTCTGGATGACAGTTCAGATCAATCAAGTCCCACACCTCCAGAATGACAAACAGTTTCTTCCCCTGGGCCATCCCAACTGCAAACAGTCAGAACCCCCCCCCCCTTCCCCACCGAACGTTCACATACACAGAACTGAGGACCTTTTCCATGATCATAATAATCACACCTATCTTTGCACTCCGTACTTTCATGTATATTGATCCATCCGTGAAGTCACTACCATACCTGTGTATGTCCTATAATACTGGGCTTTTTTATTCAGTCGTGTGTTCTGTAACTCTGTATTTAATTTATATCCTTCTCTCATACTTTACTGCGTGGTAGCCTGGTGGAGCACCCACAATTTTGTTGTATGGTACAGCTGTACAATGGCAATAAAAGCCTATTCTATTCTATTCTGTTCTACGAGTCTATCTCTTCATATGTGTGGAAAGGTGTATAATTGCTGTGTCAGGGGAGGTATGCTCTATGCTTGTGAATGCTGGCCGCTGAAGAGGTCTCTCCTAGCATGACTTGAAAGGAACAAGAGGGCCATGCTCCAATGGATGTGCAGTGTTAAACCCACGGATAACATCAGTTCATATGATCTGCGTCTAAAGCTATATTCACACCAGGATAGTCCGGGAATCTTGACTCGGCTCGGCTCGGCGGGGGATGGCGAGAATTTTCACACCTTTTTTTTTTTTTCGGGATGAATGAATCTTTATTTCGGATAGTACAGGTTAAAAGAAACTGAATAATATAACAAAGGGGGAAAGAAAATCCAACAAGGTCAAATTAGACAATAATTCCTCTGATTATATAATTCAACGCAAGTTATCCAAAATGGGTGATGGCTGAAGCCGCAGCTTATATTGCCCACCCATATTCCATCCAAGAATTCAAAAGAGAAAAAAAAAGAAAAAAAAAAAACAAGACAAGAGCGATTACAATTCAAAAACAAAGCTAAGACAAAATGTGACAGAAAAAAAAACTAAGCTAAGCTAAGCTAAGCGATTACAATTCAAAAACAAAGCCAAGACAAAATGTGACAGAAAAAAAAAACTAAGCTACAACACAACACAGGCTGGATATGACAATCCTTATGTGATTTTACATGTCATCTTGTATATATGTTTGGATTTCTTCCTTTAGTTTTTGTTTAAATTGTCCAAGCGTTGTACATGATTTTAATTCAGGTCCAAAATCGCTGCATAATCTGACTCCTTGCGCTGAAACACAGTGTTGCTTGGTGGTAGTTCTCACTGAAGGTTTTTGAAATATACATGTTCCTCTAAAATGATATTGTTTCTCCCTTATTTGGAACAACTTTTGGATATTTGCGGACAGTGATAGATTCTTCACTCTAAACATTATTATTGCAGTTTTAAAGTCAACCAGATCTTTCAACTTGAGAGCTTTTAATTTAAGAAAAAGTGGGTTTGTTGGTTCCCTGTAAGCTGCTTTGTTTATTATTCTAATAGCTCTCTTTTGAAGCATAAAGAGTGGATGTATGTTTGTTTTATATGTATTTCCCCATACTTCATTACAATATGTCATGTATGGGAGTATTAATGAATGATACAAGATATATAGTGTGGGTTGATTCAGCAAATATTTCACTCTGTGTAATATTGCAATTGATTTGGATATTTTACCTTTAATATAATTAATATGTGACTTCCAACACAGTTTATTATCAATTATTACTCCAAGAAATTTAGTTTCAGATACCCTTTCAATCTCTACACCATTTACACTGAGTTTAGATACTGAGTTGTTGTGATGGTTGTTAAAGACTATAAATTTTGTCTTACTTAAATTGAGCGTTAATTTGTTTGAATCAAACCACAGTTTAAGCTTTCCTAATTCCTTTCCGAGTGTATCCAGAAGTTGTTCCAGATTGCTTCCACTGCATAATAGATTAATGTCATCGGCAAACAATATTAAGTCCATTTTTTCTGAAACTTTACATATATCATTTATATACATACTGAACCCTGTGGGACTCCACAAGTAACCTTCAGTAACTGTGAGTTTTTGTTACCAACACATACATATTGATATCTATTCTTTAAGTAACTACTTAACTAGGACAGTGCTACTCCTCTAAAACCACAATTTTGTAGTTTCTTTAATAATAAATTATGATCCACTGTATCAAATGCTTTTTTAAGTTCCAGGAATACCCCACCTGAATACTCTTTATTTTCCATGGCAGTTGATATTTTTTCTATAAATTCCATTAGAGCAAATGCAGTTGTCCTCTTGTGTCTGAACCCATATTGCTGCTCACACAATAAATTATTCTTCAGTATGAAGTTGTCAATTCTCTCATAGAATATTTTTTCAAGTATCTTGGAAAATTGCGGCAATAGTGAAATTGGTCTATAGTTTGAGAATTCCCCTCTGTCACCCGTCTCGTACACTACCGTTCAAAAGTTTGGGGTCACCCAGACAATTATTTTGTGTTTTCCATGAAAAGTCACACTTATTTACCACCATGAGTTGTAAAATGAATAGAAAATATAGTCAAGACATTGACAAGGTTAGAAATAATGATTTGTATTTGAAATAATAATTTTTTCCTTCAAACTTTGCTTTCGTCAAAGAATCCTACATTTGCAGCAATTACAGCATTGCAGACCTAACATGATTGCACAAGGGTTTTCTAATCATCCATTAGCCTTCTGAAGCAATGAGCAAACACATTGTACCATTAAAACACTGGAGTGATAGTTGCTGGAAATGGGCCTCTATACACCTCTGTAGATATTGCACCAAAAACCAGACATTTGCAGCTAGAATAGTCATTTACCACATTAGCAATGTATAGAGTGTATTTCTGATTAGTTTAAAGTTATCTTCATTGAAAAAAAAGTGCTTTTCTTTCAAAAATAAGGAAATTTCTAAGTGACCCCAAACTTTTGAACGGTAGTGTATATCGGAATTACTTTAGCTATTTTCATTGCATTGGGAAATATACCTGTTTGGAGAGACAGGTTACAGATATACGTCAGTGGTTTCACTAAGCATTCGATAACAGTTTTGACTAAGGGCATGTCAATACCATCACAGTCCGTAGATGTTTTACTTTTAAACGATTTAACAATTTCAATGACCTCTCTCTCGTCTGTGTTCTTTATGAAAATGGAGTCTTTTATAGCAGTGTTTTTGCTTATTGTATCATCTGTAGGCGCCGTAATGGGTATTTCTCGAGCCAAATTAGGACCAATGTTAACAAAAAAGTTATTAAATTCATCTGCAGGTGAAGCTGCATTCACACTCTGAGTTGTTCTATTATTTTTTGAAAAATCGGTTGGGTAGCTTGTATTTCTGCTTTTATTCCCAAGAATACTGTTAAGTATTGTCCATGTATTTTTAATATTGTCTCTGTTTTTCTCCAGTTCTTTACTGTAATAGGCTCTCTTACTACATCTTATTATATATGTTAACTTATTTTTGTATGTTTTATACCGCTGCTCTGCTTCTTTTGTCCTTTTCTTTAGGAAAGCTTTATATAATAATTTTTTCTTTTTACACGCCTTTTGTAATCCTTTGGTTAACCATGGCTTATCGGCAAATTTATGTTTAAGCTTTTTCTTTACTAATGGACAATTTTTTTCATAAAGAGTGGTTACAATGTTTATAAAAACGTCATAAGCTTCTTTTACATCTGATACATAGACTTCTGTCCATTCTTGCTTCAGCAAGTCCTCTTTAAAAGAACTGATTGCATTTGGTGATTTGTATTTAAAATTTTTTCCTGTATTGGCCCCCGTGTGGCCACGGATAAGTGCAAAGGTTGGCAAGTGGTCACTTATATCATTTATCAATAATCCACTTTCTATTTTCTTATCAATAATATTAACAAACAGGTTGTCAATAAGTGTAGCAGTGTGAACTGTGATTCTACTGGGATGTGTTATTGTGGGATATAGACTCATGCTGTACATAGAATTCATGAACTCTGTAATTACATTTTGTTGATATGGATTTAGTAAATCAATATTGAAATCTCCACAAATTACTACCATTTTCTTACTAGTAATATTATTGTACAGCTCGATTAATTTATCTCTGAATGTCTCAATGCAAGTTCCCAGCGTTCTATATATACAACTTATAATTAGATTTTTTGTTTTATCTTGGTCAATCTCAACAGTAACACATTCCAAAATCCCTGGTAGTGCAAAGGACATTCCATTTACAAGCTTACACCTATACAGGTCATCAATATACAGTGCAACACCACCACCCTTTTTTTAAGATCTGTTAATATGAAGCATCTGATATCCCTCTATTGCCATCAGGGGAGCCTGCTCTTCATTAAGCCAAGTTTCAGAGACTGCAATAGCTGTAAATTTTCTGTCTAGCTGTTTTAAATAGTCCTGAATCTGTGTAAAGTTTTTGTTAAGACTTCTGCTGTTGAAGTGTATTATTGATAGTTTGCCATCTAGTTGCACTTGACTTTTGAATTGCTTTTCAGTGTAATATTCACAATGGTTATGAATATTATTGAAAAAGTGGTTATCAGGATCAATATCATTCTCCATCTCTTGTAGTTTATGTTCAGCATAATGGCATATTTTCAGAGTTTGAGTATCCTTACTCTGTGTCAAATGACTTCCTCCAACTGGGGATAATTGATGTCTACTCAAGTCAGTCATAAGTTTTTGTTTGTATTGCTTATTTTTTTTTTAAGTACTTGGTATATCAAAAGAACTATTCTTACCATGTGTGTGACTATGGATTATCATTGTCTCTTAATTTTCTTAATTAGTGTCCATCTGTATTTATCTAAGTCAGTAACATCTCTGATCATTATACTCTTTGCTTGCTCAGGTGTTCCATTTAGTTTGATCCAAATTCTACAATTTCTTGTCCATGTTGCCTGTATCTTATTTTGTCTTTTCAGCATCCGTGCTTGCTGTGCGATTTCAGCATTTGTTTTAGTTAGGTGTTCATTTAGGTAAACTTGTGTTCCCCGTAGCTTTCTGGCCTGCCTCAGTATGTCATTCTTTACCCTTCTGTTTACAAAGTGCATCATAATTGATTTCTTTGTTTTATTATCTTTCCTGGGTAAAGCATAACAGGCTGAAATTGCATTTGCTTCTACCTTTATATCTTTACTGCCAAGGAACTGAAGCACCTGGTTTTCTAGGGAGACTGATTCACTCAGGGGAGTTTCCTCACCTCTCAGTCCTGTTGTGGCATGAGCGTATGACTGATATTTGATGTCTAGTCCACTTATAACTAGGTCATCCATACGAGAACCTTGTTCAAGATCCTCGACGCGTCGCTCCAAGTCCGTAATTTTTTTGTCTTTTTCCTGAATTGTTAATTTTAAGTCTCGTACATCTTCCATTAGGCCTATTATTTTGGCCTGCTGGCTAACCATTTTGGCCACTTCTTCTGACAAGAAGTTCAGAGATTTTTTTGATCTCTTCCATCTCCTCCTTCTTTGGTGGCATTTTTACTGACCTGTGGATAGTAAAAACGATCTCTGTTGGTGTCGCCGGTATCGTATCCGATCCGACCGACCTCGAATCCAGCTGGGCCTCAGTTAGCCCCCTCCGCTGCTAGTCCCGCTGCTTACCGCCGCCGTAATCGAGCTCCTGTCCAGCTCCTCCACTGAGTCCCGCCGCACACCGCGGATGCAGCCGAGCTCCGGTAGATCCTCCGCTGAGCACCGCCGCCTACTGTCGTCTGTCTGGGTAATCCCTCCGCTGAGCCCCACCACCAACCGCCGTCTGCCTGGGTAATTCCTCCGCTGGGCCTCGCAACTGGGCTCCGACTCAGGCTACTGTCCGGCTGGGTCCTCCACTGGTCCCCGTCTCTCACCACCGCCGCCCCCAAACTCCGATCCGGCCCACGTCCAACTGCCGCCTCGGTTAGCTCCTCCGGCAAGCCCTCACTGGGAACCGAGTCGCTTCGTGTCGGCGCTAGGCAGCACGACTGACGTTAGCGTTAAGCTAACTAGCGTTAGCTTAGCAAACACTTCGGGTAGAGCGCAGCAGAGAACCACAAAGAAACGCTAGTCAGCTTACTCACAGTGGCCGGTGAAAGGCGATTAAAGGGGTATTCTTTCACCTTTGTTTGGTTTGGTTTGTATTCACACAGCACTTCACTCAAGCAGATCAAACTGCTTGGACAATGACCATGTTTACATGGACACAAGTAACCGGATTAAAAGCCTGATCGGAATAAAAATGCTTCATGTAAGCAAGCCAATCTGAATATTCTGACCCAATCACATTCATTCGGATCAAAATTTTATTCCGATTGAGACGGGTGGGTTATGCCGATTGTTATTCCGATTGGTGCTCATGAAAACACTTATTCCAAAGGTTGGGCTGAAAATATGTTTACTGCGCATGTCTGTACATCAACAACACATCAACGTGACGTATTTCTGCCTTTACAGCAGCTAGAGGAAGACATAGCGGGAGTAAAACAAAACTGGTCTGTATCATCCTGCTGTCTCCCTCTGTTCGTCATATGCAGAAGTATGTACTTGTAGCTTCATTACGGAGGCCAGCAGAAGCAAAAGTACAGTCTGAATAACACAATACAGGTCCATTTCAGTTCTGATCTGAACTGTAATCAGACAGAAATTTTGCCCATGTAATCGTGGCTAGTGTCACACAGTTACAGCAGCTGCTCGTTTGTGATGCTGTAGCCAAAGACACCACTGACCAGGAAGAACAAATCTCTGCGAAGAAGAGAAATCCGGCTCATTGACTGGCCAGGACCGGTGTTATGCCGAGAAATGCTCGCTTGCCAAGAATTGCATCCCACCCACCAAAACTATAAAATATAACACCAAGGCCAGGCTTGTAACCATTTGTGCATTTTTAGAAGTGCTCATTATACATTTTTAGAAGTAAAAATTGTTATTACCTCTTGTAAGTTATCTTTAAATTATGTTTATTCAATGATGGGATGCAATTCTCGGCAAGCAAGCAATTCTCAGCATAACACCATTCCCTTCAGTAAGGGGTAATGTGTCACAAACTAATAAAAATGAAAAGCTCCACTGTCTGTATAAAACCCCGTGCCACCATCATGTCACAAAACGTTTTAAAAACATTGGTATTCTTGTGTGTAGCCACAAGCAGCTGAGAAATCTGGTTCTCAGACCAAATATCTATCAGAGCCTGCATCTCACTGCTCACTCATCACTATTCCAAGTCCAAGAGACATTTTTTTAAAACTCTTCTCCTCAGTTTTCTCCAGTAAATTATTTCTTGGATCCGAGTGGTTGCCTATTGTTATTTTCTACCCAAAATGAAGGTTGAAGAACCAGGAGCTCTTCAGCTGAATCGGGATTTTAGATTTTATTTATTTATCCACGGACGTGCTGCCAGGAAACGCACATCAAGTTTTCAACAGGGACAACTTTTTCAGGTGAGTGGGAACTTCATCTGTCTGCATCTCACCCAGACAGTGAATTAATGTCTTTTCATGTATTTACATTGAGTTACTGTAGAATGTAATTGTGCTGTGCGAAAAATTCACCCGTTCACGTTTGATGTGAAGGCACCTTTACAGTAAATGCCACTTTCTCTTCTCACTGTGTGTTGCTGTGGTTACACAAATGCAGAGGGGCACGTCCGCCCTTTGGTCCGCTGGATACTCCATTTGCATTCATACAGCAAGGGAAGCACACCAGACTGCGTTTGCAAGCGAACCAAGACCCCCCTCCCCCTTTCAGGGGGACCAGAGTTTGCTTGTTTGGTGCTGCACCAGAGTTCCAGGCGAATTCAGACGGCGCCAAACAAACCGATCTATCCACGGAATACACACTTTTGTCCTTTAATCCAGACCAAACAATGGCCGTGTGAATGCACCCACGGCTCAGCATTGAAAACCATGAGCCTTCCATCAGACAGAAACACCTTAGATGGTTTGGTCACATACAGCGGAGTGAGTCCTGGATAAGGAAGAACTCTTCTTCCATGTGGATGGATGAAGAAGGAAGGGTAGTGTAGTATATTAAATATGTTAAATGGTGCTGGGTGTACCCTGGGTGTACTGGGGGGGTGATGGCTCCACCTTTCTGGTTCCGCCGTCACTCGGGGGTATAAAGGGCCAAGGCGGAAGAGACTCGGTCTCTTTTCTACCAGACCATCTGCCTATGCGGAGCGCCTGTGTTAGTGTGAGTTCATTAAATAAAGTTACATTGTACTGCACCTCTAGCCTGTTTATTGAAGCTCGTGTTATGGACATAACAGGTAGCCCCCACAAAAGCAGGCATGGAGTGCTGGATGAGGCCTTAAGATTAACTGGTCCTGAGGATGCTATGGATTGAGTGATCTGGAGAAGGGAGTTGAACACAGCCATACAGCATCACACCCGTGGGACAGTGGATTGAATAACATTAAACAGATATGATGATGATGTATATGGTTGTCTGACTGACAATAAAATTGGCTTCCTTCTTTCTTTTCTTAAGTATCCTGTAAATCAAGACCGGCAAAAGTTAAAGCCCATGCACCTGTAATTATGCATATATTGTGTAATGGGATACTTATAGAGTATTTATACCACATACTCATCCTCTACTTACAATGTATTTAATGGGATTCTTATAATGTTCTTATACTTTAATTTTGGGGGAGCTTGCAATGTGCATCTACTCTACAATGTAGATATGATCCACTTAAAAACATGTGTTCCACAGTATACTTACAAATATGCTTATGTTCTTCGACATACTATTCTAAAAGTGAAAAATGTATCCAGTGCACATAAAAAAGCTTTGTTTCATATATTGGATGTTTTCTAATGGGTCAGTTACACTTGGTCATAATAATGCTACCTAACTGCCTAAACCGTGAAGTATTTCCACTAGTTGCAACACATTTGGAAAGGACTTTTTCACAAATGAAAGAGTAAATATGGACAATGCTCTTATGTTTAATACATAATGATCCCTTGATTACCTTTAACTCTGCTTTAAGCTCAAAAACATGGCTCAAAAGCAAGAAACCCACAATAAGGAATATCAGGGCCTCAGACAATAAAATCTGAATTTTTGCTGTCTTCCTTTCAAACTAACATCATTGGCCAAAGAAAACATGAAGAACAAATAAAGACAACAAAAGACAAAAATGAGAAAGTGCACAGAGACAGAATTCACTTTTGCCAGTTTAAAGAGGATACTTGGTGGCTGACCTTCCAGCGCCCATCAACCTCTGTTGAATAGGGAGAGGTGATAATGAGTAATAAAGTTACACTGTATCTAGTGCGCACACAATGTAAACTGTGGTTAACACTTATACACCCACAAATTCTCTCCTTCTCAGTCACACACACACACATACACACAAAACCCATTACCCTGCATGCAAAGTCTTATTTGTATGTGTAGTGCCCACTCACTGGAGTCATCATTCACTAATGCCTGAAATTAGGGCTCTTTGATCAGGGCGGATGAGTACTCAATAAGTACACTGCGTAGTAATAAAAGAGGTGTTGTATCCATTTGTTTTGTGTGGTGGGTGAAAGTGAAGGTGGATGCATGCATTTATAATTTTTTTTTCTTTCCTGGTACACGCTGTTTAGAGATGAAAGTTAACCTGGCAGAAACTGAGCAAATGCACTTTTCTGCAAATAAATGCAGCATGCAGTGACCATCTGAACTAGAGACAAACTCATTGGAAAACCAAGAAATATTCAGTGTTTCTGGGTGAAATATTTATCATTGTTCTGTGATAAAAGTGGTATTTTCCAATTCGGTATTTTTGATCTTGGGGGTAAAAAAACTTATACGTTATTGGCAGATATTACGTTACTGGTTGCTACATACCCCCACATATTTCACTCTCCAAATGAGTGGTTTTAGGTCAAGCTCCTAAAAGGTTTTAGGTCGAACTCCAAGGTCAAGCTCCTAAAAGTCTGTCTGTATGAAGATTTTAGCTTAGTTTAGTTATTTATATGGAGCTGAAATGCCTGCTCTTCACTATATGAGTAATTTGTTTCTGAATAGGTAATTTATTGTGCTTCAGCCAATGTTAATCACAATACCTAACCTAATATTTAATATTATTAGTATTGTTTTGTAAAGCTTGCCTATGATGAGATTTCTTTTTGTTTACTCTGACATCAACTAACCTCCATCTGTCTCACCTGTGTTTTTCTTTTTTTTTTTTTTTTTTTAGGAAGCGCACACATAAAAATGCAATCAGTTACCCTCAGTCTTTATTGGTTGATTGTTCTATACCAGGGCAGTGCGGTGGCGGAGTGGTTAGCACTGTGGCAGCACAGCAACTCACCCTTGGCCAGGTGATCCCGGGTTCGATCCCAGCCCCCGACCAACAGTGATCTGTGTGGAGTTTGTATGTTCTCCCTGTGTCTGCGTGGGTTTACTCCGGGATTTCTCTGGTTTCCTCACACATGCCCAAAAACATGCAAGTTTGGTTAATTGGCATCAAACTGGGGATTCTAAATTGTCCTTAGGTATGACTGTGAGAATGAATGGTTGTCTGTCTCTCTGTGTTGGCCCTGCGATGGACTGGCGATCTGTCCAGGGTGTACCCTGCCTCTCGCCCAAAGATGCTGGGATAGGCTCCACCCCCCCACCCCACCCTGCAACCCAAAAAGGATTAAGCGGAAGAAGATGGATGGATGTATGTTCTATACCACTGTAGGCAGAGGAGGAAGTGGAGTTGATTTTGTCTGGGTTTATGTATGTTTATGAAGTATTTTTCAATGAACAAAATTTACTTTTTTAGAAGTCTGTTGATATAATTTATTCTGTTGATTATCATTATAAGTGTGTGATATTGTAAGTAAGTTGGAAAAAAGATTTGTGCCTTCAACCATAGGTCGATTTTGTGGTATTCACACTTTTCCACGGATCACCACCTTATCATGGTGGAGGGGTTTGCATGCCCTAATGATCCCAGGAGCAGGGGCGGTCCTAGCTTGTGTGACACCCTGGGTGGACCATCTCCCTCGCCCCCCCCCCCCAACTTCAATCTAAAGACTGACCTTTCTTGTTTTCCTTGATACAAAGTTGTGAATGACATCATCATATGAAAGTTGCTTAGCAATGATGTGGTTAATACTGATGGGCCCATGTGCACATGAGTAAAGAGGTTCTTCATCAATCAATCAATCAATATCATGGTTTATAATTTAAATTTAAATATTATTATTATTATTATTATTATTATATAATTATATATTAGTGATGATGTTATCATGTTAATTGCCCGTTAACACTTTGCCCCCCTTAATGGCGACAAATTTTGTGATCGTGGTTAACGGCAGTTAACGGCAGAAAGCGTAAACAGTACTTTTTGGCCTAGCGGCTCTCTGTACCAAGGCCGCTCTGGCCACAGACATTGTGCGCATCATGCAGACATTCTGAAGTCAGACAAGCTGGGTTACAGCAATGAAAATCCCCAAAGTGCTGTCATGTTTAAGTTCAAAATGTTATCTGTCGGAGCTCTCACCTAGATAACCGTTACAGCCTCCTCCAAAACTTCGCCTGGATGTTGGGTTATTCTTCTTCTGTGGAAGCTGGCTAGCTGGCTAGTAGCTACATGCTAGGTTATAGCTGACCTCCAGCAGCTAACACGGGCAGAAATTCGCCTGTTTTCGTCCTCATAGCTTTGGGTCCAACTGTTGGTGAATACCAGTCTAAAAAAATTCTCAAGCTGTGTTCGTAATGTCCATTCACTCCCCTGCCATTTTTGCAGCAGGGTGGGGTGTCATCGCGGGCGAGATAGTTGTTTGTTTATGTTTGCAGTTTTTCAGCTAAAAGGGAAATTGTGCCTGTTGTGATACATGAGGTCCATGATTTTGTTTTGATCTGCTTAAAAGTTGTGGATACTTGCTATGGGAGAAAGAGCAAGCTCCATTTGTGGCTGCTGGCTGGTTGTGTTGCAGTGACGTTAATGAGCCCTGGCATTCCGTTGTTTGCACATGCAGTCTACTTTTGAGAATTTTCTGGAGAATATTCTGGATAGTTTTTATCATTATATATATATATATATATATATATATATATATATATATATATATATATATATATATATATATGAATGACTGGTGGCTCAGTTGGTAGAGCATCCGCCCCACACCCGGGAGGCAGGGGTTCTTGGCGCTCAGCAATAATGGAATGGAGGAGGGAAATTTGTGATGGCGCCTTGCATGGCAGCAGCCCTCTGATTCTGCACTTGGGGTGTGTGTGATTAACACAGTAGATAGGCAAAACACAATCTCGCTCTACTGTACATGATTGGTTGTACAGTTGAATGACAATAAGGGTGATTTAATTTTAATATATATATACTGTGTGTGTGTGTGTGTGTTTATATACATATATACAGCCTATTATTATAATATTACTATATATTATTATTATTTCAATATTATTTCAATATTAAATCAGAACAGTTTGAAATGTTTCACTCTGCTTGTAATGAATATTGAGAATGCCTATTGAATTACTTTACAAAAAGACATTAACTTCAAAAAACTACTTTACTGAAATAGTTTTTCTATGCAATATTTCTGTTTACCTTGTTACAGCTTACAAAATAAAAACTTAAAAAACCACAATCAATAAAAAAAATCATCCACTCATTTTTATTATTGGTATTTCAGTCAAATCTCAGTTTTGTTTAAATAACTTTGAGTCCAGCCCTGTTCTGTCCACATGAGGTTCTGGAGGTGTGAATCTTCAGTAGTCTCATGATTAGATTACGAATCAGGCATTAACGATTCGAATGTAAATTGATTCACGATGCATCTTGATGTATAAATGTTGCATCTTCATTTTTAAAAAAAATTATATGTATTTTTCAGCATTTATTATTGTAATTTATAAAAGAAAAAACAGACACAAAACAGAAATAAAAACAAAGTTTACAAAAATATAAAAACCAAGTTAAAATAAAAGCTTAAAATAAAAAATATGAGACCATTAAAAAGTAGTTGATTTGAAACAACAGGAAGCCTGATTTAACACAAATGTTTTAGCTGCTTTTTAACATACATGCATATACATACAGTATATATCAAATTTATATTGTATTAGTGCACATATCTCTCTCACACACACAATAGATCTGAAAGTTTATGGAACTGACTTTAGTTTCAGCAGTGGTCGCTGTATGATTACACATTTCTATTTATTTCATACGTAGCATGATTACATACAAATTGGTTTTGATATCCCAGTTACCTGAAGAACAGATCAGCTTTAAATGTAATTGGAGTGATAGAAGGGAGGAGGTGGAGAAGGGTGAGACTGTGCTGCAGATAGGGAAAGGAGCTTCCTGCCTGTAGAGGGCGCCCATTTGCCACAAATAAGATGAGAACAATAACTATGAATCTTTTTTTCCTCATTCTCATGGCGCCCCCTGGTGGATACCACCCTGGGCAACCGCCCATGTGGCCCATATCTGAAACCACCTCTGCCCAGGAGCTATGTTGTCAGGGGTCATTTGGCCCTGGTAGGGTTTCCCAAGACAATTTGGACCTGGGTGAAGGGCCAAACTAAGAGAGGTCCAGTGGAGCCCCATGAAAAAGGTTCCAATAAGGACCCAATGTACCAAAAGGAGCCACATGGGTCCACCTTCCAGTGACTCACCACCTGTAGGAGGGATCATGGGGATCATGGTGCTGATCTTAATCAAGCGGCAGTGCGGGTTTCTCTACTTGGACTGCTGCCCCCCCCCCCACCTGGGCCCCTGGATACGTGATAGAACTTAGAGGATGGATGGATGGATGATAATGCTCAATCAATGAAAATACCAGAAATAACAAGCCGCCATTACCACAGTGACTGCTTCCAGAAAGATATGTGCCTATTTAAGCTCAAGTTGTCCTTACAACACTACAGTTTCTTTTTATTTTTCCTTTTATTTAATGTCAGATGCTCCAAAAGCAATGGCAAATTTTGACCATGAAAAAAAGGCAAAATACGCTAACCTTAACTGTATACAAAATACATCCCTGTGCACAGTTTACACAGATTCCCTGACCATGCAGTGGACAGAGGTGCTTGACAGAAGAGGTTCAAAACTATTAACAGGTAGTCAATGCCACCTTAATGAACAGGCTAGGCTGGGCTGAAGCCCAGGGGCCTACGAAGATCAGGGGCCTCTCATGAACCAATAAAAAAGATCACATTGTTGTTAATTGGTCAAATTCTATGTCCATCACTTGATATTCATGTGTGGCTGGCTGCTGATTGGTCCAATTTACATGTGGCCCACATGGGTACAATGTAACAATAACCTATCATCCATCCATCCATCTTCTACCATTTTTCCGGAGGTCTGGGTCGCGGAGGCAGCAGTTCAAGCACAGAAGCCCAGACTTCCCTCTCCCCAGGCACCTGCTCCAGCTCTTCAAAGAGGATACCAAGGCATTCCCAGACCAACTGGGAGACGTAGTCTCTCTAGTGAGTCCTGGGTCTGACCAGGGGTCTCCTCCCAATGGGACGTGCCCGAAACACCTCAAGTGGGAGGCGTGCAGGAGGCATCCTGATCAGATGCCCAAACCACCTCAGCTGGGATTGAGGAGATCTTCGAAGTATTCCTTCCACTGCCCGACGATATCCCCAGTCGAAGTCAAGCATAAGGGTGTCCACATATGGACACTCTTATGCTTGAACATGGTGTTCATTATGGACAAACTGTGGTTAGCACAGAAGTCAAATAACTGAACACCTCTCGGGTTCAGATCAGGCAGGCTGTTCCTCCCAATCACCCCCCCTCCAGATTTCACTGGCGTTGAAGTCACCCAGTAGGACAATGGAGTCTCCAAGAGGAGTACCCCCAGCACCCCAGTCAGAGACTCCAAAAAGGGTGGGTACTCTGAACCATCATTTGGTACATAGGCGCAAATGATGGTCAGGACCATTTTCCAACCCGAAGGCACAGGGAAACAACCCTTTCATCCACCAAGGAAAACTCCATTATAGAGGCAGCAAGGTGGGGGGATACAAGAATACCCAACCCTGCTCGTCATCTCTCGCCCGGGGCAACTCCAGAGTAGGCCAAGCTCCAGCCCGTCTCCAGGAGATTGGTTCCCGAACCAAAGCTGTGTGTTGAGGTGAGGCCAACTATATCTAGTCGGTATCTCTCAACCTAAAGCACCAGCTCAGGCTCCTTCCCCAACAGAGAGGTGACATTCCACATCCCAAAAGTCAGTTTTGGAAGCCTGGGATCAGACCACCAAGGCCTCTGCCTTTGACCTCCACCTGATCCACATAGCACCGGACCCCCATGGTCTCTCCTGCAGGTGGTGAGCCCACTGGAGGGCGGACCCATGTAACTCCTTCGGGCTGAGCCCGGCTGGATCCCATGGGCAGAAACCCAGCCACCAGGTGCTAGCCATTAAGCCCCTCCCCCAGGCCTGGCTCCAGGTTGCTGCCCCGGTAACCCTATACCAGGTGATATACACTGAATCCTTGTTCTCACATTCATCATCCTTGTTCGAACATCCATCATCATCATTCATCATCACCAACAATAGCCTATTAGAGGAATTGTTTTGAAATGTGACTATGCAAGTGTCAGTGAGAGGTAAGAAGTAATTAGCTTTGTCAAAATGTCCAGAAAAAAGTTTGTGAATGGCGCTTATAACATTATTGAGAGAAAAAGAGCTTAGGGAAAATGAATTGCTCAAAAAAATACTGAAGAGTGAAGGATTTTTCTAAGCTGGAGCAACAAGTGGAGGCGGGGCTGCTAATTACTGCACCGAGGAGACAGGTGGGCCACTAAAGCAATCACCAGGAGGAGAAGACCAC
Source organism: Pholidichthys leucotaenia (assembly GCA_020510985.1). Taxonomy (NCBI): domain Eukaryota; kingdom Metazoa; phylum Chordata; class Actinopteri; order Cichliformes; family Pholidichthyidae; genus Pholidichthys; species Pholidichthys leucotaenia. Next base: position 118,813,963 of record CM035848.1, on the reverse strand, counting down.
CAGATCCTGCCAAAAGAGAGCAGGCCAGTGGAGAAGGCAAGCTGAGAGATGGAGACCAGCACAAGAAAAGCCAGGTCTGATGTAAGGCCATCATTGCTTACATCAGACAGCTCTGCAGTGGGACAGTAGACTCGAAGCTTGGTAAAAAGTAGACTGGATCAAGCATGCTGCTTAAACAGACTGTGTAACCTTACATTGATGTCCATAGAGTATGACGTTATTCGTGAGCTGGAGGATACTGAAGGATTTTTCATTAAAGAAGGCCAGAAGAAAGCACTTTACAAAAAAGGTAAGACATGCTCTTTGTAGCTTTTCAGTCACCTATGCAGGTTTTTAATTACCTCCGCCAAGGAGGTAATGTGATCGGGGTGGTTTGTTTGCTTGTTTTCTTTTTTTTTGTTTTGTTTTGTTTTTTTGGATTTTGTTTACTTTATTGATCCCTAGAGGGGAAATTGAGGGCATCCACCTGGATGGATGAAGCAGCCACGGTATTGCGCTATCCCTTAACCATTCACACACACATTCAATAGAGATTCAATAGGGTGATTTCAATAGAGCTAATCTCACAAATGAGCTTCCTAAATACAGACAGCATATTAAATGTCCCACCAGGGACACAAATACACTTGACCACTGTTACACAGTTTTAAGAAACGCCTATCATGCTGTCCCTCGTGCAGCTCTGGGTCTGCTCCATCTTATTCCAACATACAGACAGAAACTAAAAACTTCCAAGTCTGTTGTAAGGACTGTGAAGAAATGGACTGAGGAATCAAAGCTGGAGTTACAAGCCTGCTTTGACTGCACAGACTGGAGTGTTTTTGAAGATGCAGCCATTAACCTATATGAACTCACTGACACTGTGACATCATACATCAGTTTTTGTGAGGACATGTGTGTGCAGACCAAGACCTTCTGCACATACAACAACAATAAACCCTGGTTCACTCCTAAACTGAAGCAGCTACGTCAGACCAAGGAGGAGGCCTACAGGACTGGTGACTGGACTCTGTACAAGCGGGCTAGAAACATGCTGACGAAGGAGACCAGGCTTGCTAAGAGGAGCTACAGTGAGAAGTTACAACAAAACTTCTCAGCCAACAACTCTGCTTCTGTTTGGAGAGGCCTGCAGAATATCACCAACTACAGGAGACCATCCCCCCACCCTGTGGAAAACCTCCAGCTGGCTAACGACCTAAACAGCTTTTACTGTAGGTTTGAAAAGAACCTACAGTTCTCACCTCCCACCCACACAAAAGGATTATCTGCAGCCCCAGGAACTCCATCCCTCCTCCACTCTGACCTCCCACCAGCACTAATGATCTGTGAAGAGGAGGTGCGCTGGGTCTTTCAGAGACAAAAGATCAAGAAGGCTGCAGGACCTGATGGTGTGTCTCCGTCCTGCCTGAGAGTCTGCTCCAATGAGTTGGCCCCCATCTTCACCCAGATCTTTAATAGATCACTGGAGCTGTGTGAGGTGCCTTCCTGCTTCAAACGCTCCATCATCATTCCAGTTCCCAAGAAACCCTCTGTTACAGGATTAAACGACTACAGACCTGTTGCCTTGACCTCTGTGGTCATAAAATCCTTGGAGAGATTGGTGCTGAACCACCTGAAGGTCGTCACAGGCCCCCTGATGGACCCACTGCAGTTTGCCTACCGGTCAAACAAGTCAGTGGATGATGCAGTGAATATGGGACTACACTACATCCTGCAACACCTCGACTCCCCAGGGACGTACGCCAGGATCCTGTTTGTCGACTTCAGCTCAGCGTTCAACACCATCATCCCAGGTATTCTTCATCAGAAACTCCTCCAGCTCAAGGTAACCCCCTCCACCTGCCAGTGGATCTCCAGCTTTCTGACTGACAGGTGGCAACAGGTGAAGCTAGGGAGATTTACATCCAGCTCCCGAAAAATTAGTACTGGCGCCCCCCAAGGATGTGTCCTTTCCCCACTGCTCTTCTCCCTCTACTCCAACGACTGCACCTCAGAGGAGCCTTCGGTGAAGCTCCTGAAATTTGCGGACGACACCACAGTCATTGGTTTGATCTGGGGTGGTGATGAGTCTGCATACAGGCGGGAAGTGGAGCAGCTGATCCTCTGGTGCGGCCAGAACCATCTTGAACTTAACCCAGCCAAAACGGTGGAGATGACTGTGGATTTCAGGCGACACCCTCCTTCATTCCCCCCACTCACCATCCTCAACAGCACAGTGTCCACTGTGGACTCCTTCAAGTTTCTGGGTACCACAATCTCTCGGAACCTGAAGTGGTCCTCCCATTTAGACACTGTCCAGAAAAAGGCCCAGCAGAGGTTGTTTATTCTGCGTCAGCTCAAGAAGTTTGATTTGCCTCAGGAGCTGCTAATTGTGTTCTACACCGCCATCATCCAATCTGTCCTCTGCTTTTCCATCACTGTCTGGTTTGGATCTGCCACTAAACAGACAAGACCAGACTGCAGCGGATCATTAAGTCTGCGGAGAGGATCATTGGTACCGACCTACCCTCCATTGAGAACTTATATCGGGCCATAACCAGGAAATGGGCGGGAAACAACTGTGCTGACCCGTCACACCCCGGCCACAAACTGTTTGAACTTCTATCTTCTGGTCGTCGTTACAGATCACTGAAGGTCAAAACCACCCATCACAGGAACAGTTTCTTTCCTCAAGCCATCACTCTGATGAACTCCTAACATTCATCTAGTCCTACCTGTTGCTGTACTCATGACTTTTCATCCATTCTTACATTGCACATAACTCTCACACTGCTTTTTACTTCATTCACATTATATCACTGAATCTGAGTTCACATTGAAATACTGTGTGACTGTATATTTTTTCATATATTTCTGCAAAGTGTGGATAGTCTGAGTAAATAACTGCATATATTCCTGTATATATTTGCATCCTTTTATAGAAACGTGGACAGACTGTAATTTACTGTACATACTCTGTTGTCATTGAATCCTTATTTAAATCTTATTTAAATCCTCCACCTGAACAACGAGTGCAAGTTTTTTTAGCCAAAGTCAAATTCCTTGTATGTGTTGTGCATACTTGGCCAATAAAGCTGATTCTGACTCTGATTCTGATTCTGATTCACACCTAGGGACACTTTAGAGTCTCCAATTAACCTAACCTGCATGTTTTTTTTGGCCTGTGGGAGGAAACCGGAGAACTCCCGGAGTAAACCCATGCAGATACAGGGAGAACATGCAAACTCCACACAGATCACTGTTGTTTTTCTGTTTATTAGCAGGATTACACAAAATCTACTGTATGGATTTTGATGAGATTTTCACCAGAGGTAGCCCTTAGGCCAAGGATGAACCCATTAAATTTTGGTGATGATATGAGAGTGCATACCTCTGTCATATTGACTGGACAAGCAACCTGAGTGCAAAGTGCAATCACCAAGAGAGCACACAGAGAACGTTTGACCTTTTATTTGAATTTTCAAAATCGCACACTTGTGGAAAAAGTCAGTCACTTGCCAGAAAAGCAGGAGCCCTCCAGAAGACAGACAACTGATTAGAGAGGAATGGAGAAATAATGGGAGTCAAATTATATCATTCACGTGGCAGGTGAGGAGTGACCAGCACAGAACCCAGCGAAGGAAAGGAATCAAAAGGTAAGAACTGCCGGTCGGGTATGGTGTGTGGGGTCTGACCGGGTGGAGAGGATGAGCAGCGTAGAGGTGGAGCAACAGGCTGGCGAGCACACTAAATCCCCGGAGACGCACCGCTACGTTTGCAGCAACCTGGAAGAGGTGGAAGAGAATGTGTGTAAGACAGAGTCGTAAACAACACAACCGCTTACTGAATGAGCTGTCTGCTGGAGCAGTATACCCAAATGAGCCAGCATTGAATCACTGAAGAGCGCTTCCTTATAAACGCTGGCCCAGCAGGAAACAGCAGGTGTGTCTAATAAGGAGACAGGTGAGCAGGAAGGAGGGGGGCGAGCGCTCGCCAGCACATGACAGTGCCCCCCCTCAAGGAACACCTCCTGGCGGTCCCCCAGGCTTCTCCAGATGGGCTCGATGGTAAGCCCAGACCATACCTTTGTCATGGAATCCAGACCTGGGGACCCATGACCGATGCTCCAGGCCATAGCCCTCCCAGGCCAACAGGTACTGGAACCCCCAGCCCCGACGACAAACATCCAGGATTTCCTTGATGGTGTGAGTCACGTGCCCATCGAAGACCTTGGGAGGAGGCGGTGGCTTCGGGTGAGGGCAGAAAGAGCTGGAGGAGAGAGGCTTGACCTTGGAGACGTGGAAAGTAGGGTGCGCGCGGAATGCCTGTGGGAGCTGGAGCCGGACAGCAGAATCGCCGATGTTGCTGGTGACAGGGAAGGGACCCACAAACCGGGGAGCAAGCTTCCAGGACTCAGCCTTGAGCGGGACTTGATCCGTGGCCACCCAGACCTGCTGTCCAGTCTTGTAGTGCGGCACGAGAACCCTCTTGCTGTCAGCGTAGCACTGATTACGCTCAGTTGAGCAAAGGAGAGGCGCTCTGGTGAATCTCCAGGCCCGGCGGCAGCGATGAAAATGGGACCCCACGGATGGCACCGCAACCTCTCTCTCTGTCATAGAAAGCGGGGGGGGGGGTGTAGCCCACGGATGCCTTAAATGGTGATTGGCCCATGGCTGAAGAGACCGTGGAATTCAGCGAATACTTCACCCAGGTCAGATGGGAGCTCCACGAAGGCGATGTGGGACCAAGGCCAACTGGGGATGGGGAGGGGGTGAAGAAGGCCAGCAGGAGGGGTATGGGAGGTCTTCTTCCATGCACATGTCTGACTGGCCTTCACGTACTGCTGCACGTCCTGCCGCAGCGTGGGCCACCAAAACGCTCGCCTAATGATGTCAACAGTACGTACCACCCCCAGGTGGCAGGAAAAACGTCCAGTGTGCCCCCACTGGATAACTTCGCTGTGGAGGGTGGCAGGGATGTAAAGGCGGTTAGGGGGACATCCCGCTGGTTTGGGCTCTGAGGACTGGGCCTGGCGGATTCTACTCTCAATTTCCCAAGTAAGGGTTCCCAGGAAGCACGATGGCGGAAGAATAGGCTGGGAGCGGGAAGGGGGGGTTCTTGTAGTCGGTCCACACGACTACCGGGTGAGCAGCTTCCTCCAGCCAGTGTCTCCATTCCTCAAATACCAATTTAATGGCCAACAGCTTGCGATCCCCGACATCATAATTCCTTTCGGCTGGGGTGAGCCGCCGAGAGAAATACGCACACGGGTGGAGCTTCAAGTCTGGTAGAGAGCGCTAGGACAAGATAGCGCCCACCCCCGTTTCTGAAGCATCCACCTCCAGGGTAAATTGGAGCTGAGGGTCAATCTGAGCCAAGATGAATTTGTCCACGAACAGGCCCTTTAATTTAACAAAGACCTGCTCAGCTGCCTCGGTCCATAAAAATGGTACCTTAACAGAGGTCAGCAGCATTAAAGGCTGTGCTGCCCCATTATAGTTGCGGACAAACCTGCAATAGAAATTTGCAAACCCTAAGAAGCATTGCAGCTCCTTGCGGGAGTGGGGTGTTGGCCAATCCAGCACAGTCTTCACCTTCGCCGTGTCAGCCCTCAGCTCTCCCTCCACTACAATAAAGCCAAGGAAAGAAGTGGAAGTCGTGGAAAATTCGCACTTCTCCGCCTTGACATACAGTTGGTTTTCTAACAGCCGCTGTAACACAGCTTTAAAATGGGTCTCGTGCTCCTCCGGCGTGCGAGAAAAAATCAGGATGTTGTCCAAATAGACGAAAACAAACCGATTAAGCATATCGCGGAGGACGTTGTTGATTAAACGTTGGAAAACAGCGGGGGCATTAGTTAATCCAAAAGGCATAACCAAATACTCGAATTGCCCCAAGTTTGTTTTAAACGCTGTTTTCCACTCGTCCCCCTTGTGTATTCTAACTAGATGGTATGCATTGCGTAGGTCGAGCTTGGAGAATACACGCGAACGCTGCAGGAGCTCAAAAGCCGAGTTCACCGGGGCAAAGGGTATTTGTCTTTGACTGTGATGGCATTAAATTCATGGTAGTCAATGCACGGACGCAGAGACCCATCCTTCTTGCCCACAAAGAAAAACCCCACCCCCAGGGGAGCCGAGGATGGCTGAATGAGACCGGTGTTCAATGAATCCTTAATGTACCTCTGCATCCCCTCCCTGTCAGGCCCAGAAATACTATAGAGCTTGCTGGATGGCAGCCTCGCACCCAGAAGGAGGTCAATGGCACAGTCATACGAGTGATGCGGAGGAAGTGCTAACGCTCGTGACTTGCTAAAGACCTCCCCGAGGTCGTGATAGGCCACGGGCATGAGGCTGAGGTCCAGCGGCTCAACCTGAGAAGAGGAGAAGGGGAGGGATGGTGAACACTTGGCCGAATTTAGACACGTAGCCAAACAATTTGGGCTCCAGGAGGAGATGGAATTTTGTGCCCAATTAAGAAATGGATTATGCCTCTGGAGCCACAGATAGCCTAGTACCACCGCATGAAAGGCCCGTGGAAACACGTAAAAAGTCATCCTCTCCCGATGGTTACCAGACAACAGGATGGATAACTGCACTGTGCAATGGGTAATAGATGCCACCGGCCAGAAAGGGTTCATACGGGATGGGGAGCCGGCAGTTTAACCATCGGAATCCCCATCTTGTGCACCAGCTTTGAGGAGATGAAATTACCCTCTGCCCCAGAATCAATTAGGGAAGAGACCCTCCTCTCGACCACTGGTAGCTGAACCAGGGCCGAAATAGAAAAATTACCGGGGGGATCAGGTGGAGTCCCACCCGCCAGACCCCCCATGGCTACTGAAGGGCCGAATCTTTTGGCCGTAGGTGGCATGTGTCCAATTTGTGCTTCAGGGAACCACAGTAAGCACACACCCCGATCCACCGCAGCCGCTCAACCTCTGCCCGCGGAAGGTGAGCAGAGCTGAGCTCCATAGGCTTGGGGGCGGAATAAGACTCACCTAGGTCAGTAGGTGCCGGGAGTTTGCATGTGGCGAACAGGTGAGAGGAGGCACCGCGCTCCCGGGCACGTTCGCGGCACCGATTATCCAGCCCGACTGCCTGATCTATCAGACTGTCCAAGGTGGCAGGAACGGCATAAACCACCAGGTCATCATGGAGCCTAGGATTCAGTCTGTGGAGGAACGCGCTGCACAGTGCAACCTCGTTCCACCCCGAATCAGCTGCTTCGACTCAAAACTCCACTGAGAAGTTGACCACAGACCGGCTGCCCTGGTGAAGCGACATCAGGCAACTCATGATATTCTCTTCACTCGCGGAGCGGTCAAAAGTGCAGGAAAATTCAGACACAAATTGGTCAAACGTGGGTGGCGAACCTCTCTGACTATCAATAACAGCCCGCACCCAACTAAGAGCGCAGCCTCGAAGCAGAAGAGTAAACTAGTGGATTTTGGAAATATCATCCAGGAACTCCCCCCCCCCCCACCTGCTCAAAATAAAGCTGAATCTGGCACAAAAAGTTCTTGCATCTCCCCACCTCCCCCGCATACGGAGCAGGTGTGGAAATGGCAAGGGTTCGGCGAATGATAGTAGATGGTGGATGAGCAGGTGGAGGTGGAGTTGCCGGAACAGCCGCACGGCCCATTTGATCAGAAATGACACTCAGCTGCTGCATAATTGCCTGCAGCAGCTGAGTGTGCTCAGCCACCTGCCTCTCTGTAACGTCGAGGTGGCAGAGCACGGAGTGCTCTGTTGATGATGCACTTGCCAGGTTGTGACCCTTGAAAGGGTTAATGGAAAGTTAGTGCCAAAATAATAATTCTGTGAGAACAAACGCAAAATAATCAATAAACACGATAGAACAGAAAAGGACAAAAACACGCTGTTTAATAGCCTGTCTATTTCTCTCCATTAAATCTGAGATGACTGTGGTCTGAGAAGATGGTGGCTGTGGAACCCCTCCCCCAGCAGCTGTCCCATGGAAGTGGCTGTGTCCATCCTCCTCCTTCACGCCATCGGCAACCCCCTCCTCCCTCTGCAGCAACACTACAAAGGGACATCGAAAGAATGGTTAAAGAGGAACAATTGAGCACATGTAAGTACAGTATTGTTGCTTTCCATAGCAGAGATGTGCCAAGACCACATACTGAGCAGACACAATACATGACCAATCTTCAAAAAAGCCATACCCATGCCCCACCTAATGTGCCCTATCGGTATCAGCTGCAGGACCACAGGAGGTCAGAGTTTAATAATTAGAGTCAGAGGCCCCCAATTTGACCACTGGGCTCAAACACCCACAAGAGGGGGGTCCTCCAATTAGCAACACAATGGGTATCCTCCCCTACAGGATGTTGAAAAAGAACGGCTTTGATATTAAGCCATTCTGTTTCAAAGGGGGAGAGTGGGACAGGAACAGATAGAAAAGTTACTAAGTCATTAAGGTTTACTGTCTTGAAGTCTGAAGTTAGGCATTTTGCAAGTTGGTATCCTCTTTAAGAATCAGGGAGTGAATCTTAACAGTAAAACTAAGATAATTGATCACAATGTTCTCAACCTTATAGCTGAGAGGTCGGTGTGCTTTTTCATCTAAAATGCTACCATGTATGCAAACTATTGAGTAGCTACAGAAAGGGTGTATAAATATGAATGAATCTTTATTTTTTTGGACAGATAAGATTAAAAGAAAGGAACAGAACAATATATCAAGGAAAAATCCAACAAGGTCAAATTAAACAATAACTCCTCTGATTGTACAATTCAACATAAGTTATCCAAAAAGGGTGGTGGCTGAAGCTGCAGTTTATATTGCCCACCCATGTTCCATCTAAGAAACATCTAATTAAATGAAGGCTAGCAATTAAGACCAACATCTGGAAAATTCTTGACACTTGAAAGGTCATTTTTCCACAGAATATCAGGCAGTCTGAACTTTTGCTACAAGAAAACTAGCCACCTGCTGGCCAAGAGAAAGGATGCAGGTTTAGGGCTCTTTAATACTTAAGGGCCAATACATATTTGGAGATTCCCAGACCTTCCTATCTGTAGTTTTTGCACATCTCCCAAAACTTTATGGATATGAACTAAACTTATTAGCACATTTTGTAGCCTCAAAGACCACCACTAGTATTAGCCCTCTATTCTATGGGCCTATAGGAGAAAGAGGTCTGGGGACAATTTGGAACAACCAATTAACCAAACGTTAGGGCAGTGCAGCCAAGAGTTCAAGAAAAGCTAAAGAAAAGTATTGCTTATGCTTTACAAATTTGTTGAAATCTAATCACATTGTTAAAGTAAGAGATTTGCAGTAGGCATTTTTAACTCGACATAAGGTATGAACGTGTGAGGGTAGATCGGTTAGAAGTTTGTAAGATGGAGGTGCAAAATATGATAAAAATGCTAATTTACAATCGCGACTTAAGACAAAAGTTGAAAATTTATGCAAAATGGTATAAAGGTAAAACTGTGCAAGTTTCAGAAAAAATTGCACATTTGAGGAAAAGTTGAAAATTTACAAAAATATTTTGGAAAGAGTCACAATTTTCTGAAAAAAACTTGCAAATTTACAAAGAAAAAAATCCAAAATTTGTTAGGAGAAAAATGACAATTTAGAGAAAAGCTGTAAGCTTACATGAAAGTCACATTAAGATAAGATAAGCCTTTATTAGTCCCATAATGGGGAAATTCCAGGATTACAACAGCACAGGGACAGCAACACTCAGAGCAATAATTTAGAAGATAAGAAAATAAGAGCAGTGAATATATATATGTACACATAAATATATAAATATATATAAACAATGCGGAGAATTACACATTTCCTTACACTTTGTATGGAGATGGGGGATGGCAGCGTAACAAGGGTGAGGGTTTTTCATCATCCAGAGATGAGTAAAAAGCATTATAGAAGAAGATGAATTAAAACAAACACGACTAGAGTAGACTAGAGAAACAAGAAGATAATTTGAGGTAAAAGCAGCAAACACTCGGCCGAGTAGATTCAAGAATGAAGCATATACATACATATAGCTGTGTGCGCACCGGCCTTATCCAAAGGGTACAAGCATCATAGATGCACGCACAGAGCTGAGGTGGAGCATAAACAAGGCTTTAATGTCCTGTGCACATAGATCGGCAGCTCTGACACACACAAGACAACCAGTGTAGCTTGATAAACAAACCAGTGGTTCACACACGGATGGTCCACGTGTCACGTGGCTGTTGAGTCTTGATTTAAATATTTTTAAATTGTTTTTGGGGGCTAATGAAAGTTTTACATTTTTGTATCTAAAAATTGTTATAGCTTTGTAGGCATGGTGTTAGCTCGTCTGGAGGCTATCTATTCAGAAGAAAAAGACAGAAGACTCCACCACACCAAGATACAGATGACTCTGTTATACTTTAGTTTTCAGAGCAATCAGCAGACCTGTTATTTTTATACATTCCTCGAAAGGCAGATGTTCAAACCCAGAGGCATTATTTAATACCAAAACAAATGGAAAGGTTAGTAGTATGAACGACGGGACAGTGAATCATGAAGAAGACAAGCAGATGGTAACAGAATGTTAAGGAAGGCTGAAGAGAATAGAGACCAGATGAATGAAAGGAAGTTTTAATACTGAAAAAGATTATAGATGTGAGATGTGCAGCTTCATCAGCTAGTCCAGGGAAAGATGAAGTCTTGTACACAGATGGATAGTGGATGATAAAAATCGAGTGGTTCTGATGGAAAAATTACGTGGGGGAAGAAGAACGGTGGATTTAGCAAGTGTAGAAAATATTTTTGATATTGAGATGGAAATGGAAAAAGAAATGAAAGCAGAGTATGTGTTACAAAGAAAAATAAAAATCCATGTAAGATTTGCAGCTGTTGCTTTAAAAACCAAGCAAACAGAAAACCAACAATAAATAAATTAAATTTTGCTTAAGAATGTCAGGAAGAAGGCACAAACGCAGGCAGCCATCTTAAATGTTTCCAAGTACTTAAAGCAGCAATGAGGCATTAGGTATCCATTCTTTCAGTGCATTTCTTTTAATTGTGAATATTAACATTAATGAGCAAACACTCACAGCAAAGATTATAGCTTTACTATATACTCAGTTATTTAAAGTCAATCTAACACCCCAGTTATGTTCCTCCCCAATAGAGGGTATGCATAGGATGTCACCGAACAGAACTCTTGGAAGATAAAAACACTGAGTGGTAAAAATGAATAGCAACATGAAGGTGTATGCAGTACAAAAACAAAAATCCACACAGTGTTCAATTACAGTAGTACAAATAATATCTCTTGGCATTGTGGAGAGTTAATCTTATTACCCCATCTTGTATTAATTAGCAAAATTAAATAAAGGCTTTGAAGCAGTTCTTTTCTTGACTCAAGGTTGGAAATCTAAATAAGAAGGGGAAAATAAAATTTGAAGGAAAAACACACACTTATTTATGGAATGGCTGACACAAGGGAAGCCTGAGGCTCCCCATGAATCTGTTTCTCTTATAAAAGGAGGCCAAAAGGAGGAGGGGGAGGACAGCGAGGAGGAGGAGGAGGGAGCACACCCCACAATGGAAACGGAGTGATGGCCAGGGCACTGCTAGCGGGAGGGAGGTGCCCACATCCACCACGGAACAACTGGACTGCATGCTTAAGACTAGAACAGATAAGTGGACTCACTTCTACACATATACAGAAAATTAGCAAAATTAAATTATTGCACGTAAAGTAGGAACTCCGGGTAATGACATACAGGACTTTTCAAGGTCAGACAAGTAACAATCAAATTCTGCAAATGGCAAGCTACCAGTAGAATACCTATCAACATCTGTAAAAGTAGCATTGTACCCCATGTACTATAGGTAATTGAACAGATCTGATCCAAATTATGAACAACCATTATTTGCAAATCCATCCTCCAGATTGGTCATAAAATTGGACTGGTAAACAAGGAAATGTGTGGAAGCATCCATTGTCCTAATTGAAGAGGATAAGAGACATTTCAACCTATGGGGGGTTCCACACATTCCGCTGGTTAAACCCAAACACATGGATTGGAAAATGTTGGACATTTTATGTTACCTCTACTGTGGAATAGAGCCATCCATGGAAAACCAATACCTGACCTTAACATAGAATATTCTCCCAAATTAAAACCATAAGCATTGTCTCCTAACTGGGTAACCACAGCACAAGAGGTGGTACACATTGATGCCCAGAAATCTCCTATATGACCAAACATTAACAAACGAGGGGATGAGAAAAATTTGAAGCAAATTCCAAATTGGTTATGGCAAAAGGATAACCAGATGTAGATCTAACAAAAGGAGCAGAGTATGACAGTATAGGCCATATATTCAGAAGCCCAGAAGGGCGTTAACAAATGCAATTTTCCACAGTGGGAGTCATCAGCAAGTCTTAGACCAATTGCTGGGTCAAGAGGAAGAGCTGAAGACCCCAAGACAGAGGATGATGACGAGGAAGGCCATTCTGCCATCACAGATTATTTGTAAACACAGTGTGCTACTGATAATACATAAATCATACATAGCTCACCACACATAGGTACAGGTGTGAGACTTACAGTACTCTTGCATGTTTATTTCCATCATGCTAATTATGGTCAGGTAGTCTGGATAAGGGTGAAGGTTAGAAGCTCTGAATGCCTGAATACAACAATGCATGGATAAGGATGTCTCCTAACTTTGAACGATGTTGTCTACTGCTTACCCACTGCTGAACATATAGGTTCCATCAGCAAACACACTCATCACAACACAACCACTGCTTGCAGATTTCATAGAGTCAGCAATCACACACTCAAGGCTGATGGGAGATAACTTACAACAGTACATAGACAACTACAGATGTAGTGAATAAAGATAAAACGGTACAGGGTCCATACATTGTGATGGCAACCCCTCAGACCATTATTGGTCCTGCCCCGGCTGAGCCCTTTGTATCAGCACTCGACTAAAGGTGTAGGGTACAGGGAAGATGCATGCCGGAGGGCACCAGACCATCACAACATGTGTTTGTGACGTGGAAAAAGGTCGTAGGGCGAGTGACTGTACGACTTCAGTCCCTAGAAGAAGAATGGACTGGTACCCGAGTGCATCCACCACACCTCCAGCATCCAGGGTGGAGCCAGGAGCTCAAGCCTTACCAACATCAGCATCTTTACCTCTGTCCAGTGACAGGGGGGTAGCATCCCTGGGACAGCATCACTGAACTGTTCACCGGCTGGACTGGATGTTACATACCCTCTGCTGCACCCACCAGACTGTCCTATAGACCTCATGGGACGAGATGTGCCTCTCAGAGCGTGGGCACACAGTTGTTTGGCTTCTAATGGTACCGGTGTGTGTCAACGAGGTGGGACTGTACTCCACAGCTGCGGATACAGGAAGTAGACACAGAGGAAGGTCAAGGTTGCAGTCGTGTGTTGACTGCAACTGAATGATGCGAGCCCTGGCAAGGGTCAACCAGTGGACAAAGGTTTCGTGGGCTTCGTGGATTAACCCTATTCGACCCTATGACCCCCACGTGGTCCACTCCACCAGACAAAGAACTATGATCAGGAGGAGACCTTGGTGGGGGTACAGGACTTGGTGACAGTTCATCTCTTAGACATCGCTGCACCGTGCTAAGGTGTCCACAAGAGGGGAGGCAAGGATAGCAGAACCAATGGTGCAAGCCTCTTGGGTTGACACACAATGCAGGGACCTGCCTTATTCACCATCTGTTAATCGCTAGCGTCTCTCACACCATGCATGGTTGACATGATAAAAATCATGTCAAAGGGGGGAGTGAAAGGGTAAATGGAAAGTTAGTGCCAAAATAATAATTCTATAGGTAATCTCCCATTATGCTCTACACATATTCTATACATATTCTGTTTGCATTCTTATGAACAAATATGTTATGGTAAACTGATAAACTGGAATTAGGCAAAGCTATAGAGCTCTCTCTCTCTCTCTCTCTCTCTCTCTTCTCTCTCTCTGTCTTTTTAGTCAGGTCTTTCACATTAGTACACACCCAAACCAACATTCTCACACACAATTTTGATAGTACATTTTAGGAGATCGGTAACGTGAATAGCGGATGGCCTGTTCACGTCAGAGTTAAACTGGCCAATCAGACGGTCGCATACAAGCCTATCCTATTGTACAGGGGGTTGGTCCGACCCGCCAACCCGAGAAGATAACTGTAACACACACCCGGAAGTCATGGTCAGTGTGGTGACACTCCAGAGGGAGCTGCGTCACGCTGCACCCAGCGCTGCTTGCTTTACTTGTGACTTCTAAATAAATGTTCCATCTTTAAATTGAAGAAATCTCCGGCTTGTTCTTGGATCTTTCAATCAAACATTCGGGTATTTTTCTAACACCCTGGCTGGCTCGTTCTTTCATATTGACTGGACAAGCAACCTGAGTGCAAAGTGCAATCACCAAGAGAACACACAGAGAAAGTTTAACCTTTTATTAGAATTTTTAAAATTGCATACTTGTGGAAAAAGTCAGTCACTCGCCAGAAAAGCAGGAACCCTGCGGAGGATAAACAAGACTGATTAGAGATGAATGGAGAAATAATGGGAGTCAAATTATACCACTTACGTGGCAGGTGAGGAGTGACCAGCACAGAACCCAGCAAAGGAAAGGAACCAGCAGGTATGAACTGCCGGTCGGGTATGGTGTGTGGGGTCTGACCAGGTGGGGAGGATGAGCAGCATAGAGGTGGAGCAACAGGCTGGCGAGCACACTAAATCCCTGGAGATGCACCACTACGTTTGCAGCAACCTGGAAAAGGTGGAGGAGAACGTGTGTAAGACAAAGTCATAAACAACACAACCACTTACTGAGTGAGCTGTCTGCTGGAGCAGTATACCCAAATGAGCCAGCGTTGAATCACTGAAGCGCGCTTGCCCAGCAGGAAACAGCAGGTGTGTCTAATGAGGAGACAGGTCAACAGGAAGGAGGGGGCAGGCGCTCGCCAGCACATGACAACCTCCACCACGGACCTTGTTTGTATTTGTGCAACAGGATTATACAAAAACTAGTGGATGGATATGGATGAAATTTTCATCAGAGGTGGTTCTTGGGCTAGAGAGGAACCCATTACATTTTGGTGATGATTGGAGAATGCATACCTCGGCCAGGGCACTTCTGACAGTGTGTTAACAAGAATCCTCCAAAACTGCTGGATAGGCTTTTTGCAATTTTCACCAAAACTGGCTTGTGGCCTACACACAAACCCATTACATTTTAGAGGTCATTCATGATGGACAGAAGGAGCCTTTGTGGAGGTATGCACTCTCTGAGTGCTTTTCTAGTTGCTTCTGTTGTGCATTGTTTGAATCAGGGATGCTTGACTGATATAACTTTGTGTTCTGCTGTCATCATTAGACTGTAATTGTTGATCAGTGTCATCTCTGATACCTGGTGTTGTTTAGGGCATGGTGCTGTGTATGTCTGTGTATGAGAAAGAGAGAGAGAGATTAGACTAATTTGTGTCTATGCTGAAGGCAGTAGTATCTGTCACTGTAAAAATGAAAATCTTAGTAAAATAAAATATCCTAAATCAAGGCTATATGTTTGTTTTTCTCTCACAAAATAATTTTGACAAGACAAGAATTTCTTTTTGTTGTGCAGTTTTGTGTAAGATTTTATTTGCTTTAAGATAGTTTTTTGCTTGTTTTAAGAAATTTAATCTTACTTTGTTGTCAGATATTTTTTCTAACATTAACTAAAATTATCTATTGCCAGAATTTTTGGCTTATTTTAAGTAAAATTATCTGCCAACAGAGCAAGAAGATTTGACGTATCAAACTGCTTAAAACAAGTTAAAACTGTCTGAGAGCATGTAAAATTTTCTCACATATAAACTGCGCAGCAAGAATAAATATCTTGTCAGACAAAAGGACAAGCATAAACAGTCTTAATTTATTTCATTTTACTTATATTTGACTTGTTGCAGTGTAGTTGTGTGTTCCAGCTCACAGTTGCATTATTTCTCAAAGAGAAACAAAAATGAGGCTGTAGTGGCTCAGGAGGTAGAGCAGGTCACGCAATAACCGGAAGGCTGGTAGTTTGAATCCCGCTCCCCCCACCTTGCTGTTGTGTCCTTGGGCAAGACATTTTACCTACCTTGCTTCCAGTGTGCTCATGGTTCATGACACTGATGTATGAATGTGAATAAATGTTCAGTTGGCGTGGATTGGCAGCCACATTTCGGTCAGTCTGCCCCAGGGCAGCTGTAGCTACAGAAGTAGCTTACCACTATCATTGTGCAGTGAATGAATAATGAACTCACTGTAAAGTCTTGGGTGTCATGAAAAGTGCTATATAAATGCAATCCATTATTAAAAACATAGCTATTATATATTTTTAAACTGAGATTCTGTTGGGGGGGGGGGGGCTACAAAACCTCTCAGCCCAAGGGCCTAATGGCAAGTTAAGGTGGCCTTGCAGGTAGTATTTTGTTACACTAACAACAGCAAAAATTATTAGCATGCAGGTTCCTGGCTTACCATGCACCTGTTATATTTTTAACACTGCTCAGCAAGCTAACATTAAGGGGGTAACATTTGCAGTGGTTACACATAATTACTGTTAGTCAATATGAAATTTTAAATTAATTGCTGAAGCAAGGGCAATCTGTTTGGTTGGGACTTTCAGGCTTTTTAGTTTAGTTTGGACCAAAATTTTAGATGTGAAACCTCCCCCAAAAAGGACCAAAGAGCTGAAATTTGGTCTGGCAAAAAGAGGTGGGCTCAGTCCAGATCAAACTGATCCTTTGAGTGTGAAAGCAATTTTCAAAACAGTTCGGACTTTCGGACCAAACACAGGAAGATACGGTTGGCAAGAAGAGGGAAAATGAGTCATGGTAGCCCTCGGACAGAGGAAATATTGCCGTTAGCGGCATAAATAGTAACTTGAAAAAAATCATTTAAATGCAGAAATTTACCACATATTTTCTAAGAGGATTTGACAGTTTAAAAAAATGGATGAACAATGCCACCTGAAAATCATGACGGCTGGTGAGAAGGACAAATATAGGATAGGCTTTATTGTCATTGTACAGTTGTACAGTACAAAGAAATTGTGGGTGCTCCACCAGGTTACTGTGCAATAAAGTAACAGAGAAGGATTAGATAAAAATACAGTGACAGAAGACACAATTAAACACATGATTGAAATAAAAATAGCCCAGGATTATGGAAATATACACATTTATGGTAGTGGCTTCATGGATGGAACTATGTACATAACAGTGCAAAGTATAGAACACACAATTGAGTAAAATGGTCCAAGGATTGTGGAAAGTATACATAGCAGTGGTTTCACGAATGGGCCAATATACTGTACATTAAAGTGTGGAGTGCAAAGACAGGTGTGTTATTGTGACATTTAAAAACGTCCTCAGTTCTGCGCATGTGAGTGTTTGGAGGGAGGGGGTGGGGCCTCTGACTGCTTGCAGTCCGGGTGGCCAAGGGAAAGAAACTGTTCGTCAGTCTGGAGGTGTCATGAACGGGGTTCAACCCCGTTCTATGATCTGTGGCTGTAGTCCCTGATTGATTGTTATTATCTCCAGCTGGCAGGTTATTGGAGCCTCTGAGCCTGGGCTTCCTGCCAGCCTACTGCCACGCCTCTTCCTTTCTGTCAGCATCCACCAAGCTGTCTGTAGTCATTTTCATTTTTCCATGCACACCATCTCATACATGCACACCCGCCTGCACTCACACATTCTTACACACACTATCACACATACACACACACTCTCATTACATACCAGACTCCACTCACACTCACATGCACGCACTTGCACTTACTGTACACACACGCACTCACATACGCTGACACTCAACCATGTTTCAGCGGCCGCCGCACAGCTGTCTCCACTTGTCACTCATTGGCACTCAGAGTATTTATGGGTGGCAGTGTGAACGGTTGTTGTGGCGGTGTAAGTCAATACTAGTCTTAGTCAGTATTCTAGTCTCATGTTAACACTTGTCCACGTTGATATCCTGGAGCCAGTTGGTTTCTCTTATTTTTGGACTACTCCGGTGTTGTTTCTTCCAGAGCCAGTCACGCTCCAACGCCGTTTGTAAGTTTTCCTCTTTTCCTCTCCATGGTCTACGTTTCTGTGTTTTCCCAGCAGCCAGTGTCTACCCCTGGGCATGACGTAGGCTTCCTCCTCCAACCTTCTGAGCTTGGTCATCCGTTACTGTGTGTTGCGGACTGTATTTCATTGGACATTTTGTGTTTTTCATTACCTCTGTTAATAAGCACGTTTACTTCACCTGCATTAATTCATTGGTGCGCTGCGCAAGTTACGCAGGGTACATGACAGTCACCGCCGCCAAAAGAAAGAGCCCAAGCGGTGAAGTAGCTTGTTAGGAGCCATGGCAGATTATTGGAGCAACACGGAGCGGCTTGGACTGGCCCGTCTGGAGGACGTCTTCTTAAGGATACAAGGGCAGCATTCCTTCGAGGTGGTTTGCGCAGTTCAGGACATCGCAGCGGAAGTGTTGGAGGAGTGTCCCGACCTTCTATTTTTCCCAGAGTCGGCCGACATCCTCCATTTCATCTTCGTGCTGCGTGAAGGGGAGTGCGGGAGGGAATCACCAGCATTGGAGCAGCCCCAGACATGGAAGAGGCGCTCGCGCCGGGCGAAGCCTTCCTCCTCCTTCAGCTATTCCGCTCCAGCCCCACCTTCATCTCCAGAGCTTGTGACCGTTCTACTCCGGGGAGGTTTGGAGGAATGCAGCCTAGCCATC
Organism: Pholidichthys leucotaenia; assembly: GCA_020510985.1. Classification (NCBI taxonomy): domain Eukaryota; kingdom Metazoa; phylum Chordata; class Actinopteri; order Cichliformes; family Pholidichthyidae; genus Pholidichthys; species Pholidichthys leucotaenia. Next base: position 118,795,214 of record CM035848.1, on the reverse strand, counting down.
CTAGCTGATATTGACCGCCTTATGGAGAAGGAATAGAGACTCCAATTGGAGGACAATCCCACTTCATCTACTGATGGCTGGGAGAAACACAGACTGGCCTTGCTGGTGGAGATGGACCGCCGTTTGGAGGAAGAGAACTTGGCGGTCACCCCTCCCGCTCCAGCGCCGTTCTGGGAGGCTTCTCCGCAACTAATGGAGGAGTCCAGCCCCGCCACAGCCGTTGCGAGGAGTGTCGCCATGCCAGCTGCAGCAGGAAACACCATTAACCAGGAAAACAGGCAAGTTTGCTCTCCATTAGTTTCTAAAATTGATGAAATTTCTTGCCTGATTTCTGGTAGCGGGGCTCTGGGTGTGCAGTCCTTAGACATCTCTCCACCTGCTGAAGCCATGAATGGCTCACCAGCCCTCTCCCTGCTCTCTTCTGTTTCCTTTGTTTGCACGCCAGCACTGGAGCAGAACTGTCAGGACCAGGAGGAGCCAGAGGTCCGGGAGGACCCTTCCCCCGCAGCAATGGTGAGCCAGACCCCAGCCGCCACACCAGAGGAATCACCAGCGTGGGCCACGACGACTGGGACTACTAAGACTGCAGAGACCATTACGCCTGCTGCGGAGGCTGCCGCAGCAGAGTCAGCACCAGAGCTGGACCTCCTAGAGGCCGGGACCGGGACTTCCTCATCAAGTTCATCGGAGTCCTGGACAGTGGTGGAGCTTGAGTTCAGGGTCACCGGAGAGGTTCCAGATGTGCCTGAGGTCTCTATGAGTTAGGGCTCCCCACCTACTGCAGCCGGAAGGTCCAGCCTTCGTGGAGGAGATCGTGGGTGTCGCTCACCTCCTGCCTGAGGCCATCATCTGGGTTCCTCCTCAGCCCGAGCCTCCGTGGGTGCTGCATCCCACTCAGGGACCATTGTGGGTGCTGCGCCCCAGTGTCAGTCCCACGTGGGTGCTACACTCCAGCCTTGATCCGCCATGGGCATTGTGCCTCAGCCCAAGGCTCACCAAGGGTGCAGCAGTGCTGGTCGGGGTCCACGGTGGGTGCAGCAGGGACCCAGCCAGGTTCCACCGTGGGTGCAACTATGGCCCGGTCGGGGTCCTCCATGGGTGCAACACAGGCCCAGTTGGGGCTCACCATGGGAGCAATGAGGGCCCAGGCCGGGGCCACCGCTGGTACAACTTTGTCCCAGGCCGGGACCACCAGGCATGCAGCTATGGCCCGGTCGGGGTCCTCCGTGGGTGCAACACAGGACCAGCCACGGCTCACCACGGGAGCAATGAGGTCCCAGGCCGGGACCACCGCTGGTGCAACTCTGTCCCAGGCTGGGACCGCTGCAGGTACAGCCATGGCCCAGTGGGTGCGACTGAGCTCCAGTACCAAGCTGGGACCACCGAGGGTGCTGCTGCCCAGTCTGAGGACACCGAGGTCTCTTCTCCAATTCCTGAAGCCCTTGGGGTGTCCCTTTCTCCTCCACCGGGCACCGCCGTGGTCCACCTGTCCCTGCCACCAGAAGCCGCTGGGGTCTTTTTTCCTTGGTCCGGCCACCCACCTCTTAGCCTTCCAGTGGGTAGGCCACAGCCTCGTCCACCCCTCCGGTACTGGTGGTGCAACTGCGCGGGCAGCCACCTGAAGAACTGGGTTTCCTAGCTGGGTGGCCCGTTTGCCCTGGCAGGCTGTCTTACACTGTTCTGCAGGCTGCCTGGTGGACCTTGGACTTTGGTTGGCCCCCTGAACTTTGGTACTCTGGGGTCTTGGGGGAGCTTAGTCTTTGTTTGGGGTTGAGAGTTTCTGTTTTCCTGTGTTGTATTGTTGTATTATTTTTTGTTGGTTAATTCCCTCCTGACCTGTTTCCCTCCACCTCCTGCCCTGTTTATTGTGCTGGTTTCTGGGGGGGTGGGGGGGCAGGTTTCTCTTTTGTGTTGTTTTGATGGTACAGTGGGTGTCTGGTGTCGACCCCTTGGAGGGGGGGGGCTCTGTCATGAACGGGGTTGATGCTTCAACCCCGTTCCATGATCTGTGGCTGTAGTCCCTGATTGATTGTTATGATTTCCAGCTGGCAGGTTATTGGAGCCTCTGAGCCTGGGCTTCCTGCCAGCCTACTGCCATGCCTCTCCCTCTCTGTCAGCATCCACCAAGCTGTCTGTTGTCATTTTCATTTGTCCATGCACACCGTCTCATGCATGCACACCCGCCTGCACTCACACATTCTTACACACGCTATCACACATACACACACACTCATGCACTCTCATTATACACCGGTCTCCACTCACACTCACATGTACGCACTTGCACATACACACACTCACATACGCTGACACTCAACCAAGTTTCCGCGGCCGCCGCACAGTTGTCTCCACTTGTCACTCATTGGCTCTTAGAGTATTTATGGGTTGCAGTGTGAACGGTTGTTGTGGTGGCGTAAGTCAATACTAGTCTTAGTCAGTATCCTAGTCTCATGTTAACACTAGTCCACGTTGATGTCCTGGAGCCAGTTGGTTTCTCTTATTTTTGGACTACTCTGGTGTTGTTTCTTCCAGAGCCAGTCACGCTCTGACTCTGTATGTAAATCTTCCTCTTTTCCTCTCCATGGTCTACGTTTCTGTGTTTTCCCAGCAGCCAGTGTCTACCCCTGGGCATGACGTAGGCTTCCTCCTCCAACCTTCTGAGCTTGGTCATCCGTTATTGTGTGTTGCAGACTGCATTTCATTGGACATTTTGTGTTTTTTGTTCCCTCTGTTAATAAACACATTTACTTCATCTGCATATTGGGCTTGCATTAATTCACTGGTGGGCTGCGCAAATTATGCAGCGTACATGACAGGAGGTGTAGGACCTGATTGATCTGAACCATCGTCCAGAGGGTAGCAGGCCAAACAGGTGGTGGCCGGGATGTGAGGGGTCTCCTGTGATGGCCTTGATCTTTCTGAGACAGAAGGATCTGGAGATGTCTTCCAAGGAAGGCAGAGGGCCGCCAATGATTTTTTGGGGCCGTGTTGATGACCCTCTGCACAGCCTTCCTGTTCTCAGCTGTGGAGCCGGCGTACCACACACCCAGACAGTAGGCGAGCACGCTCTCCACTGAGCAGCGGTAGAAGGCCAGCAGCAGCTTCTGGTCCAGTTTGTTCTTCCTCTGGACATGGAGGAAGTGCAGCCACTGCTGGGCTTTCTTCACCAGGGCCTTGGTGTTGACAGTCCAGGAGAGGTCAGAGGAGATGTGGGTGCCCAGGAACCTGAAGGTGGGGACAGTTTCCACGTGGTCGTCATTTATGAGGAGGGGTCCTGTCTGTTCTTTCTGAAGTCCAGTATGAGTTCTTTGGTTTTTTAGACATTCAGTTTCAGGTTGTTTGCTTGGCACCACAGCAGCAGATTCTCTGCCTCCTCCCTGTATGCCTTCTCATCATTGTCAGTGATGAGCCCAACCAAGGTGGTATCGTCTGCATACTTCACAATGACGGTAGTTGGGTGGGTTAGAATACAGTCAAGTGTGTACAGGGAGTACAGTAGAGGGCTTAGCACACAGCCCTGGGGGAAGCCAGTGCCGAGAGACAGTGTGGAGGAATGGTGGGGGCAAAATCTGACGGTTTGTGGGTGGTTGGTGAGAAAGGTTTTTATGCAGGAGCAGGTGGGGGGAGGATCTGGAGGAGGTGCAATTTATTGATCAGGATGTCCAGAATGATGGTGTTGAAAGCTGAGCTGTAGTCCACAAAGAGCATCCTCACGTACAGTGGTGTGAAAAAGTGTTTGCCTCCTTCCTGATTTCTCATTTTTTTGTGTTTGTCACATTTAAATGTTTCAGATCATCAAACAAATTTAAATGTTAGACAAAGATAACACAAGTAAACACAAAATGCAGTTTTTAAATGAAAGTGTTTATTATTAAGGGGAAAAAAATCCAAACCTACATGGCCCATTGTGAAAAAGTGATTGCCCCCTAAACCTAATAACTGGTTGGGCCGCCCTTAGCAGCAACAACTGCAATCAAGCATTTGTGATAACTGGCAATGAGTCTTTTACAGCATTGTGGAGGAATTTTGGCCCTCTCGTCTTTGCAGAATCGCTGTAGTTCAGCCACATTGGAGGGTTTTCGAGCATGAACCGCCTTTTTAAGGTCATGCCACAGCATCTAAATCAGATTTAGATCAGGACTTTGACTAGGCCACTCCAAAGTCTTCATTTTGTTTTTCTTAAGCCATTCACAGGTGGACTTGCTGGTGTGTTTTGGATCATTGTCCTGCTGCAGAACCCAAGTGCGCTTCAGCTTGAGGTCACGAACAGATGGCCGGACATTCTACTTAAGGATTTTTTGGTAGACGGCAGAATACATGGTTCCATTTATGACAGCAAGTCTTCCAGGTCTTGAAGCAGCAAAACAGCCCCAGACCATCACACTACCACCACCATATTTTACTGCTGGTATGATGTTCCTTTTCTGAAATGCTGTGTTACTTTTACGCTGGATGTAATGGGACACACACCTTCCATATAGTTCAACTTTTGTCTCGTCAGTCCACAGTAGTATTTTCCCCAAAGTCTTGGGGATCATCAAGATGTTTTGTGGCAAAACTGAGACGACCCTTTATGTTCCTTTTGCTCAGCAGTGGTTTTTGTCTTGGAACTCTGCCATGCAGACCATTTTTACCCAGTCTCTTTCTTATGGTGGAGTAAAGAACACTGATCTTAACTGAGGCAAGTGAGGCCTGCAGTTCTTTGGATGTTGTTGTGGGGTCTTTTGTGACCTCTTGGATGAGTCATCGCTGCACTCTTGGGGTAATTTTGGTCGGCCAGCCACTTCTGGGAAGGTTCACCACTGTTCCATGTTTTTGCCATTTGTGGATATTGGCGTTCCATGTTTTTGCCATTTGTGGATATTGGCTCTCACTGGGGTTTGCTGGAGTCTCAAAGTTGTAGAAATGGCTTTATAACCTTTTCCAGACTGATAGATCTCAATTACTTTGTTTCTCATTTGTTCCTGAATTTCTCTGGATCTCAGGATGATGTCTAGCTTTTGAGGATCTTTTGGTTGACTTCACTTTGTCAGGCAGGTCCTATTTAAGTGATTTCTTGATTGAGAACAGGTGTGGCAGTAATCAGGCCTGAGTGCGGTGAGAGAAATCGAAGTCAGCTTTCCAAAAGATGTGATAATCCACAGTAATTTATGTTTTGGGGGGAGGGGGAATCACTTTTTCACACAGGGCCATTTAGGTTTGGATTTTTTTTTACCCTTAATAATAAACACCTTCATTTAAAAATGGCATTTTGTGTTTACTTGTGTTATCTTTGTCTAATATTTAAATTTGCCCGATGATCTCAAACATTTAAGTGTGACAAACACACAAAAAATGAGAAATCACAAAGGGGCAAACACTTTTTCACACCACTGTAGCTCATGTTAAATGAAGACCTGGATAATATTCTAGCCTTACTTAACTAGTCCACCTCTTATTATAAGGGAATCTTCCCAGCTTAAAGTGTGGTTACCAATGTGCCCAGAGTTACAGAAAACACCTTGGGAGGTGAGTAGCATGTTTGCTAACTACTTGTCTGTGCTAATAACACAAACGTCATCATGACAGGATGGAGGCATATCATGTGAAGTTGTTCAGTTTGCTTGGAAAAAGAGCAGTGTGAAACCAAACCTAACCAGACCAAATGTAGACCACATGAACCTTGGTATGGACTTTCAGTAGTGAAAACTCTCTTAATGACCACAAAGTAAACAAGGAACCACAACCAAAATAATGGCAGCAGCCTAGGCACTTTTCCACTAGCCCAGCACACCTCGGCACGTCTCGATTCACTTCGACACGGTTCAGCTCGCTTTTGTCTCCATTACAACCGTGTTAAGCTGGGGTGGGTGGGATTTCTATAACAGCGAAGCGGCGCCACACTCCCGTGATGTAAAACACACGACCCAAGCAAAACATAAACATATGCGGCTGTATAAGGCGACTCCTCGGTCTGTGGCTTTTTTCACCGTAAATGCCAAAAAAGTACCGCCAGACAAGGGTACAGGCAGCGAGATGAAACACTCTGGAATAGTTCTGCAGCTTCTGGGAGAGCCAAAGATGTGAGGATACAAACTAGGTCATATATGACGGTAAGCTAATGTTGCTAATGCTAGCTTGCTATAAGTACGTCGTACTACACTTTAATGTCTGCAAGTTATCGCTGTTAGGTACTAAAATATGTATGCTGTGTGTGTTTCAGATGGCTCTGTTGTGGGGAAATTACTGCTTCAAACAGTCGGTCTGGGCGTTCAACACAGCCTGTCACTGATGTCAGCACAGCTTCACAAACGATCAGTGGTTATAGAGCTTAAGAATGTCTGTAGAAACATTTATTTCCTGTGCAACAAATTGCTCTGATCTGTGTGAAAATCATGGAGAGACTGTTGAGACATCATGGATGTACCTGCTTCTGCAGCACTGAGTCTGAGGTGGTATCATGGCAAAAAATGATCAGCTGACACAACTTGATCGCCATGTTAATAACTATATTAGCCACAAAATATATATTCAAAAAGTAAACAATACTGAATTAGGTATAATAAGATATATTTGACAGTTATGATGCATTTTAGGCCAAAACAAACTTGATCTAGGATTAAAAGCAATTAAAATAATGCAGTCACAAGGTTACATGGAAAATACTTGATTTACTAGATACATGTACTGTAGAAGTATACAGTATATTCTCTGCATCAACAATGTACTATACATGCATTCATGTAGTATTGCACTGACAATAAACCTCTGAAGTTTTTGCAGATGTCTCTTTTTTTATATGTGAAGGTTACCACCATGTGGCATAAATTAAATACTGACAGATTGGAAAAGCTGTCTAAGAACAATCCAGCAGTTTGAGAAATCACTTTTGGTTTGGTGTAAGTCTGTCAACAGAATTATGAACCATAAAGCAGTTTGTGTTAAAATGTTAAATCCCATTAAACCGGAGGCTTCCAATCATGTGTCATGGGGGGCCAAGACCCTGCAGGTTCTCTCTTCTACCCAGTCTCTTCAGCAGGTGTTCTCGCTGATCAGTCAGTGGAAGAAGTTCAGTGGAATCTGCTGTTGAAGACACTGGTCGGAGGTAAAGCCTGCAGGGTCTTGGCCCTCCATGGCACATGATTAGATACCCCCTCCCAAACCCATTATGATGAAGAGCAGATGCTGATGTGACCCAGAATTCCTCCATATACTGGTACTGTCACTAAAGTGTGCAGGGTCTTCTGCGGTGGCACATCCAACAATACAGTCTTCAGTTAATAAAATAATTGTTTTAGTTACTTTTTTCTTAAAAATGAGCCATTATTTTCAAGGTCACCGATAAATCCTTTGTACAGTTTACTCTTTTCCCACCGGTGTCTTAACAGACAAAATAGAAAATCATGATGCAAACACATAAGTCACTAAATTGTTTATTACAATCAGCAGCAAATTCCAGATTATTCAGAATGTGCAAAATTCAAACTGTAAAAAAAAAAAAACTGGAATGGGTGACACACGCCAGCCACGCTGCCTCACTGAGAAGCAACTGGATCGGCCCCTCGTACTGGTCCTGGTTCAGCAGATCTTCAGCCTGCATCTCTGTAAATAGTGAGGCAAGGTCCAGTTGGGGTGGACAGTTTCCCTCTTGCCTAGACAAAAGACAAATGGGTGGTGGTTAATTAAAGCAAGTTTAAAACATATTTGGAAATACACTTGTTGCTAAAAGCCAGTGGTGGAATGTGAATTAATGAATGAATCTTTATTTCGGATTGATTAAATGTAAAGATTAAAAGAAAATAGAATAATATAACAAAGGGGAAAAAAATCTAACAAGGTCAAATTAAACAATAACTCCTCTGATTATACAGTTCAACATAGGTTATCTGAAATGGGTGATGGCTAAAGCTGCAGCTTATATTGCCCACCATATTTCATCCAAGAATTCAAAAGAAAAACAAAACAGGAGGGATTACAATTTGAATGTGACAATAAAGTACTTTGTTGTTGTATTTAACCACAATTTTCATGTAGCTGCGCTTCAGTAGATTTTACAAGGGCTGGGTTACATTTAAAATCATCTGTTTTTACTGTGGCCTCAGCAATCAGAATGAATTAATACATTCACTTGAATGGAATATAGTACTTTAACTGAAGGTGTGCATCACCGAGTATGGAGTCGCTCAGTCAAAATATGAAGTTTTTATCAATAAAAGTTTGTCTTGTCTGTAAAAGTGTCTCTTCTTGCCCTGGCTTCATGTGTGGGCGGTGTTTTGTACTAGCATTGCTAAAATATAAAAGGAAGCACTACAATGGGTCTCAAATATTTGTAATGTGTCCTGTTACTGCATGAGTTTATTGATGATAGACTATAAACTACACATATAAAGTAAATTATATTGACGACTGAACATCTCACATTCGCCAAAACATACAGTTATGAACATAACTCACAAAGGATCACACAAGTGATCTGACAAAAAAATAAATACATTAACAAGCGGTTTATTTTACAGTTGATGTGCCATATTCACACAATCAAATAAATCTCAGTTCAGTCCCTTTTATATTAAGTGGAAACTGTGCTACTTTGGTTTTGACACTTTACCTATAAAAACAAAGGATTTCAGTACATTCCACAGTGGCGAGGTCTGTTGTGGGCGGCTGCTTTCCTCTTGCCTAGATGAATGACAGAAATGGATGGTGGTTAGTTACAGCAAGTTTAAGACTTAATACAGGCACATCTCAAAAATTAGAATACTATGAAAAAATTCAATATTTTTTCACTCGTTTCAGAAAGTGAAACCCATATTAGATTCATTACAGGGACAGTGATATATTGAAAGTGTTTATTTTAATATTGATGATTACGGCTACAGCCCATATTAACCAACACCTCAGCGGCCAACATTTATATTTAAAAACTATTTTTTAAAGTTAATTTTATGTAATATTCCAATTTTTTGCCAAATAGAATTTGGGGTTTTCAGGGGCTGTAAGCCGTAATCATCAAAATTAAAATAAATAAATGCTTGAAATATATCACTGTCTGTGTAATGAATCTATATAATATACGGATTTCTCTTTCTGAAATGAGTGACAAAAAATATTGAAGTTTTTCATGACATTCTAATTTTTGGAGATGTACCTGTATTAGGGAAATACACCTGTGAAAGTCAGTGGTGGGATGTGACAAAAATGCTTCGTTTCCCTGACAAGCACTGCAGGATCCCCAGAATAGGTGTGTGGGTCTATTCCAGGGGTGTCCAACCATGTGCCATGGAGAGCCAAGACCCTGCAGGTTTTCTCTTCTACCCAGTCTCTTCAGCAGGTGTTTTCACTTATCAGCAATCAGTGGGAAGAAGTTCACAGAAATCTGCTGTTGAAGACACTGGTTGGAGGTAAAACCTGCAGGGTCTTGGCCCTCCACGGCACATGGTTGGACACCCCTGGTCTATTCTGATGCTTTAGAAAATTATATGAATGACTTTATAAATCACTGGTTTGAAAAAGCAATTTTAATATGACGAGATTTCGGCTCCTGTGGTCCATTTCACCAGTATCCACAATATAAACACTGAGAACGGCTAACCCCTGGCATGTGGAAACACATTCTAGCATTAAATTGCACACAATTTAATGCACAGCACCAAAGTGCAATACGTACACAAACCAGGACTTTAACCAGGATTAACATATTTCATTGTTTTGCTCTCACAAGCGAATACTTAGGAGAAAACAAGCGCGAATCAGCAGTTGGTACTAGCTAGCTACTAGCTAAAACTCGTTAGCCAGCACAGAACAGTGCTGTATTTATGGCTCAAAAAAAGTGAGCTTACCACCAACAGGATAAATAAGCGAACAGATGCACATTATTACAAATCACTCACCATTGATGGTTCTTTCACGTTCATCTTCAGCTTGTCCGGAGTCCGGTTCTATGCTGGGCTGCCATCTGTATTGGTCCGGATCACTCCTCTCACTGTGGATCTGCCACCAAGCAGAGAAAACTCCGCACCTCTTTGTTGGACCACGGTGTAGAGTTCCGCAAAACCTACAACGCTGTCTGTATTAATATCGTATTTACTCCGTGACCGAGTTAGTCCGTGAAATATTGCAAATGGTGGTCGTGTGTAGATTCATCAGAAGACGGTCACTTTCGTGACGTTACGACCTGACCAATCAGCGGCAACCAGGCTGTTGACGTCACAACACGGCCACGACTCAGCACGGTTGTACCCTGCCCTCGAGCAGGGACGAAAATCGCGGCTGTTAAACTGTGTTGGGGCTAGTGGAAAGAGTTACAAAGCGTGCTGAGCTGTCCCATGTTGGGCTAAGCGGGGCTAGTGAAAAAGGCTCTTTAGTGTGACTGAAGTAATAACTCAACACAGTCCATAATGTGCACATTTCATTTTAAATGAACCATCAACAACCTTTTCAAAAGATTAATGTTACTCATTCACGAGAGTTTATCTAAATTTATTTATTTTTATTTATTTTACCTTTATTTAACCAGGAAAAAAAACCCGTTGAGATTAAAAACCTCTTTTTCAAGGGAGTCCTGGCCAAGAGGCAGCAAAAAAATCACAAATACACTTACAATGACATACAAATCATATAAAACAGTTACAAATTAGTGAGGCCGTCTCAAGTGTTCTCAATCTGGTTTTAAAGTCGTTCAATGAAACAAGTTCCGTTAGTTTCCAGTCTTTTTGCAACATGTTCCATGTAGAGGGGGCTGAGAACATGAAAGCTCTTTTTCCCAGCTCAGTACGGGCAAATAGTTATTTTATGGAAGTTAGGTTATTTTGCACCTCAGACAGAGACAATGAATACACATGGGAGAACAATGCCCAAGAGGGTGAGAGGGGGTTGAATGAAGTGTAGTGTAAATATCATGCTGTGTATGAGGAAGTGCCTTGAAGCTTGTGGAGGTGACTTGATATATAGAGAATCAGAATCAGAATCAGAATCAGAATCAGGTTTATTGCCATTGTTCATGTAGTACACAAACTAGGAATTTGTCTCGGTACAATGCTGCAACATTAAACATGATAAGATAAGAGAAATAAACTATACATGTAATAAAGTGTAGGATAAGATTAAGTGATACTGGTCAACAGTTAAAATATATATTAGCCAGCAGCAGATACTGTGGAGAACTATATAGTGCAGTCGGTAATGCAGGAAGAAAACAGTGATGATTGACATGAGTCTGGTTGAGCTGCTGTACATGGTGCACGAGAGTCACTTAGTGTTCAGCAGTCTAATGGCAGAGGGGAAGAAGCTGTTCATGTGACGGGAGGTTTTAGTCTGGATGGACCGAAGTCTTCTACCAGAGGGGAGGGGGGCAAACAGTACATGACCAGGGTGTGAGGGATCGGCTATGATCCGGCCAGCACGCCTCCGGGTCCTGGAGATGTACAGATCCTGGAGAGATGGGAGCTTGCAGCCGATCACCTTCTCAGCAGTGCGCACGACGCGCTGCAGCCTTAGTCTGTCCCTGGCAGTGGCTCCTGCGTACCACACGGTTATGGAGGTGGTGAGGATGGACTCGATGATGGCTGTGTAGAACTGCACTAACATCTTGGTGGGTAGCTTGAGCTTCCTCAGCTGCCGCAGGAAGAACATCCTCTGCTGGGCTTTTTTGATGAGTGAGCTGATGGTCAGCTCCCATTTGAGGTCCCTGGTGATGGTAGTGCCTAGGAAGCGGAAGGAATCAGCAGTGGTGATGGGAGAGCCTGAGAGGGTGAGGGGGGGCAGAGGAGTAGTGACTTTCCTGAAGTCTACAATCATCTCCACTGTCTTCAGAGCGTTCAGCTGCAGGTTGTTATTGCTGCACCAGGACGCCAGCTGGGCCACCTCTCTCCTGTAGGCGGACTCGTCGCCGTTGGAGATGAGCCCGATGAGGGTGGTGTCGTCCGCAAACTTGATCAACTTGACAGACTGGTGGCTGGAGGTGCAGGAGTTGGTGTAAAGGGAGAAGAGTAGGGGGGAAAGTACACAGCCCTGGGGTGATCCGGTGCTGATGCTAGCATAGTCTGAGACAGTCTTTCCCAGCCGCACATGCTGCCTCCGGTCCGTCAGGAAGTCGATGATCCACCTGCAGAGGGAGTCAGGCACGTTGAGCAGGGACAGCTTGTCCCGGAGCAGAGCGGGGCGGATGGTGTTGAATGCAGAGCTGAAGTCCACAAACAGGATCCTGGCGTAGGTTCCCGGGGAGTCCAGGTGCTGCAGGATGGAGTGGAGGGAGAGGAGTGCTTGCTGTAACTAGTCAGTCTGTTCTGTGCTTGTGAGATGTGAGTGTGTAATAAATCGTCTGACATGAAGCTGCCTCTTCATTTACACACTCCACACTGGTGACCCAAGACGTATTATGGAACACGAGGCGAGAACCCCGGAGCCGGCCCGGTCGGGAAGCCCCAGAGACGCAGCAGCCATTCCACAGACAGCCAGGACTGGAACCCCCAGCAACGCGTGTGCAGTTTCAGTCAAGCTACCGGATTTCTGGCAGCACAACCCTCTTGGTTCCACCACACCGAGGCCCAGTTCGCCCTCTGGGGAGTAACGGCAGACGACACCAAGTTCTACCATGTGGTCGCAGCGCTGGATGCCCGCACAGCTCAGCAGGTAGCGAGCCTGCTCTATCAGCCACCAGCCAGCAACAAATATGAGGCGCTCAAGGCTGCGCTCACCCGGTGCTACACGCTCTCGGAATGTGAGAGAGCGGAGAGGCTCCTGGCACGGACCGAGTTAGGAGATGGGTTGGCCGTAGACCTGATGGAGAAGATGCTGGCGTTAATGGGCACGGACGACGGGCACTTTCTGTTTGCCCACCTTTTCCTCCGGAACCTTCCAACAGTGGCGAGAGCGGTTCTGGCCAATTCGCCGTTGCTGGCCGCGCGTGACTACCGTGCGCTAGCCCAGGGGGGGGACCGGATCATCCTCACCACCAGGGCGATCACAGTCAACGCGGCAGCGGCGGAGCCCAGCGAGACGACCAGAGGAGGCGAGGAGCCACTGACGGTAGCAGCAGCGGGGGCCAAGGAGCACCAGAGAGACACGCTCTGTTTCTACCACCGCCACTTCGGAGAGAACGCACACAGATGTGCGCCACCGTGCCAATTCAAGCGCTCAGGAAAACGCCAAGGCCGGCGGTCGGTAGCAGCTGCGACCCTCGGAGAAGAGAACAAGCTGCTCTACTTGACGGACGCACACTCGGGGAGGCATTTCCTCATGGACACCGGAGCCCAGAAGAGCTTCATCCTGCCGACCTACGCCAACCAGCTGGCAGGACCTAGTGGCCCCGTGATGTTGGCAGCAAATGGCTCGGAAATTAAGACCTTTGGTGAGAGGACACTGATCTTATCTCTACACGGCCGTACATACGAGTGGACTTTTGTCGTAGCAGCACTGAATTACCATATCCTGGGGGCTGATTTTCTGTGTGCACATGGTATACTGGTTGATGTTGCTAACAGGCGCCTGGTTAATGCACTGTCCTTTGACTCTCTCCCCTGTATAGCTCGAGTGACCCAGCCAACAGCACAGGCCAACGTCACAGCTCCAGGCGGTAAGTTCCACGCACTGCTCACTCAGTTCCCAGCACTCACGGTCCCGATGTTTTCGGCGGCCATCGCTAAACACAGGGTGGAGCACTTTATCACCACCACCGGGCCGCCCATTTTTGCAAGACCTCGGCACTTGGACGCAGCTAAACTGGCCATAGCGCGCGAGGAGTTCGCCAACCTGGAAAGGTTGGGCATCATCAGGCTTTCGAACAGCCCATGGGCATCCCCGCTACACATGGTCCCTAACGCTGAGGGATCATGGTGACCATGCGGTGATTTCCGCAGGTTGAACAACGCCACAGCGCACGACCGCTACCCGATTCCCCACATCCAGGATTTTTCCGTCCACCTCGCTGGAGCACGCATTTTTTCCAAAATAGACCTGGTCCGCAGTTACCATCAAGTCCCAGTGCGCGCTGGGAACGTGCCCAAAACAGCAGTAATAACTCAGTTCAGTTTATTCGAGTTCCTGCGCATGCCATTCGGGTTAAAAGGCACGGCACAGACATTCCAGTGCATGATGGATGCAGTGCTGCGCGATCTCCCGCTCGTGTTCATCTGCCTGGACGATATCCTGGTAGCCAGTGTGTCCGAAGACGAACACGAAACCCACCTCAGGACGGTTTTCCGGAGGTTGGAGGAGCATGGGTTAATAATCAACCTGGCGAAATGCCAGTTCGGCGTGACGCAGATTGATTTTTTGGGGCACCGCGTCTCTCCGGAAGGAGCGATCCCGCTGCCTGACAAAGTGCGCGCCATGGCGGATTTTCCCCGGCCTCAGACGATCAGGGCGCTGCAGGAATTTTGGGGGATGGTGAATTTTTATAACTGTTAACTTCCACGCGCGGCGCAGCTCATGCAACCATTGTACGCCGCGCTCAAGAGACAGAAACCCGCAGATAGGGTCGAATGGACCCCAGAGCGAGAGCGGGCATTCTCGGAGGTTAAAACAGCCCTGGCAAACGCCGCACTGCTGGCGCATCTGGACCCAGTGGCCCGGATAGCGCTCACCACCGACGCTTCAGACGTGGCCATAGGGGCTGTCGTAGACCAGCACGTCGCCGGGGCTTGGCAGCCACTCGCTTTTTTGAGCAGAACTTTGTGTGACAGCGGGTGTAAATACAGCGCGTTCGACAGGGAGTTGCTGGCTCTCCACCTGGCCATACACCACTTCCAGTTCTGGCTGGAAGGGCGCAGCTTCACCGCGTTCGTGGATCAGAAGCCACTAACGTTCGCGATGGCCAAGGTTTCAGAACCGTGGTCGGGCCAGCAGCAGAGACAGCTGGCCGCAATCTCAGAGTTTACTACCGATATTCAGCATGTGTCGGGTAAACTGAATGTGGTGGCAGACTGCCTCTCGCGCGCCGTGGTGGCCCCGGTCTACGTGGGGATAGATTATGCAGCCATGGCCGCGGAGCAGATTAGCAATGCAAACGTGCGCGCGCTCCAGTCTGGACCAACAGGGTTAAGGCTGGAGAGCAGGGTGCTGCAAGATGGCATGCCCCCCCTAATCTGCGATATCTCCACTGGGTGCCCGCGTCCGGTGGTCCCGGTCGCGTGGCGCCGCCGCGTGTTCGAGTCGGTTCACACTCTGGCGCACCCAGGAATGCGCTTCGGTCAAAATGGTGGGAGAGAAGTTTGTGTGGCCGAGCCTACGCAAACAAGTAAAAGAGTGGGCTGCAGCCTGCGTGGCGTGCCAACAAGCCAAGGTACACAAACACACGAAGGCTCCCTCGGAGCCGTTTCGGGTACCGGCTAAGAGGTTCGACCACGTTCACGTGGACCTCGTGGGCCCCCTCCCACCATCACAGGGGTGCACGTACCTCCTGACAGTGGTGGACCGCACCACGCGCTGGCCAGAAGCAGTCCCACTGGCGGCAACCACGTCCGCGGACATAGCACGCACTTTTTTAACAGCATGGGTGGCGCATTTTGGAGTCCCGACGGACATTACGTCCGACAGGGGCCCTCAATTTGTTTCCGAACTCTGGTCCGCGATGGCCCGCAGGCTGGGTGTTACAATTCATCGCACAACCGCGTACAACCCACAGGCCAACGGGTTATGTGAGCGTTTTCATAGATCACTGAAAGCAGCACTCAGGGCTTCACTGACGGATGCAAATTGGGTTGACAGGTTGCCGTGGGTTTTATTGGGGTTGCGCTCTGCGCCAGAAGAGGATCTTGAAGCTTCCCCGGCAGAGCTGGTTTTTGCACAGCCCCTACGGCTGCCCGGGGAATTTCTGCCAGATTTATATTTAGTAATAATAACGTGTGGCATCTACAAGATTTTGTCAGGTTTCGCCTTGATAGGCATAATTATGGACTCAGGTGCAAGAGCACATTTAAACAATTTTAATGAAAAATAAACTCAACATAATGGCTGGAACAAAAAGCAAGCCGAAAAGGCTGAACAACTTACAGGTGGAACCGTTATATTCAAAGCCTCATAAATGGAAGGGGATGAACACTTGAAGACTTAAGACAGCCATGATGTGAAACAAGAGGAAGCAGTTTAAATAAGAAACAAGTAATTAAGAAATGAAGAACAGCTGGACTGAATTAACGAAAGTAAAAAGCAAATCATGAGCCCATCAGGAAACAAAACCCTAAAACAATAGACAGCCTAACTCACGCCCCCTCTACTTCCGCATATTGGACCTTTTAATTTTCCGGTTCCGGTTCCGCCGGACCGGTGGCGCCACACGAGTAGGCTGCCTGTTGCAACAGCCTTTTTTTTTTTAAATCTTCCTTCTTCTTTCTACACCTTTCACTCTGTATATATATCACAGACGCACGGATCGCCCCGGGGGTCTCCCGGGTCGGCGGACGGAGCCACGGTTTGCAGCGGGAGACGCTACAGCGGGGAGGAGCTGGTGCTAGCTAGCACTTGGCCGCCGCCCGGTGCTAATGGGAAACTCGACATACCGGGAGCTGTAGCGAAAACGACGCGGGTGCCGGGCTGGAGTTTAGGCGGCGTGCAAGAAATATAAGACAGAATAATAAAGAGCGATGGCAAGAACCAAGCAGACCGCCCGTAAAATCTACTGGAGGAAGAAGCCCCCCAGGAGACAGCTAGCCACCAGGGCTGCTCAGAGAGGCGCTCCGGCCACCGGCAGAGTGAAGAGGCCTCGCCGTCACAGGCCCGTGGCTCTGAGAGAGATCCGTCGCTGCCAGAAATCCACGGAGCTGCTCATCCGTAAGCTGCCCGTCCAGCGCCTGGTGAGGGAGATCGCTCAGGACTTCAAGACCGTCCTGCGTTTCCTGAGCTTCACCGTCATGGCTCTGCAGGAGACCAGTGAGGCCCACCTGGTGGTCTCTTCTTTGCTAAGGGGGTCACCATCATGCCCAAAGACTTCCAGCTGGCCCGCTGCATCCGCGGAGAGAGAGCTTAGACTTTCTGCTGCACATTCACCAACCAACCATAATGCTCCGCACTGTGTGTCTATATATATATATTTATAGTAATATGGACATATGTTTAGTAGATGTTGTTTTTTCTTGCCTTCTGACTATTGCTCTGAGTGTTGCTATCCCTGTGCTGTTGCAATCCTGGAATTTCCCCATTGTGGGACTAATAAAGGCTTATCTTATCTTATCTTAAATTGAAAAACTTCTCCACTGAAATGAATGGCAAGAGTGAAATTATCTTGTGATCCTGAACAAATTTTGCCATGAGTTGCACATCCATCCATCCATCCATCCATCCATCTTCTTCCGCTTAATCCTTTTCGGGTCGGGGGGGGGGGGGCTGGAGCCTATCGCAGGGCCAACACAGAGAGACAGACAACCATTCACTCTCACAGTCATACCTAAGGATAATTTAGAATCCCCAGTTGATGCCAGTTAACCTAACTTGCATGTTTTTGACATGTGGGAGGAAACCGGAGAAATCCCGGAGTAAACCCATACAGATACGGGGAGTACATGCAAACTCCACACAGATCACTGTTGGTCGGGGGCTGGGATTGAACCCAGGATCCCTCGGCCAAGGGTGAGTTGCTGTGCTGCCACAGTGCTAACCACTCTGCCACCGCGCTGCCCTTGAGTTACACATATGTTTGTCAAATTAAAAGATAATGTTCCATGTAATTAAAGTTGTTGGCTGTCGTGTAATAATAGAGTAATATTTAGTTTTTGTTTCACCGATTAGCAGACAGCAACTCCCATCATCCCACATCACTAAACACGAGCATGGCGGGAGAATACTAAAACCTTACCTCTGATTTAAAATGCCCGCAAGACCACAAAACTCCAGACTTGTGTCTAATGCGGAATAGTCAGAGTGGTTGGGTAGGTGGGGCTCAACAGCTTGGGTTGGCAGCTCACCTAGGGGAAGGAAACCCTCATTTTAAACCACCACTGTCTTGCGGTATACCTGTTCTCTGGAAAGTCTTCGGGAGTCAACCCTGAGGAAAAATCTGGAGTTGGAGTCCCTAGGGCGGTTTGCTGCTGTCTTCAGCTACTCTCTGGCAACTCCTGCGACGACACTGGTGCCAGGCTGTATTGGCCTCTGCCTTTCCCTTGGACTACATTGGTGGAGTGGAAAGGGGGGATCTGCTGCATGGGCAACAGCAGATTCTCCATTACCTATGCCCAGGCTCGTGCCCTGGAGAGGAAACTCCACCATCGCTCATAGCATTGTCATAGCAGCCGCTGTACTCACCTGGATATACAGGGCACTGTTCCATGATTCTACGGGATCAAAGGATACCTACTACCTCCCGTTTCCTGACCGATGAAAGAAGAATCCAAAGAGGGGAAAAACAACACAAAGGTATTTTTTGTATTGTGAGAGCTACAGCTGATCCAGAGGACTGTTAGTTGCTTTACCCTGGGCGCGCTTTGAAAAGATGATGTAAGCTCTGCCCATTAGTGGTGGGCAGATCGATCCAAATATTGATAATATCAATATCAATGTTGGTATTGTTATTGATCAATACCAGTGCAATGAGATCGATACTCTGTGTTTGTGTAAGTGCCGCTCCCGTCACAGCATGGAGCAGGCACACTTTGCTTCTCTCCTTCTTCTTTTGGTTTTACGGTGGTTGGCAACCAGCGTTTAGGTGCATTACCTACACCTACACCTTACTTCCTCCTCCTCCTTCTTGTGTTTTTATGTTTACCATCACATGACTCAGCAGCACCAGGTAAACAAGCTAGCAAGCAGCAGCCGCCGGCTGCGCACATACACAAGCAGCACAGATGAATGGCAGAAAGGAAGAAGAGCGCCATGTGGCTATATTTTCAAATGAAAGGAGACATTTTATTGAATTTTTGTATTGTAGTTTCTGAACACTGTACCTCAAAAAGGAATTTGTTTTAATTTGTTCTTGAGTGATAATTTTGTGCAGTTTGTTTATTTAAGCAAAAAATCCAGACATGACAATGTATGGGGAAAAACTGTTTTGTTACTGTTCTATTGTTTCTGAACAAAAAGTTTTATTATGACAATAAAGTATTTTCTATTTACCTATAAACTTTGCCCAAATTCTGTCCTGGGTTGTAACTAATTAAAAATTCAAAGGTCAAATCATAAAACACTTAAAGGTCATGAAAATTCATTCATTTTTAGTAATTTGATTATGCAGCCACCTTAATTATTAAAAAATATCGTATCATATCGATATCGGCGATATTGGCCCTGTATTTACTTGGTATCGGATCGATACCAAATCTTGCAGTACCGCACACCACTGCCATCCATTGGTGTTTGCAGTTTTTTAATTTATGTATTTTCATAACCTCAACAGTTAGACAACAACCTACACCATTATTTACGTGGAAAATTATCTTTTAAATTGACAAACTGTGGAGGGAGGAATAACCAGGCCGAGTGCTCAGAGCAGAGGGAACTTTATTCTTCACTCCTTCACATCAACCAGAATCAAAAGCAATAAGCACTCAGGTTGCAGGCACTCCTTTATATCACAACAATAACACTCCTCTGCTACCTGAGTTGCTGCATTAACATATCAACCCCCATGGCAATTCCCCTTGTCCCCCAGCACCTTTGATCTGTCCTGCCTTTCAGTCTGAGGGAAAACTACTGAGTGGGTTCCCCACACCGCACCCCCTTCCCCCCGAGACTCTCAGACTGAGTCTTAACCCTCATGTCCTTTGGGCTTCAACCTCTGTCCATAGCTGCTGTAACGGGGGGTCTTCGGCTCCGAGGCGCTGTTGTGCCGGTGGAGGGTTCCTGGGGGTGTGTCCATCTGTGGGGGGACAATGGGGGAGGGCACCTTCAGCATGCTCATGTGACTGATCTGATGAGTCATTTACCTGGGGAGTTCTCAGTGGGGGTCTTCCGCGCCGAGGAGCTCAGGCCAACACCACCTGTTCGTCTGCTAAAACAAAGGCGGGCTTAAGCCTGTCTATACAGATTGTCTCCCGGCAACCCCCCAAGTCTAACACAAAATGTTTGTCCCCGGGTTCCAGCAATCTGAACGGGCCATCGTAGGGCGGGTGCAATGGGGTCCGGTGGGCATCGTGCCTGACAAATACGAATGACGCGTCCTTCAAGGTCCTTGGCACAAAAGCGCAGGGAAAACAGTGGTGGGCCCAGCCGGGTAGCATCCCTGCCTCTGCGCTATGCCGTGAATGCGGGGACAGGTCGGTGTTCGGCGCGGGGTTATCCGGCAAAAATTCCCCGGGGAGTCGCAGTGGCTGGGAAAAAAACAGCTCTGCTGGGGAGGCTGCCAAATCCTCCTTCGGTGCAGAACGCAACCTTAATAGAACCCATGGCAACCAGTCCACCCAATTTGCATCCGTAAGCGAAGCCCTGAGCACTGCTTTAAGTGACCTATGGAAACGCTCGCATAACCCATTGGCCTGTGGGTTGTACGCGGTCGTACGATTAATTGTGACGTCCAGGCTCCGGGCCATCATGGACCAGAGGTCGGAAACAAACTGCGGGCCCCGATTGGATGTGATGTCTGAAAGGGCGCCGAAACGTGCCACCCATGTTCTCAAAAAAGCGTGTGCCACATCTGCAGATGCAGTGGAAGCTAGCGGGACTGCTTCGGGCAAGTGCATGGTGCAGTCCACCACTGTCAGGAGGTGCGTGAACCCCTGCAATGGCGGGAGGGGGCCCACAAGGTCCACGTGAATATGATCAAACCTCTTAGCCAGGATATGGAACGGCTCCAAGGGGGCCTTTGTATGCCTGTGCACCTTGGCTCATTGGCATGCTACTCAGGCTGCAGCCCACTCTTTCACCTGTTTGCACAGGCTTGGCCAGACGAACTTTGCCCCCACCATTTTGACTGACGCACGCACTCCTGGGTGTGCCAGGGAGTGAACCGACTCAAAAACGCGGCGGCACCAAGTGGGTGGGACCACCAGGCGTGGGCGGCCTGTGGAGATGTCACAGACTAGGGGGGTTCGCCCGTCTTGCAGCACCCTGCTCTCCAGCCTTAACCCTGTTGGTCCAGACCGGAGCACGCAAACGTCTGCATGGCCGATCTGCGCGGCAGCCATGGTCGAGTAATCTATCCCTACATAGACTGGGGTGACTATTTCGCGCGAGAGGCAGTCCGCCACCACGTTGAGTTTACCGGCCACATGGCGAATGTCAGTCATAAACTCAGAGATCACGGCCAGCTGTCTATGCTGCCGGGCCGACCATGGGTCCGAAACCTTGGCCATCGCGTACGTTAGCGACTTGTGATCCACGAATGCAGTGAAGGTGCGCCCTTCCAGCCAGAACTGGAAGTGGCGTATGGCCAGGTGGAGAGCCAGTAACTCTCTGTCGAACGCGTTGTATTTATGCTCACTGTCGCGCAAAGACTTGCTAAAAAAGGCGAGCGGCTGCCAAGAACCGGCAACGTGCTGCTCCCCGATGGCCACGTCCAAGGCGTCGGTAGTGAGCGCTATCCAAGCCGCCGGGTCTAGGTGCGCCAGCAGTGCAGCATTCACCAGGGCTGTTTTAACCTCAGAAAATGCCTGCTCTCATTCAGGAGTCCAGTCAACTCTGTCCGCCGGTTTCCGTTTTTTAAGCGCGGCGTACAACGGCTGCATGAGCTGGGCTGTGTGGGGGAGGAAACAGTTATAAAAATTAACCATCCCCAAAAACTCCTGCAGTGCCCTAACCATCTGAGGCTGGAGAAAATCTACCACTGCACGCATTTTGCCCGGTAAGGGTATCGCACCCTCCGGTGAGATGCGGTGGCCCAAAAAATCAATTCCCCTCACCCCGAACTGGCACTTTGCCAGGTTGATTATTAATCCGTGTTCCTCCAGCCTCTGGAAAACTGTCCTGAGGTGGGCTACGTGTTCATCCTCAGACGTGCTGGCCACCAGGATGTCGTCCAGGTAGACAAACACAAATGGCAGATCGCGCAACACTGCATCCATCATGTGTTGGAATGTCTGCGCCGTGCCTTTTAACCCGAAAGGCATGCGTAAAAACTCAAAAAGACCAAACAGGGTTATTACTACCATTTTAGGTATGTCCTCAGCGTGCACCGGGACCTGGTGGTAACCACGGACCAGGTCTATCTTGGAAAAAAATGCATGCCCCGGTGAGGTGAACGGAAAAATCCTGAATATAGGGGATCGGGTAGCGGTCGGGCGCAGTGGCATTGTTCAATCTGCGGAAATCTCCGCACAGTCGCCACGATCCCTCGGCTTTAGGAACCATATGTAGCAGGGATGCCCATGGGCTGTTTGAGCATCTGATGATGCCCAACTTTTCCAAGTTGGCGAACTCCTTGTACGCTATGGCCAGTTTAGCTGCGTCCAGGCACCAAGGTCGTGCAAAAATGGGCAGCCCCGTGGTGGTAATGAAGTGCTCCACCCCATGTTTAGTGGCAGCCACTGAAAACGTCGGGACCATGAGTGCTGGGAACTGGGTGAGTAGTGTGTGGAACTTACCCCCTGGCGCTGTGACGTTGGCTAGTGTTGTGGGCCTGGCTCCTCGAGCTGTACAGGGGAGAGAATCAAAAGTCACCGCGTTAATCAGGCGTCTGTTAGCAACATTGACTAGTAGTCCGTGAGCACACAAAAAATCAGCGCCTAAAATGGGGAAACTCCATGCCGCTATGACGAATGTCCATTGGTATGTACGACCGTGCAAGGATACAGTCAGTGTCATCTCACCAAAAGTCTTAATGTCTGAGCCGTTCCCGCCAGCGGGTCGGTGTAGGACAGCAGGATGAGGCTCTTTTGGGAGCCGGAGTCCACGAGGAACCATCTCCCCGAACATGAGTCTGTCACATAGAGCAGCTTGCTTGCTTCACCAGCGGTCACAGCTGCTACCAACTGCCGGCCCTGGCGTTTCCAGAGCGCTTGAATTGGCACGGTGGCACGCATCGGTGTGTGTCCTCTCCAAAACGGCGGTGGTAGAAACAGAGTGTGTCTCTCCGGTGCTTCTTGGCCTCCGCTGCAGCCACCGTCACTGGCTCCTCACCTCCGCTGGTCGCCTCACTGGGTTCCAAATCAGCTGTGTTCACTGTGAGGGCTCTGGTGGTGAGGATAATCCGATCTGCCTCTTGGGCTAGTGCCCGGTAGTTGCGCGCGGCCAGCAGCGGCGAATTGGCAAGAACCCCCCCTGGCCGCTGTCAGGAGGTTCCGTAGGAAAAGGTGGGCAAAGAGGAAATGCCCGTCATCTGTGCCCATCAACGCCAACATCTTCACCATCAATTCAACCGCCGATTCGTCTCCCAAGTCGGAGCACATCAGGAGCCTCTCCACTCTCTCACAGTCCGAGAGCGTGTAACACCGGGTCAGCGCGGTTTTGAGAGCACCGTATTTGTCACAGGCTGGGGGCTGTTGGAGCAGGCTCGCCACCTGCTGAGTTGTGCGTGCATCCAGTGCTGTAACCACGTAGCAGTATCTGGTGTCATCTACCGTTATTCCCTGGAGCGCAAACTGGGCCTCGGTGTGAAGGAACCAAGACTTCGGGTCGTGTAGCCAAAAGTCTGGGAGTTTGACCGAAACGGCGCACGCATTGCTGGCACTTCCCGTCTGGGTCGTCTCCGGGGTGTTCGGCTCGTGTTCCATTGTGCATCAAGGGCCACCAGTGTAAGATAAGATAAGCCTTTATTAGTCCCACAACGGGGAAATTCCAGGATTGCAACAGCACAGGGATAGCAACACTCAGAGCAACAATCAGAAGGCAAGAAAAAAAAACAAGCAAGCAAGAGCAGCTAATAAACATATGTACGTATTACTATAAAATATATATATATACACACACACACAGACACACAGTGCAGAGCATTGTAGCTGGATGGAATAAATATATGAATATATGAACACACAGTGCAGAGCATTGTAGCTAGATGGAATAAATATGTAAATATATAAACACCCACAGTACGGAGCATTGCAGCTAGGTGGAATAAATATGCAAGTATATAAACACACACAGTGCGGAGCAATGTAGCTAGATGGAATAATATGTAGATATATAAATATATAAACACCCACAGTACGGAGCATTGTAGCTAGATGGAATAAATATGCAAATATATAAACACACACAGTGCAGAGCATTGTTGCTAGATGGAATGAAACAGCATAACCGTCTACTTAGTTATCCTACATGGTATGATTATGTGCCCATACATATTCTCACCCTCCATAGCGACCGGTATGTTCCTAGTTGTATGCCGGAGAGGACCATTGTGTAAGTCTATTGCATCTTTTGCATTCAAAAAACTATTAGTTTGTTACGTCTTTTTGCTATCTCTGCGAGCAGCCCTGCTTAGGTTGTACAGTCTGACAGCCGTTGGTAGGAAGGACCTACGAAACCTCTCGGTTGTGCACCTGGGATGATGTAGTCTGCTGCTAAATGAGCTCCTCAGTGCATTCAGTATGTCCTGCATAGGGTGGAACTCGGACTCCAGCAGAGATGACAGTTTAGCCACCGTCCTTCTCTCTCCTATCTCCTCCATCGGATCAAGGCGCTGCCCCAGGACAGAGCTAGCTTTCTTAATCAGTTTGTTCAGTCTCTTCCTATCGGCTGCAGTAATGCCACTGCCCCAGCAGACCACTCCAAAAGTGATGGCTGATGCCACCACCGTGTCATAGAATGACTTCAGCAGCGCCCCTTGTACACCAAAAGACCTGAGTCTCCTCAGCAGGAACAGCCTGCGCTGTCCCTTCTTGTAGAGTGCATCAGTATTGTGTGACCAGTCTAGTTTATTGTTCAGATGAATACCCAGGTACTTATAGGATGTCACCATCTCGATGTCTGTTCCCTGTATATTTACTGGTACTGTGAGGGGCTGCCCATGCCTGCGGCAGTCCACCACCAGCTCCTTAGTTTTCCTCGCGTTGATCTGGAGGCAGTTCCGATGGCACCAGTCCACGAAGTCCTGGATAAGCCCTCTGTACTCAGCTTCATCTCCATTGGAGATGAGGCCAACGATCGCAGAGTCATCAGAGAACTTCTGTAGATGGCAGTGTGTTGTGTTGTGTGAGAAGTCCGCAGTATAAAGAGTGAACAGGAAGGGAGCCAGCACCGTTCCCTGGGGGGCCCCCGTGCTACTGATGATCGTGTCGGACACACAGTCCCGGGTTCTCACAAACTGAGGCCGGTTCGTGAGGTAGTCCAGGATCCATGATGACAGGTGCTGGTCCACCCCTGCGCGCAGCAGCTTGTCCTTCAGGATCATCGGTTGGATGGTGTTGAAAGCACTGGAGAAGTCAAAGAACATGATCCTCACCATATTCCCGGGCTTCTCCAGGTGGGACAGAGAACGGTGAAGGAGGAAGATCACCGCATCCTCCACCCCAATGCCATGCTGGTAGGCGAACTGGAGTGGATCCATCGCTGGTTCCACCAGGGGGCGGAGGTGAGCAAGGAGCAGTCTCTCCAGGGTCTTCATCAAGTGGGACGTCAAGGCCACCGGTCTGTAGCTGTTCAGGTCTTTGGGGTGGGAAGTTTTTGGTACAGGTACCACACAAGATGTTTTCCACAGCTGTGGTACCCTCCCCAGTTTCAGGCTCATGTTGAAGATATACGTCACAATCCCACACAGCTGGTCTGCACAGGACTTGAGGAGCTTTGCGCTGATGCCGTCCGGTCCCGGCGCCTTCCTCGCCTTGATCTTCCTCAGCTCCGTCCTCACCTGGGTCCTGGTCAGGGTCAGGATGGGGGGCTGTGTGTTGGGAGTGGGGGGGTGTTGGTAGAGTGGGGAGTGGGCAGCAGGACTTGATTTCTTTAGAGGCAGCAGTGGTTGTTGTGCAGTCAGGGGGGAGGGCGGTTGGTCAAATCTATTGAAAAACAGATTCAGGTTGTTCGCCCACTCCCTGCCCCCTGTGGCCTGGGGGGAGGTATTCTGGAGCCCCGAGATGGTTTTGAGGTTTCTCCAGACCCCGCTGATGTCGCTCTGTTGCAGCTTGTCCTCCATCTTCTTCCTGAAGCTGTCCTTGCCTTCTCTGATCTTTCTCCTCAGCTCCCTCTGTACGGACTTCAGCATCTCCCTGTTCCCCGACCTGAAGATCCTCTTCTTCTCTCTCAGAAGTGTTTTTATCTCAGGG
Source organism: Pholidichthys leucotaenia (assembly GCA_020510985.1). Classification (NCBI taxonomy): domain Eukaryota; kingdom Metazoa; phylum Chordata; class Actinopteri; order Cichliformes; family Pholidichthyidae; genus Pholidichthys; species Pholidichthys leucotaenia. The sequence goes on along the minus strand of CM035848.1, from coordinate 118,769,178 downwards.
TTGATCCAGGGTTTGTTGTTTGAGTGACGCCGTATGGTCTTGGTGGGAACGGATTTGTCCACACAGAAGCTGAGGTAGCCCGTGAAGGTGTGAATGAGGCCATCGATGTCCTCACCATGTGGATCGCAGAGCTGCTTCCAGGCGGTGGCTTCAAAACAGCCCTTTAGGGTGTCCATTGTCTCCTCAGACCATAACTCCACAGTGTGCATGGCCGGAGGTTGTCTGTGCACTAGGGGTTTGTACACCGGCCGGAGATGAACCAAGTTGTGATCCGATCTCCCGAGTGGGGGTAGTTGTGATGAGGTGTACGCCTCCTTAGTGTTTGCGTAGAATAAATCCAGTGTTTTATTGTCTCTAGTGTGGCATGTGACATACTGGGTGAACGTGGGTAGAATGGGAGACAGTGAAACATGGTTGAAATCGCCTGAGATGAGGAGAAGAGCATCTGGGTGTTCTGTCTGCAGCCTGCTGGTTACTGAATGGATGACGTCACGTGCTGTCCCAGCGTTCGCCGTCGGATTTGCATAAACAACAATGCAGATCACGTGTGAGTGTTCTCTCGGGAGATATGTAGGCCTCATGCTAACAGCTAGCAACTCAATGTCTTTGCTGCAGTGTCGTTGTTTAACAGTGATATGTCCCGGTCTGCACCAGTTGTTGTTAACATACATGATCACTCCACCGCCCCTAGCCTTGCCACTGTCTGGTGTTCGGTCAGCTCGTATCATGTGAAAACCCTCCAGCTCAATGTTAGCATCTGCTGCTAGTTCAGTTAGCCACGTCTCAGTAAACAAAAGGAGAGAGCACTCCCGGTATGTGCTATCATAACGGGAGATAGCCGCTAGCTCATCTAACTTTCCCAGTATCGACCGTACATTTCCCATGACAACAGATGGAAGGGAGGGTCTGTACCTTATATTTTTTGTCCTCCGCCTTACTCCAGCCCGGCAGCCGCGGCGTTTTCGCCTCAGTTCACTCGGTATGTCGAGTTTTTCCAATGGGACCGGGTGGCGGTTGAATGCTAGCAGCTGTTCTCTGCTGTATCGTATCCTGCTATAGACAGTGGCTCCGTCCACCGGCTCAGGAGACATTTAGGACGATCTGTGTGTCCGTGATATAAGTGGGGTGAAAAAAAAAAGACGGATCAAAAGAGAGAGGAAGGGAAAAAGACTCGGAATCGAGCCGCTGTTGCAAAAGGCAGCCGACTCGTGTGGCGCCGAGAGAAAAAAAAAAAAAAAAAAAAAAAAGGGAGGAATAACTATGCCGAGCATTCAGAGCAGAGGGAACTTTATTCTTCACTCCTTCACATCAACCAGAATCAAAAGCAATAAGCACTCAGGTTGCAGGCACTCCTTTATATCACAACACTAACACTCCTCTGCTACCTGAGGTGCTGCATTAACATTTCAACCCCCATGACAATTCCCCTTGTGCCCCAGCACCTTTGATCTGCCCTGCCTTTCAGTCTGAGGGAAAACTACTGAGTGGGTTCCCCACAAAACACCATATGTGTAACTCGTGGCAAAAGTCGATCGGGATCAAAAGATAATTTTGCTCTTGCCATTCATTTCAATGCAGAATTTTTGTGACTTTAAGGTCCCATATGTGGAAGTAGAGGGGTCATGACTTAGGGTCTCTATAAAAACACAAAGGAACAAATCCAGAAGTGCTTTCAAAAAAAAAGCCCCCAAACAGAATATAAATACTAGAAAAGCACTCGGAGAGCGCAGGCCTCTGCCAAGCGGCACAGTTCCACCCATACAGTGTTTGTGTGTACGTTTTCAGATTCCTTGACCATGAAAACATATGACTAGCAATTGGATTGACAATAATAGGATTAGCAGTTCAGTAGTTATTCACGAAAATGGCATTTTCCGTAATGGTGGCCACAGTTCCCCCCATACAGTGTTTGTGTGTAGGTTTTCAGATTCCTTGACCATGAAAACATATGACTAGCAATTGGATTGACAATGATAGGATTAGCGGTTCAGTAGTTATTCATGAAAATGGCATTTTCCGCAATGGCGGCGACAGTTCCCCCCATACAGTGTTTGTGTGTACGTTTTGAGATTCCTTGACCATGAAAACATATGACTAGCAATAGCACGGTGATTCTCCGCATCCTCTGTGTTATCTCCCTGCCTTTTTTTCTTTCTCATGCACTCTGCACTCTGTTGCCTTCTGTGTTTCACACTTTTAGACTTTGAACGAGGCATGACTGGCAATATCGAGCAGATCTTCTTTTAAAAAAAACAAAAACATAACCTCCTGGCGGAGGTAATAAGAAAAAAAATCAATTTAAAAAAAAAATAAAAGTGAGCTCGACGAGCTTCAATAGCATCTGGGGATAGGCCTTGCCTGAGTCGCTGCAGCACGGTGATTCTCCGCATCCTCTGTGTTAAAAATGGCCCTATCTCACAATGCTAAAGAAACCTTTAAAAAATTCCTGGATCCAGACGGTGATCCGGATCATCCCCAAAATGTAATCAGTTCTTCCTTGTACCATTTCCAACAATGCTTGAAAGTTTCATCGAAATCCGTCCAAAACTTTTTGAGTTATCTTGCTAACCAACAGACATACAAACAGACAGACAAACCCTGGCAAAAACATAACCTTCTGGCCTGCGGCCTGGCGGAGGTAATAAACTAAAAGGTGAACTAAAAATAACTAACAATTATGTCCAGATCATTACAGCTTTGGGTAGAACAGCCAGTTGTGGGCTTTAATTCGATTAACAGCAATTTAAGTGACATCAAGCATTTTACAGTAATGCAGTAATGTAACGTAATTATGCACACTTACTTGAATACCTGTCATTGCCTGATGTTTCCAATACACCTTCCCACTCTGCTGACAGAAAACAGCAGTAAACTCTGATCATCTTCCACCAGTCACCCCTGTAATGACGGTGCCACAAGATGGCACGGCACACAAATCGGTCATCAGAATGGTCTACGTATATATTGAGTGGTCTATATATTGAGTGGTTTAAGAAGTCTGTAGTCACTTCTGAACAGTGTGGTGTGATTTGTATTTCCAAGTTTGCCAGTTAAGAGAAAATGGGAGCTCAGAAAACTGTTGTCTGACCCTGTGCTTATTTCATCACCTTACACACCTCCTCAAACCATGCTGAGTTGTTCAGTATCAAAACTTTAAATTGCCAGCAAAAGAAGAGAAAGGGGGAAAAGACCTGTGTGGATCATTTGTCAAGGAAGCAATATTACATCAAATATTACATCAAATGTTCTGCTCTGTGGCTGTTGCCATCAAACACAAGAGCTTCTCTGTACACGCACAGTTTTCACCAGTGTTTAACAATGATGTAACAAAGGAAGTAAAAGATGACAGATCCTTGCTTCAGGCCTGATCAGATATTTTCACATGAAAAAAATCCAGTGGTATTGCCATCATTCTGTTTGTATGAACCCAAAGCTGAACCTCCTCCTTGAGAGAGAGAATTTTTTTAAAATGGGAAAGTGTTCATAAATCTCTAAAATTCTCTCTTCATACGACAGTTTGCCTTCATTTTGATGAATATATCTAATAAAGCATGAGGTGCATGTAGGACTCCTCAATCAACTGAAAACCCAAGATTTAGTCCTGCCCCCCCCCATACACACACACACACACACACACACACACACACACACACACACACACACACACACACACACACACACACACAAATAAATAAATCATTCTGATCTGTACCAACTGGTTTAAAAATCAGCTCGTGTTTTCAGCACTTTGTGGAAAACTGCTGTGACCAGTCTGGTACATATAAAATGATATCCATCAAATATTATTATTATTGATACAAGGTTATATAGCCTATGACCAGATTACAGTCAAAGCAGAGATAGTATTTCTTGGTTCTTTTTATCTGCCACAATTATCAGGTCAAAATTCGATTTGTCCAATAATTACATTTGGTCTGTCCAAATGTCTCCAAAACATTCCCCTCAGCCTCAGCTGTGCTTTGTGTTTAGTGTTGATTAGCACTCATTAGTATGGTAACACAATAGACGATGACAGTGGCAAAGGTAATCATTACATCCTGTGCCAAACATCATTATAAAGCCAGCTGGGCTAAATAAATAAGGATTCTATGATGTTGGCTGGAGGAGAAATGTGAGAAGAATAATAGTGACATTGCTCGTCCAAAATATTATTTTATCATCTTGTCATCAAATTACTCACAGCCACCAACTGAGATCATCGTCCTTTCATCTTCCTACCAAATTATTGGATGGACATCTAAGTGGCTCACATCAGGGTTAATAATTACATTAAAATGTTGTTGTATGCAATTATCCATATCTAAATCTTTTTTGGTTGCAGGTCATGTGTGCGGCTGCTTATTTTCATTTAACTTAGGCCTTTTCATGTTACACCGCTGAGAGTTTTAAAGCATCAGGGTTTGAAATTGGTTCTGCTTTCCAGTGACGTTGTTATTCTCTGGCATTCAGGCACAAAATTAACAAATCATCATACAACTCTTCTTAATTTAACATTTAGGTTTGGCAGGGAAAAAAATACAATTCCCTTATCATAAAATATATTCAACCCTGTGTCCTCCTAACAGAAGTCATCACATGTAGAAAGAATCATAATGGCTGATAATTGGATGGACTTGCAAGGCTATTATTGCAGTTAAAGCTTCCTGAGCAGGTTGTCAGTTCTTTAATTGCAGAGGACAGATGACTAATTCTGAGCAGTGGGGGAAAAGGTAGCCACCTCTGGACAACCCAATATTGATTAGTGGATGGCTCAGAGATCCATGGGGTGAAACAAGTGTAAAACACCTATAATGATACAAGGACATTGTCGTAGATGGTGAAGAGGTTGGTCAAAAAGAAGTCACATCTACTCAATTCAGAAAAAAAAACTTGTGGACTATATGACTGCTTGATCAAAGCATGAATTTAAAATAAAACAAAAATAAGACTAACATTTTAGCAATCAGCCTTTATCAGCAAGAACAATGTCAAAAGAGATGTCAACAGTCAGACAAATGCACAAAAGCCCAAACAAAAACAAAGAGATTTCATAACTGCATGATGAAATATGTCTGAAAACTCCAAGACCATTGACTGTTCTTAATGCCTCACCAACTGTTGATATACAGACGTGGACAAAATTGTTGGTACCCCTCTGTTAATGAAAGAAAAAACCACAATGGTCACAGAAATAACTTGAATCTGACAAAAGTGGTAATAAATAAAAGTTCTATGTGTGGTCGGTCATACTAAGCCCTCAGGTTCTCCTTGTGATGCTCTCCCTCCTCAGTTTTTCAAAGAAGTTTTATCTAGCATAGGTCAATTGGTTTTAACAATTTTAAACAACAGTTTGTATTCTGGTGTGATCCCTGCAAATTTTAAGCATGCAGTAGTGAAATCTTTGCTAAAGAAACCTGGTCATAATCAAACTGTGTTGGCTAATTTTAGGCCTATTTCAAAGCTACCTTTTCTCTCAGAAATATAGGAGAAAATGGTTTATCTTCAATTAAAGGCTTTTTTGGATGAGAATGGCGTCCTGGAGGTGTTTCAGTCTGGATTTAAAACCCTGCATAGCACAGAGTCTGCTTTGTTAAGGGTCTTCAATGACATCTTCTTGGCATTGGACTCTGGTGATTTTGTGATTCTTGTCCTGCTTGACCTAACTGCTGCCTTTGATATAGTGGACCATGACATTTTAATATCCCATCTATGGCATCTAGTGGGGATTTCTGGTACTGTATTGGAATGGTTCAGGTCCTATTTGGCAGATAGAACCACGTCTGTAAGTCTGGCTGGTTCTAAATCATCCTCGGCTTCCCTGTCATGTGGAGTTCCATAGGGCTCAATTTTAGGGCCCTTGCTTTTCTCCCTGTACTTACTTCCACTGGGTTCAATCTTTAAAAAGTATGGTATCTCCTTCCACTGTTGCGCTGATGACAGTCAGATTTATGTACCATTAAAGCAGAAGAAGGCCTTCTCAATTAACTACTTGAGGTTTTCTGTTGCAGATCCATACCATCTGCATGCACCTTCTGGTGGTGAAGATTTTTTTCAAGAAAATATTCAGTTTAGATATCATAAATTCCAAAGGCTGTAACTTGGAAGTGGTAAGAGATAATGGCTTACTGTCAATGAGAAAGATATAGAATATGATCCAAAGTTTATGATAGGAGTAAATTTACGCATCTAATTTGCATAATGTGATGGCAGCCACATCAGATTACATAACTTTTAGTCAAAGTGGACTTTGGAAATATTTACACAAAGGATGGTTTGTTTTTTGTCTTTGTTTTTTGTTTTGTTTTTTTTTATCTTCAAAATATATGATCTAATCTTTGACAAATACCATTTCAATAATGGCACCACTCTTTGCTCAAACGCTACTCAGATGCTCTTCTTTCTCTTTCTGCTCTTTTGTTTTTGTTTTTATTTTTTGTTTTTGTTTTGTTTGCTTTGTTTTGTTTTGTTTTTTGTTCTTCTTTTAATTTCTCTTTTTCTTTCACTTAAAAAAAAGGGTGTTGTTGTGGCACACATATGTGGGTTTCATATGCTTCATATGTATATCACTGTATGCTTACTGTATGCTTCACGTCTCAGATGAACAAAAGGACTGAGCCTCCTAGGAGATAACAGGAGGATGTGAAATGTGGTCTTTTGTATGCAAAGAGATGACCTTGGGGGATTTCCTGGCCGCCAGTGACTTTAGGTGGAGGTGATAAGACCTGAAAGAAGACGCATTGTGACTTGGGATTAAATACAATGTGACTGTGTGCTTTGATGTCCTGGGGTGTAAAAGGACGAATGTCTGGGGGGTTCTCTCTCTTCTGTTTTTGGATGATGTTGGAGAATGTAAATAAACCTGACTCGTGAGATAAACACAGCCTCGTCATTTCCACATTCTCCACACTGGTGACCCTGAGACGTATCATGAGTGAAAGAAATTCCCCCGAGCCGGACTCGTCAGGAGCCAACCAGGCGAACGCAGCCACAGTCAAGCTACCAGACTTCTGGCAAGACAACCCGTGCTCCTGGTTCCATTTGGCCGAAGCACAGTTCGCCCTCCAGGGGATAACGGTAGATGACACGAAATTCTACCATGTTATTGCCAAGCTCGACAACCGCATGGCTCAACATGTGCAGAGCCTTTTGGAGCGCCCACCGGCTGACGACAAATACGGCGGGTTGAAGGCTGCGCTCATCCAGCGTTTCACTCCCTCAGTCCAGGAGAGAGCGGAGAGGCTCCTGGCTCTGAACGACTTGGGAGATAGCACGCCCATCGACCTGATGGAGGACATGCTGAGGTTGAGGGGCTCAGATGGCGACGACTTCCTCTTCACCCACATTTTCCTGAGAACCCTACCGTCGGCCACGAGAGCGACCCTGGCCAGTTCACCGTTGTTGGCTCAGCGGGACTTCCGCGCGCTGGCCCAGAAGGCACAAAGGATTCTCAACGCCAGCAAACAGCGCGCGGCCACCGCGGCAGCGACGGAGCTCGGCACGACGGCCGGAGATGGCAGGGGGCCAGAGGCGGTGGTAGCAGACCCACCGACAACGGCGGCGGCGAGGGCCAAGGATCGCAGAGGAGACGACCTCTGTTTCTACCATCGCCGCTTTGCAGAGAGGGCACGCAAATGTATACCACCGTGCCAGTTCAAGCGTTCGGGAAACGCCAAGACCGGGGGTCGGTAGCAGCCGCGGCCCTCGGGGAAGAGAACAAGCTGCTCTACTTGACTGATGCGCGTTTGGGGGGGCAATTCCTCGTGGACACAGGCTCCCAAGTGAGTTTCATCACACCTACCTATGCTGACCGGCTGGCGGGTCCCGGAAGTCACGGAGCATCAGCAGCGAACGGCTCGAGGATTAAGACCTTTGGTGAAAGGACTCTGCTTCTATCCCTACACGGCCGTACATTTGAGTGGACTTTTGTTATAGCTGCAGTGAGCTTCAATATGTTGGGGGCTGATTTTCTGTGCTCACATGGTTTGTTGGTTGATCTTGCTAATAGGCGCCTGGTTAATGCACTTTCTTTTTATTCTATTCCCTGTGCAGCCCGATGTGACCCCGCCCACAGCACAAGCCAACATCGCAACGGCAAGTGGTAAGTTCCACACACTACTCACTCAGTTCCCAGCACTCACGGTTCCCACATTTTCAGCAGCTGTTGCTAAACATGGAGTGGAACATTTTATTACTACCACCGGACCGCCCGTTTTTGCAAAAGCTCGGTGCTTGGATGCAGCTAAACTGTCCATAGCGCGCGAGGAGTTCGCCAACATGGAAAAGTTGGGCATCATCAGGCGTTCGAAAAGCCCATGGGCTTCCCCGCTTCACATGGTCCCTAAAGCTGACGGCTCGTGGCAACCTTGTGGAGATTTCCGCAGGTTAAACAACGCTACAGCGCACGACCGCTACCCAATCCTGCATATCCAAGATTTTTCCATTCATTTGGCGGGGGCGTGCGTTTTTTCTAAGATAGACTTGGTCCGCGGGTACCACCAAGTCCCAGTGCGCGCTGAGGACATACCCAAAACAGCGGTAATAACTCCGTTTGGCCTATTCGAGTTTTTGCGCATGCCATTTGGGCTTAAAGGTGCTGCGCAGACGTTCCAACGCATGATGGACGCGGTGTTGCGCGATCTCCCCTTCGTGTTCGTCTACCTGGACAACATCTTGGTAGCCAGCGCGTCTGAAGACGAACACGAAAATCACCTCACGGCAGTTTTCCGGAGGTTGGGAGAGAATGGGTTAATAATCAACCCAGCGAAGTGTCAGTTCGGGGTGACGCAGATTGATTTTTTGGGGCATCGCGTCTCTTCAGAAGGAGCGGTTCCTCTGCCTGACAAAGTGCGCAAAGTAACAAATTTTCCCCAGCCACAAACGGTCAAAGCGTTACAGGAGTTTTTGGGAATGGTGAATTTTTATAACCGTTTCCTACCCCGCGCAGCGCAGCTCATGCAACCATTGTATGCCGCGCTAAAAAAACAAAAACCCACAAATAAAATCGAATGGTCTCCGGAGCGAGAGCGCGCATTCTCGGAAGTCAAAACAGCCCTGGCAAACGCTACATTGTTAGCACATCCAGTCCCAACGGCCCGCATAGCGCTCACTACTGACACGTCAGATGTGGCCATGGGGCAGTAGTAGAGCAGTATGTAGCCGGGGCTTGGCAGCCGCTCGCCTTTTTCAGCAGGACCTTGCGCGATAGTGAACGAAAATACAGCGCATTCGACAGGGAGTTGTTAGCTCTCCACTTGGCCATTCGCCACTTCCAGTTCTGGCTGGAGGGACGCCGTTTCACCGCGTTCGTTGACCACAAGCCGCTGACTTTCGCGATGGCCAAGGTTTCAGAACCGTCGTCGGGCCGGCAGCAGAGACAGCTGGCCGCGATCTCAGAGTTTACTACCGATATCCAGCATGTGGCGGGTAAACTTAATGTAGTGGCAGACTGCCTCTCACGCGCCGTGGCGGCTCCAGCCCACGTGGGGGTAGATTTTGCAGCCATGGCTGCGGATCGGGTTAGCGACGCAGAAGTGTGCGCAGCCCCAGTCCGCGTAGGGATAGATTACGCAGCCATGGCCGCGGATCAGGTTAGCGACGCGGACGTGCATGCGCTCCAGTCTGGACCAACAGGGTTAAAGCTGGAGAACAGGGTGCTGCAAGACGGTATGCCCCCCCTAATCTGCGATGTCTCCACTGGGCGACCGCATCCTGTGGTACCGGCCGCGTGGCGCCGCCGCATTTTTGACTCGATCCATTCTCTGGCGCACCCAGGAGTGCGCGCTTCGGTCAAAATGGTGGGAGAGAAATTTGTATGGCCGAGCCTGCGCAAACAAGTTAGAGAGTGGGCGGCAGCCTGCATGGCTTGTCAACGAGCCAAGGTACACAGACACACAAGAGCTCCCTTGGAGCCGTTTCACATTCCGGCTAAGAGGTTTGATCATGTTCACGTGGACCTCGTAGGCCCCCTCCCGCCCTCACAGGGGTGCACACATCTTCTGACAATGGTTGACCGCACCACGCGCTGGCCGGAAGTGGTCCCACTGTCGTCAACCACAGCCGAGGAGGTGGCGCGTGCGTTTTTAACGGCATGGGTGGCGCGTTTTGGAGTCCCGTCGGACATTACGTCCGACAGAGGCCCTTGATTTGTTTCCGAACTTTGGTCAGCGATGGCCCGCAGCCTGGGGGCAACGATCCACCGCACGACCGCATACAATCCGCAGGCTAACAGGTTGTGCAAACGTTTTCACAGTTCATTGAAGGCGGCCCTCAGAGCGTCGCTTACGGATGCAAATTGGGTGGACAGGCTACCATGGGTTTTATTGGGGTTGCGTTCTGCACCTAAAGAGGATTTAGAAGCCTCCCCGGCTGAGCTAGTTTTCGCACAGCCACTTCGGCTGCCCGGGGAGTTTCTCCCAGATAATCCTGCGCCAGAGTGCTCCCTAGCTCAGCGGTTACAGAGTAGCACGGAATGCCTGGCCCCGTTCACCACAGTTTTCCGCACGTTTTTGTGCCTAAGGCTTTAAAAAATGCGGAGTTTGTTTTTGTCAGACACGATGTCCATCGCCCAACGTTACGACCACATTATGATGGACCATTTAGAGTGCTGGAAACGGGGGATAAGCATTTTTTGCTAGATTTGGGGGACAGAAAAGAAATGATTGGCATAAACAGGCTCAAACCCGCTTTTGTGGTGGCTGACGAAGGTGTGCAGTTGGCCAGGGCTCCTCGGCGCGGCAGACCCCCTAGGGAGCATTCCCCAGAGCACCCACAGGGATTGACTAACAGTTCTCATCCTCAGACAGCAGCTCCCCAGCAGGAGGGCGCCGCGGAGGTGGTAAAGCCCGCTTACAGCAGATACGGGAGAAGACTGAGGCCCAAGCAGCATGTGGACTTATGTGTGTGATTTTATCATGGCATGCAGACTGTTATTTTGTTGTTCCATCTTAGACGTTTGGGGGGGGTCATGTGGCACACATATGTGGGTTTCATATGCTTCATATGTATATCACTGTATGCTTACTGTATGCTTCACGTCTCAGATGAGCAAAAGGACTGAGCTTCCTAGGAGATAACAGGAGGATGTGAAATGTGGTCTTTTGTATGCAAAGAGATGACCTTGGGGGATTTCCTGGCCGCCAGTGACTTTAGGTGGAGGTGATAAGACCTGAAAGAAGATGCATTGTGACTTGGGATTAAATACAATGTGACTGTGTGCTTTGATGTCCTGGGGTATAAAAGGACGAATGTCTGGGGGGTTCTCTCTCTTCTGTTTTTGGATGATGTTGGAGAATGTAAATAAACCTGACTCGTGAGATAAACTCAGCCTCATCATTTCCACATTCTCCACATTGTAATAATTTTTTTCCAATGTCAAAAAACAAAAAAAGGGGAAATACTGTATGTGATGAAAATGTAAACAATGCAATGCTGTAATGACATGTATACCCTTTACAAAAACTTAAATAAAATATATATATATGTGTGGCGGTATGAAATAATAGGCAGCGAACTGAGAGTTTTTAAGGGAGTTTATTATCATTCATCCCGCCGTCATAGAACTCACTCCAGCCCTGTGCAGGCGGGCTGGAGCGGGTCCTCAGGCTCTCGTGAGGAGACACAGAATGCGTGTCGTCAGAAGCAGTGGTCAGAGAGAGAGTGAGCTACAGCGCATATGCAGTTTTTATACCCAGTTACAGACAATACATGAAAGGCACATTATCATCAAAGTAACTGCAGGAAGGCATGGGACATTTGCATTTGAGAGTCACATACATCAATCAGAGGATTACTGACAGGAAAACATTTGCATTACAGTACAGAGCAGGAAGTCATAAATAACAGCAGGATACTGGCGCCTGAAATAGACAAAGGGAGGCTGCCTATTGATATCAGCCATTGTTCTGCCAATTGCTCCAGCTGAGCGCTCTGCTTGTCCCAGTCTGTTGTGGGGGTTACCCATACACTCCCCCCCAGAGGGCTCAGCGGGGAGCTGAGGCCTCGATAGTCCGGCTTTGGTAGCGAACTGCGGGGAAGGCTCGCTGCAGGTGGCGGTGGAGGGAGGGGGGTGGGGGTAGCCAGTGCCGGCCCAGGACGGCGAAATTGTCTGGGCCGCGCAAAAATTGCCTGTGGATCCGCGATGTTGAGGGGCTGTCCCGTTGAATGTGCGGAGGTCCACAGCAGCTGTAAGAAGAAAAATTAGTCACTGACTCTTCTCGCGGCTATGAAGAAAAAAGGGAGCTGCAGCAGTGTGGGACTTGGCGTGTTGACTTTAGGTGCATGCGCAGTCCTAAAGTCCTCGGGGACAGCTGACGGCTGAATTCCCTTTGTGCGCCGTGGCTGAGACCATTACAAAATTCTGTGAGCAAGCTGTGTGCGTGCTTCAGGTGTGTGAGCAGCCCTGAAGGTTCTGTGTGCAGCGGCAAAGGACGATGGCGGTCCGTGTGGAGCCAGTATTGCCCCGTCCGTGGTGCGCTGTCCTCATAACCCCCCGGTGTGCGTGCGGGTTTTGGTGCATGGCAGGTCCACTGTAGAGGCGAGTCAGGGTCAGGGAGCTTGCTGGAGCTCAGCGTAGTCGGCGCCGATGGTCATCCCTGTTGAGCTGTTGCTGTAGATTGGTGATGGTGTGTTCAGGTCCACGCGCTGCGTTCTCCGTCGGCCCTGGAGGTTGCCATCGTGGAGAGAGGACGAGGTGCGTGCGCTCTCGTGTGGAGGAGCTGTGAGAGCGGCCGGTCCCAGCGTGCACCTCGTGTGCAGATCTCAGGCGTGCAGATCTCACCATGAAGCTTTCTGCAGCTTTCCCGGTCGTGGGCAATCTCCGGAGAGTTTCACCTGGTGGTGGCTCTGCGTCGAGGTCTCCCTGTAGCAGAAGGGAGGGCAGATCATTTGCGTCAGGCTGCTGCGTTTGCTTGCCGTCGGAGAATCACCGCCGGGTGCTGCGTTCGTTGTCAGCGTGTTCTTTTCTGCGTTCAGGTCATGGTGCGTTGGAGCGGTGAGAGGGAGGAGGAGCGGTGAGAGGGAGAAGACGTTCTGTGTCCCTCGGCCGGTCCAGCGTGGATGTCCAGACCAGAAAGTTGCGTTGCACAAAGCGTGTGCTTTCTCGGGGTCACCAGTGTGGCGGCATGAAATAATAGGCAGCGAACTGAAAGTTTTTAAGGGAGTTTATTATCATTCATCCCGCCGTCATAGAACTCACTCCAGCCCTGTGCAGGCGGGCTGGAGCGGGTCCTCAGGCTCTCGTGAGGAGACACAGAATGCGTGTCGTCAGAAGCAGTGGTCAGAGAGAGAGTGAGCTACAGAGCATATGCAGTTTTTATACCCAGTTACAGACAATACATGAAAGGCACATTATCATCAAAGTAACTGCAGGAAAGCATGGGACTTTGCATTTGAGAGTCACATACATCAATCGGAGGATTACTGACAGGAAAACATTTGCATTACAGTACAGAGCAGGAAGTCATAAATAACAGCAGGATACTGGCGCCTGAAATAGACAAAGGGAGGCTGCCTATTGATATCAGCCATTGTTCTGCCAATTGCTCCAGCTGAGCGCTCTGCTTGTCCCAGTCTGTTGTGGGGGTTACCCATATATATATATATATATATATATATATATATATATATATATACTGTATATATATATACACACACACATATATATACATATATATATATATATATATATATATATGAACCAGAAAATCAGTAGAATAAACAAACTGATAAAAAACATCATACCTACCGCTCGTCATGTGTCACCATGCGTCTGTGTGCTCATCCGTGTGCTCACCCTGGTCCTTATTGTCTTCTGTCTCTCATTTTTGCTTTCTTTCCCACATCCAGAAACAATCACATTTATCTTCTGATTTATTCCACCTCAATTTCAGTTAGATTACCCCACGGAACCGGCAGTATTGTCCTCTCCATCACATGCAGCTTTGTCAATGGCGGACAAAAAGTGTCCCACTCCGGTCCATCTTGTGCTGTCCAGAAGGTAAATGTTTCCCTTCAGAAACTAAATAATCCCTTTTAGAATCATAGTTCAAATCATACAAAATTTGGAGCAAATGCTTCCTCCCTGTGGAAATACATGTTGCGCAATTGTTTATACAGCTCTTCTTCTGTGCCCCGGAAGTGATATCAGATTCGAACAAGTTCTGTATGGCTGGACTGAGTCCTGCAGTGCAGACCAGTAAGCTATATGCGTCTGCCATCTAATGATGTGAAATGCTTGGTGCATCTGGATTTATTTTGTTTTGGGGGTTTTTAATACTTTTTGACCAATCACGTGACAGGCGCAGATCTGTGACACCAGCCACAGGAGAGGTAGATCATGTAATCAAATGTAATCCTTAAAGAGTTAAACCACTTCTTGTATGTCTTGATGACATTAAAGCTTGGATGGCTTTAAACTTTTTAAATTTTAATGAAAAGAAGACTGAAGTGATGGTTTTTTGGAATCAGTGGCTCCTGTGAGCCTCCCCCTGTTGACTTGGGCTCCTTGGCACAGTTTGTTAAGACAACTGTTACTAATTTGGGTTTTAAGATGGACAGTGATTTTAGATTAAACTGTCAAATTGGTGGAGTAGTCAAGTCCAGCATTTTTCATTTGAGGCAGCTGGCAAAGGTTAAACCCATTCTTTTAAGGCAGCACTTTGAAACCGTAATCCATGCCTTCATTACATCTCAGCTGGATTACTGTAACACACTTTATTTTAGAGTTAGCCAGTCTTCCCTCTCACATTTCCAGTTGGTTGAAAATGCTGCTGCACGTCTTTTAACTGGAATATGTAAGAGGGACAACATTACACCCATTTTAGTTTCCCTCCACTGGCTGCCTGTACACTTGAGGGTTCATTTTTAAATTGTTTTATTTGTTTTTAAATCATCAAATGGCCTTGCCCCCTTACCTTTCTGAGCTCCTTCATCCTTACACCACTGCTCGGTCTCTCAGGTCAGCTGATCAGCTGCTACCAAAATTGGAGAGGAAGCTCAGAGGGGAAGATCTTTTTCTGTTGCTGCCCCTAAACTGTGGAACAACTTGCCTTTGTCCATCAGACAGACCCCTTCACTGTCCAGTTTTAAAACTCCCCTTAAAACCCATTTTTATTCTTTTGCTTTTGACCCAGTTTCAGACATTGATGTTACTTGCTTTTGTTGCTTTTATTCTATGATTACTATTTATTTGTGCTGCATTGTATTTTTTAGTTGTATCTTATGGTTTTTATGTCTTATGTTTTTATGTACAGCACTTTGTGTCAGCTGTGGTTGTTTTTAAAGTGTTTTATAAATAAAGTTTGATTGGATTGGAAAGAGGGCATGGTTGAAAAACAAAAACATAAAAGGCCCTATTATGATAATCTAAAAGGGCAGATTTGCAGCACGCTTCCCATCTTGTGCCTGCAGATTTGTTAATGTCAATGAATAGTGTGCTTTTCACACCATCTAATTACCTATGTGAACATGCTTTATGCTGCAAGAAGGAGACTCATTTTAAAGAGGTGTGGTATTGGCACAATCTCAGCACACTGGTGTTTTGGTGCATGTTGTCACAATGCACTTTGATCAGCAAAAATTAGGTCTGTAGTCAACAGTGTATTGTCAACACTATTTAAGCGACATGTTTTAAAATCATGGGCACACACGTACTGCAGGCACATGAGGAAACACTCAGCATGTGCTGGTAGTATCAGTTATTTTACTAGACAGAGTTGTAATGGTTATAATCTATTATAATCTATATAATATATTCTAAATCATTTGAAGATACAGTAGACAGAGTTTTTCAGTGCACAAAGGAAAAAAAACAAACTATGTGAGTTTATGAAGTTATTCAGTTGATCCTCTTTTCCCCAAAGCTTCAAACCCATTCATGTCTTTGTGTTCCACAACGGAGTGTTATGAGACAAGTGTGCATCTAGCACTGTATGTTAACCCTAAATTAATTTATATTCAGCTTAACTGTTCAGTCCAAATGTTCAGTCACATCCTCCCCATCATGCTCCATCTATTGGTCATATGATTTTTTTAAAAGATATCAAAACACTTCTAGTAAAAAAAAAACAAAAACAGTCTCTATATTGTTTTTCTCTCCAAGGAGCCGTTTTGACCCATCCAGCTTTGCCATGGAACATCATAAACACAGTAAACCCCGTTGTGATACCTGCCCACTGTTCTATTATTGGCCACCTTAGCTCGCTGTCATGTAGACAGATGGGGAACTAAAATGAATTAGACTCAGAACTAACAATGTCTCTCAGGAGTTCATTTACCAAGTGTAGTTTATATTATTTTCTTTAGATTTCAGTCACCCTAATAGACATCCCTGTTTCCACCTGGTTCACTAACCCACAGTCGGTAACATATCTTGCATCATTTTGGCTTATCTATATATATATAAAAGTGATTTTGTGGTGTGTGTATGGGCCACTTGTCCATGGGCTTGCATCTCTTACATGGTGATGCCACAATACCTGAAGAGTGCACCTGACATGGTTTCACTGACTGCTTGACCATAAAACAGGTCAAAGGTGACCTTTTTTAACCAACCTTTATGGGTAGAAATGTATGCCAGGAGAGAAATCAAGTACACTCAACACAGTCGGTGGAGCTTAGGATCCGCAGGTCTCTCTCCACAATACAGCCATTGTGAACTAATGGGGGGACGGAGGTAAAGGTTACTGCTGGGTGCTGGAACACCAAAACTATAATTACATTTACCTATATTCACTTTTATTTAGTTTAATCTGCTCATATAACACCCTGGAGATGTAAGCCAATGATAGAATCGAGTGCACCCTGACTGTTCGTGTCAGGGACACGGAAGCTGGAAGCAGGGAGACTGAACTGCCATTTAATCCTCTCATTTGTGCTCTGCTTTGAATGTGCGCTTGCATTGCCAAAACTGACATGATCTTGCAATACAGTTACCCAATGGCAGGAGAGAGGAGAGGACAAGGTTAATCACTGAGAGAATAATACTGGGTAAATAATGCGGTGAAGTACTGGCTTACTTGATATGGAGGATTAACAGCTGTTTCTCTTGGCAGAGAGCTGACTGTATAGGTGTAGGGAGCTGGTGCTGGAGTGAGACTGGAAAGGAGCTGAAGCGAGAGGAACCCACTGAGGTGGGTGTGGGGAAATGCCTAGGCCTGGGGCTTGTTCCTGAGAGTAAAAGGGATAGTTGAAGTGAGCAGGATGAATTTTGCCTTTCTTGGTTTACAGGAATCCAAATGGGGAGTTCAGGCTGTGAGGCAGGCAGAATTCGTGAGTCCTGGGGAAGAGCTCCGGCAGAGAGAACATTGGGGAGGAGGCAGAGAGGTCCAGAGATTCACGGAGGTTAGAGCTTAGGGCCAGGCTCACTTGGGATCCAGGAAGGGGATTTTTATTTTATTTTGTGCAATAAAAAACTAATACGAAAACATTACTACATGTTTAATGCTTTACCTTACCTTTGAGAATGTAGGAATACTGGAGCAATAACCCTCCTTGAATTCTACACAAAACCAATGCATTACAGATATTTGGAAACATTAGCGTTTTTTAAGTCACGCTGCCAAACTCTAGCCTTTATAAATATTGCACATGACATTATGCAGTGCTGACATTGTTGCAGGTAGGGTGCTGTCTGGGAATGGGACCAATTATGTGGAAGGCCATCCTATTCAAATCGTTGCCACAATGTGTAGTTACATTTCTGGAGAGGTGCACATGAGGACAATATAAGCTGTATATTTAGTGCAGCCTGGCTGAGCTCTGGGAGAAACGGAGGTTTGTCAGCAGGTTCATATCACTGTTGTAGAGCCATCAGGGTTAAACATTGCATGGTGTATTCACCGCTATTACTGCTAGTTTTCTTATATTTTTGCCATGATGCTACATTGAACCGTTAGCTTGGCTAGGCGGCTGGACAGGCCGCCTGCTGTTAGCTCAACTGTTGATCCCATTAGTTTTGATTGCTATTTTTCTATAAATTCTATTCACCCCCCACTGGAATCCTTGTCCATCTACCAACACTTGACCATATACACTTGCTACTGGTGCCAGACCTAGGGGAAATCTGGACAGGCAGCAAGGGTCACACAGGCTAGGGAACACTGTGTAGCCTGTGGACCAAAAGAGAGAAGACAACAGTTTCAGCTTTCTCTTGTCAGCGCTCATTTAATTCTGAACTGCACACAAAAAAACAACAATATACAAATGAGGCTTTCCAGTTAAAGAGCACCTTATATTCGCTTTTGTCATGATTCAGTGTGGGTGAGGCTCAAACGCAGAGCTGCCAGAACGAACATGCAGATTCAGTTGTAAAAGTTCACCAGCTTATTGTAAAAATAAAAGTAACACACAACTCTTAAATAAAGCAGCACAACTGAAGAAAAACGCATCACAAAAATGCACACTTAAATGACACAAAGCCAGTGCCCGCAGGAGTGCACGTAGCCTACAGGAAAAGAGCAGAAAGAGATTATTAGGGACAGAATCTCCCGAAGGGGAGAATAATAATGGGAGAGCACTCTTACTCTGTGAGTAGAGAAGTCCGGCAAGGAACTCCTGCATGGACCAGGGGAACAGGAGAAGATGGTGGCCTGAGTGGACCTCCGGCGTCTTCTTGGTCAGGTGAGCGTGATCAGCTCCAGAGCACACATCGGTGGGTGGCAGCAAACCTGAGAGACAGACAACAATGGGGTGAAAACACAGATCAACCTGAAGATTATAAGGTTCAGAGCTTAGATGTTTCGTGGTAGCAAACCTAACGATCCACCGATGGGTACTCCACACGCTCGCTTTTAAATACTCAAGCTCATCAGGACGCAGCAGGTGTGTAATTGAGCAGGTGTGTCTGATCCTCTGGAGCAGAGAAGACAGGAACGGGAGGGGAGGGGGAGCATGCTCGCCATATCATCACAGTGCCCCCTCCTCAAGGGATGCCTCCTGGCGTTTCACTGGGCTTGCAGGAATGGGTCCAGTGGAATGCCCGCACCATCCGTTTGTCCAGGATCTATGATCCCAGAATCCAGGACCTCTCCTCCAGACCATATCCTTTCCAGTCCATGAGGTACTGGCACCCAGGACCCCATCAACAGACATCAAGGATCCTCTCCACCGTATCTGTGATCTGGCCATCGATAACCCAGGGGGGCGGTGGGGGATCCAGAGGAGGGCTGAGAGGACTGGCGAAGAGGGGCTTGATGTGGGAGAGGTGAAATGTTTGGTGGATCTGCATTGAAGGTGGCAGGTTTAACCGAACGGTGACGTCATTGATCAGCCGCTTGATGGTGAACGGGCCCAGATAGCGGGGGAGAGCTTCTGCGACTCCGTCTTGAGCGGGATCTGTTCGGTGGACAGCCAAACCTTCTGTCCCACCATGTACTTCGGCACCGGCGCGTGTCTGTGGTTGGCATGTTGTTGGTTGTGCTCCACAGAGCGGAGGAGGGCAGCTTTTGTGGCCCTCCACAGACAGTGACACTGGCGCACGTGGGCCTCCACGGATGGGACGGCAAGGTCCCTCTCTGCCATGGGCAGCAGAGGTGGTATGTAGCCCACCAAGGCCTCGAATGGTGTGAGCCCAGTGGAGGAGGAGACAGCTGAGTTATGGGAATACTCCACCCAGGTCAGGTGGGAACTCCAGGTGGAGGGATTCCAGGATTCTACGCACCATAGGGTGGCCGCTCGGCCTGACCATTACTCTGCGGATGGTATCCGGACGTCAGGCTGGTAGAAGCACCCTAAAAGCAGCAGAACGCCCTCCACAGCTACATCACCAGGTCAGCATCTCTGTGGCAGTTGGTAGTTTGGGGAGAGGAACCAGATGGATGGCTTTGGAGAACCGGTCGACTATGGTGAGGATCACTGTGTTGCCTTGGGATGGAGGGAGGCCCGTCATGAAGTCCAAAGCAATGTGTGACCATGGATGACTCGGCACCGGGAGGGGATGAAGGAGGCCAGCTGGGGGGGAAGAGTCCGATTTGTTCATGGTGCAGATGTGACAGGCCTGGATGAACTCCCGCACACCCCTCCTGAGTGTGGGCCACCAAAACGCTCTTCTGAGCAGCTCTATAGTCTGGGAGATGCTGGGATGGCAGGCAAAGAAGCTAGTATGCCCTCACTTAATCACCTCTCCACGTAGCGCCGAGGGGACATACAGCCAGTAAGGCGGGCCTCCCTCCGGGATGGGTTCCAATGACTGAGCCTGTCGGACCCTCTGCTCAATCTCCCATAAGAGTGTCCCGAGAAAGCAGAAAGAGGGGAGAAAAGTCTCCAGGGAAGATGCAGCCGCTGCGGAGAAAGAGGTGGAGGAGGAGGAGTCAGGAGAAAACTGGCGTGAGAGAGCGTCAGCCTTGGCATTACAGGACCCCTATTAAAGAACAGTCAACTGCGTAAGCAGTTGCGCCACTTTACTATAATCACGGATAATTCAGCGGTAGAAGTTGGCAAAGCCCAGGAAGCGTTGGAGGTCCTTTCTGGACTGGGGGGTAGGCCAATCTGCTACCACCTTAATTTTCGCCGGATCAGCTTTTACCGTGCCCTCGGCAATGATGAACCCCAGGAATGAAGTTGAGCGAGTGGAAAATTCACACTTCTCTGCTTTAACAAAAAGCTGATTCTCCAGCAGCCGCTGCAGGACGGATCGAATGTGGACTACGTGCTCCTCCAGCATGCGGGAAAAAAATCAGAATATCGTCCAGCTACACAAAAACAAACTGGTTCATCGTATCTTGCAAGACGTCATTGATTAGCCGCTGGAAGAAGGCAGGGGAGTTGGTCAGCCCGAATCGCATGACCAAATACTCGAAGTGGCCCAACAGTGTTTTAAATGCTGTCTTCCACTCGTCTCCCTCATGAATGCAGACCAAGTAGTATGCATTACGGAGGTCAAGCTTGGTGAAAAACCGCTCTCGTTGGAGTAGCTCAGATGCTGAGTTAACCCCTTGCATTCTGGTCAATTTCCCTAAAAACGCCAAAAAATAACGTACCCAAAGTAAATCAAAAGCTGTTCTTCAACCCTTTGCAGCATCTTCATGGGGTTGGTCTCATTTAAAAGAAAACACTTTGAATTTTTTGGCAAAACAGTCATAATCTCTCCAAGTACTCCTGCCACTGAGTAACAGTCATCTAAACATACTGAACTTGAAGAAAATAAATTTCGCCTGGGTGTTTTTTTGGATACAAATGCTTGCAAATAACACACAGCTGTCAGATCCGGGCTGGAAAATGCAACAGAAATGTAGAACCAAGTGTTGTCCAGCTGAGGTCAAAATGTTGTAACAATACCACAAAAAATGAATATATTACACAGCTTTTTTCTTAGGTTATTCCCAGGCGTTTTTGAACTGTGCTAAATTGTGCCAAATGCCACAGTTTGGAAAAACATCTGTAACTTTTGAATGATTCAATATAGAAGCTTCATCTTGGGCTCTAATGAAAGGTGACACTCAGGGCTGTGTGTGTGTGTGTGTGGGGGGGGTTGTTTATTCATTCATGAATGAATGAATAAACAAACAAGCCCCCACAAACAAAGAAGCATGCCACGTAAAAAATGTGTGGCTTTTTTTTTTACAAGAAAAAAATAACCTACAGTGCACTAAAAATTATACTAAAATATCTGTAATGTAGAGGATAACAACTCCCCCCCCCCATTACAGAGGACGGACATCATCCATCGCCACATGACGGACCGCGGCCATGCGCCACGGTCTACTATGCACAGTTGTACTAAAATATCTGCAATAATATCTGCAATCCGCTACAGAAGAGTGGGGGGGGGGGCATTCACGGTCCGGACGCGGAGCATGGACTGGACCCGTGTGCCGCGGTCTTCATGTTGCGATGACGCACAGTTGTAATTTACAAAAGTCGGTCAAAAGTCATTTTGATTACAATTTTCAGGGATAAAGAATAATTTAGCTTATAACACTTACCTGTCCACAACAGCAGTGTCGCTGGCGAACTTCTCTTCCTCATTGTCAGATGAACATGACGCTGGTCCGCTTGTTAGGGACTCGTGGTTCTGGTCACGCGACCCGGTCAAACCATAATTCCATTATTGCGGTTTTGCGCTTCCATGATTGCGGTTTTGGCGAACGATTTTTCAAAACAAATAAGAACAGTAGTAAGAAAAAAAGACTGGCGAACGTGTGTGTGTCACCCAGCAGCTTACACAAAACAGATTTTGCAAGGGACGCACGCTTTCAAACTTCTGTGCTTCAATTGGCTCGCTGTATTCGCAGCCGTTGGTAGGCGGGTCCTTCTTGCAAGGTTTTCAGTCATTGGTTCTTCAAGGTTTCAGAAACCCAATTCAAGGCTCTTATTAGTCGAATGAGAGGTCAATCACATCTAAACCAATCAAAGCACTCCTTTGGCTTTCTGTTCGCGGCTGTGTCTGTAGTGGAAGAACAGAAATGCAGCTTTTTTTTCCAGTGCACACTAGGACGCAGAGACGTGACCGCCCGCGGTACACCGGAGTGCAAGAGGTTAATGAGGGGCAGCAGATACTTATCCTACAGGTAATTGCATTAAGCTCACAGTAATCAATGCACGGCTGCAGAGTCCCGTCCTTTTTCCCAACAAAAAAAAACCCAGCACCGAGAGGGGCGGACAATGGGCAAATAATGCCGGCACTGAGGGAGCCTTTAATGTAGGTCTCCATCGCCTCCCTCTCTGGCCCAGATAAACTGTAGAGCTGGCTGGATGGCCCAGTGGGGTGAAAACAGGGTAACAATGGAAACAGTGAAAACGGAAAACACAGATCAATCTAAAGATTATAAAGTTCAGAGCTTAGACGTTTTGTGGTAGCAAACCTAACGATCCAGTGGTTCATCAGGACGCAGCAGGTGTGTAATCACACAGGTGTGTCTGATCCTCCGGAGCCGAGAAGACAGGAACAGGAGGGGAGGGGGAGCACGCTCGCCAGATCATCACAGCTTTCACATTCACAACATCATAAAAAAAATACAAAAAAAGATAAAATTAAAATTAAAATAACATTGTTTCCAAAATAAAACAATTGACATTTAATAAATTAAACCAGACTCAAAATTCTTCTACAACAAAAGTAATACATAAAAAGTGCAAAGCAGTGTGTTAAACATAACCCAAAGATCTAAAGAAAATAATTGACATCATATAATCTCATACTTAATCCCGGCACTTCAAACCTCACGCACGCGCGCGTACATACACACACACACTTCAGCCCATCCACCAAAATGCTGCGGACTTTCCATGTTAACAATAACTGGAAGTGAAGAGCCGTTTCAAGACCATGTCTTTTCCAAGCTTATTTACCGACTAGCAGCTTGCTCAAACTCTTAACATTTCAAGCATACAAGTTTTACCAAACATTGACTATCGGCACACAGAACATGCACTCAAAGAACTGCACCCTCCGGTGAACACGACATTGCGCGGTCAGTACACTTGGTACTAAGCCAGAACTCATCAACCTCCAAACACGACAAACCAACCTTTACACATGGCTGAAACACATCTCAAAACATCACAAAGCATTTACACAGTACTCATGCTCAACACTGAGCCTTATTAAGGATGAAAAAGTAAGTTTTTCCATTACCTGTGGACCAAAAGAGACGAGACAAAAGTTTCACCTTTCTCCTGTCAGCACTCATTTAACTCTGAACTGCGCATGAGCAGGGCTCTCCCTAGTAAAACCACACGTACACCAAAACACCATCTAGTGGTGGTGGAACAGTATTTCAACATGACTTTAAGAGCAGTTCAATAATTAGCAAAAAAAAAAAAAAAGGGGGGGGTGTCTGTTTAAGTCATTTGTGTGGCATTTCCAACCGACTACACAGTACATCGCTCTTAGATGTTATTTTTGCTAGATATTATTTTTTCGAGGCAGCTCAGTGCTTTGGGACACCATTCACAAATGTTTCTTTGCATATTGTACATCAGAGACTGGTCATAACCTACCGACCACTGAAACCACACACCCCTGTCCACCAGTGATGCTTTATTTTTCTTATATTTATTTATTTATTCATTTTTATTTTAACCTTTATTCAGGGGAGGTCCACTGAAAGGCAACCTCTCTTTTTAAGGATGCCCTGATCACATTCACACAATTACACATTCACACCAGCATAGTTATGACCAGAATTCAACATTAGATTGAGTTATTGTACAGTGAAATGGCATGAGGCAGAAAAGGCGTCTTGTACCTGACCGTTCAGCAGCAAAGCTGTAGCAGTCTGTTGGAGAAAGTGCTCTGCTGTCTATCCAGTGTTTAGTGGAGGGGGTGATCAGGATTGTCCATGATGGATTGCAATTTGTTCAGCCAACAACCCCGTCCTACCACAGCCAACTCCCAGTTGGCCCAACACTAGCTGGGCCACCCCCGGCGGGAAGCACCCAGGAAGAGAGAGCAAGAGGATAGTCCCCAAGGGGCGCCACCACCAACTCCCCCCACAGGGAGGGACAGGAGAGGGAAGACCCACCAGAACACTGTTTAGGGGGCCTCTGTTGGGATGATTTACTCGGCTGCTGGCGCTGCAGCAATACACCCATAAATGCACTCTGCGCTTTAGACAATAGACTGTTGACTAGATCATCGTAATATGGCCCAAATTGTCAAGTATTACTAAACAGGAAGTTATAAAAAAAAGTCAAGCAAGTTATTCATTTCAATTCAACTTTATTTATATAGCGCCATTTCACAACAACAGTCATCTCATAGCTCTTTCAACTGCAGGAGAAACCCCCACAATTGCAGAAAGACCCAAGCAATTAGGCGATCCCCTGTGAGCAAACGCTTGGCAAAGGTGGAGAGTAAAAACTCCCTTTTAACAGGAAGAAACCTCCAGCAGAACCAGGCTCAGGGAGGGGCAGTCATTTGCTGCGACTGGCTGGGGGGTGAGGGGATAGAGAAGATGAAAAGGACAGACATGTAGAGAGCAAACAGCACGACGGGGACTCAATCTATGGGAGAGAACAAACAGATTTTAATGACCAGCAAACAGATTTCATTGAGAGTGAAGCAAGGAGTGAAGCCCAGAGCATTATTGGAGGTCCCTGGCTGTCTACACCTATTAGCAGCGAGGGAGGGTTCAGAGACGCATGATCCCTCCCTAATTGTAGGCTATATCAAAAAGGAAGGTTTTAACCCTATTCTTAAAAACAGAGATTGAGTCTGACTCCTGAATCCAGATTGGCAGCTGGTTCCACAGGAGAGGAGCTTGATAACTGAAGGTTCTGCCTCCCACTGTTCTTTTGGAGATTCTAGGTATTACAAGTAATCTTGCATTTTGGGAGTGTAGTGCTCTGTTAGGATAATAGGGTAGTATCAGATCTTTTAAATAAAAAGGGGCCTGATAATTTAGAGCTTTGTAAGTGAGAAGAAGGATTTTAAACTTAATTCTAAACTCTATGGGAAGCCAGTGAAGGGAGGCCAGAACCGGAGAGATATGATCTCTCTTTCTAGTACCTGTTAAAACTTGCTGCAGCATTTTGGATCAGCTGAAGCCTTTTTAAAGATGTTTTAGGTCAACCTGATAATAAAGAGTTACAATAATGTAATTTAGAGCTAACAAAAGCATGGACCAGTTTGTCAGCATTGCTCTGAGACAAGATGCTCCTAATCTTGGCAATATTAAGCAAATGATAGAAGGCAGTCTTAGAAACAAATATAATATGTGAATTGAAAAACAGATCCTGATCAAAAATAACTCCAAGGTTCCTCACAGATCTATTCAGAGAAAGAGTAACCACATCCAAACTAAGGGTTTGATTTGGAAAGGTATTTCTGAGGTTTTTTTGGACCAACTAGAATGACTTCAGTCTTATCTGAATTTAATAACAGGAAATTTCAAGTCATCCAAGCTTTGATTTCCTTGACAGGCCTCTAACTTGGTTAATTGATTACTATCATCT
Organism: Pholidichthys leucotaenia; assembly: GCA_020510985.1. Taxonomy (NCBI): domain Eukaryota; kingdom Metazoa; phylum Chordata; class Actinopteri; order Cichliformes; family Pholidichthyidae; genus Pholidichthys; species Pholidichthys leucotaenia. Next base: position 118,743,288 of record CM035848.1, on the reverse strand, counting down.
GGCTTCATTGACAGGTATAATTGTGTGTCATTTGCATAACAATGAAAATGTATACAGTGCTTTCTAATAATGTTACCTAACGGAAGCATATATAAACTAAAAAGAATAGGGCCTAGCACAGATCCCTGTGGAACTCCATGACTGAGCTTTGAGTTGGAAGAAAACTCATTACTGACCTGAACAAACTGGAACCTATCAGTTAAATAAGATCTAAACCACTGCAACAAAGTTCCATTAAGTCCAACATAGTGTTCTAATCTATCAAGTAGAATATTATGATCGATAGTATCAAAAGCTGCACTAAGGTCTAAAAGAACAGGTACAGAAACAAGTCCATTATCAGATGCAATAAGGAGGTCATTAGTGACCTTCACTAAGGCTGTTTCAGTACTATGATAGATTCTAAACCCAGATTGAAATGCTTCAAATAAACCATTTCCCTGCAAGTGGTCAAATAATTGCATAGCAACAACTCTAAGATTTTTAAGATTTTTGAAATGAAAGGCAGATTACAGATTGGTCTATAGTTAGCTAAAATTCCTGGATCCAGCGTTGGTTTTTTGAGTAAGGGTTTAATTACAGCAGTTTTAAAAGCCTGCGGTACATGGCCTCATGTTAATGAAGAATTGATTATTTGAAGAATAGAGCTACCAATAAATGGGAAGACTTCTTTTAATAACCTGGTAGGAATAGGGTCTAAAAGACAAGTTGAAGGCTTGAAAGAGGAAATTATTTTATCTAACTAAAAGGTCAACTGGAGTAAACTCATCAAAACAGATATCAATTGAAGGAGTTGTAGTAGTTACTGTATTTAAGTTAATGGTGGGAAGAATCTGACTGATTTTATCTCTGATAGATGAAATTTTATTATTGAAAAAGTTCATAAAGTCCTGAGTAGTAAGCTCTAAGGGAATGCTAGGATTGACAGAGTCCTGACTCTTTGTCATCCTGGCTACAGTTCTGAAAAGAAACCTGGGATTATTCTTGTTCTTTTCTATTAATGCAGAATAATAACTTGCTCTAGCTTTTCTAAGAGATTTTTTTATATATCAAAAGAAAATTTCTCCAAGCTGAATAGATTTCATCTGATTTTGTGGCGCGCCATTTTCTTTCTAACTGACGAGTCTTCTGTTTTAAGCTACGAGTTTCTGTGTTGAACCAAGGAGTTAGAAATCTCTGATAAGACTTTTTCTTTTTTAAAGGGTCAACATGTCTAGAGTCTGATGCAGAGAAGCTGTAACACTATCTACCATGCTATCAATTACAGAAGGAACAAGCTCTCCATAGCCTATTTCCATTGTGTTGACACATGGCATAGAGGAAACAGTATGGATAAATTTGGTAACAACATCATCTGAGGCATCTATTGTAGTAATATTTTTCTTTAGGAGCCTAAGAGTCAGAAATAGTAAAATCAATGGTTAACAGACAATGGTCTGACAGTACAGGGTTATGAGGAGACAGACACTACCAGATTTTCTATTTCTATGCCATATGTCAGAACAAGACACAGGGAGAACATGCAAACTCCACACAGATCACTGTTGGTCGGGGGCTGGGATAGAATCCAGGATCCCCCGGCCAAGGGTAAGGATAGGCTCCAGCCCCCCCACGACCCGAAAAGGATTAAGCGGAAGAAGAATGAATGAATGAATGAATGAATGACTGTCAGAACAAGGTCCAATGTGTGGTGGAGATAATGGGTAGAATTTCCTACTTTCTGAGAAAACCCCATCAAGTCTAATATTGAATTAAATGCCATATTAAGGCAATCACTATCTACATCTACATGTATATTAAATCATCATAAAGCCCACAAGACATAAAAACAGATATATTTTAATGTAAACCTGTCAAATGCCCTATGAAAAGGACTAATGAAAACACATGAGATAAAATATGAGTGACAGAGCAGAACAAACAAAAACAAATGTTAATCACCTATTGCTGCAAGAACAGATGTGTTCTCAGTAACTTCTAAACAAGTATTTATTTATATGACCTAAATGGCATTTGTTAAATGTGAATGGTGTCAGTTTAGTTACTTTAGTGATTGTTACAGTATATAAAGCCATTTGCGTCACATCAAACCTTGGCAAAGGGACATTTTAAGCATTTATTGACGTACCTGTTCTGTATAAGCCACGTGATTGAGATGCAGTACAGCACAGGTGTCACAATCGAATATGTTTACACACCTGAATGAGAGTGTTGGGAGGAACATTAAGTCATTCTGAGCTTATGGATCCATTAACACCCATTACTCATCCATTAGCAAATCTGAAAAAACACCTATTTTATATTCATACATGAATACATATACAAATCACTATATCATAGGCAACTGAATATTATTAAACAGATACAACACTATGGTATGCAAGGTCCATTGTGCTGGGAACTTTTATCTTGCAATCAAAATGATATAGAGATGGTTGAGAGTTGGTCAAATAAAGAAAACATAAAAACAAACAGAATAATTACAGTCTATTAAGTTAAAAATTATCTAATAAAATGCATAAGTGAAAGCAGACTGCTAAACTACAGAGGAGCACTGCCTCCATCTGCTGTAGGACAATATTTACTGCAGTTTTCCGCAGAAGAAACATACAATCCGTCTGAACTGCAATAAAAACTGTATGCAACTCACATACACAGAATACGGCCACTTAAAATGACAAATTAATGACGACTATATTATATGGATGTTTAGGGTTTTTTTTATTTACAGAGCTAAACTACAAAATATTAGATTTTTTCGTTTTTAGTTTAATTAAGGGTATCACGATATAACGATTTTGATGCAGTGCTATTTAAAATACATTAATTGAATAGACAGGTGAGGGGTTAGGGTGAACAAGATATTGATTTATGAATGTGTGTGTGTGTGTGTGTGTGTGTATGTGTGTGGGTGGGTGGGTGTTGCTGGGCTGTGGTCGGGGGGGGAGGGGGGAGTCCCAGTGGCTCTGCGCCATTCTCTGTCACATCCCCTGGTCATAGAGGCCTAGTGGCTCCTGGGGTGCATATTTGGGGCCCTGTGATGGTGGAGGTCATTAGATCCTTTACTTCAGCCCAATTTTTCACACTTTTATACACATACACTCAAATACAGGGTAGATGGGAGTGTGGTACGCCCTGCCTGGGATGTGAGCATCTGCCTGGTCGTCCATGCTCCCCACCTCTTTTAAATGCTTCACAGTAGCTGCACACGGGGGCTGGGTGGTAGGCCTGGTTTGGGTCGGGGTCTGTGTCCAAGTCCTCTGGGCTAGCATGACTTTGTTCATCTGCTGGGCCCCTCCTTACCCCGTGGTGCCTTTCATGCTTTGGCAGGAAATTGAGGGGAAATTGCTTTCCCCTCATGTGTGCTGGCGGTGGATGCATGCTCTGCCAGGTTTGGTGTGGGGTGGCTGTGCCCATTTTGGTGGGCGGCGGGGTGGTGGCTGGCTAGTGTCCAGGTGGATCTTCCCTCTCCTGCTCCTCCCTGGGGGGGGAGGGGAGAAGGTGGCATTCCTCTGGCTCTCTCTTCCTGGGTGCCTCCCATCGGGGGTGGCTCCACTAGTGCTGGGCCAACTGGCGAGTTGGCTGTGGTAGGACAGGGTTGTTGGCTGGGGGCTACCTTGACTGTGTCTCGCATGGTGGTGGGTCGTGTGCTTGTCAATAGTGGGGGGGGGGGGCGTGGGTTGATTTCTCTGGGTTGGGGCCCTTGGGGAGTGGCAACGCTCTTCTGGTGGGTGGTGGGGATTCTTGGGCAATGTGCACGATTTCTGGTCAGGGTTGCTTGCTGGTTCCCCCTGTGCGCCCCCCCCCCCCACAAAAAAAATAAAATAAGGTGGGTTCTTATTTAGGGGGCCTCTGTCGGGATGATTTACTCGGCTGCCGGTGCTGCATACACAGTTCATACTGCCCATCCCCCTAGACCAGGGGGTTACCTTTTAATTGTTTGATATGTTGTTGTTACAACTTCTCTAATACTTGCTAATAGACACTTGGAAAAATAATGGCAGCTTGGACTTTGTGTGTGCAGGTAGAGAACTATTATATATTCTGTATAGGTGTATATATTTATATACATTTGTATATAAATGTATGAAATGTACATTTATGTACATTTGTATATACGTTTTTGCATACATTTATTATTATCTCCCCACAGGCTCACATGGACTTGCATGCATGCACGCACACACATAATACACACATATTGGCCAAAAACATGTAAGTTTAGGGCGCTCGCGCACGCAGCGACCAGCAGCCAGTGGCTTGTCACCAGACTGCAAACCAAGTCTACCTACGGGTACAAATAAGTAACAAAAAAATATATATATATATACTGTATGCTTTGTTTGAATGTTGTTGTAATTACCCTAACACTTTGTTCATCTAGCACTGTCTATACTATTTGTTTCACTTGGCACTATCAATGGTCCAAAAATCTTGGACAAGTTTGAATCTGGTCGTTTTTTCCCTAAATCTTGTAAACATGATGACCCGAGAAGAAAATGAGGGAGACTTTCGAGCTGTAGCTACACTGTTAAAACTAACAGTACTTCTCAAAAATGAAGTAAGTGTAAAGGTGTGGACATGGCTGTGCTCATGTTCCCGCTTTATGTTCATGTTTGGATTTTTCTGTTACCTTCGGGACATGAGTTCAGCCATGTCCTCACCCTCAGTTTGTTTCTCTGTGTTTATTATTATCATTGTTATCCTGGTCCTAGTGTGCTCTGTCTGTCTTTACAGCCCCACCCATCCTGTGCTCATTGTTCTCCCCGTGTGTTTTTGGTTTACCGTGATTTGTCTCCCATCTGCATTTGTACAGTTTTTGTAGGAGTTGTCATGTCAAAGCACAAATTTGAGGAAGGAGAGTATTTAAATGATTGGCGCAAGGTGATTTACTAAGGTTTGCAGTTGTCAATCTCTTGCTAAATGTGCCAGGGTTTAATGCCCCAAAAAAGCTTGTCTTAATTCATCTGCACCTGACATGACAGCGATCGTTGGTGCCGAGACACCAGCAAGAACCAAGGGAGCATATGGCTGAAGAGATAGAAGCTTCTGTATGCATGTGACTTTATTTGACATGACAGAACAGATTATATAAACAGAAACAATCTCACAGAGATCGGTGCTGTGCTAAACTGGACATCAGCTGGCAGAGAATTTTTTTTAATTTAATTTGTTTATATATAGTCTATTACTATGACTAATAATAATAATAATAATAATAATAATAATAATAATTTATTTCATTTATACTGCACTTTACATTTCAGGGCAAAATCTCAAAGTGCTACACAAATAGGATTAAGAACAAGAATAAAAGCAAACATTCAGAGATGGTCCATACGATGATACACCAGGACATTAAAAAGCTTTCCTAAACAATGAATTTGTATCTATAAAATAGGATAGCTCTTCCTACCTGGAGTGGACAAAATAAAATGCACAGATCCATAGCGTCTTCTGAAATTGCAACATCATAGTAACTCAATGACAGCAGTCTCTGCTATGGCCGTCCGAGGAATAAGTGAAATTATCTGTGTTTAATTCTATTACGTTCCAGGTTTCAGAAAAAACACAACGCACATATTTATGAAAAATCATGGACTGGGAGACCTGTAGATTTTGTTAAAACAAAGTTATTCATATAATAAAACCCCAGAGTCTTCATCTGACCATCTTGATGGTTCTTATGTTAATAAAATAAACACATTGGTCAAATAATCAATTTATTCATGAGTAGTCCTTTTTTTAAATTATATACAAATTCTTAATTTATACATATTAACCCTTTCATGCATGAATTATGACAACCTCAGTGTTTCCTCTGGCTTAAAGACCTTGGCGTGGTGGCAACATATTTTTTTTGGAGGGGGGGGCAGAAAATACATTGCACTATTGTAACCGGAATATGTTAATTTTATACTGTTTCTTTCTCTTTTTTTATTTTGCACAGCAACTTTGCATATGGAACTTACCATTTGAAGTATTGTACAACCGAGGCTTGAATGTTGGAATATTGGGCCAGTTGGGGTCCCACCTAGACATCCTGTGTTTGGACTTTTTAGTGGTGTTGTGGAGAAAGGAGGCAGGTGAGGCAAAGAGCTGGACGACACAGAAACTTTATTCCATCTCCAACATACAACACAGTAAAAGAACTCTCAGGTCTCTGTGCATTCCTCTTTTATATCTTTAATACCATGCATTGAGACCCAGAACTTACGACAATCATACATTGTGTTTAGAACAAAGCCTGTGTGGCACATTAACATGACATAACGCTGGCGCCACTCTCACACCCTTCTCCTTCCAGTGGCTCTGGCATTTACTCCTCTCCCCGTGGGGCCCATAGATCTTACTGCCCCATCTAATACCCCGCGGTGACACCTCCTCTTTTGGTCCATTGTTCCCCCCTTCCCCAGTTGCCTTCTCCTCTGAGGGGAGAAGTCCCACACCATACCCCCAACACAGCCCCCCCCCCCGAACACCCAGAAAGGGCACTATACCCCCGTCCTTTGGGCTTGAGCCGGCACCCATAGCAGCTGTAGCAGGGGGTCGCCGATCAAGTCGAACCGCCCTGCTGGCAGGGTGTACAGGAGAGCACATCAGTCTGGGAGGGGAAAAAGGGAGGGGGAGAAAACACATCAGCTTTGTGAGTGCAGGTCCATGCCTCGGGATCCCCAACTTGCGGAACCACCAACGGTGGGCGTCCGCACCAGGGAGCTTGGGCCAACACCACCTGCTCATCTGCCAACACAAAAGCGGGTTTCAGCCTGTCGATGCAGATGGTCTCCCTACGTCCCCCCAAGTCTAACACAAAATGCTTTGCACCATGTTCCAACACCCTGAACGGTCCGTCGTACAGTGGGTGCAGTGGGGTCCGGTGCACATCATGCCTGACAAAAACAAAACTGGCGTTCTGCAAGCTTTTTGGGACGAAGGTGGTTGGCTGGGCCCGGTACATTAAAAGCCTCCGTACTGTGCAAAAATTGCGGGCGGATCAGCCTCGGGTGTGGGGTTTTCCAGTAAAAACTCTCCGGGGATCCGTAGCTGCTAAGAAAAAATGAGTTCTGCCAGGGAGGCTGCCAAATCCACCTTAGGTGTGGCGCGCAACCCTAAAAGGACACAGGGCAGGCGGTCAACCCAATGTGCATCTGTGAGTGAAGCTCTGAGCGCTGCTTTAAACGACCTATGAAAATGCTCACATAACCCGTTAGCCTGGGGGTTGTACGCGGTAGTGCGATGAATTTTGACCCCCAGGCTCTGGGCCATCGCAGACCAGAGCTCGGAACCACTGGGCACGGGTAGCCAATGGGGACGTCACAGAGTAAGGGAGGGCACCCTTCTTGCACCACCCTGCTCTCCAGCCTTAACCCAGTAGGCGCAGATTGGAGCGCGCAAATGTCCGCATCCCCATCCTGCTCCACGGCCATCGTGGGGAAATCTATTCCCATGTAGATCGGGGCGACTAACACGTGCGACAGGCAATTGGCTACAACGTTGAGCTTACTGGCGACGTGTTGAATGTCAGTAGTAAACTCCAAAATTGCAGACAAATGCAGTTGCTGCCAGGCCGACCACAGTTCTGAGACCTTGGCCATCACATATATCAGCGGCTTATGGTCCATGAATGCAGTGAACTCGCGCCCCTCTAACCAAAACTGGAAATGGCGCATCGCCAGGTGGAGAGTCAGCAATTCTCTACCGAACGTGCTGTATTTGCGTTCGTTGTTGTGCAAAGTTCGGCTGAAAAATGCAAGTGGCTGCCATGAACCTAAGACGTAGTGCTCCACCACTGCCCCTATGGCAACACCAGACGCGTCTGTAGTGAGCGCTATCCATGCAGACGTATCCGGATGGGCTAACAACGCAGCATCCACAAGCGCTGTTTTGGCGTTGGTTAAAGCCTGGACTCACTTGGGAGTCCAGTCGATGGCTTCCGCGGGCTTCTTTTTTTTAAGCACGGCATACAACGGCTGCATCAGCTGGGCTGCCCGGGGAAGGAGACGGTTATAAAAATTAACCATTCCCAAAAACTCCTGTCATGCTCTCAGTCTGCAGATGCAGAAAGTCCAACACAGCGCGCACCTTATCCGGTAACAGAATCGCACCCTCCAACGAAATGCAGTGGCCCAAAAAATCAATCTCTGGCATGCCGAACTGGCACTTTGCCGGGTAAACTATCAGCCTGTGCACCTCCAACCTCTGGAAAAGCGTCTTGACATGGGCGATGTGCTCCTCCTTGGACTCGCTAGCTACCAGAATGTCGTCTAAGTAGACAAAAACGAAAAGCAAGTCACAAAGCACTGTGTCCATCATCCTATGGAAAGTCTGCGCCACGCCTTTTAATCGGAACAGCATGCGTAAAAACTCGAAAAGGCCGAAAGAAGTTATTACTACTGTTTTTGGAATGTCTTGCATGCGCACAGGGACTTGATAGTATCTGTGGACCAGATCCACTTTCAAAAAAAACACGTGCCCCAGCCAGGTGCATGGAAAAATCCTAGATGTGCGAAATGGGATAACGATAATGATCCATGGCATTATTCAAGTGCCGGAAATCGCCGCACAGTCACCAGGACCCGTCAGCTTTAGGCACCGTGTGTAGTGGGCTGTTGGAGCACCTGACGATGCCCAACTGTTCTAAGCTGGCAAACTGCTCTCGCACCCTGGCCAGTTTAGCTGCATCTAAACATTGAGGTTGCGCAAACACCGGCGGGCCTTTTGTCGTTATAAAGTGTTCGACCCCATGTTTCGTTACTAAAGCTGAAAAAGTCAGGACCTTGAGTGCTGGGAACTGTGTGAGCAAATGTTGATACTTACCCCCTGGAGCTATAACGTTAGCCAGTGTTGCCAACCCAGCTCCCCGGGCTGTACAGGGCAATGAGGTAAAAGAGACAGTGTCCACTAATATTACCTATTAGCAACATCTACTAACAACAACCCATAAGCACATAAAAAAATCTGTGCTTAAAATGGTACCGGAACATGCAGCTATCACAAAGTCCCACTGAAAATTGCGTCCGTGTAAGCATATCGTCAGTGTCTGCTCACCAAATGTCCTGATGGTGGACCCGTTGGCGGCCCTAAGCTTGGGACCGCTGTGTCCTGCCACCTTGTCTACACTGACCAGCAGGATGAGGCTCTTCTGGGAGCCGGAGTCCACCAAAAACTGTCTCCCCGAATGTGTGTCTGTGACATAAAGCAGTCTGTTCCTGTCACCATTAGTTGCAGCTGCCACTGAATTCTGAACGTGCCATCTTCCTGACTTCTTGAATTGGCATGGCGACAGGCAACGTTGGGCATTTGAACCGAAACGGCGATGATGAAAATAGATCGCCCCATTACTTCATCTCCTGGTGTCTGTCCCGGTTACCACGAACGGCTCCTTGACCTCGCTGGAGTCCCTTATGCTGCATGCTGAGAGTTCTGGTCGCCAAAATGATGCAGTTCGCTTCCTGCGCCAGGGCGCGGTAGGCCTTAGCAACCAGCTGCGGTGAGTTGGCCAGGATCACCCTTGCTGTAGCCGGTAGGTTCCTGAGGAACAAGTGGGCGAACAGGAAAAATTTGTCATCCTTCCCCCTCACTGCCAACATGCTCTCCATGAGCTCCACTGCTGATCTGTTCCCCAACTCCGAACGCGTTTGGAGTCTCTCTGCCCTCTCACTGTCAGAAAGGGTATAGCGCTGGAGAAGGATCCTTTTGAGTGCTTCATATTTTCCTTGGGCCGGCGGCTCCTTGAGCAGGCTCGCCACCTTTTGTGTGCCGCGCACATCCAGCGCAGCAACCTCGTAGTAGTACTTGGTATCATCCGTTGTTATCCCACGGAGTGCAAACTGGACTTCTATGTGCAAGAGCCACGCGGTCGGGTTGTGAAGCCAGAAGTCTGGGAGCTGGACTAAGACCATGCACGCGGCACTGGTGCTGTCCCTCCAGGCAGTCTCCAGGGTGGTGCTCAGCTCGCTTTCCATGGCACATCCTAGGGTTACCAATGTGGAGAAAGGAGGCAGGTGAGGCAACAAGATGGATGATACAGAAACTTTATTCCATTTCCAACATACAACACAGTAAAAGAGCTCCCGAATCTCTGTGCATTACTCTTTTATATCTTTAATACCGTGCATTGAGACCCGGAGCTTCCAACAATCATATATTGTGTTTCGAACAAAGCCTGTGTAGCACATTAACATGGCATAATGCCAGCGCTCCTCTCACACCCTTCTCCTTCCAGCGGCTCCGGCATTTACTCCTCTCCCTGGGGGGCACATAGTCCCTACTGTCCCATCTGATACCCCCCGGTGACACCTCCTCTTTCGGTCCATTGTTCCCCCCTTCCCCAGTTGCCTTCTTCTCTGGGTGGAGAAGTCCCACACCATGCCCACAGTGTGATCCTTCTCTCCTTCCTCTGCTCTCACCTCTCCTGGACCCTCTGCCTGAACACTTTCCTTTCGTTGGCTCCTCTCTTCTGTCTCATCTTGCTCTCTCTGAGCTCTGTCTAATTCAGATTCTCTCTCTGTTTCTGGTGGTATACAAACAGGTTAGAAAATATCAAGTGTCATGTTTTGTCCTGCAGAATTTTTTTGTTGTGTTTACATAAATGACAAAAATGTGTATTTTTTTTTTTTGCATTTTTATTCTCGTGTTTCTTTTTTTTCCCATTGAGAGAGTAGTGAAGGGAAAAAAAACATTCATAATAGTAATTTACTCACGCATGCTTAAATTATATGATCAGTGGGTATAGTAGCCAGAAATTCTACTCATGTAAAAGTGCTTTGAAATTAATAATTAAAAGTAGACAACCAAAGCTTTCTAGTTGAGTTAAGGGTACAAAGAGCACCCACTTAAAAACTTGAGTAATGACTTCAGTCTTTGAAGGTTTGAGGTTTTTCTCCAAATTTTTCTTACAATTTTCTGATAGTTTTCTACTTTTCTCTGTGAATTTATGTAAATTTGAAACCATTTTCCAAAAATCTGTAATCTCCTCTTGTAAAATTGACTTTTCTTGTACATTTGAAACTTTATTATAAATTTGTGGATTATTTTATGGCTAATTTTTACCCGTTTTTTAAAATAAAATTAATGTGTTTTTTTTTAATAAATTTGAAACAGACTGTGGTATTTTTTTTCCACAATATTTTTTATTGAACCTTTTTCTACAAACATGGCACAAACAGTCAAACACTAACACTAAAGTAATTTAAAAAATAATAAAAAAAACACTAACAAAAAAAAATGTACTAAAAACAACAACAACCATTAACAAAAGCAAATCAACAACAATGCTCCTCTGTTTAGTCTAGGTAATCTATTACATAAGAATACATAATATACATTCACCAGTTTGGAATTTGCAAGGTCCACACACATCATTCACCTTCTTCTTCAGAAGTTATGTTTAATTTCTTTACATAATCAATGAAATGTCTCCATATATTCTCAAACACACCTTCCTTTAATTTCAGTATGTATGTTATTCTTTCTAGTGGAAGTTTTGTTAACATCTGTCTTAACCACTGAGTCACATCTGGTCTATGAGTCTTTTTCCACAGTAGTGCAATACATTTTTTGGCATTAAGCAAACTGAGGTCTATGAATGCTCTTTCACTCTTATTAAAGTTATGTTTTTTTCTGGATAGAGACCCAACAAAAACAGTTTAGGGTTCAATGTGAATTGTTTTGAAATTATTTTTTCAATTGTTACCCTCACCTCTTCCCAAAACATTCTGATTTTTCTACATTCCCATAAACAGTGAAATAGGGTTCCTTTACTTTCCATACATTTTGTGCATGTATCTGGTATGTTTTTGTTATATCTGTTTAACTCCACTGGTGTAACATACATCCGCATTAACCATTTAAAATGTATCAGTTTAAGACGTACATTTATTGATTTGATTTGAGCTTCTGTACAAGCCATTTCCCATTGTTCCTCTGAAATTTCAATTTGCAGGTCTTCTTTCCAATAATTCAGTCTTTTCTGTGAGTTTTCACTTGACAATAGTGTCAATGAGTTATAAAACTCTGAAATAATACCCTTTCTCTTACTATCTTTCGTCAAAATTTTTTCCAAGGATGAATAAGTAGGTCGGGTGAGAGCATTATTTTGATTTGATCGAATAAAATTTCTAAGCTGAAGATATTTAAAAAAGTGTGTTCTATTAAGATTGAATTTAATCCTCAGTTCTTCAAAAGACATTATGTTATCTGAACGTGACAAATATAAGTCTTGAATCTTTTGTATCCCTTTTAAATTCCATATTTTAAATACAGCATCTGCTCTCCCTGGTGTAAAATATTGATTACCCCATATTGGGTTAAATTGTGACAGCAAGTGTGGTTCTTTTAAATATTTTTTGGTTTCACACCATATTTTGATCATGTGCTTTACAATTGGATTTTTAACTTGTTTCTGTAATTTTTTAGCCAAGTCTGAGTATATGAATAAGAGAAGAGGTAAAGGTAAATTGTATGATTCCATTTCAGTCCAGTGAGGAGGATCATTTGATGAAAAATAATATGTCATAGACCTCAGTTGTGCTGACCAGTAATACAACATAAAGTTTGGATATTTCAGACCTCCACGATCAAATGGTAAATATAGTAAGGACAAACGTAATCTAGCCTTCCTATTGTACCATATAAATTCCACTAACTTTTTTTTAATTTTTGAGAATAGATCTGAAGGTGGTGGTAAAGGAATATTTTGAAATAAATAAAGTATTTTTGGTAAGATATTACTTTTAAGTATATTAATTCTCCCGATCATCGACATTGGTAGTGACATCCATCTCTGAAGTAACTCATTAATATCTGTCATTAAGGCTTCATAGTTGGCATTGGCGACTGATTCTAGCTTAGGCAAAATTTGAATTCCTAAATATTTAAACTGATTTACAACATTGAATTGATTTACCTCAGGAGCTGGGTGATTTCTCTGGGTCTCATTTAGCATTAATATTGAAGATTTTGTTTTATTTATTTTATATCCTTATATTTCCCCCAAAGTTCTTTATTAAATTTAACAAGGTCGAAATTGATTTTTTAAAATTCGACAAACAAAATTATGTCATCGGCATACAGGGAGATTTTATGTTCTGTTGGTCCTACTTTAATTCCATATATTTGTGGGTGTAAATGTACTGCCATCGTTAAAGGTTCAATTGCCATAGTAAACAGTAAAGGGGAAAGTGGACAGCCTTGTCGACATCCTCTATTGATTTTTATTGATTTTGAGATATTGCTGTTTGTTAGGATTTCTGCTGTAGCATTATTGTATATTATCTGGACCCATTTTATGAAATTATTTCCAAGTCCAAACCTTTGTAGGACTTCAAAAAGATAGGGCCATTCGACCCTATCAAAGGCCTTTTCGGCGTCCAATGATAGGAGAGCTGTATCCGGTGCTTCTTTATTGGAATAAATAATATTAAATAGTCTTCTTACATTATGGAAGCCTTGTCTTCCCATTATAAAGCCATTCTGATCTCGGTTAATAATATTTGGTAATATTTCTTGTAGTCGTTTTGCTAAAATTTTACAGATTATTTTAAGATCAGCATTTAATAGGCTTATTAGTCTCATGTTTTCACATTTATTAGGGGGTTTACCTGGTTTTGGCAACAGTATAATTAATGCATTATTCATGTATGATGGTAAATTACCATTTTGAAATGCTTCTAAAACCATTTCCAAAAGTGGTTTTATTAATTTATTCTTAAATTTTTTATAGAGGTCAACTGGAAGACCATCTGGTCCTGCTCTTTTTCCTGATTTCATATTATCAATGGCTTGCCCAACTTCTTCTTGACTAATTTTAGACTCCAGTATCTCCCTGTTTTCATTTGGAATACACAATATAGATAATCCACCCAAAAACCCATTTAGTTTTGTTAAGTCAGTTTCATTTTTTTGTATCATATAGTTTTTCATAATAATCTCTAAAGGCACTATTAATTTCTAAAGGATCTATAACTACCTGTCCATTACTTATAATACTGGTAACTGGTGTTTTAAATTCTAATTGTTTAATCTGCCATGCCAATAATTTTCCTGATTTTTCACCTTGTTCATAAAAAGTTTGCTTCAATCTTAGAAGACTCGAGGCAGCTCTATTCGCTGATTTTTTTTTATCATATTCAGCTCTCAGAATCAGTAATTTGTTCTCTAACTGTGGGTTACTTCCTGCATGCACCTTTTCTTGAAGAATTTTTATTTTACGTTCCAATTGGACTCTCTCCTCTTGAGTCTTCTTAGATTTTGAACCTGTATAAGATAAGATAAGCCTTTATTAGTCCCACAACGGGGAAATTCCAGGATTGCAACAGCACAGGGATAGCAACACTCAGAGCAACAATCAGAAGGCAAGAAAAAAAAAAAAAGAAAGCAAGTGCAGCTAATATACATATGTACATATTACTTTAAATATACAGTATATATATATATATATATATATATATATATATACACACAGACACACAGTGTAGAGATTGTAGCTGGATGGGATAAATATATGAGTATATAAACACACAGTACGGAGCATTGCAGCTAGATGGAATAAATATGTAAATATATAAACACAGTGCGGAGCAATGTAGCTAGATGGAATAATATGTAGATATATAAACACACAGTACGGAGCATTGCAGCTAGGTGGAAAAAATATGTAAATATATAAACACACAGTGCGGAGCAATGTAGCTAGATGGAATAATATGTAGATATATAAACACACAGTGCGGAGCATTGTAGCTAGATGGAATGAATATATAGCTATATAAATATAAACATAAACATAAACACACCCAGTGCGGAGCATTGTAGCTAGATGGAATAAATATGTAAATGTATAAACACACACAGTGCAGAGCATTGTTGCTCGATGGGATGAAACGACACAACCGTCTACTTAGTTATCCTACATGGTATGATTATGTGCCCATACATATTCTCACCCTCCGTAGCTACCGGTATTTTCCTAGTTGTATGCCGGAGGGGACCATTGTGTAAGTCTATTGCATCTTTTGCATTCAAAAAAAACTATTAGGTTGTTACGTCTTTTTGCTATCTCTGCGAGCAGCCCTGCTTAGGTTGTACAGTCTGACAGCCGTTGGTAGGAAGGACCTGCGAAACCTCTCGGTTGTGCACCTGGGATGTTGTAGTCTGCTGCTAAATGAGCTCCTCAGTGCATTCAGTATGTCCTGCATAGGGTGGAACTCGGACTCCAGCAGAGATGACAGTTTAGCCACCGTCCTTCTCTCTCCAATCTCCTCCACCGGATCAAGGCGCTGCCCCAGGACGGAGCTAGCTTTCTTGATCAGTTTGTTCAGTCTCTTCCTATCGGCTGCAGTAATGCCACTGCCCCAGCAGACCACTCCAAAAGTGATGGCTGATGCCACCACCGTGTCATAGAATGTCTTCAGCAGCGCCCCTTGTACACCAAAAGGCCTGAGTCTCCTCAGTAGGAACAGCCTGCGCTGTCCCTTCTTGTAGAGTGCGTCAGTATTGTGTGACCAGTCTAGTTTATTGTTCAGATGAACACCCAGGTACTTGTAGGATGTCACCATCTCAATGTCTGTTCCCTGTATATTTACTGGTGCTGTGAGGGGTTGTCCTTGCCTGCGGCAGTCCACCACCAGCTCCTTAGTTTTCCTCGCGTTGATCTGGAGGCAGTTCCGATGGCACCAGTCCACGAAGTCCTGGATAAGCCCTCTGTACTCAGCTTCATCTCCATTGGAGATGAGGCCAACGATCGCAGAGTCATCAGAGAACTTCTGTAGATGGCAGTGTGTTGTGTTGTGTGAGAAGTCCGCAGTATAAAGAGTGAACAGGAAGGGAGCCAACACCGTTCCCTGGGGGCCCCCGTGCTACTGATGATCATGTCGGCCACACAGTCCCGGGTTCTCACAAACTGAGGCCGGTTCGTGAGGTAGTCCAGGATCCATGATGACAGGTGCTGGTCCACCCCTGCGCGCAGCAGCTTGTCCTTCAGGATCATCGGTTGGATGGTGTTGAAAGCACTGGAGAAGTCAAAGAACATGATCTTCACCACATTCCCGGGCTTCTCGAGGTGGGACAGAGAACGGTGAAGGAGGAAGATCACCGCATCCTCCACCCCAATGCCATGCTGGTAGGAGAACTGGAGTGGATCCATCGCTGGTTCCACCAGAGGGCGGAGGTGAGCAAGGAGCAGTCTCTCCAGGGTCTTCATCAAGTGGGACGTCAAGGCCACCGGTCTTTAGCTGTTCAGGTCTTTGGGTTTTTGGTACAGGTACCACACAAGATGTTTTCCACAGCTGTGGTACCCTCCCCAGCTTCAGGCTCAAATTGAAGATGTAAGTCACAATCCCACACAGCTGGTCTGCACAGGACTTGAGGAGCTTTGCGCTGATGCCGTCCGGTCCTGACGCCTTCCTCGCCTTGATCTTCCTCAGCTCCGTCCTCACCTGGGTCCTGGTCAGGGTCAGGATGGGGGGCTGTGTGTTGGGAGTGGGAGGGTGTTGGTGGAGTGGGGAGTGGGCAGCAGGACTTGATGTCTTTACAGGCAGCAGTGGTTGTTGTGCAGTCAGGGGGGAGGGCGGTTGGTCAAACCTATTGAAAAACAAATTCAGATTGTTCGCCCACTCCCTGCCCCCCGTGGCCTGGGGGGAGGTATTCTGGAGCCCAGAGATGGTTTTGAGGTTTCTCCACACCCCGCTGATGTCGCTCTGTTGCAGCTTGTCCTCCATCTTCCTCCTGAAGCTGTCCTTGCCTTCTCTGATCTTTCTCCTCAGCTCCCTCTGAGGGAGGGATATAACTTAGGGGTATAACTCATAATATGCCCCCTAATAAAAGCTTTGAAAGCCTCCCACTTTATACATGCCGTTGTTTGTGTAGTATTAATATCAAAGAACTCATCTATCTGTTTTTCTATGTACTTAACAAATTCCTCATCCTGAAGCCATTTATGCTGAAAATGCCACCTACCTGGATCCTTTATCAGTTTCTTATCTACATATATTAGACAGCAGGGTGCATGATCAGAGATCACAATGTTATCATAGAAACAATTTTGAATCTTGGACCTTAATTCTGTAGAGATCAAAAAGTAGTCTATACGTGAGAATGTCTTATAGGTATTAGAATAACAAGAATAGGCTTTGACTTGTGGTTTCATTTCTTTCCATATATCTAGCAATCTCAATTCTTTCATAAAATGATTAATAGTCATCCTACATCCATTGTGCGTACAGTCCAGTCCTGTTGATCTGTCTATACTGGGATTCAATGTACAATTAAAATCCCCTGCTATTATATGTTGCCCTGTAAGTTATGATAAAGTAAGGAATAAATTATCAAAGAAGTTTTGATCATCAATATTGGGGCCATATAAGTTCACCAGATTTATATTTTCTAATAACAAAGATCCTTGGATGATTAGATATCTTCCAAATTTGTCTCCAATTACATTTTTCACTTGAAATTGGACTGTTTTGTGTATGAGAATCATAACTCCCCTAGCTCGGGATGAAAATGATGAGGTGAACACGTTACCTTGCCATCTTCTCCTAATTCTTTTTACATCCTCCTCTATTAGATGAGTTTCTTGTAAAAATACAATTTTTGAATCTATGTCTTTTATTTTATTCATAACTTGTTTAAGTTTTTTTAGATTTTGTAGACCTCTGCAATTCCATGAAGTTAAATTAAGATTAACGCTTTGATCTATGATCAATAAGGAGTTTGAGATTACCTTGCAATATGAACATGCTCATACAGAGAAGCAAAAACATGGATGATAGAACATTCATCCTACAAACCAAACAAAAACAAAAACAAATTCCCCTTCCCCACATTCGTGGTGACCCCCCCAAAATCAAAAAAATTCCATCTCCCGTTATAGCTAGTGACTGTTCCTCAACTGCGTGTCACGACTCGCCGCTCATCATCCGCCTCAGCTGCGCGCACACCTGCGCCTCTTCAGCCATGGGCTATTTAGCCCACGCAGCCCTGTGCAGCAGTCTGGAGCCGTCTGTTCGCATCGGCACTCTCTCCCAGCTGGATCGTCTCTCCACGTCAGCTGAACTACGCTTCCACGTAAGCATCATTCCCCTTACCTCTTTGCAAGTCTTCTCCCCTGTGCACAGGTGGATTCCTTGGCGGCGGATAACCCCGTCATCGCCATCCCTCCCTCTTCGTCGTCACTGGCTCAGCAGGACGCTGTCTCCCGGGCTTCTCCCTTGGCCAACGCCAGCCACCTGTCACCTACAAGTAAGCAGCACATCACTCATTGTACCTGTCTTGGTGTGGTGCCCTTTACCCTTGTCCTCTGCTCTCTCCATAGGGTTGCCTGGCTGAACGGCGTACTGCTCTGTTTCCTATGCATCTGCGTTCACCCGCATCACATACCCATACCTCATACATCCATCCATACATACCTGCTTGTTGAATAAAGCTATTGAATCTTCCCTGAGCCTGCGTGCGTGTTTCCTGAGCTGGACATTATGTCAGTACGGCTCCAGCAGAGCAGCTCAGCAGACAGTGGGCTCGCACGCCGCCTCTCCACCCTCGAGGCTCAGGTGGATTTAATAGCCCACCAACAGCAGGTAATTTTGAATCAATTAACAAACATTACTCACCGGTTAGACCGTGTGGACCCCCAGCAGGTGTTCCCTCCTGCTCGTCAGAGAGGAGCAGCTCCGGCCGCTTCCGTGGCTGGCCAGCCTGCCGCGGGAACGCCAACCCGACTCACGCCGATTCCAACCCCCGCCCGCTTCAACGGTAAGCTCGGCGAAGCCCGGGGGTTCATTTTGCAGTGCGAGTCGGTGTTTCTGCGTGTTCCCGGGGATTTTCCCTCAGACCATAGCCAAATTGGTTACATGGCTAATCTCCTGGAGGGGCGAGCGCTAGCTTGGGCTTACGCCGTCATGTCGAAGCCCAGCTACGCAAACCTCTCCTACGACCAGTTCGTGCGGAGTTTCCTCGAGGTCTTCGATCATTCCCAGCGTGATAGCGTCCTCTCTGACCGGCTCCTTGGTCTCCAACAGGGAGGCCGATCAGCGGCGGATTACGCTGTTGACTTCCGGGTCGCAGCGGAGGAGGTAGGCTGGGGTGAGGCGTCACTCTGTAGCATCTTCCTCCGCAGCCTCAACTCCGGTCTGCGGGATGAGTTGGCCATCCGAGATCTTCCGGAACAGCTGTCGGAGCTAATCTCCCTGACTATTAGCTTAGACAACAGGCTGCGTGAATGGACCGCCGAGCGGAAGTCAGCTGGCCACTCGCGTGTAGGTTCCGTCCGCACGCCCCAGTCTCGCCCCCTGGCGTTACCCGCTCCAGAGCCCTCCGAGGAGTCGGAGGCAATGGTAGTTGGCCGGTCAAGGCTCCCCCTAGCAGAGAGACAGCGCCGTCGGGAGCTGGGCCTCTGCATGTATTGCGGAGGCGATCAGCATACCGTGGAGCACTGTCCGGAGAAGCCAAACCGGGAGGTCCGCAAGTCATGGTAGGAGGCCTCGCAGACTCTAACCGGTCAAATCCCCTCACAAGTTTGTCGCTGCCCATACGATTCTGTCACAATCCCACAGGGCACCTCACACACGCACTGGTGGACTCAGGAGCAGAGCAAAGTTTCATTTCTAAGAGCCTGGCAACCCAATTGGGCATACCCTGCCACCCTCTGGCCGCTCCTCTCAGTCTGATCACCCTCTCCTGTGCGCCCCTTGGGCAAGTGACTCATCGCACCCAGCCGATCCCCGTAATTATCTCTGGTAATCACCGGGAGGATCTCACCCTGTATGTCCTTCCCTCTTCAGTGTCACCTGTCATCTCAGGCTACCCCTGGTTGCGCCTGCACAACCCAGTGCTGGATTGGCAGACAGGAAGAATTGCTGCCTGGAGCTCCTTTTGCATGAGCACCTGCCTCCAGTCCGCAGCGTGCGCCCTGTCCTCTCCACCTCCTGCCTCGGACGCCGCACCTCCGGATCTCACCCTGGTGCCCCCGGAGTCCCATGACCTGGGTCTCGTGTTCAGTAAGTCCAGGGCGATGTCTCTTCCTCCTCACCGGCCCTATGACTGCGCCATCAACATCCGCCCCGGGGCCCCCTTGCCATCCGGGCACCTTTACAGCCTGTCAGCGCCGGAACGGGAGGCCATGGACAGTTACATCAAGGAGTCACTCGGCGCAGGTATCATCCGCCCTTCCTCGTCCCCGCTTGGCGCAGGGTTTTTCTTCGTCTCGAAGAAAGATGGTTCCCTTCGCCCCTGTATAGACTTTCGGGCGCTAAATGACATCACAGAGAAGGACCGCTACACCCTGCCACTGATGGACACCGCCTTCCACTCCCTCCAGGGGGCGACCTGGTTCACTAAGTTGGATCTACGCAGTGCTTATCACCTCGTCCGGATCCGGGAGGGGGATGAGTGGAAGACGGCCTTTCGGATGCCTAGTGGTCACTTCGAGTATCTGGTAATGCCGTTTGGGCTGACCAAAGCCCCAGCCATTTTTCAACGCCTCATAAATGACGTCCTACGTGATTTCCTGGGCCTCTTTGTGTTCGTCTACCTGGATGATATTCTCATCTTCTCCAGGTCACGGGAGGAACACCAGGCCCACGTGAGGCGGGTCCTACAGCGGCTGCTAGAGAACAGGCTGTATGTTAAGGCCGAAAAATGCGAGTTTTACGGAAAGACCACCTCCTTCCTAGGGTTCGTAATCTCGCACAATCAAGTCCTTCCCGACCCCGCGAAGGTTAAGGTGGTGGTCGAGTGGCCCACGCTGACCTCCAGAAAGCAGGTGCAGCAGTTCATTGGTTTTGCCAATTTTTATCGCCGCTTTGTCCCCAACTTCGGTGCCATTGTTGCCCCTTTGACCCGCCTCACTTCTCCCAAGACTCCCTTTCGGTGGAAGGAAGAGGTTGCAGCGGCTTTCGAGGCGTTGAAGACGGAGTTCGCTTCCTCCCGGGTCCTGACCCAGGTCGACCCCGCGCTGCAGTGCCTGGTCGAAGTTGACGCGTCTGATACGGGAGTGGGGGCAGTGCTTTCCCAACGATCGCCCACCGATGGGGTCGGGCGACCCTGCGCCTTCTTCTCACGGTGCCTGTCTCCAGCTGAGCGCAATTACGACGTCGGGGACAGGGAGCTGCTTGCCATCAAGCTCGCGCTGCAGGAGTGGCGCCACTGGTTGGAGGGGGCTGCCCAGCCGTTCGTTGTGTTAACGGACCATAAGAACTTGGAATATTTAAGATCTGCCAGACGACTGAACTCCCGCCAGGCGCGCTGGTCCTTGTTCTTCGCCCGGTTCTGTTTCACTATCACCTACTGCCCTGGTTCTAAAAATGGCCTGCCCGATGCCCTTTCCAGGCAGTTTGCCCCTGAGACCCCGGAGGAGCCGGATCATACCATCCTGCCCAGCTCATGCGTCGTGGGGGCGATTTCCTGGTCCATCAGGGACAAGGTCCGGAGGGTACAGGAGACCGAACCGGATCTGGCGGCGGACCGGAAGGGAAGCTCTTTGTTCCATCGACTGTCCGGGGGGAGGTCATTCATTGGGTTCACACCTCCAAACTCGCCTGTCACCCTGGCGTCTCCCGGCTAGTGGATCTTCTCCAGCGTTCCTTTTGGTGGCCGGGTCTCCAGAAGGACATCGCCAACTACGTCCGGGCGTGCCCCGTGTGTGCCACCAGCAAGTCTGCTAATTCTCCTCCCGCGGGTCTGCTCCAGCCCCTGTCAGTCCCGGGCAGGCCCTGGTCTCACATAGCCCTCGACTTCGTTACTGGTCTCCCGGTCTCTAACACCTACAACGCCGTGCTGACCATCGTGGATCGGTTCTCCAAGGCTGCCCACTTCGTGCCGCTCTGGGGTCTCCCTACGGCGCGGGAGACGGCAGATCTTCTGGTTCAGCACGTAGTCAGGCTGCATGGGATACCGGTGAACGTCGTCTCTGATCGGGGGCCCCAATTTGTCTCTGAGGTATGGAGGTGTTTCTGCAACGCTCTGGGGGCTACGGTGAGCCTCTCCTCCAGTCACCACCCGCAGTCCAACGGGCAGTGTGAGCGTGCCAACCAAGAACTGGAAGCTGCCCTACGCTGCGTCACCTCCTCCAACCCGTTGTCCTGGAGCGCGCACCTGGCCTGGGTGGAATATGCCCACAACACGGCACGGTCTTCTGCCACGGGGATGTCCCCCTTTAAGGCGTCCTTTGGGTACGACCCACCTTTGTTCCCTGAGCAGGAGGGCGAGTTGGCCGTTCCCTCCATCCGGGCGCACCTAAGACGCTGTCGGAGTCTGTGGACCAGAGCGTGTGTTGCGCTATTACGCACGCCGGCGCGCAACAGCTCGACGGCGAACCACCGCAGGAGACCGGCCACTGCCTACCAGGTGGGCCAACGAGTCTGGTTGTCCTCACACGACGTTAACCTCAAGGCTGAGAAGAGGAAGCTGGCCCCACACTTCATTGGCCCTTTCACCATCTCTAAAATTGTCAACCCGGTGGCTGTGCGTTTGGCCCTCCCCCCCTCCCTCCGTATATGTCCCACCTTCCACGTTTCGAAAATCAAGCCCGTGGTCTCCGATCCACTCTGTCCTCCGCCCAAGGCGCCGCCCGCACCTCTGATGATCGATGGCCATCCGGCCTGGAGAGTCGCCTCCATCATGGACTCCCGGCGCCGAGGTCGCAGGCTGCAGTACTTGGTGGACTGGGAGGGATTCGGTCCTGAGTGGAGGTCCTGGGTGCGCTCTTCCTTGGTGTTGGACAGGAGTCTCATTACGGAGTTCCACCGGGCGCACCCGAACAAGCCAGCACCAGGAGGCGCTGCTGGGGGGGGAAGGGGGAGTACTGTCACGACTCGCCACTCATCATCCGCCTCAGCTGCGCGCACACCTGCGCCTCGTCAGCCATGGGCTATTTAGCCCACGCAGCCCTGTGCAGCGGTCTGGAGCCGTCTGTTCGCATCGGCACTCTCTCCCAGCTGGATCGTCTCTCCACGTCAGCTGAACTACGCTTCCACGTAAGCATCATTCCCCTTACCTCTTTGCAAGTCTTCTCCCCTGTGCACAGGTGGATTCCTTGGCGGCGGATAACCCCGTCATTGCCATCCCTCCCTCTTCGTCGTCACTGGCTCAGCAGGACGCTGTCTCCCGGGTTTCTCCCCTGGCCAATGCCAGCCACCCGTCACCTACAAGTAAGCAGCACATCGCTCATTGTACCTGTCTTGGTGTGGTGCCCTTTACCCTTGTCCTCTGCTCTCTCCATAGGGTTGCCTGGCTGAACGGCGTACTGCTCTGTTTCCTGTGCATCTGCGTTCACCCGCATCACATACCCATACCTCATACATCCATCCATACATACCTGCTTGTTGAATAAAGCTATTGAATCTTCCCTGAGCCTGCGTGCGTGTTTCCTGAGCCGGACATTATGTCACTGCAAGGATCAGTCAAACCACTCTCTCTTTCTCCTCTCAATCACCCTGACTCTACTATTTTTATGACATAACATTAACTCTCTTCTGTAGTTTTTTCAACATAACTTCAAAGTTTTATAGCAACTTTGTACATCATAGCCGTTTTTTTTAAATACAGTCTGTATTTTGTAGACATGTTATATGTTTCAGAGCCTATCCCAGTATCTTTGGACAAGAGGCAGGGTACACCCTGGACAGATCACCAGTCCATCCCAGGGCCAACAATAACTTTTTCCCCAAGTGTTTTTATTATTCTTAAGGTATGAAAAAAATAATTCAACTTCATTTTTTTTCAACACACATTTTTCAAAGAGATGGTGACATGTCCACTAGAGCAGACGACATGCGTTTTTAACTTTTAACTGATGCAATGTTTTTAACAAAACACTGAATAAAATAAAATTCTGTGAACACTATGAAATAGTTAATGTTTCTAATGTTTAATTATTGTGTTCATATTGTGACGTTGTGAGGGTTCACACAAGAAAGGAGAGATGACTGATGAACAGGCTTTATTTTATATACACCCACTCAACACAGACAGGAGGGGAGGTCATTCACACAGACCCCCGCCTCACTGAGGGTGACACAAACACATGATCAGTCACTGCTCTAACTGGTCTTTATAATGTAGGAATATGTGAATTAATAATTATGATCAGGTATAAAAATTACTTAATTTATATTAATGTATTGGAATCTGAGATCAAATCTCGTTTCGTATACACCAGAAAAGTTAATAACACTTGTGGGGCACCAGCTTCTATCTTTAAGAAGCAATTTTAAATTTAATTTCACTTTATACCTGTTTAATCACTCAATAATTTAATTACTAATCAGTCTCAAAAATTTCTGTGAATTCGATACTGGGGCTTGAACCAGACTCAGAATGAAATGAATTCTCCACAACTTCTCTCATTTTCATGGTTAACAGAAATTGCAGTAATTTCATTAATCATAAAATCAATCTTGTAAATGATAGATTAACAATGTCAATATTTTCGGAACCAGGGTTAAACTGAGAAACGAATTTCGATCAGTTTGAGTTAACAGACTATGGAAACAACGTAAATTTATGGAGAAAGTTCACTAATTATATGAAAAGTTCTGGATTAATCTTAAGAAAATAAAAACGGAATTTTAATGAAAAGAGGAGTTATGTTAATGGCTTCTTAATTTGCATCTGATTAGATATCAAATTATTATCGAACCTCAGAAGTTTAATTCAGCAGATGGATAGAGAAAAGTGCAGCTCACGTGTTTTTCCTCGGTGATTTGAAGTTGTGTTCTTTCGTCATCCTCATGAAGCTTTCGATGTGTTGGATCAGTGCCAAAACCCAGAATATTTGTCCAGCAAATATTCTTTGACGATGGATGAGATTGGTATGTTTGATCCCAATGGCTGCAATCCTGCAGAAGCACGCTGATTCCTTCAGCTGCACACGATCGTGGGGAGCTGCGTCTTCTCAGAGGCCTTCGATAATAATTAAATATATCTAAATATATCTAATCTGATCTCAAATTAAAAGTTTCGGACTTTAGATAAAATAGCTTCTGGTGTGGGATTGGTCAATAAAAAAAATATAAAAATAAAGTCAAAGATTAAAGCTTACATTAAAATTAAAAACGGTGGTTTTACAGAAAGTTTAACAAGGAAAAAGTGATAGGTAAGAATTGGAGTTTCACTCCGGATAAAGAATTTTGTGCTCAAAAGGTAAGAATTCCTAGACATTTAAGAGAAAAGAAAAAAACATTAAAATACAAAGTTATAGAACACCAAAATTACGAGTTATCTGCTCTGTGATTGTCGAAGAGAAACACATGGAAGAAGACTCCTTTGTTCGGAAAGTCTTTTGTTCTCCAGAAAGTTCTCTCTGCTGTGGACAATGGACGAAGTGTCGAAGGGAAAGGAAAAGAGAGAAGAGCGAAGAGATCTGACATCTGAAAGGCAAAGGCGACAAGAGAGTCTATGGCCTTTTATCTGTGTAGAGTTTTCGTGGGGCTCCGTGATTGACAGGAACTCCAGCCAATAAGCTTCCTTCATGGGTGGGCTTTATGAACTTTAGTCCAATAAACCAACAGTCTTTTCTGGAGCAAACACAGAGCTGTTGTCATGCAGAGATTGGCTGCTGAGTCACATGATTTTAGAGGCAAATCTCATTACAGTACTGAGATATGCTTTTATACCCTTATGTATAAACTAATCTAACCTTAGTGATTAATGTAACTTATAAGCAGTGCTTCTAAATTAACATGCAGGAATAAACATTCATTAAACCTTTTTAACATGCATATGTATAAAATCATGGATTATACATTTCAAACATATTATTGATTTTCCACATTAAAAACATCAGAGTCCATTTACTTTTCATAGTCCTGGAAAAGAAGAGAAGGTTTAGAATTGAGTTTGTAATAATGTACTTTAAAGTTCACTGGTTAAATCCAGCATGCCCCAGAGTTTAAGGAAAATTAATGGTGGATCTGTGGGCCATGAGGGCTTTCCAGGTCTGTATGTTTATGGGGCCATAAAAAGTCACAGCAGGAATGCATTAGGCTGAATTCTTTAGACTGGTTTTAACAAAGGAATGGCGAGTTCAGCTGTGGCCTGGGGAAAAAGATCAGTTCTTGACTGTCCTTCTCCTGGGTGAAACAAAATGTCTTTAAGCAGAAGAATAATTATTGCTGAGCCAAAGTGAGATGATGTTACAATAACACTGCTGTGTCATTA
This sequence comes from Pholidichthys leucotaenia, assembly GCA_020510985.1. NCBI lineage: Eukaryota > Metazoa > Chordata > Actinopteri > Cichliformes > Pholidichthyidae > Pholidichthys > Pholidichthys leucotaenia. Next base: position 118,717,134 of record CM035848.1, on the reverse strand, counting down.
TAACGCAGCCACAATGACTTACAGCAGGGTGGTGGAGTGGTTAGCACTGCAGCAGCACAGCAACTCACGCTTGGCCGGGGGATCCTGGGTTCGATCCCAGCCCCCAACCAGCAGTGACCCGTGTGGAGTTTGCATGTTCTCCCCGTGTCTGCGTGGGTTTACTCCGGGATTTCTCCGGTTTCCTCCCACATGCCAAAAACATGCAAGTTAGGTTAATTGGCATCAAACAGGGGATTCTAAATTGTCCTTAGGTATGACTGAGAGTGAATGGTTGTCTGTATCTCTGTGTTGGCTCTGCAATGGACTGGCAATCTGTCCAGGGTGTCCAAAGATGCTGGGATAGGCTCCAGCACCCCCCCCCCCCCCGACCGGAAAAGGATTAAGCGGAAGAAGATGAATGAATGAATGAATGAATGAATAATGACACAGCAATAACACTTAGAACACACAAATAATAACACTCTTTGAATCCTCCGTGGCCAAAGGATGCCGGGAGAATCCCCGCCCCCTTAACACAGCCCCAATGTTACACTGTTCACCTCTGGACTGGTTTCTGTCACCAGAATAATAAAAGTCCAGCTCAAAAGTCCAACACAAATCCGCCCAGGTGTCGAGGCGGCTGCCGTTGTCGGCGACCAGTACATACAGGCCCACTAGTGTCCATCTGTGCCTTGGTCAGAGTATCTGGTCGGGATGAAGGCCCTGGCTTGATCCCAGGGCCTGCGCTTGATCACCCGCAGGGCAGATGGCTGGTACGGGGTGAGACAGTCACGGTGCAGTACCATGACCCTCATTTCTGCAGCCTCACCCTGTACACCACATCCAACAGTCGCTGTAGGACCTCGCACGGTCCCGACCAATGGCTCGCTAGTTTTGGTGACAGTCCCCTTTTTCGCTCCGGGCAGAAAACCCAGACTCGATCTCCTGGTGCAAAGTCCCTCCCCTGGCAGCGGGAGTCATATGCCCGCTGCTGCCAGCTCCCCGCTGCTGCCAGGGCCTCCCGAGCCAGTCCGTGCACCGTGTGGAAATGTTCCTTCAAGCAAAACAAATAATCCAACCTCGGTTTGCCCTCCATCTCCGGGTGTGGGGGGGGGGGGCACCAAATCCACCGGTGTGCACAGCTCGCGTCCAAACATCAGCGCTGCAGGAGTCCACAGAGCAAAGGGCAGATGCAGGTCCCAGTCTCGCTGTCACTGGTCCACTAGGACAGCAAGCTGGGTGGTAAGGGTCTGGTTGAACCGTTCGACCAGGCCATCGTTCTGTGGATGCAGCGGGGTGGTCTGGGTCTTCCGGATGTCCAGTTGCCTGCAGACCTCCCCAAAGACCTCTGCCTCAAAGTTCCAACACTGATCACTGTGCAGCTCCTCTGGTGCGCCGAACCGACAAAACATCTCGTCCACCAGTTTTGATGCTGTGGTGGTGGCGCTCTGATCAGGGACCGCGTAAACCTCTGGCCATTTGGAGAAGTAATCCATTGCGACCAGCACATAGCGGTTCCCCCGGTCCGTGGTCGGGAAAGGGCTCAGAATGTCCACTCCTATCTGCTCCATCGGTGCTCCCACCCGGTACTGCTGCAAGGGGGCATGGGATCAACTGATTCGGCTCCTTCTGAGCCGTGCAGGTGTCGCAGCGATGGATGTGGAGCTCTACATCCTGGTGACATCCGGGCGAGTAGAACCGGGCCCGAAGATGCTGCAGAGTCTTCGTCACCTTGAAGTGGCCCGCCCCACCGCCACGTGGACAAACTGGAGTACGTTGGGCTGGAGCCGCCGGGGAGCCAGCAGCTGCCAAACATGATGCTGCCCAGCTGGAGTCTGCCACTACCAATACACAACGCCCTCGTGACAGTGGAGATTGGCCCACTGGGAGTGTAGGGCCTTGGTCTCTGGGTCCAGCGCAGACATAGCCTCCCAGGTGGGCCACTGGCCTGCGTCCAGCCACTGCCAAACCTGGGAAATGACCGATCTCTGCCCTGCTCGCTCTGCAGCTGCTGTGCGCCGAGGGCCTCTGTGACATCATTGCTGGGGAGAGCTGACTGATTATCCAAGGAGGAGCTGTGCGCTGCTGTGTTATTCCTGCTAACAGCGGTCTGGAGAGCAACAGCCCGTGGGACGGCTTGGTCTCGATCCTCTACCCGCTGGCAGTGCCAACAGTCCTCCGCAGCATAGGGACGCCGAGACAGCACGTCAGCGTTGGCATGGAGGCGGCCTGCCCAATGCACAATCAGAAAATCATAATCCTGCAGTGCCTCCAGCCATCTCACCAACTGTCCATCCGGCTCTTTAAAGGTCAGCAGCCAGGTCAGGGAAACATGATCTGTCCTGAGCTGGAACCTCCCCCGTACACATATGGGCGAAAATGGCGAAGCCCCTGGATGACAGCCAACAGCTCTCTGCGAGTAACGCAATAATTCCTTTCAGCTCTGCTGAGAGTGCAGCTGAAAAAAGCAACTGCCTGCTCTCCGTGTTCTCCCTCCTGGGATAACACCGTCCCAATGCCCTGGTTGCTGGCGTCCGTGTCCACGATGAAAGGGCGGTTCGGGTCGGGATACTGCAGGATGGGGGCTCCAATGAGCGCTGAGCAAAGCCGGGAAAATGCAGCAGCACAGCTTTCACTCCACTGAAACGCACGGCCCTTCTGTGTCAGCTGATGCAGCGGGCTGGCGATGGTGGCGAAGTCTTTCACAAATCTCCTATAATAGGAGGCCAGTCCGAGAAAACTCCGTAGCTCTCCCACATCCCTGGCCAGTTTTTCACTGCTGCCACTTTCTCTGGATCGGTGGCAACTCCCGCTGCACTGATGACACGGCCCAGGAAGGTGGTCTCCCGCCAAAATAGGTGGCATTTCAGCAGGTGTAGCCACAGCCCAGCCTGTCGGATGGCATCCAATACTTCCCGGAGGTTGGACAGGACACCGTCAAAGTCAGCTGCGTAAACCAGCAGGTCACCCAGATAAACAATGCAGCAGCTCCGGGGCACGTGAGCCAACACTCGCTCCATCAGACATTCAACGGTGGCTGGGGCATTGCAAAGTCCACATGGCATCACCTTGAACTGATACAGTCCCTGCCCGATGGAGAAGGCTGTTTTTTGGCGGACCTCAGGTGACAGCTCTACCAATAGCCACTGCGAAGGTCCAGCGAGCTGAACCAGCTGGAGCCAGTGATATAATCCAGAGTGTCATCCATGCGGGGCAGGGGATAGGAATCCTTGCAGGTAACGTCATTCAGGCACCAGTAATCCACACAGAACCGCCACGAACCATCCTTCTTCCTAACCAGAACCACCGGCACCACCCAGGGGCTGCTGGAGGGCTCAATAACATCTGCCTCCAGCATTTCCCATATTTTTTGTTCTGCCGCCACCCGCCTTGAAAAAGGCAGACAGCGGGGGCGGAGCCGGATCGGCCTGGTCTCGCTAGTGTCGATCCCGTGCTGCACCAAGCTGGTTTGGGTGCACTCCTCATCCTTGGCAGCGAAGATGTCCATGTAGCAGTTCAACAGCTCCGGCAGCTGGCGTCTCTGTCCCAATTCCAGTTCGCTGCAGCTCTGCTGAAACAATTCCTCAACCGCCTGCTGCATTTCTGCTGACACCTTGACCCGCTCCACTGTGGCCCTCCCCCTTGCTGTCTCTATCAGTGGTTGCGCTCCCTCTGCTCGTGCTGGTGGCGCCGTTGTGTTCAGTTCTTGTGGTGACCCGCCCAGTTCGGTCTATCCCATCGGCCCCTCAATCACGCGGGCCGCCGGGTTCCCCCTCTGAGTCCCGCTGCAGAGCGTGATGATCCAAGCCCCCGGCAGGAGGGATGATCTGGCGGTGTCAATTTTTGCACTCCATGCTGCGAGCAGATCGAGTCCAATAATGCAGGGATCTTGAATGTCAGCCAGCCAGAATGGGTGGTTTGTGTTCTGGCCGGCCACCCCCACCACAAGAACTTGCCCCCCTCCCAGTCTGGCGCGCTCACCGGTGGCTGTGGTGACGCAGCACCCTGTGGGTTCCCACCCCTGCGGTTCTGCCTCGTCCGTACCTGGCAGCACTCCGGGTCGGACCAGGGAGATGGTAGAACCGGTGTCGATCAGGGCCCGGATCAGCGTGTTGTCCAGGCTGCACTGTAGGTACATCCCTGGCGAGTGTCCAATTCGGCCCACACATGGTGACAGTTCATCAGGGAAAATTTCTGTGGGAGGCGGCAGGTCCCCGTCCATGCCACCTCGCTCTAGTTTAACATTGGCGAGGGGCCGGTTTGTCGCGGGGGTAGGTGCTGGGCAGTACCGCGCGATGTGACCTGGCTCCCTGCAGCGAAAGCACCCTTCCTCGCGCCGCTGTGGCCGTCTTCTCCTTGGCCGCGCCGCTGTGGTCTGGCGCAGTTCCTCCTCCTCCTCTTCGCTCTCAGCCGTGGCCTGGAAGGCTCTCTGCCTTGGTGCCGACGCATCAGCTGCACAATCCATTAGCGGTTCCACCCACTCCGCTTCTGCCACAGCCGTCTCCCAGCTGCTCACGGCGTGAATCTGGATGTGGCTCTGGAGCTGGGCCAGGTGGAGCCCCTGGATGAAGTTTCGGAGGGTGAGCTTCTCCACTGCCCCCAGCTCAAAATCCGGGTGGCTACGCCGTGTCAGCAGCCGTATGTCCGCAGCCGTATGTCCACTGCGTAGGCTCCCAGCCTCTCTCAGCTGCCTCGCCGGTGGTTGGCCAGCTGTTCCTGGGCGTGCTCAGCGTTGGCCGCTCTCCCAAACTGCCTCCAGAGCACTCCTTGTAGCGCTGGCCAGCTGCGACGTTCCTCGGGCCAGAGATCGGACAGCGTGCAGAGAGCCCTTCCCTCCATGGCCAGCGCGACCTGCACAGCGGTCTCTTCAGGTGGCCAGCCATTCAACGCAGCAGCCAGCTCGACCTGGACCAGATAGTCGTCCAGCAGGGTTTCACCGTTAAAGCAGGGAAGTTTGGCCCGCTGGCGGATGGGTGGAACGGTCTCCTCTTGGTCGATCTCCGCCCCTGGTCGCAGTGGAATCGCCGGCCTGTCCTGCCCTGAAAAGGGCGGGAAGTGGGGCTGATCTGCTCTGCTTGGCCCGTCCTGCCTTGAGAAAGGCAGAAGGCGGTGTACGCTGGTCCCATTGGGTCCACTGCTCCATTCATCCCGGCGAGCAACTCCGGGGGTTGGTGTATCAGCTCTGTCGTCCATTCCCAGCTGAGTGATGAACTGCTCCAGCTGCTGGATCTCTGCTCTGATTCTGGCTTCCATCTGCTCCATATCCCACTCCTGACACCAGTGTGACGTTGTGACAGTTTACACAAGAAAGGAGAGATGACTGTGACGAACGGGCTTTATTTTATACACACCCACTCAACACAGACAGGAGGGGAGGTCATTCACACAGACCCTCGCCTCACTGAGGGTGACACAAACACATGATCAGTCACTGCTCTAACTGGTCTTTATAACACTGCTGTGTCATTATAACGCAGTCATAATGACACAGCAACAACACTTAGAACACACGAATAATAACACTCTTTGAATCCTCCGAGGCCAAAGAAGAAAGAATCTCCGCCCCCTTAACACAGCCCCAACGTTACAATATACTTTAGGATGATTTCTTTGGGATGTACTGCTTGAGAGACAGGTGTCCCTTTAACAGAATGACCTGTTCATCAATTGATTGAAATTCTTCAGGATCAGCTGCTGAACGGAAGGTTTTCTCAAATGCATCCAGCACTGGTCTGATTTTGAAGAGCTTATCAGCATTTCCTGGCTCCTGTGAATAATTAACAATAAAGTTAACTTATTTCCGAATCTGCTCAAATCTGTTTAGTGACATGGAATTTGGTGTCAAATTCAGACAAAGCTCTTCCTCTGATGGCCAGTACATTCTTGAGCTTGGGTATCTGAGGTATGACATGACCAAATTAATCCCTAGAAATTTCTTCTGTGACCTCGTCACTGACTGCAGGCACACAAACACTCATACAGACGGCTATGGGCATACTCACTTACACTCAATTATGTACCGTTGGTGATTTGCTAGCTTAAGCGGCACACACACATACACGCACACACCTGCCATACATTTTCTCATTTACTTCTCTGTTTGTAAAGTATCTTAAAATATCTAACGTTTATCTTTTTTTGTTTCCCTTACCTGTTTTGTGGCACAGCCAGGGGTGCACACTTGGTTGTTCTGCTTCACTGGAAAACATACACTCTTATTTCCATACCATACAAACTCCTTTTTTGTGTGTGTGTTCCAGTGCCTGTCCGCTTAGCTGCCTCCATGCACGATTCAGACGTCAAATGAGTTAAACAGATGGAATCAGCTGAGTAGATTAAGTTTTAGCACCTTGGGGGAGCCAGATTATTTAGCATCTCAGACAAGAGACAGTGGATAAGCATGGGAGAACAATGATCAGGAGGTTCCTGGCGAGATAGCAGGAAGGAGTCAGGGACGAAGGGGGTTGAATGCAGTGTGATGCAAATGTCATGTTGTGTGTGGAGAAATGCCATGAGACTGAAGAGGAGAGTGCCTGCTGAAATGTTCAGTCTGTTCTGTGCTAGAGAGATGTGAAGTGTGTAATAAACTGTGTGCCATGAGCCCGACTCTTATTTCACCCACCCCACACTGGTGACCCAAGACGTATTATGGAACACAAGGCAAGATCCCCGGAGCCGGCCCGGTCAGGAAGCTATAGCGAGGCGGCAGCCATCCCACAGACAGCCCGGACTGGAACCTTCAGCCACGCGTGTGCGGTTTCAGTCAAGCTACCGGATTTCTGGCAGCACAACCCGCGCTCTTGGTTCCACCTCACCGAGGCCCAGTTCGCCCTCCGGGGAGTAACGGCAGACGACACCAGATTCTACCATGTGGTCGCAGCGCTGGACGCCCGCACAGCTCAGCAGGTAGCGAGCCTGCTCGATCAGCCACCAGCCAGCAGCAAATATGAGGCGCTCAAGGCTGCGCTCATCCAGCACTACATGCTCTCGGACTGTGAGAGAGCGGAGAGGCTCCTGACGCGGACCGAGGTAGGAGATGGTTCCGCCGTAGACCTGATTGAGAAGATGCTGGCGTTAATGGGCACGGACGACGGGCACTTTCTGTTTGCCCACCTCTTCCTCCAAAACCTTCCGACAGTGGCGAGAGCGGTTCTGGCCAATTCACCGTTGCTGGCCGCGCGCGACTACCGTGCGCTAGCCCAGGAGGCAGACCAGATCATCCTCACCACCAGGGCGATCACAGTCAACGCGGCAGCGGCGGAGCCCAACAAGACGACCAGAGGAGGCGAGGAGCCACTGACGGTAGCAGCAGCGGGGGCCAAGGAGCGCCAGAGAGACACGCTCTGTTTCTACCACCGCCGCTTCGGAGAGAAGGCACGCAGATGTGCGCCACCATGCCAATTCAAGCACTTGGGAAACGCCAAGGCCGGTGGTCGTTAGCAGCTGCGACCCTCAGTGAAGAGAACAAGCTGCTCTACTTGACAGATGCACGCTCAGGGAGGCATTCCCTCGTGGACACCGGAGCCCAGAAGAGTTTCATCCTGCCGACCTACGCTGACTGGCTGGCAGGACCTAGCGGCCCCGAGATGTTGGCAGCAAATGGCTCAGATATTAAGACCTTTGGTGAGAGGACTCTGCTCTTATCTCTACATATATCTCTATATGAGTGGACTTTTGTCATAGCAGCACTGAATTACCATATCCTGGGGGCTGATTTTCTGTGTGCACATGGTTTACTGGTTGATGTTGCTAACAGGCGCCTGGTTAATGCACTGTCCTTTGACTCTCTCCCCTGTATAGCTCGAGTGACCCAGCCAACAGCACAAGCCAACGTCACAGCTACAGACGGTGAGTTCCACACACTGCTCACTCAGTTCCTAGCACTCACAGTCCCAATGTTTTCCATCGCTAAACACGGGGTGGAGCACTTTATCACCACCACCGGGCCACCCGTTTTTGCAAGACCTCGGGGCTTGGACGCAGCTAAACTGGCCATAGCGTGCGAGGAGTTCGCCAACCTGGAAAGGTTGGGCATCATCAGGCGCTCAAACAGCCCATGGGCATCCCCGCTACACACAGTCCCTAAGGCTGAGGGCTCGTGGCGACCATGCAGGGATTTCCGCAGGTTGAACAACGCCACAGCGCACGACCGCTACCCAATTCCCCACATACAGGATTTTTCCGTTCACCTTGCCGGAGCACGCATTTTTTCCAAAATAGACCTGGTCCGCGGTTACCACCAAGTCCCAGTGTGCGCTGAGGACATACCAAAAACAGCGGTAAATAACCCCGTTCGGTCTATTCGAGTTCCTGCGCATGCCATTCGGGTTAAAAGGAGCAGCACAGACGTTCCAGCACATGATGGATGCAGTGCTGCGCGAACTCCCGTTTGTGTTTTCTCTACCTGGACGATATCCTGGTAGCCAGTGCGTCCGAAGACGAACACGAAACCCACCTCACGACGGTTTTCCGGAGGTTGGAGGAGCACGGGTTAATAATCAACCCGGTGAAATGCCAGTTCAGCATGACGGAGATTGATTTTTTGGGGCACTGCGTCTCTCCGGAAGGAGCGATCCCGCTGCCTGACAAAGTGCGCGCCGTGGCGGATTTTCCCCGGCCTCAGACAGTCAGGGCGCTGAAGGAATTTTTGGTGATGGTGAACTTTTATAACCATTTCCTTCGCCGCGCGGCGCAGCTCATGCAACCATTGTACGCCGCACTCAAGAAACAGAAACCCGCGGATAGGGTCGAATGGACCCCGGAGCGAGAACGGGTGTTCTCGGAAGTTAAAGCAGCCCTGGCAAACGCCGCACTTCTGGCGCATCCGGACCTGGCGGTCTGCATAGCGCTCACCACCGACACTTCAGACGTGGCCATAGGGGCTGTCATGGAGCAGTGCGTCGCCGGGGCTTGGCAGCCGCTCGCTTTTTTCAGCAGAACTTTGCGTGACAGCGAATATAAATACAGTGCGTTCGACAGAGAGTTGCTGGCTCTCCACCTGGCCATACGCCACTTCCAGTTCTGGCTGGAAGGGCGCAGCTTCACCGTGTTCGTGGACCACAAGCCGCTAACGTTCGCGATGGCCAAGGTTTCAGAACCGTGGTCGGACCGGCAGCAGAGACAGCTGGCCACGATCTCAGAGTTTACTACCGATATTCAGCATGTGTCGGGTAAACTGAATGTGCTGGCAGACTGCCTCTCGCGCGCCGTGGTGGCCCCGGTCTGCGTGGGGATAGATTAGCGATGCAGACGTGCGCGCACTCCAGTCTGGACCAACAGGGTTAAGGCTGGAGAGCAGGGTGCTGCAAGAGGGCGCCCCCCCCCCCCCAATCTGCGATGTCTCCACGGGTCGCCCTCCTCCGGTGGTCCCGGTCGCGTGGCGCCGCCGCGTGTTTGACTCGGTTCACACTCTGGCACACCCAGGAGTGCGCGCGTCGGTCAAAATGGTAGGAGGGAAGTTTGTGTGGCCGAGCCTACGCAAACAAGTGAAAGTGTGGGCTACAGCCTGCGTGGCGTGCCAACGAGCCAAGGTACACAGACACACGAAGGCTCCCTTGGAGCCGTTTCGTATCCCGGCTAAGAGGTTCGACCATGTTCACGTGGACCTCGTGGGCCCCCTCCCGCCATCACAGGGGTGCACGCACCTCCTGACAGTGATGGACCGCACCACGCGCTGGCCAGAAGCAGTCCCGCTGGCGGCAACCACGTCCGCAGACGTAGTGCGCGCTTTTTTAACAGCATGGGTGGCGTGTTTTGGAGGGGCCTTCAATTTGTTTCCGAACTCTGGTCCGCGATGGCCCGCAGCCTGGGTGTTACAATTCACCGCACAACCGCGTACAACCCACAGGCCAATGGGTTATGCGAGCGTTTTCATAGATCACTGAAAGCAGCACTCAGGGTTTCATTGACGGATGCAAATTCGGTAGACAGGCTGCCGTGGGTTCCATTGGGGTTGCGCTCCGCACCGAAAGAGGATCTGGAAGCTTCCCCGGCAGAGCTCGTTTTTGCGCAGCCACTACGACTGCCCGGGGAATTTCTGCCAGATAATCCCGCGCCGGGCAGCTGCCCGTCTCAGCTTTTGCAGTGTAGCGCAAACACAGGCACGCTGCCGGGCCCTGCCCACCACAGTTTTCCGCGTGTTTTCGTGCCTAAAACTTTGAAGAGCGCGGAGTTCGTGTTTGTCAGACACGACGCCCACCGCCCTCCATTGTGCCCACCCTATGATGGACCGTTCAGAGTGTTGGAAACAGGGGATAAGCATTTTTTGCTAGACTTGGGGGGTAGGCGGGAAAAAATTGGCATAGACAGACTCAAACCCGCTTTCGTTGTGGCAGACGAGCAAGTGCTGTTGGCTAGGGTCCCTCGGCGTGGAAGATCCCCACGCAGAGCTCCCCAGGGAAACGATTCACCAGAACAGCCACACGGACAGATCGAAGTGCCCCCCCCCAGTCACAGCCCACCCGCAGTCAGACACACTCCCAGCAGCCCCCCACCGGCACAGCAGCGCCACGGAGGCAGCGAACCCCAATTACAGCAGATACGGGAGGAGACGGAAGCCCAAACAGCATGTGGACTGATATCCTATTGTTCTATCACAGCATGTGGACTGTTATTCTATTGTTCTAAGATGCTGGGGGGGGGGGAGTTTAGCACCTTGGGGGAGTCAGATTATTTAGCATCTCAGACAAGAGACAGTGGATAAGCATGGGAGAACAATGATCAGGAGGTTCCTGGCGAGATAGCAGGAAGGAGTCAGGGACGAAGGGGGTTGAATGCAGTGTGATGCAAATGTCATGTTGTGTGTGGAGAAATGGCATGAAACTGAAGAGGAGAGTGCCTGCTGAAATGTTCAGTCTGTTCTGTGCTAGAGAGATGTGAAGTGTGTAATAAACTGTGTGCCATGAGCCCGACTCTTATTTCACACACTCCACAAAGTACGTTTTTTCACACACCTGTTGGTCAGGTGACCCAGGGAGATTGTGGTCATGAATTTTAATAAATATTGTGTGTGGAAAAACTTGTTGTTGCATTAAAATATTTATGTGTAAAAGATGTATTGGAAGATGGGGTATTGTAAATTGTTTTTTTAAGAATATTTATTGAAGTATGTTTTTTCATGAATGATACACCCAGTGGGAGGGGCTTGGTCATTAAAAGGGGGCTGTTGTGGGTTGAACGCTCAGTCTGAAGTTTGTTGTAGAGGAGGCAGTATGTAGTCGGTTTTCTGTAAGTAACTGAGTGACTTGTTTTCTCCCATTTTGAAGAAGAAGTTAAGAGAGGACTCCATTTTAAAGGGAGAATTTAGTACAGAGACTGTTTGGGTTTCTCTCCATTTGTTTCCACTGTTTGTTTACTCCTCACCTGTACATAATTTTGCACTTGGGAGGTCAGCAAATGTAAAAGCTCATCATCATCTGTGCAACTTTGCCAGCATTTTTTGGCATTTGAAGAAGTTGGAAAAGAACACCATGACATCTTCATTTCACCATTTGTCAAGACCAGCTTTTCCTTTCATTTTTTGCAGTGCATAAACGTTTGAATTTTGCAATATTTCATTTATTGAATCTACTGGTTCTGTTCCCTCAATATTCAATTTCCACTTCCATTTCTCCTAAAAAAGGAGGCAACTCTCCCTCAAACACTGTCTGGTTTTCGGTGTTCTTGAGCTTTGTCAGGTGGGACATCTTCAGCACCCTCAGCTCCACTGTCACTGCTACTAGCATTTGCTAATTGTCTTTTTTTCTGGTAACAATTCATCATCACTGCCGCTAACATCAACCTCACTTTATTCAGATGGTATTTGTTCCACTATCCTGTAGGCTTTTCTATCATGCTCTGCACCTGACCTCTACGAAACAAAGACATGGATCATTACTCTCATGATAGACCTAATTTGCACAAAATATTAGTAAAGTCTAGTAAAAAACAAACTACATTCTTGTAACATTAATAAATTAATTGACAGCCAAAAAAAACAATACTGCAGATGAAGTATTTTCAAAAACAACAAAGTCACAGTAATAATACAAATTGTAGTTAAAATATAGCCAGTGATGCATGTTGTCCATTTTAGTGAACACATAATTAATTACAATTTCCTTCCAGCACAAAATCACTACTTGGAAATTTCAACAATTATATTGCTCATTAGTTGTTACTTGATGTCCCCATATTTTTTTTACCTGCAAGGGTCTCCTACAATAGAAGGAATGGATAGACATTCCTTCCACGCACAGCATTTCTGGCTTTTCATAGGCCATCTTGTTTTTTAGGATTTTTTTTTTTTTTGCACTTATAATGGTCGACCAGTGTATGGGATGACACACGAGCATCCACTGTAGTGACTAATGTGTGACTTTGACTTCAAGACTCCTGTATATAGAAAAACAGCCTTTGAATCGCTGTCCACTGTAGTGACCACTATGCATGAAAGGGTTAAACAAAGGAGTCTGCCATGTGAAATGAAAACCAAAACTTTGAAATATGACCAAAAAACTTTTACTGGGGTTTGCGCTTAAACAAAAGTTTAAAAGCTTAAAAAAAAAAACTAACAAAAACTCCTATATTGTGCTCCTCCATATTGGCTGTGCCTATATTGATGACCCGCTTCCTCTGGTATGCCTGTGCGCAATTTTGCAGCACTCTTGGTGGAAGGGTAGTCATTACTGAAATGAAGTGACTGCATCTGTGTTCATAAATTTGCGTGTTGTTAGTCGATCACTGGCAAAAATTGGCCACTCCCTTAGGTGCTCTAATTTGTGCACTTGTTAATTTGCGCTGCCTTAGTAAATCTGCCCTTTAGTCTTGTGTGGCTTCATTAATGTCTCTTGTCAGCTCTGTCAGTGAGATTTTCATGTCCATGTATTCTCCTAGTCTAGTCGTGCCGATTGGTATGTCCATCTGTTTATTTTGTTATCAGCCCATGTGCTGCCGTTTATTTATGTTTGAAGGTTTAATAAGTTATCATTTTTTGTACGGTACTCCTGCATGTGCCTGAGTCCTGTTCACCATACCTTGACAGAATGACACCACCCAAGAAGGACTCAGCAAGCAGGATCGGCAGGAGGAAGGAGTAGAGTCAGAACATAGTGGAGAAGGACCTCGATCAGGCGCTTCAGCTGTTTGATCAGGCTCTGGGTCACTCCAATCTATGGGAGAGGCTTGGGGATCTAATGGTAGTGAGGTCCATTCTCAATTCCCCGGTCCTGCTGCAACTCCCCAAGGTATCTGAGCTCCACTCCCGCTTAACACGGACCTGCGACGAGTTCATGTGGATTGGCCATTCACTGTGCTGTATCCAACCTCGCTCTGGGCCACTGATCCAAACTCCTGCCTCCTGCCTTCACCGTCACTCCTGTGCTGTGTGACGCCTCTGTTCCACCAGCCACAATGGCAGACATGTTGGAGCAGGAGAAGCGGAGGCAGGCTTTCCTCGCACAAACTTAACATCCTGCTGGAATATAAGCCCTGGCTGGCCCCGGAGGTGTTATTTCCAGCATGTGAGGACCGGCCACCATCAAAAGGACCAGCGGGGAAGTGGGCATTGAGGAAGCATCGCTCCGCTCGCCATCCAGGCCCTTCACTCAAGGTCTCACTGAGGAATCCCGCTACTGCAGCCCCACCCTCCTCAAGTGCTCCATCAGTGGCAGCTTCAGCGGCAGCAGAGCAGGGAGTTCACGCCACATCTCCAGCTGTCTCCCTGATGTACACACCAGCTCCCGCTCCACTGTGTTTGCCTGAGCAGGCCGCTCTACTGTGTTTGCCTGAGCAAGCCGCTCCTCCTGCGCTTCCAGAGACCATTGCCCCTGCAGCTCATCCTGAGGCCAGCTCATCCAACAGAAGACCTGGAACTAAGGCAAATTCTTTTCTTTTCATTAACTAGTGCATTGCCCATAGAACACAAGTATTCCTGTCTGAAACAGCTATCCCAATTAGGCTTTACAGGCCCAAATGTAGGCTGTGTTTGAAAGTGGAATACAAAGAGGTGTAGGCTCTATGTCGAAAATATAAAAAGGGAATAAATGACACTAAGATTTATTTGACTGTGTGAATATTAATTACAGAATACCTAAATACTGAAAATGAATGGGAGATCCAACATTAGCGACTGTTTCAGATCCCTTGTTTATTTGTTTGTCAGATCACTTATTTGTGTGATCTTTTATCATTTATTCAAGATAATAGTGTATCTTGCACTTTGGAGAACGGAAGCTGTTCAGTCATCATAATTATTTTAGTTTATCACTGTTCAGTGATGGAGTTAAGTATAATACTGAATTTCTTCTGTGTATTGTCAATGAACTCATGCAGTACTATACTAACAGGACACGTTTACAAATATTTGAAACTCATTGTAAGATAAGATATGATAAGCCTTTATTAGTCCAACAATGGGGAAATTCCAGGATTACAACAGCACAGGGATAGCAACACTCAGAGCAACAATCAGAAGGCAAGAAAAAACAAGAGCAGCTAGCATACATACAGTGGGGTAAAAAAGTATTTAGTCAGCCACCAATTGTGCAGGTTCTCCCACTTAAAAGATGAGAGAGGTCTCCAATTTTCATCATAGGTATACCTCAACTATGAGAGACAAAATGAGGAAAAAAAAATCCAGAAAATCACATTGTCTGATTTTTAAAGAATTTATTTGCAAATTATGGTGAAAAATAAGTATTTGGTCAATAACAAAAGTTCATCTCAATACTTTGTTATATGCCCTTTGTTGGCAATGACAGAGGTCAAACGTTTTCTGTAAGTCTTCACAAGGTTTTCACACACTATTGCTGGTATTTTGGCCCATTCCTCCATGCAGATCTCCTCTAGAGCAGTGATGTTTTGGGGCCGTCGCTGGGCAACATGGACTTTCAACTCCCTCCAAAGATTTTCTATGGGGTTGAGATCTGGAGACTGGCTAGGCCACTCCAGAACCTTGAAATGCTTCTTACGAAGCCACTCCTTCGTTGCCCGGGCGGTATGTTTGGGATCATCGTCATGCTGAAAGACCCAGCCACATTTCATCTTCAATGCCCTTGCTGATGGAAGGAGGTTTTCACTCAAAATCTCACGATACATGGCCCCATTCATTCTTTCCTTTACACGGATCAGTCGTCCTGGTCCCTTTGCAGAAAAACAGCCCCAAAGCACGATGTTTCCACCCCCATGCTTCACAGTAGGTATGGTGTTCTTTCTCCTCCAAACACGACAAGTTGAGTTTTTACCAAAAAGTTCTATTTTGGTTTCATCTGACCATATGACATTCTCCCAATCCTCTTCTGGATCATCCAAATGCTCTCTAGCAAACTTCAGATGGGCCTGGACATGTACTGGCTTAAGCAGGGGGACACGTCTGGCACTGCAGGATTTCAGTCCCTGGCGGCGTAGTGTGTTACTGATGGTAGCCTCTGTTACTTTGGTCCCAGCTCTCTGCAGGTCATTCACTAGGTCCCCCCGTGTGGTTCTGGGATTTTTGCTCACCGTTCTCATGATCATTTTGACCCCACGGGGTGAGATCTTGCGTGGAGCCCCAGATTGAGGGAGATTATCAGTGGTCTTATATGTCTTCCATTTTCTAATAATTGCTCCCACAGTTGATTTTATCACACCAAGCTGCTTACCTATTGCAGATTCAGTCTTCCCAGCCTGGTGCAGGTCTACAATTTTGTTTCTGGTGTCCTTTGACAGCTCTTTGGTCTTGGCCATAGTGGAGTTTGGAGTCTGACTGTTTGAGGTTGTGGACAGGTGTCTTTTATACTGATAACGAGTTCAAACAGGTGCCATGAATACAGGTAACGAGTGGATGACAGAGGAGCCTCTTAAAGAAGAAGTTACAGGTCTGTAAGAGCCAGAAATCTTGCTTGTTTGTAGGTGACCAAATACTTATTTTCCACCATAATTTGCAAATAAATTCTTTAAAAATCAGACAATGTGATTTTCAGGATTTTTTTTTCTCATTTTGTCTGTCATAGTTGAGGTATACCTATGATGAGTTTTTTGAATGCAAAAGATGCAATAGACTTACACAATGGTCCTCTCCGGCATACAACTAGGAACATACCGGTCGCTATGGAGGGTGAGAATATGTATGGGCACATAATCATACCATGTAGGATAACTAAGTAGACGGTTATGCTGTTTCATTCCATCTAGCAACAATGCTCTGCACTGTGTGTGTTTATATATTTGCATATTTATTCCATCTAGCTACAATGCTCCGTACTGTGGGTGTTTATATATTTATATATCTACATATTATTCCATCTAGCTACATTGCTCCGCACTGTGTGTGTTTATATACTTGCATATTTATTCCACCTAGCTGCAATGCTCCGTACTGTGGGTGTTTATATATTTACATATTTATTCCATCTAGCTACAATGCTCTGCACTGTGTGTTCATATATTCATATATTTATTCCATCCAGCTACAATGCTCTGCACTGTGTGTCTGTGTGTGTGTGTATATATATATATTTTATAGTAATACGTACATATGTTTATTAGCTGCTCTTGCTTGCTTGTTTTTTTTCTTGCCTTCTGATTGTTGCTCTGAGTGTTGCTATCCCTGTGCTGTTGCAATCCTGGAATTTCCCCGTTGTGGGACTAATAAAGGCTTATCTTATCTTATCTTATCTTATGAAAATTGGAGACCTCTCATCTTTTAAGTGGGAGAACTTGCACAATTGGTGGCTGACTAAATACTTTTTTGCCCCACTGTATGTACATATTACTATAAATATATATATATATATATATATATATATATATATATATATATAGACACAGTGCGGAGCATTGTGGTTGGTGGATGTGCAGCAGAAAGTCTAAGCTCTCTCTCCGCGGATGGGGCGGGCCAGCTGGATGTCTTTGGGCATGATGGTGACCCTCTTGGCGTGGATGGCGCACAGGTTGGTGTCCTCGAAGAGACCCACCAGGTAGGCCTCGCTGGCCTTCTGCAGAGCCATGACGGCGGAGCTCTGGAAGCACAGGTCAGTCTTGAAGTCCTGAGCGATCTCCCTCACCAGGCGCTGGAAGGGCAGCTTACGGATGAGCAGCTCCGTGGATTTCTGGTAGCGACGGATCTCTCTCAGAGCCACGGTACCGGGCCTGTAACGGTGAGGCTTCTTCACTCTGCCGGTGGCCGGAGCGCTTTTCCGAGCAGCCTTGGTGGCTAGCTGCTTCCTGGGGGGGCTTGTAGTGCATCATTTTGTACTTTGGCAATGTTTTGTTATTAAAAGTTTTTTTTTTAAAACTGTAATCAGAAGGACCTGTTTGACTGCAACTGTTGCATCAGTGCTGCCCATTTGCCAGTAAATATTTCACTTAAAATGATTTATTTCGTCATTTGGGCTTTTTGTATCCTGCGTTTAGGCCCTGTCACATCTAGACGATTTAGGCAGCATTTGCAAAATGTATGAGAAATTTGGAGAATACACTGGCGAACATTTAATCAGTTATGGTTAAGTTTTGTCTAAGTTAAGAACACGCTGAAGAATGCTGAAGCACCCTGAAGCACGCTGGTACATGGTGAAGTTTGCCGAGCTCCTCTGAAATTTACTCCGGGATTTCTACGGTTTCCTCCCACATGCCAAAAACATGGACATTGGACATTTTCACTTAGGGGTGTACTTACTTTTGTTGCCAGCGGTTTAGACGTTAATGGCTGTGTGTTGAGTTATTCTGAGGGAACAGCAAATTTACACTGTTATTCAAGCTGTACACTTTTATTTAGCGAATGCAAAGTCCTTAAGCCAAGCAGTTGCCTCCTGGTTTGCTGTATGGAGGGTGTGTAATCCTCCTTCCAGTCTTTGGAGCGGGCAAGCCTCTATGATGTGTTCCATAGTTTGCTCCTCTCCACATGCGCACAGTGGGCTAGGGCTACTGCCCCATCTGTGAAGGCTGGCCAAGCAGGGGCCATGTCCAGTCCTGAAGCGATTGAGTGTAGACCACTGTCTCCTTGGGAGGTTGGTGCCCAGGACCTGTTGGTTGGGGTTTATCACCAGCTGTTTGTTTGGGACCTCCTTGGTCTCCCATTCCTCTTGCCAAGCTGTCTGGATGGTAAAGTCAGCTGGGGGAGGGTTTTTCCAAATCGGCCGTCTGGATGAAAGTCGGGCAGTGGGTGGGGTGTAGATATCTGCATGGATTGGTAAGTGAGGAAAATCTTTAACTTTTTGGAGCATCCTTTGAGTTAATGCTGCTCGCCGGATGTGTGGAGGGGCTATGTTTGACAGTACAGAGAGCCAGGGGAGTGGTGTTGAGCGGATTGTTCCAGTTATAGTTCTCATGGTTGAGTTGAGCTGGGTGTCTACATGGTGTGTGTAAGATGACCTGGACCAGACAGGGGCACAATAATCTGCTACAGAGTATGAAAGGGCCAGTGCTGAGGTGCGCAGGGTGGAGACTGCCGCCCCCCATTTTGCACCAGCGAGCTTGCAGAGCAGGTTGTTTCGTACTTTCACCTTAGCAGCCGTCCCCTTTAGATGTTCCTTGAAGGATAAGGTCCTATCAAGGGTCACTCCAAGATAAGTTGGATTTGGGGCATGCTTAAGCTTGAGTCCGCTCAGATGGATGTTTAGTTCTCTGGCAGCTTTTGCATTGTGGAGATGAAATACACTGGAGACGGTTTTTGCTGGGCTTGGTTTTAGGCGCCAGATTTTGCAGAACTGGTCCAGTTTAGCAAGATCTTCCGTGAGCACCCGTTCCAGTGGTTCAAAGTCTGGTGCTTGGAATGCCAAACAGATGTCGTCTGCATAGATGAATTTGCGGGATTTTGTAGTAGGCAGGTCGTTTATGTAGAGGTTGAACAGAGTTGGAGCTAGAACTGAGCCTTGTGGGAGTCCGTTTTTCTGCATTCTCCATGCACTTGTGTTCTGACTGAGGTGGACTCTGAACCTTCGGTTGGTCAGCAGGGTTTTTATAATTGCTGTTGCCCAAGCAGGGATCGCCTTTATAAGTTTCAGGAGGAGGCCTTTGTGCCAGACCGTATCATAGGCGGCTGTAAGATCGAGAAACACAGCCCCTGTCTTCAGTCTGCTCTCGAAGCCATTTTCAGTGAAGGTGGTTAGGGCCAGTACTTGTTCTCCTGTACTGCGGTCCTTGCGGAAACCTGCTTGATCCACACTTAGAATATCCTCTATTTCTGGGGAAATGCGTTGCAGTATTAGGCGCTCCATGATTTTGTAAGGAACGCTGAGTAGGGAGATTGGGCGGTAGCTTGCTGGTAGTTTGTGGTCTTTGCCAGGTTTTGGGATGGCAATGACCTTTGCTGCCCGCCATTTCTTTGGGATCGAGTTCGTTTGTGTGATCCTTGTGTAGAATTGTGTCAACCAGGTTAGGGCTCGGGGGCCAAGATTTTTCATGAATTCTGGGAAGATGTTATCGTATCCTGCTGCCTTTCCACATTTCAGGCCCTGTAGGACTTTCTCCAGTTCAGCAGCCTCGAAGGGTTCAGGGTTCGTTTCCTCTACAGGCATTTTTTGGTGTTTTTTTAGCTCAGTTGTAACTGCTCTTCTGGTGTCTTTGTCTTGGGGTGCTTTGGCGATAGTCAGTAGGTGGGATGCAACTTGGTTGGGTGTGACGGATGCTCGGCTTTGGCTAGGGGGCTTCTGTGCAGCTCCTAGGCGACGGATGAGGCTCCAACATTTCCTGCTAGAGTGGGTAAAGCTCCGGTCAGCAACTGTCTCCTCCCATTTCTTTCGCCGGGCTGTATTTAGCGATTCAATGAGATGGTCTGCTATCTCTGGGTCCCCTGATGTTTGATAGGATTGTAGGAGGGCAGCACTTTCTCCGTCCAAACATGGGACATAGAGGGGTCGGTAGCCTCGTGGGATTGCAGTATGGGCAGCCTTGAAGATTGCGCTGCAGAAGCGGTTGTATGCTTCATCTACAGTGATGGTGTGGAGTGGGATGGTAACAACGCTCCGGTCCAGAGTTTCACTGAATTTCTTCCAGTTGGCTTTGCGGAAGTTCCAGCGCATCTTCCTTGGGCTGTATATGACTGGAAGTTGTAGGCCAATGTGTACAAGCAGGGGCCGGTGTTGGCTGTGTGGAAAATCATCAAGAATGAGGATCTGTGTAGGATATGGCTCCCCATTCAAAGAGCTGACCCAACACAGGTCAGGAGAATAGTCCTTCTTCCACCTAGCAGAGTGGAAGGTTCCTCTTTGTTTGGGGTCGTATATCAAAGCGAGGTCATTTCTGGATGCCCAGTCTGAAAGTGCCTCCCCATCACTGTCCACTGCTGGGTACCCCCAGTCAGGGTGATGGCTGTTAAAGTCCCCCACATAGATGGCAGGGTGGGGTAGGGTGGGTAAGACCTGCAGATCCCAGTTGGCATTAGGGGGCTTGTACACATTGACAATATGGAAGCCACCAATGATTATGGTGTCTGAGAAATGTGTTGTTATCAGGTGATCCGGCGAGCAGCATTAACTCAAAGGATGCTCCAAAAAGTTAAAGATTTTCCTCACTTACCAATCCATGCAGATATCTACACCCCACCCACTGCCCGACTTTCATCCAGACGGCCGATTTGGAAAAACCCTCCCCCAGCTGACTTTACCATCCAGACAGCTTGGCAAGAGGAATGGGAAACCAAGGAGGTCCCAAACAAACAGCTGGTGATAAACCCCAACCAACAGGTCCCGGGCACCAACCTCCCAAGGAGACAGTGGTCTACACTCAATCGCTTCAGGACTGGACATGGCCCCTGCTTGGCCAGCCTTCACAGATGGGGCAGTAGCCCTAGCCCACTGTGCGCATGTGGAGAGGAGCAAACTATGGAACACATCATAGAGGCTTGCCCGCTCCAAAGACTGGAAGGAGGATTACACACCCTCCATACAGCAAACCAGGAGGCAACTGCTTGGCTTAAGGACTTTGCATTCGCTAAATAAATAAATAAAATCAGGTGATTTGCTTCAACTATGTCAGAACGCACATAGGTGGCACGTCCATGTTTAACATGTAGAACATAGCACAGGAGGTCAAAGCCTTTGATGGTGAAGCGGCCAGCTTCCTCTGTGCCAATATGAGTCTCTTGGAGGCAGATTACATCAATTGAATGTTGGAAGGCGAGGACTTCAATAAGGCTTCGCTTGGCTGCAGATAGGCCTTCAACGTTTAGTTGTAATATGCGAAGGGCAGATCCTACCACAAAGTGCTCTTGGGGCTGTTTGCTTTCGGCTTTAGGACTGTGACTAGGATTCTTCTTTGACTTGGCACAGAGGCGTCGTCTCTTCGAATTTAGTCTGCTGGTAGGATCATTAGCTTCCCCAGGCGAGCCCGGGTACTGGCGGAGGGCGCGACGAGAACGCTGATCCATTGCCCCCCGGCTGTCCATTGCCCCCCAGCTGTACACTGACTACATTGTATCAAAATGTCATATCTTCAGTGTTGTCCCATGAAAAGTTATAATAAAATATTTTCAAAAATGTGAAGGGTGTACTCACTTTTGTGAGATATTGTAGGCCTCGAGACTGGGAGAAACTAAGGAGAGTGCAGCATGATCTGAGAGAGATGCTGAGGAGGTGTAAAGACAATTACAGGAGGAAGTTGGAGGATAAACTCAGGCAAAGCAACGCGAAGGATGTGTGGACATGAATGAAGCACATCACTGGGAGTAAGGAGAGAGACAGACAGACATCGGGGAGCCTTGAGAGAGCTGATGAGGTGAATCTGTTTTTTTAATAGGTTCAATTCATCGTCTGTCACCCCCACAACACAGCCAGACCGCCACACACCCCTGCCCCTCCTGTGCAGCATCTCTCTCTCACTCTGCTTACCCCCTCCCCCACCTCTGAGAACGTCAGCACCAGCCCCCCTCACATCATTGTGACTAAAGACCAGGTTAAGAAACAGCTGGAGAGACTCCGTCAGTGGAAGGCTGCAGGCCCTGATGGCATCTTCGCCAGGATCCTGAGGACCTGTGCCAACCAGCTATCTCCTGTACTGAAACACCTGTACAACCTGAGACTGAGTCTGCAGAGAATACTGGTGCTGCGGAAGATGTCCTGCCTGGTTCCTGTCCCCAAGAAGTCATCTCCATCTGACCTGAATGACTATCGACCAGTTGTCCTCACATCTCATGTGATGAAGATCCTGGAAAGACTGGTCTTAGCCCACCTGAGGCTGCAGGTGAAGACGGGGCTGGACCCCCTGCAGTTTGCATATCAGCCCCATTTAGGAGTTGCAGATGCTGTCATCTACCTGCTGCAATGAGCCCATTTGCACATGGATAGCAGAGGAGACACTGTGAGAATCACATTCTTTGATTTCCCCAGTGCGTTTAATACCATCCAGTCACTGCTGTTGGGTGAGAAGCTGTGGGGGATGGGGGTTGACAGCTCTGTTATCTCCTGGATTACTGATTACTGACTACCTGACAGGCAGGCCACAGTTTGTCTGGCTGGGCAGTGTCTTGTCTGATTTGGTGGTTAGTGATACAGGAGCTCCACAGGGGACTGTGCTTTCTCCTTTTCTCTTCACCTTATACACCACCAACTTTCAGTACAACATCAAGTCATGCCACCTGCAGAAATTCTCTGACTCAGCTGTTGTTGGGTGTATAAGAGGGAGAGTACCGGGCACTGGTAGACAGATTTGTGGAATGGACCGAGCAGAATCACCTGAGGCTGAATGTCAGCAAGACAAAGAGATGGTGATTGACTTCAGGAAGAAAAGGACGCCTTCACAACGATTGCAGATTAGGGGGAAGGATGTGGAGGTAGTGGAGGATGACAAATACCTGGGTGTCATGGTCAGCAATGGACTGGACTGGAAATCTAACACCAATGCTGTGTACAAGAAGGGGATAAGCAGACTCTACTTTCTGAGGAAGCTGAGAGCCTTTGTGTGCAACAGGATGCTGGGGCTTTTCTACCAGGTCGGTGTCGCCAGCGCCATCTTCTTTGCTGCTGTCTGTTGGGGTAACAGTATCAGAGCCAGCGACACCAACAGACTTGACAAGATTATCGAGGGGGCTGGCTCTGTAATTGGTCTCAGGCTGGAGACCTTTGAGACTGTGGTGGAGAGGAGGACACTGAACAAATTACAATTCATTATGGAAAATCCTGATCACCCCCTTCCATCACACTCTGGACTGACAGCGGAGCACTTTCTCCAGCAGACTGCTACAGCTTCGCTGCCGAACAGTCAGATGCAGGAAATCTTTCCTGCCACATGCCATTTCACTGCACTATGACTCACTCTAATGTTAAATTCTGGTCATAACTATGCTGCCATATTGCAGCTTACAGTCTAATTGGTACCTCACATTGCACCCTGCGTCTGATTGTCCTGCAGTGTACAGTGAGCATGATTCATGTATCTACATAGGTTATCATCTATTCATCTACGATGTATAGTTATTTAGGCAGTTTTACTTTCCATGGGTAATCCCGTTTTCTTTTATGCTGTGTGTGTTTCTGTCTTTTTGGTCATCTGTCATGCTGCTGTTACACTGTAATTTCCCAGTTTGGGATCAATAAAGTCTACCTATCTATCCATCCACACACACAGAGATTCTGTGCATTTCTAGATAGATTACACCAATATTAGAAAAGACTTGCTTAGTTGCTAGTGATTTCAGTATCGCCTCCCCCTCCCCCCCCCCCCTTTCTGTTTCATTTGAGGTGCCTACAGCAAGTACGGCTCTCCAAGCGTCTGGGCCGGACACTCTCACACCTCAGCAGCTGTCATTGGTGGTTCCCGCTCTCCAGCCACCATCTGTCCCTGAGGCCAGTGAGCCTCCATCAGCTGCTCCTGTGGATTGTGCACCTCCATCGCCTGTGTTAGGTCTGTGAATGAGGGCCAGCGGAGAAGATGGCTGTCCTGAATGGTGACTTTTATTAACCAAACTGGTAGCATGTGGAACACACAGAACACTAGCTAGCAAGCTAACAAAGCAGGGATACAGGTCGGTGTTTGGCTAGAAGCGGAGCACCAAAGACCCAGGCTGCCGCCATCACTCTCTTATTATAGGCATGGCGTGATGACGTCACCCGTGCCTGTGCCATCACATCCATGCCGTGCATAGTGTTATGGCAGTACATAACATTCACCTCCCCCATGGGGAAAACCAAAACCATTATTAAAATTATGGCAAGCATGTGAACTGACATTAACCAAACAAGAACCTGGGCAACCGGGTGGACCACCGGTAGACCCTGCATGGTTGAGTGGGCTATTCTACCACTGTGTTTCCAACCATGCTGTGTTAAACATTTCAAAACAGTCACTCTCAGTTCAACTTCAGGGGGCCCACGGTGGGCGCGCCCCTGGACGCGCTGGTTGCGGTGGACCTGGGTGCTCTCCTGCTGGTATCGCTCTCCCGCCAGCAAAGTCCCAGTCCGGATCCCGCACTGGCTGGGTCTGTACCAGCACCATGGCTTGATCTGGGGCAGCTGCTTTTACCTTTCGCAGATGGCTGGCGTGCCATCTCAAACCATCCCCAACTACCTGATGATCATCATCGGCGGTGACTGGAGCATCTGTAGGTCCAGGCATTTGGATCAGCATACCCGAACCCAATCGAATACTGCAAGCGGCGATCTGTTTGGCAGCACTAACCGCTGCTGCTTTCTCCTGCCCGATGTTGGTTGCTGTTGTGGCGGTGTGCTGTTCATGCTGGCGGCAGGACACACTCTGGATTAGCATTGTTCTGCTGGGTCCTGCTCGGCCACAGACTCTCCCTCCTGCAGCACTGTGGCGGCTCCCTGAGGCTTATGCCAGGCAAGGATCTGAGACGACTCCGGGTTATGCCCTCTCTCCATGTTCCGTTCTCTGTGTGGTGACAAACTTGGAGTGGCTGTACCCATGTCCGGGTGTAATGTACTCCAGTCATCAGTGGTCAGATAGAATCCCTGGTTGTCGTGAATGGTAAAGCCTAATTAATAAAAAAGGTTGCATCCCAGGATGTTGTCTCCGTGTATGGCTACCTGGAAGGCAAACGCCGGGAGGACTTTGGACCCATGGCGAACTGTCAGCGTTATGGTTCCTACGAGGCTGATATGAGTGTGTCCGTAACCATAAAGCTCAGCTTTGTTTTTCCCGATTGAATGACAAGGGCAAAATCTCTTAACTGTGACCCAGTTCATAATCGATCTCATAGTGGCGGTGTCCAATAGTAGCGGCAGGCTGACGTCGTCAAACCTCATCCTGCACCACTTGTATACTGCGCTCTGCTAGAGTCCACTGTATGGATGGTGATTGTTAGCGGTGGTTCAACTGAACTGAGTGGCAAGCTTGTTGTTAACCATGTTGAGCAGCACACTTTGACAAAATGGTTAAGCTTGCCACAGCATTGGCATCGCTACCTCTTGGCTGGGCAGGAGCACGCTCACATTTGGTGCGTCGGGCAACCACAGTTACCACACATTTGGCATTCCATGATGTTCTGTTGTCCCATAATATTCACCCCAGCATCCTCCAAGAAGGTCACGGTGTAACCGGGTTCTTCTGCCGGGGTAACTGCTTGTGCTGGCAGAGTCTGTTGTTTTGGGTCACCTAGTTGTGATGCTAGCCTGTCGGCAAACTCCAGCTGGAACACAAACTCCACTGCTTTCACCAGCGGCAGGTCGTCCAGCGCCATCAACATCTTTGACTGCAGCCACGGGTTGCTGGTGTGCTCGGCTAGCTGGTCCCACACCATTTCATCCTCTAGTTGCCCAAACCTGCACATGTTCGCCAGACAGCGGAGATCCACGACGTACCACTGGGTCATCTCTCCCGTTCTCTGTCGGCACTGGTGGAACCTTATCCTCCTCGCCAGCACACTTTTGAATGTTGCGAAATGTCTGGTTAGCAGCATGATACACTCCTCATATGTGTCCGCCAGTCCCAATGTACTAAACACCCATTGTTCCTGGGTATCCAGGCCATGAATCAGGAATGCACGTAGCCGCATCTTGCCGATCTTAGCCAGGTCCATAGCCAACAAGTACATCCAGAATGATTCAAAACAGCGAGGCCGTGGGATGGGCGGCTCACCTGGGAATGTGAGGAACGGTGGTAGGGGTGTCAAGCAAGCTTCCATGTCAATGTTTTTTAAAGTTTTTCCTCATCACCAATGTTGTCTGTGAATGAGGGACAGCGGAATCGATTGCTGTGCTTTACAGTGACTTTTATTATCCGAACTGGTAGCACATGGAACACAAAACACTAGCAAGCAAGCTAACAAAGCAGGGATGCAGTCGGTGTATAACTAGAGGTGGAGCACCAAAGACCCAGGCTGCCGCCGTCAGTCTCATATTGTAAGCACGGCATGATGACGTCACCCGTGCCTGCGCCATCACGTCCGTACAGTGCATGGTGTTATGGCAGTACCTTACAGCCTGTTCCTGAGGTTGGTGCGCCTCAGTTATCAGCTCCTAAGGTCAGTGTGCTCCAACCATCAGCGCCTGAAGTCAGCATGCCCCAACTATCAGCTCCTGAGGCTGGCACGCCTCAGTCATCTACTATGAAGGTTGGTGCACCTCTGTTGTGTGTTCCAGAGGCCGGTGTGCCTCCATCATGTGTTCCTGAGGCCAGTGCGCCTTGATCATCAATTCCAGGGGCGAGTGCGCGTCTGCTGCTGGTTCTGGGGGCCGGTGCACCTCCACCGTCAGTTCCAGAGGCCAGTGCGCCTTCACCTGGCATTTCAGAGGCTAGTGCACCTCCACCTGTTGTTTCAGAGGCCAGTGTGGCTGCACCTGTCATTTCAGGGGCCGGTGCACCTCCCCGTCATCTCACCCTGAGGTCATCACCCCAGCAGTAGGACACCAGGAGTTAAGGCAAGTACTTTTTCCCTTATTTTCAACATCTATTTTTGAAAAGACTTGCCTTACTCCTAGTGGGGGGACCCAAGCGCAGACTCCACATGCTTCAGGGTCCTCCCTACCAGTCTCTATTACTGATGACTGTGGTGCCATCTCACTGATCTCCTGTTCTCCCCTTTTGTCCGGGATGGTCATGTTGAGGGTGGAGTCGCAGGAGGACTACGCTCCACCTGTTTCGTCCGAGCAGTCTGCTCCACCTGGGTTGCCATTGGAGCAGTCCATTCCACCTTTGTTGCTTGAGGTCGCTGCTCTTCAGCAGCTGTCACCCAAGCCCAGTGCTCCTGACGTATCATGCTCTTTGGTCTTGTGGCCCAGGGATGCTCAGAGGCCACCCGACACATCATGATTTCTGATTTGCGGGCCTGTGGATTTGGGTAGATCCCCTGAACCATCTTGTCCCATGATCTGGTGGCCTAAGGACTCTTGGAGGCCACCAGAATCCACCTTGTTCTTCGGTCTGGGGCCCCATGGACTTGGGTAGGGCCCTGGACCCACTTAGTTCTCCAGTCCAGTGGTCATGGGACTTGGGCAGACCACCAGACCTGCTTTGTCTTGGGTTTTGGGGCCCCACAACTTTTGTTCACAATGATGACAGAAGTGAATGTTGAATGTTCAAAGCCATGTAGTAGTGTTGCAGTCGTTCCTCCTGTTGCGGTGTGAAGAAGTTTTTGAGAAGTGCCTATTCAGTTTTTCTGGGACAAACTTGCACTTAAACCGATCCTCTTGAGGGAAGTCCTCTGCAGAAATCCACTGACATTTTCAGGAGAACAGCTTTGCCTTTTTTTCTGTTTGTGTGTTAATATGATTGTTTTTATT
The DNA here is from genome assembly GCA_020510985.1 of Pholidichthys leucotaenia. Classification (NCBI taxonomy): domain Eukaryota; kingdom Metazoa; phylum Chordata; class Actinopteri; order Cichliformes; family Pholidichthyidae; genus Pholidichthys; species Pholidichthys leucotaenia. Next base: position 118,689,526 of record CM035848.1, on the reverse strand, counting down.
TATTTTGTTGCTGGATGATTACCTCATTGGGATGTATTGACAGTTATCAGCTTTAATATTGATTTGAAATAGTGAAATTGGCTCTGCAAATTGAAAATAGTTTAGTAGCTAGTAAACAATTAAGATGAGGGTGTCTTGAATTTCCCTATTAATTTTGTCAGAATTATCAGAGTTTATAGTACATTTTGTATCTTAAACATATGAGGCTTATTTGCTTTACTAGGATGTTTGCCATCACTCTAAATTGTATTGGACTTAATTTTCCCCACCTCCGTCACCATGGGAGCAGCTCCTCCATACTTCTCTAGGGGGCCCGAAGCCAAAGTGGGCACGGAGAGGGGTGGCTACTTGCCACCTGCAGCTGTGAACAACAAAAACTGGGATAACAGGCAAGTGTTTTTTCATTCTACTCAGTGTAATCATGATAAACCTTGTCTGTCTCCCCAGGGAGAGACCCAGTTTCAGTAGTCTGCTGGGTCCTCTCCCCCAGCTGCCATTATTGACTTATATCGTATCCACGCCATGTCCCCTTAATTTTTTTCCCGAGTGTCCATCGGCCCTACTATGAGTACCAGCCGTACTCATAACGACGGGGTGTGCATTCCGACCAGCACGTCTCCACTGCAATAAAGTCAGCTGCATTTTGTATGTTGGACATAATCAAATTTACCTTAGAGCAGACGTACGCCACAACACCGTGCTTGAATGTCGTCTGTCACCATGTGGTGAGAAGCCTCCATTTATCCAGTCTGGCACAACCACAAACACCAGCAACAAGTACCAGAACTATGCCAAAACATTCAAAAAATACAAAAACTAGAAGAGCTGAAATTAGCTGCAGCTTGAGTGCAAAACACGTATGTGAACTATACATTAAAATGAATTTGAAAAATTAAAAACGCTATTTTAAATGCCCCTGCTACTCCACTCTTAGTGACTGATTTAACACTACGTCAGCCAAAATTGGAAGCTCCGCCCATAGTCATTCCTACAGCGGCACCCCCAGGAATAAGGTGGATAAAAAAAGGGAAATATCACTAGCTATGGTGTTGCATCTTAAAATGGGACAAACATGTTAGGTCACTATTATTCTCAGAATATGTTCTGAGCTATACGCTTCAAGATAAAAACACACGTTTCTTCATTATCTTACTGGGTCACACATATCAGTTCCAAAGCAGAGCTGTTAATCATTTGGTTGATTTGCGCCCGGGAAGGGGGGCATCGGGGAAGAGGTTTCCTTGTGGGGAGATTAACCAGGTGTTGTGAAAGCAGGCAGTTGTGAGCTGGTATATATGCAGAAGTTTGTCCTGTGCAGAGCCAGAGCATTACCAGGTTCTCCTCGTCTGGCTTCTAAAGCTTTAACCATGAACTTCATTAGTGTGTTGTCCAGCCTCAGTCTGCTGCTGGCAGCTGCTTCTGCCCAATACCCCAAACACTATTGTGAGTACACTAGACAAAAGATCATTTTTAATGGGTGGATGATTTTTATGTTAGTTTGCATTGTTGTGAATGATACTGTAAATTGTTGTGAATGACCCCGTTCCACTTTCTTATTGTCTCTTTTCAGAATGCTGCCAATGGTGTTATGAATCCCCATGCACCATTACGCGGTGCACGAGGGAAGGAATGAAAAACCCCATCGCTGGAGTAGAACGTGCATTTTATTAACATAAACCACAAAAATAACAAGTCCAGTATTGATCACGTCAATACAGTGGATTGAAATGATGAGTAGAAGGCCACCAGACATACAGGAATGCCACCCGGATGTTCCACAGTCTGGGAGGGGGAATGCCTTGTGCCCCTGTAACAGTGTGCACAAAGAGAAAGGTAAACATTTGCTTACGGCTGGAACGATCCGGGGCTGTCCGTGCAGTCTGGTGGATGAGGGGGTGAGGCAGGGTCAGCCACTAACACCAAGGGATTCACCGTCTTGAAATGTCAGGCTGAATAACATGTAGGTAATGGACACGCATACATGAAGGAACACGCTGTCATGTACGAGGCTGAATGCTCCGACGGTCTCTTCCTACTAACACAGCGTATTTGTAATAATGATACTAATGAGGGAAGAGACTGCCGGTGTGAGGGAGCGTGGGCTGAACATCATTAATCCCCGGTGTGCATGAGTGAGTGTCAGAACATGTGAATAGGAATGAATGGAGTGTGTGTGTGTGTGTGTGTGTGTGTGTGTGTGTGTGTGTGTGTGTGTGTGAAAACACCCATAATGAGAAACAGCTGATGGCACTGACAAGAGGAGGAGGCAAGCCCAAGCTGTCAGGGAGCAAAGAACCCAAATAGCTCCCTGGCGCGCCTGATGGAAAATAGGGCAAAATAACCATAAGTCAGAACTGGGTTTGGAACCACCAAACCCAGGTTCATGATAGCCCCCCTTCCCCCAGGGGTGGATTCGAGAAACCCCAGTACCATCAGCCGAAAACAAAAACACACCCCAAGGGACACCCCCCCCCCCCTCCAGAAACAAACAATTACCCAGGGTGGTTGGTGGGGGAAATCGGTTAGGAAGGAAGCAACCAGTGAAAAATACAACAAATAATTTGCAAATAAGGAGCAGTGACCCTCCTAACAGCCCCCACCTAGGACACTAACCCCCCTCCCCAGAAGTCCAAAGTTCAGGGGGTCGACCAGAGTCCCAGGCCCCCAGCATGGCGAGGGGTGACTGATCGGGTGGCCTGCCCAAGTCCCATGTCCAGCAGGCGGCCCGCAGAATAGTGTCCGGCGGCCTGCCCGGGCTGATGGAAAACCCAACCCAAAGGCCAAGTCTTTTGGGTGGCCAACCAGCATGGTGGAGCTACCAGAACCGGAGGGGAAGGTAGAGAGGCAGCCTAACCGCCCAGGAACCTCAGTAGCCAAACCGAGGGACAGGAGCCCCCCTGCCCTCCGAAGCTTGGGGCAGGGGGACTGTAGCACCCGCAATGGTCCTGGTCTGGGACGTGGCTGCACCCGTGATGGTCCCAGTCTGGGACGTGGCTGCACCAATGGTGGACTCCGGCTGGAGCTCTGCTGCACCAGCGGTGGACTCCGGCTGGGGCTCAGTTGCACCTGCGATGGTCCCCATCGGGGGCCTCATTGCTCCCGCTGTGGCCTTCCCAGCGAGGGAGGTAGGGCTCTCCACGACTCCTGACGCTGGACCCAGATCCTCAGCGGCCTCTGGCAGGGAGGTCCAAACCCGGAGGGAGAGAAAAAGAGACCAAGTCAGGGTCGCCAGCAGCGGTGGAGCCCGGTGAGGTGGCCCCAAGGGCTATTGCAAGCAGCCCCGGGCCCCCCTCACCATGAGTCAGGCAGCATGACATTGACATCGACATGACGGCCATTATGGGGCACACTTACCTGTACTCGGGTTCCACCGCCATCCAAGACTCAGACGAATTGGGGTGCGTGGGTACCATCAGTTCACCAGGTGCTGTACCTCCTTCAACCTCCTCTGGGACAGCTAGCCCCTCGTCATCATTCGTGGGCAACCCAGGTCATGGCAGCTCCTCTCTGACAACCCTAGGAAGGAGCTCAAAGGGGATAGGAGAAGAGGAACATTTAGGGTCGCCGACAGCAGCAGAGCTCAGCGAGGGGAGTCCAGGTGCAGCTGGGAGCTGCACCCAACTCCCCTCCCCAAGAGCCAGACAAGATCTCTCAATAATTAACAAGTGAACTGCAGGAGAGATTACTTGCCTGTACTTGAGCTCTACCACCGTCCAGGACTCCTGCGATGCCGACAATGATATTTGGGGTCCCGTCGGCTGGAGGTCTGGTCCGGGGGATGACTCTGCTGTGGTGGCCCCCACAACAGCATGATGGTGGTTGCAGTCTCGGTGCTCCCATGCGCCGTCTTCCACGTCACCAGCTCCTCTGGCATGGCGGACAAGGATGGCCTCACTGCTGGCCCATGAGCTGGACCATCCTGGGCCTCCGGTTCCTCCCCTCTCAAGTGACCTGGTTCCAGTGCAGGCAAGCTCGTAGGGGCATACAAAAAAGGCTTGGTGAGGTCGGTTGAGGGAACATGATATGCTGCTGGGGCGGAGCACTCAGAGGACTGCACACCCCGAGTCTCCTCACCAGGAGGCAGGCAAAATTGTTCATCAACAAAGAAAGTTAAATGAGGAAAAATTTGCCTGTTCTCCTGGCACTGGACGTCTCCAGCGGCCTCCGAAGCGTCTCCTCTCCCCTGCTGGTGTTCCACCTCGGGCTGCGCCAGCGAGGCCAGAAGCTTCTTCCAGCGGGAGTTCCTCCTCTTATTCCTCCCGGACGGCTCAGGAACCAGGTACTCCAGGATACAAAGTGTCGCACTGGCCAGGGAGTCACCTGTGTTGAGAAGCTCCATATTCTCTGGACAAGGGAGCGGAGTGGCCGCGAGGAGCTCGAGCGCTAGGAGATCCTTATCCAACTCCTCTTCACGGCACTCCTCCTCAATCCGGCGGTCGAGCAGGGCGAGTCGGTGCTCCTCCTTAGCCTGTCGGCCGAGCTGGGCAAGCAGGGCCAGTCTGTGCTCCTCCTCCTCACAGCGCTCCTCCTCGACCCGCCGGTTGATCACGGTGAGCAAGTTTAACCACTCCTCCTCCATTGTCAAGCATCACCGTGGCTTGAGCAGGTGCAGGGGGTGGAGCCTTCACAGCTGGGGAAGCACGTCCTTGGGCCTGTCTCTCGCGGTGCTCTTCCTTGATCCGATGGTCTATCATGGCCAGCAAACCCAGTCTCTCCTCCTCCATCACAATGACTGAGGATTGAGCGGGCGCCAGCCTGGGAGATTGTGCAGGGGCGAGAAAACCGTGAGGAGAGGAGGTCTCCTTCCGCCAGGAATGTCTCTTCTGACGGGTGGCTGGCCCCCTCTGGCTCCACGTCTGGTGAGAGAAGAATGACGGAGAGGGTGGCGTCCACCCTTGGAATGACCCGGACGTTAGGATGGCGCTGCTCGACGTCTTCTGTGACGAGTCGTGCCCACTGAACGTCCTTAGCGAACTGTGGCCACTGAGCGGAAAAGAGCACTTCTTCCAGTAGATCCTGGGCTCTCTGCTCCTCGTCCGTCCAGATCATCATGTCGTTACTCGGGGAGGAGGGGGGGAAAAAGAGGGTGAAAAAAAAAGAAAAAACGCACATCTACTCCGCTGGGTTTTTTCTGACTGGTTGGCGCATTCTGTTATGAATCCCCATGCGCAATTATGCAGCGCACGAGGGAAGGAATGAAAAACCCAATCACTGGAGTAGAACGTGCATTTTATTAACATAAAACACAAAAATACCAAATCCAGTATTGATCACGCTAATACAGTGGATTGGAATAATGAGTAGAAGGCCACCAGACATACAGGGATGCCACCCGGACGTTCCACAGCCTGGGAGGGGGAATGCCTCGTGCCCCTGTAACGGTGTGGGAGCATCCTGCCACTAATATAATATAATGAATGAATACTGTGACTACAGACCAGGTTAAGAAACAGCTGGAGAGACTCCGCCAGCAGAAGGCTGTGGGCCCTGATGGCATCTCCACCAGGATCCTGAGGACCTTTGCCAACCAGCTATCTCCAGTACTGAAGCACCTACAGTGCATCCAGAAAGTATTCACATCACTTCACTTTTTCCACATTTTGTTATGTTACAGCCTTATTCCAAAATGGATTAAATTCATTTTTTTCCTCAAAATTCTACACACAATACCCCATTATGACAATGACAATTACTGACAATTATTAAAAATAAAAAACTAAGAAAACGTGTGCATAAGTATTCACAGCCTTTGCTCAATACTTTGTTGATGCACTTTTAGCAGCAATTACAGCCTCAAGTCTTTTTGAATATGATGCCACAAGCTTGGCACACCTATCTTTGGGCAGTTTCCCTCATTCCTCTTGGCAGCACCTCTCAAGCTCCATCAGGCTGGATGGGAAGCATCGGTGCACAGCCATTTTTAGATCTCTCCAGAGATGTTCAATTGGATTCAAGTCTGGACTCTGGCTGGGCCACTCAAGGACATTCACAGACTTGTCCTGAAGCCACTCCTTCGATATCTTGGCTGTGTGCTTAGGGTCGTTGTCCTGCTGAAAGATGAACCGTTGCCCCAGTCTGAGGTCAAGAGTGCTCTGGAGCAGGTTTTCATCCAGGACGTCTCTGTACATTGCTGCATTCATCTTTCCCTCTATCCTGACTAGTCTCCCAGCTCCTGCCACTGAAAAACATCGCCACAGCATAATGCTGCCATCTCTATTGGCGTGGTTATGAGTGGTGCTTGGTTTCCTCCAAACATGACGCCTGGCATTCACGCCAAAGAGTTCAATCTTTGTCTCATCAGACTAGAGAATGGTGTTTCTCATGGTCTGAGAGTTCTTCAGGTGCCTTTTGGCAAACCTCAGGTGGGCTGCCATGTGCCTTTTACTAAGGAGTGGCTTTCATCTGGCCACTCTACCATGCAGGCCTGATTGGTGGATTGCTGCAGAGATGGTTGTCCTTCTGGAAGGTTCTCCTCTATCCACAGATGAACGCTGGAGCTCTGACATAATGACCATCGGGTTCTTGGTCATCTCCCTGACTAAGGCCCTTCTTTGTACAGGGCACTGGTGGACATATTTGTGGAATGGACCGAGCAGAATCACCTGAGGCTGAATGTCGGCAAGACCAGAGAAATGGTGATCAACTTCAGGAAGATGAGGACGCCTTCAGGAAGATGAGGACGCCTTCCCTGCCACTGCGGATTAGGGGGGAGATGTGGAGGTAGTGGAGGATTACAAATACCTGGGTGTCGTTATCAGCAGTGGACTGGACTGGAAATCCAACACTGATGCTGTGCACAAGAAGGGGATGAACAGACTCTACTTTCTGAGATCCTTCAATGTGTGCAGCGAGATGCTGGAGCTCTTCTATCAAACCGTCATTGCCAGTGCCATCTTCTCTGCCGCTGTTTGCTAGGGTTGCAGTATTGGAGCCAGCGATACCAACAGACTTGACAAGATTATCAAGAAGGCTGGCTCTGTAATTGGTCTCAGGCTGGAGACCTTTGAGACTGTGGTGGAGAGGACACTGAACAAACTGCGATCCATCATGGACAATCCTGACCACCCCCTCCACCATACATTCGACAGGCAGCGGCACACCTTCTCCAGAAGACTGCTACACCTCCGCTGCTGAACAGTTAGGTACGGGAAATCTTTTTCTGCCACATGCCATTTCACTGTACAATAACTCACTCTTAAAGTTGAATCTTGGTCATAACAATGCTGCCACACTGCACCTTACTGTCTAATTGGTACCTCAACATTTCACCCTGCGTCATACAATCCTTCTCTTTACAGTCAGTACTATCCATAGATTCATACAGCTCATTATCATTTAACTATGTAGTAGTGTGTGTAGTATATAAAGTTATCTAAGCATTTTTACTTCCCCTGGGTAACTCCTTTTTGTACTTCCTACCCTATTATGCTGTGTGTATTTTTGCTGGTTTGGTCATCTTACCCTGTCATGCTGCTGTTACACTGCAATTTCCCAGTTTGGGATCAATGAAGTACATCCATTCATCCATCAAAAATGGGACAGACGGACGCACTGACCCATAACACAATCCCTCTTTGGGCTTCAACCGGTGTGGGATTAAAAAAAACAACAACTCTGAGGTGAGGCAGTTTGTGCACTACAGAAGCGTATTGCAGTCACAAAAAAATAAAATAAAATAAAATAAAGGACTTTATATCATGTTATAACATGATACATTTATTGTTTGTCCCAAAGAAGCCCGTCCCATCCAGCTACAATGATTACCGGCCCGCAGCACTCACCCCCATTATAATGAAGTGCTTTGAGCGGCTAGCCATGCAGATCATCAAGTCCATCCTGCCTCCCTCCCACACCCCATCCCAGTTTGCATACAGGTCAAACAGATCCACAGAAGATTCCATTGCTGCTGCTCTCCATTCAGCCCTCACCCAGCTGGACTCAAAAAACTCCTACGTGCGAATGCTGTTCTTGGACTTCAGTTCAGCATTCAACACAATCATCCCCCAGCACCTGATACAAAAACTCAGACATTTGGGACTCAGAACCTCTCTCTGTAACTGGGTGCTGGACTTTCTCACAGGGGGGCCACAGAATGTGCGGGTTGGCAGCAACACCTCCCAGACCATTACACTGAGCACAGGGGCCCTGCAAGGGTGTGTGCTCAGCCCGCTGTTCTTCACCCTGCTGACCTATGACTGCTTACCAGCATACAATACCAACCACATCATCAAGTTTGCGGACGACACAACGGTGGTGGGCCTCATCACCAACAATGAGGAGGCCAACTACAGAAATGAGGTGAGCCAACTGGTCCAGTGGTGCAAAGACAATAACCTCTTCCTGAACGTGGGAAAAACCACGGAGATTGTGGTCGACTTCAGGAGGGGTCACACACAGCACCCCCCTCTGATCATCGATGGTGCAGCTGTGGAGAGGGTGAGCAGCACCAAGTTCCTGGGGCTGCACATCTCTGAGGACCTCTCCTGGTCCAACAACACCACATCACTGGCCAAGAAGGCTCAAACTTGCCTCCATTTCCTCCACAAAATGAGGAGAGCACAAGTCCCCCCCTCCCCCATCATGTGTTCTTTCTATTGGGGCACCACTGAGAGCATCCTCAACAGCTGCATCACGGTGTGGTATGGAAGCTGCACCGCCTCCTGCCAGAAGACACTACAACGCATAGTGAAAGCAGCCAGCAAGATCATCGGTGCCCCTCTGCCCCCTCCCTCAGATATCTACCTCACCACCGAGCTATCAACATCGCAGACGACACCTCCCACCCCTCACACTCCTTCTTCAGCTCCCTGCCCTCGGGGAAAAGGTACCGAAGCCTCTGGGCCCGCTCCACAAGACTGTCTAACAGCTTTGTTCATCAGGCCATCTGGACCCTGAACTCTGTCCACTTCCTCCCCCCCGGACGGTAACACAATCACCTGCACAATAACTACCTCACACCAATAGTAATACATTTGCTGCTGTATGCCTCTGCACTAGGGCAGCACGGTGGCAGAGTGGTTAGCACTGCGGCAGCACAGCAACTCACCCTTGGCCGGGAGATCCTGGGTTCGATCCCAGCTCCCGACCAACAGTGATCTGTGTGGAGTTTGCATGTTCTCCCCGTGTCTGCGTGGGTTTACTCCGGGATTTCTCCGGTTTCCTCCCACATACCAAAAACATTCAAGTTAGGTTAAATGGCATTAAAACTGGGGATTCTAAATTGTCCTTAGGTATGACTGTGAGAGCGAATGGTTGTCTGTCTCTCTGTGTTGGCCCTGCGATGGACTGGCGATCTGTCCAGGGTGTACCCTGCCTCTCGCCCAAAGATGCTGGGTCTTTGGGCGAGACCAAAGACCAGCCCCCCTGCGACCCGAAAAGGATTAAGCGGAAGAAGATGAGTGAATGAATGAATGTCTCTGCACTTTCACTGTAACCATTTGCACAAATGCCATATCTGCTGTTGTCTGTCATTGCAATACGTATCATGTGCAGTCCTATCTGTTACTATCTGCACCTACACTACCGCATTGAACTGCAGCTATGGGAATTACATCTCTAGTTGTCTGTATATAGGATTGCTGGGTTTTATCGTTGTTTATCGTTTCTCTATTTGCACAATGGAAAGTCTGGGTCTATCTTTTGTTGCCATTTGCTCTACAGGTTGCATTACTGTACATAGACTGCGGTTTTCTTTTTTCCTACCCTTATTCCTTTTTCTTTTTATATTATGCACACCACTGAAGAGAGAGAGAGAAACACCATTTCAATTCTCCTGTATGCCCTGTACGTATAGTATTGACAAAATCTTTGAATCTTGAATCTTGTTAGAACAATGTATCACGTTATAACGTGATAGCTCAGTAATCATGTTATAACGTGATACATATATTGTTCTAACAATAAATGTTATTACATGATGTAAAACCCTTTATATTTTTTGTTGTGACAGAAATACGCTTCTGTAGTGTATAAAATATACCATATGCAAAGTTCCATCATGTTATTAGTGGCACAGTTAAGGGGGTGGATTTTGATGGAGGTTGTGAGTTCAATCACCACCAGATGTCACCATTGTGTCTGTCTAGGGTTGCCAACTTTCTCACAGCCAAACAAGGGACAGAGGGTTTTAATTATTGCTTGATGCCACAATGTTGTGGACATTAGTGTTGTCATAATACTGGGATTTTTTTTACCTTGATAATACCTTAAAAATACGGTTATTCAATGTCATGTTTAATCTACAAGGAAAAAAATACACTGTATACCTAGAAATTTCAGATTTTACAGAATACAGAATCTCGGTTTAAAAATGTGTAAGAGCTATGTTTTTGATAATGGATTGCATTTATATAGCACTTTTCATGACACCCAAAGACACTTTACAATGAGTCCATTATTCATTCACTCCACAGACAATGATAGTGGAAAGCTTCCTTTGTAGCCACAGCTCCCCTGAAGCAGACTGATGGAAACATGGTTGCCAATTCATGCCAACGGCCTCTCCAACCACCACCATTTATTCACATTCATACATCGGTGTCATGAACCATGAACACACTGGAGGCAAGGTGGGTAAAGTGTCTTGCCCAAGGACACAAGGTGGGGAGAGTGGGATTCGAACCACCAACCCTCCAGTTATTGGGTGACCTGCTCTACCTCCTGAGCCACTATGGCCTCATTTTTTTTCTGTTTAAGAAATGATGCAACTTTAGCTAGAAAACACAGCTACACTGCAAAAAGTCAAGTAAAATGAAATAATTTAAGGCTGTTTATGCTTTTTTTGTGTGACAAGATATTTATTCTTGCTGTGCAGTTTATGTGCAAGAAAAGTTTACATGCTTTCCAATAGTTTTGAGTTGTTTTACACAATTTGATAAGTCAAATTTTCTTGCTCTGTTGGCAGATAATTTTACTTAAAAAAAATTCTGGCATTAGATAATTCTAGTTAAAATTAGAAAAAAATATCTGCCAACAAAGTAAGATTAAGTTGCTTTAAACAAGTAAAACCTTTCATAAAGCAAGTAAAATCTTACAGAAAACTGCACAACAAAAGGAAATTATTGTCTTCCCAAAATTATCTTGTGAGAGAAAAACAAGCATAAAAGCCTTAATTTAGGATATTTTATCTTACTGAGACTTCCCTTTTTACAGTGTGACAGATACTGCCTTTGGCATAAAATTACATCAGTGAAGTATTCCTGATTCAAACAATGCACAGGTGGCTGGAAAGCACTGCAAATAGCATTTCTTGCCTTTGTAGAAGTGTTTTCTTCTGGCCTTCTTTAAAGAAAACTCCTTCATTATGTCTTTTAAGTCCAACTCACGAATATCATTATGCTCTATGGATGCATGCTTGATCCAGTCTACTTTTTACCAAGTTCAGAGTTCACTGTCCCACGCACAGATGTCTGATGTAAGTGATCGTGGCCTTTCTTCTCCCTTCTCCTCCAGGTGAATGCTTTGAAGGCCCACCTGTCTCCTCCACTCAATGTGCTAACTTGGAAAAATCCTTCACGGTTCAGGATTTTTGGGGCAATTCCTTTTCCCTAAGCTCTTTTTCTCCCAATAATTTTATGAGCACCACTTTCAAACTTTTTTTCCGGACATTTTGACCGAGCTAATTACTTCCTACCTTTCTCACTGGTGCTTGCAGTCACGTCAAAACAATTCTTCTGATAGGCTATTGTTACTGGTACCCATGTGGGGCACTTATAAATTAGACCAATCAGCAGCCACAGATGAATATCAAGTGATGGACATAGAATTTGACCAATTAACAACAATGTGATCTTTTTCAGTGGCTCATGATAGGCGCTGACCTTTGTAGGCCCCTGGGCTTCAGCCCAGCCTAGCCCATTCATCAAGGCAGCCTTGAATATATGGGACAACACACGTCCCACTCAGGACAAACATATTTAGTCCAATAAACGGGATGTCACGGCTAAAACGGGACAGTTGGCAACTCTGTCTGTCCGTCACAGTTACAGTTCAAAATAACAGCAGTCCAACATCAATAAAGTGATCAGTCACCTTTTTTAGTAGAAATTCTATTTCTACATGATAAATAATTTAACGGTAGATGTAGCAGAGTAACAGAAAACCAATGGACCCAACAATCATGACATGCATGCTGCAAATTCTGTGTAATTGAATCAGCAACAGCAAAAACTAGCAGCAGTGTGTTCAAACTAATAGTGTGGAGTTCAGTTAGGGGGTGGTGGTGGCATAATTATTAGCGATGTGGACTGGTGAGCAGAAGGTCACCGGTTCAATCCCTGGACTGGCAGGATCAGATCTGGGTGGGACAGATAACACAGCAGTGTTTGCTCCACCCTTATTAACCCCACTGTGGTGCCCTTGAGCAAGGCCCTTAATCCCATCTGCTCCAGTGGAGCAGCTTTGTGGCCACAGGTCAGTCTGTGGTTGTACTGGGCAAGCTTCCAAGTGTGGATGTGTAATGGTATGAATGTGAACAGGGCATCCTTGAAAATCAGAGGTTGCCTCTCAATGGAACTCCCCTGTATAAATAAAAGTTGAATAAAATAAAAATTAATGACGTTGGTCATTCTGTGAAAAAAACATGTCAATAATTATTTAAGGAAGGCAGGCAGCAAATGTTGTACATGCGGGTTATAGTGCACTTCTCTCTGAAAATCTCTGGAATGACCCAGAAATGGGTCATTCCAGATGTTGAGTGCAAAGGGAATGTTGACTCCAAACCCATAATCAGAGGTCAGGGTCAAAGTCGTCCAAGGTTTGTCTTAGATACAATATCGATTAGAAAAGGCTACATCATTTATTACCTCTGCCAGGCCGCAGGCCAGGAGGTTATGTTTTTGCCGGCGTTTGTTTGTCTGTCTGTCTGTTGGTTAGCAAGATAACTCAAAAAGTTTTGGACGGATTTCGATGAAACTTTCAGGCGTTGTTGGAAATGGTACAAGGAAGAACTGATTAAATTTTGGGGATGATCCGGATCACTGTCTGGATCCAGGAATTTTTTAAAGGATTCTTTAACATTGTGAGATGGGGTCATTTTCAACACAGAGGATGCTGAGAATCACCATGCTGCAGCGAGAGAAGAAATGCAGCGACTCAGGCAAGGCCTATCCCCAGATGCTATTGAAGCTCGTCGAGCTTAGTTTTATTTATTTTTTTTAATTTATTTTTTTCTTATTACCTCCGCCAGGAGGTTATGTTTTTTTTTTTTTTTTTTTAAAAAGAAGATCTGCTCGATATTGCCACTCATGCCTCGTTCAAAGTCTAAAAGCGTGAAACACAGAAGGCAACAGAGTGCAGAGTGAATGAGAAAGAAAAAAGGCAGGGAGATAACACAGACGATGCGGAGAATCACCGTGCTATTGCTAGTCATATGTTTTCATGATCAAGGAATCTCAAAACGTACACACAAACACTGTATGGGGGGGAACTGTCGCCGCCATTGCGGAAAATGCCATTTTCGTGAATAACTACTGAACCGCTAATCCTATCATTGCCAATCCAATTGCTAGTCATATGTTTTCATGGTCAAGGAATCTGAAAACGTACACACAAACACTGTATGGGTGGAACGGTGCCGCTTGGCGGAGGTCTGCGCTCTCCGAGTGCTTTTCTAGTTTCTCTAGTTATCGCATTTACAAGGTTTAGGGAAAATTGACCTCTGACCTTGACCTGAAGGACAAAGGTCACACAAATTCAAACTCGAGATTTTTCATAGATACAGCCATGGTATCACTTTGAAAAGCTCACATCATTTCTTTCTCCAATTATCGCGTTCACAAGGTAGGTGTTGACGCCACCTCCGCCCGGCACAGTGACGACAATATCCCTTCAGAAAACTCTTACTCAAACAAGCAAATTTCAGAGAAGAAGTAACACATTTACAAGTGAAAAGTTCCAGATGTTCCAGTGCAAATATAAGAATAAATTTCAAAAGTTACTAGAAAAAATAAGAGAAGACAGAAAAAAAACTACAAATTTCATCATATGCAGTGCCACATTAACAAAAAAAAAAAAAAAAAAATCACAAGTCATTTACTTTTTTCGTCTGGAGGGGCAGCTCAGGCAAAAATGGCAAATATACCGTTGCCCAGGTAACAATAGCCCATACCTATGCACGTCCTTGCAGATCTCTGATTCGTCACTGAATATCACTTTCATCCAGTCCATGACAGCTTCTCTTTAGCCCACTCTAACCTTGTTTTCTTCCATTTAAGTGTTAATGACAGTTAACATTTGACTTCTTGTGAAAATCCTACAGTTCAGTCACATACACTGACTCCTGTTTCTGTTGTGACTTTTCTATACCTGCTCCAAATTTTAGATGCAGGTGACTGAGAATAATCAACTTCTTTTGCCTAGTCTGTTTGAGTGTGATGAATTTCCCAAATAAGAAAAAATACATAAAATGACACATAACTGGATGCATATTATGTTTATTTTCTAATATGCACATTAAATAATAAACTCTCGATTCCCTTGGCATTCAAGGTAGATGGCAATCATTAAACCAAACATCTCAGCTTGGAATAAACTCAAATAATAAAGCTGAAGTTAATAAAAAAATAACACATTGCTCCAAATTTAAAGTGTTTAGTTTTCACTTATAAATAAAAATAATTATTTAAAAAAGCTAATCTGGCAACTGTCCATAAAAACAAAACAGATGTTAGGAGAAATACATTTTTGCGTATGAGTAGGTTCCCTTCTTTTGCAGCAAAGCATCGACTTACAAATTTGTACGTCATATACATATATGAATATTAACAGAGTGTATAACATAATCTTGTTACAATTTCTACAGCAGGTCCATATGAATGACATGTTATATTAGGTGAATTTCTGCTCATTAGAGGTTTTAAGATTAGTCTGGATTTCTGCGCATTATCCGTGCATGATTACTTTAATCTCTGACATTATCATTTACTGGTGCATGTAATTTTTTAAAGATTTTTATACCTTTACAGTCTGTCATATACACCTTGATATCCTCAGGAGGCGGAGGACACTTTTTTGCGATGAATGTCAAGTTATACATAGGAACCCTGAGTAGTGTGTGTATGTATGTGCAGGCAAACACTTGTTTGCTGTGGAGTCATGTCGAATGATGAGTCATGGGTTTAACATTATTTGAAAAGGCATTATTTTCATCTGGCATAATTTTAAACAAAACAATTGAAACACACAAACACGTCAGTCACACATGTCCTATTATTACTCATTCTTTCCATTCTCCGTTTCAGTCTGCCTACAGCACATTAAATTCACTCATGCTTGTGCATTAATTATAAATAAATTCATTTAAATAACACATTGTTCACTGATCAGTCTTTTTCTTTTTCCAAAACCTCTTTATCCCATATTTTCCTAAACCTGCATTTCAAATGTCCACGCCATCTCGCTATTTTAAACTACCATCGCACTCTGACGTAAAACATTCAACAGGAAGTTTGGCTAGTCTACGTGAATATCTACATCTGTGCTAAACCTGCATAAATCTGCCTAACTGCAATTCTTCTCTTTGCTTTTCTTCCCAGTGTTGCGCTACCATTTGAACAGTTCACAGCTTTTGATATCTGAACAAACCTCATTCCCAGGTAACACACACGCTCCTCCAAACATGCGCGCATGTGAAATAAAGACCATGTGTTATAGTCTTCATATTGTCATCTGTGGAGTGCAGGAGCAGTATACTGGCACAGAAGTTGTACAAAGATTCTGCACAACTGGGTCGTGTAGGTGATTTCAACTGCTGAGGTGTTAGGAGTCTTATTTTTAAGTCTGTAAAAGGAATTTCTGGTGAGTACAACGAATCTTTAAAGCCTGTCTGTGACACTGCATAAATCAAGAGGAAGCCACTTGACGCAAAGAAAAATAAAGAGCTAAGAGGGTGAAATATGGTTATTCTGCAGATTTTTTTTTTTTTTGAGTTTCAGAAGTTTCAGGGCCTGAGTGTGTGGTCAACACTTCCAGCCTTGACAATGCATGGACCCATGACTTAATCCCAGTTCTCATCCTCCTCATATGCTGCCTCGACCTTCTGTCAGCAGTCTGAGACTTCAGAGGCATTGGAGTCGCTGGCAAGTTTCCTGCGTTGCCTTACAGATTTCTCCTCATCCTGCAAAACAGAAGACAAGTGATCTTTTTGGCCGTTTAGTACAGCTAATGCTAATGTTTCACACAAGGGAACCATCTTATTTTTTGCTAAAAAAACAACAAAAAAAAACACCATGCACACATAATTATTTAGGCATGCATTTCATTATCTTTTATTGTAAGGCCATCAATGTTTTTTTTTATTACTTGGTGTACTTATATTGACCAGGCACCATCTACAGCAGGGGTGCTCAATTCACAGAAGTTAAAGAAAACTTCTTCAAGCAAAGGTCCAAAGCATCATAATTTCAATGTTGGATTGTAATTTAGTGGCACATACACTATATTGCCAAAAGTATTGGGACACCACTCGAAAGGACTGGGCACCAATGCACAAAGCAAGGTCCATCAAGACATGGATGAGTGAGTTTGGTGTGAAGGAACTTGACTGGCTTGCACGGAGCCCTGACCTCAACCCAATAAAACACCTTTGGGATAAATTAGAGTGGAGACTGTGGGCCAGGCCTTCATCAGTCCAACATCACTGCCTGACCTCACAAATGTGCTTCTGGAAGAATTGTCAAAAATTCCCATAAACACACTTCTAAACTTTGTGGAA
The DNA here is from genome assembly GCA_020510985.1 of Pholidichthys leucotaenia. Classification (NCBI taxonomy): domain Eukaryota; kingdom Metazoa; phylum Chordata; class Actinopteri; order Cichliformes; family Pholidichthyidae; genus Pholidichthys; species Pholidichthys leucotaenia. Next base: position 118,672,815 of record CM035848.1, on the reverse strand, counting down.
AGACACCCTTTGCAGCTATAACAGCTTCAACTCTTCAGGGAAGGCTTTCCATGAGGTTTAGGAGTGTGTGATGAGAAGCCCTGCCTCGCAGTCTACACTCCAATTCATCCCAAAGGTGCTCTACTGGATTGAGATCAGGGCTCTGTGCAGGTCAGTCAAGTTCCTCCACATCAAACTAGTTCATCCACGTTTCTGTGGATCTTGCTTTGTGCATTGGTGCTCAGTCATTTGGAAGGGTGTTCCAATACTTTTGGCAATGTAGTGTATATTGAAGAAGCTTTGTCTTTCTGTCGACAACTGCATGTAGTAAACAACTGTTTAATCACATGAAGAAAGCCAGCTTTTATTCAACATTACAACAATATTTACAGTGGTGTGAAAAAGCGTTTGCCCCCTTCCTGATTTCTTATTTTTTGTATGTTTGTCACACTTAAATGTTTCAGATCAAACAAATTTAAATATTAGACAAAGATAACACAAGTAAACACAAAATGCAGTTTAAATGAATGTGTTTATTATTAAGGGGGGGGGGGGGATCCAAACCTACATGTCCCCAAGTGAAAAAGTGATTGCCCCCTTAACCTAATAAGTGGTTGGGCCACCCTTAGCAGCAACAACTGCAGTCAAGTGTTTGCAATAACTGGCAATGAGTCTTTTACAGCACCGTGGAGGAATTTTGGCCCATTCATCTTTGCAGAATTGCTGTAATTCAGCCACATTGGAGGGTTTTCGAGCATGAACCGCCTTTTTAAGGTCATGCCACAGCATCTCAATCGGATTCAGGTCAGGACTTTGACTAGGCCACTCCAAAGTCTTCATTTTGTTTTTCTTAAGCCATTCAGAGGTGGACTTGCTGGTGTGTTTTGGATCATTGTCCTGTTGCAGAACCCAAGTGGGGTTCAGCTTGAGGTCATGAACACCTGACCAGACATTCTCCTTCAGGATTTTTTTTTGGTAGACAGCCAAATTCATGGTTCCATTTACCACAGCAAGTCTTCCAGGTCATGAAGCAGCAAAACAGCCTCAGACCATCACACCACCACCATATTTTACTGTTGGTATGATGTTCCTTTTCTGAAATGCTGTGTTACTTTTACGCCGGCTGTAGTGGGACACACACCTTCCAAAAAGTTCAACTTTTGTCTCGTCAGTCCACACAGCATTTTCCCAAAAGTCTTGGGGATCATCAAGATGTTTTCTGGCAAAACTGAGACGAGCCTTTATGTTCTTTTTGCTCAGCAGTGGTTTTTGTCTTGGAACTCTGCCATGCAGGCCATTTTTGCCCAGTCTGTTTCTTATGGTAGACTCATGAACACTGACCTTAACTCAGGCAAGTGGGGCCTGCAGTTCTTTGGATGTTGTTGTGGGCTCTTTTGTGACCTCTTGGATGAGACGTCATTGCGCTCTTGGGGTAATTTTGGTTGGCTGGCCACTCCTGGGAAGGTTCACCACTGTTCCATGTTTTCGCAATTTGTGGATAATGGCTCTCACTGTGGTTCGCTGGAGTCCCAAAGCTTTAGAAATGGCTTTATAACCCTTTCCTGACTGATAGATCTCAATTACTTCATTTCTCATTTGTTCCTGAATTCCTTTGGATCACAGCATGATGTCTAGCTTTTGAGGCTCTTTTGGTATGCTTCACTTTGTCAGGCAGGTCCTACTTAAGTGGTTTCTTGACTGAGAACATGTGTGGCAGTAATCAGGCCTGGGTGTGGCAAGAGAAATTGAACTCAGCTTTCCAAAGATGTGATAAACCACAGTTAATTTATGTTTTAACTGGGGAAGGGGATCACTTTTTCACACAGGGCCATGTAAGTTTGGATTTTTATTTTTTTTTTACCCTTAATAATAAACACCTTCACTTAAAAACTGTATTTTATGTTTCCTTCTGTTATCTTTAATATTTAAATTTGTTGGATGATCTGAAACATTTAAATGTGACAAACATACAAAAAATGAGAAATCAGCAAGGGGGCAAACACTTTTTGACACCACTGTATTTTCATTTTTGACGTTCACGTTTTTCCTATTTAATTTTATATGGTATAAAAGTCTTAATATAAAACTAAAATACAAGGGAAACAGAGCTGTGAGAAATTAATGTACATCTCAAAATTGCTTTACTTAAAAAAAGAAATAAAACTAGCTTGAATTTCCATTTTTTCCCCCTATTAACAGTCTCAACAACTGAACAGCTTTAATATGTCTCAGTTGACAGAGGGGATTATAAAACCACTCAGACACTGGGACAACAACTCCACACAAACAGATGCGGTCTGAACACAGAACCACCTTGCTGTGAAGCAACAGTGCTAATCACTGCACCACCAACTGTATACATGAACATTTGTGTGACATCTTGTACGGAGACTTGCATACTCTGTGTTTCATGTGAATATTTGAGTGTATTTTTTCTACTCACAGTTTGAAATACTCCATTCTGAGCCCATTCTCCAGGGGAGACGTCCCCAGCATACTCTGCCTCATCTTCCTCTTCCTCCCCTTCTTCCTCTCTCACAGTGTCCATTCCATCTTCCTCGTACTCCGTCAGACAGTCTGACTCCTCCGCTGAAGGAGGAGGACACGGTTTTGCAGTTAGAGTTGTTTATAGTGTCACTGACCCGCCTGTACTTACTCTGCTGTATTTCAATGGAATCAACCGTATTTATTACAATACGATGAGGATGCTGTGGTTGTATACTATGATGATAGTAAATGTGCACCTTCAGCAGCTACGTAGCTTTGAACTGGCTCTATCCTGGATACAATCTCAGCCAGGTCAGTGAAGTCAGCTCCAGGACATGTGCAGGACTAATAGGGAGGTATTATATTATTATCATCATCATCATACATTAAAGTTGTAACTCTGAATAGACATACATGAATTACATCAACCGTATTACACATAATCTATGGTATAATCCTGTATATGAACTCTTCTCACATCAGTTGTCTTGCCGTCGTTGTAGTCGGCTGAGCGGTGGTCCTTCAGCATGTTCTCGATAATGTCTCCTCGAGCCCAGCCAGTGAACACCAACTTCCCGTGCTGGTAACCCACGTCCTGGATTACAGAGCAGTTTAAAGAAAAGCACATTTTTTTAACAAAATAAACTCGGTGAATGTTTTGAATAAACACTTCAAACTTTGATTATAATTAAAAAATAAAAATAAAATTTCTACTTCCTTTTTTCAGTTACTCTTATACTAAGGCTCATTGAAATCTTAGTTTTTTCATGAAGCACTGCCATATGGGTAGAATTTAAAACACTTGAATGTCTTTAGATCACTGGTCACAAAGATTCTATGTTTCATTAATTGGTTTAGAGATAGCTGATGGATATAGTTGGGCTATTGCAATTCACAGATTATGTAACCCACTGGGTTACAGTTAAAAGTAGCAAAAGCAGCTGTGGCTATTAACAGAAGGAAAGTGTGGCAAAACTTTGGAAGTCAAAAAGGATTATAACAAACCAAAAGACAGTGAAATCCCCAAAAGAACACTGTATAGCAGATAAGCCCACTGAGTATTACTGTCCTCATGAAAGTTGTCATATCTGCAATATCACTCACTGGCCACTTTATTATGGACACCAGTTCATCTGCTCATTTTCACAAATATCTTCTCTGTCAATCACATGGCAGCAACTCAACACACTTAGGCATGTAGACACAGTCAAGGTGATCAGAGTGAAGATGAAATGTGATATAAGAGACTTTGAATGTGACGTGATTGTTGGTGCCAGGGACTGCTGATCTATAGGCACACACATAACCATCTCTAGGTTTATGGAGAATGGTCTGAAAAAGAGAAAATATCTACTATGCTGCAGTTCCTGGTACAAAAGAGGCTTGTTGATGTCGGAGGTGAAGGGTGAGACTTCTTTGAGATGACAGAAAGGCAACAGTAACTTAAACTGAAGGGTGTCCAGAAAGCACAACCCTCTGCCAAGGCTGACCATCTATTAAACTGTGATTAAACTAAAAGTTACAGACCATCATAAGTTATCTGTGCTTGTATATTTTCAGATTGATTAACTCATTTTTTTCATGATATTAACAAAGATCCATCAAAAAACAAACAAGAAAGAAAAAACCCAATCTCACAATGCTATGAAAAGGCCAAAAGTGACCTAAAATGTGCATATAGATCCGGATCTAATGGGTTCATCCCTGGCCCAAGGACCACCTGACAAAATTGGTCCTATATCAGTGTTTCCTCTGGCTTAAAGACCTCGGCGGGGGGGAGGGGTTGGGGGGGTCCGGAATATGTTAATTTTGTACTGTTCATTTCTTTTTTTTTTTAATTTTACACAGTAACTTTGCATATGGAACGTAGCATATGAAGTATTGTACAACCAAGGCTTGAATGTTGGAATACTGGGCCAGATGGGGCCCCAGCCAGATGTCCTGTGTTTGGACTTTTTACTGGGGTCATCCTTCTCTCCTCCCTCTGCTCTCATCACCAAGAACAATCCGTCCTTAAACATCAAAAAGACAAAAGAACTGCGGATCGACTTCAGGCAAAAACAGGGAGCTCACCTGCCACTGAAAATAGGAGGAGGTCCAGAGGGTCTCCAGCTTCAGATTTTTAGGCACTCCCATCAGCGAGGACCTGAAATGGACTGTTCAGTCCAGCGCTGTGGTGAAAAAGACCCAACAGAGATTGTACTTCCTCAGACTTTTGAGGAGGCTCAATCTCTCAAAAAGACTGTTGGAATCCTTTTATCAATGCTCTATAGAGATCCTGCTGTTACAGCAGAGCCTGCAGGATTATTGGAGACGGCAGTCATCCCTTTCATCATCAGTTTATCCTACTGCCTTCTGGAAGGCGCTACAGGGCCTTGAAATGCCGCACCTCTAGACTGAGGAACACTTTCTATTATACAGCCCTACGTGAATTAAATAACTTTGAACTTTCCCTCCCTCACATCACATAATATAATCTTCCATAGTTGATTAACTGTGAACGAACTGGAATGTGGTGGAACGTGCCATGTCAAGTCCTTACTTGGGTTTTTTTATTCATTTATCTACTTTTAGTCCCACTGTGTCTTATATTATCTCTAGTTATATATATTTTTATTGATTGGGGGGGGGGGGGGTTATATGGTTGGTTGAGCGGTATGGTTTTGTATGGTTGGTTGGCCCTGCGATGGACTGGCGATGTGTCCAGGGTGTACCCTGCCTCTCGCCCAAAGATGCTGGGATAGGCTCCAGTCCCCCCCGCGACCCGAAAAGGATTAAGCGGAAGAAGATGAATGAATGAATGAATGGTTGAGCGGTATGTTTGCACAGCTGACAAATTTTGTTGTATATTTTGTATACAATGACAATAAAGGAATTCAAAAAATTCAGAAATCAAACCTCTCCTGGACCCTCTGCCTGAACACTTTCCTCTCTTTGGCTCATCTTATCTGCCTCATCTTTCCCTCTCTGAGCTCTGTCTAATTCAGGTTCTCCATCTATGGTGGTATACAAACAGGTTAGAAAATACCAAGTGTCACGTTTTGTCCTGCAGGATTTTTATTTTTGTCATGGTTTACATAAATGACAAAAATGTGTATTTTTTTTGTATTTTTATTCTAGTGTTTCTTTTTTTTTTTTCATTGAGCAAGAGTAGGAAAGAGAGGGGGGGGGGGAAACCATTCATAATAGTAATTTACTCATGTATACTTAAATTATATGATCAGAGGTGGGTATAGTAGCCAGAAATTCTACTCATGTAAAATCAGTGCTTTGAAATTATTAAAAGTAGACAACCAAAAATTTCTAGTTAAGGATATAAAGAGCACCCACTTAAAAACTTGAGTAATGACTTCAGTCTTGAAGGTTTGAGGTTTTTCTCCAAAATTTATAACAATTTTCTTATAGTTTTCCACTTTTCTCTGTAAATTTATCTAAATTTGCAACAATTTTCCCCATTTGTAATTTTCTCTTGTAAAGTTATGACTTTTCTTGTATATTTGAGATTTTATTAGGGCAGTGCGGTGGCGGAGTGGGTAGCACTGCGGCAGCACAGCAACTCAACCTTGGCCGGGGGATCCTGGGTTCGATCCCAGCCCCCGACCAACAGTGATCTGTGTGGAGTTTGCATGTTCTCCCCGTGTCTGTGTGGGTTTACTCCGGGATTTTTCCAGTTTCCTCCCACATGCCAAAAACATGCAAGTTAGGTTAACTGGAGACTCTCAAGTGGCCCCAGGTGTGAATGTGTGTGTGTGAAAGGGTTGGGCGCCACTCATGTGGATGCCCTGTAATTTCCCCATTGTGGCACTAATAAAGGAATCTAAATCTAAAAATCTAAATCTTATTATAAACTTGTGGATTATTTTATAGCTAATTTTGCCTTTTTTTTAATAAAATTACATTTTTTTAATATAAATTTGAAACAGATTGTGGTAAAATTTTGACTTTTTTTTCTTTATACAATTTATACTTTTGACCATAATTTTGCAGAGCCAGAACAGAATAATAATTTAAGTCCAATTTCAAAGTAAAAAATCTTAATAAAATTGTGTTTAATGAAATAAATTAACTTAAATTACCAAAGATGCAGTTATATTTTAATACTTCTATATATTAATAATTTTTTAGAAATCTCCTCACCACCCAGACAGCAGAAAAAACCTCCCTTATTTTGAAATCCAAATGTTGGCACGTTTAGTCTGAAGGCTGCTGATGGATTTAAGTCATTGACTTTGTGAATTTCGGTCATCTTAACTTGCCAGGTACATAATAATGAACATAAATTAGTTAATATTGTTGTGGCTGGTGAAGGAAATCCTCAGCAATTCATCACACACTCTTGCCTTTCCCTGCATATGAAGCCTAACCACACCTGTTTGCTCAGCGACTCTTCATTATTGTTCCCGTTACCAGCAGGTTAAAACCATGATAAATGCCTCCATTGCTTACATACCTCTTCTGCCTTTTTCCACATTTAAAGTACTTTAATAAGCTCATGCTTCTCTTGGACAGCAACCCTAGAGAGACACTCTGCCTGGTGACTGACGGTCACGCGGGCGGCGCGTTTCCGAACTCCGACGCACGGATGACTGTCACATGCTTTGTTCGGGTGCACGCTTGCAGAGCGTCATTCCTTAATTTATTTTTCTTAAATTTATATTTCCTTAGCGTGGCGACATAGTTTCAGGTGTGGCAGCCTGCCACATGGAAATGCTACCAGTGGAAACCCTGTTGTTTTTTTTTTGTTTGTTTGGTTGTTTTTTTTTAAAACAGCAATGAACACATATTACCCCTGGTAGCAGTAATAACCACTAATTACAACCAAGGTCTGCAGAGGAGTATATCTGAACACAGAAGACACTCAACCTTGAAGCAGATGAGCCCATCAGCAGCTGAAGGCCACACCTGGTGCCACCCCTAGAAACTGAGACTACAGTTCATACAGGCTGATGAACACTAAACAATTTAAGACTGGGAAAAAAAAAATGTTGCCTAGTCTGATGGGTCTGGATTTCTGTGGCAGCATTCCAGTGGTAGGGTCAGAATTTGGTGTAACCAACTGTGGACATGCAGCCTTAAGGCAGTTCTGGAGCCTAAAGGGGGTCCAACCTGGTACCCAATGAAGCAGCCAGTGAATGCATTTCATTGTTCTCAAGGCATGCACACAGGAAACAAAAAATTAACACTATTCTTGGCGGTGAAGTACTTTCAAACACCCTAATTTTCATGTTCACAATGAATCATCTTGATACATACAGTAAGTAAAAGCAGTGAATAATATGGAAGGAACTCACATAGATCTCATCAAACTTGCCAAAGTCCATGGTCTTGAAGCGGTCAATGGGTGGTCTGATATACTCACAGTAGGCACTCTTCTTCACCACCTCTAACTGACGCACGCATGACACGTATGCCAAGCGTGACTGGATCTCTGCCATGTCTGGCACCTGTGATAAGAACGATATGTAGTGCTCAGAATATGACAACTGGTAGTAACTGTGAAAAACAATAAGATCCAATCTGCTGACCACTCCAGTAACATCCAAACAATCATCAGCAGTTACTGGTGTCTTGGGTTGCTGACTGTAACATACCTTTACTTTCTCTGCCCAGGGATTGATCCGTTTCCACAGCAACCACCAGCCAGACAGAGAGTCGCCATAGTTACAGAGGTCGGTCTCATCTTGACTACCCACATCGATAGCAATGACCGTTCGTGCCCCCATGTTCCTCGCAATATCCGCTGTTGGACGTGTAATACCAGTATTCACACACATGCACACAAGGACACACACACACAGAAAACACAGCAACAAAATCCAGCAACAAACGTGGTAAGACAATGGTTGCTCTGTTAATAGAGTGTTTCAAGACAGCTGAAACTTAAACAGGCTTACACCACAAAAGCATGTTTTTAACCTTTAAGATGCAATTCACAGAAACTGCATTTAAAAAAAAAAGAAGCCAGAACCAGGTGTGTTCTATTAATGAAAAGAGACTTTTACTACAGAGCATATTTGTGGTGGTGAGCCTATTTAAAGACAGAAACAAGAACATCCCACAAGCCCACAGCACTGATGCAACACGCAGAGAACTGCAAAAATCAGCTGATTGACTCTTAAGTGAGAATCCAAAGTAGTAAAATTTCAAAACTGCAGCATGCTGATTTTATAAGGCTCTCTTTTGCTGGATCCGTCTTGGGGCCTTGAAAGCAACATATTACACAAACCTCAGAAAATACGACAAAATAAGACTTATTAAATGCAGAACTGCAATAACTGAATCTGGAAGTTTGTGAAATATGGCTGCAGTTTTTCCAGTAAAGAGAACATTCTCACAGACTCAGGGGAGTGTTACAGGTACATTTTTAAGTTACTTAATAGTATTTAGTACAAATATTTATAAACATTGCCAGCAATAAAGATTTAGTAAATGGACAGCAGAAAAAAAAAACCTCCCCAGAGTCTAAACATACAACAATCAGTGTTCCTTTGAATTAAACAAAGTAAAGTTGACACAAGCAATAGTGGACCTATTATGCTTATTAGAAGCTCAAAATTCTACTTCTGCCAACCAAAGTCAAAGTTCAGGTTTATTCACTTTAACAAGTGTTTTTAGTTAGTTTACATTTCAAATCCCTCCCTTCATGTCAACTACGGATACGCTGATTGAGATCCAGCTTTTTTAGTCAGATCCAGTACTGATATCTTGGCTCCAATATCTGCCGATACTGATCCTGGGTAAATATTGAGTCAAATCTACAAGTTAAATTACTCTTCACTGTGAGTAACACTCTTCTTCAGGCAACACTTGGCCTAAATTCAACAATAATTTTCACACTATGTAATGTAAAATAAGACAGATTTAAATTTACAGGAAATTTGTTGCACTGAACTGTCACTTTATATTTTCAGTCAGTAAAAAGTCTCACCTATTTCTATACCTCCCCCCCCCCCCAATCCTTCTTTATATCTATGGTCACTATTGTATAGGGAAATCACCTAGACTGCATGACACTGTTAGCAGCACAGAGCAGAACTGAATTTAAATGGATTGGACACTGGATCGGTGGGTCCGTTTCTGATAAAGAAGGCTGCATGTCCACAGAGAGCGTTTTTCTCAGACGAAATGCTCTGGACCTATTCAGGACACGTCACAGGTGCTGTTAAAAATGTCTCTGCCACGTTATCCGAGCAACAGCTTGACCCGTCACTCACAGCTTGCTGTCAGCTTTTCACACTGAAACTCTCTACTGACTACACTATACTGCAACAAAGTGGAAAGAAAACACACCCCTCCAAGCTGTTGCTTTCAATTATTGATCATGGTATTACTATTATTATTATTATATGCTAAAGATCCCCTCACCAAGACAAGAACCGCAACAAAATTTCCTTCAGTGTTTAGCATGGCAGGTCATTGCTTTAAGAGAATAGGAAGAAAACTGAAAAGCATAATAAGTCCACAATAAATAGGAAAGTGGGGCTAGGCGATAGATTTTTTTTTTCTATTTAAATATACATTGAAAATATTAATATTGGACTAAATAGAATAGAAACAAACCAGTCTGAACTACAAAAGTCTCCATCTGGACACAAAACTGATATGATGAAATGGTAATTTTTTTTTATTAACAATATGCAGTAAATCTACATAAAATATTTAAAATATCTATCATCGAGCCCTAAAAAACAAAAACAATAATTGGGGATTCAGACTAAAACATCAAAACAGACTGGTGTCTTGTGGTGTAAATAAATTAATATTAAAAGGTAGAACTGTTTATGCCTCCCCCAATTATTTTTTGTGGTAACCCCTGCTCATCAATTTTAGGGTGACACCAGGCTGTTTGGCAGACATAAACCCACCATTCAATGTAGTTCTGGTTCTGAAAAAATAAAATTAATAAAAATTTGTGATATGCATTGCTGACTTTTCCCCATCTAAGAAACTTATCTTATTTTGATTTTTTTTTTTAAATTAATAGAACAAAATAATGCACCAGTGAATTACCAATTCCTTTCAAAAGATGATTGTGTGTACAATGGGGAAAACTCAGCACTACCACAGGACTCCCCTCCATTAACAAGAAGACCACATTTTGTTTCATTCATAAACGCTAGACATTACTGACCCGCCATATAAAACATCCCCATCCATCATTCCACCTCCCCTCACCTCTTAGAGAGAGGAACTGGGACATAGACTTTGGAGACTAGGTATTGCAGGGGTTGGTGTAGGGTGGGATGGGGTGGGGGGAGTTACCACCTGTACTTGCCTGGCAGGTTGTTGATGTAGCCACCATCCATAAGTAAGTTGCCATCTTTGGGGTCGCAGAGAGGCGGCAGGTACCCTGAGAGGGTCATGCTCGCGCGCACATAGCGCCACAGAGAGCCTGGCACACCAGGGAGGGAAGGAAGGAGGAGGAAGGAGGAGGGGGGAATAACATCTCAGTAATGTTCACTAAATGTTTAAGATTAGTGTCGACACAGACCGCAATCCAAACACCAGAGGGATATTGGGCAAGCTAAGGTAGCCGATCCCTGCAGAGACGAGGACTGTAGTTCTGGCCATCATAAGACTCTGCTGAACACCACTGCAGACCTCATTACCTTGCACAAAGATCCTGTGTGACTTGTGCATAAGGTAAAAAAGTAAATGGCAGCAATTGCAGAGAACTAAGATCAAATCTCCAAACTATGTCCCAATAACAATGCTTTATATCCTGTTGTTGAATCTATGTGGATCTTTCTTTTGTAGTTGTTTTAAAGATTGCTGCTACTGATCCAATGTTAGAATGTGGGAAAAGAGAAAGCAGCAGATGTTGATGAGACAAAGTTTGGAGATTCAGCACCGTGAACATGGCAGGGAAGCGACCAGCCTACCCAGTCCTGCAGTAAAGCCCAGGACCAGCATGGGACAGGAGCAGGCCAGGTATTGCATGGGTTGGAAGGATAAGAAGCACCATAGAAAGAAAAAAAAGCCAAGGGTGCCACTGTGCATGGAGGATGTGTGAATGCAAAGGCAGAGTTATTTCTCCTACAGAAATGTGACTTTCGAGGAGCAACCACCAACAGCTTTCCACTTCTTTATTTTAGCTTCACAGTCACTCCAGGGGTTTTATTCAATTTACATATACAGTGGTGTGAAAAAGTGTTTGCCTGATTTCTCTCTTTTTTTGTATGTTTGTCACACTTAAATGTTTCAGATCATCGAACAAATTTAAATATTAGACAAAGATAACACAAGTAAACACAAAATGCAATTTTAAAATGAAGGTGTTTATTATTAACAGAAAAAAATCCAAACCTGCATGGCCCAGTGTGAAAAAGTGATTGCCCCTAAACCTAATAACTGGTTGGACCACCCTTAGCAGCAACAACTGCAATCAAGTGTTTGCGGTAACTGGCAATGACTCTTTTACAGTGCTGTGGAGGAATTTTGGCCCACTCATCTTTGCAGAATTGTTGTAATTCAGCCACACTGGAAGGTTTTCAAGCATGAACCACCTTTTTAAGGTCATGCCACAGCATCTCAATTGGATTCAGGTCAGGAATTTGACTAGGCCACTCCAAATCTTCATTATGTTTTTCTTAAGCCATTCAAAGGTGGAATTGCTGGTGTGTTTTGGATCATTATCCTGCTGCAGAACCCAAGTGCGCTTCAGCTTGAGGTCATGAACAGATGGCTGGACATTCTCCTTCAGAATTTGTTGGCAGACAGCAGAATCTATGGTTCCATTTACCACAGCAAGTCTTTCAGGTCCTGAAGCAGCAAAACAGCCCCAGACCATCACACTACCACCACCATATTTTACTGTTGGTATGATATTCCTTTTCTGAAATGCTGTGTTACTTTTACGCTGGATGTAATGGGACACACACCTTCCAAAAAGTTCAACTCTTGTCTCATCAGTCCACAGAGTATTTTCCCAAAAGTCTTTGGGATCATCAAGATGTTTACTGGCAAAACCAAGACGAGCCTTTATGTTCTTTTTGCTCAGCAGTGGTTTTTGTCTTGGAACTCTGCTATGCAGGACATTTTTGCCCAGTCTCTTTCTTATGGTGGAGTCATGAACACTGACCTTAACTGAGGCAAGTGAGGCCTCCAGTTCTTTGGATGTTGTTGTGGGGTCTTTTGTGACCTCTTGGATGAGTTGTTGCTGCGCTCTTGGGGTAATTTTGGTCAGCTGGCCACTCCTCGGAAGGTTCACCACTGTTCCGTGTTTTCGCCATTTGTGGGTAATTTTCACACAGGGCCATGTAGGTTTGGATTGTTTTTACCCTTAATAATAAACACCTTCATTTAAAAACTGTATTTTGTGTTTACTTGTGTTATCTTTGTGTAATATTTAAATTTGTTTGATGATCAGAAACATTTAAGTGTGACATACAAAAAAAAAGAAATCGGGTGCAAACACTTTTTCACACCACTGTATATAAAGGACTACCTATGCAACAGCAGGATCCAGAACACGTTATCAAGGAAAATAATATGCCATTGATACACATTTATGAAAAATATATAGATAGGCTCTCTGTAACTGGCATGCAGATAAAAGCAAGCAAAGCCAGAGGAGAGTAGCTCGAAAAGAGTTTGAAAAAGCTCCTGTAGGTAGACAGGACTGACACTTAACAGAAGCAGGACATGCTCATGGGAAACATGACGCAGCTCAGTCCACCTGATGGACACAAAACACACAGTGATTCATAGCAACAGCAGGCTAATGTGAGGTTGCCCTGCACTACCTCCAGGAAAGCAGTAACATCACTTCTAGAAGGATCATTTTTTGTTAGGTTTAGGTACTATCAGTTCTTTATGCCTGCTGTGTAGCTGCCATTAAAAAAATATCAGTCAACTTGGTTCAGATTTATAGCAGCAAAGATGAATTTCCTGCAAGTTAGTGCCTCCATTTGCAAAAATCTGTGTTTACATGCTACATCCAAAACTTTATGGAAGAGAGGAAAAATTAAGCAAATAGAAGAGGTCTGAAGATTCTGGTGATCATGTATCTGTATGACCCACAGATGTCCCAACATGCATGGGTAGAGCTTTACATTTGAGATGGAAAGTGGAGGTCGGTGAGTTTTAATGTCCACAAATGGGAGCAGGCTAACCAGACCTGCTGGTGAAGCCAATGGGTAAGAAAATAATTTTGAAAAATGCAAGGCATTGATTGAACCATATCAAACATGTAGAATTTACTCTTTCCTTCCAAACCATGGGCTTCCTATATTTACCAGGTCAAGGTGGGGTTAGTAACGAGTAAGAAATTGGTAGTTAGACGAAGGAAGAGGAGGGTAGTCAAGTGGCTGAAATGCTGACTTGGAAAACCTGGGGGGGGGAGGGTGTTGGTGAGCGGTTGATTAAGATCTGACCTGGGACATTGTTAACATAGCAACCATCCACAAGCAAGTGGCCATCCTTGGGATCGCACAGGGGAGGTAAATAGGGGGTGTAGGAGGCGCTGGCTCTAACATAGCGCCAGACACAACCTGTCAGGAAATGGAGATGAAGAAGGAGGAACACGTCAAATGTGGGCTGAAATCCACATCACAGATGGAAGGAGAAAAAGGTTAAGATTCAGAGAGAGTGAGAGAGACAGAGAGAGGGGGAGAGCGAGAGAGAAGAAGAAGAAAGAGAGTGAGAGAGAGAGAGAGAGAGAGAGAGTCTGAAAGGAAAAAAACAAACTTCCCTGTAATATATTATAGGGGAAAGTGCAGTATTGTAACAGAAATGGAATAAAAGGTGAATGCAATCATTACTGAATTTCAGACTATGTAATATGAGCCCAATTTCGTGAGGGATGCATTTAATTCAACAATTTCATTGTAAGACAATGTAATCAGCTTTGTTAGGAAAAACATTTTAACATCAATACAGTAAAATTTGATCCAAGGGCAAGGGAAAACGTTTCTTTTGGTAAGTTCAGACCAAATACAAAGTGATTTTTTTCATGTGGCATGATTCCATACAAAAGTCAATGAAAAGATGTGAATATATTTGCTCTGGGCGGTCTATGAGAATCAATGAAAAAAATTAACTTGACGCATTGTTGCAATACTCAAATAGAGTACGCATGAAAATGATCAGATTTGAAAATGAGACTGCCACTAACTGGAGACAGGTGGACAGTTGTTTCTGTCCATCTGTGAAATCCTGCCACTGATTCTCATTAGCAGCTCATCGAACTGGGCACTGGTTAGCCCCAGCTAGTGCTGAAAACGGATATCATCACAAAGCCTTTCCTCGAGGAAGCAGTGAAATTCTCCCAACCGTGTGCACCATCGGACAATGTTGTGAATCTAAACCCAAAGGCAGCCCCAGAAGTCACCCTGCTAAATGCTGAGAGGGAAAATAAGCATTGCTAAGATGTGTCGTAACTATGAAGGTGACCTTGACCACTTGCACAGCAAATATTCACTTGGTGCTTTCAACTCTGGTGACTGTACTTTGCAAATAGAGTGAAAACAGAGTGATGAGAAGGTACACTTTGAATTTGGTCTGAATGTACCAATAGGTCAATTATCATTCATACCTGTGCAGATATCCGATATTATAGACAACAAATATGACATATGACAAGAGGCAAAATGTGTTGACTGTTTGGACGTTCACCACCCTCCAAGCAAAAAAAAAAAAAAAAAATTAAAAAAAATTGTGTTTAACAAGCATGTAATAAAATAGTATTAGCTGTTACATAATTGATCTGACAAGCAAGGTAAGAAAAAGACGATCAGAGAGAGACAGGGAGAGAGAGATAGAGTGATAGAGAGAGAGAGTATGTAGAATGGGAACAAATTACAAGGCAAATAAAGGGGAAAAGGGGACATACATAAAATATTTGCAATTTCTGTGTGGTATCAGTCATCACAGAACAAAGCCAAGGTACGCAACAAAAAACGATAAAACCTATTTGTGCCTTACATCAATCAAAATATAATTTATGTCAATTATACTTGAAATTATTGGAGTCAAAGTGGCACATCGTGAAAAGCACCACGCTCCAAATGCAGTACAAAAAGCAAACATGAAAAACACAGGAAGCAAAAGAAGAAAGTGGAGAACGACTGAGGAAAGCAACGGGGATGTCACTAAAAGGAGACAAGGAAAAGTGTTCTGGATCCTACATGTTGACACGGACATGGGAGGAGGCTCAGATTTTAAGGGTCAGCGGCTACAGAAGTTATTTCTACTGCTATAAATGAGCATTTCTGCAATGCATTTCTATGTCCAGAAAAAAATGGGTTGCTTTAAACACAGAGGCAAATCAATATATTAGCCAAGACTTTATTGAAAGAGAATATCCAAATTGGTAAACTGCTGAGGTAGAAATAAAGAAAGTGAAAGGCAGATAAAAAGACATACAGGGAAAGATAGAAAGAAATGCAGGAAGAAAAATGGATAAAGAACAGATGGAACGCTGAAGCCAAGTGAGGAGGCTTTGCTGTAGCTGTTAGTTTAACACATGCCAACATGCACACTAAAGAATTCAGGATTTTGATGCAGATGATTGAACTTTTGAAATCCAGCAGTGTGAGCAATGTTTGCAAAAAAAAAATAAATGAATTTACCTTAATGCAAATCACTGTTAATTACAACCCATTATTACACTGATGATCTTTAGAACAACTGAATTTGAGAGCTTTTTTAGTGTGGTGTTCCTACTAAAGAGATCTACTTTGGCTAATGTCAGAGTGGTTCATTTTATGCAAATGAAATTGAGCATATTTTCAGCAAATACAAAGAGCAAGTACCATCTCTTGTTTATATAGTAAAATCTACTGCCATCTTGGCTGAGACATACTCCAAACAAGGTTGAACCTGGCAGGATTGTGTAGGCAAAATAGTCTTTGCAAGTGAAAATAGGTTCCCAAATTTCTCTTTGACAGCTGCATAGACATTCAATCCTTTTTGTGTTCACCCCTTTTAAACGTGTCTACTTCCAGCATTCACCAGCCGGCATGGACACTACTGAACAAACACCTTTAGTTGCCTTGGTGAGTGGGCAAAGTTATTTGCATCAGTGCAGTTAATTATAGGAACACACCAGCTTCAGTTTAGTTTGGAGTATATGCACCATAAACCAGAGAGCATGCTGTCCAGTCACTGCAGGTGAGGCACAAGCCAACTGTGTGATGGTCAAGATATATCAGGTGATCTTGTGATATAATATTAAAATTCTTGTTGTATATAGAATAAGAGAAATGACAGTGCCTTGACTAGGGGTGAGCAATATGGCCCCTAAATGATATCACAATATTTCTGTGAATTTTCAGCGAGTATCTCACTGAGTGACGATTTCCAGGTTTCGTCAAAGTTTGTAAAAAAAAGTTGCATAGAGTTCAAAAACAGTTTTTAAGATCACAAACAGTATATTTTTTCACAAACAGTTGCAAACATTTGCAAATGGTTGTAACACATGCCGCTTAAGTTCTTTTTGGGTCGCCAAGTAGTGAACACTAGCAACTGTTTAAGAACCTTTACGAACCCTTGAAATCTGAATGCCAGTGAGGGTTTTGCTCACCATTTTTATAGGGCTGGGTCCAAGATTCACCTGGCATTCGCCTGGAATTTTACCTAGAGTTGGCAAAAGGTCCCAGACTTTCCCAAACAGTGGCAAAAGAGTGGCAACTAGTTGTTAATCCTCAAACACTGTCGCTAACAGTTGCTAATGTTTGACAGCTGTCTTTCACAGACAATTTCATAAACATTCATGCAAATGTTACTAATTGTCACTAAGAGGCAAACCCTAATTTCCGTAAACATTTGTCAGAAAAGCTGGCAATCCCCCCCCAAAAAAAAACTCAATGTTCGTCATTATTTGCTGCTCCGTGAGATACTAGCTTTCACAATAACAATATTATTAACAATGTCACAAAAGACTATTTTTTAATTATTTAAAGAACAAATTTACTGTCCAGCATGACATTATTTGCCTTTCACATATTCAGTAAAAGCAAAAAAAACCAAAAAAAACCCAAACCCTCTTATTTCTCCAGTTCATAAACACAAGCACAAATTGAGTTTCAGATTCTGTATCAATTACTGCAACAAACTAATTTTACACCTTTAGATGTGGCGTTTATATGCTGAATCAGCTTACTTGTGTTACAAGTTGCCGGTGCTCAAACTGCCCCTTGAACTTTTTGGTTTTCTTCCTATTGAACGGCACATTTATTCTTCAGGTGGCTGAATATTTCCACCTTTGGTTATCACAAGCTGGTAGCAAATCTTACATACGACTGTGGTTTGAACCATATCTGCTCTTTTAAAAGGATTTTAAAGGATTTTTGATGGGGAGAAAAAAAAGAGCAGAAATTCATTTCAGTGCTGCTGCAGATTATTTGTGCAGGTGAAAAAAAAATATCCACACAGGCCTTGAGCTTAGTGGACACTTCCAGTTCAAAATGAGAGGCGAAAAAAACCCCCAAATAATTTCAGACGATAATCACCACACTGAGTACTTGAATTATTAGATCAAGGACAGCATGTGGCTATCAATCATCAAAAAGCTGTGCTGTGATGATGGTATGTAGCTGATGATTATGCTTGTACAGAAAGAAGCTAACGTCAGTCACAACAGCACTAGTAAGCATCACATCTGATGCTTATAGCAAATTTAAAAGGACTGTGTAACATTGTTATGGTCACTGACATGTAAACGAGCTTGGAACTAGCAGGACCAAACTGTTCCACTGTGAGAAAACACACACGCACAAAAAAAAAACACCTGATTGAAAACAGAACTTCATATGGCAGAGATTTCACACTGTAACGGTGTGAATCGTTGATGTGAAAAATTTGCAGGCTGATTTTCTGCACTACACTATTTTCTACAATTTCACATCACAGCAATGTGAAATGGCTTTGAAACCAAAACATTTCCACTTCCAAAGTGGAACCTCTTTTCTGTAGCTCCAATGGCAAAACGGCAGCCGTCTTCCTCTGATGTATTTGTTTTGTGTGTAGCACAGAGCTCACAGAATGTTGTGGTATTCACTTTTACCCTGGGAATAATTTATCCCGGGATTATAGAGAGCGGCACCATATGGCGCACACCCCTAGTCTTCACTAGTGCAACAACATGCCAATATACACCTGAGTGATACCTTCAATATGTAAGTGAAGGGAACTTTTATTAGGAAGTCATTTTATTTCTGACTTTCAAAATGTAACTCACCTTTTAATTAAATTAGAAACAATCTGATGTCATGCAAGTTTCACACATTAGTTCTAGTAAGAATACTTGGATTATGTGATGTGTTAAATGTTGTGTTAAATGACAGAATTAATAGTTAATTCCTTTTATAGCTCATCAGTAAGAATGTGAGCCATCTGAAAAATATTGTACAAAAGTGTTGTCTTAAATAAATGTCAAACAGTCTATCATTACTGCAAATTTGTTACAGAGGTCTGATCAGGGGTCACTCACCATCCTGATGAACACGCATGGCTGATGCTGTGATGTCGGTGGTGACATTGAAGTATGGCAGCCACAGGTCCTGTACGCACAATGCATTGCAGTGTCACATTATTTTAATAGGAATGAATAAAAAAAAAAAAACAATGCCAGAGCTTCTGTGAATAAAAAAAATTTTGCACCACAGTCTCACCTCAGCTTGTTTATCCTGGAACACTTTATAGATGCTGGTGTTGAAAGCAGAGCCAGAGAACATGGAGGTGATGGGATACGTAAGGTCCAGGACTGTTTTAAACACTGAATTCATGGACTGAAAAAAAAGACAAACCAGGCTGTCAATGACAAAGTAGCTCATTTTGGCCTGAAGAAATCACTCCAACAGTGCTCAGATCTCCTGACCGCTCGCTGACTTTGACGTTAAGCTCAGCCTAGATGCAGACCCATCTAGGAAGTGCTTATGGTCAAGGTTAATAGCCTGGGAGGGTGATGTTTTTCGTGAAACATAAATGCCCAGATCTCCTGACCTTTGACAATAACCTTGACCTCAACCTGGATACAGACCTGTCTGAGGAGCACTGTGAGTTTGGTGAGAACTGAAGTAACTGCCTAAGAGGAGGAGTGATTTTCTAAAGTCATAAGTGTCCAGATCTCCTGACCTTTGACCTTGACCACAACCTGGATGCAGATCCTTCTGAGGATCCTTGTGAGTTTGGTGAGAATCCAGGCAATTTCCTAGGAGGAGCGGTGATTTTTTTTTAAAAATCACATAAGTGCACAGATCCCCTGACCTTTGACCTTAAGCACAAGCTGGATGCAGACTTACCTGAGGATCATTGTGTGTGAGTTTGGTGAGAATCAAGGTAATTGCCTAGGAGGAGTAATGATTTTTTTTTTAAATTATCATTTAAGTGCCCAGATCTCCTGACCTTTGAAGTCTGACCTTGACCTGAAAAAAAAACCTGAATGCAGACAAACCTAAGGATCATTGTGAGTAAATTTGGCAAGCATGGGGGCAAACGTCTAGGAGGAGTAGTGACTCCTGTGAAACGTGGACAGACCAATGTAGATCCACGGCATTAGCCTATTTCACCTTTGCCAAAATGGGATTAAAAATAATTTATAAGCAATGAAAGTGATTACATGATGTGTGTGTGTGTGTGTGTGTGTGTGGTACCTTGGCCCACTCTCTGGCTCTCTGCTTGGTTCGAACAGCGCTCCTTTCCTCTGCATACAGAGCACCAATAAATGAGCCAATAGAGGTTCCACCCACTATGTCAATAGGAATCCCAGCTTCCTCCATAGCTTTTATTACACCCACGTGAGAACAGCCTCTGCATGAAAAAGACAAAACATCCATTTGCAGTAGAGTTTAAAATCAGTTCAAAACAGAGCCTACAGGCATAATTTCTTCATCTTCCTGCTTAAATGTGTGTATTTGGGGCATTACACCATAAACAAGAGCACTCTGAGGCGAGTGCAATATGCCCCCGCCTCAGTTTTCTTTGACGATCCCAATACCATACCCGTCAAGTGATACGGTTTTGCCGTATTTTAATATGGGGAAAATGCAATTTTAGCAAATACAGGCATATTGCCATTTCTGTACACCAAAAAGAAAAATATACAGAGAAAAAAAAATTATGGAGAGTGTGGAGGAACACCTCGTGTGGTGACCCCCACAACCTACGGGGCTGGCAGAGCGCTTAGTGTGAGCAATTATCAGAACAGTAAGAGGTATGGACTGATCATTATGCAGATGCGCCTCGCACCCTCTTTTGTCCTGCAGCTCCGGAACAGAGAGGAATTCCGGCGCCAGTAATCCTGCGGCTGATATGTGGGACTCTAATGCAAATGTCCATGCTTTCCTGCTGTATACTGTGATGCTAATATGCCATGCATGCATTGTCTGAGCTGGGTATATTAGCTGACTGCATATCTCTTGCTCTCTCTCTTTTTGATCACTCGCATTGCTTGTTGCTGACTTTGAGACGCAGGGCTCGCTCCAGCACGCTGCCACAGTGCTGGGCGAGCCTTGTGATGGAGGATGAATAAAGCACTCTTTGAAACTTCAGTTTGCCATGTCTGCCTTCACCTATTTTGTTCCTCCACAAGAGAACCTAAAATCAACTGAACAGTAATTCGATGCCTGGCGAAATTGAGCGCACCTAAGCAGTCTTTTTGTGATTTTCAAAATGGCTTCATGCAGCGTGCTGCTGGTGAAGAAAAAGCTTGAAGAAAAGGAAAATCGAGGGACTGGACGATCGATGGATGAACATTTTCAGCCAGTGAGAGAACCGACGCCTTCCAAATCCAATGCATCACTAGCAGAAGTGATGTTTTGTCATTTTGTGGCAGAGCACAATCTACCCCCATCGGTGGCAGATCACTTCAGTGATTTGGTGTCAACATCGTTTCCTGACAGCAAGACCGCTCAAGACTTTGCTTGCAAAAGAACCAAAACGACCATGATCATCAAAGAGAGCCTGGTGCCTGCCTACACAGAACAAGTCATAGAAGCATGCAGGAAGGGGCCTTTCTCAATCATGGTCGATGAGAGCAATGACAAGAACACCGAAAAGCGTCTCGTCATCCTTGCAAGAATTTTTGATGGGGAGATGTCCCAGACCAGGCTGCTGGACATGCCCATTCCAGCATCGGGAAAAGCCACCGACATTTTTGCAGAAATTGACAACTTCATGAGGTACAAAATGGATTTTTTTTTTTTGCTTGCATACAGACCACTTTTGACTAAATTCTTTTTATTTTTTATTTGTTATTTTTTTATTTATTTTTAGATTGCACAATATTCCACGGGAGAATGTTGTGGGCTTTGCTTCGGACAATTGCAACACAATGGTGGGTCGAGACAATTCTGTCCTTTCCAGACTGAAGGAGAAATCTCCAAATGTTTTCAGGTATGGGCAGTGTTATTCACCTTCAAATATTACCTAAATATAACAAAAAAAAAATGCTTTAAAATCTTAACAAACATGCTTAGAGGTAGCCCAAATCCCCCATAGTGTACTGTTATTTTGTATCTTGGAACTTTGCTTTACATCTGAATGTATAGCATTATATTGAAAGAGCTGAATAAGATTGATATTTTCATTGTTATTATTATTAACACAATTTCAAAGAGAATTATTTCTGATACTTAACTTATGAAACAAAAATCCATTCTGCTTTTGTTTCAGCATTGGCTGCATATGTCATCTGGCTAACCTGTGCGTGAAAGCTGAAGTGAAAGCGCTGCCCATGAAGTTGGATGATTTCCTAGTCGATATCTTCTATTTCTTCCACAACAGCTCCAAAGACTGACGGACTTCAAGGAATTCCAGCAATTCACTGAGGTAAGTCAGATGTTAAATCCAAGGTATTTGTTCCATAAAGTAAAATTGAGTTTAATGAGAAACCTGCATTTCATGATAACAGGCAACATAATAACAGTGCCGTTAATATGCTTTCATTATTTGTCAAACACTACATGTAGTACTAAGGTAGACTTACAATATTTCTTTATAATACAGTGGGGAAAAAAGTATTTAGTCAGCCACCAATTGTGCAAGTTCTCCCACTTAAAAGATGAGCGAGGTCTCCAATTTTCATCATAGGTATACCTCAACTATGAGAGACAAAATGAGAAAAAAAAAATCCAGAAAATCACATTGAAGGGTTTTTAATGAATTAATTGGTAAATTTCTCGGTAAAATAAGTATTTGGTCAATAACAAAAGTTCATCTCAATGCTTTGTTATATACCCTTTGTTGGCAATGACAGAGGTCAAACGTTTTCTGTAAGTCTTCACAAGGTTTTAAGATAAGATAAGATAAGATCAGCCTTTATTAGTCCCACAATGGGGAAATTCCAGGATTGCAATAGCACAGGGATAGCAACACTCAGAGCAACAATCAGAAGGCAAGAAAAAACAACATCTAGTAAACATATGTCCATATTACTATAAATGTATATATATAGACACACAGTGCAGAGCATTATGGTTGGTTGGTGAATGTGCAGCAGAAAGTCTAAGCTCTCTTTCCGCGGATGCGGCGGGCCAGCTGGAAGTCTTTGGGCATGATGGTGACCCCCTTAGCGAAGAAGAGACCCACCAGGTGGGCCTTGCTGGTCTCCTGCAGAGCCATGACGGCGAAGCTCAGGAAACGCAGGACGGTCTTGAAGTCCTGAGCGATCTCCCTCACCAGGCGCTGGACGGGCAGCTTACGGATGAGCAGCTCCGTGGATTTCTGGTAGTGACGGATCTCTCTCAGAGCCACGGGCCTGTGACGGCGAGGCCTCTTCACTCTGCCGGTGGCCGGAGCGCCTCTCCGAGCAGCCCTGGTGGCTAGCTGTCTCCTGGGGGGCTTCTTCCTCCAGTAGATTTTACGGGCGGTCTGCTTGGTTCTTGCCATCGCTCTTTATTATTCTGTCTTATATTTCTTGCACGCCGCCTAAACTCCAACCCAGCACCCGCGTCGTTTTCGCTACAGCTCCCGGTATGTCGAGTTTCCCATTAGCACCGGGCGGCGGCCAAGTGCTAGCTAACACTAGCTCCTCCCCGCTGTAACGTCTCCCGCTGCAAACCGTGGCTCCGTCCGCCGACCCGGGAGACCCCCGGGGCGATCCGTGCGTCCGTGATATATATACACAGAGTGAAAGGTGTAGAAAGAAGAAGGAAGATAAAAAAAAAGGCTGTTGCAACGGGTAGCCTACTAGTGTGGCGCCACCGGTCCGGCGGAACCGGAAAGTTTTCACACACTGTTGCTGGTATTTTGGCCCATTCCTCCATGCAGATCTCCTCTAGAGCAGTGATGTTTTGGGGCTGTCGCTGGGCAACACAGACTTTCAACTCCCTCCAAAGATTTTCTATGGGGTTGAGATCTGGAGACTGGCTAGGCCGCTCCAGGACCTTGAAATGCTTCTTACGAAGCCACTCCTTCGTTGCCCGGGCGGTGTCTTTGGGATCATTGTCATGCTGAAAGACCCAGCCACATTTCATCTTCAATGCCCTTGCTGATGGAAGGAGGTTTTCACTCAAAATCTCACGATACATGGCCCCATTCATTCTTTCCTTTACACGGATCAGTCGTCCTGGTCCCTTTGCAGAAAAACAGCCCCAAAGTATGATGTTTTCACCCCCATGCTTCACAGTAGGTATGGTGTTCTTTCTCCTCCAAACACGACAAGTTGAGTTTTTACAATAAAGTTCTATTTTGGTTTCATCTGACCATATGACATTCTCCCAATCCTCTTCTGGATCATCCAAATGCTCTCTAGCAAACTTCAGACGGGCCTGGACATGTACTGGCTTAAGCAGGGGGACACGTCTGGCACTGCAGGATTTGAGTCCCTGGTGGTGTAGTGTGTTACTGATGTAGCCTTTGTTACTTTGGTCCCAGCTCTCTGCAGGTCATTCACTAGGTCCCCCCGTGTGGTTCTGGGATTTTTGCTCACCGTTCTCGTGATCATTTTGACCTCACGGGGTGAGATCTTGCGTGGAGCCCCAGATCGAGGGAGATTATCAGTGGTCTTGTATGTCTTCCATTTTCTAATAATTGCTCCCACAGTTGATTTCTTCACACCAAGCTGCTTACCTATTGCAGATTCAGTCTTCCCAGCCTGGTGCAGGTCTACAATTTTGTTTCTGGTGTCCTTTGACAACTCTTTGGTCTTGGCCATAGTGGAGTTTGGAGTCTGACTGTTTGAGGTTGTGGACAGGTGTCTTTTATACTGATAACGACTTCAAACAGGTGCCATTAATACAGGTAACGAGTGGAAGACAGAGGAGCCTCTTAAAGAAGTTGTTACAGGTCTGTGAGAGCCAGAAATCTTGCTTGTTTGTAGGTGACCAAATACTTATTTTCCACCATAATTTGCAAATAAATTCTTTAAAAATCAGACAATGTGATTTTCTGGATTTTTTTTCCTCATTTTGTCTCTCATAGCTGAGGTATACCTATGATGAAAATTGGAGACCTCTCTCATCTTTTAAGTGGTAGAACTTGCACAATAGGTGGCTGACTAAAAACTTTTTTGCCCCACTGTATGTTTCAGGTAGAAGAAGAGAAAATACTCAAGCATTGCCCGACTCGCTGGCTGTCACTGGAGAAAGTTGGCAACAGAATGCTATCACAGCTTCCTGCCCTCAAGTCATACTTTGCCAGCCATGAGGATGTTGAGAAGCCAGGCAAAGTCAAGTCCATCAACAAGAGGCTACATGACCCCCTCACAGAACTTCTTCTGCTCTTCATGAAGTTCATCCTGCCTATCACCAACAACTTCAACACCATCTTTCAAGCAGACAAGAGCAAGATAGGCAGTCTCCTCCCTGAAATGGATCGTCTCTTGAGAAAACTATTGGTCAAATTTGTTCAAATGAAGTATGTAAAGGTAACCAATGACCTAAGAAGGCTGGATTTCCTAGACAGTGACCTGCAGCGCTCTGATGAGTTTATCGCCATTGGACTGGAAACCAGAGAAGCCCTACAAACCCATGAACTTGACCCAGGCACAGAGAAGAAGTTCTTTGAAGCAGTAAGAGGCTTCTATGAAGCTGTAGTGAGAAAGATGCTCAACAAGTTCCCCTTTGACGACAAAATTCTGCCACACACCTCTGTCCTCGACCCCAGGAAAACAGAGACCCTGACCTATGGTGCCATTGTAGAGCTTGCTGCTGCATTTTGCCCCACTGTTGATAAGGAAGAGCTGAAAGAAGAATGGGAGGACCTGCAACTGCTGCCAGAAAACATAGTGCCTCTACAAGACGAGGATGGCAAGCCTGTCCGTGTTGATGTCTACTGGGTTCAGGTGATGGCCTTGAAGACAGCCCTTGATGTGCCCCGCTTCCCCCAGCTCCTCAAAGTGTACTCAGCATTGCTTTGCCTTCCTCACAGCAATGCTCACAGTGAGAGAGCTTTCAGCATGGTCAGGAATATTCACACCGACTTCAGAAAAAGTATGCTCCCAGAAACTCTGACTTCTTTCATGCAAGTGAAAATGAATTGTGACACTCCATGCTTCAAGGTCAAGCCTTCAAAGAAATGCTAGAGTCAGCAAAGGCTGCTACTTGGAACTATAACAAGCAGCATCAGTGAACCTTTTCTTGTTTCAAGTTCATCCAAGTGCATTAGTGTAACAAAGCTGACAATTAAAAACTCTTTAATTCCAAGTGTATATATCTAGCTGACAATTAAGAACTATATTCAGAATTATCCTTATTGTGTACTTTCAAATTAAGCAATCTATCTTGTGCTAATGTAAATTTGAAAAATATTGTTTTTTTAAATTTATTTATTATTAATATTATCATTTTTTTTTATTTATTTTTTGTGCTACTTGGCTCATTATTTTCACATTACCAAAAAGTTATGGCTCAAGATTGTGTCAATATAAGTGTACATTTGAATAAATATGTTTGAAATAGTTCATGTTGCAGTTGTTGTTGTTTGTTTGGTTTTTGTTTGTTTTTTTTTTGCTTCAGTTTTCTTTCATCTGCCGATAAATACAGTTTTTAAGTACTCAGTACAGGTGTGAAAGCCCTCCCAATAAGGGAGGCATGAGGTATGCCTTGACAGGTATGCAATACTTACCGATGAAGAGCAGTTTTCAACTTTTCAATATAATTACTGTGGAAGAACCAAATTATGATAAGCCCATCATCCACGAATATACAACCCATAGTTGTAGGTCAGGATCCCAAGGTGAACGTGTGTAGCAAGTATGGTGACCCTAGAGAGCTTTACACGTTCTATAGTAGCCCTGTGCGATATGAAATATATATCAGTGACGCGATAAAAAACGTCTACCATTTCATATAAAACTATTGTTTATATCAAGATTTAAAAGACACACACCCTGTTTCTGCTCATCACCACCCCGCCTCTCCCCTGCAGTGCGCCAGGTGTGTAGTTTCCGGTGATTAGCACAGCATCCAACTGTAAGCTAATGTTTTGGTCATATAGCCGCTACTTCTGTTTGCCAGGGATGGGGGACTTTTTCTCACCGTGCTGCGTCAGAGGATAGTCCTTTAACCTCGTTTTAAATAAGACATTTTGATGTTGATCTTTGACCTTGTGATCCCAAAACCATAGTCACACTTCAGGGTCATAAGGTGAACCTGTGTACCAAGTTTAGTGACCCTAGTTTTACTCGTTGTACAGTAATAAGGCATAAGGAATGTTAACCTTGACCTTTAACCTTTTGACCCCAAACCCATAGTCAGAGGTCAGGATTCCAAGGTGAACTTGTGTACCAGGTTTGGTGTCCCTAGCCTTAAAACCTCTTCAGGTCAGGGAACAGGGAGATGCTGAAGTCCGTACAGAGGGAGCTGAGGAGAAAGATCAGAGAAGGCAAGGACAGCTTCAGGAAGAAGATGGAGGACAAGCTGCAACAGAGCGACATCAGCGGGGTCTGGAGAAACCTCGAAACCATCTCGGGGCTCCAGAATACCTCCCCCCAGGCCACAGGGGGCAGGGAGTGGGTGAACAACCTGAATCTGTTTTTCAATAGATTTGACCAACCGCCCTCCCCCCTGACTGCACAACAACCACTGCTGCCTCTAAAGAAATCAAGTCCTGCTGCCCACTCCCCACTCCACCAACACCCCCCCACTCCCAACACACAGCCCCCCATCCTGACCCTGACCAGGACCCAGGTGAGGACGGAGCTGAGGAAGATCAAGGCGAGGAAGGCGCCGGGACCGGACGGCATCAGCGCAAAGCTCCTCAAGTCCTGTGCAGACCAGCTGTGTGGGATTGTGACGTATATCTTCAACATGAGCCTGAAACTGGGGAGGGTACCACAGCTGTGGAAAACATCTTGTGTGGTACCTGTACCAAAAACTTCCCACCCCAAAGACCTGAACAGCTACAGACCGGTGGCCTTGACGTCCCACTTGATGAAGACCCTGGAGAGACTGCTCCTTGCTCACCTCCGCCCCCTGGTGGAACCAGCGATGGATCCACTCCAGTTCGCCTACCAGCATGGCATTGGGGTGGAGGATGCGGTGATCTTCCTCCTTCACCGTTCTCTGTCCCACCTGGAGAAGCCCGGGAATATGGTGAGGATCATGTTCTTTGACTTCTCCAGTGCTTTCAACACCATCCAACCGATGATCCTGAAGGACAAGCTGCTGCGCGCAGGGGTGGACCAGCACCTGTCATCATGGATCCTGGACTACCTCACGAACCGGCCTCAGTTTGTGAGAACCCGGGACTGTGTGTCCGACACGATCATCAGTAGCACGGGGGCCCCCCAGGGAACGGTGCTGGCTCCCTTCCTGTTCACTCTTTATACTGCGGACTTCTCACACAACACAACACACTGCCATCTACAGAAGTTCTCTGATGACTCTGCGATCGTTGGCCTCATCTCCAATGGAGATGAAGCTGAGTACAGAGGGCTTATCCAGGACTTCGTGGACTGGTGCCATCGGAACTGCCTCCAGATCAACGCGAGGAAAACTAAGGAGCTGGTGGTGGACTGCCGCAGGCATGGGCAGCCCCTCACAGTACCAGTAAATATACAGGGAACAGACATCGAGATGGTGACATCCTATAAGTACCTGGGTATTCATCTGAACAATAAACTAGACTGGTCACACAATACTGATGCACTCTACAAGAAGGGACAGCGCAGGCTGTTCCTGCTGAGGAGACTCAGGTCTTTTGGTGTACAAGGGGCGCTGCTGAAGTCATTCTATGACACGGTGGTGGCATCAGCCATCACTTTTGGAGTGGTCTGCTGGGGCAGTGGCATTACTGCAGCCGATAGGAAGAGACTGAACAAACTGATTAAGAAAGCTAGCTCTGTCCTGGGGCAGCGCCTTGATCCGATGGAGGAGATAGGAGAGAGAAGGACGGTGGCTAAACTGTCATCTCTGCTGGAGTCCGAGTTCCACCCTATGCAGGACATACTGAATGCACTGAGGAGCTCATTTAGCAGCAGACTACATCATCCCAGGTGCACAACCGAGAGGTTTCGTAGGTCCTTCCTACCAATGGCTGTCAGACTGTACAACCTAAGCAGGGCTGCTCGCAGAGATAGCAAAAAGACGTAACAAACTAATAGTTTTTTGAATGCAAAAGATGCAATAGACTTACACAATGGTCCCCTCCGGCATACAACTAGGAACATACCGGTCGCTATGGAGGGTGAGAATATGTATGGGCACATAATCATACCATGTAGGATAACTAAGTAGACGGTTATGCTGTTTCATTCCATCTAGCAACAATGCTCTGCACTGTGTGTGTTTATATATTTGCATATTTATTCCATCTAGCTACAATGCTCAGCACTGGGTGTGTTTATATATTTATATATCTACATATTATTCCATCTAGCTACATTGCTCCGCACTGTGTGTGTTTATATACTTGCATATTTATTCCACCTAGCTGCAATGCTCCGTACTGTGGGTGTTTATATATTTACATATTTATTCCATCTAGCTACAATGCTCTGCACTGTGTGTTCATATATTCATATATTTATTCCATCCAGCTACAATGCTCTGCACTGTGTGTCTGTGTGTGTGTGTATATATATATATTTTATAGTAATACGTACATATGTTTATTAGCTGCTCTTGCTTGCTTGTTTTTTTTCTTGCCTTCTGATTGTTGCTCTGAGTGTTGCTATCCCTGTGCTGTTGCAATCCTGGAATTTCCCCGTTGTGGGACTAATAAAGGCTTATCTTATCTTATCTTAATAGTAATATAGTAACAGTAAACAGGATTTAAAGCAAAAAAAAAAAAAAAAATCCTGAGCCTGAACTTTTTTCTCGGGACAGGGTCACAGGGGTGGACACACACACACACACACACACACATTTACATACATGTACACAGACGCATACAGACACACACACACACACAAATTATGTACACAATGACCTACAATCTATAACATGAAATTTATGAATAAGGGTATGTGATTAGCACTGTGGCAGCACAGCAAGAAGGTCACGGGATCGACTCCACCCCTGACCATCGTGGCTTTGATTCCACCCACCAGACCATCGGTGACCCTTCTGTGTGGAATTTGCATGTTCTTCCCATGTCTGCGTGGGTGTACTCCGGGTGCTCCGGTTTCCTCCCACAGGCCAAAGACATACGCGTTACATTAATTGGCATCAACTGAGGATTCTAAATTGTCCTTGGGTATGGATTTGAGAGTGAATGGTTGTCTGTCTCTCTGTGTTGGCCCTGTGATGGACTGGCGATCTGTCCAGGGTGTACCCTGCCTCTCGCCCAAAGATGCTGGGATAGGCTCCAGCCCCCGTGACCCGAAAAGGATTAAGTGGTAGAAGATGGATGGATGGTATGTGAAACTAAGTCAAGTGAACTCACTGGTGGAATAAGATTTGATTAGCAACTATTCAGTAAAGGCTATATGGAAAAGGCCATTGATTTACTATTTTTTAATGGAATGTGCAACATTTTTGCACCATGTATTTTTCTTAAATTGTATACAGCAACAATGAACTGTATACAACACTCTAAATTGCATTATTTCCATAATTGTTTTGTTCAAAAGAAATAATACTAAATTAAATACCATAAAACATAAAAAGGGAAATGCACAAAGCCAGATTACTACAGAAAACTACACTTTAATTCAATTAACAAAAACTGACAGCTGCTCTGTGGCTGGGATCTAGTTTGTGACGTGGCAACACTTTTTTTTTTATCGCTAGCTGCATACATAAGCTTTTCCGAGCACAACGTGCAGAAACAAGCTCCTGGTTCTCTAATGTTTTTACACCAGCTACCAAAAGGCTTACCGTCTCTGCCCATTTCTTCGATCCAGGCCCAGCGCCATTTGTTTTTAAGTCTTTTGTCAATTAGGACATCTTGCCCAGGCTTCAAAAAACTTACTCTCCATCCTACAGAAGGATGAAAGGTTTTGAGTATGTTGAAGGATGAAACACTCGCGTTTCCAGTCTCACTCTCGCTGTCACTATCCGATTTGGAGCACTCCACTGATCTCTATAGAAAAATTGGATGGATCATTGGCCACCAGAAGTGAAGCCACCTAGCCACCATAATAGTACTGAAGCTATGTTCAAAATGTTCACTCGTTCCCCTTATAGTGTACAGTGCATCCGGAAAGTATTCACAGCACTTCACGTTTTCCACATTTTGTTATGTTACAGCATTATTACAAAATGGATTAAATTCATTTTTTCCTCAAAATTCTACACACACTACCCCATAATGACAATGTGAAAAAAGTTTTTTTTGAGATTTTTTTCAAATTTATTAAAAATAAAAAAACTAAGAAATCACATATACATAAGTATTCACAGCCTTTGCTCAATACTTTGTTGATGCACCTTTGGCAGCAATTACAGCCTCAAGTC
Source organism: Pholidichthys leucotaenia (assembly GCA_020510985.1). Taxonomy (NCBI): domain Eukaryota; kingdom Metazoa; phylum Chordata; class Actinopteri; order Cichliformes; family Pholidichthyidae; genus Pholidichthys; species Pholidichthys leucotaenia. The sequence continues at coordinate 118,641,568 of CM035848.1, read as the reverse complement.
TTTTTGAATATGATGCCACAAGCTTGGCACACTTATCTTTGGGCAGTTTCGCCCATTTCTCTTTGCAGCACCTCTCAAGCTCCATCAGGGTGGATGGGAGGCGTCGGTGCACAGGCATTTTCAGATCTCTCCAGAGATGTTCAATTGGATTCAAGTCTGGGCTCTGGCTAGGCCACTCAAGGACATTCACAGAGTTGTCCTGAAGCCACTCCTTTGATATCTTGGCTGTGTTCTTAGGGTCGTTGTCCTGCTTGCCCCAGTCTGAGATCAAGAGCACTCTGGAGCAGGTTTTCATCCAGGATGTCTCTGTACATTGCTGCATTCATCTTCCCCTCTATCCTCACTAGTCTCCCAGTTCCTGCCACTGAAAAACATCCCCACAGCATGATGCTGCCACCACCATAAATCACTGTATGGATGGTATTGGCCTGGTGACGAGCAGTGCCTGGTTTCCTCCAAACATGACGCCTGGCATTCACACCAAAGAGTTCAATCTTTGTCTCATCAGACCAGAGAATTTTGTTTCTCATGGTTTGAGAGTCCTTCAGATGCCTTTTGGCAAACTCCAGGTGGGCCGCCATGTGCCTTTTACTAAGGAGTGGCTTCTAGCTGGCCACTCTACCATGCAGGCCTGATTGGTGGATTGCTGTAGAGATGGTTGTCCTTCTGGAAGGTTCTCCTCTCTTCACAGAGGAACGCTGGAGCTCAGAGTGATCATCGGGTTCCTGGTCACCTCTCTGACTAAGGCCCTTCTCCCCCGATCGCTCAGTTTAGATGGCCGGCCAGCTCTAGGAAGAGTCCTGATGGTTCTGAACTTCTTCCATTTAAGGATGATGGAGGCCACTGTGTTCATTGGGACCTTCAAAGCAGCAGAAATTTTTCTGTACCCTTCCCCAGATTTGTACCTCAAGACAATCCTGTCTCAGAGGTCTACAGACAATTCGTTTGACTTCATGGTTGGTTTGTACTCTGACATGCACTGTCAACTGAGGGACCTTATATAGACAGGTGTGTGCATTTCCAAATCATGTCCAATCAACTGAATTTACCACAAGTGGACTCCAGTTAAGCTGTAGAAACATTTTAAGGATGATCAGTGGAAACAGGATGCACCTGAGCTCAATTGTGCGCTTCATGGCAAAGGCTGTGAATACTTATGTACATATGATTTCTTTGTTTTTTATTTTTAATAAATTTGCAAAAATCTATTTAAAAAAAAAAATCACGTCACCATTATGGGGTATTGTGTGTAGAATTTTGAGGAAAAAATTAATTTAATCCATTTTGGAATAAGGCTGTAACATAAAATGTGGAAAAAGTGAAGCGTGTGAATACTTTCCTGATGCACTGTACTCTATAGTGAATCAGCTATTTTGTAGCGCTGTTTGAAATCTTAACTGAAAATTTCATTCACTGTATAGTACACTCAAAATATGCCACAATGCATTTTGAAAAGCAGTGTACAACGGATGGTCACTACATTAGCCAATATATGCCATAATGCAATGTGCAGCTAACGGAGCAGTGAGAGGAGAGCTTCTCATCACAACATAAACTACCTTAAGGTATTTATATTTATTAATTCAGCAAAAACGATTTGACTTAATACATATTTACTACAAATTACATGCAGGTATTCATTTTTTTTTTAACCACCGTTAGTCTGTTACATCTTACTGTCTCCCCATGATGACGTCATTAACACGCCACGAAAACAAGCTCAGCAGTTAACCGATAGCTGTTAATTTTATTGTTATATTGAGTTTACTATATACTCCTCTACATCCAAATTCACTATATAGTGAGTAGGGAGTGAGGGAACATTCTGAACACAGCCTGAATGTTTTGGGTGTACTAATATGGCAGCCAGGTGGCGTCACTCGGCTCTGTACTCGCTAATGGGGTGTGAGCTATCCAGGTTTACTATAGAGATCAGTGGAGCGCGCAAGCTCAATACCAGTCAATGGGGGGGGGGCGGGATGGCAGCGATTCTACACGCTTTTTGAGATGTCTCCAATTGAATTAGACTCCAGTTATTTATTGAGGTCTTTTGAGAAGCTAAAACACGGCATAATGCTGTTAGAGAAAGCAACCTTTTGTTACAAAATCAAACAAACGTGTTGAAAATTGGTAATATATAAAAATCAATCTTTGTATAACAAGCTAGCTTAGCTTATTTAATATTTAAGCTAGCAAATGCTCCCAACAAAATTCTTCAAGGAAAAGATGAGCAACCAGGAAAAAAAGGAAGAAAATAAACGAAAGATGAGAATACCCGACACACCAAAAAGTAAGATGGACGAACATAACTACGCTGATGTGAACAACTTCTCTGTGCTGGAGACTGATGCTGACATTGTGCCTCTCCCTGATACACCTGTCAATAGTCCGACTGCCAAAAAAAAACTACAGCGGAGAACCCAAACTGTCCCTATTAGACCTACAGAGGACCATCCTCAAGGTGGTAAATGACAGGGCTGACGAATCGGCACAAATGATTAATTTCAATGCAGCAGATATTAGAGAGCCTAAAAAAAATCTCTTGAGTTTGTGCATGGTGAAATTCAAGACATTAAAACTGAGAACTGTATGCAAAAGACTAAAAGTGTGAAGCTACAATGCTGAAATGGAGAGACTGCAGGAGCGAGTGGCAGATGCAGAACGTTATAAACGTGGATGGTGTCTCAAATTTTATGGAGTACCCGAACAAGACAATGAGAAAGTGAAGGAGAAAGTGTCTGACATTTGCCAAAAAGTTGCACCTGACCTGGGTTCAAAAGCTGCTGTTGGAATTGATGTGGTCCACCGGCTGGGAAAACAAGATGGCAATAAGACCCGAGGGATCTTCATTCTGTTCACCTAGCGCACATTGAGAGACGAAATCTGGAGAAAGGCAAAGAACAACACCTACCTACGAGAAAACAGGCTGCACTTTGGAGAAGACCTGACCAAGGAGGAAAACAATGCCAGATCTGCTCTGTTGCCTGTCGTTGAAAAAGCCCACAAGGATGGGAAAAGAGCCTACTTTGTTGGTTGTAAAGCTTATGTGGATGGAAAAGAAATCCAGCGTGCGGCTGGACACTGAAGAGTTAAAATGAAGAACATGGTTTCAATTTCTTTAACCTGTGAAGCTTTTTGTTCATCTTCAACTACAGCCTTCTAAATGGTTTATGTGATAAGCACTAATTTTTGTTTTAATGTAATTGTTCTAGAGGCTTTAATTTTCATTAGGAGTCATTTCAAATTGCTGACATCTCTTAAAGATATTTCTCTTTAATATTCATATAACACGGGGTTTTGGAGTTATCATTTTTGTCTGTAAACACAAGGGGTCTGTGTAATGATATAAAAAGAAAAGTGTCCTTTCTATTCTCAAAGGAGGCAAAAGCTGATTTTATTTTTTTTCAAGAATGCCACTCATGTTTAGAGGATGAATAATTTTGAAAAATCAATGGGGAAAGGATTTCTGGTTAGCTCATGGATCCAATAAATCAGCAGGAGTTGCCATATTAAAGGATAATTTTGAAGGGAAAGTCTAGAAGAAACAACTGACAAAAAGGGTCGCTGGATGTGACTGAATGTCACTCTCATATGTTTTTACTGGGAAATATTTATGGATACAACTCAGACTTTTTAAATGTGACCTTGCTGAAAGAACTAGAAGACATTATTGCTATTCTTTGTACTAAATATCCTTCAGCAAAGGTGCGTTTAGGAGGAGACTTCAATTTGGTCTTGTCTAACCAACTGGACAGACATCCCTCAAGATCCAGAAATGGACAGAACTGCCTTACTGACTTCTGCAAACATGCTGACTTACTGGACATATGGAGACATCGCCATCCTACCGATTGACAATACACCTGGAGAAACAAAACTTCTGTTTTGTCTAGAATTGACTTTTGGCTCACTTCAAAGGAAATGGAAGGACAGGTATCAGAAGTAAACATTTGTCCAGCTATACTGACTGATCATAAAACCATTTGCATCAAACTAAATCTCACTAACGAGGAGAACAGAAGCATTTTCAACCACTGGAAGATTAACAACTCTTTATTATGCAACAAAGAATTTATAGAATTTATTCAAAAACTTATTAAACAGTATTGGACACTTGAATTAAATAACAACCAATTTGGAAAATATTGGGAACTACTTAAATATGGAATTAGAAAAATTGCAATCCAGTTTAGTAAAAGAGTAAACAAAAATAAAAAAAGAAAAATTAGTGCTATTAATTAAAACCATTTCAGACATCACTACCAATATATTAAATGAAGATGATCGTCTACCACAATTACAAAAATGTCAAGAGGAATTACATGAGATCTATAAGGAAAGAGCTAAAGGAGCATTTACTGTATACAGTCCAGACTAAAATGGATTGAAGAGGGTGAAAAAAAACAGCATATTTTTTTTTAGCATAGAGAAAAGAAATATAGAGAAAAACTCACTGTCTAAATTAAAAATTGGGATTTCCGTAACAAGATTATATCACAATTTCAAAATAAGTCTTCAATTTTTATAGAGATCTTTATAGAAATGACAACTGCAGAGACAGCGCTGATATATTAAACTCACTAAAAGATGTGAAAAAAAGTAGATGACAGCCTAAAAGAGGAGTGTGATGAAACTATAATCATTGAAGAGATAAGATGGGGTATTAAAAATCTCAAAGCCAATAAGTCGTCAGGTAATAATGGTTTGACCTCAGAATTTTATCACAGATTTTCCTCTGAAATTTCTGAATTTTTTCTAGCAGTTTATAATGAATCCATTAATAAAGAGGAACTACCATCCTCAATGAAACAGGGTCTTATAACTCCGATTCCAAAACCAAATAAGGACCCTATAATTACAGATAATTGGCGCGGCCTCACATTATTAAATGATGACTATAAAATTTTGTCATCCGTCTTCGCTAAAAGACTAAAAAGTGGCTTACATGACATTACTGATGAATCTCAGAATGGCTTCATGCCTGGACGTCAAATCTCTGACAATATTAGATTAGTCTTAGACCTGGTTAATTATAAAGATTTTATCCCCAGTGATCCAGTAATTTTCTTTTTAGACTTTCAGAAGGCTTTTGATACAGTTAGTCATAAATTTATCTTTGATACACTTTCCTTTTTAAACTTTGGAAATTTTTTTCATTAAAGCCGTCAAGACACTCTACAAAGACAATAATAACTCTGTTAAACTCTTGAAAGGCACCTCTAGTCGATTTAGTGTCAACAATGGGGTGCAACAAGGATGTCCAGCCTCCCCTGAAATATTTTTATTTGTAGGTGAAATTTTAAATTACCCAATTCTACAGAGCACTTTCTCAGGAATCGAAGCATTTGACAAAGAACTTAAAATATCACAACTAGCAGATGATACATTATTTTTTAGAAGGTTCAGAGGAAGCTTCCGTGGCTTTATCTATTATATCTTCTTTATATTATATCTTATAATATTATTCATCTGAACAATAAACTAGACTGGTCACACAATACCGACACACTCTACAAGAAGGGACAGCGCAGGCTGTTCCTACTGAGAAGACTCAGGTCTTTTGGTGTACAAGGGGCGCTGCTGAAGACATTCTACGACACGGTGGTGGCATCAGCCATCACTTTTGGAGTGGTCTGCTGGGGCAGTGGCATTACAGCAGCCAATAGGAAGAGACTGAACAAACTGATCAAGAAAGCTAGCTCTGTCCTGGGGCAGCGCCTTGAACCAGCAGAGGAGATAGGAGAGAGAAGGATGGTGGCTAAACTGTCATCTCTGCTGGAGTCCGAGTCCCACCCTATGCAGAACATAGTGAACGCACTGAGGAGCTCATTTAGCAGCAGACTACATCATCCTAGGTGCGCAACCAAGAGGTTTCGCAGGTCCTTCCTACCTACGGCTGTCAGACTGTATAACCTAAGCAGGGCTGCTTGCAGAGATAGCAAAAAAACGTGACGACCTAATAGTATTGAATACAAAAGACGCAATAGACTTACACAATGGTCCCCTCCAGTATACAACTAGGACAATATCGGTCGCTACGGAGGGTGACAATATGTATGGGTACATATTCATACTATGTAGAATAACTAAGTAGATGGTTATGCTGTTTATTCCATCTAGCTACAATGCTCCGCACTGTGTGTATATATATTTATATATTTATTCCATCTAGCTACAATGCTCCGCACTGTGTGTTTATATATTTATATGTACATATGTATATTCACTGCTCTTGTTTTTCTTGTCTTCTTGATTGTTGCTATGAGGGTTGCTATCCCTGTGCTGTTGCAATCCTGGAATTTCCCCATTGTGGGACTAATAAAGGCTTATCTTATCTTATCTAAATTGTCAGACATTTCAAGTTTGAAACTTAATTTAAAAAGATGTGAAGTCCTACTCCTGAACAGCACTCATCATCATCATAGCAGTCTGATCAGACCTAAATGACTGTTTCATTTAGGTCTGATCAGATTCCTCTATGCAGCTCTGTCCTTCGCTTTGAACTGCCAGGAACTCCTGTCTATATCCAACTTCTTCAGTTTTCTTTTTACAGTGTCTTTAAATCTGAGCCTTGGCCTACCCCGATTGTGTTTGCCCTCACATAACTGTGAGTAGAGTAACTGCTGAGGGAGGCGCTCATGATCCATCCTCTCAACATGTCCAAGCCATCTCAGGTTCGTCTGTATTACCATGTCCTCCATTGATGGTAGACCAGCTTGTTTCAGCACTTCTATGTTGGTTATCTTGTCTTTCCATGAGATATTCATTATGGCTCGAAGGTGTCTCATCATGTACGTGTGGAGTTTCTTTACCTGCACCCTGTAGACAGTCCAAGTTTCAGCACCGTACAATAAAGTAGCCAGTACTGTTGCTCTGTACACCTTGCATTTCACACGGATAGACACATGTCGACTGTTCCACAGTCTCTCCCTCAAATTTCCAAACACAGTGCTCGCTCTTCCCATTCTGAGAGATAGTTCATCCTCCAGCCTAGCATTCTCTGAAACAGTACTCCCGAGATACTTGAAAGTCTTACACTTGACTAGTGGCTCTGTACCAATGCTGATCAATTTTGGTAGTGATGCTGATAACTGGAACTTTGGCGGCTGATAAAGGCATTCTGTCTTCTTGATGTTGATTTTGAGGCTGAATTGGGAAGCTGCTCTTGCAAATTTCTCCACTAAAGATTGCATATCTTCCACACTGTGTGCAACTAGAGCACTGTCGTCGGCAAAGAGCATTTCTCTTACTACCTTTATCGATGTCTTACTTTTGGCTTTAAACTGTGCCACAATGAACAAGTCTGCTTCTTTCCTTGTTTGAATGTATACTCCTTCTGAAGTGTCTTTGAAGGCCACCTCAAGCATGGCTGCCAGATATAGCGAGAAGAGTGTAGGCACCAGCACACACCCTTGTTTCACCCCGTTGCTTACTGAAAAGTCTTTAGACACTGAACCACTCATTACCACGTTTGCTTGCATACCTGTATGGAGTGCCTCGATCAGGTTGACAAACTTCTCTGTACAGCCATATTTCTTGAGGACCTGCCAAAGTCCTTGTCGTGATACAGTATCGAAGGCTTTACTGAAGTCTATGAAGACCACATAAAGCGGCATGGTCTGTTCGATACACTTTTCTTGAACCTGTTTCAAGCAGAAAATTATGTCCATTGTGCTTCTTCCACTTCAAAAGCCACACTGGGTTTCCGGTAGTACATTCTGCGAGATGTGTTCATTGAGTCTGTTCAGTAGTACACGTGAGAGAATCATACTATAATGGTGGCTAGCAGTGATACACCTCGGTAATTTCCACAATCTTTCCTGTCACCTTTCTTGAACAAAGGCACAATACTTACATCCTTCCAGTCTTGAGGTACTTTCTGGGCATCCCATATCTCTTGGATGAGCTTGTGCAGGCAGCTGGTCAGCTGAACACCACCAAATTTCCACACTTTTTCTAGAATTCCATCCCTTCCTGGAGCTTTACCATCCTGTGTTGTCCTGATAGCTGCCATTAGTTTATCAAGATCTGGTGGTTCATCCAGACTTGATACAACTGGTCGTTGCACTAGAGCTTCTTTAGCCTCTTCAGCAAGATCTCCAGGGTTGTTTAGTAGTTGGTCAAAGTGGTCTGCAAACCTATCCAGGATCTTGTCTTTCTCCTGCAAAACCGCTTCACTATCCGTAGCCTTGAATTGAATCAATCCTCTTGGTTTAGGGCTGTAGATGTCTCTCAAACCTGTGAAGAATGTTTTCACGTCCTTCATGTCTGCTGCAGTTTGAAGTTCCTCGGCTTTTTATTCCCACCAGTTGGACTTAATCGCTCTGGTGTACTTCTGTAGCTCACTCTGAGCCTTTGAGTATTTCTTCTTCTTCGACCTTATGTTACACTGTAGATTTTCCCGCCTAGCTGTATTCCTCACTTCTAGTAGTTTCTTCATATGTTCATCATGATCATCAAACCAATCTTCATGTTTCCTCTCAGGGTGGCCTAAAACATCACTCACAGTCTGGTACACCGCATCCTTCAGTGTTGCCCATTTCTCATCTATGTCATTCTCTGAGTTGTTGTTGTCCCAGTCTTTCAAGTTTTCATCCATTTCCTGTGTAAGTTCTTCCTGCTTCTTTTGGCCTTTCAGTGTACTAGTGTTTAGCTTCCATGATGGCTTTGCACCTGTCCTGCAGTGCTGTTTTCATCTGCAAACCCTTAATCTAGATCTCAGTATAACATGATCAGTACCACAGTCCGTACCTCTCATTGCTCTGGTGTCCAATACATCCCTTATGTCTCTCTGCCTTACTATGATGTGGTCTAACAAGTGCCAGTGCTTGGACCTTGGGTGCATCCATGTCTTCTTGTGTGTGTCCTTGGGCTTAAATAGGGTGTTGGTTATCACAAGGTTGTACTCTGAACATAGTGCAAGTAGAAGATCTCCATTAGCATTGCACTTGCCTACTCCATGACTGCCTAGCACTCCTTTCCATTTCTCAGTGTCCGAACCAACTCCAGCATTAAAATCTCCAATGAGTATCAGCCTGTCATCAGATGGTACACACCTGATAATCTCACACAAATCACTGTAGAATTCTTCCTTCGCCTCCTCTGTGTTGGTCATTGTTGGGGCATACACGTTGATGAGTGTGGCATACATCTTGCGCTGTAGTGGGAGTCTCATTATTACTACTCATAGTCATTATCCTGTTGTTGATTGGCACCAGTTCCTCATCAAGCATTGCTGCTATCTCCTTTCTAACTGCAACACTTACTCCTGCTTCTCTCCTTTCTTGAGTTGATTTCCCACTCCAAAAGAAGATGTACCCATGATCTTCCAAACTGTTATATCCAGGCAATCTTGTTTCACTAAGTGCAGCTATGTCTACATTGTACCTGTTCATTTCCAAGGCCACAGGTGCGGTCTGTCTTTCTGGGCGCTGTGATGTTGATCTATCCATCAGAGTACATACATTCCATTCTGCTACACACAAGGCTACCGTTTTCCTCTTCTTCTCTCCCTGCTCCTAACATACTTTTCGCTGCCTGTCGGAGTGTGAACAGATCAGCGTGGACCTTGTTAACCCAGGCAATGTCCAAGCCGGTATGAGTTGCTTTCTGACTGACCATTTCATGAAACTCTTTGCAAAGTATTTGAGTACTGCTAGCTTTTGCTGGACTAGCAGCACATTACTGGCAGATAGAGGTATTATCAGTGGCAAGGACAGGCCAAGACAAACTGACTCCAGTATCTGTTGCAGTGACTGACCACATGATAGGTTTGTTTATCTCTTCTCTTTGTGTAGTGCATGTCACGATGCATCGACTGGCAAAAGTCCACCACAGACCTTGCGACAGATGTGGTGTTTATCTGCCAGGATGTCCAGTCTCAACCTGTGTAACTGGGAGTGGTCCACCACAGACATGTGACAGATATTGTTTTTAGTTCTGCCAGGATGCCCAGTTTCACCCTCTACACCCTCGGAAGGGTGGGGTTGCCGGTTGAGTCACTGACAGCCCAACCCATGAGCCAGGCAGTACCGGTTTTCATGGTTATCCAGTAGCAAGCAAACCAATGTCTGACCTGACAAGGTCAGGCATTGAACAACACTATTGTTATTGAAATCAGTGGTATTCCTGTGAAAGAAACTGTAACATATTTAGAAATTAAAATTTCTGAAGAGCCAAAAAACATTATGACTAATAATTGTATACCTGTCATTGAGGCAATTAAAAAGAAATCTAATAGCTGGTTAGCCAGAGATTTGTCTATATACGTCTTCCCTGTATTTGTCTATATCTGTCTTCCCCATCAGAGAATGGTTGTCTGCTCCCTCCAAAGTAAATAAAAATATAATGTATAAGCATCCCACAGTGATAAAGCAAAATATTGGTAAAACTCAAATTAAACATAAAGCCTCTAAACTGAATGATTTGGCCTCTGTTCCTCCTCATAATTTAAAAATTAAATGTGGTTTATTAAATATTAGGTCTCTAACTCCCAAGTCTCTGTTAGTCCATGATCTGTTAATTGATCATCAGATTGATTTAATTTCCCTTACAGAGACTTGGTTAGGGCAAGAGGATTATGTTGGTTTAAATGAATCAACTCCCTCTGGTTATTTAAACTGTCAAAATCCCTGAAGTGCTGGTCGTGGAGGAGGAGTAGCAACAATTTGCCATCCCAAATTACTAGTTAATGTAAAGCAAAAAACATGTTATAATTCCTTTGAGGGCCTGGTCCTCAGTATTGGGCACTTTAGCAATTTTAGGTTAAACCCAATTTTATTTGCCATAGTTTATCGTCCCCCATCAACCTACTCAGAATTTTTATCCGAATTTGCTGATTTCTTAGCTGATTTAATGCTGAAATCTGATAGAATAATTATAGTAGGGGACTTTAATATACATGTGGATGTAGATAGTGACTGCCTTAATGTGGCATTTAATTCAATATTAGACTCGATTGGGTTTTCTCAGAAAGTAGGAAATTCTACTCATTACCTCCACCATACATTGGACCTTGTTCTGACATATGGCGTAGATATAGAAAATCTTGTAGTGTCTCCTCATAACCCTGTACTGTCAGACCATTGTCTGCTAACCTTTGATTTTACTATTTCTGACTTTTTGGCTCCTAAAGAAAAATATTACAGTAGATGCCTCTCAGATGATGCTGTTACCAAATTTATGCAGATTGTTTCCTCTATGCCATGTGTCAACACAACGGAAATAAGCTATAGACAGCTTGCTCCTTCTGTAATTGATAACATGGTGGATAGTGTTTCAGCTTCTCTGCATCAGACTCTAGACTTGGTGGCCCCCTTAAAAAAGAAAAAGTCTAATCAGAGATTTCTAACTCCTTGGTTCAACACAGAAACTCGTAGCTTAAAACAGAAGACTCGTCAATTAGAAAGAAAATGGCGCTCCACTAATTTAGATGAAATCTATTTAGCTTGGAGAAATCATCTTTTAATTTATAAAAAATCTCTTAGAAAAGCTAGAACGAGTTATTACTCTGCATTAATAGAAGAGAACAAGAATAATCCCAGGTTTCTTTTCAGTACTGTAGCCAGGTTGACAAAGAGTCAGGACTCTGTCAATCCTAGCATTCCCTTAGAGCTTACTAGTCAGGACTTTATGAACTTTTTCAATAATAAAATTTCATCCATCAGAGATAAAATCAATCAGATTCTTCCCACAGTTAACTTAAATACTGTAACTACTACAACTCCTTCTATTGATGTCTGTCTTGATGAGTTTACTCCAATCGACCTTTGTGAGTTAGACAAAATAGTTTCCTCATCCAAACCTTCAACTTGTCTTTTAGACTCTATTCCTACCAGGTTATTTAAAGAAGTCTTCCCACTTATTGGTAGCTTTATTCTTCATATAATCAATTCTTCATTAACTTTATGCCATGTACCGCAGGCTTTTAAAACGGCTGTAATTAAACCCTTACTCAAAAAGCCAACGCTAGATCCAGGAGCTTTAGCTAACTATAGACCAATCTCTAATCTCCCTTTCATTTCAAAAATCTTAGAAAGAGTTGTTGCTACGCAATCATTTGACCACCTGCAGGGAAATGGTTTACTTGAAGAGTTTTAATCTGGGTTTAGAATCCATCATAGTACTGAAACAGCCTTAGCAAAGGTCACTAACGACCTCCTCATTGCATCTGATAATGGACTAGTTTCTGTACTTGTCCTTTTAGACCTTAGTGCAGCTTTTGATACTATCGATCATAATATTCTACTTGATAGATTAGAACACTATGTTGGACTTAATGGAACTTCGTTGCAGTGGTTTAGATCTTATTTATCTGATAGGTTCCAGTTTGTTCATGTAAATAATGAGTTTTCTTTCAACTCAAAGCTTAGTCATGGAGTTCCACAGGGATCTGTGCTAGGCCCTACTCTTTTTAGTTTATATATGCTTCCGTTAGGCAACATTATTAGAAAGCACTGTATACATTTTCATTGTTATGCAGATGACACACAATTATACCTGTCAATGAAGCCAGATGATAGTAATCAATTAGCCAAGTTAGAAGCCTGTCTTAAGGAAATCAAAGCTTGGATGACTTGTAATTTCCTGCTATTAAATTCAGATAAGACTGAAGTCATTCTTGTTGGTCCAAAAAACCTTAGAAATTCCTTTCCAAATCAAACTTTCAGTTTGGATGCGGTTACTCTTTCTCTTAATAGCTCTGTGAGGAACCTTGGAGTTATTTTTGATCAGGATTTGTCCTTCAATTCACATATTAAATTTGTTTCTAAGACTGCCTTCTATCATTTGCGTAATATTGCCAAGATTAGGAGCATCTTGTCTCAGAGTGATGCTGAGAAACTGATCAACGCTTTTGTTAGCTCGAGATTAGATTATTGTAATTCTTTATTATCAGGCTGTCCTAAAACATCTTTAAAAAGTCTTCAGCTGATCCAAAATGCTGCAGCAAGAGTTTTAACAGGTACTAGAAAGAGAGATCATATCTCTCCAGTTCTGGCCTCCCTTCATTGGCTTCCCATAGAGTTTAGAATAAAGTTTAAAATCCTTCTTTTTACTTACAAAGCACTAAACAATCAGGCTCCTTTTTTATTTAAAAGATCTGATACTACCGTATTATCCTAACAGAGCACTACGCTCCCAGAATGCAGGATTACTTGTAATACCTAGAATCTCCAAAAGTACAATGGGAGGCAGAGCCTTCAGTTATCAAGCTCCTCTCCTGTGGAATCAGCTGCCAATCTGGATTCGGGAGTCAGACTCGATCTCTGTTTTTAAGAATAGGGCTAAAACCTACCTTTTTGATATAGCCTACAATTAGGGAGGGATCATGTGTTTCTGAACCCTCCCTTAGTTATGCTGCTAATAGGTTTAGTCAGCCAGGGGACCTCCAGTAATGCACTGGGCCTCACTCCTTTCCTCACTCTCAATGAAATATTTTTTTTGCTGGTCATTAACATTTGTTTGTTCTCTCCCATAGATTGAGTCCCCATCGTGCTGTTTGCTCTCTACATGTCTGCTCTTTTCTTCTTCTCTATCCCCTCACCCCCCAGCCAGTCGCAGCAGATGACTGCCCCTCCCTGAGCCTGGTTCTGCTGGAGGTTTCTTCCTGTTAAAAGGGAGTTTTTCCTCTCCACCGTCGCCAAGTGCTGGGGTGTTTCTGCAACTGTGGGGGTCCCCCCTACAGTTGACAGTGCTATGAGATGACTGTTGTTGTGAAATGGCACTATATAAATAAAGTTGAATTGAATTGAATATATGGTAGAGTGTTATTAAGTAAAGCAGAGGGGCTGTCAAGAGCCTCTTACGTCTTCTCATCACTAGATGTCTCCAAATCTCTATGCTTCAAACTTGACAGGTACATCCCGTTTCCACTGATCATCCTTGAGATGTTTCTACAGCTTAATTGGAGTTCACCTGTGGTAAATTCAGCTGACTGGACATGATCTGGTAAGGCACAAACCTGCCTATATAAGGTCCACAGTTGACAGTGTATGTCAGAGCACAAACCAAGCATGACGTCAAAGGAATTTTCTGTAGACCTCCGAGACAGGGTTGTCTCGAGGCACAAATCTGGGGAAGAGTACAGAAAAATTTCTGCTGCTTTAAAGGTCCCACTGAGCACAGTGGCCTCCATCATCCATAAATGGAAGAAGTTCGGAACCACCAGGACTCTTCCTAGAGCTGGCCGCCGTCTAAACTGACCGATAGGGGGAGAAGGGCCTTAGTCAGGGAGGTGACCAAGAATCCGATGGTCACTCTGTCAGAGCTCCAGTGTTTCTCTGTGTGGAGAGGAGAACCTTCCAGAAGGACAACCGTCTCTGCAGCAATCCACCAATCAGGCCTGTATGGTAGAGTGGCCAGATGGAAGCCACTCCTTAGTAAAAGGCACATGGTAGCCCGCCTGGACTTTGGCAAAAGGCACCTGAAGGACTCTCAGACCATGAGAAACAAAATTCTCTGGTCTGATGAGACAAAGATTGAACTTTTTGGCATGAATGCCAGGTGTCATGTTTGGAGGAAACCAGGCATGACTCATAACCACACCAATGTTGGTAGCAGCATCATGCTGTGGCGATGTTTTTCAACGGCAGGAACTGGGAGACTAGTCAGGATAGAGGGAAAAATGAATGCAGCAACGTACAGAGACGTCCTGGATGAAAACCTGCTCCAGAGTGCTCTTAACCTCAGACTGGGGCGACGGTTCATCTTTCAGCAGGACAACGATCCTAAGCACACAGCCAAGATATCAAAGGAGTGGCTTCAGGACAACTCTGTGAATGTCCTTGAGTGGCCCAGCTAGAGCCCAGAACTGAATCCAATTGAACATCTCTGGAGAGATCTGAAAATGGCTGTGCACCGACGCCTCCCATCCACCCTGATGGAGCTTGAGAGGTGCTGCAAAGAGAAATGGGCCAAACTGCCCAAAGATAGGTGTGCCAAGCTTGTGGCATCATATTCAAAAAGTCTTGAGGCTGTAATTGCTGCCAAAGGTGCATCAGCAAAGTATTAAGCAAAGGCTGTGAATACTTATGTACATACTTAGTTTTTTTTATTTTTAATAAAGTTGCAAAAATTTCAAAAAAAACTTTTTTAACATTGTCATTATGGGGTATTGTGTGTAGAATTTTAAGGGAAAAAATGAATTTAATCCCTTTTGGAATAAGGCTGTAACCTAACAAAATGTGGAAAAAGTAAAGCGCTGTGAATACTTTCCGGATGCACTGTAAATACAAGGCCAATGTATCTCCAAGAGTTTGACAAAGTCATCAAGTCCATACCCCATAGTAGAGTGTCTTCAGCACAAAGCATACAGTTTGTTGAACTGAATGTAAGTGAACACCCTATTTCAATTAATGGGGTTCCTATACTTGATAAGAAGCGTACAAACAGGTTTATAAGAGCTCATCTTGATCACCTCTCTACTCCCATATGCAAACATGGGTGGATTTATCTAAGCAAAAAACAATGGAATGCTATTTTCCTCTTATCCGATAAATATATAATTCCAAATAAAATCAAAGAAATCTGATTCAAAATTGTACATACATATTATCCTGTAAAAGATATTATATGTTGTTTTCTCCCAGATACAAGCAACAAATGCTCCTTTTGTCAGTGTGAAGGTGAAAGTATTGAACATGTTTTTATAGACTGTCCTCATGTCTCATGACAAGAACAGCACAAGAGCTAGTCGAACTTGAAATCAAGAGAAGAAAATGGAGGTGGTTTGGCCACACCCTGAGGAAGCCACCAGAGAACCCCACTAGAAGAGCTCTGAGATGGACGCCCCAAGGAAAAAGGAAAAGAGGAAGGCCCATGAACAACTGGCGCCACAGTCTGGAGAAAGAAGTCCAAGAAGTGGGATTGACATGGGGACAGCTGCAGAGGAAAGCACAGGACAGAAGAGAGTGGCAGTGTCTGGTGGACGACCTATGTTCCTTAAAGAACTCAAGGGTTTAAGTCAAGTCTCATGACATTTTGGTCTGATTTACAGAAATATCTTGTAAAAATGATTGGAAAAATATCATTAACAGAGTTTCCCATCCTACTTATATTCATTAATTACAGTTTTTCCCCAAACGAAATTTATATAATCAACTTAATTGTAATTCTTGCAAAATATTACAAGCATAAAATGAAATTGACTGACAAATTACCCTCCAACTATAATTTTAAAGAAGCAGACTTAAAAAAAAATATCTAGCCTCCACTGAAAAAACTAAATAATCAGAAACTAACAAAAATTATTAATTACTTCCATTAATTTAAATTCATTCCCTTTGACTAGCAGACCCCAATAATGTCTTTTTGTTTTATATGTATGTGGGTTTTTTTTCGTGATGTGATGTTGAGCTAAATGATAATCATATTTGTATAATGTTCTGTTGTAAGACCTTTATATTGTTTGTAGAATTCTTGAATAAAGTTTGCTCAAAAAAAAAAAAAAAACGCTCAATACAATCCGCCATCTTGGATCGGTACATACGGCAACTCCGCTTGGACAAAAAGTGCTTCTGTGTACAGAAATGGGAAGCAAATTTCCCCACAGCCAAAAATAACCCCAAAAACGACACACGTCGGAAATCCGGCACAGTGCCGGAAAACTTAAAGCCCTGAGTAAATGTAGCATTTACCATAGTGCAACTGCAATATTAACTTTGAACTATGACCTGTGACCCCTTGACCCAAAACCCATAGCTAGGTCAGGGTGTAAGTCATCCAAGATGTGTATTAGATACAACTACTGTATCGATTACATCATTTCTTTCAGTTGTTATTGTGTTTCAAAGATTTAGTGAAAAATCTGACCTCTGATCTTTGGCCTCAAGGCCATTCAAAGAGAGTGAAATTGCAATATGCGCATCAGAGTATTTCAAACCATGGTACCAAGTTTCAAAACAATCGGAACAAAACTGTAGGAGGAGTTGATTTCACAAGACAGTTACTGTCTATGAAGTGAGGTGAAACAGGAGGTCATAGGTCAGGGGCTACAATTCCCACAAAAATCATCTGATCAGAAACAAATTGCAATATGCCCATCCTATGTATATATCAAACCATGGTACCAAGTTTCAAAACAATCGGACGAAAACTGTAGGAGGAGTTGATTTCACAAAAGTGGGGCAGACAGATGGACTGACCCATAACATAATCCCCCCTCGGGCTTCGGCCGGCGGGGGATAAAAATCCTTTCCTAGTGTTACCACACACAATGGTAAACAGAAATTTAGTTAAGATTTGAGAAGTTGTTCAATGTTTTACGGCGGAGAGTTCACAGTGCCTACCTAGCACCACCTCCTCCGAGCACAAGGGCGATGCTGTTTCCAGTCAGGACTCGGGCCAGCCGAGAGAAATCACTGTGTCTGTCTGCTGTTTTCTCAAAGACTTTCTCATAAACATCCCTCTGCAAACACACAAATAAAAATAGAATAAAAATACCTATTACCATGAAGCAACATGAAAAAAATATCAAGGGGAAACAAAAAAGTATATATCTATATAAAAATTTGTTTCATACCAGTTTGCTAGGACTGCGTCTGGAGAAGACCCTGCGAGGACACTTGAGATGGAGATGCCCCGAGCACCAACTACGCATGTTGAGCCACTCAACTGTCCGAGAGGGGCCAGGTCCATCCTCCCTGTGAAGAAGGATCAGCTGCTTCAGAGCCCGGACTGCTGTGTTTTCAAGCATCTGCTCCAGCTGGAATAAAAAAATTTCACCGTTACATCACATTTTTTTTTTTTTTTTGGGGGGGGGGGGGGGGTGTCTCTCACAGATCTTTGACGACACACACATACTTCTCCCAGGGTAGGTTCTTGATCCCCCAGACCAACAATGAGGATGCAGTCAGCCTGGCGGATGCAGCGTTGTGTCCATGGGGTCATGCTGCTATCAGTCTGGTACAGGACGATACGATTGATGTCCTCCTGCTGGGCCAGCCAGCCTGAGAGACGATACTCGTGAATACTATTGGACAGAGAGCAAGAGAAATGCTATGGATGTGAAAAAGCATTTTAGCTCTTCAGACAGACAATAAAAGCTACTAAACAGTTTGGAACGTTACATAAGAAAATCAACACAAGGGTTATATGTGCCAAAAAAGGGTGGGACCACAGCAAGAAGAACAAGAGCACTCTGAGGTGAGTGAGTCCCCCACTTCTGTTTTGTTTTGTTTTTTTTGAAGATCCCAATATTTACTGACAGACAGCAATTTTCAACTTTTCAATATAATTACTGTGACAGAACCAAATTATGATAAGCCCATGATCCACGAATATACAACAAAGTACACAACCCATAGTTGTACGTCAGGATCCTAAGGTGAACCTGTGTAGCAAGTATGGCGACCCTAGAGAGCTTCACACATTCTATAGTAAGAGATCATAGGGACTGCCAAACTTGACCTTTGACCTTTTGACCCCAAACCTGCAGTCAGAGGTTATGGTCTCAGAGTGAACCTGTGTACCAGGTTTGGGGACCCTAGCTTTCTTTGTTGTTGAGATATACTTTATAAGGCATTTTGATGTTGACCTTTGACCTTGCGATCCCAAAACCATAGTCACACTTCATGGTTACACAGTGAACCTGTGTACCAAGTTTGGTGGCCCTAACTTTACTCGTTGTACAGTAATAAGGCATAGGGAATGTTAACCTTGAACTTTTGACCCCAAACCCATAGTCTGAACTCAGGATCCCAAGGTGAACCTGTGGACCAGGATTGGTGGCCCTAACTTTACTTGTTTTATAGTAATAGTGCAAATGTTTAATGTTTCATGTTTATTTGAACATCTAGCGGGTCACAAAAACACAAACAATCATACACGAGCAGAACAACTGCAATAAAACTGTACAAAGTGTATATGCTAAAGTGCAGCGTTAAGGTGTTACAAAACAAAACGTTCAAATGTCACATGCGTGAAGTGCTGTGTATGCATACACACACATGCACCCAAGCACCTCACAGCAACAACAAACAGCAACAAACATGGTGGGGCCTATGTGTGTGACGCATGGGCACATATATACAGTATGTGTATGCAGCAGAGCAACCACTAGTTATGGGTACAGTTTTGGTTGTTTAGAAGCCAATTTTTACAATGCTTCTTAAAAGTGTTTAGTGTGGTATGTCCTCTGATTGCAGGTGATATATTATTCCAGAGTTTGGTGCCCCTCATTGATAGCACAGATTGAACAAATGTGGTGTATCTGTGGGGGACCTCAGAGTCTCCCCTAGTGATTGCTCTGGTGGTTGTACCGGTGACAGTTCTCAGTTTAACAAATTCTCCCAGGAAGGGGGGAGGTGGGTGCATAGCCATTTAATATTTTATAGATGGAATGCTAACCTTGACCTTTGAACCCCAGACCCATAGTCAGACATCAAGATTCCAAAGTGAACCTGTATACCAGGTTTGGTGGCCCGAGCTTTACTTGTTTTATAGTAACAGAAAATGTAACATTTACCATAGTGCAACTGCAATGTTAACTTTGAACTTTGACCTTTAACCCCTTGACCCCAAACCTATAGGTAGGTGAGGGTGTAAGTCGTCCAAGATGTGAATTAGATACAACTACTGTACCGATTTGAAACGCTTTACATGATTTCTTTCAGTAGTTATTGTGTTTGGAAGATTTAGGCAAAAATCTGACCTCTGACCTTTGGCCTCAAGGTCATCCAATGAGAATAAAATTGCAATATGTGCATCATCAGAGTATATCAAACCATGGTACCAAGTTTCAAAACAATCAAAACAAAGCTGTAGGAGGAGTTGATTTCACAAGACAGTTACTGTCTGTGAAGTGAGGTGAAACAGGAGGTCATAGGTCAGCAGCTACAACTCCTGTAAAAATCATCTGATTAAATGATTAAAACCATATTGCAATGTGTGCGTCCTCAGTATATATTAAACCATGGTACCAAGTTTCAAAGCAACTGGACCAAAACTGTAGGAGGAGATGATTTCACAAAAGTGGGACAGACGAATGGACTGACCCATAACATAATCCCCCTTCGGTCTTCGCCCAAAGGGCATTTCTACCGCTTTGGGCATCGACCGGCGGGGGATTAAAAAAATGAGACATCCACTGTAGGGAATGGGAATGATGGTGAATAAAAACACTGTGGAGGTAATGATTTGTTGTGAACATTAGACCCACCTGTCCAAAGCAGAAGCACCAAGACGCTCTCTGATTATGTCGCTGGTTAACAGTAAAGTTGGCCCTAAAAGTGTCAAACAAAGGCAGTATTAAATCTGCAAGAAACTGCAAAAGCCTTCCCACAAGTGAACATATTGTGTCTTTTCTTATAACGTTGGACTCTGATAATATTAAGTACGGCCAAGTTTCAATTAATGACACATGCAGCCAATGCTAAAAATCAAATGGACTGCGATCCTTTTTTCTACTCTTTTTGTTTGTGATGTCAATAACAGCAGATAGTCTTAAAGGAGCTATTTATAGTTTTTATTTTAGACGCTAATTATTTTCATGAGCAATTTCTGAATATTCTTATCCCAGATTTCCACCGACTCTGGACGCGGCCCGTTACATCAGCAATACGATTTGAGTCTTGCGGCCATCCCCACCAACTCCATTTGTTTTGAAGCTGCACTGATAAGAACGGGGTTCATATTTAAAGAATCACACGAGAACTCGAACAAGACCTGAGAGACACTGAGGAGGACCGATTCTGATCACGTGACAACAACAAGGAAGAGTGATGTACTGGCTCTTCATCTGGATTTGTGCGCTCTAATAATATGCAAGTAGCCGGTTAATTTTAAAGTTGTGAAGTGTTTGTGAGTTACAGAGTTTTTATCTTCTCTGACACAGTGGTGGAGGAGTAGACCTCAGAAAATAACGGGTGATCCTTAAATAGTTTTTTTTTTTTTTTTTGTCACTTAGATTTTTACTGTTTTCTCACAGTTATGAACCCAAAAGAAAAAAACATTTGTAACGACAATAACAGCCAATGCTCGGTTCAACCCCCCGCCGCCCGTCTATATTTTTTTTTTTAATCCAGTTATTTGTCACCAGTTCGAGTTTTGTAAATTGTCCATTTTTCGTCAAGTTGTGCTTCTTGTAGTTCTAGATTGTGTGTCAGTTTTTCCATTGTGTAGCTGTCTTCTAGGATAGCCCAGTATTGATCCCTTGTAGATAGTTCTGTCTTCCACCAACTCCTTGTTATAGCTATTTTACTCGCTACTCACAGTACTTTGACAAGATACCTATCGCTACCCAATATGTTTGCATCTGTTAAATCACAAAGATAAAGCATCTTACAGGTCATGGGGATCTTATATCCTAGTATTCTCTGTAACATTTCACTTATCATTTCCAAGAACACAGTTATTCTCTTACACTTCCAAAAGACATGCGTGTGATCCACATCATATTCTTCACATTCTCTCCAACATTTCTGAGGTTGGTTGAGCTGTTTATTTTTCATCTTTGGTGTGATAAAGTAGCGCACTAAATTTTCCCAGGCATATTCCCTCCAAATCCGCGAACTGGTGGATGAGTAGTGGGTCTTGCATGTTTTCCCATTCATCTTCAATGATTTCTATGTCAATTTCTTTCTCCCATTTCTTTTTTTATATACTTGAATGTTTATTATTATTATTTACCCAAATCATATTTTTCTTTTAAATTCTGATAACTCCAGCTTTCCATTCTTTTCTAGAACACACCGAGCTGTGACTCCTTTTGTTGTCCAACTTTTAAATGTTTGGTCGTACGGATTTGGTTTAAAATTTTTATCACATCCTACCCAATTCAGAATTTTTGGTTCTTCCTTAATCATATCTTTTAAAGATTTTAAACCATGTATCTAATGTATGCACACTAATTTGATCAATTTTGTGTTTGTGTTTCTTGTACGGTGGTGTGAAAGTGTTTGTCCCCTTCCTGATTTCTCATTTTTTTTGTGTTTGTCACACTTAAATGTTTCAGATCATCAAACAAATTTAAATATTAAAGCTAACACAAGTAAACACAAAATGCCGTTTTTAAATGAAGGTGTTTATTATTAAGGGGAAAAAAAAAATCCAAACCTATATGGCCCTGTGTAAAAAAGTGATTGCCCCTAAACCTAATAAGTGGTTGGGCCACCCTTAGCAGCAACAACTGCAATCAAGCGTTTGCAATAACTGGCAATGAGTCTTTTACAGCACTGTGGAGGAATTTTGTCCCACTCAGCTTTCCAGAATTGTTGTAATTCAGCCACACTGGAGGGTTTTCGAGCATGAACCGCCTTTTTAAGGTCATGCCACAGCATCTCAACTGAATTCAGGTCAGGACTTTGACTAGGCCACTCTAAAGTCTTCATTTTGTTTTTCTTAAGCCATTCAGAAGTGGACTTGCTGGTGTGTTTTGGATCATTGTCCTGCTGCAGAACCCAAGTGCACTTCCGCTTGAGGTCACGAAAAGATGGCCGGACATTCTCCTTCAGGATGTTTTGGTAGACAGCAGAATTCATGGTTCCATTTACCACAACAAGTCTTCTAGGTCCTGAAGCAGCAAAACAGCCCCAGACCATCACACTACCACCACCATATTTTACTGTTTGTATGATGTTCCTTTTCTGAAATGCTGTGTGTTACTTTTACACCGGATGTAATCGGACACACACCTTCAAAAAAGTTCAACTTTTGTCTCGTCAGTCCACAGAGTATTTTCCAAAAAGTCTTGGGGATCATCAAGATGTTTTCTGGCAAAACTGAGACGAGCCTTTATGTTCTTTTTGCAGGCCATTTTTGCCCAGTCTCTTTCTTATGGTGGAGTCACGAACACTGACCTTAACTGAGACAAGTGAGGCCTGCAGTTCTTTGGATGTTGTTGTGGGGTCTTTTGTGACCTCTTGGATGAGTCGTTGCCGCGCTCTTGGCATAATTTTGGTTGGCCGGTCACTCCTGGGAAGGTTCACCACTGTTTCATGTTTTCGCAATTTGTGGATAATGGCTCTCACTGTTGTCTGCTGGTGTCCCAAAGCTTCAGAAATGGCTTTATAACCTTTTCTAGACTGATGGATCTCAATTACTTTGTTTCTCATTTGTTACTGAATTTCTTAGGATAGTAGCACAATATCTAGCTTTTGAGGATCTTTTGGTCTACTTTACTTTGTCAGGCAGGTCCTATTTAAGTGATTTCTTGATTGAGAACAGGTGTGGCAGTAATCAGGCCTGGGTGCGGCAAGAGAAATTGAATTCAGCTTTCTAAAGATGTGAAAGACCAGTTAATTTATGTTTTAACGGGGGGCATGTCACTACTCTCTGGTCAGTCACTGCAACAGATACTGGAGTCAGTTTGTCTTGACCTGTCCTTGCCACTGATAATACCTCTATCTGCCAAGAATGTGCCGCTAGTCCAGCAAAAGCTAGCTGTACTCAAATACTTTGTAAGCAGTTTCATGAAATGGTCAGTCAGAAAGCAACTCATACCGGCTCGGACGTCGCCTGGGTTAACAAGGTCAGGAGTTCCTGGCAGTGGAAGGCGAAGGACAGAGCTGCGTGGAAGAATCTGATCAGACCTAAATGAAACAGTCACTGTCGCCCCCAACAGACGACGACGACGACGACGACGACGACGACGATCAATCCCTTTTTCACACAGGGCCATGTAGGTTTGAATTTTTTTTACCCTTAATAATAAAAACCTTCATTGAAAAACTGCATCTTGTTTACATGTGTTATCTTTGTCTAATATTTAAATTTGTTTGATGATCTGAAACATTTAAGTCTGACAAACATACAAAAAAAAGAGAAATCAGGAAGGGGGCAAACACTTTTTCACACCACTGTGTATCTTTCCTCTTTCTCCCGATTTCTTTTCCAAATGTAAATTTAGTTGAATTTGAGATTAATATTAGAACTCCTCTTTTATACCCTTGTTTACATATGCTATAATATGAGTTTCTAAATCCTAATCTTTTAAATTTTTCTTGCTGTTTTTGGGATAAGCGAGTCTCTTGCAGAAATGTAATTTCCACCTTTTCTTTCTTCACTTTTGCTAGAACTTTTGCTCTCTTTACAGGTGTATTTAGACCATTTACATTTAGCAATGACACTTAGACACCATTTTCAGATGTATCCCCAAACAGTTTGAACCCAAACTATAAAAACATTTAAGAGTCACATTAACAACATAAACCATAAGTAACTTCCACTTGGTGGTCTCTCAGTTTTCCACCATGCCCCTGTTGGTAGGTGGATAGGAAATCCTCATCTTCAATAAGGGCCCATCCCTAGACTCAGAATACCATCCAACTGATTGATTCCCCCTCAGTCTAGAAAAGTCCAACAAACATGAACACTATCAGTCTATTATGAATTAGAAAGCTAAGCATAAGGCCACAAAGGATTACAAAGTTCCTACTATGTATTCATATGTAAATGTATTTCCCTTGTTTTTATGTGTAAAGATGAGTCTGTATAACAGCAAGTGAAAATGCTGCTCTTTTATCTCGTATTGCAGTTTTCAATTCCTCATATCTAACTCTTACACGCGAGTCTTACCACTTGTAGTTTGTTGTTTAACCCCTTAAGTTATCAGTCTTCCTTTTCACTGTTTGAAACTCACACAGTTTCTCCCTCATTTGCTGTGCTGTGTCCCGGTTCGGGGACACAACTGTTTCGCTGCCTCTTTCTCTCTCGGTGTTGCTCGGCATGTCCAGCGGGAATCCTCTCGCTCTCATGTCCTGTGCAGCTTCCCCGGCATCATTGCAGCTCTTTACTCCATCACTCCAGTGGATTCGTATTTTCGTGTACGAGGTTTGGAAGCGTATGTTCTTCTCTTTCAGCATCTTCTTTATGTCATGGTATGCTCTGCGTTTCTGTACAATTTCAGTGGGATAGTCGTGGTTGAACTGAATACGTGTAGCTCCCACTTTAATTTTCTTCTGCCACGCCTTTTTTAGTACCATGTCCTTGGTTTCAAACTTTTGTAAATTTGCCACTATTGCTCTTGGCAGGGCACCTAAGCTCGGCTTCTGCGGCGGCATTCTGTGGGTGCATTGGATCTGCAGACTGGAACTCTCGGGAAGCTCCACAGCTGTCTTTTTAATAGCTGTTCCAGGTAAGCCATCACGGAGCTTCTGTCAACTTCTTCCGGTAGGCCAAAGATGCAAACATTATTTCTCTGAGACCTTGCTTCATGGTCCGTTATTTTATCTTGCATGTAGCTTGTCTGCTTTAGCATCTTTAGCAGCATCTCATTAGCCTCCACATGCCACTCCTCCGGCTCGGATATGCAGCCCTGGGCCTCGGCTATACTTCACCTTTTGGTCCTGCACTTCTTTGCTGCATTCTGTGAATTTATGGTCCATATCTTGTCGGGACACAATTTCTTGTATCACCTCCTTCTTTATTTCGTCTTTAAATTCAGCTCCTCACGAAGATTGTGTTGCAGCTCTTTTATATCTTTGCTAATGCTAGCTAGCCCTGTCTGGAGGGCCTCGGTATGGTCGTGGTCCATTTTCCCCACTGTGGTATAGTGATGCTGAAACTGAGGCCTTATAAAACAATGAACAACTTTGAGACAATTGCTTCATGATCGACACAGTGCTATGAAACATTTAATAAAGTGTGCAATCTGCTGACTGAGTGTCAGAACTGCATCGGAGTGGAAGACCTGAAGAAATCTCAATACATGCTTTTTTGAGCATTTGGCCATCCGAGGTCTTTTCAAAATTGGATGGCAGGAATAAAATACAAAGCAGAAAAAAAACAAACAAACAACTACAGTAATTCCAATGGAACTCTATCAAACTTCCCACGACCCCTCAAGTCATGTGATGTGACCGACATAACGAGGCCTCGCTTGCTACAGTCACGTGACTGTGGGCGTGCTGAAACAGTGCTCGATGCACTGCTCATGACACTTCCACTTTATATTGCTCGAATCAGTGTTGGTTGGGAGGTGTCGAGCATAACATCACTACTGTGGTATCTTCAGGTTCACTTTCGCCGCGCTCGGTGGGTCCCTCTATTTCAAGTTGTTCGTGTAGGTAACTTCTTGACATTTTTGCAGCCTCTGCATGTATTTCCTCCATTCATTCCTAAGATTTTTACATATGCGGTGGATATAAATAGTCTACACACCCCTGTTCAAAAGCCAGGTTTTTGTGATGTAAAAAACCTTTTCCACCATTAATGTGACCTATAACCTGTACAACCCAATTGAAAAACAAACTGAAATCTTTTAAGGGCAAGAATAAAAAATAAAAAACTTAAAATAACCTGGTTGCATAAATATACACACCCTTAAACTAATACTTTGTTGCAGCACCTTTGGTTTTTATTACAGCACTCAGTCTTTTTGGGTAGGAGTCCATCAGCGTGGCACATCTTGATGTGGCAATATTTGTCCACTCTTCTTTGCAAAAACGCTCCAAATCTGTCAGACTGCAAGGACATCTCCTGTGCATAGCCCTCTTCAGATCACCCCACAGATGTTCTATCGGATTCAGGTCTGGACTCTGGCTGGGCCATTCCAAAACCTTAATCTTCTTCTGGTGAAGCCATTCTTTTGTTGATTTGGATGTGTGCTTTGGGTCATTGTCCTGCTGAAAGATGAAGTTCCTCTTCTTCTTCAGCTTTCTAGAAGAAGCCTGAAGGTTTTGTGCCAACACTGACTGCTATTTGGAACTGTTCATAGTTCCCTCCACCTTGACTAAGGCCCCAGTTCCAGCTGAAGAAAAACAGCCCCAAAGCATGATGGCAATGGTGCTTCACTGTAGGTATGGTGTTCTTTTGGTGATGAGCAGTGTTGTGTTTGTGCCAAATACACCTCTTGGAATTATGGCCAAAAAATTCAACCTTTGTTTCATCGGATCATAACACATTTTCACACATGCGTTTGGGAGATTTCAAATGTGTTTTTGCAAAATGTAGCCAAGCTTGGATGTTTTTCTTCGTGAGATAAGGCTTCCGTCTTGCCATCCTAGATGGGTGATTCTTGTCATGTGTACCAAACAGCCAGTACTTGCCAGAAATTCCTGCAGCTACTTCAATGTTGCCATTGGCCTCTTGGCAGCCTCCCTGATTGTCTTTTCATCAATTTTGGAGGGACATCCAGTTCTTGGTCATGTCACTGTTGTGCCATATTTTCTCCACTTGATGATGACCGTCTTCACTGTGTTCCATTATATATTTAATGCCTTGGAAATTCTTTTGTACCCTTCTCCTGGTTGATACCTTTGAACAATGAGATCCCTCTGATGCTTTGGAAGCTCTCTGTGGACCATGGCTTGTGCTGTAAGATGCGACTACAAAAATGTCAGGAAAAGCCTACTAGAACAACTGAACTTTATTTGGGGTTAATCGGAGGCACTTTAAATGGTGGCAGGTGTGTGCTGAACACAGCCACATCCTCGATTACAACAGGGTGTGCATATTTATGCAACCAGGTTATTGTAAGTTTTTTATTTATTATTTTTCCCCTTAAAAGATTTCAGTTTGTTTTTCAATTGGGTTGTACAGGTTATTGGTCACATTAGTGGTGGAAAAAGTTTTGAAATGATTTATCTTGGTCTCATTTTTTTACATAACAAAAACCTGTCATTTTAACAGGGTGTGTAGACTTTTTACATCCACTGTATGACTCGAGTTAAGTGTTCTAAGTGGAGTTTAAATAAAAAGACTGATACAAGCTCTTAACTGTACAGCCGCTCACAATGCCATCTTTTCGGAAGTCGATCCTTGAATAGTTTTTAATGAACCGATATTAAATAGAGTCGATATCAGGGCATTTCCTTGCAGACTGGGTCCGGCATCGATCAAAAATAGATTTGTTGCGTATTTTTAGCCATCTGAATCCAACGAGCTGGATTCATTCCACAATTGTTCAGACTAGGTGGGGAGCAGAACATTAATTAGAATGGGAACTATTTGCTGCACAGTCCAGATAGCAGCCATAATGGATCGCAACCAGAGTCAGTTAAAATCCTGGGTAAAGTAGAAAAAAAAAAACTAGCGGTGCCCTTAATATAGCCCCATCTCCTGCTGAGAGGAGCAGTCAATCAGAATCAGTAAATGGTAGAAATGAAGGGAACTTAAGCTAAAACAGCTGTTTCAGAGTGGGTAAAGTGAGGGGTTGCAATAAGACTCCCCTTTAAAGCAGCACTATGTAACTTTCTTGTTCCTGGTAGGAACACTGAAAAGATTACAACTATGGTAACTATGACCTCAGTCCCAACAGCCAGTCACAGGGTGTTTAGTTGTTGGTGACTAAAGTTGTGCCCTGTCATTGGCTGTTGGGATTGAGGTTATAGTCACCATAGTTGTAATCTTTTCAGTGTTCTTACCAAGAACAGAGCTGTTGCAGACCATGGGGGTAGTGACCTCCACCTGGTCAAATGTTGATATGTCATCAAGATGATTTTGGAAACATCAGCAAAATCTTACATAGTGTTGCTTTAAGATTAACAAAAAAAAAGAATATTTTTTAACAGTGAGTCACTCAAAGCTTGCTCTAGTGGAGTTCAAGAGTAAAAATACACACCTGGAAATTAGCATAACTGGTCCACTTATGAAAAACCCTGACAATTCCGTAGAAAGTTGTTTTTGCCAAATAAAACATTAAAAAGTGGGTTTACCAATGGCATTGAGGGCATGGCTGAGTTCCAGGTTAAATGCATTGATGGGCACTTCATCACCCACAGGCAGCACAGCCACAGTGGACAGGTTGCTTGCAGGGTTGGTGACGTCAGCACTTGTCGTCACGCTGGGCAGACCAAGGGCTGATCCTGAAAGACATAAAAGTTGATGTAAGTAAAAGGAGTATGAGTGAAAGTGAACTGAACTAGCCAGTGCATTTGTATGCAGGTTCTTCGATACCATACTCATCCTACCTGAGAATGGCCCACGGCCCTGCTGCAGGTTTCCCAGAATCTTCTGACCTAACAAGTGGATCAACCTTGTCACTACCTGGATGCAAAAAAAAAAAGAAAAGTTTTACACAGTCCACAGTACCTAAGCAGAGCTATCCTCAACACAACCACTGACCTGTGGATATCGTCTTTTGATGTTATTGAGTGTCCCTTCAGGTAGTTTAACCAGCTCTGTGTCTCTCACAGCGTGGACAGTTGTTGCTCTTGGCTGTCTGGTCAAGGCTTCCACCTAAAATATAAGCATGGAACCACAAGATACTGTTTCAATAGAAAAAAAATATGACGGACATTTAAACTGTGCAGAAATGTATTCCATTTTAAACAAAAGCACAGTTTTACAACAAATATTATCCAACAAAATGGCCCCTATAATTCCATTATTTTCCACTTAACATTGAAAGTGGAGAATTTCCTTGACAAATGAGAAGAACGTGCTTTGTTCTCACCACACCAATGAGGTCTCCTCTACCATATTCCCCAACCAGTTCTTTCTTCCCATTTGCTTTGCGGATGACTGAACGCAGACGTCCATTTAGAACAATGTAGGTGCAGTCTGACTGGTCATCCTGTCTGTAGATCAAAAGAAAGAAGAAAATACGTATTTTACCCTCTTAAATTTATGAATAAGATTAGGTTTAAGTCGGGCAGCGCGGTGGTGCAGTGGTTAGCACTGCGGCAGCACAGCAACTCACCCTTGGCCGGGGGATCCTGGGTTCGATCCCAGCCCCCGACCAACAGTGATCTGTGTGGAGTTTGCATTTTCTCCCCGTGTCTGTGTGGGTTTACTCCGGGATTTCTCCGGTTTCCTAACACATGCCAAAAACATGCAAGTTAGGTTAATTGGCATCAAACCGGGGATTCTAAATTGTCCTTAGGTATGACTGTGAGAGTGAATGGTTGTCTGTCTCTCTGTGTTGGCCCTGTGATGGACTGGTGATCTGTCCAGGGTGTACCCCGCGACCCGAGAAGGATTAAGCGGAAGAAGATGAATGAATGAATGAATGATTAGGTTTAAGTCCTTAACGGAATATGTGGTTCCTCAGGCATACCCATTTCTGTTTATGTGGCTCTAAGCCAGGGGTGTCAAACTCATTTTAGCTCGGGGGCCACATACCGCCAGATTTAATGTCAAATGGGCCGGACCAGTAAAATAATAGCAAAACAATCTAATTGCAACTCCAAATTTAGTACAAAAAAGTACATTATGAAATGTTTACATTTATTGAACCATTGATCTTTTACAAAACATGAACATCCTGAATGATGAATCTTCATCAAAGTATGAACCTGAATTTTTTCCTTTTCTGCTCAGGTTTGAACTGAAGCTGCTGATGAACAATATCTTAATTCTGATCAAAACAAATGCCATTTAAGCAACCAGATATTGTCTTGCTCCCATCTACTGTTTAGTCCTGGAAGTTGTTTGTATTTTGAACAATAACCCCGGTTACATGGTCTTGTGTTTACATGCACTGAATAAATAAATTACTGGAGGGTAAACGACTTGAGTTAATGACCCCAGTTACATGGCCTTTATCGGATTATTCTATTTACATGGCCACTTGAATAATCAGGTAACTGTAGAAATCCAATCATAACCGGTGTATTAGTGTACATGTAAACCTGATCATTGATCATGTTTACTTGCACACGAATAAACTGACTATGAATGGATTTCTGGAGTTTCAATCCAGATTAAGACCCTTAAACAATTTCTGGCAGGTGAAATAACATTTATAAGCTATAACAGCCCACTGAGACCATTCACAAGTTGGACAGAACATGTTATATTATAATCTTCACAATTCAACCTTGAAGAGCCAAATCAAGTAATTTTTTGGCAGATAAAATGTTTCAATCCAATTTGGGAGCCTTAATGAATTTTTGGCAGATGAAGCATACATTTTAGGGATTCTACTTACAATATATAATTATAGGAGGCAAATAATGCATAAACACTAGTATTCATGGGAAAGAAAAGGTTTATTTTTGGTTTT
The DNA here is from genome assembly GCA_020510985.1 of Pholidichthys leucotaenia. Lineage (NCBI taxonomy): Eukaryota > Metazoa > Chordata > Actinopteri > Cichliformes > Pholidichthyidae > Pholidichthys > Pholidichthys leucotaenia. The sequence goes on along the minus strand of CM035848.1, from coordinate 118,610,688 downwards.
CTTTGTATTTTGTATACTTTATTAATCCCCAGAGGGAAATTCAGGGCATCCACGTGGATGGATGAGGCAGCCACGGTGCAACGCCAATAACTTCACAAGTCACACACACATTCACACCTAGGGCCACTTTAGAGTCTCCAATAAACATAACTTGCATGTTTTTGGCCTGTGGGAGGAAACCGGAGTACCCGAGGCAAACCCACGCAGACATGGGGAGAACATGCAAACTCCACACAGAAGGGTCACTGATGGTCAGGGGGTGGGCTCGAACCCACAACCTTCTTACTGTGCTGCCACAGTGCTAACCACTGCGCCATTGAACTGCCACTGAGCTTATTGACTTTTACATCGTTATACACAGACTTTGTTAATTTCAGCACACTTTTCTTAACATAAGGAAAAACATTAAAATCTGCTACAGAATAAAATGTCATATCTGATTATTCTAGCACAAAACTCCTGGGGCTAAAATTATGACTAATCCCTCACCGCATTAAATATTCACAGACACACCTTCGCCAATTGCATGGACAAAAAGTTACATCTGCTTTGTTCAAAAGCAGCCGTCAGCCTCAGAATCAGAAGAGAAATGGCTTTAGCCGAGCGAGGCATGCGCCTGCAGCGAGCCAATCAGTTTCTGGCGGCCCATCACTTTTTGGCAAGACAACTGCAGCTTCTCTTGTTTTGAACATGTTCAAAAAAATTTGTGACAAGAAAAACTGGCTCCGACTGTAAAAACATGTGGCAAAAGGCAGCGAACTGACACCACCCAAGCACCCACCGAGCTGCAAGACATGGGGGTAAATGTATTTTCATAGAACAGCTATTAAATACAGTAAATACCATGACATGTCAGTGTGTGCTGGATCCTGCAGCCATCAAAAAAGACTTGTTGCATATTTTTAGCGATCTGTTATGGGCGAGAAGGGATAATAACAGATGCAGGTGAGAAAAGTTTGCCTTAGAGGCTTTCTGGAAGGAATCCTGTCCTTCCGACCTGCAGAACAGACTCCCTCAGTGGAAACTGGGGATCACTTTTGTGTCTGCCACCCTTGGGCAACCCCAGATGAACAAACTGGGAATAGCAATTACTTTACTGGAAAAGTGCTGCTCGTCTATTATATTATTTAATTTTCACACTTTGCAAATTCATCCCACAGGCCGGTTTGGACTCTCTGATGGGCCAGTTTTGGCCGGTGGGCCACAACTTTGACACTCCTGCTCCAAGCCTTAACATTCCTTCACACCAAAGGCACGTTGACATGCAAAGGCGCGAATATATGCAAAGCCAACGGAAAGAGGTGAGCACACGCAAAATCACGCATTTCCACATTCACGTCCAAAGAATAGCGCTAGCTTTGAGATTCTGCCATCACCGGAGTAAAAGTATCAACAGTGGAGAGTAAACTAGTTGCCAGAAGGACCAGGAGCTCTTCAGCTGTATCGGGATGTCGGAGTTATTTACCCACAGATTCCTGCCACGGACGTGCTAACAAGGCTAGCAAGCTAGCAACAGAAACACCCATTATTTTGTAACATTTTGGAGACAGGGACAGCTTTTTCAGGTGAGCCCCCCATTGGATAATGCAGACCAAAGCATGACGTTATTTTGGGGATTTCCACAGTAGGTTGGACACTGCTGCAGAAGTTATAAAGGCAACTTCACCTGTCTGCATCTCACTCAGACAGTGAATTGATGTCTATTCATGCGTTTACATTAAGTTTATAATGCAATCGTGCTGCGTGAAAAATTCACCTGTTTGCATTTGGTGTGAAGGCACCTTTACAGCTATAGTAATCAGTGGAAAAAACAATGGGGGGGTGGAATCAGTCCTCTGGTAGGTCTGTGTGATAATTTACAGTAAACATTAAAAAGTAGAATTGCACTCAACAGAGGTGCAGCCCCACACTTCTCCTGTACATTTTCCAGCAGCAACTGAATAACTTCCCCATCTGTTTCTGAGCTTTCAAAATATATGAGCAGACATACATAATGTAAGCATATGCATTAGTAACATACTGTATGTCTATGTTGGTTGACCAGTTAGCCACAGGTGAGGGTCCCAAGGCTAACCTATGCTCCAGGTCCGGAGGCCAGAGCTTCATTTGTTTTGGAGAGAGTGGATGACCTTGTGACCTTGACCTTTCAACTGAAAAAGTAGGTTATATCAAGGGGGATTCAAGTTCCACCCCTGCACAAGGGTTGGTGATCCTAGCCTCTGTGGTTCTCAAGTTATAGCTGCATACAGACACACAGACTGTGTTGTTCACTATACTTCTGCCTGACTTTGTTGGCCTCTGTAATAATTTGCAAAAGAATATGGGAAGGGAGGAGAGGGGAAGAATGAATGATTCTGACACCTAAACAGGTCGATGATTAAGTACCATTTACACACAGATTCTTTTCTTTGTACGTTTCCCCAAGAAAAGGAAGAAGTACCTGTACAGGGCTCTGCCAGCCTCTACAGCCATCCAGTCAATAGCAAAGTCCATCTGCCGAACAAAAGGAGACATGCGGACAGCCATTGTGTGCGCAGCACTGAGCACCACATTGGGCTGCTCCCTCATGATCCTGCAGGGGACAGCAAGAAGCACAGACACAAGATAAATAGTGACACACACTATAACACTCAAATACTGTCAAAGAGAATGCTTGAAGCAAAACTGCAAAGACATTTATTCAAAATTCAAAACTAATGCTCTCATATGCACTGGGTTATGAAAGCACCGCAGGAAAAAAAAAATAAGTGATGAAAATACAAAAACACTTTCCTTCCTAGTACTACAGTATTTGTCCCTTGTAAAGATGAAACACTCACTCATAGAAATCTGATTTTGAGATCTTCAGGTAAGTACAGTCTCGGACCGCCTTGATGGTGAAGATGAGTGGTTCTCCGGTGAGCACAGCGAGCTGGCCCACCATCTCGCCTGGATGAGTCACAAACAAGCAGACCTCCTCCTGCTTGTTGATCATCCGCTGGTACACATGCAGACAACCAGACAGGACAAAGTGCAGACTCACGTCCTAAAAGATGTGAAAATAAAGACAAGTAGAAAAACTTTTGTTTTAATATCACTAAACATCCTTTATTGGATTGTTAATTTCAGTATCCAGAGAGTGGAAAGCTCCACAATATATATCACACAATAAAGAGGGAAAGTAAAGAATAACAGCCATATATAAGATATATCTGACATGCAAATATTTATGGAATGAAGATCAGAATCATTCTATATCAGCAGTTTTGATTATCAGTTTTTGAGAAAAGTCACTTCATAACAATGACTGTAAGTTATAGCAATTATTATAATTTCTATAGTTTTGATTGTGTGAGTGATTTATTGTGTTTTGACTAAAGTACAGTACCTGGTCTCCCTGTCTTGCTAAGACGGCTCCAGCTTTTGCATGATGCAGAGTCACTTTGCCATTTAATAAGGATGGGTCCTGGATGACAGCAGACAGAAAGAAACAGTTAAAGATATCAGGTCAACCACTGAAAGAGTGCAGCATCAGTATCAGCTTTGGAGATAAATCATCTTTAAACTGATATTACTTAAGCACATATTGCATCAAATAAATGGTACAACTTCCTAATGTACGTAAATCCTTAAAGGTATTTTTTCATCACCACAGCCTCAACATTCATACAGATTTTATCAAGTGATTAAATGATTGTTTTTAAAGACTATGACACAGCCAAGCATCACCGCAACAAAATTATCAGCCAACATTGAACAAACAACAACAACAAAAAAAAAACTAAAACAAACCTCAATCCTCATGAGTTTGAGGACCTCTTTCTGAGCCTCCTCAAACAGAGCAGCAGTGGAGCGATTGGACAAAGGTGTGAAAATATTGTCCACGGCTGATTCTTCCTCTGGATACAGGTAGATCCCTGAGGGAACCTCATCGACTGTCACCCTTCTCTCTCGCTGGTCCTGGGATACAGACTGTAGCAACAATAATGTACAGTAAGTACAGAAAACCTCCATCCTGCCTATATACTTTTAGCACAGTACATACTTTTTCATGTTTTAAATATTTTTCCATTCTCATTATTCAGACACACTGAGGCTCACCGTTAGCCTCTGTTCTCAAATAACCATTGTGTTGTTCTGTGATTACTCCATTTTATGTCAGATTATCAACAAATCTATCTCATGACTTGAATGAGGATTTCTGCAGAGTACTGACCCGAGTAAATGTGGGTGGGGTGTTGCCATCCTCTGCAGAGACAGAAATCCGCCCTCTTTCATATGCCATATCAAAATCTGATCTCAGACTTTTCTGTATACCTGCATAAACAACAATTAGACAGTTTTGACACTTCAGTCAATATTCTCAATCTAGATTATTATTCTCCAACAAATGGCTGGTTTTATAACACAGATGGGGGAATTTAGATTTTCCTGACTGTCAGCAAAGGTACAGAAACCACAAAACCAGAGGTGGTAGCAAACCATACCAAAGCCCTCAGCCTCAACCATCCATCCATCCATCCATTTTCTACCGCTTAATCCTTTTCGGGTCGCGGGGGAGCTGGAGCCTATCCCAGCATCTTTGGGCGAGAGGCATGGTACGCCCTGGACAGATTGCAGGTCCATCGCAGGGCCAACACAGAGAGACAGACAACCATTCACTCTCACAGTCAGACCTGAGGACAATTTAGAATCCCCAGTTGATGCCAATTAACCTAATCTGCATGTCTTTGGCCTGTGGGAAGAAACCGGAGTAAACCCACGCAGACACGGGGAGAACATGCAAACTCCACACAGAAGGGTCACCGATGGTTTGGGGGTGGGATTGAACCCATGATGGTCAGGGGTGGAATCGATCCAGTGACCTTCTTGCTGTGCTGCCACAGTGCTAACCAATGCGCCACTGTGAGCCCTCAGCCTCAACCATGAGTGGGAAGTCAGAATCAAATTGTGCGTTAAGTGTTGTACTACATGCCATGCATGGTGCACTGAAATATAGATGGAAATGTCAAGGCCCCACTGATGAGTACATAAAAATAAAAGTATTACCATGCCAAAGATGAGCCCACGAACATGTTAACATACATAAACAAGACTAAAAGAAAAGTCAAAACATGCTAGGCACTGGTATTTGGATATCGGCATCCTTTCTTATTTTAGATTTTTTCCCATATCTAAAATAATCTAAGACCCTGTAGCCTTAAACTTTGGCCTTTTGACCTTAAACAGTTCAAACGAGGGGGGCTGAAAAGTTCATAGTGGTCAAATTTGACCAAATGTGGTTTATTTTTCAACCGCAGGGATCCAAGCGCTGCAACATTGATGGAGAAAGTGTGTGGACTGAAGGGGAGACTATGTTGAAAAATAAAGCACATTTGGTCAAATCTGACCACTATGAACTTTTCAGCCTATCAACTTTTCAGCCCCCCCATACATGACCTCAACATTTTCCCACATCGAGTCAAACAAACTCCTTTAAACCATCTTATTGACAAGCCTTTTTTTAGCAACACTGTCATAAATCATTACCTTCATGACTGTAATTTTGTTTAGGTATAAAATAGGAAACTTTGAGACATTTCAAACTATTACCAACAGACGGGAATACAAATTTAAGATCAGGAGGGTTTAATGGAATTTTCTCACATAGTTGAATCTTACTTTTCCTTGATAATCAGAAAAAGGTGTCTACACAAGTATGTATACAGCATAGCATATTGTTAAGAAAAGTGTTCTAATGTAAAAAAAAAAAAAAAAAAAAAAAAAAAAAAAAAAAAAAAAAAAAAAGACAATATAATTGCCCAGAAACTGTCCCTCACCGGCAATGTCTACAGGCATAGAGATTGTCCTACTCAGAGTTGACACTGCTCCATCCTTCCCTTGGTCTGCTCCTGTAAATGAATCAAGAATTTATCAGTCATCCACAAATAAAACCAACATTGGTGAAAATAATCCTGTTTTTGTTTTTTTTTTTTTAGAGAGGTTTACATTTCTCTAGCTGTACACCAACATACTACCTGCAGCTTCACCCTTAACGGCAGCGTCTCGATGTTCCTCGGGTACCGTCAGGCTCCCGAAGCGTTTACCATGGCGTACAGGACTGGTGCGTGTAGGGTGGGGTGACGGAGGTGGCAGACGTGAGGGATGCATTTCCTATCAAATAACAAAAAATGAATGGTGTGTAAAGTATGTGGTCCGTAAAAAAAAAGACATCAAAAGCCCTAAGTGACATTTCCAACAAGAGCACTCTGAGGCGAGTGTAATATCCCCCGCCTCCGTCTTCTTTCACGATCACAATACTTACTGACGGAGAACGGTTTTCAGCTTTTCAATATAATGACTGTGGCAGAACCAAATTATGATAAAACCATCATCCATGAATAAACAACAAAGTATATAACCCAGTGTTTCCTCTGGCTTAAAGACCTTGGCGCAGTGGCAACATATTTCTCCCTGGGGGAGGGGGGGTAAACATACCGGAATATGTTAATTTTATACTATTTATTTCTTTTTAAAATTTTACACCATAATGTTGCATATGGAACTTACCATTTGAAGTATTGTACAACCGAGGCTTGAATACTGGGCCAGTTGGGGTCCCACCACAGACATCCTGTGTTTAGACTTTTTAGTGGTGTTATCCTTCTCTCCTTCCTCTGCCTGAACACTTTCCTCTCCTTGGCTCCTCTCTTCTGTCTCATCTTGCCCTCTCTGAGCTCTGTCTAATTCAGGTTCTCTCTCCGTCTATGATGGTATACAAACAGGTTAGAAAATATCAAGTGTCATGTTTTGTCCTGCAGGATTTTTTTGTCATGGTTTACATAGATGACAAAAATATGTGTATTTTTTGTATTTTTATTCTAGTGTTTCTTTTTTTCCATTGAGAGAGTAGGGAAGGGAAAGAAACATTCATAATAGTAATGTACTCATGCATAATTAAATTATATGATCAGGTGGGTATAGTAACCAGAAATTCTACTCATGTAAAAGCAGTGCTTTGAAATTAATAATTAAAAGCAGGCAACCAAAAATTTCTAATTGAGTTAAGAGTACAAAGAGCAGCCACTTAAAACCTTGAGTAATGACTTCAGTTTTCAAGGTTTGAGGTTTTTCTCCAAAATTTATAACACTTTTCTTATAGTTTTCTATTTTTCTCTGTAAATCTAAAGTTGAAACCATGTTCCTCAAATTTGTAATTTCCTCTTGTAAAATTGACTTTTCTTGTACATTTGAAACTTTATTATAAATTTGTGGATTATTTTATGACTAATTTTTGTCTGTTTTTTAAAATAAAATTACTGTTTTTTTAAGATAAATTTGAAACAGACTGTGGTATTTTTTTTTTCTTTTTCCTTATAACAATTTACATTTTTGACCATAATTTTGCAGTCAGAACAGAACAATAATTTAACTCTGATTACAAAGAAAAACTAGAAAAGCACTCGGACAGCGCAGACCTCCGCCAAGCGCCACAGTTCCCCCCATACAGTGTTTGTGTGTACGTTTTCAGATTCCTTGACCATGAAAACATAGGACAAGCAATTGGATTGACAATGATAGGATTAGTGGTTTAGTAGTTATTCACGAAAATGGCATTTTGCGTAATGGCGGTTTTCTTGTGGACGGTGATCCGGATCACCACCAAAATCTAATCATCTGTAGGATACCCCATTTGTGACAATCTGTGAAAATTTCATGAAAATCCGTCCATAACTTTTTGAGTTATCTTGCTAACAAACAAACAGACAGACAAACCAACGCCGATGATCACATAACCTCCCCCTTTGGCGGAGGTAAATATTAATAAAATTGTATTTAATGAAATAACTCAAATGACCAAGGATGCCATTATTTCTGTTATTTCTTTATATTTATAGTTGTTTTGTTTTTAGAAATCTCCTCACCACCCAGACAGCAGGAAAAACCTCCCTTATTTTGAAATTAAATGTTGGCACGTTCAGTTTGTCTGAAGGCTGCTGACGGATTAAAGTCACTGACTTTGTGAATTTCGGTCATCTTAACCTGCCAGGTACATAATAGGGGACTGTAGCGGACTCTAAAGACATAATCCACCACAATATGTGTTCATGTACAGAATGATCCATCTAGGCAGTTATAGATGCGAAGTGACTACACGGCCGGGAGCCAGTCTCCTAGTATAACAATATCTGGCCGGGAAGAGCCTACAATTCGATTCTTTTTTTTTTAATTCAACAGCAGAAAATACACACAAATTACAAATATGCTAATAATACAAGCAAATATCTCCTAATTTGGCTATTTGGTTAAAAAAAAATTAACAAATGCACATACAGTTAGGCCCAGAAATATTTGGACAGTGACACAATCTTCATGATTTGGGCTCTGCATGCCACCACATTGGATTTGAAATGAAACAACTACAACGGAATTGAAGTGCAGACTTTAAGGTTTAATTCAAGGGGTTGAACAAAAATATATGATTAAACATGTAGGAATTGTAGCTATTTTTAAACGCTCCTCATTTCAGGGGCTCAAAAGTAATTGGACAAATAAACATAACCCTAAGTAAAATGTTACTTTTCAATATTTTGTTGAGAATTCTTTGCAGGCAATGACTGCCTGAAGTCTGGAACCCATGGACATCACCAAACGCTGGGTTTCCTCCTTTGTGATGCTTTGCCAGGCCTTTACTGCAGCTGTCTTCAGTTGTTGCTTGTTTGTGGGTCTTTCTGCCTTAAGTTTTGTCTTGAGCAAGTGAAATGCATGCTCGATTGGGTTGAGATCTGGTGATTGACTCGGCCATTGCAGAATATTCCACTTCGTTGCTTTAAAAAACTCCTGGGTTGCTTTTGCAGTTATGTTTTGGATCATTGTCCATCTGTACTGTAAAGTGCCGTCCAATCAACTTTGCTGTATTTGGCTGAATCTGAGCAGAAAGTATATCCCTATACACTTCAGAATTCATCCGGCTGCTTCTGTCTTTTGTCACATCATCAATAAACACAAGTGACCCAGTGCCATTGGAAGCCATGCATGCCCAAGCCATCACACTGCCTCCACCATGTTTTACAGAAGATGTGGTGTGCTTTGGATCATGAGCTGTTCCAATTCTTCTCCAAACTTTCTTCTTCCCATCATTCTGGTACAGGTTGATCTTAGTCTCATCTGTCCAAAGAATGCTGTTCCAGAACTGGGCTGGCTTCTTCAGGTGTTTTTTTGGCAAAGTCAATTCTGGTCCTTCGCTCCCTGACAGCTCAGGCACTAGGCAGCTCGGGTGCTTCACACACATACACATACACACTTCATTCATTCCCATTAACATGTTTTGGGGTTTTGTTCAATACAGCACATGAAACCACTCCTGCACGTGGGTTTTTCATTCACTAAGTGGCTCCTGGCTACTTAGTGCAGACATAAATGGCCGGTTGTTTAGCGACGGCCGTTGTAGTTGTGCGCTCAGGCTTTCTCATCAGGCACCTCTCTAAGCACCCGCTGAAGGACCTCAGTTTAGAGCTAGCGTTTTTAGCTGTTGCTTTGTCACTGCCGCTGGAGAATAAAAACGGCACACGCGCTAGTGCGAGAAAAGAGAGAAATTGCCAGTCTCATAACAATATTGCAGTGGCTGGTGAAATATCTTCAGCAATTCATCAGTCCCCCTGCCTTTCCCTTCATATGAAGCCGGCTGCGTTTGAATTCTAACCACATCTCTTAGCTAAGTGACTCTTCCATTATGACTCACGTTTCCAGCGGGTTAAAACCATGATAAACGCCAGTGCTTACATACCTCTTATGTTTTTTTTCTACGTTTAAAGTACTTTAATAAACTCATGTTTCTGTCGGACAGTCACGCTTAGCGAGACACTGTTTGCTGACTGACTGGAAAACTCGTGTGAGCAGGGCACTTCTAAACTCCGCGCGGATGACTGCCAAGTGCGTTGTTCGTGTGCGCGCTTGCGGAAAGTCATTGCTTCATATAGTCTTAATTTATTAATTTTTATTAATAAAATTTTATTAATAAAATCATATATTTTGTTATCATATAAATCATATTTTATTAATAAAATCATATCGGCTTGGCGTGGCGGTACGATTTCTGGTGAGGCGGGCCGCCACGGAGACATGTTACCAAAGGAAACCCTGTAACCCATAGCTGTAGGGCAGGATCCAGAGGTGAACCTGTGTAGCAAGTTTGGTGACCCTAGAGAGCTTCACACGTTCTATAGTAAGAGATCATAGGGAGTGTCAACCTTGACCTTTTGATCCCAAACCTGTAGTCAGAGGTCATGGTCTCAGAGTGAACCTGTGTACCAGCCAGGTTTGGTGACCCCATCTTTCTTTGCTGTTGAGATTTAATTTATAAGCCATTTTGATGTCGACCTTTGACCTCGCAATCCCAAAACAATAGTCACACTTCAGGGTCACAGGGTGAACCTGTGTACCAAGTTTGGTGGCCCTAGCTTTACTCATTGTACAGTAATAAGACATAGGGAATATTGACTTCAACCTTTGACCTTTTGATCCCAAACCCATAGTCCAAGTTCAGGATCCCAAGGTGAACCTGTGTACCAGGTTTGGTGGCCCTAGCATTACTCGTTTTATAGTAATAGCCTAAATGAAATGCTACCCTTGATCTTTGACTCCAAACCTATAGTCAGAGGTCAGGATCCCAAGGTCAACTTCTGTAGCACGTTTGGTGACCCTAGCTTTACTCACTGTACAGTAATAAGACATAGGGAATGTTAACGTTAACCTTTTGACCCCAAACCCATAGAGATCAGGATCCCAAGGTGAACGTGTATACCAGGTTTGGCGGCCCTAGCTTTACTCGTTTTATAGTAATTGTAAATGTAGCATTTACCACAGTGTAACTGCAATGTTTGACCCTTTGACCATGTGAAAATACGGTGCGTGGCGAGGTCTGAGGCAAGAAACGGCCAAGATCTTCAAATCCAAATTTCCATTTTTATTATAACTCACAAGTAAAAGTCCAGATATCCGACACAATATCCGACACAAAAGCGAGGCGTGTGGCGAGCAAGAGGCGAGGCAAAATCTTCAACTCTGCTTCACAGCAATGATCGACGATCTCTCTCTCAGTGAACTCTACTCAACTACGTATCACAATCATCACACCCGTTTTATACCAACATCAATAATTAAGGCTGATTAGCCCCTACCATAATCCCAGGTAAAACAACAAATCTTCCATCATTTACACATACCCACTAATTCTAAAATACATAAATATTTTCCCCACTATACAATATAAATAACATATAATAAATAACAATCAATGACAACAATAATAATATAAATAATCCAATAAATAGTTCAAAATCCTTATTTACAAAACTAAACCACCCCTCTAACTTACCATAGATGTTTCCTTCCTGCTGGTGTCCTATAAAAGGCCTTCAACTCCCTAAAGGAGTCTTTTGCCTGGACACCCACAGGAAGCATATTGGCAAAGGTATGTGCAATAACTTATCATCCATTATTTTACCTAAATACTTAGTCATACAATTATCTCCCAAGGCATTCAAATTAAACAAAGACAGATCACAAATAAATGTGTGTACTTTAACAAATAATAACATTTATCATTACAAAAATAACAGTCACACAAACAATAAATCATAATAGTGGTGACATCTCATCGTCACATTTCCTCCCCCCTTTCCCGAGAGTACAGTACTCTAGGAGTCATGTACTCGTGAGAGGCTATCAGCCACAAAGCTGGTTTTCCCTGCCACATACCGAACAGTAAAATTATATGGTTGGAGGGACACATACCACCCTGTGAGACGACTGTTTACGTCCTTCATTCTGTCCAACCACTGTAGGGCCCGATGATCTGTCTCCAATACAAAATGACGCCCTAGTAAATAATACTTAAGGGACCCTATTGCCCATTTCACGGCAAGACATTCCTTTTCTACCGTAGAATATCTTGTCTCCCGGTCCAACAACTTACGGCTCAAGAACAGCACTGGGCGTCTCTCTCCCTTCTCCTCCTGCAGAAGTACTGCTCCAATGCCAACCCCTGAAGCATCAGTCTGTAAAATGAACGGGCGAGCAAAGTCTGGGCTGTAGAGAACCTTCTCTCCAGAAATAGCCCTCTTCAGATCCTCAAACGCTCTGTCACACTCCTCTGTCCATTTTACCTTATTTGGCGCTGAAGCCTTAGTGAGGTCAGTTAACACTGCTGCTCTTTCAGCAAAGTGGGGGATGAACTTGCTATACCATCCCACCATTCCCAAGAATGATCGCACTCTCTTCTTAGTGGTGGGTACAGGGTAGGTCCGAATGGCATCCACTTTACCTACTCGTGGTCTAATGACCCCCTGACCAACCACATGTCCCAGGTACTCCACCTGCTGCTGTCCGAACGCGCATTTGCGTGGGTTGATTGTCAGTCCAGCCCTCTTAATCAGCTGAAGGACCTGCCGAAGGTGTACCACATGTTCTTCCCAGGTCTGACTATAGATGACCACGTCATCCAGATAGGCAGCCGCAAAGTTTGATACCCTCCTTAATATTTGGTCCATCAGCCGCTGAAACGTTGCAGGTGCCCCCTGAAGGCCAAATGGCATGACCCTGAAATGGAAACTGCCATAAGGTGTTTTAAAGGCTGTAAGTCCCTTTATTTCTGGTGCCAATGCCACCTGCCAATACCCCCTACCTAGGTCCAAAGCAGAAACAAATCCGGCCTTGTCCACCCTCTCCAACAATTCATCAATCCGGGGCATGGGGCATGACTCAAATTCAGATACTGAACTGAGGTATCTAAAATCAATACAAAATCTTAATGAGCCATCCTTTTTTGGAACCAGCACAATCGGGCTACACCACTCACTGGCTGACTCCTCAATCACTCCCAGCTGCAACATCAAATCAATTTCATTTTTCATTTTTGGTACCAGTCGTTCCGGGATCCTATATGATCTTCTATGTGGAACAGCTTCCTCTTTCAAATGAACCTTATGATATACCAATGTGGTGAAACCAGGTCTCTCTTGAAACAAATCTGGATCCAACAATGTCTCTAACTCTCTCCGCTGATCCACCTGCAAATGAGACAGTTGAAATGAACAAGGCTCTAACACATTTGTGGGAAAGGATTGTTCCTTCTCCTCATCCACTTCTGTCGCACAGATCAAGAGATGCTGTGTCTCCTGAAGAGCAGGTTGCTGCTGCTGATGGCCAGGCTGCTGAAACTCTTTCAATAAGTTAATATGGAAGGTCTGATATTTCACCTTCCTGTCAGGCATATATAGTTCATATGTCACTGAACTTAGTTTTTTAGAAATTTCATATGGCCCCTGCCATCGAGCCAACAGCTTACTATCACACGAGGGCAGCAATAACAAAACTTGTTGTCCTGGGTGAAAAACCCTTTTTCTGGCCTTCTTGTCATACCAAGTTTTTTGTTTGGCCTGCGCCGTCCTCATGTGTTCCTGAGCCAAAGCAGTCATTCGATCCAGTTTTTCTCTCATTTTAATCACATAAGAGACCACATTGTCCTGATCACTCGGTGGACTCTCCCAGTGCTCCTTTAATAAATCCAGTGGGCCCCTCACCTGATGGCCATAAAGCAGTTCAAAAGGTGAGAACCCTGTTGAAGCCTGGGGCACCTCCCGATAAGCAAACAGTAAATATGGTACCCATTGGTCCCAATCTGAGCCCGTTTCAGAAACAAATTTCCACAGCATATTTTTAAGAGTCTGATTGAATCGCTTCACTAGTCCATCAGTCTGAGGGTGATAAGGGGTAGTCTTAATGCCCTTAATCCCCAACAGCTTATAGACTTGCTGCAACAGTTTTGACAAAAAATTTGTTCCGCAGTCTGTTAGAACTTCTCTGGGTATGCCTACCCTTGAAAACAACTGGATAAGGCAGTTGGCAACCTGCCTAGCCTTGATAGATTTCAGGGGAAAGGCTTCTGGGTACCGAGTAGCGTAGTCACAAATTACTAGAATGTATTTATTACCAGAGGAGCTTCTCTCTAGGGGGCCAACTACATCCATCCCTATTCTATCAAAAGGTGTTCCAATGATTGGTAATGGTTGCAGTTGGGCACGGACTACTCCCCTAGATGATGTAATCTGACATACTGAGCATGTCGTGCAGAAGTCCTTTACCTGGGTATACATTCCCGGCCACACAAACCTTCTAGCAATTCTCTGCAGAGTTTTTTGAAATGCTAGATGACCTGCCCAAGGAATAACATGTCCCAGTTCCATAATTTTTGGTGTGAGGTCCTGTGGCAAAGCTATGGCCATAACTTCACCTTGTTGCTGGTACAAAATGCCCTTTTTTATGACATACATGGCCTCAGCCAAACAATCCATTCTGCCCTGTTTCACACCCTCAATCTCCGAGACTTTATCAAACCAAGGTTTAAGTGTTGGGTCAGCCTTCTGCAATGTAGCTATGTCAGGAGGGATGTCAAACTCTACTGACTGGCTTAGTTGTGGTGTTTCTTCACCCAGGTTCTTTACAGAAGCTAACACCTTATCTCTTCTTTTCTGAGCCTTGGATTTGGGTTGTTTAATAGGGCCTGCCTCTATCTCAGAATCATAGAATGGTAACTCCTGAAGAGTATAGTATCGGCAGCCCTCTGTGCTCTCTGTGCCCTGGTTGTCACTATACTACAATTTTTTACCACAGGTGTGTTTACTCTCTGCTCAACAGCGCCACCTGCCTGTCTCTCCTCCGTTTGTTCCTCTCTAACCTGTTGTATGATGTCCAACAAAGTTGGAACATCGTTGCCAAGAATAACGGGACACGGCAAATCAGGCACAAGAGCTACAGGAAGGAGATAAGTTTGACCCCCTACTGTTAAATAAACCTCAGCGGTCGGGTACAATTTCTTATCCCCATGGACACAACTGATATTTATTCCTGAGTCGTTCCACAAATCCCTAGGGACCAAACTAGGTAGCACAACTGTTTGAAAACAACCAGAATCTAACAGGGCCTCTTCACACTGACCATTAAGCAACACTTTTGTTTTATAAACTCCATTATGCACTGAGGCTGAAAAAGTGGGTCTAGGAACTGAGCACAACAATGACGGTTTCTCATTCTTTATGGCAGGGCATGAATATTGGGTGTGACCGATTTTATTGCACTGATAGCAGCATATATCTTTACTTGCAACACGTGACTTTTTGCCATCATTAAATCTGCTATTCGTGATCTGACTGGGCCTGGAATACAACTTATATCGAGCTGGACCACCCCTTTCACCCTCATTAAACTCACTCCGTGTGGTGAAAGATCTGTCACGGCCAAGAGTAGTTCTCCTGCTCCCAGACCTGGCTGACAGAAAAACCTCCGCCAGACGAGCAGCGTCCTCTGCAGTCTTCGGGTCCCGCTCTTGTATCCAGACTCCCAGTTCCGGATTCACCATCCTTAGAAATTGTTCCAAAATCAATAATTCAGCAATGTCTTTTACTGATGAAGTCTCTGGTTTCACCCATTTATAAAACAAGTCTTTCAAACATACATATAGTTCCCGAGGGGTTTCGTCCTTATCAATGTCCAGGGACCGAAACCGCCTCCTATATGTATCAGATGTAATTTCATATTTATTTAAGATAGCTTCTTTCACTTTCTCATAATTATCCGTGTCTGTGATGTCCATCAGAACATATGTACTCCTCGCTTTACCTGTGAGTAGAGGAGCCAGATGAATCGCCCACTCCTCTTTGCGCCAGCGGCAGACTGTAGCAATCCTCTCGAATGACGCTAGGTAGTGCTCGATGTCATCCTCGGGAGAGAGAGGGTTCAGCCTGGGCTCGTGATGCGTTCGTGGCCTCCTCGGCTGCACCTGCAGCAGCAAATCATCCTCTCGCGGGCTGACCCGACTGGCTGTTACCCTAGGATCCTCCCTCGAAGTACCCTCGTCACCACTACGCTCAGCCCGGCTCCCATAGTCCTCTCTCAATTCTGCCACCTGCGACTCCATCCGATGAATATGATTCTCTACCGCCTGCCACTTTTGCTCCTGACGAGCGGCTTCTTCCTCCATCTGGCGATCCCTGAGAGTCAGCAAATGCACCAAAGATTTCACCAGGCACGTGAGCTCCTCGAGCTCGCCCAGTCCGCTGACTCCCGGGTCCTCAGCCGCCATACCTGTGTCCAGGTCAGATTGCTACTCTTGCCTCACCTTTCTTCTCGCCATGGGTCCTTCCGTCCACCGAACGCCACGGCGTCCACAGGCCAAACCACCGCTGCCACCAAATGTGAAAATACGGTGCGTGGCGAGGTCTGAGGCAAGAAACGGCCAAGATCTTCAAATCCAAATTTCCATTTTTATTATAACTCACAAGTAAAAGTCCAGATATCCGACACAATATCCGACACAAAAGCGAGGCGTGTGGCGAGCAAGAGGCGAGGCAAAATCTTCTACTCTGCTTCACAGCAATGATCAACGATCTCTCTCTCAGTGAACTCTACTCAACTACGTATCACAACCATCACACCTGTTTTATACTAACATCAATAATTAGGGCTGATTAGCCCCTACCATAATCCCAGGTAAAACAACAAATCTTCCATCATTTACACATACCCACTAATTCTAAAATACATAAATATTTTCCCCACTATACAATATAAATAACATGATAAATAACAATCAATGACAACAATAATAATATAAATAATCCAATAAATAGTTCAAAATCCTTATTTACAAAACTAAACCACCCCTCTAACTTACCATAGATGTTTCCTTCCTGCTGGTGTCCTATAAAAGGCCTTCAACTCCCTAAAGGAGTCTTTTACCTGGACACCCACAGGAAGCATATTGGCAAAGGTATGTGCAATAACTTATCATCCATTATTTTACCTAAATACTTAGTCATACAATTATCTCCCAAGGCATTCAAATTAAACAAAGACAGATCACAAATAAATGTGTGTACTTTAACAAATAATAACATTTAACATTACAAAAATAACAGTCACACAAACAATAAATCATAATAGTGGTGACATCTCATCGTCACAGACCACAAACCCATAGTTACAGTAGGTGAGGGTGTAAGTCATCCAAGATGTGTATTAGATAGAAATACAGTATAGATTTGAAAACCCTACATCATTTCTTTCAGTAGTTATTGTGTTTAGAAGACTAGTGCATTGCCCGTAGAATGCAAATATTCTTGTCTGAAACAGGTAACCCAATTAGGCTTTACAGGCCCAAATGTAGGCTGTGCTTGAAAGTGTAATACAAAGAGGTGTAGCCTATATGTAGGCAATCGCACATGTTAGACTTTGACAAATATGAAAGGGATTGAATGGCACTGGTATTTATTTGATTGTGTGAATATTAATTACAGAATACCCAATTATTGAAAATGAATGGGACATCCAATATTGCCGACTGTATATGAACCCTTGTTTGTTTGTATGTCAGATCATTTATTTGTGTGATCTTTTATGTCTTATATTCATAATAGTGTATCTTGCACCATTATAATTATTTCAGTTTATACCACTGTTCGGTGAAGAGAGTTAAGTGTAATACTGATTTTTTTCTGTGTTTCGTCAATAAACTCATGCAGTACTATAACAGGACACCTTTACAAATATGAGACCCATTCTAGTGCATCCTTTTATATAGTAGCAATATTTGGTTATTAAAATGTTTTTAAAACTGTAATCAATCGAATTAAGTACAAAACAGGGCAGCTCGGTGGAGCAGTGGTTAGCACTGTGGCAGTACAGTAAGAAGGTCATAAGAACAATTCCACCCCTGACCATCGTGGGCTTGATCCCACCCCCTCACCATTGGTGACCGTTCTGTGTGGAGTCTGCATGTTCTCCCTGTGTCTGTGTTTGCGTAGGTTTACTCCAGGTACTCCAGTTTCCTCTCACAGGCCAAAAACATGCGGGTTAGGTTAATTGGAGACTAAAGTGGCCCCAGGTGTGAATGTGTGTGTGAATGGTGAAGGGATTGGCGTTGCACCGTGGCTGCTTCATCCATCCAGATGGATGCCCCGTAATTTCCCCATTGTGGGACAAATAAAGGATTACTAAAAAAAAAAAAAAAAGAAAACAACAACAATATACACAGCAGGAGGACATGTTTGACTGCAACCCTCACATCAGTGTTGCCCATTTATTTAACTAAAAACTATTTATTTCATTATCTGGGTGTTTTTGTGTCCTGTTTGGTGACGGTCATCCTTTAGTCAAAGCATGCATATGTGGCCGCATATGATATGCAACTGATCTGGCCATTCTGCTCCACAATCATGGCAGTATTGTTATTTAGTTTTAATTTTTACATACTCCCAATGGGCACTCCAGGGGGAGCACCATTGGGGACTCACAGTCCTGCAAAGGACAGTGGTAGCACACCAAGCAGCCGCCGGGACGCCAGTCTACCACTGAGCTGGCAGGCTGGGCTTGCCTCCCCGCGAAGGACCACGGTCCGAACACGGGTTCGGCCACTGCTTCTGTCCTATGTTGGATGCACCAGTGTTCTTTGCCAGACCCCAAGTCCCCATTGGCGCTCCTCCCAGTGTACTCGCGTGCCTTGTGCTCTCCACATACAGTATGTTATCGTGATGCCGCATATTATCCAATCAGTACGGAGTCAATCCAAAACCCCGCCCACACTTCCAGAAGTCTGGGCATGAGGAGACTGAAGACTAAACTTTTATTGATAAAAATTACATATTTTGACTGAACTCCATAAACGGTTGGAGAGATATGTGAGGAACACACACACACACACACACACACACACACACACACACACACACACACACACACACACACACACACACACACACACAGAGATTCCTTGCATTTATAGATAGATTTAGTGAAAATCTGACCTCTGACGTTTGACCTCAAGGTCATCCGATGAGAGTGAAATTGCAAAACGAGCATCATCAGAGTATATCAAACCCTGGTACCAAGTTTCAAAACAATCGAAACAAAATTGTAGGAGTTGATTTCACAAGACAGTTACTGTTTATGAAGTGAGGTGAAATGAGATGTCATAGGTCAAGGGCTACAAGTCCTGCAAAAATCATCCGATTAGAACCAAATTGGAGTATGCACATCCTCAGTGCATATCAAACCATGGTTCCAAGTTTCAAAACAATCGGAAAAGACCTGTAAGAGGAATGGATTTCACAAAAGTAGGATGGACAGATGGACAGATGGACAGACAGACCAACCCATAACATAATCCCCCTTCTGCCTTCGCCCAAAGGGATTTGTAGTTAATACATTAGGGAAATTAGTTTTTCTTTTTTTGTTAAGACAAGATGGCTGTGCATTCACACGCTGCGGCTAGACGCTCCGGACTACTGCGCTTGTTTTTGTTTTTCCTGCCTTTTTTTAGTCCTCCTTCTGCAATGGACAAATTACCTACAGTCACTAGGAACTTCAAGGCATTGGACGCCAACTAGGGCTGTCGTGATAACCACAATTACATAATACTGCGCTATGGGCAAGCCTACCACAGAAGATAACGAAAAACCGCAACAACCGTGGTTTATTATTTAAGTTAATTACCTGATCAGTAATTCTGAGCTATGCATTTTTTGATCTTTGCGTAAATGTTTTCCTATTAGTAGTTAATTTTAAGAAGTACAGAGGCCTTATGCCATCCTATGCACTGAAGTAAAAAAAGCAAGCTTTTATTATGATAACGGTGGTTTTGTTTTTGCTTCCTGTGCCTGCCTGTGGAATTCTCAGTAAGGCTACAGCGCTTAGCAGGGACAGTTGAGCTACGAACGCTAACGTTAATCGGTTTATGGACTCGGAATGAGGCACGAGCTCTTTTACAGTGGTCGTAGCTCACAACAGTCAAGACCATTGCCATCACACGTTACAGGGATCCATACACGCAGAGTTCACTTTTTTGTGTGTGTGGCTAAATCTCGTTGTTCACTTACGTGTCCCTATTGATTATTAAATAAACTGTTAAATGTTAAGTGTATTTTTATTGCCAACAGCATGTTTGCACCCATACTGTGGAAGCTTCCATAGCACCGGGTGCTGCCGCCACCAGCATCATGTGGGACACTCTCTCTCCAGATGGACTCCAGCAGGCAGTTAGTGATGGAAGCATTTGGACGAATTGCTAAATACAGCCGTGACAGTAAACACTGAAACACAAAGTGTGTTATTTCCTTCTGAGCGGAGTGTTTATTATCCTGACAATTGAGCTCCGAGAGCAAAACTACTTCTGCATAGTGCATTGCTTGTTTGAATATGATATTTTGGACAGCGGCAAAAATCCAAAAAGCACAGAGACAAGAGCCATGCAGGGTCCTGTATGGAGGCTGTCCTGTTTAAATAAGATGAATGTCGCTGCAGTCTCCAACCAGTCCACACACCCTGTAGTTGAAATACTGGAGTTACTGCCACTATTTTATGAAAATGATCAAGGTTTTTTTTTTTTTTTGTTAAACAGAATCAGCAGTTCATGCCGGAGCTCCACACAACTTCACACACACGCACAAGTTGAGAGCGGAGCTGCAACGAGCTTCTCACAGCTTCCATCGTTTGCCACAAAAGTTATAAACCCTGTTTAACTTACGAAAGCACAGGGTTCTAAAAACATTTGCAATAATACCGCATATTGTGGTGTTAAACTATCCACCGTCACCACAGGGGAAATTCCTCCACCGTGACAGCCCTAACGCCAGCTTAACTCCGACATCGCCAGCGCTTTTTCCAGTAATCAATACTACATCCCTGAAGAGATCGCCAGACCTCCGTGGATTGTTATCAGGCCCCGCAAGCGTCGCAGACGGCAAGAGAGGAAGCAGGAATGAGGCTGCAGGGCTGGCCTCCGTGCCCAGCTGCGCAAACTACGCACCAAACAGTTGTTTACGTTCCTCCTGATGCTAGCATTACCTTACCACTCAGCCACCTCCAGCACATTGTCAGCAGGCAGCAGAAAGATCACCCCGACGCAGTCCACATTATTGCAGGGGATTTCAACAAAGCATGCTTAAAGACTGTACTCCCCAAATTCCACTTACACATTAAGTGTCCCACAAGAGGGGAAAGAACACTGGATCATGTTTACCGTTTACAGCAACATTAGGCATGCCTACAGAGCCACCCCCTCCCTCACCTTGGACAATGAGACCATCTCTCTCTGCTTCCAATACCTGCTTACACCCTACTTAGGAAGAGTTCCCCCCAACCAAACAAACAATTAAAACCTGGCCTGAAAATGCTCTCCTCCAGCTACAAGTCTGCTTTAGTTGCACAGATTGGAACACCTTTGAACAGCAGAACCTGGACTCTTACACCAAGTCTGTCTTTTTCTACATTAAATGCTGTGTAGAAAATGCGACAGTCACCAAACACATCCGGATCTTTCCAAACCGCAAACCCTGCATGACCAGTGAGGTCCCAGATCTGATCAGAGCCCACAGCTCTCTGTACAGCACTGCT
The DNA here is from genome assembly GCA_020510985.1 of Pholidichthys leucotaenia. Lineage (NCBI taxonomy): Eukaryota > Metazoa > Chordata > Actinopteri > Cichliformes > Pholidichthyidae > Pholidichthys > Pholidichthys leucotaenia. Next base: position 118,589,283 of record CM035848.1, on the reverse strand, counting down.
AGAGCCAACCTGAGAAGAGGCATAAAACTCGCCAAGAACGCCTACAGGAGGAAAGTGGAGGGCTTCCTGACAGACGACAACCCCCGACAGATGTGAAGAGGCATCCAGGCCCTCACCAACTACAGGGACCACAGCCCCCCAATATTGGACAGTAGCCTCACTCTGGCAGAGGATTCTTTGCCTGGTTTGAGCACACACACACCCTTCCCTCCCCTCTCTCTCTACAGGTGCACGAGGTGAGGAGGAAACTGAAAGCAGTGAACCCCCGCAGAGCCGCTGGCCCTGACGGCATCCCAGGAGCGGTGGTCAAAGCATGTGCAGAGCAGCTGGCAGAGATCCTCACCAAGCTATTCAACCTCTCACCAACGCATGCCACCGTCCCCTCCTGCCTCAAGGCCTCTACCATCATCTCCAAAAAGTCCGCAATTGGCAGCCTGAATGACTACAGACCCATAGCACTCACGTCTGTAGTCATGAAGTGTTTTGAACAACTGATGTCCCAGCACATGGGGGACTGTCTTCCCCCCTCCTTTGACCCCCACCAGCTCGCCTATAGGGTGATCCGTTCCATGGAAGACATCATCGCCACCACACTCCACAGAGTGCTGAGCCACCTGGAGAACACAAGGAGCTATGTGAGGATGCTCTTTGTGGACTACAGCTCGGCCTTCAACATCACCATCCCGGACATCCTGATCAACAAACTGCACCTCCTCCAGGACCCCCCGCCCACACACACACACACACACACCTGCTCCTGGATAAAGAACTTTCTCACCAACCACCCACAAACAGTCAGATTTGGCCCCCACCATTCCTCCACACTGTCTCTCAGCACTGGCTGCCCCCAGGGCTGTGTGCTAAGCCCCCTACTGTACTCCCTGTACAGCTTTGACTGCATTCCAACCCACCCAACCACCATCATTGTGAAGTACGCGGATGATACCACCTTGGTTGGGCTCATCACCAATGACGATGAGAAGGCATATAGGGCTGAGATGCCAAGCAAACAACCTGAAACTGAATGTCCAAAAAAACAAAGAACTCATACTGGACTTCAGAAAGAACAGACAGGATGACACCCCCTCCTCATAAATGGCAACTGCGTGGAAACCGTTCCCACCTTCAGGTTCCTGGGCACCTACATCTCCTCTGACCTCTCCTGGACTGTCAACACCAAGGTCCTGGTGAAGAAAGCCCAGCAGCGGCTGCACTTCCTCCGTGTCCTGAGGAAGAACAACCTGGATCAGAAGCTGCTGCTGGTCTTCTACTGCTGTTCAGTGGAGAGCGTGCTCACCTACTGTCTAGGTATATGGTACGCCGGCTCTACGGCCAAGAACAGGAAGGCTGTGCAGAGGGTCATCAACACCACCTAAAAAAACATTGGTGGTCCTCTGTCCTCCCTGGAGGACATCTCCAGATCTTCCCGTCTCAGAAAGGTCAAGGCCATCACAGGAGACCCCTCACATCCCACCCACCACCTGTTTGACCTGCTTCCCTCTGGATGACAGTTCAGATCAATCAGGTCCCACACTTCCAGACTAACAAACAGTTTCTTCCCTTGGGCCATCCAAACTGCAAACAGTCAGAGGCCCCACCTTTCTCCCTCCGAATGCTCACATGCACTGAACTGAGAAACTTTTTAATTATCACAATAACACACCTGTCTTTGCACTCCGCACTTTCATGTATATTGACCACTCCATGAAACCACTACCGTACCTATGTACAGACGTGGACAAAATTGTTGGTACCTCTCTGTTAATGAAAGAAAAACCCACAATGGTCACAGAAATAACTTGAATCTGACAAAAGTTGTAATAAATAAAAATTATATGAAAATTAACCAATGAAAATCAGACAATGCTTTTGAATTGTGGTTCAACAGAATTATTTTAAAAAACAAACTCATGAAACAGGCCTGGACAAAAATGATAGTACCCCTACAAAAGATTGAAAATAATGTGACCATAGGGACATGTTCAACCAAGATGTGTCCTCTAATTAACATCACAGGTGTCTACAAACTTGTAATCAGTCAGTTGGCCTATTTAAAGGGTGACAAGTAGTCACTGTGCTGTTTGTTGACATGGTGTGTACCACACTAAACATGGACAAGAGGAAGCAAAGGAGAGAGTTGTCTCAGGAGATTAGAAAGAAAATTATAGACAAGCATGTTAAAGGTAAAGGCTATAAGACCATCTCCAAGCAGCCTGATGTTTCTGTGACTACAGTTGCACATATTATTCAGAAATTTAAGATCCACGGGACTGTAGCCAACCTCCCTGGACGTGGCCGCAGGAGGAGACAGATAATACGAATGGTAACAAAAGAGCCCAGAACAACCTCTTAACACATTCATGGTGAACTCCAAGGTCAAGGTACATCAGTGTCAGATTGCACCATCCCTCATTGTTTGAGCCAAAGTGGACTTCATGGGAGACGACCAAGGAGGACACCACTGTTGAAAACAAATCATAAAAAAGCCAGACTGGAATTTGCCAAACTGCATGTTGACAAGCCACAAAGCTTCTGGGAGAATGTCCTATGGACAGACGAGACAAAACTGCAACTTTTTGGTAAGGCACATCAGCTCTATGTTCACAGACACAAAAATGAAGCATACCAAGAAAAGAACACTGTCCCTACTGTGAAATATAGAGGAGGTTCTGTTATGTTCTGGGGCTGCTTTGCTGCATCTGGCACAGGGTGTCTTGAATCTGTGCAGGGTACAATGAAATCTCAAGACTATCAAGGTATTCTAGAGAGAAATGTGCTGCCCAGTGTCAGACAGCTTGGTCTCAGTCACAGGTCATGGGTCTTGCAACAGAATAATGACCCAAAACACACAGCTAAAAACACCCAAGAATGGCTAAGAGCCAAACACTGGACTATTCTAAAGTGGCCTTCTATGACCCTGATCTAAATCCTATTGAACATCTGTGAAAGGAGCTGAAACATGCCGTCTGGAGAAGGCACTCTTCAAACCTGAGACAACTAAAGCAGTTTGCTCATGAGGAGTGGGCCAAAATACCTGCTGAGAGGTGCAGAAGTCTCATTGACAATTACAGAAATCGTTTGATTGCAGTGATTGCCTCAAAAGGTTGTGCAACAAAATATTAAGTTAAGAGTACCATCATTTTTGTCCAGGCCTGTTTCATGAGTTTGTTTTTTAAAATAATTCTGTTGAATCACAATTCAAAAGCATTGTCTGATTTTCATTGGTTAATTTTCATATAATTTTTATTTATTACCACTTTTGTCAGATTCAAGTTATTTCTGTGACCATTGTGGGGTTTTCTATCATTAACAGAGGGGTACCAACAATTTTGTCCACATCTGTCTATCTTCCATAATCATTGGGCCATTTTATTCAATCATGTGTTCAACTGCGTGCTCTGCACTCCGCACTTTTATGTACATTGTTTCATCCGTGAAGCCACTACCATACCTGTGTATATTTCCATAATCCTGGGCTATTTTTATTTCTGCCGTGTGGTTAATCGTGTGTTCTGTAATTGTGTTTTATCTAATCCTTCTCTCATACTTAATTGCACAGTAGCCTGGTGGAGCACCCACAATTTCATTGTACTGTACAACTGTACAATGACAATAAAGCCTATTCAATTCTAGTTTTGTTTTTTGTTTTTTTAACTGGACCAAGCAGAAACATCAAATTGGATAAATGTGTAATCAATTCAATGCAACGTTCTTTTTTTGGACATTGTCTACTGTAAAGGACCCCTGAAGGATACAGCCAAAAGGAGAAGGAGAAGACTACTGTAAAGGTCCTATCTTGTGAATTTTCTATGGATTGTTTGCATTGTGGCATCTTTAAGGTGTTAGAGACAAGATTCTGACCTCCTGGTCAGTAGATGCCATACTTACTCTTGCACTAATTTGTTGGTACAGACACGTGACATCAACCCAGTCATGCTACTGGCTGTGACAAGCTGTGATATTTTTACTGGCCACAGATATGTAAACATTTGATAGAACATGGTGAGCTGCTAGGCCAGTAACATTTCATATACATAGCTTACTTATAAGATTACAGTAAATACAATGAACAATTGTTAGTGTATCCTGTTATCACAATGCTGAAGGTGCAGCCAACCATTATAATTACCTACAGAATATGGCACCTCTGTCTACCTTGAAAATGTTTGCCATGTCCTATCCTTGATATCATATATCTGCAGTGGATATAAAAAGTCTACACACCCCTGTTCAAATGCCAGAATTTTTGTGAGAGACACACAGACAGACAGAAATTTCTTTGATATGTATCATAGGTGGTGATAATGCACCTGTAAGCTAGTTGCCAACTGCCAATCAAATCTAAAAGAAGAAGAAGAAGAATTTTTGTGATGTAAAAAAATGAGACCAAGATAAATCATTTCAAAACTTTTTCCACCATTGATGCAACCTATAACCTGTACAACCCACTTGAAAAACAAACTGAAATCTTAAGGGGAAAAAAAAAACTTACAATAACATGGTTGCATAAATATGCGCACCCCGTTATAAATCAGGATGTGGCTGTATTCAGAATTAACCAATCACATTCAAACTCATGTTAAATGGGAGTCAGCATACACCTGCCACCATTTAAAGTGCCTTTGATTAACCCCAAATAAAGTTCAGCTGTTCTAGTAGGCCTTTCCTGACATTTTTGTTGTCACATCTTACAGCACACCCCATGGTCCACAGAGAGCTTCCAAAGCATCAGAGGGATCTTATTGTTCAAAAGTATCAGTCAGGAGAAGGGTGCAAAAGAATTTCCAAGGCATTAAATATACCATGGAACACAGCGAAAACAGCCATCATCAAGTGGAGAAAATATGGCACAATAGTGACATTACCAAGAACAGGACATACCTCCAAAATTGATGAAAAGACAAGAAGAAAACTGGTCAGGGAGGCTGCCAAGAGGCCGACAGCAACAATGAAGGAGCTGCAGGAATTTCTGGCAAGTACAGGCTGTTTAGTACATGTAACAACAATCTCCCGTCTTCTTCATATGTCTGGGCTATGGGGTAGGGTGGCAAGAGGGAAGCCTTTACAAAGAAAAGCATCCAAGTTTGGCTACATTTTGCAAAAACACATTTAAATCCCAAATGCATGTGGGAAAATGTGTTATGGTCCAATGAAACCAAGGCTGAACTTTCTGGCCATAATTCCAAAAGGTATATTTGGCACAAACACAACACTGCTCATCACCAAAACAACACCATACCTACAGTGAAACATGGTGGTGGCAGCATCATGCTTTGGGGCTGCATTTCTTCAGCTGGAACAGGGGCCTTAGTCAAGGTGGAGGGAATTATGAACAGTTCCAAATACCAGTCAGTATTTGCATAAAACCTTCAGGCTTCTGCTAGAAAGCTGAAGAAGAAGAGGAACTTCATCTTTCAGCACGACAATGACTCAAAGCACATATCCAAATCAACAAAAGAATGGCTTCACCAGAAGAAGATTAAAGTTTTGGAATGGCCTAGCCAGAGTCCAGACCTGAATCTGATCAAACATCTGTGGGGTGATGTGAAGAGGGCTGTGCACAGGAGATGCCCTCACAATCTGACAGATTTGGAGTGTTTTTTGCAAAAAAGAGTGGCCAAATATCATCACATCAAAATGTGCCACACTAATAGACTCCTACCCAAAAAGACTGAGTGCTGTACTAAAAGCCAAAGGTGCTGCACCACAGTATTACTTTAAGGGTGTGCATATTTATGCAACCAGATTATTGTAAGTTTTTTATTTTTCCCTTTAAAAGATTTGTTTGTTTTTCAGTTGGGTTGTACAAGTTACAGGTCACGTTAATGGTGGAAAAAGTTTTGAAATGATTTATCTTGGTCTCATTTTTTTACATCACAAAAACCTGGCATTTGAACAGGGGTGTGTAGACTTTTTATATCCACTGTATATGTAGTTAAAAGAAAAAACATACCATCAATGCTCTTTCCGGCCTGACAAAATCACCTCAAAGTCCTCTAATTTACTGACTGATGACTCTGACCTTCAAGCACTGCCTACATGCAGACCCATCTAGGATGTGCTTAAGGTCAAGATTAATGGCCAAGGAGGTGTAACGTTTTTTGTGAAATCATAAATGCCCAGATCTATTGACTTTTGATCTTGAGCACAACCTGGATGCAGACCCTCCTGAGGATCCTTGTGACCGAGTTTGGTGACCACTGGGGAAATTACCTAGGAGGAGTAGCAAGTTTTTTGAAATCGCATAACTTTCCAGATATCCTGACCTTTAACCTTGGCCTTGAGTACAACCTGAATGTAGACTCTCTTGAGGATCATTGTAAGTGCATTTGGTGAGCACCGAGGCAAATGCCTACAAGGAGTAGCAATTCCTGCAAATGTGGACAAATAGATGGAGGGATAATGGATGCAGCACCATTGCATTAGCTCCTTTTGGCTTTGCCAGAATGAGCTAAAAAACAAAAACGATCACAAGCAAGGAAGCAGTCAGGGTATGTTTGCTTTGCTAACTTAGAAAACTAAAGTGGAGCTTGGTGATTTGTGACATAAAACCCAGAAGAGTCTAACTAAGTAAATGTCACTGAAGTGTTTTGTATTTTAATGGCATAAATTTGATTTTTGATTTGATTTTGTATACTTTATTGATCCCCAGAGGGGAAATTGAGGACATCCACCTGGATGGATGAAGCAGCCACGGTACGGTACTATCCCTTAACCATTCACACACACATTCACACCTAGGGCCACTTTAGAGTCTCCAATTAATCTAACCTGCATGTTTTTGGCCTGTGGGAGGAAACCGGAGAAATCCCGGAGTAAACCCACGCAGATACGGGGAGAACATGCAAACTCCACACAGATCACTGTTGGTCAGGGGCTGGGATCAAACCAGGGATCCCATGGCCAAGGGTGAGTTGCTGTGCTGGTGCAGTGCTAACCACTGCGCCACCGCATAAATGCGCATAAATGTGACTGATCCATGACTGTATTTATTAAGGTTAAAACTAGTGATGTTGGTGTTATTGCGTTAAACGCCTGTTAACGCTTCGCCCCCTTTAACGGTGACAAATTTTATGATCGTGGTTAACGGTAGTTAACGGCAGAAAGCGCAAACAGTACTTTTTGGCCTAACGGCTCTCTGTACCAAAGCCGTTCTGGCCGCAGATATTGCTAAGTCAAACAAGCTGGATTACAGCCATGGATATCGCCAAAGTGCTGTCATGTTTAAGTTTACATTATCTGTTGGAGCTCTCACCTGGATAATTGTTACAGTCTCCTCCAAAACTTTGCCTGGATGTTGGGTTGTTCTTCTTCTGTGGAAGCTAGCTAGCTGGCTAGTAGCTACATGCTAGGTTATAGCTTACCTCCAGCAGCTGACATGGACAGAAATTCGCCTGTTTTCATCCTCATAGCTTTGGGTCCAACTGTTGGTCAGTACCAGTCTAAAAAAATTCTCAAGCTGTGTTCATAATGTCCATTCACTCCTTCACCGTTTTTACAGCACGGTGGGGTGTCATCACGGGTGAGATAGTTGTTTATGTTTGCAATTTTTCTGCTTAAAGGGAAATTGTGTCTGTTGTGATACAAGAGGTTTTGTATTGATCTGCTTAAAAGTGGTGGATGTTTGCTATGGGAGAAAGAGCAAGCTCCATTTGTGGCTGCTGGCTGGTTGTTGTTCAGTGATGTTATTGAGCCCTGGCATTCTGTTGTTTGCACATGCAGTAATACTTCTGAGAATTTTCTGGATAGTTTTTGTCATTTTGGATATGTTGAGAGCTTTAATAAACCTGCAGGTGAAGACAACAAGTATATTTGTCCACTCCCATGTTCATAACAGTATAACAAACTTGAAAAATTACTACCTTAAGGTACACCTGAACTGTATCTGTATGGAAAAACACATGATTAACGCGTTATTAATCACAATTAACTCGACGTTCCAAAAGATTAATCTTGATTAGAAATTTTAATCGTACAGCACCACTAGTTAAAACCCACTAAAACACTATTTTGCACTGAACAACATACGAGGGGGGCTGAAAAGTTCATAGTGGTCAAATTTGACCATATGCGGTTTATTATTTCAACCACAGGCCCAAGCGCTGCAACACCGATGGAAGAAGAATGTGGACCAAAGGGGAGACTATGTGAAAAAATAAACCACATTTGGTCAAATTTGACCACTACAAACTTTTCAGCCCCCACTCGTGTATAAATCAGTTCATAATGTAAAGGAACACTTACAATTGTTCTTACAATTTGTATACCTCCCAGCTGCTTTTTCAATTTTTTCTGAAAATTTCATTGCTTTCTGTTGTCATAACTGATTCTAACATTCATGTTGATGACCCCCCCCCCCCGCCTTAAAGAAAGGACACTTGATCAGTGCAATAATTGGGGGCGTGCATGTGTAGAAACAAAGTAGGACTGGGTAGTTCATCAGCATTTATCTTTACAATCAATGGTGATTGTGTGTGTTTGAGAGATAAACTTACATGACTGAAGAGTTCATTGGTGAGTCCTAGGTAGTTGTGCAGAGCTAGGACCGTTACTCTTTGGAGACGGACCATAATAATCTAAACAGATACATTTACAACATGAGCGTACAGATGTGCAAAAGTAACTATAGAATGTGGGACTTGCATCTATAAATGTGAACTTACTTTATCCATTTTCTTTCCAAGTGACAGGTAAAATACAGTCAGCAGCATAACTCACCTGAACTACTCGCACAAGGCTCTCGGGGTACTTCTCAAAAATAGACAGAAAGGCTTCAACGGGCAAACGGAGAACAGTGGACACCTCTGCGGCCCGTGCTGACACTGTTCTGTAAGGCTTCTGGTGGCCCTGTACACAAAAGATACAAAAACCCATTCAACTGTGCGAATCTATATGCTCTAAATGAGTTTGATGACATTATCTTTTTTTATCAAAATAAAAACATTATTCAAAGCCACTGACTTAAAAGGTTCCATTCACTGTACTTTTCCAAAATATTCAAAGCCACTGACATAAAAGGTTCCATTCACTGTACTTTTCCAAAATGTTAACAGCTCCCACAGGTCTTAATGAAATGTTTTATTAATTTAATATTTAATTACTGAAGAATCATTGTGAATCATCTTTTGCAGCCTTCTTCAGAATGGTTCGTTTCAGTGCATGTCTCATTAAATTCCTAAGAGCTGCATTTAACTCCACTCCCGCTTATGTCACCATTACTAATCTTAGCTGGCTAGCTCCTACCTTGGACAGTGTGCCTGAGCTAGCTAACGTAAACTTGTCTCAAAGAATGAATAAAATAAAGCATTGCTGGTGGACAGAGGTGTGTGGTTTCAGTGGTCGATATGACCGGTCCCTGGAGTACAAGAAGTGCAGAAACATTTGTGAATGACTGGCTAAACTGCTAGTTTGAGCTAGCCAGCCTCAGTACTAATCTAAAACAACATCCAAGAATGACGTATTAGGTCAGGTGTTGGATGAACAAGGATGCTAGTGGAGTGAGTAGAATGTACAGAAAACAGCATTTAAAACCGGTCGGATCAACAGTTAAGCCAACACTAGGCGGGCAGTCCGTCACCCTCTCCCTGCTGAGGTGAGCTCTAATGACATTAAAGGGTACCTGTAGTGAATTTTAATAAATAGCTATTTCAAATGATCAAGTATGATACTAATGATTCTGTCCAGTAATGTTGGTCATGATTTCTTGTCAAATACGTGCGAGTTTCAAGTCACTGCTCTGTCAGTCAGTCATGGTTAGCGACAGCTTGCCTCCTACATGGGCTGTTGCAGCACCCGTAGTGACGCACAGTCGTTGCTTTGTGCGATTGGCCGAGCTGGTCACTGACCCTGTGCCTCATCCCTAGGACAATGGCGGAGTGCAAGGCTTACGGCTGCACCAACAATAAGTGAAGAAATCCTGGAAAACATTTCTTTTGTGTGCCAAAACCAATTGCTGACATGAAGTCAGAGTTGGTAAAACATTGGCTCCATAACCGCGGCATGGGTCACACACTAAAAACCTTTCCATGCTGATGGAATTCAGTGGTATGTGAAGACCACTTCACGCAGAGGTGCTATCTGCGCGATCTGCAGGCCGAACTGCTGGGCACGAAGCCCAAGTGTTTATGTCTAAAACCAGATGTCGTACCCATGAAATTCAGTCGCAGAAGGTCCAAGAATGATGACCTTTTAAACTCACTTCAGAGTGACAGGCCACCGTTTACTCATCCATGGTAAGCTGGAATCAACGAGTGTACATCACTTCCGGCTGGCAATGGCTGCTCCCCAATGGTTTTGTCCAAGTGGGTTTCATGGAATAAAATTGTTCAATATACTGCCTCTAGGGTGTTATTTTTACTGAATAAGCGCATTTTTGGTTTATAAGTAATATTTATGGGTGCTTTCACACTTACAGGCTTTAGTTCATTTCAATCGAATTCAAGTTTGTTTTCTCTGTTAGTGTGGTTTATTTTGTCTGGTGAGAACATGGTAATCGCACTCAGGTATGCACCAAAGGAACTATACCAAGACCTCCTGAAAGAGGTGGTCTTGATTAGAATCAAATGGTGAACTCTGGTGTGGTCCTGGAGGTGAAAAAGGGACCGTACTAAAACAGAATCAGCAGCAAACGGTAAAACATTTTATGCCCCTGTCCATACCTGATGGATCTTTGAAAATATCTGTGGCTGAGCATGTCACGGTTCTGGAGGATTAATGAACGCTAAGGTGTTATTTTCCATCCGTAGCCGCGCTTCATTTTCAAACTGCACCATTTGCCGAAAGTGGTATATGCACGTATGTAATAAACGATAACCAGGGCAATGAAAACCCCCTGCAGATTACCTACGATTTGTACTATTTTCTCCCCAGAAATGCATAAATACAAAGTAGTCATCCTGCTTCCAGTATTTACCTTTCCTGTTCTCGTGGCAAAAAAATGTGACTGATAAGAACAGAGAACATTCTGGCACAAGTCTTGTGGAATTTAACGAGACACAGTTTGGTCTGCTTGAATTTTTTGCATGTGTGAAAGGGGACCGAACCAAGGAGAAATTGTCTATTAAGGTGACTGAAATCTAAAGAAAATGACAATATAAACCACGCTTGGTAAGCCAACTCCCTAGTAGCCCTGTAGCTCTGAAGTCAATGCCTTAGCTGGGGTCCCTGCTTATCTATGTTTGCAGACAGACAGCTTGGCAGGCAACAACAGAGCAGTGGCATGTGTCAAGGCTGGGCATACCTTTTTTTGATGTAGCGGAATAAACTCATTCATTCATTCATCTTCTTCCGCTTAATCCTTTTTGGGTCGCGGGGGGGGGGGGGGGCTGGAGCCTATCCCAGCATCTTTTTTGGGCGAGAGGCAGGGTACACCCTGGACAGATCGCCAGTCCATCGCAGGGCCAACACAGAGAGACAGACAACCATTCACTCTCACAGTCATACCTAAGGACAATTTAGAATCCCCAGTCTGATGCCAATTAACCTAACTTGCATGTTTTTGGCATGTGGGAGGAAACTCAGAAGAGTTAATATGGCTAATCAAACACAGAAACAACACAAAAGCCGTGTTGTTTGTTTGGCTTTTCAGAGAAGCAAGCATTTTTATGTTTTTGATCATCAACAGACAATTTTCTGAAGGTTGTAACCTACAAAAATATTTTTTCAGTGAATGGGACCTTTAACAGACCAGTGCAGTCAAAATAGTTTTGGGAATCAACAGTTGAGTGTAAATGACTCGTAATAAAGTAGCAGGTGTGATGTAATTAAATTACCAAAGCAGGCATCTCCTTCAACAGTGCACCATGTGTCTGTGTGTGTACTGGGACAGCTCATGTGATGGAGACCTACTGTGATGACATCCAGAATGCTGAGGAGGCTGTGGACGCTGTCTCCTGGGTAAACCTCCTTCACCACACTTTCTTTGCCATCCTACACAGACAGTAAAAAAGGAAAAAAAATAATCACGTAACTTGTGTTCACTTTTTTTTGTAAGAACTTGAGCAGAAATACTCCATCTTTACCATGGAGGTAGAGAGCATACACACACATGCACATAAATAAGCCTGCATACCGTTCCAGTAAGGCACAATTCTAGTTTTCCATCCTGAACCACATAGATGCTGCTATCGGGCTGGCCTGGCCTGAAGACGTACTCCCCTTGTTGAAACTGCAAAAACACCATGTGTTTGCACAGTTCCAGGAAGAGGGGCTTCTCAAAGTGACCCAGGACACTGCAGGGCAGGACAAAAAAGCAATAATATAATTTTACATTTTCAGTAGTTCACCTTTTCAAATTATTTCAGGGTTCAGTGAGAGTCTCAAGAATTTCCTGCATTTCACTTTTTTTTTTGATTGACGTTTCATTCAGTCGGTTTTGGTCTCGATGGGCAACTTGAGGAGGTTCTTGATTTTTGGATGTAATAATATAGTCACATAAATGGCAAACCTACCGGACATTTTTGAGCATATAGAGCACCTCAGAGGGGAGGTGGGAGTTGGCCACATCAAATTCGGTGAGGTCCGCCTCCAGCACAGAGGGAGGAGGCTCCTTGGCTTGAAGGGTGGGCACCTCCTTCTTAAAGCGTAAGATCCTTGACAGTAAAATGAATCAAAGGGATGAAAAGATAAGAAATGTGATTAAATTATTCTTATTTTTTTTTTCAAGTGTGAGCTTTCAGTGTACTTTTTGGCAATGTTGAGCATCTTCTGCTTCTTCTTTAGGCGTGGTCGGGAGGATGAGGAAGTACCCACCAGCGAGGACGTAGACTGGGAGACCTGTTGGGAAACACTTTTGGCTTAAACTTGTTCCTGAGGTTATTGCATTCATGTGATGAAACACGGGAGGAATGCCATGTGATTCTCTGTGAGTGGAAGTCAGATACCTTTTGCATCATTTTCAGCACGCACTTACTTTACGCATGATCTTTCGCCCATAGAACATTACTTTGTCCCTTTTGCGAAATCGGTATTTGGGAGCCTCTTGCGCTTCGAGATCTGGGACATAACACAAACCATGAATTACCACACACGGCTCACATTCAAGACTGTCATTGTGCTTTCAAACTGTTGGGATAAAAAAAAAAAAAAGGAAGTGAGCAATCACTGACTTCGAAGCTTGATCCTCCGCAAGATGAAGAAAATGAGGATAGCGATGAGGACTATGGCAATGCCTGCACCAATCACCATCCCCACCATCTGAGGACAGAGTCAGAAAGGAAGAGGGATGTTTTGGGGGCTTTTATGTATTAAATGTATAACTGTTGTAATAATGTAACACTGTAATAATGGATCAGACTAACTTATTTCCTTAATTAAACATCTATAGACAGGACATCGACTAACACACAAACTGACAAAGTATAGTCATATGAGCCATTTTGAGCTTTATTTTTGGCCAAAAATTCTCTATGGAGCCACAAAAATATATGAACCTTAAAATGAAGATAAATAGCAACAAACTAAGTATAGATACGACTTGTCTGTCAACATTAGTAATAGGAATTTTTTTCTTTTAAACCCAAAAACTTTCTCTCACAGAAATGTTTCTTGCATGTTCATTTACTCGTAAATTTACAACTTGCTCCTCACAAATTTCAAACTTTTGTCTCATACATTTTTACTTTCGCCTAGTAAATCCGCAACTTTTTCCTCACACATTTAAGACTAATTTTATATGTTTGTGACTTTTTGTGTTATTGTAAATTAGTGACTTTTTCCTGCAAATTTGTGAGCATTTTCCTCTTTACAACTTTTTCTTAGGCATCTGATATTTTTTTCTTGTACATTTATGAAGCGTTTCTATTGATTTCACAGCTTTTTAAAATAAATTTTAGACTTCTGTTACAAATTTTAACCCCCCCCCCCCCCCAATAAATCTGCAGTTTTACTTGCATAATTTTTTCTCATATCTTTATGGTCAAAGTACACACAGGTTCAGCATTAAAGGCAGCAGATGTCCTACACTGGACATAACCAGAGGCTGCCCTGGATTATGGCAAGGACTTACCGGGGCACGAGCCCAGGGCCTCGGCTTGTGTGAGGTCCCAAAAGAATTTTTTTTTTTTTTTTTGGTCTTGCCAATTCTGCCGTGCCCAATATTTATTGGAGGTTTTGTCTTGGTGTATCAACTTTTTATTTGTTGAGGTGTACCATATTTTTTGGACTATAAGGTGCACTTAAAATCCTTTAATTTTCTCAAAAATCGACAGTGCGCTTTATAATCCGGTGCGCCTTATGTATTAATTCTGGTTGTGCTTACTGACCTCGAACCGATTTTATGTGGTACACGGTGCTCAAAAATCTGTCAAAAATGTTTTAGTACGACTTTGGTAAGCTACGAAGCTGAACCGCTTGATGGATTGTCAGAGCATTACGGTAGTCAGGAGCCTCGCAGAGTAATATGTGCTTCAACATAATGGCCGGATGGCTTTTTCCACAAATCTCCGTCCCTATTGATCTGCGACTCCATGCGCGCCCATCTCACCGATACTGTCAAAACCCAAGTGAAGCAAACTAATTCGGAGCTTGCCATCATTCCAGGTGGATTAACCAAAGAACTCCAACCGCTATATTGGTGTCAACAGGTTGTTCAAAGTTAAATTGCTAGCGAGTTACGCCACTATCTGCCAATGGATCGTGGATCGAAACTGCTCCTGTTTAGCTGTAATTAATATTCAAAAATGATATTTTTGGGACGAAAGAATTCAAGCGTCCCGGCATTTGTTTGCATTGTTTACTTCTCGGGGCTGCCGCCGGAGAGCGAGCCGTATCGAGTACCGAGCGAGTATCCTGGCGATGTAAACAGCCACGGACCAAAAACGTACATTTGCTCGTGGAACAGGTCATTCACACTCGCAGACAATCGCGCTATATGTGTCTATAATGACTATAGATAGGATTTTCTTTCCATGCACGCAAAAAAAAAAAAAAAATTCCCAGATCCAACTACCCCGTGAGGTAGTCGATACCCAAAAGCCGATGGTGTATAGAACACGTATATTAGGATTGTATGTGAAATTTCGGCATTGAAACTGCTCCTGTTTAGCTGTAAACGGGAGCAGTAAATACGGCCGTAAATACGTATTTACGGCTGTAAATACGGTGGAGAGCGAGCCGTATCGAGTACCGAGCGAGTATTCTGGCCAATATGGCGATGTAAACAGCCACAGACTAAAAACGTTCCGCCTGCTCATGGAACAGGTCATTTACACTCGCAGACAATCGCACTATATGTGTCCATAATGACTATAGATAGGATTTTCTTTCCATGCACGCAAAAAATTTTTTTTTCCCGGCTCCGACTACCTTGCTTTACTGCGCCTTATAATCCAGTGCGCCTTATGTATGAAAATAGACCATCAAATAGACCGTTCATTGATAGTGCGCCTTATAGTCCCAAAAATACGGTATATTTGTCCTGCCTGCTTAATTTAATTAGTTTAGAGTTGACATTTGACCTGATTAATGTTGGACATGGGCCAGTAGTGAATCTGCTGACGAATAAATGAATGAATCGTAATGGCGAACGTTAGGAAGTATGATAGTGGCGCCCAAAAGAGAAAAAAGAAAAACACAAATGTGAGAATGAGGTTTTAAAAAAGGCTCCTAAATTGACAGGATTTTTTAAGTAGCGATACAGCCGGACAACTGTCAACTTTACAGTCACAACAAGACGTTTGTCAAACTCTTAGCATTACAAATGCTAACACGGGATGCACCGGCAGAGCCGCTGTCTGACAATCCGTCAGTCACAAAGGGTATAACTTTTCCGGCCACAGAAGCTCCAGGTCACTGAAGGTGTACAACACCTGTTATAAGTGTTAAAGATTCGTACACAACGGGAATACTGGGCCAAAAAGGACCAGAGAGCTGCCAGAATAAGGACGCCGATATCAGGGCATCTGAACATTCCTACAAATGGCAGAAACACTTTTTCTCCAAGTGCCATTTTAATCCCAAACTTGCAAATGGTGAGTAAGCACTGTGGCAGCACAGTAAGAAGGTCATGGGTTCGATCCCACCCCCGATCATCAGTGACCCTTCTGTGTGGAGTTTGCATGTTCTCATCGTGTCTGCGTGGGTTTACCCCGGGTACTTCCGTTTCCTCTCACAGGCCAAAAACATGCAGGTTAGGTTAACTGGAGACTCTGAAGTGGCCCTAGGTGTGAATGTGTGTGTGAATGGTGAAGGGATTGGTGCCGCACCGTGGTTGCCTCATCCATCCACGTGGATGCCCTGAATTTCCCTCTGGGATTAATAAAGTATACAAAATTAAACCAAAAAAAAAAAGTTTCATAACACTGGCTTCTATATTCTCCCTCCACGGCTGTTTGTATTGTTTTGCCTGCTGCATATACAGCGATTTTTTCCCCCCACTAAGGGCCCCTGCGTTATTTTGTCACAATTTTCAGTCTTTCCAGTATGGATGTTCCTTTTTACTTTCATAAAGCTTAGTACAGTTTTTTTTTTTAATTTTATGGTGTCATATTTTGAGTAATTGATACTGCTGTATGATGTCATGTTGCTTCATTGATACTAGTGTTGCCTTTTTCACATTTGTCTGACTGAGGAAATTAGATGACACCATTGTTGCAGTACAGTGCAGACTGTGTTCTCTTTCTTGTAATGGTTTCATGGGTCACTTGTGCTTGTGGTCAGTGTGGCAGCACCTAATTAACGTTGTGGGTTGATGCAAGATATTTGTCAGTTGTTAGTCCTAATGGCACTACATTTTTCTGCTATTCAAGCTAAACCTAGAACTTTGTTGTCATTCACTTTATTTAGTAATTGGCAGTGGCTATGGAAGCTGTATCTCTATACGAAATGTCTATTGGTACAGAAGAGTTGACAATCTGACTAAACCTTCTAAGATCAGCTCCAAGCCAACTGCTGCTGTGGTTTAGGTAGATGGTATGTTGACCCTGTGATCAGAAGACTGTTGGTTTGCGTCTTGCTATTAGCACCTTATCCAAACCATTTTACTTGATATGAGATGAAATTTAGACTTAAAATTAAGAGGTTAGCCTTAGGATTTGGGAGTAGGTAAGGTTAAAAAGGTAGTAAATGGATATTGATTAAAATTTTGGAGCAAATAAATGCGACTTCCGTGCCTGTAGCCTGCTGCTTTTAAGATACGCATTAATAGAACATACTGGACAATCAGAGTTGAGCTGCATCTGTAACAAGAATTCCATGGGTAGAGTTCCGTAGCCATAGCCACTGCCTTTGTAATTTAGGACCTTGAAGGTCTAGTTGATCCATCAATGACCCTGGCTACATGGCCACAATAATCCGATAATTAGGAATAATCACATAATGGTAATTGGATTTGACATGTTTATATGCACTGAAGACATGGATTACTGGACAATAAACTATGTGTGTTAATGTAATTTCCCATAACACAGTAATTGCCTTTTATCTGATTATCTCTTTTACATAACTACTTTAATAATCAGATAAATCCAGAAATCCAGTTATAAATGGTTTATTACTGTGCATGTAAACATAACCATTTTGCATCTCATACACCCATAAATATTTGGGAGGGCCCCAAAAACTGCTCTAGCCCAGGGGCCCACAACCTCCTTAATCTGGCCCTGACCAGAGGATTTAGTTATGTTATTTTCAACTGTTGTTTATTTAGTGACTTGAGGTGAGACAAGTTTGAACAACCCCTTGAAGAAAAAAAACAAAAATAAGTGAAATCAGCTCATTGAAAAACTAAATTCCACACTTACCATGCTTGTTTGTAGTTCTTCCTCCACAAATGTCTTGATGTTATCAAACCCCTCCTAATATAACAAGACAGTTGTAGATACAGATTACCAATCTTGGGGGAAAAAAAACCCCATCAACATTAATACATTCAGTGTGCCAAATGGCTTCATTTCCACTGGGTTAATGGTCCATGGGAGTCCGAGATCTGCCCTGAAGGAAGACTTCTGTCTATCAGAGATGGGACGTGCATCTCTTTCAGTTTTAGATACAATTGTGCTTTCACTTCCATGTTTCCTACTGTTAGAAAAAAAAAACAGCCAATCATGTCTGTGGAAAGCATGGATACCTAGCTCAAAAATTCCAAAAGCAAAACTGTTGGACTCAAAAGAGTCCAGTGGAGCATTCTTTCATTTCCTTTGGTATAACTAGAGATAATCATCACTAAAGTTCACCAAGTACTTTTCTAAACAAGACAGCAAGTGCAGAAGGTACAAAGATCCCAGAGCCAAGATAAGCTGGCTTGTCTGCGTGTTTGTTCAACGAACGGAACATCAGATAAAGTATTCTAGGAGGAAGAATAAAACAATTTAGTGCTCTGGCAGGCATGGCTGTTATTAGTGGTTATTGATTTCTGTGTGTTGAGCTAAGGGTTATTTGGCAGTAAAAATCCTAAGTTGTATTGACAGAGGCTGAGAGACGGTGAGCGTACAGATTATGTGTATACATGAAAATAACTAACGGTGATGGAGGGTCACAGCAGAATTTAGAAACCAATCTGTAAATGTGCTGAGTGTGGAAAAGTGAATATGAAGGAAAACCGTTCTAACATTATGGCTACAACAGTTTTTTTAAAATGTAAACTGTATTCCAAAAGGACTAGAAATTTAATTCTTTGTAGGTCTATTACCCATTACTACGGCTGTTTAAATTGTCACCTTCATCTAAAAAAGTAGTTCTGAGATAACCACAAGCAATGATAAGATCAGCTTGGGTTGGATATCATCAATTGTTTCCAGAATCGATTCAATTCTGATTCACAACAGCCTAATTCCTCTCAATTCAATTCAACATCCATTCAGTCCAGGATACTGTCATTATAATAACTAATTTCCTTGAATATGAAAGAATTTTTCCAAGACCTAGTACAGTAAATGATACCAGGAACCCTCTGACTTGGTGAACAAAATATAAACATATGAACGTGAGAGTTCAGTTTTGTGTTATAAACCGACTCTGTGCCCTGTGTGTCAAGTGGGCTATAATCTGTGTTGTGTCATTATCTCTGAACATGTAGTCTTAGAGGAACAGGCTATCAGCCTGGTGTGGTGTGCCTGCAGATAATTTTGCTTGACTGGTTTGCTGAAACAAAGCGTACATATGCAAATGTATAATCGGTAACCAAAACAAACCTCTGAACCGCCTTGTGGGACCTCTTGTTCCGAGGTACTCTGTCCCATTGTAACCTTGTTTCTTCATAGGGATGGTCCATCAATGGCCACTGGACACAAAAGACAAAAAATACGTATACCTTAACAGAAAGCTCTGTTTTTCATATTTAACAGCAGTGAAAGACCACAGGGAGACAATAATATTTCTGGTTACTTAAATGTATTGGATTCTCAGCTGGAGGGAAGTGCTGTTGCACAAGAACACAGCATGGTTAAAAAAAAGAGAGAGGAGGATTTGTTGTGAGTCCACAGCATCAACACTCAACTGTCATGTTTTAACGGCCATAAATAAGCTCTCATTCAACATTGCTTTAACAGCACACCACAGAGAAAAAAGGGTCAAATTAATGCAGCCAACAAGGGCACACTGCTGAGAACAGTAGATCAGGCTTTTGTCTCCGTCACACTGACACACAGCAGGCTCTCTCGTCAAGTCCAAATAGTAATCTGTCCAGATGGTGACCCCTTCCTCTCGTTTACCAATACATCCCCCCACCCCCCAAAAAGGACGATCTCCCAACTGTCCTACTAAATTTGCGTCACCTATATGAGGGATTTATGCAGAACATTCAAGGGAAAATTCAAACAGGAAAGACAAGGTGTGCAGGCACAGTTTACACAAAGTGGTTAATAATGTTGAGACTTTTGACAGCACTCAAATTAAGCAACTGTGTTAATTTACTTCTCAGTGTTTGCTGTATTCTTTCAGACCAATGCACATCGTTATATTTTACCTCCACACAGTATTGAGCTTCTGAGCACAGACAATTTCTGAATTCCAGCCAGGTCGTTTGCACACCATCCCATAATCCTCTCTAAAAACTGACACAGGGATCCAAGTGTTGGTTAAAGCAGGAACAAAAGGCTTCAGTCACCATCTATGGGCAAACAAAAATCTAGCATGATAGCCAACTCACTGGTGTCAGCTGGCTACCATTAATGTGAATACTCCAGCTGAAAGGGGATGCCTGAGGAAAAACAAGACGGTAAACAACACAGACTCTATATGTGCTGAGGGCATTAAAGCAGGTTACTGCACTCTGGATCCAAGGCAGGGAGAAAACATTATAACACCCATTTTATTCTATCATAACATCCTCCCATTAAAGGATGCTTGAACAGATTTTAGCATTGATTGACAGGGGTAAAAAGATTTCCATTTAATGCTGCAGTGCATTGACTTGCCTCTGATTTACAGCAACGTTGAAGGAATTAATAAATTATTTTTTGCACCAAAACTAAGTGCTTATTCTTTTTTGTAAATGTGTCAACTACTTGTAATATTTATAATTTTTTCTGCCATTTATTCTAACAACAAATGTGTTTCTCTGGCATTTTAAGGTCCCATGTTGTACAAAATTGTGTTTTGTGGATATTTATGGGGTTTAGCCTGATAAAATATGGCCATTGGGTCACCTTTGACTGGCCAACTCAAAGAAAAACTTTAGCCAATCAGATTATAATATCATTAATATAAATGAGCAGGATGAAAACCGTTTCAGGCAGAGCTTTACCTACAGCTTTTTGAAGTAGCTTCAAAATAACAGAAATGGCTTTTGGACTATAAAGCTATTGCACATCTACACATCCTTGAGGATGTCCAACTGTCAAACTAATCCTTGGAAAATGCACTGTATGGGGCATTTAACATATCATGTTTGCTGAAAAATCATGAAAATACAAAGAATGAACAGAACAGCAAACCTGCCCAATGGTAAACTGAGTGACACCATCTATAATTTGCAGAACATCCAGTATGTGTCAATGTCAGGAAAATGTCAAAATATTTCTGTGGCCTACAACGGAAGTGGCAGCATGGAGAGGCATCAGCTCAGGCTTTTGTCTGATAAACTTCCTGTTTAATGTCTATACCATAAGTAGGGCTGGGCGATAAAATGATAGCGATTATCACAAAATAACTTTTCCTCGATAGAAACATAAAACATGGTTGATAGAACATTGATAGAACTCCTTCGTTCAGTGTTTTGACAGACGACATGAAATGCCAATGAAAACAAGAATACACTGCACCAAACCAACCATGTGGCTGGAAGTCACGTTCGATTGACGGACACAACAGCGTGCATAGGCACGTAGGACCAGCACACAGCCGGGGCTTAGCACACCTGCTAATGTTTGAGCCAGCACAGCCATGTAGGAGTTGGAGTGTGGTTAAAAAGAAAATGACAAAAGAGTAATGAAAAGTCCAGTGACAGCGTTACCAAAGAAGACACCAAAACGGACTCCGCCCAATGCTCAATAGACGAGATTGTTGAAAAGAAGGGACCGAGGAATTCAGTAATGTGGAGATAGTTTGGCTATTTAAAGTCTAACAAGGAGCAGCTTACCGTGCACTGCAAACTGTCAAGCACGTTCCCACAAAATCAGGTAACACTACAAATCTTTTTTTACCATCTGAAACAGTGCCATCCTGTTGAGCACACAGAATGTCAGATTTAAGCGGCTGATTAAAGTAATTGACCCTCGTTACCAACTCTCTGGCTGTAAATATTTCTCCCAGATGACACTTCCCCAGCTGTACACGGAATGTAGAGAAACAGTTGAAAAGCAGCTGCAAAGTGTGCCATACTTCGCTACTACGTCAGATTTGTGGTCAAATCGCACAGCTGAGCCTCACTGCCCACTTCACTGATCAAGATTGGAATTTGAAAAGCAAGTGTCTTCAAACTTTCCTGAAGATCATACAGGCAAAGTCACTGCTTTAGGTCTGACCGAAGCACTTGCATCCTGGAGACTGAATGAAGACAAGTCTGCGTCACGACAGACAGTGGGACAAATAGAGTGAAGGCCACACCACTAAACAAGTGGACACAGTTGCATTTGGGCATGCACTTCACTCAGCTATGGGCAAGTTGATGAGCAGAATACTATAAAATATTCATGTTTTATAATTATTTGAAATACAGTTGTATAATGTTCTACACCAGGGGTGTCAAACTCATTCCATGGAGGGCCAAGACCCTGCAGGTTTTACTTCCACCCAGTCTCTTCAGCAGGTGTTTTCACTGATCAGCAATCAGTAGGAAGAAATTCAGAGAAATCACCTGTTGAAGACACTGGGTGGAGGTAAAACCTGCAGGGTCTTGGCCCTCCATGAAATGAGTTTGACACCTGTGTTCTACACTACATTTGTCAGGTTCAACTTCTGACAGAGAATAAATATTTACAATTAATCCTGTTATAGCTTCAGATCTCACTTAGGAGTAAAAAGAAACCTTTAAGCTTGACAGAAACAGTAATTTGATTCACACTGCAATATATGCCGCGCAATATGAAAAAAATGTATCGTGACTGGAATTTTTCCCCTATCGCCCAGCCCTAACCATAAGAGACTGAGAGATGGTGGCCAAACTGCAGTGTAAATGAAATTCAATCACTGAAGAGCTGAGGATGGAGGGTCATGTTACATGAAGCAAGCCTGTGAGTCATAAAGAGACCACAGAACAGGATGTGGCTGCAAAGGACAAGTCGTCTCATGACCATAATATTGGAAAAGGAAATTTTTACCATTTACACACCATCAAAGCCTATCTCAAACTTTGATCATCTTATTACAATTCAACATCCTGCTGGGACATGCTGAGCCTTGACAATGATGTAACTTATGTAACTTGCAATTAAGTTCACATCCCGCATTACTCATTTGCATTCATTTTACGATATGATGTGCCAGTTATGGGATTTCAAATTTAAGCAGGAAATGATTCTAAAGAGTGATGATATCCGTCAGTATACAGTATGACGTGATAAAGCAAATTAGAAGTACAGCTGTTCCAAATGCCAGTTTTGGAGCTTCACTTATTCAGAGACAGTCCAGAGAGGATCAGAATATTCTGTACAGTCTTTGCTTTCATGGGAATGTGGGAGATAACCGGACCGAACATGGGGAAAACATGCAAAGTCCACACAGACAGGCCCTGCTGGCTGGTGTATCTGAACACATGACATTCTTACTGTGAGGCAGTAGTACTAAATGCTAAACCCCCATCCTGCCCAGACATGTTTAACACTGCTGCAAGAGCAAGAGCGTCTGGCAGTGAACTCAGATTCGATGATGTGCCCATTTGTGTGGAGTCTGCATGTTCTCCCCATGCTACGTGGGTTTTCTCCAGGTGTTATAGGTTCCTCTCACAAGTCAAAGACATGAATGGTGGTGCCTTGCATGGAAGCGACCCCCTGCA
The DNA here is from genome assembly GCA_020510985.1 of Pholidichthys leucotaenia. Taxonomy (NCBI): domain Eukaryota; kingdom Metazoa; phylum Chordata; class Actinopteri; order Cichliformes; family Pholidichthyidae; genus Pholidichthys; species Pholidichthys leucotaenia. Next base: position 118,565,915 of record CM035848.1, on the reverse strand, counting down.
ATTCTAGGTATGATGAACATTCTTGCTAAGAAAAGAATTTCATTCTACTGCAGACTGCTGTGTACAGACTGAATTACAACAATGTTGGCTTTCTTACATACATATTATGAAATGTGTATAGTGCTGCAATAGATTTCTTACCATTCTAGGGAGGCCACTTCCATATCGAGATGATAAAGTTAATTGAAACTTGTTGCTACAACTTTGTGTGTGATAATACCTTGAAGAACAAGCCTGTAGCCCTATTAGGATGAGCGAGTGTACCAAACCTCTAGCCTCCTAGCACTGCCTCCTCCCTCGTCCAGTCCTACTTCCATTGTTCTCTACCAACAATGGAACTAGTGTTGACTCTGCTATCCAGGGTCAGACAATGTCCGTTTTCATTAAGCACAATGCATTACGGGAGTCTAGGCCACGATTTTTAAAAGCTCCCAAGTATAGATTTGCCACAACTGATAAATACTTCAAGACACACTGTAAACTTTAAAGTTGTCATGGATACAGGTGAGGGGACGAGACGATACACCACATCTGTATAATGTTTAAATGGTGAAAGAACAAAACATGCACTTCTCCGAGCACAACTTTATATCAAGTGAGACATAAATCACACATTCAAGTTTCACTTCATACGGCAGTTTTTGGCTTCACATTTTGCAAAAACAGAAATTGATAATAGAACTATGGCAAAGTAGAGAAAATGCAAAGAAAAATGCAATATTATTTTTTGCTATCAATTAATAATTTCTCTTCTTTAAAGCTTCTCTTTCCCCTCAACCCCAAAACTATAATAGACGCCTGACCCACCCTGAACCTGTTTTTTTTCCCCACCATTGCCAAGTGTTTGCTTGTCATACACTTGGGGGACCTCTCTCGAAACGGATAGAGGGTCTTTACAGGGTTTTTGATGTTTATGGTAAAAAAACGTCTTAAGCACAAAGTGAAAGGGTGGGAGGGTGTACAAGGATTCCAACTGTGCAACACAAAGGTAGCAATCACTACTTTGTGGATAGTGATTGCAACCATTACAACAACTTGTAGCATATAGTGAATACCTAATGAGAAAAAAAAGTGATGCCAAACTTAAAATAAGATGCAGTAAATTAACATGTAATCACGTGTCATTTCAGTTTATGAATCTCAGATGAGTAGCATCTGTATTTAGGCTGTTGTTATTGCACACTGTGAAAGTGCTGCGCCAATGAACACTGGGTGCCATTAAAAAAAAAAAAAAAAAAAACACGTTTATCGTTAGGGTCTTTACAAAATAAGCTGACAACAAAACATTCGGGGGACATTTTGCTCGCATCTTTTCTCCTTTGGTGAGGATGACAACCTAGTTCCCTTAGCCCCCCACCCCTCCAAAAAAACAAAAACAGTTACACTGGCTTTGCCCGTTTACACTGTAAACGTGCTGGAAACACCTTAGAAGAACTGCTAACAATTGAGTTTTATGGTCGGCAGAGAGGCTCTTTTCACGTTTGTCGCAGTAGTGCACCGTTAGCTACAGCAAACGCTCGCATGAAGCCTACAGTAGTGATCAGTGGGCGATAACCGATAAACACAAGCGTTTATGATGACCATCATGTGGAGGTTTTCAATTCGATATAATGACGCAAGGACATCAGCCCTCGTTCAGGCATTTATTTGGGGCAGAGGGCACCTGACTCAATTTTAGCTAGCTGTGGATGCGGCTGAAGGCGGTTTGCTGTCGTCACCATCGTAGACATCGGGAAAATAGTTTTGCCACGACTACCATAACGCTACAGTAAAAACAATATTATCTGATCTATACTCCCATTTTGACCTCCACGGGGGTGATAAAAACAGCCTTAACGTTTTCATGAAGTGTCTGTTTTCAAGCCACTTTAACTCCAAAATAAAGCTCTGGGTAAGTTCTACTGTTGCAAATATCGCTAAATTAAAATACGTAACATTTTAATACTGATAAATTCATCAAAATCAGTCTTTACCTGCGTTAACGGAGTCTTGTCAATCTACACACTGGCAAGTGACACACAACGGAAATCGTCTTTCCTCAGTTTCCTGAAGCCCCTCCTGTTTTACTTCGTACAAAAAATTTGACCAATCAACAACGGCGACTCCGTCAGGCTGGACAAATCAAAATGCAGGACTGGCAGGCTAACACCCCCCCCCCCCCATGTCCCGCCCACACATATGTAAATAAAAAGTCGTCTAATCGTAGTGAAAGGGGGGATAAAGAAAAGGCTTCTTCTTTTAGATTTGATTGGTGTTTGGCAAGCAGCTTACAGGTGCATTATCGCCACGTACGTCACTATATCATCATCTCTCTATAAATTCAAGAAATCTCTGTGTGTCTGTCAGTGTGTGTCGCGACCAAAGATCATAGGACCGCCTATGATGTTGCTATGTCTGCATGATGTCCTATAATGTTCCTATGTATAACAACTCATGTGTGAAATGTCCTATGATGTTCCTATGAAAGGCAGGCATCACTCACAATCATAGGACTCGCTATGACATCATCAAAGACCAAACGCAGGCATCACTCACGATCATAGGACTTGCTATGACACAATCAAAGATCAAAGGCAGGCATCACTGAACAAGTGCTGATGTGCTTGCTTATACCCTTGCTTACACCTGTTTTCTGCGGGCATGCAGAAATACTTGCTTATACTTGGTTTCTACAGGTATGCACGGGCATGCACTAGTATATTAAATACCACTCTTTCATAAAGGCAATCCATTTTCACTCTATATATAATTCAAGAAATCTCTGTCACGACCATAGGACTCGCTAAAAGATCACTGGATCGCCTATGATGTTCCTATGATCTCTACATGATGTCAGTAGACACCATAGTATAGAGTGATTCAAGAAAATCTGTGTGTGATCAAAGGCAGGCATCACTCACGATCATAGGACATCAAAGATCAAAGGCAGACATCACTCATGATCATAGGACTTGCTATGACATCATCAAAGACCAAACGCAGGCATCACTCACGATCATAGGACATCAAAGATCAAAGGCAGACATCACTCACGATCATAGGACTTGCTATGACACAATCAAAGATCAAAGGCAGGCATCACTGAACAAGTGCTAATGTGCTTGCTTACACCTGCTTTCTACGGGCATGCAGAAATACTTGCTTATACTTGGTTTCTACGGGCATGCACGGGTATGCACTAGTATATTAAACATTACTCTTTCATAAAGGCAATCCATTTTTACTCTATATATAATTCAAGAAATCTGTCACGACCATAGGACTCGCTAAAAGATCATAGGATCGCCTATGATGTTCCTATGATCTCTACATGATGTCAGTAGACACCATAGTATAGAGTGATTCAAGAAAATCTGTGTGTGATCAAAGGCAGGCATCACTCACGATCATAGGACTTGCTATGACATCAAAGATCAAATGCAGGCATCACTCATAATGTTTAAGCAACGTGACTGGGAGAAGAAGAAGCAGTCAGAGTCACTGTTTGAAGAAGAAAATTGTTCAGAACTCCTTATACAAAAATCTAAAAGAAGAAGATATAAGTGGGATAGAAGGACTACAGCTCCTGACCAGATAGTGATGATATAGAGTGAAGTACGTGGCGGTAGTACACCTTTAAGCTGGTTGCCAACCGCCAATCAAATCTAAAAGGAGAAGAAAATATTAGAGAAACATTTACATTTTTTCCTCTTCTGAAAGAGAAAAAATGTAAAACTTTTAAAATTATCTAAAAAGTGTCGTCTAATTTCGTCCTGAGCTGAACAGTCGCCTGTGTGCATTCGCTGATCGCTGAGAACTGAATCAAGCAGCAAATTTGCCATTCATATATACTTGCAGTCGTTTCACCTAATGTGACATCACAGAATAGAATGTTCTATGTTGCTCTGCTGTTGCTACGGAGACAAGCTTATAATGACATCACATTCTACACACACTAGAATAAACTTTCTACAGGCATGCAGAAATACTTGCTTATACATGGTTTGTACGGGCATGCACTGGTATGCACTAGTTGTAGGAATGACTGATATTACAGTAGCCCGCTAACTGAATGGCCAAACAATATGTTTAATTCATATTCTAAGTATAATTCATGTGATTACATTTACTATCAACTTGTTCTAAAGTGTTTTCCAATGTGTTTTCCAAGATGAAGCCCACCTATTTACATCCATATTTCATCCAAAGGTAGTTAAGAGATAATACAAATAGAAATCAAATTCATATACATTTTAAATGTAAAAATTAACGCTTACAAATGCCTTTACACTGATTAAATCTCGAAGAAAGGCTGACCCCTTGTGGCCACTACCAGAATTTCATCACCCGTCATTATCCCATTTTTTTAAAAAACACATTCTTTTACAACTTCTTTTAAAATGATCAAACAATAAAGTCAGACAATTTTCTTCAGAATACATAAACTTTATTGTGAGACAAGAGTTCAGATACAGAATTACAAATCTGCAATGGGCTTGTGGGGCCAGTAAGGGTATTTAACCTTGTCCAGTTTAGTCTCTGGGAAGGCTTCATTTAGATCCTCGATGGTCATCTGATCAAAGGGGATCATGTTCTGAAATTTAGCAAGCTGAGAACAGACAAGGGAAAACAAATAAAAACAGACGACTTGTATAGCTTTTTGAAGGTGATCATCAAGTTTTACAGCAACTGATTCAATGAGCTGTCTTACCTCTGCTTCATACTGGACAATGCGGGCCTTTGAACTTTCAATGTAAGCTAGCGCACTTTTGTTCTGTAATAGAAAAATGAAGCAATACTCATGAAAATAAAAATCTATATTAAATAGCATGTGTCCATTTGAGCTGTCAAAAATCCCAGTCTTTAACTGAAACTAATTTGAATGCAGCACACTGGTATTTTTTTTGTTTTATACTTGTGTTACTCACAGCTTCAGCTTCCTGAGTGTTGATGTTGCTTGTCTGCGTGTCCACAGGCTCAGGGATCTGCAGGGCTTTTAACTGTGAAGGAAGAACAATACTGTGTCATCACTGTGGTGCAAACCAAAAGTACTGAACAAATGTACTCATCCGGACTACACAATAAAAATCTTAAGCTAAAATTAATTTTACATTTACTCCAACAGTTGTAGTGTTTAAGACCACTCTGTCAGACATCAATTTGTAGCTTCATATTCCACTGAAAATTAGTCCAGCAGCAACTAGATTGCCAAAGAATACCTTCACATGGAAACACTCAGTCTGGCCAACTCTGCCGTTACTTCGAATGAGATAATAATTTCTATCTGTATGTACAGTCTTAAGTTCAGATAAAAATAATTTCAAATATGAGTGAATAGTTAAGATTAGTTAGTGAGGTTTAATATACTAGTCTTAAAAAAATTGTCTTTTTAGGTTTGCTTTGTTTTAAGGGTTGGGATCAGTCTTGGTGCTGCTGAACAATGAAAAAACAACAAACCCGGACAACCTCTTTTGGTGCACAACCCCCAGTCTTTCCTTTCTTCCATCACCTAGCAGCAACAATGAGGTATTGTAGCAATGTGACATACAGTAGTCATCAAATAATTTTCTTCCTCTTAACCTCTTTTAACAAAGGACTCTCCTCCTGTCACCAACAGCGACTGTGCCAGTAGGCTCCCATTTCCTCCATTTCAGCAAACTGACCATGTAGTTATTTTATAAGCAATATCCTACCCCTTTTTTGTCTACATGAAGGCTGATGTACTTGCCTTTTTCCAACATGGAACTCCATTTATATCACAACAAACTGAATTGGTGTTGAAAACCCTTACAAAGTAAAACAAACTTCCCCTTGAGGGACGATAAAGTTTATCTTATCTTAAACCAAAGCTTATAATCATTCCATCTGAATGTTAATTCTATTATGCACTTGTAAATCAAATGTTTAAAAAAATATAGGTTTTCTGTTTTCTTTTAGTGAAATCTGCCATGTAAATTCCAAAGGTGTCATTTTCACATATTTTTTGTGAACATGTGAGTGCTTATCAACCCCACACATTCCCATATCAGTGTTCTCGCCAAACATAATAATGTGATGTGAATATAAACCTGGCATGGAGTCAAAGGAATTAGCGTCTTTTTTTAATAGAAAAAAAAAAAGTTCATACTCATTTCCTTCTAGTTATTGGTTAACTCCTCATCAGATGCATGTCAAAATCAAACTCATCCAAGAAATTGATGAGTTAAAGCTTCTGTAGAAATCTGAAGTCAATCCGATGAGAAATGTACTAGCTATACTGGTGACAACAGAAAATGTCAAACAGATGGATGGGTCAAAACCCACTGCAACTTTGCTGTGTGAGGTATAATAAGTGAGCTCACCTTCTTTTCAAAATCATCAACCATCCCGGCTTTGGCCACTGCAGACCTGTAGTAATTCCAGTCAATGGCAGCAGGTTTCTCTGGGAGGGAGGCTAGCCTGGTGAAAATTAAGAGAAAATTAAGTTTAAGGGTGCTCATTACCAACTTTTTAAACTATTAAACACCTTTAAAGGGTAGTTTGTGAGCAGACTGCAGCAACAAGGTGGCTTAACTGTTATTTGCCTCCAACATGCTAAGTGATTTTTAAGTGAAGGATGAATTTTCTGGGAAGAGGCTGTAACATTTACATTTTACTGCATCGTCTGTGAGCGACACTACCCTGTTCAGAACTGAGCTCACTAATGGCCAAGACCTAAAACCAGGCTTTCACACCAGGGCTAAATAAAACTGATGTTTTTATTTAGTATTTTGATTGAAGCTTGTCAGCAAAGAAACATATGAGGTCAGCAAGCTGCAACTTGGAAAGCAAATAATTTGTCCACAGTTGGTGTGGCCAGATTAAGCTAGACACCCAAATGCGGATTACTGCCATTTAAAAAAAAAAAAAAAAAAAAGAGTGAATATCTCAGGTGGTCATCTTACAAAACATAACGTAATTTTTGTAGGACTTTGAACTGTGTTTCTAATATCATCTACGAGGGGGGGCTGAAAAGTTCGTAGTGGTCAAATTTGACCAAATGTGGTCTATTTTTCAACATGGTCTCCCCTTCGGTCCACACACTTCTTCTATCAGTGTTGTAGAGCTTGGATCCCTGCGATTGAAAAATAAACCACATTTGATCAAATCTGACCACTATGAACTTTTCAGCCCCTCTTCATAGAATATGATTAATCAAGCAGATCATCTGAACAGAAAACTTGCTTCTAAATGAAATGGTCAAGAGAGGAGGAGGATAGGTGCAGTTTGTCCGCTAGGACTAACTTCAACGTGTAGCATGAATTCTGCCATTGGCAGCTTAATAATTTTAAAGCCAATGGTGTTATTACACTGACACTGAGGCATATACACCAAGCACTTAGGATGTACCCACACCTAGGACTTGTGATGTTAGCAAGGTCACACTTTTAACGTGTTATTTGGTGTTTGGTTGTGTTGTGTTGGGTGGATGTGTATTCGGTTCTTATGCTGCTTGCTTATACTGTCTTTGTTTGTTGTTGCTTTACTAGTATTTTTTCTTTTTACTTGTATTTCCTCTTGAAAAGTCCAACTGGGGACAGGAGTTGCAAACTAGCTTAATGCTATATACTCTTTGTGCAGAACATCAGATGTTCTACATGACCACTATGGCTCGCTGCATTGTCCCTGATAAATAAATGAATTCAATAAATAAAATTAAAGGCCCCAGGTGTCATTGATAAAAATATTTCTTAAAAGTTACACTGAGCTCTTTAACAGATGACAAAGTTGTGGCTGGTGAAATGAAAATTCAAGTCAATACAGAAGTCAATATATTTTTAAGTTTTAAGAGACAATGATATACTCACTATCAATGAAAACACAACACTCTAGAAAAGTTTGATATTTTTACTAATTTTTACGGAAATGGTCAATTATCTATCCATCCATCTCAAAGATCAACAAGTGAAAATCTGCGTGTCAACAATTTTCTAAATTGAACAAAACAGAAGCACTCCGACTTTCCAAAATCACAACAAAACATCTGTCTTAAAAACAAAGTTCAATATGAAGTATGGCCTCCATATTTTAAACACGCAGGCCCCCCATCCTCCGGGGCCTGCGTGTGTGTACACAAGCCTATGTGCAGGTGTGCACGAGTGTGGGTGGGTTCGCGTGCATATGTGTGTTATGTGTGGGTGTGGATACGGGTGTGTGCATGTATGTGTGAACATGTGGGTATGTGTGTAAATATGCGACGGTGTGTGTGGGTGTAGGTGGACATGTGTGATATATGTATGTGTGTACATGTGAGGGTGGGCGTATGTGTGTGTGGAGGCAAGTATCTGCGGGTGGATGCGCGGTTGTGGAGGGTGTGTATGTGAGGGGAAGACCTCATTGGGCGGCAGGGGCTTTTTTTTTGGGGGGGGGGGGGGGGGGGCGCTCGTGGCTGGGGGATAGCAGTTCCGTTTCCGCTCTCCCTGGCTGTCCTGCCGTTGTGTCCCAGTTGCCCACATTGCCTCCAGTGTCTGTGGCACCAGGTATGGGTGTGTGTGGGTGTTTGGTGGCGGTCGGGAAGGGGGGGGGGGGGGGGTGTCTGTTGGTGCAGGTTGGTGGCTGTGGCTGTAGGGGTAGCCTACCGCTGGCGATGCCTGTCTGGGGTGGATGGTGGGTGGGCTTGCGGGGGGCGCGCTTTGGGATGTCGCTTGACATGTGGATTGCCATACTATTATATATGTTTCTGTACGTGCATACAGGGTGTGTACAAGATGCGTGAGAGTAAGTGTGAGTGTGGCTGCCCCATCGTGCCTGTGGTGCTGGAGAGCGCTGGGGTGCGACATTGGCGGGTCCTGGGTTGCACGGTCTGGCGCTCCTCACCATGGGATGGTATCTGGGGGCAGTGGGTGGCTTCCAGAGTCAGTTTGGGAGCTGGCTTCTGGTGGGTGGGATGGGCTCTCTCTGGGACTGCCCCCCTCCCAGTCTTACCCCCCACTCCCCAATCCTGGGTGGCTCATACATCTTATTGGATACACTTAGGGTTTTGGGGTGGGGGTGTGCCGTATGGTGTCAGTGAAGAGGATCCCTCTGTGTACTACTGCGCCGTGGGGCCGCCCTCACCTCAACTTTAACTGCATGTAGACACCGAGCGCTTGGTGGGATGGGAGCTCTGCTGTCAACAGTGATGGGTAGCGATGCCCTATCACTATCCCCCCAATTTTAACTGCACTTTGGTAGTTCACACACCTGCACCCAATGACACCATACAAAAAACACTCACCCACCACGATTCATGCATGGGGGGTGGGGGTCTTCTTCCACCCCTGCTGCCCTCCTTCCGTTGGGGGCCTGGGGCCCTTCATGCTGTCATCATCCCAAGGCACTACCGCAAGTGAATAGGTGCGAGCACGGGAATGAGCTAGAGAGTGAGTGAGCAAGTGAGGTTGTGTTGCGTAGTGATGGTGGTGGTGGGTCGGATTTGTGTGGTGCTTTGCATGTCGGGTGGCATCTCTGGGCGCTTGCGGTGGGTCCATTGGCCATTCACTACGGGCGGGCGTTGGTGGCAGTGGGCTGCTTCCGTGGCCGCAGCTACCCAGGGACGGGTTGGCAGGGGTGTGGCTGCTGATCCGTGCCAGCGGCCTCCCCGGCGGCTGCCAGGCACTGCTACACATTTGTGCCCACTGCATCTGCGCCACGGCCGCCAACTGTCAAGGGTGAATAAGTGTGAGTGTGTAAGAGAGAGCACAAGTAAATGTGTGAGTCAGAGCGTGAAAGAGTGTATATATGAGTGAGTGTAAGTGGAAGGAAGCATGTATGAGTGCGAGCGACTATGAAGGGAGGGAATGGGAGCGAGACTGAACAAGTATGGGGGTGGTTGAGAGTGAATGAGTCTGCGCGTGGGAGTGCAAGTGTAAGACTGCGTGAAGGAGAGGGTGAGTGAGTGTGAGTGCGCGTGCTGGTGGGGGGGTTGCTGGACTAAGGGGATGGCGCCTCCTGGTACCTCCTGGCCATGTGAGCTCCCTTGGACTTGGGGGGGGGGGGGGGGGGGGCTAGCACCCCATGGGGCTCCCCACGCCTTTCTGCTGCCTTCCCTGGGCATGGGGGTCTGGGGGCTCCCAAGGCGCAAGTCAGGGGCGCTGGGGTGGGCATGGGCCCACTGTTGGGAGTGGGTGGGTGCCTGGGGTGTGGGGGCAGGCCGGCCTGAGGCCAGTGGCACACCACTCCGGCCTCCCTCGGCCGTCCCTCCTGGGGTGGTTGCATGGCTGTCCTGGGGGTTGCTGGCTTCGGGGCATTTGTGGTCTGTGGGGGCTGGTGGCACTGTCCTGCTTGTTCAGCGTTTCCGGAGGGATTGGGGGGGGGGGGGGTTGCTGTGACCTGCCACCCTCATTGTATGTTTCCTGGCAAACCACTCACACACTCACTTTGAGCGCACTGTGAGAAAATTGCAGCAGCTCCGCTCTCAACTTTATGTGCATGTGCGACAACTGTGTGGAGCTCCCGTCTTCCTAGGCATTCTGTTAAAAAAAAAAAAATGATCATTTTCATAAAGCAGCTGCGGTAACTCCAGTATTTCAACTACAGGGTGTGTGGACTGGGGACTGCAGAGACATTCAGCTTATTTAAACAGGACAGCCTCCATACATGACTCTGCGTGGCTCTTGTCTCCATGATTTTTGGATTTTTTCCGCTTTCCGAAAAATCACATTCAAACAAGCCATGCACTATGCAGTAGGTGTTTCGCTCTTGGAACTCAGTTGTTAGGATCATAAACACTCCGCTCAGAAGGAAATAACACACTTTGTGCCCTTTCAGTGCTCACTGTCAGGGCTGTTTTTAGCCATTTTGTCCAAATGCTTCCACCACTAACTGCCTGCCAGAGTCTGTCTGGAGAGAGAGTGTCCCACACAGTGCTGGTGGTGATGGCACTCAGAGCACTGGGTGCAAACATGCTGTTGGCAATAAAAAAACACTTTGACATTTAACAAGTTATTTAGTAATCAATAGAGGCATGTAAGTGAACGAGATACAGCCACACACACAAAAAAGTGAACACCACGGTTGTTGCAGCTGCTCGTCATCCTCCTCGGTAGCCTTGTCCATAGCGTGGCACTACATACAGCGGTGTGAAAAAGTGTTTGCCCGCTTTCTGATTTCTCATCTTTTTTCTATGCTTGTCACATTTAAATGTTTCAGATCAAACAAATTTAAATATTAGACAAAGATAACAAAAGTAAACACAAAATGCAGTTTTTAAATGGTGTTTATTATTAAGGGTAAAAAAAAAATTCAAACCTACATGGCCCTGTGTGAAAAAGTGATCCCCTTCCCTGTTAAAACATAAATTAACTGTGGTTTATCACATCTTTGGAAAGCTGAGTTCAATTTCTCTAGCCACACCCAGGTCTGATTACTGCCACACCTGTTCTCAATCAAGAAATCACTTAAATAGGACCTGCCTGACAAAGTAAAGTAAATCAAAAGATCCTCAAAAGCTAGACATCATGCTGCCATCCAAAGAAATTCAGGAACAAATGAGGTACAAAGTAACTGAGATCTATCAGTTTGGAAAAGGTTATAAAGCCATTTCTAAAGCTTTGGGACTCCAGCGAACTACAGTGAGAGCCATTATCCACAAATGGCAAAAACATGGAACAGAGGTGAACCTTCCTAGGAGTGGCCGGCAGACCAAAAATACCCCAAGAGTGCAATGACGACTCATCCAAGAGGTCACAGAAGACCCCACAACAACATCCAAAGAACTGCAGGCCTCACTTGCCTCAGTTAAGATCAGCGTTTATGACTCCACCATAAGAAAGAGACTGGGCAAAAACTGGACAAAAACCACTGCTGAGCAAAAAGAATGTAAAGGCTTGTCTCAGTTTTGCCAGAAAACATCTTGATGATCCCCAAGACTTTTGGGAAAATACTCTGTGGACTGACGAGACAAAAGAACTTTTTGGAAGGTGTGTGTCCCATTACATCTGGCGTAAAAGTAACACAGCATTTCAGAAAAAGAACATCATACCAACAGTAAAATATGGTGGTGGTAGAGTGATGGTGTGGGGCTGTTTTGCTGCTTCGGGACCTGGAAGACTTGCTGCGGTAAATGGAACCATGAATTCTGCTGTCTGCCAAAAAGTCCTGAAGGAGAATGTCCGGCCATCTGTTCGTGACCTCAAGCGAAAGTGCACTTGGGTTCTGTAGCAGGACAATGATCCAAAACACACCAGCAAGTCCACCTCTGAATGGCTTAAGAAAAACAAAATGAAGACTTTGGAGTGGCCTAGTCAAAGTCCCAACCCCAATCGGATTAAGATGCTGTGGCATGACATTAAAAAGGCGGTTCATGCTCGAAAACCCTCCAATGTGGCTGAATTACAACAATGCTGCTAAGATGAGTGGGCCAAAATTCCTCCAGTGCTGTAAAAGACTCATTGCCAGTTATCACAAATGCTTGATTGCAGTTGCTGCTGCTAAGGGTGACCCAACCAGTTATCAGGTTTAGGGGGCAATCACTTTTTCACACAGGGACATATAGGTTTGGATTTTTTCCCCCTTAATAATAAACACCATCATTTAAAAACTGTATTTTCTGCTTACTTGTTATCTGTCTAATATTTAAATTTCTTTGATGATGTGAAACATTCAAGTGTGACAAACATACAAACAAATGAGAAATCAGGAAGGGGGCAAACACTTTTTCACACCACTAATTGCGGTTATTGCAACAGCCCTAATCCCACAAGTGTTCAATGGTGGATAAATCCGGAGAATAAGAAGGCCAAGGAAGGACAAAAGTTCTGTTGCTGCAGGTACTCCCTGGTCACTTGGGCAGCATGTGGCTCAGCATTGTCCTGCTGGAACATACACACGTCGTGGCATCATGGAGATGTCACAACATAGTGCTCTGCATTTTTATTCATCTGTATATAGAGAAGATGACCACTCCTTTAAATCACCCATTTTTGACTTCTGAGTACCCAAATCAAACAACAAGCTCAAAAAGATTATAGAGCCAGAGCTCAAAGGCAGTGAGTCATGACAGTGAATACAACCACTGAAAATGAGTTCTAGACATATTTAGAGTCAGACAAACACTATTGCTTAAGCTCAGATAGGATGGACCCAAAAATATTTATACAAAAATTGTGTTGTGCTTTCACTGGCAGCGAGTAAAACTGTAGTAAATCTGCACAAGATTTACTACAGTTATAGCTCTTTGAGCAGATTATTCAACACCACAGTCTTCAGATAATTAGAACTTTTTGATATGTATTGTTAATAAAGTGACATTCTGAAAGGGAGGGGGTTGTATAATGAAATGGAACTCTGTAGCTTCAGAGTTGGATCATTCTGTTTACTGCAGCATTTTAAGCATTGCTCTCACAAAAGGAGGTCAATTATTTCACACAGTTAAACAGTAACATTAACCAGTGCTTTAGAAAAAACATTTCCACACAATGCACTTTTGGTCTTTCATACTTAGCAGCAATGGCATCACTTCGAGTCTTCAAAGCATTGAACATGCCACGCTGGTTGGGTGGAATCCGCTCTGCAAATGCCACCCAGTCAATGGTCTTCAGGGCTGCCCGACGGCCTGCCATCTTGACTGACTGAAAATTGAGATGATTTTTTTTTTTTAATTTATAGTCCAAAGAGATCCTTCATGGAAACATTCAAGTCTCAAGACATAGACACAAGGTGCAAAGTCTTTTGTACAAAACCTTCAACTCCAAAAGGTTTTTGGTATCTGCTAAAGGGTGAAAGTCAAAGGTGTATACCTTCAAGAATGTTTTAAACCCTAGTCGAATGAGCAATCAAAATACATTATCATTTCCATATATGTACATACCTGACTTCACATTTTACAGTTGCAATCATTCTGGTTGACCTCAGTATTTGTACTGAGTAACCTACAGGATGCTCAGACTGCATGTGCAGCAGGAAAACCCGACTGAAGGAATTTGTTTGTTGGTCCAAAGCCTACATTTAATAGGTTTAATGTAGGGCTAGAATAGGTTTTATTATAAGAAAAATAACTTTTGTATTTCAATTGTTTGCCCTTTGTAATTTATGTCCATTTGTAATATGTTAATAATCATAACCCTAACCTTATTTGTTGTCCACCTGGGATCTGGTCAAGTGGACCCCTGACCAAGTGAGCACCCCATGTGGACCCCGGTATCCAATCTATACATGTACAAGTACATTTTCAATCCAGTGATTTACAAACTAATTCATAATTTTCTAAAGCCTCGTTCAGAACATTATAGTCCCACAGACTGTGGATTTTCATCGGGGGGCAGCCAGCCCTGACGAGCAGCAGCGGTGGAGAAGAGAAGTGTTATGAAAGCAGAAACGGAGCCAAAACCTTCTCCGGGTCAGCTTAGTTGTCATCTTCCAGATTACATATTTTTTACACTTCTTGGTGACCGGGAAAAGTCTTTCTAACAACTTTACACAAATTATTGTTGTTGTTCTCCTTCTTCGCGTTTACAAATCACTGGATTGAAAATGTACTTGTACATGTACAGACTGGATTCCGGGGTCCACTTGACCTGTATCCGTCCACCCGACAATCGACAAGCTTTGCAAATTATCTTTGGCTATAAATTATTTGATGTATAGATTTTTTTATGAATGCCCGTTGTCTCTACATCATTTCGAATCAAGTAAGCATTTGCATAAATAACTAGCAGTCTAAAGCACAAATCAGGATTATGCCGACCTGCCATCTTAAGAAACATCAATGGAGTCCAACTGTGAGCAAAGCGGTGCTTTTAGGGTGATAGCAAAGCAAAAGAAACCCAATAAATAGCGTGCGGTAATTACGTTTTTAGCATTTTGTTCAACTGAAATCGCTGCAAAAGCAGCTAAGGTTAGCTAGCACTGTTAGCTTACTAGCCAAGGTCAGAGGATCAAGTCTGAGACGCCGACAGTTTTCTTCGAATTACAAATACACGGTCATTACAGTGCAGCACTTCAATCACTACAATACATAGCTGGGTGAAAAAAAACACTGCTGAAACCGCTTTATTACTCTATATTTCAATACATCAGTTACCCGGTCCTGTGCACTTACCTCGCTGCTGATATCTATAACAGGACGGAGCAGCGGAAGGTCTATTTCTTCACCCGGACATGCAGCAGCAGAGATACGTCACCGCCCCCTGCTGGACGGATGGAGAGTTCACAGTCATCGGCTCTGATGCGTCCCGGAGAAAGCGGCGCAGCTTTCCCTCAGCTGCTGCAGTAGGTGCTCTAAGGCGAGGCGAAATGATGACTAAATATACATTGTATATTATAACACAGGCTAATTATTGTGTACTTGCATTTTACTGAGGGAGAAGACTCTGCATTACTTTTAATGACGGAACAATTTATTATTATTATTATTATTGCTGTGATACTCAATTTAGCATTTTTCAAAAATATAGTTTTAAATTGCTTTTATTGGACCAACTGCTTGCGGTCGGTTTGAAAAAATACAACATTTTCAAAATCATCAATAGGGTTTTCTTATATAGCCTAGTTGAGAAGCTTTATTTTTCCAAGATCATTTTTGCTACTGAATATGTGGTGTCACACACAGATATCATTAATTGGCATCAACTGGACGAAAAGTTGGACACAATTAATATACCTGCAGAATTTAAAACAATAACTTTATTAGACTGCTGCACGTGTGTCTTATTTAGTGAAACACATACAATATAAGGCGTCCTTCACAAAATGTACAGTACAAAATATGCTGGGTTGAATATATATATATATATATATATATATACATGTATATATTGAGAGAGAGAGAGACAGAGGCTCGTCCAAAATCGGACAAATGGAAGCTTGTAACGTTAGTGCCAACACTCAAGCTTACCTGGTTTGTTTTCAACCCGATAGGCTAACTGTGAAAATGACGTAAAAATACAAAGTCACAAATAAATACATGAATAAATCTTGAAAAAAGTGAATCGGTGTCTGTGTTGCATGGTTAAAGCACAGCTTATACCCAGCTATAGTTTTATAAATTAGACAAAGACCTTCTATAAGGGATCAGTCCAAAACTGCTTCAGGTTATAGTTCCAGTAAAATTCAAGTAAAAAAGCGAGTCTAAAGTGCAAGCATATTCGTAACATTGCAGTGCATGCATAAACCCTTGATTTTTGATGCTGCTGAACATAAGGCCTAAAGTAAGAAATGTCCTTATGTGGAATTAAAAAACAAAAACAATCAACTTTCAGGTCTTGTACAACTTTTATTTACTAAAGTCAGTTTTTACAATAACGGCTGTGTACACAGTACAGATACAAACATGATCAATAAATACATTTCCTGCTCCTCAAGCGAGGTAACAGAACTCTGTCAAGACTACACATTTTATTTACATTTACAGCAACATCCCTTAAGAGTATCTAACATCACACCCATAAAGGCCACATTGTGAAAGTGTAGAAAAACTATACTTTTTTTTTTTTCAAGAATGTATATTTATTTTACAAAATATAGAAATTGTGAATACAAACAGTTTGGAGAAAACTGCAGTTTAACTGGAAAGCATGAATACAAAACAGTCAATACTGAAGAATAGAAAACAGTTCAAGTGATGATAAAGAGATCACGGTCTTAAGGCACTGACACAGTTGGGCTGCTTATTGCTTTCCCACCAAACACCCCACGGTCCTTGGACCAGATCAAGAACTTGATCTGGCGGTCCAAGGACCGTCGGATGTTTGGTGGGACGTGTTTCAGACCCGTTTATTGCCTTCAGGTCCGGATACGTTTAAATGACTGTTTTGAAGGAAACACTTCAGGTATGTCTGTTTTAAAACTCCAACACTTATTTACCAATCTGTGAATTCACAGAACTTATCATGAAATAAGGAGAGCAGGTGCGCGCACATAGTCCGACCGTGAACAAAACTGAACTTCTAACCCCACGCTTCCTCTGAGCTTTGGAGTTTGGAAAAAACAAGTTAAACCTCCAACTGACAAGCAGAAGTTTTTTTTTTTCAGGTTTGGGTTAACAGGCGCATCAGTCACACCTGAAAGTACGGCAATCACGATCAGGACGCAAACGCGTGCATCAAGCACGCACGCACACCCACACACACACTGAGAACAGAATACTAGGACAAATAGTACATCCCATAGGTGACGGGTCCACTGAAGAGGCCTGGCACCGGCATACCGGGCCTCGGGAAGGCGCTTGAAGGCCCCCACGCCGGAGAGCTTATGTGCGCTCCGAGGGGGAAAGGCAGCGCGAAGGCAGGCAGGACGGGCTTGGAGGCCAGTTTGAACTTTTCCAGCTCGGCCTCCTGCAGTCTTTTGGCTTTCGCCCTCCTGTTCTGGAACCAGATTTTGACCTGAGTCTCTGTTAGGTTGAGAGAGTTGGAGAACTCGGCTCTCTCTGCGATGGAGAGGTACTGCTTCTGGCGAAACTTGCGCTCCAGCGCCAGCAGCTGGGAGGTAGTGAAGGGCGTGCGAGGTTTCCTGTTGTTTTTGTGCTTCCTTAAGGTGCACGGAGTCGGACTCGAGCTCCCTGTCGCAGAGAAAGGTTAAAAAACAGGTTAGATTTAAGCCCTTAAGATATAAAAGACAGCATGTTTACAACTGAACATGCGTGTCTTCAAAACTGACACAAACACAAATATGACAAATAATAATAAAAAAAAAGGATTTGACATAAATATATTTGCGTTCCAGATTGGCAGCATTTAGTCCTGAAAATATGTATATTAAGTTTATCCAAACTGTGATTGGACTGACTTGCGTATCTTACACAAAATAAATTAGTAAGAAAACAGTGGCACAACTGTAAGAAAAAAAAAATCTGTCAAAGAAGCCATTTTGTGATTTATACGTGTGCGAACAGGCAAAGAAATTTGAGCAAAATTTGATTCTGCGCAAGAAAGATGGCCATAGTGAATTAAAGGTAGCTGGTATAACATGAAACTAATAATTAGTGCCAGGTGATGACAGACAGCAGCGCTCTTTTGTGAGATAACGGCGGAGGACCGGACTTACTGGGGGGTGGAGAAAAGGAGGTCGTCTGGAACCAAGTGCTCTGATCCTTGTCGCAAAACTGTGGACTGTTTTCGCTGGAGCTCCCGGCACCCTGCGGGCTCTCCGCCGCGACTTTTCTCTCTGCGTAAAAAGTCCTGTGAGCGAACTGCGCGCCCTGGCCCACCGCCGGCTTCGGCAGAACCAGGGCTAGATCTGAGGGAGAGTACGGAGTCCGACAGGTGGTCTGCTTGGAAATCAGCGACTCCACGCTGAACGGGAGGCTGCTCCGCTGGCGCTTGCATCCTTTCTCGGCTGTTGTCATGTCTTTGGGCTCCAGCTCCTCGCTCCCCGTGCCGGCGTCATCCTTCTGATGGAGCTCTTTGGCGTCCTGGGACGGCGACCCCTGCGCGGGATTCATCGTGACGCGAGGGGAAGGGGCCACGCACCTCCGTGTGGCCCGTGCGGAGGAGTTGTGTAGCTGAGGTCTGCGATGTCCAGTGCGCGTCTTTGCCCCGTGAGCGACACTCGGTAGCTTTTACGCGCTGGACGTGGTCGTCCGTAAAAGGGCAGGGGCCGCGCCCCTCCTTTCTTCCACCAATCATATCGTCAAGTTGACTTCATGACGTAACCACGTGTGGATCTGATTGGCCTGCTGCCCCCAGAGAGAACATCAAGAGAAAGGAAGGAGACGTTAATCAGACGGACCCCATGCGGAGCAGGGCCATTGATGGCTCTCACAGAGTAGCTTAGACCAATTTTAGCGCAATTAAGCAGTGGGGAGAGCTGTCTTGACCGCGCATATCCATTAGAAGTGCCCTTGCAGCGGTGTTTTCTACTGTAACAGCTGAGCAGGAACTAATGAGCCACATGTCAAAGTAAAACTTTGTCAAAGATGAAAGAGAAGAAACGTTTTTGAGTGAACGTCAGACTCAGTTTACAACCTATTAAATTTCTTTTTACAAGCGTTAAAAGTCGAAATGAGTGAAATCTAAAAAAAAAAAATCTACATCCGATCAAAAAACGCAGCGCATCAAGGATAGAAATTGATTAGATATGAGTGTTGGTCACACAGCATTACGGCAATTTAAGGCCTGTCAAGAGCTCTTCTCTATCACAATGGCCTCAGCTGAGAAGCAACAGGCCTTTTCTCTCTCCAGGTCATACTATTAAATAAGCCAGACAAGTTGTGTTTTGCAAGGCGCCAGACTCGGCGGGATCAAAGAGGAAGATACCTCGGGGAGAAAAAGGCAACGGTTAACTCCACTTAACCAATTGTCCTCCAAATATTTCATAGTCCAGTGGAGCTGGGAGCAAACAGGCACCGACATTAACTGTTTCACGTCTAAACGGAAATCATTTCTAAAATAGCTATGTTATTATAAAATGTGCAAAGATTGAAGGCCTATGCACCCGGAACAACAGCGTGTGTAAGTATGAATTTATTGTGAATTCATTTATTAAATGATTGAGCTATTAAAACAGTGCACATTTTACAAATGCTGTTACGACTTTAATCAGTCCAGTCTGTTCAGGAAATCAATTACCTCATTAACTAACTAAAAGTCTCCACAAATAAACAAAGCAATTTAGAAGGTTTGATAAGCAGCTTTACTGATATAGCTGGTGGAGATTACTTCATATATAACATAGACATATATAACATAGACATATATAACATAGACATATATAACATACACACACACACATAATATGTGTGTGTGTGTGTGTATATATATATATACACACACACACACACACACACACACACACACACACACACACAAAACAAGATTATCATTCTTCCATCTCAAAAATCAGAAGTTTTTTGTCACATTCAGATGCTGAAAAATTGGTCCATGCATTTGTCACAAATAGACTTGATTATTGTAATAGCTTGTTCTCTGGGCTCCCACAAAAAAAGCTATTAAAGGACTGCAGCTTATTCAAAATGCCGCTGCACGTGTTTTAACAAGGTAGAGGAAATGTTCACACATCACCTCCGTCCTAAAATCTCTGCACTGGCTCCCCATATACATGCAAGAATTGATTTTAAAATGTTTGTTTATAAGGCGCTAAATGGCTCTGCTCCCAGTTGCATCAAGTCATTGCTCATTCCTCAGCTACCAAAAAGAAATCTTAGATCTATAGACGGTGGTCATCTTGTGGTCCTCAAGTTCAATCTAAAGCAGGTGAAGCAGCATTCAGCTGTTACGCTCCTAAAAGATGGAATATCCTTCGCAGTCATATTAGAAATACTCCAACACTTACCTCCTTTAAAAGCAATCTAAAAAAAATATTTTTGCTGATGTATTTCACTAAGTCTGGTTTGCTCCACAAACTGTATAATTTGCATGTATTGTCATTACGGAACCTTGTCTTGTGTGTGTGTGTGTGTGTGTGTGTGTGTGTGTGTGTGTGTGTGTGTGTGTGTGTGTGTGTGTGTGTGTGTGCGCGTGCGTGTGTGTGTTGTAAAGGACAGTGAAATGCCCTTTGCATAAAAATGTGCTCTGTAAATAAAATTTCTTTTTCATCTGTCCAGCCAACAACATATCTAATACAACTAGTAAAATACATTGTCATTAAGATATAGACAAAAGTATAATCATAATGATAATATTTATCGGGGTGGGGGTAATATCAGTGCATCATAGTGTCGCGATACTTTGTGGTGCTGATACTGTATCAATTCAGAGACATTAGTATCAGAATACTTTATTAAGAATTATCAATAAATGTTGGATGCTCGGTGGAGCAGTGGTTAGCATTGTGGCAGCACAGCAAGCAGGTCATGGGTCGACCCCACCCCCTGGCCATCAGTGTACTTTCTGTGCGGAGTTTACATGTCCTCCCCGTGTCTGCGTGGGTTTTCCCTTGGGTACTCCGGTTTCCTCTCACAGACCAAAAACATGCACATTGGTCAGTTGGCATCAACAGAGGATTCTAAATTGTCCTTAGATGTGAGAGTGAATGGGTGTCTGCCTCTCTGCAATGGCCCTATACGATGGACTGGCGATCTGTCCAGGGTGTGCACTGCCTCTCACCCAAAGACACTGGGATAGGCTCCAGCGCCCCAGTGACCCGAAAAAGGATTAAGCGGCTGAAGATGGGCAGCGCGGTGGTGGAGTGGTTAGCACTGCGGCAGCACTGCAACTCACCCTTGGCCGGGGGATCCTGGGTTCGATCCCAGCCCCTGACCAACAGTGATCTGTGTGGGGTTTGCATGTTCTCCCCGTGTCTGCATGTGTTTACTCCTGGATTTCTCCAGTTTCCTCTCACATGCCAAAAACAAAAAACAAAAAAAAAACATGCAAGTTAGGTTAATTGGAGACTCTAAAGTGGCCCCAGGTGTGGATGTGTGTGTGAATGGTGAAGGGGTTGGGCACCACATTAGTGGCTGCCTCATCCACTCATGTGGATGCCCTGTAATTTCCCCATTGTGGGACTAATAAAGGAATCTAAATCTAACAAGATGAATGAAGGAATAATAAATGTTGCAAACAGAAACAGAAACAGTTGACTATTGAGTTGATTAGATGGTGCTAAATGCTCAGTGTCTGGTTAGGTCAGCACAGCAAAGGAGGGACTCGTGAGGTCTTGCCGGAGTTGAACAAGACAAAGATTGGGATGGTAAATCGCAATACACAGTATGATATCCCAATACTCAGCATATCGCAAGATCATGATAGTATCACTTCGCGGCTCAAGTATTTGTGATAGTATCATATCATGCACCCTCTGGTGATTCCCACCCCTAATAATAATAATAATAACAATAATACTATATTCAAATTAAGTACAATTACTCTAAACTGAGCTCCTCAGGTTTCTGCATTTGGTTGGCATTTTCCTGTAAAGCACCCATAGAGCTTAAGATAGCGTAAGGAATAGAATAGACTAGAATAGAATAGAGTAGAATAGAACAGAATAGAATAGAATTTTATTACTCTGCACTGGGTAAATTTCAGGCAAAGTAATCAAAGTAAACCTGTTGCACTTTTTTCAGTTCCATAATTATATCTTTGGACTCTACTACATGATTTGCCTTTCCAAATAATTAAGCGATACTACACAAGAGGTCGTACAGTGTCAGTGAACATAGTAACTGCGGGTGTGATACGTCTAATGGAGGGCATTAGACATATCACACCCACAGTTACTATATTCATTGATACTGTACGACCTTGAGTGTAATATTGCTTTTATACAACAGTTCTGCTAGCAAAATTTATTAAATGACAGCAACACTGGACAAAATATCACGATTTGTTTGTTTAACCAGTTATTTTGCGCAGCTGAGAAAAAATTGTCCCTTCTAAATGTAGCCAGTACCTGTTGCCTAACATCTCAATCAGCATGAAGAGGTGTATTGTTTTCTTTTAAACCTGACCATGTTGACAATTTAAAAATTATTCACGATTGTCTGCAATTAAGGACTGGT
Organism: Pholidichthys leucotaenia; assembly: GCA_020510985.1. Classification (NCBI taxonomy): domain Eukaryota; kingdom Metazoa; phylum Chordata; class Actinopteri; order Cichliformes; family Pholidichthyidae; genus Pholidichthys; species Pholidichthys leucotaenia. The sequence goes on along the minus strand of CM035848.1, from coordinate 118,543,540 downwards.
AACTAGTAACTTTTTGCAACTTAATGCTGACAAAACTGAAGTCCTTATTATAGCACCTGATAATCTAATTCCTATGATGGTTAATAGCACTGGTTCATTAAGTGCTAATGTACGGTCTAATCTAAAAAATCTTGGTGTCATTTTTGACCAATCGATGAGTTTTGATCAGCATGTCAAATCTCTGACCCAGAGTTGCTTTTTCCACCTCAGGAATATCTCCAAAATTAGGTCACTGGTTTCCTACAGTTAGAAACTATTATTCATGCCTTTGTTTCGTCACGTTTGGACTACTATAATGCTCTCTTCACATGCCTCAGTAAATCGTCATTACACCGCCTACAGTTAGTCCAGAACTCTGCTGCTGGATTACTGACTAGGTCCAGTAGATTCTGTCATATGACTCCCGTTTTGGCCTCCTTGCATTGGCTTCCTGTAAATTATAGAGTTGAGTTTAAAGTTCTTGTCCTTACTTACAAAGCAATTCATGATGAGGCACTTTCTTATATCAGTGACCTGCTCCATCTATACCATCCCAGCAGGTCTCTCAGGTCTTTTAATCAGAACCTACTGGTAGTCCCTAGCACTAGGCTCAGAACCAAAGGCAATAGAGCCTTTGCTGCTGTTGCTCCCAGACTTTGGAACTCTTTACCATTTGAACTTAGATCTACACCTTCCATTGATGTTTTTAAGAAGCAACTAAAGACCCACCTTTTTAGCCTGACTTTCTATTAACTATGTGTTGATTGTATTTTTATGTCTTTTTTGCTGTTTACTTTGTTCTTTTACTGTTTTAAGTGCCTGTATTTTTATTTGCTTTGTTATTTTATTTTACTATCTTTTTTGTTTCTTAATATGTTAAGCACTTTGTGACTTTGTCTGTTAAAAGTGCTCTATAAATAAACTTATTATTATTATTATTGTCATTTCACACACACGTAAACAAATTGAATATTGTCAAGTGCAAAAGTAAGTGTTTATAAAACATACCGGTCACATGTTGAGTCGGTACCGCAGAATGGTGGTCGATGGCAGTAGCAAGTTAGCATGCTAGCGAGCTGGCTTCGGCACACTTCACTTGCTTTTCTTGGCATTTTCAGATGAAACAAAGAGTCCATCACCACAAAGGTATTGCGGTTTGTTAAAACCAACTCTAGCACTGCTTTTTTTTTTAAACAGATGAGAAATAGCTTAGCGATCTTTATACAAGGGCAGACGTAAATTCAATAAATATTTTTTTCAAAAGGGTGGGACTTCTGGGTCACAGATGTATTTTTTTTTTCAAACAGTGCCTCACTGTGGTAATTAAGGTATCCAACACAGTATTGTAATTTTCAAGTCTGCAGAGTTGACAGTAAATTACTGTTAGTAATTACCAGTTACTAGAACACCTTTGAAGCAGAGTGATGCATATCCAGTAAAATGTTGGAATGCAATTATCAAGGATTACCAGAGTGGTGGCTCAGTTGGTAGAGCATCCGCCCCACACCCGGGAGGCCTGGGTCCAAATCCCAGCCGGGTCATGTCAAAGACCATATAAAAGCAGAACTTCCTGCCGTCCAGCTTGGTGCTCAGCAATAATGGAATGGAGGAGGGAAATTTGTGGCAGCGCCTTGCATGGCAGTGACCCCTCTGATTCTAGATGTGATTAACGTTGTGGATAAGAGAAGCGTAATTTCGTTCTACAGTACATGACTGGCTGTATGGATTGAATGACAATAAAGTTGGCTTTACCTTTTATAGTCCAGTCAAATTGCTTGGTCAGAACTAACTGTTGTATAAATCTTATTAACTTAACACTGGGTCTTGGCGCAGATCGAACAGTTGCTGGATAGGGTTGCTGTCCAGATATGATGCTATTGGGGATATTATTAGTGTTTAGAGACTGCTCAAAACATGATCATACCCTGAATTAATATAAATAGTCACTGCTGTAATACTGCTAACCATCTAAATTCTGCTCTTTCAACATGACAAAGTTAGACATGTCAGCAGCACCCTGTGGTGTCCAGCGCAACACAGGACCATGCTGAAGAGTCAGTCATCAGCACTATCAAATACACATGAAAGTGGATTAGTGAGAGGATGCACCATTAACAGTCAATCCCAGAAACTTAAACCCTCCACAGGGCAGGCACCAAATTCCCTTATTAGCCTCCACTGTGATTGATTGCTTAACTGGATGAAACACTGAGTTATATGATTAGTTTTACTATGCTCAGGAAATGAGAATTTGGATTAATAATTTTACAAAAAATTAACAGAGAACAAACTACTCTTTGATTGACAAAACTCTTTATTGAGATCATTGATGGCTGACCTTTTGAACGGCCTCAGGTGTAACAATTTAGGCATCATCAGGTGAGAGACTCAACTTCTGGTTGATCGTTCAGCTTGAGTAAATCCTGATGTCGAGTCCGCTCCTTCATTTCCTATCTGACAGAAGCAACCCTTTGTGTCCTCACACAGTTGGCCTCTAGTTACCCAGCTGTTTGTGTTTAAATGTGTACCCCTCTCCTATACATCTCATCTCCATACTGTTGTGCAAAAGGGGGGGGGGGTGAGAGTCAGAACTTGGGACGGACTCTTTCATCTGATCCAGGTATGTCCAGAGATAAATCCACATGAGAAGCCCGCTTACCTCTCCCCCCCAATGTTTGGTTCAGTGTATTTAGCTTGGGGCCCCCACTCTTCTACCCCAAAAGACATTTCTGTAACAGCATGCAGGCGAGTGAACTGTGTCAGAAGGTGTTAGTGAGTTTGAAAGCAGATCTGTTCTCCAAGGTCGACTGCAAGCGCAATGGGAAGCACTTCTCCCTCAGCTGGCACCACGAAATGAAAACCTTTTTTCACATGTATATATGCGAAGGGGCCAGTTCCAATACTCTCATGCTTCAGTGAAACAGCTTATCCAGTTCATAAAGTGCAAGGGCTGTAATGGTGGTGCAGAAACTGACAAGTCCGATGCCAGTCTTTCATCAAGAGCATGTGAATTCCCCCATCATAGCAAAACTGCCCGACAAACAAACAGATCATTTATAGGAGCGAGCGAACTGTGGAACCCAATCCCTGTGAGATGTGTCAACAGCAGCACAAAGACCTGCAGCTACAGCCCTCAGCGAGATGGACATTTTGCTGACACGTCACTCTTGCTTCACTGTCACTTTGTCCAAAGTGGTAAAAGAAGCATGATTTTTTTTTAAAGCTGCAAAGAATGATACAGCTTGCATTAAAAAGATGATTTCTGTCTCTGTAACACTTTGATTCAACCACCTTCCTCACATAAGGTAACCAGCACTGTGCTCTCTACTTAGCAGTTTAACCATCATTTATTTGAGTTTCTCTGTGCTCTGGAAAATATCTTTGACCTTTAATTTGACTTAACAAGTTGATCCAGTCCACATCAGACTGGCTTCAGTCCTGCACTTAAATGGTGGTTTGACATTTTCTGCCAAAGCCACTTCCCCTTGTGGCATCTGAACACCCTGTGTTTGAATGCTGGGTAATGAGGGAAATATTCTTGCCGTGCTAAAGTAAAGAAAGCAAATTGCCATCATCATGGCTTCTTTTTTGGACTGTAAAAAAGCAATCAGGGGATGGAGTGTCCTGCCGTGTTATAGCTGCTCTTTTTGACTCAAACCACAGCACAACAGGGATTCTTATTCATCAGTGCTGTTGGAATTTGTGTTTGAACCCCAGTTTCGACTAATGTTTGCTCATATTCTGATGATGGCAACATCTTCAGGACTGCCGTTCCCTCCGGCATCTTCAAAAACAGATGTGTTCTTTGAGAGGGTTCCTCCTGAAGTCTCTTGCCAGCAGAAATTGTTAAGGCAAAAAACCACAAGAGGTGACACCGCAGTTGGCAGTTTCGTCTGGCTTTCTGTCGACCATAGAAATCCACATTCTTGAGGAAAGTCTCGAGACAATGCGAGTGGGTGAGTTACATTGAGCACTGGGGACGAGGAACTTTGTGTGGCTACTCTGTGGCCTCATTCACAAACCAAAGAATGTCGCCACAATCTCAGAGGCTCTTAGCAGCCAATGCTGTGATGCTGTTTATCGGAGGAGGAGAAAATGAAAACCCAAAGCAGCAGTTTCAATTTTCTCTTTTACTGCTGGCTTCACATCACACTGACACCAAAACCAGGAATGACTGAATAAATTACAGGAATTTGGACTATATTATGTGCTCCCATAAAATACAGATAATTAATTTAAATAAATTTTCTCACTTTGTTCAATTTTTTTTTGACTGAAATTATCATTCTTCATTTGTGGCGGAGTGTTCATACATTTCTAGTGAAATACTGTAGCACTGAATGATGGATACATTTGTAGGTTTGTTTGTTGTGTGGAAAAAAATAATCCTAAAAATAATTTTGACAGTGATGAAGACAATGACACAATTAGCAGCTTATGCATAAATAAAAAAAATAATCACATTGTGTTAAAAGTCAGTTACACAACAGTTAGTTCCGACTGAGACATCTGTTTGGATTGACAACAGGGATTCCAGGAGTTACTATATTCCCCCGATAATCGCACTTGGACATTTCACTAAATATGTATCACTCCACTTCAGCTATGTTTTAATATCTTCAAATCATATATATCAGTGGCTTCTTATGTGAGAATTGTAATATTGTGCTGCATACCTTAATTTCCACAGAGAGGCACTGTTTGAAAAGAGATGGTCCTAAAAATCGAGGCCTCTATGACCCGGAAGTCCCGCCCTTGTGAACATCTGTCTATATATTTCACATCTGTTTACAACAAAATAGACAAGCTACAGCTGGATTTATTGTGTTGATTAGTCAACCATAATACCTTTGTGGTGATGGACTTTTCATTTCATATGAAAATGCTAAGAAAAAGTGAGCAAAGACCACAGAAATTATATGGAGATGCACTGAAGCTAACAACAAACTAGCCACTGCTGCGACTCAACATGACCCAAAACATACTCAGCAGGTGGAGTGGTATGTATTTAAACATTGACTTCTGCACTGGACAATATTTATTTTGGCTACGCGAGTGAAATGATAACAGACCCATTCTTTTTTATATTATGCTCATTGAGATGTTTAGCAGCAGTTAACTGGCTACATTCAAAAGGGTTAGTTAATCCCCTTCCACAGCATGTGGGACACCATGTGGTGTATGGGGTGGCGCCTATCTCCGTTTCATTTCAACAGGGTAACTAGTCAATATTTCAAAGGCCAATTGGTCCGAAGGTCCCATTGTTAAAAATGGTAATATGCAGTTCAAACCACCCCTCAAATAAACATGTTTACTATCACCCAACCATCCTCCATGACATCCTTCCTTCCCATTCACCACACCACATATGTGCACACTTTGCATTTACTGTATTCATTTGTATATACTTAACAATATGGTCAATAAAAATTAAAGTGAAGTCTTTTCTTGCTATGTCTGACATAAATAGCATACTTAATGAACTAATGTATCCCTTTGATGGTTAAGACATAAATGCAACCTTAATTTTCACAGAAAAATAGTCGATTAACTTAGGCCTAATTTTCGGACAAATGGACCTTCAGAATAATGATCCCTCCCCTTCAGAAAGGACTGTTATTCTCAGTGGAGCAAAATAACTGGTTAAGCAAACAAAAATCATAATATTTTTGTCCTGTATTGCTATGCATTTAATAAACTGTGCTGTTGTATAAAAGCAGTATCAGACTTGAGGTTTTATGGTATCGTAAACATAACTGTCTCCTGCCTAACACGACAAATCACTGCACTTATATATTCATTGATGCTGTACTCCTTATTGTAATGGTTCCTGTCTGTACTCCGTTTCCCTGCATCTCCCTCTGATCAGGCTCACTCCCTGCAAGCTTGCCCTCCACTTGTTGCTAATTAGAGGAGCCCTTAAATAGGATGCTCTCCCTTCACTCTGCCTGGTCGCGTTAACCTGCAAACAGCCTGTATCCTGTCTGAGCTCAGTACTGTTGATTTATTCTGCTTTTGCCATGCTTCTGATCTTGTGCTTGCCTTTGACCCAGAGACTGCTTGCTGTATTGGATTTGTCTGCCTGCTCTGATCTAGCCTACCATGCTTTGACTCTAGCCTACCTCTGGACTCAGGAAACTGCCTTACAGATTGGATTTTGATATTCTTATAGTTATAGTTTATTGGTTTATTTGTCAGGGACCATGCACAGAAAAAAAGAAACATTAAACACAGGGTAAAGATGCTCTGGACCAGATTATAGCGTTCTCACTAATTCCATCTGTAGTCCCCGAGGCAGGCAAGAATATATTAAAAGAAAAACAGCACACATAGAAAGCAATTCAGGTTGGATTTCAGAATCTGTTGTCCCTGAAACAAGCAGGAAGTAAGTTTAAAAGGTAAAAAGAAAAGAGAACAGCGCACATAAAAACAATTTAAGAGTACAATTTCAAACCCCATTTAAGGGAGAGAGTCAATGCTGGCAGGCGTGATTACTTAAAATCTATTTTTTAGTCTCTGTGGAAAAGTCTCTGGAATTTGTTCTGGTCTTCAGTGCACTGGGGAGTTTGTTCCATTCCATTATAGCTTTGTATGAGAAGGCTGATTGTCCAAAAGCAGTGTTACATAGGGGGATGCAACAATGCCACCTACAGGAAGTCCTTGTTATTTTGGTATTTTGTTCAGAAGTCAGGTACACTAAAGTCTTAAGAGGTGGGGGTACAGAACCATGGATAATTTTTAAAAAACAACTGTATATTTGCATACATTGTGGCACATATGTTGGGTATATATTTTCCACAAATGTATTGCTGTATGTTTATTGTGTACTTCACGTCTCGAGGGACAAAAGGACTGAGTCTGCAGGAGATATCGAGAAGGTGTGAGATTTGGCCTTTGTCTCAGAGAGAAGCCCTGGAGGGATTTCCGGACCATCGAAGGCTAAGAGACAATGGTGGAAGATCAAAAGGGTTACAGTGTGACTGTATGTTTGCTAAGACACCATGTGACTTGAGTTTCGTTGTTCCGGAGTATAAAAGAGCGATGTGATATTGATCTCTCTCTTTTCTTGCTTGGAGATTGTTAGAGTATGTGTTCTGTTAATAAAGCTGAACCTGAGAAATAAACTCAGCCTCATCCTTGAGCACATCCTCTACACTGGTGACCCTAAGACGAATTATGGCCGGTGGCGATTCCCCTGCACTGTACTCATAAGGAGCCAGCCAGGCTAATGCAGCTACCACAGTCCAGCTACCTGATTTCTGGCAGCATAGCCCGCGCTCCTGGTTTAACACAGTCGAGGCACAGTTCCATCTTCGGGGAATTTTGGCAGACGCCACGAAATTCTACCATGTGGTTGTGAAGCTGGACAGCCACACAGCCCAGCGGGTAGAGAGCCTGATTAACCACCCGCCAGACGACGACAAGTATGGCGCATTGAAAGCTGCTCTCATCCGTTGTTTCACCCCCTCGCTGGGAGAGCGAGCAGAGAAGCTCCTGGCGTTGACTGAGGGCGAGGTCGAGAGACCTGCAGACCTGATGGCGAGGATGCTGAGTCTGAGAGACTCCGAAGATGATGGTTTAATCTTCGCCCACCTTTTCCTCAGAACACTACAGTCAGCGGTGAGAGTTATCCTGGCCAATTCACAGCTGCTGGCCCACCGAGACTACCACGAGCTGGGCCAGGAGGCGCAGCGACTCGTCGACGCCCATAGGCAACACACGGCCATGACCGCAGCAGCGGAGCTGAGCGCAACATCTGGAGATGGCAGGGGGCCAGAGGCTGCAGCACCAGACTCACTGACAACAGCAGCGGCGGAGGCCAGGAGACGCAGAGCGGACGACGTCCTTTGCTTTTACCATCGCCGTTTCACCGAGAGGGCACGCAAGTGCATTCCACCGTGCCAGTTCAAGCGTTCGGGAAACGCCAAGACCGGGAGTCGGTAGCAGCTGCGACTCTCGGTGAAAAGAGCAAGCTGCTCTACCTGACGGACGCGCGATCTGGGAGGCACTTCCTTGTGGACACAGGCTCCCAGCTGAGTTTCATCACACCTTCCTACGCTGACCGGCTGGCGCCTTCCAGTGGTCCCGTGGTGTCGGCAGCGAACGGCTCGGCGATTAAGACCTTCGGGGAGAAGACTCTGCTTCTGTCTCTACACGGCCGAACATTCGAGTGGACTTTCGTCATAGCGGCAGTCAATTTCAACATGTTAGGTGCTGATTTTTTGTGCTCACATGGTTTATTGGTTGATCTTGCTAATAGACGTCTGGTTAATGCACTGTCTTTTCACTCTATTCCCTGCACAGCCCGGGTGGCCCCGCCGACTGCACAGGCCAACGTCACAGCTGCGGGTGGTAAGTTCCACGCACTACTCACTCAGTTCCCAGCACTCACAGTCCCAACGTTTTCGGCGACAGTGGCTAAACATGGGGTGGAACATTTTATCACTACCACCGGCCACCCGTTTTTACAAAAGCTCAGCGCTTGGACTCAGCTAAACTGGCCATAGCGCGCGAGGAATTCGCCATCTTGGAAAAACTGGGCATCATTAGAAGTTCTAAAAGCCCCTGGGCTTCACCGCTACACATGGTCCCGAAGGCTGATGGTTCATGGCGACCTTGCGGTGATTTCCACAGGTTGAATAACGCCTCAGCACACGACCGCTACCCGATTCCGCACATCCAAGATTTTTCGGTTCATTTGGCGGGGGCGCACATTTTTTCTAAAATAGACTTGGTGCGTGGTTACCATCAGGTCCCAGTGCGCTCTCAGGATATACCCAGAACAGTGGTAATAACTCCTTTTGGGCTTTTTGAGTTTTTGCGCATGCCTTTTGGACTCAAGGGTGCCGCGCAGACGTTCCAGGGTATGATGGACGCGGTTCTACGCGACCTCCCTTTCGTGTTCGTCTACTTGGATGACATTTTGGTAGCCAGCACGTCCAAAGACGAACACGAAAGCCACCTCACAGAGGTTTTTCGGAGGCTGGCAGAGCACGGGTTAATAATTAACCCAGCGAAGTGCCAGTTTGGGGTGGTGCAAATTGATTTTTTGGGGCATCGCGTTTCACCAGAAGGGGCGGTCCCTCTGCCCGATAAAGTACGCGCAATAACAGATTTTCTCCGACCTCAAACGGTCAAAGCGTTACAGGAGTTTTTGGGAATGGTTAATTTTTATAACCGTTTCCTCCCAAGCGCAGCGCAGCTCATGCAACCATTGTATGCTGCACTAAAGAAGCAAACACCCACAAATAAAATCGAATGGTCTCCGGAGCGGGAGCGCGCATCCTCCCAAGTCAAATCAGCCCTGGCAAACGCGGTTTTGTTGGCACACCCAGTCCCAACGGTCCGCATGGCGCTCACCACTGACGCTTCCGATTTAGCGGTGGGGGCGGTCGTTGAACAGTTTGTTGCAGGGACCTGGCAGCCGCTCGTGTTTTTCAGCAAAACCTTGCACGATAACGAGCGAAAATACAGCACGTTCGACAGGGAGCTGTTGGCCCTCCGCCATATCCAGTTCTGGCTGGAAGGGCGCCGTTTTGCCGCGTTTGTGGACCACAAGCCGCTAACGTTTGCGATGGCCAAGATTTCTGAACCTTGGTCGGGCCGGCAGCAAAGACAGCTGGCCGCGATATCGGAGTTCACCACCGATATCCACCATGTTGCAGGTAAACATAATGTAGTGGCAGACTGTCTCTCGTGTGCTGTAACGGCGCCAGGCCCCATGGGGGCAGACTCGGCAGCCGTGGCCGCGGGCCAGGGTAGCGGCGCGGAAGCGCACGCAGCCCCGGTCTGCGTACGTTTAGATTATGCAGCCATGGCCGCGGAGCAGGTTAGTGATGCGGATGTGCGCACGCTCGTCTGGACCAACAGGGTTAAGGCTGGAGCACAGGGTGCAGCAAGTCGGTGTGCCCCCCCTAATCTGCGATGTCTCCACGGGACGGCTGCGCCCCGTGGTACCAGCTGTGTGGCGCCGCCGCGTTTTTGACTCGGTCCATTCCCTGGCGCACCTGGGGGTGCACGCATCGATCAAGATGGTGGGGGAGAAATTTGTTTGGCCGGGGTTGCGCAAACAGGTCAAGGAATGGGCAGCAGCCTGCGTAGCGTGTCAGCGAACCAAAATACACAAGCACACTAGAGCTCCTTTGGAGCCTTTTCACATCCCGGCTAAGCGTTTTGATCATGTGCATGTCGACTTGGTGGGCCCCCTTCCGTTGTCACAGGGGCACACACACCTTTTGACGATGGTGGATCGCACCACGCGTTGGCCAGAAGCGGTTCCTCTCGCATCAACCACAGCGGAGGAAGTTTCACGCGCATTTTTAACATCTTGGGTTGCGCGTTTTGGAGTCCCGTCGGACATAACGTCCGACAGGGGTCCTCAATATGTCTCTGAACTCTGGTCATCGATGGCCCGCAGCCTAGGGGTGAAGATCCACCGCACTACCGCGTATAACCCCCAGGCTAACGGTTTATGCGAACGTTTTCATAGGTCATTGAAAGCAGCCCTCAGAGCGTCGCTTACGGATACAAATTGGGTTGACAAACTTCCATGGGTTTTATTGGGGTTGCGTTCTGCACCTAAGGAGGATTTGCACGCCTCCCCAGCTGAGTTAGTTTTTGCACAACCTCTCCGTTTACCCGGTGAATTTCTCCCTGACAATCCTGCGCCAAATTGCCCCCCCGCTCAGCTGTTGCAGAGCGACACAGGACCAAACACGCTTCCTGGCCCCGTTCATCACAGTTTCCCACGCGTTTTTGTGCCGAAGGCTTTAAAAAATGCGGAGTTTGTTTTTGTTAGACATGATGCTCATCGCCCAAATTTGCGGCCACCTTATGATAGACCTTTCAGAGTGCTGGAAACAGGAGAGAAGCATTTTTTGCTAGATTTGGGAGACAGGAAGGAGTTGATTTGCATAAACAGACTCAAACCTGCTTTTGTTTTGGCGGATGAACAAGTGCAGTTGGCGAGAGCCCCCCGTCGCGGCAGACCTCCGAGAAGGCATTCTCCAGAACCCCCACAGAGATTGGCTAACAGTTCTAATCCACAGGTGCAGGAAGTCACTGCAGAAGCAGCAAGGCCGGCTTACAGCAGATACGGCAGGAGGTTTAGACCTAGGCAACTGGTGGATTGATATTTGTTATGTAGTAATATTTTTATGTCATGCATCTCTGATTATGTTTGTCCCATATTAGACGTTTGGGGGGGGGGGTCATGTGGCACATATGTTGGGTACATATTTTCCACAAATGTATTGCTGTATGTTTATTGTGTGCTTCACGTCTCGAGGGACAAAAGGACTGAGTCTGCAGGAGATATCGAGAAGGTGTGAGATTTGGCATTTGTCTCAGAGAGAAGCCCTGGAGGGATTTCCGGACCATCGAAGGCTAAGAGACAATGGTGGAAGATCAAAAGGGTTACAGTGTGACTGTATGTTTGCTAAGACACCATATGACTTGAGTTTCGTTGTTCCGGAGTATAAAAGAGCGATGTAATATTGATCTCTCTCTTTTCTTGCTTGGAGATTGTTAGAGTATGTGTTCTGTTAATAAAGCTGAACCTGAGAAATAAACTCAGCCTCATCCTTGAGCACATCCTCTACAACATGATCATATTTTCAAAGCTTAACATCTTGTGTTTGACAAGTATACCACAATGGTGATACTGTTGTATCTTCTTATCCAGAATTTTGATGGCTTGTTTGTATAGGGATTCCAAGGGTTTCAGAGTCGTACTATTGGCTTGTGACCAGTATGAGATGCAATAGGAGAAATGTGTCAAAATCATGGCATTCAGAAAGGTTTTTGATCCTTTTAGAGTCTGATGCATCGAAAGTTTGCAAGGTTATATTTCAGAGTGTGGCTCATCTGTTTTATGCAGGGTTTCCTCTGGTAGCATTTCTATGTGGCGGGCTGCCACCCTTGAAGTTATGCTGCCATGCTAAGAGGAAACTTAAAACCCTCTAACTGTGTATGTCGCCAGACTGCGACATAACCCCTAGTGGTCAACAGTAGTAAAGACTTTTTTCAAGAAAATATTCAAATCAGATGTCACAACTTTCCAAGGCTATAACTTGAAAGTGGTAAGAGATAATGGCTTACTGTCAATTAGAAAGATGTAAAATATGATCCAAAGTTTCAGATAGGAGTAAATTTACACATCTAATTTGCATACAAACAAACAAAGACATTTGTCACTTACCGCTGGCAAGATGGTGTCCTTTTGCGGCATTCTGGTCGCTATTTTGTCCTCTCCCAGTCATTTTAGCTTTCTCTCCTACATCCACAATCTATTATTGATTATTCTACCTTAATTTCACTTTTATTCTGCAGCAATTTCTCTTATATGACGAGATACAACTACCGATTGCTCTACAGTCACATGGCAATCCAGGTGCCAGCAGGTGAAATCAATGAGCTTCACGCTCCCTGTGTTATAAGAACATGTAAACATCTACCTTCATAAGCTAAATAATCTCTTTTTAGAATCATAGTTGGCAAATTCGGGACCAAATCCTCCGAATTTGCTTGTTCGTCTGCGATTGTGTATGTTGTGGAAATGTGAAAGGACGAGGCAGAGTTTATCTCACGAATCAGGTTTATTTACATTCTCCAACATCAGCAATACAGAAAGAGGAAGAAACCCAGACCTTCATCCCTTTTTTATACCCCAGGAGCTTCAAAGCTCCAGTCACAATGCATTTAATCCCAAGTAACAATGCATCCCTTTCAGATCTTATCACCCCCACCCAAAGTCACTGGCAGCCAGGAAATCCCCCACGGCCATCTCTTTGCATACCAAAGACCACATTTCACATCCTCCTGTTATCTCCGAGGAGGCTCAGTCCTTTGTTCATCTGAGACGTGGAGCATACAGTAAGCATACAGTGATATACGTATGAAGCATAAGGTGATATACATTTGTGCATATGAAACCCACATATGTGTCCCACAATGTAAGCAACAATGGGTGCTGTCCATTTTGTTTTGTAATCTCAAAGACGAAGAAGAAGAACAAGGATTTCTTCCTCTTTGGTGTATTACATGTCATTCATGAGTCCTCCAACGCGTGCCTGCCACCTTGTGAACTGGCATGATCAGTACAAATCCTCAGTCCAGCTGGGGAGTGTTTGGCACGTTATTATCAGTTGATAGGTGCAGCACCGCGCTCTGCCACTAGGGGTTGACGAAATCACACAGCTTAAGGGTTAAGAAAAAATAAATTAAGGAATGACGGGCTGCAAGCACGCACACGAACAATGCGTGTGACAGTCATTTGCACGTCAGAGTTTGGAAGCGCGCCACCAGTATAAACTGTTCCTGTCGGCAGGTAGAGTGTCTCTCTAGCATTGCAGTCCGAGAGAAGAATGAGCTAATTAAAATACCTGAAATGCGGAAAAAAGCAGAAGAGGTATGTAAGCAGTGGAGGCATTTATTGTGGTTTTATCCTGCTGGTAATGGGAACAATAATGAAGAGTTGATGAGCAAACAGGTGTGGTTAGGCTTCATATGCAGGGAAAGGCAAGAGTGACTGAATTGCTGAGGATTTACTTCACCAGCCACTACAATATTAACTAATTTATGTTCATTATTACGTACCTGGCAAGTTAAGATGACCAAAATTCATGAAGTCAATGACTTTAACGCATCAGCAGCCTTCAGACAAACTAAACGTGCCAACATTTGGATTTCAAAATAAAGGAGGTTTTTCCTGCTGTCTGGGTGGTGAGGAGAGTTCTAAAAAACTATAAATATATAGAAATATTATAACAGAAATAAGGGAATCTTTGGTAACTTAAGTTAATTTGTTTCATTAAATAGAATTTTATTAACATTCATTTCATTCTGCTTAATCCTTTTTGGGTCGCGGGGGGGGGGGGGGGGGGGGGGGGCTGGAGCCTACCCTAGCATCTTTGGACGAGAGGCAAGACATACCCTGGACAGATCGCCAGTCCATCGCAGGGCCAACACAGAGACACACAACCATTCACCCTCACAGTCACACCTAAGGACAATTTAGAATCCCCCAGTTTGATGCCAATTAACCTAACTTGCATGTTTTTGGGATGTGGAAGGAAACCAGAGAAATCCAGGAGTAAACCCACGCAGACACGGGGAGAACATGCAAACTCCACACAGATCACTGTTGGTCGGGGGCTGGGATCGAACCCAGGATCCCCCGGCCAAGAGAGAGTTGATGTGCTGCCGCAGTGCTAACCACTCCGCCACCGTGCCGCCCATTTTATTAACATTTTTCTTTGAAGTCAGAGTTAATTTATTGTTCTGTTCTGGCTCTGCAAAATTATGGTCAAAAGTGTAAATTGTATAAGGAAAAAAGTCAAAATTTTACCACAATCTGTTTCAAGTTTATTTTTTTTTAAAAATGATAATTTTATTTAAAAAAATAGACAAAAATTAGCTCTAAAATAATCCACATTTATAATAAAGTCTCAAATACACAAGAAAAGTCATAATTTTGAAGAAAATTTCATAAAAAGAAAATTTCATAATTTTTAATAAGAGGAAATTACAAATGAGGAAAATGGTTGCAAATTTAGATATAGTTTTCTACTTTTCTCTGTAAATCTAAGAAAATTGTTATAAATTTTGAAGAAAAACCTCAAACCTTCAAGACTGAAATCATTACTCAAGTTTTTAAGTGGGTGCTCTTTGTATTCTTATCTCAACTAGAAATTTTTGGTTGTCTGCTTTTAATTATTAATTTCAAAGCACTGCTTATACGCTATATAAGTGCAGGTTAGTTAGTTATACATGAGTAGAATTTCTGGCTACTATACCCACCTTGATCATATGAGTAAATAACTATTATGAATGTTTTTTTTCGCTTCTCTTTCCTACTCTTTTTCAATGGAAAAAAGAAACACTAGAAAAAAAAAATACATACAAAAATACACATTTCTGTCATTTATGTAAACCATGACAAAAAAAATCCTGCAGGACAAAACATGACACTTAATATTTTCTAACCTGTTTGTATACAACATTCTGCAATTTCCCAGTTTGGGATCAATAAAGTACATCTATCTATCCATCTATCTATCCCACCATAGACAGAGAGAGAGAAAACCTGAATTTGACAGGGCTCAGAGAGGGAAAGATGAGACAGACAAGATGAGCCAAGGAGAGGAAAGTGTCCAGGCAGAGGGTCGAGGAGAGGTGGCAGCAGAGGGAAGAGAGAAGGATGACGCCAGTAAAAAGTCCAAACACAGGATGTCTGGGTGGGACCCCAACTGGCCCAATATTCCAACATTCAAGCCTCGGTTGTACAATACTTCATATGCTAAGTTTCATATGCAAAGTTACTGTGCAAAATAATAAAAAAAGTATAAAATTAACATATTCCAGTTACAATAGTGTCATGTGTTTTCTGCCCCCCCCCCCCCGGAAAAATATGTTGCCATCCTGCCAAGGTCTTGATAAGCCAGAGGAAACATTGTCATGTGCTTTTTAAAGCTGAGCATGGGATCTAATGTGACACCCAAATATTTAAACTCTGTCACATTTTCTATATTTGCTCCATTTACAGTTATACTCAGATAGTGTGTATGATTTTGTTTGTTGGTAAAATACATGGCAGCTGTTTTCCCTATGTTCAGAGTGAGGCATGATTGATTAACCCATTTTGATACTTTCTCCACTGCAATCATTATGTCTCGGTGAAATGGAGAGGCATATGGTAATCGCTCAATGCGTCTGTGTGTGTGTGGTTGGTTGGTTGGTTGTATCTATCCGCCTGTCTCTTTCAGCTTGCCCGGTCAAAATTAAGCGGAACTAAAGGCTTGTATCATTGTATCACCATATTTTCTTGACTTTTAATTTGCCAGAATTTCAACATAACACTTTTTTTCAAAATAAACACAAAAATAACTCACCTCTACTGTCAATGCAGCTGAAACATCATTGTAATACCTATGCTGACCCAGTAGAGGTGGCAGCGCACCATTATTACAGCCCCACTGAGCACTTCCTGTCAACAATCAATCTCGTGCTGAAGTTTTAAAATAGTTGTTTCTGTAAACTAAACACATATTCAGAAACTACATTTATGAGTGAGTTTGTTTATTTGAATGGGACATTACATACTGATGAACATTAATACAAATGTAAGTATGCCAGTTTTCAACACATTTTTTTCAACACATTGTTTCTTTTCAGACATGTTTTGCTGTTTACTTTTGAAGATAAAGGACAACATATAGTCTTCCTGTTAAAAACTACAATTCCCATATTGTTCAAGTGGAACACGCCAATCACAGCAGAGCTTCCTCTGAAGTCAAAGAAACTGGCAAACAACATCAGAGCAGGAGAAAAGAAAACATTTTACAAGTAAATTTAGCTCTTAAATTATGCAGCATTTTCACTGTTAATATTGTGACGTATGCGGGATTCACACAAAGAAGAGGAGCAAGATGGGTGTGACGAACAGGCTTTATTTTACACACCCCCAACCCCAACTACTTCTGAGCACAGACAGGAGGGGAGGTCATTCACCCAGACCTAAGTTTCAATCATGGTTACACACACATGATACATCTTGCCCTAATCCTGCTAAACACTGCTGGGTCATTATAATGCAGTTATAATGACACAGCAGTATAATAACTCAGTAATAACACATTTAATACACACACAGTAACGTTGTCAACTGGCAAAGCATGCTGGGAAATCCCTGCCGCCCTCAACATGGCCCCGACATTACACTGCCCTCCCCTGGACTGGTTTCTGTCCCCAGAAAATTCAAAGTCCACTTTCAGAAATCCAACGCGAGTCAGCCCGGTGCCGGGGCGGCACGCATGGGCCATCCAGTGTCCATCTGAGTCTCGGTCAGAGTATCTGGTTGGGGTAGGGTTCCGGTTTGGCCACCAGCGGGCGGATGGACACATCTGACAGCCTCTGTAGGACCACGCACAGTCCCTTTCCTGGCAGCGGGAGTCCCATGCCCACTCCGACCGACTCCCACCGCTGCCAGGTCTCCCAGGCGGCCGCTGGCCCGCGTCCATGCATCCAGCCCTTGTCGCGCCTGGAAAATGGCCAGATCTTCGTCCTGCTCGCTCCGCTGCTGCGCTCCGCTGCTGCGCTCCACTGCTGCGCTCCGCTGCTGCACGTCGCTGCTGCGCGTCGCTGCTGCGCGTCGCTGCTGCGCGTCGCTGCTGCGCGTCGCTGCTGCGCGTCGCTGCTGCGCGTCGCTGCTGTGCCGAGGGCCTCCGTGACGTCACCGAAAGGGGAAGCATCTGCGGGTGGCGGTAGGACTACGCACAGTTCCTCCCCTGGCAGCGGGAGTCACGACTCCCACGGCTGCCAGGACCTCCCAGGCGGCCGCTGGCTCGCGTCCAGGCGTCCAGCCCCTGCCGAGCCGGGGAAAAGACTGGATCTGTCCTACTCACTCCGCTGCTGCTGCGCTCCAAAGGCCTCTGTGACGTCACTGCCGGGGGAAGCATCTGCAGGAGGCGGCCTTTCCCTGTCCATGCCACCTTGCTCTAATTTAACGTCGGCGAGGGGCCAGTTTGTCGTGCGCTGCGTGCAGGGCAGTACCGTGTGATGTACCCTGGCTCTGTGCAGTGGAAGCCCCCCTTCCTCGCGTCGCCACGGCTGTCTCCTCCTTGCACGCGCTGCCGTGGTCTGCCGTAGCTCCTCCTCCCACTCGCTCTCAGCACGGCGGTTTCCTCCGATGCCCAGTCGTTCAGCGCGGCAGCCAACTCGACCTGGGCCAGGTGGTCATCCAACAGGTTCTCGCCATTGTAGCGGGGAATCTTAGCCCGCTGCCGGATGGATGAGACGGTCACCTCCCGGTCGATCGCCGCTCCTAATCGCTCTGGAATCGCCAGCCCGTCCTGCCCTGAAAAGGGCGGGAAACGGGGCTGGTTTGCTCTGCTCGGCCCGCTCCGCCTTGAAAAAGGCAGAGCAGTCCCGTCAGGTCCGCTGCTCCGTCCATCGCGGCGAGCCACTCCGGGGGCCGGCATCTCAGCTCTACGCACCGTTCCCAGCCGAGCGATGAACCGCCCCGGGCGCTGGACCTCCGCCTGGATCCTCATCTTGCTCCATCCCACTTCTGACACCAGTGTGACATATGCGGGATTCACACAAAGAAGAGGAGCAAGATGGTTGTGATGAACAGGCTTTATTTTACACACCCCCAACCCCAACTACTTCTGAGCACAGACAGGAGGGGAGGTCATTCTCCCAGACCTCCGTTTCAATCATGGTTACACACACATGACACATCTTGCCCTAATCCTGCTAAACACTGCTGGGTCATTATAACGCAGTTATAATGACACAGCAGTATAATAACTCAGTAATAACACATTTAATACACACACAGTAACGTTGTCAACTGGCAAAGCATGCTGGGAAATCCCTGCCCCCCTCAACATGGCCCCGACGTTGCAATACATTAACACTTCCTAACACGGCAATATTTGATTCTTAAAGCTTGTGTTTTGTCACATTATTTTTTCCAATGTGCTCCGCTACTGGTGGCTCTGTGGTTACAAGATTCATATGTTAATAACTTATTAATGATAAATTGGTTTCTCAAAAGTTCAGACAATTTTTTCAACTCTTAATACTAATGTCAGTAATATAAAAATACCACGGTGTGACATCGGTGAATCATTTCCTTTAACCTCTTGCACTCCGGGATACCGCGGGCGGTCACGTCTCTGCATCCTAACGCGCCCTAGTGCACCCTAGGACGCACACTGTGCGTCCTACGGCGCACTGAAAAAAAAAAGCTGCATTTCCGTTCTTCGACTACAGACACAGCCACAAACAGAAAGCCAAAGGAGTGCTTTGATTGGTTTAGATTTGATTGACCTCTCATTCAACTAATAAGAGCCTTGAATTGGGTTTCTGAAACCTTGAAGAACCAATGACTGAAAACCTAGTAAGAAGGACCCGCCTACCAACGGCTGCGAATACAGCGAGCCAATTGAAGCAGAGAAGTTCGAAAGCGTGTGTCCCGTGCGTAAAATCTGTTTTGTGTAAGCCGCTGGGTGACACACACGCGTTCGCCAGTCTTTTTTTCTTACTACTGTTCTTATTTGTTTTGAAAAATCGTTCGCCAAAACCGCAATCATGGAAGCGCAAAACCGCAATAATGGAATCATGGTTTGACTGGGTCGCGTGACCAGAACCACGAGTCGTAACAAGCGGACCAGCGTCATGTTCGTCTGACAACGAGGAAGAGATGTTCGCCAGCGACACTGCTGTAGTGGACAGGTAAGTGTTATAAGCTAAATTATTCTTTATCCCTGAAAATTGTAATCAAAATGACTTTTGACCGATCGGTAAATTACAACTGTGCATCATCGCCACATGACGTAACGGTCCGTGCGCCGCGTCCGGACCGTGAACGCCCCCCTCCCCCCCGCTACTCTTCTGTAGTGGATTGCAGATATATTGCAGATATTTTAGTACAACTGTGCGTAGTAGACCGCGGTGCACCGTCCCCACTGTCCGTCATGTAGTGATGGACGATGTCCGTCCTCTGTAGCAGGGTGGGTGGGTGGGAGTTGTTATCCTGTACATTACAGATATTTTAGTATAATTTTTAGTGCACTGTAGGTTATTTTTTCTTGTAAAAAAAAAGCCACACATTTTTTACGTGGCATGCTTCTTTGTGTGTGGGGGCTTGTTTGTTCATTCATTCATTCATGAATGAATAAGCAACCCCCCCCACACACACACACACAGACACACAGCCCTGAGTGTCACCTTTCATTAGAGCCCAAGATCAAGCTTCTATATTGAATCATTCAAAAGTTACAGACGTTTTTCCAAACTGTGCCATTTGGCACAGTTCAAAAACACCTGGGAACAACCTGACAAAAAAGTTGTGTAATATATTCATTTTTTGTGGTATTGTTACAAAATTTTGACCTCAGCTGGATAACACTTGGTTCTACATTTCTGTTGCATTTTCCAGCCCGGATCTGACAGCTGTGTGTTATTTGCAAGCATTTGTATCCAAAAAAACACCCAGGCCAAATTTATTTTCTTCAAGTTCACTTTGTTTAGATGACTGTTACTCAGTGGCCGGAGCACTTAGAGAGATTATGACTGTTTTGCCAAAAAAATTCAAAGGGGTTTCTTTTAAATGAGACCAACCCCATGAAGATGCTGCAAAGGGTTGAAGAACAGCTTTTGATTTACTTTGGGTAGGTTATTTTTAGGAGTTTTTAGGGAAATTGACCAGAGTGCAAGGGGGTTAAAACAACTTTTACAGTCCAATAATTTCTTTATTGATTTATTTACTCAAAGCTGATGTGAGGTGTAAAATATGAAAACCACTTGTTATTTTTACAGAAAACCAAACCATTTCTTAAACTGAGTAGGAACATGACATCTGTAATAGAATTTTTTTGATGACGCTGACTTCAAAAATGTTCTATCGCATCTGTAATAATAACAATCACATTTTCATTTTTTTTCCCTTCTCGTTTCTCTCTCTGAGGTCCATGGTGGTAAACCTGAGAATGAACAGTCAGAGCAACTGTGAAGAAAACAGGCTGGAAGCTACATAACAATATTGCATGTTCTCTTTATAGAAAAACTATATTTCAATAATTTTTTTCTGCAAGATAATTCAAGAACCTCTCTCAATACTCATTATACACAGAGAGAAACATTTCAACCCATTCTGATTTAATGTTGATGATAATGGTGATAGTTTTTGAAGTTTTGATATTTTTACCTGCTATTGCATGCCATCCATCCATCCATCTTCTACCGCTTTTCTGGAGGTCCAGGTCGCAGAGGCAGCAGTTCAAGCAGAGAAGCCAGACTTTCCTCTCCCAAGGTGTTCCCAGACCAGCTGGGAGACATAGTCTCTCCAGCGAGTCCTGGGTCTGCCCTGGGGTCTTCTCCCAGTGGGACCTGCCCGAAACACCTCAAGTAGGAGGCATCCAGGAGGCATCCTGATCAGATGCCCATACCACCTCAACTGGCTCCTTTCAATGTGGAGGAGCAGTGGTTCTACTCTGAGCCTCTCCCCGATGACTGAGCCCCTCACCTTATCTCTGAGGGTGAGTCAGGCGATCCTACGAAGAAAGCTCATTTCAGCCGCTTGTATCCGCAGTCTCGTTCTTTCGGTCATTACCCAAAGCTCGTGACCATAGGTGAAGGTAGTAATGTAGATTGACTGGTAAATCGACAGCTTTGCGTTAGAGCTCAGCTCCCTCTTCACCACAACAGATGGGTACAACATCCACAGCACTGCAGATGCTGCTCCGATCCATCTGTCAATCTCTTGCTCCATTCTCCCCTCACTCGTGGATAAGACCCCGAGACACTTAAACTCCTCCACTTGGGGCAGGAGCTTGTCCTCAACCCAGAGAGGACAATCCACCTTTTTCCAGCTGAGGACCATGGACTCGGACTTGGAGGTACTGATTCTCATCCCAGCCGCTTCACACTCAGCAGCAAACCGTCCCAGTAAGACCTGTAGATCATTGCTGGATGAAGCCAACAGGACAACATCATCTGCAAACAACAGAGATGAGATCCTGTGGTCACCAAGCATGACACCCTCCGTTCCCTGGCTACACCTAGAAATCCTGTCCATAAAAATTATGAACAGGATCGGTGACAAAGGGCAGCCCTGGTGGGGTCCAACTCTCACTGGAAACGAGTTTGACTGGGTGTTGGCAATACGAACCAAACTCTCACAACAGTGAGACCGAATAGCTCGTAACAACAAGCCCGATACTCCATACTCCCGAAGCACCCCCCACAAAAAAACACGAGGGACATGGTCAAATGCCTTCTCCAAGTCCACAAAACACATGCAAACTGGTTGGGCAAACTCCCACGAACCCTCGAGGATTCTCAAGAGGGTAAAGAGCTGGTCCGATGTGTCACGGCCAGGACGAAAACCACATTGCTGCTCCTGAATCCGAGGTTCGACCAACGGCCGGAGTCTCCTCTCCAGTTCCTTGGCATATACCTTCCCAGGGAGGCTGAGGAGTGTGATCCCTCTAAAGTTGGCGCACACCCTCTGGTCCCCTTTTTTGAAGAGAGGAACCACCACCCCAGTTTGCCATGCCAAAGGCACTGCCCCCAAACTCCACGCAATGTTGCAGATGTCACCGCCATCCCGGGCAACTCCACTGATGCCATTCTCCTTCGGATGGGCCGCCGCCACACGGCGTCTGGGGAAACCTTTCCTGCGCTGATATCACTGGTGTCTTTGGAGAACTGACCAATGTCAGCCTCCTTTGGATGGGCTGCTGCTGCATCAGTGTCCAGAGAGACCGGGACGACATCAACAGCCAGCCGCTGGGCCACGAATTGTCGACACGGCTCGGCCCGGCAAAGATCCCTTGCTGAAAGAGCCACCACTGCATCGGTGTCCAGGGAAGAAGGGCCAAAACCGACATCCGGCCATCAGGCTCCAAGAAGTTGATGCGGCTCCATTCAATGGACATCCCCCGCTGGGAGAGTCGTCGCTGTGCTGGCGCCCAAGGGGACCAGGCTGGTGCCGTCACCTCGCCGTCGGGCCATGATTCATCATCCCGTATTCACCTGGCAGGCCCATCCCCCCAGGTAAGCCGCTGGAGCACCAACATCCCGGGTGTCCAGGTCAGTGGACTGGACTGCACTCATCACACCCGCCCCCGTCCCCAAGTAAGTCGACCTAGCACCATTTGTCTTCACTGCTCTTCACTCTCACTCCCCAGCACTCAGGCCTGGCCAGCCTGTCTCCAACAAACCCCCAGAAGCTCCCTCGCTGCACCTCAGCACCATCTCCCCTGGCAACCTACTCCCCCAGCATGGAGGTTCATCACCTGCTCCCAGCCACTCTTCCTTGCTGAAGCTGTAAGCATAAAAACCAACATTAAAATTTTGTCAAATGAGTTGCGTCTGGGGCAGTGCGGTGGCGGAGTGGTTAGCACTGCGGCAGCACAGCAACTCACCCTTGGCCGGGGGATCCTGGGTTCGATCCCATCCCCTGACCAACAGTGATCTGTATGGAGTTTGCATGTTCTCCCCGTGTCTGCGTGAGTTTACTCCGGGATTTCTTCAGTTTCCTCCCACATGCCAATAAACATGCAAGTTCGGTTAATTGGCATCAAACTGGGGATTCTAAATTGTCCTTAGATATGACTGTGAGAGTGAATGGTTGTCTGTCTCTCTGTGTTGGCCCTGCAATGGACTGGCGATCTGTCCAGGATGTACCCTGCCTCTCGCCCAAAGATGCTGGGATAGGCTCCAGCCCCACCCCACCCCGCAACCCGAAAAGGATTAAGCGGAAGAAGATAGATGGATGGATGGATAGTTGCCATCGTAGCTTATCTGTCCCTCTGCGCTCTCTCCTCGCAAGGTTGCCAGATCTTTGTGAACTCACCATTGCACATTTATCTTGCAAATTTATTGTAATAAAGATTATTGTTTTCACCTCATTTATTGTTTCTGTCCACGTCTGCTTTTGGGTCACGTGCCTAGAACCTTAACAGTACATGATCACCAAAGCTGACCCAGTGGACCTAGAAGGAAGCAATAAAAGACCAGCTTGGTGCCCTTAAGCAATGGTTAGATCAGACCGATTATCAGAATCAGATCCTTTTGAATCAAGTTAACAAGCTTACCGAACACTTGACCCAGCTCAAGACCACGGTTCAGGGCCTCGCCACAGCTCTCTCCACGGTCACCCCTGCTGCTACAGCTAGCTCTTCCATCCGGTTGGGCTGTTCCCTTCTAGTTTCCATACCTCCATACTATAATGGTCGGTTGGGGGGGCACCAGCAGATTCCTCTTGCAATGCCAGCTCGTGTTTGACCACGTCCCAGATGATTTCCCCTCTGACCACAGTTGGATTGCTTATCTTATGGGGTTTCTCGACCAGCGTGCTCTTTCGTGGGCCCAAGCCATTATCCAGGAGCCAAATTACAACACATACACTTACAACCATTTTACAGAAGAGTTTACCCGTGTGTTTGACCATTCTGAGTGGGAGGGAACAGCAACCTCCCAGCTCATGATTCACGATTTGCCAGGGGGTCAGATCAGCGGCCGAGCATTCCACTGATATCCAGGTTCTTGCTGCCTCCGCAGCCTGGGATGATGTTGCACTATGCTTGGCGTTTACTCACAGTCTTAATTCTACTCTCCGCAATGAGATTGCCCGTCTTTGGGATGAACCTGAGTCACTCAATGTGCTCATTTCTTTAGTCATTAAACTGGACAATAGACTACGTGAGTGCTCAAGGGAACAACAATCCGGTTCTTGGCCCCGAGCAGCTTCTCTCCCTCCAACCGCCCGACTCACCAGAGCCCATGGCCATTTGCTGGTCCAAACTCTCCCAAAACGAACTGCAGTGACGCCACGAGGCGGGCTTGTGTTTCCATCGTGGGCAAGCAGGCGACTCAGCTGCACAATGTTCCGTGAAGAGAAACGGCACTGCCTGCTAGTCACTGTAGGGGGACTAGCGGGCAATGCATCCAGATTCCTGTGTACACGTTTCATGTTACCCATACAACTGTTGCTCAATCATACCGAGCATGTCAACTCTGCTCTGATTGTTTGTGGGGCTGAACAAAACTTTATTTCAGAAAGTCTGGCAACCCGATTAAAAATCCCCTGTAAAAGGCTACAGCAGCCCCTAGGCACAGTTGCTCTGTCTGGCCAGCAGGTTTATCAGGTTTCTAAGCAAACTGTGCCCATAGCCATGTTGTCCTCTGGGAATCATAGGGAACACAGAATTTTTTTGTCCTCCCTGTTTCCACCTCACCCATAGTGTTAGGCTACCCATGGTTAAGACTCCACAACCCAACCATCGATTGGCCCACTGGGACTATAGGTTCTTGGAGTAAACAAATTAGACCATCGCTGACAGTTAATGCAGTCAAAGTGTTTCTGCATGCAATGATCTTCTCACATATCGATTACTGTTTTACCAAGTGGTGTCATGATTTACTAACACAATCAGCCCACGTGCAAAGTGCTACACCAGAGAATACACACAATGCCGAGAAGCAAAGTTTAAACACAATTTTGTTGAAAAGGAATGCAGCAAACCTAGCGGAAAAACCTCACTCGCCAGAGGAGTGCCCAGCCTGTAATGGGAGAAATAAGAGTGGATTAGAGCGAGGAGGGAGACAGATAATAATGATTTTTGGGAATGCTTACGAGTGGGAGCAGAGATGGGCTGCATCTTTTGGACTTAAGGTGGCAATTGAAAATTTTGTGCTTCAGCGAGCCACGATACATGCAAGCCTCAGCTTCTCTCCATCGCTGACGCTCCTCAGGAGTCAATTGGACTCGGCCGAGCACCATAGCCTTGGCGGAGGAGTCGGTCTCACCTAAGCCAACAGCCAGGGAGAACGTACGCAAGGCAGGCGGGTCAGAGGAGGCCTTCCGTTCCTTTGCATGCTCACGGTAGCGATTATCTAGACTAACGGCTTGATCGATGAGCTCATCCAGAGAGGAGGGAGCAGCATGAATCACCAGGTCATCGCGCAGGTTAGTATTAAGACCCTGGAGGAAGGCGCGTCTTAGGGAAACGTCACTCCATCCAGAAACTGCCGTGACGACCCGAAACTCCACAGAGTAATCGGCTACTGACCAACAAGTGACAACACACGACTCATGATGTTTCCCTCATTCTCGCGGCGATCGAAAGCCACAGAAAATTTGCCAGTAAATCTATCGAAAATAATGAGGACCCTCCTCCTTCATCCGCAATGGGTGCCTCGGACATCGGAGTAGGGGCCATCCTCTCGCAGCGCTCAATCACCAACCACAAGGTCCATCCATGTGCTTATTTCTCTCAGCACCTATCCTCAGCCGAGAGAAATTACGCCGTCGGTGACCGAGAGCTGTTGGCAGTAAAGTTGGCATTGCAGGAGTGGCGACACTGGCTGGAGGGGTCAGTTGACCTGTTTTTGGTCTAGACAGATCATAAGAACTTGGAGTATATTAAGGCAGCAAAACAATTCAACTCTCGCCAAGCTAGATGGGCACTATTCTCCGGCCGGTTCAACTTCTCCCTGACCTACAGACCCAGGTCAAAAAACATAAAACCCGAGACTCTCTCCAAGCAGTTCGCCCCCGATGACGCAGTCCCTGTGGTAGACACATCATCCCGGGCTCTGCTGTCGTGGGAGGCCTTACATGGGAAATTGAGCGCAAAGTGAAAGAGGCCTAAACCACCGACAAGGACCCTGGGAGAGGTCCACTGGCCCAGATATTTGTGACCACCGCTGTTAAGAGTGAAGTCATCCACGGGATGCACGCAACAAAATTTTCCTGCCATCCGGGGGTAGCCAGGACCCTCACCGCCCTCCGCCGTGTCTTCTGGTGGCCCACCATGGATCATGACATGCGGGAATGCATCAGTGCTTGTCCCCAGTGCTCAGCAAGCAAGTCCCCCACCACCCCTCCCGCCGGGCTGCTTCATCTCCTCCCCACCCTCAGTCGCCCTTGGTCCCACATTGCACTTGACTTTGTCACCGGTCTGCCATCGTCTCAGTGGTGGACAGGTTCTCCAAGGCTGCACACTTTATCGCCCTACATAAATTACCATCCGCCTTGGAGACGGCAAACCTGCTCACCACTTATGTTATCAGGCTGCATGGCATCCCAAGTGACACTGTCTCAGACCGTGGCCCCAGGTTTGTGCCACAGGTCTGGTGCTCATTCTGTAAATCCATTGGGGCCACGGTCAGTTTGTCATCAGACTGCCACCCTCAATCCAATGGGCAGTGTGAGACAGACAGCAAGCCAGGAACTGGAGGCATTCTTTTGATGCATGATGACTTCGGATCCCATGTCATGGAGCACCTACCTTCCATGGGTGGAGTACGTGCACAATACGGCCATGTTTGTGGCCACTGGTGTATCCCCCTTCGAGCCATCCTTGGGGTATAACTCTCCCCTCCTGTCCATTACGGAGGAGGAGATCACTGTACCTGGTGTCACAGACCACATGGCCAGATGCCGCCGCCTCTGGAGGGTCACCAAGGCAGCACTGCTGAGGTTGAAGGAGAAGAACATCAAGTGGGCCAACAGGAAGAGGTCCCCTTCTCCTGCCTATGGGCTCTATGCATGCATCACTTCCGCATTTGGCATGAGGTTGCCCGTTCACATCCGGTCCGCGAGTTTTAAAGAAGAAGGATGGCAGAATCTCTCCTGTTCACTCGTTGTTTGCTGGAATTACCTAAATTTACCGTTAATGACATGCGGACTTTAGTCTGGAGCTGCAATACAACACCGCAGAGCAAACTTGAGAAAAGTTTCCAGTTTTATGTGTCCTCATATATACATACACACACACACACACACACACACTATATATATATATATATATATATATATATATATATATATATATATATATATATATATATATATATATAAACACACAAATAAGAGTATAATAGGATAAAACATAAAGCAAAACAAAGTAAAAGCACAGTTACGTAGACATGAATGTATACACTAAAGAAATAATTCTGTAGGTCATTTTATGAATTTTCGTTAGGTTGAATGTAAACAGCAGCAATAAAATGGTGATAATATGGTTGACATATTTACATAATTATGTCAGTTATGGTAGTGCACTGATTAATAAAAAAAATATATGCAATGCACTGTATTTACTTCCTTTTACAGTCTCTTCAGCCCATTGAGTTTTTCCTGTGAGCCACATCATCAACAAATGAGCTAACTTTCATTGCACTATACTTGGAGCTGTGGGCATTTGGCTGTCTGAGGAGAAAGTGAAGGCTCACCTGCCAGATGTTTTTCTGAAATACTCTGATGCACAAACCCCTCATGGTGCAATAACCTTTCTGATTATGTATATTAATAGAACCTCATGACCACCAGTTCAGCATATGGACAGCATCGTAGTTGTAATTCTGTAATATTAAAACGAGATAAGGTACAAAATAAAAAAGGACATACACAAAACTGCTTAGTCAACACTAGTATTTACAGAATAAATACTTTTATATAAACCCAACAAACGCTGCTGACATTTTAGCTTATGTAACCCTGAGTCCCTGTCACACTTACTTGTCTCGCCAAATTTTGTAACAATATACCACTGTAATACAATGGGTAATTGGGGGTATAATATCACTGGGTAATTGGGTAACAGGGTATAACAGGGTAATACCCACTAACACCTGCGCTCACCAGATTTTTGTGTGTAACCCTTACTAACTAACACCTACTCACTTTAGGTGTAGTACCCTTTTTTGGTAGTGTTGTGTTATGGCATGGTATTTACCTTAACTTTTCTACCTGAGGGAAAAGGGATAATTGGGCCAGGTCAGACCGACTCTGGGTTCGTAGGAGCCTGGGAGGTGCAGCAACAGACGACACATACACAGCCGTATATGGAACTTGCAACTATATATATTATTTACAAATAGGTACACATAAATAATACACAGCGCGATAAAAGAAAATACAATTCACAAACTCCAAATTATATTTACAATATTCACAGTCCCTTTTTTTTGTCCTTTCCAGGTGACTAGTGGAGTCACCTTTAGCAGTTTCTAGTTACTCAGGCTTCGGCTCGCCATCCAGATCTGGAGATCCACGCTCTGGTCAAACCAGTCCAAAGGGGAGAAAAAAAAAAGAAAAGAACCTGACCTATAAAATAGGTCAGAACACAACAAATGAGCTACTGCTCTAAACTTATCACGAGTGTCAAATATTCTAAAATATACAACAAGTCAATTTCCCCAAATCAACAAATGTGCACAAATGGTAGATGTCCACATCTACCATTCAAATTTATCAAAATGGTGCTATCACGATGAGTAAAGTGCATTTGGAACACTTGACATCAAGCTAACATCACATCTAGCACAACATTTTATCACAATTTTGCACTTCAAACACACATAGACCACAGATATAACTTTCATCGTCAAGTAGCAATTAATGGCAAGGGAACTGGTGTGGGACTCACATATGCACATATGTATATCATTGTATGATTCATACGTATACCACCTTAGGCTTCACATCTGAGACGGAACAAAGGACTGAGCCGCTCTGGAGATAACACGAGGATGTGAAAGTCTAGTCTTTGGCAGGCAAGGAGACAGCCTGGGGGGTTTTCGCTCAGCGGCCAGAGACTGAAGGTGGGGGGTGTTAAGATCGGGAGGAAGTTACATTGTTACTGGGGATTAAGTGCCATGTGACTGTGTGTTTTGATGTCCTGGTATAAAGGGGACAGTTGTTGGGGGATTCACTCTCTTTCTGTTTTTGGATGATGTTGGAGAATGTGAATAAACCTGACTTGTGAAATAAACTCAGCCTCGTCCTTCCACATTCTCTACACTGGTGACCCTAAGATGTATCATGAGCGGAGGAGATTCCCCCGAGCAGGGCTCGTCAGGATCCAGCCAGGCGAACGCAGCCACAGTCAAGCTACAAGACTTCTGGCAAGATAACCCGTGCTCCTGGTTCCACTTGGCCGAAGCACAGTTCGCCCTCCGGGGGATAACGGCAGATGACATGAAACTCTACCACGTCATTGCCAAGCTCGACAACCACACGGCTCGACATGTGCAGAGCCTGTTGGAGCGCCCACCGGCCGACGACAAATACGGCGGGTTGAAGGCTGCGCTCATCCTGCGTTTCACTTCCTCAGTCCAGGAGAGAGCTGAGAGGCTCCTGGCTCTGAACGACTTGGGAGATAGCACGCCCGTCGACCTGATGGAAGACATGCTGAGGCTGAGACGACGACGACTTCCTTTTCACCCACATTTTCCTGAGAACCCTACCGTCGGCCACAAGAGCGACCCTGGCCGGTTCACCGTTGTTGGCCCAGCGGGACTTCCGCGCGCTGGCCCAGGAGGCACAGCGGATTCTCAACGCCAGCAGACAGCGCGCGGCCACCGCAGCAGCGATGGAACTCGGCGCGACGGCCAGAGATGGCAGGGGGCCAGAGGCGGCGGTAGCAGACCCACTGACAACGGCGGCAGCGAGGGCTAGGGATCGCGGACGAGACGACCTCTGTTTCTACCATCGCCGCTTCGCAGAGAGGGCGCGCAAGTGTATACCACCGTGCCAGTTCAAGAGCTCGGGAAACGCCAAAGCCGGGGGTCGGTAGCAGCCGCGGCCCTCGGGAAAGAGAACAAGCTGCTCTACTTGACGGATGCGCGTTCAGGGAAGCAATTCCTCGTGGACACAGGCTCCCAAGTGAGTTTCATCATGCCTACCTACGCTGACCGGCTGGCGGGCCCCGGAAGTCACGGAGCATCAGCAGCGAACGGCTCGAGGATTAAGACCTTCGGTGAGAGGACTCTGCTTCTGTCCCTACACGGCCGTACATTTGAGTGGACTTTTGTTATAGCTGAAGTGAGCTTCAATATGTTAGGGGCTGATTTTCTGTGCTCACATGGTTTGTTGGTTGATCTTGCTAATAGGCGCCTGGTTAATGCACTCTCTTTTTGTTCTATTCCCTGTGCAGCCCGAGTGACCCCGCCCACAGCACAAGCCAACGTTGCAACGGCAAGCGGTAAGTTCCACACACTGCTCACTCAGTTCCCAGCACTCACGGTTCCCACATTTTCAGCTGCAGTCGCCAAACATGGGGTGGAGCATTTTATTACTACCACCGGACTGCCTGTTTTTGCAAAAGCTCGGCGCTTGGATGCAGCTAAACTGACCATAGCGCGTGTGGAGTTCGCCAACCTGGAAAAGTTGGGCATCATCAGGCGTTCGAAAAGCCCATGGGCTTCCCCGCTTCACATGGTCCCTAAAGCTGACGGCTCGTGGCGACCTTGCGGGGATTTCCGCAAGTTGAATAACGCTACAGCGCACGACCGCTACCCAATCCCGCATATCCAAGATTTTTCCGTCCATTTGGCGGGGGCGCGCGTTTTTTCTAAGATAGACTTAGTCCGCGGGTACCACCAAGTCCCAGTGCACGCTGAGGACATACCCAAAACAGCGGTAATAACTCCGTTTGGCCTATTCGAGTTTTTGTGCATGCCGTTTGGGCTTAAAGGCGTGGCGCAGACGTTCCAACGCATGATGGACGCGGTGTTGCGCGATCTCCCCTTCGTGTTCGTCTACCTGGACGACATATTGGTAGCCAGCGCGTCCGAAGACGAACATGAAAATCACCTCACGGCAGTTTTCCAGAGGCTGGGAGAGCACGGGTTAATAATCAACCCAGCGAAGTGTCAGTTCGGGGTGACGCAGATTGATTTTTTGGGGCATCGCGTCTCTCCAGAAGGAGCGGTTCTTCTGCCTGACAAAGTGCGCGCAGTAACAAATTTTCCCCAGCCACAAACAGTTAGTGTTACAGGAGTTTTTGGGAATGGTGAATTTTTATAACCTTTTCCTCTCCCGCGCAGCGCAGCTCATGCAACCATTGTATGCCGCGCTAAAAAAACAAAAACCCACGAATAAAATTGAATGGTCTCCGGAGCGAGAGCGAGCATTCTCGGAGGTCAAAACAGCCCTGGCAAACGCTGCGTTGTTGGCACATCCAGACCCAACGGCCCGCATAGCGCTCACTACTGACGCGTCAGATGTGGCCATAGGGGCGGTCGTGGAGCAGCATGCAACCACTTACCTTTATCAGCAGGACCTTGCGCGATAGCGAGCGAAAATACAGCGCATTCGACAGGGAGTTGTTAGCTCTCCACTTGGCCATTCGCCACTTCCAGTTCTGGTTGGAGGGACGCCGTTTCACCACGTTCGTCGACCACAAGCCGCTGACTTTCGTGATGGCCAAGGTTTCAGAACCGTGGTCAGGCCGGCAGCAGAGGCAGCTGGCTGCAATCTCAGAGTTTACTACAGATATTCAGCATGTAGCGGGTAAACTAAATGTAGTGGCAGACTGTCTCTCGCGCGCCGTAGTGACTCCAGTCCGCGTAGGGATAGATTATGCAGCCATGGCCGCGGAGCAGGCTAGCGGCGCGGAAGTCCGCGCGGCCCCAGTCCGCGTAGGGATAGATTACGCAGCCATGGCCGCGGATCAAGTTAGCGACGCGGACGTGCGCGCGCTCCAGTCTGGACCAACAGGGTTAAGGCTGGAGAACAGGGTGCTGCAAGATGGTATGCCCCCCCTAATCTGCGATGTCTCCACGGGGCGACCGCGCCCGGTGGTGCCGACCGCGTGGCGCCGCCGTGTTTTTGACTCGATTCATTCTCTGGCGCACCTGGGGGTGCGCGCATCGGTCAAAATGGTAGGAGAGAAATTTGTATGGCCAAGCCTGCGCAAGCAAGTTAGAGAGTGGGCGGCAGCCTGCTTGGCTTGTCAATGAGCCAAGGTACACAAACACACGAGAGCTCCCTTGGAGCCGTTTCACATCCCGGCTAGGAGGTTTGACCACGTTCACGTGGACCTCGTAGGCCCCCTCCCGCTGTCGCAGGGGTGCACACACCTTCTGACAATGGTAGATCGCACCACGCGCTGGCCTGAAGTGGTCCCACTGTCATCGACCACAGCCAAGGAGGTGGCGCGCGCGTTTTTAACGGCATGGGTAGCGTGTTTTGGAGTTCCATCGGACATTATGTCCGACAGAGGTCCTCAATTTGTTTCCGAGCTTTGGTCAGCGATGGCCCGCAGCCTGGGGGTAAAGATCCACCGTACTACCGCGTACAACCCGCAGGCTAATGGGTTATGCGAACTTTTCCATAGGTCATTGAAGGCGGCCCTCAGAGCGTCGCTTATGGATGCAAATTGGGTGGACAGGCTACCATGGGTTTTATTGGGGTTGCGTGCCGCACCTAAAGAGGACTTAGAAGCCTCCCCAGCTGAGTTAGTTTTTGCGCAGCCACTCCGGCTACCCGGGGAATTTCTCCCAGATAATCCTGCGCCAGAATGTTTCCCGGCTCAGCGGTTGCAGGGTGGCATGGAAGCGGGCATGCTTCCTGGCCCCGTTCACCACAGTTTTCCACGCGTTTTTGTGCCTAAGGCTCTAAAAAATGCGGAGTTTGTTTTTGTCAGACATGATGCGCATCGCCCGCTGTTGCGACCGCCTTATGATGGACCATTTAGAGTGCTGGAAACAGGGGATAAGCATTTTTTGCTAGATTTGGGGGGCAGGAAAGAAAAGTTTGGCATAAACAGACTCAAACCCGCCTTTGTGTTGGCCGACGAGGATGTGCTGTTGGCTACGGCTCCTCAGCGCGGCAGACCCCCTAAGAAGCATTCACCAGAACACCCACAGGGATTGACTAACAGTTCTCATCCCCAGACAGCAGCTCCCCAGCAGGGGGGCGCCGCGAAAGTGGTAAAGCCCTCTTACAGCAGGTATGGGAGGAGACTGAGGCCCAAGCGACACGTGGACTGATGTGTAATAATTTTACCATGACTTGCAGACTGTTATTACGTTGTTCCATCTTAGACGTTTGGGGGGGTCATGTGAGACTCACATATGCACATATGTATATCATTGTATGATTCATACGTATACCACCTTAGGCTTCACATCTGAGATGGAACAAAGGGGTAGCTCTCTTCACGACAACAGACACAGGTTGGTTCTTTTAAACGGGCGTTTATTGGGACTTATGCACCTCCCTCATCGTCACGCCGTGAGAACTGTATAAGCAAACATAACGCATAACCATATATACAGTACAGAGCGAAATAATATAAACAAGTTACAAAACAAATACCTCGTTGGCCGCTTGTCATGAAAAGAGTTCTGAAGGTAAAACAAACTGCTTGGCTTCAATCTTCAATCAAACTTAAGTGCCAGATAGCTGAATAACGTGGCACAGCGTTCTTCTCATTTCCGCTATGTGCTACAATAAAAACAATCCCAGCGGCACTCCAGACGGAAACATCAGTTCCGGTCAGGAAACAATAAATTTCAACAAACTATACAGTTGCAACAACCAACATGTAACGTACAGAAAATATATAATTTTATAACAACACTTACACTCCCACCAAATCACTCATTGATTTAAATGCGGGATTTCTTTTAAACACAGATTATAAATGGAATCAATGGCTTGGGTTATTTGAACTCTGAAAGAATGTGACCCACTTTGTTTAATTTCTACTTAATTTGCCTCAAGCAAGGTAACCACCTTGTGAATGGGCCTTTGAAGGTAAACCAGTCTAGGTTATACCTCTTCCTTGGTGGTATACACGCTCATGATGATGCTTGACAAGCAGTGTTGAAACATGGGATTTCTTTGGAAGGATCGCCGGATGTTTTACATCATGGTGCAAGGCTGACTGGGACAATTGTCCTCCTACCCTTAGGACATTGTTCTTGTCCAAGAAGGCGTTCAACTTATATAACTTGCTGTACTTGTTCAAGGTGTCTCCCTTCTGAGCTTTGATTTTTTGTATGTCCGCAGCAAAAGCATCTTCTTGCACTAGCCTGATGATAAAGCTTTCTGCTTCCTTTCTTTCTTCAAGACTGGTTGCTTCATTTGTTCTTGGCTGAAGTCCTTTGATTTCTTTGGCAAATCTCTTGAGCCTAGCAATGGCTCTAACTGCCCTGGACCAGTCAGAGAATTTGGCGAGGCGTTTCGCCACTGACTCTATTCCTTTCATCATGACTGTATGGACATGGGCTTTGCGAAGTTCAGGGTCAGTTCTTTCAACATCTCCCACCATTTCCTCTTCACGTGGAAGATTCTGGTGCCAAAGAAAATCAGGTCCTGTCAGCCAATTAGACTCTTTTAACTGAGCTGCACTCAGTCCTCTTGAAGCGCAGTCAGCTGGGTTGTTTTCAGTGCTGACATGTCGCCATTGTGCGGGATCTGTGCTAGATCTTATGCATTGGATCCGGTTAGCTACGAATGTGTGGAATCTCTTTGCATCATTGTAGTTAGCTTCGGGATTTGCACAGCTGGCAATACTCCAGCCAAGATCAGTTCGCTGTGCATATGGATGATTGTCTTTCCCAAACAGAATTTCTCTTGGAAGAAGGGCTTGTTGGCAGTTGTATCCGATTAGTAGTCCTACTTCACAATCTAGTGGTGGTGGAATCTTGTCTGCCAGTTGTTCAAGATGAGGCCACTTTAGTGCTGTTTCAGAGGTTGGAATGTGTGACCTATCTGCTGGGATGAACTCTCGTGTGAAAAGTGCTGGCAATGGAATTCTTCTCTCTAAGTTGTATCCTCTCACTTGCAAGTTTGTCAGTTTCTGAGAGGTTGTGACTACTGATTTTGTAGTCATTGTGGACAGCTGCAAGCTGACATTCTCTTTGCTTGTATCGAGGTCTTGGGCTATTTCGTCTAGGATGAAAGTTGTATCGCTTTGAGTGTCTAAGAGTGCATACACAAGAACTTCGTGGTCTGGGTGCTTTGTAGACGAGATCCAGACTGGTACGATTGAGGATGTTTGTGTGTTTGGGCCCTCTTGTATGACTCTGTTGGTAGTTGCTGTCGCAGCTACTTCTTTGATCTCTGCTTTGTCCTTTGAGTTATCTTCTCCTTTTGGAGCAGTCAGCCTTTGACGGTCTTTAAACTTCTCCTCATGCAAACATGTCGGATGTCTTCTTTGGCACCTCTGGCATGTACTTCTGTTGTCACACTCCTTTGAGTGATGTCCTACATTCAGACATCCAAAACAAAGCTTCTCTGCTTGCACAAACTTGACACGATCTTGAACTGTCTTTTCACTGAACTTTCTGCACTTAGCAAGGTCATGTCCTGCTCCTTTGCAGAAAACACATGATGGAATGCTGCTCTGTTTTGTATCTGTGGCCAGTGTCTTTGCTTGAATAGTTTGGCTTCGGGTGTGTTTTGTTTTCTCACCTTCCACACTTTTGAGCGCTTGAATTGAGGATATGGGATCACAAGCAAGGTCTGCTTCCTTAGACAGGAAGTCTACAAACTCTTTAAATGGTGGATAATCAGCGTTCGCTTGTCTGACTTCCATCACTTTACGGTTCCATCTGGATACCAGCCAATCTGGTAACTTCAGCAGAATTTTTTGGCTTTCATTACAGTCATTAAGAATTTCTAATGTCTTCATGTGGGGCATTGCAGCCTCACAGCTCTTAAGGAAGTCTGCAAATTCCCTTAATTCACAACCATCTTTTGTGCTTATTTTTGGCCATCCATGTAGTTTGTCCCTGAAGGATTTCCCAATTATAAATGGGTCTCCAAAACGTTTTTCCAAAAGCTGCCAGGCCGAGTCATATGCAGCTTCAGTGCCCAATAAGAAGAATCCTTCAACGGTCTTTTTTGCAGCACCACCTAAATACTTCCTTAGGTAATACAGTTTTTCATTCTTTGGGATGTTTTTCCTGTCAATCAATGTTTCAAAAGAGAGTCGCCAGTCCTTGAATCTCAAGGGGTCTCCAGTGAATAATGCAGGCTCTGGTGTTGGAAGACGATTCGCATTTATAGCTTCCGTTAGCATGTGGACCAAATCTGAGGTGTTCTGTACTGTAGGAATGGGTGGAGCTTGAACTGTGACTGGCAGGGACTGAGGAATGAAGGAGAGACTTAAAGCATTGAGGGCTTGTGTGGTGACTGGCAGAGACTGAGGGATGAAGGAGGGACTTGAGGCATTGAGGGCTTGTGTTTCTCCAAATTCAACATCATACAGCAATTCAGCTGTTTTAAAATTTTCTTCAACTTGATCATAGACCATTACTCGTGCTCTTGCAGCATTTAACTTCTTCACTTCTTCCAAGCGTTTAAGCCTTCTACATTTGTCTTGCATTTCTTGTTGTCTGGCAAAGGTTTCAGATTCAAATTGTGCAAGCCGTTGTTTATCTTCAGCCTCTAGCCTTTGGAGTTCAGCCTCTTCTCTTTCTTGTTCATCCAATACTGCTAAGACTTCCTGGGATGCGGCAGCCTCCGCTGCAGCCTCACATCTTTTGGCTGAGTTAGTACTAGAACGAATAGAACATTTTGATTGATGAGATGGTGGCCTTGATAAGGAGCAAGTTGAGTTTAGAACTGATCCAACATCGGGCCAAGGTTCATCCTCTTCTTCTGTTTTAGGCTCCTTAAGCTGCCCTTTTGCCTTTTGAATAATTAACTCTGAGAGTGAAACGCAAGTGTCTACTCTGCGTCGCAGATCTGGCTCAGGAGTTTGTATTTTGCGTAATGTTTCATATATGGCTTTTACCTCGGAGCAAGTGCTGCTTATATTTTCAATCAGCTCACTCAATTCATCCTCTGAGGCTTCATTGGTCAGTATTTCCTTGCCTATTCTAGCATGGTACCTCCATTTCTCATAAATGATTCTGTACCGTCGTTGGATAGTTTTCATCTTGTCTTCTTGAAGTTCTCTCCCCTTCTCTGTGAGGGTTCGAATTCTTTCGCCTCTTCGCAGCCCTTCTGCTTCTGCAGATTTGGTAACTTCAGGTTGGGCAGATGAGTCAGCCATCTTGTGGCAGGTCTCAGTGTTTGTGTCAGACATTTTGAGATAACTTGAACAACAGTGAAACAACTGGATGATGACTAGTTTGTAATTATACTGACTTCAATACTGCATTAAGATAACTGTATAAACATTTAAACTTAGCCACTTTTCAGCTAACTTCAATTTCAAAGCAAGAATAAAAACAGTGAAATTACCTTAACACAATATGTAAATATGAACTTTAACAGATGAGATGATATGTTTAGAAATGCATTAAATTGCTTATTTTACAAAATAGGAAAAAACAGAGTTGGGTTAAGTGCCCTTTAACTTCACTGAAAATGCCCTTTAAGCTTGTTGAAATTTTATAGACACAAAGCTTGCATAAATCTTAGTTTCAGATTAAAATGCCATTTTTTAACGTTCATCAAAGATTGTTAATTTACATATAAATTTAACATCGACTTTAACCTTGTAACATGAAGCAACTGTGAAAATCAGGACATCTGATAATCTCCAACCACAACAGCTAAATAGCACACAAGCTGATAGATCTGAGTCCTTATTGCAATGTCCAAGTTAAACCCCTTCTCACACCACCTTAACTTGAAACTTGAGGTGGAGCGCCTTTTGGCTTTAACTTGTAAAATTGCGCTTTAACACAGTCTAACGGCCGTTACTTGCGGTTGCTATGACGACAGTGCGGTATGGACTTGCTTAACTGACGACCTGGATCTTCCTCTCCTTGTTACCCGCCGTGATCTCGGAGTCCTTGTTACCCGTGTTGAGCAGGCGAGTTCTCACTGTAGCTCTCTTCACGACAACAGACACAAGTTGGTTCTTTTTTTTTTTTCCACAATATCTTTATTGAACCTTTTTTTTTTTAACAAACATGATACAAACAATCAAACCCTAACACTAAAGTACTACAAAAAAAAAAAAAAAAAAAGCACTAAAAACACCAACAACCACCAACAAAATCAAGTCTTCAACAATGCTCCTCTGTTTAGTCTAAACAATCCAATACATAAGTATACATATTATGTTCACCAGTTTGGAATTTACAAGGTCCACACACATCATTCACCTTCTTCTTCAAGAGTTATGTTTAAATTTTTTACATAATCAATAAAAGGTCTCCATATATTCTCAAACACAATTTCCTTTGATTTCAGTATATATGTTATTCTTTCTAATGGAAGGTTTGTTAACATCTGTCTTAACCACTGAGTCACATCTGGTCTATGAGTCTTTTTCCATAATAGTGCAATACATTTTTTGGCATTAAGCAAACTGAGGTCTATGAATGTTCTTTCACTTTTATTAAAATTATGCTTTTCTGGGTACAGACCCAACAAAAACAGTTTAGGATTCAATATGATTTGTTTTGAGATTATTTTTTCAATTGTTACCCTCGCCTCTTCCCAAAACATTCTTATTAATCTACATTCCCATAAACAATGAAATAGGGTTCCTTTACTTTCCATGCATTTTGTGCATGTATCTGGTATATTTTTGTTATATCTATTTAACTCCTCCGGTGTAACATACATCCGCATTAACCATTTGAAATGTATCAATTTAAGGCATGCATTTATTGATTTGGTTTGAGCTTCTGTACAAGCCAATTCCCATTGTTCCTCTGAAATTTCAATTTGCAGATCTTCTTTCCAGTAGTTTAATCTTTTCAGTGAATTTTCACTTGAAGATAGTGTCAATGAGTTATAAAACTCTGAAATAATACCCTTTCTTTTACTATCTTTCATCATCATTTTTTCCAAGGATGAATAAATAGGTCGAGTGAGAGCTATATTTTGATTTGATCGAATAAAGTTTCTAAGTTGAAGATATTTAAAAAAATGTGTTCTATTGAGATTAAATTTGATCCTCAGCTCTTCAAAAGACATTATGTTGTCTGCACATGGCAAATATAAATCCTGAATCTTTTGTATCCCTTTTAAATTCCATACTTTAAATACAGCGTCCGCTCTCCCTGGTTTAAAATATTGATTACCCCATATTGGACTAAATTGTGACAATAACTGTGGTTCTTTTAAGTAGTTTTTAGCTTCACACCATATTTTGATCATATGCTTTACAAATGGATTTTTAACTTGTTTTTGTAATTTTTTTGCCGAATCTGAGTATATGAATATGGGAAGAGGTAAAGGTAAATTGTATGATTCCATTTCAGTCCAGTGAGGGAGATCATTTGATGAAAAATAATATGTCATAGACCTCAGTTGTGCCGACCAATAATACAACATAAAATTTGGACATTTCAGACCTCCACGATCAAATGGTAAATATAATAAAGACAAACGTAATCTAGCCCTCCTGTTGTTCCATATAAATTCCACTAACTTTTTTTTTATTCTTGAGAATAGATCTAAAGGTGGTGATAAGGGAATGTATTGAAATAAATAAAGTATTTTAGGTAAAATATTACTTTTAAGTATATTGATTCTCCCGATCATCGACATTGGTAGTGACATCCATCTCTGAGTTAACTCATTGATATCTGACATTAAGGCTTCATAGTTGACGCTGGCGACTGATTCTAGCTTAGGCATAATTTGGATTCCTAAATATTTAAACTGATTTACAACATTGAATTGATTTACCTCAGGGGCTGGGTAATTTCTCTGGGTCTCATTTAGCATTAATATTGAAGATTTAGTTTTATTTATTTTATATCCTGATATTTCCCCAAAATTCTTTATTAAATTCAACAAGGTTGGAATTGAGTTTTTTAGATTCGACATAAACAAAATTATATCATCGGCGTACAGGGAGATTTTATGTTCTGTTGGTCCAACTTTAATTCCATATATTTGTGAATGTAAACGTATCGCTATCGCTAAAGGTTCAATTGCCATAGTAAACAGTAAAGGTGAAAGTGGACAGCCTTGTCGACATCCTCTATTGATTTTTATTGGTTTTGAAATATTGTTATTTGTTAGGATTTCTGCTGTAGCATTATTGTATATTATTTGAACCCATTTTATGAAATTATTTCCAAGTCCAAACCTTTGTAGGACTTCAAAAAGAAAGGGCCATTCAACTCTATCAAAGGCCTTTTCGGCGTCCAATGATAGGAGAGCTGTATCCGGTGCTTCTTTATTAAAATAAATAATATTAAATAGTCTTCTTACATTATGGAAGCCTTGTCTACCCTTTATAAAGCCATTCTGATCTCGATTAATAATATTTGGTAAAATTTCTTGTATTCGTCTTGCTAAAATTTTACAGATTATCTTAAGGTCGGCGTTTAATAGGCTTATTGGTCTCATATTTTCACATTTATTAGAGGGCTTACCTGGTTTTGGCAGCAGTATAATTAAGGCATTATTTATGTATGATGGTAAATTATTATTTTGAAATGCTTCTAAAACCATTTCCAAAAAAGGTTTTATTAATTTATTCTTAAATTTTTTATAAAGGTCAACTGGAAGACCATCTGGTCCTGCACTTTTTCCTGATTTCATATTATCAATGGCTAGCCCAACTTCTTCTTGACTAATTTTAGACTCCAATATCTCCCTGTTTTCATTTGGAATACACGGTATAGATAGTTCGTTCAAAAACCCATTTAGTTTTGTTAAATCAGGTTCATTTTTGGTATCATATAATTTTTCATAGTAATCTCTAAAGGCTCTATTAATTTCTAAAGGATCTATAACTACCTGTCCATTACTTATAATACTGGTAATTGGTGTTTTAATTTCCAATTGTTTAATCTGCCATGCTAATAATTTTCCTGATTTTTCACCTTGTTCATAAAAAGATTGTTTCAATCTTAGAAGACTCGAGGCAGCTCTATTCGCTGATTTTTTGTCGTATTCAGCTCTCAAAATCAGTAATTCATTCTCCAACCTTGGGTCACTTCCTGCATACACTTTTTCCTGAAGACTTTTTATTTTATGTTCCAATTTAGCTCTCTCCTCTCGAGTCTTCTTAGATTTTGATCCTGTATAACTAATAATATGTCCCCTAATAAAAGCTTTGAAAGCCTCCCACTTTACACATGCTGATGTTTGTGTAGTATTGATGTCAAAGAACTCGTCTATCTGTTTTTCTATATACTTGACAAATTCCTTATCCTGAAGCCATTTATGCTGAAATTGCCATCTACCTGATTCCTTTGTCAATTTTTTATCTACATATATTAGACAACAGGGTGCATGATCAGAGATCACGATGTTATCATAAAAGCAGTTTTGAATCTTGGACCTTAATTCTGTGGAAATCAAAAAATAATCAATACGTGAGAATGTCTTGTAGGTACTGGAATAACAAGAATAGGCTTTAACTTGTGGTTTCATTTCTCTCCATATATCTAACAATCTCAATTCTTTCATAAAATGATTAATAGTCATCCTACATCCAATGTGCGTACAATCCAGTCCTGTTGATCTATCCACACCTGGATTCAATGTACAATTAAAATCCCCTGCTATTATATGTTGCCCTGTAAGTGATGATAAGATGAGAAATAAATTAGCAAAGAACTTCTGATCATCTATATTGGGACCATATAAGTTCACAAGATTTATATTTTCTAATAGCAAAGAACCTTGAATGATTACATATCTTCCAAATTTGTCTCCAATTACATTTTTCACTTGAAAAGGAACTGATTTATGTATGAGAGTCATAACTCCCCTGGCTCGGGATGAAAATGAAGAGGTGAATACACTTCCCTGCCATCTACTCCTAATTCTTTTAACATCCTCCTCTATCAGATGAGTTTCTTGTAAAAACACAATTCTTGAACCCATGTCCTTTATTTTATTCATAACTTGTTTAAGTTTTTTTAAATTTTGTAGACCTCTGCAATTCCATGAAGTTAAATTAAGATTAACACTTTGGTCCATGATCAATAGAGAGTTTGGGATTACCTTGCAGTGTAAACATGCTCATACAGAGAAGCAAAAACATGAGTGGTTGAACATTCATCCTACAAACTACACACAAACAAATTTCCCCTTCCCACACTTGTGGCAAACCCCCCAAAATCAAAAGAAAAATTCTGTCTCCCGATATAGCCATCGACCGTTCCACACCCACGGGGAACAGCCTAAGCCACTCCTTCTTCATCCTCCCAATCACCCTAACTCTACTGCTTTTAATGACGTAACATTAACTCTCCTCTGTAGTTTTCCAACTTAACTCCAAAATTTTTAACAACTTTGTACATCATAGTTTTTTTTTTTTGTT
The DNA here is from genome assembly GCA_020510985.1 of Pholidichthys leucotaenia. Classification (NCBI taxonomy): domain Eukaryota; kingdom Metazoa; phylum Chordata; class Actinopteri; order Cichliformes; family Pholidichthyidae; genus Pholidichthys; species Pholidichthys leucotaenia. The sequence goes on along the minus strand of CM035848.1, from coordinate 118,501,052 downwards.
GTTTTGTTTTTGTTTTGTTTTTTTAATATATAATACAATCTATATTTTGTAAACTTACTATTTACTTCAAGTCAGTCAGATGCCTGTGCAAATGCTTAATTATTCTACCTTATATTTTGTTCATGCTTAGCTCCCACCAGTCTCTTCTTCTTCTTTGATCTTCTTGATGAACTCCTGCGCCTCCTCTGGGGTCTTGAAGATGTGGGTTCTGCCCTCATACGTGGTCAGCAGTCTCGCAGGATAGATTACACCATGACGAATCCCAAGGTTGCGCAGCTCCTTACGTACGGGATCAAACTGCTTCCTCAATTGCTGGATTCCTGTGGCCAAATCTGGGTAGAACCGCACCTGCTGGTCCTGGTGTTTAATCTCTCCTTTTTTAGCTCGTGCAGCGTTGAAGATCTTCATCCTGTCTCTGTTGCTAAGAAACTTCATAATTAAGGTCCTCGGCGGTCCCTTATCTCTCCGTGGGCCAATACGATGTGCTTTTTCCAGAATCACTGCTGATTGCAACTCCTCGCTGCCCAGCACCTCCGGAATCCACTTTTCCAGAAAGGAACATACGTCCCGACCTTCTGATTCCTCTGGAAGACCCACCAGCCTCAAATTATTCTGTCTCGACCGAGATTCCAAATCCAAAATATTATCTTCCAGAGATTTTTTTTTTTTTTTCCAAAGTGCGCACCTTTAATTGAAGACGGGTGACGTCATCTTCAGCACTAGCGAGACGGAGCTCCATCTGCGCCGTTCGTTCTACACAGTCACCCAATTCCTTTCTTATTCCTTCCAACGCTGTCATAATCCCATCAAATCTAGAGGAAAAGTCCGCTCTCATTGAACTCATGGCAGCCATCAGCGCATCTGCGCCATTCCCCGCAGATTTCGCACCGTTGCCAGCCTCCTCCGCCATATATGGAGTTTTGTTTGCTGCGTCACAGACCTGAAAGTCCGTTAATTTGGACTGTTTCGGCGGCTCGCTTTTTCCTTTTCCTGGTTTTCCAGCCTTAGGCTTCGCCGACATATCCTCGCCCAAATGCTGGGATACGTTCTGTCCCAAATGAGAGAGTTATTTGCCGATTTTTTTTTTCCAGGAGCAGAGCAGCGCGAGACACGTCCGTCCTACGTGGCAGCCATAACCGGAAGTCCCAAGTTGGTTCTTTTAAACGGGCGTTTATTGGGACTTATGCACCTCCCTCATCGTCACGCCGTGAGAACTGTATAAGCAAACATAACGCATAACCATATATACAGTACAGAGCGAAATAATATAAACAAGTTACAAAACAAATACGTTGGCCGCTTGTCATGAAAAGAGTTCTGAAGGTAAAACAAACTGCTTGGCTTCAATCTTCAATCAAACTTAAGTGCCAGATAGCTGAATAACGTGGCACAGCGTTCTTCTCATTTCCGCTATGTGCTACAATAAAAACAATCCCAGCGGCACTCCAGACGGAAACATCAGTTCCGGTCAGGAAACAATAAATTTCAACAAACTATACAGTTGCAACAACCAACATGTAACGTACAGAAAATATATAATTTTATAACAACACTTACAAGGACTGAGCCACTCTGGAGATAACACGAGGATGTGAAAGTCTAGTCTTTGGCAGGCAAGGAGACAGCCTCGGGGGTTTTCGCTCAGTGGCCAGAGACTGAAGGCGGGGGGTGTTAAGATCGGGAGGAAGTTACATTGTTACTGGGGATTAAGTGCCATATGACTGTGTGTTTTGATGTCCTGGTATAAAGGGGACAGTTGTTGGGGGATTCACTCTCTTTCTGTTTTTGGATGATGTTGGAGAATGTGAATAAACCTGACTTGTGAAATAAACTCAGCCTCGTCCTTCCACATTCTCTACACTGGGACCTTTGCTAACCGCCACAGCACAGAAAAATGCCTTTTTCTGATAAAAAAAAAACTAGCCGAAAATTAGCATCGGCGGTTAGAATGCTAAGCTAACGATTAGCATTCCCATACACAATGGATGGATAGCACTCACCATGCTATGTGGCTCGTGCTTCAATGGGGTTCCCGCGCTCAATGTGAGTTCACAGCCTTTGGATCCCAATCTTAAAATTTAACAAACAGGGTATTAGAATTTGCTAGTACAGCAATGTCTCATTTCTCATTTTGGTTTAGGCTTACCAATTTCAAGGGTTTTATCCAGGTAAAGGCTGCTATTAGCACGTTAGCGTCGCCATATCACCAAGGACCGTCTCTCTCTCTGGTCTGTGTCTTTCGGCGTCTGGCGTGACTGAGCCAAAAATGCAAGTCATCCCACACCCAGGGAGAGAGCGCTTAACCCACTTGCTGGCGTGATCCAGCAATGGCGCAGCCATTGGTTACAATAAATATCAACACACAATACTAGGAACTTTATCAGAACCTTCTAGAAAATGTTCCTACTATTTATGAATATATATTTATTTAAATATTCATATTCAAATTATGTATTCCCATTGTGAAATGGGTGTATTTCTTTTTAAAAGCACTATCAATATTTCTAATTTAATTCATGTTAAACTATCTACTCCCATTGTGAAATGAATGTCCCCCCTTCCTCTTAAAGCGGTATCGACATTCATAATTCCATCACGTTTTTAACACTGGGTTACACTTGCCTTGTATAAAACCTTATATCATCATCTGAAGCAGCAAACCGCTTCAACCCAAACTTGTTACTGAGAGCCATTTCCTCCAGTTGTTCACGTAATCTCTGTATTTCAGCGTGGAGATCCTTGGTGTTGTCCAGGGTGAGATCAAGAGCAGCAGGTTCAGCAGCAGAACAGTAGTCGTGGTCTGGATAATGTAATGTTATGTCCATTGGGGGGGTCCTCAGTTTGCATTACGTCCATGTTTTATCACTCTGTCCTTTGCCAGACTCCGGGTTGTGGGACAGGCAGAGTATAGTTATTGCATTCAAAAACAACTGGGACTGCTCCCTTTTTCTGTGGTACACAGCAGTGGTGCCCTGAAGTGCTGTCCTCCTGGCTTTGCAAAGAAACTTTAACTCATTTTGCTTTCATGATATAACGTAATAATTAATAAATAATTCGGAAGATATACAAAAAAATCAGATTGACTAGTGCTGAAAATTTATGCAGTTTAGCCGTTTTTAAACCTAAAATGTGATTAGTATTTCAATATTAGCATAGTGCTTGATGCTCGGCGGAAGTTGTGGAGCAACCTCACTCGACACAAGAACATACGTAACGAGCTGCCATGCATAGAGTCCATTCAGTCGGGGACAGGGTTTGGTTGTCCACCAAAAGCTTCCCCCTGAGGAGTGACAGTAAGAAATTGGCTCCTCGTTTTGTTGGCCCCTTTTCCATCTCAGCCAATGTGAATCCCGCCTCAGTTCGACTCAGCGCCCCCCCCCCCCACCCCTGCTCTGCATCAACCCTGTGTTCCACGTCTCCCAGGTCAAACCGGTGTTTGCCAGCTCTCTCTGCCCACCATCCAAACCCCCACCACCTCCCAAGATGGTTGACGGAGGCCTGGTTTACACAGTAAAACCGCATCATCGATGCACATCGCTAGAGTCGGTACATACAGTACCTGGTGGACTGGAAGGGCTATGGCCCCGAAGAAAGATCATGGATCCCCAAGTCCTTCATCATGGACAACTCTTTGATCAACTCCTTCCACCAGCAACACCCAGACAAACCTAGAGTGATGCAAGGAGGCATCCATTTTTTTTTTTTTTTTTTTTGTTACTTATTTGTACCCGTAGGTAGACTTGGTTTGCAGTCTGGTGACAAGCCACCGGCTGCTGGTCGCTGCGTGCGCGAGCGCCCTAAACCTACATGTTTTTGGTGTGCGGGAGGAAACCGGAGAAATCCCGGAGTAAACCCGTGCAACACGGGGAGAACATGCAAACTCCACACAGCTCACTGTTGGTCGGGGGCTGGGATCGAACCCACGATCTCATGATCCTCGCGATCCCCCGGCCGAGGGTAAAACTGTGCTGCCACAGTGCTAAACCACTGCGCCACCGTGCAGTGAGGGGGAAGTACTGTAATGGTTCCTGTCTGTACTCTGTTTCCCTGCATTTCTCTCTCCCTCTGATCAGGCTCACTCCCTGCACCCTTGCACTCCAAATGCTGCTAATTAGAGGAGCTCTTAAATAGGATGCTCTCCCTTCACTCTGCCTGGTCGCATTAGCCTGCAAACAGCCTGTATCCTGTCTGAGCTCAGTACTGTTGATTTATCCTGCTTTTGCCATGCTTCTGATCTTGTGCTTGCCTTTGACCCAGAGACTGCTTGTTGTATTTCTGTCTGCCTGCTCTGATCTAGCTTGCCATGCTTTGACCTTAGCCTATCTCTGGACTCAGGAAACTGCCTTACAGATCGGATTTGGATATTCTTGGACTGCACTCCTCATCCCCCCCCACCCCACCCACACACACATAAGTCGACTTACCACCGTTTGTCTTCACTGCTCTTCACTCTCTCTCGCCAGCACTCAGTCCTGACCAGCCTGTCTCCAACAAACCCCCGGAAGCTCCCCCGCTGCACCTCAGCACCATCTCCCCTGGCAATCTACTCCTCCAGGGTGGAGGTTCATCACCTGCTCCCAGCTGCTCTCCCCTGCTGAAGCTCTAAGCACAAAAACCAACATTAAAACTTTGTCATATTGTTTGCCATCCTAACTCATCTGTCCCTCTACTCTCTCTCTCTCTCTCCTTGCAGGGTTGCCAGATCTTTGTGAAATCACCATTGCACATTTATCTTGCAACGTTTATTGTAGTTGTGGTCTATATTTATCATATATTCCATAACCTACATATGTTGAAGCATGTGAGAATGTTTGGTGATTACATATGTAAGGCGACTTCACACCTCAGAACAGGACAAAGAGATCTCAACCGCCAGTGAGGATTAAAGAGTTTCCCAGGCACTGCGGTGGAGACCGGAGGAGCTGCCCTCACCCCCCAGGGCCTTGAGGAGGAGTACAAAGACAATGGGGGGGATTAAGATAAGGAGGGATGTCAGCTTTGGATTTGCATGTCTTTTGTTATGTGCAAGTATAAGTTCTTAGAGCCGGAGGTGTTCGCTCTCTTTCATCCTTCTTCTGCTGCTGCACTAGGATGAGACTTGTTAGAGGAGCTGATAATAAACTTTGGTTTATATATCACATTGCCTCGTTCTTTCAAGCTCTTCTACACTGGTGACCCTGACGCGAGGATGGACCAGAGGCGTTCCCCCGTGATCGACTCATCTGTGGCGACCCAGGCAGACGCCGGCGCCCATGCAGACAGGGGAACAGATGGACGACGTTCCCCCATGGCAGAAGTGATAGAGAGGGCTCAACCGAGCACCAGCGCCGCGGAGAGAGTCGAAGCAAGGCACTCTCACCCTGCGGACACAGCAGTGACGGTCTACACAAACGCCGTCACCGTCAACCTGCCGGACTTCTGGCAGGAAGACCCCGCCTCGTGGTTTCAGCAAGCTGAAGCCCAGTTTGCACTTGCGGGCATCACGGCTGACGATACAAAGTTCTATCACATCGTCGCCAAACTCAACGCCGCCACTTCGAGATGTGCGCGGAGTATAATCCGCCGGCCGCCGGCCCGGGACAAATATGAAGAACTGAAAGCGACCATCGTGGCAAATTACGTCCCCTCAGCCGAGGAGAGAGCCGAGAGGATCCTGGCGGTTTACAGCCACAGAGGATGCAGACCCAAGGCCCTAATGGAGGACTTGCTGCAACTTAAAGAAGAGGAAAATGACAACTTCCTCTTCCATTTCATATTCCTCAGTACGCTGCCGCCACACATGAGAGGGACGCTTGCCAACATGCGATGCAGCACCCAGCAAGACTTCCGCACGCTAGCTCACGAAGCTCAACGGCTCGTCAACGCCTGCAAGGAGCAGACACCTACAGCAGCATCCACAGATGTCCGGAGCCACGAGGAGCCACAAATCACTGAGCAGAACCAGCCCGCGGTGACAGCAACACGGCCAGGACGCAACAGACGGAGCGACGTTTGTTATTACCACCACCGCTTCACCGAGAAGGCTTACAAATGCGTCCCCCCCTGCAAATTCACAATTTCCGGAAAACGCCGAAGCCGAGAGCCGTTAACAGCGGCGGTTCTCGGCGAAAAAAGCAAGCTTTTATATGTGATGGACGGACACACCGGCAAGCGGTTCCTTATCGACACGGGAGCTCAACTAAGTTTTGTCATGCCCTCCCAAGCAGACCGGGCCATGGGCCCCCGGGGCAATGGAGCGGTGGCAGCCAACGGCTCCACCATCGACACTTTTGGCGAAAAGAGCCTGCACCTCTGCATCCACGGCCGCAACTACAGATGGACATTTGTTGTAGCGGCGGTGAGTTTTAACTTGTTGGGCGCAGATTTTTTGTGTGCACATGGGTTATTAGTTGATCTAGCGAACAGGCGCTTGGTTAATGCACTGTCCTTTGCTTCTATTCCTTGCTCAGCCCGGCTTTCTCCACCACCTGTGCAGGCCAGCGTCACCACAGCAGGAGGTAAGTTTGATCAACTCCTCACCCAATTTCCAGCATTCACAATTCCCAAATTCTCAGCCACAGTGGCTAAACACGGGGTTGAACATTTTATTCCCACAACGGGCCCACCCGTATTCGCCAAAGCTCGGCGCTTAGACGCAGCCAAGCTCGCCATAGCTCGGGACAAGTTTACCACCCTTGAAAAATTAGGCATTATTAGACGCTCGAAAAGCCCCTGGGCCTCACCACTTCACATGGTTCCGAAATCTGACGGTTCTTGGAGACCATGCGACGATTACCGCAGATTAAACAATGCGACAGCGCATGACCGCTACCCAATTCCTCACATTCAGGATTTTTCACTGCATCTGGCAGGTGCACACATTTTTTCAAAAATAGACCTGGTCCGCGGTTATCATCAAGTCCCAGTTCGAGCAGAGGACATTCCTAAAACAGCTGTAATAACCCCTTTCGGCCTTTTTGAATTTTTGCGAATGCCTTTCGGCCTCAAAGGCGCGGCTCAAACCTTTCAGCGGATGATGGACGCAGTATTACGCGACCTCCCTTTTGTTTTCGTTTACCTCGACGATATACTGGTAGCCAGCCCGTCTGAGGAAGAACACGAGCGGCATCTCACTATGGTTTTTCAGAGGCTAGAAGAGCACGGGTTAATAATCAATCCAGCCAAATGCAAATTTGGCGTGTCACAAATTGATTTTTTAGGACACAGAGTTTCTCCGAAGGGGGCAGTCCCACTTCCAGACAAAGTTCACGTGATAAAAAGTTTCCCACGGCCACAAACGGTCAAATTGCTGCAAGAATTTTTAGGAATGGTTAATTTTTACAACCGTTTCCTCCCCCACGCAGCTCAGCTCATGCAGCCCCTATATGACGCGCTCAGAAAACAAAAAGCTTCCAACGTGGTCGAATGGACCCCGGAGCGCAAACGCGCCTTCGCGGAAGTTAAAAGCGCCCTAGCTAATGCCACATTGTTGGTTCACCCCGATCCCTCGGCCTGCATTGCGCTAACCACAGATGCTTCGGACCTAGCTATAGGGGCAGTTGTAGAACAACATGTCAGCGGAATCTGGCAACCTTTGGCATTCTTCAGCAAATCGCTAAACCAAACCGAGCGTAAATACAGCACTTTTGACAGGGAGCTGCTAGCCCTTCATTTATCCATCCGCCACTTCCAGTTCTGGTTAGAAGGGCGGAGTTTCACGGCTTTTGTAGACCACAAACCGCTCACCTTTGCCATGGCTAAAATTTCCGAACCGTGGTCAGGCAGGCAACAAAGACAGCTGGCTGCGATTTCAGAGTTCACCACAGACATTCGACATGTGGCAGGCAAACTTAACGTGGTAGCAGACTGCCTCTCTCGCGCTGTGACATCGTCAGAGCGCGAGGCGACAGATTATACTACCTCAGCCGCGGAACTCTTCACCAACGCGGACACATACGCGGCACCAATCCATGCAGGGATAGATTATGCAGCCATGGAACAGGAACAAAGTAGTGACGCGGACGTGCGCGCACTCTTGTCTGGACCAACAGGGTTAAGGCTGGAGGAAAGGGGTTTATGCGACGGCGTGCCCCCCCTAATATGCGATATCTCAACCGGCCGACCGCGCCCGTTAGTCCCAGCTACATGGCGCCGCCGTATTTTCGACTCAGTTCACTCCCTCGCGCACCCAGGTGTGCGCGCCTCGGTTAAAATGGTCGCCGAAAAGTTTGTGTGGCCTGGCCTGCGCAAAAACGTAAAAGAATGGGCAAAAACTTGCATTTCCTGTCAGCGCGCCAAAATACACAAACACACAAAAGCCCCTCTGGAGCCTTTTCCAATCCCTGCTAGAAGGTTCGACCACGTTCATGTCGACCTCGTGGGACCACTACCTTCCTCCCAAGGTTTCACACACCTGTTAACAATGATAGACCGCACCACGCGCTGGCCAGAGGCAGTCCCTCTAGCGTCAACCCCAGCGGAGGAAGTTGCTCGCGTTTTTTTGACAAACTGGGTGGCACGTTTCGGCGTCCCATCGGACATCACGTCCGATAGGGGGCCTCAATTTGTCTCGGAGCTTTGGTCAGCCATGTCCAGCAGCTTTGGGGCAACAATTCACCGCACCACCGCTTATCACCCTCAGGCTAATGGGTTATGCGAGCGTTTTCACAGATCTTTAAAGGCCGCCCTCAGAGCCTCACTAACGGATACAAATTGGGTAAATAAACTTCCCTGGGTTTTATTGGGGTTGCGTGCTGCGCCCAAAGAGGATCTAGACGCCTCCCCAGCAGAATTAGTTTTTGCACAACCTCTCAGGCTCCCAGGTGAATTTTTACCAGAGAACCCAGAACCTGGGCATCTTCCAGCCTCGAGGTTTTTAGGCAGCAACGGACCGGACTCTCTCCCCGGACCGGCACATCACTCTTTTCCACGGGTTTTTGTCCCCCAAGCTTTAAAAAACGCTGAATTCATTTTTGTTAGGCATGAAGCTTTAAAACCAACTTTCCGCCCACCATACGATGGGCCATTCAGAGTGCTGGAACCTGGTGATAAGCATTTTGTGCTTGATTTTGGGGATAGAAAAGAAACAGTCAGCATTGACAGACTTAAACCTGCCTTCTTGTTGAGAGACGAACCTGCACAGTTGGCGAGAGCACCTCGGCGGGGTAGACCCCCCAAGAGAAAAGACTCAGCCCCCCTGCAGGGAACAAATAATCACTCTCCTCCCCAAGCTGCAGATTCCTTACAGGAAGGTCCCAGCAGGATGCCCAAGCGGACCCACAGCAGTTTCGGGAGAAGATTAAAACCCAGACGGCACAGAGACTGATACAAACTACTCAACAGTTGTTCACTAATTGTGCTGTAACAGTTTAGGACTGACTTGTGATTTTACTATGCTGTTATGATTACCACTGAACTCTCTTAGGGGCATGGCTGCTAGAAAGTTTCTCCTGTGGCAAGAGGTGTAGCAGTTAGTATGTCATAATAATTATCTTAAACTGTGAATTTTTCTATTGTCCTTTTCTTAGTCGTTTGGGGGGGGAGCCTGTGGTCTATATTTATCATATATTCCATAACCTACATATGTTGAAGCATGTGAGAATGTTTGGTGATTACATATGTAAGGCGACTTCACACCTCAGAACAGGACAAAGAGATCTCAACCGCCAGTGAGGATTAAAGAGTTTCCCAGGCACTGCGGTGGAGACCGGAGGAGCTGCCCTCACCCCCCAGGGCCATGAGGAGGAGTACAAAGACGATGGGGGGATTAAGATAAGGAGGGATGTCAGCTTTGGATTTGCATGTCTTTTGTTATGTGCAAGTATAAGTTCTTAGAGCCGGAGGTGTTCGCTCTCTTTTTCCTTCTTCTGCTGCTGCACTAGGATGAGACTTGTTCGAGGAGCTGATAATAAACTTTGGTTTATATATCACATCGCCTCGTTCTTTCAAGCTCTTCTACAGTAGTAAAGATTATTGTTTTCACCTCATTTATTGTTTCTGTCCGCATCTGCTTTTGGGTCATATGCCTAGAACCTTAACACTTGTCATTGCTTAACTATTGTGTCGTTGTAAGGGTTCACACAATAAGGAGAGATGACTGTGACAAAACAGGCTTTATTTATACACACACTCACAACACAGAACGGAGGGGAGGTCATTTACACAGGGCCTCATTTCGCTTGAAAGGATTATGAAAAGTTAGAGTGCCAAAATAATAATTCTGTTGGTAATCTCCCATTATGCTCTATACGTACATATTCTATACATATTCTGTTTGCATTCTTATGAATATGTTGTGTTAAACTAGAGTAAGAAGTAGGCAGAGCTATAGAGACCTCCTCTCTCTCTCTCACTTCTTTTAGTCAGGAGACAGTTTACGTGAATAGCGGATGGCCTGTTCACGTCAGAGTTAAACTGGCCAATCAGACGGTCGCGTACAAGCCCATCCTATTGTACGGGGTTGGTCTAACCAACCCAAGAAGATGAATGTAAGCTGTACCCGGAAGTCGAGGTCAGTCTGGCGACGCTCCTGAGGGAGCTGTGTCACACTGAACCCAGCGCTGCTTGCGTTACATGTGACCTCTAAATAAATGTTGCATTGTGGCGGGTTGGTGTAACCCCCGCAACAGACTGGACAGACACAGCGCTCGGCTAGAGCAATTAACAGAACAGTGAAATGTGTGTATTAATGTCTACAGGCAGCCCCGCTTCTTCTGGCTCACTTCTGTGATGTTAATGTGCCTTTCATGCATTGTGTTCATGCGTCCTGTCCTTACTGCGACCTAGAGACCGAGATTAATATGTCTCTCAAATGCAAATCTCTCATGCCTGTTCTGCAATCTCTTTGATCATACCAACTGCTGGGGAATGCTCTTTTATGTATTGTTGTAGTTGGGTATATATACTGCACTGTAACCCATGCTCACTCTCTCATTCACGCTCTCTTCAACTGCTGCTGCTGGACACACACACTTTGTGTCTCCTCTCTGAGAGCCTGAGGATCCTGCTCCGGTCTGCTCACACTTGGATCGGAGCGGGGATCCTGTGAAGGCGGTATGATTCAATAAACTCTACTTAAAACCTCTCAACGCTGCCTGATTTCATGCCGCCTCAGCATCTTTAAATTGAGGAAGAATTCTCTGCTTATTCTTGGATCTTTCAATCAAAGAATCGGGATCTTAACACGCTCATGGTGGCACAGACGCATGATTCGGCACATATATGGAAACAACGCTAGCACAACAGCTCTTATTACACAGTTATAATGGCACACACCAATAGGGCTTAGAACACACAGATACATTATTTGAATGTGAAAGCATGCCGAGAGACTCCCACCCCCTTATCACAGCCCCGACGTTACAATATTAAATGACAAGAAATGCTTGAAATACTTTTTAGCAGCTTGAGCAAATCATTAACAAATTATCCCCCCCCCCCCCATATTTTCTGCAAAATCAGGTTTATGTGCAGATTAATTCCTTACTTTAACTAAATCCAATCAGTTCCATAAATCTTTAATGGTCAAAATGTTTGAAATGGCTGAAACACACTGTATATCTGAGCTGGCGAGCCTTCTCTCACAGTAATAATGTTATTGCAAGCACCAGAGGTCAGAACAAATACGTGTGTTTGAATATCCCGAGATTACAATTTCAAAGTCCTCCCCGTGACAAGTGTAACAATGGAGAGGGCGGGTAGTTTTAAAAAGCGAGGCCTCTTTCAAATAAACAAGCATGATTAGATGCTGAATAGCGCTGCTACCGAGCAGCCGAACTGGCTCTCAGAAGATTGAGAGCAGCGGCTGTGATCTGGCCTCCTCCTCCTCCTCCTCCTCCTCTTTTCTAGCTCCCAAAGTAATAAATACAAATAACCCGATGAAGCCTCACAACTTCAATTTAGCACTTTTTTTTTAATCGCACCTTTAATCACTTCTGTACACCCCTCCTTTATTCCCCGCTGAACAGAGCATGGACGAGAAAGTAGACGGGGGCGGGGGGTAATGGCTCCCCCCCCCCTTTTTTTGTGCTATTGCTTAATGAGCCTGAAAGCACAACCGCACTGTCCTGACTGTGAAGGTAGCCTGCAGGCTAGTGTAAATTAGCGGTGTGAGGAAGCCCACGGGCCCGGGTCGTGCTGAGTTGCCAGAATAGAGCGATGCAGCGAGGGGGCCAAATCCTGTTAGGGCAGTGGATGTGCAGGAACCACAGCACATTTGTCGACCCCGACTGGAGCTCTCAGGGCCACTTGTTGTGGCAGTCGGTCCCACAGACAGAAATCTCCCTAAAGCTGCAGCCGTGTGTAATGGCATCCATTATGTGAGATGTCAGTTGTTCTTCGCATTTCAAACCTATAATTCTATTTAGATCCACACAATGGCTCTTTTGTGCAACTATACTACAATCATCATTCAATTTAATTTTCTATTCTTTTGTGGATTCCGAGGCGAGGCAGTGGAGGCGAGAGTCTCCCACACCGCATATGTCCTCTTATGAGTTGGAGATGCTCTTTTGACCGCTCCGCTAGGCATCTGCTGCCCACAGCCTGCCCATATCTGCATTCTAATGCACATATCCTGCTGGGATGTTAACTTTAGGCCCTCGGTAATTGATGGCTTCCACACTTCAGCCGAGCCCCCCCCCCCCCTTTCCTTCTCCCCGCCGATTGTTGGTATATCTCTGTGGTTTGGGGGTCTTTCAGTCAACCATTGTTCTTTTATGGTGGAATTATAATAGACTAAAGTAGAAGAAGAATAGAGAAAGGAGGGAGGAGGGAGAGGAGGGGAGGGGATAAAAGGAGAGTTGCTGCTGATATTTAGTGAACTCCGAAGGGGGAGTTTTCATTCTCATTCTGCAAGTTTGGCACATGCCTTCTGTTACTAAGTGGCAGTGCATTCAAAGAGCTTCTAGCATTTCTCATTCTGCAGCTCTGCTAGGTGCCTAGACTTACAACCCTGGCAGCTGTTGGACCTTCTATGCAGCTTTAGACTCCTCTCCACAGGTGAGCTCCCCTACCAAACTCCCCGTCTCCACTTCACTCAATAGGGCCTTTTCAAGCCTTTTATCAGAGGCGAGAGGCTGACTTTATGTGTGCCACTCACACCACTGCCACTTGGGGTTCTCAAGATTGCAATTAATGTTTTTCATTGTGTAACCTTTTGGAATCAGCAGTGGGATGATTTATATCTTGTTTTGGCCTCATCTCTGTCCTCATCAAGTTTCTGTGCGAGGCAGTTGCAACATAATTATGCACATAAACAAACGCAGACATCATCCAAACAAGCTTGCTGGGGCAAAGACGTTAGACCTGCGCATATCAAAAGATTCAAAGATTTTTATTTGCCAATACTCTGTACAGGACATACAGGAGAATCGAAATGTCATTTCTAGCTCTCTTAGTAGTGTATGTAATATGAGAAAAAGAAGTTATAAAGGTGAAAAACAACAACAGCAATCCTATGTACAATAATAGTACCTGTAGTGCAAATTCAATGTGGTAGAGGAGGTGCAAACAGTGACAGTGTAGAATGCACGTGGTCAGTAGTGCAACAACAAACAGCAGCAGATGCAACACTAGTGCAAATGGTTGTAGTAAGGTGAAAAAGAAAAAGGAAAAAGTTCATCCCTGTTAAACGGCAATAAGTATTAGCTGAAATACATTACATAGACTGTTGTTGTTTTTCATCCTTATTCCTTCTTTTCTTATATATTGCGCGCACCACTAAGAGAGAGAGAAACGGCATTTCAGTTCTCCTGTATGCCCTGTACATATAGAAGTACTGACAAATAAAAATCTTTGAAAATACTTCAAAAATGTTACCATATACCCCCTTATAAAGAGAATACAATTTATCTTTTTCAAGCACATTTTGCAACATGTAGCTAATCTCTCTCAAATTTCCTATGATATGATGCTGCCTTCAATATGTGTTTATGCAGTATACTAGCCAAAGTGGCCAGTGGTTGGGGAGCTATTTCTGTAAGGCAACAATCACTTTAAGAACCATTGGCCGCCTTGGTAAACCACTCTAGATGATGATGCTGTTTTGGTTTGGGGAGATTTCAACACCTTTTTTTCCACTGAACTCAGTGGCAGCGGAATCACTCGTTTATTTTCTTCTCTTTTTTTCCCCTCCGTGAGATGCTAGCTGCTACATATTACCGCGGAGGTGTGGTGCCTCTTCTCTCAAAGGGCTCCACTGTTTCCCCCAAACTGCTGCCAAGCTGGCCTATCTATTCATTTGGTTACTTAAGTGTAATTGCTCCCCTTTGAAGCCTCAAAGAGGCAAATCATTTGCTTTGGCCCTGGGGCAGCAATGGTCACCGAGCTAGAGACCCCCTCCCGGTCCGTGAGCGTCGGAGAGACCGCGAGAGGCCAGGTCCCATACGGAGAAGAAATAATACGGCCAGGGCCGCTCAATTTCACCTCCCTTTTCATCCCATTCTTTGAAAACTTTTTATTAACAACAGCTTTCTCTCTCATACCAGGGCGCCAGGAGAGGGGAGGAGAGGATGGGAGGAGGGAGGGGGTGGCGGTGGTGGCATGAGAGGATATCGGCAGTTGGGCGGAGGGGGGGCGGTGACAGAGAAGAGGTGGCTGTCCCCCCCCCCCCCCCCAAAGTTGTCTGCTGGATTCTCACACAGTCACATGCGCATGCATGCACCGAACACATAGGCAGACACATCATCACTAGTGACAGGTCAAGGAGGCATTGAGAACACAGCCCCACCCCCACCCCCACCCCCACGGTTCACACTGCTAACAGGGGCTCATGTTTCATGTGCCACAGGCCTCATGCACGTGCACACGCACATTCCCTCTCATCAGTATGCATAGATAGATGTCCTTTATTGATCCCAAACTGAGAAATTACAGAACGTGTATGAACTGCAATAGAACATGCGTGTTCTACTATATAAGCAATATACACTCAGAAGCATCGGTATACTTGCTCACCTTCGTGTTCAACTCGCCTCCTTTCAGCTAGTGACAGTCCAGAGAAATATTAAGCAACATAACACAAAGAGCCCATTTCATGCTGAAAATTACTCCACCACTTACTGTAATTGTCACAATTCTGACCACACTGACATTGTAATCTTATAATAAGGTAATGGGGGGGCTGAAACTGTGTACAGGGGAATGATTAGATGGGTGTAGCTCTGACGAAAAGGGTTAAAATGACAGAGGATAACATTTTCCCATCCAGGCACAAAGAATGCATATTGCAGTGTGTTTGTGTTTTGGGGAGGTTGTATTGATGAAGTCACCCAGACAAAGTTAAAAGCTGATAATGGTTTGTGCGTTTTGTCTATTATCTCTACAGCAGGCTGTAACTAAAGGGATTACAGGAAGTAACTTTTGAGAAATTTCTCCCTTTTAAGGCAGGAGTTATTTGGATGCCATATCCTCACAGAGGTATGGTGAGACCCACTTATGGAAAGAAAAACTATCGTTTCAAAAATAGTACAACTTATCTTCAAGAAAGTGTGGAGCCAAATCAATGTGGACAGGCATCCATAAAAAGCCAACCTGGTTATGAATGCTGCGTTTTACTTGTATCATTTTGACTTTGAGGTTTTTAAGAGAGAAACATTTCCCACAGTCAAGCCAGATGGTAACAATTCTTAGACATATTACGAGGTGCTCTCTGCCAAATAGCATACCTTTGGGCTATGTTTTCAGTGGGCTATAAAAGCCAATAATGTAATTTTGATCTATTTTATCAGATATCACCCCAGCCCTGGCTGCGTTTATACAAGACACGGTTTGAAACAGGACAAGAATTCTCTCCGTTTGGCTTTTCCCTCCATAACTGCACAATTTTCAATATCTGACCCGCTGCGTGGCTTTGCTTGTTTGACTCAAGTGTGCAGCGGTCCACAGCAATGAGGTTAGCCTGCATGTCATCAGGCATATGGCAATGGGCGTATGTAAAAATACACTTAACCATAGGTGCTTGGTTGCCCACAGAATGACTTGTTCTGGCTGGTGCAGAAAGAGTGGGGGATTCTTTGGGGAAGCACTTAAAAAGTCTGACCTTGACATCTCGCAGTGTAACAATGACACAGTAGCAAAGTATCCCAGCACTACACCACACTCCTAGTGGCCTGCTATCAGTTCCATGACTCACCACTGACCTTGCAATAACTTTCCAGCACTCCTTCAGATCCATTTAGTAAATCTTAAGGGACACAATATTCCACGACATGAAATGACACTAAACACACCTGAAAACCAGCGCAGATCTGTGTAAATATGCACACACTGCACCGAACAGAGCCAAGAAATTATATCCCATCTGTGGCTATTTCGTTCCCATAATGCCTCAGCACAGCAGTGTAATTCCCCTAGAAACAAAAACCACAACAAGGTGGGACGATCGAAGACGTGAGCTCAGGTTTTCCATTGTGAAGATTGTTGTTTTCTCCGGGGTCCCATCACATCCACAACTGGAGGCCTGCTGTGTGGAATTACTCGCACTAATGGCTCTACACGCTTTTGTTGCAGGAAATCGGACAGCCACACTCAAACTGCTAAACGGCGATTAAAAACCCCAAATTGCCTCATGATGTTGGGCAATTCAGCAGCGGGGGTGGGGGGTGGGGGTGGCTCAGAATGAAGTTCTTGAGATTATTGGCCAGTTATGGGATGTGTAAAGTTGTCTTATAGAGCAAAAGCCAATGTCTTTTGGATTTCTTGGGGGGGGGGGGGACTTTAATATTATTTTTTCTGTCTAAAAGAAGCTAGTAAAGTCTCATTAGAGTGTTCAATATTAACTCTGTAATTTGCTCATCCGTCTGGTCATTAAGAGTCTCCCTGGTTTAGTTTAATGAGATACAAACTGCAGTTAATGAGACAAATAGTTAGCCGTAATTATGGCCGGCTGACTGCTGGCTCTGGATACAAAGAAGAGCAAAGAGCTCAGTTTAGGATTTCTTTGTAGTCTGTAAGCCATATTCATTGGCTGAATAGTGTGTATTTTAGTCAGATTAAATAAGTGTGTTTAACAACATTTGAAGTGGGTTCTAAATACCTGAGCCATGAGGGAAAATAATTGGATTTATTAAAGGGACCAATTAATGCTAATTTTTAACACCACATTTATAATCCCTTACTCAACTAGGGTAATTACAGTTGATTCAAAGTTCAATGTAATTCTTATTTATTTCTTATATTATGCCAAGCCATGGTTTGAAGCCACACTCCATTTCAGCTTTGTTCTGACTTATTGCTGGATCCCAGTCAATTTACTGGATTCTGTCAGGGTGTGCAGTGTTTCCTCTGGCTTAAAGACCTTTGTCATGACCGCACCCATGAACGGGCGCAAAATAGGACACCACACGCACGCTGTAAGTTTCTGCACATTTATTAACAGGTTGGACAACACAAGGACAACACAAAAACGCTCCCAAACTGACTGGTGAGCAAAATGAGAAAATAAACACAAATGCTCCCAAACCAACTGGTAAGCATGAGGCAAATAAAGAATGAATAAACTGACAGCACAATGACACAAATGCTGAAGGAAAGTTGGGCTCAACATCTGTGGTGCCAAATACAGGGAACACCTGAGAGAAAAAAGCTCAGCCGGAGTATCCTAAGAGCAATGGGCTTGACGGCTGAGAAAAACAGAGGAGAAAAGGCACCAAGATGGAGCACACCAACTTACCTCAACAGCAGACCCCAAACCATGAAAATGGGTCGTGGCGGGAACAGCGAAGAGAGAGTAGTAGGACACGGCAACAAACAGGAGTCGTCATGTCTCTAAAATACTCATACATAATTACAGACAGGTGTAGCTCATAAGTGGCCAGTTGGCAGCAGCTGTGCAGCCCCAAGGAATAGGTAACTGGAAGCTGCACTGCACTGTCAAAATAAACAAACCTGAAACAGAAAATACAACAAAGAAAAACACAAAGCATCATAATCAACTAAGAAATAACAGAAAATAAACAACAAAATGTCCATGGCTCTAACCTGTGCCCCAGGAACATGACAACCTTGGAGCAGTGGCAACATAGTTTGCCATAGGAAAGGGAGGGCAGAAAACACATGACACTATTGTAACCAGAATATATTAATTTTATACTATTTATTTCTTTTTTTAAATTTTGCACAGTAACTTTGCATATGGAACTTACTATTTGAAGTATTGTACAACTGAGGCTTGAATGTTGGAATATTGGGCCAGTTGGGGTCCCACCCAGATGTCCTGTGTTTGGACCTTTCACTGGTGTCATCCTTCTCTCCTTCCTCTGCTCTCACCTCTCCTGGACCCTCTGCCAGAACACTTTCCTCTCCTTGGCTCCTCTCTTCTGTCTCATCTTGTCCTCTCTGAGCTCTTGTCTAATTCAGCTTCTCTCTCTGTCTATGGTGGTATACAAACAGGTTAGAAAATATCAAATGTCATGTTTTGTCCTGCAGGATTTTTTTTGTCATAGTTTACATAAATGACAAAAATATGTGGGTTTTTTTTATATTTTTATTCTAGTGTTAATTTTTTTCTATTGAGAGAGTAGGGTAGGGGGAAAAAACATTGATAATAGTAATTTACTCATTCATACTTAAATTACATGATCAGCCAGTAGCCAGAAATTCTACTCATATAAAAGCAGTGCTTTGAAATTAATAATTAAAAGTAGCCAACCAAAAATTTCTAATTGAGCTAAGGGTACAAATAGCACCCACTTAAATACTTGAGTAATGACTTCAGTCTTGAAGGTTTGAGGTTTTTCTCCAAAATTTATAACAATTTTCTTATAGTTTTCTACTTTTCTCTGTAAATTTATCTAAATTTGAAACAAATTTCCTCAAATTTGCAATTTCCTCTTGTAAAATTGACTTTTCTCAAACATTTGAGACTTTATTAGAAGTTTGTGGATTATTTTATAGCTAATTTTTGTCAATTTTTTAAAATAAAATTACTGTTTTTTTAATAAATTTGAAACAGACTGTGGTAATTTTTTAAAAACTTTTTCCTTATAACAATTTACATTTTTGACCATAATTTTGCAGAGCCAGAACAGAACAAAATAATAATTTAACTCTGATTTCAAAGAAAAAAATATTAATAAAATTGTTCTTAGTCAAATAAATTAACTTAAATGACCAAAGATGCAGTTATTTCTGTTATAATATTTCTATATATTTATAGTTTTTTTTTTGTTTTTTTTTAGAAATCTCCTCACCACCCAGACAGCAAGAAAACCTCCCTTATTTTGAAATTCAAATGTTGGCACGTTTAGTTTGTCTGAAGGCTGCTGATGGATTAAAGTCATTGACTTCGTGAATTTCGGTCAGCTTAACCTTCCAGGTACATAATAGTGAACATAAATTAGTTAATTAATATTAACTAAGGTAAGGGTAAAAACAGCTCCTTTTCATTCTTGTCTGAAATAAGAAAAACAAAAAACTAATTATTAAAAAGAAGACAAAATGAACCAACTCGAACTCTTAACCACATCTGTTAGCTAAGCGACTCTTCCATTATTGCTCCCGTTACCAGCGGGTTAAAACCATGATAAATGCCTCCAGTGCTTACATACCTCTTCTGATTTTTTTCCACGTTTAAAGTACTTTAATAAGCTCATATTTCTCTCAGACAGTGACGCAAGCAAGACACTTTGCCTGGTGACTGGAGTGGTCACGTGGGGGCGGCGCTTCTGAACTCCGCGAGGATGATGGTCATACACGTTGTTTGTGTGCATGCTTGCGGACTGTAATTCCTTCAGATTTTTTTCTTAAATTTATATTTCCTCATAGGAATGGTGGGAAATTTACAAGCCTGGTGGGCCGCCACCAGGAAATGTTATCAGAGGAATCCCTGGCGTGGGTTGGAGCTATGTCCTCACCTTGCGTTATAGTTTATATTTCTTGTCACCAGGACATGGTTTCCAACCCACACCCTCGCTTGAAGTTCATTTTCTTGGATTTTCTGTATTTAGTTCATCCTCTACTTTAGTTTGCATCTTAGGATTTTCTGCATTTATTGTTGTTGGTCGTTGTAGTCATGATTCTGTTCTTGTTTTATATTTTCTCCTGCTTCACCTTGGTTTTCCGTGATTTGTATTATTATTATGATCACAGGTCAGTTCAGTCGTTATTTGCATTATGATTGCCTTGGTTTTATCTCCCCTGATCCTCTGTTCATGTTCTGCCTCCTCTGTTTGTGATTGTGTGTGTGTAGCCCTGCCCACCCTGTCATCTCTGTTTTCCTCGTGTCAGCTGTCAATCAAGATTGGTTCTCCCCACCTGTGCCATGTTGTCTTGATTATCCCCTTGATTATTTAAGTTCTGTTCCACTTCTGTTCTGTTCGGGTTACTTTAGTCATATGGCATGAACAACACACTCCTGCCTTGTTGGTCCTGTTTTGCCTTAGTTTTTTGTTCCAGCTTCTGAGCTGTAGTAATTATTTTCTGTTTAAAGCCCTCGAGCTACGTCTGTGTGACCAGCTCCCAATAAGGCTACGTGTCCACCAAACACATTTTTTCAGCTCTGGGTGGCTATTTTCCATTCATTCTCTATGCAGTCCAGCGTTTATGGCGCTGAGCGCCCTCGGCGCTGAAACGCTCTCAGCAATGGCCGTTTTTTGTCGTAGCGCTCAGGGTGCTCAGAGTTGAAAAATGTTCAACTTTTCAGAGACTGCAGCTGAGCTCGTCAATGTCACGCCGCGCCGCTCATCAGCGGCGCCACCTGCTCGCACACCTGTCAACCATCAGCGGCGGGGAATATAAGCCGCCTCGCCCTGAGCTTCGGCCTGGAGCCGTTAGACTTCATCTCCCTTCCATGAGAAGCAACTACTCTTTCTTCAGCACCACGCTAAGCGGTAAGAAGATCACTTACCTCATCTTTCCAGTCTGCTCCCCTGTGCACAGGTGGATTCCTCGGCGGCGGACAATTCCGTCCTTCGTCCCTCCTCGCTGCTGCACCGAGTCCTGCAGGTGGCTGTCTCCCGGGGTCCCGTCCTTGAAGTGCCAGTCATCTGTCCCATACAAGTAAGCTTCTCTCCCTCGCCTATTCTCCTCCTGTGTTGGTGTGTGCCCATCACCCTGTGTCTGTTCTCTCCCATAGGGTTGCCGGCTGAACGGTCTCCTGCCTCTGTGCCCGAAGCAGACACCACCACCAACACATTAACATTCCGCAGACACACACCCATACATCCCTGTTGTTAATAAACAGTTTGAACTACTCTGAGCCTGTGTGTGTGCGTCTCCTGAGCCGAACGTTATGTCAGTACGGCTCCAGCAGAGCGGCTTGGCAGACGGCGGGCTCGCACACCGGTTTACCACCCTCGAGGCTCGAGTGGATCAAGTTGTTTATCAGCAACAGGTGATCCTAAATCAATTAGTAAATTTAACTAACCGATTGAACCGCCTGGACCCCCAACAGCCGTTCCCCCCGGCTCGCCAGGGTGGCGCGGCTCCTGCTGTTCCAGCGGCCGTCCAGCCGGCTCCTGTGGCACTGGTTCGGCTCACACCGATTCTGACCCCCGCCCGCTTTAGCGGTAAGCTCGGTGGAGCGCGGGGGTTCATTATGTAGTGTGAGTCCGTGTTCCACCGTGTGCCCGGAGATTTTCCCTCGGATCACAGCCGAATTGGTTACATAGGGAATCTTCTGGAGGGGCGTGCGTTAACTTGGACCTACGCCGTAATGGCGAGGCCCAGTTATGCCACCCTCACCTACGACCAATTCGTGAGGCGCTTTCTGGAGGTCTTTGACCATTCTCAAACCGAGACGGTCCAGGTCGATCGGCTTCTCGCTCTCCAGCAGGGAAGCCGGTCGGCAGCGGACTACGCGGTCGACTTCCGGGTAGCGGCGGAGGAATTGGGCTGGGAGGAACGCTCCCTCTGCGGCCTGTTCCTCCGCAGCCTCAATGATGATCTGAGGGATGAACTGGCTGGACGGGATATCCCTGAAACGCTAGCGGAGCTAACTTCCCTAGCCATCAGCTTGGACAACAGGCTGCGCGAGCGCTCCTCAGGACGGAAGTCGTCTACTTCGCGCCCTCGGGGAGCCTCGCTGCGCCTGCCCCAAGCTCGCCCCCTGGCGGCGCCGCCACCATCGTGCCCCGAGGAGTCGGAGCCGATGGTGACGGGCTGGACAAAGCTCTCCTCGGCAGAGAGACAACGCCGCCGTGAGTTGAATCTCTGCATGTATTGCGGAGACAGTCAACACACGGTGGAGCTTTGTCCACAAAAAGCCAAACGGCGGGGTCCGCGAGTCACTGTAGGGGGCCTCGCGGATGTCAATCGGTTAGATCCACTCACTCAATTGAAGCTGCCCATCCGTTTCTGCCACAACCCCACTGGGCATCTCACCCACGCACTGGTGGATTCGGGCGCAGAAGGCAGCTTCATTTCACAGAGCCTGGCAACCCGTTTGGGCATCCGCTGTCAGGCACTGAGGAATCCCATCTCCCTAGTCAACCTCTCCCGTGCCTCCCTTGGGAGAGTGTCACACCAAACCGTCCCTGTACCGGTCATCATCTCGGGAAACCACCGGGAGGAGAAGACCTTCTACGTCCTTCCCAACTCTGTGTCGCCCGTCATCCTGGGGTATCCCTGGCTTCGTCTTCATAACCCGGTCCTGGATTGGAGATCAGCTGGGGTATCGGCATGGAGTACATTCTGCATGGGCACCTGCCTTCAGTCCGCTGCCTGCTCTCCGTCCGCTCCTCCCCCTGCGACGGACGCTGCACCCCCGGACCTGTCTCTGGTGCCTCCGGAATTTCACGACCTGGGTATGGTGTTCAGCAAGACGAAAGCGATGTCTCTCCCCCCTCATCGGCCCTATGACTGTGCCATCAACCTCCGCCAGGGGGCTCCCTTACCTTCTGGTCGGCTCTACAGCCTGTCAGCGCCGGAGAAGGAGACGATGAACGCATACCTGAAGGAGTCATTAAGTGCTGGGATAATCCGCCCATCATCGTCACCCGTGGGGGCAGGGTTCTTCTTCGTGGGAAAAAAGGATGGGTCCCTCCGCCCTTGTATCGACTACCGGGCCCTCAACGATATCACGGAGAAGGACCGTTATACCCTGCCCCTCATGGACACTGCCTTCCACTCCCTCCAGGGGGCGACCTGGTTCACCAAGCTGGATCTACGCAGCGCTTACCACCTCGTCCGGATCCGGGAGGGAGATGAGTGGAAGACAGCCTTCCGTACCCCGAACGGCCACTTTGAATACCTGGTAATGCCGTTCGGGTTGACCAACGCTCCTGCCGTCTTTCAGCGCCTCATAAATGACGTCCTCCAGGACTTCATCGGCCTTTTCGTGTTCGTCTACCTGGACGATATTCTCATCTTCTCCAAGTCCAGGGACGAGCACCAGGTCCACGTGAGGCGGGTCCTCCAAAGACTGCTGGAGAATCGTCTGTACGTGAAGGCAGAAAAATGTGAATTTTACGCCAGGACTACGTCCTTCCTGGGGTTCATCATCGCCCACGACAAGGTGCTCCCCGACCCAGAGAAGGTGAAAGCGGTGGTGGAATGGCCTACACCTGCATCCCGGAAGCAGGTGCAACAGTTCGTTGGCTTCGCCAATTTCTACCGCCGCTTTGTCCCCAACTTCAGCTCCATCGTTGGACCACTGACCCGCCTCACGTCCCCGAAGGTCCCGTTCCAGTGGACCGAAGAGGTCGCTGCCGCCTTTAAGGCGCTGAAGGCGGAGTTCTCCTCCTCCCGGGTCCTTCGCCAGGTCGACCCCGCGCTGCAGTGCATCGTAGAGGTAGACGCCTCGGACACGGGAGTGGGGGCAGTGCTGTTCCAGCGGTCGCCGGACGATGGCGCCAAACGGCCCTGCGCCTTCTTCTCCCGGCGCTTGTCCCCGGCGGAGAGGAACTACGATGTGGGGGACAGAGAGCTCTTGGCCATCAAACTCGCCCTGCAGGAGTGGCGCCACTGGCTAGAGGGGGCGAACCTGCCGTTCGTGGTCCTCACGGACCACAAGAACTTAGAATATCTACGATCTGCCAAGCGCCTGAACGCCCGCCAGGCGCGCTGGTCTTTGTTCTTCGCCAGGTTCCAATTTTCAATCACCTTCAGGCCTGGCTCTAAGAACGGCCTGCCTGACGCCCTCTCTAGGCAGTTCACTCCCGTGGAGTCGGAGGAGACGCCCCACTCCATCCTGCCCAGGTCGTGCGTCGTGGGAGCCATCTCGTGGGACATCAAGAGTAGTAGTAGCAAGATCCGGAAGGCACAGGAGGTGGAACCTGACCCTGGTGGCGGACCTGAGGGGAGGCTGTTCGTGCCATCCGCGGTCCGAGGAGAGGTCATCCACTGGCTACATACCTCCAAGCTCACCTGTCACCCTGGCACCTCCCGGATGATAGACCTCCTCCAATGGTCCTTTTGGTGGCCAGGCCTGCGGAGGGATGCAGCCCGCTACGCCCAGGCTTGCCCAATCTGTGCCACCTGCAAGTCGGGAAATGCCCCTCCAGCGGGTCTGCTCCAGCCCCTGCCCATCCCTGGCAGGCCCTGGTCGCACATCGCGTTGGATTTCGTCACCGGACTCCCCGTCTCCAACTCCTATGACACCATCCTGACCATCGTGGACCGCTTCTCCAAGGCCGTGCACTTCGTCCCCCTGCGAGGCCTCCCTACTGCCCTGGAGACGGCGGACCTCCTCGTCCAACACGTGGTCAGGCTGCACGGGATTCCGGTGGACATGGTCTCGGACCGGGGCCCCCAATTTTCATCTGAGGTTTGGAGGTCATTCTGCAACGCCATCGGAGCCAAGGTGAGCCTCTCCTCCGGCCATCACCCCCAATCCAACGGGCAGTGTGAGCGGACCAATCAGGAGCTGGAGGCTGCGCTCCGCTGTGTGACCAGATCCAAACCCACGTCCTGGAGCAACCATCTTGCCTGGGTTGAATATGCTCATAATACCGCTCGCTCTTCTGCTACAGGGATGTCTCCCTTCAAGGCGTCCCTGGGTTACGACCCCCCGCTGTTTCCGGAGCAGGAGAGTGAGGTGACTGTCCCCTCAGTTAAAGCACATCTCAGGCAGTTCCGCTCCACCTGGGCTGCCGCGCGCAGTGCGCTTTTACGCACAGCGGAGCGCAACAGGACTGTGGCGGACCGGCATAGAAGACCTGCCCCGGCGTACAGAGTTGGGCAACGTGTCTACGTTTCCACCCAGGACGTCACTCTAAAAGGCGAGAGGAGAAAGCTGGCACAGCGCTTCATGGGTCCCTACCCCATCACCCGGATCATCAACCCGGTGGCTGTGTGCGTGGCTATTCCCCCCTCCCTCCGCATCCATCCCACCTTCCACGTGTCAAAGGTGAAGCTGGCAGTCACCGACCCCCTTTGCCCTCCTCCTGTGGCGTAACCCGCGCCCCGGATGATTGGTGGCCATCCTGCCTGGTCCGTCTCCTCCATCCTAGACTCCCGGCGCCGGGGTCGCGGGTTGCAGTACTTGGTGGACTGGGAGGGCTATGGGCCCGAGCATCGACAGTGGGTGCCCCCGTCGTTCGTGTTGGACCCATCGCTCATCGCCGACTTCCACCGAGCACACCTTGAGAAGCCATCGCCAGGAGGCGCTGCTAGAGGGGGGAGTACTGTCACGCCGCGCCGCTCATCAGCGGCGCCACCTGCTCACACACCTGTCAACCATCAGCGGCGGGGAATATAAGCCGCCTCGCCCTGAGCTTCGGCCTGGAGCCGTTAGACTTCATCTCCCTTCCATGAGAAGCAACTACTCTTTCTTCAGCACCACGCTAAGCGGTAAGAAGATCACTTACCTCATCTTTCCAGTCTGCTCCCCTGTGCACAGGTGGATTCCTCGGCGGCGGACAATTCCGTCCTTCGTCCCTCCTCGCTGCTGCACCGAGTCCTGCAGGTGGCTGTCTCCCGGGGTCCCGTCCTTGAAGTGCCAGTCATCTGTCCCATACAAGTAAGCTTCTCTCCCTCGCCTATTCTCCTCCTGTGTTGGTGTGTGCCCATCACCCTGTGTCTGTTCTCTCCCATAGGGTTGCCGGCTGAAAGGTCTCCTGCCTCTGTGCCTGAAGCAGACGCCACCACCAACACATTAACATTCCGCAGACACACACCCATACATCCCTGTTGTTAATAAACAGTTTGAACTACTCTGAGCCTGTGTGTGTGCGTCTCCTGAGCCGAACGTTATGTCAGTCAATGTCAGACCTTAAGCAGCCAATCAGAACTGCTGCGTGGGCGGGACATAGGATGCCAGTACTAGTCTAGTACTCAGACTCCTGCTTTCTGTGTCATCATATTTTACATCCAGAGCTGCTAGAAAATGTTTCCTGTCCATTGTTATTTAGAGACTGCTATTAAAAAACCTGTAGAAAGTCTGACAATGGGAAAAGCGGGAGTGATGAGCTGAGAGTGACAAGCTGTTGCAGGGATACAGGGCACAGACTTTTTCCCCCAGAGTGCAGTGTACAAATGCTGAAAAAAAAAAAGCTCAGGGCAGTTGGGTGACAAAAACACGTTTGGTGGACACGCAGCCTAAAACTGTTAAAAACTTACGACCAGCGACTGGGTCCATTCTCTACATGATGACAGATTCCATATATAGTGGTGTGAAAAAGTATTTGGCCGTTCCTCAATTCTCTTTTTTTGTGTTTGTCACACTTAAATGTTTCAGATCCATCCATCCATCTTCTACCGCTTTTCCGGAGGTCCGGGTCACGGAGGCAGCAGTTCAAGCAGAGAAGCCCAGACTTCCCTCTCCCCAGCCACCTGCTCCAGCTCTTCAGAGGGGATACTAAGGCGTTCCCAGACCAGCTGGGAGACATAGTCTCTCCACCGAGTCCTGGGTCTGCCCCGGGGTCTCCTCCCAGTGGGACGTGCCTGAAACACCTCAAGTGGGAGGCGTCCAGGAGGCATCCTAATCAGATGCCCATACCACCTCAACTGACTCCTTTCAATGTGGAGGAGCAGCGGTTCTACTCTGAGCCTCTCCCGGATGACTGAGCTCCTCACCCTATCTCTGAGGGTGAGTCCAGCAATCCTACGGAGAAAGCTCATTTCAGCCGCTTGTATCCGCGATCTCGTTCTTTCGGTCATTACCCAAAGCTCGTGACCATAGGTGAGAGTAGGAACGTAGATTGACTGATAAATCGACAGCTTTGCCTTAGAACTAAGCTCCCTCTTCACCACAACAGACCGGTACAACGTCCGCATCACTGCAGATGCTGCTCCAATCCGTCTGTCGATCTCTCGCTCCATTCTCCCCTCACTCGTGAACAAGACCCCAAGATACTTAAACTCCTCCACTTGGGGCAGGAGCCTGTCCCCAACCCGGAGAGGACAATCCACCTTTTTCCGGCTGAGGACCATGGACTCGGACTTGGAGGTGCTGATTCTCATCCCAGCCGCTTCACACTCAGCGGCAAACCGTTCCAGCAAGAGCTGTAGGTCATTGCTGGATGAAGCCAACAGGACAACATCATCTGCAAACAACAGAGATGAGATCCTGTGGTCACCAAGCATGACACCCTCCATTCCCTGGCTGCGCCTAGAAATCCTGTCCATAAAAATTATGAACAGGATCAGTGACAAAGGGCAGCCCTGGCGGAGTCCAACTCTCACTGGGAATGACTCCAACCGAGTGTTGGCAATACGAAGTGGGCAACGACAGTGAAACCTGGAGGGGGGTGATTGGGAGGAACGGCCTGCCCGATCTGAACCCGAGTGGTGTTCGGTTATTGGACTTCTGTGCTAACCACAGTCTGTCCATAACGAACACCATGTTCAAGCATAAGGGTGTCCATATGTGCACCTGGCACCAGGACACCCTAGGTCGCAGGTCGATGATCGATTTTGTTATCGTGTCATCAGACCTGCGACCGTATGTCTTGGACACCCGAGTAAAGAGAGGTGCAGAGCTGTCAACTGATCACCACCTGGTGGTGAGTTGGATTCGATGGCAGGGGAGGAAGCCATTCAGACCTGGTAGACCCAAACGTATAGTGAGGGTGTGCTGGGAGCGTCTGGCTGAGGCCCCTGTCCGGGAGGTCTTCAACTACCACCTCCGGAAGAACTTCAACCACATTCTGAGGGAGTCTGGAGACATGGAGTCTGAATGGGCCATGTTCTCCACCTCTGTTGTTGAAGCGGCGGCCCAGAGCTGCGGCCGCAAGGTGGTCGGTGCATCTCGGGGTGGCAACCCCCGAACCAAGTGGTGGACACCAGTGGTGAGGGGGGCCATTAAGCTGAAGAAGGAGTCCTATCAAGCTTGGTTGGCTTGTGGGACTCCCGAAGCAGCTGAGGTGTACCGGCAGGCCAAGCGGAGTGCAGTTCGGGTGGTTGCTGAAGCAAAAACCCGGGTATGGGAGGAGTTCGGTGAGGCCATGGAACAAGACTTTCGGTCAGCCTCAAAGAGATTCTGGCAAACTGTCCGGCGGCTCAGGAGGGGAAAGCAGCTCCCCGTCCACACTGTGTATGGTGCGGATGGGACACTGTTGATTTCGACTGGGGACATCGTCGGGCGGTGGAAGGAATACTTCGAGGATCTCCTCAATCCCACTGATACGCCTTCCACAGAGGAAGCAGGTTTTGGGGACGAGGGGGATGACTCGCCTATCACAGGGGCTGAGGTCGCCAAGGTGGTTAAAAATCTCCTTGGTGGCCGGGCCCCAGGGGTGGATGAGATTCGCCCCGAGTACCTCAAGGCCCTGGATGTTGTTGGGTTGTCATGGTTGACACGCCTCTGCAACATTGCGTGGAGGTCGGGGGCAGTGCCTTTGGCATGGCAAACCGGGGTGGTGGTTCCTCTCTTTAAAAAAGGGGACCGGAGGGTGTGCTCCAACTTTAGAGGGATCACACTCCTCAGCCTCCCTGGGAAGGTCTATGCCAAGGTACTGGAGAGGAGAGTCCGACCGTTGGTCGAACCTCGGATTCAGGAGGAGCAATGTGGTTTTCGTCCTGGCCGTGGCACATCGGACCAGCTCTTTACCCTCTCGAGAATTCTCGAGGGTTCGTGGGAGTTTGCCCATCCAGTTTACATGTGTTTTGTGGACTTGGAGAAGGCATTTGACCGCGTCCCTCGTGGATTTTTGTGGGGGGTGCTTCGGGAGTATGGGGTATCGGGCTTGTTGTTACGAGCTATTCGGTCTCTGTACGACCGTTGTGAGAGTTTGGTTCATATTGCCAACACTCGGTGGCAATACACTCGGTGGCAACACTGGGGTGCTGGAGGGTGCTCCTTTCGGAGACTCCATTGTCCTACTGGGGGACTTCAATGCGCGCGCATGTTTCAGATCATCAAACAAATTTAAATATTAGACAAATATAACAAGTAAACACAAAATGCAGTTTTTAAATGAAGTTGTTTATTATTAAGGGTAAAAAAAAAATGCAAACCTACATGGCCCTGTGTGAAAAAGTGACCCCCCCCCATGTTAAGACATGAATTAATTGTGGTTTATCACATCTTTGGAAAGCTGAGTTCAATTACTCTAGCCACACCCAGGCCTGATTACTGCCACACCTGCTCTCAATCAAGAAATCACTTAAATAGGACCTGACTGACAAAGTGAAGTAAACCAAAAGATCCTCAAAAGCTAGACATCATGCTACGATCCAAAGAAATTCAGGAACAAATGAGAAACAAAGTGATTGAGATCTATCAGTCTGGAAAAGGTTATAAAGCCATTTCTAAAGCTTTGGGACTCCAGTGAACCACAGTGAGAGCCATTATCCACAAATGGTGAAAATATGGAACAGTGGTGAACCTTCCCAGGAGTGGCCTGGTGACCAAAATTACCCCAAGAGCACAGCAACGACTTATCCAAGAGGTCAAAAAAGACCCCACAACAACATCCAAAGAACTGCAGGCCTCATTCCAGACTTCACCATAAGAAAGAGACTGGGCAAAAATGGCCTGCATGGCAGAGTTCCAAGACAAAAACCACTGCTGAGCAAAAAGAACAAAGGCTCGTCTCAGTTTTGCCAGAAAACATCTTGATGATCTCCAAGACTTTTGGGAATATACTCTGTGGACTGACGAGACAAAA
Organism: Pholidichthys leucotaenia; assembly: GCA_020510985.1. NCBI lineage: Eukaryota > Metazoa > Chordata > Actinopteri > Cichliformes > Pholidichthyidae > Pholidichthys > Pholidichthys leucotaenia. The sequence goes on along the minus strand of CM035848.1, from coordinate 118,471,086 downwards.
GTTGAACTTTTTGGAAGGTGTGTGTCCCATTACATCCAGCGTAAAAGTAAGACAGAAAAGGAACATCATACCAACTGTAAAATATGGTGGTGGTAGTGTGATGGTCTGGGGCTGTTTTGCTGCTTCAGGACCTGGAAGACTTGATGTGGTAAATGGAACCATGAATTCTGCTGTCTACCAAAAAATCCTGAAGGAGAATGTCCGGTCATCTGTTCGTGATCTCAAGTTGAAGCGCACTTGGGTTCTGCAGCAGGACAATGATCTAAAACACACTAGCAGGTCCACCTCTGAATGGCTTAAGAAAAACAAAATGAAGACTTTGGAGTGGCCTAGTCAAAGTCCTGACCTGAATCTGACTGAGATGCTGTGGCATGACCTTAAAAATGCGGTTCATGCTTGAAAACCCTCCAATGTGGCTGAATTACAACGATTCTGTAAAGATGAGTGGGCCAAAATTCCTCCACAGTGCTGTAAAAGGCTCATTGCCAGTTATCACAAATGCTTGACTGCAGTTGTTGCTGCTAAGGGTGACCCGACCAGTTATTAGGTTTAGAGGGCAATCACTTTTTCACACAGGGGCATGTAGGTTTGGATTTTTTTTCCCTTAATAATAAACGCCTTTGTAGAGGATGTGCTCAAGGATGAGGCTGAGTTATTTCTCAGGTTCAGCTTTATTAACAAAACACATACTCTAACAATCTCCAAGCAAGAAAAGAGACAGATCAATATCACATCAGTCTTTTATACTCCGGAACATCGAAACTCAAGTCACATGGTGTCTAAGCAAACATACAGTCACATGGTACTTAATCCCAGTCACACTGTAACCCTTTTGATCTTCCACCATTGTCCCTTAGCCTTCAATGGTCCGGAAATCCCTCCAGGGCATCTCTCTGAGACAAAGGCCAAATCTCACACCTTCTCGATATCTCCTGCAGACTCAGTCCTTTTGTCCCTCGAGACGTGAAGCACACAATAAACATACAGCAATACATTTGTAGAAAATATGTACCCAACATATGTGCCACATGACCCCCCCAAACGTCTAATATGGGACAAACATAATCAGAGATGCATGACATAAAAACATTACCACATATCCAGTATCAATCCACCAGTTGCCTAGATCTAAACCTCCTGCCATATCTGCTGTAAGCCGGCCTTGCTGCTTCTGCAGTGTCTTCCTGCACCTGTGGATTAGAACTGTTAGCCAATCTCTGTGGGGGTTCTGGAGAATGCCTCCTCGGAGGTCTGCCGTGACGGGAGGCCCTCGCCAACTGCATTTGTTTTTCCGCCAAAACAAAAGCAGGTTTGAGTCTGTTTATACAAATCAACTCCTTCCTGTCTCCCAAATCTAGCAAAAAATGCTTCTCTTCTGTTTCCAGCACTCTGAAAGGTCCATCATAAGGTGGCCGCAAATTTGGGCGATGAGCATCATGTCTAACAAAAACAAACTCCGCATTTTTTAAAGCCTTCGGCACAAAAACGTGTGGGAAACTGTGATGAACGGGGCCAGGAAGCGTGTTTGATCCTGTGTCGCTCTGCAACAGCTGAGCGGGGGGGGGGGCAATTTGGCGCAGGATTGTCGGGGAGAAATTCACCGGGTAAATGGAGAGGTTGTGCAAAAACTAACTCAGCTGGAGAGGCCTGCAAATCCTCCTTAGGTGCAGAACGCAACCCCAATAAAACCCATGGAAGCTTGTCAACCCAATTTGTATCCGTAAGCGACGCTCTGAGGGCTGCTTTCAATGACCTATGAAAACGTTCGCATAAACCGTTAGCCTGGGGGTTATATGCGGTAGTGCGGTGGATCTTCACCCCTAGGCTGCGGGCCATCGATGACCAGAGTTCGGAAACAAATTGAGGACCTCTGTCGGACGTTATGTCCAACGGAACTCCAAAACGCGCAACCCAAGCTGTTAAAAACGCGCGCGCAACTTCCTCCGCTGTGGTTGATGCCAGAGGAACCACTTCTGGCCAACGCGTGGTGTGGTCCACCATCGTCAAAAGGTGTGTGTACCCCTGTGACAACGGAAGGGGGCCCACCAAGTCGACATGCACATGATCAAAGTGCTTAGCCGGGATGTGAAAAGGCTCCAAAGGAGCTCTAGTGTGCTTGTGTATTTTGGCTTGCTGACACGCTACGCAGGCTGCCGCCCATTCCTTGACCTGTTTGCGCAACCCCGGCCAAACAAATTTGTCCCCCACCATCTTGATCGATGCACGCACCCCTGGGTGCGCCAGGGAATGGACCGATTCGAAAACGCGGCGGCGCCACGCAGCTGGTACCACGGGACGCGGCCGTCCCGTGGAGACATCGCAGATTAGGGGGGGCATACCAACTTGCTGCACCCTGTGCTCCAGCCTTAACCCTGTTGGTCCAGACTGGAGCGCGCGCACATCCGCATCGCTAACCTGCTCCGCGGCCATGGCTGCATAATCTAAACCTACGCGGACCGGGGCTGCGTGTGCTTCCGCGCCGCTACCCTGGCCCGCGGCCACGGCTGCCGAGTCTGCCCCCACGGGGCCTGGTGACGCCACAGCACGTGAGAGACAGTCTGCCACTACATTATGTTTGCCTGCGACATGCTGGATATCGGTGGTGAACTCCGATATCGCGGCCAGCTGTCTTTGCTGCCGGCCCGACCAAGGTTCTGAAATCTTGGCCATCACAAACGTTAGCGGCTTGTGGTCCACAAACGCAGTGAAATGGCGCCCTTCCAGCCAGAACTGGAAATGGTGGATGGCCAAGTGTAGGGCCAACAGCTCCCTGTCGAACGCGCTGTATTTTCGCTCGCTATCGCGCAAGGTTTTGCTGAAAAACACGAGCGGCTGCCAGGTCCCTGCTACAAACTGTTCAACGACCGCCCCCACCACTAAATCGGAAGCGTCAGTGGTGAGCGCCATGCGGGCCGTTGGGACTGGGTGTGCCAACAAAACAGCGTTTGCCAGGGCTGATTTGACTTGGGAGAATGCGCGCTCCCGCTCTGGAGACCATTCAATTTTATTTGTGGGTTTTTGCTTCTTTAGTGCAGCATACAATGGTTGCATGAGCTGCGCTGCGCTTGGGAGGAAACGGTTATAAAAATTAACCATTCCCAAAAACTCCTGTAACGCTTTGACCGTTTGAGGTCGGGGAAAATCTGTTATTGCGCGTACTTTATCGGGCAGAGGGACCACTCCTTCTGGCGAAATGCGATGCCCCTAAAAAATCAATTTGCACCACCCCAAACTGGCACTTCGCTGGGTTAATTATTAACCCGTGCTCTGCCAGCCTCCGAAAAACCTCTGTGAGGTGGCTTTCGTGTTCGTCTTCGGACGTGCTGGCTACCAAAATGTCATCCAAGTAGACGAACACGAAAGGGAGGTTGCGTAGAACCGCGTCCATCATACGCTGGAACGTCTGCGCAGCCCCCTTGAGTCCAAAAGGCATGCGCAAAAACTCAAAAAGCCCGAAAGGAGTTATTACCGCTGTTTTGGGTATATCCTGAGCGCGCACTGGGACCTGATGGTAACCACGCACCAAGTCTATTTTAGAAAAAATGCGCGCCCCCGCCAAATGAACCGAAAAATCTTGGATGTGCGGATTCGGGTAGCGGTCGTGCGCTGAGGCGTTATTCAACCTGCAGAAATCACCGCAAGGCCACCACAAACCATCAGCCTTTGGGACCATGTGTAGCGGTGAAGCCTAGGGGCTTTTAGAACGTCTAATGATGCCCAGTTTTTCCAAGTTGGCGAACTCCTCACGCGCTATGGCCAGTTTAGCTGAGTCCAAGCCCCAAGCTTTTGCAAAAACGGGCGGGCCGGTGGTAGTGATAAAATGTTCCACCCCATGTTTAGCCACTATCGCCGAAAACGTTGGGACTGTGAGTGCTGGGAACTGAGTGAGTAGTAGGAACTTACCACCCGCAGCTGTGACGTTGGCCTGTGCAGTCGGCGGGGCCACCCGGGCTGTGCAGGGAATAGAGTGAAAAGACAGTGCATTAACCAGATGTCTATTAGCAAGATCAACCAATAAACCATGTGAGCACAGAAAATCAGCACCTAACATGTTGAAACTGACTGCCGCTATGACGAAAGTCCACTCGAATGTTCGGCCGTGTAGAGACAGAAGCAGAGTCTTCTCTCCGAAGGTCTTAATCGCCGAGCCATTGCTGCCGACACCAGGGGACCACTGGAAGGCGCCAGCCGGTCAGCGTAGGAAGGTGTGATGAAACTCAGCTGGGAGCCTGTGTCCACAAGGAAATGCCTCCCTGATCGCGCGTCCCTCAGGTAGAGCAGCTTATTCTTTTCACCGAGAGCCGCAGCTGCTACCGACTCCCGGTCTTGGCGTTTCCTGAGCACTTGAACTGGCACGGTGGAATGCACTTGCGTGCCCTCTCGGCGAAACGGCGATGGTAAAAGCAAAGGACGTCGCCCGCTCCGTGTCTCCTGGCCTCCGCCGCTGCTGTCATCAGCGAGTCTGGTGCTGCAGCCTCTGGCCCCCTGCCATCTCCGGGTGTTGCGCTCAGCTCCACTGCTGCGGTCGTGGCCGTGTGTCGCCTATGGGCGTCGACGAGTCGCTGTGCCTCCTGGCCCAGCTCGTGGTAATCTCGGTGGGCCAGCAGCTGTGAACTGGCCAGGGTAACTCTCACCGCTGATGGTAGTGTCCTGAGGAAAAGGTGGGCGAAGATAAAGCCATCATCTTCGGAGTCTCTCAAACTCAGCATCTTCGCCATCAGGTCTGCAGGTCTCTCGACCTCGCCCTCAGTCAACGCCAGGAGCTTCTCTGCTCGCTCTCCCAGCGAGGGGGTGAAAGCACGGATGAGAGCAGCTTTCAATGCGCCATACTTGTCGTCGTCTGGCGGGTGAGTAATCAGGCTCTCCACCCGCTGGGCTGTGTGGTTGTCCAGCTTTGCAACCACATGGTAGAATTTCGTGGCGTCCGCCGAAATTCCCCGAAGATGGAACTGTGCCTCGACTGTGTTAAACCAGGAGTGCAGGCTATGCTGCCAGAAATCAGGTAGCTGGACTGTGGTAGCTGCATTAGCCTGGCTGGCTCCTGATGAGTCCGGTGCAGGAGAATCGTCACCGGCCATAATTCATCTTAGGGTCACCAGTGTAGAGGATGTGCTCAAGGATAAGGCTGAGTTATTCCTCAGGTTCAGCTTTATTAACAGAACACATACTCTAACAATCTCCAAGCAAGAAAAGAGACAGATCAATATCACATCGGTCTTTTATACTCCGGAACATCGAAACTCAAGTCACATGGTGTCTAAGCAAACATACAGTCACATGGTACTTAATCCCAGTCACACTGTAACCATTTTGATCTTCCACCATTGTCCCTTAGCCTTCGATGGTCCGGAAATCCCTCCAGGGCATCTCTCTGAGACAAAGGCCAAATCTCACACCTTCTTGATATCTCCTGCAGACTCAGTCCTTTTGTCCCTCGAGACGTGAAGCGCACAATAAACATACAGCAATACATTTGTGGAAAATATGTACCCAACATATGTGCCACACCTTCATTTAAAAACTGCATTTTGTGTTTACTTGTGTTATCTTAATCTAATATTTAAATTTGTTTGATGATCTGAAACATTTCAGTGTGACAAACATACAAAAAAAAATGAGAAATCAGGAAGGGAGGGGGCAAACACTTTTTTACACCACTGTATTCTAGTTTAGTTTAATGTTTATGGGCTGCACGGTGGCGCAGTGGTTAGCACTGCGGCAGCACAGTTTACCCTTGGCCGGGGGATTGTGGGGATCGTGGGATCGTGGGTTCGATCCCAGCCCCCGACCAACAGTGATCTGTGTGGAGTTTGTATGTTCTCCCCGTGTTGCGTGGGTTTACTCCGGGATTTCTCCGGTTTCCTCCCACATGCCAAAAACATGCATGTTAGGTTAATTGGCTGTTCTAAATTGTCCCTAGATATCTGTTTCCTATAGGCCCTTAGAATAGAGGGTTAGTATTAATGAAAGCGCTTTGAGTGGTCTTTGTGACTAGAAAAGCGCTATATAAGTGCAGGTTAGTTAGTTAGTTAGTTAGTTTATTTGAAAGGGACATTACATAATAATGTACATTAATTCAAATGTAAGTATGCCAAATTAAGCATTACTGCTAATTTGCATCTGTAGTCCCCCTGGCAGGTCACAAAATCACGCAAACAATCATACACAAGAAGGACATCTGTAATGAACCTGTACAAAGTGGTTACGTTAAAGTGCAAGAGTTAAGGTGCTACAAAACAAGACAGTCAAATGTCACACGAGTGAAGTGCTGTGTATGCGTACACACACATGCACCCAAGCACCTCACAGCAACAACAAACAACAACAACAAACAAGAGGCGGGGAAAATGTGTGTGATGCATGGGCACACACACACACACACACACACACACACACACACACACACACACACATATACATTGGGGCAAAAAAGTATTTAGTCAGCCACCAATTGTGCAAGTTCTCCCACTTAAAAGATGAGAGAGGTCTCCAATTTTCATCATAGGTACCTCAACTATGAGAGACAAAATGAGAAAAAAAAAATCCAGAAAATCACAATGAAGGATTTTTAATGAATTAATTGGTAAATTCCTCGGTAAAATAAGTATTTGGTCAATAACAAAAGTTCATCTCAATACTTTGTTATATACCCTTTGTTGGCAATGACAGAGGTCAAACGTTTTCTATAAGTCTTCACAAGGTTTTCACACACTGTTGCTGGTATTTTGGCCCATTCCTCCATGCAGATCTCCTCTAGAGCAATGATGTTTTGGGGCTATCGCTGGGCAACACGGACTTTCAACTCCCTCCAAAGATTTTCTATGGGGTTGAGATCTGGAGACTGGCTAGGCCACTCCAGGACCTTGAAATGCTTCTTACGAAGCCACTCCTTCGTTGCCCGGGCAGTGTGTTTGGGATCATTATCATGCTGAAAGACCCAGCCACGTTTCATCTTCAATGCCCTTGCTGGTGGAAGGAGGTTTTCACTCAAAATCTCACGATACATGGCCCCATTCATTCTTTCCTTTACACGGATCAGTCGTCCTGGTCCCTTTGCAGAAAAACAGCCCCAAAGTATGATGTTTCCACCCCCATGCTTCACAGTAGGTATGGCGTTCTTTCTCCTCCAAACACGACAAGGTGAGTTTTTACCAAAAACTTCTATTTTGGTTTCATCTAACCATATGACATTCTCCCAATCCTCTTCTGGATCATCCAAATGCTCTCTAGCAAACTTCAGACGGGCCTGGATGTGTACTGGCTTAAGCAGGGGGACATGTCTGGCACTGCAGGATTTGAGTCCCTGGCGGCGTAGTGTGTTACTGATGGTAGCCTTTGTTACTTTGGTCCCAGCTCTCTGCAGGTCATTCACTAGGTCCCCCCGTGTGGTTCTGGGATTTTTGCTCACCGTTCTCGTGATCATTTTGACCCTACAGGGTGAGATCTTACGTGGAGCCCCAGATCGAGGGAGATTATCAGTGGTCTTGTATGTCTTCCATTTTCTAATAATTGCTCCCACAGTTGATTTCTTCACACCAAGCTGCTTACCTATTGCAGATTCAGTCTTCCCAGCCTGGTGCAGGTCTACAATTTTGTTTCTGGTGTCCTTTGACAGCTCTTTGATCTTGGCCATAGTGGAGTTTGGAGTCTGACTGTTTGAGGTTGTAGATAGGTGTCTTTTTGATAATGAGTTCAAACAGGTGCCATTAATACAGGTAACGAGTGGAGGGCAGAGGAGCCTCTTAAGGAAGAAGTTACATGTCTGTGAGAGCCAGAAATCTTGCTTGTTTGTAGGTGACCAAATACTTATTTTACCGAGGAATTTACCACTTAATTTATTAAAAATCCTTCAATGTGATTTTCTGGATTTTTTTTTCCTCATTTTGTCTCTCATAGTTGAGGTATACCTATGATGAAAATTGGAGACCTCTCTCATCTTTTAAGTGGGAGAACTTGCACAATTGGTGGCTGACTAAATACTTTTTTACCCCACTGTATATATATATATATATATATATATATATATATATATATGCATGCATACAACACACACACACACACACACACACACACACACACACACACACACACACACACACAGCCTTTATCCCATTTTCCCCTCCAGGAAGCTGCTTTAACTCTTCCGGTTATTTTCCTGTACATCAAGAAATCGGAAATGTCACTTAAAGGTAACGTCACTAGCCTTGATACTGTACATGCTCACTGCTCTGTTATTGGCCAGCTTGTCTGTCTGGAGCTGGCCAGACAGCCAAAGGCATTAGATTAGTGGGGCCATTGACTGCACCTTTTCTACATTTTAAAAACTCACAAGTCTCAATTAAACGTTTGTGACATATTTTATTAAAAATTTTCTGTAATTATTTAATTACTGCAGCCATTTTTTCCCAGCCTTTTTTAAAAATGGCCTTTTTTGAGTGTATATACCTTTAAATCTTCAGACTGGCTTCAACTCCCCCCTCCCTCTTACATCACATTGCTGACTTTGACTGGCTAGCACTTAGCCTTTAGCTTGGATGTATCTTGAAGCTGAATACAATACTGAAATCTAAAGAAAATAACAATATAAATGCAAGCTTCCGTGTAGTACTGTTAAGGCCCTGTCATATAGATAGATAGATAGATAGATAGATAGATAGATAGATAGATAGATCTTTAATTGTCATTGTCACAGGTACAACGAAATTCAAAGTGCTCTCCAGTCAGTGCCCCATTTATAAAAACAATGCCCCATTATAAAAAACATAAAAATCAGATAAAATAATAATTAAAAAGAATAAATAACAAGCCACATTCACACAGACATCAACACAGGACATCATGCACACACAGTCATTGCAAGGAGCATTCAACAACATACGTCGTTCGTCGGCCTCCGTCGGTCTATGATGACCATGGAAGAGAATCCTAAACGTCTACTCTGCTGGAACAGCACTGCCTGTGGCTGAACAGGCCGATGCACACCGGTGTTCTACCTTCCAGCGTTGGGCGTTGGTAGGATTCAAGCCTGGGCAGGAAGATATGGAGGACAAGATGTTACCCATGCAGCATGTCCCCCCTCTCCACGTCACTGATGGATCCAAAGGAACAGCAGGGCTGCTATAGTTTGGCACCAGCGCCATCGCAGGAGCTGCCAGAACGATGTTGAGCACAACAGAGAACTGCCTTAGGGGCTCCGACTCCGGATTTTTCCTCAGGGTTGACTCCCGAAGCCTTTCCCGTGACCGGGTGTGCCGCAAGGCAGCGGAGGTTTGAAATCAGGGTTTACCTTCCCCTAGATGGGCTACCTTCCCAGGTTGACGAGCCACCATCTACCCGAAGCATCTGGTTTTAAGGTGCCAGAGATCCGCCCTCGCCCCTTCTCCTATTAGTAAAAGCAGTTCCGCCGGGCTTAGAGACTAAACCACACGGGCAGGCTAGGAGTTGGACTTAGTTTTCAGAGGCTTTTCGAGACGCACGCCGTAAGGAGAATTTTATGAGCACTGGGAGCTTAACCCCAGTGCCGCTCCTGGCTATGACAACAACATACAACAACATACAATCATGTCCATTTAGCACATTACTTCCTCATTTTATTCAGAATGGTTATTGCTGTGGGATAGAAGCTGTGTTTGAGTCTTTGTCCTTGTGTTCATTTGTCTATATCGTTTCCCAGATAGCAGTAGTTCAAACAATGAGTGTCCAGGATGTGAAGTATCCTTTAAAATATTTTGAGCCTTCTTCTGGCAACGGGAGCGGTGAAGGTCTTCCAACGTGAGGAGAGGGCAGCCAATGATCTTCTGGGCGGTGTCAATGACCCTCTGGAGTGCTTTCCTCTGAGCTACTGTACAACTACTGTACCAGATGCATATACAGTATATTAATATGCTTTCAATAGAAGCTCGATAAAAGGACACCAGCAGTCTCTGTGTGATGTTCTCCTTCCTGAGAATCCTCAGGAAGTACAATCTCTGCTGGGCCTTTTTCACCAGCTCAGATGTGTTCACACTCCAGGACAGGTTCTCCTCTATGTGGACTCCCAGGAAACGGAAGTCAGCTACCCTCTCTACACAGTCCCCGTTGATGATGAGAGTGGAAATATCTGTCTTCTTCCTCCTGTAGTCTATTATCAATTCTTTAGTCTTAGAGGTGTTCAGGAGAAGGTTATTCTCTTTACACCATAATGACAGCCGCACCACCTCATCTCTGTAGGCAGACTCGTCCCCCCCTCCCGAAATGAGACCCACCACTGTAGTGTCGTCTTCAAACTTCACGATGGTGTTATTGTGATGGGCGGGGGTGCAGTCATGTGTATACAGACAGTAGAGCAGGGGACTCAGCACACAGCCCTGGGGGGATCCGGTACTGAGGCTTAGGGCCGTAGATGTATGATAGCCCACCCTGACTCTCTGTCTGCGACCAGAGAGGAAGCTGCTGATCCACATACAAATAGCCTGAGGAATCCCCAGGTCCCCCAGTTTGATCACCAGTTTGTGTGGAAGAAGCTGTAATCCACGAAGGGCATCCGCACATAGCTCCCCTGCCGCTCCAGGTGGGATAGAGTGGCATGGAGTGCTGTGGCCACCGCATCCTCTGTGGATCGATTCGCTCTGTAGGCAAACTGGTGGGAGTCCACACTGCGGGGCAGGGCTGCTATGATATGACTATGGACCAGCCTTTCAAAGCACTTCATCACCACCAGGGTGAGTGCGACTGGTCTGTAGTCGTTGAGGCTAGAAATGTGAGGTTTCTTGGGTAAGGGGACTATGGTGGAGGACTTCAGGCAAGATGGGACAGTGGACTGTGCCAGGGATTGGTTGAAAATCTTAGTAAAGACTCCAGCCAGCTGATCTGCACAGTCCCTCAGCACACGTCCCGGGATACCGTCCAGACCCGCAGCTTTTCTTGGGTCGATGGACTGCAGGGTGCGCCTCACCTCATGTTCCTCCAAAGTGAAGAACGTACTGCTGTGGGCCTGGTGTAGGTTGGCCGAGACAGGTGCAGCGACCTCAAAGCGGGCAAAGAAGATATTCAGCTCCTCCGCCAGTGTGAGGTCACCTACCGCGGTTCCCGGATTCGTTCGATAGTTGGCCAAGTGCTGGATGCCCCGCCACACCTGCCGGTTATTATTGCTGTCCAGATGGTCCTCAATCCTCCTCCTATAGTCTGCCTTAGCCTCTCTGATGCCCCTCTTCAGGTTGGCCCAAGCTGTGCTGTAAAGTTCGCTGTTACCAGACCTGAATGCGATGTTTCTCTCCTTCAGCAGTTGCTGGACCTCCCGGTTCACCCAAGGCTTCTGGTTAGAGAAGATGCGGATCCGTTTGTTCACTGTGATAGTGTCTATGCAATTCTTAATATAGCACAGCACACTATCTGTGAACAGCTCCAGGTCCTGATGTTCAAAGACTTCCCAATTTGTCCTATCGAAGCAATCCTGCAGCTGCTGGGAAGCATCCTCCGACCATATGGCAACAGTCCTAGAGATGATGGGAGCAGTTTTTCTGAGGGGAGCGTATGCAGGAATTAATAGCATGGACAGATAGATGGTCAGACTGGCCCAGATGTTGTAATGGTCTAGCCCTATAGCCCAGTTTGATGTTTGAATAGACCTTGTCCAGAGTGTTCACTCCCCTAGTAGCACACTTGACATGCTGATGGAATTTAGGGAGTGCTGCCTTTAAGTCTGCATGATTGAAATCCCCCGCTATAACTTGCACGGCGTCAGGGTAAATACTCTGTGTATGGCTAATGCTAGCATATAGCAATCCGATAGCTAAGTTACCATTAGCATCCGGTGGAATGTACACAGCCGTTGCCAAAACTACAGTAAACTCCCTCGGGAGATAAATAGGTCTGCACTTAACAGTCAGATACTCTATGTCCGGTGAGCAGTGACTTTCCATGATCACTGAGTTAGTACACCAGCTGTTATTTACGTACACACAGAGCCCTCCTCCTCTGCTCTTACCGGAATCCGCTGTTCGGTCATAGCGCTGTGTAGAGTACCCCGCTAGCTCGATAGCCGAGTCCGGGATAGATGGTTGAAGCCAGGTCTCGGTGATAAGAAGAATGCATGCATCCCTGGCACATGGGGATGCATGGGGATGCAGGGATGCAGGGATGCATCCTTGACGATTTAGGCAGCGTTTGCCAAACGCATAAAAATTGGTCTAAAACGCTGACATATGCTGAAATTTTCACTTTTGACTGTATGCACCACGTATCCAACATGAGTTTGACGTATACATAATGTATTAGTAACTCGGGCTGCACGATTATGGCCAAAATGATGATCGCGATTATTTTCTTCTTCTTCTTCTTCCCCTAGATTTGACTGGCAGTTGGCAACCAGCTTACAGGTGCATTACCGCCATTGACTTAATTATCATCACTCTATGTCTTTGTATAAGGAGTTCTCATAAGGAGTTCTGAACAACTCCTTATGTGTGAAAAAATTATCCGTCTCGTGGGACGTTTTTGATCAATATTTAAATCGTGATTATTAATCATGAATAATCATTAACTTTAGGAAAAACAGATTACATAAAATTCAATTTTTTTTATTCATCCTATTTACCAATTGCTAGATGAAGCCTGTGGCCAAAGCACTGGAGCCTCGTCCATTTATTTAGAGAAGCTGCCTTGACGACATATTCTGCTTGACCATAGGTCAGTCACAGTTGCAAAGTACATGACAGCTGTGATTGCCATCTGTATTTTTCATACAGCACAGGTAATGCAACTTTGGAGAATCACGTGGGGATCACGTATTTCTTGTCCAGTGTTTTGACCAGGTTTCTGAAGCCTTCATTGCTCATACAATATTTACTGGACACGACTTTGGCCAAATAAAACACTACTGCATCAGTTACTTTAGCGTGTCTTTGGGAGGCGGATGGATACGGTGAAGCTCTGTGCAGAATTGATACTATGGTGGCCTGGGTTGGCGCCAGACACAGACTGTGATTTAATGAAGTGACATTAGCTTTAGCTTTCATGCATTTATCGTACTTGTGTTTGTGGTGTTTTTTCAGGTGGTTGTGTTGCCCTGCAGTGCAGACACAGCTCTATGGCATTCTTTGCATGTAATTTCTTTTTACTCAGCATCACTTGCCCTGAACCCAAAACACGTCCAGACAATGGATGATGATCCTTTCAAGGCACTAGCACCTCACTTCCACGTGTTGTCGTACTGTCACCTTCTGCTCCTGACATCTTATTTGTGTTTCACCATCACACTAGTCCGCTATTGAAAACTTAAGGCTACCGTTTCAGACTGCGTTCGCTTGTCAGTTCTGCAGCTTAATGTTGCCCTAACGTGCGTTTGCCCCTTGGTGGTTGGCTGGCTGTTGGTTGAAAAAATGCTTGATTTGATATGCAGCAGAGCCATCCATCCATCCATCTTCTTCTGCTTAATCCTTTTTGGGTCGCAGGGGGGCTGGAGCCTATCCCAGCATCTTTGGGCGAGAGGCAGGGTACACCCTGGACAGATCGCCAGTCCATCGCAGGGCCAACACAGAGAGACAGACAACCCACATTCTAAATGTTAATATTGCCGATGATCACATTAATTTAATCGTGGCAGCCAAAATCGAGATCGTAATCAAAATTCGATTAATTGTGCAGCCCTATTAGTAACTTATAAAGAACATTTTCATAAATTATAAATAACTTACACCAATGAATGCTTAGAGTGTTGCAGGCATTCACAACTTATGCACAACCATAGTCTAATTTACGCATAATTTATGCATAGCTTATCCTAACTTACAGTATGCAGAGTGCAGTCATGCTAAACTGCCGTCGCCTCCCAATCCATGATTCCTAGGTGTGCAAGAGATCGTCTTTGTTCAACCGAGATGATTCTCCCCTCCAAAGACCATCACATGGCGGGGGGCATGACCGACCTGGTAGAGCTGTCAAATCTGTCAGGTCGGTCTTGTCTAAAACAGCTGATGTGACACGTCACAAACTTCAGATGACAGCTGTCAGAACCTGACTCAAAGGCATGCGAACTGATGGCAATTCTTCTTCTTTCGGCTGCTCCCTTAGCGATCACCACAGCGGATCATCTGCCTCCATCTCACCCTATCCCTTGCATCTTCCTCTGTAACACCAACCCTCTCCATGTCCTCCTTCACTACATCCATGAATCTTCTCTGTGGTCTTCCTCCTTTCCTCCTGCGTGGCAGCTCAATCTTCAACATCCTTTGTTCAATATATCCGCTATCCCTCCTCTGCACATGTCCAAACCATCTCAGCCTTGCCTCTCTTACTTTGTCTCCAAACTGCTCAACCTGAGCTATCCCTCTGATATACTCATTTCTAATCTTGTCCCTCCTAGTCACTCCCAATGAAAATCTTAGCATCTTCAACTCTGCCACCTCCAGCTCTGTCTCGTCTTTTTGTGAGCGCAATCATCTCCAAACCATACATCATAGCAGGTCTCACTACTGTCTTCTAAATCTTCCCTTTCACTCTTGCTGCTACCCTTCTGTCATAAATCATCCCTGACACTTGTCTCCACCAACTTCACCCTGCCCGTACTCTCTTCTTCACCTCTCTTGTGCATTTTCCATTGCTTTGGATGGCTGACCCCAGGTATTTAAACTCATTTACTTTCACTATCTCTACTCCTTCCATCTTCACCATTACACCTGCCTCCCTCTTATTCACACTCATGTATTTTGTTTTGCTTCGACTAACTTTCATTCCTCTTCTCCCCAGAGCATACCTCCACCTCTTCAGGTTCTCTTCCATGTGCTCCCTACTCTCACTACAGATCACAATGTCGTCTGCAAACATCATGGTTCATGAAGATGCCTGCCTGACCTCATCTGTCAGCCTGTCCATCACCATGGCAAACAAGAAAGGGCTCAGAGCCGATCCCTGATGTAATCCCACCCCAACCTTGAATCCATCGGTCACTCCTACAGCATACCTCCCCACCATCTCGCTGTCCTCATACATGTCCTGCACCACCCTCACATACTTCTCTGACACTCCTGACTTTCTCACACAGTACTACAGTTCCTCTGTTAGCGCCCTATCATATGCTTTCTCTTGATCCACAAAGACACAGTGCAACTCCTTCTGACCTTCTCTATACTTCTCCATCAACACTCTTAAAGCAAACACTGCATCTGTAATACTCTTTCTTGGCATGAAACTGTACTGCTGCTCACTGATTGTCACCTCTCCTCTTAACCTGGCTTCAACAACTCTTTCCCATATCTTCATAGTGTGGCTTATCAACTTTAACTTTTTATTTAACATTTCAGATCTACTAGTCCATTATGAACCACCCAGAGCCCTCAGATCATCAAGGTCAGGCCTACTATCTATGCCCAGAGTTAGAATCAAACATGGTGAGGCAGCGTTTAGTTTTTATGCCCCTCACATATGGAACAAACTCCCAGAAAGCATCAGGGATGCTGAAGCTCTCAGCTGCTTTAAATCCAGGTTAAAAACTCTCCTATTTGCTGTGGCCTTTCAGTAGAACAATTGTTAATCTCCTACAATGCACTGTAAATTTTTTTATTTCTGTCGTATTCTATTTTAGCCTGCTTTTGTTTTTTCCTTAATTTACTTTTGCATTTGCTTTTTAATTCTTATGTATTCCTTTTGCAACTTGCTGCTATGCTTTAATGTTTTAATGTAAAGCTCTTTGAATTGTCTTGTACACGAAATGTGCTATACAAATAAACTTGCCTTGCCTTGCCTTTATAAGATAAGATAAGCCTTTATTAGTCCCACAATGGGGAAATTCCAGGATTGCAACAGCACAGGGATAGCAACACTCAGAGCAACAATCAGAAGGCAAGAAAAAACAACATCTAGTAAACATATGTCCATATTACTATAAATGTATATATATAGACACACAGTGCGGAGCATTATGGTTGGTTGGTGAATGTGCAGCAGAAAGTCTAAGCTCTCTCTCCGCGGATGCGGCGGGCCAGCTGAAAGTCTTTGGGCATGATGGTGGCCCTCTTGGCGAAGAACAGACCCACCAGGTGGGCCTCGCTGGTCTCCTGCAGAGCCATGACGGCGAAGCTCAGGAAGCGCAGGACGGTCTTGAAGTCCTGAGCGATCTCCCTCACCAGGCGCTGGACGGGCAGCTTACGGATGAGCAGCTCCATGGATTTCTGGTAGCGACGGATCTCTCTCAGAGCCACGGGCCTGTGACGGCGAGGCCTCTTCACTCTGCCGGTGGCCGGAGCGCCTCTCCGAGCAGCCCTGGTGGCTAGCTGTCTCCTGGGGGGCTTCTTCCTCCAGTAGATTTTACGGGCGGTCTGCTTGGTTCTTGCCATCGCTCTTTATTATTCTGTCTTATATTTCTTGCACGCCGCCTAAACTCCAGCCCGGCACCTGCGTCGTTTTCGCTACAGCTCCTGGTATGTCGAGTTTCTCATTAGCACCGGGCGGCGGCCAAGTGCTAGCTAGCACTGGCTCCTCCCCGCTGTAACGTCTCCCGCTGCAAACCGTGGCTCCGTCCGCCAACCCGGGAGACCCCCGGGGCGATCCGTGCGTCCGTGATATATATACAGAGTGAAAGGTGTAGAAAGAAGAAGGAAGATAAAAAAAAGGCTGTTGCAACGGGCAGCCTACTCGTGTGGCGCCACCGGTCCGGCGGAACCGGAACCGGAAAAAAAAATGCCTTTATGCCTCTGTAGTTACGACAGCTCTGAGCATCACCTTTGTTTTTGAAAATTGGCACCAAAACACTTCTTCTTCACTCCTCAGGTATCCTCTCACCCTCCAAGATTGTGTTAAGCAATGTGATTAAAAAGTCCACTGCCATCTCTCCAGAACATCTCCATACCTTCACGGGTATGTCATCTGGACCAATCGCCTTTCCATTCTTCATCCTCTTCAAAGCTGTCCTCACTTCTGCCTTGCTAATCCTCAAAACTTCCTTGTTCACCATATTTCCTTCATGTATCCTCCTCGTTCTGATATTTTCTTATTCATCAGCTTTTCAAAGTACTCCTTCAACCTACTCAACACACTCTCATTTGCTAGTACATTACCACTTCTGTCCTTAATCAACCTAACCTGCTGCACATCTTTTCCAGCTCGATCTCTCTGTCTAGCCAATCGATAAAGCCCTTTTCTCCTTCCTTAGTGCTTACCCTCTCATACAACTCACTATATGCCTTTTCCTTTGCCTTTGCCATCTCTCTCTTTGCCATGCGCCGAGATTCCTAATACTCCTGTCTACTTTCTTCATCTCCCTGACTATCCCACTTTTTCTTTGCTGACCTCTTCCTTCCTTTGTCCACTGGATACAGCACATACCTTTCTACCTGTTTCCCTCAATACTTTGCTGTACTTTCTCAGTCATCTGGTAATTTTTCTCCACCAACCAGAGCCTGTATCAACTCCTTCCTGAACTCTGTGCAACCTTCTTCCTTCTGTAACTCCCCCCACTTAATCTTTGGCTCTACCTTCACTCTCTTCCTCTTCTTGCTTTGCAAAGTCATCCTACAGACTACAATCCAATGCTGTCTAGCTGCATTCTCCCCTGCCACCACCTTGCAGTCCCCTATCTCTTTCAGATTTCACCTTCTGCATAGGATGTAGTCCATCTACTGTATATGCACCTTCCTCCACTCCTGTAAGCCACCCTATGTTCCACCATTTCCATCCTTAAAAATTTAGCAAAATCCACAACCATTTGTCCTTCCACATTTCTCTCCTTAAGACCATACCTACCAGAACCTCCTCATCACATCTGTTCCCTTCACCTACATGGACATTAAAGCCAGCTCCAATCATCACTCTCTCCCCCTTGGGAACACTCTCTACCACTTCTTCCAACTTTCTCCAGAATTCCCCTCTCTTCTACCTGCCATCCAACTTGTGGGACATACACACTGATAACATTCAACATCACACCTTTGACTTCTAGCTTCAAACTCATGATTCTGTCTGACTCCCTCTTTACCTCCTGAACACTCTTCACATGCTCTTCCTTCAAGATTAATCCTACTCCATTTCTCTTCCTATCTACACCATGGTAGAACAGTTTAAATCCACCTCCAATGCTCCTAGCCTTGCTTTCCTTCCATCTGGTTTCTTGAACACACAGTATAGCTACCTTTCTTCTCTCCATCATATCAGCTAACTCTCTGCCTTTATCAGTCATAGTCCCTACATTTAGCATCCCTACTCTCACCTCCATATTTGTATCTTTCCTTTTATCTCTCTCCCTCCTAACATGCCTTCCTCTTCTCCTCCTCCTCAATCTTTGACCAACAGTAGCTCAGTTTCCACCAGCACCCTGTCAGTTAACAGCACCGGTGGCGGTCATTGTTAACCCGGGCCTTGACTGATAGAGTATGAAAGTCTCATCCATCATAATCCGCATGTTTGATTTGGCAAAGGTTTTACGTCAGATACCCTTCCTGACACAACCCTCCCCATTTACCCGGGCTTGCGACCGTCACTAGGAGTACACTGGCTTGTGCACCCCCTGTGGCTGGGTCTGTGGCATGCGAACTGATAGTGATAAAAAAAAGTTTATTTTCAATAAAGTGAAAAAAACAAGCATGAAGTGTGCTTTTGCTGGTGTGAATCCAAAAACAAAAAGAGAGCCACAGCCAAGGGACAGCAAAGTGGGATTTATCATGGAAAACAACTGAGCTCTGTGCTTCTGGCAATCTCATCAGCCAATTGGATCCACCTCCTCCAGTGTTCTGACATTTTGGCATATCTATTGGAGCAGCACTGGACAGCTGATGGTACAGACTGCAATCAAAGTTAGAAACATGACAATGAGGGCTAAATAGTGATTTGGATCTTCATAATATCCTGTAGCTTGAAAGTGTTACACTTAAGTTGGCTCGGACAGTCCCCGACAGGTCCCGTTACACGAACAAGTATGTGTGTTTAGCTTTCTCTGTGTGTATGTGCTGCAGGCACATACACACAGAGTGGCTCAGGTCAGCTCTTAATTAGTAAAGGTGTCACCCAGTCTACACAGAGACCATCACACAGTCGAAATATGTCAAGTATGAAACATCTCTTTACTTTGAATAGAAGAACAAGACCAGTTTATCTGTATGGGTTCCTCCTGTGAACCAATGCTGCAAATACGCCATTATACAGTAGCTGTAAGTTAGAAACCCACTCAGTAAGTTACACATAGGTTCAAAGCGGGCTGCACGGTGGCGCAGTGGTTAGCACTGCGGCAGCACAGTTTACCCTTGGCCCGGGGATCATGGGATCGATCCCAGCCCCCGACCAACAGTGATCTGTGTGGAGTTTGCATGTTCGCCCCGTGTTTGCGTGGGTTTACTCCGGGATTTCTCTGGTTTCCTCCCACATGCCAAAAACATGCAGGTTAGGTTAATTGGAGACTCTAAAGTGGCCCTAGGTGTGAATGTGTGTGTGAATGGTTAAGGGATAGCGCCGTAGCGTGGCTGCTTATCCATCCAGGTGGTGGATACCCTAAATTTCCCCTCTGGGGATCAATAAAGTATACTAAATCTAAAAAAAAATCTAAATCTAAAAGAGCGTTACTCATATGTTAGAAATACATTTTGGGTATGCTTGACATTTATCTTGACGTATTTCAACTTATGAGTCGCTTACAAGTAATGTGTGTGAACAAGCGCGTAACTTAACTACAACTTATGCCCCACATGAGAGGGACGTTTTAGCCATACATTGAATATGTCGGAAAATTTTCAATATGTTGAAAATTTTCAGAGGAGCTCAACATACAATGACATATACCAGTGTGCTTCAACGTTCTTCAGCATGCTCTTAACTTATACAAAACTTACCCATAACTTATTCAACATATGCAAGCGTATTCTCCAAATTTTTCATACGTTATGCTGCCTAAATCGTCAAAATGTGACAGGGCCTTTAGCTCTTAGGGGGCTCAATGACTGACAAATGGTGTGTTTATAGGTTTTAACCATCTGAAATGTGTCTATTGGTCATGTGATTATTGAAAAATTCCAAAACATTCATTTCTCCTGAAAAAACACACAGCCTTTATCTCATTTTTCTCTCCAAGAAATGGTTTTGACTCTTCTGGTGATTTTCTTGTACATCAAGAAATAGTAAACCCAGTCCAGCACCATTCTTGAGACTTTCCGGTTGCTCTATTATTGGTCAGCATAGCTGTCTGTCTTATAGATGGATGGGGGGGGGGGGGGGCGGCTAAAGGCATTAACCCATGAGCAAACAGTGGTACTAGCCTAGGAAGCTTGCACTAAGCGCCGTTTATATTATTTTCTTCGGATTACAGTCACCCGAACAGAGATCCCTGTTCCCATCTGGTTCACTAGTTCACAGTCGATAATATATCTTGAATCATTCTGACTTATTTTGTTAAATTTTTGCTGTGGTGCTATATAGTTAGCACTATCAAGGCAGCCAGCTGAAGTTACCAGTTTAGTCACCAGTCTTTGCTTGTTCATGAATGTTTCTGTGCTTATTGAACTCCAGAGATCAGTTATATTCTATCAATCACTGAAGCCACACACCGCTTCACACCATCCATCCATTTTCTACCACTTTTCCAGAGGTCCGGGTCGAGGAGGCAGCTGCTCAAGCAGAGAAGCCCAGACTCCCCTCTCCCCAGTCACCTGGTCCAGCTCTTCAGAGAGGATACCAAGACGTTCCCAGGTCAGCTGGGAGACATAGTCTCTCCAGCATGTGCTGGATCTGCCCCGGGGTCTCCTCCCAGTGGGACGTGCCCCAAACACCTCAAGTGGGAGGCGTCCAGGAGGAATCCTGATCAGATGCTCAAACCACCTCAGCTGGCTCCTTTCAATATGGAGGAGCAGCAGTTCTACTCTGAGCCTCTTCCGGATGACTGAGCTTCTCACCCTATCTCTAAGGGTGAGTCCAGCAATTCTACGGAGGAAGTTCATTTCAGCAGATTGTATCAGCTATAATAGTCATTTACCACATTAGCAATGTATAGAGTGTATTTCTGATTAATTTAAAGTTATCTTCATTGAAAAAAGTGCTTTTCTTTCAAAAATAAGGAAATTTCTAAGTGACCCCAAACTTTTGAACGGTAGTGTATGTCACAAACATCCCTCATGGAGAGTCACCTTATTGTGGTGGGAGGTTGGTGTGCCCTAGTGATCCCAGGAGCTATGTTGCCTGGGGCAATTTGCCTCTAATGCCTCATTTCCACCATCATAGTTCGCCTCGGCTCCGTTCTTTTCATTACTACTTGTTTCTGCCGCGGTTGTGCATCCATTTACAACCGTGGAAAACCGTGTATAGCTGGGGTGGGCGGGATTTTTTTACAGCAAGGCGGCGCCACACTCCCGTGACATAAAACACGCGACCCAAGCCAAACACAACATGGCGGCTTTACAAGGCGACTCCTCGGTCTGTGGCTTTTTTCACCGTAAATGCCAAAAAGGACCGTCAGACAAGGGTACAGGCAGTGAGACAAAACACTCTGGAATAGTTCTGCAGCTTCTGGAGAGCGCCGAAGACGTGAGGATACAAACTAGGTCATATGTGACGGTAAGCTAATGGTTGCTAATGCTATTTTGCTATAAGTACGTCGTACTACACTGTAATCTCTGCAAGTTATCACTGTTTAGGTACTAAAATATGTGCGCTGTGTGTGTTTCAGATGGCTCTGTTGTGGGAAAATTACAACTTCATACCTGTCAAGTGATACGGTTTCGCCGTATTTTAATACGGGGAAAATGCAATTTTAGCAAATACGGGCGTATTGCCATTTCTGTACGCCAAAAAGAAAGATATACAGCGAAAAAAAAATTATTGAGAGAACCTAAAATCAACTGAACAGTAATTCGATGCCTGGCGACATTGAACGCACCTAAGCAGTCTTCTTGTGATTTTCAAAATGGCTTCACGCAGCGCGCCGCCGGCGAAGAAATCAAAGCTTGAAGAAAAGGGAAATCGAGGGACTGGACGTCACCGAAAAGAATGGGAGAGTCCGAGCTTCGAGAAATTGGCATAGACAGACTCAAACCCGCCTTTGTAGCGGCGGACGAGCATACGCATACGCTCATCTGCATCAGATCGTACCTGACAGCCAGACCCACACTGCAGGTCGGCGCCTTTTTAGTCCTTCATGCTTCCTAGACACACTGGATATAAAGTATCAAACTTCAGCTTTCAGTAGATCAAACCCAATGAAGGTGATGATTTACAGTAGGTGAAAACAGGGAAACGCCATCTTTGACTGACAGCGCTGTTCAGATTCAGCAGGGCATATGCTACTCCATGAGAGCTATGGCACTAAAAAACAGGCTTTTCAATTTTATATAATTTAGCTAAAATATAGAAATGTTACACATTTATGAGGGCTGTTCATAAGATTTCCCCTGAGTCATCTTCCATGGACTGAGAAGACTCAACCTTGGCACATTTATTAGTCTTTCTCTGCATAGTTACCACCAAGGGTTACACATTTCTCCTATCGCTTTATGCAGCTGCGGAGACCTCACCTGTAGAAGTCTGCAGGCTGTGCCAGAAGCCACAACTTGACGATGGAAATCAGCATTTCATTGTCTTGGAAGGGCAAGACAATGGTGTAAGGTAGGGAGGGGAAGTGGGGTGAGGAAGGATTAAATAGCTGCAGGACTGTGCTTCCCTCTGGGCATCGTGTAAGTTGTGAACCCAGTATTATCTTGCAGGAAGCGGACACCTTTGGTCAGCATGATGATTGCTTTTGATGACCTTCTGCAATTTCTGCAGCAGTGAAGTGTAGTAAGTCCCGGTAATTGTGGCCCCGCTTCCCCCAGCTCCTCAAAGTGTGCTCAGCACTGCTTTGCCTTTCTCACAGCAATGCTGACAGTGAGAGGGCTTTCAGCATGGTCAGGAAAATTCACACCGACTTCAGAAAAAGTATGCTCCCAGAAACTGTGACTTCTTTCATGCAAGTGAAAATGAATTGTGACACTCCATGCTTCAAGGTCAAGCCTTCAAAGAAATGCTAGAGTCAGCAAAGGCTGCTACTTGGAACTATAACAAGCAGCATCAGTGAACATTTTCTTGTTTCAACTTCATCAAGTGCATTAGTGTAACAAAGCTGACAATTAAAAACTCTTTAATTCCAAGTGTGTATATCTAGCTGACAATTAAGAACTATATTCAGAACTATTCTTATTGTGTACTTCCAAATTAAGCAATCTACCTTTTGCTAATGTAAATTTAAAAAAAATATTTTTTTAACTTATTTTAATTTATTTATTATTAATATTATCATTTATTTTTTTTATTTATTCATTTTTTTTTTTTGTGCTACTTGGCTTATTATTTTCACATTACCAAAAAGTTATGGCTCAAGATTGTCTCCATATATCGGGCTGCACGGTGGCGCAGTGGTTAGCACTGCGGCAGCACAGTTTACCCTTGGCCGGGGGATTGTGGGGATCGTGGGATCGTGGGTTCGATCCCAGCCCCCGACCAACAGTGATCTGTGTGGAGTTTGCATGTTCTCCCCGTGTTGCGTGGGTTTACTCCGGGATTTCTCCGGTTTCCTCCCACATGCCAAAAACATGCATGTTAGGTTAATTGGCTGTTCTAAATTGTCCCTAGATATTTGTTTCCTATAGGCCCTTAGAATAGAGGGTTAGTATTAATGAAAGTGCTTTGAGTGGTCTTTGTGACTAGAAAAGCGCTATATAAGTGCAGGTTAGTTTAGTTTAGTTTAGTTTATATAAGTGTATATTTGAATAAATATGTTTGAAATAGTTCATATTGTAATTGTTGTTGTTTGTTTGGTTTTTGTTTGGGTTTTTTTGCTTCAGTTTTTTTTCATCTGCCGATAAATACAGTTTTTAAGTACTCAGTACAGGTGTGAAAGCCCCCCCAATAAGGGAGGCATGAGGTATGCCTTGACAGGTATGCAACTTCAAACGGTCAGTCTGGCGTTCATGTACAGCCTGTCAACTGTCAACTGTCAGCACAGCTTCACAAACGATCAGTGGTTGTAGAGCTTAAGAATGTCTGGTTTATTTCCTGTGCAAAAATTGCTCTGATCTAAGTAATGTAACCCTATTTCACTGTTTATGGGAATGTAGAAAAATCAGAATGTTTTGGGAAGAGGTGAGGGTAACAATTGAAAAAATAATTTCAAAACAATTCACATTGAACCCTAAACTGTTTTTGTTGGGTCTGTATCCAGAAAAACATAACTTTAATAACAGTGAAAGAACATTCATAGACCTCAGTTTGCTTAATGCCAAAAAATGTATTGCATTACTGTGGAAAAAGACTCATAGACCAGATGTGACTCAGTGTTTAAGACAGATGTTAACAACCTTCCACTAGAAAGAATAACATACATACTGAAATCAAAGGAAAATGTGTTTGAGAATATATGGAGACCTTTCATTGATTATGTAAAGAAAGTAAACATAACTTCTGAAGAAGAATGTGAATATGTGTGGACCTTGCAAATTCAAAGCTGGTGAATGTATATTATGTATTCTAATGTAATCAGAATCAGAATCAGATTTATTGCCATTGTTCATGTAGTACACAAACTAGGAATTTGTCTCGATGCGATGCTGCAACATTAAACATGAAAAAATAAAAGATAGAAATAAAACTATACATGCAAAAAAATGTAGAATATGAATGAGTATTACTAGTCAAAGCAATTTTAAATATATTAGCGAGTAGCAGATATTGTGGAGTACCACATAGTGCAGTCGGTAATGCAAAAAGAAAACAGTGAATTGACATGAGTCTGGTTGAGCTGCTGTATATAGTGCACGAGAGTCTAATAAGTCACTTAGTGTTCAGCAGTCTGATGGCAGAGGGGAAGAAGCTGTTCATGTGATGGGAGGTTTTAGTCTGAATGGACTGAAGTCTTCTACCTGAGGGGAGGGGGGCAAACAGTACGTGACCAGGGTGTGAAGGATCGGCTATGATCCGGCCTGCACGCCTCCGGGTCCTGGAGATGTACAGGTCCTGGAGGGATGGGAGCTTGCAGCCGATCACCTTCTCAGCAGTGCGCACGACACGCTGCAGCCTTAGTCTGTCCCTGGCAGTGGCTCCTGCGTACCACACGGTTATGGAGGTGGTGAGGATGGACTCGATGATGGCCGTGTAGAACTGCACCAACATCTTGGTGGGTAGCTTGAGCTTCCTCAGCTGCCGCAGGAAGAACATCCTCTGCTGGGCCTTTTGGATGAGGGAGCTGATGGTCGGCTCCCACTTGAGGTCCTGGGTGATGGTGGTGCCCAGGAAGCAGAAGGAATCTGCAGTGGTGATGGGAGAGCCTGTGAGGGTAAGGGGGGGCAGAGGGGTTGTGACTTTCCTGAAGTCCACGATCATCTCCACTGTCTTCAGAGCGTTCAGCTGCAGGTTGTTGTGGCTGCACCAGGACGCCAGCTGGGCCACCTCTCTCCTGTAGACGGACTCGTCGCCGTTGGAGATGAGCCCGATGAGGGTGGTGTCGTCCGCCGTAATACATTACCTAGACTAAACAGAGGAAGGAACATTGTTGTTGACTTGTTTTTGTTAATGGTTGCTGTTTTTATTACCCTTTTTTTTTGTCATTTTATTGTTTTTAGTTTTTAAATTACTTTTGTGTTAGTGTCTGACTGTGTGTGCTGTTTGTAAAAAATAAAAAGGTTCAATAAAAATATTGTGGGAAAAAAATTTGCTCTGATCTGCGTGAAAATCATGGTCTGTTGAGACATCATGGACGTACCTGCTTCAGCTGCACTGAGTCTGAGATGTTGTCATAGCAAAACATGATCAGCTGACACAACTTGATCGCCAGGTTAATAACTATATTAGCCACAAAATGTATATTCAAAAGTAAACAGTACTGAGTTCAGTATAATAAGATGTATTTGACAGTTATGATGCATTTTAGACCAAAACAAACTTGATCTAGGATCAAAAGCAATTAAAATAATGCAGTCACAAGGTTACATGGAAAATGCTTGATTTACTAGATACATATACTGTAGAAATGTATATTCTCTGCATCAACAATGTACTATACATGCATTCATGTAGTATTGCACTGACAAACCTCTGAAGTTTTTGCAGATGTCTCTTTTTTATATGTGAAGGTTACCACCATGTGACATAAATTTCTTAAAAATGAGCCATTATTTTCAAGGTCACCCATTATTGGTTTGTACTATTGACTCTTTTCCAACCAGTGTATTAACAGACAAAAATAGAAATCATGATGCAAACACATAAGTCACTAAATTGTTTATTACAATCAGCAGCAAATTCCAGATTATTCAGAATGTGCAAAACTCAAACTGTCAGACTGGGTCACTCAGCAGCTGGGATGTGCAGCTCACACTGGTCTCAGATCAGCAGATCTTAGGCCTGCATTTCTGTAAATAGTGACGCAAGGTCCAGTTTGGGGTGGATCGATCGTTTCCCTCTTGCCTAGACAAAAGACAGAAATGTGTGGAGGTTAAATAAATGAAGTTTAAAACATATTTGGGAAATACACTTGTTGCTAAAAGCCAGTGGTGGAATGTGAATGAATGAATCTTTATTTCGGATAGATTTAAAGAAAATAGAATAATATAACAAAGGGGAAAAAAAATCTAATAAGGTCGAATTAAACAATAACTCCTCTGATTACACAGTTCAACATAGGTTATCTGAAATGGGTGATGGCTGAAGCTGCAGCTTATATTGCCCACCCATATTCCATCCAAGAATTCAAAAGAAAAACAAAACAGCAGCGATTCCAATTCCAATGTGACAATAAAGTACTTTGTTGTTTTATTTAACCACAATTTTCATGTAGCTGCACTGATGTCAAGTCGATTTTACAAGGGCTGGGTTACATTTAAAATGATCTGCTTTTACTGTGGCCTCAGCAATCAGAATGAATTAATACATTCACTTGAATGGAATATAGTACTTTAACTGAACGTGTGCATCACAGATTATGGAGTCGCTCAGTCAAAATATGGAGTTTTTATCAATAAAAGTTTGTCTGGAATGCAAAAGTGTCTCTTCTTGCACTGGCTTCAAGTGTGGGCGGTGTTTTGTACTTTTATTGCTAAAATATAAAAGGAAGCACTACAATGGGTCTCAAATATTTGTAATGTGTCCTGTTACTGCATGATTTTGTTGATGATAGAGTATAAACTACACATATAAACTAAATTATATTGATGACTGAACAACTGCCATTCCCCAAAAAATACAGTTATTAACATAACTCACAAAGGATCACACAAGTGATCTGACAAAAAAATAAATACATTAACAAGTGGTTTATTTTACAGTTGATGTGCCACATTCACACAATCAAATAAATCTCAGTTCAGTCCCTTTTATATTAAGTGGAAATTGTGCTACTTTGGTTCTGACACTTTTACCTATAAAAGCAAAGGATTTCAGTACGTTCCACAGTGGCGACGTCCGTTGTTGAGCGGCCGATTCCCTCCTCCCTAGACAAACGACAGAAATGGATGGTAGTTAGTTTCAAGCAAGTTCAACACTTATACAGGCACATCTCAAAAATTAGAATATCATAAAAAAGTTCAATATTTTTGTCACTCATTTCAGAAAGTGAAACCCATATATAGATTCATTACAGGGACAGTGATATATTGAAAGTGTTTATTTTAATATTGATGATTATGGCTACAGCCCATATTAACCAACACCTCAGTGGCCAACATTTCTATTTAAAAAATATTTTTTAAAGTTTATGTAATATTCTAATTTTTTGCCAAATTGAATTTGGGGTTTTCAGGGGCTGGAATGTGAATTAATGAATGAATCTTTATTTCGGATTGATTAAAGGTAAAGATTAAAAGAAAATAGAATAATATAACAAAGGGGAAAAAATCTAACAAGGTCAAATTAAACAATAACTCCTCTGATTATACAGTTCAACATAGGTTATCTGAAATGGGTGATGGCTGAAGCTGCAGCTTATATTGCCCACCATATTCCATCCAAGAATTCAAAAGAAAAACAAAACAGGAGGGATTACAATTTGAATGTGACAATAAAGTATTTCGTTGTTGTAGCATTAAATTGCACACAAATTAAAGCGCAGGACCAAAGTGCAATACAAAACACAAACCAGGACTTTAACCAGGATTAACATATTTCATCGTTTTGCTCTCACAAGCGAATATTTAGGAGAAAACAAGCGCGATTCAGCAGTTGGTACTAGCTAGCACTAACAAAAAAAACGTTAGCCAGCACAGAACAGCACTGTAATGGGTCAAAAAAAGTGAGCTTACCACCAACAGGATAAATAAGTAAACATATGCACATTATTACAAATCACTCACCATCGATGGTTCTCTCACGTTCGTCTTCAGTTTGTCTATATAGTCCAGCCATCGGGTCCGGGTCACTCCTCACTGTGTCTCTGCCACCAAGCAGAGAAAACTCCGCACCTCTTCGTTGGACCGCGGTGTAGAGTTCCGCAAAACCTACAACGCTGTCTGTATTAATATCGTATTTACTCCGTGACCGAGTTAGTCCGTGATTGCAAATGGCGGTCGTAGATTTCAACGAAGACAGGCGCTTTCGTGATGTTACGCCCTGACCAATCAGCGGTTAGCAGTCGACTGACATCAAATCACACCTTGCTTTTCGCTTGCTTATACCCTGCCTCTTAACAGGCACGAAAATAGTATCGGTTACAATGTGATGACTTTGGTGGAAATGGCGAGAAAGTGAATCAAGTAGAAACAAGTAAAGGCAAGGTGATACTGATGGAAATAGCCCATAATAGGGTCACCGAAGACAAACTGGTCCTGGGTGAAGTGAAGAACTAAGAATGATCCAACAGACTCTCATGATGAATATTAGAGCAAGGATGCAGTGTACCCTGCCCGGTATAGGGCTACTGGGGCCCCACCCTGGAGCCAAGCCTGGGGCAGGGGCTCGATGGCTAGCATCTGGTGGTCGGGTTTCAGCTCAGCCCAAAGGAGTTACATGGGTCCACCCTCCAGTGGGCTCACCACCTGCAGGAGGGACCATGGGGGTCCGGTGCTATGTGGATCAGGTGGCAGTCAAAGACGGAGACCTTGGCAGTCTGATTCCAAGCTACCTAAACTGGCTTTTGGGACGTGGAATGTCACGTCTCTGGTGACCCGATCTGAACCTGAGTGGTGTTCAGTTATTGGACTTCTGCGCTAACCACAGTTTGTCCATAACGAACATCATGTTCAAGCATAAGGGTGTCCATATGTGCACCTGGCACCAGGACACCCTAGATCGCAGGTCGATAATCGATCTTGTTATCGTGTCATCATACCTGCCACCGTATGTCTTGGACACTCGGGTAAAGAGAGGTGCAGAGCTGTCAACTGATCACCACCTGGTGGTGAGTTGGATCCGATGGCAGGAGAGGATACCATTTAGACCTGGTAGACTCAAACGTATAGTGAGGGTGTGCTGGGAACGTCTGGCTGAGGCCCCAGTCTGGGAGGTGTTCAACTCCCACCTCCGGAAGAACTTCAACCACATTCCGAGGGAGTCTGGAGACACGGAGTCTGAACGGGCCATGTTCTCCACCTCAATTGTTGAAGGTCATTGGAGCATTTTGTGGTGGCAACCCCCAAACCAAGTGGTGGACACCAGTGGTGAGGGGGGCCATCAAGATGAAGAAGGAGTCCTATCAAGCTTGGTTGGCTTGTAGGACTCCCGAAGCAGCTGAGGTGTACCGGCAGGCCAAGCGGAGTGCAGCTCGTGTGGTTGCTGAAGAAAAAACTCGGGTATGGGAGGAGTTCGGTGAGGCCATGGAACAAGACTTTTGGTCAGCCTTGAAGAGACTCTGGCAAACTGTCCAGCAGCTCAGGAGGGGGAAGCAGCTCCCTGTCCACACTGTGTATGGTGCGGATGGGGCACTGCTGACTTTGACTGGGGATATCTTTGGGCGGTGGAAGGAATACTTCGAGGATCTCCTCAATCCCACTGACATGCCTTCCACAGAGGAAGCAGGGCTTGTGGACGAGTGGGGCGACTTACCTGTCACAGGGGCTGAGGTCGCCAAGGTGGTTAAAAACTCTTTGGTGGCCGGACCCCTGGGGTGGACAAGATTTGCCCCAAGTACCCTGGATGTTGTAGGGCTGTCATGGTTGACACGCCTCTGCAACATTGCGTTTGAGCTGAACTGGCGATGATAGAAGCAGATCGCCCCGTTCCTGCGTCTCCTGGCATCTGCTCTGGCTACCACCAACTGCTCCTTGACCTCACTGGAATCCCTCCTGGACACCAGCGGCTCCTGGAGCAGGCTTGTTGCCTGTTGCGTGGTGCGCGCGTCCAGCGCCATGACCAAGTAGTCGGATTTTGTGTCATCCATAGTTATCCCACGGAGTGCAAAGTGGGCTTCTATGTGCAAAGACCATGCTGCTGGGTCGTGAAGTCAGAAGTCCGGGAGCTTGACTGAAACAGTGCAACGGTGCTGGTGCTCTCCCTCCAGGTAGTCTCCGGGTCGGTGCTTGGCTCACTCTCCATGGCACGTCAGGGTCACCAGTGTGGAGAAAGGAATAGGCGAGGCAACGAGCTGAACGACACAAGGCTTTATTCTTTCTCCAACAACATAACAGCAAACAGCAATACAGCGCTATATCTTTAATCCCATGCATCGAGACCTGGAGCTTCAAACCATCATACATTGTTTAACAAAGGAATGTGTGGCACATTAACATAACATACACCGGCACCGCTTTCACACCTTTCTTCTCTCCGCGGCTCCAGTCATTTTTACTCTTCTTGGGGGGTGCAGAGAACCAGCAGTCCCGTCTGATGCCCCCTGGTGACACCTCTTTATTCGGTCCATTGTCCTCCTCTTTCCCCCTGCCTCTCTGGGCGGAGAAACCCCCCACACCATGCCCCCACAAAATAATAATAAAAATACCAATAATTTGACATCAAAACTGAACATT
Source organism: Pholidichthys leucotaenia (assembly GCA_020510985.1). NCBI lineage: Eukaryota > Metazoa > Chordata > Actinopteri > Cichliformes > Pholidichthyidae > Pholidichthys > Pholidichthys leucotaenia. Next base: position 118,440,217 of record CM035848.1, on the reverse strand, counting down.
TGCATTCCCAAGAGGCAAATAATACTTCTTCTCATTAGAACAAAGTGCAACCATGCATAGCACAAACGGTTTAACCTTTAACACACATACAGATACAGTTTGATACCATTACTTTAGATATACAGTACATACTACCAAGTGCAAAAAAATTTTTGGTTAGATTCATGACAACATAATCCTTCGGTTCTGGTGAGACAAGGCAAAATGTTTGACAAAGGCATCCAGGTTGAGGGCACGTGCCCTCCTTTACTCAACACTTAGAATGCCAAGGTGACGTAACCTGTCATCAGTCATTGTTGTTCTGAGGTGTTTTTTTTTTTTATCAGTTTCAGAGCAGAGAAACTTCTCTCGCATGATGCAGTGTTGATTGGAATGACAACAGAAATTCTGCAAAGTTTGAACAATGGAAAACCTCTTTGTAAGGTTCCAGGAACAACAAAATAAAGTAGTGTAGCTGGTCTGTCTACACCACTTTCCTCTCTCCTCTGGAGAAGCTGCCTGGTCTGATGAACCTCAAGTTTGAGGTCTTCTAAATCTGCCTCAAAGGTCTGTCCAAAGGCAAATAAAGGCTCCTCTTTCATAAATGTTGTGCTCTTGGTGAAGAGACTGCACACCTTGCATTATGTCACAGGTTTTTTTTTTTGTTTTTTTGGGGGAAGGGGCGCCTCTGCAGCTCAGTTGTGAGACAATCAAGTATTTTATAGAAGATGGCTCTCTTAAAGCCCTCATCATTCTTATCCTCACTTCTCTGTCCTACAGTGCTCATTACAAGTGAGTCAAGAAATCTGGAATTTGCTTTAGGCCACCTCTTACTGACTGTCTGGGTACTGATTTTGCAGTGCTCCACAAGCTCTTCTACCTTTTTCCATAGCTCACCAAAATAAGTATCATTTCTGTAGTCCTCCAATATGTTAGGGCACCAACTAGATCCACAGCCCTTGCCAGGTCAAGACTGCTGTATTGGAACATTTCAGAAAGGCTTCTGACATCACCAAGAACTTTACAAAAGGAAATCATAAGCCCTATGAACTGTAAATCCATCTGAGCCATAAGACCCCTTGCATCCACTGCTTTTTCACCACTATTTTCAAGTGAAATCTCCTGGCGTAATCTCAGAACCGCTGGAAGCCTATCCCTAAGGTTACGGCATGCAAGGTATCTGCATGCCCACCTAACATCGGTAAGTCTCTGTAGTTCCCTAAGCTTCAGCCCTGGATACAGGTCTTTCTGAACAGCATGCCACTTGATATGAATAGTAGAGCCAGATACAAACTTATACAGTACATGTTTTGCAGAAGTGAGAACAAGTCAGCAGCTTCAGGCACTAACTTAACTGCATCAACAAGAACTAAGTAAGATAAGATAAGATAAGCCTTTATTAGTCCCACAATGGGGAAATTCCAGGATTGCAACAGCACAGGGATAGCAACACTCAGAGCAACTATCAGAAGGCAAGAAAAAACAAAAAACAAGAGCAGCTAATATACATATGTACATATTACTATAAATATACTGTATATATATATATATATATATATATATATATATATATATATATATACTGTATATACACAGACAAGTACAAACAGGGTGCACTGCAGTGCACATAAAATGCAAATTTAACATTGCTCTTAATGCGTGCAGATACACCAGAATGCTTCCCACTCATAACGGAATCACCATCACAGCCCTGCCCGACAAGATTGTTTTTGTTGTCCAGACCATGTTTCTCTAGACATTCCACAATCATTTTAGTGAGACCGTCTGCATCCAGACTTTCTGCAGACTGGAAATGCAGGACACTTTCATGAATGGCACCACGATAATAGTAACAAACAACTAAAGATATCTGTTCCTTTTTTTGTACGTCTTTTGTTTCATCAGCCAACACATTAAACACCCCACTCTCCTTCACTTCTGCGATGATTTCTCTTTGAACCATTTCAGCTAGGCTCTGCAGAATCTTGTTCTGTATTTGGTGAGTGGTATACTTCGCATTGGCGCAGGCATTTAACCTTCTCTCTATGAAGGGATCATGCTTTGAAATTTCATCCAAAATACTCAAGAAACTGCCCTTATTGTCTGAGTCGTCAGACTCTCGATGACCCCGCTGTGCAATGTTTGTGCTGTTGTTAACAACAACATCTCTGAAATTGCTTTTATGTACCTTTGATTTTCCTCCACTTTCTTCTTTCTATTATCATTTATGACATCCTGTATTGATTTGTTATTTTCAATACCTCTCTTGTACTAACTCTGGGCATACATGGCATTCATATGATGTTCTGACTTGGAGTGAAGCTTAAACCCGGTATCTTTAAACAAGGCTTTTTTCCAGCTGGAAAACCCTGACACGAATGTGAAGGCTGATTCTGGTGTACCTGGGAGCACAAAATGCTTGTAGGCGAAACATTTTGGCTTGTAGAGTACTCTAACCAGGGATTGTCCTTGTACCACAAACTGTTGAAAGCCCTCTGATGTGTGCCATGTTGTGTCCTTGGGAAGATTTTCAGACATGGCTGAATAAGACCTTCCACTCTCAATCGTGAGATGTCTAGAAAAAAAGACACATATTAAAGGAGATTAGATACTTTCAGTGGCTAACCTACAGGTTTGTGGTTAGACCATTTTCATAAGTCATTTGGCATGAAAAGCTTTAGTTCAATTTAAGTTAAACTGAATCTGGACATGAAACCAGAGATCAAACACAGACGTGGCCTCGCTGCATCAGCAATACAGGCACTATGGAAGCCTCTCTGGCACCATCGTTCAATCTCCCAAAAGACGAAGCTCCGCATATACAGTGGGGCAAAAAAGTATTTAGTCAGCCACCAGTTGTGCAAGTTCTCCCACTTAAAAGATGAGAGAGGTCTCCAATTTTCATCATAGGTATACCTCAACTATGAGAGACAAAATGAGAAAAAAAAAATCCAGAAAATCACATTGAAGGATTTTTTTTTTTTTTGTAACTTAGATTTTTATTCATTTTTCATCATATATAATGCATTCAGATCACATTCTACATTTAAAAAACAAAGGGGTTAGGGTAGGGAAAAATAAAAAAAAATAAACAAAATAAAAATAAAAAATAAAAAAAAATAAAAAATAAAAGGGGGGGGGACAAATGTTGGAGCATCAAGTTTTTAGTTTCCATCTCTTAATTCTTCTGGTTTTTTCAGTGTCTTTGGTTATTCTTTCAATTTCTGCCTCATTGTTGCACTTTGTAGTGTGTCCATTTCCGCCATTTTTTCTCCCATATTCCTTCTTGCATTCTTCGTCGATATGTTAGTTTTTCCATCATACGTATGTCCTCAACAATGTCAGTCCATTGTTCTTGGTCAGGAAGAACTTCTGATCGCCATTTTTTTGTGATAGTTTTTTTACATGCAATCAACAAGATTTTAACTAGATATCTGTCCTCAGCCTGTATAACACTGTCTTTTTTAAGATCACATAAGTACATCAGGTTACAGTTCATTGGTATATTATATCCTAATATCCTCTGTATTGTCACATGCATAGATTTCCAAAATGATGATATTTTGTAGCATTTCCAAAACATATGTGAGTGGTCTGCATTTTGAGCCCCACATCCCCTCCAGCATAAAGATTGGGTATTTGTATATTTTCCTTGAATCTGTGGTGTAATGAAAAAGCGAATCAGGTTTTTCCATCCAAATTCCCTCCATGCCCTTGAATTTGTTGATGTGTGTTGTGTTTTCCATATTTCCTGCCAGCTTTCTTCTGTTATGTTTAAATTGAGCTCTTTCTCCCATTTCTCCTTTATATAGTTACTTGTATGATTGTTTGTCATAAGTTTCTGATATAGTTTTGAAATAATTCTTATTTTATTTCCTGCATATGAGCTTAAAATAAGTTGTATAATCTCGTTCACATCTGTTTGGAGGTTATGCCTAATCTTCTTCATATAGTAATCTCTCATCTGCAGATATCTGAAAAATTCCGATCTTTCTAATTTAAATTTTCTCCTGATATTTACAAAGCTCCCGAGATCTTTTTTTCCGATATTGCCCCATGCTGTGATTCCCTTGTTCACCAGATTTTTGTATCCCCTATCTTGTTTTGCCGGTTCAAACTGACTGTCAAATGCTACCCATTTCAATAGTTTTATGTCTTCCCTTATATTATATTTTTGTACTATTTTATACCACAGTTCTAAAGTAAATTTAGTGATTGGGTCTATTTGTTTGATTTGCTTATATGCATCTTTATCCCCTATTATGCTTTGTACTGGGAGTCCCTCAATTTCCTTTTCCATTTCTTTCCATTTTGCCTCATATCCCTCGTCGCACCAACATATGATATATCTTATTTGTGCTGAGTAGTAATATTCCTTTAGACTCGGTAGGCCCATGCCTCCTTTCTCTTTTGGTAATTGGAGGGTTTTATATTTCACTCTTGGTTTTTTACCTCCCCAAACAAATCTCGATATCATCCTGTCCCACTTTGAGAATTGGGCATCTGGAATCTCTGTTGGTATAGCCTGGAAGAGGTAAAGTAATCTAGGTTGTATGCTGATTTTGACTGTCTCAATTTTTGAATTCAGATCCATATTTAAGATTGACCATCTATCAATATCTTTTTTTATTTCTTGTTCCAACCTATCATAGTTTGCTTTATATATTTTGCTTAGGTCTTTAGGTATGTTCACTCCAAGGTATTTTATTTCTTTTTGCTTCCAGTTTAGTTTGATCTTATCAGTTATCTGGTTTAGAGGGTTATAGTGGAATGTCAGTACTTGTGTTTTTGTTATGTTTATCTTGTATCCTGATAATTTTCCAAAATTTTCTATCAAGTTCATCATTTCCATTATTGATTTATCTGGTTGTTCAAGGTAAACTATAATATCGTCTGCAAATAGCCCAATCTTGTGTTCCGCCCCCTTTATTGTTACACCTTTTAATTTCTTATTTTGTCTTATGGCTTGAGCCAATGGTTCTATGAACAGAGCAAACAAGGTGGGTGATAAGCAGCATCCCTGCCTAGTTGATCTTTGTATATTTACTTTGTCTGTTAAGCTACCGTTTATCTTGATTCTTGCCACAGGTTCTTGATATAGCGTCCTTATGCATTGTACTGATTTTTCGTTAAATCCAAAGCGCTCCAGTACACTATATAGGAATTTCCAGTTAACCCTGTCAAATGCTTTTTCTGCGTCTAAACTCATTATTACTGCGCTTTTCTTTTCTTTATGTATTTGGTTAATTATATGTATTGTTCTCCTGATATTGTCATGTGTTTGGCGTCCCTCTATGAATCCAGTTTGATCATCTTCTATCAATTCCGTCAAGAATGTCTTTATTCGTTTACATATAATTGTTGTGTATATTTTATAATCTACATTTAATAAAGAGATTGGTCTATAGTTTCCGCATTGTTCTTTATCTTTCCCTGGTTTTAAAATAACTGAAATGATTGCTTCGTTCCATGTTGGAGGTATTTTGTTGTTGTTCAGCGTCCAATTAAATGACTTTAGGAGTTGTGGCATGAGTTCTTCTATAAACAGTTTATAAAACTCAGATGGGTATCCATCACTACCTGGTGATTTACCGTTTTTAAGTGACTTAATCACATCTCTGATCTCTTGTGTTGTTATTTCTGCTGTTAGTTTTTCATTTTGTTGATTTCCTATTGATGGCAAGTCCAATGTGTCTAGAAATTTTTTGATATCTTTAGTATTTGTTTCTTCAGGTTGCGAGTATAGTTCTTGGTAGAAATTATGGAAAATTTCTTCGATGTTTTCTGGGTTAACTGTGGTTTTATTTGTGGTGGGGTCTTTAATCTTGTATACATTATTCATTGTTTGTTGTTTTCTTAACCGTTTTGCCAGCAGTTTTGTGGCTTTTGGCCCCGTTTCATAATATTTTTGCTTTAGATATCTATTTTTCCTTTCAATTTCATCCATTTGTGTTTCTTTTATCTTTGTTTTTTCTTCTTTAATTTCTTGATATATTTTTGGATCATTTGTGCTTTGATGTTTACGTTCTAATTCCCTTAGTCTCTCACATCTTTGTTCATACGCTTCCAGCTTAGTCTTATTTGCTTTTCCTGTTTCAACAATTAATTTACCCCTTAACACGGCTTTTAGTGCGTCCCATAGTATTGTTGGGTCCACTTCTTCATTGTCATTCTCTTGGATATATTCGTTTATGTTTATTTTTATTCTTTCTTTCATTTTCTCATCATTTAACAGTCCTATGTTAAGTTTCCATGTTGTTTGTCGTTTTCTATTGTTTAAATATATTTCCATGTATATAGGATTATGATCTGATATTTCTGCCCCTCCAATCCAACAATTTCTCACCCTGTGTCTGTCACCTTCATTCATAAGGAAGTAATCTATTCTAGAGTGTACTTTATGGGCTGCTGAATAATGTGTATAGTCTTTTTCGAGTGGGTGTAGGTCCCTCCATATGTCTACCATACCCATTTCTGCCAGTGAGGTTCTTATGAACTTTGTTACATGTTTTTTTGTCTTCTTAACACTTGTTGTGTCCACTTCATGATCCATGACAGCATTTAAGTCTCCTCCACAAATTAGGACTCCTTCACTGTGTGTTGCTATGAGATCAAACAGATGTTGAAAAAAACCCTTGTCACTTTCTGGTGGGGCATAGATGTTCACTAATGTGATCTGCATACCATCTATTCTTCCCTTTATTATTACATACCTGCCTTCTTTATCCTGGATTTCCTGTTCACTTTCAAATTGTATTTTGTTTGAGATTAGTATCATAACCCCCCTTTTTGCTCCTCCCTTAAATGAACTGTAGTAGGAGTTCTTATAGCCAAATCTCTTTAGTTTCACATGTTCTGCCTTGCTCAAATGTGTCTCTTGCATAAATATAATTTCAGCTTTTTCCTTCTTGAATTTTCTTATTATTCTTTCCCTTTTAACAGGTGAGTTCAGACCATTCACGTTTAGTGTCATTATCTTAAGATTTTTACCCATATTCATGTTTTTCCATTTTTTTAACTTGTGCTCCTAGCCCCTTTAACAACAAAAATAACACATATTTATATAAAAACACATTAAAAAAACTCGACCTCCGTACTTTGGGCCTTTCTTCTGCCCACTGGTCCCTGTTGGTGGGTGGGGGGTTTGTCTTCACAGAGTGAAGGGCCCTCCCTAGACTTCTAATTACTATCAAAGTAATAGTCATAAGTCTAGAAATGTCCAACAAATATCACTTAAACCTCTCCTAGCCGTCTGTTTCTCTTTTACCTTGTCTTCTTGGCCTTCATTTCTTCTGTGCCTTTCTTAATCTTTGTTATGATCTAGGCTTTCAGTTGAAAGCCTTGTAGCTTGTCCTGGGCCCGTTGCTCTACGTCTCTCCCCCTTCTTCCGCCGTTCACTCGTCTCCACTCCGTCTGTCGTGGTGCGTTCAGGGCCGCCGCTGCTCCAGCCGTCTCCTTCGGCACGCTCACCTCAAGGCCCCGCTCCATCATATCCCGCGCTGCCTCTTCGGCCGTGTTGTAGGTTCTTGTGCCTTCCTCCCAATGAATCCTCATTTTCGTTAGCGGCGTTTGGAATCTAATTTTTTTCTCTTTCAGCGTTTTTTTAATATTGGCATATTTCTTCCGCTGCTGCACGATTTCTGTCGGGTAGTCATGGTCAAAAAATACCTGTTTGTCGCCGATTCGTATCTTTTTTTTCCATGCTTGCGTCAGGATTCTTTCCTTTATGTCATATTTCACAAAGTTTACCACAACTGACCTGGGTGGAGAGTTTGTTTTCGGGTTCTGTGCCGGTGTTCTGTGCGCCCGTTGAATCTGCAGATCCGTTTCTCCGGGTATTTCCAGTTCTTTTTTTAAGAACTGATCCATGAATTTTGTCATCGAGTTGCCTTCAATGCCCTCCGGAATTCCAAAGATGCGCATATTGCTTCGTCGGGATCTGCTCTCCAAGTCGTTTATTTTCTCCTGCATCCTCTGCGTTTGCGTCGTCAGGGTCTGTAGTTGTTCGTTTGCCTCGCTTTTCCAATCTTCTAGTTCCGAAATTCGGGTCTGCGCTTCTGTCATACACGCCCGCTGGGAGCGCAGCTCCTCCATGTTTTCCGTTAATTTACGCTCCATTTCTCTTCGGAGGTCCATGATTTCCTCCTTAATTTCTTTTTTCAGTTCCTCCTTAAGAGCCGCTAAATCCTGTTGTAGCTGTCGCTTGAATTCTCTCAACTCTTCACCCAAACTGGCGATGCCAGCGTTCATGTTGTCGAGTCTGGCGTCCTCCATTTTCACTGCTGTGGACATCTCGTTTTTTTGGGCTTTGCGTACAGCGGTTTTTCCTGCGTTGTTGGAGAGGAATTCTTCAATTTTACCCTGTTTTTGTCCTTGTGCCCGGTTCCTTCGTGTTTTCATCCCTTAGTTTCTTGATTCGTTTATGTCGAGTTGGCCATTTACCGATGATTTTTAATCCGGCTAGGGAGAGCTCTTTGTTTAAGTGTTATGTCTCTCCGCCATCTTCCCGGAAGTCTCACATTGAAGGATTTTTAATGAATTAATTGGTAAATTCCTCAGTAAAATAAGTATTTGGTCACCTACAAACAAGCAAGATTTCTGGCTCTCACAGACCTGTAACTTCTTCTTTAAGAAGCTCCTCTGTCCTCCACTCGTTACCTGTATTAATGGCACCTGTTTGAACTCGTTATCAGTATAAAAGACACCTGTCCACAACCTCAAACAGTCAGACTCCAAACTCCACTATGGCCAAGACCAAAGAGCTGTCAAAGGACACCAGAAACAAAATTGTAGATCTGCACCAGGCTGGGAAGACTGAATCTGCAATAGGTAAGCAGCTTGGTGTGAAGAAATCAACTGTGGGAGCAATTATTAGAAAATGGAAGACTTACAAGACCACTGATAATCTCCCTCGATCTGGGGCTCCACGCAAGATCTCACCGCGTGGGGTCAAAATGATCACGAGAACGGTGAGCAAAAATCCCAGAACCACATGGGGGTACCTAGTGAATGACCTGCAGAGAGCTGGGACCAAAGTAACAAAGGTTACATCAGAAACACACTACGCCGCCAGGGACTCAAATCCTGCAGTGCCAGACGTGTCCCCCTGCTTAAGCCAGTACATGTCCAGGCCAGTCTGAAGTTTGCTAGAGAGCATTTGGATGATCCAGAAGAGGATTGGGAGAATGTCATATGGTTAGATGAAACCAAAATAGAAGTTTTTGGTAAAAACTCAACTTGTCGTGTTTGGAGGAGAAAGAACACCATACCTACTGTGAAGCCTGGGTGTGGAAACATCATACTTTGGGGCTGTTTTTCTGCAAAGGGACCAGGACGACTGATCCGTGTAAAGGAAAGAATGAATGGGGCCATGTATCGTGAGATTCTGAGTGAAAACCTCCTTCCACCAGCAAGGGCATTGAAGATGAAACGTGGCTGGGTCTTTCAGCATGACAATGATCCCAAACACACCGCCCGGGCAACGAAGGAGTGGCTTCGTAAGAAGCATTTCAAGGTCCTGGAGCGGCCTAGCCAGTCTCCAGATCTCAACCCCATAGAAAATCTTTGGAGGGAGTTGAAAGTCTGTGTTGCCCAGCGACAGCCCCAAAACATCACTGCTCTAGAGGAGATCTGCATGGAGGAATGGGCCAAAATACCAGCAACAGTGTGTGAAAACCTTGTGAAAACTTACAGAAAACGTTTGACCTCTGTCATTGCAGGCAAAGGGTTTATAACAACGTATTGAGATGAACTTTTGTTATTGACCAAATACTTATTTTACCGAGGAATTTACCAATTAATTCATTAAAAATCCTTCAGTGTGATTTTCTGGATTTTTTTTTCTTATTTTGTCTCTCATAGTTGAGGCATACCTATGATGAAAATTGGAGACCTCTCTCATCTTTTAAGTGGGAGAACTTGCACAATTGGTGGCTGACTAAATACTTTTTTGCCCCACTGTATAATGCATCAGTCCTCTCCATCCTACTCTATGGGTCAGAGACATGGCTACTGAATAAGACTCTGGCCTCGAGAGTGGGTGGGTTCGATAGTCAGGCCCTCAAAACCATCGAGAACATCAGGTGGCCCCTAATGACACGCTCCGAGCCCCACCGGGTACACAGTGGTGTACCCGGTGGCTTGACCATGTCCTCCGCCTCCCACCAGAACACCCAACAGAAGCCATTCTCATGCTTGACCCCAGAGCCTCGGGGTGGAAAAGACCTCAGGGCAAGCCACGCACCAGATGGTGTGATGTGGTGGAGAGAGATCTCCGACAGCTCGGAGTCACTGTTGACGACACAGAGGAGCTGGCCCAAAACCGGCAATGTTGGCACGCACTGGTTAACCTGATTGGCTCTACGCATGGTGATGGCCACCCAGCCCTCACCCTGCAGGAGTAGTAAGTAAGTAAGAATCTGGACCTTAGGATAATTCATGTGATTAGTGGCACTTGCGTCAGACATAGGATTCATCTTTCATTCGTCTTCTTCCGCTTAATACTTTTTGGGTCGCGGGGGGGCTGGAGCCTATCCCAGTATCTTTGGGCGAGAGGCAGGGGCGTAGACATAGGATATCATGTCAAGATTAAAAAGGTCCGTAGAAAGGTTAGTAATATGGGCCTACCGGTTGGTCCTTTTGCAGCGCAGTACATAGTGCTTGATGCTATAATGTGTGGATTGCTGGCTTCTCCCCCGGCAGCTCTGGTTCACTCTCTTGATCAGAAGTGGCAGAAGTGTCACTTCCAGTCTCACCCCTTGACGAAACTGCAGCATAAAATGGATAGTGAAAATAAATTTAAAAAAAACCATGAAATAACATCACACACAAATACGTAATCTGTTGTAACAAGCTGAAGCAACATTCAGAATGAGGATATGTCTGTTAAGATCATCTATTGTTACAAATTATGTAAAGCTATAAAGCTGTAAAGCTGTAAATTATGTAAAGCTAAACTTTTCACTGTTTGAACTGGGCATGTGATTTACTGTCTCTGTATTCTCTGACCTGGTGGTGGTGGTGTCTGACCTTGTGTCTGACCACTTGTTTGGCTAGCTCCACATTGGGAGCTGCCGGGGCTGCTGATATCTGGCCCTGATCTCTGCTGGATTTCCTCTTTACAAAAAAATCCAGAAATGTCTCCCTTTCTCTTCAATATTTTTCCATATACAAAATAAGACTGGTCACTGGCTATATCTGTCCACATTTTCATGCTGTAGCTCACTTTAAAATAAATTAAACCGTTTCATGTAGCTCTAGCTTAGTCGACCAGTGGTAAGTAACTTGGCTATAATTAGATCTTAATAGCAAACAAGCAACATCAGGTATGGCTACTGAGGTACTCTTTGAGCATTCTTTATTGTACATTTTCAGCTGAAATGTGAAAATCTTGCCAACTGAGTTGATGTGTAGTCCCTGAAAACACTGACTGAAAACTAAATATAACATGGTTTCACCACATTATCTTAAAACTAATCTAGTGCTACTGTAGAGCTACATTAGCACTGCTACATAGCTTCAGGCTAACACTGGGTTAATAGCCTCTCATTAACTACTGTTAAACTTTAAATAATGTTAGTAGTTGTACTTGCACAGGGGCACAATTTCTTCTACAAATGTGTAGCCAAACGCCAATATTTTTAAAGGATAACTAATCGGAAAGCACTTTAAAACTTACTGCAAAAAGGATGCTGTGGCATTGGTAATCCATGTGTGTCTGAAAAGACTTCTGTCCTCTTCCTCCATCCATCCATCCATCTATCCATCCATCTTCTTCCGTTAATCCTTTTCGGGTCGCGGGGGGGGGGGGGGCTGGAGCCTATCCCAGCATCTTTGGGCGAGAGGCAGGGCACACCCTGGACAGATCGCCAGTCCATCACAGGGCCAACACAGTGACCTGCAAATTGCCTGTCAATCACCTGGAGTGTCCAGTCAGATTTCAGAGGTGGCCAGTGCTATGATGGTCATCCCTCTGGCTCCGCCCTTGCTGCTTTTCACAGTTTAAAAAGCACTCAAACTTGAGTACTGAGGGAGGTGAGTCACAGATGAAGCCTTTTTTTAACCCTTAATAATAAACAACTTCATTTAAAAATTGCATTTTGTGTTTAGTTGTGTTATCTTTGTGTAATATTTAGATTTGTTTGATGATCTGAAACATTTAAGTGTGACAAACATGCAAAAAATGAGAAATCAGGATGAGGGCAAACACTTTTTCACGCCACTGTAGCTGTCATGTGCAAATGACAGAAGTTTGAATTCTAATGCTTCCCTTTGTTTCTGGAATTTGCAGTTTGCTTCTGGGCCGCAAATTTACTAGCTGCTTAAAATGAAAGTAATAGTTTGGTTTTGCCACTAAATCTTCTTGGTTAGGGATAGGGTAAAGGTTTGGGTTATTGCTTAAGGAGGATTATTCCAGAGGAGGGATAGTAGATATATTGGACAAAGGATGCTGAAAATGGAGCTGCCAGGTAGGAGGAAACGATGAAGACCACGGAGGAGATTCACAGATGTAGTGAAGGAGGACATGGAGAGGGTTGGTGTTACAGAGGAAGATGCAAGGGATAGGGTGAGATGGAGGGAGATGATCCACTGTGGCGACCCCTAAAGGGAGAAGGAAGAAGAAATAATTTAGGGTGAATGAGGAACTATTTTGAACAGATTACACCTCTCACCCTCCACATCTCCTTTCATGTAGTTATTTTCATCACCACTAGAGATTGCTTTTTTGCAGACATGTTACTATAGGGCATAATTCCTGCAGGTAAAAATACTTTTTGTGGTAATTTTTCTGTTGAAGGACAGGCTCAGTTATGTAGAACACTGTGCAGAAATAAACATACTTGAATACTTCTGAAGCTTTAAGTAGAAAACTATAAATATGTTGCCTCTCTTTAATGTCACAATAGTTCAGGAGTTCCCAGAAAGCCTTCAGCTATTTGGAATTTTTTACACACATTCACTATGTGATAAGCCAACATTGGTAGTGTACATTACAGAAAACAAGACATAGCATAATGAATTTGTATCTGTTGATAACTGAAGCAGGAATATGAAGACCTGAGGAAATAAAACAATGATTACTTGATTTTAAAAGAGAGAAAGCAAATATTGCATCATTGAGAGCAGGGGAAAACAGTTTGTGAACAAACAGCTGCACCAGCTTATAATCAAATGTGACCTTTTTGAAAAATGTGGTCTTAATTTAAGATCAGAAGGAGGAAAGTGCAGTGTGCATTATTTTGAGGTTTTTATCTTCTCATAGTCATATCCCCTCATTGCTTGCGGTGCTTGTTAAAAGCCATTGTCGATAACAAACACAATTTTCCTGTGATAAACTGAGTAAGACAGGGGAGCCTCATTGAGCTGTCTATACAAAACTGTCTTTGTCTCTCATCTCCAGCAGCCAGTCACAAAGCTGAACTCCCCCCCACCATGACTGAATTCTGACTTAACTAAACATTTTTTCCTCTTTATCCCCTTTTCTCTTTAGTGAATTTGTGGTCATGTGCAATCCTTTAATGAGCTCCATCTTTGACCTGGGTTGTATGTTTCCAAAGATGTCATGTCTTGTAAGTCAAGGAAAGACTTTAATGTCTACATGATTTAACATTAAAGGGACAGATTCCAAAGAGTGGGGCTTGGTGCCAGGGAGGTAATAATATCCCCATAAATGAAAATTTCAAATGCAAAGTACGCCTTGCAGATGGTGGAACAGACTGGCAGCAACACTGTGAATAGAAGGCTTCTGTATTTAACTTTTGCATGAAGATAAATGTTTCATAACCTTTTATAGTCATCAGTACTGACTTGGGATTTCTCAGTCTTTATTTCTTTACGTTCCTTGAAATAATTTCATATTCTGATGTTTTAAACATGCATAAAACAGGAATTACTTATAGTTCTCTCCAGTGTGTAGTTTTACTTCTGAGTGTGTTCATTACAATTCTTGCTTTTCTCCCACTTTGGTCAAACTCTTTTTTTCTTTACTGTAAATTTGTTCTGTGTGTTTCCTTTTAAAACATATTACTTATGACTTTATTCTTTAGATCATAAGGATGAAAAGAAAATGAAAAGAAGGGAAAATAAATCAGAGAAGGACTTGGGCTCGTGACCATAAGTGACATGCTTGCTATGGCATTGTTTGAGGTTTTTGCAGACCTGTAATCAAATTTGGGAAGGTTTGGAAACCTATCGTCATGGTGCGCTCTCCAAGACAGAATGATGTCCATTACAGAAAGAAAAAAAAAAGAAATGCTCTCACACACTACTGCTAGAATGTGAGGCCAAAAAATATGAAAAATATGCCCCACAATAAGCAATTTCCATGCAACATGAGAAAAAAAGTTTCATTTACTAATACAGTTGTTATGTCCTTAAATCTGTTTGTTTTGTCATATTGCTCTGGGGTTGTTGTTTTTTTTTTTTTTTTTTTTTCAAAAAAGCCTGCTTCAATTAAGTATGATGGAATACATCTGTCCCTTATCAGGGGCCAACATCTTCTACTGTTGGCCTTTGAAACAACACCGGCTCCAAGAGATAATTGGGTTTTTAAAGGGTATTCTCCCAGGTTCCCACTGCTTGTGCCTGTTGGCGTGGATCAGCTGATACCCGCTGTGTCTATAGACATATAAGTGATCATAAGTGGTTATGTATGGGCATTGTAGCTGCAGGGTGATAGTGATCCTAGAAACCCAAGTAGCTTTTATCTGAAGCCTGGGCACAAAAACAGACTAAAATGTTTTGCTCAGAGGTGCATGACCGAATTTGATCAGTTTATGTGGATCTTTGAAGTTTTACACTTTTGGCAAAACTGATAACAGTAAGAGGAAAATGTAGGCCTCACACATGCTTTTGAAAGGTTCTACCGATGATGGTAATTTAACCCATTCTCACTGTGAAGTTGGTCAGGACTCATCACTCCTTCCACTGGACAGGATATTCAAGTGTACTGCAGTTCTAACTAAAGGGCACTCAGAGAGTGCATGGCTCCGCCAAGGCTCCGTTCCTCCCTCCCTTTGTCCTCCCCTCCATCCCTTTGTCCATCCATATCGCCATCCATCTGTACATTGCGAGATAGGGCCTTGGCGGAGGTACGCACTCACGGATCACCTCTAACATCTAATGAGTTCATCGTTGGGCCAAGGGTCACCTCTGGTGAAAATGTCATCAAAATCCATCTAGGAGTTTTTGCGTGATCCGGCTAACAGACAGAGAAATGGCAGCAAAAACAATATGACTACATTATATGACTACTTTATACTAACGAGACTGTCATAATTGTATTGACCATACATTGGGGCTGGGCAATTCCGCTTTAAATCAGCATCATGGTTTATTGAATCTTTCAGGTCGGTTTTGTTTTTTTTTCCCCTCCTCTCTTCTCCCTTACAGTTTACTGACAAGATTCATAATTATTAAGCAATACACAACAGTGCGGTATAGGGCCAGCCCGAGCCATTTTGGCACCCTAGGTGAGATTAGGGCACAAACACACACACACACACACACACACACACGCACACACACACACACAAACCCCTAAACATTATACTGATCATCATTCAGATACATCTGAATGATGATTATCAGATGACTCCGGCTAAATGACCCTGCAGGCAGCATGGGTCGTTGACAACCTCACCTCACTTCAGCGGACATTTGAATAGGAAACGCGGATAAACGGGCAGAGATAAAGAGTGGAAATTAATCAGAAGACTGTTGTGTCAGTTTAACTGTCGACGGATTAACTGGTGAGGGTAAACATCTTTTTCATGCAACCTCAAAATAAACTAGACAGACAGACAGTATTGATCCCAAACTGGGAAATTGCAGTGTAACAGCAGCATGACAGTAGACAACCAAACGACAGAAACACACACATGATAGACAAAGGGATTACCCATGGAAAGTAAAACTAACACTACTATAAATGCCTATATACATCATAACTGAATAGATGGTGACCTGTATAAACACATGAATCATACCCGTTGCACAATGCAAGACTATCGGAGCAGAGTGAAATGTGAGGTACCAGTTAGACTGTAAGGTGCAGTATGGCAGCATAGTTATGACCAGAATACAACATCATAGTGAGTTATTGTACAGTGAAATGGCATGCATCAGGAAAAATTTCCTGTACCTGGCCGTTTGACAGCGCAGCTGTAGCAGTCTACTGGAGAAAGTGCTCCGCTGTCTGTCCAGTGTGTGGTGGAGGGAATGATCAGGATTGTCCATGATGGATCGCAGTTTATTTAGTGTTCTCCTCTCCACCACTGTCTCAAAGGTCTCTGGCCTGAGACCAATTACAGATCCAGCCCTCTTGATAATCTTGTCAGATCTGTTGGTGTCGCTGGCCCTGACACTGCTACCCCAACAGACAGCAGCAAAGAAGATGGTGCTGGTGACAATGGTCTGGTAGAAAAGCTCCAGCATCCTGCTGCACACATTGAAGTATCTCATCTTCCTCAGGAAGTAAAGTATTCTTAAACCGTGAAGTTGCTTGTCTGTCAATTTTTCACACAGAACACCAAAACAGTAAATTATTTTCATACCAGTTTTGTTGCTTTGTTTTTCTTCATAGCTGCTGTTAGAGTAACTAGTACATGCCCGTCGAAAGCAAGTATTCTTATCTGAAAACAGGTTAGGCTTTACAGGCCCAAATGCGGGCTGTGTTTGAAAGTAGAATACAAAGAGGTGTAGCTTATATGTAAGTAGGCAATCACACATGTTAAGGCCCTTTTCCACTAGTACCTACTCAGCCCTACTCACTTTGACTCTACTCGGTTTGTAAGGTTTTCCATTAGCACCTGGTACCAGGTACTTTTTTGGGACCTACTTCAATGAGGTTCCAACCATGCTGAGTTGAGCTGAAAATGTGACATCAACAGATTGCAGGCCACTGATTGGCCATGGCATAACATCAGTGGATGAGAGCGACGTCTTCACAAGATTCAAACTGCCGCCATTTGTAAATTCAACCGTGAGCTTTTATTATTTTTGTCATAATCAACGAAATAAATGGCTACACACAAATCAACACTGTCACAAAACACTCACCATCTTCCCCGTGAGCAGCCATCAGCTCGGAGACCTGGTATTTCACTTCAGAACGCTCCACCAGCACCAGGGCTGAAAAGTTCATAGGCTGAAAAGTTCATATAGTGGTCAAATTTGACCAAATGTGGTTATTTTTCAACAGTCTCCCCATTGATGTGCACAGTTCTTCCATCGGTGTTGCAGTGCTTGGATCCCTGCGCTTGAAAAGTAAACTACATTTGGCAAATTTGACAACTATGAACTTTTCAGCCTATGAACTTGTCAGCCCCGTCGGCCCTGTTGTGGCGGAGCAAGCTGAAATGAAAAAGTATACCAGGAGGTCTCTGAGCTGATGGCTGATCACGGGGAAGATGTTGAGTGTTTTGTGATTTTAAATGCTGCCTGTCCACTCTGTATTTGCGGCAGTCAGAGATGGATGTTAACTGTTCCTCCTACCAACACTCGTGGGGTGATGTTGGCTCCGGAGTGTTTTTGCCTGTAAGTTTTCCTCATTTGTATTTTTTGTTTGTCATGCACTGTTTGGATTCTTGTTTTTTTCTTTTTGTTGAATAAATGTCACACTACAGTCCAGGCATGGACCTGTCTTTCTGCTGCGGAAGGGCCCATTCATGACGCATAGATGTTGTATCTTGTACTTTGGGAAATGGGAGTTGTTCAGTCATCATTATAATTGTTTTAGTTTATATGTGTAGTTTATAGTCTATCGTCAATAAACTCATGCAGTACTATAACAGGACACGTTTACAAATATTTGAGACCCATTGTAGTGCATCATTTTATATTTTAGCAATATTATAAGAACAAAACACCGACCATTATTGTACTCAGCAGAATGACCCATTTGGCTGCAACTGTTGCATCAGTGTTGCCCATTTGTCAGTAAATAAAAAATGATTTATTTCGTTATTTGGGTGGTTTTTGTCACAGTCATCGTTTAGTCAAAGCATGCATATACTGTATGTCCGCATACATATGCAATTGATCTGACTATTCTGCTCCACAATCATGGTGGTATTATTATTAACTTTTAATTTTTAGACAGCCATGCACCGGGAGGAGCGCCATGTTGAACCTACGGTGCCACAAAGGACAGTGGTGGCACAAGGTGTCATGGTGCGGAGCACAGTGGGAGTACCGTACTCACACTTTCAGTTTATTTCTAGTTATTTTTTGTACTTTTTCCACTTCAGTTTAATTATTGTATTTGTGTATGGTTTTGTTTGTATGATGTTCTGAGTTTGGCCTTTGTTTCCGTTTGTTTTGAGTTGTCCTGTTATAATTTTAGTTTGGTTATTATAGTCTTCTTTATTTAGTTCATATATTTATGAATCATCTTGTATTGTAAATTATTTCTTCCTGTGTTTTGACATGAGTCTACTCTCACCTTTTGCTTTCAGTTCTCCTTGGTAACATCTGTATTTATTAGTATTGTATTATTAGCATCTCTTGGCTTTTGTATTTCTTCTTGTCCTGGCATTGGAGGTTTGTTATTAGTTCTTTCTTGTATATCATTTGGTGTGCATCCCGTTGGTAATCATTGCATGTTTATAATGGTTATCTTTAGCATTATTCCTCCTGTGCTTTTACTTTGACAAGACTCTTTTGTTTACTTTCTGTTCAAGTTTAGTTTGCGGTTTGTCCCAGGTGTTATTATTTTGGACTAATTATTCTCACTCCTTTTACCCACACCTGTTATCACTTGTTTAATTTCTCTGTGTTCTATTTAAGGGATGCTGCATTGCAGTTCGGGGTGGCATCCTTCACTTTGTATCAAACGTGAGTCCCACGTCTAATCTCTCTGTAGATCCTACATAAATCTCTCTGTAAATCCACGCTCCTCTCAGTTTATTCCTGGCGTTTCCACAAGCCTTAGCCATTTGGCTATTCTACCTTCTTGTATCCTGCCTTTGTCCCAAGCCCCGTAAGTTTTTGTTCGTGCTTGTTTTGGACTATTTGTGTTTTTGATTATATGTTTTGCAACTCACAGTTCAGCATTTGGGTTTTCATTCCTGCCCCGCCTGGGCGTTTCATGACAGAAGGATGCTGCCAGTTTGGACCCAGCTGCTGTGAGTTTGCCCTTTTCATATTCTCCCCTTACTTGTTTTTTCGGCACTACTGGAGAGAGAGCCGGACAGTTTTGTTTTTTTTTTTTATTTAAGTTTTTGTAAAGGGTATACAGGTCGTTACAGCAATGCAGTGTTTACATTTTCATCACATGTTCCCTTATTTTCTGATATCTGACAACATTGGAAGATTAATTCTTACAACACCCCTTTTTTTTTTTTTTAAAGTGAAAGAAAAAGTGAAATTAAAGAGAAAAAAAAAACAAAAAACAAATAACAAAAAAAAACAAACAAACCAGTAAAAAACAAACAAAAAGAAAAAGTAAGTAAATAAAGATAAAAGAGCATCTGAGTAGCGTTGGAACAAAGAGCGGAACCATTATTGAAATGGTATTTGTCAAAGATTAGATCTAATGGAAGACACATATGCGGTCCAGGGTTGCCAAAAGTTCATGAACACATCCATGTCCTGTCTCAGTGCGAATGTCAACTTTTCCATCGAGTAAATGTCTTGGATCACGTTAGTCCAATCTTCAGGTGTAGGACAGTCCTTCAACATCCATTTTTTAGTTAGAGCTTTTTTGCTTGCCAATATTAAAACATTGAATAAATATTTTTCTCCTCGTCTTTCCAGTGAGTCCGGTAGTAAACCCAAATACAAAGTTACAAAAGAAAAGGGAACTGTAATTTTGAATATTTTCCCCAATATTGTCTGTACCTTGGTCCAATATTGGTGGATAACTGGGCATGACCAAAACACATGAAAATGATTTGCAGTCTTTTCACCACACAAGCGCCAACAGTTCAATCCTTTATGGGTAAATTTGTTTTGTGCAGGTGTTCTGAAAAATCTTGCCAAGTTTTTCCATCCAAATTCTCTCCACTGCAGGGATGAGGTACTTTTCCATTGCTGTTTATTTAGCTTTTCCCATATTTCCAGTTGTAAAGTGAAATTCCCCTCTTTTTCCCATCTCTCTTTTATATAAGATGTGTTGTCTCCTTTTAAGTCTTGAAGACCTTGGTATATTTTAGAAATGTATCTGATCCCTGGGATCCCTTTATATGCCATTAAGAAGACCTTCAGAACACCTGACTGGGCCCTTTCCAAAACCTCCTTTTTAAGTATATTGTTTATGTGGTGTCTAAGCTGGAAGAACCTGTAAAGGTCTTGATTTATTAGGCCTTGTTTTTTCAAATCTTCAAAACTTCTTAAGATTTGCCCTTTAAAAAAATCGTAATATTTTATCAGCCCTTTCTCCTTCCACTTTTTAAATCTGGTGTCTGTTTTATTAGGAGTAAAGTCCTGATCATAGGCGATCCATTGCAGAAGTCGATAGGGCTCTTTAGTTTGATTCTCTCTGACTATCTTAAACCAAATTTTTAGCGGGGTCTCTATCCACGGGTTAGTGTTATTCAAAAGCTTAGGTAAGACATTGTTCCCTATTAACGCCTGTAGGGGGATGTCACTTGTTATTTGGCATTCGATCTCCTTCCATTGTGCAGTGTAGACTGGGTTACATATCTCTACTAAAGTTTTAATTTGTGCGGCTTTAAAGTAGTCCCTGATATTTGGCAGCGCGAGCCCACCTTTGTCTTTGTTTAGCTGTAGGGTTCTATATCTGATTCTAGGTCTCTTGCCCTGCCATATGAATCTTGAGATCCTTCTGTCCAGCTCCTGCCATGTTTTTTTGGGAGGTTCTACCGGTATTGTTTGGAAAAGGTATAGAAGACGTGGAAGTATATTCATTTTGACTGCTTCAATTCTTTGTGCAGTACCCAAGAATGGTATCATATTCCATCTTGCTAGGTCAGATTTTATTTTTGTCACCAGTGGATCATAGTTTAGTGATATAATTTTGTTGAGTTGTTTCGGGATATTGACCCCCAGATATTTCATAGATTCCGACTCCCAGTTAGTTTTGAGTTTGCTTAGTGAATAATGATTTGGGTCATAGTTGAATGTTAAAACTTGGGTTTTATGCATATTTAATTTGTACCCCGATAAATCTCCATACTCTGAAAAAACTGAGGTTAGTTCTGGTAAAGAAGTGTCCGGCTGCCCTAGGTATATTAAAATGTCATCAGCAAAGAGTGCTATTTTATGTTCCTTCTGACCAAGTGTAATACCTTGAATTTTTTGGTTTTGTCTTATCCATTGGCTCAGAGGTTCTATGAAGATTGCAAAGAGCAGTGGAGACAGGGGGCAGCCCTGACGACATCCTCTTTCCAGTTCAAAAGATGATGATAAATTACCGTTAATCCTTATTTTAGCTGTTGGTTTTTTATATAATGCCTGTATAGTTCTAATGAAGTTGTTATGAAAATTGAAACTGGATAAGATTCTATATAGAAAAGACCAGTCAACCGAATCGAATGCTTTTTCAGCATCTAATCCCAATATGACTGCATTTAAGTTATATTTTTTTATATGATGAATTATGTGTAAAGTGCGTCGAATGTTGTCTTGTGTCTGTCTTTGTCTTATAAAACCTGTTTGGTCTAAATGAATTAGGTCTGTCAGTATATTTTCTAACCTTTTGGCAAGGATAATGGTAAAAAGCTTATAGTCCTGATTTAGTACACTGATTGGTCTGTAGTTGGAGCACTCTAGTTTATCCTTTTCAGGTTTAGGTATAACTGCAATGACCCCTTCTCTCCAGGAGGGGGGGATTTCCCCTGTGTGGAGGACATAATTAAATGTTTTCAGGAGGAGAGGAGATAGTTGCTGTTTAAAGGTTTTGTACCACTCTGCTGTATAGCCATCAGCTCCTGGGGATTTGTTAGCTTTAAGTTTCATAATTGCTTTTTCCAATTCTTTAGGATGTATTTCTGACAGTAGTGTTTTATTTTGTGACTCCGTAAGTTGGGGAAGGTTTAATGTGTTTAGGAATGCCTCGGATGCGTTTTTATGTTTTTTGTGGGAGTATAAGTTCTTATAGTAATTCTCGAAGTTTTTAAGAATATCCTGAATTCTGAATTTTATTTCCTTTGATACTGGGTCTCTGATTTTGTAGATTGCTCTTTCTGTTTGATGTTTCCTCAATTTATAGGCTAGCAATTTTGCCGATTTACTGCCTGCTTCATAGTATTTTTGTTTCAGAAATGTAAGTTTCTTCTGGATTTCTATTGTGTAGATCTCATTTATTTGGTTTTTAATTTCCTTAATCTTGAGCGAGTCAGTAGAATGAGTGTTGCCTTTGTGTTCTTTTTCTAGGTTCCTAAGTTCTGACTCTAATGTGGATAGTTTTTCTTGTCTTAGTTTCTTTTGGGTTGCCAGTTTTGCAATAATCTTTCCTCTTATTACAGCTTTACATGCATCCCACAGTATTAAAGGGGATACTTCTCCATTATCGTTATCTTCCAAATATCTGAGAATATCTGATTCCAATTCATCTTTCAATGGTCCTTTCAGGACATTTGAATTTAACCTCCAAGAAAATGTATTATTTGTGTATTTTTGGATATTTAAGTCCATGTAGATCGGACTGTGGTCGGAGAGATCCATCAGTCCTATTTTACATGTTTTTACTCTTCCAGTGTCTCTATTAAACATTAAAAAATAGTCAATCCTTGAGTAAGATGAATGTGGAGTTGAGTAAAATGTATAGTCTTTTACACTGGGGTTGAGTTCCCTCCACACGTCACAGATTCCCAATTCTTTTAGTAGCATCCGAGTCTTCCTGTTTTGGGTGTTATTTTGATGTGGGGAATTACCAGAAGCATCCCAGTATGGATTCAGTCTAAGATTGAAGTCCCCACCACATATCACTAAACCTTGAGCTTTAGTTATCATTAGGTCGAATACATTTTTATAAAATTTCCAGTTAGCCCCTGGGGGAGCATACACATTCAGCAGGGTGATATCTTCTCCCTCTAGCCGCCCAGTTACCAAACTGTATCTCCCTTCTTTATCTTTGTGTTCTGATTTTTTTTCAAATGTAATTTTGGTTGATATCAATGTCGCTACTCCCCTCCTCCTCCCTGATTTATATGAAGATGAAGAGATCATTTTAAACCCTTGTCTACTGAGTTTATTGTGTTCCACGTCTGTTAGGTGGGTTTCTTGTAAAAGTATTATTCCTGCTTTGTCTTTTTTCATTTTGCCTAGAATCTTGGATCTTTTAACTGGATTCAGGATTCCTTTTACATTATATGAAATTATTTTGGTTACACCCTGTTTCTCCATTGTGTTGTTTTGTTTAGTATAACTGTGTGGTGGCCCTCTTTTGTGCTACTCAGAAACTGAAAGAACATTAAAAACAAGAAAAACATTAAGAACATAGTGTAAAAAACTTTAAAACAAAAAGCTGTCATAAGAACTTCCTGAGCTGAGGTCTTTTTAAAGACCCTGTAAGAGCCTTGATGGAGTGAAGGCTCTGAGGGAAATTCCTCAAACTCTGTTACGTGTTGAGGGCCCTCTCTTACCACTGAAAGTAGTCCCATGCTTTTAACGTGAGTTTCAGAACCCAATCCAAACTTGTAATGATTTTTTTTTTTTTTCCTTTTATGCCTAAACCCTGTGAAATTGTGTGCACCCTCCCACCCCCATCACATCAAACATTCACGCAAAAACAGTATTTGTTAGTATGAGGAGAACATGTGGATTATTGTCACATTTCTATTTTAACAAGTTTTTTTTTTTTTTTTTTTTTATTACAAAGACTTATTTGTTTCAAATAATATGATTGATCCATGAAATGTTTTATCACATGCTGAATATGCATCTCCTTTAATGTTTGTTACCTTGTATGAGGGGGGTTGGATGTGCGGATTGATTCAAGAGAAAAAAAAAAAAAAAAAAAAAAAAAAGGTCGCTATTCCAACCTGAAAACGGATAGTTTATCCGCGACGCTCTGGTGCTGGGTTTCCCGCTGCTGGTCCGTGGATTTTGAAGGTCTTTGTGTTGTCCATGTTTGCGCTTTGATCTTCTCACTCGGGTCTGCTGCGGGTTTAAATACCGTTACCGGGAGGCCTCTTTTCGCCATGTCAGCTGTTGCTTCTTCCGCCGAATTATAGAGACACGTTTCATCGCCGTAGAAGACCCTTAACTTCGCAGGAAATGGTGTCTGAAAGCGCAATTTCTTCTCTCTTAACACCTTTTTCGCGTCATTGTATTCCCTGCGCTTTTTAAGGACCTCCGGGGCGTAATCGTGTTCCACGTAGACTTTTCTCTCCTGGTGCATAAATCCTTTTTTCTGCCAGGCCAGTCTTACAACCTCTTGTTTTATTTTGAAATTGGAAAATCTTACCAACACCGAACGTGGGGGCGCTTCCGCCGCCGGCCTAGCGGCTAATGAACGATGTGCCTTTTCTATCTTCAAGTCGGTGGTTTGTGGAATATCCAATTTCTCTCTTAGTAAGGATTCCACGCATTCTGCCATTGAGTTAAAACCATTTTCGGTTCCTTCTATCAGACCATGAATTCTTATGTTGTCTCTTCTTTGTTTTCCTTCTTGGTCGGTTAGCTTAGCCTCTATAGCTGCTTGTCTTTTGCGTAGGTCTAGCACAGAATCTTCGAGCACTTTTATTCGATTCTCTGTTTCCAAGATTCGGTTCTCGGCCTGGTCCACTCTGCTGTTTGTCCTTTTCAATTCTTCTCTGAATTCCCGAAATTCGGCTGTAATATCTCGGCGAAATCGTCGTAGCTCCTCAAATAGTGATTTCAGGCTAACCCTTTTGTTAGCTATCACCAGTTCCTCGTCTTCTGAACGGAGATCTTCCAGTTCGGATTCTCCGGCCGATACGTGTCCTGGCCTGGAGAATTTCAGTTTCTTCTGTTTTCCTTTAGACATGATGATTTTGTCTTTTGATTTTCACTCCTCCAAAAATCCGTTAAGTTTGATTTTCAAGGTGTTATCCTGGATTGGGTCTGAGAACTTCAGTGTTAAGCTGCAGTCGCCATGGCGTCCAGACCGGAAGTCGAGCCGGACAGTTTTACCTCTCCGATGAAGGGCCTGGTAGGCAAGAGCTCAGTTAATATGAGCATGGGGTGGAAGCTGTGCTGTGCAGCAATCGAAATCGATCAGCTCATAGCAAGGGCTTGCTCAGCTCTCACATCTCAGTCCTCCTTGTGGTATTCATGGCTTGCGGAGGCAGCCATCCACCGTCACCCGTGGCTCGGGGAGCATGCCGATGGGAAGGAACTGATTTCCTTGGTGGTCAACTTGCAGCCAGAATACCGGGAAATGGTGAGGAGGTCGCAGACGAGGCTGAAGCCTGCACCAACGAAGAAGCGTCTCTGGGCTTCGGTGCCACCTTTTTCTCGCCACCCTCCGGCTTCTGCTCCAGCCTCTTCCTCTCCTCCCACTGCAGCCCCGCGGAGCTCAGTTAAGCCTGCCTCTACTCTACACTGTTCACAGCCTGTTCCTGAGCCGACAGGAAAGCATTCCCTGGAACAGATGCGCCCAGCCTCTTGCCACCTTCAGTTGCGTCACACCAGAGGAATTCCTCCACCGCAGCTGTTGTTTCAGCCATTAATGTACCTGCAGTGCCAGTTCCTCCATTGCCTTCATTGGTGCCCTTGCCCACTGCTGTCAACAAGAAGGATTTGTCTGGGCCTTCTGCAGCTGCTACGACTACACCACGGGAATTAAGGCAAGTACATTTTCATTCTTTAACACCTTTATATGAAATGCCTTGCCTTATTCCCGGTGGGAGGGCTCAGCAGCAGCTGCACACTTTGGCTGAGCTCTCACCACCTGCTGCTACAGTTATCCATGTTTCCTCACCTGCTTCTCCTGTGTCCCCCTCTGTGTGTGTCCTCCTGTTCTGGGGCTATGGAGGGGCCAGTGGTTCCCAAGGTTCCTGTTGCGGCCTGGCAGCTACATCTTGGACGGGAGAGGTGCGCCCCCTGTATCCCGAAACCTGAGCCGACAATGGAGTGTCCTCTGGTTTCGATATTGCAGGACCCGGCGCACACCACTGCAAATATATCAACAATCTCAAATGAACAGTAACTTTTATCACAAAATGATAATGAATTTCTCTGGATCTTTTACATTTAGTATTGCACAGTTTTTAACCCGTTTTATACATTTCAGGTTCAGGTTCAGGTTCAGGTTACTTTATTTGTACCCGTAGGTAGATTTGTTTTGCAGTTGGTGACATCCATATTTACAAGCCACTAATTACATTCAACATAGACACAAACACAGGCACACATCTTACAAAATAGGTAAATATAAAATATGTACAATATAATTTTTATAGCTTGTTCAACTCTTTGACAGCAGCAGGGACAAAGCTGTTTTTGTAGCGCTGGGTTCTACTTTTTGGGACAGCAAACCTCCGTCTGGAGGGAAGAAGCTGAAAGTTGCAGTGCAAAGGGTGGGAGTCATCATTTAAAATCGAGTCGGCCATCCTCTGTACTTGTCTGATGTACAGGGATGTCAGGCTCAGCTGTGACTCGCCAAGCAAACGACTGGACCATCTGACTACCTGATCCAAGGATTTCCTCTGTTTCAGTTTTATCTGACCAAACCATGACATTAAAGAAAAGGATAAAACAGATTCAATAAAAGCCCGATAAAACATAGTCATTATGGTTCGGTCAATTTGGAAGCGTGCAAGTTTCCTCAAACAATGCAAATTTTGCTGACCCTTTTTGCACATCCTTTCACAGTTCACCTCAAAGTTCAATCCACTATCAATAATCGTCCCAAGATATTTGTACGATTGTACACATTCGGTGGTCTGGCCTTTTAGTATGGTGACTTTGTGCCTGGGAGTTTTCCTCCTAAAGTCAATAATCATATCTTTTGTTTTTGTTGTATTCAGCTGCAGGTAGGAATCCTCACACCAGTGAACAAAGTCATCAACTACTGGGCCGTGGCCACTCTCACCATCCTGGAGGAGACTGACAATGACTGAGTCATCAGCATACTTTATAATGTGTCTGTTGTCATGTCTGCTCCGACACATGTTTGTGTACAGGATGAAGAGTAGTGGTGACAACACCCCCCCCTGAGGAGAGCCAGTAGAAGAGCACTTTAGGTCAGACAATGTGCATTAACATGCACATTGCTAATGCACAGTCATGACATGTGCTCTGTTAAACCTCATGTCAACCACAAAGCTACCACGGCAGGCCTACAAGCAAACTCACCAATGTGGATCTCATACAGCGTCTCACAGTAAGCAGGTTACAGAATCCCTTCTCTCTTCAATTGTTCCATAAGCTCTGACCAACTATCAGGCACGTTGGGTGGATTCAGGTGAATGGCTGTCGCCAATTACCACTGACCACTCTCTCAGAGCACTCGGGCCTTCTGCCGCCAGCGTTCATCCTCTCACTTCCCTCCAGACGGCAGCAACAGAAGTTCCGCAAAAGGGGCGAATCTTAGCCTTACTTGTAATAAACTTATCCACCTTATTCCTAGACCCCATGGTGCCTTGCGTGAATTATGTGCGCAACTTCCGGTACTAGTTTAGAACGTGGATTTGTCATTGAAATGGGATGCTTTTCCTTGTTAAAAACAAGGACTTCAGCATCAGAAATGTGGGAACACAATCTTTTACACCTCAGAAACAGTAATATAATCATACCACTTCCCACGACTACTGAAGGGATGGGAAGATGATAGCCTGGCAGACTGTAGCTCCGTTAGCTAGTTCTGCTGCTAAGACGCTAACGCTGTAAACAAAAAAAAGCTCTGAGATATATCAATATCTCCACCGCAAACAAAGTTGGTCACATTTTGTTAAAAGATGTTGGACATAATCTTAATTTACCTTACAGCAGACGTAGAATCCAGTCAGAGCCACAAAGAACCACAACACTGTGTTTGGATGTCGTGGTAACGCTCCATTTTACCATGACATTAAAATGCTCATGCTGCCATCATGCCGTGAATGGTTGTTATTTAACTTAACATGTACAGGCCAATTGTTGAAAATTTTATTGATCTATATTTTGTGATAATTTAAAAATTAATTAATGCATGCCGAAGCAGCTAATATCAAGGCCACATCATTGCACTGCAAAATTGAGCAATGCAACGAGCGCAACAAAAAACTATTTGATATCTTTCCTTAATCATTAAGCCTTAGGAAACAAACTGATAACTATTTTTATTTATTATTTTACTTCATGCAGTCTTGCATGAAGTAAAATATCTTTATAATCTGTGATATTCATACAAGTGAAAACATACCTGGTGCTCTTGTGTCTGTCCTGTGTCTGTACCACCGATCACTACGAACGAATAGTCCTTTTTAATTTTCGGTGCATGATCTATGCATTGCTGTTGAAGCCACAGATTTAGCTGTGCTTGTTTGTCAGGAGTGTCCATTTATCCAGTCTGTGGCACAACCACGAGAAGCAGCAAGAAGTACCAGAACTATGCAAAAACATTCAAAAATACAAAAATGACAAGCGTGGAAATAAGCTGCCACTTGACTGCAAAACACATATGTGGGCCATACATTAAAAAAATTTGAATTAAAAAAACCCCTGCTATTTTAAATGCCCCGCTACTCCACTATTACTGACTGACTTAACACTACTTCTGGCCAAAAGCGGAAGTTGCACACATAATCATTTCTACAGCAGCACCCTCAGGAATAAGGTGGATATGAACTTCAGCTTTAAATAAATAAAGTGCAAATAGAATTATTGATATCAATAGATTAACAACAGAAATGACAGCTATTTATTTCTAAGGGGTTATTTGCATCCATTTTTCAAGTATTTGTTCATTAGTCTTTTTAAAGAAAAAATAATACTGAAATGACATGAAATGATTGAAAATAGTACACATTCTGTACCTGGGTTACAATAACTTACTGTTTTGGAGTTCTGGGTGAAAAATTGACAAACGAGTCACTTCACAGTTGAGGAATGGACAACGTTTATTTTGAGATTATGTGAAAAAAATGTTTTAATAGTGAAACACATGCACATCTGTTTACCCTCCCCAGTTAATCCATGGCCAGTTAAACTGACACACGGTCTGTCATTATTCTGACATCCATCCATCCATCCATCCATCTTCTACCGCTTTTCCGGAGGTCCGGGTCGCGGAGGCAGCAGTTCAAGCAGAGAAGCCCAGACTTCCCTCTCCCCAGCCACCTGCTCCAGCTCTTCAGAGAGGATACCAAGGCGTTCCCAGACCAGCTGGGAGACATAGTCTCTCCACCGAGTCCTGGGTCTGCCCCGGGGTCTCCTCCCAGTGGGACGTGCCTGAAACACCTCAAGTGGGAGGCGTCCAGGAGGCATCCTAATCAGATGCCCATACCACCTCAACTGACTCCTTTCAATGTGGAGGAGCAGCGGTTCTACTCTGAGCCTCTCCCGGATGACTGAGCTCCTCACCCTATCTCTGAGGGTGAGTCCAGCAATCCTACGGAGAAAGCTCATTTCAGCCGCTTGTATCCGCGATCTCGTTCTTTCGGTCATTACCCAAAGCTCGTGACCATAGGTGAGAGTAGGAACGTAGATTGACTGATAAATCGACAGCTTTGCCTTAGAACTAAGCTCCCTCTTCACCACAACAGACCGGTACAACGTCCGCATCACTGCAGATGCTGCTCCAATCCGTCTGTCGATCTCTCGCTCCATTCTCCCCTCACTCGTGAACAAGACCCCAAGATACTTAAACTCCTCCACTTGGGGCAGGAGCCTGTCCCCAACCCGGAGAGGACAATCCACCTTTTTCCGGCTGAGGACCATGGACTCGGACTTGGAGGTGCTGATTCTCATCCCAGCCGCTTCACACTCAGCGGCAAACCGTCCCAGCAAGAGTTGTAGGTCATTGCTGGATGAAGCCAACAGGACAACATCATCTGCAAACAACAGAGATGAGATCCTGTGGTCACCAAGCATGACACCCTCCATTCCCTGGCTGCGCCTAGAAATCCTGTCCATAAATATTATGAACAGGATCGGTGACAAAGGGCAGCCCTGGCGGAGTCCAACTCTCACTGGGAATGGCTCTGACCGAGTGTTGGCAATACGAACCAAACTCTCACAACGGTCGTACAGAGACCGAATAGCTCGTAACAACAAGCCCGATACCCCATACTCCCGAAGCACCCCCCACAAAAATCCACGAGGGACGCGGTCAAATGCCTTCTCCAAGTCCACAAAACACATGTAAACTGGTTGGGCAAACTCCCACGAACCCTCGAGAATTCTCGAGAGGGTAAAGAGCTGGTCCGATGTACCACGGCCAGGACGAAAACCACATTGCTCCTCCTGAATCTGAGGTTCGACCAACGGCCGGACTCTCCTCTCCAGTACCTTGGCATAGACCTTCCCAGGGAGGCTGAGGAGTGTGATCCCTCTAAAGTTGGAGCACACCCTCCGGTCCCCTTTTTTAAAGAGAGGAACCACCACCCTGGTTTGCCATGCCAAAGGCACTGCCCCCGACCTCCACGCAATGTTGCAGAGGCGTGTCAACCATGACAACCCAACAACATCCAGGGCCTTGAGGTACTCGGGGCGAATCTCGTCCACCCCTGGGGCCCGGCCACCAAGGAGATTTTTAACCACCTTGGCGACCTCAGCCCCTGTGATAGGCGAGTCATCCCCCTCGTCCCCAAACCCTGCTTCCTCTGTGAAAGGCGTATCAGTGGGATTGAGGAGATCCTCGAAGTATTCCTTCCACCGCCCGACGATGTCCCCAGTTGAAGTCAACAGTGTCCCATCCGCACCATACACAGTGTGGACGAGGAGCTGCTTTCCCCTCCTGAGCCGCCGGACAGTTTGCCAGAATCTCTTTGAGGCCGACCGAAAGTCTTGTTCCATGGCCTCACCGAACTCCTCCCATACCCGGGTTTTTGCTTCAGCAACCACCCGAGCTGCACTCCGCTTGGCCTGCCGGTACACCTCAGCTGCTTTGGGAGTCCCACAAGCCAACCAAGCTTGATAGGACTCCTTCTTCAGCTTAATGGCCCCCCTCACCACTGGTGTCCACCACTTGGTTCGGGGGTTGCCACCACGAGATGCACCGACCACCTTGCGGCCGCAGCTCTGGGCCGCCGCTTCAACAACAGAGGTGGAGAACATGGCCCATTCAGACTCCATGTCTCCAGACTCCCTCGGAATGTGGTTGAAGTTCTTCCGGAGGTGGGAGTTGAAGACCTCCCGGACAGGGGCCTCAGCCTGACGCTCCCAGCACACCCTCACTATATGTTTGGGTCTACCAGGTCTGAATGTCTTCCTCCCCTGCCATCGGATCCAACTCACCACCAGGTGGTGATCAGTTGACCCCCTCATGGATCATCACCTTATCGTGGTGGGGGGGTTTGCGTGCCCCAGTGATCCCAGGAGCTATGTTGTCCGGGGCAATTTGCCTCTGATAGGGTCTCCCAAGACAAACTGGTCCTGGGTGAAGGGCCAGACTAAGAACGATCCAACAGACTCTCATGAATTGTATATCAAGGATTCAGTGTACCCCGCCCGGTATGGGGTTACCGGGGCCCCACCCTGGAGCCAGGCTTGGGGGAGGGGCTCGAAGGCTAGCGTCTGGTGGCCGGGTTTCCACCCATGGGACCCGGCCGCGCTCAGCCCGAAGGAGTTACATGGGTCCGCCCTCCAGTGGGCTCACCACCTGCAGGAGGGATCATGGGGGTCCGGTGCTATGTGGATCAGGTGGCGGTCAAAGGCGGAGACCTTGGCGGACTGATCCCAAGCTTTCTAAACTGGCTTTTGGTACGTGGAATGTCACCTCTCTGGTGGGGAAGGAGCTTGAGCTGGTGTACGAGGTTGAGAGATACCGGCTAGATATAGTCGGCCTCACCTCAACACACAGCTCCGGTTCCGGAACCAGTCTCCTGGAGAGGGGCTGGAGCTTGGCCTTTTCTGGAGTTGCCCCGGGCGAGAGGCGACGAGCAGGGGTGGGTATTCTTGTATCGCCCCACCTTGCTGCCTCTATATTGGAGTTTTCCCCGGTGGACGAAAGGGTTGCTTCCCTGCGCCTTCGGGTTGGGAAACGGGTCCTGACCATCATTTGTGCCTATGCACCAAATGATGTTTCAGAGTACCCACCCTTTTTGGAGTCTGTGACTGGGGTGCTGGAGGGTGCTCCTCTTGGAGACTCCATTGTCCTACTGGGGGACTTCAATGTGCACGTGGGCAACGACAGTGAAACCTGGAGGGGGGTGATTGGGAGGAACGGCCTGCCCGATCTGAACCCGAGTGGTGTTCAGTTATTGGACTTCTGTGCTAACCACAGTCTGTCCATAACGAACACCATGTTCAAGCATAAGGGTGTCCATATGTGCACCTGGCACCAGGACACCCTAGGTCGCAGGTCGATGATCGATTTTGTTATCGTGTCATCAGACCTGCGACCGTATGTCTTGGACACCTGAGTAAAGAGAGGTGCAGAGCTGTCAACTGATCACCACCTGGTGGTGAGTTGGATCTGATGGCAGGGGAGGAAGACATTCAGACCTGGTAGACCCCATTATTCTGACAGATTAAATTAATTTCAAAGCTGCAACAAGCAACTGTTTGTGCACACAAACACACACAAGAAAAGCAAGAACAAACAACCACAATAAATTTTGTCCTACATTTGCTGTTTTGTTGTTATAAATCATATTTGAGAGGTAACACACAGAACCCAGTTGGGCTTGTTTGTAGCAGACATTGAATCCACAGGATGCCACACCAAATTGCGCTGCTGAAGTGATTCAAAGTTGGTCAGCCCTCAAAGGCCCCCTACTGGCCTGGGGCTGTAAGCATTTGTCTGCCGGCACAGCTCCTCTGCTTATTAGGAATTTTATTTTATTAATTAAAAAAAATTGAGGGGTTGCAGCTGCCCTCCCCCAACAGGGGGCGCCCTAGGCAAAGGCCTAGGTCATCCATGCTCTGGGCCGGCCCAGGTGTGGTATCATATCATTGCAGCGTGTAGTAAACAAGCATAATAGAACGGGCCTATAGTGATTTCACAAACAAAAAATTAAACATCGTCCAGTGCTGAAGTTAGTGTGTTTACATACCATGTGGGTCACATGGCTCACCACGACATCCACAGCAGATCATGAGGGACGAATGATGCCGGCATTTAACGACTCCTTAATGTACTTGTCAATGGTCTCTTTCTTGGGGGCAGACAGGCTGCACAAATGGCTAGAGGGCAGATGAGCCCCCGGCTGGACCTCAATGGCTCAGTCGTAAGGCCAATGTGGGGGCAGAGGCAGGGCTTTAACTTTACTGAATACAGGTGTCAAGTCATGGTAATCAGGAGAAACTTTAGATAAATCAGGGACCTCAGGAGCTATGGGCTGGATGGGAATAGATGGTGAGCAGGCAGCTGATCACAGCAAGCAGACAAACAGAAGGAGCTCCAAGAACCAAAAATTCCTTTTTCCCAATCAACTACAGGGTTATGGAGCTTAAGCCAGGAGAATCCTAGCAGTATCGGGGACAGAGACACAGGGAGAATTAGAAAAGCCAAATGTTCATGGTGATTACCGGAGGCTAATAGGGCAAGAGGGGCTGTTTGTTTTGTGACCCGGCAAAGGGACTGACCGGAGAGAGCAACCAAATTTAGCAGCTGGGGTTGTTCTGAGCATGGAATATTGAGCTGGGTGTTGTGAAGTCACAGATTACAACAGACTGTGCAGACATGATGACAGATGGACGAGTGATGTCATCACACCGTGCCTACATAGGGGGACTCTTGGCGGGAGCCAAGGTCTTTGGTGCGCTGCCTTTGTAACAGTCACAAC
Source organism: Pholidichthys leucotaenia (assembly GCA_020510985.1). NCBI lineage: Eukaryota > Metazoa > Chordata > Actinopteri > Cichliformes > Pholidichthyidae > Pholidichthys > Pholidichthys leucotaenia. Next base: position 118,406,438 of record CM035848.1, on the reverse strand, counting down.
CTGTATTAGTTTAAGATTAGCTATTGATACAACACATGTACCAACATTTGTGTTTGTAATAAAGTTCGTGTTCAGCATAACTCCTGCCTCTGCAGCCCTGCTTTCCAGACATAACAAATGGCGACAAGGGGAAAAATTGGCCTTCCGAGGGAAAACTTGACACTTTCCTTGAATAAAAGAGGCGCGTGTCGCACACCCTAGCCAGAGAGTTTGGCGGCTAGGCGAGCCAGGTTTGGCCAGTGCCGACAGCAAGCCGGTGACATGGACAACATCAGCATTGCGGGCCCTAAGAACTGATCAGGACTTCAGTGTGTAGTGAAGGTGGACAGTGTCAGTATATCGATGATGATGGCCACCGCCACCTCGAGGTCCCTGATAAATGAGGCCATGGTTAGGAGACCTACTTCCTGGCAATCTGAAGCGGTGGAACTACCGGACGATGGATGCTCCATGGCCAGCAGAAACATCCCCTTCACAGTGCAATACAGCAACAGAACAATCCCAGCATTCCGGTTCCAGGTGACAAAGTTTGGGTGGGATTTGTTCAGTGAACTAGGCTTCTCCTTTACAGACCCCAGGCAGACCGATGACAGTCCGGATCCATTGCACTCAGATGTGGACTCAGCCATTCCCTACCTCGCACCGCACACCAAACAGAGCCCAGCAGAACCGCAGCAGCAGCAGGAATACTGGAACCACTACTAGAATTCCAGTCCACAGCCACATGGGACCCGGAGTCGGTCCCTGCGCAGCACGAGTATTTGTGAACCGCACAACATGCCAAACAGAAACCAGCAGAACCAGAGCCACCACTACAACTCCAGTCCACAGCTAAGTGGGACCCGGACCAGTCCCCACGTAGCACGACCATCCTCAAGCTGCAGCCTCATCACAGGAGGGAGAGTATGATTTTGCAGATGTAGGTACAGCCGAAGAACACAGTGCAGAGATGAGAGAGCACAGCGCACCGAGAGAACACAAACCGGACTCACCTCTGATCCTCGCCCAGCATGAGCTTCCAGCAGCTGCCATGGAGCCGCAGGAGGAAGAGTTCGTGGACCCCAGTGACCGAAGACAGCCCTGTGCACGTTCTGTTGCTGACGACAGCGACACATCACCGCGACCTCAACCGGCACCAGGTGAGGGAGAGAAAAAGCCAAACTCATCCAGCATCCTTGCTGAGTATCAGTCTCAGGGAGCTGTCATGGTATAGCAGGATGGAGAGTTCGTGGCCCGGCAGGACCCAGCAGAACAATGACGACTGAGGTCCTACTACTGGCGTGGATGGCACGCTGCCACAGCAGCAGCCAACATCAGAGATGAGAGAACAGCAGTGCCAAGTGCAGTCAAACCGATCGCTGCATGCACTACTTGATTGGGTTCAGGTCCAGCAATCCGACCGCCTGGACCCAGAGACGGTCCCATCATGGCAGATGAGAATCGTCGCATGAAAGAGGCCAGCCACCGTTCAGATGGCCGATGGTTTGAGATGGATTGTCAGATGTCTGCGGAAGGTAAGAGCAGCTGCCTCTGATCAAGACGCAGCACTGGAGCTGATCCAGCTGGTATGGGACCCGGGCTGGGGCATTGCTGATGTGCAAGCCGTGGCTTCGGCGAGATGGCGCCCAGGTCCACTGCAGCTGGTATCTCCAGCTGTACACCGGCCGCGGGTTCGACTGAGGCCCCTGAAGTAGAACTGTAAGCAGTGACTGTTTTGAATATGTTTGGTAGAAGCACATCTGGTTCACGGTAGCAGAATAATCCACCCAGTCGTGCAGAGTCAGCTGGTGGGCTACCTGGTGGTCTCGGTTCTTTTTCTCTGCCTGTTACAAAAAAAAAAAAAAGCTGCTGTTGTGAGTGTAATGAAAAAAAAGAGAGCTGTTCAGAATGTGGGAGCTGCTGTGAGTTTGAATGTTCATAATGTTTTTGGCTTTCCTGGGGGGGGGGGTTGAATTTGTGAAGTCGCAGCTTACAACAGACTGTGCAGACGTGATGACAGAGGGACGGGGTATGTCATCACACTGTGCCTACATAGGGGGACTCTTGGTGGGAGCCAGGGTCTTTGGCGCGCCGCCTCTGTAATTGTCACAGTCTGTATTAGTTTAAGATTAGCAACACATGTACCAACATTTGTATTTGTAATAAAGTTTGTGTTCAGCATAACTCCTGCCTCTGCCGCCCTGCTTTCCAAACATAGCACTGGGTTGCCAAACTCTTGGAAATAAAATTCTGCTTGGCTTCCAAATCACCAAGCGTGGAGCCAATATACTCAGTGGACTTGAGCAGTAAACGAATCGGTACCAGGAACTGGGGTGGTGAGGGATTATCTGCCTTGCCTGCCAGTCCCCCCTACTGCGAGTGACGGGCAGAATCTTTTACTTTTGCGGGACACAGGGCGGTGGTGTAACTGATTTTAGTGCAATATAAACACAACCCATCCTCGAAACGCTGCTGCCACTCAGCAGGGGCAATCCTGGACCAAACCCACTGCCATTGGCTCAGGCATGTCGAGGGAGGAGACGGACAGTGGAAGTGCAAGAAACTGTGGTGAGGTGAAGTACGCGAGCTGGATAGCTTCTCTCTCAAGCATTGACAAAGCCTACTGTCAAGCTTGATAACCAAGGACTCTAACTCAGTGAAGGACCTGGGTTAGTCCCAAAGGTGGGTGAGTTCATCACGGAGGTTGGAAATGAGGCTATGTAGTAAACACTGAGCACAGTACAATGTCATCCCACCTTGCTTCGGCCGCAAGAACCCAAAACTTGACAGCGTGCTCGGCCGCCGTCCTTTGCCCCTGGTGAATATTCATGAACCGGAAGGACATGCTTGCCCAAAGATGCTGGTATAGGCTCCAGCCCCCCTGCGACCCAAAAAGGATTAAGTGGAAGAAGATGAATGAATGAATGAACGTGCTTCCCTCTCGGTCAGAATGATCAAACACGTGAGAAAACTCCCTCGTAAAGTGATCAAAGTATTCGAGTGGTAATCTGGCCACTGAATTATCGCCTGAGCCCAGGAGAGGGCACGTCCATCGAGAAGGCCCATCAAAAAATTAATCCAATTCTGGTCGGAGGGAAAATCGCCCGGGACACTACCAAACACAAGCTGGCACTGAAGTAGGAACCCGCTGGCCTACCACTGTGATGAGGTGGCATGGGAACCAGTGGAGGATGACCCGAACGGACCGCGGAGGGAACAGCAGCTGGTGGAAGAATGGGGAAGGTGGCCACTACAAGGCCCTGCACTGTTTCCTCTAGCTTGTTAAAATGTTCAGAAAGTTTAACCATTTCATTCAATAACCTGGTTCTGATTAGCAGTCTGGTCAAGGCGTTGCTCAAGTACACTGGTTATCGCTTCCATCCTAGTTGCTTGGTCTGAGAGAGGGAGCAATAGAGGCAGGGACACAGAGCACACAGGAACCCTTACAGTAACCTTCTTTCTCATTTTAAGATATTTTTGCCACATGTCTATCTGTTTATAGGCAACAGCAGCTTTTTTCAACATCTCTCTTTCTTGTATACAATACATTCCCCCAACTCTTCATTGAAACATGAAGCTTTTTTGCTTTTACTGTAAATTTCCATAATGGCGTATGTTTATCTGACACAGTAAGAAATAATTACCTCCGCCAAGAGGAGGAGATTATTACAGTAGGTTGTTTGTTGGTTTGTCTGTCTGTCTGTCTGTTAGCAACATTACTCCAAAAGTTATCAACAGATTTCGATAAAATTTTCAGGAAAGGTGTGTAATACTTCAAAAAAAATTACTTAAGCACTGGACAATGTTTAATTTTTTTGTTTGTGAAATCACAATAGGTCTGTTCTATTATGCTCATTTACAATGCACTACAGTGATATGATACCATGTCATGTAAACTGTAAGGGAGAAAAGAGGAAGAAAAAACAAAAAAAAAAAACAACCTGAAAGATTCAATAAACCATGATGCTGATTTAAGATTGAATTGCCCAGCCCCAAAGTATGGTTAATACAGTTTTGACAGTCTTTGTCATGCGGTGACCCTCGCGGGCCACCAGACGCCAAAAGTCTCCAGTGAGTTTTGCATTTGATGTTTTAATTAAAAAGACACAAGACACGAATACAAGACTATGACCGCTGAGGGCAAAAACACACACTACAGAATACAAGGGATCGTAGGGCTAACCCCAGCCACTACGACCTTAACCATAAACATGAACAAGAACAAAAACACGAATCTGACATGAGCGAGGACCAGGAAAGTTAGACGATACTCCAGCAATCAACTGCTGCCAGCGCCCGCTAATAAAGCCAGTCGCTAACGAACAGTGATGCCAAACAGCTGATCGACCTTGACAGCCGGAAACCCCACCGAGTGCTGTCACAATAAGAGTCCGGTGGAGCCAGAATGTAATCCACAGCTGTCAAGGCCGGCAGAGATGATACATGGCCCGAGCGCGGACAAGATCGATGTTCAGGTCGGAACAGTACCCTCCCTCCGAGGGCGGGCTCCAGAACGCCCATAGTCATCCATGCCACCCCCCCCACCCCCTCCAGGGTGGGTGGATGGGGGCAGGCCCTGCGGGAGAGAGACAAAAGCCGAGAAACAGCACAAACAGGACAACAGAAGATACAACACTCACTAAGGCAAAAAACAACAACAAAAAAAACCAACTATACAAAACACGATGATAAAAAAAACAAAACATATACCCAAATCAAATACACAGGACAAATGAGGCAACTGCAACACACAACAGGGCACGGACAACCAGAAAAAAAACAAAAGTACATGAAACGCCGTAGCACAGACATGATAACAAAAAAAAAATACACCCACTAGAGCAAAAACACGATCAAAACAAGGCAGAAAAAGGGGAGAAAAAAACCCCAACTATACCAGGCACAATGACAAAAATACCACATTCCCATATGCACAAATGGGCGCCGCTGCCAATGGTGCACATACCTTGTCGGGGTGCAGCGGCTTGCGTGCCTCAGCAACCCCCGGAGCTATGTCGACGGGAGCCTAGTGCTCCCAGAAGGTTCAACCAAGTCGAACAGGTCCACGTGGGGTAGAGGCCAGACTAAAGAGTGCACCCTGGTCCTCCAGGTTGGGGGTTGTGCAGCATGTAACAAATCACTCACGTAAAACCCAAGTTTTGTTACAGCAACAAATGTCCCAATGGGGGAACAGGTGGAGAGGAGAGCGAACTCCCAACGGCTGTGAAGGCGGAGGAGGACAGACAGTTGCACGGGAAGAAGGGTCTCGGAAAGCCTTGGCAGGCAACCTTTCTACAGGGTGGACCAAGCTCTCAACAGCCCAGCCATGGAAGGCAGTTGGTCTAGGGGAGGGACCCCCAATAAACGTCCATGGCTGAAGACGGAGATGCAGGACCCCTGTGGTGCCACAAACCTCTGCATCACGCATATTCGCTTCATGATGAGTATAGTGATCGACGAAGAAGAAGAAGATGACTGCAGATGCTGCTCTGATCCATCTGTCAATCTCTCGCTCCATTCTCCCCTCCCTCCTGAATGAGACCCGAGATACTTAAACTCCTCCACTTGGAGCAGGAGCTTGACCACAACCCAGAGAGGACAATCCACCTTTTTCCAGCTGAGGACAATGGACTCGGACTCGGAGGTGCTGATTCTCATCCCAGCTGCTTCACACTCAGTAGCAAACCATCCCAGTAAGACCTGTAGGTCATTGGTGGATGAAGCCAGCAGGACAACATGATCTGCAAACAGCAGAGATGAAATCCTGTGGTCACCAAGCATGACACCCTCCGTTCCTTAGCTGCACCTAGAAATCCTGTCCATAAAAATTAGGAACAGGATCGGTGGCAAAGGGCAGCCCTGGTGGAGTCCAACTCTCACTGGAAACCAGTTTGACTGGGTGTTGGCAGTAGGAACCAAACTCCTGCAACGGTTGTACAGGGACCGGATTGCTCGTAACAACAAGCCCAATACCCCAAACTTCCACAGTACCCCCCACAAGAGATCACAAGGGACACGGTCAAATGCCTTCTCCAAGTCCACAAATACATGTAGACTGGAAGAACAAACTCCCACGAACCCTGGAGGATTCTTGAGAGGGTAAAGAGCTGGTCCGATGTGTCACGGCCAGGACGAAAACCACATTGCTCCTCCTGAATCCGAGGTTCAACCAGCGGTCGGACTCTCCTCTCCAGTACCTTGGCATCTTGTAAATTCTTGTAAATTCAATTGTTTGAACAAAAAGGAACTGGCTCGTCTGCAGTTTGTTCAAAACTCTGCTGCGAGGCTTCTGACACGTGCAAACAGGAGAGACCACATTACACCTGTCCTTAGATCACTCCATTGGCTCCCTGTTCTGTATCGTGTCCACTTTAAGATCTTGGTGCTCACTTTCCGAGCAATTTATGGTCAGGCCCCTGCATATATGGCTGCTCTGATTCAGCCCTACAGCTCGACCCGCAGCCTGAGATCCTCAGGACAGCACTTGCTCATGGTTCCCCGCACCCACTTTGCTACCAGAGGTGACAGGTCTTTTAAAGCAGTAGCACCACGCTTGTGGAATGACCTCCCTCTGCACCTTCAAGCCATGGACAGTGTTGTGAGTTTTAAAACCTACCTGAAAACATTCCTGTTTAAACAGGCATTTTAATCCAAGATTGACTGAAGGCTGTTACCACCTGACTGCATAGAGTGTATTTTTTGTTTCTTAGTTCTACTTTAATTCATATTTTAACTGTATCTTAACTGTATTATTGTATTTCAACTGTATTTTATTGCATTTTAATTTGTATTTTAGTTGTATTTTAATTGTTTTGATTGTTGTTGCGCTGTAAAGCACTTTGTGACTTTATATGTCTGTGAAAAGTGCTATATAAATAAAGCTTACTTACTTACTAAGCTTACAAATCAAATACCCATAGGACACATGCGGCAGCTGCAGAACATACACTACCGTTCAAAAGTTTGGGGTCACCCAGAGAATTATTTTGTGTTTTCCATGAAAAGTCACACTTATTTACCACCATGAGTTGTAAAATGAATAGAAAATATAATCAAGACATTGACAAGGTTAGAAATAATGATTTGTATTTGAAATAATAATTTTTTCCAGATACTCAACCTGCTCAATGGAAGGTCAGTTTTATAGCTTCTCTAACCAGCTAAACTGTTTTCAGCTGTGCTAACATGATTGCACAAGGGTTTTCTAATCATCCATTAGCCTTCTGATGCAATGAACAAACACATTGTACCATTAGAACACTGGAGTGATAGTTGCTGGAAATGGGCCTCTATACACCTATGTAGATATTGCACCAAAAACCAGACATTTGAAGCTAGAATAGTCATTTACCACATTAGCAATGTATATTAGATATTAGAGTGTATTTCTGATTAGTTTAAAGTTATCTTCATTGAAAAAAACAATGTTTTTCTTTCAAAAATAAGGAAATTTCTAAGTGACCCCAAACTTTTTTCTTGCCTTCTGATTGTTGCTCTGAGTGTTGCTATCCCTGTGCTTTTGCAATCCTGGAATTTCCCCATTGTGGGACTAATAAAGGCTTATCTTATCTTATCTTAACTTTTGAACGGTAGTGTAAATCACAAATTCCCCAAAATACACAAATAACCATACGAGAAACAAAACACATGATAGCAAGAAAAACAGAACAAATACTGGATCAGCCTACCACAAAGAAATGACCTCAATACCCCCCCCCCCCCCGACAGTTCATGCCGAGCGGCGGAGACCAAGCGCCACAGGAACAGTTCAGGCGGTCTCCCCGCGTCCAACAGCTGGCGGGTGGTCATGGGAGGCGGAACATGACCGGGCGGCTTATCATAGTCCCAGGCCCGGAAAGTCCACTCCTCTTGTGGCCGAACCAGGTCGCCCAGAAAAACACACAACATGTCGGGTGGCCGACCCAAGGCGCCAAACCGGCGAAACAGTTCCTCGGGCGGCCAACCCGCGTCCCTCAGCCACCAGTACAGGGGGAAAATGACCCACAGCAGCTCCCCTGGCAAGGAAAAAACTTGGGAGAGCCGGGGCGAGCGTAGCAGGACCCCCACGGCCCCCGGCGAAGATGAGCAGGGGCAATGACTCAGAAGAGGGGAATTAAGGCAAGGATGAGCCTGAACTCCGTCCGGCGGCGAAGGGTATGCTGCTCCTCCACCGTCCTTGGACCACACCGGCGTTGCACCTCCGCTGGACCCCGATTGGGTCCTGGCTGCACCCACGTCGGACCCCGATTGGGCCAGAACAGCACCTGCGGTGGACCCCGATTGGGCCTCAGGCGCACCCACGTCGGACCCCGATTGGGCCAAAGCAGCTCCCGCGATGGACCCCGATTGGGTCTCGGGCGCACCCACGTCGGACCCCAATTGGGCCACAGCAGCCTCCACGAAGGACCCGACTGGGTTGGCGCAGCACAGCTGACGACCTCCATCCCCGAACCTGGAACCTTCAACTCAGCAACCCCGACTGGCTCCGCGCCGGTGACACTGCAAGGAAGCTCAGAACACACAGAAGAACCAGGATCAGTATCACCGGCAGCAACAGAACCCAGCGAGACGAGCTCGGGTGCAGCAGGCGGCTGCCCCTCACTCGCCTCCCCGAGAGGCAGGCAGAAATGCTCCAAAACAGGGGACAGAGACACAAGAGGGAGCACTTGCCTGCACTCGGGTTCTGTTGCCGTCAAGGACTCCGTCAATCCAGGCTCAGGGTAAAGAAGTTCGTGCGCAGGCTCCAACTCAGCTGCGTCGGGCTCCGCAGCTGGCAAGATGGTTTCCGCAGCCTGAGGTTCCTCTCACACTGATGTCCACGCCGATGACTCGTATGGCATGGAGGCAGGGGACACTCGACCCACTGGCTCGGACCGCTCCAGCGAGGAGACCCGGGGACACTTCATCGTCGGCACAGGTTCCGGGCCGCAGTCCGCTCTTCTCCTCTGTCCACGATGTGGCTGCAGGGCCAGATCCAGGCTTTCCAGCACGGCAGGCCCCCTCCTCACCCCGCGACATAGACCTGGCGTCGCGGACCACTCAGCAGAGAGAGACACAGAGGCAGCAGGTTTGGTTATTACAACTACAGCAGGTGGCGGGAGCTCGGGGGGCTGCGAACCCCGAACTCCGCCTCCAGGAGTCAGACAAGGCAGGTTACAATTATGGTGTAAAGAACGAACTTGCACTTGCCTTTCTCCCGGAGGGAGGATGATGCCTGCTGTAGGGGACATTGTTCCTCCTTCTCCCCGCTGGATGGCGACAGAGGGCCCCCTGGAAGGACGAGGAGAGGCCACTCTCAGAGGTCCACTGAAGGGCTTCACCGGCAGCGGGTCCAGCCGGGGATTCTGCTGAGGTTTACCTTGGCTGTGGCGCCGATGTCTTCGACGGCCCCCAGATGGCACGAACTCCTGGACTAGATCGAAGACAGGAACGGGATCCCAAAGCAGGATGCCTCCTCCTCTGCTTCCGGCCGTATTCCCCCTCCACCATACGGAGTATTTCGCGCTGTGCGGCGATGTCATCCCTCCTCGCGCCGACTTCAGGGTGGTCGGCGTAGTGGGGGAGATGATTAAGGACATCCTCAGCGCAGTCCAGGTACCAGCGTACGTCGCTGTGGTAGTCGAGGAGGGAGGCAGCGATGAGCGTTTCGTCCACGTATTCCAAAGCCTCCGCCAGCTCGTAGTCCCGACTCCGAGCGTGGCCCCTCCGCGACGCCATTCCCCCAGCACGCAGTTACCCAGACAGGGAAGAACAATCGCCCAATTAAGCAAAAATCACCGGGACGGTGTCTCGGTGTGGCGTCTCCGTTTAGACGTCTTGGCTGGAGTATACTGTCATGCGGTGACCCTCGTGGGCCACCATAAGACGCCAAAAGGCTGCAGTGACGCCGCTGCCCAGCAGACCACTCCAAATCTGATGGCTGATACCACCACCGAATCATAGAAGGTCTTCAGGAGTGCAAGGAGTGCCCTTTGCACTTGTCTCCTTAGGAGGAACAGCCTGCACTGCTCCTTCTTGTGTTGGTGTTGTGTGACGAGTCCAGTTTATTGTTCAGGTGAACATCCAGGTAATTGTGAGATGTCACCCTCTCAATGTCTGTTCCCTGGATGTCTACCGGTGCTGTGGGGGGTTGTCCTGGCGTGCGACAGTCCGCTACCAATTCCTTGGTTTTCCTCGCATTGATCTGGAGGCAGTTCTGCAGGCACCAGTTAAGGGTTAAGGGCTTTTTCAACTCCATTCAGAGCCAAAATTGTACTCCACATTAACAATATCTCTGACAAAATAATTTTCATAAAACCTTTTATATGATCTCCTAGAGTATTTTCGGACCAGCTTTAGGAATTTTAGTTTTTCTTACAATGGCCACAATACTATGTTCGCTAAACCTGACAGGGACAGATACTGCCCTAGTGCATACTTCTCTATTATTAGTAAATATGTGGTCAGTGCAGGTTGCTGATATCTGCCGATCAGAATTACAATAAACCCTTGTTGGTGTATTAAATACGTATCTGTGTCAAGTCAACTCATAAGGCAGTACTATTTAACTTTTTTCCTCAATGAGCATGAATCTGACAGCCAATCAATATTAAAATCACCAAGAATAAAAACCTCTTTGCCAGTGTCTGTTACTTTCATTAACTTAGAACACAGTTCATCTACATACTGCACATTTGCACTTGGAGGTCTATAAACACTACCTACTAAAATTGATTTACAATAAGCAAGACAAATCTCAAACCAAAGAACCTCAATGTTTGGAACCATTAGGTCTGATCTTACCCTGCTGGGGATGTGACTTTGTGCATACATTGCCACACCACCACCAAAAATATTCCTATCTAACCTAAAAACATTGAATCCTGTTATAGCTAGTACTTCCACATCTGTAACAGATTGATCTAAATGTGTCTCTGAGACAGCCAGTACATGTACATTTTCACTAATAATTAAACTAGATAAGTCATATACTGTATTCTTTAGATTCCCAACATTTAAACCAGATAAGCCCTTTTTTGTAAGTCCAATACCATACCTGTACCTAGTTAAAATAAACCCTTAACATTCCACTCAGTTAAAATCAGTGAGGCCTTTTCTAAGTTTAGTCACCCTTCTTCAGCCTCACAATTAAATCTACAGTATCATAGTTGATGATGGCATAATGTCCTCTTGGCTCTTGCCTCCTTCAAAGCGGGCAGCAGCTCTGCTTTTTTCCCCCTCACATGCTCAAAAAAGTCCTCACTGATGTACATAGAGGTGTTCTTCAGGTAAGATCTTCCCTTGGCCAAAAGTCAACAGCTTAATGACTACTGATCTTGGCCTCTGACCGTCACCTCTAAACTTTCCCATCTTATGAGCTCTCTCAATCTCCACAGGGGTGTCCATCTTAAGTTAATGAGCAGATCTTGAACTTTAGACTCAGTTTGAGCCCATGTTTCATCCAATTTATCTGGTCCCAGTCCACCAATCACTAGATTATTTCTTCTACACTGGCTCTCAAGATAAGTCAGCTGCTCACAAAATCATTTTGTAGATTGTCCTGATTTCAATTCATTAATTTCGCTGGATATGATCTTACACTCATTCTGTTGAGTCTTAAGATAAGGAAAGGATTGTCATATGTCTGAGCTTCTGTTCTCAGCACTGAGACTTCCTTTGTAGTTTTGAGTGTTTTTCTGTTCATTTTGACTTTCCTGCTAGTTCTGTTATGTTGTGTTGGTGATTTGAGCCCCTTTTCCTCTATTCCAGACAGCCATTTCCACTCGCAGTCTGTTTGCTCCTCAGCTGCGAGTGATTGTGGGTTTTTTTTGTCTCCTGCTATTTTTCTCCTCTCTCTACTCTCAGGTCTCTTCCATTAGCTGAGAGCAGTTAGACAATTAGTGTTCCCCAGCCCAGCTCGCGCACCTGCGGCCCATTACTGTTCTTGTATTTAAACTGCCTTTTCACCCTGTATTTGTAGCTGCCTCATCAATGTTCAGACTAGACTTCTTCTCTACGGTCAGTCTCCCCCTCCTCTCCTCCTAAGCTCCTTTGCTCAGGAGATTCTACTCAGTGTAAGTTTTTCTCATTGGCTTTTTGGATTTTGTTTGCACCATTATTTTGGACTGTCATGTTTGAGTGTCAATAAATTGCCTCACTGCGGTCAAGTTCCTGGGTTTGTTTTTTGCCCCAGAGGGGCGTTCATGACAGTAGGCAGCTACCAGAATTTAAAAAACCCAGCTTCTGCAGTGGGGCATAGTTTTTTTCTCCTTTTTTGTGTTTTTATTCACGCACCTGCTACTGGAGCTCATCATGTCCCCAGCGCGCCAGCCTCGCGCTAACAGAAGAGGATTGGCAGCGGGGTCACCCACGGTGAAGGAGGAATGGGCGGCACAATTCATCCGTGATTTTGTGGATGAAGCCCTTAAAGCCCAAGAATCCAAGGAAACATGGGATTGTCTGTATGGAGCGGTGGGTATCCCAGAAGCACATCCTAGCCTTTGGAGCTATCCACAGTACTCAGACCTGCTGTCCACAGTCTGTGCACTCCAACAGTCATTTCCCGGGTTGTCGATGGGAGCGCATCCAGCCGAGGGGATGCGGAGACACCCATCGCGACCAACGTCCTCTCCTCATTCCACTTCGCCAACCTCCCCACCTGCTCCAGCAAGAACGTCAGTAGCTTCTTGGTGAAAGTGTCGTCCTTCCACGGCGCCAGAGGAATTTCCCCGCCTCTTCACCAGCCTCCCTTCCAACATCAAGCCCGACTCCTCCCGCAGCAGATCTCTTCTCTCCATCTTTTTCTGTGGTTGTTCCGTCAGCCCAACCTCCGTCCGTTTCTGCTGCATCCTCCGGTTCCTTGGCGTCTCCTCCCACTGTCAAGGGGTCCATCATTACTCCTCCGGCCACGCCTTCCTCCATGAGTACGGGAGCGGCTCCTGCACGATCCTCAGGGGGGCCCAGAATCATCCTGGCCACGGAGAGGGATGACACATTGCCAGCTGCAGCAGGGAACATCGTGTACCAGGAAAACAGGCAAGTTTCCTCTCTTTTTATTTCTAATATTGGCAATAAATCTTTGTTATCTTCTACATTACAGATATTCTAGTATAATTTTTAGTGCACTGTAGGTTATTTTTTCTTGTAAAAAAAGCCACACATTTTTTACGTGGCATGCTTCTTTGTGTGTGTGGGGGCTTGTTTGTTCATTCATTCATTCATGAATGAATAAACAACCCCCCCCCCCACACACACACACACACAGCCCTGAGTGTCACCTTTCATTAGAGCCCAACATCAAGCTTCTATATTGAATCATTCAAAAGTTAGACGTTTTTCCAAACTGTGCCATTTGGCACAATTTGGCACAGTTCAAAAACGCCTGGGAACAACCTGTGAAAAAAGCTGTATAATATATTCATTTTTTGTGGTATTGTTACAAAATTTTGACCTCAGCTGGATAACACTTGGTTCTACATTTCTGTTGCATTTTCCAGCCCGTATCTGACAGCTGTGTGTTATTTGCAAACATTTGTATCCAAAAAAACACCCAGGCGAAATTTATTTTCTTCAAGTTCAGTATGTTTAGATGACTGTTACTCAGTGGCAGGAGCACTTAGAGAGATTATGACTGTTTTGCCAAAAAATTCAAAGTGTTTTCTTTTAAATGAGACCAACCCCATGAAGATGCTGCGAAGGGTTGAAGAACAGATTTTGATTTACTTTGGGTACGTTATTTTTTGGTGTTTTTAGGGAAATTGACCAGAGTGCAAGGGGTTAAAAGAGGTAATTGGCTCAGTGGGTACATCTTTGGTTAATATCATTAATAGTTCACTTGAATCTGTTTGTGTACCCTCATATTTTAAACATGCAGTTGTGCAGCCACTTTTAAAAAAACCTAACCTTGAGCCATCTGTTTTTAAAAACTTCAGGCCAATTTCTAAGCTTCCTTTTATTTCTAAGCTTCTAGAAAAAGTTGTTGCCAAGCAGCTCACTGACTTTCTGATTGAACACAATATTTTTGACAAATTTCAGTCAGGTTTTCGTCAGAAACACTCGACAGAGACCGCTCTTCTCGGGGTGTCAAATGATATTTTAATGTCATCAGACTCTGGCAAATGCTCTGTTTTAGTGTTATTAGATCTTACTGCAGCATTTGATACTATTGATCATTGTATTTTGTTACAAAGGCTTAGAGATTGGGTAGTTATTTCTGAAAAAGCTCTGGATTGGTTTTTCTCCTACCTTTCTGGTAGGAGTTTTTCCGTGGCTGTTGGCTCTTATTCATCTGACTCTGCTCCTTTAACCTGTGGGGTGCCTCAGGGTTCTATTCTGGGTCCACTTTTATTTGCCCTGTATATGCTGCCACTTGGTTCTGTCATCAGCAAATTTAAAGGTGTGTCTTATCACTGCTACGCTGACGGTTTACAGCTACTTTTCTCTTTTAAGCCTGACCATGTTGACAATTTAAAAATTATTCATGATTGTCTGTCTGCAATTAAGGACTGGATGTCTAGTAACTTTTTGCAACTTAATGCTGATAAAACTGAAGTCCTTATTGTAGCACCTGATAATCTAATTCCTAAATTGGTTAATAGCATTGGTTCATTAAGCTCTAACGTACAGTCTAATCTAAAAAATCTTGGTGTCATTTTTGATCAATCGATGGGTTTTGATCAGCATGTCAAATCTCTGACCCGGAGTTGTTTTTTCCACCTTAGGAATATATCCAAAATTAGGTCATTGGTTTCCTACAGTCAGTTAGAAATCATTATGCCTTTGTTTATTCACGTTTGGACTACTGTAATGCTCTTTTCACATGTCTTAGCAAATCCTCTTTACACCGCCTACAGTTAGTCCAGTACGCTGCTGTAAGATTACTAACTAGGTCCAGTAGATTCTGTCATATCACTCCTGTTTTGGCCTCCTTGCATTGGCTTCCTGTAAATTATAGAATTGATTTTAAAGTTCTTGTTCTTACTTACAAAGCCATTCATGAAGAGGCGCCTTTTTATATTAGTGACCTGCTCTTTCTACACCAGCCCAGCAGGTCTCTCAGGTCTTCTCATCAGAATTTATTGATAGTCCCTAGCACTAGGCTCAGAACCAAAGGTGATACAGCCTTTGCTGCTGTTGTTTCCAGACTGTGGAAATCCTTACCTTTTGAACTTAGATCTGCACCTTCCATTGGTGTTTTTAAGAAGCAACTAAAGACCCACCTTTTTAGCCTGGCTTTTTAATTAACTGTCGATTGCATTTTTATGTGCTTTTACTGTCTACTTTTTTTTTTTTACTGTTTTATGTGCCTGTGTTTTTATTTGGTTTTTTACCATGTTAAACACTTTGTGACTCTGTCTGTGAAAAGTGCTCTATAAATAAACTTATTATTATTATTGCCTGGATCATCGGAGTTCTGGACGGCGGTGAAACTCGAGCTCAGGCAAGTGCTCTCTTTTGTCGTTCTCCTTTCCATATTAGAGTAATCTTGCCAGGCTCTTGGTGAGGAGAGCCAGGTGCAGCCGCCCGCTGCACCTGAGCTTGCCTTGCCGGGCTCCGCCACTGCTGCTGCCGGTGACCCTGACCATACTTCTCCTTGTGTTCTTTCTGAACTCTCGCCCAGGGTCACCAGAGACATTCCAGCACAATCTGAGGTCTCCGTGGGTCTAGGTTTGCCACTGGAGGTCATCATGGGTGCAGCCCCAACCCAGGCCGGGTCCTCCGCGGGTGCAGAGCCTCCCCTGCCCAAGGCCGTCATCTGGGTTCCTCCTCAGCCTGAGTCTCTGTGGGTGCTGCGTCCGGGCTGGGGACCCTCGTGGGTGCTGCACTCCAGTGTAGGGCCGCTATGGGTGCTACGCCCCAGTGCAGGGGCAACCGCAGGTGTAGCGTTGGACCAGCCCGGGTCCAACGCGAGTGCAGCTGAGCTCCAGCCCGGGTCCACCGCGGGTGCAGTTGAGCTCCAGCCCGGAGCCACCGCGGGTGCAGCTGAGCTCCAGCCCGGAGCCACCGCGGGTGCAGCTGAGCTCCAGCCCGGAGCCATTGCGGGTGCAGCTGTGCTCCAGCCCGGAGCTACCATGGGTGCAACTGTGTCCCAAGCCAGGACCACCAAGGATGCTGCCGGCCAGCCTGAGGATGCCGAGGCCTTCTCTCCTCTTCCAGAGGCCTTCGGGGTGCCTCTTCCTCCTCTGCTGGGCACTGTCGTGGTCCACTTTCCTCTGCCACCGGACGCTGTTGGGGTTCCCCTCTTCCGGTCTGGCTTCTTGCCTCTGAGCCTCCTGGTGGGAAAGCCGCCTCCTCATTCTCCCCTCCAGTCCTGGTGGCTCAACAACACTGGCCGGCCGCCCAAAGGACTGAGTCTTGGGGTCGGGTGGCCCATTTTCTCTGGCAGGCCACCTGACTCTCTTCATCGAGCCTTCTCGTATGGCATACACCCTATGTTGGGTGGAACTGTTACTACTGACAGGAGAAGGGGCGAGGGAGAGTTACTGGCGCCCCAAAACCAGTGCTTCAGGTAGATGGGACTCGTTAGCCGAGGAGGCAACCCATTTAGGAGAAGGAAAACTCTGATCTCAAACCTCCACTGCCTTGTGGCAAGACCCAATATGGGAAGGGCTTGGGGGGATAACCCCGAAGAGAAATCCAAAGTTGGAGTCCCGAAGGCAGTTTGACATTGTGCTCAACCTCAATCTGGCAACTCCTGTGACACACCAATACCAAGCAGTACTGGCCTTTGCCTTTTCCTTGGACCCTACCGGTGTTGTGGAGAGGGGGGACCTGCTACGTGGGCAACCGCGAGTCCTCCATACACATTATCCAGGCCTGCGCCCTGGAGAGGACACTCCAGCGTCATGTCACGCGACGGAAAAACACGGGAAACAACAGTTCACCGGTTATAAGCCTCCGCTCAATTGGCATAGAGCTGGGCGCCAGGGGTTGTTTTCGACGGTGGGAGAGGTCAGAGTATCTCACTGGACAGCTACTCCCCGCCTCAAGCTGGGCATCCCCCAGCCAGTTAGGTGCTGTTCCACCACAGTCTGTCCGCCCTACTGGGTGCGTGGGGCTCAGGAATACTTATGTTCTGAATCATGGAGTGCAAACCCTGCACCAAACGAAAACAAAGTATCAAATAACAAAAAAACAGCACTCAAATTCGGGTGCTGGAACATCAGAACCCTACTTCCGAGCTTCACAAACGATCACCGAGAGATAGAGGATGCAAGCAAGACAGCGGTAATAAACAACGAACTGCTGAAGCTCAAGGTGGACATCGCCACACTCCAAGAAACATGCCTACCAGAAAGAGGCTCATTACCTGAACGTGATTATACCTTCTACTGGCAGGGTAAGAATGCAGAAGAGACAATGGAGCACGGAGTTGGCTTTGCAATGAAAAACTCTCTGCTGAAAATGGTGGATCTTACCGAGGGAGGAACAGAAAGGATGCTCTCTCTTCGACTGCACACCTCAGACGGACCGGTCAACCTAATCGGTGTCTACACGCCCACCTTGTACTCCAGGCAGGACATGAAGGATGAATTCTACAACCAGCTTTCATCGATGATACAAAAGATACCTTCCAGAGAACACCTGATCTTATTGGGCGATTTCAACGCTAGAGTGGGTGCTGACTCAGGATCCTGGCCAACATGTATGGGGAAGCACGGAACCGGTAAGATGAATAAAAATGGACAACACCTGCTAGAACTGTGCTTACTCCAAGGACTCTGCATAACGAACACCTACTTTCAGCTAAAGCAACAGCATAAAGTTTCTTGGACGCATCCGCGCTCTAAGCACTGGCACCAACTGGACCTGATACTGACACGTTAACACCATCTGCAGAATGTACAGATCACCCGCTCGTACCAGAGTGCTGACTGCGACACAGATCACACACTGGTATGCTGTAAGGTCAGACTTGTTCCCAAGGCCCTGCATTACAACAAACCTCTTGGAAGACAGCGCATTGATACCAGGATGATGCAACAACCAGACAAATTCATTGAATTCACTGAAAATCTTAAGAAGTCCATCACAACCTCACCTGAAGCAAATGCCGCAGAGAGATGGAATACACTCAGAGATCACATCCACAGTGTTGCTCTCCGTATATTTGGTAAAAAACGAGGAAACACACCCGATTGGTTCGAGGCAAACTCCAGCGAGCTGGCCGCCGTCCTCGCAGAAAAGAGCTGCTCTAATGAAACACAAGGATCGCCCCACCCACAAATCACAGGAAGCTCTGCAGGCAGCCAGGAGCAAGACTCAACGGACAGCCAGACGCTGTGCAAACGATTACTGGTTGAAACTCTGTGAGAGTATCCAAATGGCAGCCGACACAGGAGACATACAGTGGGGCAAAAAACTATTTAGTCAGCCACCAGCTGTGCAAGTTCTCCCACTTAAAAGATGAGAGAGGTCTCCAATTTTCATCATAGGTATACCTCAACTATGAGAGACAAAATCTGAAAAAAAAAAATCCAGAAAATCACATTGAAGGATTTTTAATGAATTAATTGGTAAATTCCTCGGTAAAATAAGTATTTGGTCACCTACAAACAAGCAAGATTTCTGGCTCTCACAGACCTGTAACTTCTTCTTTAAGAGGCTCCTCTGTCCTCCACTCGTTACCTGTATTAATGGCACCTGTTTGAACTCGTTATCAGTATAAAAGATACCTGTCCACAACCTCAAACAGTCAGACTCCAAACTCCACTATGGCTAAGACCAAAGAGCTGTCAAAGGACACCAGAAACAAATTTGTAGACCTGCACCAGGCTGGGAAGACTGAATCTGCAATAGGTAAGCAGCTTGGTGTGAAGAAATCAACTGTGGGAGCAATTATTAGAAAATGGAAGACATACAAGACCACTGATGATAATCTCCCTCGATCTGGGGCTCCATGCAAGAGCTCACCCCGTGGAGTCAAAATGATCACGAGAACGGTGAGCAAAAATCCCAGAACCACACGGGGGGACCTAGTGAATGACCTGCAGAGAGCTGGGACCAAAGTAACAAAGGCTACCATCAGTAACACACTACGCCACCAGGGACTCAAATCCTGCAGTGCCAGACGTGTCCCCCTGCTTAAGCCAGTATATGTCCAGGCCCGTCTGAAGTTTGCTAGAGAGCATTTGGATGATCCAGAAGAGGATTGGGAGAATGTCATATGGTCAGATGAAACCAAAATAGAACTTTATTGTAAAAACTCAACTTGTCGTGTTTGGAGGAGAAAGAACACCATACCTACTGTGAAGCATGGGGGTGGAAACATCATGCTTTGGGGCTGTTTTTCTGCAAAGGGACCAGGACGACTGATCCGTGTAAGGGAAAGAATGAATGGGGCCATGTATTGTGAGATTTTGAGTGAAAACTTCCTTCCATCAGCAGGGGCATTAAGATGAAACGTGGCTGGGTCTTTCAGCATGACAATGATCCCAAACACACCGTCAAGGCAACGAAGGAGTGGCTTCGTAAGAAGCATTTCAAGGTCCTGGAGTGGCCTAGCCAGTCTCCAGATCTCAACCCCATAGAAAATCTTTGGAGGGAGTTGAAAGTCCATGTTGCCCAGCGACAGCCCCAAAACATCACTGCTCTAGAGGAGATCTGCATGGAGGAATGGGCCAAAATACCAGCAACAGTGTGTGAAAACCTTGTGAAGATTTACAGAAAACGTTTGACCTCTGTCATTGCCAACAAAGGGTATATAACAAAGTATTGAGATGAACTTTTGTTATTGACCAAATACTTATTTTACCGAGGAATTTACCAATTAATTCATTAAATATCCTTCAATGTGATTTTCTGGATTTTTTTTTCTCATTTTGTCTCTCATAGTTGAGGTATACCTATGATGAAAATTGGAGACCTCTTTCATCTTTTAAGTGGGAGAACTTTCACAATTGGTGACTGACTAAATACTTTTTTTGCTCCACTGTACGTGGAATGTACGACGGGCTCAAGAAAGCAATGGGGCCAACTCAATGCAAGACAGCGCTGCTAAAAACCAAGACCGGAACTACCATCACAAGCCAAATGGAGCAGATGGAGAGGTGGGTAGAGCACTACTCTGAAGTATACTCCCAAGACAGTTCGATTTCGGTGGAAGCACTGAATAATTTGGAGGACCTACTGATCATGGAAGAGCTGGACTCACCTCCAGCCATGGAGGAATTGGAAGAAGCACTAGACTCTCTGCCAATTGGGAAAGCGCCTGGCCTCGATGGGATCCCAGCAGAAGTTATAAAGTGCTCAAAGGATGTCATCCTTCAACAACTACATGGGATCCTATCTCGCTGCTGGGAGGAAGGAGAAGTGCCTCAAGACATGAAGGACTGCAAAATAGTGACGCTGTATAAAAACAAAGGTAGCCAAAGCGACTGCAACAGTTATCGAGGGATATCATTGTTTAGTGTCACCAGAAAGGCATTCGCGCGTGTGGTTCTCAGCCGTCTTTGGAAACTCGCAGAAAGAATTTACCCTGAATCTCAAAGTGGTTTCGGATCCGGGCGCTCCACGATTGATATGATCTTTTCTCTCAGACAGCTACAGGAGAAATGCAGGGAGCAAAATAAACCACTTTATATCACATTCATTGACCTGACAAAAGCCTTCGATACAGTTAGCCGTGAAGGACTGTTCCAAGTTCTCAAGAAGATCGGGTGTCCCCCCCCCCAACCGCTGCAAATTATTGAATCCTTCCATACCAACATGAAAGCTATTATCCAGTTTGATGGGAGCTTTTCAGAACCATTCAACATCTGCCATGGAGTAAAACAGGGCTGCGTGCTTGCTCCTACCCTGTTTAATGTATACTTTGCTGTCATGCTAAAGTATGCATTTGGTACTTGGAACGATGGTGTCTGCTTCCACACAAGGTCTGATGGCAAACTGTTCAACCTATCACAACTGAGTGCAAAATCCAAGATCCGAAAAGTATCCATCAGTGAGATGCTGTTTGCCGACGATGCAGCGCTGATAGCTCACTCGGAACTGGAACTACAATCAATGATCAACACACTCAATAAAGCCTGCAACGACTTCAGTCTGACCATCAATCAGCTGAAGACCAAAGTAATGGGCCAAGGTGTCTCGAACCCTCCTACGATAAATATCGAAAACCACCCACTGGATGTGGTTCATGAATTTACATACCTCGGATCCAAAATATCGGACGACCACTCACTTGACAATGAGCTCAGTAGAAGAATCGGCCTTGCTGCAACGACCTTCGGAAAATTATCACAGAAGGTATGGCTGAGCCAAAAACTGTCGAGGCACACGAAGATCACTGTTTACAGGGCATGCGTCCTCAGTACCTTGCCATATGGCAGTGAGACATGGTGTCTATATGCCTCGCAAGAGCAACAGCTCAACGCCTTTCATCTCCGCATGCTGAGAAGTATTCTTAATGTTAAATGGGGCGACCGTATCACAAACAATGAGATACTCTCCCGCGCGAGCTTACCAAGCCTGTTCACCTTGCTTCACGAACGTCGTCTCCGCTGGTTGGGACACGTCCATTGGACGCCGGATGGGAGAATACCGAAAGACATTCTGTACAGAGATCTTGCATCCGGCAAACAAACTCGAGGTCGACCGCATCTCCGTTTCAAGGATTTATGCAAAAGAGACATGAAAACACTGGGTATGGACGTGATAAACTGGGAGGATACTGCAGACGACCGAAACCGCTGGAGACATGCACTGAAAGACGGACTCAGAAGGGGAGAAGAGCACCTTCGCCAGTCTGCCGACGAAAAACGATCATCTCGAAAGGATGCATTGAAAAAGACACCACAACCAAGCGCCTACATCTGCGACCGTTGCAACCGTGACTGTCACTCGCGTATTGGCTTACACAGCCACAAGCAATGCTGCCGTAACCCCATTATTCCACCTCAAGGCGCAGATCCATAGTCTCCCGAGACTGAAGGATGCCAACAACATGTTTGAGTGTCAATAAATTGCCTCACTGTGGTCAAGCACCTGGATTTGTTTTTTGCCCCGGAGGGGCGTTCATGACAAGGGTAAGCCAACTTTATTGTCATTCAGTCCATATAGCCAATCATGTACAGAAGAACAAAATTACGTTTCTCCTATCTACAGTGTTAATCACATATATGGAATCTGAGGGGTGACTCCAGTAAGATGCTTCTTAACCTCATCAATATCTTTTCGAGAGTACGGTAAGTTAAACTCAATGTGAGTTCTTGTAACTCACCCAGCACTGAATCCACCTTTTTTTTTGGCTGCATCCATGATCATTTGAGTGAAACTGTGGAATGCAGTCTCCTGTCTTGTTAGAAGAACCTCATAGAAACTATTCTGCTGATCCAACAATTCCTTTAAAGTGTCCATTGTTAAATATTCAGGATCCTCATTTAAGGATGTTCCATTTGCAGTCTTCATGCGACGAGCCATGATTGTAGTGTAGGCCGAATACAATCCCTCAGGTATCTCTGATTATAAAAACCATCCACAGGTATTGACTATAGGATAGTGGCAAAACTTCAACATGTCAAGAAAAATGCCCGTCAGATGCTTTCTAGGAATTGAAGAAAAGATGTTTTCCTATTCCTCTACACCAGTATCAGTACACAGCTCACACCTCACTGGATGGATGGATGGATGGATGGATGGATAGATTTTATATGTCTGAAATTAGTCGTACACAGTACTCTCAATTTCTATCACTCAACAAGTCACTAGTGTTTTTAGTGGGTGTTGCTAGAAATGGCTAATGGCTACCTGGCCAGAGCAGATAGACAATACAAAAAAGTTACCCATTTGAAGTGCAAAGGGAACATTGGGTTTCAAAAAGAAATTTAGATCCTATCTGCATTAGAGCCAATGATGAATTATTGTGCTGAGTTATGCAATTTTGGCTTATTGTGGTTGTGACTTTTTTCTTTGATTTTCTTTATTTTAGTTTTTTTATTGATTTAGACTGTTTAATTTATATGTCAGGAAATGCTTAATGCTGTAATGTAAGGTGTTCAAACCCTCTTGCATTAGGTCAGATCAGTCAAATGCTGATGTACTGTGTGTCAGTTAAATTTGTCTAAAAACACCAATGAAGGATCTTGGTTTTCTGAATCATCATAAAACTTGGACAACTTGGATGTCATCTCACTTAGATAGTTTTCCATCTCAGAAGCTAGTTGTTCACCAATCAAAAGGTTAGTGATTTGATCCCAAGATCTACTGGTTTACCTGTCAAAGTATTTTGGGCCAAGTTGCAAGACCCAAAACTGCTCCAGATACATCCAGTATGTAATACCGGCTGGAGATTGTTGGGAGATGAAAAAATGTCCAGCTCTTTCAATGAGTGCCCAGTGATCGCCAAGATCCCCTCAAAGTTTTGACTCAGTCCAAAACACACAAGGATCATCTAGACATTTATATAGAAACTGCTTTTTCAAGGATTTATGTGACCAAGGGGACAGGTGGTGAAGCCCAACTGGTAATGTCCAGCCAGGGGTTTGAACTCACAACAACCCCTTGCTCCAGAGTCCGGCACTCTACTTGTGTCACCAAGAGGGGACTCAGCTTCACTGCCCATCCACTTGGACACAATTGGGGTTTGTTGGCAGGACTTAGTGATGGCGTATCGGTCCCATTCTCCAGATACTGTCATGGGTTGCCTCCAGCAGACAGTAATTTTAATAATATAAATGATAACAAAGATAGTAATGCTGCAAATGGTTCAAAAACAACAGAAAGTGTGGACAAAATGTCCAGAACATAACAGTGCCCCCCTCCGTAAGGACGGAGTCCAGACGCCCCAAAAAGAAAAACAAGAAACACCAAGTCAGGCAGGTGGAGGGGGAGCAGACGCTTTTCTCTCCCTCTCTCACCTCCCATTCCCTTACTGATCCCAGCTTGCTGCATTCTGTCTGTGTCACTCTTCTTCTGGCTGAATCTTATTCCAAATGGAAAATTATGGATTTGGTGGGCTTTATATGCGATTGACACCACTTCAAAAGAAGATCGGGCTAGGGGGAGCCCAAGTGGACTCATGGACAATTGGGAATTCATGTGTCTGTGTGATTCGACTGAGATGCGGAAGACATCTCTATTTGTTTGGCTTTTGATCACAGGATTTCTATTTTGGCTCTGGAGTTTCCTGATGTATCAGAAATTAAGAAGTTGGGAGAGCTGATCAAAATGTGGACCCGACAAAGCTCCTTCAACAACAAATTCGACCAGTTGGGGAGTGCACTGATAGCGGCAATGGTGAACTGAATGGTGGCTGATTCAGTAGGTGGTATACATCTGGAGTCACTGGTGCTCTCCAGGGAATGATTTTAAAACCTGTATATGGAAATTATGAAGCACAGAATCGCAAGAGAGATGGAAATTCTATGCTCTGAGTGAACTGTGCCTTTGACCTTGATTCGGCGCCCTCTCCTCCTGGATGAAGACAAAACAGAAAAGAGTTTGGCTTCTCTTTAACCCAAACAATTAACATCAATTGCTGTTGTTCAGCAGACCGGACTCTTCAAGGACAGCGCTATCATGTGTCTAATACAGAACTTTGCCATCTGGCATGCACAAAGAGAGAGAGACTCTGGGACATGCTTATCTGTGTTTTGAAAACATGAACATAACAACTATCCGTTGGCAGGAGGCGCCCCCCTTTGTTGTACATCAGCAACTGATACATTCAACACTGCACTCACATTGATTATTATTATCTACATGCTGACTACACACACACTGGTCTCTCTTCGCTCCTTTGTATTGTGTGATCTGTATTAGTCTGCTAATTGTGCTTAGAGGGCTTTTTTCTATGTAATCACAATTTAGATTATCTATGTAATCTTTATTTTGATTAACTATGTTTTTTCTCTCTGCCTATTGTGTCATTCCCTCCCCCATTCCCCCTCTTTACCCTCCACTGATGACAGGCGCCCTCATGGCAGCCGCGTCATTGGAGGCGCTTATCGCGCGCCCAATGTCAAGTCAAATTCCTCGTTTGTTTACACTGTAATCGTGCTTGGCAATAAAGCTTTCTGATTCTGATTCTGATTCTGAAAAGGACTGGAGGGAAAGAGTCAACATGATAACGAAACAAAAAACAGTTCATTGGGTGGTTGGCCGGAGTCCCAAGGCCATCAACAGGAGGGAAATGGCACATCTGGTGGCCTATCAAAGTCCAAGGACCACCAGACGGAGAAACATGGTACATCGGGTGGCCTACCTGAGTCCAAAGGCCACCAGACCGGGGAACGAGGTGGGTCAGGAGGCCTATCCAAATCCATAAGCCAACTGACAGATGAACACAATGTGTCGGGTGGCCTACTAAAGTCCATGGGCCACCAGACGAGAGAAAACACACGAGACTTGTGCTCTGAAAATAACACACAATCCTTTTGCTCTGAAAATAACACACAAGCCTCTTGCTCTGAAAATAACACACAAGTGTTTTGCTCTCAAAATAACACAGGAGCTTTAAATTCTGAAAATAAGACAGGAGTTTTAAGTTCTGGAACTAACACAGGAGCCTTCTGCTCTGAAAATAACACTGGGGCCTTTTGCTCTGAAAATAACACTATAGGAACTCTTAACTCCAGGGACCCCAACATAGGAACCTTTAGCTCTGAAGGTACCAACACAGGCGATTCTAGCTCTAGAGGCACCAACACAGGAACCTCCCATTCAGGGGTCAACACCACAGGAATTTTTAGGTCAGGATCCAGTGGATGGGAATGCTGACCTCAAACGATGATGATGGAGTGGCCTGCTCAGACGGCCCAGGTGGAGTGGCCTGCTCTGATTGTTCAGGTGGAGCAGCCTATTCTGACGGCCCAGGTGGAGCAGACTGCTCCGATGATGAAGGCTGGCAAACGGCAAACCCAGATGATAAGAATGAAGGCTGGCAAATGGCGAGCCCAGATGATGATGATGAAGGCTGGCAAATGGCGAGCCTAGATGATGATGATGAAGGCTGGCAAATGGTGAGCTGAGATGATGAGGATGATGAAGGCTGGTAAATGGCGAGTCCAGATGATGATGATGAAGGCTGGCAAACGGTGAGCCCAGACAATGATGATGAAAGCTGTCAAACAGCAAGCCCAGATGATGACGATGAAGGCTGGTGAACGGCGGGCCCAGATGAAGATGATGAAGGCTAGCGAGCGGCATGCTCGGGAGCCAGGAACTCCATCCCTGATGCAGCCACCTCAAATGGAGAGGGAAAAAAACACATGGTGTCAAGTCCACACAGTAATTGTCCACAGCAGAAACCGGTGGAGAGGACCAAGAGGCAGATGGAAATTGCACTTGGGGCCCCCCCATCAGGAGCAAGGCAAGTCTTTTTAAAAATGGATGTTAAAAATAAGAGAAAAAGCACTTGCCTTAACTCCTGGTCCTCTTAACTCCTACTTTTTTGGGTGAATTCAAATTACCATGTTTTGACCAACTTTTACTGATGTTTTGGCAAAGGTCTGGCTCTGGCTGCAAAAGTTGGTAAAAGTTAATGATAGTTGGTGTTTGCTGGCAAACACTGGCAAAAATTGTATTCCTTGAAAATTTTCAGCATGCAGAAATTTTGTTGATGTTTGAAAATACAGTGGTGTGAAAAAGTGTTTGCCCCTTCCTGATTTCTCATTTTTTTTGTATGTTTGTCACACTTAAATGTTTCAGATCATCAAACAAATTTAAATATTAGACAAAGATAACACAAGTAAACACAAAATGCAGTTTTTAAATGAAGGCGTTTATTATTAAGGGGGAAAAAAAATCCAAACCTACATGGCCCTGTGTGAAAAGTGATTGCCCCCGAAACCAAATAACTGGTTGGGCCACCCTTAGCAGCAACAACTGCAATCAAGTGTTTGTAATAACTGGTTGGGCCACCCCTAGCAGCAACAACTGCAATCAAGTGTTTGTAATAACTGGCAATGAGTCTTTTACAGCACTGTGGAGAAATTTTGGCCAACTCATTGCAGAATTGTTGTAATTCAGCTATACTGGAGGGTTTTTGAGCATGAACCGCCTTTTTAAGGTCATGCCACAGCATCCCAGTTGGGTTCAGGTCAGGACTTTGACTAGGCCACTCCAAAGTCTTTATTTTGTTTTACTTATGCCATTAAGAGGTGGACTTGCTGGTGTGCTTTGGATCATTGTCCTGCTGCAGAACCCAAGTGAGCTTCAGCTTGAGGTCATGAACAGATGGCTGGACATTCTCCTTCAGGATTTTTGGTAGCTAGCCGGATTCATGGTTCCATTTACCACAGCAAATCTTCCAGGTTCTGAAGCAGCAAAACAGCCTCAGACTATCACACTACCACCACCATATTTTACTGTTGGTATGATGTTCCTTTTATGGAATGCTGTGTTACTTTTATACCAGATGTAATCAGACATACACCTTCCAAAAACTTCAACTTTTGTCTCGGCAGTCCACAGAATATGTTCCCAAAAGGCTTGGGTTCATCAAGATGTTTTCTGGCAAAACTGAGACGAGCCTTTATGTTCTTTTTGCTCAGCAGTGGTTTTCGTCTTGGAACTCTGCCATGCAGGCCATTTTTGCCCAGTCTCTTTCTTATGGTGGAGTCATGAACACTGACCTTAACTAAGGCAAGTGAGGCCTGCAGTTCTTTGGATGTTGTTGTGGGGTCTTTTGTGACCTCTTGGATAAGTCATCGCTGCACTCTTGAGGTAATTTTGGTCGGCTGACCACTCCTGGGAAGGTCCACCACTGTTCCATGTTTTTGCCATTTGTGGATAATGGCTGTCACTGTGGTTCGCTGGAGTCCCAAAGCTTTAGAAATGGCTTTATAACCTTTTCCAGACTGATAGATCTCAATTACTTTGTTTCTTATTTGTTCCTGAATTTCTTTGGATGGCAGCATGATGTCTAGCTTTGAGGATCTTTTGCTCTACTTCACTTTGTCAGGCAGGTCCTGTTTAAGTGATTTCTTGATTGAGAACAGGTGTGGCAGCAATCAGGCCTGGGTGTGGCTAGAGAAAGTGAACTCAGCTTTCCAAAGATGTGATAAACCAGAGTTAATTTATGTTTTAACTGGGGGAGGGGGGATCACTTTTTCATACAGGGCCATGTAGGTTTGGATTTATTTTTTTTTACCCTCAATAATAAACACCGTCATTTCAAAGCTGCATTTTGTGTTTACTTGTGTTATCTTTGTCTAATATTTCAATTTGTTTGATGATCAGAAACATTTAAGTGCGACAAACATACAAAAAATGAGAAATCAGGAAGGGGGTAAACACTTTTTCACACCACTGTAGATAGATAGACAGATAGATAGATAGATAGATGTACTTTATTAATCCCAAACTGGCAAATTACAGTGTAACAGTAGCATGACAATAGACGACCAAAACGACAGAAACACACACAGCATAAAGGAAAAAGGAATTACTCATTGAAAGTAAAACTGCTTAGATAACTTACATACATCACAGATGAATAGATGATGACCCATACAGATGCATGAATTGTACTCACTGTACAATGCAGTAATATCAGGCACAGGGTGCAATGTGAGGTACCAATTACACTGCAAGGTGCAGTGTGGCACCAGAGTTATGACCAGAATTCAACATGAGTGAGTTATTGTACAGTGAAATGGCATGTGGCAGGAAAGATTTCCTGTACCTCACCATTCGGCAGCCAAGCTGTAGCAGTCTGCTGGGGAAAGTGCGCTGCTGTCTGTCCAGTGTGTGGTGGAGGAGGTGATCAGCATTGGCCATGATGGATTGCAGTTTGTTCAGTGCCCTCCTTACTTTAATGGAAAGAGTTGTTACAGTCAAAATATAATCACCAGTCATTTTATTTATATGATGATACACTAAATAGCTTTTTTTTAATTCCATCACATTCACATTTTAATTGCGGACTTACTCTTGGAGTTTAGGCATTATTGTATTTTTTTTAGAGGAATGAATGAATGAATGAATGAGTGAGTGAATGAATGAACAAATGAATGAATAAATGAATGAACAAATGAATGAATGAAGAGGATAAAGGGTATGCAGAATTAAGTACACAGGAATATAAAACGAAAATAAATATTGAAACGTATGCCCAAGGGAGATGTTTTCACTCCAAAAGCAGGTCCAGAATAGCAGGAAGCTGACATGTTTGTAGAAAAACCCAAGCACAGACACGGACTCAAATAAACCAACAGTGATCTTTTATTGAAGAATGAATGTGAGTGCATGCAAGTTAGGTTAATTGGCATCAAACTGGGGATTCTAAATTGTCCTTAGGTGTGACTGTGAGAGCGAATGGTTGTCTGTCTCTCTGTGTTGGCCCTGCGATGGACTGGCAATCTGTCCAGGGTGTACCCTGCCTCTCGCCCAAAAGACGCTGGGATAGGCTCCAGCCCCCCCGCGACCCGAAAAGGATTAAGCAGAAGAAGATGAATGAATGAATGAATGAATGTGTGTGCGTGAGCAGATGTGTAGGAAGGAGCACGCTGAGCAGGACGAGTCAGGCAACCCTAAGGAGAAAGGATGGACAGGAGAATTAGAACCTGACACACTCTGGTGAACTGGGAGAGGTGAATCTATTCTTACAGTGGTGAGATGCTGGTTAATACTCAGATGATACTCACCAGTCCACTGAGTCCTGCTGGCTTGGCTGATGATGATGCGTGTTGGGTGTTTGTGGAGAAGAGCAGAAACAGGCAGGGCACGCTGGTGGAGAAAGGAGCCCGCAGCTGAGAAGTCCGTCACCAGGATCAGAAGGAGGTCCGCCGCCGGGCTGGTCCACCTGTGCACAGGGGAAGGAGAGAGAGGAGAGCAAGTGCAGATAGTGCAGGAATCCAAATAATGCTTACAGCTGAGTTGGGAAGATGAAACTCCCATGCGTCGAAGTGCTGGTTGCAGGAAGGCGAGACTTCCAGGAGTAGGCGTTGGCAAGAAGGTGAAACTTCCAAAAACAGATGAGGGAGGGTTCAGACGTAGAAGTTTCTCCCTGGAGAAGCGTAGACGTCTCCGTGAAGATGGTAGGGCAGCCCTCCTTATAAAGACTGCTTAATTGGGAGAAGCAGGTGCGTCCGCAGCTGTGAAGATAATCAGGGAGAAAAAAGGCAGCACAGTGCAGATCACCACATCGTAGAGATCCCCTCTACGGGACGCCTCTCGGTGGCCATTCCAACCTGTCCAGGTGAGTACTGTGGAACTCCCTAATGAGCTGAGGATCCAAGACGAAGGAAGAGCGCACCCAGGACCTCATCTCAGGACCATGCTCCTCCCAATCCACCAGGTACTGGAGGCCACGCCCTCTGCGCTGTCCAGGATGTGGCTGACTCTGTAGGCAGGACTAGGGATGGGCATTCGGTGAAATTTTCTTCACCGATCGTCGGGAGAATTAATGATTAATAATCGGTCAATCATTAACATTTTTAGGTAGGTAACAAGGCAGGTAGACTACATTAGAACATCAGGTATCAGCACGGAGAGCCGCACAACTCAAATCCACCTCTCTCTCTCAAATCCCTCTCTCTCTGTTCGCTGTTCTCGTGTTGGCTCGGCTCGGGAATCTCGCAAGCTGATTGGCCGAGACGTTTCACCCCGCAAGCTGATTGGCCGAGACGTTTTACCAGCTTCTCTCCCTGCCGAGCGGCCACCCAACAAACGAAGACCGCAATCATTGCTCTATCGCTCGTGTTGCTTAGTCTAGCCGCGTGGAACTTTTTGTTGTTCTCTTGTGCCATTTTGTGCGAAATAGTCTTCCCGTCGAGCCACTACGCCGCCTCCTGCAGCTTCCCTCGACGATCCTGCGCCTCTAGCACCTGAGGAGCAGTAAAGCTCTCATTAACCTGTGCAGTAAATCATTTTCATCTTGAGTTACGTATCTTGTTATAAGAATAAAAGAGTTCTAAAAACATATTTATGTACACTTTATTTACATCTACGTATGTATGTACACTTACACACACACACACACGTGTGTGTGTGTCTTCTACCGAATCTTCATGACCTTCTCAATAAAGTTTCTGAAAAAAAAAAAAAAAAAAAAAAAAAGAATCTTCCCGACCGCCATTACTCAGCGCGCAACCACTGTTGGCGGTTTCTTTTCAGTGTATTGCTGTGCTATTTTCATTTATTCTCTATCAAAAATGGCTTCGCGTAATAAGGGTGTTCCATGGATCAATAAGGAGGTGCAGTGTCTTTTATCAGGCTTGGATGAGTGGTGTTCAAATGATACATCATTTGTGTTGTCAATGAGGTATATTTGTATGCTGCATTGCAGTGATTGCAGTACACCTGGTCATTTTTTAAATTGAAATGGTCCCACGCAACACTTCGCCGTAACTGCTTCATGATTTGGCGATTGCCCTACGGAAGCTCGCATGTATCAACTGAGGCACGCCAGGGTATGGCGATGGTGTAATGTTGCCCCCTGGTGCCCAAATTTTGCCAGTGGCACAGTTAAATGCATTGCATTGTTTGAGAACGGCCGTGCACTAGGCCTAATAACCTACACTCGGATTGTTTAAAAAAAAAAAAACGGTTTGTCGACGAAAATGAACTTCCTCGGTGAAATTCTTAATGATCAATTATCGGTTAATCGGTAAATTATGCCCATCCCTAGGCAGGACCACCATCAACCATCATCGAAGGCATCGGAGGCTTGGGAGGAGGGCACAGAGGACTGGAAACAAATGATTTGACCTGGGAAACATGAAAGGTAGGACAAATGCGGAGAGAAGGAGGGAGAGCCAGACAGACAGTGACTGGGTTGATAATTTGTGTAATGGGGTAAGGACCAATGAAGCGTTGGGACAGTTTCTTAGAGTCAGTCTTGAGACTGATGTTCTTGGTGGACAACCATACCTGCTGGCCCACCTGGTAGGGTGGTCCTGTGGCGATTAGTGATCTCCGTGTTGCACCCAGCGGTGAGACGAAGGGCAGCTCTGGTCGTCCACCATAGCCGTCGACATCGCTTTATATGGGCCTGGATCGAAGGAACGGTGATCTCCCCTTCCTCCTCCAGAAACAGGGGTGGGTTGTAACCGAGGAACGCCTCGAAGGGAGAGAGGCCTGTAGCCGAAGAGATGGACGAGTTATGAGCGTACTCAATCCAAGGTAGGTAAGAACTCCAGGAGGCTGTGTTGGAGGCCGTAACGCATCTCAGAGCCACCTCAAGCTCCTGATTAGTGCGCTCACACTGTCCATTACTCTGAGGATGGTAGCCTGATGACAAACTGAACGTAGCCCCAATAACCTTGCAAAAGGAACGCCATACCTAGGAGATGAACTGAGGACCCCGGTCTGAGATGATATCAATCGGAATCCCAAGAAGGCGAACCACATGCAGGACCAACAGGTTGGCTGTCTCCTTGGCTGAAGGGAGCTTGTGGATGGGGACGAAGTGGGCTGCCTTAGAAAACTTGTCCATGATCGTGAGGATGACAGTGTGGCCATAAGAGGAGGGAAGACCAGTCCCAAAGTCCAACAGTGATCTTTTATTGAAGAATGAATGTGAGTGTGTGTGCGTGAGCAGATGTGTAGAAAGGAACATGCCGAGCAGGATGAGTCAGGCAACCCTAAGGAGAGAGGATGGACAGGAGAATTAGAACTTGACACACTCTGGTGAACTGGGAGAGGTTAATCTATTCTTACAGTAGTGAGATGCTAGATAATACTCAGATGAGTGAGTGATACTTCACTGGTTCACTGAGTCCTGCTGGCTCGGCTGATGATGATGCGTGTTGGGTGTTTGTGGAGAAGAGCAGAAACAGGCAGGGCACGCTGGTGGAGAAAGGAGCCCACAGCTGAGCCGACTGCCGCTAGGATCAGGAGGAGGTCCACCGCCGGGCTGGTCCACCTATGCACAGGGGAAGGAGAGAGAGGAGAGCAAGTGCAGATAGTGCAGGAATCCAAATAATGCTTACAGCTGAGTTGGGAAGATGAAACTCCCATGCGTCGAAGTGCTGGTTGCAGGAAGGCGAGACTTCCAGGAGTAGGTGTTGACAGGAATGCAAAACTTCCAAAATCAGATGAGGGAGGATTCAGACGTAGAAGTTTCTCCCTGGAGGAGCGTAGACGTCTCTGTGAAGATGGTAGGGCAGCCCTCCTTATAAAGACTACTTAATTGGGAGGAGCAGGTGCGTCCGCAGCTGTGAAGATAATCAGGGAGAAAAAAGGCAGCACAGCGCAGATCACCACAGAAGCCTCCACAAACACTGATCTTTATATGAGCCTTGCCTGACACTGATTTCAACTGACCTGTGCTGAGTATACGTTTGCTTAAGTTAACCTAAGTTGGCAACAGCTACACATACGCTAGCCTAAGTTGGCAAAAGTTTGCCAACACTGAATGCAAAGCTGACAAATGTGCGCTGAAATTCTTAAATGTTCATAAAAGTTGGTGTCCGCTGGATTTAAAAAACATGCTCATGAACATAATTTCACCGACGTTTGGACTAATTTCTCTAATTTTTTAAAACGTCTGTAAAAGTCGGTCCAAACGGTATAGTGTGAACCCCGCTTTAACCTGTTGAACTCTGTTCAACTTCCCTAAAAACGCCTAAAAATAACATGCCCAAAGTAAATCAAAAGCTGTTCTTCAACCCTTTGCAGCATCTTCATGGGGTTAGTCTCATTTAAAAGAAAATACTCTGAATTTTTTGGCAAAACAGTCCTAATCTCGCTAAGTGCTCCTGCCACTGAGTAACAAGAAAGTTTGACTGGGTGTTTTTTTTAGATACAAATGCTTGCAAATAACATACAGCTGTCAGATACTGGCTGGAAAACACAACAGAAATGTAGAACCAAGTGTTTTCAAGCTCAGGTCAAAATTTTGTAAAAATACCACAAAAAATGAATATATTACACAGTTTTTTTCTCAGGTTGTAACAAGGCTGTGTCTGTACTGGAAGACCGGAAATGCAGCTTTTTTTTTTTTTCAGTGCACACTGAGACGCACTAAGATGCAGAGATGTGACCGCCCGCGGAATTCACAGAGTTCAAGGGGTTAACTTAGGCCATCTTAGGTAAATCCTCCATAACTTAGCCCAGCGCTCAAGAACTTTTACAAACTGAGCACAGCTTTCACCAACATGTATTTCCAAATGTCAGCAAATTTTCAGCATGCTGAAAATTTTCAAAGAACACAACTTTCGCCAGCATTTGCCAACAAACACCATCATTAACTTTTGCCAGCAGAGCCAGACGTTTGCTAAAACATCAGTAAAAGTCGGTCCAAATATTGTGGTGTGAATCCACCTTTAAGAGAACTGTTTTGTGAGTACTAGAATGCTATCCAGGTTATCATTTAAAAAGGTTTGTTCTTTTCATTGGCCATGGTGATTTTCAGGTGGCATTGCTCTCCAGATATTTCATATCCTCTCCAAAATATCAGGTAAATTTTTGGGTCTCATCCTCACCCCGAGTGCTACTGCAGCTCATTTTTCTTCTTTTCAGCTTACTTTACTTGTGTGTTTAGTCCAAAAGTCCAAACTTTTCTGAAAGCTGCTTTCACAGACACAAGCAGGACCAAGGTTCAATTTCATCCAGACCAAGGGCCTCATGTACAAAGACTTGTGTAGATTTCTTACTGAAAGATGATGAACGTTTAAATCAAGAAAACACCGTAAGCAAAAAAAAATCCAGATGTATGAAATAGTGCGTACACAGGAATCCAAGCACATTTCCTTTGTACATCCCAATCTGCTTGAAATTGAATGCACATGAGGAAATACTGGACTCCTCCCTTGACATGCCTCCATTTGAATATGCAATTAGATGCAAACAGATATATACAAGCGCTGCACATTTGATTCTCCTGTATCCCTGATCAAAAATAATGGATTTAAGGGATTTTCATGGACTGTGAGCTGGAGGTGCTCCTGAATGAGGTAGAGGCACGTAAAAATGTTTTGTTTGGCACGATGTCTGCATTAGCATTGGATACAGGTAATTCAATAGCCTGCTCACAGCCCTATAAGATTAGTTTACTGTTTTCCTTTATTCAGACAGGAATGAGAAGGAGATGTTTATGAGATGTTTAACCTTGACATGTTTCCACTGACGTGTGCAGTCGTCCTCAGGTCAGCTGATCACTTTAAGCCGGGTGGATCAGCTGGTTGAATTAAGATAAGATAAGATAAGATAAGCCTTTATTAGTCCCACAATGGGGAAATTCCAGGATTGCAACAGCATAGGGATAGCAACACTCAGAGCAACAATCAGAAGGCAAGAAAAAAACAACATCTAGTAAACATATGTCCATATTACTATAAATGTATATATATAGACACACAGTGCAGAGCATTATGGCTGGTGAATGTGCAGCAGAAAGTCTAAGCTCTCTCTCCGCGGATGCAGCGGGCCAGCTGGAAGTGTTTGGGCATGATGGTGACCCCCTTAGCGAAGAAGAGACCCACCAGGTGGGCCTCGCAGGTCTCCTGCAGAGCCATGACGGCGAAGCTCAGGAAACGCAGGACGGTCTTGAAGTCCTGAGCGATCTCCCTCACCAGGCGCTGGACGGGCAGCTTACGGATGAGCAGCTCCGTGGATTTCTGGCAGCGACGGATCTCTCTCAGAGCCACGGGCCTGTGACGGCGAGGCCTCTTCACTCTGCCGGTGGCCAGAGCGCCTCTCCGAGCAGCCCTGGTGGCTAGCTGTCTCCTGGGGGGCTTCTTCCTCCAGTAGATTTTACGGGCGGTCTGCTTGGTTCTTGCCATCGCTCTTTATTATTCTGTCTTATATTTCTTGCACGCCGCCTACACTCCAGCCCGGCACCCGCATCGTTTTCGCTACAGCTCCCGGTATGTCGAGTTTCCCATTAGCACCGGGCGGCGGCCAAGTGCTAGCTAGCACTAGCTCCTCCCCGCTGTAACGTCTCCCGCTGCAAACCGTGGCTCCGTCCGCCGACCCGGGAGACTCCCGGGGCGATCCGTGCGTCCGTGATATATATACAGAGTGAAAGGTGTA
Organism: Pholidichthys leucotaenia; assembly: GCA_020510985.1. Lineage (NCBI taxonomy): Eukaryota > Metazoa > Chordata > Actinopteri > Cichliformes > Pholidichthyidae > Pholidichthys > Pholidichthys leucotaenia. The sequence goes on along the minus strand of CM035848.1, from coordinate 118,370,564 downwards.
GAAAGAAGAAGGAAGATAAAAAGAAAAGGCTGTTGCAACAGGCAGCCGACTCGTGTGGCGCCGCCGGTCCGGCGGAACCGGAACCGAAAAAAAAAAAAAAAAAAGGAAAAGAAGGAAATTAAAGGAAAAGAAGACAATATGAACCTGTTTAGTGGGTAGCAAAGGTCACCTGTCAGTTGAAAGCAGATCATATTAGACTCGACAAGTATATATTTTATATCCCAAATGCAAATCTCATCCTTTATAGTTATATACAACTTACATGGATTACACACACTACTATTGTAAATGAATGAAGTGCGCTGGGGAAAGGGTGAGACTATTGCATTTCAAACTTTATGCATGTGTTTATTGACATTACTACTGTACACACAGAGGCAATTGTGGGCTTGGTAGAATGCTATGAAACTGTAGTTTAATCAGCAAAAAAGAAAGTCACTTACTCCAACCATTGAGTTGTAATGAAGCCTTGAAGACAGGATGATATTTGGGGCACACAGGCACGTTGTGCATGAGGTGGGTTATTATTTGGACAATTACAATTTACTCATCAAGAAGCCACCCATCCGCACAGTGCCAGCTTGTAGTTTGTTCCCAACAATGCTGTTCATTAGAATCATTAGGAAAACCGGCTCTCGCTGTAAATTGAGAGTTGATGTTGGCCTGTTCAGCTGCATTGTATGGGAATATGATGTACCTGGGTGACAGCCGGATAATGCCATCCCACACAACTGGCATAGCTTGGTTCAGGGTTGACTGGGAAATTACTCATTGGTCTGCCAATTCCCTCTGGCATGTCCCTGTTGCCAGGAACCCCAGAGTTGTCAGCACCTGCACTGGAAAGGGCAGGGCACGGCTTATCACCATGTCATGCTCCAAGAGTGGCCGTAGCTCTGAGCACAGTTCCACAAGGACTGCCCGTAGAAACCTAAATTGGCTGACAAGAACAGTCATCATCCTCAGCCAGAAAATCTTCTGTCTCTAAATACCCTTTCTCTTCTCACTGCGCGATTTGTAATATCCTCTAATAATGCTTACGCCATTGTTGTTAGAGGCATTTTCTGCACTTCTTTGCACTTGCTTTTATATCCACTCATCTAATTGCGCACACTTGGATGTTTGTTCATCATGTGTCTCTGGTGTGTACAATAATTTTTTCGTCATTATCAGTCTCCCAACATCACCTCTAAATGTCGCCAATGGACCAGTAGCAGTAGAAACATACGTACGCCAGCCATGAAGTTGCCATGGGGCTGCATATATTTCCACGGTCATTTCATTCTTGATACATCTAAAATTTTACGTGGAAAAGGACCTACGCCATGTTTTTGTGCGCAAGTACCCTTTGTACATGAGGCCCAGGACCACCTGTTTTTGCCAAAACAAATTTCACCTCAGGTTTGGATTGTGGTCTGGGGGAGACTTCACAACAAACAATTGAAAGGGCCGAAGGTCCAGGCTAAGTAGATGTAAAAGCACCCCTAACTAGGACTTTAAAATAAACGTGTACATTGTGACATAAATTATATCATGGAACAAAGAAGCTTGCAAAAATAAAATTTCTTCAGTAAAAATTGAAATATGGTGTCTCTCTCTAATGACTCAACTGCCGCCTTTCCTGCCCTTCCAGAAGATCGTGGTGACCTCCGTTGGTATCCCACAATGAACCAGTGTTTACTGTTATGCTCAGCTTGTGTCATGTCACAGCAAAAATTCACAACTTGTACACTTTGTAATACAAGCTTATGACAGTGCAGCCATATTTTTTTCACTTCGAAGCAAAGGAAAACAGATTTTTCCTTCTCACTGCAGAAGATGAGTTTGCTCTTTGAGGCCATTGTGACAGAGGCAGATGGAGTAGAATGGAAAACTGATTCCCTGCAATCATCCCTCCAGTTGTGTTTTTTTCACCACTTTGGCCTTCCCTCCAATCATCTCTGCACAAAACTCTCCTTTGAACTGTTGAACTTCTTGCAACCCTGTTTGATTTTGTTTATTTCGTTATAAATTGTGTTTATCTTTATGCATATTCTTCCAGTGACTCAAGAGCACAGAATAAAGGAACGCAATCACTGTTTTTCATTGTCAGCGAGCCCCTCACAAACACACATGCTTTAACTTTTATGTTTTCAAAGTAATTTCAGCTAACTATGGAGATCTCCTAAAGCGTTCTCATAATGGTGCCGGACTTAGTTTAGGGTTTTACACTGGCAGAGAGAGGAGCTGCTGGGGGCTCAGAATAACTGTGTGAGCCATCAACAGGAAGAGTCTGCTTCATGACTGCAGGCCAACAACTATAATTGGCTGTCTGCAGGAATTTCTGTTCTGGCAGACTAATTGACCCACAACTCCCTGGTGCTTTATCAACACAGGAAAATGCCACTGTGCCGATAACCAGCCAGCCTTGTAAACCAATCTATAACCAATGGCCAATTTGAAACACGTGTTATTGGCTGTTTTACAGCATGTAACTGCTTTTGTACTCAACTTCATGTGTAAGAAGAAACACTTTTTTGACAGAAATCCATTATAAATGGCAGACTGAACAGAGCAAAACTCATGTTTTATTTGGAGTGTAATATACTTCTAGCAACTTGTCTTCTTAATTGGGGCATTTTGGGAAAGTTCAGCCAGATTCTACTTATTAGAATTTGATTTAGATTGCTGTAGTTTGCGTGAGATATGTTACTTTCTTTTAAGGCAGTGGAACTACGAGGGGGAATGAAAAGTTCATAGGCTGAAAAATTCATAGTGGTCAAATCTGACCAAATGTAGTTTATTTTTCAATATAGTCTCCCCTTCGGTCCACACACTTCTTCCATCAGTGTTGCAGTGCTTGGATCCCTGTGGCTGAAAAATAAACCACATTTGGTCAAATTTGACCACTATGAACTTTTCAGCCTATGAACTTTTCAGCCCCCCTCTTAAATAATACCCACCAGTGTTGGGCAAGTTGCTAAAAACTAGTAACTAATTACAGTTACTAATTACTTCTTTTCAAAAGGAATTGAGTTACTTTACCAATTGCTGCATGATTAAAGTAATTAGTTACTTGGAAAAGAACTTTCACATTACTTTTAAATGCATACTTAAATCATCTTGCACACATACATGACAGGGAGTACTGTATCAATAAATATAGTAACTGCGGGTGTGATATGTCTAATGCCCTCTGAGTATCACATCCGTAGTTAGTATATTCATGATACCGTAATGACCTCGAGTGTAATATTGCTTTTATACAACAGTTCCGCAAGCACAATTTATTAAATGACAGCAATACTGGACAAAATGTTATGATTTGATTGTTTAACCAGTTATTTTGCGCAGCTGAGAAAAAAAATAGTCCATTCTCAATGTAGCCAGTAACTGTTGCTAAACATCTCAGTCAACATGAAGACGTCTATTGTAATTTCACACACATGAAAACAATTTAAATATTGTCAATTGTAAAAATAAGAGTTTATAAAACATATACCTGTTGAGTCAGTACTGCAGAAGACCTGAGATCAAAACATAGCGAATGCCGGTAGCTAGTCAGTGGCTAGTAGTTAGCATGCTAGCGATTTGGCACACTTCGTTCACTTTTCTTTGCATTTTAAGATGAAACAAAGAGTCCATCACCACAAAGGTATTGTGGTTTGTTAATTGAGACAATAAATCCAGTTCTAGCACTGCTTATTTTTTTTTTAAACAGATGTGAAATAGCTTCACGATATTTATACAAGGGCAGCCTGTAAACTGAATAAAACTTTTTTCAAAAGGGTGAGACTCCCGGGTCAGTTAAGAAATCTTTTCGAACAGTGGCTCAATGTGGAAATTAAGGTGTTCATCACAGTAATGCAATTGTCACTGAGAGTGAGTTGACAGTAAATTAGTGTTAGTAATTAAGGTTACATGAACACCTTTAAGTGCAATGATACATATCCAGTGAAATGTTGGAGTGCAGTTATCATGGATTTTAGTAACTCCTGGAATCTCTATTGAACAATTAAATTGCTCAGTCGGAACGAACTGTTGTATAAGATCATTTAATTAATGGATTACATTATCAATGGCAGGCTGTAAACAGGCTGTTTCAGACAACTTCACAGACAGTGTTTTAAGCTGGTGTTGCTGCACATGTGTCAGTGTGTGGGACATAAAGCTGTCCATGTTTGTCTTACCTTTATGATTAAGGATTAATTCGATGTGCAGTGATCAAAAAAATGTTCATTATCTACATTCCAAATGTCTGCTATGACAGAGACATGATCCAGTCCTCCAATGCCTTTTTGAGATCAAAATCCATTTTTGAATAATCTTTAGCCAGGTAGCAAGTAAATACACTTCATCTTAAGTGGATCACAGTCTCAGCTGTCTGATGGAAAGTGACTGCTGATATTGTTGTGAAGCCCCAGCTTACAACAGACTGAATGGACGTGATGATGGATGCACGTTGTGACGTCATTAAAGGTCCAACGGTGGCAGACTGTCTCTTTGGTGCTCCACCTCCATGCCAGGAATAGCCTGTACTGGTTAAGGGTTAACTTGCTAGTTAGCACACTATAACACGTGCTGTTAATAACTGTTGTGTAATACAGTTATTGAAAAGTACAACTCCTGCCTCCGCTGTCCTGTTTCCAGACATAACATTTGGCAATGAGGAGAAAACTTAATCTTCTGGAGGAAAACTAATAATTTTCCTGAAGATAGAAGCATGTCGGGCACCACCACCGCCATTCCTTGCAACCCTAGGCGAGCCACCCATTCCATGACCCTGTTGGCTCGAGTTGTTCTGCAGCTTCATGGAGACAGTGGACTCGGGGAGACTCGGAAAGCTGTGGAAGCAAGCAAGTCTACACTGCTGCCTGGGTGCCGAGGGCCTGCTGATAGTGGACAATTTGGGGCAGGGGGACACATATGAAGACTGTGTTGCGCTGCTGACCGAACATTTCGCTGCTCCACCGAGGTTTGTGTTTTACCAGTGCTGACAGCGACCAGACAAGTTGTTCCTATAGTACGTAGATGGCTTTTGCTGTTTGGCTAGCAACTGCAAGTTTGGGCACGCGGAGGACATGATGATACAGTCACAGTTGAAGTGGTGCGGTGTGGATCCGGCGATATGCTACCTGCTACTGGAGGAGCCGGATGACCAGACAGTGGCAGACATGGTGAAAAAGCTACAGGAGTCGGTGTTGGGTGCGCTGTACCTCCTATCAGAGACGGAAGAGATGGAATTAGCATCCTAGCTGGAGATAACAGCCCAGGTAGCATCGCATCAAACAGAACCCCGTCCCACGTCCCCCACAGTCAGCTCCACTGGTACAGATGGTTGCCCCAGTTGCTGAGCCCATCAACCCCATGTCTTCTCAGGAGGGCCCCGAGATAGACACCACGGGACAGCAGGGCACCACAGTGCACCGACCCAGTGGCAAACTCAGTTTGGATGACGATAGTTTGAGTCTGCTGCACTCAGACGTGGACACAACCACTCCCAGCCTTGAACCACATGCTGAGCTGAACCCAGTAGAACCAGAGCAGTGACAAGAGCCCCAGTCCGCAGCCATATGGGACCCAGAGCTGGTCCTCATGCAGCATGAGCGTTCTCAAGCTGCAGCCTCATTGCAGGACAGCGAGTATGATTCCCCGGATGTGGGTACAGCCGTAAGCATGACACTGCACGAATAACAGAACACGGAGAGAGAACACAGCACAGAGAGAGACAACAGCATGGAGAGAGAACACAGCACAGAGAGATGGCACAAACTGGACTTGCCTCCAAGCCTCACCCAGCATGAACCTCAAGGAGCCACTGTGGAGCCACAGGAGAGGAAGTTTGTGAAGAAAGGGGACCCCAGTGGACGATGACAACCTGGAGCACGTCCTATCGGCGGCGACAGCGACACATCACCACGACTACAACCAGTACCAGGAGAGAGGGGGAAGAAGCCAGAATCATCTCGCATCCTTGCCCAGCATTAGCCTCAGGGAATGGCACACCTCCGCAACAGCAACCAGCATCCGGAACGAGAGAGCAGCTGTGCCGGATGCAGCCAAACTGGTTGCTGTTCGCTACTCGCACTGCTTGATTGGGTTTGGATCCAACGATCCAACCGCTTGGACCCACAGACAGGTGGGTCCAAGACCATCATTGCACAGTTGGGGCCAGCCACCGTCCAGATGGCTGATGGTTTGAGATGGCATGCCAGCTGTCTGCGAAAGAGCAGTTGCCTCGGATCAAGACACAACGCTGGAGCTGACCCAGCTGGTATGGGACCTGGGCTGGGACTTTACTGACAAGTCAGCCATGACTCCAGCAGGATGGCGCTCAGGTCCGCTGCAGCCAGTGCCTCTGGGGGCATGCCAACCGCGGGCTTGACTGTGGCCGCTGAAGTTGAACTGTAACAGCGACTCTGCTTTACAATGTTTCGACTGAGCACAGTTGATTTCAGTGGCAGCATAACTCACTCAACCGTGCAGGGTCTACCGGCAGTCTACCCAGTGGCCCAGGTTCTCTTTGCCTCTATTTGTAAAAAAAAAAAAAAAAAAAAAAAGAGAGAGAGAGAGAGAGCTGCTGTAAATGTAAAACTGCTGTGAGTTTAAAAATGTTTAAGGTGTTTTCTCGGTTTTCCTTGGGGGGGGGGGGTGTTGTCAAGCCCCAGCTTTCAATAGACTGAACGGACGTGACGACAGATGCACGTCGTGATGTCATCACGCCGTGACTATACTAAGGGTCCGATGGCGGGAGACTGTTTCTTTGGTGGTCCGCCTCCATGCCAGTAATAGCCTGTACTGGTTAAGGGTTAGCTTGCTAGTTAGCACACTGTAACATGTGCTGTTAGAGCCATTGTGTAATAAAGTTATCGTCTGGTACAACTCCTGCCTCTGCTGTCCTGTTTCCAGACAGTACAGATATCATGTCTTCAGTCTGTAACAATGTATCTGGCAATCAATCAATTTAATTCTTGCTGGTTCACAAACTGTCCAGATGCATACCTGTGATTGAAATCTAGCCGTGTGTGTTCAGATATAGTAGATCCACTTCACGGAGCTTGTTGGTGTTTTTGAAGATTGCAGTAGGACTCCATCGGCACTTAGCTTGCGACCCACCAATATGCTTTTGTCCTTAACCGCGACAAAGGAAAAATAATCTGTGTATTTCCTGTCATGATGCCGAGTGCGGGTCTATACCGTGCTCGGGTCGTTTGGTTATTTTCCTTTTTCAGTTTATATATTTAGTCTTGACTGTTGCCATAATTGTTTTGTGCTTTTATTTTGACAGTGCCGGGACAGGACTTCTGCCTGTCAAGTCTGCTCACAGCCTGTCACGGCTGTTTGTGTTTGGGTTGATTGCTTTCTCTCCACATCTGTTTGTCTTTGAATTTCTGGGTGACTAAGTTCGCTAGCAAGGTTGATTCTTCGCTGTGACCTCATCCTGCTTGGACTGGAATCCCAAAACCCTGATTTCAGTCTTCCTTCAGCTTAGGATTTATCCTCTTCAGTTTCATTTTGGGTCTCCTCACCGGCTGTCTCGTCAGCACGCTATCCCGGGGTTGTCACAGCTGCTACCCCCTCCTACATGGCGCTTTCTCTCACTGCTGAGAGCCTAGTCGATTCTTTCCCAGCTCCACATGTTACCATGCCTGCAGGAGCAGCTCCTCCTTGTCCTCCAGAGGGGGCCACAACCTCCACAGCCATGGAGAGGGAAAAAAAACTGGGTTTGCTGCAGCAGGAACCACCATATCCCGAGGAAGCAGGCAAGTGCTTTTTCATTCAATATCACAATCTGATGAATTACCTTGTCTGATTCCCGGGGGTGAGGCTCAGGTAGTGCAGTCCACTGAGTCCTCACCATCTGCTGCAGCCACAAAAGTGTAACCTGTTTCCTCTGTGTCTCCTCCTATACCTCCAAGTGTCCACCAGTTCCAGGATCAAGCCGCTGGATGGAGAAGGAGCCTGCGGCTCTGGAGAACCTTGTTCCAGCCCCGCAGCCATGGTATGGACAGAGGAGAAGGGCTGTCTACCATCCAGGGCCTGAGCCAATGAAGAAGCGTCCCCTGGCTTCTCCCGAGCAGAGTTCAGCCCCAACAGGAAGAGGATCTGTCACCATGCCGGGCGAGCCACCTGCAGGGGTAACATCGCCAGGGGGTTCTGGGACTGCAGAAACCATCATGCCTGCTGTTGGGGCCGCCACTGCAGAGTTCTAGTTGGACATCCAGGGGGCCAGGCCTGAGACATCACCATCTGAATCGATGGAGTCCTGGACGGTGGTAGAACTGGAGCTCAGGCAAGTACTCTCCTTTGTTTTCATTGTTTCAGTATTGAAGAGACCTTGCCTGGCTGTTGGTGGGTAGAGCCAGGTGCTGCCATCAGCAGCATCTGAGCTCGCCTTGCCAGGTTCCACTGCCGCCAGTGACCCTGACCCTTTTCCTCTCCCTCTTTCTTTCGAGTCTCCTCTCAGTGTCACCGAGGATCTGCCAGCTACAACAGAGGTCTCCGTGAGTTCCGGTCTGTGGCCTGAGGTCTTCGTGGGTCCAGCTCCTCCGGCCAAGGTTGTTGTGGAGACGCCGTCCCAGCCCGGGATGTCCGTGGGTGCAGTACCTCCTCAGTCTGGGTCTCCATGGGTGCTGCACCCCAGTCTGAAACCCACGTGGGTGCAGCACTCCACTGTGTGCCTGCTGTGGGTGCTTCGCTCCAGCCCAGGGACCATCATGGGTGCAACTACACTTCAGTCCGGGGCCACCAAGGGTGCAGCTATGCCTCAGTCTGGGGCCACCGAGGGTACCGCAATGCTTCAGTCCGGGGCCACCGAGGATGCCACAACACCTCAGTCCGGGGCCACCGAGGGTGCCAGCACGCTTCAGTCCAGAGCCACTGAGGGTGCCACAACGCCTCAGTCAGGGGCCACCGACGGTGCCACAACGCCTCAGTCTGGGGCCACCGACGGTGCCGCGCTGTTGTCCAAGGCTGCTGTGGGATCTTGGTCTACATCGGGTGTCCATTTCTCCACTACCCACTGGCCCAGAGAGGCGGGGAGACCGCCCTAGCCTTCTGGATTGCTGGGGTGGGTTTGGGACTTTGGTAGACCACCCAATGGACTCTTTCTCCCTGGTCGAGGTCTCTGGAGACCTGGTAGGCTGCCCAACCTTTCCCACCTGATGGTTGGGTGGAGCCAGGACTCTGGTAGGCCACCAGAACTGTTCCCCTATTTATCCAGTGTTGTTTAGCTTTCTTAGTAGTCTGTTTTGTCAGTGTGTGTTCATGTGTTTTTTGGGGGGTTGTTTTTGTTTTCACGTCTCTCCATCCAGGCCTGGATCCCCCCACCGCCCTCCCGGGCTTAGTTTTTGAAATTATTTCGGTGGGGGGGGGGGGTCCTTCTTTTCTTTTGATGTTACTGCGGGGTCCACCCCTTAAGGGAGGGGCACTGTCATGATGCTGTACCATGCTCGAGTCATTTGGTTATTTTACTTTTTCGGTTTATATATTTAGTCTTGATTGTTGCCATAATTGTTTTGTGCTTTTATTTTGACAGTGCCGGGACAGGACTTCCGCCTGTCAAGTCTGTTCACAGCCTGTCACAGCTGTTTGTGTTTGGGTTGATTGCTTTCATTCCACACCTGTTTGTCTTTGAATTTCTAGGTGACTATTTAAGTTCGCTAGTGAGGTTGATTCCTCGCTGTGACCTCATCCTGCTTGGACTGGAATCCCAAAACCCTGATTTCAGTCTTCCTTCAGCTTAGGATTTATCCTCTTTAGTTTCATATAAATTTACCTGCTTGGTTTTTTCAGCATTTGTATTTCCCTGTTAACACCCATCGGGGTCTCGTTTGTAGTCTTTTCGTAATCCGCCCCTCATGGCAAGTTTTGTGTTCATTTTCATTCATTAAATGTGCAAACCTACTGCAGGTGAGTGGTGCCTTGTTTCTGCCTCAAAAGGGCCAATTGGGACATTTCCACAAAGTAGCTTCATCTCCTCCTCCACTCAAAGTGATGAAGATTCTCTTCTCTTTGCAACAGGTCATGTCGACTGACGGCTGCATCTCAGCTCCAGTAGGGTCAGTTTGTATATCCATTTATTTGTTCCAAAAATTCATTCAGCGCGGTGGTGGAGTGGTTAGCACTGCGGCAGCACAGTAACTCACCCTTGGCCGGGGGATCCTGGGTTCGATCCCAGCCCCCGACCAACAGTGATCTGTGTGGAGTTTGCATGTTCTTCCCGTGTCTGCGTGGGTTTACTCCGGGATTTTTCCAGTTTCCTCCCACATGCCAAAAGCATGCAAGTTAGGTTAATTGTCATCAAAAACTGGGGATTCTAAATTATCCTTAGGTATGACTGTGAGAGTGAATGGTTGTCTGTCTCTCTCTGTGTCGGCCCTGCGATGGACTGGCGATCTGTCCAGGGTGTACCCTGCCTCTCGCCCAAAGATGCTGGGATAGGCTCCAGCCCCCCCCGCGACCCGAAAAGGATTAAGCGGAAGAAGATGAATGAATGAATGAATGAATAATGGGTATTAAGTAGGTCTGCTGCTTCATAGTGGCATAGACTATTACAAGGCTGAATACAGATTTGGTAAATTAGGGAAATAATTTTTACAATTGTTACTAATATGGGAATTCCTAAATAAAGGTGTAAATTAGCCTTGTCCTTTTAGCAAAGTTAATGATTTTGCGCTCTTCCTCTACACTGGGATACATACTGTATACTGTCATTTTTTGCTTAAAAAATCCTTTTCCTTTAAAAATGAAAACGAGGACATGGAGGCAACTGCCTATACTGATGACATGACAGTCCTATAAAAAAAAAAAAAAACAAACAAAAAAAATCCTTATCTGGGCAGAGATCTCATCCCCCACCCCCCAATGTTTGAAACAAAGTTACGCCCTTGCTTTTATCACACAGCCATACGTGAACTAAATGACAGTGCTGAAGCCCCCCCCCCCCCCAGTTAATTTATGAAGACTGGTATACTGAAAGATGTTCAATATTAAGCCCTTTATTGGGTCATACATATACAGTATATACAGTGGGGTAAAAAAGTATTTAGTCAGCCACCACTTGTGCAAGTTCTCCCACTTAAAAGATGAGAGAGGTCTCCAATTTTCATCATAGGTATACCTCAACTATGAGAGACAAAATGAGAAAAAAAATCCAGAAAATCACATTGTCTGATTTTTAAAGAATTTATTTTCAAATTATGGTGGAAAATAAGTATTTGGTCAATAACAAACGTTCATCTCAATACTTTGTGATGAACAACCCAATACTTTGTAATTGCCAACCCTTTGTTGGCAATTACAGAGGGCAAACGTTTTCTGTAAGTGTTCACAAGGTTTTCACACACTGTTGCTGGTATTTTGGCCCATTCCTCCATGCAGATCTCCTCTAGAGCAGTGATGTTTTGGGGCTGTCGCTGGGCAACACAGACTTTCAACTCCCTCCAAAGATTTTCTATGGGGTTGAGATATGGAGACTGGCTAGGCCACTCCAGGACCTTGAAATGCTTCTTACGAAGCCACTCCTTCGTTGCCCGGGCGGTGTGTTTGGGATCATGTCATGCTGAAAGACCCAGCCACGTTTCATCTTCAATGCCCTTGCTGATGGAAAGAGGTTTTCACTCAAAATCTCATGATACATGGCCCCATTCATTCTTTCTTTTACACGGATCAGTCGTCCTGGTCCCTTTGCAGAAAAACAGCCAAAAAGCATGATGTTTCCACCCCCATGCTTCACAGTAGGTATGGTGTTCTTTCTCCTCCAAACACGACAAGTTGAGTTTTTACCAGAAAGTTCTATTTTGGTTTCATCTGACCATACAACATTCTCCCATTCCTCTTCTGGATCATCCACATGCTCTCTAGCAAACTTCAGACGGGCCTTGACATGTACTGGCTTAAGCAGGGGGACACGTCTGGCGCTGCAGGATTTGAGTCCCTGGCAGCATAGTGTGTTACTGATGGTAGCCTTTGTTACTTTGGTCCCAGCTCTCTGCAGGTCATTCACTAGGTCCACCCGTGTGGTTCTGGGATTTTTGCTCACCGTTCTCGTGATCATTTTGACCCCACGGGGTGAGATCTTGCGTGAAGCCCCAGATCGAGGGAGATTATCATTGGTCTTTTATGTCTTCCATTTTCTAATAATTGCTCCCACAGTTGTTTTCTTCACACCAAGCTGCTTACCTATTGCAGATTCAGTCTTCCCAGCCTGGTGCAGGTCTACAATTTTGTTTCTGGTGTCCTTTGACAGCTCTTTGGTCTTGGCCATAGTGGAGTTTGGAGTCTGATTGCTTGAGGTTGTGGACAGGTGTCTTTTATACTGATAACGAGTTCAAACAGGTGCCATTAATACAGGTAACGAGTGGATGACAGAGGAGCCTTTTAAAGAAGAAGTTACAGGCCTGTGAGAGCCAGAAATCTTGCTTGTTTGTAGGTGACCAAATACTTATTTTCCACCATAATTTGCAAATAAATTCTTTAAAAATCAGACAATGTGATTTTATGGATTTTTTTTTTCTCATTTTGTCTCTCATAGTTGAGGTATACCTGTGATGAAAATTGGAGACCTCTCATCTTTTAAGTGGGAGAACTTGCACAATTGGTGGCTGACTAAATATTTTTTTGCCCCACTGTATATCTTCCGGCGCCACACGAGTCGGCTGCCTTTTGCAACAGCGGCTCAATTCTGAGTTTTTTTTTTCTTCCTCTCACTTTCTGATCCGGTGACAACTTTCTGATCCGGCGACACCTTACACTCCATATATATCATGGACACACAGATCGCCCCAAATGTCTCCCGAGCCGGTGGACGGAGCCACTGTTTATAGCAGGAGACGATACAGTAGGGAAGAGCTGCTAGCACTCAACCGCCACTCGGTGCTAACGGAAAAACTCGACATACCGGGAGAACTGAGGCAAAAACGACGTGGGTGTCGTTCTGGAGTAAGACGGCGGGCAAGAAATATGAGGTACAGACCCACCCTCCCATCCGTTGTTATGGGGAATGTACGATCGATACTGGGAAAGGTAGATGAGCTAGCGGCTATCTCCCGCTACGATAGCATATACCGGGAGTGTAGCCTGTTCCTATTTACAGAGACTTGGCTAACAGGACTAGCAGCAGATGCTAACATTGAACTGGAGGGTTTCCACGCGATACGGGCAGACCGTACACCAGAGAGTGGCAAAGCAAGGGGTGGTGGAGTGATAATGTATGTTAACAACAACTGGTGCAGACCGGGACATATCACTGTTAAACAACAACACTGCAGCAAAGACATCGAGTTGCTAGCTGTTAGCATGCAGTCTACATATCTCCCGAGGGAATACTCACACGTGATCTGCATTGTTATTTATGCAAATCCGACGGTGAACGCTGGGACAGTGCGTGACGTCATCCACTCAGTAACTGGCAGGCTGCAGACAGAACACCCAGATGCTCTTCTCCTCATCTCAGGCGATTTCAACCATGTTTCACTGTCTCCCATTCTACCCACGTTTACCCAGTATGTCACATGCCACACTAGAGACAATAAAACACTGGACTTATTCTACGCAAACACTAAGGAGGCATACACCTCATCACAACTCCCCCACTCGGGAGTTGCCATGGTGGTGGCATCAGCCATCACTTTTGGAGTGGTCTGCTGGGGCAGTGGCATTACAGCAGCCGATAGGAAGAGACTGAACAAACTGATCAAGAAAGCTAGCTCTGTCCTGGGGCAGCGCCTTGACCCAGTGGAGGAGATGGGAGAGAGAAGGATGGTGGCTAAACTGTCATCTCTGCTGGAGTCCGAGTTCCACCCTATGCAGGACATACTGAATGCACTGAGGGGCTCATTTAGCAGCAGACTACATCATCCTAGGTGCACAACCGAGAGGTTTCGCAGGTCCTTCCTACCTACGGCTGTCAGACTGTACAACCTAAGCAGGGCTGCTCGCAGAGATAGCAAAAAGATGTGACAACCTAATAGTATTGAATGCAAAAGACGCAATAGACTCATATATTTATTCCATCTAGCTACAATGCTCCGCACTGTGTTTATATATTTATATATTTATTCCATCTAGCTACAATGCTCCGCACTGTGTGTCTATATATATATATATATATATATATATATATATATATATATATTTATATGTACATATGTATACTCGCTGTTCTTGTTTTTCTCTTGCCTTCTGATTGTTGCTCTGAGTGTTGCTATCCCTGTGCTGTTGTAATCCTCGAATTTCCCCATTGTGGGACTAATAAAGGCTTATCTTATCTTATGTATGTATATATACAGTATATATCCATCCATCCATCTTTTTTTTCCGTTTAATCCTTCTCAGGTCGATATATATATATATATATATATATACACTCACCGGCCACTTTATTAGGTACACCATGCTAGTAACGGGTTGGACCCCCTTTTGCCTTCAGAACTGCCTCAATTCTTCGTGGCATAGATTCAACAAGGTGCTGGAAGCATTCCTCAGAGAGTTTGGTCCATATTGACATGATGGCATCACACAGTTGGCGCAGATTTGTCGGCTGCACATCCATGATGCGAATCTCCCGTTCCACCACATCCCAAAGATGCTCTATTGGATTGAGATCTGGTGACTGTGGAGGCCATTTGAGTACAGTGAACTCATTGTCATGTTCAAGAAACCAGTCTGAGATGATTCCAGCTTTATGACATGGCGCATTATCCTGCTGAAAGTAGCCATCAGAAGTTGGGTACATTGTGGTCATAAAGGGATGGACATGGTTAGCAACAATACTCAGGTAGGCTGTAGCGTTGCAACGATGCTCAATTGGTACCAAGGGGCCCAAAGAGTGCCAAGAAAATATTCCCCACACCATTACACCACCACCACCAGCCTGAACCATTGATACAAGGCAGGATGGATCCATGCTTTCATGTTGTTGACGCCAAATTCTGACCCTACCATCCGAATGTCGCAGCAGAAATCGAGACTCATCAGACCAGGCAACGTTTTTCCAATCTTCTATTGTCCAATTTCGATGAGCTTGTGCAAATTGTAGCCTCAGTTTCCTGTTCTTAGCTGAAAGGAGTGGCACCCGGCGTGGTCTTCTGCTGCTGTAGCCCATCTGCCTCAAAGTTCGACGTACTGTGCGTTCAGAGATGCTCTTCTGCCTACCTTGGTTGTAACGGGTGGTTATTTGAGTCACTGTTGCCTTTCTATCAGCTCGAACCAGTCTGGCCATTCTCCTCTGACCTCTGGCATCAACAAGGCATTTCCGCCCACAGAACTGCCGCTCACTGGATATTTTTTCTTTTTCGGACCATTCTCTGTAAACCCTAGAGATGGTTGTGCGTGAAAATCCCAGTAGATCAGCAGTTTCTGAAATACTCAGACCAGCCCTTCTGGCACCAACAACCATGCCACGTTCAAAGTCACTCAAATCACCTTTCTTCCCCATACTGATGCTCGGTTTGAACTGCAGGAGATTGTCTTGACCATGTCTACATGCCTAAATGCACTGAGTTGCCGCCATATGATTGGCTGATTAGAAATTAAGTGTTAACGAGCAGTTGGACAGGTGTACCTAATAAAGTGGCCGGTGAGATTAAAAAGTGTTCCTTTAATCTGAGTAAACTGGACTAGCCTGCCACAATTTTGATATCCAGCTTATTTTTTCCCATTAAAATCTGATGTGTTTTCAAAGTGTTCCCTTTATTTTTTTTAGTCCCACAACGGGGAAATTCCAGGATTGAACAGCACAGGGATAGCAACACTCAGAGCAATAATTTAGAAGATAAGAAAATAAGAGCACTGAATATACTACATAAGATAAGATAAGATAAGATAAGCCTTTATTAGTCCCACAATGGGGAAATTCCAGGATTGCAACAGCACAGGGATAGCAACACTCAGAAGGCAAGAAAAGAACAAGAACAGCTAGAATACATATGTACATATTACTATAAATATATATATACAGTGGTACCTCTACTTACGAACGTCTCTACATACGGAATTTTCAGGTTACGACACGCCTCAACGGGAAAATATTGCCTCTTGTTACGAACGAAATTTCAGGATACGAAAGGCAAAAAAGTACGCGCTCCTCGCAGCTCCCGTAGTTTACCGAACGTAAACATACCTGTAGCTGCTCTGCCATTGGCTATCGCCTAGCATCTTCCTGGTATCCCATTGGCCACGAAGTTTTTTTTTTTTTCCAAAACTTTATTAAGAACAAGGTGAAAGTTTTACGTGTGTGTACAGTACAGAATTAACATTTATTCGCTATGGGCCCCAAGAAAGTGACGGAGATAAGTGGAAAAGGAGAAAAGAAGAGAGTTTTTTTGTCCATACAAACAAAGAAGGAGATAATCGAAAGGTATGAAAAGGGGATGCGTTTGGTTGATCTCGCCAAAGAATATGGCCGTAATACATCAACGATCAGCACGGTATTAAAACAAAAGGAAGCACTTACAAGCCGACAAAAGCAAACGTCCTTGGATCAGAACATGAACCAAAGAAGGCAAAAGGTGACGACGTCGACGACGATAGCAGTTAAAGGGTAAATGAACATAATTTTTATTATTCTCTTTTATTATTCTTTCTCTCATTTTAAACTCTCATTTTATGTTTATTGTGCAGTAATCTAATTGTAACATGTATTTGTTACATGTTTTGATGCGTTTTTACGATTTATAAAAAATTTATGCCCGAATTTTGGGGGGCTTGGAACGGATTACGGCATTTACATGTAAAACGCGCCTCTACTTACGGAATTTTCACGTTACGAGAATTCTTCCGGAACGAATTAATTTCGTAAGTAGAGGTACCACTGTATATATAGACACACAGTGCGGAGCATTGTGTTTGGTGAATGTGCAGCAGAAAGTCTAAGCTCTCTCTCCCTCCACGGGTGCGGTGGGCCAGCTGGATGTCTTTGGGCATGATGGTGACCCTCTTGGCGTGGATGGCGCACAGGTTGGTGTCCACGAAGAGACCCACCAGGTAGGCCTCGCTGGCCTCCTGCAGAGCCATGACGGCGGAGCTCTGGAAGCGCAGGTCGGTCTTGAAGTCCTGAGCGATCTCCCTCACCAGGCGCTGGAAGGGCAGCCTACGGATGAGCAGTTCCGTGGATTTCTGGTAGCGGCGGATCTCTCTCAGAGCCATGGTACCTGGCCTGTAACGGTGAGGCTTCTTCACTCCGCCGGTGGCCGGAGCGCTTTTTTCAAGCATGTGCCGGTACGGCGGCGCCACACGAGTTGGCTGCCTTTTATACATATATATTTATTATTATATTATTTATTATATATGTATATATATTTATATGTACACATAAATATATATACACAGTGCGGAGCATTATCGCTAGATGCAATAAACAGCATAACAGTCTATTTAGTTACCTCACATAGTTTGAATATGTACCCATACATATTGTCACCCTCCGTAGCGATTTATATTGTCCTAGTTGTATACTGGAGGGGACCATTTTGTGTAAGTCTGTTGCATCTTTTGCATTCAATACTATTAGGTCGTCACGTTTTTTTGCTATCTCTGCGAGCAGCCTTTTTTTTTTTTCTTTTTTGTTACTTATTTGTACCCGTAGGTAGATTTGGTTTGCAGTCTGGTGACAAGCCACCGGCTGCCGGTCGCTGCGTGCGCGAGCGCCCTAAACCTACATGTTTTTGGTATGCGGGAGGAAACCGGAGAAATCCCGGAGTAAACCCACGCAACACGGGGAGAACATGCAAACTCCACACAGCTCACAGTTGGTCGGGGGCTGGGATCGAACCCACGATCTCATGATCCCCGCGATCCCCCGGCCGAGGGTAAACTGTAGGATGTCACCATCTCAATGTCTATTCCCTGGATGTTTACTGGTGTTGTGAGGGGTTGTCCTTGCCTGCGGCAGTCCACCACCAGCTCCTTAGTTTTTCTCGCGTTGATCTGGAGGCAGTTCCGATGGCACCAGTCCACAAAGTCCTGGATAAGTCCTCTGTACTCAGCTTCATCTCCGTTGGAGATGAGGCCGACAATCGCAGAGTTGTCAGAGAACTTCTGTAGATGGCAGTGTGTTGTGTTGTGTGAGAAGTCCGCAGTATAAAGGGTGAACAGGAAGGGAGCCAAAACTGTTCCCTGGGGGGCCCCCGTGCTGCCGATGATCGTGTCGGACACACAATCCCGGGTTCTCACAAACTGTGGCCGGTTTGTGAGGTAGTCCAGGATCCACGATGACAGGTGCTGGTCCACCCCTGCGCACAGCAGCTTGTCTCTCAGGATCATCGGTTGGATGGTGTTGAAAGCACTGGAGAAGTCAAAGAACATGATCCTCACCGCGTTCCCAGGCTTCCCCAGGTGGAACAGGGAACGGTGAAGGAGGAAGATCACTGCATCCTCCATCCCAATGCCATGCTGGTAGGCGAACTGGAGTGGATCCATCGCTGGGCCCACCAGTGGGCGGAGGTGAGGAAGGAGCAGTCTCTCCAGGGTCTTCATCATGTGAGAC
Organism: Pholidichthys leucotaenia; assembly: GCA_020510985.1. Lineage (NCBI taxonomy): Eukaryota > Metazoa > Chordata > Actinopteri > Cichliformes > Pholidichthyidae > Pholidichthys > Pholidichthys leucotaenia. The sequence goes on along the minus strand of CM035848.1, from coordinate 118,352,101 downwards.
GTCAGGGCCACTGGTCTGTAGCTGTTCAGGTCTCTGGGGTGGGAAGTCTTTGGTACGGGTACCACACAAGATGTTTTCCCACAACTGTGGTACCCTCCACAGCTTCAGCCTCAGGTTGAAGATGTGCTCCACAATCCCACACAGCTGGTCTGCACAGGACATGAGGAGCTTTGTGCTGATGCAGTCCGGACCCGAGGCCTTCCTCTCCTTGATCTTCCTCAGCTACGCCCTCACCTGGGTCTTAGTGAGGTTCAGGTTGGGGGGCTATGTGTTGGCAGTGGGGGGGTGTTGGTGGAGGGGGGGGTGGACAGCAGGTCTCGATGACTGTAGAGGCAGCAGTGGTTGTTGTGCAGGTGGAGGGGAAGGTGGATGGTCAAACCTATTAAAAAACAGGTTCAGATTGTTCACCCACTTCCTGCCTCCCATGGCATGGGAGGAGGTATTCCGGAGCCCAGAGATGGTTTTGAGGTTTCTCTAGACCCCGCCGATGTCACTCTGTTGCAGCTTGTCCTCCATCTTCTTCCTGAAGCTGTCCTTGCCTTCTCTGATCTTCCTCCTAAGCTACCTCTGTACGGACTTCAGCATCTCCCTGTTCCCAGACCTGAAGATCCTCTTCTTCTCTCTCAGTCGTGATTTTATCTCAGGGTTGATCCAGGGTTTGTTGTTTGAGCAACACCGTATGATCTTGGTGGGTACGGTGTTGTCCACACAGAAATTGATTAGATTAGATTAGATTAGATTCAACTTTATTGTCATTACACATGTATGAATACACGGTAACGAAACACAGTTTAGCATCCAATCAGAAGTGCAAAGGACAGCAGTGCAGTATATACAGTAAATGACAGTATGTGCAATTTAAGCAAATATATGCAAATATATGCAGCAGTGCAGAAAGTTAAGAGTACTGTTATGAGCAAATAATGTACAATAAGTTAGATGGGCAGTTATGTACAGGTGAGGATGGTAAGAGATGATGGTAAGAGAGTCAGCGGGGAACTAAGTTCAATAACGTGACAGCTGTTGGAAAGAAACTGTTCCTAAACCTGCTGGTTCTAGTCCGAAGGCTTATGAAACACCTTCTGGAGGGGAGAAGCTGGAACAGTCCATGAGCAGGATGGTTGGAGTCCCTAAGAATGCTGCATGCCTGGCGCAGACATCTTTTCCTGTAGACGTCCTCTATAACTGGAAGTGGAGTCCCTGTGATGCGTTGGGCGGTTTTCACCACCCGCTACAGCGCCTTACGGTCAGCAACAGAGCAGCTCCTATACCAGACTGTGACACAGTTGGTCAGGGTGCTCTCTATCACGCAGTGGTAGAAGTTGCCCAGGATTTCAGTTGACAGATGGTTCTTCTTCAGTGTCCTCAAGAAGAAGAGGCGCTGATGGGCCTTCTTGATCAGGCTGGTGGTGTTAACTGACCAGGACAGGTCCTCCGAGATGTGGGTCCCCAGGAATTTGAAGCTGGGGACACGTTCAACAGCTATGCCATTGATATGGATGGGGTCATGTGTCTCTCCCCTCTCCTTCCTGTTGTCCACTATGAGCTCCTTGGTTTTGCTGGTGTTAAGGAGCAGGTTATTGTCAGCGCACCAAGTAGCCAAGTGCTCAACCTCTGCCCTGTAATCTGACTCATCGTTGTCCCTGATGAGTCCAATCACCGTGGTGTCATCTGCGAACTTTATGATGGAAATGGATCCATACATAGGCCTGCAGTCATGGGTGAAGAGGGAGTAGAGGAATGGGCTGAGCACACAGCCCTGTGGTACACCAGTGTTGAGTGTGATGACGGAAGAACGGTTGGGGCCTGACCTAACGTGCTGGGGTCTGTTGGTCAGAAAATCCATGATCCAGTTGCAGGTGGAGGTACTGATTCCCAGGTCCCCAAGTTTAGTGATCAACTTGGAGGGGATAACTGTGTTGAATGCTGAGCTGAAGTCAACAAACAGCATTCTTGCGTAGGTGTTCTTGTCATCCAGGTGTGAGAGTACATAGTGCAGCGCTGTAGAAACCGCATCCTCTGTACTCCTGTTGCTCCAGTAGGCAAACTGATGAGGGTCCAGTGTAGGGGGCAGGCATTTTTTGAGCTGTGCCAAGACCAGTCGCTCAAAGCACTTCATGACTATGGGTGTCAGTGCCACAGGGCGATAGTCATTTAGGCACGATGGTGTTGAATGTTTCGGCACTGGTACTATAGAAGTGGTCTTGAAGCACGCTGGTACCACGGCCTGGGCCAGGGACAGGTTGAAGATGTCTGTGAAGACCCCTGCCAGCTGCTCAGTGCATGCCCTCAGCACACGCCCAGGAATGCCGTCAGGACCAGCAGCCTTACGTACGTTGACATGACTCAGTGCGTTACGGACGTCGGTGTGGGTGAGTGTGAGGTGGTGGAGGTCGTCAGAGGGTGGGAAATTGATGTTCTTTTCTTTATTGTCCTTGTCAAAACGAGCATAGAAGTCATTTAGCTCATTGAGAAAGGGCACAGTCATGGCTATAGGTATGGAGTTGCTGGGCTTATAATCAGAGATAGCTTGAATGCCCTGCCACATGCGTCGGGGGTCAGAGTCCCCAAAATGTTCCTCCACCTTCAGCTTGTAGCTGTGCTTGGCCTTCTTGATGCCCCTCTTCAGATCTGCCCTGGATGAACTGTAGGCCTGTGCGTCACCAGATCTAAAGGCATTGTTACGTGCCTTTAGCAAAAGCCGCACTTCTCTGTTCATCCACGGCTTCTGATTTGGGTACGTGGTGATCTGTCTTTCCGTGGTGACACTGTCAATAGTGGTGTTGATATGGTCCAGGACTGAGTGGGTGTAAGAGTCGATGTTTATGTGGGAGCCACAGGTAGCCTGAGAGGTGAACATACTCCAGTCTGTGTTCCTAAACTTTTCCTGGAGTACAGAGTCAACCCCCTCTGGCCACACTTTGATGGTCCTCACTGATGGCTTCACCCGGTTGATGAGCGGTACATACTTGGGGGTAAGGAACAAGGATAAGTGATCGGACTGACCTAGGTGGGGGAGGGGAGTTGCTGTGTAGGCTTCCACAATATTGGTGTAAACATGGTCCGATGTTTTGTCCCCTCTTGTGTGACAAGAGACATGCTGGTAGAATTTAGGAAGCACTGTCTTGAGGTTAGAGTGGTTAAAATCACCCGCCACAATAAATGCTGCCTCTGGGTGTGCAGTTTATTGTTTGCTAATAGCTGCATGCAGTTCTTTCATAGCAAGCTTAGCATTAGCATCCGGAGAAATGTAAGCGGCTGTTATGATGGTACAAGTGAACTCACGTGGCAGATAGAAAGAGTCTACATTTAACCATGAGAAACTCCAGGTTAGCTGAGCAGTGTCTCTCAACAGTGACAGAGTTCGTGCACCAAGCCTTGTTAATATAAATGCACACTCCCCCACCTCTGGTCTTACCGGAGTCATCTGCTGCTCTGTCTGCCCGGAGCGTGTGTAGGCCGGCTAGCTCAATAGCATTGTTGGGTATTCCACTGTGTAGCCATGTTTCCGTGAAAATCATGATATTGCAGTTCATAAGTCTCTTATTGTTGGTGATCCGAAGCCGTAGCTCATTCATTTTGTTCGCCAGTGACCGTACATTAGTGAGGAAAATACTGGGTAGAGAAAGCCGGTACGGTGTTAGCTTTAGCTTAGCTCTTAGCCCACCGCGCTTCCCCCACCGTTGTTTATGGTCTCTACGCCGCCTGCGAGCACTTCTGGTCGGCCGGGAAGCTTGCCGAGCGTCGGGTGTTCTCCGGAGCTCAGGGATGAGACGTAGGTTGCTGATAAAAAGATCATTATCGTTATTTTGTAATCCAATGTCCAAAAGCTCATTTCGGGTGTAAGATGTGAAAGCGAAGCTGTTCTGAACGAACAGATCCGAAATGAGCAGAAATAACACTGCTAATCCACAAAATCTGAAGAGACGCTGAGCCTCGCATTGTGCACGCGCCGCCATCTTGTGTAATTTTTGATGTAGTCCGTGATGGTGTGAGTGAGGCCATCGATGTCCTCACCATGTGGATCGCAGAGCTGCTCCCAGGCAGTGATTTCAAGACAGTCCTTTAGAGCGTCCATTGCCTTCTCAGACCATATCTTCACTGTGTGCATAACCGGAGGTTGTCTGTGTACTAGGGTTTTGTACACCGGCAGGAAATGAACCAAGTTGTGATCCGATCTCCCGAGTGGGGGGAGTAGCGTTGAGGTGTACGCCTCCTTAGTGTTTGCATAGAATAAGTCCAGTGTTTTATTGTCTATGGTGTGGCATGTGACATACTGGGTGAACGTGGGCAGAATGGGGGACAGTGAAAAATGGTTAAACCCCTTGCACTCTGGTCAATTTCCCTAAAAACGCCTAAAAATAACGTACCCAAAGTAAATCAAAAGCTGTTCTTCAACCCTTTGCAGCATCTTCATGGGGTTGGTCTCATTTAAAAGAAAACACTTTGAATTTTTTGGCAAAACAGTCATAATCTCTCTAAATGCTCCTGCCACTGAGTAACAGTCATCTAAACATACTGAACTTGAAGAAAATAAATTTGGCCTGGGTGTTTTTTTGGATACAAATGCTTGCAAATAACACACAGCTGTCAGATCCGGGCTGGAAAATGCAACAGAAATGTAGAACCAAGTGTTACCCAGCTGAGGTCAAAATTTTGTAACAATACCACAAAAAGTGAATATATTACACAGCTTTGTTCTCAGGTTGTTCCCAGGCGTTTTTGAACTGTGCCAAATTGTGCCAAATGGCACAGTTTGGAAAAACGTCTGTAACTTTTGAATGATTCGATATAGAAGCTTCATCTTGGGCTCTAATGAAAGGTGAAAGGCTGTGTGTGTGTGTGGGGGGGGGGTTGTTTATTCATTTATGAATGAACAAACAAGCCCCCACACACAAAGAAGCATGCCACGTAAAAAATGTGTGGCTTTTTTTTTTTTACAAGAAAAAATAAACCTACAGTGCACTAAAAATTATACTAGAATATCTGTAATGTAGAAGATAACAACTCCCCTTCCCCGCTACAGAGGACGGACATCGCCCATCGCTACATGACGGACCGCGGGGACGGTGCGCCGCGGTCTACTACGCACAGTTGTACTAAAATATCTGTAATAATATCTGCAATCCGCTACAGAAGAGTAGCGGGGGGGGGGGGGCTTCACGGTCCGGACGTGGCTCACGGACCGTGTCCAGTCCCTGCGCCGCGGTCTTCATGTTGCGATGACGCACAGTTGTAATTTACCGATCGGTCAAAAGTCATTTTGATTACAATTTTTAGGGATAAAGAATAATTTAGCTTATAACACTTACCTGTCCACAACAGCAGTGTCGCTGGTGAACTTCTCTTCCTCATTGTCAGACGAACATGGCGCTGGTCCGCTTGTTACGGACTCGTGGTTCTGGTCACGTGATCCGGTCAAACCATGATTCCATTATTGTGGTTTTGCGCTTCCATGATTGCGGTTTTGGCGAACGATTTTTCAAAACAAATAAGAACAGTAGCAAGAAAAAAAGACTGGCGAACGCGTGTGTGTCACCCAGCGGCTTACACAAAACAGATTTTACGCACGGGACATACGTTTTCAATAGTCGAAGTTCTCTGCTTCAATTGGCTCGCTGCATTCGCAGCTGTTGGTAGGCGGGTCCTTCTTGCTAGGTTTTCAGTCATTGGTTCTTCAAGGTTTCAGAAACCCAATTCAAGGCTCTTATTAGTCGAATGAGAGGTCAATCAAATCTAAACCAATCAAAGCACTCCTTTGGCTTTCTGTTTGCAGCTGTGTCTGCAGCTTTTTTTTTTTCAGTGCGCCCTAGGACGCAGAGACGTGACCGCCCGCGGTATCCCTGAGTGCAAGAGGTTAAAATCACCCGAGATGAGGAGGAGAGCATCTGGGTGTTCTGTCAGAAGCCTGCCAGTTACTGAGTGGATGATGTCACGCGCTGCCCCAGCGTTCGCCGTTGGATTTGCATAAATAACAATGCAGATCATGTGTGAGTATTTCCTCGGGAGGTAAATAGGCCGCATGTTAACAGCTAGCAACTCCATGTCTTTGCTGCAGTGTTGCTCTTTAACTGTGATGTGTCCCGGTTTAGACCAGCTGTTATTGACATACATTATCTTTCCTCCGCCCCTTGCCTTCCCACTGTCTGGTGTCCGGTCTGCCCGTATTGCGTGGAAACCCTCCAGTTCGATGTTAGCATCTGTTGCTAGTTCTGCTAGCCACATCTCAGTAAACACCATCATGCTAATCTATCTGAAGACGCTCTCATAGCGGGACATGGCCGCCAGTTCATCTGTCTTATTGAGTAGCGATCGAACGTTCCCCATAATAACGGATGGGAGGACGGGTCTGTACCTTATATTCCTCGCCAGTCGTCTTACTCCAGCTCGACATCCACGCTGTTTCCGTCTTATTTCTCCCGGTATGTCGAGTTTTTGCATTAGCACCGTGGGCCGGTTAAGTGCTAACAGCTGGTCCCTGTTGTACTGTCTCCTGCTATAAACAATGGCTCTGTCCGCCGGCTCAGGAGACATTTGGGGCGACCTGTGTGTCTGTGATGGATAAGGTGTCGCCAGAGCGAGAGAAGCCAGATAGTAAATAAGAAATAGGAAGAAAAAAACTCAGTGGTGTGAAAAAGTGTTTGCCCCCTTCCTGATTTCCCTTTTTTTTTTTGCATGTTTATCACACTTAAATGTTTGAGATCATCAAACAAATTTAAATATTAGACAAAGATAATGCAAGTAAATAAAAAATGTAGTTTTTAAATGAAGGTGTTTATTATTAAGGGTAAAAAAAAGTTTAAGCCTACATGGCCGTGTGTGAAAACATGACCCCGGGGGCGGCAGTGGCTCAGGAGGTAGAGCAGGTCATCCAATAGCCGCATGGTTGGCGGTTCGAATCCCACTCTCCCTGGGTATCCTGCCGTTGTGTCCCTGGGCAAGACACTTCACCCCCAATTGCCCCTGGTGGGTCTGGAAGCGCCATGTTAGGTAGCATGGCGCCATCAGTGTGTGAATGGGTGGATAGCAGGATCTGTAAAGCGCTTTGGTCATCAAGAGATGAGAATAAAAGTGCTATATAAGTGAATGCCATTACCATTGCCATCACCCCCCCCCCCCAACATAAATTAACTGTGGTTTATCACATCTTTGGAAAGCTGAGTTCAGTTTCTCTAGCCACACCCAGGCCTGATTACTGCCACACCTGTTCTCAATCAAGAAATCACTTAAATAGGACCTGCCTGACAAAGTGACATAGACCAAAAGAGCCTCAAAAGCTTGACATCATGCTGCAATCCAAAGAAATTCAGGAACAAATAAGAAACAAAGTAATTGAGATCTATCAGTCTGGAAAAGGTTATACAGTGATCCCTCGCTATTTCGCGCTTCACCTTTCGCGCCCTCAGTGCATCGTGGATTTTTCAAAAATAGTCATCAAAAATTCAAAATTGAGAAATAATGGGCGGGCGCTAGCAGAAGGCAGGGAGACTACATTAGACCATCAGGTATCAACACGGAGAGCCGCACAACTCAAAAAATCCACCTCTCTGTTCGCTGTTCTCGTGTTGGCTCGGCTCGGAAATCTCGCAAGCTGATTGGCCGACACGTTTCACCCCGCAAGCTGATTGGCCGAGACGTTTCACCCACCTCCTCTCCCTGCCGAGCGCCCATGAAAGGAAGGAAGACCACATTCATTGCTCTTTATCGCTCGTGTTACGTAGTCTCGCAGCGTGGAACTTTTTGCTGTTCTCTTGTGCCATTTTGTGCGAAATAGTCTTCCCGTCGAGCCACTACGCCGCCTCCTGCAGCTTCTCCAGCTCTATCGGAAGCTGCCCTCGACAATCCTGCGCTTCTAGCACCTGACGATGAGGCGTCACCTGAGGAGCAGTAAAGCTCTCATTAACCTGTGAAGTAAATCATCTTCATCTTGAGTTACGTATCTTGTTATAAGAATAAAAGAGTTCTAAAAACATATTTATGTACACTTTATTTACATCTACGTATGTATGTACATGTACACACACACACACGTATCATATGAGAGAGAGAGAGTGAGAGAATGAAAGTACGTATTATTTATGGATGACGTCATTAGGGGTGACGCTACTTCGCGGTTTTTCACTTTTTGCGGTCGGTTCTGGAACTCATTAACCGCGATAAGTGAGGGATCACTGTAAAGCCATTTCTAAAGCTTTGGGACTTCAGCAAACCACAGTGAGAGCCATTATCCCCAAATGGCGAAAACATGGAAAAGTGGTGAACCTTCCCAGGAGTGGCCGGCTAACCAAAATTACCCCAAGAGCGCAGCAACGACTTATCCAAGAGGTCACAAAAGACCCCACAACAACATCCAAAGAACTGCAGACCTCATTTGCCTCAGTTAAGATCAGTGTTCATGACTACACCATAAGAAAGAGACTGGGCAAAAATGGCCTGCATGGCAGAGTTCCAAGACGAAAACCACTGCTGAGCAAAAAGAACATAAAGGCTGATCTCAGTTTTGACAGAAGACATCTTGATGATCCAAGACTTTTGGGAAAATACTCTATGGACTGACGAGACAAAAGCTGAACTTTTTGGAAGGTGTGTCTCCCATTACATCCAGCGTAAAGGTAACACAGCATTTCAGAAAAGGAACATCTTACCAACGGTAAAATATGGTGGTGGTAATGTGATGGTCTGGGACTGTTTTGCTGCTTCAGGACCTGGTAGAATTGCTGTGGTAAATTGAAGCATGAATTCTGCTGTCTACCAAAAAATCCTGAAGAAGAATGTCCAGCCATCTGTTCGTGACCTCAAGCTGAAGCACGCTTTCATTCTGCAGTATGACAATGATACAAAAACACACCAGCAAGTCCACCTCTGAATGGCTTAAGAAAAACAAAATGAAAACTTTGGAGTGGCCTAGTCAAAGTCCTGACCTGAATCCGACTGAGATACTGTGGCATGACCTTAAAAGATGGCGCCCACAGCGGTCGACATGGTGCTTCGCTGCGCTCTTTGTTTGTTTTTGTTTGTCAATTGTGTGTCTGCTTGCACTTATACCCGTGAAGAACTTTTAAATATCAGGACTTTGACCCCCACGGACCTCCTCCCAGTTTTTCTAGCCCCTGCCGCCGATCTGGTTTATTGTTTGGCTCGGAAAGTGAGACGGCGGAAGAGAGGAAGACGAGCGGGCGCTCTCGTACGACTTCGCAGGAGAGGCTCGCGAACGGCGCTGCCTGGCATATTTCTGTCCAATACCAACTCTCTCTCTAACAAGGTGGATGAACTGTGACTGCTGATGCGTTTTAAGGACCTCGCCTCCTCAGCTGTCCTCTGCTTTACTGAGACCTGGCTCCGGGAAAATATACCGGACAGCGCGCTGCGCCTCGACGGCTTTCAGCTCTTCCGTGCTGATCGTGACACAGAGCTTTCCGGCAAGACCACAGGAGGCGGTGTCTGCTTCTACATCAACTGTAGCTGGTGCTCTGATGTAACGGTAATTTCCAAACACTGTTCTCCTGCCCTGGAATTTCTTGTTATCAACTGCAAGCCTTTTTATTCCCCGCGGGAGTTTGCTTCTTTTATACTGATCGCTGTGTACGCCCCTCCCGACGCGGACACGCGCGAAGCTCAGCGCGTGCTCGCGGATCACATTCAACACACAGAGCGGAGTTTTCCAGACTCGCTGATTATTGTGGCTGGCGACTTTAATCAGTGCAATCTGAGCCACGATCTCCCCCGCTACAAACAGTTTATTAAATGCCCCACCAGAGGATTAAACACACTGGATCACTGTTACACCACAGTGAAAGACGCATATCGCGCTGTCCCTCGAGCTGCGCTGGGATTATCTGATCACGTGATGGTTCACCTCATTCCCACATACAGACAGAGATTGAAGCTCACTAAACCTGTTGTGAGCACTACGAAGATACGGACCAGTGATGCTGAGGAGAAGCTGGAAACGTGCATGGAAATATCTGACTGGGGCATGCTTAAAGGAGCCACGCATGATCTGGATGAGTACACGGACACTGTGAACTCATATATCCACTTTTGTGAAGAGAACATTCTTCCATCACGCACCAGGGTGAGTTACTCTAATGACAAACCCTGGTTCACAGCTAAGCTCAGACAGATCAGGAAGGAGAAGGAAGCAGCGCTGAAAAGTGGAGACAGGGACTGCTACAGGGAGGTTAAATACCGGTTTAACAGAGAGCTGAAGAGAGCTAAATCTGTGTACTCAGAGAGACTCCAGCAGCAGTTCACTGCTAATGATTCGGCTTCCGTGTGGAGAGGACTGAGGCAGATCACCAACTATCGGCCTCAGGCTCCTAAAGGTCAGGATGACAAAGCCCTTTGTCAGAGACTGTCCCAACACTATGCCCGTTTTGACACCTCGTCATCTGTGTCCAACTCCCCCCCTCCCTCCAGCTCCACAGCCTCCACATTCCCTACTTCATTTAAGGCACCCCCCCCCACCTCCCCCCCTCCCCTTATCATCAGTGAGCAGGATGTGCTCAAACAGTTCTCCAGACTGAACCCGCGCAAGGCCCCCGGCCCAGACGGCGTGTCTCCCTCCACCCTGAGACTCTGTGCGAAACAGCTGGCTCCTGTATTCACAGACATTTTTAACACCTCCCTTAAGTTATGCCACGTGCCGTCCTGCCTCAAATCCTCCACCATCATCCCTGTCCCCAAGAAGCCACGGATCACTGGACTTAATGACTACAGACCTGTAGCGCTCACCTCTGTAGTCATGAAGTCCTTTGAGCGCCTGGTCCTGTCCCACCTCAAGTCCATCACCACCCCTCTCCTGGACCCGCTGCAGTTTGCCTACCGAGCCAACAGGTCTGTAGACGATGCAGTCAACCTGGCCCTCCACTCCATCCTGCAGCACCTGGACTCCCCGGGAACCTACGCCAGGATCCTGTTTGTGGACTTCAGCTCCGCATTCAACACCATCCGCCCCGCTCTGCTCCGGGACAAGCTGTCCCTGCTCAACGTGCCTGACTCCCTCTGCAGGTGGATCATCGACTTCCTGACGGACCGGAGGCAGCATGTGCGGCTGGGAAAGACTGTCTCAGACTATACTAGCATCAGCACCGGATCACCCCAGGGCTGTGTACTTTCCCCCCTACTCTTCTCCCTTTACACCAACTCCTGCACCTCCAGCCACCAGTCTGTCAAGTTGATCAAGTTTGCGGACGACACCACCCTCATCGGGCTCATCTCCAACGGCGACGAGTCCGCCTACAGGAGAGAGGTGGCCCAGCTGGCGTCCTGGTGCAGCAATAACAACCTGCAGCTGAACGCTCTGAAGACAGTGGAGATGATTGTAGACTTCAGGAAAGTCACTACTCCTCTGCCCCCCCTCACCCTCTCAGGCTCTCCCATCACCACTGCTGATTCCTTCCGCTTCCTAGGCACTACCATCACCAGGGACCTCAAATGGGAGCTGACCATCAGCTCACTCATCAAAAAAGCCCAGCAGAGGATGTTCTTCCTGCGGCAGCTGAGGAAGCTCAAGCTACCCACCAAGATGTTAGTGCAGTTCTACACAGCCATCATCGAGTCCATCCTCACCACCTCCATAACCGTGTGGTACGCAGGAGCCACTGCCAGGGACAGACTAAGGCTGCAGCGCGTCGTGCGCACTGCTGAGAAGGTGATCGGCTGCAAGCTCCCATCTCTCCAGGATCTGTACATCTCCAGGACCCGGAGGCGTGCTGGCCGGATCATAGCCGATCCCTCACACCCTGGTCATGTACTGTTTGCCCCCCTCCCCTCTGGTAGAAGACTTCGGTCCATCCAGACTAAAACCTCCCGTCACATGAACAGCTTCTTCCCCTCTGCCATTAGACTGCTGAACACTAAGTGACTCTCGTGCACCATGTACAGCAGCTCAACCAGACTCATGTCAATCATCACTGTTTTCTTCCTGCATTACCGACTGCACTATATAGTTCTCCACAGTATCTGCTGCTGGCTAATATATATTTTAACTGTTGACCAGTATCACTTAATCTTATCCTACACTTTATTACATGTATAGTTTATTTCTCTTATCTTATCATGTTTAATGTTGCAGCATTGTACCGAGACAAATTCCTAGTTTGTGTACTACATGAACAATGGCAATAAACCTGATTCTGATTCTGATTCTGATTCTGAAAAGGCGGTTCATGCTCAAAAACCCTCCCAATGTGGCTGAATTACAACAAATCTGCAAAGATGAGTGGGCCAAAATTTCTCCACAGCAACTGTAAAAGGCTCATTGCCAGTTATCGCAAATGCTTGATTGCAGTTATTTCTGCTAAGGGTGGCCCAAACAGTTATTAGGTTTAGGGGACTATCACTTTTTCACACAGGGCCATGTAGATTTGGATTTTTTTTCCCCTTAATAATAAACACCTTCATTTAAAAACTGCATTTTGTGTTTACTTGTGTTGTCTTTGTCTAATATTTAAATTTGCTTGATGATCTGAAACATTTAAGTGTGACAAACATACAAAAAAAAAGAGAAATCGGCAAACAATTTTTTGCACCATTGTTTATTGTGTTTGTTTTTAATGGATGAACAGTGCAGTTGTAACTCAGGGGATGGGTGGTTAAACCCAACTGGGGGTTTGAACTCACAACCTCCTACTCCAGAGTCCAGTACTCTACCTGTGTCACCAAGAGGGTCAACCCACTTGGCAGGCCAACTAGGAATGCTTTTATTGAATCTGTTACATTTTTCCCCTCAGATTTTGACATCATCCCAATGTCAGAGTTGAATTTAAGCTTTAAAGGTCTGATGACACAATTTTGACATTTTTAAGCATGTTGTGTAAACCCAAAAGTCATTGTCGATGATCAATATAATATTTACAACTGCGCCTGCATAAACTAGTTATCATCAAAAAACTGCAGCTGCTGACTGGACTGTGGTGCCGCCCACCGAATGAAGGACGGCACCACCATCACATAAGCGACAGAATGGACGCCGGTGTTGTTGACTGGAATTACAGCAGCTTTGTAGTTCACAGTTTCACTGGTTTCTTGTTTTAATTTTACGGCTATGCCTTCGTGTTGTGTTGCAGGCTTAGATAAACAGCAGGCCGTGAAAGACCACTGTTATATCGTGAAATGATATACAACGGAAAGCTTCTTGAGGGACATCCAACGGAACTTTATTAGGCCAAACACTCAACTATATACAGAGTGGACGGTGCCCACCTGACGTCACCCTGTGGGTGGGCACGGCATCCCAGACACCCATATCCCATACATAACATTTCTCCCCCCTTCAAAAAAATTGCCAAGCACACAGACAACCCGCCCTAATTTGTCTCCAGACTCACGCTCTAAAGGGAAAAAATATGTACAAAAGAAACATCCATGTATCCATTCATACAACCAAGGCTGGGGCCAGGTAGACTACCAGCGCCCCCAACACGGCTGGGCGGGTTATTCTGCCGCCAAAGAGAACAGTTCAGCTCAAATAAAATAAAGCCGTGTTTCTAACTAAAACAACCCCATAAACAGTGTTACCTAAACAAGACACACCAAATCACAATATACATGTTACTGGCAGCCCCCACCCCAACACCCACCCCACAGCAGGCACACAAGAGAATAATCTGTGTTGGGCACCATAGTCAATATAAATGGCCAATTAATAAATCATTTCACGATGGCTAACAAAATTCCAAAATACAGTATAGATCACCAAAATTTCAACTATAAAATGCCATTTACGTATCATTTACGTATATGGCACGCATATTTTGGATGCTTTGACTGCATATGTATAGCACAGTGATTGAGATGCTTGAGACTGCATATGTATTTTGTAACCTCACGTCTTAGAAGGAACAATAAGTCTGAACCTCCTGGGGATAACAGCAGGAGGTGGAGCTACCTTTAGAAATGACTCTTAAAAGGACTTCCTGACCTGCTGGGGTCAGGTGGAAGAAGAAGAAGCCTGGGGGAGAGGTATCGTGGATGGGGGTTTGATGACAATGTGATTCTGTGCTTTGATGTCCCAGGTATAAAAGTGGGGGATTGGAGTAGTTTGCTCTCTTTTCCTGTTTGAGAGATTGTTGGAGATGTGAGAAGATTAATAAACCTGAATTGAGAAATAAATTCAGCCTCTTCATTTCACGCTCTCCACAACGTATATATTTTTCTTTTGGTTCAAACCAGGGCACTAAAACAGTAGTAAAACTACACACATTCATTCACATATAAATATACAGGTATTCACATCAATAACACTTCAGGTAACCCCAATGTCTCTGGGTAGCCACCATCCAGAAAACTGCCTCGGAGGCCCCGGGCACCCCCACAGCATATGCGCCCCCTGGCATCTGTCCACCTCCAGGGTCGAAATCCCCCTCCCTGGCGAACATGTCCTTTTGCTGCCACCATCTTCTATACAGCCACGGAGGGCCTGGGCATCCCCACAGCATCATCAAGTCCGGCCGCTGCCTTCCCCAGGGTCAAAATACCCATCCCTGGCCAAAATGTCTCTAACCACCAAAACTTGTTTTTCTTCTCTGGGCCGGAACCCTGCCACCGACCCACAGGGGAACCTGACCTGGTCTCCCGTGCCCGCCACGTTGCCTCAGGACCTTCTCCCTGCATTGTGCTGTCCCGCCGACCCAGTCCAAACCCTTACCCTGACGATGGCTTTTGGCGCTCTGCAGAACCCCGCCATCAGTCCCGTCTGACTGTAGTTGCTGTCCCTCGGGGCTCTCTGTGACACTCCCATTGGCTCCGTCTCCCATCCCAGGCACATCATCACTGCTCTTGGCCCCCTCATTCCAGGTTTCTTGCTGCATAGCCTCTGTACTCGGCTACTACTCACCTCCGGGACATGCACCATCACTCTCGCCGGGCCCGCTCATTGACCTGGGCTCCTCACCACTGCATCTAATGCTCTTGGTGTTGGTGCTCTGCTGCGCTGTCACCGTGTCCTGTGGCTGCTGCTCCTCCCCGGGGCCGTCAGCTTGCCCGACCTTGCTCGCCTGCTTTTGGCGTGGGCACCTTGTCCTTAAAGACCACCCCGGGGGTCCCGGCGTGCCATCCAGCACCCTCTTCCAGTGCAGCATGAGAACCGGCATCAGGTCCATCCTGAGGCGGCATCGCGTGGCGCCAAACGTGCTCTCCCTCTGTATGGCCTCCAGCGGCGGGGCTAACTGCTGCTGCGCCACCTCTCCGCTGGTGTTGGTCTCGCTTAACTCGGGCTCTCTCCAGGTCTGCTCCGGTTCTGGCTGCTCGAGGGGTGGAGATAATTCCGGGTCCTGCTCATCCTCCATTTCATCTTCATCATCCGAGCTGTAGTCACTCCGTGTCCCATTCACTTTCTGTTTCAATCTCACTGTGATCCTCCGCCGCACCCATGTCCACAAGGCTCGTATAAACCGATCCTGGGCCGATGACCGTCTGTCCACCGATTTCGAGAGTGAAACCCAGCTCATCAAACAGGTCCCACCCCATCACATTTTCGCCCCGGCATGCCACCTGGAATCTGAACGCAGGAAGGGTCTTCTCACAGGACTGCACTGTCAGCGTGATACTCCTGCCGTAACTGGAGTCCTCGTCGTCCGGCAGTTCCACCGCACCCTGGCGCCGGGGTGTGAGCCTCCAAACCGAGGTCTCACTCACGATGGAACACGTGGTGGCGGTGGCTATTAGCATGGGCACCCTCACACCGTCAGGCTTCACCACCCGTTGCAGTCCCGACCATTCTTCGGGGCGCGCAACGTTGACACCTTGGCCGCTGTCACCAGTGGCCAGGGGCTCCTCCACACGTGGCCCCTTTTCTGCTTCGAGGCCCAGCTCTGCGCCCTTAGCTCTGTTTCGGCATGAAACTAGCCTGTCAGCTAGCCTGTCCATAGGCTCTGACTGAGCCGTTAGCTCTCCCAAGCTAACTAGTGCCATCGTGTCTAGCGCCACCAGCCTCTTTGCCCGCATCTCTCTGGCCTTCATCCGCTCTACGAAGTGCGCTTCCATGTGCCCGACGGCCTCCACGCAGCCCTTACTTGTGCCCAGCGAGTTGAGAATCCTTCGGCCCTCCGTGCCAAGGTTATGGGCCAGGAGGGCCCACCACTGTCTCCCGTCAAGCCGAGGGAGACCCAGCGAGTTGACATATTCTTCAAAGTCACGTCTCTACTGCGGCGATGAAACCAACGGCTCACCCGGGTTCTCCAGAAACGGCAGCAGACGCTGATTAAGCCAGCACGCTCCCATTAGTCTCCTCATCGCCAAATGTTATATCGTGAAATGACACACAACAGAAAGCTTCTTGAGGGACATCCAACTGAACTTTATTAGGCCGAACACTCAACTATATACAGGGTGGGCTGTGCCCGCCTGACATCACCGTGTGGGTGGGCACGACATCCCAGACACCCATATCCCATAACAACCACATCACACGCTTCAGCTCCAACTGTCATAAGCCTCCTCATGCGCTCTTACGCAGGAGGAGCGCATGAGGAGGGGAAGGATTAATGGATTTATGCGCAGCTTTGACCTATTTTCTGTGATCGCATGCTGACGCTCGCCGGTCCGGCCACATCCCCTTTATCATTATCATCAGCTGATTAAAAATCCCGCTGATCATCTTTCCCAGTCCTCGCCCAGGTGCTTCTCATCACACATCACCAGCAGTGTGTGTACTTAGTGGCCGTTTGCCAGTCACGCACTGCTGGTCCATAGTATTGTCATCTGTGCTGTTAGTCTGCCAGTATTTTCAGCACTATCATGACGTGTTAGTCACTCCATGTTTGCCGTGATTCTCGTGCGTCCTTGAAGCGATATCGGCTCTG
The DNA here is from genome assembly GCA_020510985.1 of Pholidichthys leucotaenia. NCBI lineage: Eukaryota > Metazoa > Chordata > Actinopteri > Cichliformes > Pholidichthyidae > Pholidichthys > Pholidichthys leucotaenia. The sequence goes on along the minus strand of CM035848.1, from coordinate 118,335,296 downwards.
GGGCGCACCTGTGGCTTTGTCTCCTCTCATTTGTTCTCTGGGTGATGCCGGCCCCCAAATGCCATCAGTAAGTGTGTTTGTGTTTTTTGTACTTCTTCACCTTTTTTGGGAATTGCCTGTCTTTCTATATTAAATGTGCTGAGGTGAACCCTGCACGTAAATCCTCGTTATTTCATCCTTCCTCTCCGTGCCCTGCGTAAGAGCGCATGGAGGGTCATGATGAATGGATTTACGTGTGATGCCTGAGCCACACTGCTATGATTTTATTGAAAAATAGGGTTTAAATAAATTATATTTATGAACAAATAATTTGTTGCAATATCTGTAACAAAAGCATAACACTCGGTGTTCCCTTGCCGTGTGTTTGTCACTGCTGCTGTGCCGGCTATGTGTGCCTCTCCACTGTCACTCTCTGAGTCTGACTTGCTTGGCACAATGCCCGCTTGGCACGGCTCAAACCTATACGGTCTGATGCCCCCAGATTCTTCATTTTCATCCCATTCTTCGGAGCTATAATCGTCTGAAGATTGGACAACACAAACCAATTCCAGACTACATGTGCTGGAACCATCGTTGATGTTTTCAACCGCTTCCATCCTGTGTGTACAATGGGCAGCCAAGCGCTGTGTTTTGTCGATGATGTTACAGCATGGCCAGGGGGTTTTCCAGTCACTGACGCAATTGGTGATGTGGCGCTCATGAAAACGTTGGATATTCGCATGAAAAAAAGCTTGTTTGACTTAGAACTGCACAGACTAACCTATTTCATCATATTGTATTATGTGTTGAAAAATTAGATGGAGTCAAAAACATGTCATCAGACCTTGAAGGGTGTCCACCTTCTGACTTTGTCAACACCAGTGAGTACTGCCAGCAACACCTCTTGTGGTGGGGACCAACACACTGGTGGTATCTGCAGAATAGGACCAATGCACAACCACTAACTCCTGCCAACAAATGCTAATTGTGACCAAGGGGAAAGGGGATTAAGTCCAACTGGTGGTGTCCAACCAGAGGTTTGGACTCACAACCTTCTGCTCTGCAAACTGGCACTCTACCTTTGTCACCAAGAGGGTCAACCCACTTAGCATGCCAAGTAGGAATGCTTTTATTGACTCTGCTACACATTCCTTATATGACGCCGGCAAAGTTTGTTGTACGTATGTTGCATACAATGACAATAAAGGAATTAAATTTTTCACTCATCTTTTATGTGCAGTGGATACTGTGTGTGGCATTTACAGCTATAGGAAATGTGTCTCCTGGCACCCTAATGTTTGTCTGCCACTTTCTCTTTGTTTCTCTTTCATTCTCTGTAACAATCAGCGGTGACGACTCACCAAAACATTTTTTCCTAACCCTAACCAATTCAGGAGGTAACATTAGTAGAGTAAAAAACACAAATGAAGAAAAAAAACCTCAAAAAAGTCAGTCAGAGATCAGTGTAAGACTTGATCTCACATCTTGCTGGTTTCTTTGCTTGAAACCACAAATAACTAACCATCCACCATCCAAATGAGTGTTGGAAGACTACCTAAAATAGGTGTTCTGCACATGCACGGTGAGGAAAGTGGTTTTTTTTTTTTTCCTTGTGTGCATTTGCACATGCACAGTGAGTGAAGGCATGGACTTCATTTGTAAAACGTATCCAGGCACATTTTTTTTCTCATTTTATGTACAAATGTATGCTTTTTGAGGGGTGGAAAATGTTCGTTAGTTACATTTTTTAGTGAGATCGAGTTGTTAGATGCTACATGTGTTGATTTGCTTGTTCAGACTTTTTTGGAGAGACTGTGCTGCATGTTATACAGGGGTAGAAAAGAGATGTAATCAGATATGGTCATTTAACAGTTTAGGCCTGATGCAGTGCAGGAAAGTAAAATACTTTTGGAGTGTGTTGAATTCCTGTAGAGATGATTGAGAATGTAATAAATGTATAGTTTTGTAACTGTTGAGAGAACCAGAGCTGTGGGGCTCTCTGTCCCCAGCTGGTAACTCAGTATGGCATAACTTGGTATGTCCACTCTCCCAGCTGCTGGCCTTGCCTATCCACTGTGTTCTGTGCTGCCCTGGTGCATGTGTGGTCACATGTGACATACAGTCGATCTGGCCATTCCTCTTCACAGTCATGGTGGTGTTAACTTTCAAAGTTTTGGAAGTTATAGATGTGTGAGCACCAGTGGGGACTCACGGTTTGCTTTTGGGTGGCTATATTTTCTGTTTTTATTGCATATGTGTAAATCAAGTAAAATTACCTTATCAAGGGATTTGTTCATTCAGCTTCTTAACTGTTTAATCCTCTTCAGGATTAAACAGGAAAGCCATGGCAGGCTTGAGCCTATCCCTGTAGCTTTGGGCAAGAAGTGAGGTACACCCTTGACAGATCATCAGTCTATTGCAGGGCCAGTTAAGACAGCCATTCACTCTCTCATTCATAACTAAAGACAATTTAGAATCCCCAGTTGGCGCCAATTCACCTAACGAGAATGTCTTTGGACTGTGGGAGGAAAACTGAGTACCCAGTGAAAACGGGTACTCCGGGGAGAACATGCAAACTCCACACAGAGAGGTCACTGCTGGCCGCCTTATCAAGGGATACTGACAGTAATTTGTATTATCATATTCACCAAATAACTCCTACTCTATGCTTAAACATGTCTTTAAAGTGGGCACAAAATTGTTGTTGGAGAAAAATGACATTTTTCAACTATTGCCTTTACTTACAAGGACTGTTTTTATTTACCTGGACCATAATTATTAAATCATGTATCCATTTCATGAGACACTTTGGCACAAACATGCTGTTAACATGATGAAAAGATGCAAGGGAAATTAAGACCCCTTCTCACTTTCCTGATATTTACCGTGCGACTGAGCCTTTCCCATCAACTACAAAAATTAGGCCATAAAACTTTTCAGTGAGTGTGCAACAGGTCGTGATCAAAACCAGCTGCCAATTAACTTAATGACTGAGGCTATCAGATTCAATTAGAGGGAGGCTCTGAGCTGTCAATCCAGCCCTTGGCTCACTCATTAAACAAAAACACAGGCAGGGGAACGATCACTTTAGGAGGCATGTCTTTGTGATCCTTATCTGATGGGCTCTGCATCATATTTGAACCAGTCAGCCCTGACAGGTCCCACGGATAAACTGCTGTATGAAAGGGGTCACCTCAAACCTCTGGAATCCATCGTCAGCTTTCTGTCTTGCACAGCTGACAAATCGTTTCAAACAGCATTCGGGAAGGGGGGGGGGGCTTTAGAGAAGCATTTCCTGATGTGTATGTCTTCAGAAAGAACAAGAGGATAGTGAAAAGAAACAAAGGGAGAAAGGAGAGAAAGGGAAAATGAGATGAACAAAGAGATCTATGCAACATAAATGAAGCAAAACAAAACAAAGAATGAGAACCACTTTCTCACAATTGGCTCCTTACTCTCTGGCAAAGGGCCTACTGTAACACCCCCCCCCCCCCACCCGAGGAGTGGCTATCTGGCAGGAGCTTGCTCTTTGGTCAGCGTCTTTAACCCCAAATGATAACACTTAACCTGGCCATAAAGAATAGGCCCCTTTAACTAATCCATTAGTGTCCCAGTCCCTCAGAGCGAACCCACTGGTGTCTACTGAAACTTACCAGGAAGTCTTGAAGGAAAACAGCATGGCAGACATGCACTGAGATCAAAGACAACACAGCCCCTCCTCTTCAGTCCGTCTGCTCCCTCTCCTTCTCCACATCCACCTCTCTTTTTATGTCTACCCCATTTTAAGAGTGTGTCATGCCTTTAAAGTCAGACTGAAATTACATTTACATTAGGAAAACAACTTATTCACCTTATTGCTGCCGCCAAGGAATGGTGGAAGGTAATGTTTTTGCCAGCGTTTGTCGGCTTGTCTGTTAGCAGGATTACGCAAAAACTACTCTATGGATTTGGATGAAATTTTCACCAGAGGTAGCCCTTGGCCTAAAAATGAACCCATTAGATTTTGGCACTGCTCTGAGAGTGTATACCTCCGTCAAGGCCCTTGGTTGTATTTGTACAGCAGGATTACATAAAAACTACTGGACAGAGTTTGATGAAATTTTCAGCAGAGGTGGCCTTTGGCCTAAGGATGAACCCATTAGATTTTGGTGTTGATCTGAAAGTGCATAACTCTGCCAAGGCCCTTGATTGTTGTTGTGCAGCAAGGCCCTATCTCACAATGTATGTTGGGATGGAGGCACGGAGAGATGGACAGACAAAAGGAGGGAGGGATGGGGCCTTGGCAGAAGTATGCGCTCTCTGAGTGCCCTCTAGTTTAATACTTTTCTGCCATCATTTGTATATATCATTTATAGTCAGAGTCTTAACCACTTGCACTCCGGGCAATTTTCCTAAAAATGCCCAAAAAAAACGTGCCCAAAGTAAATCGAAAGCTGTTATTCAACCCTTTGCAGCATCTTCATGGGGTTGGTCTCATTTAAAAGAAAACACTTTGAATTTTTTGGCAAAAAAAACATAATCTCTCTACGTGCTCCGGCCACTGAGTTACAGTCATCTAAACATACTGAACTTGAAGAAAAAAAATTTGGACACAGTGTTTTTTTGGATACAAATGCTTGTAAATAACACACAGCTGTCCGATCCGGCTGGAAAATGCAACAGAAATATAGAACCAAGTGTTATCCAGCTGAGATCCAAATTTGGTAACAATACCACAAAAAATGAATATTTTACACAGCTTTGTTCTCAGGTAGTTCCCAGGCGTTATGGAACTGTGCCAAATTGTGCCAAATGGCACAGTTTGGAAAAACGTCTGTAACTTTTGAATAATTCAATATAGAATCTTCATTTTAGGCTCTAATGAAAGGTCACACTCAGGGCTGTGTCTGTGTGTGTGTGTGTGTGGGCGGGGGGTCGTTCCCCCCCCCCCGCTACCAAGGACCAAATTCGGCCCTCGCTACAAGACGGAATACACTCTTTTTTTTTTTTTTTCCTTGCATGTTTTCACAGCGGCTCCCTCCCCCCTCGCTACTGTGTGTGTGTGTGTGTGGGGGGGAACCGTGAACGGACCGTGAACGCCCCCCCCCCCACTCGGTACAGAAGAGGGCCATCGCTACATGATGGAATAGACTGATATGCTTCCTCCCGCCGACCGAGGAGCGTTCGGACCGTGCCCCCCCCCTCTTCTGCAGCGGGTGGGGGGGGGTGCGTTCACGGTCCGAACACGGCAAATGAACCGTTTATCGCGGCGCACGCACTTCGTATTTCGTGCGCAGTACAGTTGTAAATTAACGATCGGTCAAAAGTCATTTTTGGATTACAGTTTTCAGGGATAAATAATAATTCAGCTTATAACACCTTACCTCTTCAAAGCAGCAGAGTCGTGGCGAACATCTCTTCCCACGCGTCAGACGAACGCGACGCTGCTCCGCTCGTGGATCCCGATCAACATAATTCCATTACATATTGCCGTTTTGGCGAATGATTTACGACTTTTGTCGTCGGCCTCCGTCTATTCTGCTGGAATGAGTGCAGGTCCCACTTGTGGGTGTTCTCCATGCTGCTGGGTGAGCCTGGGTCTGTAGGAGATTTGTCCAGCGTCCTTTGTTTTCATCTGTGGCAGCAGTAAATATCGCTTCACCCAGCCAGAATTTCTGTGCTTCAATTGGCTCCTGCGTTCACAGTAGGCGGGTCCTCCTTCCTAGATTTTCATTCATTGGTTCTTCAAGGTTTCAGAAACCCAATTCATGGCTCTTATTAGTCGAATGAGAGGTCAATCAGATGAACTAATCTGTTCGCGGCTGTCTCTGCAGTTTTTTTTGGAGTGGCGCTTGGACGCTACTACATCACCATCACCACCATCATGCGTCATGCGCACGAGGGCGCACGAGCGCGCTCTTGCGCGCCCTCGTGCGTCATAGGACGCAGAGACTTGCCCGCCCGCGGAACAACGGAGCGCAAGTGGTTAATAACCCCCACAAACTTATGAAATGTATGTATTCTTATTCTTTTTAGAAATAAGACAAATAATAAATGCTGATGTGCCAAGTGGTAATTGAGGACAGCAAAACTGAATGGGGGTCGGGGGGCTGTCCTTAGAAAAACTCAAGAATCTGAACTAAATGGTGACAGCAAGGGAAACATGAAAGCTTTTAGTGGAGATGAGAAAATCAACAGACTAATGGTCAGACCAAACCTGAACCAAATTTTTGGTTCGGCACAATTACTGTACATGTTAACTCAACACAAACATGCAAATTTGCATATTCACATCCGAGGAAGTTGGTAGTGATAGCTAATCAGCCTTGAGAGTCTGCCATCAACGGAGCAAAAGCATCAACACTGGAGAGTAAATTAGAGAGACTGCCACTCACCCGCATACAGATGGATTCTTTAGCTGAAAGGGAGAATTGAGAGTTTATTCACCATGTACTCCTGAAACAGATGTGCTAACAAGGGTCAGCAGGCTAGCAGTGAAAACAACCAGCATCTAGGTGCAGTTTCTGGAGAAGGCAGTAACATTTTCTCAACTGCATAACCCACCAGATAATGTTGTAAACCTAAACATGATGGTGTTTTGGGGATTTCCACAGCAGGTAGAAAGCAGCTACAGAAGTTATGAAGGCAATCCTGCCCCTCTGCAACTTGCTTTGGCAGGGGTGTAAATCCTGGGAGGGGGTGGAGGGAACGCAGGGGTCATGTCCCCCCCTTCCATAAAGTTGTCCCCCCCAAAATCACATTGTAAACACAACCATGTTTTATGTGAACAGCATAGTAATGTTTGTTGAAGGCACAATACAAGTGTTGTGACTTAAAAACACATTGTTTGACATTTATAACTATTGAAAGATTAGAACCCCCCCCCCCCCATCCTCACAGTGGTTTAGTCCAATCTGTTTCTCCGCCACGGGCGGGGCTGCTGGAGCTTCTTCCACACACTGACAGAGAGGCAGTAAGTAAGTAAGTGCATTGAAAGCTTAATGAGTGAACTGTGGCCGACACACATTGTGGGCTCACGCTGCCACAGAGACAGGACTGAATGTGTATTGTGGGGTGTCACGTCTGCAAGGACTAAGGACTCGAATCTACAGGAGGTAACAAGGAAGTGTGAGATTTGTCTCTTTGTCCCACAGAAGACGCCCCGGAGGGTTTTCCGGTTCATCAGGAAATGAGAGACAATGGTGAAGCTTCAAAGGGATGCTTTGTAACTGTATGTTGACTGAAGACACCATGTGACTTGAATTCTGATGCAGGAAATGTATAAAAGGGGGTTGAAGTATGATTCTTTCTCTTTCCTGCTTTGAGAATGCTAGAAGCTGCGTTCTGTCAAATAAAGCTGGTTTTATGACTGAAACTCAGCCTCGTTATTTGAGCATGCTTCTACAGAACGTTTAATAAGTTATTTATCAGTCCATGTTTTCAACAGTCACATACAGAACATGAAAAGCGATATTTCATCTCATTTGTCCAAAGTTTGTCGATTTTATGCCGAGAATTGCATCCCATCTGCCAAAACTATAAAATATAACACTACAGCCAGGTTTGTAACCATTTGTGCATTTTTAGAAGTACCCATTATACGTTTTTAGGAGTAAAAATTGTTATTACCTCTTGTTAATTATCTTTAAATTATGTTTATTCACCAGATGTTTTAATGTTTCAAAGAGGGTTAGAAATCATAGTGATCCAACTCCACGTTTTATAATCTCCAAAGTCAAGACTTTGCATTTATGCATTGTCAGTAAAAAGGGTAATCACTTTTTCAAAGTATTTTCAAAGTATATAGTTGTATTGACTTGACTTGCACTAAACACCTGCTTGCAACAATGGGGTGCAATTCTTGGCAAGTGAGCAACTCTCGCCATAACACCAGCATGTGTGTGTTATGGCAATTACCACTGCCGCCGGTCCGGCAGAGCCGGACCGGCGGCGCCACACGAGTCGGCTGCCTGTTGCAACAGCCTTTTTTTTTTTATCTTCCTTCTTCTTTCTACACCTTTCACTCTGTATATATATCATGGACGCACGGATCGCCCCGGGGGTCTCCCGGGTCGGCGGACGGAGCCACGGTTTGCAGCGGGAGACGTTACAGCGGGGAGGAGCTAGTGCTAGCTAGCACTTGGCCGCCGCCCGGTGCTAATGGGAAACTCGACATACCGGGAGCTGTAGCGAAAACGAAGCGGGTGCCGGGCTGGAGTTTAGGCGGCGTGAAAGAAATATAAGACAGAATAATAAAGAGCGATGGCAAGAACCAAGCAGACCGCCCGTAAAATCTACTGGAGGAAGAAGCCCCCCAGGAGACAGCTAGCCACCAGGGCTGCTCGGAGAGGCGCTCTGGCCACCGGCAGAGTGAAGAGGCCTCGCCGTCACAGGTCCGTGGCTCTGAGAGAGATCCGTCGCTACCAGAAATCCACGGAGCTGCTCATCCGTAAGCTGCCCGTCCAGCGCCTGGTGAGGGAGATCGCTCAGGACTTCAAGACCGTCCTGCGTTTCCTGAGTTTCGCCGTCATGGCTCTGCAGGAGACCAGCGAGACCCACCTGGTGGTCTCTTCTTCGCTAAGGGGGTCACCATCATGCCCAAAGACTTCCAGCTGGCCCGCTGCATCCGCGGAGAGAGAGCTTAGACTTTCTGCTGCACATCCACCAGCCATAATGCTCTGCACTGTGTGTCTATATATATACATTTATAGTAATATGGACATATGTTTGCTAGATGTTGTTTTTTCTTGCCTTCTGATTGTTGCTCTGAGTGTTGCTGTCCCTGTGCTGTTGCAATCCTGGAATTTCCCCATTGTGGGACTAATAAAGGCTTATCTTATCTTATCTTATCTTATGTTTTACATAAACTCAGCTGATGCATTTTTGTCTATATTTGCTCATTTCTTCAGTCATGAGTCTTTTTGCCTCCACAGCAAGAAACGTAAGTAATAATGTATGGGTATTAATCATGATTACTGTAAATTAATCCACAGTATCACTGTATTGTGATAGGGCTGTATTGTTTGACAGCCCAAGTTTTAAGACATATTGAGATTTTGTTTTGTTGTTGCTTGTTAATAAATACATATTTTTGAAGAATAGTTTGATGGAGTTTAGTTATTCATTAAGATATTTCTTCTAGTTTTAGAACTTATTTTGAGCTTTAAATTCTTGTAAAGCTCCTGTGGTGGAGATCAGACCAGTGTTCATGGTGAGCAAAGACATTTTGTTAGATCTTATATGGTGTAATTGACACTGACCACCCAATACAACTTTTGGTATTGCTGGTTGATTGTGTGAAAACCTGTAGACAGGTAGGATATGGACTAATAAGGAACAATGACATAATTATCTAATATCATTATACTGTAAAAGACATTTGAGAAAGTATCAGTCAACACAGCAAAAATTGCATTTTTTGTGTCCCCCTCAAAAATTAAGCTCTCAAATTTTCCTTTTTATTGTCCCTCCCAACAGTGAAATTGGATTTTCACCCATGTGCTCTGGTGCAAATTTTCTTCTATTTATTACATCTTTGCATTGAGTTTACATGTAATTTGCATTTGGTCTGAATGCACCTTAAGGATGGCAAGCACCGAGTTTTATTTCATTTCACTGAACCTGTAACCACATGACTATGATCCTCGGGGCAGGAGCATTATACCAAATTAATCACACCTGTGGATGCACACCCTATATATACCCCTTACATCCACCCATTCTTCCTCTTTCTATAGTCCTGGTCGGTAAGAGCTTATACTAGTCTGTTTAACATTGTGTTTTTGTGCTGTTTGGGCTGCCTTACCTTGGGTACCCCATCGCTGTGTCATAAAATTGTTGTGTTTTCTGCTGAATGAGAGCAGGTTTGCAATGGCTGTGCAGCATGACGTGCACTGTCCGTGGCTGCTTAGAGGTATGTAATTTACACTTGCCTTCTTTTCAGCTGGAACTGTTAACGGTTTAGCAGCGTGAGATATGTACTACCCTTAAGCAGGTAAGGGTAGTTTGTGCCTTCTTCAGGCAGAAAAACTGTTTAACAGCTTAACAGCACTCGATATGCTTTATCTGCTTGAGATATGTGATATATTTTGCCTTTGTCAAGCAGGGATCACTTCACAGTTTAACAGCACGGTAAAAATTTGTTGTTAATTCTGTATTGTTTTCTTTTCTCGTCTGACAGTCTTCTTAAAAAAAACAAGGAGACGTCTTCTTGTCTGGGTACTGAGCTTGGTGCACTCTCGCCACCTTTTGTGTGGGAATGGTACTGCATACAGGTGGGAACTGAAATCTGATATTGCTATGTTGTCTTCTGACTAACGTGCTTGTACCTCATGGAACAGCCCTTTGGCCTGTTTATTATAATAATAATAATAATAATAATAATAATAATAATAATAATATTATTAACTGTCTTGTTTTCTCTCCTATGGTTCTCTTGGAGGAATAATGGCTTCTGCCGGGAGTGAAGGAGGGGGAAATAACCCGGGCACTGGTATGCTGCCAGCCCAGGGCTCCATCCCCCCAGGTTTAAGTGCTCCAACTGGAACTGGGAGGGCCAGCAGGAAGCAAAAGCGGATTGAAGAAAGCCAGCCACGCAATTCACTGGGTGGATTTCATGCAGAGCCAATTGGAGGAAGTGCATAAGACCATTGAACATTTGGCTGCAAATCACCGTCGCTCTTGAGTATGCCACACCAGGCTCCCGTATGTGCCCTGAGACCGCATACTGATGCAGTGTTTCTCATGAACTCTGATATCTTGGGTAAGACAATCAGCTTTGGCTGTGGCACCATTGGTAGAGTGGATGTCTCTCTGAGAGATGATAATGAAGTCGACGGTGACTCTCCGGTTGAGAAGACCTTCCTAAGCCCTATGATATATCTGTCAGGGCACAGCTCTCTGGGGCAGCATCAGCTGCTGGACTTCCATCCCCATCTTCTCCACCCAGAGCTTCGGCTTTGGACAGAGGTCCTACAACCCAGCGGTGGGTTCCCTTGTCAGTTTATCCTGACTATGGGGAACATCTGCAGAAGTAGTGGGCACATCTAAGGAGGCTGCTGCCCCTTGTTCTAGACTCAGTATTTTGAGTGGTGCTGTGGAGCAGGGCTTGGATGATTCATTGACGATGACTACCTTTGCACTGCTGGCTGGAGCTCCCCCCACAGGCAGCAAGTCTATACGCCACCCTAGCAACAAGTGTCGTGCCACTGATGGGTGAGTGGCTAGCACCTACCAGTCTGTGGCTATGGCCTCTAGGCTGACAAACACTAATACACTTCTTTTAGTATATTTAGGTCTGATAAGGGACCTATAGTCAAAAGCGGAACTGACCTTTTACCGGAGTTGGTAAAAGTGGTAGACACTGTGATTCAACAAGCTAGCTCACAGGCTACAGCACTTGGGAACTCCCTGGCCAGCTGACGATGGCCTGGCGGCATGTGTTGTTGAGTCAGTCTGGATTGGCGGATATGGACAAGGCTGCTGTTTTGGAGGCTGCGGTAGCGTCTGGTGAGGTCTTTGGGCCTGCTGCAGAGACAGTGTTGGCCAAGGTGCAGGACCATAGGCCAAGACCATCCAGGTCGAGTGTCTGGAGACCTCTTGAGGGGGTGAGAACCCACAATGGCTTCATTTGGGCGGTGTGGTGGCGCAGTGGTTAGCATTGCACCAGCACAGCAACTCACCCTTGGCCATGGGATCCCTGGTTCAATCCCAGCCCCTGACCAACAGTGATCTGTGTGGAGTTTGCATGTTTTTCCCGTATCTGTGTGGGTTTACTCCGGGATTTCTCCGGTTTCCTCCCACAGGCCAAAAACATGCAGGTTAGGTTAATTGGAGACTCTAAAGTGGCCCTAGGTGTGAATGGTTAAGGTATAGCGCCGTACCGTGGCTGCTTCATTCATCCAGGTGGATGCCCTCAATTTCCCCTCTGGGGATCAATAAAGTATACAAAATCAAAAAAAAAAAAATTCACAGAGTCAGGTTCCTTTCAGAGCTCGGGTCACCCGAGGCAGAGGGCCTCTCAGCAGCGGGTGCAGGTTCAGCAGCACTCATGTCCACGCTCTCGGGAGTGTGTAGGCTGTGGTCCTGCCAAGCCCCGCCAGCGTCTCTCATGGTACGTGTTCCCTGACGTCAACTTTCTCCACACTGCACCTCATGAGTTGGCGTCGGTGCACCTCATGTCCATGGGTGATCAATGAACTGGAGTGTGGATACCACCGACAATTCAGATGTCATTCCCCAACTTCAAGGTGTTTTGGAAGCAAAAGTAAGGAGGACACTCTTTCCACGGTTCTGGGCGGCGAGGTCTCTGACCTGCTGGGAAAGAACGTAATATGGTCTTTGTCTCTAGGAGAAGAGAGGCGAGGCTTTTTACACTGCTTATTCCTTGTCTCCAAGTAAATTGGTGCGTGATGCACAGAGCTACCAGAGAACTGACCCCCCCCCCCCCCACTGTAGCTTTTGCTACTTACAGTGGCTGTGTGGGGTAAGGTCAGAGAAACGGAGATAGGCTGATTTCCATATTCCCATATGCGGGTGGTGCGGTGGTGCAGTGGTTAGCGCTGCGGCTGCACAGCAACTCACCCTTGGCCATGGGATCCTTGGTTCGATCCCAGCCCCTGACCAACAGTGATTTGTGTGGAGTTTGCATGTTCTCCCCGTGTCTGTGTGGGTTTACTCCAGGAGTTCTCCAGTTTCCTCCCACAGGCCAAAAACATGCAGGTTAGGTTAATTGGAGACTCTAAAGTGGCCCTAGGTGTGAATGTGTGTGTGAATGGCAAAGGGATAGCGCCGTACTGTGGCTGCTTCATCCATCCAGGTGGATGCCCTCAATTTCCCCTCTGGGGATCAATAAAGTATACAAAAATAAATCGAGCCACAGGAAGTCCCTCAGGGTTCCTTCAGGACAAGCCTTCGGTTACGACGTCCTGCCTTTTGGCCTGTCCCTGTCCTCAGATGTTCACCAAGTGCATGGACGCTGCACTTGGTTTACTGTGGCAGAAGGGCATTCGAGTTCAATTATCTGGACGACTGGCTCGTGTGTGCGCCATCAGAAGCCATAGCGAGGAGCAATATGGAGACCATATTGCTCACCTGGTGGCACTCAGGTTGCATCTGAATGTGGTGAAAGGCAGGCTTGCCTGGTTCCAACCAGGGTTGTTCAGTGCTTGGAGCTCACCCTGGATTCACTTGCCACGAGGGCATCCCTGACTTCAAAGAGAGAACATACTATCAGGGAATGGATTGAGAGCTGCATTTCACAAAGGACTGTATCAGTGCAGCAGTACCAGAGGATCTTGGGTCTCTTTGCTGTAGCTGCCCAGGTGGTGCCACTGGGTCTTTTACGAGCTTGTCCCCTTCAACGGTGGTTCGCACTTCAGAAGGTGATTTTGCCCAGAGACAAAAGGAGGAGGTTAGTTCTTCCAAAGGAGCCTCATGGTTCTCAGGTGGTGGAAACACTCATCAGCAGTTCGAGATGGTGTTCACCTGGGCCAAGAGGTCTGCAGGGTGATCATTACAACCAACGCCTCCCAAGCAGGCTGGGGTGCAGTCTGGGAGGGCAGGTTTGTTCGGGGACACTGGGCTCCGGCACAGCAGTCTTGGCATATAAACTATCCCAAGATGGAAGCAGTGCATTTGGCTCTGGGGCTTTTTCTTCCTTTCATTCAGGGCAGAAAAATTCTGTTATGGACGGACAGCGCAGCTGTAGTGTCGTACATCAACCAGCAGGATGAACCGAGGTCTCCCTCTCTCCATGCAAGGGTGCATCATCTGCTCTTGTGGGCTCAAGCCTGCCAGATCCACTAGGTACAGATGCTCTGAGCATGCCTGGCCTCCAGTGAAACTGTTGCATTTCCACAACTGCCTCTTCTGCCAGCTTTCCTCGCGAAAGGTGAGGCTACTGTCTGTTCAAGTAATTTTGATGGCCCCGAATTGGCCACAAAGACCATGGATGGTGGAGAGCCACGAGATGTTGGAGGACCATCTTTGGCCTCTCCCAATCAGATGGGACATGCTCTCACAGGCACAGGGTGGGATTTGGCATCCGAATCCCCAGCTCCTGAGGCTTCATGTATGACCCTCGGATGGGAGCAATTGTGTAAACTTGGCTTAGAAAAGAAGGTTAAAGACACCATGCAGGCTTCATGGGTCCCATCTACCCAGCTGCAATGCAGTGTGAAGTGGAGAGTGTTTTTGAACTGGTGTCATACCAAGGGTGAGAATCCCTTGACATATCACATCTCTGTCATCTTGTTTTTTTCCTCCAGTACCTCTTCGCCCGAGGTTGGGTGGAGTCACCTATCAGGGGCTACCTGACAGCAGTGTCAACTGCTCATGAAAAATGTGATGGCTTGTCGCCTGAGGCACATTCCTTGGCTAGGCAATTTTTTGAGGCGTGAGACAGAGCTGCCCATCCCGGCGTCCTTTGCTGCCCACTTGGAATCTCCAGACAGTTCTCAGGGCTCTATGCTTGCCCCTTTTTGAGCCACTCTCCCTTGATGACCTTTGTCTTATCTCTGGGAAGACTGCTTTTCTTTTGGCAGTTGTCTCAACCAAGAGGGTCAATGAACAGAATGTGGTCTCTGTGGACGCAGCATGTCTTAGGTTTGATGGTGATCGGTTGGCCCACCTGTGGCCCACTCCAGCTTTTCAACCCAAAGTGCTACTAGTGGGGTTGTTTTCCCACCCTCTCATGCTTCAAGACTTCTACCCTCCCCCACTCACTTCTTCGAAGGCTCATAGGCTCCCTAGTTTGTGCCAGTAAGGGCCCTTAAGGTTTATGTTGAACGTACGAGGTCTGTCCACTCTTCAGACAAGCTTTTGTGTTCTACGGGGAGTCCACAATGAGCGGGGTCTATCTTTAAGCAGTGCCTGTCCCATTGGATAGTCGACCTGATTGCCTTTGTGTATGTACAGGTTGGAGCGGAACCATCAGATAAGCTTTTGACCCGCTCAACACGGGGGTTGGCCACTGTGTGGGTGTTGTTAGGGGTGCTCCCTGGAGGATGTATGCACAGCCGCTGGCTGGGCTTCTTCTTCAACGTGTTTCATTCTATAGGCTCAACCTGGCCTCATCAGTCATCCCCTCATCTGTTCTGGGGGTTGCAGCAGGTTCTTAAGTTGCATCTTAGTTTTCCCTCATGTGAGCCAGCATGTGTGCCTTGTGCTCAAAAGGTTTTGTTTCAGCTCCAGTTACCTGGAGGTACCGACTTAAGTTGTACACACTCAGTTAAGTACAATAAAGGAGCCAAACTCATCTGATTGTGTTTGTGCTTAATGGCCTGATTGGGGCATTGTACTCCTTCGACCTGTGGGTGACGCCACCTCCATTCTCCTCAGGACATCATTTGGTATACGGTTGCCAAGTGGTTACAGGTTCACCGAAATGAAATAAAACGTACATTTATGGACGTAAACACAGTTTTATGAATGAAAGTGAACCTGTAATCATGCATTGTCCTTTCTCGGCAGGCTCCTCCCAGTCACTAGAAAGAGGAAGAATGGGTGGATGCAAGAGGGATATATAAGGTGTGCATCCACAGATGTGATTAATTTGGTATAATTCTCCTGTCCCGAGGATCATAGTCACGTGGTTACAGGTTCACTTTCATTCAAAAAACCACATTTACATTCGTAAACGTACGTTTGCTGGCCATTAAAGCACAGTGATACCATGGTCATTAAACCAGGTTTTGGTACTTTTGCCAGTGTGGGCAGGTGCCAAGTCCTGCTGGAAAATAAAATCAGCATCTCCATAAAGCTTGTCAGTAGAGGGAAGCAGGAACTGCTCTAAAGATTTCCTGGTAGTTGGCTGCACTGACTTTGGACTTGATAAAACACAATAGAACATCACCAGCAGATGACCTCTTTTCAGATGAAAGTAAATTTTGCATTTCATTTGGAAATCAAGGTCTCAGTATCTAGAGGAAGAGTGTAGAGGCACAGAATCCAAGTTGCTTGAGGTCATGTGAAGTTTCCACAGTCAGTGATGATTTAGGGAGAAAAGTCAGCGCAGTCATCTACCAGGAACTTTTAGAGCACTTCATGCTTCCATCTGCTGACAAGCTTTATGGAGATGCTGATTTCATTTTCCAGCAGGACTTGGTACCTGCCCACACTGCCAAAAGTACCAATACCTGGTTTAATGACCGTGGTATCACTCTGCTTGACTGGCCAGCAAACTCTCCTGACCTAAACTCCATAGAGAATCTATGGGTTATTGTCAAGAGGAAGATGAGAGGCACCAGAAACAAAAACGTAGATAAGTTAAAGGCTGCTATCAAAGCAACCTGGGCTTCCATAACTCCTCAGCAGTGCCACAGGCTGGTTGCCTCTATGCCATGCTGCACTGAGCAGTAATTCATGCAAAAAGGAGCCCCGACCAGGTATTGTGTGTGTACATGGACATACTTTTCAGTAGGCCAACATTTCTATTAAAAATCCATTTTTAAAACTTAATTTTATGTCATCAAATTTTTTGAGAAACAAAATTTTGGGTTTTCATTAACTGTAAGCCATAATCATCAAAATTAAATAAGCACCTGGAATCTATCACTCTGTGTGCAATGAATCTATATATGAGTTTCATTTTTTGAATTGAATTACTGAAATAAATCAACTTTTCAATGGCATTCTAATTTTCTGAGATGCACCTGTATATCTATACTCACTGCCAATGAAAACACAACACCCTAGAAAAGTTTGATATTTTCACAAATTTTTTTATGAAAATGAGCCAACTGGTCCAGTGGTGTAAAGACAATAAGCCCTTCCTGAACGTGGGAAAAACCAAGGAGATTGTGGTCGATGTCAGGAGGGGACACACATAGCAGCCCCTCTGAACATCGATGATGCAGCTGTGGAGAGGGTGAGCAGCACCAAGTTCCTGGGGGTGCACATCTCCGAGGACCTCTCCTGGGCCAATAACACCACATCACTAGCCATGAAGGCTCAAACTCGACTCCATTTCCTTCGCAAACTAAGGAGAGCACAAGTTCCACCCCCCATCATGTGCTCATTCTACCGGGACACCGTTCAGAATCAGAATCAGATTTATTGCCAAGCACATTTACAAGTAAACAAGTAAACATACGAGGAATTTGACTTGACATTGGGCGCGCACGAAAGGCGCATCCCAATGACGCGGCAGCCATGACGAGGCGCCTGTCATATAGGGGGGGGGGGGGGGGTAAAGAGGGGGGAGGGGGGGAAGGATAGGGAAAAACACAATAGGAGAGAGAAAAAAGCATTGTTGATCAAAATAGAGCTCATTTTATGACCAAAATTTTGATTACAAGAAAAAAACTCTCAAATGTACAATTAGCAGACAATAGATCACACAATGACAAAGCAGTAGTTGAGAGAGTCAGTGTATTGTGAATATACTGTATATATATATACTGTATATATATACGTATATCAGTAATTGTATCAGTAGTGTAATGTTGAATGCAGTAGTGTAGGTGTGTCAATTGCTAGTGAACAGCAGAGGGCGCCTCCTGGCAGTGGATAGATGTTAAAGTCATGTGATCTAAGCAGTCCAGAGTCTCTCGCTCTTGCTTGCAGATGGTAAATTGTCACATGGTGCACTGTCCTTGAGCGTTCATCTGCTGAAACAACAACAATTGTGTCGATTGTTTGGGTTAGCAGGCAGAGCCGCTCCTTCTGCTTATCTTCATCAGGAGGAATGTAAATACAGGGCACCAAAGACAAGGTCAAATCTGCACAGTGCACTCAGAGAATAGATTTTTCCTCACCCGTGCAATTCTGTGCTTTCATAATTTCCATGTGCAGGCTTAAACTTTAACATTCTCTGGAGAGCACTGGCGACTTCAAGATGTATTCCACCATCTGAATCTCCATTCAGTTCACCATGCCGCCTCGTGCACTCCCCAACTGGTCGAATTGGTGAAGGAGCTTGCCTGGATCCACATTTTGAACAGCTCTCCACCTTCCTCAATTTCTGAAACACCAGGAAACTCCAGGGCCAAAAAATAGAATCCTGTGTCATAGCCAATAGATGTCTTCTGCATCTCCAATCAAATCATGCAGGTTCCAATTCATGGGCTCCCCCTTGGCCCGGTTCTTGTTGAAAAATAGTGACAATAGCACATTCAAGCCGCTTCCAAATCCATAAATTCCGTTTAGATTAAGATTCAGCAGAAGAAGAGCGACTAAACACAAACAAAAACACAACATTGCAAAGCTGGGAATAGGTCAGGAAGGCAGACAGGAGGAGGGAAGAAAAATGCGACTGCTCTCTCTCGGAGCTGGAAGAAAGTTGAGAGCATCCTCACCAGCTGCATCACAGTGTGGTATGGAAGCTGCACTGCCTCCGGCCAGAAGACACTACAACACACAGTGAAAGCAGCCAGCAAGCTCATCGGTGCCCCTCTGCTTCCCCTCTCGGACATCTACCTCACCCGCAGAGCCATCAACATTGCAGGCAACACCTCCAACCCCTCACACTCCCTCTTCAGCCCCCTGCCCTCGGGGAAAAGGTACCGGAGCCTCCGGGCCCACTCCACAAGACTGCTAAACAGCTTTGTTCATCAGGCCATCAGGACCCTGAACTCTGTCCACTTCCTCCCCCTCGCCCCCCGGACCGTAACGCACTCACCCGCACAACACGTAACTACCTCAGTTGTTGGCACAGAAAGATTGGCACACCAACAGTAATATATCTGCTGCTATATGTCTCTGCACTTTACTGCAACCATTTGCACAAATGCCTTAGCTGCTGCTGTCTGTTATTGCAATATTGATCATGTGCAATCCTATCTGTCACTGTCTGCATCTATATTACCGTATCAAACTTGCAACTACAAGTATTACCACTCTACTTCTCTTTGTATAGGATTGCTGGGTTTTATCGTTTATTCTTATTTGCACTATGGGATATCTAGGTCTATCTTTTGTCGCCACTTGCAGTACAGGTAACTTGGCGGTGTGGTGGTGCAGCGGTTAGCACTGCGGCAGCACAGCAACTCACCCTTGGCCATGGGATCCCTGGTTAAATCCCAGCCCCTGACCAACAGTGATCTATGTGGAATTTGCATGTTCTCCCCGTATCTGCGTGGGTTTACTCCAGGATTTCTCCGGTTTCCTCCCACAGACCAAAAACATGCAGGTTAGGTTAATTGGAGACTGTAAAGTGGCCCTAGGTGTGAATGTGTGTGTGAATGGTTAAGGGATAGTACAGTACCGTAGCTGCTTCATCCATCCAGGTGGATGCCCTCAATTTCCTCTCTGGGGATCAATAAAGTATACACAATCAAAATTTAAAAAAAAGGTAGCATTACTGTACATAGACTGCTGTTGTTGTTTTTCCAGCCTTATTCCTTTTTCTTTTTTATATTGCACACACCACTGAAGAGAGAGAGAAACACCATTTCAATTCTCCTGTATGTCCTGTACATATAGTAGTATTGACAAATAAAATCTTTGAATCTCTTTGAATCTTGAAATGGTCAAATAAAGAATGCAAATATTTTTTAGACATCTTTAAAACAATATCAGAAATTGACAAGTGAAAATCTGTATCAACAAATTTTCAAAAATGAACAAAATAGAAGCACCCAGGCTTTCCAAAATGACAACAAAATGTCTGTCTTAAAAACAAAGTTCAATATGGAATATGGCCTCCATTTGCATTAATGCAGGCAGTAAATTCCAGACTATTGAGCACACCTGAATATAAGCCGCACCAACTAAATTTAAAAAGAAAAAAAAAATTGTACATATATAGGCCGCACTTGTCTATAAGCCGCAGGTGTCCACACTGTAACATGAGATATTTACACAGAAAGATAATACACAAAAAGATTTTTTTTTAAATTTTAATTAAATAAATGCTTTTTTTCCGAACAGTGCCTGTAACACGGCAGCAGCACGGCAGTAAAACAACTGCCGGCAGTAACACACGTTTGCTCTCTGTGTGTTCACCCAGTCTTAAACAACATTTTCAAGTTCGGGCCATCTGCTTTTATTACCTCTGAAAACTTTTGTCGTCTTTTTGCATTGAGTCAGTTCTTCACGCTGCAGTCTCCAACGTCTCACCATTGATTCATTGATGCCAAGCTTACGTCCAGCAGCTCTATTTCCTTCTTCGACAGCCAAATCGATTGCCTTTAACTTAAAAGCTGCATCATATGCATTTCTTCGTGTGTTTTCCATGATGAGGGTGTGTGCATGATGTGCAAAATGACTGTTCAAAACAGTAAAACTAGCGTCAAAACCAGCGTCTTCCTCGGCACATCATCTCTTCCACCAGTCTGTCTCGCTCTTGCGCTTCCCTGGAGGCTGTTAGCCCATAAAAATCCATAGATTAGCCGCATCGTTGTTTAGGCCGCAGGGTTCAAAGCGTGGGAAAAAACTAGTGGCTTATAGTCCAGAATTTACGGTACACCTCTGCATGGACCTCCCAAGCAGTCTGTTCTGTTGCTCCAGGTACTCCCTGGTGACTTAGGCGACATGTAGACGAGCACTGTCCTGTTGGAACACAGCCACATCGTGACATTGTGGAGATTTCACAACATAGTGCCATGCATTTTTCTTCATATAAGGAAGATGACCACTCCTTAAAATCACCCATTTTTGACTTTTGAGTACCCAAAACAAACAACGAGCTCAAAGGCAGTGAGTTGTGACAGTGAGTACAACCACTGAAAATGAGTTCTAGAAGTATTTTGAGTTATACAAACACAAGCTCATCTGTTGTTTGCAGATGATGATGTCCTGCTGGCTTCATCCAGCAATGACCTACAGTTCTTGCTGGGACGGTTTGCCGCTGAGTATAAAGCGGCTGGGATGAGAATCATTATCTCCAAGTCCGAGTCCATGGTCCTCAGCTGGAAAAAGGTGGATTGTCCTCTCTGGGTTGGGGACAGGCTTCTGCCCCAAGTGGACGAGTTTAAGTATCTTGGGGTCTTATTTACAAGTGAGGGGAGAATGGAGCGAGAGATTGACAGACGGATCGGCGCAGTATCTGCAGTGATGCGGCCGTTGTACCAGTCTGTTGTGGTGAAGAGGGAGCTGAGTTCTAAGGCAAAGCTGTCGATTTACCAGTCAATCTACATTCCTACTCTCACCTATGGTCACGAGCTTTGGGTAATGACCGAAAGAATGAGATCGCGGATACAAGCAGCTGAAATGAGCTTTCTCCGTAGGATCGCTGGACTCACCCTCAGAGGTAGGGTGAGTAGCTGAGTCATCCGGGAGAGGCTTAGAGTAGAACCGCTGCTCCTTCACATTGAAAGGAGCCAGTTGAGGTGGTATGGGCATCTGATCAGGATGCCTCCCACTTGAGGTGTTTCGGGCACGTCCCACTGGGAGGATACCCTGGGGCAGACCGAGGACTCGGTGGAGAGACTATGTCTCCCAGCTGGTCTGGGAACGCCTTGGTATCCTCTCTGAAGAGCTGGAGCAGATGGCTAGGGAGAGGGAAGTCTGGGCTTCTCTGCTTGAACTGCTGCCTCCGTGACCCAGACCTTTGGAAAAGTGGTAGAAGATGGATGGATGGATGGACAAACACAAGCTCAGATAGGATGGACCCAAAAATATTTATGCAAAAATTGTGTTGCGCTTTCATTGGCATTGAGTATATGTTACCAGACACCATAGTCTCGTCATCCAACTGCTCAGATGTTTATTTTGGACTTGTAAATTTTTAAAAGTTTTTTTTCATCAAAATATTTTTGAAGAATATAAACACTTCAATTCTGCACCTTTCAAAACATTTGTTGATTTATTTTTTTAAATATTTGTTTTCATGAAAATACTATCGATTTCACCTGTATCTTTTCTCCTTATTCAAAAGTGAGGAGAGAGTTAAGCAATAGTCTGACAGATGGATTCTCTACTTTTATTCCTATCCTGTTCTATAGCCATGAACTGAAACAAGAACTGAAAGAATGAGGTGGCTGCTACAAGTGGCCAAAATGAGCTTTCTCTACAGTGTGACTGGGCTCACCCTTAGACACGGTGAGCGGCCTCAAGTTTAAGTCACAATTTTATTATTATTGTTGTTTTACTAGAAATATTTTAGATTCAAGAACTTGTCATTATTTGTGAAATTAATGCCAACTCAAATCTGGACTATATCATTCGTACCCCTTTTTGACACTGCCACAGTGTCTAAAGTTTCATTTGTTTTCCTTTGAAAGCCAATTCCAAAATCAATATACATTTTTACCTTCTGTTTTTTATCGTAAAGCATTTCCATAACATTTCACAAGACAGGGGGTTCTTATACAGAAAAAAGACTGTGGCTGAAATTCAATACATATGAAAAGAGGCATTTAGCTGTCCAGAAAATCTCAAACATTTTCTCATTCCTTTGCATTTCTTTGCTTCCTCTGTGAACCTTTTCATCTTGAATAAGTTTTACCACATTACTACAGGGACTTTAAGCCGCAAGACCAAATCCTCAAGGTACATAGTGTATGGGCTCTGTTCCCACAGATCTAACAGACCCATATCAGCCCATGTCTGCACATCTTTCCCTTACATCTCCCTCACAGCCTGTAAATCACCAAAGCTCACTCCTGACCCCGTTAAATAAATGTGCTCGAGTCCCTGACTAATTGATGGCGTTACAATCTGAACTGTTTCAGAGTGGCGCTAAATTGAAAACACCAGGGAAGGAGGAGGACAAGGGGAGTAAAACAGTAGTAGTAAACAGTCAGAGGAAAGGCCTGTGAGGAGAGATCGGTCAAGGCCTGGGTTAACAACAACTGCCACCGGTGCCGTTAACCGACAGGGGGTCGGTGGAAATTGGGCTACTGTTGGTCTAAGATCGAGGAGGAGCAGAGGGGGGAGGCGTGTTAGGAGGGAGAGAGAGAAAAGGAAAGGTAGAAGTGTGGAGGTGATCTGTTAATTGATCATCAGATTGATTTAATTTCCCTTACAGAGACTTGGTTAGGGCAAGAGGATTATGTTGGTTTAAATGAATCAACTCCCTCTGGTTATTTAAACTGTCAAAATCCCAGAAGTTCTGGTCGTGGAGGAGGAGTAGCAACAATTTACCATTCCAAATTACTAGTTAATGTAAAGCAAAAAACATGTTATAATTCCTTTGAGGGCCTGGTCCTCAGTATTGGGCACTTTAGCAATTTTAGGTTAAACCCAATTTTATTTGCCATAGTTTATCGTCCCCCATCAACCTACTCAGAATTTTTATCCGAATTTGCTGATTTCTTAGCTGATTTGGTGCTGAAATCTGATAGAGTAATTATAGTAGGGGACTTTAATATACATGTGGATGTAGATAGTGACTGCCTTAATGTGGCATTTAATTCAATATTAGACTCGATTGGGTTTTCTCAGAAAGTAGGAAATTCTACTCATTACCTCCACCATACATTGGACCTTGTTCTGACATATGGCATAGAAATAGAAAATCTTGTAGTGTCTCCTCATAACCCTGTACTGTCAGACCATTGTCTGTTAACCTTTGATTTTACCATTTCTGACTATTTGGCTCCTAAAGAAAAATATTATTACAGTAGATGCCTCTCAGATGATGCTGTTTCCAAATTTATGCAGATTGTTTCCTCTATGCCATGTGTCAACACAACGGAAATAAGCTATAGACAGCTTGCTCCTTCTGTAAATGATAACATGGTGGATAGTGTTTCAGCTTCTCTGCATCAGGCTCTAGACTTGGTGGCCCCCTTAAAAAAGAAAAAGTCTAATCAGAGATTTCTAACTCCTTGGTTCAACACAGAAACTCGTAGCTTAAAACAGAAGACTCGTCAATTAGAAAGAAAATGGCGCTCTACTAATTTAGATGAAATCTATTTAGCTTGGAGAAATCATCTTTTAATTTATAAAAAATCTCTTAGAAAAGCTAGAACAAGTTATTACTCTGCATTAATAGAAGAGAACAAGAATAATCCCAGGTTTCTTTTCAGTACTGTAGCCAGGTTGACAAAGAGTCAGGACTCTGTCAATCCTAGCATTCCCTTAGAGCTTACTAGTCAGGACTTTATGAACTTTTTCAATAATAAAATTTCATCCATCAGAGATAAAATCAATCAGATTCTTCCCACAGTTAACTTAAATACTGTAACTACTACAACTCCTTCTTTTGATGTCTGTCTTGATGAGTTTACTCCAATCGACCTTTGTGAGTTAGACAAAATAGTTTCCTCATCCAAACCTTCAACTTGTCTTTTAGACCCTATTCCTACTAGGTTATTTAAAGAAGTCTTCCCACTTATTGGTAGCTTTATTCTTCATATAATCAATTCTTCATTAACTTTAGGCCATGTACAGCTTTTAAAACAGCTGTAATTAAACCCTTACTCAAAAAGCCAACGCTAGATCCAGGAGCCTTAGCTAACTATAGACCAATCTCTAATCTCCCTTTCATTTCAAAAATCTTAGAAAGAGTTGTTGCTACGCAATTATTCGACCACCTGCAGGGAAATGGTTTACTTGAAGAGTTTCAATCTGGGTTTAGAATCCATCATAGTACTGAAACAGCCTTAGCGAAGGTCACTAACGACCTCCTCATTGCATCTGATAATGGACTAGTTTCTGTACTTGTCCTTTTAGACCTTAGTGCAGCTTTTGATACTATCGATCATAATATTCTACTTGATAGATTAGAACACTATGTTGGACTTAATGGAACTTCGTTGCAGTGGTTTAGATCTTATTTATCTGATAGGTTCCAGTTTGTTCATGTAAATAATGAGTTTTCTTTCAACTCAAAGCTTAGTCATGGAGTTCCACAGGGATCTGTGCTAGGCCCTACTCTTTTTAGTTTATATATGCTTCCGTTAGGCAACATTATTAGAAAGCACTGTATACATTTTCATTGTTATGCAGATGACACACAATTATACCTGTCAATGAAGCAGTAGTAGATTAGTTTATTTGACAGGGACAGTGCAATAAACATAGACAATTAATCAAAGACAATCAATCTGATGTGTTGCACATAGAGTGTATAGCTATTAGCTAATTTGCAACTCTTGTCCCTGGATGGGCTTTAGAAAAAAGAATCAAGATAAAAATATACACAATAACCACATACATCAATGCAGAAAAATTATAAATACACAATTATAAATATTATAAAGATGATAGTAATAAGCCAGATGATAGTAATCAATTAGCCAAGTTAGAAGCCTGTCTTAAGGAAATCAAAGCTTGGATGACTTGTAATTTCCTGCTATTAAATTCAGATAAGACTGAAGTCATTCTTGTTGGTCCAAAAAACCTTAGAAATTCCTTTCCAAATCAAACTTTCAGTTTGGATTCAGTTACTCTTTCTCTTAATAGCTCTGTGAGGAACCTTGGAGTTATTTTTGATCAGGATTTGTCCTTCAATTCACATATTAAATTTGTTTCTAAGACTGCCTTCTATCATTTGCGTAATATTGCCAAGATTAGGAGCATCTTGTCTCAGAGTGATGCTGAGAAACTGATCCACGCTTTTGTTAGCTTGAGATTAGATTATTGTAATTCTTTATTATCAGGTTGTCCTAAAACATCTTTAAAAAGTCTTCAGCTGATCCAAAATGCTGCAGCAAGAGTTTTAACAGGTACTAGAAAGAGAGATCATATCTCTCCGGTTCTGGCCTCCCTTCACTGGCTTCCCATAGAGTTTAGAATTAAGTTTAAAATCCTTCTTCTTACTTACAAAGCTCTAAACAATCAGGCTCCTTTTTATTTAAAAGATCTGATACTACCGTATTATCCTAACAGAGCACTACGCTCCCAAAATGCAGGACTACTTGTAATACCTAGAATCTCCAAAAGTACAATGGGAGGCAGAGCCTTCAGTTATCAAGCTCCTCTCCTGTGGAATCAGCTGCCAATCTGGATTCGGGAGTCAGACTCGATCTCTGTTTTTAAGATTAGGGTTAAAACCTACCTTTTTGATATAGCCTACAATTAGGGAGGTATCATGTGTTTCTGAACCCTCCCTTAGTTATGCTGCTAATAGGTTTAGTCAGCCGGGGGACCTCCAGTAATGCACTGGGCCTCACTCCTTTCCTCACTCTCTATGAAATATTTTTTTTTGCTGATCATTAACATTTGTTTGTTCTCTCCCATAGATTGAGTCCCCATCGTGCTGTTTGCTCTCTACATGTCTGTTCTTTTCATCTTCTCTGTCCCCTCACCCCCCAGCCAGTTGCAGCAGATGACTGCCCCTCCCTGAGCCTGGTTCTGCTGGAGGTTTCTTCCTGTTAAAAGGGAGTTTTTCCTCTCCACCGTCGCCAAGTGCTTGCTCACAGGGGATCACCTGATTGCTGGGGTCTTTCTGCAACTGTGGGGGTTCCCCCCTACAGTTGATAGTGCTATGAGATGACTGTTGTTGTGAAATGGCGCTATATAAATAAAGTTGAATTGAATTGAATTGGAGGTGAGAGTAGGGATGTTAAATGTAGGGACTATGACTGGTAGAGAGTTGGCTGATATGATGGAGAGTAGAAAGGTAGATACTGTGTGTTCAAGAAACCAGATGGAAGGGAAGCAAGGCTAGGGGCATTGGCGGTGGATTTAAACTGTTCTACAATGGTGTAGATAGGAAGAGAAATGGAGTAGGAGTGATCTTGAAGGAAGAGTATGTGAAGAGTGTTCAGGAGGTAAAGAGGGAGTCAGACAGAAGCATGAGTTTGAAGCTAGAAGTCAACATTGTGATGATGAATGTTGTCATTGTGTATGCCCCACAAGTTGGATGCCAGGTAGAAGAGAGAGAGGATTTCTAGAGTAAGTTGGATGAAGTGGTAGAGAGTGTTCCCAGAGGGGAGAGAGTGGTGATTGGAGCAGACTTTAATGGTCATGTAGGTGAAGGGAACAGATGTGATGAGGAGGTTCTGGTAGGTATGGTCTTAAGGAGAGAAATGTGGAAGGACAGATGGTTGTGGATTTTACTAAAAGGATGGAAATGGCTGTGGTGAATACATACTTTAAGAAGAGAAAGGAACATCGGGTGACTTACAAGAGTGGAGGATGTGCACACAGGTAAAATGGTAAATGGCATTCACTTATATAGCGCTTTTATTCTCATCTTTTGATGACCAAAGTGCTTTACAGATCCTGCGATCCACCCATTCACACACTGATGGCGGCATGCTACCTAACATGGCAAGGTAGACCACATCTTATGCAGAAGGAGAAATCTGAAAGAGATAGGAGACTGCAAGGTGGTGACAGGGGAGAATGTAGCTAGAAAGCACTGGATGGTACTCTGTAAGATGACTTTGGAAAGCAAGAAGAGGAAGAGCGTGAAGGCAGAGCCAAAGATTAAGTGGGGGAACTTACAGAAGGAAGGTCACACAGAGTTCAGGAAGGAGTTGATACAGTGGTAGGGGTGGTAGGGAAGAATTACCAGATGATTGGGAAAGTACAGCAAAAGTATTGATGGAAATGAGTAGAAAGGTATGTGGTGTATCCTCTGGACATAGGAAGGGAGACAAGGAGACTTGGTGGTGGAATGAGGAGGAACAGGAAAGTATTCAAAGGAAGAGGTTAGCAAAGAAAAAAGTGGTATAGTCAGGGAGATGAAGAAAGTAGAGAGGAGTATTTGGAATCTAGGTGCATGATGAAGAGAGAGGTGGCAAAGGAAAAGGAAAAGGCATATAGTGAGTTGTATGAGAGGCTAAACACTAAGGAAGGCGAAAAGGACTTGTATTGATTGGCTAGACAGAGAGATCGAGCTGGAAAAGATATCTAGGAGGTTAGGCTGATTAAGGAGTGAAATAGTAATGTACTAACAAATGACGAGAGTGCATGGAGAAGGTGGAAGGAGTACTTTGAAGAGCTGGTGATGAAAGAAAATGAGAGACAGAGGAGGATGGATGAAAGAAAGATGGTGAACAAGGAAGTCCCGAGGATTAGCAAGGTAGAAGTGAGGGCAGCTTTGAAGAGGATGAAGAATGGAAAGGCGGTTGGTTCAGATGACATACAGACGTGGACAAAATTGTTGGTACCCCTCTGTTAATGAAAGAAAAACCCACAATGGTCACAGAAATAACTTGAATCTGACAAAAGTGGTAATAAATAAAAATTATATGAAAATTAACCAATGAAAATCAGACAATGTTTTTGAATTGTGGTTCAATAGAATTACTTTAAAAAACAAACTCATGAAACAGGCCTGGACAAAAATGATGGTACCCCTAGAAAAGATTGAAAATAATGTGGCCATAGGGACATGTTCAATCAAGATGTGTCCTCTAATTAACATCAAGGGTGTCTACAAGCTTGTAATCAGTCAGTCGGCCTATTTAAAGGGTGACAAGTAGTCACTGTGCTGTTTGGTGACATGGTGTTTACCACACTAAACATGGACCAGAGGAAGCAAAGGAGAGAGTTGCCTCAGGAGATTAGAAAGAAAATTAAAGACAAGCATGTTAAAGGTAAAGGCTATAAGACCATCTCCAAGCAGCTTGATGTTCCTGTGACTACAGTTGCACATATTCTGGGTCAAGGCACCGCCCCAGGACAGAGCTAGCTTTCTTGATCAGTTTGTTCAATCTCTTCCTATCGGCTGCTGTAATGCCACTGCCCCAGCAGACCACTCCAAAAGTGATGGCTGATGCCACCACCGTGTCGTAGAATGACTTCAGCAGTGCCCCTTGTACACCAAAAGACCTGAGTCTCCTCAGTAGGAACAGCCTGCGCTGTCCCTTCTTGTAGAGTGCGTCAGTATTGTGTGACCAGTCTAGTTTATTGTTCAGATGAACACCCAGGTACTTGTAGGATATCACCATCTCGATGTCAGTTCCCTGTATATTTACTGGTGCTGTGAGGGGTTGTCCTTGCCTGTGGCAGTCCACCACCAGCTCCTTAGTTTTCCTCGCGTTGATCTGGAGGTAGTTCTGATGGCACCAGTCCACAAAGTCCTGGATAAGCCCTCTATACTCAGCCGTATATCGTTGGCCTCATCTCGGCCAACGATCATAGAGTCGTCAGAGAACTTCTGTAGATGGCAGTGTGTTGTGTTGTGTGAGAAGTCCGCAGTATAAAGGGTGAACAGGAAGGGAGCCAAAACCGTTCCCTGGGGGGCCCCCGTGCTACCGATGATCGTGTCGGACACACAGTCACGAGTTCTTACAAACTGTGGCTGGTTTGTGAGGTAGTCCAGGATCCATGATGACAGGTGCTGGTCCACCCCTGTGCACAGCAGCTTGTCCTTCAGGATCATCGGTTGGATGGTGTTGAAAGCACTGGAGAAGTCAAAGAACATGATCCTCACTGCATTCCTGGGCTTCTCCAGGTGGGACAGAGAACGGTGAAGGAGGAAGATCACCGCATCCTCCACCCCAATGCCATGCTGGTAGGCGAACTGGAGTGGATCCATCGCTGGTCCCACCAGGGGGCGGAGGTGAGCAAGGAGCAGTCTCTCCAGGGTCTTCATCATGTGGGACGTCAGGGCCACTGGTCTGTAGCTGTTCAGATCTTTGGGGTGGGAAGTCTTTGGTACAGGTATCACACAAGATGTTTTCCACAACTGTGGTACCCTCCCCAGCTTCAGGCTCAGGTTGAAGATGTGCTCCACAATCCCACACAGCTGGTCTGCACAGGACTTGAGGAGCTTTGCGCTGATGCCGTCCGGTCCTGACGCCTTCCTCGCCTTGATCTTCCTCAGCTCCATCCTCACCTGGGTCTTAGTGAGGGTCAGGTTGGGGAACTGTGTGTTGGGAGTGGGGGGGTGATGGTGGAGTGGGGTGTGGGCAGCAGGACTTGATGTCTTCAGAGGCAGCAGTGGTTGTTGTGCAGTCGGGGGGGAGGGCGGTTGGTCAAACCTATTGAAAAGCAGGTTCAGATTGTTCGCCCACTCCCTGCGCCCCGTGGACTGGGGGGAGGTATTCTGGAGCCCAGAGATGGTTTTAAGGTTTCTCCAGACCCCACCGATGTCGCTCTGTTGCAGCTTGTCCTCCATCTTCTTCCCGAAGCTGTCCTTGCCTTCTCTGATCTTCCTCCTCAGCTCCCTCTGTACAGACTTCAGCATCTCCCTTTTCCCCGACCTGAAGATCCTCTTCTTCTCTCTCAGAAGTGTTTTTATCTCAGGGTTGATCCAGGGTTTGTTGTTCGAGCAACACCGTATGGTCTTGGTGGGTATGGTGTTGTCCACACAGAAGCTGATGTGCATGATGTTAAAAAGCATGCTGCGGCATTCTGGACTAACTGCAAATGGTGGATAGTGGATTTTACCAAACCAAAATAAAGTGAGTTGCAGTAGTCTAGTCTAATGGTGATAAACGTATGAATAAGTTTTTCCAGGTCTTTGTGGGGTAAATAAGATTTGCCCTTGGCAATCTGACGTAACTGATAAGATAAGATAAGATAAGCCTTTATTAGCCCCACAATGGGGAAATTCCAGGATTGCAACAGCACAGGGATAGCAACACTCAGAGCAATAATCAGAAGACAAGAAAAAAACAAGAGCAGCGAGTATACATATGTACAGTGGGGCAAAAAAGTATTTAGTCAGCCACCAATTGTGCAAGTTCTCCCACTTAAAAGATGAGAGAGGTCTCCAATTTTCATCATAGGTATACCTCAACTATGAGAGACAAAATGAAAAAAAAAAAAATCCAGAAAATCACATTGAAGGATTTTTAATGAATTAATTGGTAAATTCCTCAGTAAAATAAGTATTTGGTCACCTACAAACAAGCAAGATTTCTGGCTCTCACAGACCTGTAACTTCTTCTTTAAGAGGCTCCTCTGTCCTCCACGCGTTACCTGTATTAATGGCACCTGTTTGAACTCGTTATCAGTATAAAAGACACCTGTCCACAACCTCAAACAGTCAGACTCCAAACTCCACTATGGCCAAGACCAAAGAGCTGTCAAAGGACACCAGAAACAAAATTGTAGACCTGCACCAGGCTGGGAAGACTGAATCTGCAATAGGTGAGCAGCTTGGTGTGAAGAAATCAACTGTGGGATCAATTATTAGAAAATGGAAGACATACAAGACCACTGATAATCTCCCTCGATCTGGGGCTCCACGCAAGATCTCACCCCGTGGGGTCAAAATGATCACAAGAACGGTGAGCAAAAATCCCAGAACCACACGGGGGGACCTAGAGAATGACCTGCAGAGAGCTGGGACCAAAGTAACAAAGGCTACATCAGAAACACACTACGCCGCCAGGGACTCAAATCCTGCAGTGCCAGACGTGTCCCCCTGCTTAAGCTAGTACATGTCCAGGCCCGTCTGAAGTTTGCTAGAGAGCATTTGGATGATCCAGAAGAGGATTGGGAGAATGTCATATGGTCAGATGAAACCAAAATAGAACTTTTTGGTAAAAACTCAACTTGTCGTGTTTGGAGGAGAAAGAACACCATACCTACTGTGAAGCATGGGGGTGGAAACATCATACTTTGGGGCTGTTTTTCTGCAAAAGGACCAGGACGACTGATCCGTGTAAAGGAAAGAATGAATGGGGCCATGTATCGTGAGATTTTGAGTGAAAACCTCCTTCCACCAGCAAGGGCATTGAAGATGAAATGTGGCTGGGTCTTTCAGCATGACAATGATCCCAAACACACCGCCCGGGCAACGAAGGAGTGGCTTTGTAAGAAGCATTTCAAGGTCCTGGAGTGGCCTAGCCAGTCTCCAGATCTCAACCCCATAGAAAATCTTTGGAGGGAGTTGAAAATCCGTGTTGCCCAGCGACAGCCCCAAAACATTACTGCTCCAGAGAAGATCTGCATGGAGGAATGGGCCAAAAAACCAGCAACAGTGTATGAAAACCTTATGAAAACTCACAGAAAACGTTTGTCCTCTGTCATTGCCAACAAAGGGTATGTAACAAAGTATTGACATGAACTTTTGTTATTGACCAAATACTTATTTTACCGAGGAATTTACCAATTAATTCATTAAAAATCCTTCAATGTGATTTTCTGGATTTTTTTTTTCTTATTTTGTCTCTCATAGTTGAGGTATACCTATGATGAAAATTGGAGACCTCTCTCATCTTTTAAGTGGGAGAACTTGCACAATTGGTGGCTGACTAAATACTTTTTTTCCCCACCGTACATATAAATATATAAATATATAGACACACAGTGCGGAGCATTGTAGCTAGATGGAATAAATATATAAATATATAAATACACACAGTGCGGAGCATTGTAGCTAGATGGAATAAAAGCTTGACTGAACAACTGTGTTCATTTGCTTTTTCAATTTAAAAGAATTATCTAAAAACACACCAAGGTTTTTGACAGTCGAACAACAACAGGAGGCAAGATAATCAGGCCTATCAGTAATGTCACTAAGAGAGGTATATTTTCCAAATAAAATGATTTCTGTTTTGTTTTTGTTTAAATGAAGAAAATTTTGTCAGCCATCTCATGTAAACAGTCCAGTAATGGCTGCAGTGGATTGAGAGTGTTAAACTGAATGGGAATATAAATTTGAATATCATCAGCAAAGCAGTGAAATGGAATGCTGTTTTATGAAGATATTACCCAAAGGCAGCATGTTTGAAGAGAACAACTTGGGACCCAAAAGGGACCCTTGAGGCACACCACAAGAAATGGGGGCTGAGCAAGAGGAGAAATCTCCAAGTCTTGACAGCAAAATAGTATGGTCAACTGTATCAAAAGTGGCTGTTAAATCTAAAAGAACTAAAGCAGCAGAGCTCCCAAAATCAACAGCTAAAAGGAGATTAAAAACTTTTAAAAGGGCAGTCTCAGTGCTGTGGCAAGATTTAAAACTGGACCTGAAACACTTCGCCAATATCATGACTGTTTAATAATGTGTCATAAAGCTTATCAGCAGATGGATCCATGAAGTATTCTAAAATTTCCTGTTAGACAGCAGCGATGACTCTGGACTTGATAAAAAAAACAGAGGACCAACACAAGAGGATGAGATGGCACCCCAATATCAAGGTTTGTGCCCCAGCGGGGCAGATAACTGGACTCAGATGTGTAGCGAGCGTTCAACATCATTTAATAACAAAATAAAGCAGCTCAGAAGCTGAAACAAAAACTAAGCAAGGCTTGGCAAGGCACACAAGAATTCTCGGACTAGGCGGGCAAAACTCACAGACAAGGATCCTGACAAGCACAGGCAGAAACGTGGGTAAAATACCAAATAAGGACGAGGACGCAGCACCCAGGTGCAGGGCTGCATCCCTTAAATAAAACAGAACTAATCACAAACTGGTGTGTACACTAGTAAATTAACAAGACCAAATTAGGCAATGCGAAAACGGAACTGAGAACACTGTCAAAATAAAGCCAAACCAAACAGGAGATCATGACAAGAATAACCACAAGCAAATATAAACATGACTATGAAACTAATAAACGGAACTAAGGAGGGAGTCATAACCAACAGTAGAAATAAATAGCAAATTTTAAGGAACATAGACGGGGCCATGATAATGAAGGTGAAACTCACAAGATAGACTAACCACAATGATGACAACTCAGAATAATGATAATGATGAGCACAAGAATAACTTAAAGCGTGAGCCTGGTCCTTCGACCAAGCTCAGACCCTAACACCCAAATCATCAGACTATGGATATTTCTCACTGGACTTTAAACACCTTCTGTGCTTAATCACTCTTCCTCCAAACTATAGGACCTTAATTTACATATAAAATCCAAAATTTGCTTTTTTGAGAAAAGAAGATTTTGGACCACTGTGGAAGGATGCTTCTGATGTCTCTGGTTCAGGACTGGATTAGTATTAGGAACGTAGCAGTTGCAGCCCAAAACCCTTCTGTGAATTTTTTTTAAAATGGCATGCGTCATGACATTACACGCTGCCGTTACCAAGCAACGCCGTGATGCTGTCGCTACTGTGGGATAATGGTGGAAGCATATGGTAAACATGAGCGGCATGGAGTATGATAAACATGAGTTGAAACATCTCTTGACGTGGCAGCAAGGGATAAAATGAAAGACTGCAATGTGTTCAACAGTCTATGGAGTGCGCCCGCATCTGATTCCAAAACAGCAGTACCTCCATTAGTGACGGTAATATTAGCTTATTATGCCTCGGTGAAACGGAGAGGCACATGGTAATCAGTTAATGCGTCTATGTGTGTGTGGTTGTGTGGTTGGTTGTATCTGTCCACCGGTCTGTTTCAGCTCAGCCAGTCAGAATTAAGTGGAACTAAAGGCTTGTTGTCATGTTGATAGAAGGATCAGCTCATGTCCAGGGAACCACACCAGAGAAAACACTCGCAACACAGAGAAGCAACGTTTAAACAGTTTATTAATTTCAAAAAATAAGAAGCACAGTTATGGAAAACGTCCCTCGCCAGAGGAAGACTCAGCCTGTGGGGAGAGACGAGAGTGAGGAGGGAGAGAGAGAGGAGTGTCATAAAAAGAATCTTGGAGATCTCGTCTGAGTACTCCCCGCCCACCTGGCCCAGGTAAAGCCGAACATGACAAAGAAAATCCTTGCATTTCATCACCTCCCCCACGTACAGGCAGGTGAAAGAACGGAGGTTGTTCAGTGTACGGTGGATGAAACAGGGGCAACAGGTGGAGCAGAGGGGGCTGAACAAGAAATATGGGCCAAATGCTCGGTGACCGTGCCCAGCTGCTGCGTGATTGTTTGCAGCTGTTGAGTGAGCGCGGCCACCTGCCTCTCTGTTACGTCTAAGTGGTGCATCCGCCGATGCAGCTCCTGCTAAGCTCACGTTATGGTTGGCTCATTCTGTCATATTGATAGAAGGATCAGCTCACATGCAGGGAACAACACCAAAGAAAACACTTGCAACACAGAGAAGCAACATTTAAACAGTTTATTAATTTCAAAAACGTCCCTCGCCAGAGGAAAATTCAGCATGTGGGGAGAGACAAGAGCGAATTAGTGGAGAATGGAGGCTAGGGAAGTGGGTAGACAAATTGCCACTTAAGTGAGCCGAACAGAGAACCCACCAGAGAGACCCAGCAGTAATAGACGAACCAGCAGGAAGAAGCTGGCAGGAAGCAGGATTGGGACGGAGCTGGGTGGTGTCTGACCGGGTGGAGATAGGCTGCTGAAGTGGGGTGAGGATGATAGGGCAGGTGTGCACAACAAGCCCCGAAAATGCACCACATTGATGGCAGCAACCTGAGAAAAGGAGAAGAGAGAGGAATTAATTAGGTTATCCTCTAATAACAATTTTCAACTTGCTTGCACTTAGCTAGGCAGTATACCCAACGAGCCAGCACTGAAACCTCCGCTTGTTGGTCCTTTATGCACTGGCGAGGCAGAAGTGGCTGGTGCATCTAATCACGCAGGTGTTGTGATTGCCTGTGGAGCTGGGGAATCTTTTATCAGGAAGTAGGGGGCGCGCGCTCACCTGGACATGACAGTGCCCCCACCACCACCAAGGGGCACCTCCTGGCGGTCCACTGGGATTATCCAGATGGGCTTGGTGGAAGGCCCGAACCATCCCCTTGTTGTGGAAGTAGGAGTTGGGAATCCATGATCTTTCTTCCGGGCCGTAGCCCTTCCAGTGAACCAAATACTGGAGGCCCTGGCCCCAACGGCGAACATCCAGAATTCTCTGGACGGTATAGGTGGTCTGGCTGTCGAGGATCCGAGGAGGAGGAGGCGGCTTGGGTGGGGGGTGGGGGGCAGAGAAGGCTGGCGGAGAGGGGTTTGATGTGTGAAACGTGGAATTTTGGATGGATGCGGAGAGTCCGTGGGAGCTGTAGACGGACCGTGGCATCGTTGACAGTTTTGGTGATGGGAAATGGGCCCAAGAAGTGGGGTGACAATTTCTTGGACTCTGTCTTCAATGGTATTTGGTCTGCCGATAGCTAGACCTGCTGCCCAACCTTATACTTGGGAGCCGGGACCCACTTCCGGTTGGCATATTGGAGGTTGGGCTCTGTAGAGCGGAGAAGGGCAGCTCAGGTGGCCCTCCAGAGCCAGCGGCAGTAGCATGCATGAGCCCCCATGGATGGCACGGCGGCCTCCCTCTCCACCATGGGCAACGGGGGGGGGGAGTGTACCCCATAGAGGCCTCAAACAGAGTGAGTCCCGTGGCAGTGGACACGGCTGAGTTGTGAGCATATTCCACCCAGGCCAGGTGCATGCTCCATGTGGAGGGATTCTCGGCTGCTACACATCTGAGGGCGGCCTCCAGGGACTGGTTGGTATGCTCAGCTTGCCCGTTGCGCTGTGGGTGGTAACCAGACGTGAGGCTGACAGTAGTCCCAAGCGAACGGCAGAAGGATTTCGAGGTAAACTGTGGCCCCAGTCAAACACAATGTCCAGAGGAATACAGTGGGAGTGGATGACATGAGAGGTGAGGAGGTCAGCGGTTTCAGATGCGGTGGGTAATTTGTGGAGGGCTACAAGATGGATTGCCTTGGAAAAATGGTCGGCAATGGTGAGAATGACAGTTTTGCCTTGAAAAGGGGGGAGTCAGGAACGAAGTCTAAGGCAATATGGGACCACGGTCGACTGGAGACAGGTAAGGGGTGAAGTAAGCCAGCAGGAGGTGAGGAGTTAGATTTGTTGCGGAGGCAGGTCTGACATGATTTTGTGTACTTCTGCACATCCCTCTGCAGGGTGGGCCACAAGAACACTCGTCGGATAAGGGCCGTAGTGCGGGACACTCCCAGATGAGAGGCGAAGTGGCTGGAATGGCCCCACTGGATGGCATCGCTGCGGAGGGTGGCTGGAACAAACAGACGATTACTGGGCCTTCCCGCTGGTTTGGGTTCCAGCAACTGGGCCTGTCGGACCCTCTGCTTGATCTGCCAGGTAAGGGCTCCGAGGATGCACAAAGGCGGGACAATGGGCTGGGAGAGGGACGGTGGGCTGGATGGTCTGGGCTAAATTGCCGGGAGAGAGCGACCGGTTTAACATTATGTGAGCCAGGCCTATAAGTGATGGTAAAATTGAATCTAAGAAAAATTAGGGCCCAGCGGGCCTACCTGGCATGGAGTCTGCGGGGCGACCGGAAGTATTCTAAATTCTTGTGGTCGGTCCACATCACTATAGGATGGATCGCTCTCTTCAACCAGTGCCTCCTCTCTTCTAGAGCCAATTTAATGGCTAGGATCTCCTGGTCCCCTATGTAGTAATTCCTCTCGGCTGGGGTGAGCCGCTGAGAGAAATATGTGCACGGGTGGAGCTTCTGGTCGGAGGCCGAGTGCTGTGAAAGGACAGCGCCCACCCCCAAGTCAGAAGCGTCCGCCTCTAGGGTGAACTGGAGCTGAGGGTTGACCTGGGCCAAGATGGGTGTATTAGAGAACAGGCTCTTTAATTTGGAAAAAGCCTGTTCGGCTGCCTTGGACCAGAGAAATGGCACCTTAACGGAGGTCAGCTGCGTGAGAGGCTGTGCGATCCCACTATAGTTCCTGATGAACCTGCAATAAAAATTCGCAAACCCCAAGAGGCGCTGGAGCTCCTTGCGGGAGTGGGGTGTAGGCCAATCTAGCACAGCCTTCACCTTGGCCGGGTCGGCTCTCAGTTCCCCCTCTGCCACAATAAATCCCAGGAAGGAAGTGGAGCAGGTGGAAAACTCGCACTTTTCAGCCTTCACAAAAAGTTGATTCTCCAGAAGCTGTTGTAACATGGCTCTGACGTGGACCTTGTGTTCCTCTGGCGTGCAGGAAAAAATGAGAATATCATCCAAATATACAAAAACAAACTGATTGACCATATCGCGGAGGATGTCATTATTGAGTCGTTGGAAGATGGCAGGGGCATTGGTGAGACCAAAAGACATAACCAGATACTCAAACTGCCCCAGGTGTGTTTTAAAAGCCGTCTTCCACTCGTCCCCCTTGCGAATACGGACTAAATGATACGTGTTGCCTAGGTCTAGTTTGGTAAATACCCACACACACTGAAGGAGCTCGAACGTGGAGTTTATCAGGGGCAGAGGATATTTGTCTTTAACGCTAATAGCATTAAGTTCCCAGTAATCAATACACGGGTGCAGAGATCCGTCCTTCTTACCGACAAAGAAGAATCCTGCCCCAAGAGGAGCTGAGGATGGCCGAATGAAGCCGGCGTTCAGCGAGTCCTTAATATATCTTTACATCATCTCTCTCTCCGGGCCAGAAATACTATAGAGCCCGCTGGACAGCAGCCGCGCATCCAGGAGGAGGTCTATAGCACAGTCGTATGAGCGATGAGGTGATAAAGAGAGCGCTCTTGACTTGCTGAAGACCTCCCCAAGGTCATGATAGACCTTGGGTACGAGGGTGAGGGCCAGCAGCTCTACTGGAAGGGAGGAGATAGGTAAGGACGGTGAACACTTGGCCGAACTGAGACAAGATGCCAAACAATGCGGACTCCAGGAGGAAATTGAATTCTGTGCCCAGTTAATTATGGGGTTGTGCCTCCAGAGCCAAGGGTACCCCAGGACCACTGGGGAGGATGAACTTGGGAGAATGAGGAACGAAAACTCCTCTCGGTGATTCCCAGAAAGAAGGACAGATATCGGTGCCATGCATTCGGTTACTGAAGCCACGTTTTTGCCAGATAAGGTGGTGACATTCAGTGGAGTGGATAATTTGGTGATGGGAATACCCATCTCCTGCACGAGCCGCGATGAAACGAAATTCTGCGCCACCCCTGAATCAATCAAAGCCGTAACCCTCCTCTCAAACCCCGGTAACTGGATTAGGGCTGAAATGGAGAGATTACTGGGCCGATGAAGAAAGATCCCGCTTGTCAGACCCCCCACGGATACTGACGGGCCGCGTCTTTTATCTTCAGGTGACAATCATCCAATTTATGCTCTAAAGAGCTGCAGTACATGCAAGCACTGATCCTCTTCTGCTGTTGGTACTCCTCTGGAGTTAAACGAGTCCGGCTGAGCACCATCGGTTCGGAGGAGGAATCAGCTCCACCTGAGTCAGTAGCCTGGACAGGCACCCGCGTGAAGGGCAGGCGAGAGGAGGATTTGTGTTTCCTTGTGCCCTTGCGGTAGCGGTTATCTAAACCGACAGCCTGGTTAATTAGACCGTCCAGAGATGAGGGAACAGCATGAACCGCCAGGTCGTCACAGAGGCTGGCGTTTAAGCCCTGGAGGTACACATTGCGTAACACAACATCGTTCCATCCAGATTCTGCCGCGACCACACGAAATTCCACTGAGAAGTTGGCGACAGACCAGCTTTCCTGGCGGAGAGACAAAAGACGGCTCATAATATTACCCTCATTCTCTGTGTGGTCAAAAAAATTCTGTAACAAAATGATCAAATG
Organism: Pholidichthys leucotaenia; assembly: GCA_020510985.1. Classification (NCBI taxonomy): domain Eukaryota; kingdom Metazoa; phylum Chordata; class Actinopteri; order Cichliformes; family Pholidichthyidae; genus Pholidichthys; species Pholidichthys leucotaenia. Next base: position 118,296,175 of record CM035848.1, on the reverse strand, counting down.
TATAGGTGGGGCCCTCCGGGCTGTCAAGGACAGATCGGGCCCAACTGAGGGCTCGGTCCTGCAGCAGGAGGGTCATGAAATGAATCTTGGAGATCTCGTTTGGATACTCCCCGCCCACCTGGCCCAGGTAAAGCCGAACATGACAAAGAAAATCCTTGCATTTCATCACTTCCCCCGCATACGGGGCAGGTGAGGGAACGGAGGTTGTTCAGCATACGGTGGAAGAAACAGGGGCAACAGGTGGAGCGGAGGGGGCCGAACGAGAAATATGAGCCAAATGCTCGGTGACCGTGCCCAGCTGCTGTGTGATTGTTTGCAGCTGTTGAGTGAGCGCAGCCACCTGCCTCTCTGTTACGTTTAAGCGGTGAAGAGCGGAGTGTTCCGCCGATGCAGCTCCTGCTGAGCTCACGTTATGGCTGGCTCATTCTGTCATGTTGATAGAAGCATCAGCTCATGTGCAGGGAACAACACCAGAGAAAACACTCGCGACACAGAGAAGCAACGTTTAAACAGTTTATTAATTTCAAAAAATAAGCACAGTTATGGAAAGTGGCCCTCGCCAGAGGAAGACTCAGTGTGTGGGGAGAGACGAGAGCGAATTAGTGGAGAATGGAGGCTAGGGAAGTGAGTAGACAAATTGCTACTTATGTGAGCTGAACAGAGAACCCGACAGAAAGATTCAGCAGTAATAGACGAACCAGTGGGAAGAAGCTGGCAGGAAGCAGGATTGGGAAGGAGCTGGGTGGTGTCTGACCGGGTGGAGATAGGCTGCTGAAGCGGGGTGAGGATGATGGGGCAGGCGAGCGCACAACAAGCCCCGAAGATGCATTGCACTGATGGCAGCAACCTGAGAAAAGGAGAAGAGACAGGAATTAATTAAACTATCCTCTAATAACAATTTTCAACTTTCTTGCACTTAGCTAAGCAGTATACCCAACAAGCCAGCACTGAAGCTTCCGCTTGTTGGTCCTTTATGCACTGGCGAGGCAGAAGTGGCTGGTGCGTCTAATCATGCAGGTGTTGTGATTGCCTGTGGAGTTGGGGAATCTTTTATCAGGAAGGAGGGGGCGCGCGCTCACCTGGACATGACACTTGTATCATTGTATCGCTATATTTTCTTGACTTTCAATTTGCCGAAATTTCAAAATAGGGTGACCAGGTGTCCCTCTTTGTGCGGGACTGCACAGCATTTTGACCTATTTTCGGTCGTCCCGCAAATTGAGACGTTGTCCCACAGCCTCAAATTTTCAAAGGTTGTGCGGGACACTTTACATACAAGATGTAAATACAGTAGCTGTGAGGGAAGTAGGGCAGGCTGTCATTCCAGGGCCTGTGACTGATGTCAGTCAAACTGCGCCGCACCTCGCACCGTATCAATCCGCCCCCAAATGGAGAAAGTTTAGAGGGAGTGCAATAACTGGAGCCATGCTAATGTTGCTCTAATATGGAAACAACATCAAAAAAGAGAAAGTGCAGCTCCAACCAAGAATGGGAAACTGTCTACAGTTGGGTGAAGCCAGTGGAGGGCAATTCAGAGAGAGTGCTTTGCCTTTTATGTCAGACTAATTTTTCAATCACTCATGTTGGCGAGTATGATGTGAAGCAACGCAGGACATGTGATGCTCACAGAAAAAGAGCTGCACAGAGGGAGGCATGCCAGTCTATGGATACATTCCTGCTGAAACCTAAAGATGATTCCTGGGCGGATAAGGTAACAGCTGCTGAGCTAACCTGCATTTACCACACTGTACAGCATTCCTTTAAAACCAGACTCATTTTGTGCTGTTAGCCTGTTTTACTGATGTTCTTTGTTTGTGCAAAAACACTAAATAGTTTAGATTGCATAATCCTGTCTTGTTTTGAATGAAACTTTATGCAGAGTTGTAGTAGAAAGGGAATCTTGTTCATAGTTTAGTCATTCACTGTTAAATGGAAGAGGTACTGTACTTGGAACATCCTTGAATGAAAAAGTAATCCATGAGTGCAATTACTCTATTGATGGGAGTTAATAAAGATGGAGATGACATTTGCATAGCTTATGCTATTTTAAATCCAGGTAAATCAAAATTTGATACCACCTTGAGAGGTGATAAGGTGTCCCACATTGTCCCACTCAAACACGATCTTTGTCCCACATTTGATTGATTGGGACCTGGTCACCCTATTTCAAAATAACGCTTTGTTTTTGAAATAAACACAAAAATAGCTCACTTTTACCGTCAATGCAACTGAAACTTCATTGTAATGCCTATGCCGGCCCAGTAGAGGTGGCAGTGCGCCTTTATTACAGCCCCACTGAGCACTTCCTGTCAACAATCGAGCTGGTGCTGAAGTTTTAGAATAGTTGTTTCAGCAAACTAAACACATATTCAGAAACTACACCTTTACTCAACACATTGTTTCTTTTCATACACATTTTGCTGTTTACTTTTGAAGATAAAGGACAATGTATAGTCTTCCTGTAGTTTACAGCTTATTGGTAAAAACTACAATTCCCGTATTGCTCAAGTGCAACGCACCAATCACAGCAGAGCTTCCTCTGAAGTCAAAACTAGCAGGCAACATCAGAATAGAAGAGCAGGAGAAAAAAAAAGTTTTACAAGTAAGTTTTGCCCTTAAATTATGCAGCAGTTTCACTGTTAACATGTTAACATTTCCTAACACGGCAACATTTGATTCTTAAAGCTTGTGTTTTGTTACATTATTTTTTCCAATGTGGTCCACTACTGGTGGCCCCGTGGTTACATGATTCATATGTTAACTTATTAATGTTAAATTGTTATTTCTAAAGTTCAAACTTTTTTCAACTCTTAGTACTAATGTCAGTGATATAAAAACACCACAGTGTGAAGTTGTTTAATCATTTCCTTTAAAATAACTTTTACAGTCCCGTCATTTTTTTTTATTGATTTATTTACTCAATTACAGCTGATGTGAGGTGTGAAATATAAAAAAAAACATGAGGTTATTTTTACAGAAAACCAAACAATTTCTTAAATTGAGTTGGAGCATGACAGCTGCAATAGAATTTATTTGATGACACTGACTTTAAAAATGTTCTATCACATCGGTAATAATAATCACATTTTCATTATTGTCTCTGCCAAGGGAGGATGGAGGTAATGTTTTTAGTGGTGTTGGTTGGTTTGTCTGTTGGTTGGTTTGTCTGTTAGCAACATAAAAAAAAGTTATAAATGGATTTTGATGAAATTTTCATGAAAGACGTGTAATGGTACAGGGAACAGATGATTACATTTTGGTGGTGATTCAAATCACAATCACCTTTCATACATTAATCTGGCACTTTTCATGTACTGCCTGTTTAAGACGTGTCCACTCAGTTACGTGCGTGGTCATGCCATAGAGCCACGCACCTCGGCAACCCGGAAGCCAAACACTGCAGAAAAAGTATTAGGGGGTTCATATTTGTGTAATGTTCTGTTGTAAGACCTTTGTATTGTTTGTAGAATTTTTGAATAAAGTTTGCTCATAAAAAAAGTAGGGGGTGTGCCCACCAAATTCGTTTTTTCTGCTGTGGGCACTATTTTCTATTTATCCTCTACTAGTGCATTGCCCATAGAATGCAAGTATTCCTGACTGAAACAGCTTTCCCAATTAGGCTTGACAGGCCCAAATGTAAGCTGTGTGGCTAAAAGTGGAATACAAAGAGGTGTAGGCTATATGTCAGCAATCACATGTTAGACTTTGACAAATATAAAAGGGAGTAAATGGCACTAAAATTTATTTGATTGTGTGAATATTAATTACAGAATACCTAAATATTGAAAATGAATGGGACATCCAATATTAGCAACTGTTTCAAATCCCTTGTTTATTTGTTTATCAGATCACTGATTTGTGTGATTTTTTTTAATCACTTATCCATCCATCCATCCATCTTCTTCTGCTTAATCCTTTTTTGGGTCACGGGGGGGCTGGAGCCTATCCCAGCATCTTTGGGCGAGAGGCAGGGTACACCCTGGACAGATCGCCAGTCCATCGCAGGGCCAACACAGAGAGACAGACAACCATTCACTCTCACATTCATACCTAAGGACAATTTAGAATCCCCAGTTTTTGATGCCAATTAACCTAACTTGCATGTTTTTGGCATGTGGGAGGAAACCGGAGAAATCCCGGAGTAAACCCATGCAGACACAGGGAGAACATGCAAACTCCACACAGATCACTGTTGGTTGGGGGCTGGGATCGAACCCAGGATCCCCCGGCCAAGGATGAGTTGGTGTGCTGCCGCAGTGCTAACCACTCTGCCACCGTGCTGCATTGTATCTTGCCCTTTGGGGAATGGGAGTTGTTCAGTCATCATTATAATTATTTTAGTTTATATTGTAGATAATGTGAAAATGACGAGGCAGAGTTCATCTCATGAGTCAGGTTTATTCACATCATTCAACATCATCAAAAGCAGAAAAAGGAAGAAACCCAGACATTCGTCCTTTTAATACCTCAGGACTTCAAAGCACACAGTCATATTATATTTAATCCCAAATAACAATACATCTTCCTTCAGATCTTAACACCTCCACCCCCAGCCTCTGGCGGCCAGGAAAATCCCCCCAGGCCGTCTCTCTGCATACCAAAGACTAGACTTTCACATCCTCCTGTTATCTCCAGAGAGGCTCAGTCCTTTGTTCAATCTAAGATGTGAAGCCTAAAGTGGTATACTGTACATATGAAGCATGGAGTGATATACATAAGTGCACATATATGTGTCCCACATGACCCCCCCCCCCAAACGTCTAAGATGGAACAATGGAATAACAGTCTGCATGTCATGATAAACCATTACACATCAGTCCATGTGCTGCTTGGGCCTCAGTCTCCTCCCGTATCTGCTGTAAGTGGGCTTTACCACTTCCACGGCGCCATCCTGCTGGGGAGCTGCTGCCTGAGGGTGAGAACTGATAGTCAATCCCTGTGGGTGTTCTGGGGAATGTCCCCTAGGGGGTCTGCCGCGCCGAGGAGCCCTGGTGCACAGCACATCCTCGTCTGCCACAACAAAGGCGGGTTTGAGCCTGTTTATGCCAATCTTTTCTTTCCTACCCCCCAGGTCTAGCAAAAAATGCTTATCCCCTGTTTCCAGCACTCTAAATGGTCCATCATAAGGTGGTCGCAACGGTGGGCAATGGGCATCGTGTCTGACAAAAACAAACTCCGCGTTTTTTAAGGCCTTAGGCACAAAAACGCGCGGAAAACTGTGGTGAACGGGGCCAGGCAGCGTGCCCGATTCCGTGCCCCTCTGTAACCACTGAGCCGGGGACCATTCTGGTGCAGGATTATCTGGGAGAAATTCCCCGGGCAGCCGAAGTGGCTGCGCAAAAACCAGCTCAGCCGGGGAGGCTTCTAAATCCTCTTTAGGTGCAGAATGCAACCCCAATAAAACCCACGGTAGCCTGTCTGCCCAATTTACATCCGTAAGCGACGCTCTGAGAGCTGCTTTCAATGACCTATGAAAACATTCGCATAACCCATTAGCCTGTGGATTGTACGCGGTTGTGCGGTGGATCGTTACCCCCAGGCTGCGGGCCATTGCTGACCAAAGTTCGGAAACAAATTGAGGACCCCTATCGGACGTAATGTCCGATGGGACTCCAAAGCGCGCTACCCATGCTGTTAAAAACGCGCGCACCACCTCCTCGGCTGTGGTTGATGACAGTGGGACCACTTCCGGACAGCGCGTGGTGCGGTCTACCATTGTCAGAAGGTGTGTGCACCCCTGTGATGGCGGTAGGGGGCCTACGAGGTCCATGTGAACATGATTGAACCTCTTAGCCGGGGTGTGGAAAGGCTCCAAGGGAGCTCTCGTGTGTCTGTGTACCTTGGCTCGTTGACAAGCCATGCAGGCTGTTGCCCACTCTCTAACTTGTTTGCGCAGGCTCGGCCAAACAAATTTCTCTCCCACCATTTTGACCGACGCGCGCACTCCCGGGTGCGCCAGAGAATGAATCGAGTCAAAAACGCGGCGGCACCATGCGGCCGGTACCACAGGACGCGGCCGCCCAGTGGAGACATCGCAGATTAGGGGGGGCATACCGTCTTGCAGCACCCTGTTCTCCAGCCTTAACGCTGTTGGTCCAGACTGGAGCGCGCGCACGTCCGCGTCGCTAACCTGATCCGCGGCCATGGCTGCATAATCTATCCCTACGCGGACTGGGGCCGCCACGGCGCGCGAGAGACAGTCTGCCACTACATTTAGTTTACCCGCCACATGCTGAATATCGGTAGTAAACTCTGAGATAGCGGCCAGCTGTCTTTGCTGCCGGCCTGACCACGGTTCTGAAACCTTGGCCATCGCGAATGTCAGCAGCTTGTGGTCAACGAACGCGGTGAAATGGCGTCCCTCCAGCCAGAACTGGAAGTGGCGAATGGCCAAGTGGAGAGCTAACAACTCCCTGTCGAATGCGCTGTATTTTCGTTCGCTATCGCGCAAAGTCCTGCTGAAAAATGCGAGCGGCTGCCAAGCCCCGGCTACATGCTGCTCCACAACCGCCCCTATGGCCACATCTGACGCGTCAGTAGTGAGCACTATGCGGGCCGTTGGGTCTGGATGTGCTAACAACGCAGCATTTGCCAGGGCTGTTTTGACCTCCGAGAATGCTCGCTGTTGCTCCGGAGACCATTCGATCTTATTTGTGGGTTTTTGTTTTTTTAGTGCGGCATACAATGGTTGCATGAGCTGCGCTGTGCGGGGGAGGAAACGGTTATAAAAATTCACCATTCCCAAAAACTCCTGTAACGCCTTGACTGTTTGTGGCTGGGGAAAATTTGTTACCGCGCATACTTTGTCAGACAGCGGAACTGCTCCTTCTAGGGAGACGTGATGCCCCAAAAAATCAATCTGCGTCACCCCGAACTGACACTTCGCTGGGTTGATTATTAACCCGTGCTCTCCCAACCTCCGGAAAACTGCCGTGAGGCGGTTTTCGTGTTCGTCTTCGGACGCGCTGGCTACTAAGATGTCTTCCAGGTAGACAAATATGAAGGGGAGATCGCGCAATACCGCGTCCATCATGCGTTGGAACGTCTGCGCAACGCCCTTAAGCCCAAACGGCATGCGCAAAAACTCGAATAGGCCAAACGGAGTTATTACTGCTGTTTTGGGTATGTCCTCAGCGCGCACTGGGACTTGATGGTAACCGCGGACCAAGTCTATCTTAGAAAAAACGCGCGCCCCCGCCAAATGAACGGAAAAATCTTGGATATGCGGGATTGGGTAGCGGTCGTGCGCTGTGGCGTTGTTCAACCTGCGGAAATCTCCGCAAGGTCGCCACGAGCCATCAGCTTTCGGGACCATGTGCAGCGGGGAAGCCCATGGGCTTTTCGAACGCCTGATGATGCCCAACTTTTCCAGGTTGGCGAACTCCTCGCGCGCTATGGTCAGTTTAGCTGAATCCAAGCGCCAAGCTTTTGCAAAAACGGGTGGTCCGGTGGTATTAATAAAATGTTCCACTCCGTGTTTAGCGATGGCTGCTGAAAATGTGGGAACCGTGAGTGCTGGGAACTGAGTGAGCAGTGTGTGGAACTTACCGCTTGCCGTTGCGACGTTGGCTTGTGCTGTGGGCGGGGTCACTCGGGCTGCACAGGGAATAGAATAAAAGGAAAGTGCATTAACCAGGCGCCTGTTAGCAAGATCAACCAACAAACCATGTGAGCACAGAAAATCAGCCCCCAACATATTGAAACTCACTGCAGCTATAACAAAAGTCCACTCAAATGTACGGCCATGTAGGGACAGAAGCAGATTCCTCTCACCAAAGGTCTTAATCTCCGAGCCGTTCGCTGCTGACACCCCGCGACCTCCGGGACCCGCCAGCCGGTCAGCGGAGGTAGGCGTGATGAAACTCACTTGGGAGCCTGTGTCCACAAGGAATTGCCTCCCCGAACGTGCGTCCGTCAAGTAGAGCAGCTTGTTCTCTTCACCGAGGGCCGCAGCTGCTACCGACCCCCGGTCTTGGCGTTTCCCGAGCGCTTGAACTGGCACGGTGGTATACATTTGCGTGCCTTCTCTGCAAAGTGGCGATGGTAGAAACAGAGGGTGTCTCCTCCGCGATCCTTGGCCCTCGCCGCCGCCGTTGTCGGTGGATCTGCTACCGCCGTCTCTGGCCCCTTGCCATCTCTGGCTGTCGCGCCGAACTCCGTCGCTGCCGCGGTGGCCGCGCGCTGTTTGCTGGCGTTGAGAATCCGGTGCGCCTCCTGGGCCAGCGCGCGGAAGTCCCACTGGGCCAACAACGGCGAACTGGCCAGGGTCGCTCTCGTGGCCGAAGGTAGGGTTCTCAGGAAAATGTGGGTGAAGATGAAGTCGTCGCCGTCTGAGCCCCTCAAGCTCAGTATGTTCTCCATCAGGTCAACAGGCGTGCCATCTCCCAAGTCGTTCAGAGCCAGGAGCCTCTCCGCTCTCTCCTGGACTGAGAGAGGGAAGCGTTGGATGAGCGCAGCATTCAACCCGCCGTATTTGTCGTCGGCCGGTGGCTGCTCCACAAGGCTCTGCACATGCCGAGCCGTGCGGTTGTCGAGCTTGGCAATCACATGGTAGAACTTCGTGTCATCTACCGTTATCCCCCGGAGGGCGAACTGTGCTTCGACCAAGTGGAACCAGGAGCGCGGGTTGTCTCGCCAAAAGTCCGGTAGCTGGACGGTAGCGGCATACGCTTGGCTGGGAGCTTCTGACCCGGCTGGCTCGGGGGAATTTCTTTCACTCATGATACGTCTTAGGGTCACCAGTGTAGATAATGTGAAAATGACGAGACAGAGTTCATCTCACGAGTCAGGTTTATTCACATCATCCAACATCATCAAAAGCAGAAAAAGGAAGAAACCCAGACATTCGTCCTTTTAATACCTCAGGACTTCAAAGCACACAGTCATATTATATTTAATCCCAAATAATAATACATCTTCCTTCAGATCTTAACACCTCCACCCCCAGCCTCTGGCGGCCAGGAAAATCCCCCCAGGCCGTCTCTCTGCATACCAAAGACTAGACTTTCACATCCTCCTGTTATCTCCAGAGAGGCTCAGTCCTTTGTTCAATCTAATCAGAATCAGAATCAGAATCAGAAAAGCTTTATTGCCAAGCATGTTAAAAACATACAAGAAATTTGACTTGACATTGGTGCGCTAATGTAAGCGCATCACAATGACACGGCAGCCATAACAAGGCGCCTCATCAAAACAGTGGGGGTAAAGAGGGAAGGGGTAGGGGATGACACAGTAGGCGAGAGAAAAAAAACATAGTTATCAGAATAGCGCTCAGTGAGCGAGATTATGATTACAAGAAAAAAAAACCTCAATGCACATTTAGCAGACAAGTTACAATACACACGTTGAGACACAGACACAGACGCAGCAAGCTGGGATCAGTCAGGAAGGCAGGAGGTAAGGGAATGGGAGGTGGGAGAGGGAGAGAAAAAGCGTCTGCTCTCTCTGAAAGCCGGAAGAAGAAGATGTGAAGCCTAAAGTGGTATACATATGAAGCATGAAGTGATATACATAAGTGCACATATATGTGTCCCACAATATCACTGTTCAGTGATGGAGTTCAGTGTATTATTGAATTCCTCCTGTGTATCGTCAGTAAACTCATGCAGTACTATAACAGGACACGTTTATAAATATTTGAGACCCATTGTAGTGCATCATTTTATATTTTAGCAATATCCATCCATCCATCCATCCATCCATCCATCTTCTTCTGCTTAATCCTTTTTGGGTTGCCGGGGGTGGTGGTGGCTGGAGCCTATCCCAGCATCTTTTGGGCGAGAGGCAGGGTATGCCCTCGACAGATTGCCATTCCATCGCAGGGCCAACACAGAGACACAGGCAACCATTCACTCTCACAGTCATACCTAATGACAATTTAGAATCCCCAGTTGATGCCAGTTAACCTAACTTGCATGTTTTTGGCAGGTTTTTATTTTTTTATTTTTGTTACTTATTTGTACCCGTAGGTAGATTTGTTTTGCAGTCTGGTGACAAACCACCAGCTGCGGTCACTGCGTGCGCAAGCGCCCCATATCCCTAACCTGCATGTTTTGGTTTTTTGGGGGTTTTTTTGGTATGTGGGAGGAATCCGGAGAAATCCCGGAGTAAACCCACGCAACACGGGGAGAACATGCAAACTCCACACAGATCACTGTTGGTCGGGGGCTGGGATCAAACCCATGAGCTCACGATCCCTGGGGATCGTGAGATCTGGGCTGCACGGTAACGCAGTGGTTAGCACTGTGGCAGCACAGTTTTACCCTCGGCCGGGGGATCGCGGGGGCCGTGAGATTGTGGGTTCGATCCCTGCCCCCGGCCAACAGTGATCCGTGTGGAGTTTGCATGTTCTCCCCGTGTTTGCGTGGGTTTACTCCGGGATTTCTCCGGTTTCCTCCCACATGCCAAAAACATGTAGGTTAGGGAGTTAAGGGGCGCTTGCGCACACAGCGACCGGCAGCTGGTGGTTTGTCACCAGACTGCAAAACAAATCTACCTACGTGTACAAAATAAGTAATAAAAAAAAAAAAATCCCCGCGATCCCCCGGCCGAGGGTAAACTGTGCTGCCACAGTGCTAACCACTGCGCCACCGTGCAGCTCCATGTGGGAGGAAACCAGAGAAATCTCAGAGTAAACCCACACAGACACGGGGAGAACATGGAAACTCCACACAGATCACTGCTGGGGTCAAACCCAGGATCCCCCGGCCAGGGGTGAGTTGCTGTGCTGCCGCAGTGCTAACCACTCCACCACCGCACTGCCCATTTTAGAAATATTTTATTAAAAGGTTTTTAAAACTATAATCAACCGAATTAACTACAAAACACCCAACATTATTATACACAGCAGAAGGACCCATTTGACTGCAACCGTTGCATCAGTGTTGCCCATTTGTCAGTAAATACTTACACACGTGGAGAAAATTGTTGGTGCCCCTCTGTTAATGAAAGAAAAACCAACAATGGTCACAGAAATAACTTGAATCTGACAAAAGTAGTAATAAATAAAAATTATATGAAAATTAACCAATGAAATTCAGACAATGCTTTTGAATTGTGGTTCAACAGAATTACTTTAAAAAACAAACTCATGAAACAGGCCTGGAGAAAAATGATGGTAGCCCTAGAAAAGATTGAAAAGCATTGTTTGATTTTCATTGGTTAATTTTCATAGAATTTTTATTTATTACCACTTTTGTCAGATTCAAGTTATTTCTGTGACCATTGTGGGTTTTTCTTTCATTAACAGAGGGGTACCAACAATTTTGTCCACAGCTGTAACTAAAAATGATTTATTTCATTATTTGGGAGTTTTTGTGTCCTGTGTTTGGTCTTTTAGTCATTCCGGCCATTCCACTCCACAGTCATGGCAGTATTATTGTTAAGTTTTTAATTTTTAGATACTCGTGCGGTAGGGGGGACTCACAGTCCTGCATAATACAGTGGTACTACACGGGTGAAGCAGAAGCATAGATTTCCGTCTACTACTGACCGGACAGGCTGGGCGTGCCTCCCCGCGAAGGACTGTGGTTTGCCTGGTCGAGCTGCTGTTTCTCCCCGTATGTTCTGTGTTGGATACACCGGTGTTCTTTGTCAGACCCGGGTCCCCACTGACGCCTCCCCCAGTCTGTGTAATGAACTGAACCGAGTTCCCTCCCAGGCTCAGTTCCATGACTTTCCTCTGTGTTTCATATTTATCTGTGTATTGCGTGTTATGTACTGAGCCGGGGTTCTCCCAGGCTCAGTCTCATGGGCTTTTTTGTCATGTATTATTTGCAGTTTATTTCTAGACTGGTTCTATGTCTGTTTATATTTGTTCTCTGGCTGGCAGCTGTCAGGCAGCTCACTTGGGCCTGCACTTTGTGTGGGCGTTGCCTGTCAGTCTGCTAGCCCGACCACACCCCCTCTCATGAGTCTCAGCTAATTCCTTTCTCCTTGATTGCTCTTCCTGCTCCCTTGCTCAGGTGCAGCCTATCACTGTGTCTTTAGTTCGTGTATTTAGTCAGCTCATTGTCTGTGATTCACTGCTGGATTATTGATTGTCTGTACCACATCTCATTCGTGTTTCCTGATTTTCTCTGCCACGTTTTGTCGTGGCTCCCTGTGTCACGTCTCGTTTGTGTTTCTCCAACGTTCGCTGGGACGCCAACTGTAAGTTTAACCTTGTCTGTATTTTTGTCTGTGCACTGTTTTAGGGACTCTAGCTCTTTGCCTTAATAAATTTTGTCTTGGGTGTAGTCCTGCATTTGGATCTGTCTCTCTCTCTGCACCTTGTCAGAGGCACATCCATGACAGAATAATCCAGCGGAAAAGTAAGATTCAGTGGATTACACCCAGGCATTATTTTTTCTCTTTTGAACTGCTTTTTTTACTCACCTATTTTTGGAGATGGCAGTGATGGGTCGAAGCTATCCGATGAACCTGGGGTGGGAGTGCTGCCGACCCTTAATGGAAATAGATGAGCTCATTTCCGTGGCATGCATATATTCCACCCCAGAGGATGTGCTCTGGTATATGAATCTAGCGCAGGCAGCAGTTCAGCAGTGTCCTCAGCTCATGGAGCACCCGGAAGGAGCTGAGAGGATAACCCGGTTGGCAGCGCTGCGGTGCGAGAACGGCGAAAGGGGGAGGAAGTCCCTAAAAAGACCTGGGCTCATGTCAAAGGGAAGGCGCTCCCGGGTTTCCATTATTCCTGCATCTCGCCAGTCCTCTTCGCCTGCTCCTGCTCCGGTTAAGCCAGCTCCAGCCTCCCGAAGACAGCATCATCCCGTACCGTACCGGCGGAGGAAGTCCTCCTCCTCTTTGACAGCCACTTCCCCCTCGTCAAGTCTGACTACTCCTGCAGCAGGGCCTTTTCTCTTGCTCTGTTCTCTCCACTGTTTAGCCAGCCTCATTTCCCCCCGCCGCTGCTGCACGCCCAGTCACCTCGACGATTCCTCCCGCTGTCGAGAGGTCCTCCGGGTCTTCCCCGGCTATGCCCACCTCCGTCGCCATGGAGATGGCTCCTCCACAATCCACTAGGGGGCCCAGATTCACCATAGGCACAGAGAGGGATGACAGCCTGTCACCTGCAGCTGTCAACATCAAAGACTGTTGTCTCCTGGGAGAGAGACTCAGTATCAGCAGTCTGCTGGGCTCTCTCCTCCAGCTACAACTATGAACTCTCTTGCTATCCTCTCCGTGTCCCCTCCATTTTTTCCTGAGTGTCCGCCGGCCCCAGAACTTAGCTGCCAGATGGTGGAGGAGCTGGGGGTCCTGGAGGACCCAGCTCCAGAGCCTGCACAGAGCCAACCCCCAGCTTCCTTGCTGGATCAGTCATCAGCGTTGGAGTCTTCGCCTGGGGGCACCAGGGCTGCTGTTACCATCATGCCTGCTGTGGAGGCCACTGCAGCAGAGTGGGAGCCGGAGCTGGACCTCCTAGAAGCTGGGCCCGAGACCTCATCACCATGATCGATGGAGTCCTGGACAGCAGTGGAGCTCAAGCTCAGGCGAGTAATCGCTCTTGTGTTTTTCATGTCTGTTTTGGAAAGATCTTGCCTGGCTCTTGGTGAAGAAAGTCGGGCACAGCCCTCAGCTGCATCTGAACTCACTTTGTTGTGCTCCGCCGCTGCCGGCGATCCTAACCACATCTCTTCTCCTGTCATTCCTGAGTCTTCTCCTAAGCTCACCGGAGAGGCTCCACCATGGCCAGGGGTTTCCGTGGGTCTGGTTCAACCAGCAGATGACGTCGTGAGTCCAGCTGCCCCCGCTGAGGTTGTCAGAGTCCCTCCTGTAGACTGCCTGCTCAGTTTGGTGCTCTTGCGGGTTGGCCCGTCCACCGTGGGTGCAGCCATGACCCAGCCGGGGTCCACCGAGGGTGCAACCATGTCCCAGACCGGGACCCCCGCAGGTGCTTCTGATCTCCTTACTGGGACCAGCAAAGGCGTCGTGGTTCCTCTCTCCTCTTCGCTGCCAGACGCCATCGTGGTTTCTCTCTCCTCTTCCCTGCCGGATGTCCTCGTGGTCCCCTCCTCTTCCCTGCCGGACGTCGTTGTGGTCCATCTTCTCCGGTCCTGCTTCCCTCAATCAAGTCTAATGGGGGGAAAGCAGCCTCCTGGGTTACCTCTCCGGGACTGGTGGTCTTGGGACTCAGGCTGCCCGCAGGAATGACTGAGCTGCTGGGTCGAGTGGTCCATATTTCCCTGCTGGCCAACTGATTCTGTCCACCTGGCCATCCGGTTGCACAAGTAGGTTCATTTTGTCTTCTTTTAATTATTTACCTTTTGTTCTTATTAAAGATAAAAATAGAAAGATGTTTTTTACCTTCTTTACATGTTTTGACAAAAACAGACAAAAAGAAGGATTTGCAATGGGAGACCCACTATCAGCCATTATGAGCAGTTTTTTCATGGAGGATCTGGAAAACAAAGCCATCAAGACAGCACCCATACAATGTAAACCCACCCTATGGAAGAGATATGTGGACGACATATTGGAGAAAATAAGGAAAGGACACACACAAGAACTCACTGACCATCTGAATAGCATGGGTAACACTGGGAATATAAAATTCACATACGAAGAGGAAGAAAATGGCATCATAGCCTTTCTGGACATGAAAATCCACCATAACGATGACGGCAGTATAAAAATCACAGTCTACAGGAAACCAACCCACACGGATCAATACCTACTGTGGACATCAGAACACCCCACAGCACACAAACTATCAGTTGTCAGGACGCTACTGTATATGAATGGGCCACCATCATCACAGACCAAGAAGACAGACAGGAGGAGGTAAACCACATAAAACATGCACTCATACGCTGCCAATATCCAGTATGGGCCATAAACAAAGGGAAACACCAAGTCAAAAACAAAGAAAACAAACAGGAAACAAGGCACAGAACAAAAGCCGAAATCAAAAACAAGGACACCATAACTATACCATACATCCGAGAGATAACAGGACCAATTCAAAGGATCATGAAAAAATACCATGTACAGTAGATCATGCAACAAAACCTACATTGGAGAAACCGGAAGATCATTCACCACAAGGAAAAAAGAACACCAGAAGGAATGTGAGAAGAAACACAAGGACGACTCACAAGATCACAAAAAGAAAAGGCAGAACAAGAAACATTAAAATCAGCAATATCAGATCACTGCAAAAGAAATAATCACATCATGGACTGGGACAACGCAACAATTATTGGATCGGAGAGCAACAGACACAAACGCTGGATCAAGGAGGCCATAGAAATCAGGAAGCGGGGAAAAGATAGCATGAACTGGGATGAGGGGGCCTTTATGCTTTCCCACACCTGGGACCACATTCTCCAGAGACCATCGGATGGCGGAAAGCAGGGCCGGTTCGGTTGATCTGTTGGGGCTGCTGGGCTGGCCCCACCTATGAAAGTCAGCTGATAAAATGACACCTCGCAGCAATCAGCTGACACTTCTGACGAAGGCTGCAGTGAACAGTCGAAACATGTAAAGAAGGTAAAAAACATCTCCTTCCTATTTTTGTCTGTCGCCCACGACAGACTGCTATGATGATGACGTGAATAAAACAAAAAGAATTCTAAACAACTTTCGAAATAATATCTATCTATAAATGCATGGTGTGTGTGTGTCTGTGTGTCTTTTCCACGCATCTCTTTCGAACCGTTTGTCAGACTGACCTAAGATTTTACATATGTTTTGCTGAGGTTACGAGGGCGTGCATCCCAGAGTATGGAGTTGTTCAGTCAAAATACGTAATTTTTATCAATAAAAGTTTAGTCATAGCTCTCTCCTCATGCTCTGGCTTCTAGAGGTGTGGGTGGGGTTTTGCATTGACTCTGTACTGATTGGATAATACCCTACATCATGGCATCAGAAACTACAGCATTTCATGAGCAAAACAAGGGAGCAAAAAGCAACAAATTTGACTAGAAAAAGATAATACTGAAGATTTAATGCTTAAAAAATTATACCATAAACTTGTCATGATTGCATAGGTCTAAAGGATAATTCAGCATATGTGGAGAACATGAGGCGCATGAGCAGACTGTCATGGATACGCCTCTAACAAGGTGCAGAGAGAGAGACAGATTCAAATGCAGGATTACACCCAAGACAAAATTTATTAAGGCAAAGAGCTAGAGTCCCTAAAATAGTGCACAGACAAAACTGCAAACAAGGTTAAACTTACAGATGCCGTCCCAGTGGACGCTGGAGAAACACAAACGAGACGTGACACAGGGAGCCACGACAAAACGTGGCAGAGATAATCAGGAAACATGAATGAGATATGGTACAGACAATCAATAATCCAGCAATGAATCACAGACAATGAGCTGACTAAATACACAAACTAAAGACACAGAAATAGGCTGCACCTGAGCTATGGAGCGGGAAGAGCAATCAAGGAGAAAGGAATTAGCTGAGACTCGTGCATATGTGGCCACATATGATATGCAGTTGATCTGGCCATTCCGCTCCACAATCATGCCAGTATTGTTATCAAGTTTTTAATTTTTAGATACTCGTGTAGATACTCGCAGTCCTGCAATGGACAGTGGTACCACACGGGTGAAGCAGCAGTAAGGATTCCCATTTACCATTGACCAGGCAAGATGGGCGTGCCTCCCCACGAAGGATCGTGGTCCGCCCATTCAGACACAGGTGTTGGAGAAGCAGCAGCTGAACCGGCGGATCACAGTCCTTCACAGGGAGCCAAGCCCAGCCTGCCCGGTTAACAGGAATCTCAGCTGCTGCCTCACTGGTGTGCCACCGCTGTCCTTTGTGATACCACGGGCAGTGTTGCCAACTCCTCAGCAAGGAAAGTAGCTATTGGCTGTGCTAAAAGTTGCTAGATGTTGCTAAATGATGTCATCACCTAATTTGCATAATTGGTTATTTGCATGTAATTGTAATGCAAAAGTAATGCCCGATCTGAACCCGAGTGGTGTTCAGTTATTGGACTTCTGTGCTAACCACAGTTTGTCCATAACGCTGTTGCCTTTTGCAACAGCGGCTCAATTCTGAGTCTTTTTATCTTCCTTCTTCTTTCTGATCCGGTGATAACTTTCTGATCCGGCACACCTTTCACTCTATATATATCACGGACACACAGATCGCCCCAAAGGTCTCCCGAGTCGGCGGACGGAGCCTCTGTTTACAGCAGGAGACGATACAGCAGGGAAGAGCTAGCTAGCACTCAACCGCCACCCGGTGCTAACGGAGAAACTCGACATACCGGGAGAAACTGAAGCGAAAACGACTCGGGTGCCGGGCTGGAGTTTAGGCGGCGTGCAAGAAATGTAAGACAGAATAATAAAGAGCGATGGCAAAAACCAAGCAGACCGCCCGTAAATCTACTGGAGGAAAAGCCCCCAGGAAGCAGCTGGCCACCAAGCCTGCTCGAAAAAGCGCTACGGCCACCGGCGGAGTGAAGAAGCCTCACCGTTACAGGCCCAGTACCGTGGCTCTGAGAGAGATCCGTCGCTACCAGAAATCCACGGAGCTGCTCATCCGTAAGCTGCCCTTCCAGCGCCTGGTGTGGGAGATCCTCAGGACTTCAAGACTGACCTGCGCTTCCAGAGCTCCGCCGTCATGGCTCTGCAGGAGGCCAGCGAGGCCTACCTGGTGAGTCTCTTCGAGGACACCAACCTGTGCGCCATCCACGCCAAGAGGGTCACCATCATGCCCAAAGACATCCAGCTGGCCCGCCGGATGTCTAAGCTCTCTCTCTGCGGAGAGAGAGCTTAGACTTTCTGCTGCACATCCACCAACTACAATGCTCCGCACTGTGTGTGTGTCTCTCTCTCTCTCTCTCTCTCTCTATATATATATATATATATATATATACATGGGACATTTAACATGAGAGTCACACATATCAATAGCAGGATTACTGGTGCCGGAATTCCTCTCTGCTCTGGAGTTGTAGGACAAAGGAGGCTGCAAGGCACATCTACATATTGATATCAGTCCATACATCTCATTGTTCTGTTAATTGCTCAAGCTGAGCGCTCTGCCTGTCCCGTAGGTTATGGTGGGTCACCATACCGCTCCCCCCCCAGAGGGCTCAGCAGGGGGCCAAGGCGTCAATCGGCCAATGTTGATCACATTGGTTGAAAAATTTCAAGATGGCGGCACGCGGTTGTGCAGTGGCTCTTTGCTCCCTATTTTTGTGTGTATGTATGCTGTTTTTGCATATTGGACCGTGTGAAGCTGGATTTGTGTACAGTCGTACTGAACTGATAAACATTGGAGTTCAACAAAAGTCTGCTGTTACAGCAGTTTTTGAGAACACACAAAACATACCGGAGGCTATCTGTAGACCAGCGGGATCACCATGGAGGGAGAGAAAGAAAAAGCGGGGATGCCGGTCGGGCCTGCTAGCGAGGCTAAAGAGACAGCTGCATAGACCGCCGCTACCAAGCATTTTTCTCTCAAACGCCAGAAGCATCATCCACAAGATGGATCATCTAGAGCTACAGCTGGCAACTAATAAAACTGTGAGAGACTGCTGTGTGCTGTTGTTAACGGAAAGCTGGCTCCACCCGCTGATCACCGATGCTGCAATACAGCTGCCAGGGCGCACACTTCACTGATTGGACCGAACAGCAGAATCCGGTAAAAAAAAGAGGAGGCGGTCTCTGCATTTTTCTTCACAACACTTGGACTAATCACAGCAGTATTATTAACACTTACTGTTCTCCTGATCGAGAGACAATGTCAGTCTTATGTCGGCCTTTTTATCTTCCAAGAGAGCTGAGCGTGATTATTATAACAGCCGTCTATATTCCCCCTGATGCAAATACTAAAGCGGCCCTTAGTCATTTGTACAGTGTAATAAATAAACAGCAGCAGGCCTATCCTGAGGGTGTTCACATTACAGCTGGTGATTTTAATCAAGCATGCTTGAAAACTGTGCTGCCTAATTTCACACAGTATGTGAAATGTGCCACTAGGGGAAAGAATTGTCTTGATCGGGTGTATTCAAACCTGAAGCATGCTTACAGAGCTGTGCCGTGTCCACATCTTGGCCTGTCAGACCATCTATTATTGCTCCTCATCCCAGCATACACCCCCTTCAGGAGAACTGCTAGACCTACTATAAAGAACATCACAACATGGCCTGAGAGAGCTCTTTCTCAGCTGCAGGACTGTTTTTCAAACACTCTATGGGATTTATTCAAGAATGAGGATCTGGAAATGTACACACAGACTGTATTACACTACATTACCTACTGTATCAATCAGGTGACTGTGGAAAAACACATCAGGGTTTTTCCTAACCAGAAGCCTTGGATGACAAAAGAAGTCCAGGCACTCCTCAGAGCTCGTGATAGAGCCTTCAGGTCAGGGGATACAGATCTGTATAGCACTGCCCGGGCTAATCTGAAGAAAGGCATTAAGGAGGTTAGACAGACCTATAAGAAGAAAGTCGAGGACCGTTTTTCTGATTATGATTCGAGACGAGTATGGCAAGGCTTTAACCATATCACAAACTATAAGGGCAGCAGCATCATTTCCAGTGACATCAGCGCCTCACTGGCAGAAGAACTGAACTGCTTTTTCGCACGGTTTGAGGCAAATACACCTCGCCCGGACCCACAGATGTTATTGAATGTCAGCTTTGATGTGCTTATCCTGCAGGATCATGAGGTGAGACAGACACTGAGAGCAGTTCACCTGAGAAAGGCTACTGGTCCAGATGGAGTGCCAGGAAAGGTGCTCAGAGCATGTGCAGATCAGCTATGCTCTGTTTTGACTGACATTTTTAACTTGTCTCTCAAGGCAGCTGTTATTCCACAGTGTTTAAAATCTGCAGTCATTATTCCTGTACCAAAAAAACATACTATTAGCAGTCTGAATGACTATCGACCAGTAGCATTAACACCCATTGTTATGAAGTGCTTTGAGAAAATGGTATTGAAACACCTTTTGCCTAGTCTCCCCCCAGACTTTGATCGGTACCAGTTTGCCTACAGGTGGGGCAGATCCACTGAAGATGCTATTGCTATAGCTCTCCACTCGGCATTCACCCATTTAGAAGACAAGAGGAGCTATGTAAGAATGTTGTTTGTTGACTATAGCTCGGCATTTAATACAATTATTTCCAACATTCTCATCACCAAATTGCTTCAGCTTGCTCTGCCTACTCACACTTGCAGCTGGATTAAGGACTTCCTAACAAACAGAACACAGACTGTTAGACTCGGACCCCATTCCTCCTCTACAGTCATGCTTAACACAGGCTCGCCACAGGGCTGTGTGTTGAGCCCCACTTTGTATTCATTGTACACATATGACTGCATACCTGTTCATCCCACAGACATTATAGTGAAGTTTGTAGATGACACAACAGTAGTGGGGCTCATATCAGGAGGAGATGAGTCCGCATACAGAGATGAGGTCCAGAAACTGGTGAGATGGTGCTCAGATAATAATCTGCTATTGAATACAAAAAAACCCCCAAAAGAACTCATTATTGATTTTAGGAAGCATAGCAGTGAGCCGCCTCCTCTATTGAGTTTTTGCATATGACGTCAGGGGGCGTGCCGCACTGGCCCGTTAGAGTGTGCCGCCATATTGGATGGCAAGAAACAGCAGCAGCAGGGTGAAACAAACCACATAGCTCACGTGTACCTACAAACTCGGCAAAATGGTGTACTCCTGTTGTTCCCCCTGATAAGGGGATAAGCGGGGAATTAAATGGCCGGTGTGAAATGCAAAAAAAAAAAAAAAAAAAGTTGGATTTTTGAATAATTACCTTCACTGACGTAATCTCTCGCTTTCTCATAACGGGCTGCATGGTGGCGCAGTGGTTTAGCACTGTGGCAGCACAGTTTACCCTCGGCCGGGGGATCGCGGGGATCATGAGACCGTGGGCTCGATCCCAGCCCCCGACCAACAGTGAGCTGTGTGGAGTTTGCATGTTCTCCCCGTGTTGCGTGGGTTTACTCCGGGATTTCTCCAGTTTCCTCCCGCATACCAAAAACATGTAGGTTTAGGGCGCTCGCGCACGCAGCGGCCGGTGGCTTGTCACCAGACTGCAAACCAAATCTACCTACAGGTACAAATAAGTAACAAAAAAAAAAAAAAAAAAACCTTTGTGAGTCGGGTCTGGTTTGGGGGCGCCTCTCTGCTTGCTACAAAGGACAATGCACACATGAAAGGGGAGAAAACTATTGTGCATAAAATCAGGTACGTTTTAACGCGGCGCGCCGTGGAGAGCCTTTAAAAAAAAAAAAAACACGCAGCGCGCTTCACTCACCTCCTAGTCCGAGGAGCTGCTGTTGTTTTCCGACTCGTTCACCAGCAAAGACTTCACATCATCCAGATCCCTTTCCGCTGACACGTTTTCCGATATCTTTTCCTCCTGCTCCCCTTCGTCTTTGAAAGATATCATCTCATCGTTTGCCCCCAAATCATCCCCGCTGAGCAGATTACTGGCAGTCATTGCTCTGCTAATTGCTCCAGCTGTTACCCCACACCCGCCACCTCCGTTCAACTGAGGCATTTCGGCACACCAGAGGAGCGCACGGGAGCAAGATTAAAAACACTTGTCTGCTGTTATGACTGCTGACAATGACTCCACTGAATGTGACACAGACATCGCAGACACAGTGTCAGAGGCCACAATGTCAGTTGTTGAAGAGGATGATAGGATGTTATTATGTCAGACTGTGACTGTGTGTTCTCCTCACTCATTCTGATCGCTAAACAGTACAAGTTACGCCTGGGTTGTCACAGTGCCACTGCTGCTCTTGCCATCCAAGATGGCGGCACCTACGGCGTGTTTATGTTTACTCCCGCGAGTCACGTGAATTTTACGAGCCTACGCAAAAACTGTATATACTATAGGAAAAGAGCGTGTGGAGAGGGTGGAGGCTTTTAAGTTTTTGGGTGTTCATATTTCTCACAACCTTACCTTGGCAGTTAACACCATAGCTACGATAAAAAAGGCTCAACAACGTCTACACTTTCTGAGGCTCCTCAAGAAGAATGGCCTGAATGCACAGTTGCTGGTTTTATTTTATCGCTCTGCTATTGAGAGCATTTTGTCATATGGCATCACGGTTTGGTATGAGGGCTGTTCAGCCGCAGACCGCAAAGCCTTCCAGAGAGTGATTGAGACTGCGCAAAAAATCACTGGCTGTTCTCCCCCTTCTCTGGAAGAGATTTCCAGGTCTCGGTTCCTCAACAGAGCTACTGCCATCATTATTAAAGACTGTGCTCATCCAGGCCATGATTTCTTTCACTTGCTCCCCTCGGGAAAGCGGTACAGATCCCATAAAACCCGGACTACCAGGTTTAATCATAGTTTTTTCCCAGCAGCAGTACATATTTTGAACGGATTTATGTAACACGCACAGACTGCTGATATTTTTTTGTTATTTTAGGTTATTTTGTAGCAACAACCCTGTGTGCATAAGCTGGTCTTTTGTATTTATCGCTCAGTATGTTCTTCATTATTGCTACGTACATATTGTATTCAACTTTCAGGTAATTTTGTTTCAAGCATTATTGTTGTAATTATAAGAATATTAAATGCATGAGTGAACTGTGAGTGTGATAGTTTGTTTATAGTTTGTTTTTAGGGAGCAGCATCTCAATTTCGTTGCATTGTTCATTTACAATGGAATGACAATAAAGGCACTTTTGACTTTGACTTTGTTTTGCTCAATCAGGTCAACTTTTTGAATTATGGCCACATGTTGTTTTATACATTTTTGTTTACATGTACAGGTATTTTCGCTTTATATGATGCAAAATTCTTTTTTTATGTCTTGATGCCACAACAACCTGCAGCTGAACGCTCTGAAGACAGTGGAGATGATCGTGGACTTCAGAAAAGTCACAGCCCCTCTGCCCCCCCTTACCCTCACAAACTCTCCCATCACCACTGCAGATTCCTTCCGCTTCCTGGGCACCACCATCACCCGGGACCTCAAGTGGGAGCCGACCATCAGCTCCCTCATCAAAAAGGCCCAGCAGAGGATGTTCTTCCTGAGGCAGCTGAGGAAGCTCAAGCTACCCACCAAGATGTTGGTGCAGTTCTACATGGCCATCATCGAGTCCATCCTCACCACCTCCATCACCGTGTGGTACGCAGGAGCCACCACCATGGACAGACTAAGACTGCAGCGCGTTGTGCGCGCCGCTGAGAAGGTGACCGGCTGCAAGCTCCCATCCCTCCAGGACCTGTACATCTCCAGGACCCGGAGGCGTGCAGGTCGGATCATAGCCGACCCTTCACACCCTGGACACGCACTGTTTGCCCCCCTCCCCTCAGGCAGAAGACTTCGGTCCATTCAGACTAAAACCTCCCGCTACATGAACAGCTTCTTCCCCTCTGCCATCAGACTGCTGAACACTAAGTGACTTATTAGACTCTCGTGCACTACGTACAGCAGCTCAACTGGACTCATGATAATTATCACTGTTTTCTTTTGCACTACCGACTCACTACGTGGAACTCCACAATATCTGCTGCTTGTTAATATATTTAAAAATTGCATAGATTAGTATTACTCATTCATATTCTACATTTTATTGCATGCATAGTTTTTTATTTTTATCTTTAGTGCTACTCATGTTTAATGTTGCAGCATTGCACCGAGACAAATTCCTAGTTTGTGTACTACATGAACAATGGCAATAAATCTCATTCTGATTCTGATATTCTCTGAATTTTGAACAACGATGATGTTGTGGAGGAATAAGATCAGGTGAGATGCGACGAGCTGGAAGGTTGCAAAGTTTTATTTTTCTCCAACATAATGAGACACACTTTGTAGCTCTGTGCGTTACTGTGCTGTTGAGACATGTCACACAAGCTCTTTTATACAGTAATACGGGAGGAGAGGATGCATGGTACATTAGCATATCAGTCAATACACATGATTAGCATGACCAACTGGCGCCCGGACGTCCTCTCCCTAATCCGGGGATGTATAAAAAACAGTCCATTGTTCTGATTGTCCCCCAGGGGCTCTCTGTCCGTATGTGAATGGTCCTCTGCTTCCTCCAGACCTGCTGAGTGTGAGAATTGTCCATGTAGAGTGTGGTGGGTCACCACAGGGCTCCCCCCAGAACACTCAGAAGGGGCTGTGACTCCCACCCCCACCCCCATCGTTTGGGCTCCAGCTCTGGTAGAACTGTCCTGCTGTAGAGGAGTGTCAGTCCGTGGGGGGGACGGGGGAGGGGTGGAAAGGACAATGTGCTCCGCTACGAGTTCCAGCACGTTGAACGGCCGTGGATCGTGGGTGCACAGGGCCGGTGTGCATCGTGCGTAATGGAACAAGACGGCAATCGGCTGGCTTTAGTGGGGTGCGGGAAGAGCGCTGTGGAGGAGGAGGGGGAGGGGGTGGGAGTAAGTGAGTGCCGGCCTGGGACGTCAAAGGTGTCTGGGCCACGCAAAAATTGTGTGTGGATCCGCAATGGTGAGGGACTTTCCCGATAAACCAGGGGCAGTGATCCGCAGCGGCTGTGAAAAGAAAAAAAAAATTAAGTCTCTGACTCCTCTCGTGGCTCGGTCCAGCGAGGATGTGGGGAAGGTGAACGACCAAATTCCCCGAGGATGCGTAGCGGCTGTGAAACAACTGCAGTTGTGTGAGGGACTTGGTGGTGTGGCTTTAGGGGTGGACGCAGCCCTAAAACCCTCGGGGACAGCAATCGGCTAGACTCCCGTTGTGCGCCGTGGCTGAGAAACCCATACAAAGTCCTGTGTGCGGGCTGCACATCTGCTTCAGGTGCTTGAGCAGCCCTGAAGGTTCCGAGGATGGCGATCGGCCATGTTTCTTGGGCATGTGCAGCGGCGGAGGACGCTGTATCAGTCTGTGGAGCCGGTTTGTCCCTGTGCGTGGCGCGCGCTTTGCGCAGTGACCACATAGCTGGCAGTTGCGCTGTCCTCATAATCCTATGGTGTGTGTGCGGGGCTTCTGTGCGCGGGAGGTCCGCTGTTGTGAGGTAAGTCCGGGTCGGGGAGCTTGGTGGAAATCAATGCAAACGGCGTCGATGATTTCCCCGTTCAGGCTGCTTCCTTCGGTTCGCTCGTGTCGCCGTTCATGGTGCGTGTCAGTCCCAGCGCTGCCGCTGATGCTCGTGGGTGTGGATGAAGAGGTTGCAGGCGTTCGCTGGTCCTCTGGAGTCCACAGGGCGGTGAGAGGGAGCAGACGGTCATTCTCTCTCGTCAGGTTACCAGTGTGGAGAGAAAAGATCAGGCGAGGGGCGCACCATGACACGTCGGGGCTTCCCGTCCGGGTCATCTCCGGGGTATTCGCCTTGTGTTCCATTCTTTGTCAAGGGTCACCAGTGTGGAGGAATAAGATCAGGCGAGATGCGATGAGCTGGAAGGTTGCAAAGTTTTATTTTCCTCCAACATAATGAGACGCACTCTGTAGCTCTGTGCGTTACTGTGCTGTTGAGACATATCACACAAGTTCTTTTATACAGTGATACTGGAGGAGAGAATGCATGGCACATTAGCATATCAGTCAATACACACGATTAGCATGACCAACTGGCGCCCGGACGTCCTCTCCCTAATCCGAGGATGTATAAACAACAGTCCTTTGTTCTGGTTGTCCCCCAGGGGCTCTCTATCCGTATGTGAATGGTCCTCTGCTTCCTCCAGACCTGCTGAGTGTGAGGATTGTCCATGTAGAGTGTGGTGGCTCACCACAACGTAACATTCAATTTACATGTACTTGCCTTTTATATAAAGGTACATGTACATAAAAGTACATGCACAGTACTTAGTAAGTACTATGTCAGTTCAGGTTTTTACTTAGCATCTGATCGAGAGAAACGGATGTCATTTTCGGATTCAGCGGTGCAAAATTGTCTTAAATCAGCTGAAAAAACACAGACAACTTACAAAAAAATTAGTTTTGTAGCCCTGTGTTATAGTAATTCCTGGAATCCCAATTGTCCAATCAGGTTGCTCAGTCAGAGCTAACTGTTGTATAATGCCACATAATATTCAGAGCTATGTGTATAAAAAACTTTATAAGCAGCATAATCTTTATTTTAAAGGTCAAATTGCTGTTGTGGGCCTCTGCCACTTCTATTTTAGTTGGAGACGGGCAAAATGGGTCTTCAGTTGGCAAAGGTTGCAGACCCCTGGTCTAAGTGCTGTACTGACAAGCCTGCAGTCCAGACCTTTCACCAACTGAAAACATTTGACACATCATGAAACAAAACAAAACAAACAAATAAAAAAAAATGCCACAAAGACCCAGGACTGTTGAGAAGCAAGCAGCTAGTACATCATACAAGAATTGGACAACATTCCTCTCACAAAGGTCCAACCACTGGCAAATATAGCCCTGTCCCAAGTCTTTGGGCTAATGTTTTTCATGAAATAGAAAAATATCTCACTTTCAACTTTTGATATGTTTTCTATGTTCTGTTGTCAATAATTTTTTAATGAGATCTGCACATCATGACATTCATTCATTATTTAAATATGACAGTGTCCTAAACTTTTCAGAATTGGGGTTAAATTTTTTATCACATTTGAAAAGGTGGTCAAAAGTATGAAATTATACAGAAGTTTAATAAACTGCAACGACATTTATATACCCATGGCAGAGTATTGGTAGAAGTTGGGGAAAAGGATTTTATCTCTCTCTCTGTATATGTGTGTTTGTGTGAAACAGAGTAGGGGAACAGCGTGTTATTGGAGAACCATAGGAAGGGTTTGTTGGCTTGTCAATACACACAGCCAATGGCCTGTTGCCTGTAACTGAGCCCCCACCATGTCTCTCAGTGTCTTCTTCTTAATTACCCATCATTCCTCTCGCTGCATGGCCCCTCACAAATTACAGCACATTGTCTCCCACCGATCGGCCTGTCATCACGCAGCTCCATGTTTCAGAACACGGCTCATTGTGGATGGAGGAGAGGGGAGAGACTCTCTGTCGCACGCACACACACACACACACAAGCACACACACACACAGAGGCATACACACAAGATGTTCGTGTGTCCACATTCACGCACACAAATGGAGGCCGGGCCCATTAGCTCTGGTGCCAGCTGACTGTGACCCAGACGTTTTTCTGCCATGTCAGCAGGACCAAATGACAGTGCCATGCTAGTAATACCCCCACAGTCTCTCTCACACACATTACAGTGCCGAGCATAGTATTGCCGAGGAGAATTGGACATCTTCTCTGTTGATCAGCTGAATGCTTGTTGCCCCCTGAGCTGAGCAGAAAAGAAGTGACTCTCTGTTCGTACCACTGATGAGGTTGAGACAGCAGCAACAACAAAAGCTTCACTGTTTGCAGCTGCTCTTCTCAACAGTGATTACAATATTATTAGTCATCCTATATTTTTATCCACTTATGTTCAAACTTTTACATTGTCAGGTCATTGGGTCAGACTTATGGTGCTTTCGCACCTAACCTGTTTGGTCCGCACTTCCAGACTTTTCAGTTTAATCCAGACAAATATTTTAGGTGTAAAACCTCCCCAGAACCATGGACCGGACCAAAGAGCCAAAATTTGGTCCAACAAAATGAGGTGGTTGTGGTATAAGAAAACACAGGGTTGAATGGCACCGGCGTGATGACACCGCCATTTGGTGACGTCATCACGCCGAGCCGATGTAATGGGAGAGTCGGCCATCTTAGGTATCTCTTGGCTCTCTCCTCTCTCATGACTCAGCCTCCTGTAACAGATACCTGTACCACTGTATATATAATCCTGTTGTAATGAAGTTCACCATGAAAGCGTGCTTGAGGCCACTACGACCATTTCTGAAAAACTGCGGTGAGCTGCCCGTTCCATGGCCACGCTGCTTTGATGCTTTCACTACGTACATATCGGCATTTGGCCTGGACAAGATAGACAAGGTACAGAGACAAGCTCTATTAGCTCACTATCTGGGTATAGAAGGCCAACATATTTTCCACACACTAGGACCAACGGAGTTGTTTGCCGATTCAGTCGAGCTGCTAGCTAACTACTTCACCACACCCGACAAAGTGTCGGCACAGCACATTAGGTCTCACCATCGGCGGCAGAGGCCTGGAGATGACATCAACATTGTGGGCCCTGAGAACTGGTCAGGACTGCAGTGTGTACTGAAGCTGGGCGGCGTCAGCATATTGATGATAATGGTCACTGTTGCCTCGTGATCCCTGGTAAACGAGGCCACAGTTAGAAGGCTCACTCCCCAGCAGCCTGAAGCGATGGAAGTGCCGGACGATGGATGCTCCACGACCAGCAGAAACATCATCTTTGCAGTTCAATACGCCGACAGAACAATCCCAGCGTTCCGGTTCCAGGTGATACACCAGAATGATAACGTTATGGGATGGGATTTGTTCTGTGAACTGGGCTTCTCCCTCACAGTCCCCGGGTGGACTGGCGACGGTCCAGGTCCATTGCACTTAGATGTGGATGCAGCCACTCCCTGCCTCACACCGCACACCGAGCAGAACCCAACATAACCGGAGCAGCTGCTAGAGCCTCAGTCAGCAACCACACGGGACCTGGAGCTGGTCCCCATGCAGCACGAGCTTTTTCGAGCTGCAGCCTCATCACAGGAGGGAGAGTGTGACTTCGCGGACGTGAGTACAGCTGGAGAATACAGCACAGAGAGCGAACGCAGCGCAGAGGGAGAACACAGCACAGAGAGTGAACACAACACTGAGAGAGAGCAGTGACTGGACTCACCTCCAATCCTCGTCCGGCATGAGCTTCAGCCAGCCACTGTGGATCCGCAGGAGAAGGAGTTTGCAGAGAAAGGGGACCCCGGTGACCGAAGATAGCCCAGCACCCGTCCCATCACCGACAACGGCGACACATCACCTCGACCTCAACCAGCACCAGGTGAAGGAGAGAAGAAACCGGACTGCTTCCGAATTCACGCCCGGCACCAGCCTCCAGGAGCCATCACTGAGCTGCAGAATGAAGAGTCCGCAACCAAAGAGAATGCAATAGAACCACCGGACGTCTTCTGAATCCATGACCAGCATCTGTCTCCAGGAGCTGCCGCTGAGATGAAGAGTCCGTGACCCAACAGGACACAGCAGGACCATCACAACATGGTGGATGCCCCACAGCAGACATGAGAGTCATATTATCAGAACCACGATGCCAAACGCAGCCAAACAGAGTGCCACTCACAGTGATGAACTGGGTTTGGGTCCACAGAACCAAGCCACAGACCAGGCTCACAGTCGGCCTTAACATCGTCACTACCACTGACACCTATGAAGATTGCCGCCCAGCTGAGACCAGCCGCCATTCAGATGGCGGATGGATCGAGATGGCAAGCCAGCCGTCTGTGGAAGGTGAAAGCGGCTGCTGCGGATCAAGCCACAGCATTGGAGCCAAACCAGCTGGTGTGGGATACCAGCTGGGACATAAAGATAAGATAAGATAACTTTATTAATCCCACAGGGGGAAATTCACTTGCCACCAGTTGTTGACAAGCATGCCGTGGCTCCAGCTGGATTGCACCCGGGCCTCCTGCAACTGGCGCCTCCAGGGGCACGTCCACCACGGGTTCACTACAAGGCCCCTCCACCCGGACTGCCTTCCTCATGGAAAAGAAGAAGAAAGAAAGGGGACTGTTTAGCTAGCGGCGCGGCTGCCAATGGATAGTGGCAGAATAACCCACTCAGCCACGTTGGGCTGTGTGGTGATCTACTTACTAGTCCTAGCTAGTTTGGGGTTTTGTGATACCAAATTGGGGAGGGTTGATTCGGTCTTGCATGTTGTTCTGTTTTTCCAAGAGTTACGGGGGTGAATGTAGTATAAGAAACTACAGGGTTGAATGGCACCGGCATGATGACGCAGCCATTTGGTGGTGTCATCATGCCAAGCCGATATAATGGGAGAGCCAGCCATCTTAGGTCTCTCTTGGCTTTCTCCTCTCTCGTGACTCAGCCTCCCATAACAGACACCTGTTATGGGAGGCACCACGCTCTTGGTCATTCTGGGTTTCCGGACATAACAATGGTGTCATTTCAGTTCAAACTGAACCTTGGTCTGATTTGTTCAGAATGTGAAAGCAGAAAGGTTAGGAGTTTTCTGTCCAAACACAGGAAATTACAGTTGAGGACATGAAGAAAAACGAGCCGTAAGAAGAGACTCAGTTTTTAATTGAAATTGATCCTGTTAGTGGCACAAATAGTCAATTAACAATCTTTAAAAAAATGCAGAAACTTACCAGATATTTTTGGAGAGGATGCAACATAGTTTATGAAAAAAAATGGACGAACAATTTTCACCTAAAAAAATCATCACAGCTGATGAGAAGGACAAACATCCTTTTTAATAAAGACCCTGAAGTGCCATAATCTGGACATTTTGTCCTTGCTTTCTGTTACTTTTAAAATATTCGCACAATTCTGTTACCATTACTTTGTTGGGTTATTCTCAGTTCTTAGTTCAATTATGTTTTCTCCCTGATTTGGTTTATTTATGATTACTGTTTGCATTATTTATCCTCTGTTTCCTCAGTGTCCATTGTCTGCACAGCCCCACCTGTCCTGTTTGTAGTTACTCCCCTGTTATCTCTTAAGTAGTCCCAGCTGTCTCACGTTAGTTCAGTTACCTCTCTCCTATATATATGTCAGTCTGAGTTTGTGTGGTTGTGGCATCATTTGTGGATTCTCCCTCTGGTCCTTCTTCATCATCTGTCTTCTTGTAAGTGTTATCAGTGTAATTTGTGTTTGACAGCCCCTGAGCTGCTTTTTGTTTGTTCATTTGTTTTTTGTAAAAAAAAAATCATTATTGCACCCAGTCCTGCCTGCTACCTTGGATCCCACTTCAAATCACAACTGCCTTCCAAAGCAGTTACTTGACAGAATGACGCCATCAACAAGGGACCAAGCAGGCATGGACTACAGCGAGTTTGGGTTGAACGAGGTTGTGTGTTGGGCAGCTCAGCTGGCCAAGGGGCTAATTGCGGATGCTTGGTCATCCCACACTTCAGAGAGAGTCATAAGGTTCCTGGAAGCTGTTGCCAGAGTGATTGAGGATTACCCCAGTCTGTGGGATTACCCTGGTCTGTATGGACTGTTCACCTTGTTGTCTGACTCACTGAATTCGCTTCACAGACTGGTGAAAAGCCCGGAGCCTGTGCCAACGTCTTCAGCCTCTCCTCACTCACCAGCTCCAGTCTGCCTTTCCCCAGCACCTCAACTACCTCACAAGCTGGAGGAAAGCTCTCCAGCATTGGCCCCTGTGACACCAGACGTGGACTCAGCAAGCAAGCACAGCAGGAAGAGGAGGAAGTGGAGCTGCAACAAGTGAGAGGTGGTGGCCACGGTGGAGAATCTGGAGGCCGCTGCTCAAAGCTGCTCTTCCTCGGAGGATGCTTGGGATTGCTGTGGGGGGAGGAGTGAACTTGATGACAGCTAGACCGAGTTTGCACTCTCGCCCCCAGATTCAGAGACTGGCACTCTCTCCGCTCCCTCCGTTACCAGCTGTCTGCTCCTCGCTGGAGCCAGCTTTCCAGCCGCCTGTTCTCTCTCTGGCAGAGTGGAGAGAGCTTCTCGGCTGCAAGCTGCTGTTCAAGGGCCTCGGGTGGAAGGATTCTTTGAGGAGACGCTGCTCCTCTCGACGGTCTGCTGCTACACAGAGCATTTCACCTGGTTTTCCCGTGGCAGCCCCAGCGGCAGTGGCAACATCAGCAGCAGCGGAGCTGGAATTCAGCTTTACTTCTCCAGCAGCTCCTCATTTGCTGCTCAAGAGAATCAAAGCAGCAGCCTCCTCTTCGCTCCAGAGTTTTTCTTCATTGGCTATCCTGTCAGCTCCTTCTTTCCTCCCCCTCTGTTAGTACTGTTCTCCTCTCCTCCATGACATCAGCGCCAGCTGCTGAGCTTCCTACCGCCTCATCTCCTGTTTCACCCGTGATCACACCTGCAGTGCCGGCTCCCATATCTGCTGTGTGGGTGCTCACGCCCACTGCCCCATCAGCTCCAGTACCTGTTCCATGGCACCTCCTGGCTCCAGTGCCGGCTCCTCATCGCTCCTCAGCTCCAGTACCTGCTCCACAGTGCCTCTAAGCTCCAGTACCAGCTCTACCGGCCTCCACCGGCCTGCTGAAGATAACCTCCTGTGTTATCTTCAGCACAAAGGGCTCCTGTGTTGTTACATTCAGAGCAAAGAGTTCCTATATTGTTGTCTTCAGAGCTAAAGGCTCTTATGCTGTGTTCAGAGAAAAATGCTCCTATGTTGTCATTTTCAGAGCAAAATGTTCCCATATTGTTATCTTCAGAGCAAAGGGCTCCTATGCTGTTCTTCTCTGTGCAAAAGGTTCCTGAGCTTTACACCCCTACGGTAACGTGTTCTTCCATCAGGTGGCTTATGAACTGTGGCAGGCTGCCCAATGCACCATGTTCATCTGTCAGGTGGCCAATGGACTTGGGTAGGCCTCCTGAACCACCTTGCTTCCCAGTCTAGTGGCCTTTGGACTTTGGTAGGCCACCCAACACACCATGTTTCTCCATCTGGTGGTCCATGGTAGGTCACCACATGCACCTTATTCCTCCTGCTGGTGGTCTTGGGACTTTGGCAGACCACTTGATGGCCACTTTTGTGTTGTTGGTATCCTTGTTTTTGCCTCGCCGTGCCTTTGTCCCCCTCCTCCCGCCTGATTGGGGTGTTCTTTGTTTTGTTTTCGAGCATCTGGAATCCACCCTAAAGGAGGGACACTGTCATAATCTGGACATTTTATCCATGCTTTCTGTTATTTTTGAAATGCTTGCACAATTCTGTTGTCATTAGTTTGTTGGGTTATCCTCAGTTCTTAGTTCAGTTATGTTTTCTCCCTGATTTGGTTTATTTATTATTACTGTTTGCATTATTTGTCCTCTGTGTTTCCTCAGTGTCCATTGTCTGCATCCCCCCCCCCCCCGTCCTGTTTGTAGCTACTCCCCTGTTATCTCTCAAGTACTCTCAGCTGTCTCATGCTAGTTCAATTATTTCTCCCTTATATTCAAGATTCAAGATTCAAAGATTTTATTTGTCAATACTTCTATATGTACAGGACATACAGGACAATTGAAATGCTGTTTTTCTCTCTTCAGTGGTGTGCGCAGTAAACAAACAAAAACAAAAGGAATATGGCTGGAAAAACAACAGCAGTCTATGTACAGTAATGCTACCCGTAGAGCAAATAACAGAAAAAGAAAAAACCCAGATATCCCATGGTGAAAATAAAGATAAATGATAAAACCCAGCAATCCTATTGTGGTGTGAAAAAGTGCTTGCCTCCTTCCCGATTTCTCATTTTTTTGTATGTTTGTCACACTTAAATTTTTCAGATCATCAAACAAATTTAAATATTAGACAAAAGATAATGCAAGTTTTATCTTAAATTTTTGAGATCATCAAACAAATTTAAATATTAGACAAAAGATAACACAAGTAAAATACAGTTTTTAAATGAAGGTGTTTATTATTAAGGGAAAAAAAAAATCCAAACCTACATAGCCCTGTGTAAAAAAGTCATTGCCCCCTAAACCTAATAACTGGTTGGGCCACCCTTAGCAGCAACAACTGCAATACAAGCGTTTGTGATAACTGGCAATGAGTCTTTTACAGCACCATGGAGGAATTTTGGCCCACTCATCTTTGCAGAATTGCTGTAATTCATGCACACTGGAGAATTTTCAAGCATGAATCGCCTCTTTAAGGTCATGCCATAGCATCAGCTCCAGACCATCACACTACCACCACCATATTTTGCTATTGGTATGATGCTCCTTTTCTGAAATGCTGTGTTAATTTTACGCCGGATGTATTTGGACACACACGTTCCAAAAAGTTCAACTTCTGTCTCGTCAGTCCACAGAGTATTTTCCCAAAAGTCTTGGGGATTATCAAGATGTTTCCTGGCAAAACTGAGACAAGCCTTTATGTTCTTTTTGCTCAGTAGTGGTTTTCGTCTTGGAACTCTGCCATGCAGGCCATTTTTGCCGAGTCTCTTTCTTATGGTGGAATCATGAACACTGACCTTAACTGAGGCAAGTGAGGTCTGCAGTTCTTTGGTTGTTGTTGTGAAGTCTTTTGTGACCTCTTGGCTGAGTCGTCGCTGTGCTCTTGGGGTAATTTTGGTCGGCTGGCCACTCCTGGGAAGGTTCACCACTGTTCCATGTTTCCGCCATTTGGGGATAATGGTGCTCACTGTGGGTCCCAAAGCTTTAGAAATGGCTTTATAACTTTTCCACACTGATAGATCTCAATTACTTTATTTCTCATTTATTCCTGAATTTCTTTAGATCGCAGCATGATGTCTAGCTTTTGAAATGATTTTGAAGCTTTTTAAGTGATTTCTTGATTGAGAACAAGTGTGGTAGTAATCAGGCCTGGGTGTGGCTAGAGAAATTGAACTCAGCTTTCCAAAGATGTGATACACCACAGTTAATTTATGTTAGATGGGGCAATCACTTTTTCACACAGGGCCATGTAGGTTTGGATTTTTTTTTAACCTTAATAATAAACACCTTCATTTAAAAATGGCATTTTGTCGTTTTTTGTGTTGTTTTTGTTGAATATTTAAACTTGTTCGATGATCTGAAACATTTAAGTGTGACAAACATACAAAAAAGTGAGAAATCAGGAAAGGGCAAACACTTTTTCACACCCCTGTATATGCAGAAAAGGTAGAGCAGAAATACTCATAGTTGCAAGTTTGATGCAGTGGTGTAGGTGCAGACAGTGACAGATTGAACCGTACATGATCAATATTGCAATAACAGACAGCAGCAGGTATGGCATTTATGCAAATGGTTGCAGTAAGGTGCAGAGGCATACAGCAGCAGATGTATTACTGTTCGTGTGCCAAGTCTTTCTGTGCAAACAGCTGAGGTAATTATTGTGTGGGTGAGTGCGTTATGGTCCAGGGCGGGGAGAGGGCAAAGTTCAGAGTCCTGATGGCTTGGTGAACAAAGCTGTTTAGCAGTCTTTTGGAGTGGGCCCAGAGGCTCTGGTACCTTTTCCTTGAGGGCAGGGGGCTGAACAGGGAGTGTGAGGGGTGGGAGGTGTGGCCTGCAATATTGATGGCTCTGCTGATGAAGCAAGTGAGGTAGATGTCCAAGGGGGGGATGAGGGGCAGAGAAGCACCGATAATCTTGCTGGCAGCTTTCACTATGCATTCACTGTGCATATGTCAGTCTGAGTTTGTGTGGTTGTGGCATCATTCTCCCCCCTGTCCCTCTTCATCATCTGTCTTCTTGTAAGTGTTATCAGCGTAATTTGTGTTTGACAGCCCCTGAGCTGCTTTTTGTTTGTTCATTTGTTTTTTGTGAATAAATCATTATTGCACCAAGTCCTGTCTCCTACCCTGGGTCCCACTTCAAATCACAACTGCTTTCCAAAGCAGTTACTTGACAGGAAGTTACTGTTGTCCACAAACATAGCAGTGCTCTGCTCACCTCTTGTTAACAGCAGGCCAAAAACAAACCAGTTAATGCAAGACACAGAAAGTCAGACAGCTTTAGTGATGCAGAGCTGCTTTGGCTTTAGTAATAGTTGCTTCAATTTCACATTATATTGTTAGTAAAAATCGTGATCTGCATACAGGCAGATAAGACCAAAGCCTGTTGCTGCACTGGCTGCATGAAACAGAATCTTTCAAATTAAAAGATGTACTTTCACAATAAAAGCAAAAAGATTGTTAATAAATATAATATCTTTCTCTTTGATGTTTATTCTAATCTAAAAATCAATCATAAATATTTATAAACTAACTGAATAACTATTAACATTAATACATAATTTCAACAATATTTTGTGTGTGTGCGCACGCACGCGTGTGTGTGGAAAAACTACAATAATCAAAACTGAGGTAAAATGTTGAGTTAACTGTAATATTGATTTGACATGACAGTGCCCAACCCTATGTTGGGTCATGTCGATGAAGAAAATTTGCAGAATAAATGCATACAATGTTGGAGCTCTGCTTTGCCTCACTTGGGTTTACTTGGCTGTACGTCTGGGGGTCCATCCATCGATCCATTTTCTACCACTTTTCAGGGGGTCTGAGTCGCGGAGGCAGCAGCTCAAGCAGAGAAGCCTAGACTTCCCTCTCCCTGGCCACCTGCTCCAGCGCTTAAGAGAGGATACCAAGACATTCCCAGGACAGCAGGGAGACGTTGTCTCTTCAGCGTGTCCTGGGTCTGTCCCGGGTTCTCCTCCCAGTGGGACGTGCTTGAAACACCTCAAGTGGGAGGCATCTAGGAGGCATCCTGATCAGATGCCCAAACAACCTCAACTGGCTCCTTTCAATGTGGAGGGGCAGCGGTTCTAGTCTGAGCCTCTCCCGAATGACTAAGCTTCTAACTCTATCTCTAAGGGTGAGTCCAGCAATCCTACGGAGAAAGCTCATTTCAGCCGCTTGTATCCGCGATCTCATTCTTTCGGTCATTACCCAAAGCTCATGACCACAGGTGAGGGTAGGAACATAGATTGACCGGTAAATTGACAGTTTCGCTTTAAAGCTCAGCTCCCTCTTCACCACAACAGACCGGTACAACATTCGCATCACTCCAGATGCTGCTGTGATCCATCTGTCAGTCTGTCGATCCATTCTCCCTTCACTCGTGAATGAGACTCCAAGATACTTAAACTCCTCCACTTGGGGCAGGAGCTTGTCTCCAACCCAGAGAGGACAATCCACCCTTTTCCGGCTGAGCACCATGGACTCAGACTAGGAGATTCTGATTCTCATCCCAGCCACTTCATACTCAGTAGCAAACCATCCCAGTAAGACCTGTAGGTCATTGCTCAATGAAGCCAACAGGACAACATCATCTGCAAACAGCAGAGATGGGATCCCGTGGTCACCGAACATGACACCCGCCATTCATTGGCTGTGCCTAGAAATCCTGTCCATAAAAATTATGAACAGGATCGGTGACAAAGGGCAGCCCTGGCGGAGTCCAACTCTCACTGGAAACGAGTTCAACTAGGTGTTGGCAATATGAACCAAACTCTTGCAATGGTCATATAGGGACTGGATAGCTCATAGCAATAAGCCCAATACACCATACTCCTGCAGCACCCACCACAAGAGACCACGAGGGAATACTTTCTCCAAGTCCACAAAACACATGTGGACTGGTTGGGCAAACTCCCACAAACCCTTGAGGATCAACAGAGTTGAGAGTTCTCAACAGAGTAAAGAGTTGGTCCGATGTGTCTCGGCCAGGACGAAAACCACATTGCTCCTCCTGAATCTGAGATCTGACCAACAGTTGGACTCTCCTCTCCAGTACCCTTGCATAGACCTCCCCAGGGAGGCTGAGAAGTGTGATCCCCCTAAAATCAGAACATACCCTCCGATCCCCCTTTATAAAAAGAGGAACCACCACCCCAGTTTGCCATGCCAAAGGCACTGTCCCCGACCTCCACGCAACGTTGCAGAGGCATGTCAACCTTGACAGCCCTACAACATCCAGGGCCTTGAGGTACTCAGGGTAAATTTCATCCACCCCTGGGGCCCGGCTACCAAAGAGTTTTTTAACCACTTCAGTGACCTCAGCCCCTGTGATGGGGGAATCGTCTCTCTTGTCCTCAAGCCCTGCTTCCTCTGTAGAAGGCATGTTGGTGGGATTGAGGAGATCCTCGAAGTATTCCTTCCACCGCCCGCCGATATCCCCAGTTGAAGTCAGCAACGCCCCATCTGCACCATACACAGTGTGGACAGGGAGCTGCTTCCCACTCCTGAGCTGCCAGACAGTTTGCCAGAATATCTTTGAGGCCAACCGAAAGTCATGTTACATGGCCTCACTAAACTCTTCCCACACCTGAGATTTTGCTTCAGCAATCAGGCCGCTTGGCCTGTCGATACACCTCAGCTGCTTCGGGAGTCCCACAAGCCAGCCAAGCTTGATAGGTCTCCTTCTTCAGTTTAATGGCTGCCCTCACCACTGGTGCCCACCACTTGGTTCAGGGGTTGCTATCACGAGATGTACCAATGGCCTTGTGGCCACAGCCCTGGCAGCTGCTTCAACAATGGGGATGGAGAACATGGTCCATTTAGAGTTAACAGCTCTGCACCTCTCTTTACCCGAGTGTCCACGACATATGGTCACAGGTCTGATAACACGATAACAAAATCGATCATCAACCTGCGACCTTGCTTGTTTGCTTGGTGAGCCACAGCTGAGCCTGACATCCCTGTACATCAGACAAGTACAGAGGATGGCTACCTCCATTTTAAATGATGACTCCCACCCTTTGCACTGCAACTTTCAGCTTCTTCCCTCAAGACGGAGGTTTGCTGTCCCAAAAAGTAGAACCCAGGGCTACAAAAACAGCTTTGTTCCTGCTGCTGTCAAAAAGTTGAACAAGTTGTAGCAATATATTGCACATAATTTAGGTACCTATTTTTTAACTCCATTTTTTATTTACTTATTTTTGTAGGATGTTACTTGGGTTCTAAATATTTTATTGGGTTTTAGACCTTTGAGTTTTTAACCTCTTTGACTAGTTTTTAACTTTTAATATGACCCTTCTCTCTTACCTCTGGTTTTTCTCCCATCTCTTTGTCTTTTTATACCCTGATAGATGGAGCCTTGAGTATTTTTATCATGTTTATAGTCAGCTTCATGTGTGCCTGTGTTTGTGTCTATGTTGAATGTAATTTGTGGCTTGTAAATATGGATGTCACCAGACTGCAAAACAAATCTACCTACGGGTACAAATAAAGTAACCTGAACATGAACCTGAACCTAGGGTGTCCTGGTGTCAGGTGCACATATGGACACCCTTTTTCTTGAACACGGTGTTTGTTATGGACAAACTGTGGTTTTACAAAATGTAATGGTTTTGTGTGTAGGCCTAGAGCCACTTGTGGTGAAAATTGCATCAAAGTCTGTCCATTAGTTTTGGTGTATTGTGGGTGACACACTGTGAGAAGAGCCTTGGCTGAGGTATGCATTCCCAGATCATCACCAAAATGTAATGGGTTCCTCTGTAGGCCAAGAACCACCTGTGGTGAAAATTTCATCCAAATCCATCCAGTAGTTTTTGTGTAATCCTGCTGCACAAAAAACAAAAAAGCCCTTGGTGGAGGTATGCACTCTCAGATCATCACCAAAATCTGATCATCTGTTCCCCATGCCATTACACACCTTTCCTGTAAATTTCGTCAAAATCTGTTCAGAACTTTTTGAGTTATGTTGGTAACAGACAGACAGACACACACACACACAAACGCCGGTAAAAACATTACCTCCTTGGCAGAGGGAATTAGACAAAGATAACACAAGTAAACACAAAATGCAGTTTTTAATTGAAGTGTTTATTATTAAGGGTAAAAAAAAATGCAAACCTACATGGCCCTGTGTGAAAAAGTGATTGCCTCATGTTAAAACGTAAATTAACTGGTTTATCAAATCTTTGAAAGCTGAGTTCAATTTTCTAGCCATTTCTAAAGCTTTGGGACTGCAGTGAACCACAGTGAGAGCCATTATCCACAAATAGCAAAAACATGGACCAGTGGCGAACCTTCCCAGGAGTGGCCGACTGACCAAAATTACCCCATGAGCGCAGTGATGACTCATCTAAGAGGTCACAAAAGACCCCACAACAACATCCAAAGAATTGCAGGCCCCACTTGTCTCAGTTAAGGTCAGTGTTCATGACTTCATCACAAGAAAGAGACTGGGCAAAAATGGCCTGCATGACAGAGTTCCAAGACGAAAACCACTGCTGAGCAAAAAGAACTTAAAGGCTCATCTCAGTTTTGCCAGAAAACATCTTGATGATCCCCAAGACTTTTTGGGAAAATACTCTGTGGACTGACGGGACAAAAGTTGAACTTTTTGGAAGGTGTGTGTCCCATTACATCTGGTGTAAAAGTAATACAGCATTTCAGAAAAGGAACATCATACCAACAACAAAAAAAATGGTGGTGGTAGTGTGATGGTCTGGGGGTGTTTTGCTGCTTCGGGACCTAGAAGACTTGCTGTGGTAAATGGAACCATGAATTCTGCCGTCTACCAAAAAATCCTGAAGGAGAATGTCCGGCCATCTGTTCGTGACCTCAAGCTGAAGCACACTTGGGTTCTGCAGCAGGACAATGATTGAAAACAAACCATCAAGTCCACCTCTGAATGGCTTAAGAAAAACAAAATAAAGACTTTGGAGTGGCCTAATGAAAGTCCTGATCTGAATCTGATTGAAATGCTGTGGCAGGGGGTTCATGGTCAAAGGGGGTTCATGCTCAAAAACCCTCCAATGTGGCTGAATTAAAACAATTCCGCAAAGATGAGTGGGCCACAATTCCTCCACAGCACTGTAAAAACTCATTGCCAGTTATCGCAAACGCTTGATTGCAGTTGTTGCTGCTAAGGGTGGCCCAACCAGTTATTAGATTTAGGGGGCTTTCACTTTTTCACACAGGGCCATGTAGCTTTGGATTTTTACCCCCTTAATCATTAATACCTTCATTTAAAAACTGCAATTTGTGTTTACTTGTGTTATCTTTTGTCTAATATTTAAATTTATTTGATGATCTGAAACATTTAAGTGTGACAAACATACAAAAAAATGAGAAATCAGGAAGGGGGCTAACACTTTTTCGCACCACTGCTCTTGAAAAAAAAAATGAGGCCACTAGATCACTGCAATGCTCCTACACTGTGTATATAACTGTGTACATATGTATATTTATTTACTGCTTGGGCTAACTTAGTCTTATCTTATTATCTTATTTACTATTGCTCTGAGTGCTGCTATTCCTGTGCTGCTGCAATCCTGTAATTTCCCCATTGTGGGACTAATAAAGGCTTATCTTAGCTTATCTTAAAGTCTTCCTTAATTAGCATCTCTACATGTATGTCAGCCATTCAATTTGAGTATCTTTTGAATTCCAACAAAAGGACACCTCGGTCTGCTTAGAGAGGTTCAGGTTCAGGTTCAGGTTACTTTATTTGTACCCGTAGGTAGATTTGTTTTGCAGTTGGTGACATCCATATTTACAAGCCACTAATTACATTCAACATAGACACAAACACAGGCACACATCTTACAAAATAGGTAAATATAAAATATGTACAATATAATTTTTATAGCTTGTTCAACTCTTTGACAGCAGCAGGGACAAAGCTGTTTTTGTAGCGCTGGGTTCTACTTTTTGGGACAGCAAACCTCCGTCTGGAGGGAAGAAGCTGAAAGTTGCAGTGCAAAGGGTGGGAGTCATCATTTAAAATCGAGTCGGCCATCCTCTGTACTTGTCTGGTGTACAGGGATGTCAGGCTCAGCTGTGACTCACCAAGCAAACGACTGGACCATCTGACTACCTGATCCAAGGATTTCCTCTGTTTCAGTTTTATCTGACCAAACCATGACATTAAAGAAAAGGATAAAACAGATTCAATAAAAGCCCGATAGAACATAGTCATTATGGTTCGGTCAATTTGGAAGCGTGCAAGTTTCCTCAATGCAAATTTTGCTGACCCTTTTTGCACACCCTTTCACAGTTCACCTCAAAGTTCAATCCACTATCAATAATCGTCCCAAGATATTTGTACGATTGTACACATTCGGTGGTCTGGCCTTTTAGTATGGTGACTTTGTGCCTGGGAGTTTTCCTCCTAAAGTCAATAATCATATCTTTGGTTTTTGTTGTATTCAGCTGCAGGTAGGAATCCTCACACCAGTGAACAAAGTCATCAACTACTGGGCCATGGCCACTCTCACCATCCTGGAGGAGACTGACAATGACTGAGTCATCAGCATACTTTATAATGTGTCTGTTGTCATGTCTGCTCCGACACATGTTTGTGTACAGGATGAAGAGTAGTGGTGACAACACACACCCCTGAGGAGAGCCAGTAGAAGAGCACTTTAGGTCAGACAATGTGCCATTGACCCTTACTCTCTGCGTCCTGTTGGTTAAGAAATCCAGAATCCAACCCACCAGATTATTGCTTAAATCAAATTGTTGCAGGAGCCTTTCAACTAAAATATGAGGTTGGATTGTATTAAAGGCAGAAGAAAAGTCCACAAATAAAAGCCTGGCGTGTGTCCCATTAAAATCCAGATGTTTAAAAAGCATGTCAAACAGAGTGACAGTGGCATCCTCCACTCCTCTATGAGGCCTATAGGCAAACTGCAGAGGATCCAATGCATGTTCAGTCTGCCTTAGGACCTCACATCTGACCAGTTTTTCAAAAATTTTCATTAAAATTGAAGTCAGAGCAACTGGTCTAAAGTCGTTTACCGTTTTAGGACAGCTGGATTTTGGAACGGGAACAACCACGGCATCTTTCCAGATCTTAGGCACATGTTGTGTCTGTAAGGACTTATTGAAAGTATAATGAAATATAGGACTCAGTTCATGTGCACAGGACTTTACCAGGCGTCCACATATATTATCAGGGCCCTGACTTTTGTTCACTTTTACAGCGCGGAACTCCCTTTTAACATCCTGCATCTCAATATTAAAGTGCTGATTGTCTTTGAGTTTCTTTTTCAAATCTTGGATTTCTGTGCTAAAATCAAAGGAGTCAAAACGACCATAAAAACAATTAAGAGCATTAGCCAGCTCTGTGTCTGAACTAAAACCATCTAAAAACACACGATTACTGCGCTCTGTGCTCTGAAGGCCTGCAATAGTTTTCATACTGGCCCAGGCCGAACCAAGTTTATTTGCTGCCATCTTGCTTTCCAACTCTGATTTATAATTCTGTTTTGCTCTTAAAATTTCAGACTTCAGCTCCTTGGTGGCAACCTGTAGCTCAGAAACAGACCCCTGTTTAAAGGCAAGAGCTTTCCTCTGTAAGCAGGATTTAACTGATTTAGTTACCCATGGTTTGTTGTTGGGGTATATTTTGACATGTTTACGTGGAACAATCTTATTTTGACAGTAAGCCATGTATGAGCATGTGAGCTCAGCCAGAGAGTCCAAATCATCCCCGCAGGCCATTATGAACATCTTCCAGTCTGTACAGTCAAAGCATTCCTGGAGGCTGTGCTCTGAATCTTCTGTCCACACATCAATGTCTCTCATCTCCACCTTGCCTCTTCTGAGAGCAGTTTTATATGTGGGCAGCAAATGAACACAGTTGTGATCTGAGGATCCTAAAGGAGGAAGGGGGAGTGATTTATAGGCCCTCTCTATGGATCCATAGCACAGGTCCAATGTCTTTTTTCGCCTGGTTGGGCAGGAGACATACTGATGAAAGTTTTTAAGTGTCTTCTTTAAAGAAACATGGTTAAAATCCCCAAGAATGAAGTTTGGCGCCTCTGGAGAAATTGACTGCAGTCGCTGCACCACATCAGAGATGGTGCTGGAGGCGGAGTCAGCGTCTGCCCTCGGATGAATGTACACAACTGTGATGAAAAGTTGGGGAAACTCTCGAGGCAAATAAAAGGGGCGTAGTGACACAGACAGCAGCTCCACATGGGGTGTACAGATGCGCTCTCTGACCGTGACAGATGTGCAGTACTGCTTATTAATGTATAAACATACGCCGCCCCCCTGACGTTTCCCCGTTACCTCTTCCTGCCGATCCGAGCGCAGCGGGGCTCCAAAGCCGTCAATCCACAGGTCTGCATCCCGATCATGCGCAGTAAGCCAAGATTCAGTGAAAGCCATGACGCAGCAGTTCTTAAAATCCTTCTGGTAACGTACGTTGCCTTGAATTTCCTCCACCTTGTTTCTCACAGACTGTGCATTCCCAAAAATGATCGAAGGAGGAGGAATGTTACCAAACTGGCGTCTCCTAAGGCGCAATTTCACACATCCACGTCTTCCACGCTTCCTCCTGCCGCTTCTTTTTTCACCGCTGTGTCCATCTCTCAAAATAAAGTCCGGCAGCTGAAATTTGGGCGCAATCAGAGACTCTGCACCAGCTGTGTTAAAGCGCAGCAACACGTCCCTGGAATATTGTATTCTGCCCGCTATTCTGCTCGCCATGGAGCCGAACGCGTTTACCTCAGAGACAAAGAGCCACAGCACAGATAGCAGCAGTGCGAGAGAGGAAAGGAAATCCATGTTGTGGATACCAGGGAACTCTTCGCCATATATTCCACAAACGCTCCAGGGCAGAAACGACACAGAGGATTTTCTAAAAACGTAAAAAAGTACAAAAAACACACACACGCACTATATCATCAAGCTGCTAGTCGCTGCGTGCGCATGCGCGCAGGTACTGATTAGGTGATCATCTAAGCATGGTAAGATGCATGAAAGCTGTGAATAAAAGTCAGTTATTACACAAATACAGATTTCTGAGATCTTGCCAAGTTAAAACTTAAATATTATAGAGTATAAAAATGTCATGATGAGGGTATGGGTTGTGGCATGTGCTCACTTTAAGTATATTCTACCTAAGTTATGCCATGCCCTCACTTTAAGTATATTCTACTTTAGTTACCATTATTGTTTATGTCCTCATCCTTTGCATTATCATTACAGCCTGTCCTCCCCATTGTCTCTATGTTGATTCCTTATGTTGACAGTGCCAAAGGCACTGTCCCCGACCTCCACGCAACGTTGCAGAGGCATGTCTGTTAATTATTCATGGCTGTGCCTCTTTGTGTTAATCATTGCCTGGCCTATATGTACACCTCACGCCCTACCGTCAGTACAGCGTCCTCATCATTATCTGCCACGTTTTATCTATGTTATCATCATTCTTAAGTTGTGTCTGCCATTACAGCTTTATTCTCTGTTTCAGCCCACAAGCTGCTTTTCCTTTCATTGTGTTAATAAATATGCCAAAACATCGCTT
This sequence comes from Pholidichthys leucotaenia, assembly GCA_020510985.1. Taxonomy (NCBI): domain Eukaryota; kingdom Metazoa; phylum Chordata; class Actinopteri; order Cichliformes; family Pholidichthyidae; genus Pholidichthys; species Pholidichthys leucotaenia. Next base: position 118,251,472 of record CM035848.1, on the reverse strand, counting down.
GCATTTGAGTCCATCTTTAAGCCCCGAAGGGGCAAACATGACAGTAGGGCACCGTCAGCAAGCTAAAAGGGAAGGCAGAGCGGAGTACCAATTCTGGAGGTAGTAGAAGAGGTTGTAAACCAGTTTTCCCATCTTATGGACTGGTTTTTCGAGTATCCCAATCCGCTGGAGGGTTTGGGGAATCTGTTTCAAGTGGAGGAACTCTTTCTCAGCCATCTAGATCTGTTGCATGTTCCCGAGCTAGCTAGACTGCATGCCAGCATATCCCAACTTTGGGACTCGCTCAGGTATTTGGGTCCCCTGCTTTACTCCTCCCAACTTGGCTCCGGATCATCAACCCCTTCTCCAACTCCCGGTAAGCCACCTTCAGCCTTTTCCATTGGCCCTGCGCTGCCCGCTGCCTCCATTCCACCAGCCACAGCAGCGGACACCACGGAGCAAGAGGAGCGGAGGCAGGTGGTCCTCTCACAAGTAGACATCTTATTGGATTATAAGCCCTGGCTCATTCCTGAGGTCTTATTCCCTGTGCGAGAGGGCCAACTGGCTTCAAAGGGGCCAGCAAGGGAGCGACTCCCAAGGAAATGCCGCTCCCCTCGCCTTTCCGGCCCAACACCAGAGATCACCTCCGCAGTGTCACTGGAGATCGCCTCAACTGCTGGTTTGCTCCAGACCTCCCCATTCGCTGCACTACCTCCTCACCTGCAACTTTGTCGGCTTCCCCTCACGAGGTTGACAGTCCAGCAGCTCCTCTCGAGGTCGGCATCTCAGTAGCATTTTCCTGGGACATCTCGCCTGCATCAGCAGTGTTTCCCAAGGCCATCTCGCCTCTACCAGCGGTGTCTCCGGAGGCTGTCTCGTCCGTGCTCCGAGGGTTTTCTGCAGCCACTCAGAGGGATTTCCTCGGATCACCAGTGGCAGCTCCAGCAGTGGCAGAGGGTGGAGCAAGGCAAGTACTTTCATTTGTTCTAACACCTATTAATGAAACATACTGCTTTGCTCCGTGTGAGGGTTCCCAGTCACAGCCAGCCACCCACCGTTTCTGGTCCCTCGCCACCTGTTTCTGTTGCCATCTCCATGCCGTCTCTCTCCTCTGTTCTTCCTTTTCCCCCTGAGGTCATCTCCACTGCCACGGCCTCCACATTCAAAAGGATGGGCTCCCCAGCAGCCGCTGCTCCCCTCCACATGCACGCTCCTGCAGAGACTGCTCCCCTTCACGTGCACACCCCTGCATGGACTGCTCCCCTCCACGTGCACACTCCTGCAATGACTGCTCCTCTTCACATGTACACTTCGGCAGAGACTGCTCCTCTTCATATGCATACTCCTGCAGAGACTGCTCCTTTTCACGTGCACTCTCCTACAGAGACTGCTTCTCTCCATGTACACATTCCAGCAGAGACTGCTCCTCTCCACGTGCATGTTCTAGCATCTCCTCATCACCAAAGAGCTACACCTGCTGCTTCTCTCCTGGCCATCTCACCTGCGCCTTCCCTGTAGCTCACCCAGAGGCTGTGGCACCTGCAGCTCATCCTGAGGTCATCATCCCAGCAGCAGGAGACCAGGAGTTAAGGCAAGTACTTTTTCCCTTATTTTCCACATCAATTTTAGAAAAAACTTGCCTTGCGCCTGGTGGTGGTGGTGTGTGTGTGTGTGTGTGGGGGGGGGGGGGCAAGCGCAGATTCCACCTGCTTCTGGGTCCTCCCCACCAGTCTCTGCTACTGATGACTGTGGTGTCACCTCACTGACCTCCTGTTTTCCTCCCTCGTCTGAGGTAGCGCTGTCGAGGATGGAGCCACAGGAGGACCATGTGCCACTTCTGCCACCTCTTGTTTCGGAGGCGTGCCTGCTGTTCCGAAGGCCGGTGCACCTCTGCCTGCTGTTCCAGAGGCTGGTGCACCTCCGCCTGCTGTTCCAGAGGCCAGTGCACCTCAGCCATCTCATCCAGAGGTCAACACTCCCCAGCCTTCATCACCCTCTGTGGTCAGCACTCCCCAATCATTGTCTCACTCTGTGGTCAGCGCTCCCCAGTCATTGTCTCCTGAGCACGACACTCCGCAGCAGTCATCTTCTGAGCTCAGAGCTCCCCTGCTGCCCACACCTCAGCAGCTGTTATCTAAGCTCTGCTGCCCCCTCCCACTTCCCCGGCTGTTGCTCCACGAGCTCAGGGACCCAGCTCTGTGTTAACCCATCTGGAGTCCCAAGTACTTTGGTAGGCCACCCGACTTACTGTACACCTCCGTCCGGTGGCCCAGGGACTTGGGTAGGCCACCCGACATGCTGCTCCCCTCCGTCTGGTGGTCCTTGGACTCTGGACAGCCACCAGATAAACTGTCTTCTGTTTGTTTGTGTATTTTTGTGACCCACCGGAGGACCACAGACGCAAATTAGCAGTGCCAAACTGTTTTTGGTGGTGGTGGGGGGGGGGGGGGATGGGCAAGTATTCTGGACCCTCCACTCCTGAGTCCCCCTCCCCAAGTTGGGGGCCCCCTTTTTTTCCATTCTTTTGGGTGTCTGAAATCTGCCCTGGGGCGGGGGGGGGACTGTCATGATCAGGGCATGGGTTGTGCCATGTCCTTGCTTTAAGTTTATTCTACCTTAGTTTTCATTATTGTTTATTGTGTCCTCATCTTTTGCATTATCGTTATAGCCTGTCCATTATCTCTATGTTGATTCCTTATGTTGACAGTGCCCTGTGTTACTCACGTCTGTTAATTATTCACAGCTGTGTCTCTTTGTGTAAATCATTGTCTGCCCTATATGTACACCTCACGTCCTATCCTCAGTACGGAATCTTCATTATTATCTGACGTGTTCTGTGTTATCATCATTCTTTAGTTGTGTCTGCCGTTTCGGCTTTATTCTCTGTTTCAGCCCACGAGCTGCCTTTCCTTTCAGTGTGTTACTAAATATGCCAAAACGTCGCCCCACATTTGAGTTCATCATTAAGCCCTGAAGGGGCAAACATGACAATGAATGAGCATGAACAATGATTTGCAAGTCCTTTTCAACCCATATTCAATTGAATACAACAACAAGATATTTAATGTTCAAACTTTTATTGTTTCATTGCAAATATTCACTCATTTTGAATTTGATGCCGACAACACGTTCTAAAAAAGCTGGGACAGGGGCATGCTTACCACTGTGTTACATCACTTTTCCCTATAACAACACAATAAGCATTTAGGAACTGAGAATACTAATTGTTGAAGCTTTGTAAGTGTAATTCTTTTCCATTCTTGGTTGATGTATGACTTCAGTTGCTCAACAGTCCAGGGTCTTGGATGGTGTATTTTGAGCTTCATAATGTGCGACACATTTTCAATGGAAGACAGTTCTCGACTGCAGACAGGCCAGTCTAGCATCCATCCATCCATCCATCCATCCATCCATCCATCCATCCATCCATCTTCTTCCACTTAATCCTTTTTGGGTCGCAGGGGGGCTGGAGCCTATCCCAGCATCCTTGAGCGAGAGGCAGGGTACACCCTGGACAGATCACCAGTCCATTGCAGGGCCAACACAGAGAGACAGACAACCATTCACTCTCAAAGTCATACCTAATGACATTTTAGAATCCCCAGTTTGATGCCAATTAACCTAACTTGCATGTTTTTGGGATGTGGGAGGAAACCGGAGAAATCCCGGAGTAAACCCACAGACACGGGGAGAACATGCAAACTCCACACAGATCATTGCCTTTTAATACGCAGCCATGCTGTTGCATCAAGTGCAGAATGTGACTTGGCATTGTCTTGGTGAAATAAGTAGGGACGTCCCTGAAAAAGACATTGCTTGGATGGCAGCATATGCTGTTCCAAAACCTGTGTGTACCATTCAGCATTAATAGTGCCTTCACAGATGTGCAAGTTACCCATGCCATGGACACTAACATTCTCCCATACCATTATAGATGCTGGCTTTTGAACTTAACAGTGAGAACAATTTGGATGGTGCTTTTCCTCTTTAACCCAGCGGACACGTTTATGATTTCCAAAAAGAATTTGAAATGTGGACTCGTCAGATGACAGCACACTTTTCTATTTTGCGTCAGTTCATCTCAGATGAGCTTTGACACAGAGGAACTGGTGACATTTCTGAGTGTTGTTTATACATGGCTTTTACTTTGCATGGTAGAGTTTTAACTTGCATTTGTAGATGTAGTGACGAAGTATGTAGGCCAACCATGGATTTCTGAAGTATTCCTGAGCCCAAGTGGTAATAACCTTTACAGAATGATGTCAGTTTTTAATGCAGTGCCACTTGAGTAATCAAAAGTCATGGGCATGTAATGCTGGTTTTCAGTCTTGCCACTTAGGCACAGACATTTCTCTAGATTCTCTGAATCTTTTGATGATATTATGGACTGTAGATGATGAAATCCCTAAATTCCTTGCAATTGTACTTTGAGAAACATTGTTCTTAAACTGTTGGACTATTTGCTCACACAGTTGTTGACAAAGTGGTGAATCTCACCTCATCCTTGCTTGTGAATAATTGAGCCTTTTGGGATGCTCCTGTTATACCCAATCATGATACTCACCTGTTTCTAATTAACCTGTTCACTCATGGAATGTTCCAAAAAGGTGTTTTTTTGAGAATTCCTCAATCTTCCCAGTCTTTTTCTTGCCCTGTCCCAGCTTGTTTGTAACGTGTTGCAGGTATCAAATTAAAAATGAGTGAAAATTTGCAAAAAATGCAATAGAATTGATCAGTTTGAACATGAAATATCTTGTCTTTGTAGTGTATTCAGTTGAATAACGGTTGAAAGGGATTTGTAAATCACTGTAATCTGTTTTTATTTACATTTTACACAATGACCCAAATTAATTGGAAATTGGGGTTTGTAGCATAGCATTCTGCCAGGAAAACATCCCTTATTATCCATATAGCCTTCAACTTTATGCTGTGTGTGTGTGTGTGTGTGTGTGTGTGTGTGTGTGTGTGTGTGTGTGTGTGTGTGTGTGTGTTCACTCAGCATTTTTTTTAAAAATCCATCCATCCATCTTCTTCCGCTTAATCCTTTTCGGGTTGCGGGGGGGGGGGGGGGGCTGGAGCCTATTCCAGCATCTATGGGCAAGAGGCAGACAGATGGACTTGAAGATGGACTTGACAGATCGCCAGTCCATCGCAGGGCCAACAGAGACACAGACAACCATTCACTCTCACATCCACACCCAAGAACAATTTAGAATCCCCAGTTGATGCCAATTAACCTAATTTGCATGTTTTTGGCAAATCTTCATTGAAAAAGTACAGGAACTTGCCTTGATTATCTTATTGTTTAGCATTATTCAATACATCATCACAGCAAAACCATCCTGTTACTAAAGCTCACAGTATGCCATACACAGAACACCATGGATATCTTATAAATGCGTTGTTTTAATGTTTTGTTCTCTGGACTCTCTAGAAAAGAGATTAACATTTCAATTAGATTACTTGATTAAAAGAAAATATTTAGAATAAATATAATATTTATGCTTCTGTTGGGTAGAGCTTTAGTTTAAATTCCACAGCCCTTTCTTATTATTATTATTATTTATTATTATTTTTCTCTTGAGACATTAATTAAATTATTTTCATTCCACTTGAATATCTCTAGTTTTTCCAAGTTAAGGCATTTTCCCTCCAAGTTAGTGACATTTCTGCCACAGTCTGCCCCATCCTGGGGCAGCGCCTTGACCCAGTGGAGGAGATAGGAGAGAGAAGGATGGTGGCTAAACTGTCATCTCTGCTGGAGTCCGAGTCCCACCCTATGCAGGACATACTGAATGCACTGAGGAGCTCATTTAGCAGTAGACCACATCATCCTAGGTGCGCAACCGAGAGGTTTCGCAGGTCCTTCCTACCTACGGCTGTCAGACTGTATAACCTAAGCAGGGCTGCTCGCAGAGATAGCAAAAAAAACGTGACGACCTAATAGCTGGGGAGGAAAGTAAGGGAGGGGGTATCTCCCATTTGGCACTGATTAGGGAAGACGCAGTGGTTAGCACTGCACGGTGACGCAGTGGTTAGCACTGCGGCAGCACAGTTTACCCTTGGCTGGGGGATTGTGGGGATCGTGGGTTCGATCCCAGCCCCCGACCAACAGTGATCTGTGTGGAGTTTGCATGTTCTCCCCGTGTTGCGTGGGTTTACTCCGGGATTTCTCCGGTTTCCTCCCACATGCCAAAAACATGCATGTTAGGTTAATTGGCTGTTCTAAATTGTCCCTAGATATTTGTTTCCTATAGGCCCTTAGAACAGAGGGTTAGTATTAATGAAAGCGCTTTGAGTGGTCTTTGTGACTAGAAAAGCGCTATATAAGTGCAGGTTAGTTAGTTAGTTAGTTAGTTAGTATTGAATGCAAAAGACGCAACAGACTTACACAAATGGTCCCCTCCAGTATACAACTAGGACAATATCAGTCGCTACGGAAGGTGACAATATGTATGGGTACATATTCATACTATGTAGGATAACTAAGTGGACAGTTATGCTGTTTATTCCACCTAGCTACAATGCTCCGCACTGTGTATATATATTTATATATTTATATGTACGTATATGTATATTCACTGCTCTTATTTTTATTTTTCTTATCTTCTTAATTATTGCTCTGAGTGTTGCTATCCCTGTGCTGTTGCAATCCTGGAATTTCCCCATTGTGGGACTAAAAAAGGCTTATCTTATCTTATCTTATTTTCACATTGATTTTTGATATATAGTAGTATAGTCACATAGCTTTTTCACTGCAGCTTATTCCTGCAGGACAAACTATTTGCCCATTAAAACCTTCCTTTAACTATTGAAAAACAAACACATAGTAAACTTTAATTGTAGGCATTTGCCTTGTGTATGAGAGCAAACTTTTTATTGGTTCTTATTAAAATGCAGTCAAAACTATAATTAATAATCACTAGCATATGGTGGGCAAAGAGTGGAATTCTTTTACTGTGACATTAAGTGCAAGTGAGATTAAAAGTGCAGTCATGGCTCTTCAGGTCCTCAATCAAAAAATGTTCACTTCAAACAGCAGTTTGTTTTCCACGAACTAGGCAAAGGTGTGATCAAAGTAATATAAAGCAATGTAAAATATTTTCATAATAAAAATGTTCAAAAAATCCTCTCTGACAAACTCGTTGCACTGCTGCTAATATGACAAAAAAGTGCCATGTGCAGGAACAATTTAGCACCCCACAGCTTCCAAACAAATGCCTCTTAATTATAAGCAATTGGCCATCTTTCCCCACCAGCCGCTGCCTGAGACACATGAAAGCCTCTGTAATTGTGAGAGTTGCTGCGTTTATGTGGAAGTTGGGGAGAGGAATGTAAAAAATAAAAATGGAAGGTTCTCATTGAATACGATGACTTCCTTCCTCTCTCATTCTAACTCCCTATATCGTCCAAGCTGGGGAGGAAAGTAAGGGAGGGGGTATCTCCCATTTGGCACTGATTAGGGAAGACGCAAATTGGAAGGAGTTGGGGGGCTTGGCGACCACAGGAGTTACGCACATGTATCTGAAGCCACGACACTTTAGGCCCCCTCTAATTTAGATGTCTAAGAATTTGCTGTATGTGCTGCCTCATGCCAGTAAGTCTCAGCCTCACTGTAAATAAATGGCACAGGGCAATGTGCAGTTGCCCCCATTTGTAAGTCATTAAAATATTTTCTGTGTGACATTAATTAGAGTGTTCTGTTCGTCCTCTCTCCTTTTGATGACGAGGGCTGTAGTTCTGCATTCTTGCTGACAAATGTGTTCATTGTGGCTTCCTCTCTCCATCATGATACTGCTCTTCACTGGGGCAGTAGCCTGAGTTGAGTGTTCTTTTTAGGTTTTCAAATGATCCCAATCCTTCATCAGTGTTTCATTAAATCAAGCAAATTACATCTTTGTGGGGCTTGCTGGGAGTCCCAGTATCCTGAGACTACCCTCACTGTCTGCTACTCTCTTCAGCACCAGCATTTGACTGCTGCTAATCTGGTTCTGCCCACGCTTGTTCCATTGGAGCCAAATTTGAGATCTGAGATCTACCCAAATGTCCAAGTCACTTGCCATGGCTAGGATCTCTCTGCTCCTCCCTGTAGCTTGTCAGTCTCTGCTAGTTCAATGAAGGGGCTGAACCGGGGAAGATCAAATAGCTGTCTTGCCTTCTTTCTTGTCTGCTCCATTCAAGACACTAACTGGGTCAGGATCTAGTTCAGGGGTGTCAAACATATGGCCCACGGGCTAAATCTGGCCCATCAGAGAGTCCAAACTGGCACATGGGATGAATTTGCAAAGTGTGAAAATTAAATAATATGACACACAAGCAGCACCTTTTCAATAAAATAACTGCTATTCCCAATTTGTCCATTTGGGGTTGCACAAGAGTAGCAGACACAAAAGTAATCCCTGATTTCCACTGAGGGAGTCTGTTATGCAGCAGGTAGGGAGGACAGAATGTCTTCCAGAAAGACTCCAACGCAAACCTTTCCCACCTGCCTCTGTTATTATCCCTTCTTGCCCATTGCTAAAAATATGCAACAAGTCTTTTTTATGGATGCGGGATCCAGCACACACTGAAATGTCACAGTATTTACTGTATTTAATAACTGTTCTTTGAAAAAGATCAGGTCTGTGTGTGTGTGTGGGGGGGGGGGGGGGTTGCTGCCGTTTGCTGATGTTTTTACAGTCAGAACAGTTCTTCTTGTCACAAATTTTTTTTAACATGTTCAAAACAAGAGAAGCTGCCAGTGTCTTGCCAAAAAGTGATGGGCCACCAGAAACTGATTGGCTTACTGCGGGAACGCGCCTCCCTCAGCTAAAGCCATTTCTTTTCTGATTCTGAGGCCGACAGTGTCACGAGATGGAGTGCAGTGTTTCACCGTGCTCAGGCTCTGTTTATTGTTGTTCTTATTCTGTGTTTTCTCAAGTTTATATATTATTTCTCTGTGTGTGGGTTTTATTATGTGTAGTCTCCTTGGAATGAGTGCTCCTCTTCCAGACATTCCCTCCTTCCTTTTAATCTTGTTTGTGCACTCAGCTTGGTAATTAGGTCACCTGCCTGAGATCCACACCTGCATGAGATCCACACCTGATGGCACTCATTGTGTTTGATCACCTGCCTTATTTAAGAATGCTTTTCCTGCCACTCTATTGTCAGTGCCTCATGGTTGTCTTTGTTGTTTCACAATGCCTTTGGAACCCCTACCCTGTTCCGACGTGCATTCCTGTTTGTAACCTTGCTGTTTTCCTGCACTCCTCAGTTGATGTAAGTTTATTTTTCGCTAACTGTTTGGACTTTGTTCTCCTTAATAAATTGCACAACTAGCAGTTCAGCGCTTGGGTTTTTGTTCCTGTGCCATGGGGCAAATCATGACAGTTTGGCACTGACCAGTTAAGACCCAGCTGCTGCTAGTTTGTGCCTTTTGTTTTTCACTCACCTGTTTTGTCTGGAGCATCACCATGTCCCCAGCACACCGGCCTTCAGCAAGTAAAGGAAGATCGTCTGCTGGGTCCCCGAGCCTGGAAGAGAAGTGGGCTGCTGAATTTATCCAAAGTTTTGTGGATGAAGCTCTCGCCACCCGCGGGCCAAAGAAAACCTGGGAATGCGTAAATGGAGCAGTGGTGATTGTGGAGGCACATCCCGGCTTGTGGAAGTATCCCCAATTCGCTGAACTGCTGTCCACGGTCTCCTCGCTTCAGCGGTCGTTCCCCGTGCTGACGATGGGGCCGCCTCCAGTGGGACTGAAACCGACACGGAGGCACTCTCTGCGGCAGACATCCTTCTCCCCTCCCTGTTTGCCAGCTCCAGCTCCTGCGTCACCAGCTCCGAGATGCCGTCATCCAGCTCGGGGCCACTGGAAGAACGCCTCCAACTCCCTGTCAGCAGCCCCTCCTTCGCCGAGGGAGAAGACTTCTGCAGCAGTGCATTCTTTGCAATTTCCCCTCCAGCTGTCTCATCAGCTTCATCTTTTCCTGCAGCTGCTGCCTCCCTCTCCTCCTCGGTGTTCCTTCCTGCTGTTGAGGGTCTGGCCATTTCTTCCCCAGCTCCGCCCAGCTCTGTGTCTGCAGGGGCGGCTCCTCCATGATCCTCTGAGGGGCCCACGACCACCGTAGCCACGGAAGGGATGACTGAAGACCAGCTGCAGAAGAAAACATCATGCCCCGGGAACACAGGCAAGTGTTTTTTCATTCTCCATCTTTGACGCATGAATTATCTTGCCAGATTCCTGGTGGTGAGGCTCAGACTGTGCAGTCCTCTGAGTCCTCACCGCCTACTGCAGCTACACACCTTTTACCTGCTTTCTCTGTGTCTCCTCCTTTACCTCCTGAGTATCCGCCAGCCCCAGAATTGGGCCACTGGACGTTGGAGGAGCCTGCGGCCCTGGAGGACCTGGTTCCAGTTCCGCAGCCACGGTCTGGATGGATGGAGAGCGCTGAGACCGAGCTGACACCTGTACCGATGAAGGAGCGTCCCCGGGCTTCAGCTGAGCAGGATCAAGCACTAGCAGGGAGCTGGCCTCCTGTTGCCACGCAGGGCGAGCCACCTCCATGGGTCGCCCCGCTGGGGGGGTCCCGGGACTGCACGAACCACCATGCCTGCTGTAGGGGCTGCCACAGCAGAGCCAGAATTGGATTTCCAGAGGGCCAGGCCCGAGATGTTGCCGTCTAGATCGACGGAGTCCTGGATGGTGGTGGAGCTTGAGCTCAGGCAAGTGCTCTCCTTTGTTTTCATTGTTTCAATTTTGGAGAGATCTTGTCGGGCTCTTGGTGGGGAGAGCCAAGTGCAGCCATCAGCTGCACCTGAGCTCACCTCGCCAGGTTCCACTACCGCCGGTGACCATGACCTTGCCTCTCTGTCCCTCCTATCAAAGTCTTTCCCCAGGGTCACTGAGGTTCTTCCAACTTTGTTAGAGGTCTCCGTGGGTCCAGCCTCACCACCTGAGATCTTTATGGGTCCAGCTCCTCCTGCTGGGGTCGTCATGGGTGCTCCATCCCAGCCCGGGACCTCCGAGGGTGCTGCTTCCCCGTCTGATGAGGTCGTTGTGGGTGCGCCATCCCAGCCCGGGACCTCCGTGGGTGCAGCTCCTCCTCAGTCCGGGTCTCTATGGGTGTTGTGTCCTAGTCAGGGACCATGGTGGGTGCTGCACCCCAGCCTGAAACCAACTTGGGTGCTGCACTCCAGTGTGGACCCACCGTGGGCATTACGCTTCAGCCTGGGGGCCACTGTGGGTGTGGCTCTGGCCCAGTCCGGGTCCACCATGGGTGCAGCTTTAGCCCAGTCCGGGTCCACCAAGGGTGCTACAGGCCAGTCCAAGGGAGTTGTGGCTCCCTCTCCTCTGCCAGACGCCATCGTGGTTCCCTCCCCTCCACCCGGCATTGTTGTGGTTCTCCCTGCTCCGCTGTCCTCTCCCTCGCTGGGCTTCCCCATGGGGTGGCTGCCTCCTGGACAACCCCTTCTGTTTATGTGGCTGAAGAACCCTGGCTGACTACCCAACAGACTGCGCCGTTGGGTTGGGTGGCTCATATTCTCCGGCAGGCCACCCGACTCTTACCACATCGCCATCTGTCAGGCCTGGGACTTTGGCCAGCCACCTGAACTGTTTAGTTCTTTGGCCTAGGGGGCCTAGGGGCCTGGTTTTGCCTAGTGTGGGTCCTTAGCGAGGTTTTGTTTTGTTTCCTCCTATCCTGTTCCCCTAACCTCCCACCCGGGTTGGCTTGTTGTTATTCCTTTCCTTTTTTTTGGGGGGGGGGAAGGTCGGTTTCTTTTTTGATGTTACCTTGGGGTGTCTGGACTCCACCCCTTGGGAGGGGGTCTGTCATGAGACGGAGCGCGGTGTTTCACCGTGCTCAGGCTCTATTTATTGTTGTTCTTATCCTGTGTTTTCTCAAGTTTATATGTTATTTCTCTGTGTGTGGGTTTTGTTATGTGTAGTCTCCGTGGCATGAGCTCTCCTCTTCCAGACACTCCCTCCTCTCTTTTAATCTTGTTTGTGCACTCAGTTTGGTAATTAGGTCACCTGCCTGCTCACGAGATCCACACTTGATGGCACTCATTGTGTTTGATCACCTGCCTTATTTAAGAATGCTTTTCCTGCCATCCTATTGTCAGTGCCTCATGGTTGTCTCTGTTGTTTCTCAACTCCGTCGGTACCCCTACCCTGTTCCGACGTGCATTCCTGTTTGTAACCTCGCCATTTCCTTGCACTCCTCAGTTGATGTAAGTTTATTTTTGGCTCACTGTTTGGATTTTGTTCTCCTTAATAAATTGCACAACTAGCAGTTCAGCGCTTGGGTCTTTGTTCCTGCCCCATGGGGCAAATCATGACAGACAGTTGATTTTGAGCAAAGCAGACGTAACTTTTTGTCCATGCAATTAGTGAAGGTATGTCTGTAAATATTTAATGTGGTGAGGGATTAGTCATAATTTTAGCCCCATGACTTTTGTGTTACAATAATCAGATATGACATTTTAGCCTGTAGCAACTTTTAATGTTTTTCCTTATATTTTAAGAAAAGTGTGCTGAAATGAACAAAATCTGTGTATAACGATGTAAAAGTCAATAAAGCTTTTCTTTCCCATGAATACTATTCAATTCAATTCAATTCAATTCAACTTTATTTATATAGCGCCATTTCACAACAACAGTCATCTCATAGCACTATCAACTGTAGGGGGGACCCCCACAGTTGCAGAAAGACCCCAGCAATCAGGCGATCCCCTGTGAGCAAGCACTTGGCGACGGTGGAGAGGAAAAACTCCCTTTTAACAGGAAGAAACTTCCAGCAGAACCAGGCTCAGGGAGGGGCAGTCATCTGCTGCGACTGGCTGGGGGGTGAGGGGATAGAGAAGAAGAAAAGAACAGACATGTAGAGAGCAAACAGCACGAAGGGGACTCAATCTATGGGAGAGAACAAACAAATGTTAATGACCAGCAAAAAAAAAATATTTCATGGAGAGTGAGGAAAGGAGTGAGGCCCAGTGCATTACTGGAGGTCCCCCGGCTGACTAAACCTATTAGCAGCATAACTAAGGGAGGGTTCAGAAACACATGATCCCTCCCTAATTGTAGGCTAGATCAAAAAGGTAGGTTTTAGCCCTATTCTTAAAAACAGAGATCGAGTCTGACTCCCGAATCCAGATTGGCAGCTGATTCCACAGGAGAGGAGCTTGATAACTGAAGGCTCTGCCTCCCATTGTACTTTTGGAGATTCTAGGTATTACAAGTAATCCTGCATTTTGGGAGCGTAGTGCTCTGTTAGGATAATACGGTAGTATCAGATCTTTTAAATAAAAAGGAGCCTGATTGTTTAGAGCTTTGTAAGTGAGAAGAAGGATTTTAAACTTAATTCTAAACTCTATGGGAAGCCAATGAAGGGAGGCCAGAACCGGAGAGATATGATCTCTCTTTCTAGTACCTGTTAAAACTCTTGCTGCAGCATTTTGGATCAGCTGAAGACTTTTTAAAGATGTTTTAGGACAGCCTGATAATAAAGAATTACAATAATCTAATCTCGAGCTAACAAAAGCGTGGATCAGCTTCTCAGCATCACTCTGAGACAAGATGCTCCTAATCTTGGCAATATTACGCAAATGATAGAAGGCAGTCTTAGAAACAAATTTAATATGTGAATTGAAGGACAAATCCTGATCAAAAATAACTCCAAGGTTCCTCACAGAGCTATTAAGAGAAAGAGTAACTGCGTCCAAACTGAAAGTTTGATTTGGAAAGGAATTTCTAAGGTTTTTTGGACCAACAAGAATGACTTCAGTCTTATCTGAATTTAATAGCAGGAAATTACAAGTCATCCAAGCTTTGATTTCCTTAAGACAGGCTTCTAACTTGGCTAATTGATTAGTATCATCTGGCTTCATTGACAGGTATAATTGTGTGTCATCTGCATAACTATGAAAATGTATACAGTGCTTTCTAATAATGTTGCCTAACGGAAGCATATATAAACTAAAAAGAGTAGGGCCTAGCACAGATCCCTGTGGAACTCCATGACTAAGCTTTGAGCTGAAAGAAAACTCATCATTTACATGAACAAACTGGAACCTATCAGATAAATAAGATCTAAACCACTGCAACGAAGTTCCATTAAGTCCAACATAGTGTTCTAATCTATCAAGTAGAATATTATGATCAATAGTATCAAAAGCTGCACTAAGATCTAAAAGGACAAGTACAGAAACTAGTCCATTATCAGATGCAATGAGGAGGTCGTTAGTGACCTTCGCTAAGGCTGTTTCAGTACTATGATGGATTCTAAACCCAGATTGAAACTCTTCAAGTAAACCATTTCCCTGCAGGTGGTCAAATAATTGCGTAGCAACAACTCTTTCTAAGATTTTTGAAATGAAAGGGAGATTAGAGATTGGTCTATAGTTAGCTAAAGCTCCTGGATCTAGCGTTGGCTTTTTGAGTAAGGGTTTAATTACAGCCGTTTTAAAAGCCTGCGGTACATGGCCTAAAGTTAATGAAGAATTGATTATATGAAGAATAAAGCTACCAATAAGTGGAAAGACTTCTTTAAATAACCTGGTAGGAATAGGATCTAAAAGACAAGTTGAAGGTTTGGATGAGGAAACTACTTTGTCTAACTCACAAAGGTCGATTGGAGTAAACTCATCAAGACAGACATCAATAGAAGGAGTTGTAGTAGTTACAGTATTTAAGTTAACTGTGGGAAGAATCTGATTGATTTTATCTCTGATGGATGAAATTTTATTATTGAAAAAGTTCATAAAGTCCTGACTAGTAAGCTCTAAGGGGATGCTAGGATTGACAGAGTCCTGACTCTTTGTCAACCTGGCTACAGTACTGAAAAGAAACCTGGGATTATTCTTGTTCTCTTCTATTAATGCAGAGTAATAACTCGTTCTAGCTTTTCTAAGAGATTTTTTATAAATTAAAAGATGATTTCTCCAAGCTAAATAGATTTCATCTAAATTAGTAGAGCGCCATTTTCTTTCTAATTGATGAGTCTTCTGTTTTAAGCTACGAGTTTCTGTGTTGAACCAAGGAGTTAAAAATCTCTGATTAGACTTTTTCTTTTTTAAGGGGGCCACCAAGTCTAGAGCCTGATGCAGAGAAGCTGAAACACTATCCACCATGTTATCAATTACAGAAGGAGCAAGCTGTCTATAGCTTATTTCCGTTGTGTTGACACATGGCATAGAGGAAACAATCTGCATAAATTTGGAAACAGCATCATCTGAGAGGCATCTACTGTGATAATATTTTTCTTTAGGAGCCAAATAGTCAGAAATAGTAAAATCAAAGGTTAACAGACAATGGTCTGACAGTACAGGGTTATGAGGAGACACTACAAGATTTTCTATTTCTATGCCATATGTCAGAACAAGGTCCAATGTATGGTGGAGGTAATGAGTAGAATTTCCTACTTTCTGAGAAAACCCAATCGAGTCTAATATTGAATTAAAAGCCACATTAAGGACTTCCGGTTATGGCTGCCACGTAGGACGGACGTGTCTAGCTCTGCTCTGCTCCTGGAGAAAAAAAATCGGCAAATAACTCTCTCATTTGGGACAGAACGTATCCCAGCGTTTGGGCGAGGATATGTCGGCGAAGCCTAAGGCTGGAAAACCAGGAAAAGGAAAAAGCGAGCCGCCGAAACAGTCCAAATTAACGGACTTTCAGGTCTGTGACGCAGCAAACAGGGCTCCATATATGGCGGAGGAGGCTGGCAACGCTGCGATTTCTGCGGGGAATGGCGCAGATGCGCTGATGGCTGCCATGAGTTCAATGAGAGCGGACTTTTCCTCTAGATTTGATGGGATTATGACAGCGTTGGAAGGAATAAGAAAGGAATTGGGTGACTGTGTAGAACGAACGGCGCAGATGGAGCTCCGTCTCGCTAGTGCTGAAGATGACGTCACCCGTCTTCAATTAAAGGTGCGCACTTTGGAAAAAAAAAATAAATCTCTGGAAGATAATATTTTGGATTTGGAATCTCGGTCGAGACAGAATAATTTGAGGCTGGTGGGTCTTCCAGAGGAATCAGAAGGTCGGGACGTATGTTCCTTTCTGGAAAAGTGGATTCCGGAGGTGCTGGGCAGCGAGGAGTTGCAATCAGCAGTGGTTCTGGAAAAAGCACATCGCATTGGCCCACGGAGAGATAAGGGACCGCCGAGGACCTTAATTATGAAGTTTCTTAACAACAGAGACAGGATGAAGATCTTCAACGCTGCACGAGCTAAAAAAGGAGAGATTAAACACCAGGACCAGCAGGTGCGGTTCTACCCAGATTTGGCCACAGGAATCCAGCAATTGAGGAAGCAGTTTGATCCCGTACGTAAGGAGCTGCGCAACCTTGGGATTCGTCATGGTGTAATCTATCCTGCGAGACTGCTGACCACGTATGAGGGCAGAACCCACATCTTCAAGACCCCAGAGGAGGCGCAGGAGTTCATCAAGAAGATCAAAGAAGAAGAAGAGACTGGTGGGAGCTAAGCATGAACAAAATATAAGGTAGAATAATTAAGCATTTGCACAGGCATCTGACTGACTTGAAGTAAATAGTAAGTTTACAAAATATAGATTGTATTATATATTAAAAAAAAAAAAAAAAAAAAAAAAAAACAAACAAAAAAAAAACTATGATGTACAAAGTTGGTAAAAATTTTGGAGTTAAGTTGGAAAACTACAGAGGAGAGTTAATGTTACGTCATTAAAAGCAGTAGAGTTAGGGTGATTGGGAGGATGAAGAAGGAGTGGCTTAGGCTGTTCCCCGTGGGTGTGGAACGGTCGATGGCTATATCGGGAGACAGAATTTTTCTTTTGATTTTGGGGGGTTTGCCACAAGTGTGGGAAGGGGAAATTTGTTTGTGTGTAGTTTGTAGGATGAATGTTCAACCACTCATGTTTTTGCTTCTCTGTATGAGCATGTTTACACTGCAAGGTAATCCCAAACTCTCTATTGATCATGGACCAAAGTGTTAATCTTAATTTAACTTCATGGAATTGCAGAGGTCTACAAAATTTAAAAAAACTTAAACAAGTTATGAATAAAATAAAGGACATGGGTTCAAGAATTGTGTTTTTACAAGAAACTCATCTGATAGAGGAGGATGTTAAAAGAATTAGGAGTAGATGGCAGGGAAGTGTATTCACCTCTTCATTTTCATCCCGAGCCAGGGGAGTTATGACTCTCATACATAAATCAGTTCCTTTTCAAGTGAAAAATGTAATTGGAGACAAATTTGGAAGATATGTAATCATTCAAGGTTCTTTGCTATTAGAAAATATAAATCTTGTGAACTTATATGGTCCCAATATAGATGATCAGAAGTTCTTTGCTAATTTATTTCTCATCTTATCATCACTTACAGGGCAACATATAATAGCAGGGGATTTTAATTGTACATTGAATCCAGGTGTGGATAGATCAACAGGACTGGATTGTACGCACATTGGATGTAGGATGACTATTAATCATTTTATGAAAGAATTGAGATTGTTAGATATATGGAGAGAAATGAAACCACAAGTTAAAGCCTATTCTTGTTATTCCAGTACCTACAAGACATTCTCACGTATTGATTATTTTTTGATTTCCACAGAATTAAGGTCCAAGATTCAAAACTGCTTTTATGATAACATCGTGATCTCTGATCATGCACCCTGTTGTCTAATATATGTAGATAAAAAATTGACAAAGGAATCAGGTAGATGGCAATTTCAGCATAAATGGCTTCAGGATGAGGAATTTGTCAAGTATATAGAAAAACAGATAGACGAGTTCTTTGACATCAATACTACACAAACATCAGCATGTGTAAAGTGGGAGGCTTTCAAAGCTTTTATTAGGGGACATATTATTAGTTATACAGGATCAAAATCTAAGAAGACTCGAGAGGAGAGAGCTAAATTGGAACATAAAATAAAAAATCTTCAGGAAAAAGTGTATGCAGGAAGTGACCCAAGGTTGGAGAATGAATTACTGATTTTGAGAGCTGAATACGACAAAAAATCAGCGAATAGAGCTGCCTCGAGTCTTCTAAGATTGAAACAATCTTTTTATGAACAAGGTGAAAAATCAGGAAAATTATTAGCATGGCAGATTAAACAATTTGAAATTAAAACACCAATTACCAGTATTATAAGTAACGGACAGGTAGTTATAGATCCTTTAGAAATTAATAGAGCCTTTAGAGATTACTATGAAAAATTATATGATACCAAAAATGAACCTGATTTAACAAAACTAAATGGGTTTTTGAACGAACTATCTATACCGTGTATTCCAAATGAAAACAGGGAGATATTGGAGTCTAAAATTAGTCAAGAAGAAGTTGGGCTAGCCATTGATAATATGAAATCAGGAAAAAGTGCAGGACCAGATGGTCTTCCAGTTGACCTTTATAAAAAATTTAAGAATAAATTAATAAAACCTTTTTTGGAAATGGTTTTAGAAGCATTTCAAAATAATAATTTACCATCATACATAAATAATGCCTTAATTATACTGCTGCCAAAACCAGGTAAGCCCTCTAATAAATGTGAAAATATGAGACCAATAAGCCTATTAAACGCCGACCTTAAGATAATCTGTAAAATTTTAGCAAGACGAATACAAGAAATTTTACCAAATATTATTAATCGAGATCAGAATGGCTTTATAAAGGGTAGACAAGGCTTCCATAATGTAAGAAGACTATTTAATATTATCTATTTTAATAAAGAAGCACCGGATACAGCTCTCCTATCATTGGACGCCGAAAAGGCCTTTGATAGAGTTGAATGGCCCTTTCTTTTTGAAGTCCTACAAAGGTTTGGACTTGGAAATAATTTCATAAAATGGGTTCAAATAATATACAATAATGCTACAGCAGAAATCCTAACAAATAACAATATTTCAAAACCAATAAAAATCAATAGAGGATGTCGACAAGGCTGTCCACTCTCACCTTTACTGTTTACTATGGCAATTGAACCTTTAGCGATAGCGATACGTTTACATTCACAAATATATGGAATTAAAGTTGGACCAACAGAACATAAAATCTCCCTGTACGCCGATGATATAATTTTGTTTATGTCGAATCTAAAAAAATCAATTCCAACCTTGTTGAATTTAATAAAGAATTTTGGGGAAATATCAGGATATAAAATAAATAAAACTAAATCTTCAATATTAATGCTAAATGAGACCCAGAGAAATTACCCAGCCCCTGAGGTAAATCAATTCAATGTTGTAAATCAGTTTAAATATTTAGGAATCCAAATTATGCCTAAGCTAGAATCAGTCGCCAGTGTCAACTATGAAGCCTTAATGTCAGATATCAGTGAGTTAACTCAGAGATGGATGTCACTACCAATGTCGATGATCGGGAGAATCAATATACTTAAAAGTAATATTTTACCTAAAATACTTTATTTATTTCAATACATTCCCTTATCACCACCTTTAGATCTATTCTCAAGAATAAAAAAAAAGTTAGTGGAATTTATATGGAACAACAGGAGGGCTAGATTACGTCTGTCTTTATTATATTTACCATTTGATCGTGGAGGTCTGAAATGTCCAAATTTTATGTTGTATTATTGGTCGGCACAACTGAGGTCTATGACATATTATTTTTCATCAAATGATCTCCCTCACTGGACTGAAATGGAATCATACAATTTACCTTTACCTCTTCCCATATTCATATACTCAGATTCGGCAAAAAAATTACAAAAACAAGTTAAAAATCCATTTGTAAAGCATATGATCAAAATATGGTGTGAAGCTAAAAACTATTTAAAAGAACCACAGTTATTGTCACAATTTAGTCCAATATGGGGTAATCAATATTTTAAACCAGGGAGAGCGGACGCTGTATTTAAAGTATGGAATTTAAAAGGGATACAAAAGATTCAGGATTTATATTTGCCATGTGCAGACAACATAATGTCTTTTGAAGAGCTGAGGATCAAATTTAATCTCAATAGAACACATTTTTTTAAATATCTTCAACTTAGAAACTTTATTCGATCAAATCAAAATAAAGCTCTCACTCGACCTATTTATTCATCCTTGGAAAAAATGATGATGAAAGATAGTAAAAGAAAGGGTATTATTTCAGAGTTTTATAACTCATTGACACTATCTTCAAGTGAAAATTCACTGAAAAGATTAAACTACTGGAAAGAAGATCTGCAAATTGAAATTTCAGAGGAACAATGGGAATTGGCTTGTACAGAAGCTCAAACCAAATCAATAAATGCACGCCTTAAATTGATACATTTCAAATGGTTAATGCGGATGTATGTTACACCGGAGGAGTTAAATAGATATAACAAAAATATACCAGATACATGCACAAAATGCATGGAAAGTAAAGGAACCCTATTTCATTGTTTATGGGAATGTAGATTAATAAGAATGTTTTGGGAAGAGGTGAGGGTAACAATTGAAAAAATAATCTCAAAACAAATCATATTGAATCCTAAACTGGTTTTGTTGGGTCTGTACCCAGAAAAGCATAATTTCAATAAAAGTGAAAGAACATTCATAGACCTCAGTTTGCTTAATGCCAAAAAATGTATTGCACTATTATGGAAAAAGACTCATAGACCAGATGTGACTCAGTGGTTAAGACAGATGTTAACAAACCTTCCATTAGAAAGAATAACATATATACTGAAATCAAAGGAAATTGTGTTTGAGAATATATGGAGACCTTTTATTGATTATGTAAAAAATTTAAACATAACTCTTGAAGAAGAAGGTGAATGATGTGTGTGGACCTTGTAAATTCCAAACTGGTGAACATAATATGTATACTTATGTATTGGATTGTCTAGACTAAACAGAGGAGCATTGTTGAAGACTTGATTTTGTTGGTGGTTGTTGGTGTTTTTAGTGCATTTTTTTTTTTGTAGTACTTTAGTGTTAGTGTTTGATTGTTTGTATCATGTTTGTTAAAAAAAAAAAAAAGGTTCAATAAAGATATTGTGGAAAAAAAAAAGCCACATTAAGGCAGTCACTATCTACATCCACATGTATATTAAAGTCCCCTACTATAATTATTCTATCAGATTTCAACACTAAATCAGCTAAGAAATCAGCAAATTCGGATAAAAATTCTGAATAGGTTGATGGGGGACGATAAACAATGGCAAATAAAATTGGGTTTAACCTGAAATTGCTAAAGTGCCCAATACTGAGGACCAGGCCCTCAAAGGAATTATAACATGTTTTTTGCTTTACATTAACTAGTAATTTGGAATGGTAAATTGTTGCTACTCCTCCTCCACGACCAGAACTTCTGGGATTTTGACAGTTTAAATAACCAGAGGGGGTTGATTCATTTAAACCAACATAATCCTCTTGTCCTAACCAAGTCTCTGTAAGGGAAATTAAATCAATCTGATGATCAATTAACAGATCATGGACTAACAGAGACTTGGGAGTTAGAGACCTAATATTTAACAAACCACATTTAATTTTTAAATTATGAGGAGGAACAGAGGCCAAATCATTCAATTTAGAGGCTTTATGTTTAATTTGAGTTTTACCAATATTTTGCTTTATCACTTTGGGATGCTTATACATTATATTTTTATTCACTTTGGAGGGAGCAGACAACGATTCTCTGATGGGGAAGACAGGGGCTAAAC
Source organism: Pholidichthys leucotaenia (assembly GCA_020510985.1). Classification (NCBI taxonomy): domain Eukaryota; kingdom Metazoa; phylum Chordata; class Actinopteri; order Cichliformes; family Pholidichthyidae; genus Pholidichthys; species Pholidichthys leucotaenia. Next base: position 118,229,871 of record CM035848.1, on the reverse strand, counting down.
TGATGGGGAAGACAGGGGCTAAACTGTCACTAGTGTCTGTCTAGAATACTAGTGTCTGTGCAATATTTACCTCCTATAATTACAGTATATATTTTAAGTAGAATCCATAAAATGTATGCTTCATCTGCCAAAAATTCATTAACGCTCCCAGTTTGGATTCAAACATTTTATCTGCCAAAAAAAAAAAAATTACTTGATTTCCTTCTTCAAGGTTGTATTGTGAAGATTATAATATGTTCTGTCCAACTTGTGAATAGTCTCAAAGGGCTGTTATAGCCTATAAATGTATTATTTCACCTTCCAGTGTTGATTAAAACAGTTTTCATGCTTTAAAAATAACTTGATTTGGTTGTTTAGGGTTACATTATAAATATAATACTGTAACTTGCTCTGTCACACTTGTGAATAGCCTCAAAGGGCTGTTATAGCTCATAAATATGTTTTTTCACCTACCAAAAATTGATTAAAGGTCTTAATGTTAATTGAAACAGTTTGCATGCTTTAAAATGATTTTATTTGGTTCAGGATTAAATTGTGAATATAATACTGGAATTTGCTCTCTCGCACTTGTGAAATAGTCTCAAAGGACAATAATTCTATATTTTGCCTGCCAAAAATTGTTTAAGGGTCTTAATGTCATGAATCTGGGTTTGGCTCCCAAACCCAGTTCTACTTATTGTTATGTTTTGTCTTATTTTCCACCTGGCGCTTCAGGGAGCTATTGGGCCTCTGCTCCCTGACAGCTTGGGCACGCCCCCTCCTCCTGTCAAGTGCCATCAGCTGTACTGTCATGGGTGTACACACACACACACACACACACACACACACGCACACGCTCCGTTCATTCCCATTCACACGCTCATACACACTCTCTCACACACCAGGTTCCAATCAAGTTCAGCCCACGTTTTCTTGCACCGGCAATCTCTTTCCTCATTAGCTTCAGGAGTATTTGTTCGCTGCAATTGTGGAAAGAGATTGTCGGAGCATTTACGTCCATACGCGGCAGCTAGCTCTCCACGTATGAGTTCTCATCTCCTGCTAAGTATTCAGCCTGCACTTGAAGTTCGGTTAATCCCTTAGTGTAATCGGCTCACCCTGCTTCCCCTCTTCATCCTCCAGACTGCACGGATCGCCCTGGGATCGCTCCAGCCCTGTAAGTTTCATGATCGCCTTTCTCTTCGTGCTGACAGCACTAGGCTTTCCCCTTGACCGGGCTGTACAGTATCCGGCAGCGCCCTGTATGTCTGGTGGCCTTAATTTCATCATTTGCATATTCCTGTATTTTTGTGGTCCACTGGACTTGTTACCTTGTGGTTATATTTAATAAAATGGCACTTTCCACTCCCGCAATTAGGTTTTCCATTCTTTCCCTCGTGCACCGTACAATGGTGCACGGGGGCTTGTGACACTTAATCTGGATTGAAACAACAGAAATCCAATCATAACCGGTTTATTCATGTGCATGCAAACATGGTCATTGATCAGGTTTACATGTACACTAATAAACCAGTTATGATTGCATTTCTGCAGTTATCTGATTATTCAAGTGGCCATGTAAACAGAATAAGATGATAAAGGCCATGTAAATGGGGTCATTACTCCATCTCGTTCAGGTTGCTCATGTTTTGTAAAACATCAATGGTTTAATAAATGTAAACATTTCACAATGTACTTGTACTTCTTTGTACTAAATTTGGAGTTGCCATTAGGTTGCTTTACTATTATTTTACTGGTCCAGCCCACTTGCCAATAAATCTGGCATTATGTGGCTCCCAAGCTAAAATGAGTTTGACACCCCTGATCTAGTTATATCGCCCTCAGAGTTATCCGACCGCTAGACTTGTCTGGCACGACTTGTCTGGCACGACTTGTCCAGGTGCCCTGCTTCTTCATGGCAACAGCCTTGACATACAGTTGCAACTGACATTATTCAACCTCCACTGCAAATTAGATTTATTGGGAAAATGTACAATCTACCAGATGTTTGTGATAAACAAATCATACAAGAAAAATTTAAATAGTTCAACACAACTACTATTACAAGTGGTTTCTCCAAATTCAACACAAAATTCCACTTTTAATGACTACTGCAGTTTCAAATTTATTCAACACCTTCATGACAAGCATCTTTAGTGCTTAGTAGAGCACCCTTTTGCGGTTTTGACTTGCTGCAAACGTGATGCATAGCTAGACAGTAGCTTCTGTTAGGAATCTTAGCCCTTTGCTCATGAGCAAAGACCTCCAGTTCTCTAATATTCGTGGTTTGCCTGCTGCAACGGCCTTTTTCAAATCCCACCAGAGATTTTAAGTGGGGGTTCAAGTCAGGTGACTGTGATGGCCACTCTATTATCTTCCAGGACTTCTTCTGAAACCTAACCTTGGTGGACTTTAAGGTATGCTTGGGATCATTGTTCTGCTGGAAGATCCAATGATGCCCAAGCTTCAGCTTCCTGAATGACAGCATGATATTTTCTCCCTGGATTTCCTGATACTTGATTGAATCCATCTTGCCCTCCACATGCTGCAGGTTTCCAGTGCCAGAGAAAGTGAAGCAGCCCCAAAGAATCACTGTGCCACCGCCATGCTTCACTTTAGTCATGGTGTTTGCCCAAGATCTTTGCAGCCACAGAAGCCTTGCCCAAGGTCGTCATCACCCCAGCTAAGGCAAATCCTTTTACTTGTATTCTTAACATCTGTACTTGAAAGGTCTTACCTTGCTCTTGGTGAGCCTCCATCTGCCTCTGGGTCCTGTCCACCAGTCCCTGCTGCTGATGATTGCGTTGTGACCTCATTGACCTGCTGCCCCTCTTCCTTGTCTGAGGTGGCAACGTCTGGGGGGGGGCACTTCAGGAGGTCCATGTTCTGTCGTCCTCACTGCAGGAGGTCTATACTCTAGCTCTCCCATCCTTGCTGCAGGAGGTCCACAAACCAGCTCTACCATCCTCGCTGCAGGTGGTTCACACTCCAGTTCTCCCGTCCTCTCTCCAGGAGGCTCACCCTTTGCCGCCTGCACTCCAGGAGGCACATTCTTCCTTGTCTTCACCTGAATGGTTCCCTGGCCAGTGTCCCAGAGGTCTCTCAACCTCAGTATGGCTGGGTCTGGATGTCGGCCTGTTCCCTGTCACTCTGTGTGCTCCTGCCAGGTGGCCCTTGGACTCTGGGCGGCCTCCTGGCAAATGGCATGTTCCCCCCGGGTGGCCCTTAAGACTTTGGGCAGCCTCCTGGGAATCTGTTTCTCCCCATCTTGTGATCTGTATACTCTGGGCAGCCACTTGACTGACTTTTCTGTTCGCTTCCAAACTGTTTTTGCGGGGGACACCAGTCCTGAGTCCTCCACCACCTGCCTGGTTTGAGGGGATTCATTTTTGTTTTCTAGGGGCATCTGGAATCTGCCCTTAAGGGGTATTTATATATTAGGTTACGTTTAAGTGGCGTTCACTTGAAAAAGGCTGTACGGCAATCTTTCATCTGGGCAAACTTGTCAATAACGTTTTTGTCAAAGTCCACAAATCCATCAGTGAATTTGTTTTCAATTGATAGCATAGCAAGTGCATTGTTTTTTCTCTTTTGTCTCAGTGTTTTTCATCTCTTGTGCTGTTGCATGCATGCTCTGCCTCAGTGAACACATGCTAGTTTTGAAGTTGTTTACATCCTCTGGCTGGTGTGGTCCCAAATGTCATGATGTCGAGCATGGTTGGGGAACCGTGCTCACGCATTTTGTTAGTTTGATTATTTTCTGTAAATTCCCCACTTAAGTTTAGTATTCATTCTGGTTCATTGGATGTATTTTGTTATTTGAGTTTGCCATTTGTTTCTGTTTATGAAAGTCTCTGTTCCTAGTTTAGTTACTATTATTTTGTCTTTGATACTGTGCGTCTGTACCATCCAGTTTTGTATTATAAATATTATCTGCCTTTTTGGCATGTGCCTACCATCACCGTTGCTTGTAGTTCTCTTTTGGATGTAGTATTTCTGTAATTGCATCTCTTCTTTTTGTATTTATGTTATTCTTGCCTTGGTGGTTATTTTTCCCTTTTTGTATTCTCTGGTCTGTTCTCATTTCGTGATCTTTTCATATCTATAGTCAGTTATGTTTTTGCTATATTCTCCTGTACTTTTATTTTGGCAGTGGTCCTTATTTACTTCCTCTTTAGCTCAAACTCACGGCCTACCCCAGCTGTTTGCTATCTTGTTTGATTATCCTCACTCTTGTGACCCACACCTGTCATCATTTGTGTTAATTCCTTTTTGCCTTATTTAAGGGCCACTGCACCGCTACTCAGTGCAGCGTCGTTCTCAGTGATTAGACATTTGTTCTATGTCCTATTTCTCTTTGTTATTCAGCGTGTGTTCCACATTTACTTCTACTTATCTCCTGACGTGTGTCCCATGTCTTATACCTGTATCATCTCTGGCATTTCCACACACCGTTATCTCCCGGTTATCCTGCCAGCTTGTGTATGTTTTTGTCTTGTTATATGTTGTGTTTTTGTTATTAAATGTCAGCAACTCACAGTCCAACATTTGGGTCTTCCTTCTGTCCCTGCCGGATCGTTTATGACACCAAACCTTTAATCTCATTTCTGCTCTAATGGCAAAGTGCTAAATCTACCTTTTATTAAATTGTCCACTTGACTCATATTGCCCCGTTAGTGGTGGCTAACTAGATGTCAGTTGAAAAGGCAAATGACAATGATCATACTGATGTACATCAAATCTATTAGTTTATGTGGGGCCACAATTACCCTATAATGGAGACTATGGTTTATTTACCTTATACTGTACGTATACTTAAAGAAGTCACTGATAGCACTTTTTTCACATTTTAATAGCTCACACAAGTCTTAATGAAGTGTTTGTAACATATTTTGAACTCTGACATCTAGGAACTCTTCACTCCAACACACGCACACACACTGATCTCAGGGCTGCACCAGTCACTTTATGTAGCAATGGACTGCTCTCTTTGCACTACATGCCACTTTAACACTCTATGTTCCCTGATATGTGCCTTAAGTCACTAGTTGGGGGTTGGTTTCCTTTGCACTAATGTTTGATGTCAAATGTTTAATATTTGGTGTTAGATGTTATAGTTTATATTCATATTTCCTACTTAGTGTTTACCTTGCTGTACCGTGGGTCTCAGAGTAACGTAATTTCAATTCTCTGTATGTGCTGTACATATAGTAGATTTGACAATAAAGTTGACATTGACTTGACTATTTTGTTCACATTTTCTTTAATTTTTTTTAATTATTGAAGCAAATTTGTTTATTTTTCCTGCCTTTCTTGAAACGCTCTGATCTACAGCCTGTCACTTTAAGAAAAATCCTTCAGCTGTTCAACTCCGCCCTCTCTCTTATGTCAGTTAGCCATTAGCTGAGTAGCTTCTGGCCTGCTTCTAGCTTGGATGGGCAGTGCTGGTTCACTGATCCACAGTCGAATGTGCATCTCGCATCATTCCGGTCCATCTCCCAACAACCTCGCCGGGATGCCACAACAAATCACCAGCACCGCATGCCTCACCGATCACCACAGCCTGAGGCTGCTGGCTGAGCAGAGCTGCCAAGCCACGGGACCTCGAAGTGCAGTGTCTCACCCCACGGGACTCCACTCCTCTCCCATGGCCAGCTGGGGAATGTGCTGTCATGAAGCTGTTCCCCTACGTTGCCAGCGAGAGTAGAGCAGAGTCGCGTGAAGCTCCAGAGGATGATGGGGGAGCTCGGGGGAGCAGTATCAGGTCACGCCATAGGCAGCTGCTGCGACTGGCATGCCAGCATCGGCTGCAGAATCACAGCAAAATCACTGGGAGATGGGCCAGAGCAACGTGAGGTATATTGTGGACTGTGGATGGTGAACCAGGTGGTAACAGGGATGGTTATTAAGGTGACTAAGATCTGAAGAAAATAACATTATAAACCACGCTTGGTTCAAGCTTCCTGGTATTAGCTTGGGGGCTAATAGCTCAGAGGCTACCTTTAGCACCCCTTCCATCTACATGACAGACAGCTAGGCGGACCAATAATAGAGTAGTGGGCTGGTCTCAAGGATGGCGGTGGGCTGGTTTTTTCTATTTGTCAATAAACGATATACGGTATAAGTCAAAAACGTTTCTGCCGTTTCTGGGAGAGAAAAATGAGATAAAGGCTTTGTGTTTTATTTTTTAAAGAGAATTGACTGTTTTGAAAATCTTGGGATAACTAGGTGACCAGTAGACTCATTTCAGACAGTTAAAACCTACAAACACACCACTTTTCAGTCAATAACCCCTTTAATAACAGGGAGTTGATGCAGATATGAGTTTAATGAACACACATGCACTTATTGTTTTTCAGATTTTATTGTGTTGTATCTTTGGGATTTGTTTATTTTGGCAGTTGTAGGATTTACAGGCAATGAGGAACTGACCAACCCACCTGTGCAAAGACAACATACAACTTTAGTCAGAGCTGTCTATATTTCCTTGTTATTTAAAGTAACTTTGAATTTAGTTTATTTATTTTCAAGTAATTTTATGTTTAAAAAGTAAAGTTAATTGACACTTACCTCTTTTTGGTTCTCTCCAGTAGTGATGTTATGCTCGACACCGCCCACTCGACACTGATTCGAGCAATAGCAGAAGCGGAAGTGTCATGAGCAGTGCATTGAGCGCCATTTCAACACACTTACAGTCATGTGACCGTAGCAAGCGAGGCCTTGTTAGGTCGGTCACATCATGTGACTTGAGGGCTCACAAGAAGTTTGAGAGGGAATTAGTTTTTCTTTTGTTTGCTTTGTATTGTTTGTTCCTGCCATCCAATTTTGAATAGACCTCGGATGGCCAAATGCTCAAAAAAAAGTTGAGATTTTTCAGGTTTTCCACTCAGATGCAGTTCTTACAGTCAATCACCAGATGGCAGTCTTTATTAGATGTTTCATAACACTGTGTCACTCATGAAGCAATTGTCTCAAAGTTGCTCACTGTTTCATAAGGCCTCAGTTTCAACATCACTACTCTGGAGCAGGAGGGCATGGTGCAAAAGAGTGACTCAGCTTGAAACACTTCCTTAAAAGCAAAAGGGATAAACCACTGCAGTACTGAGAGGGAGGCAATATGAGATAACTGTTAATTTTGGTTATGATTTGGAGCTGCGGTATTATTGAGTTACTTAATGTTATTTGTATTTATATAAATATTTGTTTATGAATTATTTTTGGTTGGTGTTGGTTTATTGATCTCTAGTTTGTATCATATAGTATAGTAACCCCTCTAAAATAGACTTTTCTGGCTAGGAGATTGTATAAGGAAGTAAGTGCTCTTAATTGGGAGTGTGGGGTGAAGTCCTTTTTTAACAACTATGACGTCAATAAAGTTGGAGCCATCGTTTATTCCTGCTTCACGCCTCTTAAATCCAGTGGCCTCTACCAGTCACATTGACATACCCATTATACATAAATGGGCTATGACAGGTTTTCTTCACATTGCCTGAAAGCACAACTTTTGACAGTCGATTTGTTAGTTCCTTGACCCATTTCAGAGTTGCTTATTGTCTAGACTAGTGGTATCTCTGGAGCAGAAAGTCTGGTGGGGCACAATAAACACTAACATGTAAACATGAATGTAACTACAAAGGCACCTCCTCCAATTATTAGCACACATTACTGTAACGGACTAAGTGGAAGTGGAGACAGTTAATGACTTTCACTGAACTGCTATAGGCCAATAGCATCTCAAATTGCAAATCCACACCTTTAACCTCTTGCACTCCGTTGTTCCGCGGGCGGGCAAGTCTCTGCGTCCTAGGGCGCACTCGTGCGCATGACGCATAAGGATATTGATGGTGGTGGTGTAGGTGGTGTGGCCTCCAAGCGCCACTGAAAAAAAAAAGCTGCAAACACAGCCGCGAACAGATTAGTTCATCTGATTGACCTCTCATTCGACTAATAAGAGCCTTGAATTGGGTTTCTGAAACCTTGAAGAGCCAATGAATGAAAACCTAGGAAGGAGGACCCGCCTCCCAACGCTTTGAATGCAGTGAGCCAATTGAAGCAGAGAAGTTCGTGAGCTGTTTTTTTTAAGGCTGGGTGAAGACTGGCTGCTGGAGCGGATCAAAAAAGGACACAGGAAGAGCCCCACAGACCCAGCAGCATGGAGACCATCCACAAATGCAACCTGTGTGACAGGGAGTGCCATTCGTGGATCGGCATGTTCGGCCACAGGCGGTGCTTATTTTGTATTGGTTCCAGCAGAGTAGACGTTATGATTTCTTCCATGGTCATTATAGACCGACGGAGGCTGACGACGAAGGCTGAGTGACACACACGCCTTTGCCAGTCTTTTTTTAATTACTACTGTTATTTGTTTTGAAAAATCGTTCGCCAAAAACCGCAATCATGGAAGCACAAAACCGCAATAATGGAATTATGTTTTGATCGAGTCGCGAGACCAGAACCAGAGCGGACCAGCGTTGCGTTCGTCTGACAATGAGGAAGACAAGTTCGCCAAGACTCCGCTGTGAAGAGGTAAGGTGTTATAAGCTAAATTATTCTCTATCCCTGAAAATTGTAATCCAAAATGACTTTTGACCTATCAGTAAATTACAGCTGTGCGGTTCACGAAATCTGAAGTTCGTGCGCCACGGTACAAGGGGTTGCTCGCAGTGTACAGGCTGTGAACGCCCCCCCCACCCCCGCTATTCTTCTGCAGCGAGGGGGGGGGGAGCCGCGGTGATTGCACTGCTGTCCTACATCACCACATAAGGCTAATCCGTTGTGTAGCGATGGCTGAAGTCCATCTTCTGTAGCGAGTGGGGGGGGAACAACCCCCCCCCCCACACACACAGTAGCGAGGGGGGGGGGAAGCCGCTGTGACAGTGTTGCTGTGGAAACATGCAACGATTGTAATCTGTCATGTAGCAAGGGCCGAACTCTGTCCTTGGTAGCGGGGGGGGGACGACCCCCCCCCCACACACACACAGACACAGCCCTGAGTGTGACCTTTCCTTTGAGCCTAAAATGAAGCTTCTACATTGAATTATTCAAAAGTTACAGACGTTTTTCCAAACTGTGCCATTTGGCACAATTTGGCACAGTTCCAAAACGCCTGGGAACAGCCTGAGAACAAAGCTGTGTAAAATATTCATTTTTTGTGGTATTGTTACCAAATTTGGATCTCAGCTGGATAACACTTGGTTCTACATTTCTGTTGCATTTTCCAGCTGGATCGGACAGCTGTGTGTTATTTGCAAGCATTTGTATCCAAAAAAACACCGTGTCCAAATTTTTTTTCTTCAAGTTCAGTATGTTTAGATGACTGTAACTCAGTGGCCGGAGCACGTAGAGAGATTATTTTTTTTTTGCCAAAAAATTCAAAGTGTTTTCTTTTAAATGAGACCAACCCCATGAAGATGCTGCAAAGGGTTGAAGAACAGCTTTCGATTTACTTTGGGCACGTTATTTTTTGGCATTTTTAGGAAAATTGCCCGGAGTGCAAGAGGTTAATCTCTAATCTCTGTTCTAGTGCTAAAGTGCTAAATTTACCTTTTATTAAATTGTCCACGTGTCCACTTGAATCATATTATGAGTACTGCTGCTAGTGACCCTGACCCTGTGTCTGTGTCCTCTGTGTCTGAGCTTTTCTCCAAGGTCACCATAGGTCCTTCTGCTCCGCCGTTGCCTGACCTGCCACTGATCGATCGTCTGCTGTGCCTGGTCTTCTTGCGGGTCAGCTGGTTGGTTTCACCGGAATCCTCAGAGGTCTCCATGGGTGCTGCTCCCCCTCTGTCTGAGGTCTCCGTGGGTGCTGCTCCCCCATCGTCCAGGTCTTCGTGGGTGCTGCTTCCCCTCCGTCCAAGGTCTCCATGGGTTCTGCACTCCAGTCCGGGGCCGCCGCATGTGCGGCGCCTCTGTCTAGGGCTGCCACAGGTGCCACGCCTTTGTTGGAGGTCATCGTGGACTCCCCGTCCTCACTGTAGGCCCCCGCTAAGCAGCCTCTCCCTTCAGCTGGCCTCCTCGCTGGTCAACCGCCATCATTGTAGGGCTCTACTGTTGGCCAGCTGTCCTTGTTGGAGGTCAGCTCTTCGCAGTGCCGGTTCCACCTCCTCCAGGCTGGAGATCCTGCAGTCCGCTGGGGGCGTGGGTCCCAGCTGCCATCTCCTGGTGGAGGCGCGTTGTGCTCAGTGGTCCGGTGGCTCGGGTACTCTGGGAGGCCATTTGACGGGCTACGCCATCCATGCAGGTGGCTCAAGAACTCTGAGCAGCCACCAGACGTGTTTTACCGCATGCTCCGGTGGTCCTGGGACTCTGGCAAGCTGCCCGAACTGTCGTAGTCTCTTCCCAGGAATCCGTGAGCCTGGGTCGCCATAATTGTTCAGGCTGTGGGTCGTGAGTGTTTTCTTTTGGGATTTTTTTTGTTTTGTCTCGGTCCCTCCCTACCTGCCCCCCCCCCGAGGTGGGTTGTTTTTCTTGTGGGAGGGGTCTTCTCTGCAGGGGGGGGTGTTCTTTGTCTTTGTTGATGTTGCCCTGGGATGTCTGGACTCCACCCCTTGGAGGGGGGGCACTGTCATGATCCTGGGCACGGGTGGGCACCGTGCCCAGTCTTCAGTTAAGTTTAGCCTTTTTTTGTCTGTTTCTTTGTTTATCCTGTCCAGTTATTGTGTCATTTTGTATTTGTAGTAATGTTTACATTTTGGGGTTGTATTGTTGTCATTTCATTATGGTTTCCAGTTTGTGTTTTATTTTGACAGCACTGTGCAGCTTCTGGCTGTCAAACTGTTCGGAGCTGCACAGCTGTCATTAATTCTGTTATTTTCTCCACTCATGTATCCACACCTGCTACCCATCTAGAGATGGTATTCAAGGGCACGACAATCTTTCCCTGTTGTCGTGCCCTACTGAGACATCCTCAGATGATCATTAGGAATCTGAGTGTGTTGTCAGCCATAGCCATTGAGGAGATCACATTTAACTCCGACCAGGCAATTTATCCTTCCCGTAAATTCCCTCAGCTGTGAGCCCCACTGTTCTTTGGGCGTGCTCCGGCTGAAATTGTCTCTGTTTCCCCGGTGTCCCCGAGCACCTCATCTGTTATTCCCCGGATTGTTCTGTTCCCCCTGGTGTGAGCTCCTCTCTCTTCCGGCACGGGTGTTTCCCCTTTTATTTATTAGTGTTGTGTTGCTTGTTATGTGCGTCTTTACTTTAATAAATGTTACAAACTCACAAAGGGCGTTTGGTGTCTTGTTCTCCCCATGAAATGGGTGATTTATGACAGAGTGCCCTCTAGTTATGTGATGTTTTTAATAGGGTTTTGGACAGTGAAGTGCAGACTGTCTATCAATGCCACACATTTTTTTTTAAATTATAACCAACATTTTGTCATGATCCAGGGGCACGGAGGGTGCCGTGCCCCATCTCTAGTTTAGTTTAGTCCTTTTCTGTTGTTTCTTTGTGTATTTTTAGTTATGTTCTTACTTTAGATTTCTGTTGTGCTTGTATCATTATTATTTCCGGTGTGTGTTTTATTTTGACAGCGCTGTGCAGCTTCCGGCTGTCAAACTGGCTGGAGCTGCACACCTGTTTGCCATTCTGTTATTTTATCCACTCATGTATCCACACCTGTCTTCAATGATTATGTTTGTATATAAGGGCACGGCAAACCTTTGGGGTTTGTCGTGTTCTTATACTTGCTATGCCCATTCTCAGTGGAAATACTGAGTGTGTTGGGGCTCCACTGTCGAGGAGAGTTGGTGTGCTCCGTCCAGGTATATTTATCCCTGTTTCCAGCCGTGAGCCTCACAGCCTCCAGACAAGCTCCGGCTGGATTCCACCCCCGGACCAGGCGTTCCCTGTCTGCCATGCACTTTATTATTTAGTATTAGCATCTTATGTTCATGTCTGTGTTTATATTAATAAATGTGCAAATTCAGAACACGTTCAGTGTTCTAATTGTGCTCATGAAACGAGCGTTCATGACACATTTAGCTCAGTGGAAGAAGGTATTTTTTAAATGTTTTTTCCACTCTGCTATAATTATTTCTAATTGGCTTAATTTGCACCAAATGATTTTTAAAGTTATATTATTTAGAAAGTTCTTTTTGCTTTATTCCAAAATAAATAAAGAAGAATATCAGGCAACCAATTATAAAACAACCAATCCACTAGTTGTCAAATTGAGAGTCTAGAGAACAGGTGAAGGATACACATTTATATTATATTAATACATTTTGAATAAGGAGCATTATGAGGAAACATAAAAAGGATGAAAAATTGCTTCTTCTAAATAACACTTTGTCTCTAATTTATTAAAATATCAGGAACTAAAGCTGTGTGATCACTGGTGAAAGTAGGAAATGGATGTTGTCTTTCAGATTTAAAGAATTTATGAATGCACTGAATTATGAAAAAATTATGGTCAAATATTCAGAAATGTGTTTTTCAGCACAAAACAATTTCTAATATATTTGTAATACTTTTATTTCATGAATGAAACTATATATAAAGCTTGACCATTTATATATACGTACGTACAGTATATACTGTATATATATTCAGAGACAGGCAAAATGGCTCTTTGGTTGGCAAAGGTTGCAGACCCCTGGTCTAGACTAAGGTAATGCAAATTTAAAAACACTATCAAAATCAAGTTATAAAATAATTTAATTATCTATTTGAAGCACAAACTGTATTTTCTAAGGGTAACATGCTGAAATATTTATCTCATTCTCTGATTTTAACAAAAAAAAGGGGGGAAATATATAATATATAAATATAATTTAGTATAAAGATCATTGAAATTGTATTTATAAATGTCTGAATCTTTTTCTGATGCAAACGCAGTCCCTTACGCATATCTTCTCTCTTTTCATGTGGATTATCGTTGTATCTCTTGCCCCACTGGAAGAATTATGGTTCTAATAACTTTCATTTGAGGTCCCTGTAGCATCAGTAAAATGTTTACGACGAGAGCGTGCAGAGCTCTTTCAGTGAAGCCGTGCATTTGTTACACAGACTTTGACTCAATTCACTGTGTATAAATATATCCATTTCATTATAGGAGGCCGGTCAAATATTTGTTTCAGCGGTTTTCCCCCCATATAACGTAAATTGCTGCAAGCTGTTGCACTTGGAAAATGTTTTCTCATAATGCCGTTGTGCCTTCACATAAATCACAGCTAAATGTTGCATTCAAATGAATACAGACAGGCAATTTATTCTTGGCCTCCCCCATTCCCTCTCCGAAGAGGCTTGTGGCAAGAGGGTCACTCTGGTTTTTAATAGCAACTGTCATTATTTGTTGACAGTTGTTCATCATCCTTTCCAAATTTATGGTGTTTCTCTAAAGTGTTTCTTTGTTTTATTTTCTCCAGCTATGACCACTGTCAAATGAAGTGAGGGGTGAAAACATGTCAAGAATTAGGCCACTGTGAGGTAATGAGTGCATGACATATCTTTTTTTTTTTTTTTCCAACACAGTGAAGTTAGGGGGCATTCTTATAACCCAGCACAGTTACGAATCTTGCTCAAGAGATCTGCTTATAAATATCAACAAACTTTTAACAACTGTGTTTTTTGGCATATGTTTAGCTCCCATACTACACTGTGTAACATGAGCCAGAGGCCTGAAACACCACCTCAAATTGACAGTGACGTTTTAATTCCCACCATAAAGGATAATAGTGATACATGCATGGTCACCATGATGATCCTCTGCTGAAACAGCAGTCACCCAACAGCAGAAAGAGAAGAGTAGGGTTGTGCTGTGCAAGTGTGAGCCGTGTATCAGCCTTAACTGGATCTCAGCGGGGTTCGCTGACAGTCGAATCACTGTGTAAGTAGCCCTGAGACACCCCACTGAGGGATTTTCGGACAATCTGTCAGCAGCTATCAAAGTTAATCCCGCAAAAAAATCTATGTCATACCTGTTGACTAAGTTCATAAATGATGACAGTGAAGAGCAGAAGTGCAGCTGATGGTGCGTTCAGATGAGTTTTTATCTTTGAACAGACATTTCAGTACTGATATCTTCAGCATGTGATAAAAGTTGGAATAAATTTGGACTGTATAAACTGTGTAGGACAAAAAATAAATAAATAATGGCTGTATTGGACAAAAGCACAAGTTATTACCTCAACAAGAGGAAGAGAAAAGCTTTCAGAAAAATAAAATCTGAAATCACAAACAAAGCATTAAAAGAGAAAGTGGATCCAGTTTTATCATAGTTTTCATTATTATACTAACATATTTAATGAGCTACCAGCAAAAAAATGTAACATAAAGGCCCCCCCCCACACACACACACACATACAAAGAGAGAGAAAGGTAAATACATTTGATAATTTGATTTTTAAAAAAAAAACATAAAAATTTCAATATTCAAACAAAATTAGAGGAAAAAGCAAATGATGGCTAAACTATAAATTAGCATATTCACATTAATTACTGTGGTTAACATTGAATGGATTGTAAATAATGTAAAAAAACACACATAACAAACCAGCTGTGACTAAAAAAAACAATGTTCCATCAAATTAATTTTAAGAGATGTAAATTAAATATTTTGTCAATTTAGATGTTATAAAACGGTGCTGACTGTAACTACTAATAAAAGACAAACCTATACCAAAGCTACACTGAAAATCATTTATCTACACTTTTGACCATGTCATGATCACCATTTCTATTCTCTTTTTTATGTTCAAAAAAAGAAAGAAATGATAACAGTCAATTTCTAGATATCCAAATACATGTAAAATGATAATTGGTGGGGTTTTTTATCCATTACTTAAATGTTGAAACTCAAATTTTTGGAAATGCTGATTAAACGAGTGCATGAGGGAAACTCAAGTGTCAGATTAGTCCAGCTGTTCGTGTTATTTTTCAAATACTCCCATTTGTTAACAGTTACAAAATATGAAAGAAGTGGTGTACTTATTGCCTGAAGCGTTTTCCATTGTATTTTCTTTTTAACATGGCTTGTATGATGTTCTGATTAGGCAAACCAATTTAATTAAAACAAAATATTTAGCACCATGCACAAAAAACATGTTGCAATGAATGAGACTGCACAGAAGACAAACTACCATTAGCTAAATAGTTTTGCTTTTGTTTACTTCTCTTTGTATAAAGTGCCTGTCTTTACAGGTTAGAGGTTTAACCTTTAGAGGTTTTGTCAGCTATTAGAAACTTTTGGGGGGGGGTGATGTTGACAGGGTTTTTATGATATGTAGTCATGCTCGTGTTCGCTGGTCTGGGCCTTTGTAAATGTGATGTACATATTTCCAAATTGCTGGTACATAGAGTAGAATGATGGGAACTTAAAAATAATGCAGGTCTACATGAATGATGGTTCGGACAGAATATAAAGAAATCAGCACCGCTCATTATTATTTTTGAAATTTAGCAAACTAGGGTAAATAATTCACTATTTTGCCTTTTCTGTAAAATGTCAAGTTGTTTAGAGATGGGAAGTAACAAATTACAAATACTTGATTACTGTGCTTAAAGTTTTGGGCATCTTTGCTTGTGTATTCTGATGACATTTTTCTTGATATTTTTTAATGTATTTGAGGGAAGTAATCGACTTCTTTTCTTCTTCTTTTTTCCATCAAGAAGCATTTGCTTCTCAACAAGACCAAGACATACAGCATTTTAACCTAAACGGATGGGGCAATAACACCTTGAAAGGATGACTACTTGGTGTAGGGATCAGTGCATATCACACATGAAAGACATTAACAATGTAATGACAGTTTTTAAAAAATAAGATGAGATGTAAACAGATACATCTATAGCCTAATTAGACATTGTGTGTGATCTCATATATGAGATCAACATATGAGATCAACATAATCGTTCAACATATGATGCTGACACTGAAATCTGTCTTAAAAATTTGAACAAATATAATGTACATTATTTTCTTTAACTTCTTTTGTAACTATAATATTTTAATAATCTACATATTGTATTAATGACTCGAGTTTCATTTATTTTTAAACACACAGTACAAATGTTTTCTGTGCCTGTATTTTAAAACTACTTCTAAACTAAATTAAATCAGTACTTCTAATTTTTGATTGTTTTTTTTACTCAACTGCAAAAAAGTATTTTCCTTGTGTATATATCCAGCATAAAAGAGGATAAATCATTGCCAATCAAAACAGATAAACATGTTAATTAACTCATATTAGTCAAAAAATAATCACGAAAAATGTACCGAGAGAAAAAGCAAAGCTTACATGTGCCTGTCCTTCATACTGAAACTTCAATGCGGCCAAAAAAACAGAAACATTATGGCAAAACTTTTAATTGTTCATACTGATATAATATTGATTTCTTTAAAAACTAAATACATTAATATTTCTCTATTAAGGTAATTTTTTAAATCTGTTTTATTTATATTGTGGACATCTCTTCAAATCATCAAAACAGTAATTCCATAAATTAACCCCAACAACAGAAAAACAAATTTTTCTATTAGTTACTGTCTTTGGTTTTTGGAAAATATACAATTCCACCCTAGATCATATATATTTTCTTTCACTTTAAACAACTTCTGGATTCTTGACAGTAGTGGACTCTTACTTCTTAAGGAGTGTGTGAACGTCTCTCACTTCTACGGTTGCTGATGTATAGAAAGTCATGTATGCTTCTTCCAGACTAACAGCAGTGTTCAGATGTCAGGTTTAGTTTTGTTTTTTGCTGACAGGCACACTAATGCATTTTTACTCAAAGCAGCACATATGTCACTAGTTCTAGGTACAAGGTCGAAAGAAGAATCAGAAATTCTCTTTTCAGAAGTCTGTCACTGAATATAAGAAAGTAACGACATAACTTAGTTACAGTGATGTGCAACAAGTGAGTCAATGTGAGCATGTTGTTTCCTTAATTAAATGATGGAATTCCAAACATGCTTTGTGTGTCAACAGTGACACCAGCAGCGAAGTAGATGAAGACGCCCGGAGGGAGAGAAAGGTCAGCGAGAACATCCTGAGATTAAAAAAGAGGGAGCCAGACGGGAATACCAGAAACACACACACACACACGTGCACTCACATGCATACACACATGTGAAAAATACATAAATACAAAAGAAAATTGAAGATTTTACAGGAGACATTTCACCAAGGAATTATTCATGTCCAAAATAAATATGAGCATTTCACAAATAAATCCTAAAATTTCAGCATTATAACATACTGCAGTTGAGCAGGTATTTCTGCACTTCAGATGTTTTTTTTTTTTGTTTTTTTTGGCTGCCTTAAGGGTATTTATTTCAAGTTACATAGCTACTGTCTCTCAGTTTCATTACGTTCATATATAAGATTAAGATGAAAACAATCAAAGTAAACGTCACCAATTAGTTTATTATTGCACTTTCACATTTTAAATGATTCACGTGATTAATAGAAGAATGATTATGTTTCTCTCCAGTTTGTTCCAAATTACCTTTTAGCTGATTTCCCGTGAGGCAATGCGACAACCCATTATAGGAAAAAAGTCTTCAAAAATAAAGCTTAAAAACACACTATCACAAAATAAATGCTTTGTACTTGTACGGGACAGCCTTTCCCTTTGAATATCTAGGTAATTCTGATGAGAAGAAACAGATGTGTGTAAGCTTTTTCTGTGGTCAGAGCAGATGATTGTAGTTCAGAAAAAACAGAAGACAGAGAAAAAACATGAAAAAATAAGTGAAGAACAAACACAGACATGCTTTTAGGTTTATTATATGTATAATAGATGTATTATATTACATAATGAGAATACAAATAATTATAAGACAGGGGACAAGATTTTTGGTGCAGAAGTATTTTTGATTTTTACTGACCAATTAAATTTTGAATGTTATATATTCATTTGTATTCAGTCATTGTACACTCAAGGGATTTAACAATGCACGGCTACATTCATTTTTAAATTCACTGATGTAGTTTGTGTTGTATGTAAATGACCAATCATATACTGCTACCCATTACCTTTTATCCTAACTGAATCAGTGACAGAATAGAAAAGGACCAAAAATTGTCAAGAAACGCAAGCACCACACATTGTGACTTCTTCCCCAAAATTGTGTTTTGAGACACAGGACGACTCTCAATAATCAGTCAGGCGTGACCAAATCACATGCTGGGAATTACCCTACATGCATTTGTACAACTAGTCTTCTTAATAGAGAAAAGCTCTTCATAAACTGGGCCAAAATAGAGTGGTGCATTGATAAATATACAGTATATTCCTTGTATAGTACATTTAATGCTGTCATCTGCATAGATGTTAATTTTTAACATAAAAATGTGAACAAAATGACAAGCAGAGTTACTGAATTCTACCAGTAAAATATGTCAAATTTAAAAAAAAAAACCATACATGCACAATTATGCATATTATCCAAAATGTTTAAACATCCATATCCAAATACTTGAAATTATGTTTACTTTTGTTTTTCAGAAGGCCGCATTATGATTTTAACATCATACAATGATTGGTTATTATAATAAACAGCAAACTTACAGACACCACATTCCTCTTCATAAAAGTGATTCCACATCTCCAGTTTTACATGACACAGAAGTCAGATCTCTTGCCAGGATTCATTTAGAAACCATGTTTACAATTTTAAAAAAACAGTTGTAGTGTGCAATAAACTGTTTACGCCAACAGTTCACATTCGTTTTAAACTTGTTCCCCAATATTTCAGTGGCATTTCTCTTTTACGCTTTGCTCGTCTCGTGCTACGTCTTTGCCGGCATTCAACAGATCACCATCAATCACCACCGTGACCTTCCCCTCAACCAGGCCCATCTATAGCTCATTCATCCCCATTTGCCATGCAGCTCCGCGGGTCGATAATTGGCAAAGCAAAACACAGATTAAACCCAATTTGGAGGGTTTCAACTTGAAGCTTAGCAGAGACAGCCTGGCTCAAGCTGAAATGGAGTTCACTGCTCTGCGGTCCCCTCTGCCTGTCGAGGCTGCACCAGGAGGGGACCACAAAAACCTAAATCAAACCAGTCTGTTCTCTGTTTGTGTGTGTGTGGGGGGGTGCGTGCGTGCAGAGCGTGCAACATTGCCCTTCTCCCTGCTGATGCCATCCCTAATAGAAACCAACTTCCAGCATTCAAACTCCATTTGTCATATTAACCCATTAGCCTAAAGTTTAATCACAGGATGTCGTAAAAATCATTTGGTCGATGAGTAATGACAATATTTCCACTCAGTAATGGCCAGAACAAAGCAAACTAAAGCTAACTTGTTTTTCCTCGTCATGGCATGTCTGGGCTGCAGCTTTGGGCCTTTACTTCTCCATTTCGGATGGGTAATTGTTTACTGGCGTTTTTGTTTTTTTTTTTTCATGAGGACTACTCAGTACGAAAACAAACTGACTAATTTCATGGATTTTGAGTCATTTTGAAAAGACCATTAAGTGGATTGACTTTATAAAGGAACTATAACTAAAAATAAAGACTCATCCTTGGAAAATAGAATACAAATTGAAGACTAAAAGAATTTTAATAGATAATTGTTATTAAGAAGCAAAATCTACCTTAATTCTGGCTTTCTTTCAAATACGCAGCAATATTCCCTTCTGTAACAACGGCAGGCGACCTCTAGGTGGCAGAGAACCTCCTGAAACCTTCTCCACTGTAACTGCATCACTCAAATCATAAAACCTCCTCAGTTGTCCTAGCTTTTATTAGTTCTGCGGGTCAACAAAACTGGAAGATGGCACATCCGAGCACCCGATAAGTTATGATCAGCTGCCTCGGCTCTCGCTCATGCCCTTTAAACAGCAGCTTGATAGGATCTGTGAGCCTTGCTGAGCATGTATAGTGTTACTCTCATCAAAGGGGGCTGAATGGGGGTGAATGGAGGATGATGTGTGTACTGCCTCTGCTTAGTGGAGGCATTTCCAGCTGGCGCCAGGGCAGAGGAAACCCACTGAGACACACAACAACACACACAGACACAGGGGTCAGCTTGGATTCACCCTCCTCCTCTTCCTCCTCCGCCATGCCTCTTGGCCTCCACTGCCTCCTCTTATGCTCACCCCCCACCTTCACTTCCAAGGCCTGGGCCGCTTCTCATCTGTTCTTTCTCCTTTCTTCTGTTCCTCTCTCTTTTTCTGTTGTCTTGTTGTCCTCACATTCCCTCTAATCAAACTCCTAATTCCAAACAGTTAAGATGGCTAAGAGCTCTTTTATACTCCCTTTACCAACAAAAACAGATATTGTGGAGAAAGGAAGCAGGCGAGGCAACGAGCTGAATGACACATAAACTTTACTCTTTCTCCAACATACAGTACAGCAAAAGCTCTCTCGGGTCTCTGTGCATTCCTCTTTTATATCTTTAATACCATACATTGAGACCCAGAACTTCCGACCATAATACATTGTTACTTAGAACAAAGACCTGTGTGGAACATTAACATCATAATGCCGGCACCGGTCTCACACCCTTCTCTCTTCCAGCGGATCCAGCGGTTCCTCCTCTCCCTGGGGGGTGCGTAGTCCATACTGTCCCGTTTGAGACCCCCCGGTGGCACTTCCTCCTCTGGTCCATTGTTCCCCCTTATCCCAGCTGCCTTCTCTGGGTGGAGAATCCCCCCCTTCCCCCGGAACACCCAGAAAGGGTACTAACACCCCCCCTTCCCGTCCTTTGGGCTTGAGGTGGCGCCCATAGCAGCTGTAGCAGGGCATCACTGATCCAGTCGAAATGCCCTGCTGGCGAGGTGTACAGGAGGGCACGTCAGTCTGTGGAGGAAAAAAGGGAAAACACATTTGCTTCACTAGTGCAGGTCCCTGCCGAAGGATCACCAACTTGCGGAGCCAACAATGGTGGGTGTCCACGCTGGGGAGCTTGGGCCAACACCACCTGCTCCTCTGCCAACACAAAAGCGGGCTTCAGCCTGTCAATGTAGAACGTCTCCCTACACCCCTCCAGGTCTAACACAAAATGCTTCGCCCCAGGTTTCAACACCCTGAACGGTCCGTCGTACGGTGGGTGCAGCGGGATCCGGTGTGCATTGTGCCTGACAAAAACAAAACTGGTGTTCTGCAAGCTTTTTGGGACGAATGTATGGGGAAAACAATGGTGGACTGGGCCTGGTACCCTCACAGCCTCCGTACTGTGTAAAAATTGCGCGGGCGGATCAGCCTCGGGCGCGGGGTTTTCCAGTAAAAACTCTCCGGGGATCCACAGCGGCTGAGAAAACGAGTTCTGCCAGGAAGGCTGCCAAATCCTCCTTAGGCATGGAGCACAACCCTAAAAGAACCCAGGGCAGACGGTCAACCCAATTTGTGTACGTGAGTGAAGCTCTGAGTGCTGCTTTAAGCGACCTATGAAAATGCTCACATAACCTGTTAGCCTGGGGGTTGTATGCAGTAGTACAGTGAATTTTGACCCCCAGGCTCTGGGCGATTGTAGACCAGAGTTCAGACACGAATTGTGGACCGCTGTCAGAAGCAATGTCGGACGGGGATCCAAAACTTGCAACCCAAGCCGACAAAAAAGTGTGAGCCACTTCCGCGGACGTGGTAGAAGCCAGCGGGACCACTTGAGGCCAGCATGTGGTGCGGTCCATGACTGTCAAAAGCTGCATGAACCCTTGCAATGGCAGGAGGGGTCCCACCAAATCCACATGGACGTGGTCAAACTTCCTAGTCGGAATTTAGAATGGCTCAAGGGGGGCTCTGGTGTGCTTGTGCACTTTGGCCAGCTGGCACGCGATGCAAGCTGCAGCCCACTCTTTCACGTCCTTGCGCAAACACAGCCAGACGAATTTCATCCCCACTAGCTTCACCAAAGCGCGCACGCCAGGGTGCGAAAGGGAGTGGACTGACTCAAAAATGTGGCGGCGCCAAGAGCTCAGAATCACCGGGCATGGGCGGCCGGTGGAGACATCGCAGAGCAAGGGGGGGGGCACCCTTGTTGCACCACCCTGCTCTCCAGTCTTAACCCAGTAGGTGCCGACTGCAGCGCGCAAATGTCCATGTCCCCGACTTGCTCCGTGGCCATGGCAGGGAAATCTATTCCCATGTAGACCAGGGAGACTAACGCGTGTGACAGGCAATCAGCTACAATGTTGAGCTTACCGGCAATGTGTTGAATGTTGGAAGTAAACTCCAAAATCGCAGCCAAATGCCATTGCTGCCGGGCCGACCATGGTTCCGAGACCTTGGACATCGCGTAAGTCAGCGGCTTATGGTCCACAAACACAGTGAACTCACGGCCCTCTAGCCGAAACTGGAAATGGAGTGTTACCAGGTGGAGAGCCAGCAATTCTCTATCGAACGTGCTGTATTTGCGTTCATTGTCACGCAATGTTCGACTAAAAAATGTGAGCGGCTGCCACGAACTTGAGACTTAGTGCTCCACCACTGCCTCTATGGCAACATCCGACGTGTCCGTAGTGAGTGCTGTCCGTGCAGACAGATCCGGGTGGGCTAGCAACGCGGCATCCGCCAGCGCTGTTTCAGCGTTTGTGAAAGCCTGGACTTGCTCGGGAGTCCAGTCGATGGTTTCCGCAGGCTTCTTTTTTTTTAAGCACGACATACAACGGCTGCATCAGCTGAGCTGCCGAGGAAGGAAACGGTTAATAAAAATTAACCATTCCCAAAAACTCCTGAAATGCCCTCACAGTCTGCAGACGTGGAAAGTCTGACAGCACGCATCTTATCCGGTAACGGAATCGCGCCCTCCAGCAAAATGCGGTGGCATAAAAAATCAATCACTGGCACACCGAACTGGCACTTCACCAGGTTAACTATCAGCCCATGTGCTTCCAACCTCTGGAAAACCATCTTGAGATGGGCGATGTGCTCTTCCTCGCACGTGCTAGCCACCAGAATGTCGTCGAAGTAGACGAAAACGAAGGATAAGTCGCGAAGCACTGCATCCATCATCCTCTGGAAAGTCTGCATGCACCTTTTAATCCAAACGGCATACGTAAAAACTTGA
The DNA here is from genome assembly GCA_020510985.1 of Pholidichthys leucotaenia. NCBI lineage: Eukaryota > Metazoa > Chordata > Actinopteri > Cichliformes > Pholidichthyidae > Pholidichthys > Pholidichthys leucotaenia. Next base: position 118,206,933 of record CM035848.1, on the reverse strand, counting down.
AAAGGCAGAAAGGAGTTATTACCACTGTTTTCGGAACATCTTCTGCACCCACTGGGCCCTGATGGTATCCGTAGACCAGATCCAGGTGCACAGAAAAATCCTGGATGTGTGGAATAGGATAGCAATCGTGTTCTGTGGCATTGTTCAAGCGTCAGAAATCACCGCACGGTTGCCACAACCCATCAGCCTTAGGCACCATGTGAAGCGGGGATGCCCATGGGCTGTTGAAGCGCCTGACGATGCCCAACTGCTCTAAGTTGGTGAACTCCTCACGCCCGCTGGCCAGTTTAGCTGTGTCCAGGCGCCGAGGTTGCGTGAACACCGGCGGGCCTTTTGTAGTTATGAAATGTTCGACCCCGTGTTTCGTTATAGTAGCCGAAAAAGTCGGGACTGTGAGTGCTGGGAACTGTGCGAGTAACTGTTGGTACTTACCCCCTGGAGCTTTAACGTTAGCCAGTGTTGTCAACCCAGCTCCCCGAGCTGTACAGGGCAGTGAGGCAAAAGAGACAGCATCCACTAATCGCCTATTAGCAACATCTTCTAACAACCCATAAGCACATAAAAAGTCTGCGCCTAAAATGGGGGTGGAACACGCAACTACCACAAAGTCCCACTGAAAGTTGCGTCCGTGTAAGCATATCGTCAGTGTCCGCTCACCAAATGTCCTGATGGTGGATCCGTTGGCAGCCATGAGCTTGGGACAGCTGCCTCCTGCCACCCTGTCTGTGTTGACCGGCAGGATGAGGCTCTTCTGGGAGCTGGAGTCCACCAAAAACCATCTCCCCGAACGTGTGTCTATGACATAAAGCAGTCTGTTCCTGTCGCCAGCGGTTGCAGCTGCAACTGAATGCCGAACGTGCCGTCTTCCCGGCTTCTTGAATTGGCATGGCGACAGGCAGCGTTGGGCATTCAAGCCAAAATGGCGATAATAAAAACAGATCACTCCATTCCTTTGTCTCCTGGTGTCCGTCCCGGCTACCACCAACGTCTCCTCGACCTCGCTGGAGTCCCTCATGGAGGCTGGTGCCACTGCCTGCACGCTGAGAGTTCTGGTTGCCAAAATGATGTGGTCTGCATCCTGCGCCAGGGTGCGGTAGTCCTTGGCAACCAGCTGCGGCGAGTTGGCCAGGATCGCCCTTGCTGTAGCTGGTAGGTTCCTGAGGAACAAGTGGGCGAACAGGAAAGATTCATCGTCCTTCCCTCTCAGTGCCAACATGCTGTCCATGAGCTCCACTGCTGATCTGTCACCTAACACCAGGACCCCCCCCCCCCCTCACTTCACGGTGACTACAGATCAGGTGGAGAAACAGCTGAAGAGACTCCGTCAGCGGAAGGCTTCGGGCCCAGATGGCATCTCCGCTAGGATCCTGAGGACCTGTGCCAACCAACTAGCTCCAGTACTGAAACACCTGTACAACCTGAGCCTGAGTCTGGAGAGAGTACTGGTGCTGTGGAAGACATCCTGCCTGGTTCCTGTCCCCAAGAAGTCATCTCCATCGGATCTGAATGACTATCGACCAGTTGCCCTCACATCTCATGTGATGAAGGTCCTGGAGAGACTGGTCTTAGCCCACCTGAGGCCGCAGGTGGAGACGTGGCTGGACCCTCTGCAGTTTGCATATCAGCCCCATTTAGGAGTTGAAGATGCTGTCATCTACCTGCTGCAACGAGCCCATCAGCACCTGGGCTGCACGGTGGCGCAGTGGTTAGCCCTGTGGCAGCACAGTTTTACCCTCGGCCGGGGGGTCGTGAGATCGTGGGTTCGATCCCTGCCCCCGGCCAACAGTGATCTGTGTGGAGTTTGCATGTTCTCCCCGTGTTTGCGTGGGTTTACTCCGGGATTTCTCCGGTTTCCTCCCACATGCCAAAAACATGCAGGTTAGGGAGTTAAGGGGCGCTTGCCCCTTGCGCTTGCGCACGCAGCGACCGGCAGCTGGTGGTTTGTCACCAGACTGCAAAACAAATCTACCTACGGGTACAAAATAAGTAATAAAAAAAAAAAAAAAAGCACCTGGATGGTGGAGGAGATACTGTGAGAATCACTTTTTTTGATTTCTCCAGTGCCTTTAACACCATCCAGCCACTGCTGTTAGGCGAGAAGCTGCGGGGGATGGGGGTTGACAGCTCTGTGATCTCCTGGATTACCGACTACCTGACAGGCAGACCACAGTTTGTCAGGCTGGGCAGCGTCTTGTCTGGAGTGGTGGCTAGTGATACGGGAGCGCCACAGGGGACTGTGCTCTCTCCTTTTCTTTTTACCTTATACACCACGGACTTTCAGTATAACACTGAGTCATGTCACCTGCAAAAATTCTCTGATGACTCAGCTGTTGTTGGGTGTATAAGAGGAGGAGAGGAGGGGGAGTACAGGGCACTGGTAGACAGATTTGTGGAGTGGACGGAACAGAATCACCTGAGGTTGAATGTCAGCAAGACCAGGGAGTTGGTGATTGACTTCAGGAAGAGGAAGGCTCCTTCTCAGCCACTGCAGATTAGGGGGGAGGATGTGGGAGTGGTTGAAGACTACAAATATCTGGGTGTCAGGATCAGCAGCGGGTTGGACTGGAGATCCAACACCGATGTTGCGCACAAGAAGGGGATGAGCAGACTCTATTTCCTGAGAAAACTGAGATCCTTCAACGTGTGCAGCAGGATGCTGGAGCTTTTCTACCAGACTGTTGTCGCCAGCGCCATCTTCTTTGCTGCGATCTGTTGGGGTAGCAGTATCAGGGCCAGAGATACCAACAGACTTGACAAGATTATCAAGAGGGCTGGCTCTGTAATTGGTCTCAGACCGGAGACCTTTGAGACAGTGGTGGAGAGGAGAACACTAAATAAACTGCGATCCATCATGAACAATCCTGATCACCCCCTCCACCACACACTAGATAGGCAGCGAAGCACTTTCTCCAGTAGACTACTACAGCTTCGTTGTCGAACGGCCAGGTACAGGAAATCTTTCCTGCCACATGCAATTTCACTGTACAATAACTCACTATGATGTTGTATTCTGGTCATAGCTATGCTGCCACACTGCACCTTACAGACTAACTGGTACCTCACATTTCATTCTGCTGATAGTCCTTCTTTGTGCAATGGGATGATTCATGTGTTTATACGGGTCATCATCATATATTAAGCTATGATGTATATAGGTTCCATAGTCGTGTTAGTTTCTTTTTTACTTTCCATGGGTAATCCCTTTGTCTGTCGTGTGTGTTTCTGTTGTTTGGCTGTCAACTGTCATGCTGCTGTTACACTGTAATTTCCCAGTTTGGGATCAATAAAGTACATCTATCTATCTATCTATCTATCTAACTCCAAATGCGTTAGGAGTCTCTCTGCCCTCTCACTGTCAGAAAGGGTATAGCGCTGGAGTAGCATCCTCTTGAGTGCTTCATATTTCCCCGGGCCGGCGGCTCCTGGAGCAGGCTTGTGGCCTGTTGCGCGGTGCTCATCCAGCGCAGCGACCACATAGCAATACTTGGTATCGTCCGTTGTTATCTCATGGAGTGTGAACTCGGCTTCTATGTGCAAAAACCACTCGGTCGGGTTGTGAAGCCAGAAGTCTGGGAGCTTGACTGAGCCAGCGCACGTGCCGCTGGTGATCTCCCTCCAGGTAGTCTCCAGGGCTGTGCTCAGCTCGCTTTCCATGGCATGTCTTGGGGTCACCAATTTGGAGAAACGAAGCAGGCGAGGCAACGAGCTAGACGACACATAAACTTTATTCTTTCTCCAACATACAGTACAGCAAAAGATCTCTCAGGTCTCTGTGCATTCCTCTTTTATATCTTTAATACCATGCATTGAGACCCGGAACTTCCAACCATAATACATTGTTATTTAGAACAAAGACCCGTGTGGCACATTAACATCATGATGCCGGTGCCGCTCTCACACCCTTCTCTCTTCCAGCGGCTCCGGCTGTTCCTCCTCTCCCCGGGGGGTACATAGTCCATACTGTCCCTTTTGAGACCCCCAGTGGCACTTCCTCCTCCGGTCCATTGTTCCCCCTTATCCCAACTGCCTTCTCTGGGTGGAGAATCCCCACACCATGCCCCCACAATATTCATTCATTCATCTTCTTCCGCTTAATCCTTTTTGGGTCGCGGGGGTGCTGGAGCCTATCCCAGCATCTTTGGGCGAGAGGCAGGGTACACCCTGGACAGATTGCCAGTCCATCGCAGACCCCCACAATATGTACATTTTAAACTTTTATAATTGCCACTGTCCATGTGTGCTTTATGCTGGCATGGAGCTTAAGCAAATGCATCCACTAGGGAGCAACTCTTATAGTCAAAAGTCATCCTGAAGAAGAAGAAGCCTCAAAAGTTTCTTTTAACAGGTGTGTTCAATTTTATGCAGACTTGTGCAAATTATCAAACTGACCTAAAGCAGAGCATTGTTGTATTAAGACAGTGCATGGTGATTTGAAATCTTAAAGGGCCCATTCACTCAAACTTGGTGTGTTTCTGGGTTTAAATGCTTTCTTGGGTATGACTACAGTAAAAATGTTAACATCTCTCTTAACCTAGAAATTATTTTATTTTATAATGTCATCAGAATGGACAGAAGCAGGTTTTGCTTTTCTGGATCTTTTTCCTAAATGCTTCGGTCTTCAGTTACAACCAACACATGGTATTGGCTGTTAATTATCCTGTCCCCTGCTCAGATGAGCAGGGAGTCCAAGGTGTTAGCTCCAGAGGTAATAGTGCAACTGGTGAGGCGGCTGACCAAGCATGGTTTATAATGTTATTTTCTTGAAATTCCAGTCACCCCAATTAAGAATGGACGCGTGACGTCACCCGACGGAAGAACCACAAGGAATTGTGGGAAAAGTGTTCTGCTGTCTGTGTTTGCTAGTGAGCAACAAAAGTGGTTAAGATGAAGTTTTTGAGAGGGTTGCTTCAGTCTGTTATTATTATTCCTCCAAAAACCACACAATGTTAGAATGGGGAAGTTTTGCTGCGTTATCAAATGCAACAACTGCCCTCACAATTGGCGTGGAAAAAGACTGCTAACAGCGTACGCTTTTTTAACCCTTTGAGTGTGAGAAATTTGCGTGCCCCTAGTGGCAGAGCGCAGCACTGCGCCTGCCTTTTCACTCTGACTTTGTCAAAAGTGAGAAATTTCTGTTTTTTTTAAATGTACTGATTTCTTGTTCATATACTTTGAAGATAAGATGATGAGGTACCTCTGTACAAAAAACGGTGTCAAAAGACTGAACCATTTTTTGTGTAAATACGTCCAAAGTCCAGTTTTGACTGAGTTATGGAATTTAAAGAGGTGTCATGACATTATGCAAATTAGATGTGTAAATTTATTCCTATCTGAAACTTTGGATCATATTTTATATCTTTCTAATTGACAGTAAGTCATTATCTCTTACCACTTTCAAGTTATAGCCTTGGAAATTTGAACTTTTATTGACAAAAAATATTTACCACTCTTGACCACTAGGGTGTATGTTGCAGTTCTGCACCATACACACTCAAAGGGTTAACTTCCCGACTTGGAACAAAAGTGGAGAGAATCAGGTCTCCGAGTTAACAAAGAGGCTTTGGATGGAATGCATTGCAGCGGTCAGAAGACATCAGCTTCGACAATATTCCTGTTCACGGCATTTTCACGAAGGTAAGTTGTGACTTAAAAAATAATAAAGATGATATGTACATCACACAGTCCACCAGGTTGGGGCTGGATCCCCAAAAAACATATCAGAAAAATCAAAGACAATCTGCACACCAAAAAGCTCCCATAAAGTATTTATTATTATTTATCAGAAACGGTTCAGGCCACCTCCCCTTCCTCAGACCAGTTGGACTAAACAGTGAATGGGACCAAATGGACCAAACAGGACACCTGGGATCCCAACCCCCTAGAAAACATCCAAATAATAAATGAAATCATTTTTTATTGGACACCAAAAACCCATCAATTGCCCCAAAAATCAATTAAATCAATTTTTTTTTCCCAAGATGGCGCCCACAGTGGTCGACATGGTGCTTAATTTGTCTAATTTGTTTGTTTTTGTTCGTCGATTGTGTGTCTGCTAGCTCTTATACTCGTGAAGAGTTATTAAATATCAGGACTCTTACGCCCATGGACCTTCTCCCAGTTTTTTTAGCTCCTGCCGCCGATCTGATTCATTGTTTGGCTCAAAGAGTAAGACGGCGAAAAAGAGGAAAGCGAGCGGGGATTCTCGCTCGGCTGCGAAGGAGAGGCACGCGAACAGCCTTGCCTGGCATATTTTTATCCAATGCCAATTCTCTCTTGAACAAGGTAGAAGAATTAAGACTGCTGATGCGATTTAAGGACCTCGCTTCCTCGTCTGTAATCTGTTTCTCTGAGACCTGGCTTAAAGGGAACATACCGGACAGCGCGATCAGCCTCGAGGGATTTCAGCTGTTTCGTGCTGATCGCGTCACAGAGCTCTCCGGTAAGTCTATTGGAGGAGGAGTGTGCTTTTATATTAACAGCAGCTGGTGCTCTGATGTAACGGTGGTGTCACAACACTGTTCTCCCGATCTAGAATTTCTCTCTGTTAACTGCAAGCCATTTTATTCCCCGCGGGAGTTCGCATCATTTGTTTTGATCGCTGTGTACGCCCCTCCTGACGCGGACGCGCGCGAGGCCCAGCGCGCGCTCGCAGATCACGTCCTACATGCGGAGCGGAATTTTCCAGACTCCCTGGTTATTGTGGTGGGCGACTTTAACCAGAGCAATCTGAGTCACGAGCTCCCCCGATACAGACAGTTTATTAAATGTCCAACCAGAGGAAATAACACGCTGGATCACTGTTACACCACAATGAAAGACGCATATCGTGCTGTTCCCCGCGCTGCGCTTGGATTATCTGATCACGTGATGGTCCACCTCATTCCCACATACAGACAGAGATTGAAACTCACTAAACCTGTTGTGACCACCACGAAGAAATTGACCAGTGAAGCTGGAGAGAAACTGAACACATGCATGGAAATAACTGACTGGGGCATGTTTAAAGGAGCCACACATGATCTTAATGAGTACACAGACACTGTGAACTCATATATCAACTTCTGTGAGGAGAACATTCTCCCATCGCGCACCAGAGTGAGGTACTCTAATGATAAGCCCTGGTTCACTGCTAAGCTCAGACAGATCAGGAAGGAGAAGGAAGCTGCGTTGAAAAGTGGAGACAGGGACTGCTACAGGGAGGTTAAATATCGGTTAAATATCGAGCTGAGGAGAGCTAAATCTGTGTATTCTGAGAGACTCCAGCAGCAGTTCACTGCTAATGACTCGGCTTCTGTGTGGAGAGGACTGAGGCAAATCACCAACTATCAGCCTCAGGCTTCTAAAGGTCAGGATGACAAAGCCCTCTATCAAAAACTGTCCCAACATTACGCCCGTTTTGACACCTCGTCAGCTGTGTCCAACTCCCCCACTCCACCCAGATCCACTGCCTCCTCGGCCCCTAATTCATCAAAAGCGGTCCCCCCCCTCCTCCTCCCCCCCTGCCCTTGTCATCAGTGAGCAGGACGTGCACAGACAATTCTCCAGACTGAACCCGCGCAAGGCCCCCGGTCCGGACGGCGTGTCTCCCTCCACCCTGAGACACTGTGCGAAAGAGCTGGCTCCTGTCTTCACAGACATTTTTAACACCTCCCTTAAGCTGTGCCACGTGCCGACCTGCCTCAAATCCTCCACCATCATCCCTGTCCCCAAGAAGCCACGGATTACTGGACTTAACGACTACAGACCTGTAGCGCTCACCTCTGTAGTCATGAAGTCCTTTGAGCGTCTGGTCCTGTATCACCTCAAGTCCATCACCACTCCCCTCCTGGACCCGCTGCAGTTTGCCTACCGTACCAACAGGTCTGTGGACGACGCAGTCAACCTGGCCCTCCACTCCATCCTGCAGCACCTGGACTCCCCGGGAACCTACGCCAGGATCCTGTTTGTGGACTTCAGCTCTGCATTCAACACCATCCGCCCCACTCTGCTCCAGGACAAGCTGTCCCTGCTCGGCGTGCCTGACTCCCTCTGCAGGTGGATCACCGACTTCCTGACGGACCGGAGGCAGCATGTGCGGCTGGGGAAGTCTGTCTCGGACTCTGTTAGCATCAGCATCGGATCACCCCAGGGCTGTGTACTTTCCCCCCTACTCTTCTCCCTTTATACCAACTCCTGCACCTCCTCCCACCAGTCTGTTAAGCTGATCAAGTTTGCGGACGACACCACCCTCATTGGGCTCATCTCCAACGGCGACGAGTCCGTCTACAGGAAAGAGGTGGCCCAGCTGGTGTCCTGGTGCAGCCACAACAACCTGCAGCTGAACGCTCTGAAGACAGCGGAGATGATTGTGGACTTCAGGAAAGTCACAACCCCCCTGCCCCCCCTCACCATCACAGGCTCTCCCATCACCATTGCAGATTCCTTCCGCTTCTTGGGCACCACCATCACCCAGGACCTCAAATGGGAGCCAACCATCAGCTCCCTCATCAAAAAGGCCCAGCAGAGGATGTTCTTTCTGCGGCAGCTGAGGAAGCTCAAGCTACCCACCAAGATGTTAGTGCAGTTCTACACGACCATCATCGAGTCCATCCTCACCTCCTCCATAACCGTGTGGTACGCAGGAGCCACTGCCAGGGACAGACTAAGGCTGCAGCGTGTCGTGCGCACTGCTGAGAAGGTGATCGGCTGCAAGCTCCCATCTCTCCAGGACCTGTACATCTCCAGGACCCGGAGGCGTGCAGGCCGGATCATAGCCGATCCTTCACACCCTGGTCACGTACTGTTTGCCCCCCTCCCCTCAGGTAGAAGACTTCGGTCCATTCAGACTAAAACCTCCCGGCACATGAACAGCTTTTTTCCCTCTGCCATCAGACTGCTGAACATTAAGTGACTTATTGACTCTTGTGCACTATATACAGCAGCTCATGTCGTTCATCACTGTTTTTCTGTTGCATTATTGACTGCACTGTGGTACCCCATATTATCTGCTACTTGCTAATTTATTTTAAATCTGCCTTGATTAGTATTACTCATTATTATTATTATTATTACTTATTATTCTACACTTATTGCATGTTTTTAGTCTTTTAGTTTTTTTTTTTTTTTTTTTTTTAGTTTATCTCTTTATCTCTTCATGTTTTTAATGTTGCAGCATGGCACCGAGACAAATTCCTAGTTTGTGTACTACATGAACAATGGCAATAAATCTGATTCTGATTCTGAAATCATTTTTATTTTAATATTTAATGACAAGTGGCCATTCTTGTAGTAACTAACACAACTACACAAAATGCTCAAATGGCCCATTAAATTACATCTAATGGGACCAAGTGACATCAAGTCAACTAACGGGACACATTTACAAATATTTGAGACCTATTGTAATATATTCCTTGAAATTTAATTTAATAATTTTGGCATTTTGTGTCCCGTTTGGACACATTCGTTGTTTACTCCAAATACTAACCGGACATTTAAAAAGCCATCATTACATCTTGGTCATGAAATGAAAAAAAAACGCACACTGAGCAGTCAGAGATGACTGAAGCTGTACCACCAGTTGTTGCCGAGCAGAGCTCACAGGTACATAAAGCAATACTGCACATTCTTCTGTGCTTACTGTTATGTCTAGGAATGAGGAGCAGTGGATATGTTCTGGGTGTTAAAGGTTAGCTTTATTAATACAAGCTAGCAACACGTGGAACAGAGATAACGAGCTAACAATAGCGGGGTGCAGGCTGTGTGGCAGGATAGAGGCGAGCTAATATAGTCACGCCGTGGTGACGTCATCTGTGCCTTCGTCACCACGTCTGTGACATGTAAGGTGGTGCATCAATACGCCACATTCATCCTCCCCTCGGGAAAAGCCAGAACTGAGCTGGTGATGGTTAACCTTATCTGTGGCATATTGCATGATGATAAATGCCATAAATTGCCAACAATACAGTACACATATTAGTCTGATATCAACAGGGCTGCAACAAATGATTATTTTGGTAGTCGACTAATCTAACGACTACTTTTGTTTCGATTAGGCAACTAATCGTGATCATTTCTCTCATGTCCACCATCTCTGCTTCCTGTTGGGGCTCTAGTGCATATTCTACCTCACCTGCTGTTCAAGCCTGCACACCTGTGACAATTACCTTGTTGTCAGTCCCTGCTTTAATATAACATTTTATAAGTAGTTTTCAGAGCTAAATACACCCCCCCCCCAGAAAGCTGTATTAATTATCACAAGTTTAAGGTTATATCGTGGTGGACACACATATGTGACCTGTTTTGTGGCTCACATTTTAGGTCAGAACAAAGACAGGAAGCTGCAGGAATCTTAGCCTTGGTATGCAAGGCTTGAGACTGTGGGGGGTTCAATTAAAGGATTAAGGAAGGGATGCATTGGAGACAGTGGAAGTGATATCATGGAGAGAAATGCATTGTGACTGTCTTTATAATGCAAGGTGGTCTGTGTGACATGTGATCTGTGAAGTGTGAAATTCCTGATATTTAAGGACGAGAGTTTATTGTGTCATTCTCTTTCTCTGCTTTGAGATGATGGTGCTGTGAATAAAACTGACTTTGAGAGAGGACTCTGCCTCGTCATTTTCACATCACCAAAATATATCAGTTTATCACAGACAGCATAATGCCTCATGTCAATTAAACAATTAATCAAATATCTTACAACTGAATTACTGATCTGCTCCAACACACAAACTAACATTAGGTGAAAGTTTTTCTTTAAGTGAATTTTTAACAATATAATTCAGAAAGGTAAACCTTCATATTCAGTATTCACTGCACTGAAGAGTGATATTTCAAGCCATTTGATTTAATTTTGATGATTATGGTTGTAGGTTTTTGTTTATTAAAAATTACAAATTAGGATATTCTAATTAACCCAGACGCACTAACATTCAGAATGAGGGCTAATATTAACAAAGATGAAAAAGAGATAGTGACTCATGTAATTCAGTCATTTACTGCATTCAACACGTTAGCCATGACTTAAACAACTCAGCCTTCAGCAACCAGAGAGCTTATTGTCAGACAGGTAAGCGAACATAAACAGCATGCAGTAACAGTACTGTCATTTTTCTAAAGCTTGAAACAGTTGGCCATTGAAAATAAGCGGCGCTAACTTTCTTTACTCGCTTAAACTTACCAAGCAGAAGCAGTCATTAATGTCGCAGCTCCCGGGTGTCGTTGTTTTAGATGCTCATGCATCACTGTAGTGCTGCCATGATATGAAAGGTCTATCTTGCAAAGTCTGCATTTTACTTGTTTCGTTTTTATTGTTTTCTGTGAAATGTTCCCATACTATAGAAAGTTAACTTGACACTACATACCCTTTGCACTAAAGAAAGCATTTGTGAGCACTTTGTGAAATCATAAGTTAAAAAATAAAAAGTGCTTTATTGTAACTGTTTTTGGGTCAGTTCTTTGTGTGATACTTTATGTATTAAAGTTAGAGTATTCCTGGTACCATTTGCAGCCTTAGGTCTTGAATAATTTTTTTCCTGGCAAGTAAAATAGCTATTAAAATGGTAATTTCCCTGAGTGAATCGGGATCGAATCAAATCGAAATGAATCGATTCAGAACCCAAGGGCGTAACTTTGTTTCAAACATTGGGGGGGGGGGGGGTTAACCACTTGCACTCCAGGCAATTTTCCTAAAAATGCCAAAAAATAATGTGCCCAAAGTAAATCGAAAGCTGTTATTCAACCCTTTGCAGCATCTTCATGGGGTTGGTCTCATTTAAAAGAAAACACTTTGAATTTTTTGGCAAAAAAACAATCTCTCTACGTGCTCTAGCCACTGAGTTACAGTCATCTAAACATACTGAACTTGAAGAAAAAAAAATTGGACACAGTGTTTTTTTGGATACAAATGCTTGTAAATAACACACAGCTGTCCGATCCGGCTGGAAAATGCAACAGAAATGTAGAACCAAGTGTTATCCAGCTGAGATCCAAATTTGGTAACAATACCACAAAAAATGAATATTTTACACAGCTTTGTTCTCAGGCTGTTCCCAGGCGTTTTGGAACTGTGCCAAATTGTGCCAAATGGCACAGTTTGGAAAAACGTCTGTAACTTTTGAATAATTCAATGTAGAAGCTTCATTTTAGGCTCTAATGAAAGGTCACACTCAGGGCTGTGTCTGTGTGTGTGTGTGTGTGTGGGCGGGGGGTCGTTCCCCCCCCCCCGCTATCAAGGACCGAGTTCGGCCCTCGCTACATGACGGATTACACTCCTTGCATGTTTTCACAGCGGCTCCCCCCCCCCCCCCGCTACTGTGTGTGTGTGTGGGGGGGGAAACCGTGAACGGACCGTGAACGCCCCCCCCCCCCTCACTACAGAAGAGGGCCATCGCTACATGATGGAATAGACTCATATGCTTCCCCCCGCGGACCGGGGGGCGTTCGGACCGTGAACGCCCCCCCCCCGCTCCTCTTCTGCAGCGGGGGGGGGGCGTTCACGGTCCGAACACGGCAAATGAACCGTTTATCACGGCGCACGCACTTCGTACTTCGTGCGCAGTACAGTTGTAATTTACCGATCAGTCAAAAGTCATTTTTGGATTACAGTTTTCAGGGATAAATAATAATTTAGCTTATAACACCTTACCTCTTCAAAGCAGCAGAGTCGTGGCGAACATCTCTTCCCCCATTGTCAGACGAACGCGACGCTGCTCCGCTCGTGGATCCCGATCAACATAATTCCATTATTGCCGTTTTGGCGAATGATTTACGACTTTTGTCGTCGGCCTCCGTCTATTCTGCTGGAATGAGTGCAGGTCCCACTTGTGGGTGTTCTCCATGCTGCTGGGTGAGCCTGGGTCTGTAGTAGATTCATCCAGCGTCCTTTGTTTTCATCTGTTGCAACAGTAAATCTCTCTTCACCCAGCCTGAATTTCTGTGCTTCAATTGGCTCCTGCGTTCACAGTAGGTGGGTCCTCCTTCCTAGATTTTCATTCATTGGCTCTTCAAGGTTTCAGAAACCCAATTCGAGGCTCTTATTAGTCGAATGAGAGGTCAATCAGATGAACTAATCTGTTCGCGGCTGTCTCTGCAGTTTTGTTTTTAGTGGCGCTTGGATGCCACTACATCACCATCACCACCATCACGCGTCATGCATCCAAGCGCGCACGAGGGCGCTCTCGTGCACCCTCGTGCGCCCTAGAACGCAGAGACTTGCCCGCCCGCGGAACAACGGAGTGCAAGTGGTTAAGAGCTCTGCCCATATAAGGATTTAAAATATTTATATATTTTTATTATAGAACTGTCAGGTCATCAGTACAGGCAGTTGTCTCCAATGTCCTCTTTTTCATTTTTAAAGGAAAAGGATTTTTTTTGTAAAAAATGACAGTGTACAGTGTATGCTAGTGTGGAGGAAGAGCACAAAATCATAAACTTTGCTAAAAGGACAACGCTAATTTACCCCTTTATTTAGGCATTCCTATATTAGTAACAATTGTAAAAATTATTTCCCTAATTTATCAAATGGCCCTGCGATGGACTGGCGATCTGTCCAGGGTGGACCCTGCCTCTTGCCCAAAGATGGTGGGATAGGCTCCAGCCCCCCCGCGACCCAAAAAGGATTAAGCGGAAGAAGATGGATGGATGGATGGATGTATTCAGCCTTGTAATAGTCTATGCCACTTTGAGGCAGCAGGCCTACTTAATACCCATTATGTGTTAAGTATTTCAATACTGGCAGAAATCAAGTTTTGACTATTGTTACCTGGTCATGTGTGCCTCCTGTGCCTCTCTGGTTACCTTTACCTCCTCCCTCCTTTCCTTCTTGGTTCACCCTGCTGCTGCCACATTCTTGCTCCTGATATAAAAAAGCTCAGTTAATGTTCAAATGGTTTAAAAGAGGTACTTCATGGACAACTTTGAAGGATGTAATTCATGCTAGATTTTTGCCCTTCTTCCCTCTAAATAGCATCTTACAGACGTGGACAAAATTGTTGGCACCCCTCTGTTAATGAAAGAAAAACCCACAATGGTCACAGAAATAACTTGAATCTGACAAAAGTGGTAATAAATAAAAATTCTATGAAAATTAACCAATGAAAATCAGACAATGCTTTTGAATTGTGGTTCAACAGAATTACTTTAAAAAACAAACTCATGAAACAGGCCTGGACAAAAATGATAGTACCCCTAGAAAAGATTGAAAATAATGTGACCATAGGGACATGTTCAACCAAGATGTGTCCTCTAATTAACATCACAGGTGTCTACAAACTTATAATCAGTCAGTCGGCCTATTTAAAGGGGGACAAGAAGTCACTGTGCTGTTTGGTGACATGGTGTGTATCACACTAAACATGGACCAGAGGAAGCAAAGGAGAGAGCTGTCTCAGGAGATTAGAAAGAAAATTATAGACAAGCATGTTCAAGGTAAAGGCTATAAGACCATCTCCAAGCAGCTTGATGTTCCTGTGACTACAGTTGCACACATTATTCAGAAATTTAAGATCCACGGGACTGTAGCCAACCTCCTTGGACGTGGCCGCAAGAGGAAACTTGATGAAAAATGGAAGAGACAGATAATACAAATGGTAACTAAAGAGCCCAGAACAGCCTCTAAACACATTCATGGTGAACTCCAAGGTCAAGGTACATCAGTGTCAGATTGCACCATCCGTCGTTGTTTGAGCCAAAGTGGACTTCATGGGAGACGACCAAGGAGGACACCACTGTTGAAAACAAATCATAAAAAAGCCAGACTGGAATTTGCCAAACTGCATGTTGACAAGCCACAAAGCTTCTGGGAGAATGTCCTATGGACAGACGAGACAAAACTGGAACTTTTTGGCAAGGCACATCAGCTCTATGTTCACAGACGCAAAAATGAAGCACACCAAGAAAAGAACACTGTCCCTACTGTGAAACATGGAGGAGGTTCTGTTATGTTCTGGGGCTGCTTTGCTGCATCTGGCACAGGGTGTCTTGAATCTGTGCAGAGTACAATGAAATCTCAAGACTATCAATGTATTCTAGAGAGAAATGTGCTGCCCAGTGTCAGACAGCTTGGTCTCAGTCGCAGGTCATGGGTCTTGCAACAGGATAATGACCTAAAACACACAGCTAAAAACACCCAAGAATGGCTAAGAGCGAAACACTGGACTATTCTAAAGCGGCCTTCTATGAGCCCTGATCTAAATCCTATTGAACATCTGTGGAAGGAGCTGAAACATGCCGTCTGGAGAAGGCACCCTTCAGACCTGAGACAACTGGAGCAGTTTGCTCATGAGGAGTGGGCCAAAATACCTGCTGAGAGGTGCAGAAGTCTCATTGACAGTTACAGAAATCGTTTGATTGCAGTGATTGCCTCAAAAGGTTGTGCAACAAAATATTAAGTTAAGGGTACCATTGTGGAAATGCATATTGTGGAGGAGTCTGCAGACAGTGTCTCAGTCAGGAGGCAGTGATTAAACATAAGAGAATAATAGGTAAGGACGTCATGGGGAGTTGGCAGGAAGAGGGAGCTGGGGGTTTAAGGGAGATGCAGTGTGATGTGAAATGTCATGCAGATGTGAGATGATCTGTTGAGTTTATAAGGAGAACCTGGCTTGACTGATTGAGTACTTTCTGTGTATGAATGATGTGAGAGTGTTAATAAAGCTTCATCTGTTTGTAAACTGGCCTCATCATTTCCCACACTCTCCACACCATCATTTTTGTCCAGGCCTGTTTCATGAGTTTGTTTTTTAAAATAATTCTGTTGAACCACAATTCAAAAGCATTGTCTGATTTTCATTGGTTAATTTTCATAGAATTTTTATTTATTACCACTTTTGTCAGATTCAAGTTATTTCTGTGACCATTGTGGGTTTTTCCTTCATTAACAGAGGGGTACCAACAATTTTGTCCACGTCTGTAACAGTGCAATCAGTATTAACGGAGGTTAATTTAGCTGTTGAATGAGGCTATCACATTTATTCTTAAGTCATTTTATTTTGTTATCAATCAGTTGTGGTGATTAACACATTTATTCTGACAGGACAAATGTTTTTTTTCATTAATTTATGATGTCACTAATCTCCACCATGTGGCCATTTCTTACCAAGCAGATGAACTAAGGACACTACTGTGATTTAGTCATCTAGACTATGACAAAAGTAACAGTTATCCTACCTGCAGAGACATTATGAACACAGCACATCACACCTTAGGTGTGCAATTTCATTCATGAAATAATAGCAAATCTGTGAGTAGATTTGTGACTAAATCATCCTGGTATTAAAAACTTACTCTGGATTCATTATCTAGACATTTAATTTTTTTACAATGGCATTCAGTTTTTAAATTGAGAATTCAGGTATTTGCCACCCACCCACCCCCACCAAAAAAAGGTAAATAACAAATTTACCTTTACCAAATGTACCAGAAAAAAAGCATGCAAATTTAGGAGAAAATAGTATAATTCACAAGAAGAAAGTTGGAACTTGATGATAGTCCAAAAAAAAAAAATAATAAAAAAATAAAAAAATAAAAAATTCAGAAATTTAAATGATAGTGCAAATATGTAAGGAGAAAGCCTTATTTTCCATGACAAAAAAAAATGCTAATTTAAGAAAAATGCTACATTTTTATGAGAAACTGAATTTTGGCGGAAAACAACATGGGGGAAATACTGCATTTTTATACAAAAAGTAGGCAAATTTACACCAAAAAATGTCTCTGATTTCCAAGAAAATCTGTAAAACTATGACAAAAAAGTTGCACACTCAAAAAAGTGACATTAGAATCGTCACAGTGCTACATAAATCACTGATGAAGTTTACTACGGGAAAAAAAAGATTGGACAGAATATTTGGAGCTCCAAAGTTGGTAGTGAGGACAGCTCTAACTTTAAATGGGTTTATAATGTCATGGCCGCCAATCACGGCACCTGTGCATGCACCTGCCTGTCATCTCCTGCGGCCCTATTTATTCCCATCAGGACCAGTGCTGGGCGCGGAGTCGTCTGATTCTTTTCCGTGAATCACGCCACACCCTGCCTCCGTGCTTCCCTGCACTGAATTCTCCAGCCATCGGCTTCCAAGCCCAGCTGAACAACGTCCGGGTTGGTTTCGCCCAGACCAACAACCAAGTAAGCACTATTTCTTCTAAACCTGTCCATTCCCCTGTGCACAGGCGGAGTCCGCAACGGCGGACCTCCTTCTCCCTCCAGGCGGCGGACTTTTATTCCACCTCCAGCTGACCTGCCCACAGACACCGTCTCCCTGGCCGCAGCTTCGGCGCCACCTGAAGCCACTTCAACATCTGTTGACAGTAAGCATAACAACATCTAACGTGCTGCATAGGGTGAACTGTAAGCTAACGGCCCTTGTCTCTTTCCAGGGTTTCCAGTCTGTACGGTGCTCTGCCGGCCCAGCTGGAATACACGGATTGCACTACACAACATTACACCATATAGCCGCACTCACGCACCCAATCACTCACGTTAACAAATAAAGTATGTTAATTTTATTAATCCTGAGTCGTGTCTGTTCTGTGGGTCACCTGAACCATGTCAGTACGACTCCGCCAAAGTGACCCGGCAGACAGCGCACTCGTGCGCCGTATTAACCACCTAGAGGCTCGGGTAGACCAATTAGCATACTGCGGCGGCATGCAAAAATAAGCAGCGATGCTGTGGTTTTAAGCAGGTTTTATTAAATCATACCGCCGTCACAAAGCTCCACTCCCGGCGCCGTGCATGAGCGCCGGGAGCGAGCTCACAGCTCTCAGAGAGGCGGACACGTGTGTGTCTACCTGTTGCAGGATCAGAGTGAGAGAGAGAGAGAGATTGCGTTACAGAGTTGCGCCTTAAATACTTGACCATAACAATACATGAAAGAGACATACCACAGTTAGAATGATCAAAGGTATAACAGAACAGGCAGGAGGTATTTGCATTTGTAAGACATACATCACAATGGGCAGATTAGCTAGACCTCGCTCTAGGTGCAAGACAAAGAGGCTAACAAGCACATCTACATATTGATCTGAGTCTCTAGGTCACAGTAAGGACAGGACGCATGAGTACAATGGATGAAAGGCAATAATTAACATCCAGGGGTGAGACAGAAGAAACTCGTCTACCTGTAGACATTAATACACCAAAGCACATCTACATATGTAAGATGCTCAGAAAAAGCACAGTAAGGACAAGCCATATGCACACTATACAGAATGGCGCATTACATCACAATACATGCATGTTTGCATCACAAATACATGAATGGCACATTGCATCTCAGAAGTGCAGCAGGAAAACAGAGAAAAGAGGGCTGAGTGTCCTTAGTCTGTTGTGGGGTTAAAACGAACCGCCACACGCTCCCCCCCCAGAGGACGCGGCAGGGGGCCGCGACCTCGATAATCCATCTGTGTGAGCGAGCTGTGGGAGAAGCTCGCTGCAGGCGGAGGGGGAGGGAGGGGAGGGGTAGTAAGTGTTGGCAGGAGCTGTGAAATCGTCCTGAGCCGCGCAAAAATTGCTTGCTGCTCTGTGACGTCGAGGAGTTGTCCCGTTGCACGTGCGGAGATCACAAGAAGAAAAATTAGTCTCTGACTCCTCTCGTGGCCATGAAGAAAAGCAGGAGCGGCTGCAAGAGAAAAAAAGTAAACAGAGCAGAGGGACTGTTGGCTTCAGGTGCCGAAGCAACCCCAAAACCCCCGGGAGCAGCTGACGGCTGAAATCCCTTTGTGCCGTGGTTAAGACCATTAAAAAATCCAGTGGCGAGCTGCGTGCTTGCTTCAGGTGAACGAGCAGCCCTGAAGGTTCTGTGAGCAGCGGCGGAGGACGATGGCGGTCTCTGGCGTGGCTGAGACTGTTAACAAATCCTTCCAGTATGCTGCATGCGTGCCTCAGGTGAGCGAGCAGCCCTGAAAGGCAGCGGCGAAGGAGGAAGGCAGTCTGTGGAGCAGTTACTTGTCCCGTGCGTGATGCGCCGTCCTTGTAACTCCCCGAGCGTGTGCGGGGGTTCCGTGGCGTGGGTGGGCCGCTGGAGTGGCGAGTCAGGGTGCAGAAACTTGGCGGAGATCAGCGCAGACGGCGCCGACAAAATCCAGGTTGAGCTGTTGCGTCGTTCGGTCGTGGTGCGTTGGAGCGGTGTGTGGAAATAGACGATCTCTGTCCCTCGGGCTCGTGGAGACGCGTTGGAGCAGTGCGAGGCAATAGACGATCTTTGTGCCCCGGGCTCGTGCAGCTGCGTTGGAGCGGTGAGAGGGAGGAGACGATCGTTGTCGCTCGTGCGGCCATGGTGCGTTCAGTTCCACGCGCTGCGCTCTCCGTCGGCCCTGGAGGTTGCCGTCGTGGAGAGAGGACGAGGTGCGTGCGCTCTCAGTGAGAGCGGCCGGTCCAGCGTGGATGTGCAGATCTCAGGCGTGCAGATCTCACCGTGAAGCGTGAAACAGCCACCAGTGTCGCGGTCCAGACCAGAAGTTGCTTTGCACAAAGCGTGTGCTTTCAGGCGGGGTCACCAGTGAAGCGTTCACTGGCAGCGTATTCTTTTCTGCCTTCAGGTCATGGTGCGTTGGGGCGGCGAGAGGGAGGAGACGTCTTGTGTCCCTCGGCCGGTTCAGCGTGCATGTCCAGACCAGAAGGCTGCGTCGCACAAAGCGTGTGCGTCTTCGGGGTCACCAGCGCGGCGGCATGCAAAAATAAGCAGCGATGCTGTGGTTTTAAGCAGGTTTTATTAAATCATACCGCCGTCACAAAGCTCCACTCCCGGCGCCGTGCATGAGCGCCGGGAGCGAGCTCACGGCTCTCAGAGAGGCGGACACGTGTGTGTCTACCTGTTGCAGGATCAAAGTGAGAGAGAGAGAGAGATTGCGTTACAGAGTTGCGCCTTAAATACTTGACCATAACAATACATGAAAGAGACATACCCCACAGTTAGAATGATCAAAGGTATAACAGAACAGGCAGGAGGTATTTGCATTTGTAAGACATACATCACAATGGGCAGATTAGCTAGACCTCGCTCTAGGTGCAAGACAAAGAGGCTAACAAGCACATCTACATATTGATCTGAGTCTCTAGGTCACAGTAAGGACAGGACGCATGAGTACAATGGATGAAAGGCAATAATTAACATCCAGGGGTGAGACAGAAGAAACTCGTCTACCTGTAGACATTAATACACCAAAGCACATCTACATATGTAAGATGCTCAGAAAAAGCACAGTAAGGACAAGCCATATGCACACTATACAGAATGGCGCATTACATCACAATACATGCATGTTTGCATCACAAATACATGAATGGCACACTGCATCTCAGAAGTGCAGCAGGAAAACAGAGAAAAGAGGGCTGAGTGTTCTTAGTCTGTTGTGGGGTTAAAACGAACCGCCACAATACCAGCAACAGGTGATGCTAACTTAGCTACCCGCATCACCGATAGGTTAGATAACTTAGCTAGCCCACAGGGGTTCCCCACAGCACCAGCTAGCTCCTCAGCTCCCGCTAGTTCTACCGCTAGCTCCACCACTAGCCCTACGCTTAGCCCTCACTCTACAGGTTCCGCTAGTCAGCTCACTCCCGTCCCTACTCCCGCCCACTTTAAAGGGGTGTTGGGAGAAGCCAGGGGGTTCCTCATGCAGTGCGAAATTGTGTTCCAACGGGTTCCCGGAGATTTTCCCACTGACCAGAGCCGTATTGGCTATATGATCAATCTGTTAGAGGGGCGGGCTTTAGCATGGGCTTATGCGGTAATGGCTAGGGCCGATTATGCTTCCATGTCATACGTTCAATTTACCCAGGAATTTCAGGAAGTGTTTAGTCACTCGAACCAGGAAGATGTACTCACCTCTCGCCTGTTAAACCTTCGGCAGGGGTCGAGGGCAGTCGCCAATTATGCTGTTGACTTCTGGGTCGTAGCTACGGAGGTCAGGTGGGAAGATGCCTCCCTGAGTAGTATATTCCTGAGGAGTTTGAGCCCTAGCCTGCAGGACGAGCTGGCCCGCCTGGAGAAGCCCTCCAAGCTGCATGAGTGTATCTCCCTGGCCATTAGCCTTGACAACCATCTGAGGGAACGAGTTGCGGAGCGTAAGACTTCCGGCCGCGCGGAGAATGGGTTGCGCCGTGCTCTCCAGCCCTGATTGCGCTATTAATCTGCGGGCCGGCGCTCCTCTGCCATCTAGCAAACTTTACAACCTGTCTGCTCCGGAGTGCGCGGCCATGGACTCATATACTGTATTAAGGAGTCTCTCAGCTCAGGTATCATTAGACCTTCATCTTCGGCGGTGGGGGCGGGGTTTTTCTTTGTGGGGAAGAAGGACGGCTCCCTCAGACCCTGCATTGACTTCCAGGAACTTAACAACATCACTATCAAGGATAAGTTCAATTCAATTCAATTCAACTTTATTTATATAGCGCCATTTCACAACAACAGTCATCTCATAGCACTATCAACTGTAGGGATCAACTATAAGTATACTCTCCCCCTCCTTAACTCTGCATTCGATTCCCTCCGGGGGGCTTGCTGCTCTACTAAATTAGACCTGTGTAATGCCTATCACCTGGTGCGGATACGTGAGGGGGATGAGTGGAAGACGGCCTTTAGGACCCCTAGTGGGCATTTTGAATATCTGGTCATGCCGTTCGGGCTGACCAATGCCCCAGCCATCTTCCAGCATCTTATTAATGATGTGTTGAGAGATTTTCTGGGCACCTTCGTGTTTGTCTACCTTGACGACATCCTCATCTTTTCTCAGTCCATGGAGGAGCATCGCGTGCACGTCAGGCAAGTCTTGCAGCGGCTGCTGGAGAATAAGCTTTACGTCAAGGCAGAGAAATGTGAATTCCACGTCTCCAGGACCTCTTTCCTCGGCTTCATTATTGCCCCGAAGGAGGTCATCCCGGACCCAGTAAAGGTGAAGGCGGTGGTGGACTGGCCCAACCCCGCATCGAGGAAACAGTTGCTGCAGTTCCTGGGCTTCGCTAACTTTTATCGCCGGTTCATTAAGGACTACAGCCATATCGCCCTCCCCTTCATCAACTTGACCTCCACCAAGGTTCCCTTTTGCTGGACGGAAGAGGCGGACGCCGCGTTCTCAGAGTTGAAGGTTAGATTTTCATTATCACCTATCCTGACGCAGGTGGATCCCACCCTTCAGTGCCTGGTGGAGGTGGACGCCTCTGATTCTGGAGTGGGGGCTGTGCTGTCACAGCGTTCTCTGGCAGACGGTAAGATCCGCCCCTGCGCCTACTTCTCTCGCCGCCTGTCCCCAGCAGAATGAAACTAC
This sequence comes from Pholidichthys leucotaenia, assembly GCA_020510985.1. Taxonomy (NCBI): domain Eukaryota; kingdom Metazoa; phylum Chordata; class Actinopteri; order Cichliformes; family Pholidichthyidae; genus Pholidichthys; species Pholidichthys leucotaenia. The sequence goes on along the minus strand of CM035848.1, from coordinate 118,184,685 downwards.
GACATCGGTGATAGGGAGCTGTTGGCAGTTAAACTGGCCCTGGAGGAGTGGCGGCACTGGTTGAAGGGAGTGTCACAGCCATTCATTGTCTGGACCGACCACAAGAACCTGGAGTACCTTCGGACCGCCAAGAAGGTGAACGCCCGACAGGCCCGCTGGTCGCTGTTTTTTGGACGGTTCGACTTTACCATCACCTACCGCCCTGGGTCAAAGAACACCAAGCTCGATGCCCTGTCTCGTCAGTTCGACCCAGAGACAGCAGAGAAGGCCGAGCATCCCATCCTCCCTCCAGCATGTGTCGTGGGCGCCCTCGCTTGGGGCATTCGGGATAAGGTTTTAAGGGCGCAGTCTGACGAAGCTGACCCAGGAGGGGGTCCAGCGGGCAAATTATTTGTTCCCACAGCGGTCCGAGGGGAGGTCATCCAGTGGGGGCATACCTCCAAATTCGCCTGCCATTTGGGTGGGCACGCACGGTGGCACTCCTACAGAGGTCGTTTTGGTGGCCATCCCTCCAGAAGGACGTGGGAGAGTACATCCGCGCCTGTCCTGAGTGTGCTACTGGGAAGACGTCCTCGTCGCCGCCGGCCGGGCTGCTCCACCCCCTCCCCGTCCCGGGTAGACCATGGTCCCATGTGGTGCTGGATTTTGTCACAGGCCTCCCCACGTCCAATAACTTCACCACCATCCTCACGCTGGTGGACAGATTTTCCAAGGCGGCTCACTTTATCCCTCTGCGGGGGTTACCGTCTGCCAAAGAGACAGCTGATCTGCTGGTTCAGCATGTAATTCGGCTGCATGGCATACCTCAGGACATACGTAGTATCAGACCGAGGGCCCCAGTTTATCTCCAGAGTCTGGAAGGCCTTTTGCACCGCCTTAGGGGCTACGGCTAGCTTGTCCTCCGGCTATCACCCTCAATCCAATGGGCAATGTGAACAAGCCAACCAAGAGGTGGAAGGAGCGCTGTGGTGTGTCACTGCCGCCAACCCATCATCATGGAGCACACACCTCCCTTGGATTGAATACGCCCATAACACAGCGGTGTCCTCTGCCACCGGCATGCCCCCTTCGAGGCCTCGTTGGGTTACAACCCCCTGCTGTTCCCTGAAGAGGAGGGGGACATTGCCGTTCAATCGGTTCGGGCCCATCTAAAACGTTGTTGGCGGATTTGGAAGGCAGCCAGAACGGCACTGCAACGGACGGCAGAACGCAACACTACGGTGGCCAATCGACGCAGGGTTCTGGGCTCGGCTTATCAGGTGGGTCAGCAGGTATGGCTCTCTACCAAAAACATCAACCTGAAGGCGGAACGCAAGAAGACCGCCCAGCGGTTCATTGGCCCGTTCCCTATTTGTCGAATTATCAACCCAGTGTCTGTGCGTCTAACTCTCCCCCCCCTCCACATCTGTCCAACTTTTCATGTCTCTCATGGTAAGCCTGTCTCCTCAGGCCCGTTGTGTCCACCTCCCAGGTCTCCACCTCCACCGAGGGTGATCGACGGCAACCCGGCGTGGTCCGTCTCTTCCATCCTGGACGTCTGCCGCCGGGGGTGTGGCCTGCAGTACCTGGTGGACTGGGAGGACTACGGGCCGGAGTGGAGGTCCTGGGTGCGTCCTGCCCTCTTGCTCGACAAGCAGCTCATCAGGGACTTCCATCGGATGCACCCGGGTAGGTTGGAGCGCACGCCGAGACGCGTGCCGTGGTGGTGGGGGGGGGGGGGAGTACTGTCATGGCCGCCATTCACGGCACCTGTGCCCGCACCTGCCTGTCATCTCCTGCGGCCCTATTTATTCCCATCAGGACCAGGGCTGGGCGCGGAGTCGTCTGATTCTTTTCTGTGAATCACGCCACACCCTGCCTCCGTGCTTCCTGCACTGAATTCTCCAGCCATCGGCTTCCAAGCCCAGCTGAACGACGTCTGGGTCGGTTTCGCCCGGACCAGCAGCCAAGTAAGCACTATTGCTTCTAAACCTGTCCATTAGCCCCTGTGCACAGGCGGAGCCCGCAACGGCGGACCTCCTTCTCCCTCCAGGCGGCGGACTTTTATTCCACCTCCAGCTGACCTGCCCACAGACACTGTCTCCCTGGCCGCAGCTTCGGCGCCACCTGAAGCCACTTCAACATCTGTTAACAGTAAGCATAATAACATCTAACGTGCTGCATAGGGTGAACTGTAAGCTAACGGCCCTTGTCTCTTTCCAGGGTTTCCAGTCTGTACGGTGCTCTGCCGGCCCAGCTGGAATACACGGATTGCACTACACAACATTACACCATGTAACCGCACTCACGCACCCAATCACTCACGTTAACAAATAAAGTACGTTAACTGTGTTAATCCTGAGTCGTGTCTGTTCTGTGGGTCACCTGAACCATGTCATATAATCTGCTTTTAGTTGATATATAATATATACTGTATACATACACACGTATATTCAGTACTGAAGTGACCATACAAGAAAAGCAACAAGCTGGAGGAGGTGACAAATGTTGCAAGAAAAAAATTCTGGAAGAAGCACTGCAACTTTTTATTTATCAGTTTATTAATAATTTTTTAGCACTCCCCTATTGCACATGGACCCTTAAACACCAACAAACTCAAAAGGTACGGTGTTAAGGAGATGAATCTTGTTATACTAGATAAAAAGCCATCAATATCTCAGTGTTTGATCACTGCCTAATGCTGTCTCGTGATTAAATAAAATGGGAACGGAAAACTAGAAATGTGGTTTTAAGCTTAAACTTAAACTTTATTTTAATTTATTTAAGCTCAATAATTAAATTCCAAATAAATCAGTGATGCCGTATTGCAGTGCTTTTGAACTAATTTTAACACATTATGCATATGGATAAAATTTAGAGTGCTGTATTTTCCTTAATGAGATATTTTAAAAAGTTTAGGCCAATGAAATGCATCTGTTCTTTCATTCATCTATTTGGTGTTTATTTCTTATTTGTTTAGATACTTCTTTGTGCAGTTGTGGTATTTTAACAGAAGACAGAAGATCTGAAAATGATTAGGGAAAAATAATCAGTTTCTTTTAACGTGGATATTTAAGAATAGCCTTCAGAGTGACTTAGTCTATAATTGAAAGTGGTAAAACTTGCTTTCTAATTGAATTTTATAATTATCAAAATCATGACATTTTAAAAAATACATAACAGTTTAAGTTTAACTTGAATTTTGTGGGGATGATGAGCAATATTTAAAGGCATTTACAGTATATTTAAGGACCAATGGAATAGAGAGCTTGTTTGTCCTTGATAAATGTTCAGAGCTGCTAACATTTAAATGAGCACTGAAACATGTAAATTTCACTCTAACAGCTGACGAACAAATCCATTCTGATCACATTTCATGAATGATTAATACAATGTAAATCTCAAATTTGCATGACAAGAACTAATCATTTTTCAGATCAGCTAAATTCTACCAGACAGCACATTTATTCTGTGGTGGACTCCCATAGCTTTAACTCATATTAGCAAATTAGCAACCAGCTAACTTCAGGAAACAATTCACCAGCTGAATCAACAATATATTTATCTCCTTTTGGACAGAAGGGTTTATCCTTTTATTTGACAACCAACAATTTAAAATGGTTTGTTGCTCTTGTGGAGCTCTTTTCATTCTGTCTCATTTTTGAGCTGAATGCTTTCTAGATATAGACGACCATCCTCACCTGCCACCACTACATATGACTGAGTATTGACCAGAGAAGGCATGGACCAGTTGGGCAATACCAAGTCTGCAGGGAGTGGAGGGGTATATAAGATAAGCCTTTATTAGTCCCACAATGGGGAAATTCCAGGATTGCAACAGCACAGGGATAGCAACACTCAGAGCAATAATTAAGAAGATACGGAAGATATAAATAAGAGCAGTGGATATACAGTACATACATACACATAAATATATAAACAAAGTACGGACCATTGTAGCAAGATGGAATAAACAGCATAACCGTCTACTTAGTTATCCTACATAGTATGAATATGTACCCATACATATTGTCACCCTCTGTAACGACCGATATTGTCCTAGTTGTATATACTGGAGGGGACCATTGTGTAAGTCCATTGCGTCTTTTGCATTCAATACTATTAGGTCGTCACGTTTTTTTGCTATCTCTGCGAGCAGCCCTGCTTAGGTTATACAGTCTGACAGCCGTAGGTAGGAAAGACCTGTGAAACCTCTCGGTTGCGCACCTAGGATGATGTAGTCTGCTGCTAAATGAGCTCCTCAGTGCGTTCAGCATGTCCTGCATAGGGTGGGACTCGGACTCCAGCAGAGATGACAGTTTAGCCACCATCCTTCTCTCTCTTATCTCCTCCACTGGGTCAGGGCACTGCCCCAGGACAGAACTAGCTTTCTTGATCAGTTTGTTCCGTCTCTTCCTATCGGCTGCTGTAATGCCACTGCCCCAGCAGACCACTCCAAAAGTGATGGCTGATGCCACCACCGTGTTATAGAATGTCTTCAGCAGCGCCCCTTGTACACCAAAAGACCTGAGTCTCCTCAGTAGGAACAGCCTGCGCTGTCCCTTCTTGTAGAGTGCGTCGGTATTGTGTGACCAGTCTAGTTTATTGTTCACATGAACACCCAGGTACTTATAGGATGTCACCATCTCAATGTCTGTTCCCTGTATGTTTACTGGTGCTGTGAGGGGTTGTCCTTGCCTGCAGCAGTCCACCACCAGCTCCTTAGTTTTCCTCGCGTTGATCTGGAGGCAGTTCCGATGGCACCAGTCCACGAAGGCCTGGATAAGTCCTCTGTACTCAGCTTCATCTCCGTTAGAGATGAGGCCAACAATCGCAGAGTCGTCAGAGAACTTCTGTAGATGGCAGTGTGTTGTGTTGTGTGAGAAGTCCGCAGTATAAAGGGTGAACAGAAAGGGAGCCAAAACCGTTCCCTGGGTTTCCGGTTATGGCGGCCGCCTAGAAGGACACGTATCACTCTGCTCTGCTCCTGGAAATAAAAATTCGGCAAATAACTCTCTCATTTGGAACAGAACTTTTCCCAGCGTTTGGGTGAGGATATGCCGGTGAAGACTAAGGCTGGGAAATCAGGAGGGGGAAAAATTGAATCGCCGAAGCAGTCCAAATTAACGGACTTTAAAGTTTGTGGCGCAGTAGAAAAAGCTGCGGATATGGCGGATGAAACTAGCGGTGGTGCGGTAACTGCTGCTGCTGACGATGGCGGCACAGGTGCAGTGCTGGCTGCCATTAGCTCAATGAGAGCAGACTTTTCCGCTAAACTTGATGGGATTATGGCAGCGTTGGATGCAATGAGAAAGGAGTTGGGTGACTGCGTGGAGCGAGTGACGCAGGCGGAGCTTCGTGTTTCAAGTGCGGAGGATGAAATCAGCGGACTTCAAATAAAGGTGCGCACTTTGGAAAAAAAAAATAAAGATCTGGAAAATAGCGTTCTGGACTTGGAATCTCGGTCCAGACGGAACAACCTGAGGCTGGTGGGTTTACCGGAGGAAGCCGAAGGTCGTGATTCATGCTCCTTTTTGGAGGGGTGGATCCCGGAGGCGCTGAACAACGCGGAGCTAAAATCATCAGTCGTCTTGGAAAGCTCCCACCGAATTGGCCCACCGAGAGGTAACAAGGCAGCACCGAGGACGTTAATTATGAAGTTTCTCAGCTACAGAGACAGGATGACGATCTCCAACGCGGTGCGGGCCAAAGGAGAAATTAAATACCAAGATCAGCAGGTGCGGTTCTACCCAGATTTGGCCTCAGGAATCCAACAATTAAGGAAGCAGTTTGACCCCATCCGCAAAGAACTGCGCAACCTTGAGATTCGTCATGGAGTGATTCACCCTGCAAGACTTCTGGTCACATATGAGGGCAGAACACGCATCTTCAAGACCCCCGAGGAGGCGCAGGAGCTCATCAAGAAGATCCAGGAAGAGACTGGTGGGAGCTAAGCATGAACAGAATATAGGGTAGAATATTTGAGCATTTAACTGATTAGAAGCATATAACAAGATTACAAAATATAGAATGTATTACATATTAAAAAAAAAAAAAGTACAAAATTGCTAAAAAATTTTGGAGTTAAATTGGAAAATTACAGAAGAGAGTTAATGTTACGTTATTAAAAGCAGTAGAGTTAGGGTGATTGGGAGGATGAAGAAGGAGTGGCTTTGGCTGTTCCTCGTGGGTGTGGAACGGTCGATGGCTATATCGGGAGACGGATTTTTTCTTTTGTTTTTGGGGGGATTGCCACAAATGTGGGAAGGGGGAATTTGTTTGTGTGTAGTTTGTAGGGTGAATGTTCAACCACTCATTTTTTTGCTTTTCTGTTTGAGCATGTTTACACTGCAAGGTAATCCCAAACTCCCTATTGATTATAAATCAAAGCGTTAATCTTAATTTAACTTCATGGAATTGCAGAGGTCTACAAAATTTAAAAAAACTTAAACAAGTTATGAATAAAATAAAAGACATGGGTTCAAAAATTGTGTTTTTACAAGAAACTCATCTAATAGAGGAGGATGTAAAAAGAATTAGGAGTAGATGGCAAGGAAATGTTTTCACCTCATCATTTTCATCCCGAGCCAGGGGAGTTATGACTCTCATACATAAATCAGTCCCATTTCAAGTGAAAAATGTAATTGGAGACAAATTTGGAAGATATGTAATCATTCAAGGATCTTTGCTATTAGAAAACATAAATTTGGTGAACTTATATGGTCCCAATATAGATGATCAAAAGTTCTTTGCTAATTTATTTCTTATCTTATCATCACTTACAGGGCAACATATAATAGCAGGGGATTTTAATTGTACATTGAATCCCGGTATAGATAGATCAACAGGACTGGACTGTACGCACAATGGATGTAGGATGACCATTAATCATTTTATGAAAGAATTGAAATTGATAGATATATGGAGAGAAATGAAACCACAAGTTAAAGCATACTCTTGTTATTCCAATACCTACAAGACATTCTCATGTATAGATTATTTTTTGATCTCCACAGAATTAAGGTCCAAGATTCAAAACTGTTTTTATGATAACATCGTGATTTCTGATCATGCACCCTGCTGTCTAATGTATGTAGATAAGAAATTGACAAAGGAACCAGGTAGATGGCAATTTCAGCATAAATGGCTTCAGGATGAGGAATTTGTTAAGTATATAGAAAAACAGATAGATGAGTTCTTTGATATCAATACTACACAAACATCAGCATGTGTAAAGTGGGAGGCTTTCAATGCTTTTATTAGGGGACATATTATTAGTTATACAGGTTCAAAATCTAAGAAGACTCGAGAGGAGAGAGTCCAATTGGAACATAAAATAAAAATTCTTCAAGAAAGAGTATATGCAGGAAGAGATCCAAGGTTGGAGAACGAATTACTGATTTTGAGAGCTGAATATGACAAAAAATCAGCGAATAGAGCTGCCTCGAGTCTTCTAAGATTGAAACAATCTTTTTATGAACAAGGTGAAAAATCAGGAAAGTTATTGGCATGGCAGATTAAACAATTAGAATCTAAAACACCAATTACCAGTATTATAAGTAACGGACAGGTAGTTATAGATCCTTCAGAAATTAATAGAGCCTTTAGAGATTACTATGAAAAATTATATGATACCAAAAATGAATCTGACTTAACAAAACTACATGGGTTTTTGAATGAACTATTTATACTGTGTATTCCAAATGAAAATAGGGAGATACTGGAGTCTAAAATTAGTCAAGAAGAAGTTGGACTAGCCATTGATAATATGAAATCAGGAAAAAGTGCAGGACCAGATGGTCTTCCAGTTGACCTTTATAAAAAATTTAAGAATAAATTAACAAAACCTTTTTTGGAAATGGTTTTAGAAGCATTTCAAAATAGTAATTTACCATCATATATGAATAATGCCTTAATTATACTGTTGCCAAAACCAGGTAAGCCCTCTAATAAATGTGAAAATATGAGACCAATAAGCCTATTAAATGCCGACCTTAAGATAATCTGTAAAATTTTAGCAAGACGAATACAAGAAATTTTACCAAATATTATTAATCGAGATCAGAATGGCTTTATAAAGGGAAGACAAGGCTTCCATAATGTAAGAAGACTATTTAATATTATTTATTCTAATAAAGAAGCACCGGATACAGCTCTCTTATCACTGGATGCCGAAAAAGCCTTTGATAGAGTTAAATGGCCCTTTCTTTTTGAAGTCTTACAAAGGTTTGGACTTGGAAATAATTTCATAAAATGGGTTCAGATAATATATAATAATGCCACTGCAGAAATTCTAACAAATAACAATATTTCAAAATCAATAAAAATCAATAGAGGATGTCGACAAGGCTGTCCACTTTCACCTTTACTGTTTACTATGGCAATTGAACCTTTAGCGATGGCGATACGTCTACAGTCACAAATATATGGAATTAAAGTTGGACCAACAGAACATAAAATCTCCCTGTATGCCGATGACATAATTTTGTTTATGTCGAATCTTAAAAAATCAATTCCGACCTTGTTGAATTTAATAAAGAATTTCGGGGAAATATCAGGATATAAAATAAATAAAACTAAATCTTCAATATTAATGCTAAATGAGACCCAGAGAAATTACCCAGCCCCTGAGGTAAATCAATTCAATGTTGTAAATCAGTTTAAATATTTAGGAATCCAAATTGTGCCTAAGCTAGAATCAATCGCCAGTGTCAATTATGAAGCCATAATGACAGATATTGATGAGTTACTTCAGAGATGGATGTCACTACCAATGTCGATGATCGGGAGAATTAATATACTTAAAAGTAATATCTTACCTAAAATACTTTATTTATTTCAATACATTCCCTTACCACCACCTTTAGATTTATTCTCAAGAATTAAAAAAAAGTTAGTGGAATTTATATGGAACAACAGGAGGGCTAGATTACGTCTGTCTTTATTATATTTACCATTTGATCGTGGAGGTCTGAAATGTCCAAATTTTATGTTGTATTATTGGTCGGCACAACTGAGGTCTATGACATATTATTTTTCATCAAATGATCTCCCTCACTGGACTGAAATGGAATCATACAATTTACCTTTACCTCTTCCCATATTCATATACTCAGATTCGGCAAAAAAATTACAAAAACAAGTTAAAAATCCATTTGTAAAGCATATGATCAAAATATGGTGTGAAGCTAAAAACTATTTAAAAGAACCACAGTTATTGTCACAATTTAGTCCAATATGGGGTAATCAATATTTTAAACCAGGGAGAGCGGACGCTGTATTTAAAGTATGGAATTTAAAAGGGATACAAAAGATTCAGGATTTATATTTGCCATGTGCAGAAAACATAATGTCTTTTGAAGAGTTGAGGATCAAATTTAATCTCAATAGAACACATTTTTTTTAAATATCTTCAACTTAGAAACTTTATTCGATCAAATCAAAATAAAGCTCTCACTCGACCTATTTATTCATCCTTGGAAAAAATGTTGATGAAAGATAGTAAAAGAAAGGGTATTATTTCAGAGTTTTATAACTCATTGACACTATTTTCAAGTGAAAATTCACTGAAAAGATTAAACTACTGGAAAGAAGATCTGCAAACTGAAATTTCAGAGGAACAATGGGAATTGGCTTGTACAAAAGCTCAAACCAAATCAATAAATGTACGCCTTAAATTGATACATTTCATATGGTTAATGCGGATGTATGTTACACCGGAGGAGTTAAATAGATATAACAAAAATATACCAGATACATGCACAAAATGCACGGAAAGTAAAGGAACTCTATTTCATTGTGTATGGGAATGTAGATTAATAAGAATGTTTTGGGAAGAGGTGAGGGTAACAATTGAAAAAATAATCTCAAAACAAATCATATTGAATCCTAAACTGTTTTTGTTGGGTCTGTACCCAGAAAAGCATAATTTTAATAAAAGTGAAAGAACATTCATAGACCTCAGTTTGCTTAATGCCAAAAAATGTATTGCACTATTATGGAAAAAGACTCATAGACCAGATGTGGCTCAGTGGTTAAGACAGATGTTAACAAACCTTCCATTAGAAAGAATAACATATATACTGAAATCAAAGGAAATTGTGTTTGAGAATATATGGAGACCTTTTATTGATTATGTAAAAAATTTAAACATAACTCTTGAAGAAGAAGGTGAATGATATGTGTGGACCTTGTAAATTCCAAACTGGTGAACATAATATGTATACTTATGTGTTAGATTGTCTAGACTAAACAGAGGAGCATTGTTGAAGATTTGATTTTGTTGGTGGTTGTTGGTGTTTTTTAGTGCATTTTTTTTTTTGTAGTACTTTAGTGTTAGTGTTTGATTGTTTGTATCATGTTTGTTTAAAAAAAAAAAAAGGTTCAATAAAGATATTGTGGAAAAAAAAAACGTTCCCTGGGGGGGCCCGATGATCGTGTCGGTGATATTGTTTGATTATTAGAAATGTTACTTTTCGTTGCTTGCAAATTAAAAAATGACAACTTCTTCACTCACTTGTCGATATTTTTTACTAATTATAATCGGTGTTGGGAGTATTGTAACGCCACTTCTTTTGCAGTAGCGTACTGTGTAACAAAATTACTGTTTAAAAATTCAGTAATGCGTTACAGTTACTGAAATTTGATCAGATGCATTACTCGCGTTACTCATTTTATTAATATGGATAGATATTTTTAGCACAAATAAACTGACTCTACCAGAGCTGGCGCAACCGTCAGTCTCCTCTGCGGGTCGGTTTCCTGTCCTGCCCCAGTTCACACCGCAGCCTGGTGGCGACTTCTCATATCCAGCTATGACTGCCTGTTGTCCGAGTGGTGAGTAACAGCTCCTTCCTCTGTGGTTAAACATGAGTATTTTTTGAGCAAGAAGCTCACATTTAATGTCTGCATTAAATGCATTTAAAGTTTTCTTAGGCACAGAGAAAAAGTGACTGTGATTGTTGCAGTAAAGAACTTTCATTTATCTGTGCTTTCTGTTTTATCTCATTAATTTACATGCTGTTGTGATATGCATCTATTTCATGGAAGTAAATCCTCTAAATATGTGTTTTTAATGGGCTGGTCCAGGGGTGTCAAACATATGGCTCGTGGGCCAAAAATGGCCCACCAGCGGGTCCAAAGTTTTCTCGTGAATTTACAGCTTTATTTTTAGTGAATTTCTGACTTTCTACTGATTACAATAGTTTATGGGAATCAGAATTTTTTTCTCTGTAAGATGACACTTTTTCTCATCAGTTTTCCTTTTCTTTTTTCTGATGAGAACAAGGGGCCCTTGATCTTGCTATGTGTGCAAGAGGATTTAAGTATGCATTTAAAAGTAACGTGAAAGTTACTTTTCCAAGTAACTAATTACTTTAATCATGCAGTAACTCAAAAGTAACAGTTACTTTTGAAAAGAAGTAACTAGTAACGAACTAGTTAATAGTTTTTATTAACTTGCCCAACACTGATTATAATTATATTATTATTGGGGGGGGTATATTGGATAGATTTGATTGGGGGGGATGTTGGAACCCCCCATCCCCCCAATAAATTACACCTATGTCAGAACCTCAAGAATCGGAATCAAATCGATTCTGGAAATTAGAGATGTTTCCTAGTCCTAGTGCATATATTACTTATATGATTATAATAAGTACAACAAACAATTGTTTGTGTATCCTGTTATCAAAATGCTGCAGGTGCTGTCATGCATTATAATTACCTACAGAACATGGCACCTCCATTTGCCATGAAAATTTTCACCATATCCTATCTAGTGTTTATATACATCTATGTTACCAGCAAACAGTCTCCTTATCAATGTCTCCGCCTTCAGGTTCCTGGGTACCCACATCTCCTCTGACCTCTCCTGGACTGTCAACACCAAGACCCTGGTGAAGAGAGCCCAGCAGCGGCTGCACTTCCTCCTTGTCCTGAGGAAGAACAACCTGGACAAGAAGTTACTGCTGACATTCTACTGCTGCTCAGTGGACAGCGTGCTCACCTACTACCTAGGTGTGTGGCACATTGGCTCCACGGCCGAGAACGGGAAGGCTGTGCAGAGGGTAATCAACACCACCCCAAAAATTATCAGCAGCCCTCTACCCTTCCTGGAAGACATCTCCAGATCCTCCTATCTCAGAAAGATCAAGGCCATCACAGGAGACCCCTCACATCCTGCCCACCACCTGTTCGACCTGCTTCCCTCTTGACAACGGTTCAGATCAACTAGGTCCCACACCTCCAGACTGACAGTTTCTTCCCCTGGGCCATCCGAACTGCAAACAGTCAGAGGCTGCACCCCCCTCCCTCCAAACGCTCACATGCACAGAACTGAGGACCTTTTTTATATATCACAATAACACACTGTAACACACTGTAAGCACTGCGGTCGGCGGTGCATGCAAATGTCTATATGTTTTTTAAATCGGCGGCCTTGACCCAACTGTTAAATTTCTCGGGCTAATTTTTCCACCGGACCAGCACCTGCTTTTCACCTTTGACGGTACGTTGTTTTAGAATCTTCTCCACATGGTAGACTCTGTCATTACCCAGTGTTACTTTTTGCAACTCCGCCTCATAAAATGAACCTTGTATTCGTTCTCCATTATAATCTTTTAGTTTGTAGACGGGGGGTCGCGGGGGATGCACTCAGACACCATAAACACTTCATCCATAAAACTCTGTTCATATTTCTTATCAAACACCCCCCTCAACTTTGATATCCTGACGGAGTCTCCCTTTTTAAAATTCATCTTTAATTCACCGTTCTGTCAAGCGCGGGGTGTACCATACAAGTTTTGAAACACTTGGCTCATGTTCTCTGCAGTCACCTGCATAGGTGCCATTTTAATACTTCTGTGATAACCTCGATTGTAGCCCATCACCAAGTCTTGTAAGACGTCGAGGTACCGCAGTGTGTTGTTGGCTGTAAAATACCTCCACATTCTGCCTTTTAACGTACGATTAAACCTTTCGATCACAGAGGCCTTGAGATCGCGGGCCGTGGAAAAATGTGCTATACCATGTTTTTCCATTAAAGCCTCAAAACTTTTGTTGAAAAATTCTTTTCCCGCATCGGTTTGTAGTTTCACGGCTGTTTGGCTTTCTTCAAAAAAGGATTCAAGGGCCCGTACCACCTCAGCGGCCGTCTTTCTCTTCAGAGCCCGTACATACTCCTTCTTGGAAGATACATCTGTAACCGTTAATAAATAATTGTATCCGTCGTTATATTTAGCTAAAGCCTGCATATCACATAGATCGGCTTGAAATTGGTTTAACGGTCGTGGGACAAAAACTTTGTTTCTAGGGAAATGTACTCTGGCAGGTTTGTGTAAAGTGTAAGCATTCTGTTCAGATAAAAACTTTTTGACGCTTTCAACCCCAGCTTTCTCCCCGTTTCATCTTGCACGCCCCTGCGGAGTCGTTCTACATCTCCGAAGCTACTTGGGTGTGTAAGGTTGTAATACACCATGTTCATGAAGCGTGTCTCTGACATGATGAAACCAGAATGAGATAAAAGACAGGACAGAGGTTCTTTATTCACCTTCTTTTAATTAAACGTCTTTATACCAGTGTTACAACGTAGCGATGGATGTGTGAAAAACACTTTTGATCAAAGCTTTAAAAAATAACCAGGAAAGGATAAACAATTTCTTAAAAATAACCTAAAACTAACATCTACACATCATAAAATGTGTGAGAAGTAAACAAACAAAAAAATCTAACTCTAGCGCTACAAAATGTAACAGAAACTTAGAACCCACCTTTTATAATAAAGTTTGAGCTAGGACAGAATGATCTACAGTACTACAAATGATGTTGTGTATTTTCAGGAGTTCACCAAAGACGGAGATAGGGTGTCTGGCTTGCAAAAGTTCTGCAGTAACATTGTGGTGACCCACCACAATCTACATGGACATTCAATCTTCACACTCAGCTAGGCGGCAGGAAGCAGAACAATTTGCATAAGGACAGAGAGCCCCTAGGAGACAATCAGAACAATGGCTATTGTTATACATCCCTGGAGTAAGGAGAGGAAGTCCGGGCACCAGTTAATCACTCGATTGATATGTATTGACTGATATGTACTGTATATCAATATGAAAATGTGCCATGCATTCTCTCTTGTCTGTATAAAAGAGCTTACTATACATGCCTCATGACACACACACACAGGACGCACACACACACAGCACACACAGCACAGCGCTACAGTGTGTCTCATGATGGAGGAAATATACACTCTGAAACCTTCCAGCTCGTTGCATCTCGCCTGAACTTATTTATTCCTCCACACTGGTGACCCTTGACGAAGAATGGAACACGAGGTGAACACCCCAGAGATGACCCCGACCGGAAAAGCCCCAGAACGCGTCATGGTGCGACCCTCGCCTGATCTCTTCCCTCCACACTGGTGACCTGACGAGGGAGAATGACCGTCTGCTCCCTCTCACTGCGCTGGGGACACAGAGGACCAGAGAATGCCTGCAACCTCTTCATCCTCACAGGAGCACAGCGCTGGGACCAAAATGCACCAGGAATGACACGAGTGAACAAAGGAAGCAGCCTGAACGGGGACAATCATCGACGCTGACTGCGCTGATTTCCACCGAGCTCCCCGACTCTGACTAAACTCCGGACAGCGGACCTCCTGCGCACTGAAGCCCCACACGCTCACCGCAGGATTACAAGGACAGTGCAATTGTCAGTTATGTGGTCACTGTGCCAAGCGCGCGCCACGCACGGGACAAAACCGGCTCCACAGACTGATACATTGTCTCCCGCCGCTGCGCATGCCTGAGAAAAATGGCCGATTGCCACCCTCGGAACCTTCAGGGCTGCTCAAGCACCTGGAGCAGACGTGCAGCCCGCACACAGGACATTGTATGGGTTTCTCAGCCACGGCGCACAACAGGAATTTTGCTGATTGCTTTCCCCGATGACTTTAGGGCTGCTCCCGCACCTAAAGCCAAACCGCCTCACACCCTCACACAGCTGCAGTTGCTTCACAGCCGCTACGCATCCTCGGGGAATTTGGCCGCTCACCTTCCCCACATCCTCGCTGGATCGAGCCGCGAAAGAGTCAGAGATATAATTTTTTTTCACAGCTGCTGTGGATCTCCGCCAGGCTTAATGGGAAAGTCCCTCACCATCGCGGATCCACACGCAATTTTTGCACGGCCCAGACACCTTTGATGTCCCGGGCCGGCACTCGCTTACTCCCACCCCTTCCCCCTCCTCCTGCACAGAGCTTTTCCCACACCTCACTCCCTAAGCCGGACAATCGCCGTCTGGTTCCATTACGCAAGACTGCACACCGGCCCGTGCGCCCACGATCCACGGCCGTTCAACGTGCTGGAACTCGGAGCAGAGCACACTGCACTTTCCACCCCTCCCCCGTCCCCCTCACGGACTGACATGCCCTCCGACAGTTCTACCGGAGCTGGAGCCAAAAGGGGGGGGGGGGTGTCACACCCCCTGCTGAGTGTTCTGGGGGGGGGAGCCCTATGGTGACCCACCACAATCTACACGGACATTCAATCTTCACACTCAGCTAGGCTGCAGGAAGCAGAACAATTTGCATACGGACAGAGAGCCCCTAGGAGACAATCAGAACAATGGCTATTGTTATACATCCCTGGAGTAAGGAGAGGAAGTCCGGGCGCCAGTTAATCACGCAATTGATATGTATTGACTGATATGTATATCAATATGCAAATGTGCCATGCATTCTCTCTTGTCTGTATAAAAGAGCTTACTATGCATGCCTCATGACACGCACACACAGGGCGCACACACACACAGCACAGTGCTACAGTGTGTCTCATGATGGAGGAAATAAAAACTCTGAAACCTTCCAGCTCGTCGCATCTCGTCTGAACTTATTTGTTCCTCCACAACTTCAACAAACAAAGCGTAGAATGCGAGTAGATGACTAGGCCCAACAGGCTTGTTTAACATTCCTTTAATGATCTCTCTAAAATTGTGGGAGAAGTTGGAGTTGCACTCAGTCACACAGACCTGTACCAGCCTTTTCCATGGTGTATCGACGGATAGAGTCCGTACTTTTTCTAGCAGGTTCTCCAGTCTCTCAAACTCTACGTCACCCCTTACACCTGCTACATTTTTATTTACTCTGCTATCAATAACACGATACAAGAGATTTGCTAAGTAAAGAGAGTTAAGATGGGTCTCAAACTTGCTCCAAAGTTTCTCAATGAAACTCCCCATTCCCCACATTTTTCTTTTAGACATCCCAAAACAAAGGATTCATCCACAGCTCTGTGGTTTTTTGGAGATGCACCGGGTCGGGCTAATTTTTTCCAACCAGTTTCTCATACAAATCATGGATGGGCTCGTGGATGACTCTGATCGACTGTAGCTCCAACAGAAGAGTCTGGGCCGTAGTTTTGATTCGTTGATCGTCAGCCTGAATGTTGTGGAGTTGTAAGAGGTGTCGGAAGGCTGGAATAAACCCCGGTGTGTAGAGTCTCCCCATCAATCAGTAAAAGTTTTCCTGGTAGAAACCCTCGGTGATCAAATCGAAGCATTGATGCTGTCTCTGACTGGGGTGATTAATACGACATCCCAGACATTTCTCATGCTGTTACTCCTCCAGAGTTTTGCCGAGCAGATGGAGCACAGCTGATTTTACAACTCTGAAGAACACGTCACTCATCCAGCCATCAGGTTGGTCTTCTGTCAATGTTACCGGTGTTGTTGGTGAAATGGGGTTCAGTAACGTAGGTGAAGGGTGTGGGATCAGACACTTCCCACAGTCACACTCAACGTCTGTGGAACTCGAGGTTTTAAGACGGTTGATATCATCGGTGTCCGGTTCCAGAGCCTGAGAAAGGGAGATATCCGTGCTGACTGGGTCCTGAGCCAGTGTGTTTGGAAGAGCTAAGGGTCGTAGATGGTATCGGCTCTCTGGGATCTCCATGGACAGTGGGGGCTCCAGTGTCTCTGCGCGTTACACAGGTCCCGAGGCCTTTAGGGTCTGCTCGAGCTGTAGGATCTCTGGGGTCTGCAAGGGCTGTTGAGATTGCGGGGCCGGAGCAAGCCGTTTCTCCTCCGGTTTGACATCCGAGGTTTAATTTTGGAATGAGGACTCCAGAACTTTGAAGGATCCCAACCCGACTTCACAGAAGTAAGCACGATACTTCTGGCAGTGTAGTTTCTCTTTGGGTTGCTCAAGGTTTTACTGATGGTGGCCGATGTCTGCCACGGAGGTTGTGTTTTTAAAGCATGTAGGGATGAGGGAAATGTACTCCTTGGAATGTGTGTGTGTGTGTGTGTGTGTGTGTGTGTGTGTGTGTGTGTGTGTGAGAGAGAGAGAGAGAGCGAGAGAGAGGGGGAGAGAGAGAGAGAGAGAGAGAGAGAGAGAGAGAGATATTCTGGTGCTTATTTGATCACTGACTGATGTGTGTTTTGTAAAATGAACAAACTAAAAATATGTCATCGATTATCCTTGAAAGCTGTTTCCCCCCATAATTAACATTCTATTCTCACCTAATCCCATAGGGTCAAAGATAAGTTTTAAAAGCATATATAATTGACATTCTATCCCCCACAGTAATCCCCACACTAATCCCATAGGTCAATTATAATTGACATTCGACCTCCACACTAATCCCCATGTCATTAGCGATAATCCTCAGTTAATTAC
Organism: Pholidichthys leucotaenia; assembly: GCA_020510985.1. Lineage (NCBI taxonomy): Eukaryota > Metazoa > Chordata > Actinopteri > Cichliformes > Pholidichthyidae > Pholidichthys > Pholidichthys leucotaenia. Next base: position 118,167,032 of record CM035848.1, on the reverse strand, counting down.
ATAGGTCAGGTCAGGGGGCGTGTCCGGTCAAAGGTCACCTGTCAAAACAAAGTTTGATGAGCAATATCCCCTTTCTTTCTGGCAGTGGATACTTATCCTTGCAGGTAATCACGTTAAGTTCTCGGTAATCAATGCACGGTGATTTGACGATTTTCCACACAGCCAACACCGGCCCCTGCTTGTACACATTGGCCTACAACTTCCAGTCATAAACAGCCCAAGGAAGATGCGCTGGAACTTCCACAAAGCCAACTGGAAGAAATTCAGTGAAACCCTGGATCGGTGTGCTGTTACCATCCCACTCCACACCATCACTGTAGATGAAGCATACAACCGCTTCTGCAGCGCAATCTTCAAGGCTGCTCACACTGCAATCCCACGAGGCTACCGACCCCTCTATGTCCCATGCCTGGACGGAGAAAGCGCTGCCCTCCTACAAGCCTATCAAACATCAGGGGACCCAGAGATAGCAGACCATCTCATTGAATCGCTAAGTACAGCCCGGCGAAAGAAATGGGAGGAGACAGTTGCTGACCGGAGCTTTATCCACTCTAGCAGGAAATGTTGGAGCCTCATCCGTCACCTAGGAGCTGCACAGAAGCCCCCTAGCCAAAGCCGAGCATCTGTCACACCCAACCAAGTTGTATCCCACCTACTGACAATCGCCAAAGCACCCCAAGACAAAGACACCAGAAGAGCAGTTACAACTGAGCTAAAAAAAACCACCAAAAAATGCCCGTAGAGAAAACAAACCCTGAACCCTTCGAGGCTGCTGAACTGGAGAAAGTCCTACAGGGCCTGAAATGTGGAAAGGCAGCAGGATACGACAACATCTTCCCAGAAAAATCTTGGCCCCCGAGCCCTAACCTGGTTGACACAACTCTACACAAGGATCATACAAACAAACTCGATCCCAAAGAAATGGCGGACAGCAAAGGTCATTGCCATACCAAAACCTGGCAAAGACCACAAACTACCAGCAAGCTACCGTCCAATCTCCCTACTCAGCGTTCCTTATAAAATCATGGAGCGCCTAATACTGCAACGTATTTCCCCAGGAATAGAGGAAATTCTAAGTGTGGATCAAGCAGGTTTCCGCAAGGACCGCAGCACAGGAGAACAAGTACTGGCCCTAACTACCTTCATCGAAAATGGCTTTGAGAGCAGACTGAAGACAGGGGCTGTGTTTCTTGATCTTACAGCCGCCTATGATACGGTCTGGCACAAAGGCCTCCTCCTGAAACTTACAAAGGCGATCCCTGCCTGGGCCACAGCAATTATAAAAACCCTGCTGACCAACTGAAGGTTCAGAGTCCACCTCGGTCAGAACACAAGCACATGGAGAACGCAGAAAAACGGACTCCCACAAGTCTCAGTTCTAGCTCCAACCCTGTTCAACCTCCACATAAACGACCTGCCCACTACAAAATCCCGCAAATTCATCTATGCAGACAACATCTGTTTGGCACTCCAAGCACCAGACTTTGAGTCACTGGAACGGGTGCTCATGGAAGATCTTGCCAAACTGGACCAGTTCTGCAAAACCTGGCACCTAAAACCAAGCCCAGCAAAAACCTTCTCCAGTGTATTCCATCTCCACAATGTAAAAGCTGCCAGAGAACTAAACATCCACCTGAGCGGACTCAAGCTTAAGCATGCCTCGAATCCAACCTACCTTGGAGTGACCCTTGACAGGACCCTATCCTTCAAGGAACATTTAAAGGGGACGGCTGCTAAGGTGAAGGCACGAAACAACCTGCTCTGCAAGTTTGCTGGTGCAAAATGGGGGCAGCAGCCTCCACCCTGCGCACCTCAGCACTGGCCCTTTCATACTCTGTAGCAGAATATTGTGCCCCTGTCTGGTCCAGGTCATCCTACACCCACCACGTAGACACCCAGCTCAACACAACCATGAGAACCATAACTGGGATAATCCTCTCAACACACCTACCCTAGCTCCCTGTACTGTCAAACATAGCCCCTCCACACATCCGGCGAGCAGCACTAACTCAAAGGATGCTTCAAAAAGCCAAAGACTCTCCTCACTTACCAATCCATGCAGATATCTACACCCCACCCACTGCCCGACTTCCATCCAGACGGCCGATTTGGAAAAACCCTCCCCCAGCTGATTTCACCATCCAGACAGCTTGGCAAGAGGAATGGGAGACCAAGGAGGTCCCAAACAAACACCTGGTGACAAACCCCAACTAACAGGTCCCGGGCACCAACCTCCCAAGGAGACAGTGGTCTACACTCAATCGCTTCAGGACTGGACATGGCCCCTGCTTGGCCAGCCTTCACTGATGGGGCAGTAGCCCTAGCCCACTGTGCGCATGTGGAGAGGAGCAAACAATGGAACACATCATAGAGGCTTGCCCGCTCCAAAGACTGGAAGGAGCAGTTGCCTCCATACAGCAAACCAGGAGGCAACTGCTTGGCTTGAGGACTTTGCATTCGCTAAATAAATAAATAAATGCACGGCCACAACAACCCGTCCTTCTTCCCTACAAAAAAGAACCCAGCACTGAGAGAGGCGGACGACGGATGAATAATGCTGGCGCTGAGGGAGTCTTTTATGCAAGTCTCCATTGCCTCCCTCTCTGGCCCAGATAAACTGTAGAGTCAGCTGGATGGAACCCGCTCACCCAGGAGGAGGTCCATAGCACAGTCATAGCCCCGGTAAGGTGGTAAAGATAGGGCACAGGACTTGCTAAAGACCTCTCCTAAGTCATGATAGACCTCGGGTACGGAGCTGAGATCCATCGGCTCAGCCAAAGGAGAGGCGCTCGGGAGTGACGGCGAGCATGTGGCCAATCGAAGACACGATGGCAAACAAATGGGACTCCAAGAAGAAATGAAACCCTGATTCCAGTTAATAATAGAGTTGTGTAAATGGAGCCTTGGATACCCCAGGGTCATGGTGGTGGTAGAATGAGGCAGGATGTAAAACTGAATAGTTTCACGATGATTACCGGACAGAATGACCGAAATGAGTTCAATCTGTTCAGTAATCGCCGTGATACTGCTGCCTGAGACCGCCAATACCATTAAAGATGTCGGAACCTTCCTGGTGGGTAGCTGCAATTTATGGACCATGGCCTGTTGGATGAAATTTTGCTCTGCCCCGGAATCAACCAGAATGGAGGTTTTGAACTCAGCTCCCAGCAATTGAATGAAGGCCGGAAGTTCAAAATGGTTGGAAGGATTTTGCAAGGACCCTCCCGCCAGACCCCCCACGGTTACTGACGGGCCGGGCCTTTTGACTTCTCGGGGCATTTCGAAGCAGTGTGACCTGGGCCTCCCACAATATAGACATGCTCCTTCTCTCACTCAACAACGGCGCTCCTCCAGAGACAGATGGAACCTGCCGAGGGCCATCAGCTTGGAGGAGGACGACAGAGCTGTGTGAGAGGGTTGGGCAGCTGGCCGGGGAGTGGACAGAGAGGCAGTGGCCTTCTGCTTTCTCGCACACTCCCTGGACCCATTGTCAAGGGCCACAGCCTGCATAATAAGCTCATCCAAAGAGGAGGAGGACACATAGATCGCCATCTCATCGCAGAGATGCGAATTCAGGCATAGCAGGAAGGCGCTTCGAAGTGAAACGTCATTCCACCAGGAGTCTGCAACAATGACCCGGAATTCGACAGAGAAATTGGCCACTGACCGGTCTCCCTGCCGTAGCTCCATCAGCTGAATAACTATGTTCCCCTCACTCTCTGAACGGTTGAAAGCCTCAGAGAACTCTCGCACAAACCGCTCATGAGAATAGAGGGACCCCTCCAGGCCGCTCAAGGTGGACTGTGCCCACTTGAGTGCCCGGTCCCACAACAACAAGGTCATGAGATGGATTTTGTCTGAATCTTCCCAATACTCCCCCCTCACCTGCTAAAAATACATCTAGCAGGGCAGCAGGAGCCCCCTACCCCCCACCTCCCCCCATAGGGGGCAGGCATGGGAATGGAGATGCTCCTGCAGATGGTATGCTCTGCCGGGGCAGCAGGTGTGGGAGGAGGCACCGCACCAGGAAGGCGACACAGGTGCTTGGTTACAGTTGCCAATTGTTGGGTAATAGTTTGCAACTGTTCAGACAAATACATGGCCTGGCGCTCTGTGGCATCCAAGCACGAGAGCACTGACTCTGTCTGACTGAGCGCCCGCTGAGCCTCGATCCTGGCTGGATTGTTCTGTCATGATTCAGGCAAGTGAGATTCAAACGCTGGGCTGCCAGAAGGAGCACTCAGACTCAGAAGTAAAAGCACACCAGTTTATTACAAAAATGAAGATAAGTGGGGTGGTGAGGGGGCCGATGCTGTGATCGCAAGACGTTCCGAGACTGTTGCACAATAATCCAAAATGGCAACTCCCGTCGACCGAGCATAAACAAACTTTTCCACAGGTAGTTTTTTCCCCTCTTTTTGTAATTAATCCATTAACTGACTATCTGTGTTTATCTTTCTTTTTTCGTATTGAGCTGGAGGAACTAGAGAACTATATTGATGAGTTTTATTACCGTTGCTGTGTCATGGAACAGACTGTGTGTCCTGTCCCTGCTTCTCAGTCTAAACGACCGAGACCTGCAGACTTGCCAAAAATAACGCCTGAGAAATCACGGGAGGGCACCGAGGTTAGTGACATCCTTTTCTCTATTGAGAATAAACTTATCAGCATGGATGGTAGACTGGTGTTAGTCGAGCTGCTTCATAAAGAATTCCAGGGTTTGCGTGACAGTTTGGAGTTCAGTCAAACACAGCTCGTCTCTCTTGTAGGAGAATAATAGCTTAAAAAAGTCAGTAAACACACTAACCACGCGGCTTGGAGTTGTTGAGGGAGAAAACTGAAAAATGAAGGAAACAGTTCTCGATTTGCAATCACGCAGCAGGAGAGATAACCTTGTTTTTTCTGGAATCGTTGAAAAAAATAATGAAAATCCAGAACAGCTGGTCCGTGAATTTATGTCAACACAACTGAAACTATCCCCTGAAGTCACAAAATCAATTACCTTCCACCAAGTCCACCAAATTGGGCAAAAAAAATTCCCAGAATAAACGTCCCAGACCTATTGCTGCCAAATTTGAGCATTTCAAGCAAAAAATTTTGGTACAGAGGCAGGGCAGGCAGCTTAAAAACACCAATTATGGTCTAAATGACCAATTTCCACAGGAAATCTTGGAAAGGAGAAGGAAGCTTTTTCCCATTAGGAAACAAAACATCCAAGAAGGTAAACGAGCTATTGTCTCTGTGCATAGATTGTATACAGATGGTAAGTTGTTTATGGATGAAACCATAACGCTCTGGTTATTCTAGAGCCTACTTTGTTTTCTTAGCTACAGGTGTTAAAAGAGTGCGATTGTGCGTAGGTCTGTTATTCAATCTCAGTTTAATTTGTTAACATTTGTCAAAATGTTCTTTTCTTTGTTGCTGAGGTGGTTGTTTGTTTGTTGTAGTTAATTTTGTTGAAGTTGTTTGGTCGTTGTTGTGTTATCTGCATTTTTTTACCACTTACTAACCTTTATGTCTGTTTTCTCTCATACTTCTGGTTTATAGGAAATAACTAAGTACATGCACCCCAAGTCCATATTGCAATTGCAATTGCAAGCAAATGGAACAGAGACATCATGCGTGCACATCCAATCATACATGCGTAGGTGTATATTTTACACACAACATATATATACACACAAATGCATACATTACGGACATATAATCACATAGGCACATTTAGTTAACCTTTACCACATAACCAGTTAGTGAAAACATGTCCACATTTAAGTTTGTCACATGGAACATACGTGGAATTGGTACCAGGGAGAAGAGGCTGTCAGGAACCAAGCCAGCTTGGTTTCCCCCGGCTCGGTCCTGGCCTCTCTGTGGGTACGTGCCACATTGTATGTACAGTATGTTAGTATGTAGTTCTGTGTGCTTTGCCGTACCCATAGCCACTGCTTTCTGGCTGGTGTTCCAACATTTTACCATAGGTCATCAGAATACCATAGCCTGGGTTACTACGCATGCGCAGGCAAGTGTTTTCTCATTTAATTCTATGTAATGATGATAAACGTTGCCTGTCGCCCGGAAGAGAGGCTCAGCTCCAGCAGTCTGCTGGGCTCTCTCCTCCAGCTGCGGAGGTAAACCCTTCTCTTGTCCTTTCTGTGTCTCCCCCTTCGATTTTCGAGTGTGAGGAGTCATCAGCATCGGATCTTGCTTCCCCGTCACCATTGGAAAGGACCGGTATGATCATGGACATGGAGAGGGGTGACGGCCAGTCAGCTACAGCTGCGAACATCACACGCCGGGATGGTAGGCAAGGGTCTTTTCATCTATTTGAACTTAATTGTTTTAAACCTTGTCTGTCTCTCGAGGGAGAGGCCTAGTATCAGCAGTCCACTGGATCCTCTCCTCCAGTGGCAAATAATGATTCTTTCCTTCCCCTCTCCGTGTCTCCTCCAATTATTCCCGAGGGCCTGCCGGTCCAAGAACCGAGCCGTCAGATGGTGGAGGAGGCTGGGGTCCTGGATGATCCTGCCCAGGGGCCCGCACGGAGGCATTTTTCTGCAGCCACGCTGGTGGAATCCCCAGCATTGGAGCCGCTGCAGGAGGACAATAGGACTGCTATTACCATCTCGCCAGCTGCAGAGGCGTCCGCTGCAGATTGAGAGCCGGAGCCGGACCTCTTGGAGGCCAGGCCCGAGTGTTCATCGCCAGGATCGATGGAGTCCTGAACAGCGGTGGAGCTTGAGCTCAGGCAAGTGTTCTCTTTTGTTTTTCTTATGACAGTTTTAGAGAGATCTTGTCTGGCTCTGGGTGAGGACAGTCGGGCGCGGCGCACAGCTGCATGTGAACTTCCTTCAGTGGGCTCCACCGCTGCAGGCAACCCTAACCACCTTTCTTCTCCTGCTGCCTTCGAGCCTTTGTTTAGGATTGCCAGAGAGGGTGTGTCGCCGCCAGAGGTCGCCGAGGGTCTGGTCCAGCCGGAGGAGGATGCCGCTGCTCCAGCTCCTCCTGCCAAGGTCGTCAGGGCTCCCCCCATCGATTACCCCCTCAGCCTGGTGCCCCTGCAGGTTGGCCCGCTCACTGTGGGTGCAGCTTTGGCCCAATCGGGGTCCACCGTGGGTGCTGCAGAGCCTCAGCCGGAGGTCACCGCGGGTGCTGCAAGGCTCCTGCTGGAGTCCATCATGGGTGCAGCAGAGCCGGCCCGGTCGGGGTCCATCGTGGGTGCAGTGGAGCCGGCCCAGTCGGGGTCCACCACAGGTGCAGCTGGGTCCCAAGCCAGAATCACTGAGGGCACTGCAGATCACCATGAGGACGCCGTGGTCCCCTTCTCATCCCAGTCCTACACCATGGGGGTTCCCTCCCTTCGGTCCGGTCACCCACCAGCAAGCTTTCTGGTAGGCAGGCCACCTCCCGCCTCATCCCGCCGGACCTGGTGGATAAACAACGCTGACCAGCCGCCAGAAGGATTGACTCCCCGGGTCTGGTGGCCTATGTTTTCCGGCAGACCGCCGGATTCCGTCCACCAGACCTTCTGCTGGGCCTGGAACTCTGGGCGGCCTCCTGAGCCCCAACGCCCGTGGACTTGGGTGGGGGGGGGGTTAATTGTGGTCCTGGGTGGGGTGTTGTGTTCCCACCTTTCCTGTTCCCCCTACATCCCACCTGGGTTTGTGTTGTTTCTTCCTGTTGGGGGGGGGGGGTTCTTTGGGTGTCTGGGAATCCACCCCTTAAAGGGGGGGCTCTGTCAGGACCCCAGCCGGCTTGGTTTCCCCTGGCTCGGTCCTGGCCTCTCTGTGGGTATGTGCCATGTTGTATGTATGTTAGTCTGTATTTCTGTGTGCTTTGCCGTACCCATAGCCACTGCTTTCTGGCCGACAGCGGTGAGGCAGCCTCTTGGGCTCACGCTGGAGTGAGCACTGTCTAACTGTCTGCCGGTCGGACCACGCCCCCTCTCCATTACTGCCAGCCGTTCCCACTCCCGTGTGCCATCTCCCCACTCCTCACAGAGGTGTGCTCAATTTGTGGAGCCAGCAATGCATGTACTCTAGGAGCTTTTTCCAGTCATGCATTGCTGGGTCATCGTGCTTCATGTGGTCGTCTTCCGCCGCTTGAAGCCAGGGTCTACAAAGGATTGTGTTCCCTCAGAGCCTTATTTGGACTACTCGGAGTAGAAACTGTCAGTGTTTCTGTGCGCAGTTGTGCTGCTACGCTTTATTGTAGTGTTTCCCCCCCATGCAGCACAACTGCTATGCTTTGGCTTTCGGCTGGTTTTATCCTCCCATGTCTGTTGGACGTCCTGGAGGACTCTTTATTACTCTGAGGGCTTATGTCTGTTGAATCTGTTGATCTGCGTTCTGTGTCTAATAAATGTGTGTGGTGTAACCTGCACCTAAATCCTCATCCTTTTTCCCCTCTTCCATGCGCTGTGGAAAAGCGCATGAGGGGTTTATGACAGAGGCTAAAAGTTTTTAATCAACTGAAGGATCTACAGGCAAACTTTGTCTTCTTACAGGAAACACATGTTTCTAAGTCATCTGTAGATGCACTCACCTCCCCGGAATTCCCCCACATGTACTCAGCCGGCTTTAATTCTAAACAAAGGGGGGGTAGCTATATTGGTAAATAGAAAAATACGCTTTGTTGTGAATAATACCATAACAGATCCGGAAGGTAGATTTATAATACTAAAAGTCTCAGTTCAAAATTTGGATCTATTTATTGCAAGCGTTTATGGCCCAAATGTTGACGGCCCATCCTATTTTCACACTTTTTTCACTTCTCTTTCCGAGCACTTGGACACTACACTCATAATAGGAGGAGACTTCAACCTGGTATTAAACTCTGCAATCAACAGGCTCAGTGCATCGGGGAATTACCAAAAATGGCAGGCTACTGACACTCTTGAACAATATATGAATGATTTTGGTCTTTGTGATGAATGGCATTCTCTTCACCCAACTCTTTGGGAATACACTTTTTTCATCAGTTCATAGTTCACATTCATGTCTCGATTTCTTTTTAGCCAGTAACTCTATTGTGAGGGACATCACAGACACTGAAATAAGTTCAAATCAAAGCTATTAGTGATCACCATCCAGTATCTTATACACTAGTAAATAGGAAAGCTACAAGAGAAACTAGGAGCTGGAAATTTAATATATCACTACTAAAAGACAAAGACTTTATTATCTACTTTAATAAACAGAGGGAATCAAATGATGTGCCAGGAATATCCCCGTGTGTTCTTTGGGAAGCAGCAAAAGCGGTCATGCGAGGTAAAATAATCTCTTACTGTTCATATAAGAATAAAAAATAAAAAGCACTGGTACTGGAGTTAGAACAGAAAATTAAATCACTGGAGACAAACTGTGCCGTTTCTACAAAGGAACAGACTAAACAATCTGAGAAAATTAAAGCTGGAATTAAAAGAAATTACAAACAAAAGAACACAGTTTTTAATACAAAAACTGCATCTTGAGAAGTTTGAACACAGTAATAAATCGGGGCGATATCTTGCGAACCAGCTTAGATTGAATAAAGAAAAAAACAACTATCCACTCTATTAAGGATATGACTGGAAATATTACCCATGATCCTGAAGAAATAAATAACTCCTTCAGAAAGTTTTATGAAAACCTCTACTCATCTCAAATTAACCCATCTGACTCAGAGATAAATAAATTTTTGGACGATATTAACTTACCACGATTAAATAATGAACAGATTGCAGCTCTGGATGCACCTCTTCTGGTGTCTGAACTCCAGGAGGCACTTAAGTACATCCCAAGCAACAAAGCTCCGGGACCAGATGGTTTTCCTGTCATGAACCGAGCCAGTGTTGTCCTTCAGGCTTGGTTCTGACCGTTCTCTGTGGCTCAGGTATTGGGTTATTTATGTATTGTGTTATCTTTTGAGTTCTTACTGTTTTTATGTCTTTGTTCCTTCTTTTTTCCGTGCCTGTAGCCACCGCTCTGGCTGGCAGCTGTTAGGCAGCCTCTTTGACCTACATTCGTGTGGACGTTGTCTAACACTCGCCGGTCCGACCACACCCCCTCTATCTTGACAGCCAGCTGATTCCACTCCGGTAATTGTCTTTCCCACACCTCGTACAGGTGCACCCAATTTGTTGTCCAGCAGTGCTTGTACTTAGGCAGCCTTTGCCAGTCAAGCATTGCTGGACCATTGGTTATACTCATATGTGTGTGAATCGACATGTGGATATACTGTCCTATGTGGGAGTCGGGAACTGCACTGTTGCTACTTCCCTCAGTGTAGTTACTGGTCGTGTGCGCTCGTTGGAACTTCTTGGACTACTTGGACTGCTCCAGTTCTGTGAGTAAAAACTGTCTGCATTTCTCTGTGCAGTTCGCTGCTACGCCTTGGCACTGTTGCCCAGTTTATCCTCCCTTATCTGTTGAGCATCCTGGAGGACTCTAAGTTAACTCGAGCCATCATATTTTTTTGTACTGTTCGTCTTGTGGCCACGGTACACTGTGGTCTGCCCACTGCACATTAATCGTGTGAGTCCTTTTAGTGTACACCATTTCCTTTTTGTATGTCTTTATTTTTGGAACTGTTTGCCTTTTTTGTTAATAAATGGGGTTGTGGTGTAACCTGCAAGTAAATCCATTCTTCCTTTCCCTTCTTTGTACGCTGCACAGAAACGCACAACGAGGCTTGTGACATTTCCAGTAGAATTTTATAAAGAATTCTGGCCTGTGATGGCACCTACTTTCAAATTAAAGAAGATAATGTAATCCCTCCAAATATGAATTTGCTAATATTATCCTGCTCCTTAAACCTGGAAAAGAACATACACTTCCATCCAGCTACAGTCCCATCTCACTTATGAATGTCGATCTTAAAATAATTTGCAAAGCTCTCGCCAAAAGACTGGAAATGATAATTCCGTTTATTATACACCCAATCAAACAGGTTTCATCAAGGGTAGGCACTCGACTAGTAATACACGCAGGCTATTTAATTTAATAGACTACTGCAAGAATAATAACTTAGAAACTACAATTTTGTCCATGGATGCAGAGAAAGTCTTTGACCATGTTAACTGGAAATTTCTTTTTATGGTGTTAAACAAGTTCAGTTTTGGTTCATCTTTCATAAACTGGATTAAAACACTGTATAGCTGTCCAGCTGCATCTGTCCGAACAAATGATCAGACTTCCCGAAGCTTTAATCTTCAGAGAGGCACTAGGCAGGGTTGTCCACTCTCTCCCTCACTTTTTACTATCTTTATTGAATCATTAGCAGTAGCCATATGTCAAAATGTTGATATCAGAGGTATCCAAACTGGAGAAAAATAACATAAGATAGGTCTTTATGCTGATGATGTACTGATTTTCCTTGAAAACTCACAAAGCTCTCTTCTTCAGACAGTGGTGCTCCTTGATAAATTTTCATCATTATCAGACTATTAACTGGGGTAAATCAATAATCTTACCTATAAATTGTAATTTCTCAAATACATCTACTATTCCAATACAATCAGGTAATATTAAATATTTAGGAATAGATAGTTCCCCCAGGCTCTCAGAGTTATTGTGACTAAATCACATTCCTCTTTTAAAAACAATACAAGACGACCTTACATGCTGGAGGACAGTACCTATATCGCTAATGGGAAGAGTTGCGACCGTTAAAATGATGGTCCTTCCTAAAATCAACTATTTGTTCTCAGTGATTCCTATCCAACCATCAATGGCCTGGTTTAAGTCTTGAGACTCAAATATAAGTAAATTTTTATGGAAGGATAAACCATCACAGATTAGTTTAAAAACTCTTCAAAAAGCGAAAGAGTGCAGAGGCTTAGATCTACCAAATTTTTTTAATTACTTTTTAGCCAATAGACTGCAGTTTGTTTCTAAATGGACAAAATCAACCCCACTAGGAATGGTTAGATGTTGAAGAGGCTCTCTGTGGGTCGCTGAATATCTCTGACTTACCTTTTGTAAGTCCCTGTATTAAAAGCCATGACTGTTTTAAAAGCATTAATATCAGCTCCTCTCTGACAGCTTGGTGGAAATTTTTAAAAATAACGGGGTCTTCACTTGTCCCCTGTAAACTCACGCCCATTTGGAATAATCCTGATATCTTGCAAAAAAAGAAGATGTTAAATTTTCCACTATGGCAAGAGAAGGGAATAAAAAACAGAGCATCTTATTCAAGGAGGAAATTTGATCCAATTTCAGGAACTAGTGTCACAGTACGACATCAGTGATAAAAAATATCTTGAATGCCAACAGCTTAAATCCATAATAAAAGTAAGATTCAATCTTAATCAGACAGATTTAGAGGTACCAGTTAAGGTGGCAGAGTTTCTAAATCTTCATTCCCCTAAATTGATATCGAAAATACATGGACTATTATCAAAACTGGATGAGTCTGTATCTCTTCCAATATCAAAATGGGAGACAGACCTATCGATCAATAAGGAGGAAAGCTTTTGGACACAAATATGTTTAAACACTTTTAAGATGACTAAAAACTCTAACTTACAACTTATACAGTATAAAGTTCTACATAGAATTCATTATACAGGACAAAGGACGTTCAAAATGGGCCTGGGTCACACAAATATCTACTCTTACGGCACCAGCAACGTCCCGGATAGCTATATGCATGCTATGTGGTCCTGTGCACCAGTTCAAAAGTTCTGGCGGAAGACATGTGAGGACTTGTCGGCATGGCTTGGGTATAGTGTCCCATCCTCATCCACGCTTTGCATATTAGGTGATTTAAGTGAAATAAATATAGATGCAAGGTCACACATGGTTCTCACCGCCTTATGCATCGCAAAGAAAACTATCTTCATGAATTGGAAATCAAGAAATAACTTATGCATGACTTATAATAACTTACTATTCGATTATATTAGCCTGGAGAGAATGTCAGCCTCCTCAAATAATCAACTGGCAGAATTCAATTCTCTCTAGTCCCTGCTTATTAATTCTATAACCTGAGGGGTGGCGGGCAGTGGCTCACTCTCCTTGGTTCCTCTGGCAGCTGGCTGCACACCGACTGCGGAGGGGCGGGTGTCCGGAGGGCCTGTTCCGGGGTGGCTGTGTGTGTGGCCTGGGGGGGTTGGTCAGGGGGGAGCCGCTGGGTGGGCCGGGGGGGGGCGTGGCCCCCGGCCGGCTGGCCTCACCTCCCGGGGAGGGCTGGGTCTGGCCCTGGGCCCCTGGTGGTGGCGGGGGGGGGGGGGGCGTTCCCTCCCTGGGCAAGGGTCGGGTGTGTGCCAGTGGTGCGGGTTGGCCCCAGTGCGTCCTTGCGCGGAGGGGTCATGTCCTCCCTGAGGCCCTGGCGGCACCCTGGGGCAGGTGCTTGCGTCCTGGTGTGTGTGTGTGTGTGTGTGTGTGTGTGTGTGTGTGTGTGTGTGTGTGTGTGTGTGTGTGTGTGTGTGAGTGAGTGAGTGAGTGAGTGAGTGAGTGAGTGAGTGAGTGAGTGAGTGAGTGAGTGAGTGAGTGAGAGAGAGAGAGAGTGGGGTGAGTGGGGGCTTGTGTATGAGCGGGTGCGAAAATAGGTGTGTCTGTGTGTTGTGTGTGGGCAGGTAGGGCTGTGTGTGGGTGTAGGTGGGCATGTGTGATGGTGGGTGGGGGTATGTGTGTGTATGGGTGCAGTTACCTGTGGATGAATGTCTGGGGTGGAGGATATGTGTATGAGTAGGAGAACTTCGTTGGGTGATGGGGGTGGGGCAGTCCATCTAGTCACTAGATGGACTGCCCCACTACCAACCCCCATGCCCCCATGCCATTGCCAACCCCCATGCCACTAGATTCTAGTGGCATGGGGGTTGGCAATTCAGGGTCTGCTTGTCCCGGCCGCCCTGTTGTTGTGTCGCGGGGTGGGGCGCTTTGTCGCATTGCCCCTGGTGTCATTGGCAGCGGGTGTGTGTTGGTGCTCGGGGTGGTTGGGGGGGGGGGCCTTGGTGCGTGTTGGTGGCCGTGCTTCCGTTAGGCTGCTCCGGGGTGGCTGTGGCTGCAGAATGGCCTGCCGCTGTTGGTGTGCGTCTGGGGTGGGTGGTTGGTGGGCTTGCGTGGGCGCTCAGGGGTGTCACTTGGCATGTGGGGCGCCATGTGGGACTGGCCCATTGTTCACTATTGTGACTATTGTTGTCCATGTTTGTGTGTGTAAGATGAGTGGGAATGGGTATGGCTGCCCCATCATGTTTGTGGTGCTGGGAGCACTGGGGCGCGATGCTGGTGGGTCCTGGGCTGCTCGTACTGGTGGCCCTCGCCCTGGGTTGGGATTTAGGGGCAGTGGGTGGCCTCATGAACCAGTTTGCGAGCTGGCTTCTGGGGGGACGGCCTCACTTTTAGACCACCTCCCTCCCAGTCTTACTTCCTCCCTCCCCCTCCCCCTGACTCTGGGTGGAATATACATCTTCTTGGATACATTTAGGGCTTTGGGGTGGGGGTGTGCTGCACTGTGTTGGTGAAGGGGATACCCTTTGCTGTGCGGTGGGGCTGCCCTCACCTCAATTTTAATTGCATTTTAGACACTGAGGGCTTGGGGGGATGGGGGCCCCGCTGCCCATTGCAGTGGCTAGCGGTGCTCCAATCACAATCCCCCCAATTTTAACTGCACTATGGTAGTCCACACATTTACATACAATCACATCATATAACCGACATACACCCACCATGTTTTGTGCAGGGGGAGGGGGTGGGAGTCTTCCCTCACCCCTGTTATCCTCCTCCTGCTGGGGGCGTGGGGGCCTGGTTGGGAGCCTGGGATCCGTCATGTTGTCAAAATCAGTGAGTGCTGTTGAATGTATAGAAACAAGCAAGGGAGTGAGAGCGGGACTGAATATGAGAGTAAGTGAGAGTGAGGGGTGATGAATGGAGGTAGTAGGGGTGGGTCGGTTTTGTGCGGTGCTTTGCGTGTCGGGTGGCATCTCAGGGCACCTGCGGTGGTCTGCTGATCAGTCGCTTGGGTGGGCGCTATGGGTGGGGGTCTGCTTCTGTGGCTGTGGGCGCCCTGGGGTGGGTTGGTGGGGAGTGGCCGCTGGCGCAGGCCAGCGGTCTCCCCAGCCACTGCCGGACGGTGGTGCGCGTTCAGGCTCACTGCATCGGTTTTGCAGCTGCCTTAAGAAACAAGGGTGAATGAGGGGTGAGATTGAACAGGTACAGGAGTGAGAGAGAATGGGTGGGTCTGGGTGAGTGAAAGTGAGAGTGAGGGAGTGCATGTGGGTGCGCATGGGAGCATGTGGGTGTGAAGGTTTGGGGAGGGATGTGACTGGGAGCTGGGAGGTGCTGGATTAAGGGCGGTCGTTCCGCTAGGCTATGTGGGCTCCCCTGGGTGGGGGGGACTTCTTTGGGCATGGGGGTCCACGGGGTGTGCGGCAGTGGCACTGGGGGGGGGGGGGCGCTGTGGGGGTGCCTGGGGGGGTTTGCGCCAGGGGCGTGAGCCGGTCTCCACCCTGGGGGGTGGGGTCACTGGCCTCCTGGCGCCTGGGGCCCGGGGGCGGGAGTTGGCCCCACTGGGGAGGTGGGGGGTTGGCGGGTTTGGGGTGTGGCCCCCTCCGGGGGCAGATGCCTGGCTTTCCTGGGGCTTGCTGACCTCTGGCGTTTGTGCCCTGTGGGGGTTGGTGGCGCTGTCTTTCCTGCTCAGGGTTCCCGGGGGAAGAGCTGCTGCGACCGGCCCCCTGTTTTGTACGTTTCCTAACAAACCACTTACATGCACACACTTATTTTGCGCGCGCTCTCATATATACGCACACAGACGCACACGCACAAGTGTCTCTCCTTTAACAGGTGTGGAAACCAGATTCATGTTGAGACATCTTCGGTGGAAGAAGCAGTCTGTCTTTGTGTTTGTTTTAGTTGTTGGCTTGTTTGTCTTTTTGTCTGTTCCCCTCCCTTTTCCTTTCCCCCTCCACACACTTCCTTTCCCTCTTCCCCATCCTGGCGGGTCCTCCATGGGTAAAATAATTAAAATAAACCATTAAAAGTTATTACAGGAGGGGTTTACAACAATATACAGTACATAGTTAGGTACTGTATAAGCTCCTCTTGGCAAAGTAAATCTGTTTTGGCATAATAAGGGTGAGAGATCTCTGTTCTGCTTGCCTAGCTGCCTGACAAGACAAGGAGAAAAAAAATGAAGATAAATATACACAGTAAATAAGGGGGCAGAACTAAAGAAAAACAAAACACAAAAACTCAATTAAATTTACACACAAAACTGGTGGCCACTGGAGCGCACGCTGCCTACAGGGCAAGGAGCAGACAGATTATTAAGGACAGGCTCTCCCAAATGAGGAGAGGAATGTGAGAAGTGCACTTACTCAAGAGCAGAGGAGCCCGGCATGGAACTACGCGGACCAGGGGAAACATGGGAAAGGCGTTGACCTGGGTGGATTTGTCCGGTGTCTTCTATGGCCACGCGAGCGTGATCAGCTCCAGAAGACACACCGCGGAGGTGGCAACAAACCTGGAGAGACAGGAGGACAAACGGGTAGCACAGGTACAGACAGAATAAAGGCTAAGAACAGTTTCAATGGTTTAGCAAACCTAACGATCCAGCGGTGGCTGCTTCACACGCTGGCTCTTAAATACACTGGTCATCAGGATGCAACATGTGTGTAATCACGCATGTATGTCCAATTCTCCGGAGACAAACAGAGAGACAGGAGGGGAGGGGGAGCATGCTCGCCCGACCATCACAAATTGCTTGCTCAATTGTGTGTTCTGCACTCTGCACTCTTATGTACATAGTTCCACCCCCGTGTTTTGTTTTTTTTAATGGCGCCGGAGGCAGGGCGGCCGTACCAGCAGCAACTCTCTCGTGTCTTTCTCGTGTCTTTGTGTTTCTATCTGTTTATACCTGTATATAGTGTGTCTCTTACTAACCAGGGCTCTGTAGGAATACTCGAACTAAGACTGGCCAACTTTTTTTCTCTATTTAAGTCGGTCTTTTTCTAGTTTTCGTCGCTTCTTCTCTTCCTTGGGCAATAGAGATCAACAGAGGTGGGGGCGGACGCATTGTTTACACACGCGAACAGCTGATTGCGCTGAGGAGGCCGGAGCCTGGAGCGCTGCGGCCGGCAGTGAAGCCCCTCATCCCGGATGAGCTGAAGAGGAGACACCGCGGGCGAAGGGCTGGAACGAAGGTGAGGAGGAGGAGGAGGAAGCATAAGCCGGCTGTCCCGATGATCATCACCGGGAACGTGCGATCGCTGGGAAATAAAACAGACAAGCTTACAGCGCTGGTCAAGACGCAAAAGGAGTATCGTGAGTGTAGTTTCATGTGTTTTACGGAGAGGTGGTTACACTCACAGATCCCGGATGTAAACGTAGAGATACCTGGCTTCAGGACTATACGAGGGGCCAGAGACGTGAAAAACAGCGGGAAAAAGAGAGGAGGAGGACTGGCACTTCTTGTTAATGAACGATGGTGTCACCCCAGTCACATTTATGTGAAGGAAAAATGCTGCAGCCCGGACATCGAAATGCTGGCTGTGAGTATGAGACCCTATTATATGCCGTGAGAAATGAAGTGCGCTTTAATTGTTATCATCTACGTCCCTCCATCAGCTGACGCAGCGGTGACCTGTGACGTCATCAGCTCCATTGCGGCTACATTACTGGAGAAACACCCAGATGCATTCATGGCCATCACAGGTGATTTTAACCATGTCTCAGTGGGAAAAACACTACCAAACTTTCACCAGTTTGTTGGCTGTCCCACCAGAGAGAACAAAACACTAGATTTACTGTATGCCAATGTCAGGGATGCATATAGTGCCACAGCTCTACCCCCATTGGTAAATCAGACCACTGCATGGTCAAGTTAACACCCAAGTACGTTCCCCTTGTGCAAAGGCAGCCTGCTTATACACGGACTGTGAGGAGGTGGACACAGGAGGCTGCCGATGCTCTACAGGACTGCTTCAAGACAACGGACTAGAGCGTACTCTGTGAACCACATGGGGTGGACATGTGGACATATGACCGACTGCATCACAGAATACATTAGATTCTGTGAAGACATGACCATGCCAGCTCAGACTGTACGCTGCTTCTCCAACAACAGACCATGGGTCACCAGTGACCTGAAAGCACTTCTGAACAAAAAGAAGAGAGCTTTTAGGGCTGGAGACAAGGAGAAGCTGAGGGGAGTGCAGCATGAGCTGAGAGAGATGCTGAGGAGGTGCAAGGACAATTATAGGAGGAAGTTGGAAGAGAAACTCAGGCAAAACAACACTAAAGATGTGTGGGAGGGAATGAAACAAATAACTGGGTACAAGGGGAGAGTCCGGCAGCCATCTGGGAGCCAGGAGAGAGCTGAGGAACTGAATCTGTTTTTTAATAGGTTTAACTCACAGCCTGTCACCCGGGCAACACAACCAGACCCCCACGCACCCCTCCCCACCCATGCTCCCGTGCAGAACCTCTCTCCATCTCCCTCCTCCTCAGGGGGCACCAGGACCCTCCCTCACTTCACGGTGACTACAGATCAGGTGGAGAAACAGCTGGAGAGACTCCGTCAGCAGAAGGCTTCGGGCCCTGACGGCATCTCCGCAAGGACCCTGAGGACCTGTGCCAACCAACTACCTCCGGAACTGAAACACCTGTACAACCTGAGCCTGAATCTGGAGAAAGTACCGGTGCTGTGGAAGACATCCTGCCTGGTTCCTGTCCCCAAGAAGTCATCTCCATCAGATTTGAATGACTACCGACCAGTTGCCCTCACATCTCATGTGATGAAGGTCCCGGAGAGACTGGTCTTAGCCCACCTGAGGTCGCAGGTGAAGACGTGGCTGGACGCTCTGCAGTTTGCATATCAGCCCCATTTAGGAGTTGAAGATGCTGTCATCTACCTGCTACAACGAGCCCATCTGCACCTGGATGGTGGAGGAGATACTGTAAGAATCACTTTTTTTGATTTCTCCAGTGCCTTTAACACCATCCAGCCACTGCTGCTGGGCGAGAGGCTGCGGGTGATGGGGGTTGACAGCTCTGTGATCTCCTGGATTACTGACTACCTGATAGGCAGACCACAGTTTGTCAGGCTGGGCAGTGTCTTGTCTGGAGTGGTGGCTAGTGATACGGGAGCGCCACAGGGGACTGTGCTCTCTCCTTTTCTTTTTACCTTATACACCACTGACTTTCAGTACAACACTGAGTCATGCCACCTGCAAAAATTCTCTGATGACTCAGCTGTTGTGGGGTGTATAAGAGGAGGAGAGGAGGGGGAGTACAGGGCACTGGTAGACAGATTTGTGGAGTGGACGGAGCAGAATCACCTGAGGTTGAATGTCAGCAAGACCAGAGAGATGGTGATTGACTTCAGGAAGAGGAAGGCTCCTTCTCAGCCACTGCAGATTAGGGGGAGGATGTGGAAGTGGTTGAGGACTACAAATATCTGGGTGTCAGGATCAGCAGCGGGTTGGACTGGAGATCCAACACCGATGCTGCGCACAAAAAGGGGATGAGCAGACTCTACTTCCTGAGAAAACTGAGATCCTTCAACGTGTGCAGCAGGATGCTGGAGCTTTTCTATCAGACTGTTGTCGCCAGCGCCATCTTCTTTGCTGCTGTCTGTTGGGGTAGCAGTATTAGGGCTAGAGATACCAACAGACTTGACAAGATTATCAAGAGGGCTGGTTCTGTAATTGGTCTCAGACCGGAGACCTTTGAGACAGTGATGGAAAGGAGAACACTAAATAAACTGCGATCCATCATGGACAATCCTGATCACCCCCTCCACCACACACTAGATAGACAGCAAAGCACTTTCTCCAGCAGACTACTACAGCTTCATTGTCGAACAGCCAGGTACAGGAAATCTTTCCTGCCACATGCAATTTCACTGTACAATAACTCACTATGATGTTGTATTCTAGCATAGCTATGCTGCCACACTGCACCTTACAGACTAACTGGTACCTCACATTTCACTCTGCTCCTGATGGTCCTTCTTTGTGCAATGGGATGATTCATGTGTTTATACGGCTCATCATATATTAAGCTATGATATATATAGGTTTTATAGTCGTGTTAGTTTTTTACTTTCCATGGGTAATCCCTTTGTCTGTCATGTGTGTGTTTCTGTTGTTTGGTTGTCAACTGTCATGCTGCTGTTACACTGTAATTTCCCAGTTTGGGATCAATAAAGTACATCTATCTATCTATCTAGCCACCTGTGTATATTTCCATAATCCTGGGCTATTTTTATTTTTATTTCAGTCGTGTGTTTAATCGTGTTCTGTAACCCTGTTTTATCTAATCCTTCTCTCTGACTTAATTGCGCAGTAGCCTAGTGGAGGACCCATAATTTTGTTGTACTGTACAACTGTACAATGACAATAAAGCCTAATTTTACTCTATTTTATTCTATTCTATCAAAGTGCTCAGATGTAAATATTATGATTATTTTGAACCCATAAAAAATTTATTTATTTTTTTCATCAATATATTATTTTTTTGGAAGACTTTAATTGTGCAACTTAATGTATTATTTTTTTTAATTGTTTTCATGAAAATACTGTCTAGTTTACCCTTCAGGATGGATGCATAAGAGTGATCCATGGTAATCACCTGAATGGACTCTGGTCCTGTATCTGTTTCCTATATGGCCATTTTGGCATAACAGGTGGTTTCATCTGTTATGTTTTCTGTAATTTGTATGTTTGGGGTTTCAGAATCAGTTGCATCTTCTTTTAGCCTATACCATTTATTGAAAAATTGGCACTGCAGGTTGTGATGCACATTTTAATGACATCAGAGTGTAAGTGAAGGAATTTAGCACTGGTTGGATACTAATGGCTAAATAACTCTCGGCTTGATCTCTCTCACAATCTACTGGGGAATTCAGGAGGAGAAGGGGGACCTGGGTGGGGGGTGGACTCTTAGCAGTCAGAACAAATTAAAAAGCCAACCTGCTATTTTATTGTTCAGATCTGCTGATGCCATAAAGCAGAAAAATGGGCTTGGCGGCCTTTACGTGACTACTCGGCTGATTTTACGTGATTTTCCTCCGGCCCTGAATCTAAAGCTTTTGGCACAACATGCAGTACCTTGACCAAGTATATGGGACCTGTAAATGCACTAATAAATAGTTTTTTAGCACTTATTTAATTCCATGCCCTGGGCCAACAGCATCTACAATATATCACCCAGTAATGGTTGGGAGAAATAAAGAGAAACCCTAAAGGCTAAACAGGGCGTAATGTAGATTTCATTCACGTACCCACACAGACCTAAGTTTTCAGCGATGGTGTGAAAATATGTGAGTGCAAACGAGATACAGACAGCCTCACAGCAGTGAACACAGCAAGGAGAGAGAATGAGAGGATGTGGTTTGGCTTTGAATTGCTAAAATAAAGTTTGAGGAGATGGAAGGAATCATAGTTTGAATTCTATGCATACTGTTCATTGTGAGATCAACAGGGTGTAAGGGGAGCTGGACATTTTTGTTCTGGTAATTTAGGATTAGAATCATTTTACAGCCCAAGAGTCTGAATTGCAAATGTTCCACCACAATGCATGCACTGACTCAGAATTGTTCCTGAGTAGCTCAAAAGTAAGAACGCGTTGCCACAGATGCGTTTAAAGAATAAGGCATCAGTTCTGAAAAAAGACCATTAGATACATTTGATTACTACAGATTATTAAAGAGTATTTGTGCCTTCACACCAAATGCAAAGCAAAAAATTCACATCACCGTGCTTCCATGAGTATAGCCACCACAGTTGAGAAAAACAAACAAAAATTCTCCCAGTTCACAGGTGGGGTTACCTCCATAATTTCTGTCCTTGTCTTGTACTTGTAGTCATCCTTAAACGCACCCTGTTTGCCAAGGCACACAGTTGGAAGAATTTCACTGCTTCCTTCAGAAACCACATCTTTATGATAGCTGTCTTCAACTCTAACTGAAGCTGACTGAGGTGCTAACCACCGTTAGAAGGTCGTTGGCAGAATTTCGTGAATGGATACAAAAACAGGCACTTTCTCAGCTGCGGAGTGCCTGTCCATCCATCTTTAGTGAGTGGCTGTCTCATTTTCAAATTTAATAACAGCTCATTCTCCAGTATTGATTCTTGCCCTAGTGATAAGAGAATCTAGACACTGATTGGCTACATCAACCAAGGACAAAGAGCATTTTTCCACCTAAGCTGAGCAAAATTCATTTCAAGCAAATATGAATTTGTGTGTATTTGCTTTGGCTGGAGTGAATAGAGAGCCTAAGTCACGCCCCATCTACTTCTGCATACAGGACCTTAAATCTCTATTGAAGTGAATGGCAAGAAAGAAATTATCTTTTGATCCTGATCAAATTTTGGCATGAGTTACACATATGATGTTTGTCAATTTAAAAGACTAGTGTATGCCCGTAGAAAGGAAATATTCTTGTCTAAAAACAGGTAGCCCAATCAGGCTTTACAGGCCCAAATGTAGACTGTGTTTGAAAGTGGAATACAAAGAGGTGTAGGCTACAGTAGTGTGAAACAGTGTTTGCCCCCTTCCTGATTTCTCATTTTTTTGTATGTTTGTCACTTAAATGTTTCAGATCATCAAACAAATTTAAACTAGACAAAGATAACACAAGTAAACACAAAATGCAGTTTTTTTTAAATGAAGGTGTTTATTATTAAGGGTAAAAAAAATCCAAATCTACCTGGCCCTGTGTGAAAAAGTGATCCCCCCCCCACCCCTGTTAAAACATAAATTAACTGTGGTTTATCACATCTTTGGAAAGCTGAGTTCAATTTCTCTAGCCACACCCAGGCCTGATTACTGCCACACCTGTTCTCAATCAAGAAATCACTTCAATAGGACCTACAGTACCTGACAAAGTGAAGTAGACAAAAAGATCCTCAAAAGCTAGACATCATGCTGCGATCCAAAGAAATTCAGGAACAAATGAGAAACAAAGTAAACGAGCTCTATCAGTCTGGAAAAGGTTATAAAGCCACTTCTAAAGCTTTGGGACTCCAGCAAACCACAGTGAGAGCCATTATCCACCAATGGCGAAAACATGAAACAGTGGTGAACTTTCCCTGGAGCAGCTGACGGACCAAAATTGCCCCAAGAGCGCAACAACGACTCATCCAAGAGATCACAAAAGACCCCACAACAACATCCAAAGAACTGCAGGCCTCACTTGTCTCAGTTAAGGTCAGTGTTCATGATTCCACTATTAGAAAGAGACCGGGCAAAAATGGCATGCATGTCAGAGTTCCAAGACAAAAACCACTGCTGAGCAAAAAGAACAAAGGCTCATCTCATTTTTGCCAGAAAACATCTTGATGATCCCCAAGACTTTTGGGAAAATACTCTGTGGACTGACAAGACAAAAGTTGAACTTTTTGGAAGGTGTGTGTCCTATTACATCTTGCTTAAAAGTAATGCAGCATTTCAGAAAAGGAACATCATATCAACAGTAAAATAAGGTGGTGGTAGTGTGATGGTCTGGGGCTCTTTTGCTGCTTCAGGACCTGGAAAACTTGCTGTGGTAAATGGAACCATGAATTCTGCCGTCTACCAAAAAATCCTGATAGAGAATGTCCGGCCATCTGTTCGTGACCTCAAGCTGAAGCGCACTTGGGTTCTGCAGCAGGACAATGATCCAAAACACACCAGCAAGTCCACCTCTGAATGGCTTAAGAAAAACAAAATGAAGACTTTGGAGTGGCCTAGACAAAGTCCTGACCTGAATCTGATTGAGATGCTGTGGCATGAGCTTAAAAAGGCGGTTCATGCTCAAAATCCCTCTAGTGTGGCTGAATTACAACAATTCTGCAAAGATGAGTGGGCCAAAATTCCTCCACAGCGCTGTAAAAGACTCATTGCCGGTTATCACAAACACTTGATTGCAGTTGATGCAGCTAAGGGTGGCCCAACCAGTTATTAGGTTTAGGGGGCAATCACTTTTTCACACAGGGCCATGTAGGTTTGGATTTTTTTTTACCCCTTTATCATAAACACCTTCATTTAAAAACTGCATTTTGTGTTTACTTGTGTTATCTTTGTCTAATATTTAAATTTGTTTGATGATCATTTAAGTGTGACAAACATACAAAAAAATGAGAAATCAGGATGGGGCAACTACTTTTTCACACCACTGCACTGTGTGTTCAAGAAACCAGATGGAAGGGAAGCAAAGCTAGGAGCACTGGACGTGGATTTAAACTGTTCTACCATGGTATAGATAGGAAGAGAAATGGAGTAGGAGTAATCTTGAAGGAAGAGTATGTGAAGAGTGTTCAGGAGGTAAAGAGGGAGTCAGACAGAATCATAAGTTTGAAGCCAGAAGTCAAAGGTGTGATGTTGAATGTTGTCTGTCAGTGCGTATGCCCTGCAAGTTAGATGTCAGGTAGAAGAGAAAGAGGAATTCTGGAGTAAGTTGGATGAAGTGGTAGAGAGTGTCCCCAGAGGGAAGAGAGTGGTGATTGTAGCAGGCTTTAATGGCCATGTAGGTGAAGGGAACAGAGTGGATAAGGAGGTTCTGTGTAGGTATGGTCTTAAGGGGAGAAATGTGGAAGGACAGATGGTTGTGGATTTTGCTAAAAGGATGGAAATGGCTGTGGTGAACACATACTTTAAGAAGAGAGAGGAACATCGGGTGACTTTCAAGAGTGGAGGAAGGTGCACACAGGTAGACTACATCTTATGCAGAAGGAGAAATCTGAAAGAGATAGACTACAAGGTGGTGGCAGGGGAGAATGTAGCTAAACAGTATTGGATGGTAGTCTGTAGGATGATTCTGGAAAGAAAGAAGAGGAAGAGAGTGAAGGCAGAGCCAAAGATTAAGTGGGGGAAGTTACAGAAGGAAGACGGTTGCACAGAGTTCCGAAAGGAGTTGACAGAGGCTCTGGGTGGTAGGGAAGAATTTTCTGATGACTGGGAAAGTACAGCAAAAGTATTGAGGGAAACAGGTAGAAAGGTATGAGGTGTGTCCGGTGGACAGAGGAAGCAAGACAAGGAGACTTGGTGGTGGAATAAGGAGGTACAGGAAAGTATTCAAAGGAAAGAAAAAGTGGGATAGTCAGGGAGATGAAGAAAGTAGACAGGAGTATTTAGAATCTAGGCACACGGCAAAGAGAGGGGTGGCAAAGGAAAAGGTGTATAGTGAGTTGTATGAAAGACTAAAGACTAAGGAAGGAGAAAAGGACCTGTACCGACTGGCTAGACAGAGAGATCGAGCTAGATAGGATGTGCAGCATGTTAGGCTGATTAAGGATAGAAATGGTAATGTACTAACAAATGGCAAGGGTGTGTTGAGAAGGTGGAAGGAGTACTTTGAAGAGCTGAGGGGGATGGATGAATAAAAGATGGTGAAGAAGGAAGTCCCGAGGATTAGCAAGGTAGAAGTGAGGACAGCTTTGAAGAGGACGAAGAAGAGAAAGGCGGTTGGTCCAGATGACATACCTGTGGAGGTATGGAGATGTTTAGGAGATGGCAGTGGACTTTTTAACCAGATTGTTTAACACAATCTTAGAGAGTGAGAGGACGCCTTAAGAGTGGAGAAGTGTTTTGGTACCAGTTTTTCAAGAACAAACGTGATGCTCAGAGCTGTAGTAACTACAGAGGCATAAAGTTGATAAGCCACACTATGAAGATATGGGAAAGAGTTGTTGAAGCCAGGTTAAGAGGAGAGGTGACAATCAATGAACAGCAGTCTGGTTTCATGCCAAGAAAGAGTACTACAGATGCAATGTTTGCTCTAAGAGTGCTGATGGAGAAGTACAGACAAGGTCAGAAGGAGTTGCACAGTGTCTTTGTGGATCTAGAGAAAGCGTATGACTGGGTGCCAAGAGAGGAGGTGTGGTACTGTATGAGAAAGTCAGGAGTGGCAGAGAAGTATGTGAGGGTGGTACAGGGCATGTACTGTATGAGGACAGCGAGATGGTGGTGAGATGTGCTGTAGGAGTGACAGATGGGTTCAAGGTGGGGGTGGGGTTACATCTCGGATCGGCTCTGAACCCCTTCTTGTTTGCCATGGTGATAGACAGGCTGACAGATGAGGTCAGGCAGGAGTCTCCATGGTCCATGATGTTTGCAGACGACATTGTGATCTGTAGTGAGAGTAGGGAGGAGGTGGAAGAGAACCTGGAGAGGTGGCGGTATGCTCTGGAGAGAAGAGGAATGATAGTCGGTAGAAGCAAGACAGAATACATGAGTGTGAATGAGAAGGAGGCAGGTGCAATGGTGAAGATGGAAGGAGTAGAGGTAGTGAAAGTAGATGAGTTTAAATACCTGGGGTCAACCATCCAAAGCAATGGAAAATGCACAAGAGAGGTGAAGAAGAGAGTGCAGGCAGGGTGGAGTGGGTGGAGATGAGCGTCAGGGGTGATTTGTGACAGAAGGGTAGCAACAAGAGTGAAAGGGAAGATTTACAAGATGGTGGTGAGACCTGCTATAATGTATGGTTTGGAGACGGGGGTGCTGACAAAAAGACAGGAGATGGAGCTGGAGGTGACAGAGTTGAAGATGCTAAGATTTTCATTGGGAGTGACTTGGAGAGATAAGATTAGAAATGAGTATATCAGAGGGACAGTTCAGGTTGAGCAGTTTGGAGACAAAGTAAGAGAGGTAAGGCTGAGATGGTTTGAACATGTGCAGAGGAGGGATAGTGGATATATTGGACAAAGGATGTTGAAAATGGAGTTGCCAGGCAGGAGGAAAAGAGGAAGACCACAGAGATGATTCATGAATGTAGTGAAGAAGAACATGGAGAGGGTTGGCGTTACAGAGGAAGATGCAAGGGATAGTGTGAGATGGAGGCAGATGATCCGCTGTGGTGACCCCTGAAGGGAGCAGCCAAAAGAAGAAGAAGAAGACACAGTCTATAAAAACCAAGTAAAGAAAGTGATCTACAGTACAAGTAATAATCTATAAATGCAACAAATCTGTCTGTGTGTCTGTTCTTCAGATATCTCCCAAACAGTCTGTCATACTGGCCTCAGATTTTAAAAAATTATACTATGATGTTGCCTTGATTGCGTAGCTCTAAAGGATAATTTGGCATATGTGGAGAACACGAGGTGTGCAGGCGTGCTGCGGGGAAGGGGGGGCAGCAGCCGGACCATCTTACCACAGTCCTTCGCAGGAGCCAAGCCCAGCCTGCCCGGTTAATGGGGGTCTCGGCTGCTACTTCACCCGTGTGCCACCACCGTCCTTTGCAGCACCGCAGGTTCAACATGGTGGTTCTCCTGGTGCTAGTGTGCTCACACGGCTATCTAAAAATTAAAAGTTAATGATAATACCACTATGATTGTGGAGCGGAATGGCCAGATCAATTGCACATCATATGTGGACACATATGCACGCTTTGACTAAATGACGACCACGACTGAACAGGACATAAAAATGCCCAAATAATGAAATAAATCATTTTTTATTTACTGACAAATGGGCAACACTGATGCAACAGCTGCAGCCAAATGGGTCATTCTGCTGTGTATAGTAATGGGTGTTTTGTACTTATAATATTGCTAAAATATAAAATGATGGACTACAATGAGTCTCAAATATTTGTAAACGTGTCCTGTTATAGTACTGCATGACGATAGACTATAAACTACACATCAACTATTATATGATGATGACTGAACAACTCCCATTCCCCAAAGTGCAAGATACAAGACTTGTGAATATAACTGATAAAAGATCACACAAATAAGTGATCTGACAAACAAATAAATAAGGGTTCTTTAACAGTTGCTAATACTGGATGTCCCATTCATTTTCAATAAATTCTGCAATTAATATTCACAAAATCAAATAAATCTTAGCGTTCAGTCCCTTTCATATTTGTCAAAGTCTAACATGTGGGATTGCCTACATACACACTACACCTCTTTGTATTCCACTTTCAAATACAGCCTACTGTATATTTGGACCTGTAAAGCCTATCTGGGCGACCTGTTTTCAGACAAGAGTACTTGCATTCTACGGGCATGTACTAGTAATAATAATAATAAACAACTCCATAGTTAAGTTAATCCCTTCCACAGCATGTGGGACACCATGTGGTGTATGGGCACCTATCTCTGATTCATTAACCCTAGACCACACAGCTAACTAAGTCGTGAAAGCTACAGTGAGGGGTCAGTCCTCTGGTAGCTCTGTGCATTAACTTTCCTTTCCCTATAGAGGGGTTGCACTGACGTCACACGGCTCACGTGTCTTTTGTTTACTGCACCATTTTGGACGGCAACAGTCAAATCACCAACAGCAAGCATGAGTGAGTGTAATCAATTAGATAAATGGCTACACACAAATCAACACCGTGGTCCACCGATGAGGTGCAGACTTTTCTGTGCTTGGTAGCTGAGTAAAGAAATCCAGAGGGAGCTGGACGGAGCGACCTGAAACAAATTCACGGCTACGGCGGAGGCAGAGTGGCGTGGACCTGACCACGGCATCATCGTTGTTGAAAACAATGATAGAGGATGGTGAGTGATGTGATATTATGCATCTTTGCCGTTATTTATCCCAGTGGTGGAAAGCTCACTATGAACAAACAACACCGTTGTCTCCTGTATGCAGACAATGAGCTAGCTAGTTAGCCATCATTGATAACTCCGTACTCTGCTTGTATTTTGCACTTGTGTCGACAACATCTGACAAAATAAGCTAGTGTTAATCCTGGTTAAAAAGTAATTTTTTTACATGTTCCACTTTCGTGCTGTGCATGTACGTAAGTTGTGTGTGTATTTTCAGGCTAGAGTCCCACTGCAGGCTGAAGATCTGCTGAACCGGGACCAGCAGCACATCCAGTTGCTTCTCAGTGAGGCAAGAAAGCATGAAACGGGAACAGGTCAAGTAGACCCCTGACTAAGTGAGCACCCCAAGTGGACCCCTGGGCCCAATCTGTACATGTACAAGTATATTTTCAATCTAGTGATTTTGTCATGGTGTGGTCCTCGCGGACCACAAATGAGGCGCTATAGGCCACCGATGAGTTTGCATAATTTATTACTGAAGACAAGACGACAAAATAATGAGCCACAGGTGGCTAAAACACAACTAAGGCAATGGCATGGACAAGAAACGCAGAGTCTCAGAATAACACTTACAATGACGGATGAAAGACGAAGGGTTGTTCACGAGTGAAAGTCTGACGAGATTGTGTAAAGCCCCTTAAATAGGGAAGAAAAGTAGTGAGGGAAGGAGAAATGATCACACACGCATCTGCTGCCTTCACTCGTCTGTATTAAGTCTTGAACATGACCAACAACATGTACATATCTTCAACACAATCACATTTCAGCTGCACTACAAAAGTCCAGTGTCTTAGTACACCTCTGGCGCAGCAGAAGTATGCCACACTGCAAATGCATTTTTCTTAACCACATATTAACATATGAATTTATAATATATTTTTAACCTTTTAGATTATTGCTATTAAAAACACACTAAATTGTGCTCACTGCTAAAAGAACTCAAGAACAAAGTACAGTTACGTATAAACAAACATGTCTAATCACCACACACACATGAACCCATGGCTAGCTTACAAGACAATGACCACATGTTACACAGTTGAAGACGGCAGAACAGCTACGGGGTTTCCCAGCCGCTAGCTTAAATTTAATCCATTTTAGCTCACATTCTTTTGTCAATAAAGCCGTGCAAAATTCAAACAGTACAATAATACATAGAAAAGAATATCTAGCACGTTTCCTCAAACTTACAGTGCTTTATGTGCAATATTTACCTTAAATAGGGGGAAAAAAAGTAGTGAGGGAAGGAGAAATGATCACACACGCATCTGCTGCCTTCACTCGTCTGTATTAAGTGAGGTGCAGAGTGCCAATTTCCTCTACTGGATCCCTAAGGCATAAACAACAGATCACGGAGTAAAAAGGTGTGACCAACAGATCACAGAGCAATCCAAAATTAACTTACGGTCTTCCTTGTCTATCAAAACATATGCAAGAGCCTTAATTACACATTCCGAAGCACATAAAAAACCAGTGTGAAACCATTTCTATCAAATGCATAAAACTATAGTCAGTGCATTAAAGGAGAATGAAGCTATTGGGTTAACCATGTCTGATCCATTTAACCTGTTACACACTCCCCCTCAAAACAGATGTTGTCCCCAACATCAAAACCCTCGACCCCTAGCGCAAATCGGGTATTCAAACTTCTCACGACCAAAATACTCGAATCACATATTAGTTCAATGCTTCTATTGCAACATCTGACATTTAAGAATGTATTGTTACAGACTGGAACTCTTTTCATACATTCTGTCATGCAAGTATCAAATACTCATTGTCCAGTGTTTCTTGTGTATGCATTTTGTTACAGACTGGAACTCTTTTGATACATTCAATTTTGAGTCCAAATGACACATATATGACAGGCTGGAACTTTTTTGATACATTCAATTTTGAGTTCAGAGAACACATATATGTGCGAAAAGTCAGTCAGTTAATATTGGACCAGACTGTAGTCCATTAGTGGCAAAATGTTAAAGTCAGAATGCAAATTACCAGTCTACATCCCGATACACATATGGGCTGGTAGTAATGTGGCTGCGCTGAGTAATGAACCCTTGGATAAAGGCGTGATGCAGCGACACCGTAACAGGATGGAGTTCCTATCTGATCATATCTGAAGATCTTTGGTGGCCTACGGTTCCTCTGAGGCCGCTGCTGTTCCTGATTCTGGTCCTCGTTCCTTTCAACTGACAGAAAGGAGGTGTCTTCGACAGGCTGATCTTCTGTCAAGTTTTCTCCTGTGTCTGATGGAATGTTACTGTGTGGCTCCTGGGTTAATGAGAGATTATCATTGTTGCTTTCTAGCTGAGGAGCAAGTTCTCTCCAGTCAGGTTCAGCTGTTCTTTCTGTACTGGTAGGAGTTGCTGTCCATGGTCCTGGCAATTGAGGTGGGTACTGAGGTGGTATACTGTAGGGAAATAATCATCATCATCATCATCCTCTTCCTCGAAACTGTCCCTAGCTTTTGTAGTCTGTGCTGTTGATTTTTTTTGTTTTACAGGTGAATGCGCTCTTGTCTCCAGCGGCAGGTGATCACATGGCAGAAGAAGGTTCCGATGCAGGATCCTGGACTTTCTTTTACCTTGCTCCGGTCTCAGTTCATAGATGGGACTATCCTGCCCAACTTGCCTTACCACAGTATGGATTGTGTCTTCCCAGTGATTTCGCAGCTTACCAGTTCCTCCATGTGGTGAGTTGGTGTACGGGGGCCGGCGGCCGTAGCGTCTACGTACAAAGTATGGTGGGAAGCGCTGTCTGCCAGGGTAAGTGGGTCTGCGCCGTTGTTGCTGCTGGTCTCCTTCGAGGGTGTTCTCTCCCCCCTCCCTGCTGCCTTTGTCACGTCCAGGTTCGCCCTCTCCATCAATCTGGTAGTTCTCTGGATAGTCTCCACGGGGAGGGCCTCTCCTCCTGGGGTAGCGCCTATAGCGGCTCCTGTCAGCAGCATACCTGCTTCCCTGGACTGCAGTGCCTCCTGGGCCGGTAACATTTGCCGCCTCTGCTCCCTTTTCTCCCTCAACTACATCAAACTCCACAGTTTCGCCATCTCCAACACTGCGAAGGTATTTCCTGGGGCTGTTCTTTTTGATGGCTGTCTGGTGTACAAAAACATCTTCTTTTGTGTCATTCCTATTGATGAAACCATATCCATTCCTGACGTTGAACCATTTGACTGTACCCAAGACTTTTGTTGTGATGACCTTCTTATCCCCCGCTGGAGCTGCCGCTGCCGGGCTGGATGGGCTACTGCCTTTCGGGCTCTCTGCTTTCCTCTCTCTTGCAGCATTATGCTCCCTATATGCTCTACAGCCTGCCTGAAAATGCTCACTACTCCCACACCTATAGCAATGTTGGCAGTATTCCCCACCCCTCTGCTGGCATGCAGAGCACCTCGGCCGCACACGTGGCATTGGATATCTCTGGGGTGCAAATCTCTGTTGAAACTGCGCTGTTCCTCTGTGGAACACTGGATCCCTGGGAAACCAAGATTCCTGAACTGGCCCACCTGAAAGTTGGGGAGGGGCACTTTGGTCATTCAGGGAGGGGTACTGTGGCTGGACATATAGCAGAGGGTAAGTGACTCCATAGCTTGATTCTCTGGTTACATCAGGATACATCTTTGGTATGTTTTCTGTCTTACTCATGGACTCTGTTATTTGTGACACCTGTGATTTAAGGTCTTTTAGCAGTGTTATGTCAGCTTTCATTTCTTTCAGGTCAGACAACACATTTGGGGGAAGTGTAGCTACACTTTGCTGGGCTACACACTTATCTTTGCTGTTATCACTAGACTGGATAGTGTGTACACTAGTTGGTCACTGTGGCATGGACTGTCTCCTTTTATCCTGCCTCTCTTTCTCATGTGCACATGCTATGTTCAATTTTTCTAACAACAGTTCATCTGAGGTTGTTGTCTGCAAAAGGAAGGGCTGAAGGTCTCTGCTGATACTATCATTTTGCAGCCCTGTTAATATTGTGTGCATGAACATGCTTTGCACGAGGGCTGGGCCATATTTGAGACCACACTCGGCTTCCTGTGACGCAAATAATATTTTCTGCCTTAAATCCATTGTTCAAATTAAGAAGTTCTGTGGGGTCTCCCTATTGCTCTGGACCTCTGTAGTCAACTGCTTGTAAAGCTCTGTGGTGCTTCTCTCTTGGAAATGTGACCTAAGGATTCTCCTAAGGGCAGGGAGACAGGTCGCTTTTACCTTCAAGGTAACTCCTTAATTGTAAACCTGGCACAATGGCCCTGATGACAACATCCACTATCTCTGACTGAGGATATCCTTTGCTGAGGCCATTCTCAATTTGGCGAGCTAAACTGGAGAAAATGAGTCTGTCTTTCTGTCCAGGTTCACCAATCTGACCAGAAATCTTATAGTCTTTACGTCAGGGTGGATTGGTTACAACAACAGGGGCTGTGTGGCGTGGGGCAGTCTCATTATTTGCTAAAACTTGCATTTCAGCTTCTTTTTGCTGCACTGCCAATTTCAGCTGCTCCAACTCTTTCATCACATTCTCCTTTGCATGCGTTGTTTGTGACACATCATTTATATTGCTCTGGTTCACACTTTTTATTGTATCTTGTATGTTCAACAGTTCTGACATACCTTCATCTTCCCATTGTTTTAATTCGTCACGTTTGATGTGCTGACTGATATAAGACACCAAGGCACAGCGAGTTTTTCCTGTTATTTTTTCTTGATTATCTCCTGAGATCTCAAGCAAATCACATATTTTCACTAGCTGATCCATAGTAAGCTGGAACAGAGCTCCTTTCATTTCAAACAACAGATTTTCGATTTCCGACTCCATTTTGGCAAGTGAGTAACAGACACTATCAACATGTGGCGCTGAAACCTGATGCTGAAAGCTTTGCAGTTCCCTGGTGGCTGTTCTACACCTCAGGATGTGCGTTGCTCCTCGCTGGCCTCGTAACTACCACCCATCTGTTTTGCTGAAACACTCCCTTGCCTGGGTTGTTTTTCGGGATGAAGAACGCAAGATGGCTCCCTTCGTGTTGAGGTGTGGGCCTCACGTTTTTCATCCCAGCAGTGCCTCCAAATGTAAAGCCCCTTAAATAGGGAAGAAAAGTAGTGAGGGAAGGAGAAATGATCATCCACGCATCTGCTGCCTTCACTCTTCTGTATTAAGTCTTGAACATGACCAACAACATGTACATCCACTACCGTTCCAAAGTTTGGGGTCACCCAGACAATTATTTTGTGTTTTCCATGAAAAGTCACACTTATTTACCACCATAGGTGGTATGGTACCACCATAGACAAGGTTAGAAATAATGATTTGTATTTGAAATAATCATTTTTTCCTTCAAACTTTGCTTTCGTCAAAGACTCCTCCATTTGCAGCAATTACAGCATTGCAGACCTAATATGATTGCACAAGGGTTTTCTAATCATCCATTAGCCTTCTGACACAATGAGCAAACACATTGTACCATTAGAACACTGGAGTGATAGTTGCTGGAAATGGCCCTCTATACACCTATGTAGATATTGCACCAAAAACCAGACATTTGCAGCTAGAATAGTCATTTACCACATTAGCAATGTATAGAGTGTATTTCTGATTAGTTTAAAGTTATCTTCATTGAAAAAAAGTGCTTTTCTTTCAAAAATAAGGAAATTTCTAAGTGACCCCAAACTTTTGAACGATAGTGTATCTTCAACACAATCACATTTCAGCTGCACTACAAAAGTCCAGTGTCTTAGTACACCTCTGGCGCAGCAGAAGTATGCCACACTGCAAATGCATTTTTCTTAACCACATATTAACATATGAATTTATAATATATTTTTAACCTTTTAGATTATTGCTATTAAAAACACACTAAATTGTGCTCACTGCTAAAAGAACTCATCAAGAACAAAGCACAGTTATAAACAAACATGTCTAATCACCACACACACATGAACCCATGGCTAGCTTACAAGACAATGACCACATGTTGCACAGTTGAAGACGGCAGAACAGCTACGGGGTTTCCCGGCCGCTAGCTTAAATTTAATCCATTTTAGCTCACATTTTTTTGTCAATAAAGCCGTGCAAAACTCAAACAGTACAATAATACACAGAAAAGAATATCTAGCATGTTTCCTCAAACTTACAGTGTTTTATGTGCAATATTTACCTTAAATAGGGAAGAAAAGTAGTGAGGGAAGGAGAAATGATCACACACACATCTGCTGCCTCCACTCATCTGTATTAAGTGAGGTGCAGAGCGCCAATTCCCTCTACTGGATCCCTAAGGCATAAACAACAGATCACGGAGTAAAAAGGTGTGACCAACAGATCACAGAGCAATCCAAAATTAACTGATGGTTTTCCTTGTCTATCAAAACATATTCAAGAGCCTTAATTACACATTCCGAAACACATAAAAAAAAACAGTATGAAACCATTTCTATCAAATGCATAAAACTATAGTCAGTGCATTAAAGGAGAATGAAGCTATTGGGTTAACCATGTCTGATCCATTTAACCTGTTACAATTGCAGCAAGGATTAGCCCTCAGCTGCTTCCTTAAATCACCGAGATAACCCAGTC
The DNA here is from genome assembly GCA_020510985.1 of Pholidichthys leucotaenia. NCBI lineage: Eukaryota > Metazoa > Chordata > Actinopteri > Cichliformes > Pholidichthyidae > Pholidichthys > Pholidichthys leucotaenia. Next base: position 118,131,997 of record CM035848.1, on the reverse strand, counting down.
AGTGGAGAGAGTGACTAGGGGAGATGCTGAACAGCTGTCACAACGTGACCCGGCTTTGACAGCCAGAAGCCCTGCCTTGACGCTGTCAGAACAAAGGCTCGGAGAGCCATTGGGAACACACTCCAGATCGGAGGAAAATACTGCATGACCCGAGCGCGGACGATATCGGCGCTCAGACCACGACAGTACTCCCCCCCGAACGGCGCACTCTGGGTGCCGCATGACACCCAAGCCCCCCACCCCCACCCAGGGTGGGAGGATGGGGGAAAAGGCCAGGAGGGCGAGATCCAGAAAAAAAAACAAAAAAAAACATCAAGACAAGGAACCGGAACAAAGAGTGACAAGGGGGAACACAGGAAATAAACATGAAGCAATTACAGAGCATGGGAAGAGAAAAAAAAAACCCCACAATACTCCATAATGCACAGGTGGCACAACAGACAGGACAATAAATGCAAATAACAGGAGAACAAGGCCTATAACCAAGATACACAGGCCCATAAGAGAGAACGTGGCAACCACATATCATCCCTCAGACAGAGGAGGGGAGAGAAAAAAAAAACATGCGCTAAAGAGCGGCGATAAATACAGTTCACAATAGTACAACACAAATAGTTCTGGGGGACTTCCTGCATCCAGATCGCTGTCAGGGAAAAAAGGAAAAGTTTAGGCGGCCTACCCCAGTCCTAGGCCAGGAAAAACAGTCAAGGACGGCCTCCCTGTAGAGGGGGATAGCGAGGGAGAGCCGAGCTGATAACGGGGAGTCCCAGCGGCCCCCGATGGAAAGGAAAAAGGAAGGGGGAAAGGCTGAGGGACCAGTCCAGCTAAGATCAGCGGGGGATCTGCAGCTCAACCTCCGAACTTTACCAGAACAGGTGCTGACCTCCTGTTGGACCCCCACTGGGTCGTGGCTGCACCCATGATGGATTCCGACTAGGTCACGGCTGCACCCACGATGGACCCCGACTGGGTCGGAACAGCACAAGAGACGACCTCCGACCCCGAACCCGGAACCTCCAGAGCAGAGACCAGGACCGACTCATCACCGGTGACCCTGGGAGAAGGCTCAGGAGAGGGAACAGAACAGGAATCAGGATCACCGGCAGCGACAGAACCCAGCGAGACCAGCTCGGATGCAGCAGACAGCTGCATCCGGCTTGTCTCCCCGAGAGAAAGGCAAAAATACTCAAGAGTAGAAAGGAGAAAGACAAAATAGAGCACTTGCCTGATCTCGAGTTCTGACACCGTCCAGGACTTCGGCGATCCAGATTCAGGACATAGAAGGACCTCCTCTGGTTTCCACTCAGCTACGGTGGGCTCCGCAGCCGGCATGATGGTCTCCACAGCCTGAGGACCCTCCAACGCTGACGACCACGCCGATGACCTGCACGGCGTGGTGGCAGGAGATCCTCGACCTGCTAGGTCGAACCGCTCCTCCATGGAGACCTGGGGGCACTTCGTTACTGGCGCAGGCTCCAACTTGCGGTCTGCCCTCCTCCACTGCCCGTGACATGGCTGCGGGGCTGGAACCAGGCTCTCCGGGCCCGCAGGCTCCCTCCTCGTCCACTGGCGTAGTCCTGGCACCGAGGAACACTCAGGGGAAGGAGACGCAAAGGCGGCAGGTTCAAAATTAATTTCTGCAGCAGGTGGAGGAAGCTCGGGGGGCTGTGAACCCCGAGCTCCACCCCCAGGAATCAAACAAGGCAATTCACCCAATACAGGAAAAGAATGAATAGACACTTGCCTGATTTCCGGAGGGCTGATGGGACCCGCCGCAGTGAACTTGAGTCTTCTCTTCCCCCACTGGATGGAAATGGAGGACCCCCGGGAAGACGAAGAGGAGCCTTTCACACCGGATCAGGAACGGGAGCATCTGGAGACGGACTCATGGAGCTCACAGCAGCTGGGGTGAACGTCGAGGAGGAGGGAGAAACAGCCGAGGCGAACCGGGAACGAGAAGCTGACGGAACAGCGGGGAGAGATGACCAGGGGGCGGAGGCGGCTGTTTTACCTCTTCGGCGAGACACGGAGGCTGCAGCTGGCTGGGAGACAGAGTTCGTGTGGCTACCCGGAACTGGATCCGGACGGGGTTCTTGCTGAGGAGTGCAGTCTGCATGGAGACGACGTTTGCTGGCAGAGGGCGAGGCGAAGGTGAGGTTAGGAAAACGCCGCTCCTGCGTGGAAACAGAGGCGAGCAGGTCAGCGTATTCAGGATAATCACACAGTTCAGGATTCCTCTCCACCAGCCTGACCGCCGCCATCACATGCTTCATGATTTGTGTGGGGTGGATGGCGGAGCGAGCTGCAGCCACTCGGTCCCAGATGGAAATAGCTGTCAGCTGTAACTTCTCCGGAGGAATCCCGACTGACGTCTCACTCCTTTGGGGATGACCCCTGGGTGGAGCGAACTCCTGGACTGGAGCGGGGACAGGAATGGGATCCCGAAGCGAGGACTGAGGGTGCCTTCCCTTCGGCTTCCTGACAGAGTTTCCCTCCAGCCCACGGAGTCTCTTCCGGAGAGCAGAGATGTCCGCCTTCCTCGCCGTGGTTTCAGGGTGGATGAAGCAGCAAGGATGGCGGTTAATGATTGCCTCAGCGAGGTCCAGATGCCGGCATACATCGCTGGGAGTGTCGTAGAGGCGGGCGGTGAAAAGGGTTCCATCAATATAGTCGAGGGCCTCCACCAGCTCGTAGCCCAGGCACTGAGCGTGGCCCCTGAGCGGCGACATAATCTCCCAGCACGCAGGTACCCAGACAGGGAAAACAACAAGTCTAAATTAGGCAAAACTCACGGTGACCAGCGACTTGTTCTGGCTGCAATCTACTGTCATGGTGCAGTCCTCACGGACCGCAAATGAGGCGCTATAGGCCGCCGATGAGTTTGCATAATTTATTACTGAAGACAGACGACAAAATAATGAGCCATGGGGGGCTAAAACACAACTAAGGTAATGGCACAGACAAGAAACACAGAGTCTCGGAATAACACTTACAATGACGGATGAAAGATGAAGGGTTGTTCACGAGTGAACATCTGACGGGATTGCAGCAAGGATTAGCCCTCAGCTGCTTCCTTAAATCCCCAAGATAACCCAGTCAATGGAGAGAGTGATTAGGGGAGATGCTGAACAGCTGTCACAACGTGACCCAGCTTTGACAGCCGGAAGCCCCACCGTGACGCTGTCAGAACAAAGGCTCGGAGAGCCATAGGGAACACACACCAGATGGGAGGAAAATACTGCATGACCCGAGCGCGGATGATATCGGCACTCAGACCACGACAGATTCAGAGCTTTCTAAAGCCTCATTCAGAACATTCTAGTCCCACATACCTATTCTGTGGATTTTCTTCTGGGGGCAGCTAGCGGTGGCAAGCAACAGCGGTGAAGAAAAGTCTTTTGAAAGCAGAAACAGAGCCAAAACCTTCTCCGGGTCAGCTTAGTTGTCATCTTACGTATATATTACACTTCTTGGTGACCGGGAAAAGTCTTTCCAACAGTTTTACACAAATTCTTGTTATTGTTTACAAATCACTGGATTGAGAATGTACTTGTACATGTACAGATTGGATCCCGGGGTCCACTTGGGAGTGCACCGTGGGCAGCATGGTGGTGCAGTGGTTAGCACTGTTGCCTAACAGCTAGAAGGTTCCAGGTTCGAATCCCCAGGCTGGTAGGGGTTGGAACCTTTCTGTGTGGAGTTTGCATGTTCTCCCTGTGCTGCGTGGGTTTACTCCGGGGGCTCCGGTTTCCTCCCACAATCCAAAGACATGCATGTTAGGTTAATTGGTTGTTCTAAATTGTCCCTAGATATCTGTCTTCTATAGGCCCTTAGAATAGAGGGTTAGTACTAGTGAAAGCGCTTTGAGTGGTCTTTGTGACTAGAAAAGCGCTGTATAAGTGCAGGTTAGTTAGTAGTTAGTAATCCTAGATGAAGTTTGCTTTGGGTTAAAAATGCATCATAATTGTTAAATATATTTTATTATACCTAACTCAGTACTGCTTACCTGTTGAAATACAGACGTGGACAAAATTGTTGGTACCCCTCTGTTAATGAAAGAAAAACCCACAATGGTCACAGAAATAACTTGAATCTGACAAAAGTGGTAATAAATAAAAATTCTATGAAAATTAACCAGTGAAAATCAGACAATGCTTTTGAATTCTGGTTCAAAAGAATTATTTTAAAATACAAACTCTTGAAACAGGCCTGGACAAAAATGATGGTACCCTTAACTTAATATTTTGTTGCACAACCTTTTCAGGCAATCACTGCAATCAAACGATTTCTGTAACTGTCAATGAGACTTCTGCACCTCAGCAGGTATTTTGGCCCGCTCCTCATGAGCAAACTGCTCCAGTTGTCTTAGGTTTGAAGGGTGCCTTCTCCAGACAGCATGTTTCAGCTCCTTCCACAGATGTTCAATAGGATTTAGATCAGGGCTCATAGAAGGCCACTTTAGAATAGTCCAATGTTTGGCTCTTAGCCATTGTTGGGTGTTTTTAGCTGTGTGTTTTGGGTCATTATCCTGTTGCAAGACCCATGACCTGCGACTGAGACCAAGCTGTCTGACACTGGGCAGTACTTTTCTCTCTTGAATATGAGATTTCATTGTACCCCGCACAGATTCAAGACACCCTGTGCCAGATGCAGCAAAGCAGCCCCAGAACATAACAGAACCTCCTCCATGTTTCACAGTAGGGACAGTGTTCTTTTCTTGGTATGCTTCATTTTTGCGTCTGTGAACATAGAGCTGATGTGCCTTGCCAAAAAGTTCCAGTTTTGTCTTGTCTGTCCATAGGACATTCTCCCAGAAGCTTTGTGGCTTGTCAACATGCAGTTTGGCAAATTCCAGTCTGGCTTTTTTATGATTTGTTTTCAACAGTGGTGTCCTCCTTGGTCGTCTCCCATGAAGTCCACTTTGGCTCAAACAACGACGGATGGTGCAATCTGACACTGATGTACCTTGACCTTGGAGTTCACCATGAATGTATTTAAAGGTTGTTCTGGGCTCTTTTGTTACCATTTGTATTATCCGTCTCCTCCTGCGGCCACATCCAGAGAGGTTGGCTACAGTCCAGTGGATCTTAAATTTCTGAATAATATGTGCAGCTGTAGTCACAGGAACATCAAGCTGCTTGAAGATGGTCTTATAGCCTTTACCTTTAACATGCTTGTCTATAATTTTCTTTCTAATCTCCTGAGACAACTCTCTCCTTTGCTTCCTCTGGTCCATGTTTAATGTGGTACACACCATGTCAACAAACAGCACAGTGACTACTTGTCACCCTTTAAATAGGCCGACTGACTGATTACAAGTTTGTAGACACCTGTGATGTTAATTAGAGGACACATCTTGGTTGAACATGTCCCTATGGTCACATTATTTTCAATCTTTTTCTAGGGGTACCATCATTTTTGTCCAGGCCTGTTTCATGAGTTTGTTTTTTAAAATAATTCTATTGAACCACAATTCAAAAGCATTGTCTGATTTTCATTGGTTAATTTTCATAGAATTTTTATTTATTACCACTTTTGTCAGATTCAAGTTATTTCTGTGACCATTGTGGGTTTTTCATTCATTAACAGAGGGGTACCAACAATTTTGTCCATGTCTGTATATATTTTATGGCTAATATAACTCCATAACTATAATATAGCACCTAGCGATCAATTTTTGGCAGCTGATCACTTTTTGCCATGATACCACCGGCTGGAGCAGGTACATCCCATGATGCCTCAAAAGTCTCTCCATGATTTTCACACAGATCAGAGCAAAGGAAGCTAAACATTTCTACAGACATTCTGAAGCTCTGCAATCACTGGGGTGACATCCTACCACTGGAGACTGTTTGAACAGCCAGACCAACGGTTTGAAGCAATAATTTTGCACAAGAGAGCCACCTGAAACACACACACACAGAGCATACATATTTTAGTACCTAATAGCGATAACTTGCCGTGATTACAATGTAGTATGGGGGACTTATTAGTGCTAACAAGCATTAGCAATCATTAGCTTACTTTCATATGTGATCTAGTTCGTACCCTCACGTCTTCCACTGCTCCATGGCTTCCTGAACTCACCAGTACTTTTCCAGTGTTTCATCTCGCTGCCTGTAGCCTTCTCTGGCTCTCCTTTTTTGCCTTTACTCTGACAAAAAGCCAGCCAGCAGCAGGCTCGCCTCCATATCCAACTTGTGTTTTTCTTGTCACATACAAACGATGTCATGGGAGTGTTGGGCTGCCTTGCTGTAAAGATCTCACTCACTTCAGGTGGTATTCAGTCGTAATGGAAAACGAACAACACCGAGGTGAGTCGGACTGAGTAAGTGCTAGTGGAATTATTATTATTCTCAACACAGGGTCCAGGCTATTTTCCATCCAAAATGGCCGAAAAACAATGTGGTCCGTGACCACTGACATCATGTGCAACCCCTCTATTTTATTATGCTGAAGACCAAGCTAGAAGGAAGAAAGTACCATTTCTATATGGTCTTTGGTATGGCCCAGCCAGGATTTGAACCCACAACCTCCCGGTTGTGGGGGGTAGATGGTCTACCAACTAGGCCACTACTCAACTCCATAAACTCAACATAATCTCAAGGTTTTAGCTAAGTTAATATTGTGGAGGATGGAATCAGACGAGACAGCGAGCTGACGACACAGAACTTTATTCTCCTGCAACAAATAGAACAGACTGCCCCGGGTACGGAAGCGTCGTCTTTTATCCATTTTATTCCCGCCTTTGGGACCCAGGGTGAGAAACATTAACATATGAGACACACAGCATGTTCACACATCAACATACACTACACAGAGCATGGCTTATTACAATTCTTATTACAATTCTTTTGCGCCCCAGCATTCTCAGGTGTAAAACCTGTCACAGCGGGGGCGAAGGCACCTCTTTGTTTAGTCAAATACCCCCTAGCACTATGGCTCCCTTTGCTGGTTCCGCTCACTCCTTCACCATTACCATCTCTCACCTCCTTCTCCCTCCAACCTCAAGTCCTGGGTGGAGTGCCATCTGTTATTGTGTCACCAAACAGCCCCCTCCCCACCCACCCCGAACACCCAGAAAGGGCCCTAACCCTCTGGTCCTTTGGGCCTGAGCAAGCGCCTGTAGCAGCTGTAGTGGGGAGCCGCCGGACCGGTCGAAGTGCCTTCCTACCGAGGTGGGCAGGAGGAAAAGCTGGTCTCTGGAGGGGGAGACGGTGGGGAGGGGACAGAGTCAGTTTTGTGAGCACAGTTCTCTGCAGGGGGGATGCAAACCTGCAGACCCACTGTAGGTGGGTGTCCGCGCCAGGGAGCCTGAGCCAACACCACCTGCTCATCTGCCAACACATAAGCGGGCTTAAGCCTGTCATTGCAGACGGTTTCCTTATGCCTCCCCCAAGTCTAACACAAAGTGTTTTGCTCCTGTTTCCAGCACTCTGAACAGGCCATCGTACAGCGGACATAGCAGGGTTCTGTGGGCGTCGTGCCTGACAAAAATGAATTTGGCATTCTCCAAGCGGTTTGGAACAAAGGTGTGAGGAAAACAATGGTGTGCCGGACCCGGCACGCTGGCAGTCCCAGCACCGGAAAAAAATGTGAGGGCGGATCGGTCCCGAGCACGGGGGTCTCTGGCAAAAATTTCCCGGGGATCCGCAATGGCTGAGAAAAAACGAGTTCTGCGAGGAAAGCTGCCAAATCTTCCTTAGGCATGGAGTGCAACCCCAATAGGACCCAAGGCAGGTGGTCAACCCAGTTTGCATCCGTCAGCGAGGCTCTGAGCACTGCTGTGAAAACGTTCGCACAACCCATTAGCCTGGAGGTTGTATGTGGTGGTGTGGTGAATTTTGACCCCCAGGCTATCGGCCATCGCGGACCAGAGTTCCAAAACAAATTGCAGACCCCTGTCGGAAGTGATGTCCAACAGGGATCCAAATCATGTGACCCAAGCCGACAAAAACACGTGAGCTACCTCAGTAGACGTGGTGGAATTCAGTGGGACCACTTCTGGCCAATGCGTAGTGTGGTCCAAGATTGTTAAAAGATGTGTGAAATCCTGCAACAGTGGAAGGGGGCCCACTAAATCCACGTGTATGTGGTTGAACCTCCTGGCTGGAATTTGAAACAGCTCGAGGGGGGCTTTGGTGTGCTTGTGCACTTTAGCCTGTTGGCACGTGATGCACGCTGTGGCCCATTCTTTCACATCGAAGCTCGTACGGGATGTGAAAACAAGTGGATGGACTCAAAAATGTGGCGGCGCCAAGAGCTTGGAACCACCGGGTTGATGCGGCCGGTGGAGACGTCACAGAGCAAGGGGGAGCACCCTTCTTGCACCACCCTGCTCTCCAGTTTTAATCCGGTAGCTGCGGACTGAAGTGCACAAATGTCTGCGTCCCCGGTTTGGTCAGCAGCCAAGCGGAAAAATTGATCCCCATGTAGACCGGGGAGACTAATGCACGCGACAGGCAGCCAGCTACAACATTAAGGTTACCGTCTACATGCTGAATGTTGGTAGTGAACTCCAAGATTGCGGCCAAGTACCATTGCTGCTGAGCCAACCACAGTTCCGAAACTTTGGACATCGCGTACGTTAGCGGTTTGTGATCAGCAAATGCGGTGAACTCACAGCCGTCGAGCCCAAACTGGAAATGACGAGTAGCCAGGTGGAGAGCCATCAACTCCCGGTCAAAAGTACTGTATTTATGCTCATCGCAAAAAGTACGGCTGAAAAAGACGAGGGGCTGCCACAAACCGTAGATGTACTGCTCCACCATGGCCCCTATCATGATGTCAGACACGTCTGTGGTGAGCGCTATCCACGCTGATGGGGTTGGGTGGGCCAGCAAAGCCGTGTTAGCAAGTTTTGGCGTTTGTGAAAGCCTGGATCTGCTCAGGGGTCCAGTCAAAGCTTTCCGCGGGCTTCTTTTTTTTTGAGCGTGCTGTACAGTGGTTGCAGCAGCTGGGCTGCCCGGGGGAGGAAACGGTTGTAGAAACTGACCATCCCCCAAAATTCCTGTAGTGCCCTCACGGTCTGTGGACGTGGAAAATCTGACACTGGCCACACCTTATCTGGCGGCAGGATCGTACCCTCCGGCGAGATGTGATGACCCAGAAAATCAATCACTGGCAGCCTGAACTGACACTTTGCCGGATTAACAATAAGTCTGTGTGCTTCCAACCGTTGGAAAACTTGTTTGAGATGAGCGAGGTGCTCCTCTTCTGATGCGCTAGCAACCAAAATGTTGTCTAAACAGACAAAAACAAACAGCAAGTCATGGAGCACCATGTCCATCATACGTTGGAAAGTTTGCGCTGTGCCTTTCAACCCGAACGGCATGCGTAAAAACTCGAAAAGACCAAAAGGGGTTATTACCGAAGTTTTGGGAACATCCTCTGTGCGAACTGGGACCTGGTGATTACTACGGACCAGATCCACTTTTGAAAAAATGCTCATCCCGGCCAGGTGCACGCAAAAATCCTGGATGTGCGGGATGGGATACCGGTTGTGTTCCATGGTGTTGTTCAAGCGTTGGAAATCGCCACACGGTCGCTACGGCCCATCAGCCTTGGGCAGCATTTGCAGCAGAGATGCCCAAGGACTGTTGGATACCTAATCGCTCTAAGTTAGCAAACTTCTCACGCGCGCTGGCTACTTTAGCCGCATCCAGGCAGCGAGGGCATGCAAACACGGGTGGACCTTTCGTTGTGATAAAATGCTGGACCCTGTGCTTGGTTCATCATCATCAGCATCATCATCATCACCATCATAGCAGTCTGTTGGGAGCGACAATGACTGTTTCATTTAGGTCTGATCAGATTCCTCCACGCAGCTCTGTCCTTTGCCCTCCTCTGCCAGGAACTCCTGGCCTTGTTAACCCAGGCGACATCCAAGCCGGTATGAGTTGCTTTCTGACTGACCATTTCATGAAACTGCTTGCAAAGTATTTGAGTACCGCTAGCTTTTGCTGGACTAGCGGCACATTCTTGGCAGATAGAGGTATTATCAGTGGCAAGGACAGGCCAAGACAAACTGACTCCAGTATCTGTTGCAGTGACTGACCAGATAATAGGTTTGTTTATCTCTGCTCTTTGTGTAGTGCATGTCATAATGCACCAACTGGCAAAGTCCACCACAGACCTTGTGACAGACGTGTGTAGCATCATCTCACTTTGGCTCATCAATAAAATTATTCTTCAGCTTAAAGACATTGTTTCACCAAGGAAAAGGACAGTCAAGAACTGCTCTTTCATCCCAGGACCACAGCTGAACTAACATTCCTTTGTTAAACCAGTCTCAGGAATTCCTCCTGAACATTTTATGGGCTAACTAGAAAAGCACTCGGAGAGCGCAGACCTCCGCCAAGCGGCACAGTTCCCCCCATACAGTGTTTGTGTGTACGTTTTCAGATTCCCTGAGCATGAAAAGATATGACTAGCAATTGGATTCACAATGATTATTTGTTTATTTGACATGGACAGTGCAATAAACAGACAATTAATGAATGACAATCAATGTGATAGTGATAGGATTAGTGGTTCAGTAGTGTAAAACGGGGCTATAAGGGACGGCGGGTTAATAAGGGACACTTTTCTGGGAAATGTTTTAAATGTAATTCTGCTTTTTTTATTTTGAGCAGGACGCTGAGTTGTGTTGTTATTGTCAAATATCCATGAATCCTTCATCAAATCTAGGCGGAAGCAAAATTAAAAAAGCAGAATTACATTTAGAAAAGTGTCCCATATTACCCCGCCGTCCCTTATAGCCCCGTTTTACGGTTGTAAAAGCATTGCCTCCTTGGCGGAGGTAATAAACTGAAGTGTTGGTGTGTCCATCTCCTCCACTGACGGATGCAGATTGGTTAGACAGGTTGCCGTGGGTTTTATATTATATTGGGGTTGCGCTCCGCGGCAAAACAGAATTTAGAATCTTCCCCGGCAGAGAGGTCGTTTTTACGCAGCGCCTATAGCTGGGCGGGGAATTTGTGGCAAATAATCGGGCGGCGGACAGGTGGCCGTGTCAGGTTTTGCAGCGTGGCGCAAAAACAGGCACGCTGGCGGGCCCAGGCCAGCAGTGTTTTCCACGTGCTTTTGTGCCTAAAACGTTGAAGAACGCGGAGTTTGTGTTGGTCATACACGACGACCAGCGCAATGTGCGCAGCGGCTATGGCTGGCACAGGCACGCTGGCGGGCCCAGGTCACCAGTGTTTTCCGCATGCTTTTGTGGCTAAAACGTTGAAGAAGGCGGAGTTTGTGCTGGTCAGACACGACGCCCAGCGCCCTCCATTGCGCCTGCGCACATGTTGAAAATGGCCGTATGTCACAGTGCGGAAAAATGCTTTAAAAAATTCCTGTATGCAGACGGTGAAGCGGATCATCCCCAAAATTTAATCAGTTCTTCCTTGTACCATTTCCAACAACGCCTGAAAGTTTCATTGAAATCCGTCCAAAAGTTTTTGAGTTATCTTGCTAACCAACAGACAAACAGACAGACAGACAGACAAACAGACAAACACACAGACAAACACACAGACAAATCCCGGCAAAAACATTACCTCCTCCTGGCCTTTCGGCCTGGCGGAGGTAATAAAACCTGGATACAGAACAGACCTTTGTGGAATGCCATATGGCCTACAAAATATCCACAGCTCAACACTGCCCTCTACTGGCAACTTTGGGACATGCTGGATTTAACCAGTGAACTTTTTAGCCACATTATTGTTAAAAGACTCAATTCTCAACATCCTCTTTTTTTCAGGACACCATGGCAAAGCAAATGGACTCTGTTTGGTGTGGACAATCAGTAATGGGTTTGAAATATATTAATCCTTGATTTTAAATATGTGCATGCTAAAATGTTTAAATGAATGTTTATTCTTGCATATTAATTTAAAAGCACTAGTTATAAAGTTGCATGAATCACCAAGGCTAGCTTAAACTTTATACATAAGTAGGTTAAGGAATCCCCAGTGTATTAAAATCATGTGTGATTCCATGAGGACCTGTATCAAGTATCACCCTGCATTTACTGGGCTCCAGCTCCTCCATTCCATTGGTTCCTCACAGACAAAAGCCTGTCATTGGACTAAAGTTATTAAAACCCGCCCACGACGGAAGACTATTGGTTTGGGGCTCCTGCCAATCCCTGGAAGCCCGCGAAAGTTTTCCACAGATATAAAGGAAGAGACACGCTCTTTTCAGTCTTTCTCTTTTTCTCTTGGTCCCTTTGTCTTGTCTTCACACCAGATGACTGCACAGCACTTCAGAGCATTTTTGGGAGAACAAAGATTTCACTGCCCGAACAAAGAAGCCTTCTCCCACATGTTTTTTTTTTGTTGTTGATGTTGTTGTTGTTGTTGTTGTTGTTGTTTTGTTTTTGTTTTTCTGTAAACGTCTAGGAATTAATCCTTTTCTTTCCTGAGCTCAAATCTTAAATTTGGAGTCAAACTCCATTTCTAGACGTCTATTATTATAACTTTTCCTTGTTAACTTTCTTTAAACTCGCCATTTTTAACCTTGACTTTATCTTTAATTTTTATTGACCAACTCCACACTAGAAGCTAATTTCATCTCCACAAAGTCCGAAAATCTTTCAATTTTGCTATTGGATCAGATTTTGTAATTATTCTCGAATTCCCTCGTGAGAAGTCGTTGATCCACGACGAGCAGCTGAAGAAATCAACATGCCACGAAAAAGGAGACGTCTTGGGTTGGACCGCAGCCCTTGTTGTCAAACATATAAAACCTCATCTTGTGACAACAGACTGGAAAAGTTGCCATATCACGGAATATTTACGAGCCAAATATTCCAGCTTTTGGCACTTCTCTACATCGAAAGCTTCCCGACGATGACGACAGAACCCTTCAGCTTCAACCTGGGTCACGTGAGCTACATTCTTTATTCATCTGCTGAATAAAACGTCTGAGATTTGAGAATAATTCAGTATCTGATCAGATGCAAAATTAAAGAGCAATTAACATAACTCTTCTTTCCTTAAAATTCTGTTTTCATTTTCTTAAGATTAATCCGGAATTTTCCATATAATTAGTTTAATTTTCCCCATAAATTTGAGTTCCGTTTTCCATAATCTGTTAACTTCAAACTGATCTAAATTCAGCTTACATTTTCACCCTGGTTCTGCAAATGTTCACATTGTTACTCTATCATTTACAAGTATAATTTAATGATTAATGTGAATCATTGCAATGTCCTTTAATCATCATTTCATTTAATAAATATGTGAAAATGAGAGAAGTTGTTGGGAATTTATTTCATTCTGAGTCTGGTTTCAAAGCCCCAGTATCGAATTCACTAAAATTTTGAGACTGATTATTAAAGCGTACCTGTGGTGGTCGTGAAAAAAAAGATATTATATTGAGCCCCTGTCTCACGTTCTAGTTCAAGTTTAAGTTCAAGTTCAAGTTCAAAGCAATGTGATATAAATCCATTGCTGATGTGCTGGTTCAGCTATGTCAGCAAAACATGCGAGCAGCCATACTGGCAGCTACATGGCCTGCCAGGATGCTTCCTGTGACGTGTGTCGTGGCTACCGCGATCTGGATCAATATTGGCTGAGCCTGGAGTGCCCGGATGAGCAGTGGCTTTCAGGATATTCAAATTCAAATTCAAACGTTTATTTCAAACTCAGGGTTCATATTAAATGCAGAACTAAAACGAGTAGTAAATAAATGCTTAAATTCAGTGGGTCGTCTCGTCTGATCTGAGGTCGTAACGGCCGCCAGACGGCCGATGATACTATATACAGAGCAGCAGACACTTGGCGCTCTTGTAACAACAAAAACATACAATGCAATATGGATATCGCAACATGGCGGAATGTAAAGCCTTTGGATGTCTCAATAATAAGCGAAAAAACAAAGATAAACATTTCTTTTGTGTACCCAAACCCAGCTCACCTTGTCAGAAGATCGTAGCGGAAAAGTGATTGCGCAATCTCGGAACAGGGCACAGACGTGTCCTTTCAGACGAAATTGCATTGTGTGTGAGGACCACTTCGTCACTTTCACCTTCAGAAGACCTTTCTGGCTCAAACCTGTAGCCATGTTGGACGAATTCTTCCTCAGAGTCCGACAATTCAGCCATAATAGAATGAAAACACTCACAAAAGCACCCTAGTCTCTCATACAGGCGGAGTATTGACTGTTCAGTAGCAACGTAGTGACGTCACATCCGCATGTGTCATGGCTGCGCGCAGAGTTTTCATTGGCTGGCCATGCCTGCGGTCGTATTTGCATATTTCTCTGGTGGTATATGGCTGGCAATAATTATTTAACCAAATAACGAATACTTTGCCTAATGTTTTCAAGTTGAATGCGTTTAGACGACCACCACAGGTACCCTTTAATTAATTTATTGAGTGACTAAACAGGTATAAAGTGAGATTAATGATCAAAGTGCTCACTAAAGAGGTGAGCTGGTGCCCCCTACGAGTGTTTATTAACTTTTTCTGTGTGTATGGACCCAGAGTTCATCTCAGGGCCCAATACATTAATACAAATTAAATAATTTTTATACATGATCATAATTATAACTCACATATTCCTACACATGCTTATCTGCCAGGATGTCCAGTCTCACCCCATGTAACTGGGAGTGGTCCACCACAGACCTGTGACAGATATTGTTTTTAGTTCTGCCAGGATGCCCAGTTTGCTCAGGACCCACCCCAGGCAAAAACCCAACCACCTAAGCCCCCTGGACCGAAGAGTTGGACAGTTCAGGTGGGCGGCCAAAGTCCCAGACCCAGCAGATGGCATGATGGAAAGAGTCGGGTGGCCTACCAGAGAACGTGGGCCACCCAACCCCACGGCACAGTCTGTCGGGTGGTCTGCCAGAGTTCTTTCACCACCTGAACAGAAAGGGTGGTCCAGGAGGCAGCTGCCCAATGGAAAGAACAAGTGGTAAGCAAGATGGAGGAGTCAGGGAAACCCCAACGGCCTCGGGCGGAGGAGAGGGAAACCCCGATGGCCTCGGGCGGAGGACAGGGAAACCCTGAACCCGACGGCCTCGGGCGGAGGAGAGGGGACCCCGACACCCCCGGACTGCCTTGCAGCACCCTCAGTGGTACCGGACCGGGGCACAGCAGCACCCGTGGCAGGCCCAGACTGAGCCAGAGCTGCACCTACTGTAGCAGAAAAGGTGAGAACCATGAGTGCTGGGAACTCGGAAAGCATACACTGGTACTTACCCGCTGGAGCTAGAACATAAGCATGTGTTGGTGGCCCAACTCCCCGAGCTTTGCAGGGCAAGGAGGAAAAAGATACAGCATCCACTAAACACCTGTTGGCAACATCAACAAGTAGTCCATGAGTACACAGAAAATCAGCATCTAAGATGGGGACCAAACATGCAGCTACCACAAAGTCCCACTGGTAATTGCATCCATGCAAACATACAGTCACCATTCTTTCTCCAAACATCCTTATGTGGGATCCGTTTGCGGTCGTTAAAGAAGGGTTGCAACCTTCTGCCAGCCTGCCCGCCCTGACTGGCAAAATGAGGCTCTTCTGGGAGCCAGAGTCTACCAAAAAACATCTCCCAGAACGTGTGTCTGTGATGAAAAGCAGCTTCTCCTTGTTGCCAGCGGTCACAGCTGCTACTGACCGCTGGCTGTCCCATTTCCCGGCGGTGATAAAAACACAGCGTCCCGGTCTTGTGTCTCCTGGCGGTCATCCCGGCCACCATCATTGGCTCTGCGACCTCGCGGGGCTCCACCAGAGATCTCGGTCTCACTGCCTGAATGCCGAGAGCCCTGTTTGACAGGGTGATGTGGTCTGCCTCCTCTGCCAGCACGCGGTAGTCCCTGGTCACCAGCAGAAGTGAGTTAGCGAGGATCGCTCGCACTGAAGCCGGTAGGTTTCTGAGGAAGAGGTGGGCGAAAAGGAAAGATCCGTCATCCGTGCCCATCAACGCAAGAATGCTCTCCATCAGGTCCACAGCCAATCTGTCTCCCAGCTCCGAGCGGGTGAGGAGCTTTTCCACCCTCTCTGCATCTGAAAGGGTATAACGGCGCAGCAGCAGCCACTTGAGAGCATCATATTTTCCTTGGGCTGGCAGGGCCCGGAGTAGGCTCATGGCTCATGTCCAGTGCAGTTACCACATGATGGTACTTCATGTCGCCTGTTGAGACTCTGCGGAGGGTGAACTGGGTTTCAACATGTATAAACTAAGCGGCCGGGTCATGAAGCCAAAAATCCGGTAGTCTGACCGCAACGGCGCATGCAGCAGTGGGAAACCCCAGCGGAAGTGTCCCCATGGAGGAGCTCACCTCGTTCTCCATTTCACATCTCAGGGTCACCACTGTGGAGGATGGAATCAGACGAGACAGTGAGCTGACAACACAGAACTTTATTCTCCTCCAACAAATAGAACAGACTGCCCCGGGTACGGAAGCACCCTCTTTTATCCACTTTATTCCCACCTTTGGGACCCAGGGTGAGAAACATTAACATACAAGACACACAGCATGTGCACACATCAACATACACTACACAGAGCATGCCTTATTACAATACTTTCACACCCCGGCGTTCTCAGGTGTGAAACCTGTCGCAGCGGGAGCAAAGGCACCTCTTTGTTTTGTCAAATATTCCCTAACACTACGGTGCCCTTTGCTGGTACCATCTCTCACCTCCTTCCCCCCCCCCCCAACCTCAAGTCCTGGGTGGAGTGCCATCTGTTATTGTGTCACCACAATATGCACTTTCTTGGAAGCTGCTCCCAGATCATGTGTTTTGTATTGTAGCATCAACGTCCCCTCAGGCTAATCCAGAAGATCACTTTTCTTCATTCTACAGGAATCTCACTTTTCTTCATATTAAAACACCTCCACTCAAGGCCTGGCCAAGAATGCTGTGCCTTTCCCAGGACCCCAATGTAAACAACTCCCCTCTTGCATAGATGGTAAGGATCAAAATTTGCTTTTAAAGGCTTAAGTGGACTATAAACTCTGGAGTCCCAGATCTCAAAGTAGACAGTTCATGTGGATAGCATCCGCCCTATGGGAAACTAATGCTCTTAAAAGGTCATAAACTTCTTAACCAGACAGGTATATGTCCTACTCCATTTCTGAGACAGATCCCAGAGCTTTTTAGGCCATTTCTCTCCCATGACAGAGACCTACAAAATTATCTACAGCTCAACAGTACCTCCTAGTGGATATCTACGGAATATGTTTCATTGTATAATCTGACGGTTAATTTGACTAAACATTTTTTTCTAATTTCCAGCTGTCATCGTCCCAGGATCCTAAGGACACTGAAAATCATCCTTTTGATCACCGACCAGGGTTTTCAGTAATTCATTAATCCTTGATCTAAATGTGAAGTGCATGTATTGAGTGTTATTCAAATGAATGTTAATATTATTAGTAATGGTATAAATGCACGATCACTAAATATTAGCAGAGTCACTTAATTTAGTTACATTTTATACTGAGTACATAATTTCATAAGAACTGGATGGGTATTAATCCTTGTACGATATCATTCCTAGTAAACCACTCCTCTCTACCTTTCACGGGATAATGCCTTTTCCTTTGATTGGCTGCTCCCAAACAAAGAAATATTTTCACATTGGACAAAGGCCCGTTCAAACTCCTCTTTATGAAAGCTGATTGGCCTGTCTCCGACCGGCCCCACTTTTTATGACTAACAGCACGCTTCAGTTAAAAAGTGAGGAGCTGCCCTGATTACAGAGGGATGATGAAGAAGAATGTTAGAAAGAGAGATTAAGAAGAAGAAGTTTAAGATTAAGATTAAAGAAGCAGAATAGGACTTCCGGTTATGGCTGCCACGTAGGACGGACGTGTCTCGCTCTGCTCTGCTCCTGGAGAAAAAAAATCGGCAAATAACTCTCTCATTTGGGACAGAACGTATCCCAGCATTTGGGCGAGGATATGTCGGCGAAGCCTAAGGCTGGAAAACCAGGAAAAGGAAAAAGCGAGCCGCCGAAACAGTCCAAATTAACGGACTTTCAGGTGTGTGACGCAGCAAACAAAACTCCATATATGGCGGAGGAGGCTGGCGGCGGTGCGATGTTTGCGGGGAATGGCGCAGATGCGCTGATGGCTGCCATGAGTTCAATGAGAGCGGACTTTTCCTCTAGATTTGATGGGATTATGGCAGCGTTGGAAGGAATAAGAAAGGAATTGGGTGACTGTGTAGAACGAACGGCGCAGATGGAGCTCCGTCTCGCTAGTGCTGAAGATGACGTCACCCGTCTTCAATTAAAGGTGCGCACTTTGGAAAAAAAAAAAAAATCTCTGGAAGATAATATTTTGGATTTGGAATCTCGGTCGAGACAGAATAATTTGAGGCTGGTGGGTCTTCCAGAGGAATCAGAAGGTCGGGACGTATGTTCCTTTCTGGAAAAGTGGATTCCGGAGGTGCTGGGCAGCGAAGAGTTGCAATCAGCAGTGGTTCTGGAAAAAGCACATCGTATTGGCCCACGGAGAGATAAGGGACCGCCGAGGACCTTAATTATGAAGTTTCTTAGCAACAGAGACAGGATGAAGATCTTCAACGCTGCACGTGCTAAAGGAGAGATTAAACACCAGGACCAGCAGGTGCGGTTCTACCCAGATTTGGCCACAGGAATCCAGCAATTGAGGAAGCAGTTTGATCCCATACGTAAGGAGCTGCGCAACCTTGGGATTCGTCATGGTGTAATCTATCCTGCGAGACTGCTGACCACGTATGAGGGCAGAACCCACATTTTCAAGACCCCAGAGGAGGCGCAGGAGTTCATCAAGAAGATCAAAGAAGAAGAAGAGACTGGTGGGAGCTAAGCATGAACAAAATATAAGGTAGAATAATTAAGCATTTGCACAGGCATCTGACTGACTTGAAGTAAATAGTAAGTTTACAAAATATAGATTGTATTATATATTAAGAAAACAAAACAAAAACAAAACAAACAAAAAAAAAACTATGATGTACAAAGTTGTTAAAAATTTTGGAGTTAAGTTGGAAAACTACAGAAGAGAGTTAATGTTACGTCATTAAAAGCAGTAGAGTTGGGGTGATTGGGAGGATGAAGAAGGAGTGGCTTAGGCTGTTCCCCGTGGGTGTGGAACGGTCGATGGCTATATCGGGAGACAGAATTTTTCTTTTGATTTTGGGGGGTTTGCCACAAGTGTGGGAAGGGGAAATTTGTTTGTGTGTAGTTTGTAGGATGAATGTTCAACCACTCATGTTTTTGCTTCTCTGTATGAGCATGTTTACACTGCAAGGTAATCCTAAACTCTCTATTGATCATGGACCAAAGTGTTAATCTTAATTTAACTTCATGGAATTGCAGAGGTCTACAAAATTTAAAAAAACTTAAACAAGTTATGAATAAAATAAAGGACATGGGTTCAAGAATTGTGTTTTTACAAGAAACTCATCTGATAGAGGAGGATGTTATAAGAATTAGGAGTAGATGGCAGGGAAGTGTATTCACCTCTTCATTTTCATCCCGAGCCAGGGGAGTTATGACTCTCATACATAAATCAGTTCCTTTTCAGGTGAAAAATGTAATTGGAGACAAATTTGGAAGATATGTAATCATTCAAGGTTCTTTGCTATTAGAAAATATAAATCTTGTGAACTTATATGGTCCCAATATAGATGATCAGAAGTTCTTTGCTAATTTATTTCTCATCTTATCATCACTTACAGGGCAACATATAATAGCAGGGGATTTTAATTGTACATTGAATCCAGGTGTGGATAGATCAACAGGACTGGATTGTACGCACATTGGATGTAGGATGACTATTAATCATTTTATGAAAGAATTGAGATTGTTAGATATATGGAGAGAAATGAAACCACAAGTTAAAGCCTATTCTTGTTATTCCAGTACCTACAAGACATTCTCACGTATTGATTATTTTTTGATTTCCACAGAATTAAGGTCCAAGATTCAAAACTGCTTTTATGATAACATCGTGATTTCTGATCATGCACCCTGTTGTCTAATATATGTAGATAAAAAATTGACAAAGGAATCAGGTAGATGGCAATTTCAGCATAAATGGCTTCAGGATGAGGAATTTGTCAAGTATATAGAAAAACAGATAGACGAGTTCTTTGACATCAATACTACACAAACATCAGCATGTGTAAAGTGGGAGGCTTTCAAAGCTTTTATTAGGGGACATATTATTAGTTATACAGGATCAAAATCTAAGAAGACTCGAGAGGAGAGAGCTAAATTGGAACATAAAATAAAAAGTCTTCAGGAAAAAGTGTATGCAGGAAGTGACCCAAGGTTGGAGAATGAATTACTGATTTTGAGAGCTGAATACGACAAAAAATCAGCGAATAGAGCTGCCTCGAGTCTTCTAAGATTGAAACAATCTTTTTATGAACAAGGTGAAAAATCAGGAAAATTATTAGCATGGCAGATTAAACAATTGGAAATTAAAACACCAATTACCAGTATTATAAGTAATGGACAGGTAGTTATAGATCCTTTAGAAATTAATAGAGCCTTTAGAGATTACTATGAAAAATTATATGATACCAAAAATGAACCTGATTTAACAAAACTAAATGGGTTTTTGAACGAACTATCTATACCGTGTATTCCAAATGAAAACAGGGAGATATTGGAGTCTAAAATTAGTCAAGAAGAAGTTGGGCTAGCCATTGATAATATGAAATCAGGAAAAAGTGCAGGACCAGATGGTCTTCCAGTTGACCTTTATAAAAAATTTAAGAATAAATTAATAAAACCTTTTTTGGAAATGGTTTTAGAAGCATTTCAAAATAATAATTTACCATCATACATAAATAATGCCTTAATTATACTGCTGCCAAAACCAGGTAAGCCCTCTAATAAATGTGAAAATATGAGACCAATAAGCCTATTAAACGCCGACCTTAAGATAATCTGTAAAATTTTAGCAAGACGATTACAAGAAATTTTACCAAATATTATTAATCGAGATCAGAATGGCTTTATAAAGGGTAGACAAGGCTTCCATAATGTAAGAAGACTATTTAATATTATTTATTTTAATAAAGAAGCACCGGATACAGCTCTCCTATCATTGGACGCCGAAAAGGCCTTTGATAGAGTTGAATGGCCCTTTCTTTTTGAAGTCCTACAAAGGTTTGGACTTGGAAATAATTTCATAAAATGGGTTCAAATAATATACAATAATGCTACAGCAGAAATCCTAACAAATAACAATATTTCAAAACCAATAAAAATCAATAGAGGATGTCGACAAGGCTGTCCACTTTCACCTTTACTGTTTACTATGGCAATTGAACCTTTAGCGATAGCGATACGTTTACATTCACAAATATATGGAATTAAAGTTGGACCAACAGAACATAAAATCTCCCTGTACGCCGATGATATAATTTTGTTTATGTCGAATCTAAAAAAATCAATTCCAACCTTGTTGAATTTAATAAAGAATTTTGGGGAAATATCAGGATATAAAATAAATAAAACTAAATCTTCAATATTAATGCTAAATGAGACCCAGAGAAATTACCCAGCCCCTGAGGTAAATCAATTCAATGTTGTAAATCAGTTTAAATATTTAGGAATCCAAATTATGCCTAAGCTAGAATCAGTTGCCAGTGTCAACTATGAAGCCTTAATGTCAGATATCAATGAGTTAACTCAGAGATGGATGTCACTACCAATGTCGATGATCGGGAGAATCAATATACTTAAAAGTAATATTTTACCTAAAATACTTTATTTATTTCAATACATTCCCTTATCACCACCTTTAGATCTATTCTCAAGAATAAAAAAAAAGTTAGTGGAATTTATATGGAACAACAGGAGGGCTAGATTACGTTTGTCTTTATTATATTTACCATTTGATCGTGGAGGTCTGAAATGTCCAAATTTTATGTTGTATTATTGGTCGGCACAACTGAGGTCTATGACATATTATTTTTCATCAAATGATCTCCCTCACTGGACTGAAATGGAATCATACAATTTACCTTTACCTCTTCCCATATTCATATACTCAGATTCGGCAAAAAAATTACAAAAACAAGTTAAAAATCCATTTGTAAAGCATATGATCAAAATATGGTGTGAAGCTAAAAACTATTTAAAAGAACCACAGTTATTGTCACAATTTAGTCCAATATGGGGTAATCAATATTTTAAACCAGGGAGAGCGGACGCTGTATTTAAAGTATGGAATTTAAAAGGGATACAAAAGATTCAGGATTTATATTTGCCATGTGCAGACAACATAATGTCTTTTGAAGAGCTGAGGATCAAATTTAATCTCAATAGAACACATTTTTTTTAAATATCTTCAACTTAGAAACTTTATTCGATCAAATCAAAATAAAGCTCTCACTCGACCTATTTATTCATCCTTGGAAAAAATGATGATGAAAGATAGTAAAAGAAAGGGTATTATTTCAGAGTTTTATAACTCATTGACACTATCTTCAAGTGAAAATTCACTGAAAAGATTAAACTACTGGAAAGAAGATCTGCAAATTGAAATTTCAGAGGAACAATGGGAATTGGCTTGTACAGAAGCTCAAACCAAATCAATAAATGCACGCCTTAAATTGATACATTTCAAATGGTTAATGCGGATGTATGTTACACCGGAGGAGTTAAATAGATATAACAAAAATATACCAGATACATGCACAAAATGCATGGAAAGTAAAGGAACCCTATTTCATTGTTTATGGGAATGTAGATTAATAAGAATGTTTTGGGAGGAGGTGAGGGTAACAATTGAAAAAATAATCTCAAAACAAATCATATTGAATCCTAAACTGTTTTTGTTGGGTCTGTACCCAGAAAAGCATAATTTCAATAAAAGTGAAAGAACATTCATAGACCTCAGTTTGCTTAATGCCAAAAAATGTATTGCACTATTATGGAAAAAGACTCATAGACCAGATGTGACTCAGTGGTTAAGACAGATGTTAACAAACCTTCCATTAGAAAGAATAACATATATACTGAAATCAAAGGAAATTGTGTTTGAGAATATATGGAGACCTTTTATTGATTATGTAAAAAATTTAAACATAACTCTTGAAGAAGAAGGTGAATGATGTGTGTGGACCTTGTAAATTCCAAACTGGTGAACATAATATGTATACTAATGTATTGGATTGTCTAGACTAAACAGAGGAGCATTGTTGAAGACTTGATTTTGTTGGTGGTTGTTGGTGTTTTTAGGGTTTTTTTTTTTTTTTGTAGTACTTTAGTGTTAGTGTTTGATTGTTTGTATCATGTTTGTTAAAAAAAAAAAAAGGTTCAATAAAGATATTGTGGAAAAAAAAAAGAAGCAGAATAGCGATCTAGATCTCAGAGAAAATTTTTTGTTTCACTTCTTCAAAGTTCCTTGCAGTTTCTTTTGTCTAAATTGTTCTGTGAAATTTAAGAAACCTTTTTTTTGTGAAGTTTGTCAAATCCTGCATTAGTTTTCTCATTTTTCTGGTTACTGAGGAGAAACCATCTTTTTCTTATGAGCTTGTCTTAAAGAGAGTCAAACTCTCAAAATCCTTTTTTTTTTCACCTCAGAAGCCATTCTTATCCTAGTTGAATGTTTTTCTTAGATTTTCTGACTTTTCATGCTGTTAAGGTGGACCTTTAATTTTCGTATTATAAAGTGAACAGAGATTGTGTTTTGGACTTTTTGGCCTCATCCACGCCTGACTGAGATGTTCTTCATTCAGTTTTTGGTCTATCCCGCGGCCAGAGACATCATAAATTCGGACTGGTTGCCAAAAGGACTCTCCGCGCCTGCTCCGAGACAGCCATTACTGCTGCCGCTGCTGTCCTTTGTGAGCCCCCGGCTGAGCCTGCATTTCTTATGGCTGTTGAGGAAGCATAGCAGCAGTCGCTTTCTCCCGGTCTCCCAACCTCAAAACCCCAGCCGGCACTGACCCGCTGAACACGTGGACCTACAGCTGTTTGTAAGTGAGACTCCCATTTTCCTATCTGCTGGGTTAAAAGTGATGTCCTGAAAATCTAAATTACAATTGAACACAACCAGTATTTCATGGTACAATTAGTCTCTCAGCCATAGGATAAAGCTATAAACTGAAGGAAAATTCTTATTCATTTTTGTGTAACATCCTTTAATTTTTGTAGATTAATTCAGAAGTTTATTTTTAGATAATCAGCTTGTGAATTTTCTCCATAAAATTGTGTTCTGTTTTTGTTAGATATTTCAGCCTTCCATTACCGTTGAAACATAAGTCTGGTTTCTCCTTGGTTCAACAAAGGTTTAACACTAGATTTTATGTTCAGAAATCCACTAACAGTTGATGTGATATTAGACACCTGTTATCATTTGAATCTGTTTATCCATCATTTGAATG
Organism: Pholidichthys leucotaenia; assembly: GCA_020510985.1. Taxonomy (NCBI): domain Eukaryota; kingdom Metazoa; phylum Chordata; class Actinopteri; order Cichliformes; family Pholidichthyidae; genus Pholidichthys; species Pholidichthys leucotaenia. The sequence goes on along the minus strand of CM035848.1, from coordinate 118,107,652 downwards.
CCATATCATGTAACCTGAATGAGTTTAATAAAAGGGTGAATGAGAGAAGTTGAAGCATTTTCCTTTCGCATATACAGTATGTTTCCTAGATCACAGCAGGAACAGAACTAACTCCCTTAAATTTTGAGTCTGATCCATTAAGTAATTGAAGGTATGGAAATTAATTAATTGAAATTAAGTTAATAATACAAATTGTTCTTTAGAACTGGTGCCCCCTTTTACGAGTGCTTTCCTATTTTATTTAGTGAGTGTAGGAGTGACGGTTCAACTCTGGCCCCTCGCACACCCACTATTGAATAAAATAAATAATTCCTGTACCTTATCACACAATATTTTATTAAATATCACTACAGTATAGAAAATTTTAAAAAATACTAAATTGTCAAACATTTGCTTGCTGAAATTATTACGTATTGTAGGTATAATGGGTTGTAGGCCTCTAATATATTGTACTTTAATATTTTCTCACATATAAGCTCATAAATGGTTAGCAGATTACTGTTGCCAAGTTTGCTAATGGTTACGATATTAAAACTATTTCTCATAGCACATAATGTGGTGCAAAATGCAGCTAAATGTATGAACAATGTTGAAGGTCCAAAGCATTCTACACCAGCAGTGTATTTGAATATTTTAGCACACATTTTTGGCTGCACGGTGGAGCAGTGGTTTAGCACTGTGGCAGCACAGTTTACCCTCGGCCGGGGGATCGCGGGGATCATGAGATCGTGGGTTCGATCCCAGCCCCCGACCAACAGTGAGCTGTGTGGAGTTTGCATGTTCTCCCCGTGTTTGCATGGGTTTACTCCGGGATTTCTCCGGTTTCCTCCCGCATACCAAAAAAAAACATGTAGGTTTAGGGCGCTCGCGCACGCAGCGACCGGCGGCCTGTGGCTTGTCACCAGACTGCAAACCAAATCTACCTACGGGTACAAATAAGTAACAAAAAAAAAAAATAATAATAATTTTTGATATTGTGATTACCAGAGGCTGTGTAAAAAATATGATTATGCAGTTACACAGGGATGACTACTTTATCAGGATGATAATACATGCAAGCAAAATATGAGTAAAATAACTGTATACATGTAATTGAGCAAGCTAACATACAACATTATTGGTTATAATTTTAACCTTGAAATATAAATGCTAATCTTTTAGCTCAGCAGTTTTCCAGTTGTGTGGATGCTAGGCAGCTCAGTCTCACTCGGACCCAACTCTTGCTCCTATTCTTGCTCCTACTCTTGTTGCTATTCCTATCCTATTCAACTCTTGCTCCTATTTATCTCAAATGAGATTGACCGGGGAAAACACACACAGCTGATACTCACAGAACTGGAGTTGTCCGAGTAAGTCCCAGCAAGCATCAAAAGAAACACAGTCCTTTAGCGACTTAGACTTTCATACGGCGATTAACGACCGTATGTCAAGTGCAATGACTCAGCAATGCGTTACTGGAAAAAGGCTCCTTAAGTACACACATTGCTGAGGATTGTAGATTGGATGCACCTGGGCGAGGACCGGGAAAGATGATCAACGGGGCTGGGAACAGCTGATGGTAATCAATGAAGGGGCGTGGTCGGACTGGCAGACTGTCAGCAGTACACACAGCTGCAGGCCCCAGAGCAGTGGCTATGGATACGGTAACACACTGGAAATACATACTAAACTTGCATACACAACGGCACCGAGACTCACAGAGAGATCAGGACAGAGCCAGGGGAAACCAAGCCGGCTTGGCTCCTGACAGAGCTCCCCCTTTAAGGGGTGGATACCCAGACACCCAAGGAAACATCTCAGACCCCCCCCCCCCCCAACAGGAACAAACAACGTGAACCTGGGTGGGAGGTAAGGGGAACAGAAAAGGTGGGAACACAACACCCCGCCCAGGGTCCACAATAGCCCTCCTAAGTTCAAAGATGTGGCGGCTCGGGAGGCCGCCCAGAGTCCCAGGCCCAGCAGGCAGTTTGGTGGACAGAGTCTGGTGGCCTTCTGAAATGCACGGGCTATCTGACCCAGAACCCCAGTCCCTCAGGCGGTCAGCCATCACTGTAAAGCCACCAGGGCTGGCAGGATGAAGTAGGAGGCGGCCTGCCCACCGGGAGGCTCACTGTGGGGTGACCGGACCATAGAGAAGGAACCCCCATGGCGTCGGACAGAAAGGAAAAGGGAGCCACGGCATCCTCAGGCAGATCCAAAGCACCCTCAGTGGTCCCGGCTTGGGCCACGGCTGCCTCCGTGGTGGACCCCGACTGGGCCGGCTCCGCTGCACCTGCGGTGACCTCCTGCTGGGCCGGCTCCGCTGCACCCATGGTGAACTCCAGCTGAGGCGCCACTGCACCCGCGGTGAACTCCGGCTGGAGCTTTGCTGCACCCACGGTGAACTCCAGTTGGAGTCTAACTGCGCCCGTGAGGGTCTCCCCAATGGGGGAGGTTATGCTGCCCTTGGCCCCTGGCGCTGACCTCTGATCCTTGGAGGCTTCTGGTGGGATCAGCAGCTCTCCGGCGACCCTGTTAGGGGGCTCCGAACCCGGAGAAGACGAAAGAGAGACCAGGTCAGGGTCAACGGCAGTGGCAGAGTCCGGTGAAGCGGCCCCGGGGGCTACTGTGAGCTGCACTGGAATCCTCCTCACCATGAGTCAGGCAGTGTGACATCAACACTGACTCTACTGGCATAATGGAGCACACTTGCCTGAACTCGGGCTCCACCGCCATCCAGAACTCCGGCAATTTAGGGTGCGTGGGTTCCTCCGGTCCGTCAGGTGCTGCACCCCCATTGACCTCCTCCAGGACCCCTGGGCCCGTGTCATCATCTGTGGGCAACCCAGGTTGTGACAGCCCATCTCCGGCAACCCAAGGAAGGAGCTTGAAGGGGATAGGAGAGGAGGAACGGTTAGGGTCACCGGCAGCAGCAGAGCCCAGCGAGGGGAGTCCAGATGCGGCTGGCGGCCGCACCTGGCTGTCCTCCCCAAGACAAGATCCCTCCATCACTGACAAATGAACTACCGGAGAGGTTACTCACCTGTGTTCAAGCTCTACCGCCGTCCAGGACTCCGATGATGCCGACAATGACGTTCCGGGCCCCATCGGCTGGAGGTCTGGTCCGGGGGATGACTCCGCTGCGGCGGCCCTGCCACAGGCGTGATGGCGGTAGCAGTTCTGGTGCTCCTGTGTGCTGTCTTCCACGTCACTGGCTCCTCTGGCGTAGCAGCCGAAGACGGCCTTTCCACTGACCCAAGAGCTGGACCCTCCTGGGCCTCTGGTTCCTCTCCCCTCGAGCGACCTGGATCTGGTGCCAGCAAGCCCGTGGGGGTACACAGAAAGGGTTGGGTGAGGTCGGGTATGGGGCACTACATGCTCAGGGGGCTGATCACCCCAAGTCTCCTCACCAGGAGGCAGGCAAAATTGTTCATCAGACATAAAAGTTAAATGAGAAATAACTTGCCTGTCCTCCTGACATGAAATGTCTTCAACGGCCTCCGAGACATCTCTCCCCTCCGGGCGTTTCTCCTTGTGCAGCGCCGGTGAGACCGGAGGCCTCTTCCGGTGAGGGTTCCTCCTCCGCTTCCTCCCAGATGGCTCAGGGACCAGATAGTCTGGGATGTGAAGTGCCATGCTGGACAGCGAGTCAGTCGTGCCGAGAAGCTCCGTCTTCTCCAGGGAGGGAAGTGGAGTGGTAGGAGCTTGAGCGCTGGGGGACCCTCGTCCGACTCCTCCTTGATCCGGCAGTTGACATATAAGCATATACTTTTACACTTTTACACTTCAGAAGTATATTTAGATGTTAAAAGGTTAACATTTATCTCAAACTCATTGACTGCCATTCTAAATAATGTTGCACATAACTTTTGATTAAAATCTATCCACACCAGTGGTTTAAAAACTTTTCTCTCTCTGGTTTGCAGCTCAACAAACATTCGTTCACTCATTCACACATTCACTCATCTGTCTACTCCAGTTCTGGTCTGTAATCTGTCTGGTGTGTAATCAATTAAGCGTGAGGGCATTATTATTATCATTATTATTCTTTTGCACTGTAGCGCCCATAATGGTAACATTATGTAGCTCACATATTTCACTGCAGAGACCCAAGCATAGAAGGACCTTAAGCTTGCGGTGTGTGTTGACATCACGCCTCAGATGGACAATGAGTCTGGACCACCTGCGGACTTGGGAAGAAGTCAGTGGATCTGGATCAAGAGCCTAAAAGGACTGTCTGACCTCCTGGGGTCAGACAGAAGAGTAAAGAGGACTTTGAAGTGATTGAGTGTAAATAGAAGGATTTGACTTGATTGTGTGATTCTGTGTTTGATGTGTGGGTATAAATGTATGTGGGTTTACCGCAGCTCTTCCTCTTTTTTCCTGACTGAGAGAGAGAGAGCTGGAGACTTGAGATGAATAAACCATACTGAGAAATTATCCAGTCTCATCATTTCATGATCCCCACAGTATCAGTAAAGGTGTGATTATTTAAGAAATACTTATTACCGTGTGCTAGTGCATTTGTATACTCATAACTGTACACTATATCTCAAATGTGTATGTACTTTGTCTGACTGTTGTTCTACGTATAAAAATATATCATGCTGACAGGTAAAACAAACACAATGAACAAACAAAAAAAATGTTGGTGTAGGTGCGTTTTACCACAGGGTTTTTTTTTTTTTAATCTTATCTGTTGGGCTAGTAAACCATGGCAAACAGTGTCCATTCGTCCCTCTCTTCGGCACCCAGAGAATGTCCATCTTATCATTGTCTTTGTCCATTCTTTGGCTCTCAGCTGTTATCATATCTTTGACACACACACATAGAGCAGAGAATGTTCATGACCCACTTACAGAGGTGGGGTTATGTTACTCAGCAGTTTTTTGGAGACGATTGCCACAAATCAAGTACACAGAGGTGGAGTTATGTTTGTCACTCAGCAGTTCTTGGTTACAGGCAATTGCCACAAGCAAAGCAATGCTGGCCTGTTGTTGTCTTCAGCCACCCGCCGGTGACTTGGCAAGAGAGTTCTTAGTCCGTTGTGCCAGAGAGCTGCTCATTCAGGAAGTGAGCATGCTGTAGTGCTGGGTGATGGATGGATTTGGTGATCATGTCTGTGTTGACACTGGGTGATGATGGTGAGGGAGGCAATGAGACAATAAAGATAGCACTGGTCTGTCATGGTTCAGTTCGCACCTAAAAAAACAACAACAACAAAAAAACAAAGGAGAAAAAGATTCCTGAGATGTACAGTATATTCTGTTCATGTATCATCCACATGGAAATTAAAACTAGGAATTAAATAAAATGTCCCTATTTCTCTGTTTTGGGTGTCAGTCTATGAGGTTATTGTCTTAATACCATTAAAATATGTGATTCCTTGAAATTGATTAAAAAATGTGTAGAATTATAAGATTATTAAGTACAATGAAAAAGGTAAATTAGGTCATAATATATACCTTGATAAATGATACTCTTCTTGGTTGTCCATCAATCCGATGATGACCGTCCCTCATGTGTTAAGTCCTCTTCTTGCGTGAGCACGGAAATGGCTGTTTAGGCCTATCCTCGATCAGCAGACACGGCTGCAGTAGGGGCAAGGAAACTGCTCAGGTAATAACGCCTTTCTTCGTGCCCGTGCTTCAGCTCACATCAGCTCACCTCTTCTCTTCAAGGTATTCTCACGCCTGGGTAGTGAGGGCGCGTCAGCCTGGCCTGTCCATAGCCCACAGCTCTAATTGTTTGGGAAGGATGCCAGTGTGTCTGATGTTGAGCTTCACGCAGTCTTTGAATCTTTTGCGTGGTCTGCCTTGGTTCCGCTTCCCAGAGCAGAGTTTGCCGTACATGAGCTGCTTGGGCAGCCTGTGGCCATCCATCCGGATCACATGACCAACCCATCAGAGCTGGGCTTTCATAATCATGGCCTCGATGCTGGTCATCTCAGCTCTGTCCAGGACCTCAAGGTTTGTGACCCGGCCTTGCAAGTGAATGTTCATGATCATCCGTAGACTTCTCATGTGGAACTTCTCCATCTGCTTCAAGTGTTTTTTGTACATGGTCCACATCTCACATCCATAGAGGAGGCTGGTGAGGACAACGGCCCTGTACACTTTGAGCTTCTTGGACAGCTGGATGTTGTGCTGGTTCAGGACGCAAGCTTGGAGACGACCGAGAGCTTGACTGGCCTTGCAGATTCTGGCATTGATCTCCTTATCCAGGATGCCATCGTTGCTGATGGTGCTGATGGTGCTGCCGAGGTATTTAAAGTTGTCTACTGTCTTCAGTTGGGTACCCTCGATGGAGATAGAGGGGGTAGGATGGTGGAGGCGGGTGCTGGTTGGAACAGTACCTCTGTCTTGCTGAGGTAAGACCAAAAAGGCGGGAGGCTTCTGCAAACTTATTCACAATGATCTGGAGATCAAACTCCGTGTGGGCCATGAGGGCACAGTCATCAGCGAAAAGTGCTTCCAGGACAATCTTTTCTGTGACCTTGGTCTTAGTCTTCAGTCGGCGGAGGTCGATCAGTGAGCCATCAAGTCTGTATCGCAAGTATACCCCAAGGTCCAAGTCCCTGAAGGCATGGTTGAGGACACAAGAGAAAAAGAGGTTGAAGAGGACCAGGGCCAGAACACACCCCTGCTTGACGCCGTTGCTGATATTGAATGGCTCCGATACCTCACCACCTGAGAGAACCTGCCCAGTCATGTTGTCGTGAAACTGGTGTATGAGGTTTACAAACTTGTCTGGGCACCCAAGCTTGCATAGGATGATCCAGAGGACCTCCCTGTTCACCGTGTTGAAGGCCTTAGTCAGGTTGATAAAGACCGCATATAAGTCCATGTTTTGTTCTAGACATTTCTCCTGTACTTGGCGGACGGAGGAGATCATGTCCACAGTGCTGCAGTTTGAGCGGAATCTGCACTGTGTTTCTGGCAGGTTCCCTTCAGAGATGTTGTTAATCAGTTGGTTGAGTAAGTCCCGGGCCAGTATTTTTCCAGCAATAGATAGAAGGGAGATACCTCGGTAATTGCCGCAGTCCGACTTGCTACCCTTATTCTTGAACAGGGAGACAACAGTGGCATCCCTGAAGTCTTTGGGCAGTTGTTCTTCATCCCAGATGCTGGGGAGGAGGGAATGGAAGATTTCAAGGGCCACAGGACCAACTGATTTGAATATTTCCGCTGGGATTCCATCCATCCCAGGTGCTTTGCCTGAATTGGTCTGCCTAATCGCCTTCAAGACTTCATCCATTGTAGGGGGGAGGTCAAGGCAGTGGATGGTGGGTTTTTGTGGGATCAGATCGAGGGCGTGGGGGTCTACAGTGGAGGGCCTGTTGAGCAGGTAGCTGAAGTGCTCTCTCCATGGCACATTGATACTGCTCTTCTCCTTCAGCAGAGTTGAACCGTCTGCTGACAGGAGTGGGGTAATACATGGCTTGGCAGGTCCATATACTTCCTTGATGATGCTGAAGAACATCTTGGAATTCTGCATGTCGGCGTATCGCTGCACCTCATCTGTCTTCTTCTCCCACCATTTATTCTGCATCTTTCGCAGCACTGCTTGTTCCTGTCTCTGGAGGTGCTTGAAGCGATCACGCTTGGAAATGGAAGTGGGGTCATTCTGCCACTCAACAAAGGCCTTCTGCTTGTCATCCAGGAGTGTCTTGATGTTCTTGTTGTTCTTGTCGAACCAGTCCTGGTGCACTCGTTTCCTGGGGCCGATGGTGGTTTTTGCTGACTCCGTCACCAGTGCTCTAAACTGTTCCCACCTTTGTGTTGGGCAGCCAGTCTGGAGTCCATGGGCAATCAGTCGGCCGTTCAGATCTTCTGCAAATTCACTACGTCGCTAAGGTTGTTCAAGTTTGGCGACGTTGAACGCTGGCCTGATGACTTGGCGTCTTGCGGTGTGTTGGGGCAATATGCAGGGATGGGATGGATCTGACTAGACAGTGGTCCGTCCAACACTCTGCTCCGTGCATGGCCCTGGTGATCCTGATGTCACAGATGTCTCTCTGACCGCAAATGGCAAAGTCTATCAAATGCCACTGCTTGGATCTTGGGTGCATCCATGTTGTCTTATATTTGTCTGCTTGCCGGAACAGTGTGTTTGGGATAGCGAGGTGGTTTTCAGCACAAAGGCTCAAGAGCATCAAGCCGTTGGAGTTCAATTTTCCAGTGCCGTGTGGCCCCAGCACGCCTTTCCAGTTACAGTAGTCTGTTCCGACTCTGGCGTTGAAATCGCCTAGCAGAATGAGTTTGTCATTGGGGGGAGTGTCCTTCACGAGGGTACTGAGCTCCTCATAAAAGGCTTCCTTCACTTCATCGCTGCTGGTGAGAGTTGGGGCATACTTGCTGATGAGGGTAACGTGCCGGTTACGGTTAAGGGGGAAACAGAGTTTCATCAGCCGTTCATTAACTGACCTTGGTAGGTCAGGAAGTTGCTTGAGAACCGCTGTCTTGATGGACAGTCCTACTCCATGGATGTTCTCTTCATCTTTGGCCTTGCCTTTCCAGAAGAAGGTGAAGCCACCTTTTATTTTGGCCACAGGTCCTTCTTTGGCTAGTCTGGTCTCACTGAGGGCTGCGATGTCAATGCAGTAGTGGGCCAGTTCCCTTGCAATGAGGGCTGTTCTTCTCTCAGGCCTTGAGGATGCCTCTCTGTCCATGAGTGTGCATACATTCCACGCACCAAGAATTAGTTTCTTTCTTCTTTGGTTTTGACCGCTTGGGGGGTAGAACTGCCAGCCGCGGTATGCTGGCCAGTTGGAAGGGACAAGCATTTGTTTGGGACACATTTTCTAGTCGCCTCCCTCATGTGAGGGTGAGCAGTGCTGTCCTAAAGAGGTTGCTTAGTCGCCTGGGGGAACGCCAAACTCCACTGTTGTCCCGGGGTCAGAAGGAGAGTGACTATTGCCACCAAGCCGCCTGCGTGCAGGGTTCAAGCTACAACTGCCAGTGGTCACCTCCACCTGTTGCTTCACTCGTTCCCCATCGCCGCAGGACTGTTGTAGGGTTGTGAGGACTAACACACATGAGGAAAACCTGTGCGGGAAAGTTTTTTTAAAAGTGGGAAAGTCGATGCACAGGGGCAATCCCACTCTCTTGGCCTCAAAAGCCAGGATCTGGTGGTACGAAAAGAAATAAGAGAAAGGTACAAAAAGAGCCACGACCAGGGACTTCCTCGGCTGCAGTGGATGACCACGACGTCTATAGTGCCTTGCTGTATGCCCTTGTGTTCCACAACGCTTGCTGTCACCACCTTCATGACCGTTGGGACAAAAGATGACCTTATCCGCTCAATCCGCCAACTACAGTCTTCACATACTTGGGTAGGCATACCCTGTTTAACTCACCGGAGGGTTTGAGGCCTGACCAGCTACCCTCACCTGGTTCAGCCCGCCTGCCAAAGCGGTTTACCGGGGTGTGGCTGCTGTGCATGCTACAGCTTCGAGGAGCCACAGGTGAGAGATGTGTGCCAGGTGGGAACCAATGTAGAAGGAGCTGTCCTAAAAAGGACATGGCAAGCACCCCCTACAGAGGTGCTATCCCTCCCCAGACACCCCTAAATGATACTATTATGTTGTCATATGTTGTCCCTTTTTATATCCAGGGGTAAATTGCAGCTTGTGGTGATGTTTCCTGGGTGTTAGTGAGCATGTCATGTGATAGTTGTTCTGTTAATGTCAAAAGAAGAGATGCTGAGGCGTGATTTCCTGTGTGAACTTGTGCAAAAAAGTTAGGCCAGGCTTTTCCCTGGCCTAATTTACAAGCCTCAGTTAGAGCAACTAATTCAGGTGCTTGTGCAGAATAATGTGATGGGAGTTTCATGTTTGCTTTATGAACTGCAATGAACCTAAAATAAAATAAAATAAACCAAAATAAAATAAAACATGATTTTCTGCTTAGATTCATAGGACCATATGAATTTCTGCATCCTTGGACTTTAAATAAAGTCACGAGTTCAACAAAAAGTGGAAATAAAATGTAAAATGTGAGCCACAGAATTATTACTAAAAATTCAAAACCAGCAAAAAAGTATGTCAAGAAGAGAAAAATAAAAATCAAAAGAAGAAAACACATTCAAAGAAAAATACATCCATAGGGCCCTAATTTCAGGATTTTTTTTCTAATATTTATGTATTTATTTATTTCAAATCCTTCTGACTTTGCTCTAATGCTTGGGGTCATACAAGCATTTAAATAGCCCACACCTCTAACTGATTGATTCAGGAGCTGTCTTTTATTTATCATACATTCTTATTTTCTGCTTTTTCTCATCTAACTTTTCTTTCAGCTAATGTAATTAATGGAGACTAAATGATTCTCCATCTGGAAAACCCATTTCAGACCAGACAGGCACCAGCCAGACACTTTTTTTTTTTTTTTTGTTACTTATTTGTACCCGTAGGTAGATTTGGTTTGCAGTCTGGTGACAAGCCACCGGCTGCTGGTCGCTGTGTGCGCGAGCACCCTAAACCTACATGTTTTTGGTATGCGGGAGGAAACCGGAGAAATCCCGGAGTAAACCCGCGCAACACGGGGAGAACATGCAAACTCCACACAGCTCACTGTTGGTCGGGGGCTGGGATCGAACCCACGATCTCATGATCCCCGCGATCCCCCGGCCGAGGGTAAAACTGTGCTGCCACAGTGCTAAACCACTGCGCCACCGTGCAGCCCAGACACTTTGATCACCATATTCTTTTTTCTCTGACAAGACATTTATTCCTGCCGTGCAGCCCATGCGCCAAAAATTCTTCATGCCTCCAGACAGATCCAACCCAAACAATTTAAAAAATCAGATTTTCCTGCTCTGCTGGCAGATAATTTTACTTAAAATAATTAAAAAAAAAAAAAACTTTGGGCAATAGATAATGTGAGTTAAAATTAATAAAAACATCTGCCAACAAAGCAAGATTAACTTGCTTAACACAAGTAAAAACTATCATAAAGCAAGCAAAATCCCACAGAAAACTGCACAACAAAAAGAAATTACTGTCAAAATTATCTTGAAATAAAAACAAGCATCTAACACATTTCATTTTACCAAAATCCCCATCTTAATGTGACAAACACTGCCTTCAGCATATACACGTTAATCCTCTCTCTCTCTCTCTCTCTCACACACACACACACACACACACACACAACCATCGCAAGCCCAAATAAGCACGTACGTGTGCGCGCGCACACACACACACACACACGCACACGTTAGAAAACAATCCCAAAGCCACTTATAATAAGCACACCTGGCAACCCAAGATTCTGACACTCACCTTCCGCCGCCTTGAAAAACCAAAACATTTTCGCCACTTCCCCACATATCGAGCACCATCCTTATTTCTCCTGTGCATATATTTGCCGTCCCCCGTTAAAACAAAAATCTCATTATTGTCCTCTCATGCTCCACAACAACACGACACATTTCCTCTCTTTCCTTCTGTCACGTCCCAAGTCTCGCTCTCATCCTGCCTCTCGGGATCTCTCCCTCTGCTATAGCCGCTGCCCATTTTTCATCAAAACAAAACCGTAAAGACACTATTCATTAAAAACACACAAACACGCGATCGGCCAGACAAACAACTGCAGTTATTTATTTTATTTATTATTTTACTTTAGTTTAAAGGCTATTTTATTCTTTTTTAAGCTTATTTTAAGTTATATCTTATGGTATTTTAGTTATTGTTATTATATTAAGGTTATTCTGTATTATATTAATTTGTCTTTATTTTAAAGCTATTTCCGATGATAACCATTTTTCTCTGTTTTTCTCTATTTTGTTTTTTTCTATTTTTTTCTTTGGCCGTTGATATCACTCTGCGGTGCTGTATACTTCCACGCTGATATCACTCTGTGGTGCTCTGTATCACTCTGCGCTGATATCACTCTGCAGTACTTTGTATCCTTCAGCACTGCTGTTTCCCAAATTCAGACTTGAACTAAATTCCAGTAAAAATGCATTTATTACTGAGTGGTTCCATATAACCACAGTACTTTCCCGACCGGACTTGAACCGACAGTACCAAATTCTACGCGTATTACAGCAACCGGACTTGAACCCGCCATGCCAGACATCTAAACTATTAATAAATAATTAAATTTACTCACTTCAATCTGCCTTGGTTCAGCTCCGTCACCCTCTGGCCCACTCCCAGTCCATTAGGACCTTGCCTCACTTCCTGAAAGCCGATACTTTGGGGTCGGTTGTCACGCCGCGCCGTTCATCAGCGGCGCCACCTGCTCACACACCTGATCCTCATCAGCGGCGAGGGATAAAAGCCGCCTCGCCCGGAGCCTCGGCCTGAAGCCGTCAGACTTCGTTCCCTCACCGCCGTGAGCATACCTTTCTTCAGCATCGCTATTCTGGGTAAGAACCCTTACCTCCTTTCCCAGTCTGCTCCCCTGTGCACAGGTGGATTCCCCGGCGGCGGACATCTCCGTTCCATCGCCCATCCTTCGCTGCTGCACGGAGCTCTCCAGGTGGCTGTCTCCCGGGCTACGTTCCCCTTGCTGTGCCAGCTATCCTGACAACTCAAGTAAGATCTTCTCTTGCCATAATTCATCCTGTGTTGGTGTATGCCCGTCACCCTCTCCCTGTGCTCTCTCCATAGGGTTGCTCGGCCGAACGGTCATCTGCCTCTGTGCCTGAAGCAGACGCCACCACCAACACATCTGCATCCCGCAGACACACACTCATTCACCCCTGCTGTTAATAAACTCTTTGAACTACTCTAAGCCTGTGTGTGCGTGTCTCCTGAGCCGTGCGTTATGTCAGTACGGCTTCAGCAGAGCGGCTCGGCGGACGGCGGGCTCGCACACCGGCTTACCACTCTCGAGGCTAGAGTGGATCAAATAGCTTATCAACAGCAGGTGATCCTGAATCAATTGATAACTATCACTGGCCGATTGGACTGCCTGGACCCCCAGCAGCCGTTCCCCCCGGCTCCTCAGGGTGGCGCAGCTCCTGCTGTTCCGGTGGCCGTCCAGCCAGCTCCAGTGGCACCGGCCCGACTCACACCAATTCCGACCCCCGCCCGCTTTAGCGGAAAGCTCGGCGGAGCGCGGGGGTTTGTGATGCAGTGCGAGTCCGTGTTTGACCGTGTGCCCGGAGACTTTCCCTCAGATCACAGCCGGATCGGCTACATAGGGAACCTCCTGGAGGGGCGTGCTTTAACTTGGGCCTACGCTATTATGGCGAGTCCCAGTTATGCCACCCTCACCTATGCCGAGTTCGTGAGGCGCTTCCTGGAGGTGTTCGATCACTCCCGTTCCGAGGCGGTCCAGGTCGATCGGCTTCTCGCTCTCCAGCAGGGAAGCCGGTCGGCCGCGGATTATGCCATCGAACACCGGGTAGCGGCGGAGGAACTGGGCTGGGAGGAGCGCTCCCTCTGCGGCCTGTTTCTCCGCAGCCTCAATAGTGATCTGAGGGATGAACTGGCTGGATGGGATATTCCCGGAACGTTAGCGGAGCTAACCTCATTAGCAATCAGCTTGGACAACAGGCTGCGCGAGCGCTCCTCAGGACGGAAGCCGTCTGCTTCTCGCCCTCGAGGAGTCCCGCTACGCCTGCCCCAAGCTCGCCCCCTGGCAACGCCGCCACCATCGTGCCCCGAGGAGTCGGAGCCGATGGTGACGGGCTGGGCAAAGCTCTCCTTGGCAGAGAGACAGCGCCGCCGTGAGTTGGGTCTCTGCATGTATTGCGGAGACAATCAACACACGGTAGAGCTTTGCCCACAAAAGCCAAACGGTGGGGTCCGCGAGTCACTGTAGGGGGCCTCACGGACGTCAATCGGCAAAGTCCCCTCACTCAATTAAAGCTGCCCATCCGTTTTTGCCACAATCCCACTGGGCACCTCACCCACGCACTGGTGGATTCGGGCGCAGAGGGCAGCTTCATTTCACAAGGCCTGGCAACCCGATTGGGCATCCGCTGTCAGGCGCTCAAACACCCCATCTCCCTGGTCCATCTCTCCCGTGCCTCCCTTGGGAGAGTTACCCATCAAACCATTCCTGTCCCAGTCATCATCTCAGGGAACCACCGGGAGGAAATGGTTTTCTACGTCCTGCCCAACTCTGTGTCGCCCGTCATCCTGGGGTATCCCTGGCTACGCCTCCACAATCCTGTCCTGGACTGGAGGTCAGCTGGGGTGTCGGCGTGGAGTACCTTCTGCATGGGCACCTGCCTTCAGTCCGCTGCCTGCTCCCCGTCCGCGGCTCCTCCTGTGGCGGATACAGCACCCCCGGACCTGTCACTGGTGCCCCCAGATTTTCACGACCTGGGTATGGTATTCAGCAAGTCGAAAGCTATGTCTCTTCCCCCGCATCGACCATATGACTGTGCCATCAATCTCCGCCAGGGGGCCCCCCTGCCATCTGGTCGGCTCTACAGCCTGTCGGCGCCGGAGAAGGAGACTATGAATACGTACCTGAAGGAATCACTGAGCGCTGGGATTATCCGCCCATCGTCATCACCCGTGGGGGCGGGGTTTTTCTTTGTAGGGAAGAAGGACGGTTCCCTCCGTCCCTGTATTGACTACCGAGCTCTAAATGACATCACTGAGAGGGACCGTTACACCCTGCCCCTCATGGACACTGCCTTCCACTCCCTCCAGGGGGCGACCTGGTTTACCAAGCTGGATCTCCGCAGCGCTTACCACCTCGTCCGGATCCGGGAGGGAGATGAATGGAAAACAGCCTTCCGTACCCCGAATGGCCACTTTGAGTATCTCGTCATGCCGTTCGGGCTGACCAACGCTCCTGCCGTCTTTCAGCGCCTCATCAATGACGTCCTCCGGGATTTCATCGGCCTCTTCGTGTTCGTCTACCTGGACGACATTCTGATCTTCTCTCAGTCCAGAGACGAGCACCGGGTCCATGTGAGGCGGGTCCTTCAAAGACTGCTGGAGAATCGTTTGTACGTGAAGGCTGAGAAGTGCGAGTTTTACGCTAGGACCACATCCTTCCTGGGATTCATCATCGCCCAAGACCAGGTGCTCCCGGACCCAGAGAAGGTGAAGGCGGTGGTGGAGTGGCCTACTCCCGCATCTCGGAAGCAGGTGCAACAGTTTGTTGGCTTCGCCAATTTTTACCGCCGTTTTGTCCCGAATTTCAGCTGGATCGTCGGACCACTGACCCGCCTCACGTCCCCGAAGGTTCCGTTCCGGTGGACCGAAGAGGTCGATACTGCCTTTAAGGCGCTGAAGGCGGAGTTCTCCTCCCCCCGGGTCCTTCGCCAGGTCGACCCCGCGCTGCAGTGCATTGTGGAGGTGGACGCATCGGACACGGGAGTGGGAGCAGTGTTATCCCAGCAATCACCGGACGATGGCGCCAAGCGACCATGCGCCTTCTTCTCCCGGCGCCTGTCCCCGGCGGAGAGGAACTATGATGTGGGGGACAGAGAGCTCCTGGCCATTAAACTCGCCCTACAGGAGTGGTGCCACTGGCTAGAGGGGGCGGACCTGCCGTTTGTGGTCTTGACGGACCATAAGAATTTAGAGTACCTACGATCTGCCAAGCGCCTGAATGCCCGCCAGGCGCGCTGGTCTCTGTTCTTCGCCAGGTTCCGGTTCTCTATCACCTTCAGGCCAGGCTCCAAGAACGGCCTGCCTGACGCCCTCTCTAGACAGTTCACCCCCGTGGGGGCTGAGGAGACGCCCCACACTATCCTGCCCAGGTCGTGCGTCGTGGGAGCTATCTCTTGGGACATTGTGGACAAGATCCGGAAGGCACAGGAGGTGGAACCTGATCCTGGCGGCGGACCGGAGGGAAGACTGTTCGTTCCGTCTACGGTCCGAGGAGAGGTCATCCACTGGCTCCACACCTCCCGGCTCACCTGTCATCCCGGCACCTCTCGCATGATCAGCCTCCTCCAACGGTCCTTTTGGTGGCCGGGCCTGCGGAGGGATGCAGCCCGCTACGCCCGGGCTTGTCCAATTTGTGCCACCAGCAAGTCGGGAAACACCCCTCCAGCGGGTCTGCTCAAGCCTCTGCCCGTCCCTGGCAGGCCATGGTCGCACATCGCACTGGATTTCGTCACCGGGCTCCCAGCTTCCAACTCATTCGACACCATCCTGACCGTCGTGGACCGTTTCTCCAAGGCGGCACACTTCATCCCCCTGCGAGGTCTCCCTACCGCCCTGGAGACGGCGGGCTTCCTCGTCCAACACGTGGTCAGGCTGCATGGGATCCCGGTGGACGTGGTCTCGGACCGGGGCCCCCAATTTTCATCCGAGGTTTGGAAATCCTTTTGCAACGCCATCGGAGCCAAGGTGAGCCTCTCCTCCGGCCATCACCCCCAGTCTAACGGGCAGTGTGAGAGGACCAATCAGGAGCTGGAGGCTGCGCTCTGCTGTGTTGCAAGATCCAAGCCGACGTCATGGAGCAACCATCTCGCCTGGGTGGAGTACGCCCACAACACCGCCCGCTCTTCTGCAACGGGGATGTCCCCCTTCAAGGCGTCCCTGGGTTACGACCCCCCGCTGCTTCCAGCGCAGGAGAGCGAGGTAACTGTTCCGTCAGTTAGGGCGCACGTGAGGCAGTTCCGCTCCACCTGGGCCGCCGCGCGTCATGCGCTTTTACGCACAGCGGAGCGCAACAAGACCGTGGCGGACCGGCGTAGAAGACCTGCCCCGGCGTACAGAGTTGGGCAACTTGTCTACGTTTCCACCCAGGACGTCACCCTAAAAGGCGAGAGGAGGAAGCTGGCACAGCGCTTCATGGGTCCCTTCCCCATCACCCGGATCATCAACCCGGTGGCTGTGCGCGTGGCTATTCCCCCCTCCCTCCGCATCCATCCCACCTTCCACGTATCAAAGGTGAAGCTGGCAGTCACCGACCCCCTTTGCCCTCCTCCTGCAGCGCAACCCGCGCCCCGGATGATTGGTGGCCACCCGGCCTGGTCCGTCTCCTCCATCCTGGACTCCCGGCGCCGGGGTCGTGGGTTGCAATACTTGGTGGACTGGGAGGGCTATGGGCCCGAGCATCGACAATGGGTGCCCCCGTCGTTTGTGTTGGACCCATCGCTCATCGCGGACTTCCACCGAGCGCACCCGGATAAGCCATCGCCAGGAGGCGCTGCTAGAGGGGGGAGTACTGTCACGCCGCGCCGTTCATCAGCGGCGCCACCTGCTCACACACCTGATCCTCATCAGCGGCGAGGGATAAAAGCCGCCTCGCCCGGAGCCTCGGCCTGAAGCCGTCAGACTTTGTTCCCTCACCGCCGTGAGCATACCTTTCTTCAGCATCGCTATTCTGGGTAAGAACCCTTACCTCCTTTCCCAGTCTGCTCCCCTGTGCACAGGTGGATTCCCCGGCGGCGGACATCTCCGTTCCATCGCCCATCCTTCGCTGCTGCACGGAGCTCTCCAGGTGGCTGTCTCCCGGGCTACGTTCCCCTTGCTGTGCCAGCTATCCTGACAACTCAAGTAAGATCTTCTCTTGCCATAATTCATCCTGTGTTGGTGTATGCCCGTCACCCTCTCCCTGTGCTCTCTCCATAGGGTTGCTCGGCCGAACGGTCATCTGCCTCTGTGCCTGAAGCAGACGCCACCACCAACACATCTGCATCCCGCAGACACACACTCATTCACCCCTGCTGTTAATAAACTCTTTGAACTACTCTAAGCCTGTGTGTGCGTGTCTCCTGAGCCGTGCGTTATGTCATCGGTGGGGGAGGTCTTCTCAGCAGCTGTGCACTAGCTGTCTCGGTCCAAAAACGCTGGAACCAGGAGGAGAGGGGTATCTGGAGTCCCTTGTTCGGTGCGCCAAGTATGTTGAAAAAAATTACTTATATCAGTAGTCAAAAAAATCATCCACGATTATAGTTTCATCAAATTTAATTTGCACTGGCCAGTGGAGAACAATACACAACAACCTCAGTATCTATCTGCGCATCATTCTGATTCACACACAATTTTCAGTCATTTAAGCATCCTGCTATCTCAAGACTGTCCATGAGAGAATATCTAGTTCATGCTGGTTCTTCCAAGCTGTCTCCTTCTCAGACATACTCACAACAATACAGTACATGAAAACAAAAACAAAGAGATAAATGTCCAGCTGCCACAACCTTGTACATTTCACACAGACTCTGAGGGAACAGAAGTTACAAAATATAAAATTTTCCTATCACAGCCCATGATGTTATTGCCACAAGCCATCACGGTGAACTCCAAATCAGACATGTCCGCCGACTTGTACCAGGCCGTCAGTCTGATCGTTCCCACTGTGGCCAGCCGCCTTCCTCCATCGCCACAAAGAGGCGCTGGGTCATCTCTAATCCTGTAGTGTGGGAAAAGTTGCCTCACTGTATTCCAGTTCAGCAGGGAAAACTCCACCCCCATGTCGATCAGCAACAGCACATCCACTCCATCCAACTCCACCGTGCAATACGTGTACCCATTGGTGTTCGGGGACACAGTGTGGATCATCGTCGGGGTGGGAGGGGTTGAATTCTTCTTTGGGCTCCCCTGCTCAACTAGATGACACACCCTCACGTAATGATGTAAGCGGCGACACTTGCCGCAGTGCTTCCCTCTTGCCGGACAATCTCTGGCTTTATAGCAGTGCTTCGTGTACCTGCAGCCCATACACCTGGGCTTCCCCAGGGCAGACCTCAACACCACAGTGTTGGCACCTCCCACGTCGTCCTCAACGCTCCAATCGCTGTCCGGATCCACTATTTGTGTAGCCATGGGGGATCCTAACTCTCGCGGTGACAGACGCTCATTCAACTCCCGAGTTAGCTTGTCTGCTGCCTCCAGCTGGAGAGCCAACTTGACGGCCCTGGATAGCGTCAAGTCACACAGAAAAATGAGTAGCTTCGACCGAATTACAGCACAGTTGGTATGTTCCGCCAACTGGTCGCGGACCATTTCTTCTTCCAACAGTCTGAACCGACACTCGGTGGCCAGTTGCCTCAAGTCCGACACAAACTGTTGGATGGACTCACCCATCTGTTAGCGGCGTTGCCGAAACTTAATCCTCTGAACGATGACGTTGTCTGGGGCGCGAAAGTGGCATGCCATTATCTCAACCACTTCATCATAATTGTCCGCGTCACTGAGCGTGCCCAAAATCTGCTGTCTCTCCATTCCCAGCTTATGCACAAGCAACGCACGTGCCCTTAATTTGTCCATCCTTCCCAGGTTCAGTGCCACCATGTACGTCTGGAAGGCGGCCTACCACCTAGGCCAGGGAACAGGCGGCTCACCTGGGAGCTCCAAAAATGGCCAAATTGGGGAACCACACGCTTCCATACCTTTTTCTATCTGCTTTTAGTCCTCGTAGCCAAATGTTATGTCAGAGGTTGGAGCCAAAGGTCGAGGCCAAGTGTTGAACTGAACACGTGTTTATTAATATGATGGTGCAACCAAACCACACCCAACCACTAGGCAGAGGAGATGGCCAAGAAACTGTCCCTCCTGCCTGCAGCCCTTTTATAGAGACGGGTGGTGGCGGAACCGAAACCCAGAGCCACCCCCGAGCCTTACAAATAAATATATGTATATACGCAAAACATCTGTTACCCAGGTTACATTAAGTAAAACAAAAATTGAAAAGAAAACTTAAAATAAAAGAAAAGATGCATACAAGTAAAAAACAAATGATTAAAAAAGCCAGTTGTTCAGATGAAATTTGTCAAAAACACAATTTGTTCTGATTGTTCTTGTTTTCAAGATAATTAAGTGTGAAGCTTGTAGAAGTTCATAACAGAAATGTTCAAAGTTTGAATTGGAGTCTGCCTACCTTTTTCATGAATGCGAAAATTTCCCAGGAGGAGCATCATTTGAATACAGAAAACAATGTCTTTGTTCATGTCCTTTTTTTTTCAAAATAAATTATAACATCTTTTTCTGGTATACAGATATTGATAAAAACAAATGACAAATTGTTTCCACATGAAGCCCACAAAAGGTACAGGGATATTCAATATCAAGTCTAAATCTCCCTAGAGTTTTTTTTTTTTTTAACCAGATATATATTGTGCAGTATTTTATAAGAGACTTCTTTAACTTTATTGTTCACACAGAATTTCCCTCCATTTAACCAAGTTTTCTTCCACCTAATTTCTCCATACAAAGAAGACCAGAAAGGCATCCCGGAGGACAGGGTCATCATCATCATCATAGCAGTCTGTCGGGGGTGACAATGACTGTTTCATTTAGGTCTGATCAGATTCCTCCACGCAGCTCTGTCCTTTGCCTTCCGCTGCCAGGAACTCCTGACCTTGTTCACCCAGGCAATGTCCGAGCCGGTATGAGTTGCTTTCTGACTGACCATTTCATGAAACTGCTTGCAAAAGTATTTGAGTACCGCTAGCTTTTACTGGACTAGTGGCACATTCTTGGCAGATAATACCTCTATCTGCCAAGGAGGGCAGGGTCACTATATGATATTCTAATAAATTTATTGGAGCACTTCTTTTTGGTAATGTCGACTTCACCAGTGAATATATCAC
The DNA here is from genome assembly GCA_020510985.1 of Pholidichthys leucotaenia. NCBI lineage: Eukaryota > Metazoa > Chordata > Actinopteri > Cichliformes > Pholidichthyidae > Pholidichthys > Pholidichthys leucotaenia. Next base: position 118,087,207 of record CM035848.1, on the reverse strand, counting down.
TATTAAGAGGGTCATTATCTTGCAAGTTGGCTGCTGTGCCTCAAAAAATCTGCAGCACACCGCTTGGTAAAGCATCAAATACCTTTGCATATTCCTTGGGAGTAATAGGTAAACTAAATTTGGATAGGAACTCAGTAAAGGTTAATCCATCAGTATTAAAAAGCTGTTTAACCAGTAGGATTCCCTTATCTTCCCATTTCTTGTAATAGAGACATTTGTTCTTGTATTGGATATTCCTATTGTTCCCTTTCTCCAAGGAGGTTATGTTTTTGCTGGTGTTGGTTTGTTGGCTGGTTTGTCTGTCTGTTAGCAACATAACTCAAAAAGTTATGAACAGATTTTTTTTTTTTTAAGTTTTTGTAAAGGGTATACAGGTCATTACAGCATTGCATTGTTTACATTTTCATCACATGTTCCCTTATTTTTTGCTATTTGACAACATTGGAAGAATAATTATTACAACACCCCCCTTTTTTTTTTAAAGTGAAAGAAAAAGTGAAATTAAAGAAAACAAAACAAAACAAACAAACAAAACAGCAAAAAACAAACAAAACAAAAAAAAGTAATTAAAAGTAAAAGGGCATCTGAGTAGCGTTGGAACAAAGAGCGAAACCATTATTGAAATGGTATTTGTCAAAGATTAGATCTAATGGAAGACACATATGAGATCCAGGGTTGCCAAAAGTTCATGAACCCATCCATGTCCTGTCTCAGTGCGAATGTCAACTTTTCCATCAAGTAAATGTCTTGGATCACGTTAGACCAATCTTCAGGTGTAGGACAGTCCTTCAACATCCATTTTTTAGTTAGGGCTTTTTTACTTGCCAATATTAAAACATTGAATAAGTATTTTTCTCCTCGTCTTTCCAGTGAGTCCAGTAGTAAACCCAAATACAAAGTTACAAAAGAAAAGGGAACTGTTATTTTGAATATTTTTCCCAATATTGTCTGTACATTGGTCCAATATTGGTGGATAACTGGGCATGACCAAAACACATGAAAATGATTTGCAGTCTTTTCACCACACAAGCGCCAACAGTTCAACCCCTTATGGATAAATTTGTTTTGTGCAGGTGTTCTGAAAAATCTTACCAAATTTTTCCATCCAAATTCTCTCCACTGCAGGGATGAGGTACTTTTCCATTTGTTTATTTAGCTTTTCCCATATTTCCAGTTGTAAAGTGAAATTCCCCTCTTTTTCCCATCTCTCTTTTAAATATGATGTGTTGTCTCCTTTTAAGTCTTGAAGACCTTGGTATATTTTAGAAATGTATCTGATCCCTGGGATCCCTTTATATGCCATTAAGAAGACCTTCGGAACACCTGACTGGGCCCTTTTCCAAATCCTCCTTTTTAAGTATATTGTTTATGTGGTGTCTAAGCTGAAAGAACCTGTAAAGATCTTGATTTATTAGACCTTGTTTTTTCAAATCTTCAAAACTTCTTAAAGTTTGCCCCTTAAAAAAATCGTATTTTTTATCAGCCCTTTCTCTTTCCACTTTTTAAATCTAGTGTCTGTTTTATTAGGAGTAAAGTCTTGATCATAGGCAATCCATTGCAGAAATCGATAGGGCTCTTTAGTTTGATTCTCTCTGACTATCTTAAACCAAATTTTTAGCGGGGTCTCTATCCACGGGTTAGTGTTATTCAAAAGTTTAGGTAAGGCATTGTTCCCTATTATCGCCTGTAGGGGGATGTCACTTGTTATTTGGCATTCAATCTCCTTCCATTGTGCAGTGTAGACTGGGTTACATATCTCTATTAAAGTTTTAATTTGTGCGGCTTTAAAATAGTCCCTGATATTTGGCAGCGCAAGCCCACCTTTGTCTTTGTTTAGCTGTAAGGTTCTATATCTGATTCTATGTCTCTTGCCCTGCCATATGAATCTTGAGATCCTTCTGTCCAGCTCCTGCCGTATTTTTTTGGGAGGTTCTACCGGTATTGTTTGGAAAAGGTATAGAAGACGTGGAAGTATATTCATTTTGACTGCTTCAATTCTTTGTGCAGTACCCAAGAATGGTATCATATTCCATCTTGCTAGGTCAGATTTTATTTTTGTCACCAGTGGGTCATAGTTTAGTGTTATAATTTTGTTGAGTTGTTTCGGGATATTGACCCCCAGATATTTCATAGATTCCATCTCCCAGTTAGTTTTGAGTTTGCTTAGTGAATAATGATTTGGGTCATAGTTAAATGTTAAAACTTGGGTTTTATGCATGTTTAATTTGTACCCCGATAAATCTCCATACTCTGAAAAAACTGAGATTAGTTCTGGTAAAGAAGTGTCCGGCTGCCCTAGGTATATTAAAATGTCATCAGCAAAGAGTGCTATTTTATGTTCCTTCTGACCAAGTGTAATACCTTGAATTTTTTTGATTTTGTCTTATCCATTGGCTCAGAGGTTCTATGAAGATTGCAAACAGCAGTGGAGACAGGGGGCAGCCCTGACGACATCCTCTTTCCAGCTCAAAAGATGATGATAAATTACCGTTAATCCTTATTTTAGCTGTTGGTTTTTTATATAATGCCTGTATAGTTCTAATGAAGTTGTTATGAAAATTGAAACAGGATAAGATTCTATATAGGAAAGACCAGTCAACCGAATCGAATGCTTTTTCAGCATCTAATCCCAATATGACTGCATTTAAGTTATATTTTTTTATATGATGAATTATGTGTAAAGTGCGTCTAATGTTGTCTTGTGTCTGTCTTTGTCTTATAAAACCTGTTTGGTCTAAGTGAATTAAGTCTGTCAGTATATTTTCTAACCTTTTGGCAAGGATAATGGTAAAAAGCTTATAGTCCTGATTTAATACACTGATTGGTCTGTAGTTGGAGCATTCTAGTTTATCCTTTTCAGGTTTAGGTATAACTGCAATGACCCCTTCTCTCCAGGAGGGGGGGGGGATTTCCCCTGTGTGGAAGGACATAGTTAAAAGTTTTCAGGAGGAGAGGAGATAGTTGCTGTTTAAAGGTTTTGTACCACTCTGCTGTATAGCCATCTGCTCCTGGGGATTTGTTAGCTTTAAGTTTCATAATTGCTTTTTCCAATTCTTTAGGTTGTATTTCTGACAGTAGTGTTTTATTTTGTGACTCCGTAAGTTGGGGAACGTTTAATGTGTTTAGGAATGCCTCGGATGCGTTTTTATGTTTTTTGTGGGAGTATAAGTTCTTATAGTAATTCTCGAAGCTTTTAAGAATATCCTGAATTCTGAATTTTATTTCCTTTGATACTGTGTCTCTGATTTTGTAGATTGCTCTTTCTGTTTGTTGTTTCCTCAATTTATAGGCTAGTAATTTTGCCGATTTACTGCCTGCTTCATAGTGTTTTTGTTTCAGAAATGTAAGTTTCTTCTGGATTTCTATTGTGTAGATCTCATTTATTTGATTTTTAATTTCCTTAATCTTGAGCGAGTCATTAGAATGAGTGTTGCCTTTGTGTTCTTTTTCTAGGTTCTTAAGTTCTGAGTCTAATGTGATTAGTTTTTCTTGTCTCAGTTTCTTTTGGGTTGCCAGTTTTGCAATAATTTTTCCCCTTATTACAGCTTTGCATGCATCCCACAGTATTAAAGGGGATACTTCTCCATTATCGTTTTCTTCCAAATATCTGAGAATATCTGATTCCAATTCATCTTTCAGTGGACCTTTCAGGACATTTGAATTCAACCTCCAGGAAAATGTATTATTTGTGTATTTTTGGATATTTAAGTCCATATAGATCGGACTGTGGTCAGAGAGATCCATCAGTCCTATTTTACGTGTTTTTACTCTTCCAATGTCTCTATTAAACATAAAAAAGTAATCAATCCTTGAGTAAGATGAATATGGCATTGAATAAAATGTATAATCTTTTACATTGGGGTTGAATTCCCTCCACACATCACAGATTCCCATTTCTTTTAGTAGCATCCGAGTTTTCCTACTTTGAGTGTTATTTTGATGTGAAGAATTACCTGTTGCATCCCAGTATGGATTCAGTCTTAGATTGAAGTCTCCACCACATATCACTAAACCTTGGGCTTTAGTTATCATTAGGTCAAATACATTTTTATAAAATTTCCAGTTAGCCCCTGGTGGTGCATATACATTCAGCAGGGTGATATCTTCTCCCTCTAGCCGCCCAATTACCAAACTGTACCTCCCTTCTTTATCTTTGTGTTCTGATTTTTTTTCAAATGTAATTTTGGTTGATATCAATGTCGCTACTCCTCTCCTCCTCCCTGACTTATATGAAGATGAAGAGATCATTTTAAACCCTTGTCTATTGAGTTTAGTGTGCTCCACGTCTGTTAGGTGGGTTTCTTGTAAAAATATTATTTCTGCTTTGTCTTTTTTCATTTTGCGTAGAATCTTGGATCTTTTAACTGGATTCAGGATCCCTTTTACATTATATGAGATTATTTTGGTTACACCCTGTTTCTCCATTGTATTGTCTTATTTAGTATAACAGTGTGGTGGCCCTCTTTTATGCTACTCAGAAACTGAAAGAACATTAAGAACATAAAAAACATTAAGAACACAGTGTACGAAACTTTAAAACAAAAAATTATCAAAAGAACTTCCTGAGCTGAGGTCTTTTTAAAGACCCTGTAACAGCCTTGATGGAGTATAGGCTCTGAGGGAAATTCCTCAAACTCTGTTACGTGTTGAGGGCCCTCTCTTACCCCTGTAAGTTGTCCCATGTTTTTAACGTGAATTTCAGATCCCAATCCGAACTTGTAATGATTTTTTTTTTATGCCTATACCCTATGAAATTGTGTGCACCCTCCCACCCCCATCACAGCAAACATTCACTCTAATACAGTATTTGTTAGTGTGGGGAGAACATGTGGGTCATTGTCACATTTCTATTTTAACAAGTTTTTTTTTTTTTTTTTAATTAAAAAGACATTTGTTTCTAATGCTATGACTGATCCATTAAATGTTTTACCACATGCTGATTCTGCATCTCCTTTAATGTTTGTTACCTTGTAGGAGGGGGGTTGGAAGTGCGGAATGACTAAAAAAAAAGGTCGCTATTCCCTCCTGAAACTGGCAGGCTTATCCTTGTAGCTCTGGCACTGGGTTTCCCGCTGCTGGCCCGTGGATTTTGAAGGTCTCTGTGTGGACCACGTTTGAGCCTTGATCCTATCGCTCGGGTCTGCTGCGGGTTTAAACACCGTTACCGGGAGCCCTCTTCTCGCCATGTCAATTGTTGCTTCTTCCGCCGAATTATAGAGACATGACTCTTCACCGTAAAAGACCCTTAACTTCGCAGGAAATGGCGTCTGAAAGCGCAGTTTCTGTTCCCATAGCACCTTTTTAGCGTCGTTGTATTCCCGGTGCTTTTTAAGAACCTCCGGGGCATAATCGTGCTCCACGAAGACTTTTCTCTCTTGGTGCATAAATCCTTTTTTCTGCCAAGCCCGTCTTACAACCTCTTGTTTTATTTTGAAATTGGCGAATCTCACCACCACAGAACGTGGGGGCGCTTCCGCCGCTGGCTTTGCGGCTAATGTACAATGGGCCTTTTCTATCTTCAAATCGGTGGTTTGTGGAATATCCAACTTCTCTCTCAGTAAGGATTACACGCATTCCGCCATTGTGTTGAAACCATCTTCGGCTCCTTCTTTCAGACCGTGAATTCTAATGTTGTCTCTTCTCTGTCTTCCTTCTTGGTCGGTTAGCTTAGCCTCCAGTCTTGACTGTCTTTTGTGTAAATCCAGCACAGAATCTTCAAGCACTTTTATTCTTTCTTCAGCTTCCAAGGTTCGGTTCTCGGCCTGGTCCACTCTGCTGTTCGTCCTTTTTAATTCATCTCTGAATTCACGGAATTCGGCCCAAACCTCTCGGCGAAATCGTCGTAATTCTTCAAATAACGTTTTCAAGTTAACCTTCTTGTTAGCTACGTTCAGCTCCTCGTCTTCTGAACGGAGGTCCTCTGGTTCAGATTCTCCGGCCGATGCGTGTCCTAGCCTGGGAAATGTCAGTTTCTTCTGTTTTTGTTTAGGCATGATGTTTTTGTCTTTTGATTTTTACTCTTCCAAAAATCCGTTAAGTCTGATTTTGAAGATGTTTTCCAGGATTAGGTCTGGGAGCTTCAGCGTTAAGCTGCTATCACCATGGCGTCCAGACCTGAAGTCCATGAACAGATTTTGATGAAATTTTCAGGAAAGGTGTGTAATGGCACGGGGAACAGATGATTAGATTTTGGTGATCTGAGAGTGCATATCTCTACCAATGGCTTTGTTTGTGCAGCAGGATTACACAAAAAAAATGCATGAATTTGGATTAAATTATCACCAGAGGTGGTTCTTGGGCTACAGAGGAAGCCATTACATTTTGGTGAAGATCCATCAATACCTCCGCCAAGGCTCTTATCTTCTCACAGAGTGTTAGCAACAATACTCTCAGGCTCTAGGCCTACACACAAACCCACATTTTGGAGGTGATCCATGAGGGATGGAAGGAGCTTTGGCAGAGGTATGCACTCTCTGAGTCCTTTTCTAGTTCCATATACAACTAGAAAAGCACTCGGAGAGCGCAGACCTCCGCCAAGCGCCACAATTCCCCCCATACAGTGTTTGTGTGTACGTTTTCAGATTCCTTGAGCATGTAAACATATGACTAGCAATTGGATTCACAATGATTATTTGTTTATTTGACAGGGACAGTGCAATAAAGACACAATTAATCAATGACAATCAATCTGATAGTGATAGGATTAGTGGTTCAGTAGTAAAAGCATTGCCTCCTTGGCGGAGGTAATAAACTGAAGTGTTGCTGTTGTGTCCATCTCCTCCACTGACAGATGCAAATTGGGTAGACAGGTTGCCGTGGGTTTTATATTATATTGTAACGTGCTGCTCGACATGGCGACGTCCCACCAGGAGGTTCGAACTCACGCCTCCCGCTCCGGAGTCCCACACTCTACCTGTGTCGCCAATAGGGTCAACCCACTTAGCAAGCCAAGTAGGGTGCTCATATTGAGTTCGCTACAATATTATTTTTTGGGGGGTTGCGCTCCGCGGCAAACGAGAATTTAGAAGCTTGGCCGGCAGAGAGCTCGTTTTTGCGCGGCGCCTATGGCTGGCCGGTGAATTTCTGCCACATGCGCAGCTCCTATGGCTGGCCGGGGAATTTCTGCTAAAGAATCCGTCGGCGGACAGCTGCCCGTGTGAGGTTTTGCAGTTGCACGCAAACACAGGCACGCTGGCGGGCACAGGCCAGCAGTGTTTTCCGCGTCCTTTTGTGCCTAAAACGTTGAAGAACGCAGAGTTTGTGTTGCAGACACGACAACCAGCGCCCTCCATTGCGCCTGCGCACATGTTGAAAATGGCTGTATGTCACAGTGTTGAATGAAAAATGCTTTAAAAAATTCCTGTATCCAGACGGTGAACCAGATCACCCCCAAAATTTAATCAGTTCTTCCTTGTACCATTTCCAACAATGCCTGAAAGTTTCATGGAAATCCGTCCAAGATTTTTTGAGTTATCTTGCTAACCAACAGACAAACAGACAGACAGACAGACAAACACACAGACAAACCCCGGCAAAAACATAACCTCCTCCTGGCCTTTTCGGCCTGGCGGAGGTAATAATTAGTTGGGGAAGGAGCTTCTCCCTCCCGCTGCACAAAAAAAATGGGTGATGTCACAGAGGTGCCAACCATCTTTTTGGTACAGTCTATGGATGTAGGCTGATATAGGTATTAAATAGAATATACCTTTAAAAAATTCTGATACATATGGGAACTGTTCAAATAACTGTCAGTAAGTGTCTGTTTTGGGCACTATTAATATAACTGGTAGATAGCAGTGTTTCACTTTACTGCATTTGTGAATTAAATATCTACTTTGCATTTTAATTTAATTGCATCCAGTGAACTATAAATATGCATGTGTATACACTGTATGTAAATTGTTACCTCAGACTTAAGAAAACACCTCCTGGATAGTTTGTGTTTAATACTACAACCCAAAACATTAATTCAGGTCATCAGAGGTAAAGAATGTAAATCATCAACACTGACTCAAAATGAGAGAAAGCTCAACACTTCTGTCATTTATTTTTGCTCATTTGCTGACATCAGAGCAGATGTGCCTGATGTAAATGTTTGGCAGCTGTGCTATGATCTCACATTCATCTCACTCCCATGAAGAATTGTGAGTGGAATGAGGCAACAAGAAAAGGAAATTCTTTATCTTCAATTAAGTCTACGTACAGACGTGGACAAAATTGTTGGTACCACTCTGTTAATGAAAGAAAAACCCACAATGGTCACAGAAATAACTTGAATCTGACAAAAGTGGTAATAAATAAAAATTCTATGAAAATTAACCAATAAAAATCAGACAATGCTTTTGAATTGTGGTTCAACAGAATTACTTTAAAAAACAAACTCATGAAACAGGCCTGGACAAAAATGATGGTACCCCTAGAAAAGATTGAAAATAATGTGGCCATAGGGACATGTTCAACTAAGATGTGTCCTCTAATTAACATCACAGGTGTCTACAAACTCGTAATCAGTCAGTCGGCCTATTTAAAGGGTGACAAGTAGCCACTGTGCTGTTTGGTGACATGGTGTGTACCACACTAAACATGGACCAAAGGAAGCAAAGGAGAGAGTTGTCTCAGGAGATTAGAAAGAAAATTATAGACAAGCATGTTAAAGGTAAAGGCTGTAACACCATCTCCAAGCAGCTTGAAGTTCCTGTGACTACAGTTGCACATATTATTCAGAAATTTAAGATCCACGGGACTGGAGCCAACCTCCCTGGACGTGGCTGCAGGAGGAGACGGATAATACAAATGATAACAAAAGAGTCCAGAACAACCTCTAAACACATTCATGGTGAACTCCAAGGTCAAGGTGCATCAGTGTCAGATCGCACCATCCGTCGTTGTTTGAGCCAAAGTGGACTTCATGGGAGACGACCAAGGAGGACACCACTGTTGAAAACAAATCATAAAAAAGTCAGACTGGAATTTGCCAAACTGCATGTTGACAAGCCACAAAGCTTCTGGGAGAATGTCCTATGGACAGACGAGACAAAACTGGAACTTTTAAAATTATTATTTTAAAATAATTATTACTATTAAAATATTAAGTTAAGGGTACCATCATTTTTGTCCAGGCCTGTTTCATGAGTTTGTTTTTTAAAATAATTCTGTTGAACCACAATTCAAAAGCATTGTCTGATTTTCATTGGTTAATTTTCATAGAATTTTTATTTATTACCACTTTTGTCAGATTCAAGTTATTTCTGTGACAATTGTGGGTTTTTCTTTCATTAACAGAGGGGTACCAACAATTTTGTCCACGTCTGTATGATTTGAAAATAATTGTTTTTACCTATAAAACTCATCAACATGACTTATTTAATCCAAAGATATACTGTACAGTGTTTGCTAATACACACAGTAAAGAACAGCACTTAATATTAATTAAATAACACTCTAAAAACCAGAGAAGCTTAGAAATCCATTATAAGACCTAATTGTATCTACTACATTTCATTATAGCAGCTCTTCACAGCAGAATCAGGATGAGTTTACCACCTTATTTTCATTATTATTATCATTATTCACATAATCAGATTACAAGAGCAATATATAAGCAGAACGCTACAGTGACACAAATCAGAAAGTAAATTAGTAATGACAGCAAAGAGGTTTACAACCGTACATGAATATATAATATTGTAATACTGAAATAATCATGAAAAGCTCAGGTATTATTCATAAAAAATAAGAAAGTGTCCAGAATTACGTTATCAGTATATTCTTATTTGTTTTATAGATGTGATACAATATTGACCTGTCTGGAAATGAATTATAATACACTAAAAAAAGATGTTGATTTCAACCTTAAAAGGCTGCAGTTGGCAGTCCAAAGATAATAATAAGCAGGATCAACTATGAGCACATTCACTAACGATTTAATACATTCAGCTTGGAGAATGAATCAAAAGACAGTGAGATAACAAGGCAGAGTGATGAGGACAAACTTGCAGCAATCTCATTAAGAACTCGCCTCACTGCAAGATGCCACCTTGCTTTCTTTTCTCACCTCAGACAAGTATGCATGCATACAGTCTCTGCATATGAACACAAATGTGGACATATGCATGTATATGTTTGCAAGCATACTGTATTTACATGGGTGTGCACACTCACAGAATCCAGATGGCAGACTTAAGTCATGACTCAGTAAGATTGTAAGTCGGGCACATTCCTGCTGCTAACCGCACTCACCGCACGCACGCACACACGCACGAACATTTTAACACAAACATCAGTACAAGCAAGTGGTTCATGGAGCTGTCTGATGCACATTAACAAAAATTATACACTACATCCCTGCTTTTCCATTACTTTCTTCACTCTTCTCCTTCCACCTCTCCTTGATTGGACACCTCAGCCTCTTTCAGAGCACTGATAACTGGTAACCATGGGGATGGCAACTCGGGACCAGTCCTCTTGTCCTGGTTAAGGTGGCTGAGAGTGGCATAGAGCCTGGTGTTGGTGCCGCCGTGTGCATCTGCCTCCTGTTGCTGCTCTGTGTAGTACATCTCCAAAGATGCAGGAGTGCAGTGCTTTTGCTGTTAAAGCAGAGAGAAAAGAGAAGCATGAGTGACTCGCTGCTTTTGCTTTTATCACAACCAGCCCATCTTGGTTATCACAAATGGAAGATTTTTTTTTAAGGGTAGTTTTTCCAAAGTCTGTTAAAGTGCTTTCAGATCAAACACGAACGGGCAAATTTTTCTCGCTGTGCAATTATATTTATGTTATGTATGGTAAAATACCTTGGATAAAGCTGAGGCAAGATGGCTGGAAGAACACAGCTTTATTGAACGTTGAAGAACAGCGGTTACACGGTAGGCACCAGGCAGAGGGCACCGGTCAAAGAGGCCGCAATATGGATGCCCTCTGGTATTTATAGGGTGGTGCAGTGGCGGAACAGGAAGTTCACACCACTACACCGCACTTCACAATAAAGGTGCCAAATCACAACACTGTGGAGAAAGAAGGCAGGCGAGGCAACGAGCTGGATGACACAGAACTTTATTCTTCCTCCAACATAACTTACAGCAAAAGAGAATCCAGGGTCTCTGTGCATTCCTCTTTTATATCTTTCATTTCCATGCATTGAGACCCAGAACTTCCGGCAATAATACATTGTTGCTGAAACCAAGGATTGTGTGACACATTAACATAACATTACGCCGGGGCCGCTCTTACACTCTTCTACCCTCAGTGGTTCCTGGCAGCGCTCACTCTCCCCGGGGGGCGCATAGACCCAACAGTCCCGTCTGATACCCCCCGGTGACACCTCCTCCATTGTTCCCCCTTCTCCCTGCCCTCTCTGGGTGGAGAAACCCCCACTGTGCCCCCACACAGCCCCCCCCCAAACACCCAGAAGGGGCACTAACCCCCCCGTCCTTTGGGCTTGAGCTGGCGTCCATAGCGGCTGTAGGGGGAGGTCACCAGTCCAGTTGAACCGCCTTGCTGGCGAGGTGTACAGGATGCCACATCAGTCTGTGGAGGGAAAAAGGCAAGGGGAGAAACACATTATCTTCGCGAGTGCAGGTCCCTGCTGAGGGATCACCAACCTGCGGAGCCACCAACGGGTGGCCGTCCGTGCCGGGGAGCTTGGGCCAACACCACCTGCTCGTTTGCCAACACAAAAGCGGGTTTCAGCCTGTTGATGCAGACGGTCTCCCTATGCCTCCCCAAGTCTAACACAAAATGCTTCGCCCCAGGTTCCGGCACCCTGAACGTTCCGTCGTACGATGACGCAGTGGGGTCCGGTGCGCATCGTGCCTGACAAAACCAAAACTGGCGTTCTGCAAGCTTTCTGGGATGAATGTGTGAGAAAACAATGGTGGGCCGGGCCCGGTACGCTCACAGCCTCCGTACTGTTTAAAAATTGCTCAAGCGTGGGGTTTTCCAGTAAAAACTCTCCGGAGATCCACAGCGGCTGAGAAAAAAAAAAGTTCTGCCAGGGAGGCTGCCAAATCCTCCTTAGGTGCAGAGCGCAACCCTAAAAGAACCCAGGACAGGCGGTCGACCCAATTTGTGTCCGTGAGCAAAGCTCTGAGCGCTGCTTTAAGCGACCTATGAAAATGCTCGCATAACCTGTCAGCCTGGGGGTTGTACGCGGAAGTGTGATGAATTTTGACCCACAGGCTCCGGGCCATAGCAGACCAGAGTTCTGAAACGAATTGCGGACCCCTGTCGGACTTGATGTCAGATGGAGATCCGAAACGTGCAACCCAAGCCGACAAAAAAGCGCAAGCCACTTCTGCGGACATGGTAGAAGCCAGCGGGACCACTTCAGGCCAGCGCGTGGTGCGGTCCATGATTGTTAAGAGGTGCGTAAAACCTTGCAGCGGTGGGAGGGGTCCCACCAAATCCATGTGGATGTGGTCGAAGCTCCTGGCCGGGATTTGGAACAGCTCGAGGGGGGCTCTGGTGTGCTTGTGTACTTTGGCCCACTGGCACGCGATGCAAGTTGCAGCCCACTCTTTCACATCCTTGTGCAAATGGGGCCAGATGAATTTCGCCCCCACTAGCTTCACCGAAGCGCTCACACGCAGATGTGAAAGGGAGTGGACTGACTCAAAAATGCAACAGTGCCAAGAGCTCGGAACGGAGACGTCGCAGAGCAAGGGAGGGCACCCTTCTTGCACCACCCTGCTCTCCAGCCTTATCCCAGCTGGTGCAGACTGGAGCGCGCAAATGTCCACGTCCCCGGCCTGTTCCGCGGCCATGCCAGGGAAATCAATTCCCATATAGACCAGGGCGATTAACGCGCATGACAGGTAATCGGCCACAACATTGAGTTTACTGGCAATGTGCTAAATGTCAGTAGTAAACTTTGGAATTGCGGCCAAATGCTGTTGCTGCCAGGCCAACCACGGTTCTGAGACCTTGGCCATCACGTGTGTCAGTGGCTTATGGTCCACGAACGCGGTGAACTCGCGCCCCTCCAGCCAAAACTGGAAATGGCACATCACCAGGTGGAGAGCCAGCAATTCCCTATCGAATGTGCTGTATTTGCGTTTGTTGTTGCGCAAGGTTCGGCTAAAAAATGCTAGCAGCTGCCACGAACCTGAGACGCACTGCTCCACCACTGCTCCTATGGCAACATCAGACGCATCCGTAGTGAGCGTTATCCATGCAGACGGATCCGGGTGGGCTAGCAACGCGGCATCCCCCAGCGCTGCTTTAGCGTTTGCAAAAGCCTGGTCTTGCTCAGGAGTCCAGTTGATGGTTTCCACAGGCTTCTTTTTTTTAAGCACGGCATACAACAGCTGCATCAGCTGGGCTGCTTGGAGAAAGAAACGGTTATAAAAATTAACCATTCCCAAAAATTCCTGTAGTGCTCTCATGGTCTGTGGATGCGGAAAATCTGACACCGCGCGCACATTATCCAGTAACAGGATCGTGCCTTCCGGCAAAATGCAGTTGCCCCAAAAAATCAATCACTGGCACACCGAACTGGCACTTCACCAGGTTGACTATCAGCCCGTGTGCTTCCAACCTCTGGAAAACTGTCTTGAGATGGGCAATGTGCTCCTCCTCGGACGCGCTGACTACCAGAATATCGTCTAAGTAGACAAAAACGAAGGACAAGTCGTGAAGTACTGTGTCCATCATCCTCTGGAAAGTCTGCGCGCTCCTTTTAATCCGAACAGCATGCGTAAAAACTTGAAAAGGCCAAAAGGAGTTATTACCGCTGCTGTTGGAACGTCTTCCACGTGCACTGGGACCTGATGGTATCCACGGGCCAGATCCACTTTTGAAAAAACACACGCCCCGGCCAGGTGCACAGAAAAATCCTGGATGTGTGGAATGGGAAAACGATCGTGTTCCGTGGCGTTATTCAAGCGCCGGAAATCGCTGCACCATCTCCACGACCCGTCGGCTTTAGGCACCATGTGTAGCAGGGATGCCCAAGGGTTGTTGGAGTGCCTAACAATGCCCAGCTGCTCTAAGTGGGCAAACTCCTCTCGCACACTGGCCAGTTTAGCTGCATCCAAACGCTGAGATCACGCGAACACCGGTGGGCCTTTTGTCGTTATAAATTGCTCGACCCCGTGTTTCGTTACCGTAGCCAAAAAAGTCGGGACCGTGAGTGCTGGGAACTGTGCAAGCAACTGTTGGTACTTACCCCCTGGAGCTGTAACGTTAGCCAGTGTTGTCGACCCGGCTCCCTGAGCTGTACAGGGCAGTGAGGTGAAAGAGATTGCATCCACGAATCTCCTATTAGCAACATCTACTAGCAACCCATAAGCACATAAAAAATCTGCGCCTAAAACGGGGCCGGAACACGCAGCTACCACGAAGTCCCACTGAAAGTTGCGTCCATGTAAGCATATCATCAGTGTCCACTTGCCAAATGGTGGATCCGTTGGTAGCCGTGAGCTCGGGACCGCTGCGTCCTGCCACCCTGTCTGCGTTGACTGGCAGGATGAGGCTCTTCTGGGAGCTGGAGTCCACCAAAAACCGTCTCCCCGAACATGTGTCCGTGACATAAAGCAGTCTGCTCCTGTCGCCATCGGCTGCAGCTGCCACTGAATTCCGAACATGCCATCTTCCCAGCTTCTTGAATTGGCATGGCGACAGGCAGCGTTGGGCATTCGAGCCAAAACGGCAATGATAAAAACAGATTGTTCCATTCCTTCATCTTCTGCTGTCTGTCCTGGCTACCATGAACGGCTCCTCAACCTCACTGGAGTCCCTCGTGGATGTTGATGCCACTGTCTGCACGCTGAGAGTTCTGGTCGCCAAGATGATGCAGTTCGCTTCCTGCGCCAGGGCGCGGTAGTCCTTAGCAACCAGCTGTGGTGAGTTGGCCAGGATCGCCCTTGCTGTAGCTGGTAGGTTCCTGAGGAACAAGTGGGCAAACAGGAAAAGATTCATCGTCCTTCCCCCTCAGTGCCAACATGCTCTTCATGAGCTCCACTGCTGATTTATCCCGTAACTCCAAATGCGTTAGGAGTTTCTCTGCCCTCTCACTGTCAGAAAGGGTATAGCGCTGGAGAAGCATTCTCTTGAGCGCTTCAAATTTTCAGGCTCATCACCTGTTGCGTGGCACGCGCATCCAGCGCAGCGACCACGTAGTAGTATCTGGTATCATCCGTTGTTATCCCACGGACTGCGAACTGGGCTTCTATGTGCAAGAACCACGCAGTTGGGTTGTGAAGCCACAAGCCTGGGAGCTCGACTGAGACCACGCACGCAACGCTGGTGCTCTCCTTCCAGGCAGTCTCCGGGGTGGTGCTCGGCTCGCTTTCCACGGCACGTCTTAGGTCACCAGTGTGGAGAAAGAAGGCAGGCAAGGCAACTAGCTAGATGACACAGAACTTTATTCTTCCTCCAACATAACTTATAGCAAAAAAAAATCTTGGGTCTCTATGCATTCCTCTTTTTTATCTTTCAGGTCCATGCATTGAGACCCGGAACTTCCGACCATAATACAGTGTTGTTGAAACAAAGGATTGTGTGGCACATTAACATGACATTACTGCAGAGCCGCTCTTACACCCTTCTACCCTCAGCGGCTCCTGGCAGCTATCACTCACCCCGGGGGGGCGCATAGCCCCAACAGTGCCATTTGATACCCCCTGGTGACACCTCCTCCTTCGGTCCATTGTTCCCCTTTCCCCCTGCCCTCTCTGGGTGGAGAAAGCCCCACCATGCTCCCACACAATCACATCCCCCCCCCCAGAAAAGTCCAAAACCACACACACAATTAAGACCCCCCCCCCCCAATTTAGGACCCGAATCATACACTGACATAACGAAAACTAATGTACTCAAATGGCCTAACACATTCACACAACAAAACCTAAAATAGAGCTGACAGGTGGACAACCGTACAGCCCCCATGGCACGGTGGATTATTCTGCCACCGTATAAGCTAAAGAAAAAGTCCAATATCAAACTAAAATCACTGCCGTCTTCCCAAACTAAAAATAATATGCAAAATAATCCCATTTTACCACATACATATACATAAGAACATCAGAACTATTACCATGTAAATTTACAGCACTGTTCCTTGGGCAGGAGGAGTAGAATCGGCATGGGGGGACCCAGGGCAGCCCCTCAGCAGGCACTCCCCTGAAAGTGGCAGGCCCTCGGGACGATGGCTGATCTTCCGGACGAAAGCACCTTTATTCCACACCACCGACTCCCGCTCTCGTCCAGCCCCGTCACCTGAAGCCTCTTCCCGGACACGCCGAAGCTGATTGGCGTGCCTCACCGAGCCATCGGACAGCTGGAAGTATGCTACACCTAGTTTATCCACTATGCGCAGACACTCATGATGTTTCACTGGCTGTCGTCCGGCCCATCTTCGCTGTGGACGACCCTCTCCTCGAACCCGAATGAAGTCTATAATCCTCAGAGGGGCTCGGCTCGGCCTGACATGGTGCTGCTGAGCACGTGGTTTTCCCGTGCTTGTCGGTCTGGCCCCAACCTCTTCTGAAGCCATCGTAGCGGTCAACATCGTAGCTGCAGATCCTCCATCCGTCTGTGGCCAAACTCCGGAGGAATCTGGGCCTAGCACATGGGTGTCACTCACCGGCACAGGCACCTCGCCGCCACGCTCGGTACCCCCTCTACCATTTCCTGAGCACCGGCACTGAGACCCTCCTGCACCGAACCTGAGTGAGACTGATCCTGCTTGACCACCGTGGTGTCCATTACTTCTTCGTCCCACACAACATCGTTATCGACCACCAGAATCAGATGGTTCTACTGGCCACAACCTGACCATTCTTCCCGGCGTTGTCTTTAATGGTGAAACCCAGTCCATAGAACAAGTCACAGCCCATGATGTTATCACCTCGGGCCATCATGTGGAACGTGAAGTCAGCCATCGTCACAGACTTGTACCGAACGCTTAACTCCAAAGTCCCAACCCTGCACAGCCTGCCATCTCCATAACCATAAAGCGGTGCTGGGTTACCTCTTACCCTGTAGTGGGGAAAAAACTTCCTCACCGTGGCCCAATTCAGTAACGACCCCTCTGCCCTCGTGTCGAGCAGCAGCGGCACCTCCATGCCGCCAAGTTCCACTGTGCAAAATGTGTACCCGTTGATACTGAGAGACACCGTATGGATGGGTGTCGGGGGTGGGAGGAGTGATTTCTTCCATGGGCTCTCTGGCTCAGATACACGGCACACTCTAGCACAATGGTTCAAACGTCCACATCTGCTACAACGCTTCACTCTAGCCGGGCAGTCCTTAGCCTTGTTGCGGTGCATCGCAGACCAGCAACCCTTGCAAAGAGGTTTTCACGGGGCAGACCTTTGGCTGGCAGCATTGGCTTCCATAGTATTGTCGTCCAAGCTATCCTCGCTATCCAAGTCTGCAACATTTGCCACGGAAGGAGGTTCCGGTGGCCACTGTGACTGGTGCCAGTTTAGCTCCAAAGCTAGTTTGTCTGCAGCCTCCAGTTGGAGAGCTAGCTCGACAACTCTGGCTAATGTTAAGTCATTGGGCCCCATGAGTAGCCTAGGCCGCAATGCGGCGCTACACGAGTGCTCCGCAACCTGGTCATGTACCAATTCATCTTCCAATGGCCCAAAGCGACACTTGCTAGCTAGTTGTTTTAGGTTGGTGACAAACTGATGAATAAGCTCACCCACTCGGTGTCACTGCCGAAAACAAATCCTCCGGACAGTCAAGCTATCCGGGGTATGAAAGTGGTTCGCTAGTAGCTCCACAACTTCTTCAAAAGAGTCTGAAGCTCCGAGTGTGCGCAGGACTCGCTGGCCATCAATACCCAGGTTGTGAACAAGTAGTGCACGTGCTCTTGATTTGTCGGGCTTACCCAGGTTCAGCGCGATGATGTATGTCTAGAAAGCCTCATACCATCTTGGCCAAGGCACCGGCGGCTCGCCCAGGAGCTCGAGGAAGGGGCGAAGTGGTGTGATACATGCCTCCATGAGTTAATCCTCGATTGCCAAATGTTATGTGTGGTAAAATACTTTGGGTAAAGATGAGGCAAGATGGCTGGACAAACACAGCTTCACTTCCCCACATAAACTCAAGGCCAAAGGACGTCAACTGGAACACCTTTTCAAGAAAACTGGACTAACCATTCACAAAGAAATGTACAATAATCATGTCTTGCTCTACAAAGACTCCATTGCATCAGCTAAATCGACATACTACTCTGATCTAATCTCCGTCAATGAAGGCAACTCAAAGGCATTCTTTTCTCTCCTCAGCAATGCCTCAAGGCCCCCGGACTCAGTCTCCTCGCATATGCACTCACCCAGCTTTTGCAATTCTCTCATGTCATTTTTTACTTCCAAAATCTTCAATATCCATCAGCAGCTTATGTCTGATGGACCTGCATTTTCTGGAGTGGATTCCCCGATTTTTTTCCTTCCGTTATTCATTCCTTCTCGAGTTTTACACTCCCATCTTTAACAGACATATCCCAGCTAATTCACAAATCCAAATCATCCACTTGTCAGCTTGACCACCTCCCTACTGTCCTTGTTAAAGCCTGCCTTCCTTCACTGGCTCCTTTGATTACCACCATTATTCACTCTTCCCTCAATACTGGAATTGTTCCATCACCACTCAAAACAGCGCTGTTACACCTCTACTTAAAAAACCTGGTGCAGACTCATCTGATTTTAATAACTTCCGATGAATCTCTAATCTCCCCTTCATCTCTAAGATTCTTGAAAAAGTCGTTGCCTCTCAGCTCCACAGTCACCTCAGTAATAATAAGCTCTATGAACAATTCCAGTCCAGTTTCCGCCCTCTTCATAGTACAGAAACGGAATTGATCAAAATCACAAATGACCTTCTGATGGCTGCAGATTCTGGCTTACTCACCATACTCATTCTCCTAGATCTCACTGCGGCCTTGACACCATTTCTCATAGCACCCTCCTAAATAGATTGGCTTCCATTGGCATCACCCACACTCCCCTCACTTGGTTCACTTCATATCTCTCCAGCCGCACTTAGTTCATCCAAATCAAATCCCACACCTCGAGTTTGTTCCCCATTTCTGCAGGTGGCCCCTTCTCTTCATTATTTATATTTTCCGCTTTGTTACATTTTCCATAAATACAATATTCATTTCCATTGTTATGCAGATGACACCCAACTCTACCTCTCCTCTAAACCTAACTCCACACTGCCACCTACCTCTCTTCTTGATTGTCTTTCTGAAATTAAATCATGGTTTACCTCTAATTTCTTCAAACTCAATGGCAATAAAACAGAAATTTTACTTGTTGGTACACCCTCCATCTTAACCAAATCCCCCAGTTTCTCCATTGATATTAATAACTCTCCCATCTGCCCTCCCCCTCAGGTTAAGAGCCTGGGTGTAATCCTTGACAGCACTTTATCATTCCAGTCTCATATCAATAATATTACTCGGTCCGCCTATTTTCATATTTGCAACATTAACCAACTGCGTCCTTCCCTCACTCTGCACACTGCTGCCATCCTTATCCATAGCCTTGTCACTTTACGCATTGACTTTGCAACTCTCTTCTCTTTGGTCTCCCAAATAAATCCTTCCACAAGCTACAGCAACTTTAGAACGCTATTGCCCGGATCATCACTTGTACTCCACCCATAGAACACATTACCCCTATCCTTCAGCATCTTCACTGGCTCCCACTAAAGGACAGAATAAACTTTAAGATACTGCTCCTCACCTTCAAAGTCCTTCATAGCCTGGCCCCGCCATACCTGTCTGAACTCCTCCACATTGTCACTCCTAGCTGCTCTCTCAGGTCTTTTTATTCCCTTCACCTCATTGTTCCTTCTGCCCGTCTCATCACTATGGGGTATAGAGCCTTCAGTTGCTCTGCTCCCCAGCTCTGGAACTCACTCCCACCAGCCATTCACAACATTGACTCTCTTCCATTATTTAAGTCCAGACTCAAAACGTATTTGTTTAAACAGGCTTACTCTCTTTGATAACCTACTTTTAATTCACTGTTTTGGTTGTTACTTAAGTTTTGTTATTGCATTTTAAATTTGTTTTTAATGTTTTAATGCTCTTTGTAAGGTGACCTTGGGGGTTGAAAGGCATCTAGAAATAAAATGTATTATTATTATTTATTGAATGCTGAAGAACAGTAGTTACAAGGTAGGCACCAGGCAGAGGGCACCGGTTGAAGAGGCCACAATATGGATGCCCTCTGGTATTTATAGGGCGATGCAGTGGCGGAACAGGAAGTGCCCGCCACTACACCGCACTTCACAATAAAGGTGCTGAATCACAACATCACAGTTTTGTCTCAATGTACACACGCAAATAGACATGAATTCGCTATCTGAGTGAGTTGCAGACAAGCAAAGTTGCCTTTATAACTTCTGCAGCTGTGTTCAACCTGCTGTGGAAATTCCCACAACATCGTTATGCTTAGGTTTACATTATCCGATGGAGTCTCACCTGAAGAAATTGT
This sequence comes from Pholidichthys leucotaenia, assembly GCA_020510985.1. NCBI lineage: Eukaryota > Metazoa > Chordata > Actinopteri > Cichliformes > Pholidichthyidae > Pholidichthys > Pholidichthys leucotaenia. Next base: position 118,066,757 of record CM035848.1, on the reverse strand, counting down.
CCCTGCCTCCAAAATTTTACCTGAAAGATGGGTTGTTTACAGGGCCTGACATTAACTTTTTAGCTCACTGGCCACTGTTGCTGGTGATTTTCCAAAGTTACTAGCCACTCAGCCTTTTCACTAGCCACAATTTTGTGGTTGGAAACTCAGGTTTACTATGATCAAATTTGACTATCACATGCTAAATTTTACTTGAATTAAATTTACAACCTTTTTAAATGTAAATGACGCTTATACGTACATAAAAATAGCAAGATAAACACTGTTTAATTATTAACAGCAGTAAATACTGTAAAACAGTCAAGAAAAATATTTGCAATAAGAGAGTGAAGTAAAGATAGATTTTGGGTCTGTCCCAGTTCTCATTTGTACCTCTTCCCCTTTGCCTACCCCCACCCCTTGGTCCTTGAAATCAAAGGCCAGGGGGTAGGGGTTGAAAATGACCCCTATGAATTGGGACACACCTTCAGGGCTGCACAACGTCATTTGCTGATGGATTTAATGCTGCACGGTGGCGCAGTGGTTAGTACTGCGGCAGCACAGTTTACCCTTGGCCGGGGGATTGTGGGGATCGTGGGATCGTGGGTTCGATCCCAGCCCCCGACCAACAGTGATCTGTGTGGAGTTTGCATGTTCTCCCCGTGTTGCGTGGGTTTACTCCGGGATTTCTCCGGTTTCCTCCCACATGCCAAAAACATGCATGTTAGGTTAATTGGCTGTTCTAAATTGTCCCTAGATATCTGTTTCCTATAGGCCCTTAGAATAGAGGGTTAGTATTAATGAAAGCGCTTTGAGTGGTCTTTGTGACTAGAAAAGCGCTATATAAGTGCAGGTTAGCTAGTTAGTAGTTAGTAATTTAATCTAAATCTACACTGTTTTCACAAGAAAAAAGAAGAAAAAGAAAACTGATGAGGAAAAAAGTCTCATCTTAAGGTGAAAAATGTCTCAAATTTACAAAAACAATTCTAATCAGTAGAAAAAGTCAGAAATTTACTAGAATTGAAAGCTGTAATTTCACAGGGGGAAAGTTGGACCCCCGCGGGCCATATGTTTGGCATAGGGATTAGCCGACCCAGTCCGCCATATCAGTTTCGGGTTTGATCCAAGCAAAATGGCTGAATCGGTATTGATAAGGAATAAAAGTAATTTACCGATCCAATACATTAATAATATTAAAATAAAATGGAGGCGCAATCATGTTCTCAGCCGCGCAGCACACAACTCCTGTACACAGAGGCAGTGAGTGTCACTGAAGCCTGTCTGTGGGACTCGCCTCGGTATGTTGCTGTGTGGTACAAGCAATTACAATTTTAACACCAGCAACTTGATAAAACACTTGCAAAAGTATCACGGCAAAGGAGTATGCTGAATTCTGTCAACAACCGAGCAGAAGGAAGTGCTTTTCCAGCTCAGAGGCTGGACGCTAAAAGTGAAACCTAAGGAAAAGAACGAAACTGAAAGTAAAAACCAGACTGGAGCGTGGAAACGAGAGACATAACATGGGCTTGCCTTTCAACAGAGAGTTACAGCTGATGAGAGGTAGGTGGCAGAAACATTCATTCATTCATTCATCTTCTTCCGCTTGATCCTTTTCGGGTCGCAGGGGGGCTGGAGCCTATCCCAGCATCTTTTGGGCGAGAGGCAGGGTACACTCTGGACAGATCGCCAGTCCATCGCAGGGCACATGACACAGAAACATAAATAGCAAATTATAACAGTGAACTGGAAGCAGGCTAGAGCAACAGGGTTACATGAAATCGAACAGGAATGACTTCAAAATAAGAGCATTATATCAGAAACACTACTAAATAAACCAAAGACTAGGAGAATACTTATAATCATAATAATAATAATAATAATAATGTGGGTGCATGGTGTCGGGGTTTTCTCCACCCAGAGAGGCATGGGGAAAGGGGAGGACAATGGACTGAATGAAGAGGTGTCACCGGGGAGGCATCAGACGGGACTGTTGGTTCTATGCGCCCCCCGAGGAGAGTAATAACCGGAGCCGTGGAGAGAAGAAAGGTGTGAAAGCAGCACCGGTGTATGTTATGTTAATGTGCCACACATTCCTTTGTTAAACAATAATGTGATGGTCAGAAGCTCCAGGTGTCGATGCAGGGGATTAAAGGTATAAAAGGGGAATGTACAGAGACCCAGGAGCACTGGAGCGCTGTCTCACAGTTTGCTGTTATGTTGTTGGAGAAAGAATAAAGCCTTGTGTCGTTCAGCTCGTTGCCTCGCCTATTCCTTTCTCCACACTGGTGACCCTGACGGGCCATGGAGAGCGAGCCGAGCACCATCCCGGAGACTACCTGGAGGGAGAGCGGCTGGTTCAGTCAACTCCCGGACGTCTGACTTCATGACTCTGCAGCGTGGGTTTCGCACATAGAACCCCAGTTCACACGCCGCGGGATAACTATGGATGACACAAGATACTACTACTACATGGTCGCGGCGCTGGACATGCGCGCCATGCGACAAGCCTGGTCCAGGAGCCGCCGGCGTCCTGGAGGGATACCAGCAAGATTGAGGAGCCGTTGGTGGTAGCCGGAGCAGACGCCAGGAGACGCAGGAACAGGACAAGCTGCTTCTGTCATCATCATTTCGGCTCAAATGCCCAGCGATGTGTGCCGCCATGACAATGCAAAAAGTCGGGAAGCGGCACGACCAGCAGTCAGTAGCAGCTGCAACTGCTGGAGACAGAAACAAGCTGCTGTATGTCACAGACACACGTTCGTGGAGACGGTCTCTAGTGGACTCCGGCTCCCAGAAGAGCCTAATCCTGCCAGTCAATGCAGACAGGGTGGCAGGGAGCAGCCGTCCCAAGCTTACGGCTGCCAACGGATCCACCATCAGGACATTTGGTGAGCGGACACGGACGGTACGCTCACAGACACAAATTGGGTCGACCATCGGCCCTGGGTTCTTTTAGGGCTGTGCTCCGCACCTAAGGAGGATCTGGCAACCTCCCCAGCTTAGGGCTGCGCTCCGCACCTAAGGAGGATTTGGCAGCCCCCCCAGCAAAACTTGTTTTTTTCTCAGCCGTTGCTGATCCTTGGAGAGTTTTTACCGGAAAACCCCACGCTGAGGCTGATCCGCCTGCATAATTTTTATATAGACGGAGGCTGGGAGTGACCCGGCCTGGCCCACCATTGTTTTCCCCGCACATTTGTCCCAAGAAGCTTGCAGAAGGCCAGTTTTGATTTCGGCAGGCACGATGCACACTGGACCCCAGCACAGACGTCCACCGTTGTTGGCTCCGCAAGTTGGCGATCCCTCGGCAGGAACCTGTGCTCGCGAAGCTGATTTGTTTCCCCCCCTCCCCCTTTCCCTCCACAGACTGACATGCCCTCCGGTACACCTCACCAGCAGGATGGTTCTACTGGATCGGCAACCCCCACTACAGCCACTATGGGCGCTGGCTCAAGCCCAAAGGACGAGGGGGGGGGGGGGGTAGTGCCCCTTCTGGGTGTTTAGGGGCATGATGTGGGGGTTTTCGCCACCCAGAGAGGCAGGGGGAAAGAGGAGGACAATGGACCAAATGAAGTGGTGCCACCAGGGGACATAAGACGGGACTGTTGGTTCTATGCGCCCCCCGGGGAGAGTAAGAATGACCGGAGTGCGGAGAGAAGAAAGGTGTGAAAGTGGTGCTGGTGTATGTTATGTTAATGTGCCACACATTCCTTTGTTAACCTCTTGCACTCCGGGATACCGCGGGCGGTCACGTCTCTGCGTCCTAGTGCGTCCTCGTGCGTCCTAGTGCGCACTGTGCGTCTCAGTGCGCACTGAAAAAAAAAAGCTGCATTTCCGTTCTTCCACTACAGACACAGCCGCGAACAGAAAGCCAAAGGAGTGCTTTGATTGGTTTAGATTTGATTGACCTCTCATTCGACTAATAAGAGCCTTGAATTGGGTTTCTGAAACCTTGAAGAACCAATGACTGAAAACCTAGCAAGAAGGACCCGCCTACCAACGGCTGCAAATACAGCGAGCCAATTGAAGCAGAGAAGTTCGACGATTGAAAGCGTGCGTCCCGTGCGTAAAATCTGTTTTGTGTAAGCCGCTGTGTGTAACGGTAGCGTTCGCCAGTCTTTTTTTATTACTACTGTTCTTATTTGTTTTGAAAAATCGTTCACTAAAACCGCAATCATGGAAGCGCAAAACCGCAATAATGGAATCATGGTTTGACCGGGTCGCATGACCAGAACCATGAGTCGTAACAAGCGGACCAGCGTCATGTTCATCTGACAATGAGGAAGAGATGTTTGCCAACGACACTGCTGTTGTGGACAGGTAAGTGTTACAAGCTAAATTATTCTTTATCACTGAAAATAGTAATAAAAATGACTTTTTGACCGATCGGTAATTACAACTGTGCGTCATCGCCACATGACGGACCGTTGACGGACCATTTTTTTGTGCGCCGTGCTTCTCTGCAGCGGGAAGGGGGGGGGGTTGTTATCCTCTACATTGCAGATATTTTAGTATAATTTTTATTGCACTGTAGGTTATTTTTTCTTGTAAAAAAAGGCCACACATTTTTTACGTGGCATGCTTCTTTGTGTGTTGCGGGCTTGTTTGTTCATTCATTCATTCATGAATGAATAAACAACCCCCCCCCACACACACACACACACACAGCCCTGAGTGTCACCTTTCATTAGAGCCCAAGATCAAGCTTCTTTGTTGAATCATTCAAAAGTTAAAGACGTTTTTCCAAACTGTGCCATTTGGCACAATTTGGCACAGTTCAAAAATGCCTGGGAACAACCTGAGAAAAAAGCTGTGTAATATATTCATTTTTTGTGGTATTATTACAAAATTTCGACCTCAGCTGGATAACACTTGGTTCTACATTTCTGTTGCATTTTCCAGCCAGGATCTGACAGCTGTGTGTTATTTGCAAGCATTTGTATCTAAAAAAACACTCAGGCAAACTTTATTTTCTTCAAGTTCAGTATGTTTAGATGACTGTTACTCAGTGGCAGGAGCACTTAGAGAGATTATGACTGTTTTTCCAAAAAGTTCAAAGTGTTTTCTTTTAAATGAGACCAACCCCATGAAGATGCTGCAAAGGGTTGAAGAACAGCTTTTGATTTACTTTGGGTACGTTATTTTTAGGCGTTTTTAGGGAAATTGACCAGAGTGCAAGGGGTTAAACAACAATGTATGATGGTCGGAAGCTCCAGGTCTCGATGCATGGGATTAAAGATATAAAAGGGGAATGCACAGAGACCCAAGAGCGCTGTTTCACGGTTTGCTCTTCTTCTTCTTTTAGATTTGATTGGCGGTTGGCAACCAGCATACAGGTGCATCACCGCCACTGACTTGATTATCATCACTCTATATCTTTGTATAAGGAGTTCTTATAAGGAGTTCTGAACAACTCCTTATGTGTGAAAAAATTATCCGTCCCTGGACTTGACTGCAGTTTGCTGTTATGTTGTTGGAGAAAGAATGGAGGCTTGTGTCGTTAGGCTTGTTGCCTCACCTTTTCCTTTCGCCGCAATAATAATAATAATAACAGTCAAAAATGCAACTTAAAGGGTTAGTTCCTTTATTTTCAGATCTACAGCATTTTTACATCATGCATAAAGTGGCATTTTGAATTTCATCTGAATATTTACTGAAATACACAGCTTCAAAGTTTTGCATAAACTTGCACTTAAAATTTCAGAATGCATGTTTACATGTGGCTGATGAGTGAAATGCTGCCAGTGTTGCAAAATTTAAAATAAAAAAGAAGTAGTGTTGTTGAACTGAGCCAGATTTGCAATACATTTTTTGACTTTTAGATTTATGGTTTTATACAGTTTTGTGAAAAAGTGTTTGCCCCCTTGCTGATTTTTCATTTTTTTTTTGTATGTTTGATCATCAAACAAATTTAAATATTAGACAAAGATAACACAAGTAAAAAAAAAAATGCAGTTTTTAAATGAAGGTCTTTATTATTAAAGGAGAAAAAAATCCAAACCTGCATGGCCCTGTGTGAAAAAGTGATTGCCCTCTAAACCTAATAACAGGCTGGGCCACCCTTAGCAGCAACAACTGCAATCAAGCGTTTGTGATAATTGGCAATGAGTCTTTTACAGCACTGTGGAGGAATTTTGGCCCACTCATCTTTGCAGAAATGTTGTAATTCAGCCACATTGGAGGGTTTTCGAGCAGGAACCGCCTTTTTAAGGTCATGCCACAGCATCTCAATCGGATCCAGGTCAGGACCTAGGCCACTCCAAAGTCTTCATTTTGTTTTTCTTCAGCCATTCAGAGGTGGACTTGCTGGTGCATTTTGGATCATTGTCCTGCTGCAGAACACAAGTGTGCTTCAGCTTGAGGTCACAAACAGATGGCCGAACATTCTCCTTCAGGATTTTTTGGTAGACAGTAGAATTCATGGTTCTATTTACCACAGCAAGTCTTCAAGGTCCTGAAGTAGCAAAACAACCCCAGACCATCACACTACCACCACCATATTTTACTGTTGGTATGACGTTCCTTTTCTGAAATGCTGTGTTACTTTTACGTTGGATGTAATGGGACACACACCTTCCAAAAAGTTTAACTTTTGTCTCGTCAGTCCTCAGAGTATTTCCCCAAAAGTCTTGGGGATCATCAAGATGTTTTCTGGCAAAACTGAGACAAGTCTTTATGTTCTTTTTGCTCAGCAATGGTTTTCATCTGGGAACTCTGCCATGCAGGCCATTTTTGCCCAGTCTCTTTCTTATGGTGGAGTCATGAACACTGGACTTAACTGAGGCAAGTGAGGCCTGCAGTTCTTTGGATGTTGTTGTGGGGTCTTTTGTGACCTCTTGGATGAGTCGCCGCTGCACTCTTGGGGTAATTTTGGTCGGCCGGCCACTCCTGGGAAGGTTCACCACTGTTCCATGTTTTCGTTATTTGTGGATAATGGCTCTCACTGTGGTTCGCTGGAGTTCCAAAGCTTTAGAAATGGCTTTATAACCTTTTCCAGACCAACAGATCTCAATTACTTTGTTTCCTGAATTTCTTTGGATCACAGCATGATGTCTAGCTTTTGAGGATCTTTTGGTCTACTCCACTTTGTCAGGCAGGTTCTATTTAAGTGATTTCTTCATTGAGAACAAGTGTGGCAGTAATCAGGCCTGGGTGTGGCTAGAGAAATTGAACTCAGCTTTCCAAAGATGTGATAAACCAGAGTTAATTTATGTTTTAACCCGGGGGGGGGGGGGGCAATCACTTTCTCACACAGGGCCATGTAGATTTGGATTTTTATTTACCCTTAATAATAAACACCTTCATTTAAAAACAGCATTTTGTGTTTACTTGTGTTATCTTTGTCTAATATTTAAATTTGTTTGATGATCTGAAACAAATCAAAACAAACAAAGTGTGACAAACATACAAAAAAATGAGAAATCAGCAGGGAGGCAAACACTTTCACACCACTGTATGTGTGCAAAATGCAACCAGTCATTACCAGAAGATGTTCTGTACTTGTGTTGTTTTAAATGAGAGAGACGGTATCTTGTTTAGATCGGTATCAGCCGGTACTCAAAGTCACAGTATCAGTATCAGACTTGAAAAAGTGGTATCGGCTCATCTCTAGTTTGACACCCATGGACCAGCACATTAAAAATACATAATTAGAAGTTTTACTTCCATGAAATAGTGCAAATCACAGATATCATAGATAATTACAGATAAAAGTTTACCTCAGAAGATGCTTCATTTGCTCTTTACAGCAACATAAAGTTTAGTCACTTTTTCTCTCAGTCATACGAAAACTTAAATTTACACAACTAACGGGAGCTTCTTGCTCTAAAAATAACCATATTTAACCACAGAGGAAGGAGCTAATGTGGGGGGAGAGAGCAGAGGTTATTCTCACTGCTGGGACAACGGGGGATGAGGGGCAGTTGTCATCTGATCGCTGAGAGCAGCTGCGTCTGTTCATCGCCATTTCTCCTGACTGGCTATAAAATGAACCAAACCGTGGAGCAGACAGTCCGCACCTTCACCTGTAACCAGCATGGACTCTGTCAGCATATTCTCCTTCTGCTGGCGAGCGACAGTGGACCAATGAGAATACACTGTGTGTGCGCAGATAGTGCTTATGGGAGTTGTAGTTTCAAAGTCTCACACTGCAACAGGCTTATTGTTGGACAGTGGTGCCCTAATCGTTAGGGATGTGGACTGGTGAACAGAGGGTTGCGGGTTTGATCCCTGGACTGGCACAATTAGATCTGGATGGGACAGATTACATAGCAGTGTTTGCCCCACCCTCCTTAACCCCACTGTAGTGCCCTTGAGCAAGGCCCTTAACATCAACTGCTCCAGTGGAGCTGCTCAGTGGCCACAGGTCAGTCTGTGGTTGTATTGGGCAGCTTCCAGGTGTGAATGTGTAGCTGTGTGAGTGTGAACTGCACATCCTTGAAAAAGAGAGTTTGCCTCTCAATGGAACTACCCTGTATAAATAAAGGTTAAATAAATATTTAGATGTCACTTGAGAAAACCACACCTGCCAAAGTGGCTAGTGGGAGTGGCTGTCTTACCCGCCACCGGTGAAATCCACCCGCCAGTGGTGGGTTGGTGAGTGTTAATGTCAAGCCCTGGTTGTTTACATTGTTAGCCTGCTGGCCTTGTTAGCACATCCGTGGCATGAGTCCGTGGGTAGAAAATGCCGATACTCCAATTCAGCTGCAGAGCTCCCGGTCCATCAGTCTCCAGGTGAGTGTCAATCTCATTTTTTAGCTAGTTTACACTCCAATGTTGATACTTTTACTCCAGTGACGGCAGAATCTCAAGGCCATTACTAATTAGTGCTCCCCCTCAGACGTGAATGCGTGAGATTCGTGTGTGCTCACCTCTTTCCATTGACTTCAGCTACGTTCCGATCCACAGTGTATTTCAACTGTATTCCCTACTCACTGCTCCATTCTCAGGGAATATCAGTTAACTGCCCTTCACAAAATTTCTTCATTTGAAGCACTCTGCATCCGTCGGCCCCCTCCTTTGTGCGTTACCATGGCAACCATGGACACATACTGATACTATGGTGGAAAATGTATATTTCTTAAATAAAATATTAATACACATATATTTTATTACTATCCGTTGATCTAAACAATAACCAACATTAATTTTGTTTGTTAATAACTTTAGCAACAATAGTTTGTTTTACTCATATTTGAGGTGCAGTGGTTTATGGATTATCTTGTTAACTTCCGGTGAAATGACGTATTTCTTCGATGTTCAGTTCTCAGTCCCTTTTGAACTAAACACCGTTTGCTCTCTTTGGTTTGGAATCTCACTTAATATGGCAGAATACCCTGTGCAGTCCACTTTGGAATACACTACTGGGCAATTGGAATATAGTTTTTGTATGTATTCATGCCGCATGAAAAATGTGCTTCACATTTGGTTTGAACGCACCTTTATTGTCCAAATAGTGAGCTACAGTGAAGAGTACAGAGTTGATGAATGTATCTTATTCCAACAAATGAGCTAAGGTTAAGCTCATTTATACCTTTTCTGCAAAGTCTCCTCTTTAAAAAGACCTTTACAGGATTGTACTGGATACTTTTTGAGCAATGAGTCAAAAGCCCTGTTTCTATTACCAGGAACCAACCGAGGGGGCCAGGAACTTCTTAAGGACTATTTCTGTATTTGGCCCTTTCACCCTTCATGTCTCCAGCTGGGGGTGGGAACCATGAGGATTTGCTGGTGACGTAATCGTCTGGCAGTTTTGGCTTGATGCAGAGTGGCAAAGTAAAATACGTTAAAATTATACAAAAATGATTGTGCACAAAATAAATATGAAGTGGAGTGCATGGGACCAACTTGCCACCAATGGCGTCTAATAATTGCAGAGAGGAACTGATCGATTAAACAGCATATACAGCGTGAGTAGCACCAGCGGCGATTCCACCTCTGCTGGCCGATGGTGTGGACTCGCTCTTCAGCTACAAACAGCCAGAGCTGCTGCTCCTGTGAATCTCCACTGTATCCCTGCTACCCCAATGCGTGTGTGGCCGTATATGATATATCTCACCATTCCTCTCCATAATTATGGTGGTAATAACTTTTACAGTTTTAGACATTAGGCTATAATAGCCACACAAGCACATGGGAAGAAAACAGTGGGGACTCCTGTCTCCCAAATCACAATAAGTATCACCATCCTCTAAAAAGTCTAAAAAGTATATCATCCTACAATGTCTTACAGAAAGGTGAACATAGTTTATCAATATGCCATCAAACAAATTTAACTGGTAAAAGGACTGTAAAGGGCAAATATGAAGGTGATCCTGACAGACCTAAACTGAGAAAAGACACAGCAATCTCATGTTTATGCAATGGCTGTGGCTGTGTTTATGTGCACAAAAATATTTGGATTTTTGGAGTCATCTGACCATTCAAGAGAAATCACAAAAACACAAGTAAATTGCCCAATAATTATATAATTTTTAAAAAAAGTTTATTTACTGTATGTAAACGCATCAAATTTGATTATTACCATTATCTGATTATTCCCAGTTATCAGATTATTGTGGCCATCTAATTGAGCATGTTCAATAAAAAAAACGGGAGTAAGAAGCCTACTGAGGTGCCACATACAGTCGTGAAAAAATTAGGACACCCTGTATAAGCCTGTGTGTGTGTGTGTGTGTGTGTGTTTTTTTTTAACATATATGGACATGTGGATATTTAATATCAATGTTAAAAATACTGGGAGAGTCACGTAATACAACTAAACAATTAAAACTGAATTAAATACTTTTTTCAAATTTTCTGTAAAATGTCATTCTAAACAAATAGTGAGGAATAAATTAGGACATCCCCCATCTTTTTTAGGACACCCCCACATTCATTCCCACTTACAATGGCTAAAATAAATTTAAAAAATGCAAATAAAAACAAAAACAAGGTTAGACATATACACGTGAACATTTCTTAATAAAGAACTGAATATTTAAAGGGGTGTCCAAATTTTTTCACATGACTGTAGGTGCACAAATGTGGGATCCTCCAATATCCCAGAAGAGCATAGACCATGAATGACAAAATGTATATTTTCCATAATCCTCAGGCCATTTTACTCAATTGTGTATTTAGTTGTGTTTCGGCACTCTTATGTACATACTGTAGTTCCATCCGCGTATCCATTACCATACCTTTGTATATTTCCATAATCCTGGGCCATTTTTATTTTAATGTAATTTTTATTTTCATTCATTTTTATTTCAGTCGTGTGTTTAATCGTGTGCTCTGTGACTGTTTTATCTAATCCTTCTCCCTTACTTCACAGCGCAGTAGCCTGGTGGAGCACCCACAATTTTGTTGTACTGTACTACTGTATAATGACAATAAAGCCTAATCTATTAATCTATAGGGCAAAGGCTGACTGACTAAAACTCGACAAGAAAAATAACCGCAGAGATGATCACAATGAGGAAGAGAGGGAAAAATAACGAGCCAAAGACAAGAGAACCAATAAATGACGGCTCAAAGAACTGCGTCAGCAGAGATTACACAAAACATGGGCATAGCAGCTGTTATGTCACATATTAGGTCCTATCAAGAAGCATCACTTTAAGGGAAACTGAAGGCTCATTGACTAGTAATTGAATAAGCAGAGGGTAGAAGCCAGTAAACCGCTTTACTGCACATACAGCTACTATGAAACAAGTGTCCTTTGTTTTATGCAGTACTATGAAAAACTAGAGATTAGGAGTTGTCAGAAAGCTTTATGATGTGTAGGGTCCCTTATACATTTCAAATGTCATGTCCAAGTTAACCACGTTCCAGTGCAACGAGTCAGAAAACGTGGATTTTCTTGTTAGCCACTGTTAGCAATGCTGGCTGAAAACAATGCAATTTGTGGTAGTCTGTGTATAAAAACTGTCTGGACATAGTCAGAGATAGACGTTGGCCAGTACTGTGTTGATGACTGACTAGAAGAGACATGCAAAGCAGAAGTGCTAAATGTTCGATCAACTTGAACAAGCTGAAAAAACAACACAGCTAGAAGTACTTGAGGGACACGCCCCTAAAATGAATTTACGGCGGCAGAAGAACACAGTAATATGTATATGTAACCTGTAGACTTTTGTTTCTAAAGCTGTGTGTGTCATATGCCAGTTCCTTAACACCTGTTAATTAATCTGTAGGAAAAAGGTGCAAACAACTTCTTCTACAAATGAGATCAGGGCTGTTGAATCATGTGGTGCACAGACATTAGTACATCACCCCCCACACACACACATTCACAGGAAAAGGCAACGTCTTTACTAATATTCGGGGAACCAACTAAATAAACTGTATAACCACCCTGTTTGCTACCCTTTATAAAAGACTCCACTGAATATCCCTGGCCTCAGTGTTCTCCTTGAGAGGATCCACTACCTGACCTTTCCTAACAGTGAGATTTTCAAAAGCACAGCAGTGTCTACGCCACCCTGCATCGTCTTTTTATGGCTCCAGCACATTAGCAGGGAAAAAAATGCTAAAAGCAACTGTAACCAACAAACACTTCAAAAGCACTGCCGGAAGGTCCATCCCCTCCTCCTTTCCTACTTCGTTTCCCCCCTCACTGTTAAGCCTTTAATCACAGTTTAGTCACGCTCAGTTCTAATTAAAGACCCCTCCGATTCACAGGCGGGCATCCCAATCTCTGCCTGACCAGAAAGCGTTCACTGTCACTCCCTTCCCTTCTTTACCCTCTCTTGGTCTACACATATCTTGTTCATTTCTTCTGATACAGACAGACTGTTTGACAAAATGCATGGGAAAGTGAATTTGATACCTCCAAGGTGTTGTTAAAAGATGATGACCAGGTCTCTTGATTTAAAGAATCTTCTTGAAAAGACTGATGAGAGGATACACACACACTAAAATGAGCTGCATTGTACAACTGTGTAAGTGCTCTTGGAGTGGGTGTTGTACAGACTATTTTAGCAGTAATAAGTTTATGATTTCCAAGAAATTATATTCTGATGGGCTGCTTCTGTTGGTCTCTGCTCTACTACAGGAAGATAATGCATCTGCCTTGATAGTAGCTCTCCTCTTTCCCTAAACCACATCTATCTATAAATGCAAAGAATCTCTGTCTGTGTGTGTGTGTGTATCTGTCTGTCTGTCTGTCTGTCTATGTGTCCGTGTACCTGTTCCACACATATCTCTTGAACCATTTGTCAGCCTGACCTAAGATTTTATACATGTTTTACTGAAGTTACAAAGGCATGCATCCCCAAGTATGGAATTGTTCAGTCAAAATATGTAATTTTTATCAATAAAAGTTTAGTTATCACTTTCTCCTCATGCTCTGGCTTCTAGAGGTGTGGACGGGATTTTGCATTGACTCCGTACTGATTGGTAATATGCGACATCACAACATCAGTAACCACAGTGCACTGTGAGCAAAACAATGAAACAAAAAGCAACAAATGTGACTAGAAAAAGATAATACTGAAGATTTAATGCTTAAAAAATTATACCATAAAGTTGCTGTGACTGCGTAGGTCTGAAGGATAATTCGGCATATGTGGAGAACATGAGGCGCGTGAGCAGATTGGGCGGAGCGTCAGCGGGGACCAAAGTCTGACAAAGAACACCGGTGTATCCAACACAGAACATGCAGGGAGAAGCAGTGGCCCAACTAGGTGGGACCACAGTCCTTTGCAGGGAGGTATGCCCAGCCTGCCCAATCAGTGGTAGATAGAAGTCCCTGCTTCTGCTTCACCCGTGTGGTACCACTGTACTTTGCAGGACCGCGAGTCCTCCTTCATGCGCAAGTATCTAAAAATTAAAATAGGACATGTCGGGAGAAGCGGCGGCCTAACCGGGCAAACCACGGTCCTTTGCTGGGAGGCACACCCAGCCTGCCCAGTCAGTAGTAGATGGGAGTCCCTGCTTCTACTTCACCCATGTGGTACCACTGTATTTTGCAGGACCGCAAGTTCCCCCTCCCGCATGAGTATCTAAAAATTAAAAACTGAATAATAATACCACCATGATTGTGGAGCAGAATGGCCGGAATGACTTAACGACCAAACAGGACATAAAAACGCCCAAATAACAAAATAAATCATTTTTAGTTAAATATTTACTGATAAATGGGCAACACTGATGCAACAGTTGCCACCAAATGGGTCCTTCTGCTGTGTATAATAATGTTGGGTGTTTTATAGTTAATTTGGTTGATTACAGTTTTAAAAAACCTTTCAATAAAATATCGCTAAAATATAAAATGATGCACTACATTGGGTCTCAAATATTTGTAAACATGTCCTGTTATAGTACTGCATGAGTTTATTGACGATACACAAGAAATTCAATATTACACTGAACTCCATCACTGAACAGTGATATAAACTAAAATAATTATAATGATGACTGAACAACTCCCATTCCCCAAAGTGAAGCTACACTATTATCTTGAATATAAGTGATAAAAGATCACACAAATAAGTGATCTGACAAACAAATAAACAAGGGTTCTGAAACAATCACTAATATTGGATGTCCCATTCATTTTCAATATATAGGTATTCTGTAATTAATATTCACACAATCAAATAAATCTTAGTGCCATTTACTCCCTTTTATACTTGTCAAAGTCTAACATGTGATTGCCTACATATAGCCTACTCCTCGTTGTATTCCACTTTCAAACACAGCCTACATTTGGGCCTGTAAAGCCTAATTGGGATACTTGTTTCAGACAGGAACACTTGTGTTCTACGGGCAATGCACTAGTGATTAAGAAAGACAACAAAACCTCCAAAGTAACAAGACTAACAACACAAAATCAATCAATACCCTTAAAGAAGAACTAAGGAAACAGGAATAGAAAAATGTTTATGTAGAAGATGTGAATGAAGCTTATGAATCCTTCCTGAACATCATATTATCATTGTACAAAAAAAATTGCTCACTACTAAAAAAAGCAGTTAAACAAAATTATGTTGACAAATCATGGATAACCAACGCAATGATAAATGCATGTAGGAAGAAAAATTTACGATATAAAGAATTTTTAAGGAAAAGAACCGAAGAAGCTGAACAAAAATATAAGGTATGTAAAATAAACTAACAATAATAATGAGAAATAATAAAAGGGATTATTATAGTAAATTACTAGAGAGCAATAGAAATAATATAAAAGACATGGACCGTAATTAATAAAATAACTTAAAAAAGAACTGAGTAGGCAGACTATCCTATTTCCTAAACAAAAATAACTCTATTATTAATGAATTCAATACATTTTTTGTAAGTGTGGGTCCTGATTTGGCTAAGGGTATTGCAACAAGTGAAAGCAGAGAAAATGTGGAAAGTGAAAGTATAAAGATTAAAGATACCATATTTATAAAGGGAACAGATGAAAAAGAGATTACCAGTGCTGTTAAAAAATTAAAGAGTAAGAAATCAACAGACTGTAATGGACTATACATGTCCCTGATAAAAAAAAACATCATTGACTGTATTGTAAAACCTCTTGCACATATTTATAATCAGTCCCTAATAACGGTGTATTATGCAGATGACACTAATTTGTTTTGCAGGGGGGAGAACCTGCAACAGCTCCTGGTTACTGTGGAAAGGGAAATGACAATGGTGAAGAGATGGTTTGATTAAAACAAATTAACACTGAATTTAAGTAAAACAAAACATACTATCTTTGGCAATCATCAAATATACCCAAAAATCAAACTCAGGATTAATAATGTTGAAACTGAAAGTGCAACTGCAATTAAATTTCTCGGGGTAATAATAGACAATAAATTAAACTGGAAACCACATATACTGTAAATTATATCAAGTCAAAGGTATCTAAATCAATTGCACTATTATACAGAGCCAAAAATCTCATCAATCAAGCTTCACTTTTTACCTTATACAGCTCCTTCATACTTCCATACCTGACTTACTTTGTGGAAGTATGGGGGAACACGTATAAAACTAGCACAGATCCAATTTACATTATTCAGGAAAAAAAGCAATAAGAATTGTAAGCAATGCTGGGTACAGACAACAAACCAACCCACTCTTCATTAAACTGAAAGCACTCAAATTCAAAGATTTAGTTGACTTTAAAACTGCTCAATTCATGTACAAAGTAACTCATCATAAAGTACCATACAGTATTCAGGGGATGTTTCAGCTGAAGGAAAGCAATTATGATCTACGAGGAACATGTATTAAAAAAAACTTGATAAGAACAAGCACAAAGTATCATTGTCTTACAACCAAAGGAGTCAGTTTATGGAACAACTTCAACGATGAAATGAAACCATGTGGAACACTAATGAAATTTAAAAGACTATTTAAAAATGATATATTAAATAAATATATGATGGAAAGATGATGAATGAATGATGTTGTTGACTCCCACCTGTATTGTATTTGTAGCTATTGTCTACATTATTATTATTATTATTATTTGTATGTATTATCTATTGTCTTCTGTTTCATTGTTGGAGTAACAAGATTTTCTGCCAATTGTCAGTTCCTGTAGGAGTGTATGTATATTTTCTTTGATTTGATATAGCCACAGGTTGTGTGATATGTTGAACAGAATTATAAAATGAAATAGTTTATTATACAAAAAAAAATAAAAGGGAGGTAGGCCTCGAAAGGTTTTTACTTTTGCCTACTCCTTTTGGACCACAGGGATTTAGAGGAAATGAGTGATGGAAAATTTACTTATGTGTTTTCTTTGGATTTTGAGTACGAACTTTGTTATATGTATTACAATTTTTTACTTTTTTTCTTCTTTTGCATTGTTTTCTTATTATGTTTTAGGGATCAGAGGTTCAAAAAATCTGTAAACTAAAAATCAATAAACAAAAACTAAACATTAATATTTAGATATCAGTGCATGTGTGGATGCATATATTACTCATATTGTAGACTCATAATTCTCTTTGTATAGTCATACACTATAGGACAAAAGTATTGGGCCACCTACACCTTACCGTATGACATCCAATTCTAAATCCACATACATTAATATGGAGTGACATTGCTGTAATTAATGGTAGTTTTCAGGTCGGATCAAGTAAAGGCATATTTATTTATTTATTCAGTCTTGAAGGAACTCATCATCAACCAAAAACATTAGAAACAGGAATTAGTTGCACCTTATCTGGCTTGCATTCTTTGAGGTATGATATTCAGTTATAAAAAAAAACCATACTTAATCAGTCAGGTTTTAGCTTTCTTGTGTAGCAGCTATAGATAGCTATAGACAGATCAGCTTTGCAGGATGCATCTTCATCATGGACCATTTTGTTTAACTTCCACCTTACTTTTTCAGTCATATTATGATTTGAACTGTTTGCTGGCCACATTATTAAATTGCCATGTCTGTCATGAAAAAAGGTCCAAAGCTCTTTGCTCTATAGTAAGATGCATTACCATCCTGAAAAATGACTTCATCACCAAAAACCAAATCCACTTTTGATTGATGAAATGAGAAAAATGTTCAAAACTTCAATGTTTGCCTGTTACTTTGAGGTAATGACTGCCATCTCATCTGGTCCTTTAGCTGGTACTCAACCCTATATCATCAATGACTGTACATTTGCTTGTTTTCTTCAGGCAGTCATCTTTATATCTCTCATTGGAATGGCATCCACAAGGTCCAACATTATTTTCTTTTCCAGTGCAGATCTTGGATTAATCAGTGAATATCACATTTATCCAATCATCTCCAGTCCATGACTACTTCTCTTTAGCCCACTGTAATTTTGTTCTTTCCTGGTTAGGTGTTAATGATGGTTTTGGCTTTTCTGTAAATTCCATTTCCTTCAGCCAATTTCTTACAGTTTGACACTGACTCCTGATTCTGCTCTGTTTTTATCCCCCACTGGTCAAAGACCAAAGGGGGATTAAGTTATGGTGATGCCCGTGTGGCCATCCATCTGTCCCACTTGTTTTGTGAAATCAACTCCTACCACAATTTTGTTCCAAATGTTTTGAAACTTAGCACCAGGGTTTGATATACACTGATGATGTGCATATTGGAGGTGGAGTTGGGTCTGCATCCAATTTGTGCTCAAGGTCAAAGGTCAGAAGATCTGGGCACTTATGTGATTTCATGAAATATCGCTACTCCTCCTAGGAAAGTGCCTTGATATTTGCCAAACTCACTCGCACTGATCCTCAATTGGGTCTGCATCCAGGTTGTGCTCAACGTCAAGGTCAAAGGTCAGGAGACCTGGGCACTTACATGATTTTAGAAAAAATCACTCCTCCTCCTTGGCAATTACCTCCATTTGCACCAAGTTAGTTAGTTAGTTAATCCCTTCACACCTGAAGGTGTATATGGGCGGCGCCTATCTCCGTTTCTCTGACCCTAGGCCACACAGCTACTGTAAGTAGTGAAAGCTACAGCGGGGGGTCAGTCCTCTGGTAGCTCTGTGTGTAACTTTACTTTCCCCATTCCATTATGCGGAGCACCACGCTAGAAGGCAGAAAGCACCATTTTTATATGGTCTTTGGTATGACCCGGCCGGGATTTGAACCCCTGCCTCCCGGGTGTGGGGCGGATGCTCTACCAACTGAGCCACCACTCCGGTCCATTTGCACCAAACTCACTCACAATCCTCAGGCACTCCTCAGGTAGGTCTACATCCAGGTTGAGGTCAAGGTCATTATCAAAGGTCAGAAGATCTGGCCATTTATAATTTCATGAAAATGCTACTCCTCCTAGGCTATTGACCTTGACCTTAAGCACATTCACATGGGCCTGCATCTAGGCTGATAAGGTCATGGTCAATGATCAGGAGATCTGAACACTCTCCGGGTTATTATGTCAGGCACTGAATGAGCTACTCCATCACTGATGGTCTGATTCCAGATGTTTTGAAACCACAAACAAAATGAGCAAATCTAACACTACAGTCAGTGTTTGATCATTTTGTACATCTTTAGAGGTAAAATCATTACTACGTCTTGTCAATGAGCTTTAAAACTGTGAATCTCGTCTGCACATGGAGAAAGCCCCCACACACACACACATACACACCACCGTAAATGAAAGACGTGTGTTTGAAGAGACAAGTGTGTGTCAAGTCAAGCCACGCAGCAGACAGACAGGTAGAAGTTAGGCATGGAAAGAGAGAGAATATTGTCTGTAATTTTTTTTTTTTCAGAAAAACACAGACTCCGATAGACAATACAGAGCAACAGAATGAATTATTTATTTTGTAAACTCCACTTGGTACTGAGTGATTGGGGACAGTAGGGAGTTTTCAAATGAAGGTGCTGCCAATAATTTCCAAATCTATATGCTTTAACATGCATTCAGTGCAGTTTAGCTGTTGTAATGGATATTGTGTTAAAGTCTGTATTCTTTGTTGCACATAAGAGTTTTTTCTCTATAGCAGAAGTTTCTGCTTAATTTACAAATCACTGTTTAATAGGAAATTTTTGACAATCCTGTGCTTTTCTTGTATTGTTATATAGAATATCACTGCAGTAAACTGGAAAAAAAAACCATTTGCTTTAAAAATTGTAATTCTTCCCACAACTTTTAGTGCAAAAAAACCTCTCAAAACATTGCAACTTTTATCTCCACTTTTTAAACAACCTCCCACAAATTCAGGCTTTTTGGGCCACAACAATCAAAAAAGCATCTCGTGAAATCCTGGAGGGACTGGATTATATAATTTTTTCCCCTTTACTTAATCAAAAAAAAAATTGCCATCAGTTACAACAATCTCATTTCATCTTTTATAGTTTTACAAAGCAAGAATGCTCAGCTGTCAGATAAAATATTTTGTGTCATACCTGATCAGATTTGAGTTTTATGTACAAAATAAAATGTCTGAATATTCTCAGAGTAGTGATTTAACCATTTGTGCCAGGGGTCATAGTTATGGGGGCTTGTCTTAAAGACTCACTTTCAATTCATATTTAGGTTAAAGTTAGGATTAAAGTTGGGGTCACTCTTGTGGATCCTTGCTTCAGAAGGATGTGCCCATGAAGCAAAGCAACTTCCTGTCTGTGTGTAATTTGTGTGTGAATGACACCTACCTTCAGGATGAACCCCTCTGGGCAGGTAAGTTGGTCATACCACATGGCTTTGCACGTGAGAAGAAAGAGCAGGATGATCAAGAAGCACAAGGTGATGATCATCAGGCCTGTGATCTGAACATATTGACCCATTATTTTACACGTGATTTGTATTTTAAGGAAAAAGCTGACAATATATTGTATATTTAGTTTTTTTGGAGAGTAAATAAGAACAGAAGAAATAAATATGATATATGCTTAAGCTACATAATTAAAAGTCATTTTTGTAAACATTACATTGTGGTACCTTGGCTTTCTCAGAGTCACTGTAGAAGTTGATGTTTAGCTTCTTAATGTTTGGAACATACAGCCTATTCTTTTTCTTCTGTTGTAGCTGGTACTGAGTCGAGGTCTTCACAATGACCTACAGCACAAGAGAATGTTGTCATGAACCTGGGGCACGGGTTACAGCCGTGCCCTTTCCCTGCCCAATGAGCATTTTTCTGTCGTTCACTGTTATCTATAGGATTATTATGATTGTCTTGAGTTCTGTTGTGTTTGTATTTTTATGATTTCCAGTTTGTTTATTTTGACAGCGCTGTGCAGCTTCGGGCTGTCAATCACTTTGGTGCTACACAGCTGCTGTCAATTCTGTTACTCATAAATTACACCTGTCTCTGATTACATGTTGTATTTAAGGGACAACCCCTGCCCGTTGTCGTGTCCTTCTTCTACGTAACCCGTCCTCTGGATCACTACTGCCGAGTGATTAGGACTCCGCTGTCGAGGTGAGTTGGAGTGCTCGGTCCTGGTGCCTTTTTTCCCCTGTTTTCCCATGCCGTTGAGCCCCGCAGCTCTCGGGAGTGCTCCGGCTGGGTTTCGCTCCTGGTCAGGCGTTCCCTGACTTTCCATACCTCTGGACATTGAGCCTCACTCTCCTCCAGCGTTTGTTTAGTGTTCCACTATTATCGTCTTGCACTTCATTTTGTTGTATTTGTATGAACGTTCTTGTTTGTGCCTTAGTTAATAAATGTGCCAACCCACAGTGAACGTGTGGTGTCCTATTTGTGCCAGGGAAACGGGCGCGTTATGACAGAAGGACACGACCAGTGTGGACACCAGCCGCTGTAGGTTTTGGTGTTTGTTTTCTTTCATAACTATTTATCTGTTTTCCTCTCGTATTTTGGACGAGCACATGTAAATTTGTCATGTCACCAGCACGCTGGGACCCCGCTAATCAAAGGAAATTTGAAGCAGCTAGCCCCACTATTGATGAACTGTGGACAGCAGATTTTGCACAGCAGTTTGTGGATGCAGCTTTCAACTCCCGTTCACTGAAGGAGGTTCGCCGGAACGTGGAGGCAGCTGCAGGCATTGTGGCAGCGCATTGTGGCGGCTCCGTCCGCCTCCGTGCCCACTGGGGCTGCCCCTCCACGATCCTCTGAGGGTTCAAAATTCATTGTAGTCATGGAGAGGGAAGACGCCATGCCAGCTGCAGAAGAAAATATCACATTATCAACACAAGAAACTGTCATTTCATTCCCCTTCATTTTATGATGATATGCCTTGTCTGATTCCCAGTAGTGAGGCTCAGGGTATCCAGTCCCCTGAGCTCTCGTCAACTGCTGCAGCTACTAATTTCTCACCTGCCCTCTCCGTGTCTCCTGTGACCCCTGAGTGTCCGCTGGTCCCAGAACTGAGCTGTTGGACGATGGAGGAGCCTGCGGCCCTGGAGAACCCAATTCCAGCCCAGCAGCCACACTATGGATGGAAGAGGAGTGCTGAACCCGAGCTGACGCCGGCGCCGACTATGGAGAGTTCCCGGACTTCAGCTGAGCAGAGAGCAGCACCAGCAGGAGCCGACCTCCTGTCGCCACACAGGGCGAGCCACCTGCGTGGCCCACATCACTGAGGGGTCCTAGGACTGCACCGACCACAATGCCTGCTGCAGGGGCCACCGCAGCAGAGTTGTGGCTGGATCTCCAGAGAGCTGGGCCCGAGACACCATCGTTTGGATTGATGGAGTCCTGGAAGGTGGTGGAGCTTGAGCTCAGGCAAGTGCTCTCCTTCGTTTTTCTGGTTTCTGTTTTGGAGAGATCTTGCCTGGCTCTTGGTGAGGAGAGTCGGGTGCAGCCATCAGCTGCACCTGAGCTCACCTCGCCAAGCTCCACCTCTGCTGGTGACCCTGACGCTGTCTCTCCGTCTGCTTTGTCTGAGCTTTCTCCCAGGGTCACCGAGGTGTTTTCTGATCTGCCAGATGTCTCAGTGGGTACAGGCTCGTCGTAGGTCCAGCTCCCCCTGCTGAGGTCATCGCAGGTGCTCTGTCCCAGCCCGGGACCTCCGTGGGTGCAGCTCCTCCTCGGCCCAGGTCTCCATGGGTGCTGTGTCCCAGTCAGGGACTGTCGTGAGTGTTGCGTCCCAGCCTGGGCCCAACTTGGGTGCTGTGCCCCAGTGTTGGCCCACCATAGGCGTTATGATCCAGCACGGGGTCTAATGTGGGTGCAGCCATGGCCCAGTCTGGGTCCACCGTGGGTGCAGCCATGGCCCAGTCCGGATCCAACATGGGTGCAGCTTCACTCCAGCCCGGAGCCGCCGCGGGGGCAGCTCCGCTCCAACCCGGAGCTACCGTGGGTGCTGCATTGCTCTAGCCCGGAGCCACCGCAGGTGCATCCCAGAAGGTTCCCACTGATTGGCTGCCCTTTGCTGAAGGATGCCGCCTCCTAACTCCCGTGGTTCATTGGCTTAGGGATGCTGGGAGGCCGCCTGACAGGCTGCTCCTTCTGCTTCGTTAATTCTGGGGCACGGGGAGGCCACCCGATATGTTCCAGCACAGAGCCCAGTGGTCGTCGGACTCTGGAAGACCGCCTGAACAGCTTCACCCACTGATCGGTCGGGCTTAGAGTCCCGTGTTGCCACCTGGTGGACAGCGTGTGGTTCATGAGCATTTTCTTTTGTTTTTTGGGGTTGTTTGCTCTGGGTGCGGTCCCTCCGTGCCTGGGCCCCCCCCCCCCCCAGAGTGGGGTGTTTTTCTGTGTATGGGAGGTTTTGTTTTTCTTATCCTTCTCTGTGATGTTGCCCTGGGGTGTCTGGGTCCCACCCCTTGAGGAGGGGGCTCTGTCATGAACCTGGGGCATTGGTTAGAGCCGTGCCCAGTTTCCCTGCCCAGTAAGCATTTTTGTGTCTGTTCACTGTTAGCTATAAGATTATTATGATTGTCTTGAGTTCTGTTGTGTTTGTATTTTTATGATTTCCGTTTTGTTTATTATGACAGCGCTGTGCAGCTTCTGGCTGTCAATCTCTTTGGGGCTGCACAGCTGCTGTCAATTCTGTCACTCATCAATTACACCTGTCTCTGATTACATGTTGTATTTAAGGGACACAGCAACCCCTGCCTGTTGTCATGTCGTTCTTCTATGTAACCCGTCCTCTGGATCACTACTGCCGAGTGATTAGGACTCCGCTGTCGAGGTGAGTTGGAGTGCTCGGTCCTGGTGCCTTTTTACCCCTGTTTTCCTGGCCGTTGAGCCCGCAGCCCTCAGGAATACTCCGGCTGGGTTTCGCTCCTGGTCAGCCATTCTCTGACTTTCCGTACCTCTGGACGTTGAGCCCCACTCTCCTCCAGCGTTTGTGTTTAGTGTTCCACTATTATCGTCTTGCACTTCATTTTGTTGTATTTGTATGAACGTTCTTGTTTGTACCTTAGTTAATAAATGTGCCAACCTACAGTGAGCGTGTGGTGTTCTATTTGTGCCCAGGAAACAGGCGTGTTATGACAAATGTACTGTCACTGTGATTTTCCTGAGAATCCTATTTATCCATTACAGGACATGCAGGATTGTGGCAGGTTCAGCGATCCCATGACTACTTAAAACCCTGTTTTGCATGTCTAAAAATAAATAATCACCATATGCGAAAGCGGGCAGTTTTAATCGATACCTTAAAAGGACATTTGGGAACAACAAAGTGTTTTTATGTTAATGTTTCACCTATCCACTCAGTCTGTGGAACATCCTGTGCTGCTAAGAGCATTATCCAATCGAAATGCGATTCAAAGGGCTTTCTTCTTGCATTATGCATACAAAGATGTGATTGCACTGTGTGGGCTGATGCCAAGGTTTTAACCTGGGATGATAGGTAAGGAAAGGTAAATACAGCACTCTCAGTATTAGGGCTTATCTGAGGACTGTAAGTATGCTTACATGAATTTTAATGGTGTTTGCTGTAATCTTCTGCTGCTTTCTGTAGTGCCTTATTGCATGGTTTTGCTGTGGTAAGGTTTCAACTTGAAAACACAATTATGTGGAACAAAACAAACACAGCCAAGCCGGCGCAGAAACAGATCTAGGTGGATGTAAAGTACTTACCTTGTCTGCAAAAGGCTGCTGGAGCTGGTTGACCTCCAGAGGCGTGATGAGAGGGATATTATCAAAACCATCGTCCACAGATGGCTGCTTCTCCAGCTTATCGGACAGATTGCTGCCCAGTTTCACCATGACTGCTTGTCTGACTGAAAATTGCCTGGATCTCGAAATCAGGGACAGGCTGACTCAGACTATTTGATGATCCTGCCAGTGCACAAGAGATGATAACAGTGTGATGAGAATGAACAGGGCAAAACAAATCAGCACTTTTCTATCAATTTTAATCACAAGATTGAAGATAAAGAAATTTCTAAGTCCACATGTTGGTCCAAACTAAAAACCACTTAAGTTTCAACATGTAGTTTTGAATTAGCTTAGGTTACATTAAAAAAAATTCCAAAGATTTTTGTAAGACTGACTTTCTTCCTCTATAAAATTTGTGTTATTGCACATAAGGGTCCACATGAATTTATGATTATTATAAGAGAAAATCAAAGCTAATGGCATGACCAATTTTGTTTATTCATACACCAAATCATATCTAATAAAAACATTGCTAAACCTTCAGCAGAGCAACATGGGAATTTGGAAATAAGACCAATATTTAAAAAAAAACAAAACAAAAAAAAAACAGAACAATGACAAACCTCAACCACAGCCATCAAAATTGATCACCAAGGTAATGTTGCCTGTTGACTGGTTCATGAATTTATGAGAACATTAAGATATTGATATTAAATTTTTCATTAGTAAAGCAAAACACACATTTGCTGTAGTCAGTCAGCGTCAGTTGGAAAAACATCATCTAAAAATAAATAAATGACCAAATAACTAAATAAATAAATACAGTATTCATTCACAAGTGTTGTTATTATCCTGCAAAGTCAAGTAAGGAAAACTGGCTCCTAGAAAGATCTCATGGTGGAAAACAACAAGAAGGAATTGTGCATTTTTAAGAGATGACAATTTGGATATAATCAGTTCAGCACTGCTGTGGATCTTAGACCAAAAAAAAGCAAAAAGAAGAGTTCTATGGGCTTCAGATCATGTACTGAAAACTAAAAAGGATTGTTGGTGTGATCGGTGGCACCAGACACTGTATGTTTTCACTTGTATGAATGTCACAGAGCAGACGTTTATACGTCATATATCTCACCAGATGTAAAGCTGCATGAAGTAAAATAATAAATAAAAAATAGTAACAGCTTGCTTTCTAAGGCTTAACAATTTAAGAAAGATATCAAATAGGTTTTTTGCATTCGTTGCACTGCATTGGAACGATGTGGACTTGATATTAGCACTTCAGCATGCATTAATTTTTAAATGATCACAAAATATAGATCAATAAAATTTCGAGCAACTGTCAGAAAATGTCTTTACGTGTTAAGTTAAATAACAAGCATTCATGGCATGACAGCAGCAGGAGCATTTTAATTTTGGGGTAAAACAAACAGCTGCAGCTGTCTGTTTTACCCCAACATTAAAACACCCAAACACGGTGTTGTGGTTCTTGGTGGCTCTGACTAGATTCTACGTCTGCTCTAAGGTAAATTTGATAATGTCCAACATATTTTAACAAAATGCAACAAACTTTACTGCAGTGGAGACATTACTACATCTCTGAACTTTTATTTGTTTACAGCGTTAGCATCTGAGCAGTAGCTAATTGACAGAGCTACTGTCTGCCAGGCCACTTTTTAAGGTCATCTTACCATCCGTCGATAGTCATGGGAAGTGGTATGATTATATTACTCTTTTTGAAGCGCAAAAGGCCATGTTCCCACATTTTTGATGCCAAAGTCATTGTTTTTAACAAGGAAAAGTGTCCCGTTTCAGTGACAACTCCACGTTCTAAACTGGTATTGGAAGTTGCACCCATAATTCACATAAGGCATCATGGGGGCTAGGAATAAGGTGGATAGATTTTTTTTTTTTTTACATATTTTTAAATTTTAATATAAGTGTTGAGACTGTATCATCTTACTTGCTTTTCAAGACAGCAGTCATATTACAAATTTTTCATTTAAAGGGGTCAATGACAGCACTTTTTCCACATTTTAATGGCTCAAACATGTCTTGTTGAAATGATTGTGACATATTTTGTTCACATTTTCATTAATTATTGCGGCAAATTTCTTTATTTATCCAAACTGTCTGAAAAATGCTTCATTTTATTCCTGCCACTTTAAGAACTAGAAAAGCACTCAGAGAACGCAGACCTCCGCCAAGCGCCACAGTTCCCCCCATACAGTCTTCAGATTCCTTGATCATGAAAACATACAGTATGACAAGCAGTGGTTCAGTAGTTATTCAAGAAAATGGCATTTTCCGTAATGGCGGCCACAGTTCCCCCCATACAGTGTTTGTGTGTACGTTTTAAGATTCCTTGACCATGAAAACATATGACAAGCAATTGGATTCACAATGATAGGATTAGTGGTTCAGTAGTTATTGACGAAAATGGCATTTTCCGTAATGGCGGTTTAGCGCCACAGTTCCCCCCATACAGTGTTTGTGTGTACGTTTTCAGATTCTTTGACCATGAAAACATATGACTAGCAATTGGATTGACAATGATAGGATTAGTGGTTCAGTAGTTATTCTTGAAAATGGCCTTTTCCGTAATGGCGGCCACAGTTACCCCATACAGTGTTTGTGTGTATGTTTTCAGATTCCTTGACCATGAAAACATATGACAAGCAATTGGATTCACAATGACAGGATTAGTGGTTCAGTAGTTATTGACGAAAATGGCATTTTCTGTAATGGCGGTTTAGCGCCACAGTTCCCCCCATACAGTGTTTGTGTGTACGTTTTCAGATTCCTTGACCATGAAAACATAAGACTAGCAATTGGATTGACAATGATAGGATTAGTGGTTTAGTAGTTATTCACGAAAATGGCATTTTGCGTAATGGCGGTTTTCTTGTGGACGGTGATCCGGATCACCACCAAAATCTAATCATCTGTAGGATACCCCATTTCTGACAATCTGTGAAAATTTCATGAAAATCCGTCCATAACTTTTTGAGTTATCTTGCTAACAAACAGACAAACAAACCAACGCTGATGATCACATAACCTCCCCCTTTGGCGGAGGTAAAAAGTCCTAACCCATTCAACTCTGCCCTCCCTCTTATGCCACTTGCCATTATGGGTGCTCCAGTTACAAAACACATTTTGTAACTCTGTTTTTATATATCATCATCATCATTATCATCGCAGTCTGTCGGGGGCGACAATGACTGTTTCATTTAGGTCTGATCAGATTCCTCCACACAGCTCTGTCCTTTGCCCTCCACTGCCAGGAACTCCTGACCTTGTTAACCCAGGCGACGTCCGAGCCAGTATGAGTTGCTTTCTGACTGACCATTTCATGAAACTGCTTGCAAAGTATTTGACTACCGCTAGCTTTTGCTGGACTAGCGGCACATTCTTGGCAGACCGAGGTATTATCAGTGTCAAGGACAGGCCAAGACAAACTGACTCCAGTATCTGTTGCAGTGACTGACCAGATGATAGGTTTGTTTATCTCTGCTCTTTGTGTAGTGCATGTCACGATGCACCGACTGGCAAAAGTCCACCACAGACCTTGCGACAGATGTGCTTATCTGCCAGGATGTCCAGTCTCACCTCGTGTAACTGGGAGTGGTCCACCACAGACCTGTGACAGATATTGTTTTTAGTTCTGCCAAGATGCCCAGTTTCACCCTCCACACCCTCGGAAGGGCGGGGTTGCCAGTTGAGTCGCTGACAGCCCGACCCATGAGACAGGTAGTACCGGTTTTCATGGTTATCCGATAGCAAGCAAATCAGACCTGACATGTGTGTGTATATATATATTGTGTGTGTATATATATATATATATATATATATATATATATATATATATATATATATATATATACAGTGGGGCAAAAAAGTATTTAGTCAGCCACCAATTGTGCAAGTTCTCCCACTTAAAAGATGAGAGAGGTCTCCAATTTTCATCATAGGTATACCTCAACTATGAGAGACAAAATGAGAAAAAAAAAATCCAGAAAATCACATTGAAGGATTTTTAATGAATTAATTGGTAAATTCCTCAGTAAAATAAGTATTTGTTCACCTACAAACAAGCAAGATTTCTGGCTCTCACAGACCTGTAACTTCTTCTTTAAGAGGCTCCTCTGTCCTCCACTCGTTACCTGTATTAATGGCACCTGTTTGAACTCGTTATCAGTATAAAAGACACCTGTCCACAACCTCAAACAGTCAGACTCCAAACTCCACTATGGCCAAGACCAAAGAGCTGTCAAAGGACACCAGAAACAAAATTGTAGACCTGCACCAGGCTGGGAAGACTGAATCTGCAATAGGTAAGCAGCTTGGTGTGAAGAAATCAACTGTGGGAGCAATTATTAGAAAATGGAAGACATACAAGACCACTGATAATCTCCCTTGATCTGGGGCTCCACGCAAGATCTCACCCTGTGGGGTCAAAATTATCATGAGAACGGTGAGCAAAAATCCCAGAACCACACGGGGGACCTAGTGAATGACCTGCAGAGAGCTGGGACCAAAGTAACAAAGGCTACATCAGAAACACACTACGCCACCAGGGGCTCAAATCCTGCAGTGCCAGACGTGTCCCCCTGCTTAAGCCAGTACATGTCCAGGCCCGTCTGAAGTTTGCTAGAGAGCATTTGGATGATCCAGAAGAGGATTGGGAGAATGTCATATGATCAGATGAAACCAAAATAGAACTTTTTGGTTAGAACTCAACTTGTTGTGTTTGGAGGAGAAAGAACACCATACCTACTGTGAAACATGGGGGTGGAAGCATCATACTTTGGGGCTGTTTTTCTGCAAAGGGACCAGAACGACTGATCTGTGTAAAGGAAAGAATGAATGGGGCCATGTATCGTGAAATTTTGAGTGAAAACCTCCTTCCACCAGCAAGGGCATTGAAGATGAAACGTGGCTGGGACTTTCAGCATGACAATGATCCCAAACACACCGCCCGGGCAACGAAGGAGTGGCTTCGTAAGAAGAATTTCAAGGTTCTGGAGTGGCCTAGCCAGTCTCCAGATCTCAACCCCATAGAAAATCTTTGGAGGGAGTTGAAAGTCTGTGTTGCCCAGCGACAGCCCCAAAACATCACTGCTCTAGAGGAGATCTGCATGGAGGAATGGGCCAAAATACCAGCAACAGTGTGTGAAAACCTTGTGAAAACTTACAGAAAACGTTTGACCTCTGTCATTGCCAACAAAGGGTATATAACAAAGTATTGAGATGAACTTTTGTTATTGACCAAATACTTATTTTACCGAGGAATTTACCAATTAGTTCATTAAAAATCCTTCAATGTGATTTTCTGGAATTTTTTTTTTCTTATTTTGTCTCTCATAGTTGAGGTATACCTATGATGAAAATTGGAGACCTCTCTCATCTTTTAAGTGGGAGAACTTGTGCAATTGGTGGCTGACTAAATACTTTTTTACCCCACTGTATACATACAGTATATATCACCGGCCACTTTATTAGGTACACCATGCTAGTAACGGGTTGGACCCCCTTTTGCCTTCAGAACTGCCTCAATTCTTCGTGGCATAGATTCAACAAGGTACTGGAAGCATTCCTCAGAGAGTTTGGTCCATATTGACATGATGGCATCACACAGTTGGCGCAGATTTGTCGGCTGCACATCCATGATGCGAATCTCCCGTTCCACCACATCCCAAAGATGCTCTATTGGATTGAGATCTGGTGACTGTGGAGGCCATTTGAGTACAGTGAACTCATTGTTTAGAAAGCTTGGGATCAGTCCGCCAAGGTCTCCGCCTTTGACTGCCACCTAATCCACATAGCACCGGACTTCCATGATCCCTCCTGCAGGTGGTGAACCTACTGGAGGGCGGACCCATGTAACTCCTTCGGGCTGAGCCCGGCCGGGTCCCATGGGTGGAAACCCGGCCACCAGACGCTAGCCTTCGAGCCCCTCCCCCAGGCCTGGCTCCAGGGTGGGGCCCCGGTAACCCCATACCGGGCGGGGTACACTGAATCCTTGATATACAATTTATCATGAGAGTCTGTTGGATCGTTCTTCGTCTGGCCCTTCACCCAGGACCAGTTTGTCTTGGGTCTGTTGTGGTGAAGAGGGAGCTTAGTTCTAAGGCAAAGCTGTCGATTTACCAGTCAATCTACGTTCCTACTCTCACCTATGGTCACGAGCTTTGGGTAATGACCGAAAGAACGAGATCGCGGATACAAGCGGCTGAAATGAGCTTTCTCCGTAGGATTGCTGGACTCACCCTCAGAGATAGGGTGAGGAGCTCAGTCATCCGGGAGAGGCTCAGAGTAGAACCGCTGCTCCTCCACATTGAAAGGAGTCAGTTGAGGTGGTATGGGCATCTGATTAGGATGCCTCCTGGACGCCTCCCACTTGAGGTGTTTCAGGCACGTCCCACTGGGAGGAGACCCCGGGGCAGACCCAGGACTCGGTGGAGAGACTATGTCTCCCAGCTAGTCTGGGAACGCCTTGGTATCCCCTCTGAAGAGCTGGAGCAGGTGGCTGGGGAGAGGGAAGTCTGGGCTTCTCTGCTTGAACTGCTGCCTCCGCGACCCGGACCTCCGGAAAAGCGGTAGAAGATGGATGGATGGATGGATGGAACTCATTGTCATGTTCAAGAAACCAGTCTGAGATGATTCCAGCTTTATGACATGGCGCATTATCCTGCTGAAAGTAGCCATCAGAAGTTGGGTACATTGTGGTCATAAAGGGATGGACATGGTCAGCAACAATACTCAGGTAGGCTGTAGCATTGCAACGATGCTCAATTGGTACCAAGGGGCCCAAAGAGTGCCAAGAAAATATTCCCCACACCATTACACCACCACCACCAGCCTGAACCATTGATACAAGGCAGGATGGATCCATGCTTTCCTGTTGTTGACGCCAAATTCTGACCCTACCATCCGAATGTCGCAGCAGAAATCGAGACTCATCAGACCAGGCAACGTTTTTCCAATCTTCTATTGTCCAATTTCGATGAGCTTGTGCAAATTGTAGCCTCAGTTTCCTGTTCTTAGCTGAAAGGAGTGGCACCCGGCGTGGTCTTCTGCTGCTGTAGCCCATCTGCCTCAAAGTTCGACGTACTGTGCGTTCAGAGATGCTCTTCTGCCTACCTTGGTTGTAACGGGTGGTTATTTGAGTCACTGTTGCCTTTCTATCAGCTCGAACCAGTCTGGCCATTCTCCTCTGACCTCTGGCATCAACAAGGCATTTCCGCCCACAGAACTGCCGCTCACTGGATATTTTTTCTTTTTCGGACCATTCTCTGTAAACCCTAGAGATGGTTGTGCGTGAAAATCCCAGTAGATCAGCAGTTTCTGAAATACTCAGACCAGCCCTTCTGGCACCAACAACCATGCCACGTTCAAAGTCACTCAAATCACCTTTCTTCCCCATACTGATGCTCGGTTTGAACTGCAGGAGATTGTCTTGACCATGTCTACATGCCTAAATGCACTGAGTTGCCGCCATGTGATTGGCTGATTAGAAATTAAGTGTTAACGAGCAGTTGGACAGGTGTACCTAATAAAGTGGCCGGTGAGTGTATATTGTAGGGAACCCACGCTGGGATAATCATCTCAGACTGGAAGCAGAGGGGAGGGGAATATTCCCTCTGCCAGTAGAGCGTGGGGGATTAAATGGAGGACAGTACTTATTGTAATGTGTAAATGTATTGTGATGTAAGATTTCAGGCAACAGGGGGAAGGAATGGAGTGAAACGCCAAGGCCGGCAGTCAGTGGCAGCTGCGACCGCCGGTGAAGAAAACAAGCTGCTCTACGTGACAGACTCGCCTCATCCTCATCCAGCCTCATCCTGCCGTCCTATGCCGACCGGCTGGCGGGAGCTAGCAGCCCCGAGCTGATAGCCGCAAACAGCTCGAACATTAGGACTTTTGGTGAGAGAACACTGACTGTATCCCTACACAGCCGTATGTACGAGTGGACATTCATCATAGCGGCATGCAGTTTCCCGATCTTGGGAGCTGATTTTCTGTGTGCACATGGGTTGCTAGTCGATGTTGCTAACAGACGCCTGGTTAATGCAATGTCTTTTGATTCTCTCCCCTGTATAGCTCGAGGGGCTGGGCCAACGACACTAGCCAACGTCACAGCTCCAGGCGGTAAGTTCCACACACTGCTCACTCATTTCCCAGCACTCACGGTCCCAACGTTTTCGGCGGCCATCACTAGACACGGGTGGAACACTTTATCACCACCACTGGGCCGCCCATTTTTGAACGACCTTGGCGCCTGGACGCAGCTAAATTGGCCATAGCGCACGAGGAGTTTGCCAGCTTGGAAAGGTTGGGCATCATCAGGCGCTCAAACAGCCCATGGGCATCCCCACTACATATGGCTCCTAAAGCTGAGGGATCGTGGCAACCGTGCGGAGATTTCCGCAGATTGAAAAACGCCACAGCACATGACCGCTACCTGATTCCCCATATTCAGGATTTTTCCGTTCACCTCGCCGGGGCACGCATTTTTTCTAAAATAGACCTGGTCCGCGGTTACCACCAGGTTCCGGTGCGCGCGGAGGACATACCCAAAACAGCGGTAATAACTCTGTTTGCCTTGTTTGAGTTTTTACGCATGCCCTAAAAAGGCGCAGCACAGACATTCTAACGCATGATGGATGCGGTGTTGCGCGATCTGCTGTTTGTGTTTGTCTACCTGGATGATATCCTGGTGGTCAGTGCGTCCCAGGACGAACACGTAACTCACCTCAGGACGGTTTTACAGAGGTTGGAAGAGCATGGGTTAATAATCAACCCAGCGAAATGCCAGTTCGGTGTGACGGGGATTGATTTTTTGGGGCACCACATCTCACCGGAGGGAGCGATAACCTTGCCGGACAAGGTGCACGCCGTGGCGAATTTTCCCCGGCCTCAGACGGTCAGGGCGCTGCAAGAGTTTTTGGGGATGGTTAACTTTTATAACTGGTTCCTCCCCCGCGCAGCTCAGCTTATGCAGTCATTGTACGCCGTGCTCAAGAAACGGAAGCCGGCAGACAGAGTCAAATGGACTCCGGAGCGGGAGCAGATGTTCTCTGAGGTTAAAACAGCCCTGGCAAACGCCACACTGTTGGTGCACCCGGACCTGGCTGCCCGGATAGCGCTCACTACCGATGCCTCGGACGTGGCCATAGGGGCTGTCGTGGAGCAACGGGTCGCCGGTTCTTGGCAGCCCCTCGCTTTTTTCAGCAGGGCTTTGCGCGACAGTGAGCGTAAATACAGTGCGTTCGACAGAGAGTTGCTGGCTGTCCACCTGGCAATACGCCACTTCCAGTTCTGGCTGGAAGGGCGCAGCTTCACTGCGTTCGTGGACCACAAGCCGCTAACGTACGCGATGGCCAAGATTTTGGAACCATGGTCAGGCCGGCAGCAGAGACAGCTGGCCGCGATCTCGGAGTTTACGACCGATATTCAGCATGTGGCCGGTAAACTGAATGTGGTGGTGGACTGCCTTTCGCGCGCAGTAGTGGCCCCAGTCTGCGTAGGGATAGATTATACAGCCATGGCCGCAGAGCAGATTGGCAATGCGGACGTGTGCGCGCTCCAGTCTGGACCAACAGGGTTAAGGCTGGAGAGCAGGGTACTGCAAGACGGCAGCCCCCCCCCCCCCCCAATCTGTGACGTCTCCACGGGATGCCTGCGTCCGGTGGTCCCACGCGCTTGGTGCCGCCGCATTTTTGAGTCACTTCACTCCCTGGCACACCCAGGAGTGCGCGCGTCAGTCAAAATGGTGGGAGCGAAGTTCGTCTGGCCGAGCCTGCGCAAACAGGTGAAAGAGTGGACTGCAGCCTGCGTAGCGTGCCAGCAAGCCAAAGTGCACAGACACACGAAAGCCCCTTTGGAGCCGTTTCGTACACTGGTTAAGAGGTTCGACCGTGTTCACATGGACCTCGTGGGCCTCCTCCCACCACTGCAGGGGTGCACGCACCTTCTGACAGTGGTGGACCGCACCACATGCTGGCCAGAAGCAGTCCCGCTAGCGGCAACCACATCCGCAGACGTGGCACGCGCCTTTTTGACAACATGGGTGGCACGTTTTGGCATCCCATCGGACATCACGTCCGATAGGGGCCCGCAGTTTGTTTCCGACCTCTGGTCCGCGATGGCCCATAGCCTGGGTGTAGCAATTCATCGCACAACCGCGTACAACCCACAGGCCAATGGGTTATGCGAACGTTTCCATAGGTCACTGAAAGCAGCACTCAGGGCTTCGCTTACGGATGCAAATTGGGTAGACCGGTTGCCGTGGGTTCTGTTAGGGTTGCATTCCGCACCAAAAGAGGATTTGGTGGCTTCCCCAGCGGAGCTTGTTTTTTCTCAGCCACTGCGGCTCCCTGGGGAATTTTTGCCAGATAATCCCACGCCGGACAACTCAGCGTTCGCAGCATAGCGCAGATACAGGCACGCTACCGGGCCCAGCCCACCACTGTTTTCCATGCGCTTTTGTGCCAAAAACTTTGAAGAACGCGGCATTTGTGTTTGTCAGGCACGATGCCCACCGCCCCCCGTTGCGCCCACCGTACGATGGCCCGTTCAGAGTGCTGGAACCAGGGGACAAACATTTTTTATTAGATATGGGGGGTCGTCGGGAGAAAATATGTATAGACAGACTTAAGCCCACCTTTGTGGTGGCGGACGAGCAAGTGATGGTGGCTTGGGCCCCTTGGCGTGGAAGACCCCCACTGAGAACTCCCCAGGTAGAAGATTCAGCAGAGCAGCCACACGGGCAAGTAGAATGCCCCCCCCTCGCCATTGCCCACCTGCAGACAGACACACCCCCACGAGCCCCCCACGGGCACAGCAGCGCCGTGGAGTCGAAGGTCCCTCGTTACAGCAGATATGGGAGGAGACTGAAGCCAAAAGGACGTGAGGGTTGAAACTCAGTCTGAGACTCTGGGGGGGGGGGGGGGGGGTGTAGGGAACCCACGCTGGGATAATCATCTGAGACTGGAAGCAGAGGGGAGTGAAATATTCCCTCTGCCGGTAGAGCGTGGGGGGTTAAGTGGAGGACAGTACTTATTGTAATGTGTAAATGTATTGTGATGCAAGATTTCAGGCAACAGGGGGAAGGAATGGAGTGATATAAAAGGAGAGACCCTGGTGTATTGAAGGGAGTCTTTTTCTGTGTATGAATGCAGTGAGAGAGAGAAATAAAGTCGTCTGTCGTGCAGATCTGGCTCTTTTATTTGCACTCTCCACAAGTGCAAATAATGGAGAAAGGAAGCAGGCGAGGCAATAAGCTGAACAACACACAAACTTTATTCCTTCTCCAACATTCAGTACAGTCAAATCTCCTGGGTCTTCATGCACCTTCTTTTTATAACCTTTAATTCTATGCAGTAAGACCCAGGAATCGCGACAACCATACAATGTGTGGAACAAAGACATGCATGGCACATTAACAACACAAAGTGCCAGAACTGCTTCTCACACCTTCTCCCCCTCTGGCAGCTCTAACGCTTCCCGAACTCCCCGGGGCGCAAATAGTCTTTTCTGTCCCCTCTGAGACCCCCCGGTAGCACTTCCTCCTTCAGCGCATTGTTCCCTCTTCCCCCCGGCCTCCCCACTCAGGGTGGAGAATCCCCACACCATGCCCCCACAATATATTACACATACATACACATGCGCATACACATACATGTGTAATGACAATAAAGTTGAATCTCATCTCTCATCTCATATATTTAAATATATATATATATATATATATATATATATATATATATATATACACACAGTATTTTCATACTTTACCTTACTGCACAGTAGCCTGGTGGAGCACTCACAATTCCATTGTACTTTAGGACTGTATAATGACAACAAAGCCTATTCTATTCTATTAGCTGCCACCTCCAAGCCTTTAGCTCATATCAGCAGGGTGCTAGCTCCAATGTATCCTGAGTTGAATACAAGTCAAGTTGGCCCTGGGATCCCTTAAGCCTTATTCATGCTGCATTTCTCCTCTGGTCCGTGTGAGCTTTGGACAAGCCCAGCGCACACGCAGCGTTATACATGCTCACTTTTTTCATCTACCAGGCCAAGCAGCTGACGCATGCACACAACTGTTATTTGCAGTTTTGTCCCAGCCCTATGGGGAGCGCAAATGCGTTAACATGGCAGTTTGTTCACCAGCTATAAAACACGAGAATGGTGCATACTTTTTTTGTAGCAACAACAATGGCATTGTTTCAAGGAAAAGGGGGAATTACCATTTTCCAGTGCTCTTCTCCGCTCAAGCTGCTGCTGCAGCAAAAAGATTCATGTATGTTTATTCTCATCCTCCGCCTTGTCTTCCTTGTCTACTTTGTCTTTGTATGCTGTGTTGATAGTGCCATCTCATGAATGGGACGTTCAGTCTTGCACATGCTTTGTCAACATGTTCAGATCGTGGGCAGGCCGCGCGGTCACAAAATTTGGGCTGCACGCGGTTGTCCGCGGTAGAGTCCTGCATACACTAGCGGAGTGGAGATGATGACGTAAATTTTGTCACATGAAGTTTCCAGTTGCACGTACGAGAACAGCAGAGGTGCAGCATGAATCCAGCTTAAGGATCGTGTCTGGCAAAGTGGCGGGGGAAGAGGGGAGCTGGCAAGCATTGGATTTATGGGGGAGGGGTGCCTCCCTTTAGCCATGGCTCACCATGGGCACCAATGGAACCCATCAGGTTGCAGAGATAATGGCATGAGCGGAGAATTTATGTAAAACTGTTTAAAAAAAAATTCGGTAACCAGCAAATGTAAGGAATATTGCAAGAGGTTCTCTGCTCGAGGCACCAAGGATCCTAATGCCAACCTCGGGAGCTGGAGAAAAAGCAAGCTCCATTTGTGGCATTGGCTGCCGCCACAAATAGAGTTTGCTCCTGCTCAAGAGCCGAGTGGGCTGATCCAACACTTTACACCTGAACCATTAACGTTTGTCATAAAAAAAATGAATGAAAAGATGCTTCACTGGTGGACAGGGGTGTGTGGTTTTAGTGGTCAATAGGATTTGACTGGTCTCTGGAGTACAATAAGCACAAAAACATATGTGAATGACTGGCTTAACTGCTAGGTTTTGTTGGCAGCCTCCCTCCAGTCCTTGAATTTTTGCTGAAAGACTTCTCTGCTGGCCTAAACACTACATTTACATCCTACAGTCTTATATTTGTTCCAAGAGCATGTAATAAATTATTCCCATTAATTTATTCTCTTCATGTCATAGCTTTTCTCCTGGTTGCACTCCTTCCAGCAGCACTAGAGTTTTGTCCATGCATATTTCAGCCATCATGTGTTGCCAGAATCAAAGAAATCTGTCTTGGGCCTTCAGGAAGGAAGTCTGCAGGCATCTGTACCTTGGAAGTGAATGATATTGAGACTCTTGCTTCAGCTAATCAGATTTCGAGTTTGCCACACTGGGCTATCATGCAGGTGTAGGACTGAGACAGCATTTTCACCTCCTTTGATTGGATGGTCATAGTATGTGTTAAAAAAAAACAAAAGCAACAACAACAAAAAGCATAAATAGTACAGTTTAGATGGACTGACAGAAAATGATTAACATAATGTACAACCAATAGTCAAAGAGGTCCTGCTGCTGAGAACACAAAGGCTGCACCTGATTAGTCGACACATCCTGCTGTGGGTGGTCTTTCACCTCCTGGACCACATTGCAGAATGTGAGTTAACTTGATATCTTTAAAACAAACCAGCAAAAAGCGTTTAACAACATTTGAGGAAAGAAATAGTAGGTGCAGCTAATCAATCTGTTATTTGACATCATATGTGTACACATGTACTGTATATTTATTTACTGCTTTGGTTAACCTATTCTTATCTTATCTACTATTGCTCCGAGTGCTGCTATCCCTGTGCTGCTGCAATCCTGGAATTTCCACATTGTGGTGCTAATAAAAGCTTATCTTATCTTATCTTATCTTATCGACTGCTACTTTCTGCAACACATCCCAGGTGGATTGATGGTATCTATCCGTGCATGTGTTTTCCCCTTCCAAATCATTGCCATATGCAGGATGTGGGCACATGGAGGGGATTGCTTCATTGTGCTGAACTTTTGAAATAGCAGTTATTAGTAAAAAGTAAACACATATTCAGCAACTACACCATTTATTTCTTGCCTTGATTGTTTTCAGAAACACGTTTCACTGTTTACTTTTGAAGATATGGGCAAAAGTTGCTATCCCTGCGCCATCTTAGACGCCAGGTAAACAGATTTGACAGACGGCCCACCAGCGGACATGTCATAATGTTGGCCGACAGCAGCTCATGTGTTTTGCCAAGCCCTCAGGCTCCAGATCCCTTTTTTTAAAATAAACTTTATTTGAGAAAAAGGCAAAGTGCAAATATTGCTGTGGTTACAGCATGAAGCGATCAACAATGAATTAAAATTATGTGGCGCTGAGATTCCTAAAGTGAAGGCAGCGTGGGGATCTGGTGTCAGAAGATGCCTAGGTGGACATGTACAGGAAGGACCACACAGTTTGCAGGACACTTTCTGCGCCAAGGGCAAACTATTATCAAGACTTCTTCTATGGAAACAGTCAAACAAAGTTCGCCTGACCCATCCCCAGGTTTTCTCACGGGATACGGGAACAACACCATCAGAACTAGGCAATGCCATGGCAGACCTGGACTCTTGGTGAGAGTGTGTGTGTGCCATCTTGACCAAGGCCGCAACATGATGATGAGGACCACATGTCTTATAAACACCAACCAAACCAATTATACCAGATCTCTAGGACATCACTGCAGACCCATGTAGGTGTAAAATGCACAGTCTGCTAATGGAATATAGTATATTGCAGTATATAAAAATACTTATTCATAACTGTGTGTATGCTGGCTGCCTATTCTTATTGTTGATATTTGTAATCCAATCTTGAATTTAGTGCACTGAACACTTCCCAGCTCTGATGATTCATAGTCTTCATCCTCAATCTGATGGCGATCTAAATGTGAACGGAAGAAGATAAGAGCCACTTCTCTTCTCATTCACGCTTTGTAACACAACACCTCCAGCAAAGGACCCCACTGGCCCAGTGACGCCAATGACTCACAATAAATGACACACTGGGAGGCAAAGAGCTACGCTTTTTATGCTGCTGGAAAAATCCCAGGCGCACAGGAAATATGTTTTTGATGAAGGAGACAGAATATTTTTCAAAGGGAAGACTAAGAGCAAAGTACACGCTGTTATCCACAATATCTCAATGAATTCTGGATCTTTCAAATCAAATAAACTCAGTATTAGAGTGCATGTTTTCTTCCTGAGTGGGTGGTTAACATGGTCATCTGTGCTGACCACCATTTTTTCTTCCCCGGAGTAGGAGTGAAGTGCGGGTGTGATGAATCATCCTGACTCTGTGATTAACACACGAGTGGAGAGCTGCTGTCAAAAGCTCCATGTTCCCACACTCTAACTAGCAGACAAGTACACAAAGCAAGAGCTGAAATTTAATCTTTAGATTCTTAGCCATGCACTTCTCCTCTGTGGTATAACATGGGGCACTGGAAAGGTGGACGCTTGCAGTGGGTGACAGCGTTTGCTACCCGCTCCCGTCGAGTTCTTCAAGGTTCACTGGTCATGCATATCTAAACTTGCTGCACCAAAGACTGCTGCCACAAGATGTGTACAAGGTAGTGCAAGCAACAATCCGAGGAGGAGGCTGGAAGAACACCATTCAGCTGAAGTTGTGATTCTGAATTATTTCAGCATGTATGTACAAATTTATAGCTTTTTTACAGTATATTGGCTTTTTTTTTTTTACCTCAAATGGAAAAACGCTTGACTGAATGAAATAAAGGCTGTTATTAATTTGCTCATCTTACATAATGTGACTAAACACATCCTTTCACTGACAATTATCAGCGTATGCATATACATAGGTTACAGTCCCATAGAACACGGCGGCACAAACGCTGGATCATTCATTCTCCACAGCAGATGGAAAGTCATGAATCAAGCTGCCTGTTCTCAATCACTTGATTAGAGCAATATATATGTTAAAATATATAAATCTATATGTTAGTGGACCGTCTTTCAGTGACATATTCAGTGTGGGCAAACCTGCGTTCTCCTCCAATCACGCCTCTTCTAATCACACAAACGAAGCACTGCACCATAAGGAACCAAAGAACCTGGAAAGAGAGGAATAAAAAAAACTTACTGTTTATGGTTTTTTTATGGGCTCCCCGGTCGTCTGTAGATGGATCGGATCTCTCCGGTACTGATGGGGGCTCGGTGTGATCTCCGGTTGCCGTGGTGATCGCCAGCTCCGCGGCAGGACTGCGCATGTAAAATCAGCCCGGAGCGGCTCGGTCCTCCGGCGGAAGCTGGCACCGAGGAGGGGAGAGCTGCTCAACCACAGGCATGTCGGACCGTCTGGCAAGTCATCGTCACATCCACATTTTGTCACACACGCACCTCACGTGTCCGGACCGTGCAGACAGGAATGCTTATTTCTTCTTCCATGCCCTCTGATCAACAGGTCACAGCCTTTAAGGTCGCACTCACTGTGCGTCTTCATAATAAAAGTCTGCAGTGTCTGGAATGTAAGAGCAGTTTTTACTCGCTTTTTGGCCATGAAAATCTGCATGAAGCATGACGCCTGAGGCGTAACAGTTAGACAAGATAGCCAAGTTATAAAATTAAAGTGCCTCCTAAATATAAGTAAATTCTAGTGCAATTTTCCCCCCTTTTAATTATGCCACATTTCTTGCAGGTTTGCACTTTTTCAGTTTTGGAACTCTCTTCATGTAAACTTCTAACTTTTTCCCTGTAAATTTGCATTTTTTTTTCATGCAAATTTATTTTTTCCTTGCAAATGTTCATACTCCCCCCCCCCCTCATCATTTTGAGTTTTTCTGCAGAAATCGAGAGCAGTCATGGTCACTACTCTTTTTTTTAATCGTTTTCTCGAGATAAAAGTGTGAGATATCTAGAGATAAAAGATGACTGATTATTTTCCTCAAGATTATGGGCTGAATTAATGTAATGGTTTCTCTTATAGGATAAATTACTGCTGTATCATAGGATGAGCGCGATGGTTTTGAGAAAACAATGAAAAAAAGCAACCATGGCCACTCCTGTCCATATTTTTTTCCATAAATTTGCGAACTTTTCCTTTTGCATTTGTAAACTTTTTCTTGTATAATTTTGTTGGTTATTTCTCAGCTTTGCAACTTTTTTTCTCAGTTTAAAATTTTCCATGTAAATGTACAAGTTTTTTTTTTCTTTCATAAATGTGTTAATTTTATTTTTGTATATCCGCAGAAAAAAAAATGTAGTCAAAGCCACAAGGAGCCACTAGGGGCAAATAAAGAGCATGTGACTCAGTCCTCAGCTTTCAGACTGGTGTCCTAAGAAGAAATCATTTATACCACTCTGTAAAAGCCATTAGTTGATTTTTACTTATGGTAACTAATAAATAAACTAATACATAAAAAGGGCAAGTTATGTATTTCTTTATTTTATGACATAGTA
This sequence comes from Pholidichthys leucotaenia, assembly GCA_020510985.1. Classification (NCBI taxonomy): domain Eukaryota; kingdom Metazoa; phylum Chordata; class Actinopteri; order Cichliformes; family Pholidichthyidae; genus Pholidichthys; species Pholidichthys leucotaenia. Next base: position 118,024,845 of record CM035848.1, on the reverse strand, counting down.
TTTAACTAGAGCAGTGTTTCTAACCAGGGTTCCCTGGAAAGTTCAGGTTTCTGTGGGAAATTTTCTCATTTCACTTCTAAATTGGTCCAGAAATTGCCAATAATCTGCTGTTGCTTTGTATCGGTTCTATAGGCACCCATGCACAACAAAGGCAAATTATTTTCAAGTTTTTGGACTAATTAAGAAATGAAATTGGAAAACTTCCTACAGAAACCTGAATGTTCCAGGGATCCCTGGTTGAAAACATTGATAGAGGGCACTCAGAGAGTGCATACCTCCACCAAGGCCCTATCTTGCAACGTTAACGAAATTGAAAAAGTGGCCCAGAGTCAGCATCCTGATCTAGATCACCTCCATAAATCTAATGGGTGCATATGGTCCAAGGGCCTCCCCTGCTGAAATGTCATTAAAATCCATCCAGTAGTTTTTGTGTAATCCTGCTAACAAACAGACAAACATGAGAAAAAAAACATTACCTCCTTGGTGGGAGTAAAGATAACACTATACCAATTTAAAAGCACACTTTTATACAAATGTATACAATTTTAGTTTACTAGATATAACTGTTATTTAAGTAAAAAGTTTTCAAACATATAATTTGCATGCATTGAAGGTTTTCCTGTGATGTATCCACCAACGCTGGTCTCATTCACATTGACAACCCATTAAAGGAAACCTGTGCTGGTCATTATAACAGCATTAATCCTGCTTTAGGTATTGCTTATAAGCCAAAAATGTGTTTATTCAGTAAAAATAACCCCCTAGAGTCAGAATACTGAATAATTTTATCTCATGAAAACAGCTCGGTCAAAACCAATGGGGAGCAGACATCGTCGGTCGGAAGTGACGTACAATCGTTGATTTCAGCTTTACAGCGGATGAGTAAACATGTTCAGCAGATGCTCAGTGGCTCGAGATCCCAGTTGAAAATGGTGCAAAATCTGCCCGAATATATACTGCACAAACCATCCTTGGAAATGGCCTTCACTGACATCATGATCCGCAGTTACCTCCGGGGACCGGCAGGTGAAGGGGACCTGACGAACAGGCAAGTTCCCAGTCAAGTAACTTCAGGACACGTTCAATAAATCTTGAGATACTAGAATTTTATTTCATTAAATTATATGCTGGAAGATTTGCTTGTACATGGTTGTAAAAACTTCCATAAAATTCTGACGTTAAAACTTTGTTGACTGCTATACTGCAGCCCAGTCAATCGTACAAAGCAACGACTGTGCGTCACTACCGGTGCTGAAACTGGCCATGGAGGAGGCAAGACGTCGCTGACCATGACTGAATGAGAGAGCAGGGACTTGAAACCCGCACGTATTTGCAAAGGAACCATGACCAGAATTTCTGGACGAAACCACTAGTATCATATTTGATCCTTTGAAATAGCTTTTGATTAAAATTCCCTACAGGTACCCTTTAATCATAACTTTCAACCAAAGTCTAGGTAATCAGTGAGATATATTTCATAACCTTTATGCTCAAAGGTTGGAAATAACATCACTCATTCAGTAAAATCAGTATAAGTAAAATTAAATTAAGTATCAGAAGTGGAATATTAAAATTCGCACAAGATTTTGCACTCGCCATGATGGCCATGGACACATGTTCTTTGATTTAAAGCTGTGAAAAATTAAATTAAAACAACTGCAGTTCTCAATGAACAAAATACAAATAACTCCGATTAAGTTTCGTTTAAATTTTAAAATTGTGAAGACATTTATTTAGTTAAATTTTCCAGTTAATTTTCAGTTTTAAAGTTCTGACTTCCTCTGCTGACATATTGCATCAGCATTTGGATAGAAACGTTCAGTGGCAGAATGCCTTGAGATGACTTTGAATTGAAGAATTGTTGTGCTTAATAAATACAAAGTAAACACCTGAATGTGGTTTCATTTACATAGTTGTTTAAAATCCTATCTTATTGGTAAACTGTAAATGCTGGAAAGGGGAGCGTATCAGATTAAAGATTAAAATTTAATATGGATTACTCCCAGTTATTTATAAAAAGAAAGGCATATTTTATAAATTGTATCAGTTAGTGCAGCTTAGTAATTTAAAATAAATTACATATATTAAAAATTCATTACATGCACAGTGAAATGTTTCACGCTTTTTTGATTTAATTTTGATGAATATGGTTGCAGTTGTTGAAATGAAATTACAAATCATGACATTCTAATTTACTGAGATGCACTATGAAATACTTCAAATTAACATTAAAATATTGTTTATTTATGACCTCTCTGTGGATCACCACCTTATCATGGTGGAGGAGTTTGAGTGTCCGAATGATCCCAGGAGCTATGTTGCCGAGGGCAACTTGCCCCTGGTAAGGTATCCCAAGGAAAGTTGATCCTGGGTGAAGGGCCACACTAAGAGCGGTCCCAGTGGATCTCCATGAAAAATGTTACATCAAGGACCCAGTGTACCCAAAGGAGGCACATGGGTTCTGCCCTCCAGCGGGCTCACCACCTGCACAAGAGATCATGGTCCTGTGTGAACCGGGTGGAAGTCTGGGCTATTCTGCCTGGACTGATGCCCTCGTAAACCAGGTTCCCAGATAAGCTGTAGAAGATGGATGTGGTGCAGTGGTTAGTACTGTTGCCTAACAGCTAGAAGGTTCCAGGTTCAAATCCCCAGGCTGGCAGCGGTAGGAACCTTTTTGTATGGAGTTTGCATGTTCTCCCTATGCTGCGTGGGTTTACTCCGGGGACTCTGGTTTCTTCCCACAATCCAAAGACATGCATGATAGTTTAATTGGTTGTTCTAAATTGTCCCTAGATACCTGTCTCCTATAAGCCCTTGGAAAAGAGGGTTAGTACTAGTGAAGCACTTTGAGTGGTCTTTGAGACTAGAAAAGCGCTATATAAGTGCAGGTCCTTATCTCTTATTTATTAAGCAATACGAAAAACTGACCCTTCCACATATACACCTTATTTTCTTGTACTGTACATGAATATATTTTTGCTGCACATCCAAAGTATAGGAATATGTGCTACCAGTAAAATATTATTGCTTAATCACAACCAAAACATTTTTTTTTCTTAATCTTTTGAAGTTTTGGAAGCTCTGGGGCTTTCAAAACTGACTTTGTAAAGGTGGGTAAAGGGTCAACGGCCTGCGGACATGGTGCATCTCAGTTGTCTTTGACCTGCTAACATGTATTCTGTGACCCCGGTGACTCGATGAGTCTTCAAAGACATATTTAAGTGTCTGGTCTGTGTTATTTACTCTAAAACCAAAGGAGTCAGAGTGAAGAAAAGTTGGTTAGAGCAGCTCATTTAGAGGTCTTTGATGAAGATGAGGGTAAGTGGGGATGCTTACGCAGAGGTGTGTGCCAAAGGGATATTTTGGGAACTTATTCATGAAAGTGTGAGCCTGTGTGTGACAGAGAAAAAGAAGAGTGGTGTTAGTGAGAGAGTAAAGAGCCAGGCTTGTCTGCAGATTTAGTTCAACCTATTCATAGAAGGGGACTCCTGCCGTTTTCCTCTTTGGCCATGCCTGACTGTATGAATTCATTACTCCTTTAAAGGATTGTTCATCCCAAAATCACCACTGAAACCCCCCTTACTCCACCCCTGCCAACCCATCAATTGGGCCTACATTTATTATTTTGACCTTTTCTTCGAGGGTGAGTCACATCAAAGTTGATCCTGGACTAGTTCCTCTCTGTGAGTAGACGGCAGTGTCATCCTCACAGTGTGAGAGGCAGACTGCCGGCCGGCGCTGGTTTTGTTGTCAGTGAAGAAGAGAGACGGAGTCTGGGTCAACATAATTAAAATGAGAATCAATTAGGCTGCAGTGAATGAAGGAAAAAAAAAAAAACATGCCAAACCAGGCGTGTTAATGTGTGTCCCTGTAGAAATGCTTCTGACATCCTGGTGGCTTGCAGCTCTTACTTGATATTATTTCTGTCATATAAAATTTAAAGAACTTTTGCTGCACTGAGAATTCAGCAAACACAATGCAACACAAATGTAACATGAAATATTAGTATTGTAGTACATATTATTTTGACCTTTACGTAGCTGTGCATTAGGTTCAGTGGGATCAGCGGGCCTTACTTGCCGCTCAGCTCTTTTTTTGCCATTCGACCTTTGATCTCCACTGTGACTGTTTCTGTCCACCCTCCTCCACTGAAAACCCACCCCGAAAACACAGCAGAATTATTTCAGCTCATCTAGGTGTCTCAGAGTTTAAATCTGAACCATCCTCAGCAATGACTCTTTGTCCTAAAGTTTTTCTTCTTATTTCAAGCCATTTTTATTTGGACCTTTAAAGCTGCAATCATACAAATAGGAATAAAAACACGGCTTACATGGCTCAATATGAACTATATAGACTACAGTGAATACAAAACAAAACAGAAGAGTAACAATTGGTGATCAGCTGCAATGTCAAAGATTCTGTATTGCTTCTTACTGCCTATTTTTTAGTAATAATGACAAAAAGTAAGTGAAAAAAGTAAAGATTTAAAATTCATCTTTATTCTAATTTGAAAACACCAAATACTAGAATGTTGTATGTTTTACTTTGTTTACTTTCCCTCAGACAAATTGTGTTTAATTAGAAATTAGGACTTGAGCATACTGACTTATTTTAGCAGAAAAGATTTAGAATTTGGGTGTAATTGCAAACAAAAGGTCTTATAGAGCAAAGTGGAATACATTGTGAAGACGGCTTTTTACTCTTGTACTTTGCTGTGCTTTACTACAGCGCCATCTAGTGTCTAATACTCACATGAGGATTAACACTGTGATGGCTGAACTACTGTCCGCTCCCACTAGCTGTTATCAAGGCTGCTGTGAACAGTAGGTGGGGCTCTGGGCGTATTCTTCTTCTTCTTCTTCTTCTTCTTCTTCTTCTTCTTCTTCTTCTTCTTCTTCTTCTTCTTCTTCTTCTTTTAGATTTGATTGGCGGTTGGCAACCAGCTTACAGGTGCGTTACTGCCACTGATTTGATTATCATCACTCTATATCTTTGTATAAGGAGTTCTGAACAACTCCTTATGTGTGGAAAAATTATCCGTCCTTGGACGTCACATTGACTTTTTCACCTTTATAGGGAAACAAAGTGCACATTTAGAAGAAAAGGGAAAGTTTTACATTTTTAGGGGAAAAAGATGCAAATGTATAAGGAAAAAGCTGCAAAATTATAAGGAAAAAAGTAATATGTATAAGAAAATTTTATATATTTATGGAGAAAAGATATAAATTTATAAGAAAAAAGTTTGATATTCAAAAGAAAAAGGGTAAAAATTTCTGTGGAAAAAATGTGCACATTTATGGAGAAATAGAGACTTAAAAAATGATAAATTACATGGGCTGTTCATTAAAGATTTCCCCTTACCCTCTTCTGGTTATTGTAGGAGGCTGAAATTGCACATGTAGAATAATACAAATAACTATCGGTCATGTGGTAATTTACAGCTCTGAACTAAGAGTTTCTCTTTTATAGGTGCTACAGTGATGTAAGGTGTGAGAATGGACCCAAATGAATACAGAGCAGTCATCAGGTTCCTGCACTTGAGAAGCCACACACCACGGGAGACGGATGAGAAGAGACTTATGGGGAGGATGCCCCATTGTATGACGTCGTCAAACACCGGCATCAACAGTTCATGTGTGTGGACATCAGTTGAAATGGGACCCATTCCCGGGCGACCACAGTGCGCCATTGATGAAGACATCATCTGGCAAGTGAAGGCTACCATTTTGAAGGATTGTCACATAACTGTCCGCCAACTAGACCAGGATGTCCAGACCATTGTTCAGTCTGTGGGGGGAAAAAAATCATCCATGACCATTTGCACATGCGGAAGTTGTGTGCATGATAATAGATTCCCTGGTTGCTCGCACCTTTAAAGAGGCAGGAACAAGTCATGTGCTACCAGACTCTTTTGGCTATGTGCCAAGAAAATCAAGAGGACTTCTTTGACAGACTAATCATGCAGGACAAAACATAGGTCCATCACTGTGTTCGAGAGACTAAAGCTTGAAGCAATGGAAGCATTATCACTCACCACCTTTCCAAAGAAGGCACATGTCCAACCCTTGATGGGCAAGGTCATGCTCTCGGTCTTTTGAGACCAGCATGGAGTACTGATGATTTCTTGGAAAAGAGTACCACGATTACCGAGACTTACTACGCTTCACTGTCGCAGAAATTGTGGAAGGCCATCAAAACAGATGCATGGCATGCTGACCAAAAGTGTCGGCGTCCTGCAAGACAACGCCCCAGCTCACAACATGCATGTTGCCCAGACAGAAACATGGTCCTGCGGCAAGCACTTCCAAGATGACAAAGCACTGATTTCTGAGGTCAAGTCATGGCTTCTGCCACAACGGCAGACTTCTACAGGTGAGGTCTCCACAGCTGCATAAAGCAATGAGAGAAGTGTATGATCCTTGGTGGTACCTATGTGGAGAAAGACTAATAGCTGTGCCAAGCAAGGAGCATACATTGTCCGTGAAACAGGAAACTTCAGAGCTGTGGCAAGCACCCAGTGTTAATGGTCTCCTCTCAGAACCTTTCTCCACTGAAGAGATTTCTCTCGCCATCCATCAGCTGAAGAGTGGGAAGGTCAAGGGCCCAGATGGCATCCCACCAGAGTTCATTATCAACTGTCGCCCATGCTACATTGAGTGGCTAAGAGAATTCTACTCAACCTGATTGTCCATACTGGTCATACCAAAGCTCTGGCACAAGGCAACTGTCATCACCATCCCAAAACCAAAGAAACCAGTTGATAACCCAAAGAATTACAGACCCATTTCGCTTCTGTGTATGCCCTTTAAGTTACTTGAACGACTCATACTAGCCCGTCTTGAATCTGTCTTTGACTCCCAGCTGCCCAATGAGCAGGCTGGTTTCCATAGAGGACACAGTACCATCCAACAAATTGTGCAGCTCACAGATGACATCAAGGAAGCTTGTGAAAAAGGTCGCAAGGCAGGCATCCTCCTGGTTGATTTAACAGCAGTATATGACACTGTGTGGCACCAAAGGCTGATTCTGAAGCTTCTGTAGATGATTCCTGACTATCATTTCATATGGTTCATTGCCACAATCATCTCGAACCGTAGCTTCACCCTTAAGACCAGTGATGGACAAGTCAGTAGACTCCGCCAGCTCAGAAATGGCATCCCCCAAGGCTCTGTTCTGGTACCAACCTGCTTCAACATCTACATTAGCGATCTCCCACAATCAGCCTCCCTACAGTACGGCTATGCTGGCGATCTTGCTTTGCTGTACTCCAATGTCAGTTAGTCCAAGATGGAAGAAATTCTCACTGAAGACATTACTGCCCTCTCAGACTATCTAAGGACATGGAGGCTGAAACTCGGCATGGCAAAAACTACTGCTACAGCATTCCACCTCGCTAACAGGGATGCTAACGACCAGCCCAATGTCACCCTGGGAGACTCAACCTGGCCATACACTCTCATGCCAACATACCTTGGAGTCAATCTTGAAAGACAACTTACCTACAAGCACCATCTTGTCTCTCTGTGTGCTAAAGTATCATCAAGGAATAATCTCTTGCGGCGCATTGCTGGTTCTTCATGGGGAGCCTATACAAGCACACTCCGTACTGGAGCACTTGCACTACATACAGTGCAGCGGAATATGCCTCTCCTGCCTGGAGTAGAAGTGTTCACACTAAGAAGCTAGATGTCACATTCAATGAGACCATGAGGATAATCACAGGTTGCCTCCACGGCAGACCTGTGGATTGCCTGCCTGTTCTATCTGGCATTGCTCCTCCTGCCCTTTGCAGAAAACACCAAACACACATGCTTGTGAAGGCCACTGAAGATGATAAGCATCTTTTCCATCATTGTGTTCAAACTACCCAAGATCTAGACACTCAACTCTACGCTCTCAAATCAAATCAAATCAAATCAACCTTTATTGCCATAATTGCTGTACATGCAACTGTAGTGCAGGCAAGATGAAATTGCGTTTCTCTCAAATCAAATCAAATCAAACTTTATTGTCATATTGCTGTACATACAACTGTAGTGCAGGCAAGATGAAATTGCGTTTCTCTTGGCATCCACATAAGAAGCAGCATGATTTAAGACACACTCCCACATAGCTCCACCCTCCACCCCCACCCCCCCATCCATTCACACATCCCTGAGACATACTTGGGGAAAAAGAATAACTAACTATAATATACAAAATGTCCGTAGGTGCAGTAGTGTGTATGAGAGATTCCGGGTCAGCTGTTCAGCATCCTGACAGCTTGTGGAAGGAAGCTGTTGATCAGTCTGGTGGTTCTGCCTCTGATGCTCCGGAATCGTTTACCAGATGGAAGAAGTTCAAAGTGTTGATGCAGAGGGTGAGAACGGTCCTTGACAATGTTCAGTGCCCTGCTCCTACAACGGTTCTGAAAAAGTTCTCGGACAGAGGGGAGGGAGACTCCAATTACCCTCTCCGCCCCCTTGACTATCCTCTGCAGGGCTTTTTTGACTGACATACTGCAGCTGGAGTACCATGTAGCAATGCAGTACGTCAGAACACTCTCCACCACACCTCTGTAGAAGGTCCTGAGGATGCAGATGGGGAGAGAGGCCTGTTTGAGTTTCCTCAAGAAGTGTAGTTTCTGCTGAGCCCGCTTCCTGATCTCCAAGGAATTCTTGCTCCAGGTCGGGTCCTGCGAGATCTGCACTCCGAGGAACTTGATGTTCTCTACTCTCTCCACTAAACGGCCGCCGATGCTGAGGGGGACGTGCTCAGGCTGTGACCGCTGGAAGTCGATAATCATCTCCTTCGTTTTGTCCACAATGAGCACCAGATTGTTCTCCCTGCACCAGCCCTCCAGGTCTCTCACTTCTTCCCTGTACATTGATTCCTCATCCCTCTGAATAAGTCCCACCACCGTGGTGTCATCTGCAAACTTAATAATCTGGTTCCCCTCGTGTCTGGATACACAGTCATGTGTTAGAAGTGTAAACAACAGTGGACTGAGTACACAGCCTTGAGGGGATCCGGTACTCAGCGTGACAGAGTTGGAGATGTTGTTTCCAACCCGGACAGACTGAGGTCTCTCAGTCAGGAAATCCAGGATCCAGAGACATGTGGCGGTGTTCAGACCAAGAAGGAGTAATTTCTCCATCAGTCTCTGGGGAATAATGGTGTTGAATGCTGAACTGAAATCAATGTACAAGAGTCTGGCGTAGGTGTCTTTCTGGTCCAGGTGGGTGATGACAGAGTGCAGGGTGGTGACTATAGCATCCTCCGTGGAGCGGTTTGAACGATATGCAAACTGGAGCGGGTCGTGTGATGCAGGGAGGCAGGCTGTAATGTGTGGTTTGACAAGCCGTTCAAAACACTTCATCACAATTGGTGTCAGTGCAACAGGACGATAGTCATTCAAACAGGACACCACTGGTTTCTTTGCCACCGGTACAATGATAGAGGTCTTGAAGCATCTGGGAATGATGGCCTGACTCAGGGAGATGTTATAAATGTCAGTCAGGACATCCGCCAACTCACTCGCGCAGTCTCGGAGCACACGTCCCGGGATGTTGTCCGGACCTGCAGCTTTGCGTGGGTTGACTCTGGTTAGGGTCCTCCCTGTGTCCGCTGTGTTGATGGTAAAAGCTGGTCCGACCGATGGTGGGGGTGGGCCAGCCCTCCCTCTGATTGTCGAGTTTGATGCTTCAAAACGTGCAAAGAAGTCGTTAAGCCTGTCTGGAAGCGAAGCGTCGTCATCATCGACCCCCTGCCTAGACTTAAAGCCCGTCAGTGTCCGAACTCCCTGCCACATCTGCTTGGTGTTCCTAGTGTCACAGAGGTGTCCCTGGATTTTCTCCGCATAGGCGCGCTTTGCCGCCTTAATTCCCTTTGAAAGCGCAGACCTGGCTGAGCGGAGGACGATCCTGTCCTTCACTCTGAAGGCTGCATCTCTGGCTGAAAGCAGCGAGCGCACCTCTGCAGTCATCCAGGGCTTATGATTACCCCGCATAGTGATGGTCTTCACTGTAGTGAAATCCTCTGTGCACTTCACGATGTAGCTGGTGACCGTTTCAGCATACTCCTCCACATCTGTCTTGTCTTCCTGGGAGGCTGCTATTTTAAAGACCTTCCAGTCTGTGTGCAGAAAACAGTCCTTCAGTGCAGAGGTTGCACTCTCTGGCCAAATCCTGATTTGTTTCACTGTTGGCCTGCTGCGCTTCAATAAAGGTTTGTAGGCAGGCAGCAGCATCACGGACATGTGATCAGAACGGCCGAGATGGGGGCGGGGTATCGCTTTATATGCATCTGTGTTTGTGTACACTAAGTCCAACATATTCTCTCCTCTGGTCTTAAAGTCTACACATTGTTTAAACTTGGGGAGCACAGTCTTTAGGCTGGTGTGGTTAAAATCCCCCGCAACCACCACAAAACTGTCCGGGTGTGAAGTTTGGATTTCACTGATCGTATTGTGCAGTACCCTGAGTGCCTTCTTAGCATTTGCTTTAGGATTTAGCTTTCAGCATCCATGTAAGTAAAAGAACATGATTTAAGACACGCTCAGACATATCTTCACCCCCCCCACACCCCACCACATCCATTCACACATCCCTGAGACATACTTGAAAAAAACTAACTAACTATAATATACAAATAATGTACATAATGTCCGTAGGTGCGGTAGTGTATATGGGAGATTCCGGATCAACTGTTCAGCATCCTAACAGCTTGTGGAAGGAAGCTGTTGATCAGTCTGGTGGTTCTGCCTCTGATGCTCCGGAATCGTTTGCCAGATGGCAGAAGTTCAAAGTGAGAAGTTCAAAGTGCAGAGGGTGAGAACGGTCCTTGACAATGTTCAGTGCCCTGCTCCTACAATGGTTCTGAAAAAGTTCTTGGACAGAGGGGAGGGAGACTCCAATTACCCTCTCAGCTCCCTTAACTATCCTCTGCAGGGCTTTTTTGTCTGACATACTGCAGCTGGAGTACCATGTAGCAATGCAGTACGTCAGAACACTCTCCACCACACCTCTGTAGAAGGTCCTGAGGATGCAGATGGGGAGAGAGGCCTGTTTGAGTTTCCTCAAGAAGTGCAGTCTCTGCTGGGACCACTTCCTGATGCCCAAGGAATTCTTGCTCCAGGTCGGGTCCTGCGAGAGCTGCACTCCGAGGAACTTGATGTTCTCCACTCTCTCCACTAAACGGCCGCCGATGCTGAGGGGGACGTGTTCAGGCTGTGACCGCCAGAAGTCGATAATCATCTCCTTCGTTTTGTCAACGTTGAGCACCAGATTATTCTCCCTGCACCAGCCCTCCAGGTCTCTCACTTCTTCCCTATACATTGATTCCTCATCCCTTTGAATAAGTCCCACCACCGGGGTGTTGTCTGCAAACTTAATAATCTGGTTCCCCTCGTGTCTGGATACACAGTCATGTGTTAGAAGTGTAAACAACAGTGGACTGAGTACACAGCCTTGAGGGGATCCGGTGCTCAGCGTGACAGAGTTGGAGATGTTGTTTCCAACCCGGACAGACTGAGGTCTCTCAGTCAGGAAATCCAGGATCCAGAGACATGTGGCGGTGTTCAGACCAAGAAGGAGTAATTTCTCCATCAGTCTCTGGGGAATAATGGTGTTGAATGCTGAACTGAAATCAATGTACAGGAGTCTGGTGTAGGTGTCTTTCTGGTCCAGGTGGGTGATGACAGAGTGCAGGGTGGTGACTATAGCATCCTCCGTGGAGCGGTTTGAACGATATGCAAACTGGAGCGGGTCGTGTGATGCAGGGAGGCAGTGACATAACGTTCGGCTCAGGAGACGCACACACACAGGCTCAAAGTAGTTCAAATAGTTTATTGGCAACAGGGGTGAATGGATGAGTGTCTGCGAAATGTTAATGTGTTGGTGGCGGCGTCTGCTTCAGGCACAGAGGCAGGAGACCGTACAGCCGGCAACCCTATGGGAGAGAACACAGAGACACAGGGTGATGGGCACACACCAACACAGGAGGAGAATAGGCGAGGGAGAAGCTTACTTGCTAGGAACAGATGACTGGCACAACAAGGACGGAACCCGGGAGACAGCCACCTGCAGGGCTCGGTGCAGCAGCGAGGAACGACGAGGGAACGGGATTGTCCGCCACCGAGGAATCCACCTGTGCACAGGGGAGCAGACTGGAAAAGATGAGGTAAGGACTTCTTACCACACAGCGTCGTGCTGAAGAGTAGGTAGCTTCACGTTGAAGGGGAATGAAGTCTGACGGCTTCAGGCCGAAGCTCAGGGCGAGGCGGCTTATATCCCTCGCCGCTGATGATGAACAGGTGTGCGAGCAGGTGGCGCCGCTGATGAGCGGCGCGGCGTGACAGTACTCCCCCCTCTAGCAGCGCCTCCTGGCGATGGCTTCTCTGGGTGCGCTCGGTGGAAGTCCGCGATGAGCGATGGGTCCAACACGAACGACGAGGGTACCCACTGTCGATGCTCGGGCCCATAGCCCTCCCAGTCCACCAAGTACTGCAACCCATGACCCCGGCACCGGGAGTCCAGGATGGAGGCGACGGACCAGGCCGGATGGCCACCAATCATCCGGGGCGCGGGTTACGCCACAGGAGGAGGGCAAAGGGGGTCGGTGACTGCCAGCTTCACCTTAGACACGTGGAAGGTGGGATGGATGCGGAGGGAGGGGGGAATAGCCACGCGCACAGCCACCGGGTTGATGATCCGAGTGATGGGGTAGGGACCCATGAATCGCTGTGCCAGCTTCCTCCTCTCGCCTTTTAAGGTTACGTCCTGGGTTGACACGTAGAGACGTTGCCCAACTCTGTACGCCGGGGCAGGTCTTCGGTGCCGGTCCGCCACAGTTCTGTTGCGCTCCGCTGTGCGTAAAAGCGCATTGCGCGCGGCAGCCCAGATGGAGCGGAACTGCCTGAGATGCGCCCTAACCGAGGGGACAGTTACCTCACTCTCCTGCACCGGGAACAGCGGGGGGTCATAACCCAGGGACGCCTTGAAGGGGGACATCCCTGTAGCAGAAGAGCGAGCGGTGTTGTGGGCGTATTCAACCCAGGCAAGATGGTTACTCCAGGACGTGGGTTTAGATGCTGTTACACAGCGGAGCGCAGCCTCCAGCTCCTGATTGGTCCACTCACACTGCCCGTTGGATTGGGGGTGATGGCCGGAGGAGAGGCTCACCTTGGCTCCGATGGCATTACAGAACGATCTCCAAACCTCAGAAGAAAATTGGGGCCCCCGGTCCGAGACCACGTCCACCGGAATCCCGTGCAGCCTGACCACGTGTTGGACGAGGAGACCCGCCGTCTCCAGGGCAGTTGGAAGACCTCGCAGGGGGACGAAGTGCACAGCCTTGGAGAAGCGGTCCACGATGGTCAGGATGGTGTCATAGGAATTGGAGGCTGGGAGTCCGGTGACGAAATCCAAAGCGATGTGTAACCAGGGCCTGCCAGGGACGGGCAGGGGCTGGAGCAGACCCGCTGGGGGGGCGTTTCCCGACTTGTTGGTGGCACAAATTGGACAAGCCCGGGCGTAGCGGGCTGCGTCCCTCCGCAGGCCCGGCCACCAAAAGGACCGCTGGAGGAGGTCTATCATCCGGGAGGAGCCAGGGTGACAGGTGAGCTTGGAGGTGTGCAGCCAGTGGATGACCTCTCCACGAACCGCGGATGGCACGAACAGCCTCCCCTCCGGTCCGCCGCCAGGGTCAGGTTCCACTTCCTGCGCCTTCCGGATCTTGCCCTCTATGTCCCAGGAGATGGCTCCCATGACGCACGACCTGGGCAGGATGGTGTGGAGCGTCTCCTCCGACTCCTCGGGGGTGAACTGCCTAGAGAGGGCGTCAGGCAGGCCGTTCTTGGAGCCAGGCCTGAAGGTGATGGAGAACTGGAACCTGGCGAAGAACAAGGACCAGCGCGCCTGGCGGGCGTTCAGACGCTTGGCAGATCGAAGATATTCCAAGTTCTTGTGGTCCGTAAGGACCACGAACGGCAGGTCCGCCCCCTCTAGCCAGTGGCGCCATTCTTGCAGCGCAAGCTTGATGGCCAGTAGCTCTCTGTCCCCCACATCGTAGTTCCTCTCCGCTGGGGACAAGCGCCGGGAGAAGAAGGCGCAGGGCCGTTTGGCGCCGTCGTCAGGCGACCGTTGAGATAGCACCGCCCCCACTCCTGTGTCCGAGGCGTCCACCTCCACGATGCACTGCAGCGCGGGGTCGACCTGGCGAAGGACCCGGGAGGAGGAGAACTCCGCCTTCAGCGCCTGGAAGGCAGCAGCGGCCTCTTCGGTCCACCGGAACGGGACCTTAGGGGACGTGAGGCGGGTCAGTGGTCCGACGATGGAGCTGAAATTGGGGACAAAGCGGCGGTAGAAATTTGCAAATCCAACGAACTGTTGCACCTGCTTCCGTGACGCAGGTGTAGGCCACTCTACCACCGCCTTTACCTTCTCTGGGTCTGGGAGCACCTGGTCCTGAGAGATGACGAAACCCAGGAAGGACGTCGTTCTGGCGTAAAATTCACACTTTTCAGCCTTCACGTATAGCCGGTTCTCCAGCAGTCTTTGGAGGACCCGCCTCACATGGACCTGGTGCTCGTCCCTGGACTTGGAGAAGATGAGAATATCGTCCAGGTAGACGAACACGAAGAGGCCGATGAAGTCCCGGAGGACGTCATTGATGAGGCGCTGAAAGACGGCAGGAGCGTTGGTCAACCCGAACGGCATTACCAGGTATTCAAAGTGGCCGTTCGGGGTACGGAAGGCTGTCTTCCATTCATCTCCCTCCCGGATCCGGACGAGGTGGTATGCGCTGCGTAGATCCAGCTTGGTGAACCAGGTCGCCCCCTGGAGGGAGTGGAAGGCGGTGTCCATGAGGGGCAGGGTGTAACGGTCCTTCTCAGTGATGTCGTTGAGAGCCCGGTAATCTATGCAAGGGCGGAGGGATCCGTCCTTTTTCCCAACGAAGAAGAACCCTGCCCCCACGGGAGATGACGATGGGCGAATTATCCCAGTGCTCAGTGATTCTTTCAGGTAGGCGTTCATTGTCTCCTTCTCCGGCGCTGACAGGCTGTAGAGCCGATCAGAAGGTAAGGGAGCCCCCTGGCGGAGGTTGATGGCGCAGTCATAGGGCTGATGAGGGGGGAGAGACGTAGCTTTAGTCTTGCTAAACACCATACCCAGGTCGTGAAATTCCGGAGGCACCAGAGACAGGTCCGGGGGTGCAGCATCCGTAGCAGGGGGAGAAGCGGACGAAGAGCAGGCAGCGGACTGAAGGCAGGTGCCCATGCAGAACGTGCTCCATGCCGATACCCCAGCTGACTTCCAATCCAGGACCGGGTTGTGGAGGCGTAGCCAGGGATACCCCAGGATGACGGGCGACACAGAGTTGGGCAGGACGAGAAAGGTTATCTCCTCCCGGTGGTTTCCAGAGATGATCACCGGGACTGGGATGGTCTGGTGAGTGACTCTCCCAAGGGAAGCACGGGAGAGGTTGACCAGGGAGATGGGGTCCTTGAGCGCCTGGCAGCGGATGCCCAATCGGGTTGCCAGGCTTTGAGAAATGAAGCTGCCCTCTGCGCCCGAATCCACCAGTGCGTGGGTGAGGTGCCCAGTGGGGTTGTGGCAGAAACGGATGGGCAGCTTTAATTGAGTGAGGGGACTTAACCGATTGACGTCCACGAGGCCCCCTACAGTGACTTGCGGACCCCCCCGTTTGGCTTCTGTGGGCAAAGCTCTACCGTGTGTTGATCATCTCCGCAATACATGCAGAGATTCAACGCACGGCGGCGTTGTCTCTCCGCCGGGGAGAGCTTTGTCCAGCCCGTCACCATCGGCTCCGACTCCTCGGGGTGCGATGGCGGCGGCGTCACCAGGGGGAGAGCTTGGGGCAAGCGCGACGAGGCTCCGCGAGGGTGAGAAGATGACGACTTCCGCCCCGAGGAGCGCTCGCGCAGCCTGTTATCCAAGCTGATGGCAAGGGAAGACAGCTCCGCTAGCGTCTCAGGGAGGTCCCGCCCAGCCAGTTCATCCCTCAGATCATCATTGAGGCTGTGGAGGAAAAGACCGCAGAGGGAGCGTTCCTCCTAGCCTACTTCCTCCGCTGCTACCCGGAAGTCGACCGCATAGGCCGCGGCCAACCGGCTTCCCTGCTGGAGAGCGAGAAGCCGGTCGACCTGGACCGTCTCGGTTCGGGAGTGGTCAAAGACCTCCAGGAAGCGCCTCACGAACTGGTCATAAGTGAGGGTGGCGTAACTGGGCCTCGCCATAACGGCGTAGGTCCAAGTCAACGCGCGCCCCTCCAGGAGATTCCCGATATAACCAATCCGGCTGTGATCCGAGGGAAAGTCTCCGGGCACGCGGTGGAATACGGACTCACACTGCATGATGAACCCCCGCGCTCCGCCGAGCTTTCCGCTAAAGCGGGCGGGGGTCGGAATGGGTGTGAGCTGCGCCGGTGCTACCGGAGCCTGCTGGACGGCCACTGGAGCGGCAGGAGCCGCGCCACCCTGATGAGCCGGGGGGAACGGCTGCTGGGGGTCCAGGCGGTTCAATCGGTTATTAATGAGGATCAATTGATTTAGGATCACCTGTTGCTGATAAGCTATTTGATCCACCCGAGCCTCGAGGTTGGTAAGCCGGTGCGCGAGCCCGCCGTCTGCCGAGCCGCTCTGCTGAAGCCGCTCTGCTGAAGCCGTACTGACATAACGTTCGGCTCAGGAGACGCACACACACAGGCTCAAAGTAGTTCAAATAGTTTATTGGCAACAGGGGTGAATGGATGAGTGTCTGCGAAATGTTAATGTGTTGGTGGCGGCGTCTGCTTCAGGCACAGAGGCAGGAGACCGTACAGCCGGCAACCCTATGGGAGAGAACACAGAGACACAGGGTGATGGGCACACACCAACACAGGAGGAGAATAGGCGAGGGAGAAGCTTACTTGCTAGGAACAGATGACTGGCACAACAAGGACGGAACCCGGGAGACAGCCACCTGCAGGGCTCGGTGCAGCAGCGAGGAACGACGAGGGAACGGGATTGTCCGCCACCGAGGAATCCACCTGTGCACAGGGGAGCAGACTGGAAAAGATGAGGTAAGGACTTCTTACCACACAGCGTCGTGCTGAAGAGTAGGTAGCTTCACGTTGAAGGGGAATGAAGTCTGACGGCTTCAGGCCGAAGCTCAGGGCGAGGCGGCTTATATCCCTCGCCGCTGATGATGAACAGGTGTGCGAGCAGGTGGCGCCGCTGATGAGCGGCGCGGCGTGACAGGCAGGCTGTAATGTGTGGTTTGACAAGCCGTTCAAAACACTTCATCACAATTGGTGTCAGTGCAACAGGACGATAGTCATTCAGACAGGATACAACTGGTTTCTTTGCCACCGGTACTATGATAGAGGTCTTGAAGCATCTGGGAACGATGGCCTGACTCAGGGAGATGTTATAAATGTCAGTCAGTACATCCGCCAACTCACTCGCGCAGTCTCGGAGCACACGTCCCGGGATGTTGTCCAGACCTGCAGCTTTACGTGGGTTGACTCTGGTCAGGGTCCTCCGTGTGTCCGCTGTGTTGATGGTAAAAGCTGGTCCGACTGATGGTGGGGATGGGCCTGCCCTCCCTCTGATTGTCGAGTTTGATGCTTCAGAACGTGCAAAGAAGTCATTGAGCCTGTCTGGAAGCAAAGCGTCGTCATCATCGACCCCCTGCCTAGACTTATAGCCCGTCAGTGTCTGAACTCCCTGCTATATCTGCTTGGTGTTCCTAGTGTCACAGAGGTGTCCCTGGATTTTCTTTGTATAGGTGCGCTTCGCCGTCTCAATTCCTTTTGAGAGCGCAGACCTGGCTGAGCGGAGGGCGATCCTGTCCTTCACTCTGAAGGCTGCATCTCTGGCTGAAAGCAGCGAGCGCACCTCTGCGGTCATCCAGGGCTTATGGTTTCCCCGCATAGTGATGGTCTTCACTGTAGTGACATCCTCTGTGCACTTCGCGATGTAGCTGGTGACCGTTTCAGCATACTCCTCCACATCTGTCTTGTCTTCCTGGGAGGCTGCTATTTTGAAGACCTCCCAGTCTGTGTGCAGAAAACAGTCTTTCAGTGCAGAGGTTGCACTCTCTGGCCAAATCCTGATTTGTTTCACTACTGGCCTGCTGCGCTTCAATAAGAGTTTGTAGGCAGGCACCAGCATCACGGATATGTGGTCAGAAAGGCCGAGGTGGGGACGGGGTATCGCCTTATATGCATCTGTGTTTGTGTACACTAAGTCCAACATATTCTCTCCTCTGGTCTTAAAGTCTACACATTGTTTAAACTTGGGGAGCACAGTCTTTAAGCTGGTGTGGTTAAAATCCCCTGCAACCACCACAAAACTGTCCGGATGTGAAGTTTGGATTTCGTTAATAGCATCATGCAGTTCCCCGAGTGCCTTCTTAGCATTAGCGTTAGCGTTAGCACTCGGCGCTAAGTAAACAGCCGCTACAAACACGTTGGTGAATTCCCTCAGCAGATAAAATGGCCGACAATTTACAATAAGGAACTCCGCCAACGGAGAGCAGTGTTTAGATACTAAAGTGGCGTTAACGCACCAGTTCTCACAAACCCTTCAGTAGATATGCTGTCTCCCCTGAAATTTCCAACTTCAATCTTCTGGAAAGCTGGAGATTCACCTGGCAAGAGACAAGAAAACCACTTCAGCTCAATGTCACTCCAGGCACAAAACCACCACCAGGTGCTCAGCTTGGCCGCAGAGATTGGGTCATACTCAACCGTCTGCGAAAAGGAGCCGGCCGTTTCAACGCCAGCATGCATCACTGGGGCCTTCTCTCATCACCAGCTTGTATTTGTGGCAACCCAGAGCAGACAGCACATCATGTCCTGTCAGAGTGCCCTGACCTCAAACCACCTGAGGGTATCCATGTGGACCTCACCAATCCCACTGACAGTGATGTGGCTCCTCAGTTTACAGTGGTGTGAAAAAGTGTTTGCCCCCTTCCTGATTTCTCTCTTTTTTTTTTTTTTGTATGCTTGTCATACTTGTGTTTAAGTGTACTTATGTACTTGTTTTTTGGGCCATCAGTATAGAGCTGTAAGTAGTTATAGTAATCATTCCGGAAGTAAATGCTTGTTTTAATGCCAACTTCATTTATATGTGAATCCTATTTCCTCATTAGCAAACTGATGTCTACTTCTTTTCCAGGAACCAGCCAAGGGGGAACATTATTCACTTGACTGGTGGTAGCTACAGTGGTGTGAAAAAGTGTTTGCCCCCTTCCTGATTTCTCATTTTTTTGTATGTTTGTCACACTTAAATGTTTCAGATCATCAAGCAAATTTAAATATTAGACAAAGATAACGCAAGTAAACACAAAATGCAGTTTTTAAATGAAGGTGTTTATTATTAAGGGAAAAAATTCAAACCTACATGGTCCTGTGTGAAAAAGTGATTGCCCCCTAAACCTAATAACTGGTTGGGCCACCCTTAGTAGCAACAACTGCAATCAAGCATTTGCGATAACTGGCAATGAGTCTTTTACAGCGCTGTGGAGGAATTTTGGCCCACTCATCTTTGCAGAATTGTTGTAAGTCAGCCACATTGGAGAGTTTTCAAGCATAAACTGCCTTTTTAAGGTCATGCCACAGCATCTCAATCAGATTCAGGTCAGGACTTTGACTAGGCCACTCCAGAGTCATCATTTTATTTTTCTTAAGCCATTCAGAGGTGGACTTGCTGGTGTGTTTTGTATCATTGTCCTGCTGCAGAACCCAAGTGCACTTCAGCTTGAGGTCACGAGCAGATGGCTGGACATTCTCCTTCAAGATTTTTTGGTAGACAGCAAAATTCATGGTTCCATTTACCACAGCAAGTTTTCCAGGTTCTGAAGCAGCAAAACAGCCCCACACCATCACACTCGTCGGCCTCCGTCGGTCTATGATGACCATGGAAGAGAATCCTAAACGTCTACTCTGCTGGAACAGCACCGCCTGTAGCTGAACAGGCCGATGCGCGAATGGCAGTCCCTGTCACACAGGTCGCACTTGTGGGTGGTCTCCGTGCCGCTGGGTCTGTGGCGGTTCTTCCTGCGGGTCCTTTTTTCATCTGCTGCAGCAGTCAGTCTCTCTTCACCCGCCTTGAGCTGTCTGGTCAGGGTGCCTCTCCATTTGGAGCGGTCCGTTGCAAGGTCCTCCCAGCGCTCTGTGTTGATCTCCAGGGCCTTCATGTCTCTCTTGCAGACGTCTCTAAAGCGCAGCTGTGGGCGGCCAACGTCTCTCCTGCCAGTTGCCAGTTCTCCGTAGAGGGCGTCTTTGGGGATTCTGCCATCCTCCATACGGTGAACATGGCCTAGCCAGCGGAGCCTGCGCTGCCTGAGTAGAGTGAACATGAAGGGAAGGCCGGCGCGGGACAGAACTTCTGTGTTGGGCACTTTGTCCTGCCAGGATATGTCCAGGATGTGGCGAATGCAGCACAAGTGGAAGGAGTTCAGTCTCTTTTCCTGCCGGGCGTATGTTGTCCACGTCTCACTCCCATAGAGCAGTGTGCTGATGACGCAGGCATTGTACACTGCCATCTTCGTCTTGACAGAGAGTTTGGGATTCTCCCACACTCGTGTGGTGAGGCGAGTGAGTGTGAAGGCTGATTTTCCAATCCTCTTGTTGATCTCTGTATCAAGGGAGAGGTTGTTGCTGATCGTGGACCCCAGGTACGTGAACTGATTCACGACCTCCAGCTCGTAGTCGTCGATGGTGATGGTTGGTGGTGCTTCCGTGCCTTGCGCCAAGACGTTAGTCTTCTTCAGGCTGATGGTAAGCCCGAAGTCCTTGCATGCCTGGGAGGAGCGATCCATCAGGGTCTGAAGCTCCTGCTGTGTGTGGGTCACGACTGCAGCATCGTCTGCGAACAGCATGTCTCTGATTAGAGCCTCGCGTACTTTGGTTCTGGCTTTCAGGCGGGCGAGGTTGAAAAGCCTGCCGTCAGATCTTGTGTGCAGGTAGATTCCCTCTGTTGCTGTGCTGAAGGCATGCCTCAGGAGCATAGCAAAGAAAATCCCAAAGAGGGTTGGCGCAAGTACACAGCCCTGTTTCACTCCACTGCGTATGTTGAATGGCTCTGAGACATTGCCATCATGCTGCACTATCCCCTGCATGTTGGTGTGAAACGATTCGATGAGGCTTTGCAACTTTGGTGGGCATCCTATCTTTGGCAGGATCTTGAAAAGGCCCTCTCTGCTGACCAGATCGAACGCTTTGGTGAGGTCGATGAAGGCGATGTACAGGGGCATGTTCTGTTCTCTGCATTTCTCCTGGAGTTGGCGGATGGAGAATATCATGTCTTCCGTCGATCGCTCAGTGCGGAAGCCACACTGAGACTCGGGGTAGACACGTTCGGCAAGCTTCTGTAGACGAATGAGAACAACTCGTGCGTAGACTTTGCCAACAACGCTGAGGAGGGAGATGCCCCTGTAGTTGTTGCAGTTGCTTCTCTCCCCTTTGTTTTTGTAAGGGTGATGATCTTGGCGTCCCTCATGTCCTGTGGTACGGCACCTTCCTTCCAACACTGGCGGAGGACGTCATGCAATGGCAGCAGTAGGGCGGTCTTGCAGTGCTTGATCAGGTCAGGGGGTATGCCGTCATTGCCGGGTGCCTTGCCAGCGGCCAAGCTATCAATGATCTTGCTGAGTTCGTCGATGGTTGGCTCGGCGTCAAGTTCGTCCATGGATGGCAGGCAGTCGATGGCATCAAGGACTGATGGTGTCACGGTGTTCTGTCTGGAGTAGAGGTCGGAGTAGTGTTCCACCCATCTCTCCATCTGCTTGTTCTTTTCTGTGATCATCTCTCCAGTGGAGGATTTGAGGGGGGCCGTCTTGCTCTGAGCCGGACCAAGTGCTTTCTTGATGCCATCATACATACCACGGATGTTCCCTGTTATGGCAGCGGTTTGAATGTCTTGGCTGAGCTGGGTCCAGTACTCATTGGCACAGCGCCGAGCAGTCTGCTGAACTTTGCTTCTCGCAGCCCTTAGAATCTGGAGATTCTTCTCGTTTGGGTACTTCTTGTACTCAGCAAGTGCTGAGCGCTTGGCTTCAATGACGGGGGTCATCTCGGTCAACTTGGCATCAAACCAGTCCTGTGACTTCGAGGTCTTCCTCCCAAAGGTAGCCAAGGCTGTGCGGTGGATGGTGTTTCGCAGCTCTTCCCACTTCTGCTTTGCAGATTCTCCTTCTTGTGGTACACCAAGTTCCTTCTCAAAGGTGGAGGCAAACTGCTCAACAAGTTCTGGTTGAGCCATCTTGCTGGTGTCAATCCATGCCTTTCCAAGCTGTCTAGCACGATGGAATTTCTTCAGCTGCAGCTTGACCTTGCAACACACCAATGAATGGTCTGTGTCGCAATCTGCACTCTGGAACGAACGGGTGATTAGCACGTTCTTCAGTGAGGTGCGCCTGGTCAGGATCAAGTCCAGCTGGTGCCAGTGCTTTGAGCGCGGATGTTGCCAGGAAACCTTGTGTTGGGGCTTGGTCTTGAAGAACGAGTTTGTGATGCACAGATTGTGATATGTGCAGAACTCGAGCAGCCGCTGTCCGTTGTTGTTCATTCTGCCCACGCCAAAAGGTCCAAGACAGGAGGGCCAGGAGTCGTGGTCAGCACCCACTCTGGCATTGAAGTCTCCAAGGAGAATGAGTTGTTCAGAGTTGGGGATGATCCTGACAGTTGTTGCGAGATTCTCGTAGAACTCGTCTTTTGCCTCTGGTGTGGCTGTCAGTGTTGGGGCATACACACTGACGAGGGTGACTGGGCCTTGAGTGGTGTTCAGGCGGAGGGTGAGGAGTTGTGCAGAGCCAGTGCTGCCCGGTTCCACCATCTTCAGCAAGGTGTTCTTCACTGCGAAGCCCACTCCGTGTTCCCTGTGTTCGTCACTGCCCTTTCCCTGCCAGTAGAACGTGTAGTCCTTCTCTCTCAGTGTGCCTGCGTCAGCCAACCGTGTTTCCTGGAGAGTGGCGATATCCA
The DNA here is from genome assembly GCA_020510985.1 of Pholidichthys leucotaenia. Taxonomy (NCBI): domain Eukaryota; kingdom Metazoa; phylum Chordata; class Actinopteri; order Cichliformes; family Pholidichthyidae; genus Pholidichthys; species Pholidichthys leucotaenia. The sequence continues at coordinate 118,001,877 of CM035848.1, read as the reverse complement.
CTCCCAGTCTCTTCAGCTCATTATTGATGATGGCAGTCTTCCTGGTGTCGTTGATGTCCTTGAGGTTAGCAGCGAGTCCTGTCATCATAGTGCGGACGTTCCAAGTTCCCAGTTTTAGAGTTGGTCTCTTTTGTTTTATTGTCTTGCCTGGTGCGAAGGTTCTCAGCCTGCTGTTCGGACTTCTCCTCATCCCCATGCACCCAATGAAGAAAGCAAGCTGTGGCGGGACAACACCTTATTGGCTGGGGGCTGCCCAGCTTGAGGCGGGCGGTAGCTGTCCAGTGGGATTCGATGATCCCTCCCACCGTCGGGAACAACCCCTGGCGCCGCGCTCTACACCAATTGAGCGGTGGCTTATAACCGGTAACTGTCAGTCCCCATGTTTTGTCTACGCCAAAGACGAAGCTGGAGTGTCCTCTCCAGTGATCCGGTGTTCTACCTTCCAGCGTTGGGCATTGGTAGGATTCAAGCCTGGGCAGGAAGATATGGAGGACAAAATGTTGCCCATGCAGCATGTCCCCCCTCTCCACGTCACTGATGAATCCAAAGAAACAGCAGGGCTGCTACAGTTTGGCACCAGCGCCGTTGCAGGAGCTGCCAGAATGATGTTGAGCACAACATAGAACTGCCTTAGGGGCTCCGACTCCGGATTTTTCCTCAGGGTTGACTCCCGAAGCCTTTCCCGTGACCGGGTATGCTGCAAGGCAGCAGAGGTTTGAAATCAGGGTTTACCTTCCCCTAGATGGGCTACCTTCCCAGGTTGACGAGCCACCATCTACCCGAAGCATCTGGTTTTAAGGCGCCAGAGATCCGCCCTCGCCCCTTCTCCTATTAGTAAAAGCAGTTCCGCCAGGCTTAGAGACTAAACCACACGGGCAGGCTAGGAGTTGGACTTAGTTGTCAGAGGCTTTTTGAGACGCACGCCATAAGGAGCATTTTATGAGCCCTGGGAGCTTAACCCCAGTGCCGCTCCTGGCTATGACAACCTTGGAACCACCATCACACTACCACCACCATATTTTACTGCTGGTATGATGTTCCTTTTCTGAAATGCTGTGTTAATTTTACGGCGGATGTAAAGGGACATACACCTTCCAAAAAGTTCAGCTTTTGTCTCGTCAGTCCACGGAGTATTTTCCCAAAAATCTTGGGGATCATCAAGATGTTTTCTCGCAAAACTGAGACAAGCCTTTATGTTCTTTTTTCTCAGCAGTAGTTTTCGTCTTGGAACTCTGACATGCAAGCCATTTTTGCCCTGTCTCTTTCTTATCTTGGAGTCTTGAACACTGACCTTAACTGAGGCAAGTGAGGCCTCCAGTTCTTTGGATATTGTTGTGGGGTCTTTTGTGACCTCTTGGATGAGTCGTCGCTGCGCTCTTGGGGTAATTTTGGTTGGCCAGCCACTCCTGGGAAGGTTCACCACTGTTCCATGTTTTCGTCATTTGTGGATAATGGCTCTCACTGTGGTTCGCTGAAGTCCCAAAGCTTTAGAAATGGCTTTATAACTTTTACCAGATTGATAGAGCTCATTTACTTTGTTTCTCATTTGTTCCTGAATTTCTTTGGATCGCAGCATGATGTCTAGCTTTTGAGGATCTTTTTGTCTATTTCACTTTGTCAGGGAGGTCCTATTTAAGTGATTTCTTGATTGAGAACAGGTGTACAGTGATCAGGCCTGGGTGTGGCTAGAGAAATTGAACTCAGCTTTCCATCATCATCTTCATCATCATCAACATCATCACAGCAGTCTGTCGGGGGCGACAATGACTGTTTAACCCAGGTCCGATCAGATTCCTCCCAACAGCTCCATCCCTCGCCCTCCGCCACCAGGAACTCCCGACCTTGTCAACCTGGGTGACGTCCGAGCTGGTATGAGTTGCTTTCTGACTGACCATTTCATGAAACTGCTTGCAAAGTATTTGAGTACCGCTAGCTTTTGCTGGACTAGCGGCACATTCTTGGCAGATAGAGGTATTATCAGTGGCAAGGACAGGCCAAGACAAATTGACTCCAGTATCTGTTGCAGTGACTGACCAGATGATAGGTTTGTTAATCCCTGCTCTTTGTGTGGTGCATGTCACAATGCACCAACTGGCAAAAGTCCACCACAGACCTTGCGACAGATGTGCTTTTCTGCCAGGATGTCCAGTCTCACCCCATGTAACTGGGAGTGGTCCACCACAGACCTGTGACAGATATTGTTTTTAGTTCTGCCAGGATGCCCAGTTTCACCCTCCCCGCCCTCGGAAGGGCGAGGTTACTGGTTGAGTCGCCGACAGCCCGACCCATGAGACAGGTAGTACCAGTTTTCATGGTTATCTGGTAGCAAGCAAAGCAGTGCCTGACCTGACAAAATGACACCTAGAATTTAAATTTTAATATTAAGGGGCCTGAATTGTAGATGTGGGATTTTATTGGCTCAATGACTGTAGTTGAATAGATATGTTGAAATTGGATTTTACTAATGTGTTAGTTTTATGCCTAAGTTTGGGGTGGTGGGGTGTGTTTACTCCATTTAAGATGTCTATTTGTGCAGATTTACATACCCAACATTTAAAATGTAGTATGATGTACTCATTGTGGGAGTGAATGTTGGGTGGGGCAGTAGTCGTTGTGTGTTTTGTAATTTTGTATGTCTTCTACGTGGAGCTGTTCTGAGATTATTTTAATTGAGAGACACGGCTTTGTTTGAATGTTTGGCGGCAGAATAATCTGCCCAGCCGTGTGGGGGTGCTGGTAGTCTACCTGGCCCCCCAGCCTTAGTTGCATGCATGGATAGGAAGTTTATTTGTTTCTGCGATTGTTTTGTTTTAGAGTGTGAGTTGGGAAGCAAATTTGGGTGGGCTATCTGTGCGCTTGGTATTTTTGAAGGGGGGGTGGAGAAATGTTGTGTATGTAAAATGGCTGTATTACTAAGATGGCGACCGGGTTGGACATGGGCTAGACCAGGGTGGCTAACTACCAGTTTCTGGTGGTGACGCCACTCAAGGTATAAAGGAAGTGGGCGGAAGAGACTCTGCTTCTTTCGTCGCGGGAGCCACCTGGCAAGCAGGCGAGTGCCGTAAGTCTCTTTATGTAAATAACTATCATTGTAATAAAGCTCCATAAACTACATCAGTTGTGCATTTGCTTTTACCCAGTTATGGACACAACATACAGCCATGTTGGCAGGAAGCTGCAAAGAGAATTCTATTTCATTAAAGCTGAAAATTATATAAAACTGATTTAAAACTGATGCAACTTTATTTCCATATTCTGTATTGAAACACCTTCAAAATGATATTTAATTTGTACAAAGTGCACAAAAACTGACCCAGAAAAAGACGATTTTGGCTAAGTTGAAAACTCGCGTTCGGTCAGGAGTACTCAGCTTTCCAAAGATGTGATAAACCACAGTTAATTTATGTTTTAATGGGGGAGCTGGGAGGGCAATCACTTTTTCACACAGGGCCATGTACATTTGGATTTTTTTTTTACCCTTAATAATAAACACCTTCATTTAAAAACTACGTTTTGTGTTTACTTGTGTTATCTTTGTCTAATATTTAAATTTGTTTGATGACCTGAAACATTTATGTGTGACAAACATACAAAAAAATGAGAACAACAAAATTTTCAAGATTCAATTCAAGAAGTAAATTGGGATGAATTACTCGTTGGCAAAAATTTAGATGAGGATTGTTCTAAATTTGCCAACAAAATACAACAAATTATTATACAATTTACACGGATAATTAAACTAAAAGCTAGAAAGAATGGCCTTCCTTGGTTAAACAAATTTATTCTGAAATTGATGAAAGAACGAGATCACTTTTTGAAGTTGTCAGTTAAATCAGGACAAAACAGGCACCAATTTATTTCACTGAGAAATAGGGTAGTGAAAGAAATAAGAAAATCTAAAGCTGACTTTTTTATTACTGTTTTGAATAATGCAAGGGGAAATTCTAAAATAACCTGGATATGGGGTACCCCCCCACAGCAGCCACGGACAAACACAGCGCTCGACTAGAGCAATTAACAGGACAGTGAGATGTGTGTGTTGAGATCAATAGGCAGCCTTCCTGTGCTTAGTTCAGGCACCAGCATCCTGTGGATATGTATGACGCAAATGCAAACATTCATGCTTCCTGCTCGCATTGTGGTACAAATGTCACATGTCTGAATGCATTTCCTAAGATGATAAAATGCCTTTGATGTATTGTCCGTTGCTGGGTATTTAAGTGGCTGAATTCATATGTTCACGCTCTGTTCTTCTTCTGACTGCTTCTGACTACAGCTCATGAGAGCCTGAGAGCGATCCCCAGCATGCTTATACAGCAGCTGGGGTGAGCTCCGTGATGGCGATGATTTGATCAATAAACTTCATTAAAACTCCAGATGCCGTGTCTTATTTTAACATCGCCACACTGGACATATATTAAAAAACTATTGGGTGATTCCCAGAAAACAAAGCAAAACTAATGCAAATTCAATTGAATGGAAACATCTTGACAGAACCTCAAGTGATGGCTGATGCTTTTAACAACTACTTCATTGAATCTGTGTCAGAAATCTCTGATAAGTTTATAGTAAAACAAAGGAAGGAATACCCTGTATTGTCTGCATCACAGTCTTTTACTATTACAAAGAGAGGATATTCTAAGTGTGGATCAAGCAGGTTTCCGCAAGGACCGCAGTACAGGAGAACAAGTACTGGCCCTAACCACCTTCATTGAAAATGGCTTCGAGAGCAGACTGAAGACAGGGGCTGTGTCTCTCGATCTTACAGCCGCCTATGATACGGTCTGGCACAAAGGCCTCCTCCTGAAACTTATAAAGGCGATCCCTGCTTGGGCAACAGCAATTATAAAAACCCTGCTGACCAACCGAAGGTTCAGAGTCCACCTCAGTCAGAACACAAGTGCATGGAGAATGCAGAAAAACGGACTCCCACAAGGCTCAGTTCTAGCTCCAACTCTGTTCAACCTCTACATAAACGACCTGCCTACTACAAAATCCCGCAAATTCATCTATGCAGACAACATCTGTTTGGCATTCCAAGCACCAGACTTTGAACCACTGGAACGGGTGCTCACGGAAGATCTTGCTAAACTGGACCAGTTCTGCAAAATCTGGCGCCTAAAACCAAGCCCAGCAAAAACCGTCTCCAGTGTATTTCATCTCCACAATGCAAAAGCTGCCAGAGAACTAAACATCCACCTGAGCGGACTCAAGCTTAAGCATGCCCCAAATCCAACTTATCTTGGAGTGACCCTTGATAGGACCTTATCCTTCAAGGAACATCTAAAGGGGACGGCTGCTAAGGTGAAAGTACGAAACAACCTGCTCTGCAAGCTCGCTGGTGCAAAATGGGGGGCGGCAGTCTCCACCCTGCGCACCTCAGCACTGGCCCTTTCATATTCTGTAGCAGAATATTGTGCCCCTGTCTGGTCCAGGTCATCTTACACACACCATGTAGACACCCAGCTCAACTCAACCATGAGAACTATAACTGGAACAATCCGCTCAACACCACTCCCCTGGCTCTCTGTACTGTCAAACATAGCCCCTCCACACATCCGGCGAGCAGCATTAACTCAAAGGATGCTCCAAAAAGTTAAAGATTTTCCTCACTTACCAATCCATGCAGATATCTACACCCCACCCACTGCCTGACTTTCATCCAGACGGCCGATTTGGAAAAACCCTCCCCCAGCTGACTTTACCATCCAGACAGCTTGGCAAGAGGAATGGGAAACCAAGGAGGTCCCAAACAAACAGCTGGTGATAAACCCCAACCAACAGGTCCCGGGCACCAACCTCCCAAGGAGACAGTGGTCTACACTCAATCGCTTCAGGACTGGACATGGCCCCTGCTTGGCCAGCCTTCACAGATGGGGCAGTAGCCCTAGCCCACTGTGTGCATGTGGAGAGGAGCAAACTATGGAACACATCATAGAGGCTTGCCCGCTCCAAAGACTGGAAGGAGGATTACACATCCTCCATACAGCAAACCAGGAGGCAACTGCTTGGCTTAAGGACTTTGCATTCGCTAAATAAATAAACTATTACAAATATTACTGAGACCAAAGTTATCGATTTAATTCAATCACTCAAACCATCTAAAGCAAAGGATATTTTTGGAATGGACACGAACATGCTCAAAGATTTAGGTTCAGCTCTCGCTACTCCTATTGCCTCAATCATTAATCTTTCAATTTCATCTGGCCATTTTCCAAAGGCCTGGAAATCTGCTATTGTTACCCCTGTTTTTAAATCCGGTGACTCAACTCTTCTGCATAACTACCGACCAATAAGCATTCTTCCGGCCATTTCCAAAATTGCAGAAAAATGGGTGGCAGAACAGATTGTCCATTATTTAAACAGTAGTTCCCCCTCTCTCCATGCCATGCAGTTTGGTTTCAGATCCAAGCATTCCACTGAAATGGCTACATGCCTCTTCATTGAGAAAATAAAATCTTTTCTTGATAAGGGTGGAGTTGTAGGGGCGGTGTTTTTGGACCTCAGGAAAGCATTCGATACAGTAAATCACTCTGTTCTTCTTACCAAGCTCTTTAAATTTAACTTTTCTCACAATGCTGTGAGCTGAATTGAATCATATCTGCATGATCGAACACAATCTGTATCAGTTAACAACTGCAGATCTGATTCTCTTAGGCTAACTTCTGGAGTCCCTCAGGGATCAATATTAGGCCCCCTTTTATTTAGTCTTTATATTAATGATTTGCCCACTGTTTGTTCTGAAGCTGAATGCTTAATGTATGCAGACGACACGGTTTTTTTTTGTTCATGGTCGCTCCAAAGACACTGTTGCTGCTAAACTTAGTAAAACAATGTCCTGTGTCACAACTTGGTTGCAGGAGTGCTGTCTACAGTTAAATGTTTCTAAAACTGTAGGCATGTATTTCACTAAAATAAATAGTGTCACCTGACCCTGACATACATGTTATTGGAGGAAAAATACAAATTGTTAGCCAATACAAATATCTTGGGTTAATAATAGATTCACAGCTTTTTTTTAAAGCCCATATTGCTAAATTGTGTAAAAAAAAATCAAGTTAAATCTTGCAAATTTCCGTGCAATTCGAAATGAAATGTCAACTGATGCCGCAAAAATATACTTGCATTCAATGATTCTGAGTCACTTCAACTATTGCCTAACTAGCTGGTCCCAGGCGGGTTTGAGTGCAAAAAAACCATTGGAAGTTTTGTACAAACAAGCACTTAAAGTTATGGATAAAAAACCTAGGCATTATCATCATTGTGCAATTTTAAAAAAATACAGTCTTTTAAATTGGGATAGTCTTCATACATTTGCAAATTTAAATTTGATTTATAAAGTACTGCATGATTTGGCTCCAGATCCTCTGGCAGAGTTCATCAGCCAAAGAAACAGTTCTGAGCGTGTCCCTCGAGGCTCTGTCAGAGGTGACTGTTTCATTCCTCTGTGCAGGAGCACTTTCAGTAAGTCGGCCTGGTCAGTGAGGAGCGCTAGTGAGTGGAACTCAGTACCTGAGGAGGTTAAACTGCTCACAACATTCAAGGCCTTCACAAAAAAATTGAAAATGTGGCTTATAAACACCTATAGCTGCCAACACTAAAAGATAAGTCTGCTGTGATGTTTGATGTTGTGTTTAAATGTACAGTTTGTTATGTATATGTTATTTGTTACATTAGTACCCTCTTAAATGTCTAACCATGTTTTTTTCTTGTAGATGCATTTTACTGCTTTTTTACATCTTGGCCAGGGGACTACAGATGAAAACTAGCCTTTTGGCTAATTCTGGCTTTTTTAACCATGTGTAATCATGTGTTTTATGAAATTGCATTGTCCCTTTTCAAATAAACTAAACTAAACTAAACTAAATCAGAAAGGGGGCAAACACTTTTTCACACCACTGTACATGACATTGCTTAGTGACTTTGGGAGTCATATGAAAGAAGAAGAAGCTGTGCCAAATTTTGTTCCTCTTAGCCCATAAAAAATGAGTCAAGGGGAAGTCTTTAATGAGCAACCCTTGTATACTGGACCAGTGCAAATTGCTAAGAAAAAAAAAGTTACAACTTTGCAAGAAGAAAGTTGCAATTTTATAAGAATAAAATATATTAAAAAAATAAAAGTAGCAAAAGTTATACCCTTGTATAAATCTGGCAACAAGCATCACTTCACAAACTACAGGCCTGTTTCCTTATTACCACAATTCTCAAAAATAGCCTGGAAAAATTTACTGACAAGCATGAACTACTCACAAATAGTCAGTTTGGGTCCAGATCAGACAGATCAACATCTCTGGTAATACTGGATTCCATTGAGCATATCACAAAACCCACTGATAAAAAACAAATTGCAGGTGGGTTATTCATAGATCTTAAAAAAGCATTTGATACAATAAATCATGAGATACACACGTGAACAAAATTGTTGGTACCCCTCTGTTAATGAAAGAAAAAACCACAGTGGTCACAGAAATAATTTGAATCTGACAAAAGTGGTAATAAATAAAAATTCTATGAAAATTAACCCATGAAAATCAGACAATGCTTTTGAATTGTGGTTCAACAGAATTATTTTAAAAAACAAACTCATGAAACAGGCCTGGACAAAAATGATGGTACCCTTAACTTAATATTTTGTTGCACAACCTTTTGAGGCAATCACTGCAATCAAACGATTTCTGTAACTGTCAATGAGACTTCTGCACCTCTCAGCACGTATTTTGGCCCACTCCTCATGAGCAAACTGTCATATGGGGTGAGACGCCGTGTCATCCGGCGCTCAGGCCATATTCCCCCTCAGCCCGGCTCTTATTGTGACAGCGTCTCAGCGGGCTTCCAGCTGTCAAACTCTACGAGACGGCTGGAGCCCAATTAACCCTCATCAGCTGAGGCGCTGCTAACGAGTATTAAAAGGAGCAGCTCCGATCATTCGGGGCTGTGACTTCACATCTCTATCCACGTTCTTCTCTGGCGTGGGTAAGGCTGGAACCCCTTCGTCTGGCGCCAGCCACCTGCTCATCGTTCGGCATTAGATGTGAGTGTTACCCTTGTATTGGTATTTGTGTTTTTGGCCCCACGAGGCCCTGTTCTTTTATTCCCTTTCCCTCATCATAATAAACATCGCAAACTCACTGGCTTGCCGTCGGCTCTCATTGTATGGCTCTCGCGAGCCATACGTAACAGTAAGTCACAGCCAAGCGAGTTGCCGGCGGCCGTGAGTTTGCCGTTTTGGACTTGTTTCTTCCCTGTCTGGGAGTCTGCTCTGAGAGCATGCCGTCTCCCAGGAGCCACATTCGGCGCCAGGGCGACGAGCTAACGACTACCTTGGAAGATGTCGACGGGATGCTCTTCACCGCCTCCCTGTACAACAACCCCAACGAAAGATGCTGGCACCTAGATTATGCTGAGGACCTCCTGGACAGTCTCCCTCGCCACTCCAACCACCCTGAGGTCTGTGCCAGGAGGGACGCCATAGCCGCACAGCGAGAACTGCTCCATAGGTTGGAGGGAAGCCGAAGAGGAGGAGACGTCTCCCTTCGCCTTGGAATCCCGCTCCTGCCTCCGCTTCGGCCCGGGAGTTCGCGCCATCCAGAGGGTTTTCCCCATCCAGCACGACGTCACTCGGGATTCCCCCGGAGGATCTGCAGCTGACTGCAATTAAGGTCCGGGACCGAGTGGCTGCTGCTCGCTCCGCTGTGCACCCATCCTCAATTTTGAAGCATGTGGCGGCGGCAGTTAGACTGGTGGAGAGGAGTCCAGGGCTGCATGACTTTCTCGAGTTCGACTCCCTCCTCGCCTCTGTCTCTGCTCAGGAGCGGCGATTTCCGGGTGTCACCTTCGCTTCGCCCTCTGTGAGTAGCCGTCGTCACACTGCCAATTCTCCTCAGTATGAACCCCGTCCGGATCCAGTTCCGGGCCGCCACAAGGTCTCATTCCCCCATGCAGCTGTCACTCCTGCGCCTCTTCTGAGAGGAGATCCCGCAGCCTCGTCTCCCGAGCCACCTCCCTCCGCTGTTAGGCCAGCGCTCCGGGCCCGGCTCATCTCGGCTGTTACCCCCTCCTCCTCGACGCGCTCCCCGGCTGCTGTGTGCATCCGGAATCCTGATCTGGTGAGCTCCATCCCGGAATCTTCACGAGCGGCTCCCCGACGTCCTCCTAGGGGGTCCTCTGTTACTGCTCGGCGGGGAAAGGGAGGAGCAACGTCTGCGACAGCGAGCACCATCCAGCCTCCAGGAGACAGGCAAGTCCCAGTTCATTCACACTCACCTTGTGATTTGCTCTGTCAAACTCCTGGAGGTGGAGTTCGGGGTTCGCAGCTCCCTGAACTCCCACCACCTGCTGTAGCTGTAATTATTAATCCTGCATCCTCTGTGTCTCCTTCCGCTGAGCGGTCCCCGGCGCCAGGCCAACGTCGTGGGATGAGGAGGGGGCCTGCGGTTGTGGACAGCCTGGTTCCGGTTCCGCAGCTACGCTGTGGGTGGAGGAGGAAAGCGGACTGCTGCGTGGAGCCTACGCCGACGACTAAGCATCCCCGGGTCTCCACGGAGGAGCGGTCCGGTCCAGCGGGACGAGGTTCTCCTGCCACCATGCCGTGTGGGCCGTCGGCGTGGGCACCGGTGCCGGAGGACTCACAAGCTGCGTATTCCATCATGCCAGCTGCGGAGCCTGACGCAGCTGAGTGGGAGCCTGACGATGACCTCCTGACGCTTGAACCCGGATCTTCGCAGTCCTGGACGGCGTCAGAACCCGAGATCAGGCAAGTGCTCTACCTTATCTTTCTCCTTCTCACTTTAGAGCACTTTAGCCTGTCTCCAGGGGAGATGAGCCGGGTGCAGCCGTCCGCTGCGTCCGAGCTTATCTCGCCGGGTTCTGGCGCTGCCGGTGATCCTGATCCCGGTTCTGTTCTCTCTCCTGAGCCTTCTCCCAGGGTCGCCGGCGAGGAGCTGCCATCACCCGTGGTGCCAGAGGGTCCTGGTTCGAGATTGGAGGTCGGTTCTGGTGCGGCGCCGACCCAATCGGGGTCCGATGTGGGTTCTGCGGAGACCCAATCGGGGTCCGACGTGGGTTCAACAGAGACCCAATTGGGGTCCAACGTGGGTTCGGCACCAGCGGTGTCCAGGTCCGGTGAGGGAGCTGCTGATCCCCTGCCATCAGACATTGGACCACCTCGTCATCATCTCTCCCCCAAGCTTCTTCCACTAGGGCCCATTTGGACCTCTCTCTCTCCCCTACGGGCCTGGTGGTTGAGCGATGCGGGTCGGCCGCCGGAGGTTTGCCATGCCCATTCGGCTCATTTGTGCGGCCGCTCGACCCATTAGACTTCCTGTTCGCCGATTTGGATCGGCCTCCCGAGGGACTGCGTTTTCTGGCCTGGGGTCCGGGTAGGCCTCCGGAACTTTTCCCTTCACCCTTGTTGGCGGTATGGACGCTGGGTGCGGGGAGACCCCCCGAACTGAATTCCCTTTGCTGTGCTTGTGTTTTTGGGTGGGTACAGCTAAGTCCTTATTACTGCTTCGCATTGAGCGTGGGTTTTTTTTCTTTTCCTCCCCTCCTGTTTGAGGGATACCTGTAATTGTTAGTTTTCGCCCTTAGGAGTTTTTCCCTCTCATTTTGGGGTCTCCGGGGTTGGTTTTCTTTGTATTTGCCTGTACATGGTTGACTTTGGAGTATTGTGGTTTTTCTTTCTTCCTGTATCTCAGGCTGTTATTACCACAGTTACCCTCTGCCTAAATGTTTTTTTTTTCCTCCTCATGTTGGGGTCTATGGAGTATTGTGTTTGGGGTTTTTCCCTCATACTCTGTATTGATTTATTGTCGATTGCTGTTTTTTTCCTTTTTTTGGATTCTCTCCCTCCTGACCTGCGCCCCATCCGCCCACCCTAGGTGGGGGGGGGGGGGGTCTTGGGTGTTACGGGCCGTTCGTAGTCCGGCCGTGAGGAGGGGGCTGTGTCATATGGGGTGAGACGCCGTGTCATCCGGCGCTCAGGCCATATTCCCCCTCAGCCCGGCTCTTATTGTGACAGTGTCGCAGCGGGCTTCCAGCTGTCAAACTCTACGAGACGGCTGGAGCCCAATTAACCCTCATCAGCTGAGGCGCTGCTAACGAGTATTAAAGGGAGCAGCTCCGATCATTCGGGGCTGTGACTTCACATCTCTATCCACGCTCTTCTCTGGCGTGGGTAAGGCTGGAACCCCTTCGTCTGGCGCCAGCCACCTGCTCATCATTCTGCATTAGATGTGAGTGTTACCCTTGTATTGGTATTTGTGTTTTTGGCCCCACAAGGCCCTGTTCCTTTATTCCCTTTCCCTCATCATAATAAACATCGCAAACTCACTGGCTTGCCCTTGGCTCTCATTGTATGGCTCATGAGAGCCATACGTAACACAAACTGCTCCAGTTGTCTCAGGTTTGAAGGATGCCTTCTCCAGACGACATGTTTCAGACCCTTCCACAGATGTTCAATAGGATTTAGATCAGGGCTCATAGAAGGCCACTTTAGACTAGTCCAATGTTTCGCTCTTAGCCATTCTTGGGTGTTTTTAGCTGTGTTTTGGGTCATTATTCTGTTGCAAGACCCATGACCTGCGACTGAGACCAAGCTGTCTGACACTGGGCAGCACATTTCTCTCTAGAATACCTTGATAGTCTTGAGATTTCATTGTACCCTGCACAGATTCGACACCCTGTGCCAGATGCAGCAAAGCAGCCCCAGAACATAACAGAACCTCCTCCATGTTTCACAGTAGGGACAGTGTTCTTTTCTTGGTATGCTTCATTTTTGCATCTGTGAACATAGAGCTGATGTGCCTTGCCAAAAAGTTCCAGTTTTGTCTTGTCTGTCCATAGGACATTCTCCCAGAAGCTTTGTGGCTTGTCAACATGCAGTTTGGCAAATTCCAGTCTGGCTTTTTTATGATTTGTTTTCAACAGTGGTGTCCTCCTTGGTCATCTCCCATGAAGTCCACTTTGGCTCAAACAATGACGGATGGTGCGATCTGACACTGATGTACCTTGACCTTGGAGTTCACCATGAATGTGTTTAGAGGTTGTTCTGGGCTCTTTTGTTACCATTTGTATTATCCGTCTCCTCCTGCAGCCACGTTCAGGGAGGTTGGCTACAGTCCCATGGATCTTAAATTTCTGAATAATATGTGCAACTGTAGTCACAGGAACATCAAGCTGCTTGGAGATGGTCTGATAGCCTTTACCTTTAACATGCTTGTCTATAATTTTCTTTCTAATCTCTTGAGACAACTCTCTCCTTTGCTTCCTCTGGTCCATGTTTAGTGTGGTACACACCATGTCACCAAACAGCACAGTGACTACTTGTCACCCTTTAAATAGGCCGACTGACTAATTACAAGTTTGTAGACACCTGTGATGTTAATTAGAGGACACATCTTGGTTGAACATGTCCCTATGGTCACATTATTTTCAGTCTTTTCTAGGGGTACCATCATTTTTGTCCAGGCCTGTTTCATGAGTTTGTTTTTTAAAATAATTCTGTTGAACCAGTTTTGTTGGGTTCCTGCACATGAAGGGTTGAAAGGGAATGACTGTGCAGACAAATTAGCAAAAAGTGCTCTTGGAAAAGAGATAACTATTCCATTTTCTCTTGGAAAAAGTGAAGGGAAAGCAGTAATCAAGAAAAAAGGAACTGAGCTATGGCAAAAAAAAACAAAACGATGGGATGAAGATCATAAAGGTAGATCGTAAAACAAAATACAAAAATCTATTGCAATAAAGAATTATAAAACAACAAACAGGAGGGAAGACATCATTATGGCAAGATTCAGACTGGATCATACAGGTTTAAACGGCACTTTATTCACCATGGGGAAAAGCGAAAGTGACAAATGCAGAGAATGTGGAGTAAAAGAAAATGTCAAGCACTGTAGAGGATGCCTTCACAGACGAGACTGAGTTTATTTCTCAGGCGAGGTTTATTCAGAGTTTACATCCTCTAACAAGAAGTGTATCTCAACAAAAAGAGGCAGAACAATCTTTCCTCACAGCTCTTATACCCCCAGAGACACAAAACCCCCAACATCAAATATCACACCTTCAACCCACAGTCCTTCAGTAAACATATAGCCTCCGAGGCTCCTTGGCTTCTCTATTGTCTCTTCCGCCTCGGGGGCTCCTGCTGGGACATTCTCTCTGACTTCCCGTCTCTCCAGAAACCACTTCGCACCTCCCGAGGTCTCTGCCGGGTCAGGTCCTTTTGGACGTCTGAAGTCTCTAGAGTATGCACCGTCATGCCTACTAAATACATGTGAGAGAAAATGCGTACCATACAAGCATGCCATATATGCGCCCTAAATGTGCGCCATAGCACATCTTATTACACTGTCACAAATATGGAAATGAAAGAGATAATGGAAAATGAAGTTTGAGAAGCCGGTAGGGAATGGGATTTAACTGGGATTCTGGGAACAGATGGAGAGGCAATAAGAATCACGAGGAGGGCCCTTTTCTCCTTTTTAAATAACACACATAGAATTTAGAGGTCGGGCTCAGACATAATGTTACACACTCTTGTACAGTAGGTGGCAGTATGCACCTTTCAGTTGTTTGCTATTCGCCAGTAATCGAGAGAAGAAGAAGCAGGGTCGCGATTTCTTGCTTGTACCTCGGACACAGTCCAAGGACTGATGATTTTTTCCACACATAAGGAGTTGTTCAGAACTCCCTATACAAAGATATAGAATGATTATAATCTAATTAGTGGCGGTAATGCACTTGTAAGCTGGTTGCCAACTGCCAATCAAATCTAAAAGAAGAAGACGGTCTTTTCCGCCCTACTTCTGCCAGCGGCTGCAAGCACGGCTGTAGCACTGCGAGCTGCTTCATACTAAAGAAGTGTTCAACTCCACTCCTGGTGTTATCTCTGTGTACAAGTTACATGACAAAGACCATAAACGAATTTCCACACCACGTGACAGTAAATTGTAATTCCAGAGTATCATGTCAGTATAAAAGCCTCTGCCTTTTCTAACAAAGGGGCAAAATTTAAGCTTTATCCACCAGATCTGCAGCATGCTAAATATGGACAGAAGGGCAGGCAATGTAATTATTTCCAGTATATGGCTATATATTTACTGTAATGTAACTTAAAGAATTCATTCATTCATTCATCTTCTTCCGCTTAATCCTTTTTGGGTCGCGGGGGGGCTGGAGCCTATCCCAGCATCTTTGGGCGAGAGGCAGGGTACACCCTGGACAGATCGCCAGTCCATCACAGAGAGACAGACAACCATTCACTCTCACAGTCATGCCTAAGGACAATTTAGAATCCCCAGTTTGATGCCAATTAACCTAACTTGCATGTTTTTTGGCATGTGGGAGGAAACTGAATGAATGAAATGAAACCGGAGAAATCCCGGAGTAAACCCAAGCAGGCACGGGGGGAACATGCAAACTCCACACAGATCACTGTTGGTCGGGGGCTGGGATCGAACCAGGGATCACATGGCCAAAGGTGAGTTTCTGTGCTGCCGCAGTGCTAACCACTCATTCACCGCGCTCCCAAAGAATTCCTGTATCGTAATTCCTGTTCCCACTATGGTCAGCAGAGGGCGATCTGTTCGCACAGAACAGAGTTTGGGCTTCAAACATGCTTCAGTACAGCCACAAATATATTTTCTGCAAAAAAGCTGCACATTTCTGACAAAAAAAGGAAAAAAAGTATGAAGAAAAAATAGTAAATTCATAAGGAAAAAAGTTCAAATTTACAACAAAAAGTTGCAGATTTAAAAAACAAAGTTACCAGAAGAAAGTTAAATTTATGAAAAAGTTTTAAATGTATGAGAAAAAAGTTGCAAATTTTTGATTAAAAGTTACAGATGTACAAGACAAAAAGCTGCAGTTTTAAAAGAAAAAAAAGCTGCAAATTTATGAGAGTTTTAAATTTATGAAGAAGTTGCAAATTTAAAAAAGGTTGCAGAATTAAAAGGAAAAATTGCAGAGTCGTCGGCCTCCGTCGGTCTATGATGACCATGGAAGAGAATCCTAAACGTCTACTCTGCTGGAACAGCACCGCCTGTGGCTGAACAGGCCGATGCACACCGGTGTTCTACCTTCCAGCGTTGGGCGTTGGTAGGATTCAAGCCTGGGCAGGAAGATATGGAGGACAAGATGTTACCCATGCAGCATGTCCCCCCTCTCCACGTCACTGATGAATCCAAAGGAACAGCAGGGCTGCTATAGTTTGGCACCAGCGCCGTCGCAGGAGCTGCCAGAACGATGTTGAGCACAACAGAGAACTGCCTTAGGGGCTCCGACTCCGGATTTTTCCTCAGGGTTGACTCCCGAAGCCTTTCCCGTGACCGGGTGTGCCGCAAGGCAGCGGAGGTTTGAAATCAGGGTTTACCTTCCCCTAGATGGGCTACCTTCCCAGGTTGACGAGCCACCATCTACCCGAAGCATCTGGTTTTAAGGCGCCAGAGATCCGCCTTCGTCCCTTCCCCTATTAGTAAAAGCAGTTCCGCCGGGCTTAGAGACTAAACCACACGGGCAGGCTAGGAGTTGAACTTAGTTGTCAGAAGCTTTTCGAGACGCACACCGTAAGGAGCATTTTATGAGCACTGGGAGCTTAACCCCAGTGCTGCTCCTGGCTATGACAACCTTGGAACCTTGGAATTGCTAGAAGAAAAGCAAATTTACAAGAAAATGACTATAGATTTAAAATTACAAAGGTTGCAAATTACAAGAAAATAGTTTCAAATTTAAAACTGGTGCTTCAGGTTCATTTTATTCCGTAATGTAAAATGATATAAAAATGGTTTATGGGGGGGGGGGGCAATTCTCTGTTTTTTCCAGGTTGGAGGGGGAGACATGTCCCCCTTCCTTCTTGATTTACACCCCTGATTGTAGGGTATTTACATCATGATTGCAAAGCCTCCATTTATTTATTATATTTCCATTATGTAACATGTGCATAGGTCGATGGGGGTAATTAAAACCATCACTTGCAAGGTTCTTTAAAACCAGGTGAATTGTCACAGGTTGCAATCCAAGGGAAAAGTTAAACTGGTTCAAATTACATAAAATATGTGCAACAAAATGCCCACTTAAATAAAAACCTCAACTAAACCCTAATTAAAATTACACTGGACAGCGGTGGCCGAGTGATTAGGGATGTGGACTTTTGAGCACAGGGTCGTGGGTTTGATCCCTGAACCAGCAGGATCAGATCTGGGTGGGACAGATAACATAGCAGTGTTTGCCCCACCCTCCTGAACTCCACTGTGGTGCCCTTGAGCAAGGCCCTTAACCCCAACTGCTCCAGTGGAGCTGCTCAGTGGCCACAGGTCAGTCTGTGGTTGTACTGGGCAGCTTCCAGGTGTGAATGTGTGAGCGTGAACAGGGCGTCCTTGAAAAAGAGAGGTTGCCTCTTAATGGAACTACCCTGTATAAATAAAGGTTAAATTTAAAAAAATTAAAAAATCAAAATAAGCTAAAAACTAAAATAGAATCAGAATCAGAATGAGCTTTATTGCCAAGCATGTTAAAAACACAAATAGAATAAAATACCAACTAAAAAAACTTAAGCTAAAAAAACTAAGTGGGCTAAAAGTCCATAAAAGCTGAGGAGGAAGATCCATTCTTCCAGGCCGTGCTCCATCTGCCACCACAACACTGACATCCTCAGGAAACCTGTACAGGGGAAGACATTTGCTAGCAGTACATCCAGATTTATCATAATCATCTGCTGCACGGCTGCACGGTGGCGCAGTGGTTAGCACTGTGGCAGCACAGTTTACCCTCGGCCGGGGGATCGTGGGGACCGTGAGATCGTGGGTTCGATCCCTGCCCCCGGCCAGCAGTGATCTGTGTGGAGTTTGCATGTTCTCCCCGTGTTTGCGTGGGTTTACTCCGGGATTTCTCCGGTTTCCTCCCACATGTCAAAAACATGCAGGTTAGGGAGTTAAGGGGCGCTTGCGCACGCAGCGACCGGCAGCTGGTGGCTTGTCACCAGACTGCAAAACAAATCTACCTACGGGTACAAAATAAGTAATCAAAAAAAAAAATTCATCATCAAGGGGGGCTGCTATCTAGGAACCAGATACTTACATCCAATGCAGAGCTCCTCACTCTGCCTCCTGCTGTCTCTCGCCAGCAGCCCCCCAACTGCTCCCCACGGAAGTGTCCTCCACCAAATCCTGGTGCCATGGTGGTCCTGGACTATTACTGCTCCTCCTCAATCATCAATCATGCCCTGCCCTCCTTCTGCCATTTTCTCTGGGGCCAACAGCATGCTCTCATCCAGCAGGGCTCTGCTCTGGTCAGGGTCTCATCCAAGCAGCCCCCCACCCACCCACCACCACAAACAACTTTTTCCTTCCCCCATTCTATTATGCTGAGCACCAAGCTAGAAGGCGTGAAGTACCATTTTTATATGGTCTTTGGTGTGACCTGGCCGGGGCTTGAACCCACAACCTCCCAGTTGTGGGGCAGATGCTCTATCAACTAGGCCACCGGAGTGATGGCCTAGTTGATATATTTGGTACATATGAAGCACAAAACTAGCTAGGGCTAGCGGGTAGACCACTGCGTAGCCCAAGGCGGCTGAATGGTTTATTCTGCCACTATCCGTCGGCAGCCCCGCCCCTAGCTAAATAGTCCTCTTTTCTTTTCTCTGAGGGGCAGTTCAGTCGGAGGGGAGCCAGTTGCAGCAGGCTCGGGTGCCATCCCGCTAGAGTCGCGGCACGCTCGTCAACAATGACCCAGCCGGGATCCCACACCAGCTGGGTCGGCTCCAACCCTGCGTCTTGATCCGCGGCAGCTGCTCTCACCTTCCGCAGATGGCTGGCTTGCCATCTCGATCCATCTGCCATCTAAATGGCGGCTGGTCTCAGGTGCAGTGATCTTCATAGGTGTCGGTGGTGGTGACGATGTTAAGGCCAACTGTGAGCCCGGTCGCTTGGTTCTGCGGACCCGAACCCAGTTCATCACTGTGAGTGGTGCTGTGCTCGGCATTGAGGCTGTGATGGTGTAGCTCTTACATCTATTATGGGGCGTCCACCAGGTTGTAGTGGTTCTGCTGCATCCTGTTGGGTCACGGACTCTTTATCCTGCGTCTCAGCTGCGGTTTCTGGAGGCTGATGCCGGTTGTGGATTCGGAAGACGTCTGGTGGTTCTGTTGCGTTCTGCTCGGTCGTGGACCCTTCATCCCGCAGCTCAGCGGCAGCTCCTGGAAGCTGGCGTTGTGCGTGGATTCAGAAGAAGTTTGGTTTCCTCTCTCTCTCACTTGGTGCTGGTTGAGGTCAGAGTGATGTGTCGCTGTCGTCAGTGACGGGACGTGCATCGGGCCATTTTCAGTCCACGGGGTCCCTTTACGAACTCCCTCTCCTGCAGCTCCACAGCAGCTGTCTGAAGCTCATGCTGGGAGAGGATCGGAGGTGAGTCCAGTTTGTTCTCTTTCTCATTTGGGAAGTCTGGTTGTGGCGATATGTTGCTGTCACTGTTAGTAGAACTTGTGCCGGGTTCTTGTGTCCCGGGGTTCCCAGTAGACGCAGGGTCCCTCTCCTGCAGCAGCTCCCTGAGGCTCATTCTGGGCAAGGAACTGAGGCGAGTCTGGTTGCTGCTCTCCCTCCGCACTCTGTTGACTCTCTGTGCCGTATTCTCCCTCTAGCTTAACACTGATTAGCTCATCTCTTAAGTCCCTGAAGGCACACATGCTCGCTAAGACTCGGACCTCCAAGACATAACGTTGAGTTGACTCACTTTTGTTTGCGGTTGAAGAAAGCCACTCTTCGGGCAGTAACGTTGGTGCAACCGTATTATTGTCTCTCAATCAGAATCACGCATTCGCCGAATGAGTCCGCTTGACCCAGAGTACGGCGTGCGCGCCGTCCTTCCTCGCCTAGACCGAGAACCAGTCCACTCTTTAGCTTCTTGTCATTAGCACCATTCAGGTCAGCCGCATCAACATAATCTTTAAATGTGTCCAGCCAGTGGTGCCACGGGATGGGCGGCTCACCTGGGGTTTCCAGAAACAGAGGTAGTGACCCCAAGCACGCTTCCCATGGTTTAACTCTTGTTGCCAAATGTTATGTCTGTAAACTCGAGAGACTCACAGAGGGTGGTGTTGGCTTGGAACACAAACTTTATTACAAGCTATATGTCTAACAGCACGGGTTTGCTGATGTAAGCCGAGTCACCAAGGAAAGAGGCCGTAAGATGACCTGACCCTCATATTATATCGGCTCGGCGTAATGACGTCACCACACGGCCGCATCATCACCTTCATTTAAAAACTGCATTTTGTGTTTACTTGTATTATCTTTGTCTAATATTTAAATTTGTTTGATGAGCTGAAACATTTAAGTGTGACAAACATACAAAAAAAAAAGAGAAATCAGGAAGGGGCAAACAATTTTTCACACCACTGTACGTTTTTAGAATTCCCATCACCCAGCAAAGAGGATGAAAGGAGGATGTTATGGACAAATGGATACTGAAGGCCTGGGGAGTAATGAAACGTTGATGTGACCGACCTCTGTTTTGATCACTTTACAACAAGTAAGGTGTACTTACAAATTATGCTTCCATTACTTTTTTTCTTTTCAGATTAGTTTGGGCTCCAAATGTCGACCCAGTACATGATTACTGAGATGATGCAGGTTTCAGCAGTTTTAGTATGACTGGAGTCTCTTTGTTTTATGTGATAATTAGTGTTGATATTTGCATTCTGGGTGATTCTAAGGTATTTGTATTTGATTGTCTTTTGTATTTTAATATGTCCCATTTGAGAAAGTGATGGTTTTGTCTTTTCCTCCAAGTGTTACAGGTTTAAATTTTTTGTTCCATAAAACTAATTTAATATACAAGTAATCAATTTACATGACTATCTTCTGTCTCCACAGTACACAGCTTTATTTATTATAGTCTCTTCACAAACTTTAACATGCAAAGTAGTAAACTCAGAAAAATAGACTTCATAGTGGACTATGGTCTAATGTTCTATTTCTCTGTGTGTCTGATTAAAGATCTTCATAATGTGGAAACTGAAGGCAGTGTGGACCACTTGTCCCAGACTGATGAGAACCAGTTCATGACCTCAGCCACCACAGGTGAAAACATGGAGTCATTCAGTGTCTTAAATGTTAAAGTTACAGTACAGGAAAGAGTCCATGCTGGGACCTAAAATCACTTCTGTTTCCAGGGGACAGCAGAGAAGATCGCTGGTCCTTTACTTCCTCCTGTTCAGGAAGTTTCACACCAACCAGGAGCGACCAGGACTCGCACTGTCATCACCACCACCATGCACTCTTCTTGTTTCTTCTTGTTATAAAACTTAACAGGACAGCAAAATACATTTTCTTATTTATATGTTAATTTTCTATCTACATCTTTGTTTAATACCAGAGGTGGGTAGAGAAGCCAGAAATTCTGAAGTAATATTACAGTTATTGGAATTGTTCAAGTATCAGAGTCATCGCCAGAAAAGGTGAAGATGAAAGTATTAAGTAAAAAAAGTTACTGGAGTAGTAACAACGGTTTTAAATTTGCAAACTTTTTCCTCCTAAATTTGTGTCTTTTCATATAATTTGTCTTTTTTGAATATGCAACTTTTATCCAATAAATCAGAGTTTTTCCACATAAATTAGATTTTTGTAAGATACATTTTTGACTTTTTACTTAAAAAATTAGCAGTTCTACATTTAAAACATTTTTCTTTTAAATGTATCACTTTTTTGTCAAATTTGTGACTGTTTTATATGATTTTTTTTAAAACATGAATTTGTAACATTTTACATATAAACTTTTCACATGAATTTGTAACTTTTTAAATCTAACTTGTTTAAATTACTTGGTCTTTGTAACTGGAATAGAAGAACAGTCATATAAGATAAGATAAGATAAGCCTTTATTAGTCCCACAACGGGGAAATTCCAGGATTGCAACAGCACAGGGATAGCAACACTCAGAGCAACAATCAGAAGGCAAGAAAAAAAAAAAGCAAGCAAGCAAGAGCAGCTAATATACATATGTACATATTACTCTAAATATGCCTCCATTAGAAACGCACCCCCCGTACACATATGGTACAATGTGCATTAATGGTATTCCCAATTTTTATTTTGTATATTTTGATTTAGAAATGGGAGGTCTGATTGCTAGGGTGTTTTGTTTTTCTTTCTAAGTACAGAATTCTGTGTACAGGCCACACCTTAAAATTTGAGTGTTGAGCAGAATCCCATACTCAGAGTCATGCTTGACTGAAATTTTGAGTTGTGGTGAATAGCCTATATAAGGCCAGTATAAAAAACGCCAAAAGGTTTCATCCAGCTCGAAATGCCGAGACTCACGACGCAGCAGAGAGAACGTGCCATTGGCATGTTAAGGGCGGGTCTCAGTCATAGTGCAGTTGCCCGGCAAATGCGCTGTCATTGCACAACAATCAGTCGTCTGGGTGTCAGAGAGAACGAGACAGGCAGTGTTGCCGACCGACCACGCCCAGGACAGCCCAGAGTTACGACGGAAGCACAAGATCGCTACATCTGGTTACAGCACACAAGGGACAGATTTCATACAGCTTCACAGACAGCACGTGAGACAAGGGGTAGGAGAAGGGTGCGAGTGAGTGCCAATACCATCCGGCGCCGTCTGCATGCGAGAGAGATGCATGCACACATCCCTTATCGAGGGCCTATTTTGACACGTGCTGCCCGTCAAAACCGCCTACGTTGGGCTACACAACACAGGAGATGGCGCCAAAATGACTGGAATACTGTTCTTTTCTCTGACGAGTCACGCATATGTGTAGATCGGCCTGACAGACGTCAACATGTGTGGCGCCGACGCGGTGAACGGTTCGCCGATGCATGTGTTCGTGAGGGCAACCGCTGGGGTGGCGCCAGTGTCATGATTTGGGGAGGCATCACCACACGTCGTCGAACACGTCTTGTCATTGTTGACGGGACCCTTACAGCACAGCGCTACGTCGACAACATCCTACGTCCTGTGGTGCTTCCCTTTCTCCAAACCAATCGTGACGTCACAACGTTTCAGCAAGATAATGCCCGTCCGCATTCAGCTCGGCTTACTTTGGATTTCCTGCTCTAAAATGACATCACTGTTATGAATTGGCCTGCTTACTCCCCTGATTTGTCGCCCATTGAGCATGTTTGGGACCAGCTTAAGACAGCTATTGCCCAATGTCAACCAGCTGCACGTACGCAGCGTGAACTCGTCCACGCCGTACAGGAGGAGTGGGAGAGGATCCCTCAGGACAGGATCATGAGGGTCGTCAGCTCCATGCGTCGTCGATGTACTGCTTGTGTGAATTCCAGAGGTGGACACACCCAGTATTGACTCATGACACTTCTGAATTTCGAGTGGTTGTATGCAATGCACTAAATAAACGTCTTAAATTGATCCAAATTTGTTCAAAATTAATTCACGTGGGGTTAATAAGTCCTTCTTCGATAATGTATTTCCTGGAATAAAACAAATAAATGTATCCCTGGTTATGCCCAGAAATCTGACCCGTGCGTTTTTAATGGAGGCAAGTATATATATATATACACACAGACACACAGTGTAGAGCATTGTAGCTGGATGGGATAAATATATGAGTATATAAACACACAGTACGGAGCATTGCAGCTAGATGGAATAAATATGTAAATATATAAACACACAGTGCGGAGCAATGTAGCTAGATGGAATAATATGTAGATATATAAACACACAGTACGGAGCATTGCAGCTAGATGGAATAAATATGTAAATATATAAACACAGTGCGGAGCAATGTAGCTAGATGGAATAATATGTAGATATATAAACACAGTGCGGAGCATTGTAGCTAGATGGAATGAATATATAGATATATAAATATAAACATAAACATAAACAAATCCCTGTGCAGAGCATTGTAGCTAGATGGAATAAATATGTAAATGTATAAACACACACAGTGCAGAGCATTGTTGCTAGATGGGATGAAACAGCACAACCGTCTACTTAGTTATCCTACATGGTATGATTATGTGCCCATACATATTCTCACCCTCCGTAGCTACCGGTATTTTCCTAGTTGTATGCCGGAGGGGACCATTGTGTAAGTCTATTGCATCTTTTGCATTCAAAAAACTATTAGTTTGTTACGTCTTTTTGCTATCTCTGCGAGCAGCCCTGCTTAGGTTGTACAGTCTGACAGCCGTTGGTAGGAAGGACCTGCGAAACCTCTCGGTTGTGCACCTGGGATGATGTAGTCTGCTGCTAAATGAGCTTCTCAGTGCATTCAGTATGTCCTGCATAGGGTGGAACTCGGACTCCAGCAGAGATGACAGTTTAGCAACACCCATCTCAGCTAAATAAGATTATAAATTTACTAAAATGGCCAAAGATGCAGTAATTTCTATTAAGACTAATTAAGTCATTTTAAACAGGCACATTTCTAATCAGTTTTCAAATCTATAATTAAAATGTAGTTACTATGACCAAAGGTACTTGAGTAAAAGTAGTTTTATCCTCACATGTACTCAAATAGAAAGTATCCTGCAATTAAGTTACTCATCTAAGTACTGTTTTGTCAAAGTATCTACAAGTACAAGAACCTTTTCTGGCAACATGTTTGTGCATCACTGCCAATGTCTGACTGTTCTGAACAAATATAACTTGTATTCTACCCAAACCTGCAATGTATATTAATGATTATAAATAAGTGAATACAAATAAAGTACATGAGATAAACCTTTTATTTAATAATTTAAAAAAATGGAAATACCAGATTATGTCATGTCACAAATAAACACGTAAAAAATGCATGAACTGAGGTGCAGCTCACAGCTGTGTAAACATGTGAATGACTGGTTATTTAAAAAGGTTAACAAAGTTAAATTAAACTTTTTTATGGATTGAAATTGTAAACATATAAAACATCAATGTAGGTCTTAAAGAAGAAAGGAGAAGGCGTACGTCCTTTTCCATGGAAAATTTCAGATGTATCAAGAAAGACATGACTGTGGAAATATGCGCAGCCCCACGCCAACTTCATGGCTGGCATACGTACGTTTCTACTGTTATTGATCCACTGGCGACACTTAGAGGTGACGTTGGGAGACTGATGACATGAAAATGATTATTCATCATGTGCCTCTGGTGTGTACAAACATCCAAGTGTGTGCAATTTAGATGAGTGGATATAAAAGCAAGAGCAAAGAAGTGCAGAAAATGCCTCTAACAACAATGGCGTTAGCATTATTAGAGGGTATTGCAAATTGTGCAGTGAAAAGAGAAAGGGTATTTAGAGACACAGATGATTTTCTGGCTCAGGATGATGACTGGCTTGTCAGCCAGTTTAGGTTTCTACAGGCAGTCCTTGTGGAACTGTGCTTATTGCTACGGCTGCTCTTGGAGCGCGACACAGCGAGAAGCTGTGCGCTGCCCATCCCAGGGCAGGTGCTGACAATGCTGGGGTTTCTGGAAACAGGGGCATGCCAGAGGGAGCAGGCAAAGCGATCAGGAATTTCACAGTCGAGCCTGAGCCGAGCTCTGCCAGTTGTGTGGGATGGCATTATCCGGCTGTCGCCCAGGTACATCATATTCTCATGCAATGCAGTTGAACAGGTCAACATCAAAGCGCAATTTGCAGCGTGAGCCAGTTTCCCCAATGGTTCTGATGAACAGCATTGTTGGGAACAAACTACAAGCTGGCACCTTGCGGATGGGTGGCTTCTTGGTGAGTAAATTCATGTAACTGTCCTAATAATAACCCACCTCGTGCACAATGTGTCTGTGCGCCCCACAAATGTCACCCTGTCTTCAAGGCTTCATTACAACTCAGTGGTTCGAGTAAGTGACTTTCTTTTGTTGATGATTAAACTACAGTTTCACAGCATTCTACCAAGCCCCCAATTGCCTCTCTGTGTACAGTAGTTATGTCAATAAACACGTGTAAAGTTTGAAATGCAACAGTGTCACCTGTTCCCCAGTGCACTTCATTCATTTACAATAGTAGTGTGTGTAATCCATGTAAGTTGTATATAACTATAAAGGATGAGATTTGCATTTTGGACATAAAATATGTACTTGTTGAGTCTAATATGATCCACTTTCAACTGACAGGTGACCGTGGCTACCCACTAAATGGGTTCATATTGTCTTCTTTTTCGTGACTGTTTTCATTTAATTCAACCAGCTGATCCACCCGGCTGGTCACGAATTGATTGATTGATTTATTCATAGTTCAAAATAACATTGTATAAAAGATAAAACATATATTTAAAAACAATGGGGTGACACAAGAAAATGTGCACACTTATTTCCGTTGTGGACCCTAAAAGAGGTCTCAGCTGATCTTGTACCTGAATCCTTCCGCTTTGAAATCTGGCACTTAACCACTGAGCTATACATGGTATAAATCATAGCGATCAGCTGACGTGTCTGAGGACAACTGCAGACGTCAGTCAAAACATGTCAAAGTTAAATAAACATCATCTCATCCCTGTCTGAATAGAGGAAGCAAACTAATCTTATAGGGCTGTGAGCAGCCTATTGAAGTACCTGTGTCCGGCGCTAATGCCGGAGGACAGTGTGCCAAACAAAATGTTTTTACCTGCCTCTACCTCTTTCAGGATCACTTCCAACTCACAGTCCATGAAATTCCATTAAATCCATTATTTCTGATCGTGGATACAGGAGACTCAAAGGTACAGCAGTTGTATCTATCTATTTGCATACCTATTTGCATGTAATTGCATATTCAAATAGACGCATGTCAAGGTAGGAGTCCGGTATTTGCTCACGGGCGTTCAATTTCAAGCAAAGCAATTTCAGAACAAAGGAAATGTGCTTGGATTCTGCGTGCGGACGGTCTCATACATCTGGGGTTTTTTTTTTGCTTACGATGTTTTCTTGATTTAAACGCATGTCATCTTTCAATAGGAAATCCACACAAGTCTTTGTACATGAGGCCCCTGGTTGGTAGCTCTCAGCTCCGCATCAGATGTAGTCATTATGGATCACACAGATGTTTGCTGGATTAAAAAAAATTCACAGTGATTAATGTACATTACCTCCTCTGCTCAGATGAATGTTTACAACAGAAGATAACCTTTACTAACTTGTTCGTCTGGCCACTGGAGCTGAGTGCGTCTTGCGGTGACCTGGCAACCCTGGAACACACAAGCACAAAAGTTACTGCTGCCCAATAATGATAACGGCGGGTATGCTGCAGGTGCTTACTTGCAGGTCCTACAGTATAGGTCTTGCTGGCTCCTTGTGTCCGTGTGACGTAGTGCTCGAGGTGCCCGCCGATGCGGGGGTGAGGAGGAACTCCGAGTAGGTGGAGGTTGTGCCTCGTCCGCTGAGGAGGATTGTCCGCCGCCAGGGAGGACCACCTGTGCACAGGGGTGAGAACTAGGAGATGATGAGTGCAGGGTTTGCTTACGTGGCTTGGCTTGACTTGACGTTGGCTTCTTGACTTGTGGTCGAGATCTCGGCGCATTGCTTGGCAAGGAAGACAGACGACACAGTGCTGAGGAGTCTGCTGGTCGGGCTTTTAAAGCCCGCTGATTGCCACCTGCTGGAGTGAGCGCAGCTGATGATGATGATGCTGATGACGGCCTGGCGGCCATCATGACAGTACTCCCCCCTCTAGAGGTGCCTCCAGGCACCTGCCCAATCCTACCTGGATGCGCCCGATGGAAATCGCGGATCAACTCTTTATCGAGGATCAACGCAGGGCGTATCCAGGAGCGATGCTCAGGACCAAACCCCTCCCAGTCCACCAAATACTGAAGGCCCCGACCCCTCCTGCGGACATCCAGGATTGCTGTCACCCCCCAGGCCGGATGGCCATCGATCATCCTCGGGGGGACAGGAGCCGCAGGGGGCGGACACAGCGGGTCGGCAATGTAGGGCTTGACCTGGGAGACGTGGAAAGTGGGGCAGATGCGCATGTGAGGGGGGAGAACAAAACGCACAGACACAGGGTTGACAATGCGGGCAATGACAAAAGGACCGATGAAGCGCTTAGTTAGCTTACGCTTCTCGGCCGGCACACTGATGTTTTTCGAGGACAACCATACCTTCTGACCCACCTTGTAATCCGGGGCGGGCCTCCTGTGACGGTTGGCCACTTCGATGTTACGTTCCGTGGTTCTCAGGAGGGCTCTGCGGGTGATGGACCAAATCCGCCGACAACGCCTGGCGTGAGCCTGTACTGACGGAACCGCTACCTCTCCCTCCTCCTCAGGAAACACAGGTGGATCGTACCCCAATGATGCCTTAAAGGGGGACATCCCCGTGGCCAAGGACACCGTGGTGTTGTGAGCGTACTTGATCCACGGGAGATATGTGCTCCAAGAAGAGGAGCAGGAGGAGATGACGCAGCGCAGCGCAGCCTCCATGCTCCTGATTGGCCCGCTCGCACTGGCCATTGCTCTGCGGGTGGTACCCAGAGGAGAGACTGGCCGTGGCCCCCAGTACCGTGCAGAACGCCTTCCAGACCTGAGACACGAACTGTGGTCCTCAATCCGAAACGATGTCAGCGGGGATCCCGTGAGGACGAACCACATGAAGGACGAGAAGGTCTGCCGTCTCCCGCGCCGATGGCAACCCCCGGAGAGGCACAAAGTGGGCAACTTTAGAAAAGCGGTCCACTATTGTCAAAACAGTCGTGAAATGGCCGGAGGGGGGCAAACCAGTCACGAAGTCCATGGCCACATGGGACCAGGGGCGGGAAGGGACGGGCAGAGGGTGCAGAAGGCCCGCTGGGGCCAATGATGACGTCTTCCCAGTAGCACACTGAGCGCAGGCCCGGACATAGTTGTTATCATCCTTCCGTAGCCCTGGCCACCAAAAGGTCCTCTGGAGGAGGTCAGTGGTCCGACTCACCCCCGGATAGCACGACAGTTTAGACGCGTGACCCCACTCTATTACCTGGCCTCTGACGGAGCGGGGAACGAATAGGCGACCCAGGGGCCCCCCACCCGGATCAGGCTCCTCTTCCTGTGCTCCTCTGACCTTGTCGCAGATTCCCCAGGACAACGCACCCACCACACAGGCGGACGGCAGAATGGTCTCCTCCAGCTCATCAGAGGACGGCGCGTCAAACTGCCTGGAGAGGGCATCAGGTTTACCATTCTTGCTTCCCGGCCGGTAGGTGATCGTGAAATTAAAACGACCGAAGAAGAGGGACCAGCGGGCTTGACGTGCGTTCAACCGCTTGGCCGTCCTGAGATACTCCAGGTTGCGATGGTCAGTCCAGACGACAAACGGCTGGGCAGCCCCCTCCAACCAGTGCCTCCATTCCTCCAGAGCGAGTTTGACGGCCAGCAGCTCCCTGTCACCAATGCTGTAGTTCCACTCAGCGGGCATCAGGCGATGAGAGAAGTAAGTGAAGGGCCGGATCTTTCCATCTGCCGGGGAGCGCTGAGAGAGAACGGCCCCTACTCCCGAATCCGAGGCGTCAATCTCCACCAGACACTGTAGCTCCAGGTCCACTTGGGTCAGCACATGAGCCAAGGCGAACTCCTCCTTCAGTCTCTCAAATGCCGCAGCAGCCTCCTCACTCCAGTGAAAGGGGACCTTCGGGGATGTGAGCGCAGTCAGGGGTTGGGCGATGTTTCCAAAGTTAGGCACAAATCGCCGGTAAAAATTGGTGAAACCCAAAAACCCCTGCAGCTGCTTCCTAGACGTAGGTGTGGGCCAGTCCACCACCGCCTTGACCTTGGCCGGATCAGGAAGCACCTGGTTGCGGGCGATGATAAACCCCAGGAAAGAGGTGCGGTCCGTGTGAAATTCACATTTCTCCGCCTTGACGAACAACTGATTCTCCAGGAGGCGCTGCAGAACCCGCCGCACATACACCTGGTGCTCCTCCAGTGTGCGCGAGAAGATGAGGATATCATCGAGGTACACAAAGACAAAGGAGTTAAGAAAGTCCCGGAGGACGTCATTGATTAGGCGCTGGAACACCGCCGGAGCATTGGTTAACCCAAACGGCATCACAAGATATTCGAAATGGCTGCTTGGGGTCCGGAAAGCAGTCTTCCATTCGTCGCCTTCTCGAATACGCACCAGGTGATAGGCGTTCCGCAGATCTAATTTGGTGAACCATGACGCCCCCTGGAGGGAGTCGAAGGCAGTGTTCATCAAGGGGAGTGTGTACTTGTCTTTGATCGTGATCTCATTGAGGCCCCTGAAGTCGATGCAAAGGCGCAGCGAGCCGTCCTTCTTCCCCACGAAGAAGAACCCTGCACCCACGGTCGAGGATGATGGACGGATGATACCGGAAGCCAGAGACTCCTTGATATACGTATCCATGGCCTCGCGCTCTGGGGCTGACAGGCTGTACAGGCGGCTCGCCGGGAGAGGGGCCCCAGCCTTAAGGTTGATTGCGCAGTCATACGGACGATGGGGGGGGAGGGACAGCGCCCGTGACTTGCTAAATACCGGGCCCAGGTCGTGGTAGACGTCAGGTACTTTGGACAGGTCCGGGGGAGGCGTCGAAGGAGGAAGCATCGGGACCGAGGGGGCGCACGCCGCTGACTGGAGACAGGCGCTCAGGCAAAACGAGCTCCACGCCGTGATACTCCCAACTTGCCAGTCAAAAGTGGGGTTATGTAGCCGGAGCCAGGGATACCCCAGGATGACAGGTGAAGAAGAGGTGGACAGAATCAGGAACCGTATTTCCTCTCGGTGATTCCCAGAGACTATTATGGACACAGGGGCCATCTGATGGGAAACTGATGTCAAAGATGCCTTGGACAGGGTGACAAGATGGACAGTTGGGCGTAAGGGCTGACAGCTGAGGCCCATCAGGGTTGCCAGGTCTCTGGAGATGAAATTCTGCTCAGCTCCAGAGTCAACTAAGGCGTGTGTGGTGTGCTCCTTGTGTTTGTGGAGGAGTCTAATGGGGATGTGGCAACTAACTAACTAACTAACTAACCTGCACTTATATAGCGCTTTTCTAGTCACAAAGACCACTCAAAGCACTTTCATTAATACTAACCCTCTATTCAAGGGCCTATAGGAAACAAATATCTAGGGACAATTTAGAACAGCCAATTAACCTAACCTGCATGTTTTTGGCATGTGGGAGGAAACCGGAGAAATCCCGGAGTAAACCCACGCAACACGGGGAGAACATGCAAACTCCACACAGATCACTGTTGGTCGGGGGCTGGGATCGAACCCATGATCCCACGATCCCCACAATCCCCCGGCCAAGGGTAAACTGTGCTGCCGCAGTGCTAACCACTGCGCCACCGTGCAGCCTAGTGAGGGGTTTTTCTTGATCTTTGTCGGCGAATCCCCCTACTGTGATCCGCGGACCTCCCCTTTTAACCGGGCATTCAACCACCCCATGTGACCCATTACCACAATAGAAACACAACCCCTGCTCCCTGCGGCGCTGTCTTTCAGCCGCTGTAATTCCCGATTGCCCCTCTATCATGTCCTCCTGCTCCGGAAGTACCTCCGACGAGGGTAGAGCGAGGGGGGAGGACCTAACCGAGCGAGGGCGAGGTCTACTCGAACGGGAAGCTGTTTGCCATCCGGCCGCTTGCTCCCTTAGCCTGCTATCTAAGCTGATGGTGAGAGAGATTAACTCCCCTAACCTGTCTGGTTTGTCCCGTGCTGCTAGCTCATCCTTCAACTCAGGGCTAAGACTGCGGAGGAATATTCCACAGAGCGCTGGCTCCCCCCACCCAACCTCAGCAGCTAATACCCGGAAGTCAACGGAATAATCGGCAGCAGACCTGCTGTCCTGCCGAAGACTTAGCAGCCGCTCGGTTAACACCGCGCCCCAGTCAACATGATCAAACACCGCCATGAACTCTGCCACGAACTGCTGGTAAGTCAAAAATGGATTGCTAGGTTTGGCCATGATGGTATAAGCCCAATCTAAGGCTCTGCCTCCCAGCAGGTTGATAATGTATCCAATTTTGTTTGAATCAGTGGCAAAGTCCCCCAGGACGCGGAGAAACACAGACTCGCACTGCAGCAAAAACCCTCGTGCCTCCCCGAGTTTTCCATTAAAACGAGCGGGGGTTGGCATGGGAGTGAGGCGAAGTGTAGATGGTGGGTTAGTTTGGCTAGTAGCGGCGGCTGCGGGAGCAGAAGGCTTCCCGCTGGCCGGGGGGAACGCCTGAAGTCCCTCCAGGCGGTTCAGCCGGCTGTTAACTTGAGTTAATTGAGTTAAGATTACCATCTGTTGATGGGAAATCATGTCAACTTGTGCGTTGAGAGTGTTTAAGCGGCGAGACAGCGCGCTGTCTGTTGGGTCATTTTGACGGAGTCGTACTGACATGATTTGCGACCCAAGAGACAGACGCTGACACGAGTGATAACAGACAATTATCTTTTATTTATAAAGTGTGAGTGTAGTGCGTGAGTGGATGTATGTGTGCTCGTCTGGCCACTGGAGCTGAGCGCGTCTTGCGGTGACCTGGCAACCCTGGAACACACAAGCACAAAAGTTACTGCTGCCCAATAATGATAACGGCGGGTATGCTGCAGGTGCTTACTTGCAGGTCCCACAGTATAGGTCTTGCTGGCTCCTTGCGTCCGTGTGACGTAGTGCTCGAGGTGCCCGCCGATGCGGGGGTGAGGAGGAACTCTGAGGAGGTGGAGGTTGTGCCTCGTCCGCTGAGGAGGATTGTCCGTTGCCAGGGAGGACCACCTGTGCACAGGGGTGAGAACTAGGAGATGATGAGTGCAGGGTTTGCTTACATGGCTTGGCTTGACTTGACGTTGGCTTCTTGACTTGTGGCCGAGGTCTCGGCGCATTGCTTGGCAAGGAAGACAGACGACTCCATGCTGAGGAGTCCGCGGGTCGGGCTTTTAAAGCCCGCTGATTGCCACCTGCTGGAGTGAGCGCAGCTGATGATGATGATGCTGATGACGGCCTGGCGGCCATCATGACACTTGTGTGGCTGTGGGACAGTGAAGGACTTCATAGATGGTTCCTGGTATCCTGGTGTGATATGATTTCTGAAAGAGACAATTGATACAAAGATGTTTGATAATTGCCATATACAGAGGTGGGTACAGTAGTCAGAAACTGTTCAAGTAATTTATAATTACTCAAGTTTGAGTAGTCACCAAAAACAGTAAGAAAGCAACTACTAAAAACATTACTTTAGTAAAAAGTTTACTCTCGCTTGTTTGAGCCCCCCCCCCCCATTTGTGAATTTATATTTTTTTCTTATAAATTTGTCATTTTTTCTCTTAAATTTTTCTGCTGTTTTCTGATAGATTTGGGGCTCCCCTCTCAAATTCATGATTTTTTTCTCCATTTTGTGAGTTTTTTCCGCATAAACTTGGTTCATGAATACACTGGATTTACTTTGTAAATCTGAAACCCTTTCATAGAAATTTCTTTGAAAATTTTCATTTATTGGTGTATTAGTTTTTGATATATTTTTTAAACTCATTGCTCATCAGTAGTAGAAACACAATTCAGTAAACTAGTGACCGTTTTATACTAATAACAGAAAGCACAATTTGGGTGAGTAGTCAATCAGTATTCGGAAGGCCCATTTGTCCTAAAGACTTACTGTTAAAAATGGTTATATGCTGTTCAAACCAGAATAAGTTTACTACAACTCAACCATCCAACATGACATCCTCCCTTCCCATCCACCACACCACATACACTAATCACAAAATGTTAGGGATCTTCAACTTTCGGGTGAAATTTCAGGATGCACCTAAAATGCACTATAACCTTTACAGGTAAACTTGATTTGACCTTCTCTAACCTTTTGAATGCACATGTCCAACTGTTCAGTGTTTCAGTACTTTTTGCATAACTTGCTGTTCTCTAACAAAGTGCTTAATGGCAAAATTCACAGCAGGTGTTTGATCCATGAATTGACCAATAAATTTTCTGGTTCAATTAGAATTGGTATTCAAACAGCCCTCTTCACCATGCTGTTTGCATTTTGACATCATGAGACCAAAATGACACCTAACAACTGATCAACAGTACCTCACCATTGCGAGGCTTCAGACAGGATGTTCTCCGAGGAAAGTGGCCACTGAGCTTAAGAGTGTCACAGAGTGTCATCAGCAGGTTGCAACAGAGATACAGAGAGACTGAAAAAGTCACAGAAAGGCACAGAAGTGGATGTCCCTTGGCCACATCCAATGCTGATGACCGCTTCATTGTGAACAGTGCCCTGCAGAACCAGAAGATGAATGCCACTCAACTCCAGGCACATTTAAGGGAGGTGAGAGGCACCCAAGTGTCACGTCAGACCATTCAAAACCATTCACATCAGCGTGGTCTGTGTGCTAGAAGATCTGCAAGGGCCGTATTACGATGACTCAGTTGTTTAATCAGTTGTCAGTGACACAAAATGCATTTATTGGAGTTTCCAAGTTCATTCCTCATCACAACAGCATAAAAATGAACTTTGCGCCAACACATGATGCAAAGAGGCCAGTCTAATCAGTCAGAGGTGTGTTTTGGACAATCCAATCCTTCCATCCCTTTAATGCAAAGAAGTGCATTATCGAAAGTAGGGCTGTGCGATATGACAATATATATCAGTGACGCAATAAAAAATGTCTACCATTTCATATAAAACTGTATCATTTATATCAGGATTTAAGCGACATACCCGTTTCTATTTGCCACCGCCCTGCTTCTCCCCCGCAGTGCACCAGGTGCACCACAGCAGCTAACTGTAAACTAATGTTTTTCCGCTACTTCTTTGGAGTCTCTACTTCTGCGCCAGCCAGAGATGTTGGGCTTTTTCCCACCGTGCTGCGTCAGAGAGGATAGTCCGCTAATCTTGTTTTAATTGGAGGTAAGTCACATTAACACCATCTCTCTGCAATTAAAAGACAGCAAATGCTAGATGACAGTGTTAACTTGTCGCTAACAGGAACCATTGTAGTGCATCAGACCATCGTTCTGGTTTAAATCACTGCAGAGTTTCTTAATTTTGTCTGAAAAAATATTACTAAAGCTGCAAAAGTGCGTGACAGCGGCTGCATACACACTAAATAAATAAATTAAAACGTGTCGGAGGAACAAACTGGCTCTTAATGTAATTTGATTTCTAATCATTTTTAATTAGTCCAGCAGTGATAAAGAATAAAGTTGAAGTCATCTCAAATACACATTAAAAACTATCTTATAACAACACTGCAAAACTACGAGGGGGAAAGTACATAAAATTAATGACAGATGAATTTGTACAATTGATTTTTTTTTCAGTATGTAATTTAAAATGTAGAAAAAGATGTTCCTTTTTATTGGTTATCATACATACACTATAGAATTTACAGAAAATGTATACTTTGATATGTATCATTATCGTCAAATAAGATTACTTGTATCGTGATATGAAATTTTGGTCATATCGTACAGCCCTAATGGAAAGTGAATTCCGATCATGACAGTTTAAGATGGGTTTCCGTGTGTGTGAGCCAAAATGCACGTGATAGTAGTGCTGCTTGGTAATAAGAATGACATCCATCACAGATGATGCCCAGTTACTTATACTTGTTAGAAAGAATAAATGGTGAAGAATGAGCTGAAAATTCAGCTGAATGGTTTAATTTAGTGTGCACAGATGCAACACAAGCATGAATGGGTTGAAAGTTCAGGAAAAGAGGATGATGCCTGTGCAAACTTTCATTAACTTTCATACATTTTCATTAACGATGGCATGGAAGTCGCTCTGTGCCATCGTTTCCTGAAGGAAAGGAAGAGATCTGGCAAGGCTTCCCGGCCACAAAGCAAACCTGCTTTTGCCGTCTTCTGACAACTCCTGACAGGTGGCAGCTGGGGGCTTGCTGGGGGAGAACCACAACCCTTGGTACAGTGCGAGCGCCAGCAGGAAATCTGATGCGTGCAGCTGATGCAGATGTGTGAACGTATCTCCCATCTCTGGGGAGTTGCAGTGAAAAGTAAAATGCTGCACACTCCCTTAGAGGTGGGGAAAAAAGATCGCTTCAGTGATGAATTGCGATACTTGGCACTTGCGACAGTGCATCAATCCATAAAAGCACTGATCAATCTTTTATTTTAAAAAATGCACACTCAAACATATACACTACTCACAAAAAGTTAGGGATATTTGGCTTTTGGGTGAAATTTCAGGATGCACCTAAAATGCACTATAACCTTTACAAGTGAACTTAATTTGACCTTCTCTAACCTTTTGAATGCACATGTCCAGCTATTCAATGTTTCTGTACTTGTTGCGTAACTTGCTGTTCTCTAACAAGGTGCTTAATGGCAAAATTCACAACAGGTGCTTGATCCATGAATTGACCAATAAATTTTCTGGTTCAATTAGAATTGGTATTTAAACAGTCCTCTTCATCATGCTATTCACATTTTGACATCACGAGACCAAGACAACACCTCACAATTGATCAACAGTACCTCGCCATCGCGAGGCTTCAAACAGGATGTTCTCCGAGGAAAGTGGCCACTGAGCTTAGTGTCACAGAGTGTCATCAGCAGGTTACAACAAAGATACAAAGAGACTGGAAGAGTCACAGAAAGGCATAGAAGTGGACGTCCTTTGGCCACATCCCATGCTGATGACCGCTTCATTGTGAGCAGTGCCCTGCAGAACCAAATGATGAATGCCACTCAACTCCAGGGACATTTAAGGGAGGTGAGAGGCACCCAAGTGTCATGTCAGACCATCCAAAACCATGTACATCAGCGTGATCTGTGTGCAAGACGACCTGCAAGGGTACCTGACCACACCATCAGGCACAGGCATCATCTTTTGCATGGGCCAGGGAGCATTTACGGTGGACAAGGGACTGTGTGGCCTCAGTGCTGTTCTCTGATCAAAGTCGATTCACGTTGAGCAGAAATGATGGTGGCCAATGATGGTGGAGACGTCAAGGAGAGTGTTATGCATCAGCCACTGTTATCACCAGACAATCCTTTGGTAGTGCTGGTGGCATTATGTTGCTCCCCTGGGTAGCGGCCCAGGAGGAGGAAACGTGCATGTGGAAGTTAACTCTCCAACCTGTGATAGAGAATCGGCAGAACACGTTTCGTTATTTCACACAAGGAGTTTATTCTTCGTCCTCCAGTGCGTGAGTCTACTCTCTATCACTGTGTGACATGCGCCATCTATTGGTCGGCATATGGAACTGCACTCAACTCACATGAGTTATAATGGAACCAGGTGGATTACAAATGCATTGTAGAAAAATAAAACAATTAAAGAATAATATAAAATTGTAGGGGTGCCTGTTTTTTTTTAAATTTTCTTATCCAAATGTTTTTTTCACCTCTTACATAACTATTAACTATTTCCAACCCTCTACACTCTCCCCCACTTCAAATAAATGTCTCCCGACATTTCATGTTCTAGGGTGACTTAATGCATGAGAGTGTACCAATTATAACCATGGGACTGAGGTTGGGTGAGGTAGTGGAATGGCATGTAGTTTTGAGTTAGCGGCACAGGGGTAGGGAGTAGGACAGGTCTTACGTCTGCAGTCCAAGGCTGGTACGATGGCTGTCCCAGGACGTCGTAGGTCAGTCTCTCTACTGGCCTTGCTCTCCGCTGTGACCTTCTCAGTTCCTCCTGTTCTCCATCCATCACCTCCACTTGTCCTTGACATTCTTCCTGCAGCAAAGCTGGTCCATCCATTTGCTCCTCAGCATCCCGCTGAACGGGGACCGGTTCCTGCCTTACTGGTGGGCAGAACTCTCTAGCTGTCGCTCGAAGCCTTTGCTGATTTTGAGGATTTTGCTCTGGCATGACAGGTACTGGTTGCTGAGTGTTTTGGTCTGGGAGATTTGAGGCATTTTGCTGAGGATTTACAGGTCTGTAACATGGGATTTGGCTACGGAGGTTGTAGCGGTAAGTATTTTCCTCTTCTTCCTCCGAGCTGTCATTGTCTGTGTTGTCACTGTTAGGATTTGTCTCTGTCCTCTTCTTCCGTTTCTGTTTTGTCTTTTCTTTTGCAGGCAGTTCTTCTTCTAAAGGCAAGTCATTTACAGGCAACAGCAGGTTTCTGTGTAACACTCGCATCACTTGGCTGCCTCTCTCTGCTTGTACTTTATAGACTGGTCCATCTCCCACTCTCTCAACTACGCGATGTACTGCTGACTCCCAGTAAGTGCGCAGTTTCCCTGGGCCTCCTCTTTCAGAGAGGTTTCTGACCAACACCCTGTCGCCTGGTTGGAGTGTGACACCTTTTAAGCGTTTGTCGTACTGCTTTTTGCCTTTATCTGAAGACTTTTGACTGTTTTCTGCAGCGATTTTGTAAGCAACACGCATCCTATCAGCCCATTTTTTAGCGTAGGTTTGATGGCTGTGTGTGTCAGTGTCTTTTGTCTGGTTCAATAGTAGATCTACAGGCAACCTTGGGACTCTGCCATATAAGAGGAAAAATGGAGAATAACCTGTTGACTCGTGTCTTGTACAATTGTAAGCATGTACAATTTGGGGTAGGTGATCCTTCCATTCACTTTTTTTCTCCTCCTGTAGGGTACGAAGCATTTGGAGTAGTGTACGATTCAGGCACTCCACGGGGTTGCCCAGCGGATGGTATGGAGTGGTTCGTGAGTGAGAAATTCCAGACAGTTGTCGTAATCTGTGGAAGAGACTGTTTTCAAACTCACGTCCCTGATCGTGATGCAACTTCTCAGGGTACCCGAAACGAGGAATAAAATCCTGAAATATCTTTTCTGCAGCTGTTTTGCCTGATTTATTCCTTGTAGGGTATGCCTGTGCGAAACGAGTGAAATGGTCCACTAGTACGAGGATGTACTCATACCCTCCTTTACTTGGCTCAAGGTGTAAGTAGTAGATGGAGATTAACTCAAAGGGAGCCCTGGTTGTGATAGATCCCATTGGAGCTCTATGGGGAACATTTGGGCGTTTTTGTTTGATGCACGAACATTTTTTTGTTACATAATCTTCAACATCTTGTTGCATATATGGCCAATAGAAACGCTCACGGGCCAGATGTATCACCTTATCACACCCTATGTGACCCATGTCATTGTGTAAACTCTTTAACACCATCGGCTTTAGCTGTTCAGGTAGGACAAGTTGTTTGCTGTGCTCTGTCTTTCTGTACAATAATCCATTGTCAACTTCCAACTTGTTCCACTCATACAGTAGTCTCCGTGTCCGTTTACTCATTGTCCATTTATCTTTATCGTTTGGTGTCCATCCTTTGAGTTTGAGTGAGATTACTTCTCTAATTGACTCATCGTCTTGTTGAGCAGCGTTGATGTCTTTAGGTGTCATGCTCAAAACACTGTCAGTTGGCACATTGTTGTCATTAGAACTCAGTTGTAATGCAGCTATCCATGGCACATCACTGTTTTGTGCTGCCTTGCTCCCTTGCCACACTGCGGACACTACTTCCGGTAAAACTGTCTCTGTGAACTCATTCATTTGCTCTTGCAGATCTAATGGGTGTCTGGACAACATATCTGCATCTGCATTCCTTTTCCCTGGCCTATACTTGATATCAAAATGGAAGTCAGCCAACTCCCCGACCCACCTATGACCCACTGCATTCAACCTGGCTGAACTGAGGACATAGGTTAAAGGATTGTTATCTGTATAGACAGTAAAAGTCGGTGCATAATACAGATAGTCACGGAATTTGTCGCAGATGGCCCACTTGAGAGCTAGAAACTCTAGTTTACCGGAATGTAAGTGATAATTCTTCTCGGCCGGTGTGAGAGTTCTGGATCCATAGCCAATCACCTTAAGTTTGTTTTCTTGTTTTTAATACAAGACGGCTCCCAGGCCTTTGTTTGACGCATCTGTATGCAATACAAATGGAAGGTCCAAATTGGGATAGGCTAGAATGGGAGGATTAGTCAGAATGTCCACAAATCTTGACACAACTTCCTGATGTTCACTGGTCCATATTATTGGTGTGCGAGAAGGAAGCTGGTTTCTGTCTCCTTTCTTTGTTTGTCCTTTACTCCTTTTTGGTGCTGGTTTATTGTCATTGCTTGTTTCATTAGCGCTCTGGAGGAGTTTGAACAAGGGTCTCACCAGACGTGAAAAATCTTGAATAAATGATCGGTAATAACTGAGAAAACCCAGTAACGTTCTGAGTTCTCCGACTGTGCGAGGGTTCTTGTCTTTCAGAGCGAACACAGCATCCAAGTCTTTTGGGTCAATCTGGACTCCTTCTCCCGACACTAGCCTACCCAGGTAGCGTACTTGGTTTTTGAACAGTTCACATTTGGCTGGCCAAAGTTTTATGCCGTGTTGTCGCATTTTGCACAAAACCTGTTTAAGGTGTTCTATGTGCTCATCAAAGGTTTTGGAGTAACACAGTACATCGTCCAAGTAAGGCACGCAACACTCGTCTCTGATCCCTTCTAACACCCCCTCCATACACCTTTGGAATGCGGCCGGTGCGTTTGACAACCCGAATGGAACCCGCACCCACTCGTATAGTCCCCAGGGTGTGCTAAAAGCAGTTAAATGTCTTGACTCCTCACTTACAAAACCCTGATGGTAGGCACTTCCCTGATCCAATATGGAAAACCAGGAGTTACCCCCAAGACTGTCCAGTAGATCTTGTATCCGTGGTAACAGATACAAGAACCTTTTAAGCCCCTGCTTAAAAGGTTTTGAACATACTCCTTCACCTCTTTATACAGTGGTCTTGGAATGGAGTTGTAACTTTTCTGCACGGGTGTGTTGTCAGTGGTGTTGATTTTTAGCTGTAGTCCAGGAATACATCCAATGTCTCCTTCATCATGAGCAAACACATCAGACTGTTCATAGAGCATCTGCCGAACCACCTCCCGATCACCCTCTGAGAGATGGTCTAAATTGACATTAGGGTGCCATCTCAGGTGTGAGGGGGCAGTGCTTAATGTTTCTTCACCCTCACCTTGACTGTCACATGTCACTTGAGCAGAGTGACAAAATGGCTTGTCTGTAGTTTTGGTTGCATTTTCAGCACTGGAACAAACATTTACAGGTTTGTATTCAGTGATCTCTGAAATAAGTCCTAAAACAGTCTTTGGATTTAGAAAAATGTTGTGCTTTGTTGAGTTTTGGATTGGGATTTTGACAGTTTTTGAAGCACCAGCGGGTACATCAATAAGAGCTGGGAATAACTCCAACCCATCAGGTAAGTTACATTTCACAGCTGGCTCGAACAACATTTCTCCTCCTCCGGGAAATGCTCTGATGTGACATTTTACCATACAGATTTGGCTACTGTGAACAGTGAGTCCTTTTTTTCCAACTCTCACCACTGGACTTTCTGGTTCATTTTCTGTTGACTTGGTGTGGACAACAGAGATGAGTGACTCAACATTACCTTTCTGGACCTTTAAAGTCTCCGACAGTAAGCCTACTAAGCTGATATCGTCACTTTGTTCACTGTTTGCCATTATTATCTCTTGGATCATGTTAAAGCCCAGCAGC
Source organism: Pholidichthys leucotaenia (assembly GCA_020510985.1). NCBI lineage: Eukaryota > Metazoa > Chordata > Actinopteri > Cichliformes > Pholidichthyidae > Pholidichthys > Pholidichthys leucotaenia. The sequence goes on along the minus strand of CM035848.1, from coordinate 117,960,505 downwards.
GGAGTGCTTAAATGCTGCTGACTGACAAGCATTGGAACATACAAGGATACAGAACCATACTGTGAACTTGTGATCTCGAGCAGGACATCTATCCACCCCTCGAACGGAACATCCGTCCCATTGGCTGCGGTGATTTCGAGTGGATGGCCTGGGAGTAGGCTCTCGAGTGGCTGTATTTTCACATTTGGTAAGGCTGCTTGTACCCATGACTTTTCAACAATGCTTACTTGTGCCCCACTGTCCAATAACATCTGTAGGTTTACTCCATTTAACTGGCAACTGATCATACACCTACCGCCAATGAGCTGTGCCACACGCTTTGTGTTGGGTGACTTTTGGGACTTGGCAGTAGTCTGTTCGGAGTTCAGTCTTTTAGTGTTGTGGGACTCTGCTGGTGGTTCAGTCACTGGTGGTCCCTCCCCAGCGACCTCCTCCAGTTTCCCGACACATTGCTTTTCTGCAGGCACCCTATAGCTCTGTGCCCCTCCTTTCCACATCGAAAACAGTGTGTGCAGCGCTCAGTGTCTTGGGCGATACACTTTTGGCATTTTCCTTTCACTGCGGGTTTCAGTGCTGGCTGTTTAGGGACAGGTGCTGTGGGACTGGTGTTTACTGTATTTACCATTGGGGTTAGGGCCTTTTCTAAACTCTTGGTTAGGGAGGAGACCTGTGCCGTCAGCTCCTGGATAGCTACACGATTAGCTTGGACTTCAGTGTGCATTTTAATCAAGCTCTGATCTGTCTCTACCTGTGCCGCATTAACACTGGTGACTTTGTGTTTGTGGCTTTGTCCCAACCTACTCAATCTCTCTGTCTCTTCACTAACAAAATTTGCTATGAGCTCCAGGATGGAGTCATCTGTGACACTGGTGTTGGAGATGTGAGGTTTAAGGTCTCTCCTAACATAAGAGTATTTTTCATTCAAACCCTGATACAGTGAATGGTTAAGCACACCTTGTACCAACTCGTCGTCATAATGAAACCCACTACTGTTTTTAGATGCAACCAACACACGCTGTTTTAGCCCCATTAGTCTATACATAAACTGTTGTGGTGTTTCTTTGTCATTTTGCTTAGCATTACTCAGCTCCTGAAATAATTCAGTGCTGCTTTTCTTGCGTAGATGTGTCCTTAAGAGACGTTTTAACTCAGCTACAGTAAGGCTATCCTTGGTTACAAGCATATCTTTAAAGGTACCAGGCTTAATTATCTTAAACACCGTTCTGATAATCTCAGCCTCTATGAACCCTTCATTTAGCCCTTCATCAAGCTGTTTGCACAAGTTATTGTAACTCAAATCAGAATCAAAATCAGAGATTTGACCACCATAAATCTTGTACTCTCTACGTGGCAACAGTGACGTAAGTTCAGTCAGTCTGACTAACCCTGGGTCAGGAACTACAGATGGTGATGTCGGATGGTTCTTCCCTGATGGTGCTGCAGCTCCAGTGGTCACAGGAACTACTATGACCGGATCATCGTCGGGTGACACCTCTGCATCCACTTCTCCAGCTGCTGTGGGCCATTGTAGTTCAATGATGAGGTCACGGAAAGCAAGCAGGCGAGACATCCCCTGGTCTTCAAGGCTCTTCAGTTGTGGACTTCTCAGCGAGTCAACAATGAAGTCGAAGAGTTCCACTTCGGTCGATTCTGCGCCTGGCAAATCTTCTCCCACCTCATCCTTGAACGACTCAGCCAGCTTGTAAAGGACGTTTCTGCAGCGGGCAACGCTCAGCTGGCGAAGCTCTTGCTGGATTTCCCATCTCAGGTCATGTAGAGCAGACATGGCTGTGGTCTCCTGTAGTCAGTCGCTTAGGTCAATGGCTCAGGAACAGGCGGTCAGCATCCCTTGGTTCTTCAATGATTAGTGCCAGACCAGTAAGTGGCGCTAATCCCGGACGAGCCCCCAGAATTGTTGCTCCCCTGGGTAGCGGCCCAGGAGGAGGAAACGTGCATGTGGAAGTTAACTCTCCAACCTGTGATAGAGAATCGGCAGAACACGTTTCGTTATTTCACACAAGGAGTTTATTCTTCGTCCTCCAGTGCGTGAGTCTACTCTCTATCACTGTGCGACATGCGCCATCTATTGGTCGGCGTATGGAACTGCACTCAACTCACATGAGTTATAATGGAACCAGGTGGATTACAAATGCATTGTAGAAAAATATAACAATTAAAGAATAACATAAAATTGTAGGGGTGCCTGTTTTTTTTTAATTTTCTTATCCAAATGTCTTTTTCACCTCTTACATAACTATTAACTATTTCCAACCCTCTACAATTACAGTCTGGGCAGGTGTGTCTAGTTAATTCAGAACTACCCTACACCTTGTGAATGGTACAGTAACAAGCCAATACTACCTGAATATCATCATTAATTCAGTCATTGTGCCCCTGCATGAACAACACAGGCCTAATTTAACCTTCATGGGTGACAATGTTCCAGCTCATTGAGGTTGCATCATTCGGGAACAGCTTCTGAAGGCTGGGGTACCTCAAATGGAGTGGCCCGCACTTTCTCCAGACCTGAATCCCATAGAAAACCTATGGGATCAGCTGAGTCACTGTGTAGAGGCTTGTAAACCTGCACCCCACAACCTCAATGACCTGAGGGCCACCCTTCAAGAAGAGTGGAATGCCATGCCTCAGCAGACAATAAGACGACTTGTGAACAGCATGAGATGTCATCGTCAAGGTGTAATTGATGCTCAAGGGCACATGACAAGTTATTGAGACAGTGACATTTTTTGTTGTGGTATCCCTGCCACTGTTGTTGGCTTTTGTTGCAATAATTGTTTGAGATGACGAAATCACCATTGCACGCTTCTACTTAAATGCCCTACTTTCATGATATAATATCACTGTAGTGTGACCTTTTTACATTTTCCATAAATTTCACCCAAATATCCCTAACTTTTTGTGAGTAGTGTATGTACACACTTTGCATTTAGTACATTCATGTATATATACTTAATAATATGGTCAATAAAAATTAAATTGGAGTCTTGTTATATCTGCCATAAATAGCATGTTTGATGGGTGAGACAAAAATGCAACCTTAATTTTCAAAGAAAAATAGTCTGTTAATTTAGGACCAATTTTCGGACCAGGGGGCCTTAATAATCTGTCCCCCACAACTATAAGTAGACCTACCAGAGGTCGGTCATGTCAACCTTTTATTACTCCCCAGGCCTTCGGTATCCATTTGTCCACAACATCCTCCTTTCGTCCTCTTTGCTGGCTGATGGGAATTCTATAAATGTACAGCCGTGGACAAAATTGTTAGTACCCCTCTGTTAATGAAAGAAAAACCCACAATGGTCACAGAAATAACTTGAATCTGACAAAAGTGGTAATAAATAAAAATTCTATGAAAATTAACCAATGAATATCAGACAATGCTTTTGAATTGTGGTTCAACAGAATTATTTTAAAAAACAAACTCATGAAACAGGCCTGGACAAAAATGATGGTACCCTTAACTTAATATCTTGTTGCACAACCTTTTGAGGCAATCACTGCAATCAAACGATTTCTGTAACTGTCAATGAGACTTCTGCACCTCTCAGCAGGTATTTTGGCCCACTCCTCATGAGCAAACTGCTCCAGTTGTCTCAGGTTTGAAGGGTGCCTTCTCCAGACAGCATGTTTCAGCTCCTTCCACAGATGTTCAATAGGATTTAGATCAGGGCTCATAGAAGGCCACTTTAGAATAGTCCAATGTTTCGCTCTTAGCCATTCTTGGGTGTTTTTAGCTGTGTGTTTTGGGTCATTATCCTGTTGCAAGACCCATGACCTGTGACTGAGACCAAGCTGTCTGACACTGGGCAGCACATTTCTCTCTAGAATACCTTGATAGTCTTGAGATTTCATTGTACCCTGCACAGATTCGACACCCTGTGCCAGATGCAGCAAAGCAACCCCAGAACATAACAGAACCTCCTCCATGTTTCACAGTAGGGACAGTGTTCTTTTCTTGCTATGCTTCATTTTTGCGTCTGTGAACATAGAGCTGATGTGCCTTGCCAAAACGTTCCAGTTTTGTCTCGTCTGTCCGTAGGACATTCTCCCAGAAGTTTTGTGGCTTGTCAACATGCAGTTTGGCAAATTCCAGTCTGGCTTTTTTATGATTTGTTTTCAACAGTGGTGTCCTCCTTGGTCGTCTCCCATGAAGTCCACTTTGGCTCAAACAATGACGGATGGTGCGATCTGACACTGATGTACCTTGACCTTGGAGTTCACCATGAATGTGTTTAGAGGTTGTTCTGGGCTCTTTTGTTACCATTCGTATTAGCCGTCTCCTCCTGCGGCCACGTCCAGGGAGGTTGGCTACAGTCCTGTGGATCTTAAATTTCTGAATAATATGTGCAACTGTAGTCACAGGAACATCAAGCTGTTTGGAGATGGTCTTATAGCCTTTACCTTTAACATGCTTGTCTATAATTTTCTTTCTAATCTCCTGAGACAACTCTCTCCTTTGCTTCCTCTGGTCCATGTTTAGTGTGGTACACACCATGTCACCAAACAGCACAGTGACTACTTGTCACCCTTTAAATAGGCCGACTGACTGATTACAAGTTTGTAGACACTTGTGATGTTAATTAGAGGACACATCTTAGTTGAACATGTCCCTATGGTCACATTATTTTCAATCTTTTCTAGAGGTACCATCATTTTTGTCCAGGCCTGTTTCACGAGTTTGTTTTTTAAAGTAATTCTGTTGAACCGCAATTCAAAAGCACTGTCTGATTTTCATTGGTTAATTTTCATAGAATTTTTATTTATTACCACTTTTGTCAGATTCAAGTTATTTCTGTGACCATTGTGGGTTTTTCTTTCATTAACAGAGGGGTACCAACAATTTTGTCCATGGCTGTATATTTCTGACAGCCATTCTCATCTTTCATCAGATGGTGATGTCTGCATGAGTCTATGCTGCAACTTTGGGCATTTTTCCGATTTTAAAGTGACATTTAGCAGCTAATCTTTTCAGGCTTGTTTGAAAATGGCAGCGCTCTGTTGCTATCACCACTTCCGGCTGTGACCGACAGAATAAAACAAAAACAACAGCAAATGGAATCAGATCCGTTATGTTGTTTTTGCTCAAGTTCGATTTTATTTTGACAAGGCGAGAACGATATAACGGCTATTTTCAGTTGTTCAGTTTTCGTTTTACAAACAAAATATTAAAAGAATGAAGAGTACATGGATTGTGTCTACCCTACACTGTACAAACTTGCAGTGGACTTCTTTTGCACACCTGTATCCTCTGTGCCCTGTGAGAGAGTATTCTCCAAAGTTGGTGAAATAATCTTAAAAAAAAGAAAAAAAATTGCCTTAGTCCCCAAAACTGTTGAAAAGTTATTTCTTAATAAAAATGGATAAGTAGCACAAGCACACCAAGTAACACAAGCACATTCACTGTAGTCACCCCAGTTTTATTTATTTTTTCCCTCATGATCATTGATGTTTCTTAAAAGAAAAAAATACACATTAAATGAATAATGCCCTTGTAAAAATCTGCATGTTGTACATTTTCTGTCCAGTAGATGGCCTAGTAGAGCAAATAAAGTTTCACATGAGGCTTCATCCATATGAACCAATTTGATGAAAAGCTTCAAACCTTCAAGAAAGCCTCATCTGGCGATCACCAGTAATAAGTTTATAAAACATACCCGTTAAGTCGATACTTCAGAAGGCTGCTTCATCCATCCAGGTGGATGCCCTCAATTTCCCGTCTGGGAATCAATAAAGTACACAAAATCAAAATCAAAAAATCAAAATCAAAACGTATCCAGAAGCTAGTAGTTAGCGTGCTAGTGATTTAGCACATGCTAGCGATTTAGCATATGCTAGCGATTTAGCACATTTTGCTCACTTTTCTTTGCATCTTCAGATGAAACAAATAGTCCATCACCACAAAGGTATTGTGGTTTGTTAATAATCGAGACAATAAACAAACTCTAGCACTGCCTATTTTTTTTTTTTTTTTAAACAGACGTGAAATCTCTGAATGATCTTAAAATGACTGGGTAGACGGAAGTAGACCTTTGCAAAAGGGTGGAACTTCTGGGTCACGGATGTGTATTTTTTTTTGTCAGACAGCACTTCACTGTGAAAATTAAGGTATCCAAAACAGTACTGCAATTGGCAGAGAATTGATAGAAAATTACTGTTAGTTGGATCAGCTGTAGCTGATCCAGAGGATTGTTAGTTACTTCACCCTGGGTGCACTTTGAAAAGATGACGTAAGCTCCGTCCATCTGTGTTTGTAGTTTTTTAATTTATGAATTTTCATAACCTTAGACAACAACCTACACGTTATTTACGTGGAAAATTATCTTTTAAACTGACAAACATCATATGTGTAACTCGTGGCAAAATTCGATCGGGATCAAAAGATAATTTCACTCTTGCCATTCACTTCAATGGAGAATTTTCTAATTTAAGGTCCCATATGCGGCAGTAGCGGGGGCGTGACTTAGGCTCTCTATTATCACGGATTATATAGTAACTCCTGGAATCCCTGTTGTCCAATCAAATTGCTCGGTCGGAACCAACTGTAGTATAAAATTCTTTTTTTGGAGTTTTTTTTTTTCAAACTATTGTTTTTGTTATCATATAGAAGAAGAAATCGAATCCTTGAATCTTGAGTAACTGATGACTTATGGAAAAAGGGTGGGATTATATAAGTGTAAACTTCTGCCCACTCCTTTTCAGATATGTAAACTATTAAGTATTAAGATACTTTATTGTATTGTGCCTCATTCTGTAATATACAGTGGGGTGAAAAAGTGTTTGCCCCCTTCCTGATTTCTCTTTTTTTTTGTATGTTTGTCACACTTAAATGTTTCAGATCATCAAACAAATTTAAATATTAGACAAAGATAACACAAGTAAACACAAAATTAAGTTTTTTTATTATTAAGGGGGAAAAAATCCAAACCTACATGGCCATGTGTGAAAAAGTGATTGCCCCCTAAACCTAATAACTGGTTTGGGCCACCCTTAGGAGTAACAACTGCAATCAAGCGTTTGCGATAACTGGCAGTGAGTCTTTTACAGCACTGTGGAGGAATTGTGGCCCACTCATCTTTGCAGAATTGTTGTAATTCAGCCACATTTTTTCCGGTTCCGGCGCCACACGAGTTGGCTGCCTTTTGCAACAACGGCTCAATTCTGAGTCTTTTTATCTTCCTTCTTCTTTCTGATCCGGTGATGGCTTTCTGATCCGGCACACCTTTCACTCTATGTGTATCACGGACACACAGATCGCGCCCGGGGGTCTCCCGAGTCGGCGGACGGAGCCTCTGTTTACAGCGGGAGACTATGCAGCGGGGAGGAGCTAGCTAGCACTCGGCCGGAACCCGGTGCTAACGGAGAGGCTCGACATACCGGGAGAGCTGAAGCGGGAGCGACGCGGGTGCCGGGCTGGAGTTTGGGCGGCGTGCAGGAAATATAAGACAGAATAATAAAGAGCGATGGTAAGAACCAAGCGGACTGCCCGTAAATCTACTGGAGGAAAAGCCCCCAGGAAGCAGCTGGTCACCAAGGCTGCTCGAAAAGGCGCTCCGGCCGCCGGCGGAGTGAGGAGGCCTCACCGTTGCAGGCCTGGTGCCGTGGCTCTGAGAGAGATCCGTTGCTGCCGGAGGTCCACGGAGCTGCTCATCCGTGGGCTGCCCTTCCAGTGCCTGGTGAGGGAGATCGCTCAGGACTTCAGGACCGACATGCGCTTCCAGAGCTCCCCTGTCATGGCTCTGCAGGAGGCCAGAGAGGCCTACCTGGTGAGTCTCTTCGAGGACACCAACCTGTGCGCCATCCATGCCAAGAGGGTCACCATCATGCCCAAAGACATCCAGCTGGCCCGCCGCATCCGCGGAGAGAGAGCTTAGACTTTCTGCTGCACATCCACCAACCACAATGCTCCGCACTGTGTGTCTATATATATATTTATAGTAATATGTACATATGTATACTAGCTGCTCTTGTTTTTTTCTTGCCTTCTGATTGTTGCTCTGAGTGTTGCTATCCCTGTGCTGTTGCAATCCTTGAATTTCCCCATTGTGGGACTAATAAAGGCTTATCTTATCTTATCTTATCTTACATTGGAGGGTTTTCAAGCATGAACTGCCTTTTTAAGGTCATGCCACAGCATCTCAATCGGATTCAGGTCAGGACTTTAACTAGGCCACTCCAAAGTCTTCATTTTGTTTTTTTCTTAAGCCATTCAGAGGTGGACTTGCTGGTGTGTTTTGGATCATTGTCCTGCTGCAGAACCCAAGTACACTTCAGCCTGAGGTCGTGCACAGATGGCCGGATATTGTCCTTAAGAATTTTTTGGTAGACAGCAGAATTCATGGTTCCATTTACCACAGCAAGTTTTCCAGGTCCAGAAGCAGCAAGACAGCCCCAGACCATCACACTACCACCACCATGTTTTACTGTTGGTATGATGTTCCTTTTCTGAAATGCTGTATTACTTTTACACCAGATGTAATGGGACACACACCTTCCAAAAAGTTCAGCTTTTGTTTCATCAGTCCACAGAGTATTTTCCCAAAAATCTTGGGGATCATCAAGATGTTTTCTGGCAAAACTGAGACGAGCCTTTGTTCTTTTTGCTCAGCAGTGGTTTTGGTCTTGGAACTCTGCCATGCAGGCCATTTTTGCCCAGTCTCTTTCTTATCAGAATCAGAATCAGCTTTATTGCCAAGTATATTTACAAGTAAACACACAAGGAATTTGACTTGACATTGGACGCGCACGTTAGGCGCATCCAATGACGCGTCGCCATACAAGGCGCCTGTCAACAGTGGAGGTAAAGAGGGGAGGGGAGGGGGAGGAAAACACAATAGGAGAGAGAAAAAACATAGTAATCAGAATAAACGCTCGTATATGAGCCAAATTTTGACTACACAGAAAAAAACCCTCATGCATTAGCAGACAATAGATACAATCACACAGCAGAGGGAGGGAGAGCAGTGTGTGTATATTTGCATGTCATTGTGTAGTGTGAGTGTAACAGTTGTTAGTGGGCAGCAGAGGGCGCCTCCAGGCAGTGGATAGATGTTATAATCATGTGACTTATAAACAAGACCAGAGATCAGAGTCTGTCTCTCTTTTCCTCTTCCTTGCAGAAGGCACATGGGCATTGTCCTCGAGAGACCAATCCGCTGACGACAACAACTGATTGTTGATGTATGGGTAGACATAAGCCACTTCTCTGGCGTTATCTTATCGAGGAGGAATGTAAACAAGGGTACCAAAACACAAGGTCAAATCTGCACAGTGCACTCAGAGAATAAAAAAATTTCTCTCTCTTCGATTCTGTGCTTCAATTTCATACAGGCTTGAATCATACTTTAGATCATTCTCTGGAGAGCACTCAGCGATCCACAGATGTTATCCACCTACCGAAACATAGGTAAAACATGTCCAGAGAGTTCGTTCTCTCTTCAATGCATGCCAGGTAGTAAATTCCATGTTAATCCTGCCGCTGACAGTCAGTGCTCCCCCCAGCTGGACGAATTGTTGAATTTGTTAAGGGAGCTACGCCGGGGTCCGCATTTGATTAGCTCACCCAGATAATTTCGATACACTAGGAAAACTCCAGGGGCCAAAACAGAAGATCCTGTGATCAGTTCAATCTCAGTCGAATCACACAGACACATGAATTCCAATGCCATGAGTCTCCCTTGGGTTCCCCCTGACCCGCTTCTTCTTTTAAAGGTGACAATCGCATATAAGCCGCTTTCCAGATCCATAATTTCCATTTGGATTAAGATTCAGCCAGGAGAAGAGTGACATTGCAAGCTGGGATCAGAAGGGAGAGGATTAGGAGGGAGAGGGAAGAAAAGCGTCTGCTCTCTCTCAGAAGCGGAAGTAGTGGTGGAGTCATGAACACTGACCTTAACTGAGGCAAGTGAGGCCTGCAGTTCTTTAGCTGTTGTTGTGGGTGCTTTTGTGACCTCTTGGATGAGTCGTCGCTGTGCTCTTGGGGTAATTTTGGTTGGCCGGCCACTCCTGGGAAGGTTCACCACTTTTCCATGTTTTCGCCATTTGTGGATAATGGCTCTCACTGTGGTTCGCTGGAGTCCCAAAGCTTTAGAAATGGCTTTATAACCTTTTCCAGACTGATAGATCTCAGTTACTTTGTTTCTCATTTGTTCCTGAATTTCTTGGGATCACAGCATGATGTCTAACTTTTGGGGATCTTTTGGTCTACTTCCCTTTGTCAGGCAGATCCTATTTAAGTGATTTCTTGATTGAGAACAGGTGCGGCAGTAATCAGGCCTGGGTGTGGCTAGAGAAATTAAACTCAGCTTTCCAAAGATGTGATAAACCACAGTTAATTTATGTTTTAACTGGGGAACTTTTTCACACAGGGCCATATAGGTTTGGACTTTTTTTACCCTTAATAAACACCTTTATTTAAAAACTGCATTTTGTGTTTACTTGTGTTATCTTTGTCTAATATTTAAATTTGTTTGATGATCTGAAACATTTAAGTGTGACAAACACAAAAAAATGAGAACTCAGGAAGGGGGCAAACACTTTTTCACACCACTGTTACTATGATCACACTACATTTTTTTTTAAAATTCCATCTATACTCATTTTAACTGAGGACTTACCATTAGAGTTTATTGATTAGGTATTAATGTAGGACTTTTTTAGGGGAATGAATGAATAAACAGGCAGTGTGATGTGCTGCGTGGGGGGGGGGGGGTGTTAGTCTGATGAGTTGTACTCCATTCACATTTTCATCACTGACTTAATGTATTAAGGATTAATGTGTTTATTTTTAGGGGATTAAATGAATGAACAAGGAGTATGGGGTGGGAATCGCGAGGGACCTAGCAATTCCATTCAGATCACGACACTTGGGTCACGATTCAATCCTATCACGATTCAGCAATCATCACGATATTGCAATTATTGGGCATCACGATCCCATATATTTCAATTTTTTTCACCTTATTCAACCTCAAATCATGTCCCATAGTAAAACTATTGACATCTCTTTAATAAAGTATTCAGCCCAAACGAGCAGCAACAGGACAATTTCACAGAAAAATTATTTTTAAATTAACTGATAAATTGTTAATGGCGTTCACTTATATAGCCCTTTTTTACTCATCTTTGGATGACCAAAGTGCTTTACAGATCCTACTTTTCAGCCATTCACGCACACATTCACACATTGATGGCGGCGGATGCAAAACAAATGCTCTTAAAATAAATGTTCAACTGATAATAAAATAACGGTGAGAAAGAATCATATCTGGGCCCCAGTGTTTTAATCATGTGACAAAAACCCTCGTTTTCCACAACACTATATGGACGCAGGTCTTTGCATATGAAGTAGGTGATTGACTGCGTTATCTTCTTAGCTCGCTCAGAATTTGGAGAAAGCTTTAACAAGCTATGTTTCAGAGTTGGTTGATTTTTTCCCGGAGCTGGCTTAGCTTCGCTGTCATTTGCCAATGCTGCTTCCCCAGAATGGTGGCCAGAGAGGTGCATGTTTGTAGTGTTCCCACAGTGTTTTACTTTCATGTAATGCTCCTTGCAAACTGAATGTGTCATATCTGTTCCGTCTTTGTTATAAAATCCAAAAGAAGTCCAGACCTTTGATTTAAATTTTGACAGTGCATTTGTCATCCCCCCCGCCCCCCGCCCAGTGTTGCTGCTCCCGCTACCATCTTATTGTACACCTGGATTGAGGTTAAATCTCGTGAGACACCTTTGCTGTGATGACTTTTCGCCATCTAGTGGACTGAAAGCTCCATTGATTATAACCCAAAAGTATACTATGTTTGAGTGTGCATTTTTTAAAAATAAAAGATCGATCCGTGCTTTTATGGATTGATGCATTGTCACAAGTGCCAAGTATCGCGATTCATCACTGAATCAATCTTTTTCCCCCCACCCCTAAAGGAGTGTGCAGCGTTTTACTTTTCATGCAACTCCCCAGAGACAGGAGATGCACTTTTTCACACCACTGTATATAATGCTTTTTTTTTTGTATATATCTTGTGAAGTGAACTGTCTACAAATTTGAAATAAATGAAAAAATGAAATGAAATAAACTTAAAAGAAAAAAGTTGAAAATATATCAAAAAAGTTACAAAACTATAATGAAGAAGCTGCAACATTATAGGAAAAAAGTCAAATTTATATTAACTACAAACTTATGAGGGCAAAGTTACAAATTTATGAGAACAAAACTAAATTTACAAGAAATAAAAATGCTAATTCATAAAAAAATAACAGTTGCAAATTTATAAGAAAAAGTTCTAAATTAATAAGAAAAAAGATTTTACAATAAGAAACATGTTCTGCCTTTATGGGGAAAATGTGCAAATCTAAAGGAAAAAAATTACATAAAAAAGAAAAAGTTATGCATTTACAAGAACAACTGCAAATTTAAGAGGATTTTTTTTTTAATTTAGTACAAAAAGATTTAGATATACATGAAAAAGTTGCAAATTTATAAGAAAAAATTGCAATTTTATAGGATAACGTTAAAAATGGTTATACATTCAAAGGTTATACATTCATGAAAAATTTGCCAATATAATTGCTTTTTTAATTTCAAGGGAAAAAAAGTTACAAATTTATAGGAAAACACAATTTTATAAGAAAAAAGGCAATTTAGGGGAAAAAGATGAAACTTCATAGGAAACTAGTCACAAATTTGTAAGAAAATATTTATAAACTTATAGAGGAAAAGTTGCAAATTTATAAGAAATAAAGCTCCAAATTTTAAAGGAAAAGCTGCAAATTTATGGGAACAAAATTACAAAAAACAAAAAACAAACAAAAAAAACCCTGTAATTTCACAAGAAAGATTTGCAAATTTGTGAGTAAAAAGTTTCAAAACTAAAAGAAAAAAGAAATTTATGGGGTATATTGTGTATATTGATGAAGAAAAAGCTTGAAGTTTAAAAGGAAAAAGTTGGATATTTTAAGAAAAAAGTTGCAAATTTATAGGAAAAAGTTACAAATTTAAAAGAAAAGTTGTGGATTTAAAGAAAGTTATAATTAAGAAAATGTTACAAAATTAATGGTAAAAAACTACAAGTTATAAGATTTATGCATCATGAGAGAAAAGTCTTCGTGGAGCACGATTACGCCCCTGAGGTTCTTAAAAAGCGACGGGAATATAACGACGCCAAAAAGGTTCTACGGGAACAGAATCTACGCTTTCAGACGCCATTTCCGGCGAAGCTAAGGGTCTTTTACGGGGAAGAGTCATGTCTCTATAATTCAGCGGAAGAAGCAACAACTGACATGGCAAGAAGAGGACTCCCGGTAACGGTGTTTAAACCCGCAGCGGATCTGAGCGAGAAAATCAGAACTCAAACGTGGTCCACTCAGAGACCGGGCCAGCAGCGGGAAATCCAGCCCCAGCGCTACAAAGATAAGCTTTCCAGTTCCAGGAAGGAATAGCGACCTTTTTGGGTTTTTTTCTTTTCAGTCACTCTGCACTTCCACCCCCCCTCCTACAAGGTAACAAACATTAAAGGAGATGCAGAATCAGCATGTGGTAAAACCTTTCATGGAGCAGTTATAGCATTAGAAACAAATGTCTTCTTAATTTAAAGGGGAAAAAAAATCATTGTGGCGGTTTGGGAAAACCCCCACAAACAGACTAAGGACAGACAACTCGCTACTCCTGGTTTTTTCCGCTACACTACTGTGATAATGTCACCTTTCATGCATTGTGTTCATGGGTCCTGTCCTTACTGTGACCTAGAGACTCAGATCAATATGTAGATGTGCCTGTTAACCTCTTTGTTCTGCAGCTGGAGCAAAGTCTAGCAAATCTGCCTATTGTGATGTATGTCTCACAAATGCAAATATCTCATGCCTGTTCTGCAGTCCCTTTGATCAGACAAACTGCTGTGAATCTGCTTTGATGTATTGTTTGAGTTGGGTATAAATACTGCACAGGTTCTGTAACACTTCCTCTCACTCTCACCCTCACTCACACTTCAACCTCTGCTGCAGACACGCGCTCTGTGTCTTCTTCTCTGAGAGCCAGAGGATCCCCATCCAGCCTGCACACACTTGGGCTGGAGAGGGGATCCCGTGACGGCGGTATGATATAATAAACTCTACTTAAAACCTCCAACAACGCCGCTTTATTTCATGCCGCCGCACTGGTGACCCGACGCTGAAACGAACACGCTGCCAGCGAACGCAACGCCCGGCGGTGATTCTCTGACGACCAGCGAACGCGGCAGCCTGACTGATCTGCCCTCCCTTCTGCTTCAGGGAGACCTCAACGTGGAGTTTCCAGGCGAAACTCGTTGGAGAACACCCACGACCGGGAAAGCTGAGCAACGTTTCATGGTGAGATCTGCACGCCTAGATCGGCACATCCACGCTGGACTGGCCGCGCTCACAGCCCCTCCACAAGAGAGCGCATGCACCTCGTCCCCTCTCCACGACGGCGATCCCCATGGCCGACGGAGCACACGTGGACCTGAACGCACCATGACCGAGCGAGTGACAGAGTGTCTACTTCCCTTCACCGCTCCAACACGCTGAACAGGGATGATCAAGCTCCCTGACCCTGGTTCTCCTCTCCAGCTGGCCCACCCATCACAGAACCCCGGCGCACGCACCGGGGAGTTACAAGGACGGCGCACACCACGCACGGGACAAATACGGCTTTTCTGACCGCCTTCCTTCTGCTGCACACTGGCCCTTCAGGCTTGCTCGTTCACCTGAGGCACGCAGCTTGCTCACTGGATTTTATGGTCTTAGCCACGGCACACAAGGGGAATTCAGCGGTTTGCGGTTCCCGAGAGCTTTAAGGTTGTGCCCACACCTAAAGCCAACACGCCAGTCCCTCTGCTCTCATCACAGCTGCCACGCAGCCTCGTCTTTTCTTCATGGCCGCTATTAATCCTTGCAGGACTTAATCGCGGGAGGAGCCAGTGACTAATTTTTCTTCTTGTGGACCTCTGCACGTTCAACGGGACCAGCCCTTCGACATCGCGGACCCACAAGCAATTTTTGCGCGGCCCGGACGTTTTCATCGTCTCCGGCCGGCTTTTACTACCCCCACCCCCCTCCACCCCCTCCTGCACAGAGCTTTTCCCTGCTCGCTGCCCAAGCTGCACTATCGAGGTCTCGACCACCTGCCGAGCCCTCTGGAGGGGAGCTGTGGCGGTTTGGGAAAACCCCCACAAACAGACTAAGGACAGACAACTCGCTACTCCTGGTTTTTTCCGCTACACTACTGTGATAATGTCACCTTTCATGCATTGTGTTCATGCGTCCTGTCCTTACTGTGACCTAGAGACTCAGATCAATATGTAGATGTGCCTGTTAACCTCTTTGTTCTGCAGCTGGAGCAAAGTCTAGCAAATCTGCCTATTGTGATGTATGTCTCACAAATGCAAATATCTCATGCCTGTTCTGCAGTCCCTTTGATCAGACAAACTGCTGTGAATCTGCTTTGATGTATTGTTTGAGTTGGGTATAAATACTGCACAGGTTCTGTAACACTTCCTCTCACTCTCACCCTCACTCGCACTTCAACCTCCGCTGCAGACACGCGCTCTGTGTCTTCTTCTCTGAGAGCCAGAGGATCCCCATCCAGCCTGCACACACTTGGGCTGGAGAGGGGATCCCGTGACGGCGGTATGATATAATAAACTCTACTTAAAACCTCCAACAACGCCGCTTTATTTCATGCCGCCGCATCATGTTAAAATAGAAACGTAACAATGACCCACATGTTCTCCCCACACTAACAAATACTGTATTAGAGTGAATGTTTGCTGTGATGGGGGTGGGAGGGTGCACACAATCTCATAGGGTATAGGCATAAAAAAAAAAAAAAATCATTACAAATTCGGATTGGGATCTGAAATTCACGTTAAAAACATGGGACAACTTACAGGGGTAAGAGAGGGCCCTCAACACATAACAGAGTTTGAGGAATTTCTGTCATATCCGGCTCTAGGGAGCCGGGCAATCAGAGCCAGGGACAAGCCAGTGAGTCATGATGGTTTATTTTGGGTAAGGGATAAGGGATGAGGAGAGCACAGATACTCATGCAGAGGTACACTCACAGGTTGCACAGCGCAGAGGTAAGCAGCTCGTACCGGACGTGGGGGTAACAAGACGTACATACTCACAGCGGGATACAAACACAGGAATGCTGCAAGAGGAGTATAAGCTGACACCAGACGAAGGGGCTTCAGCTTAGCAATGTGTTTGTGTCGCAGACCCGAGTCATCGAGGCTGCTCCTATTTATCCTCATTGGCAGCGCCCCAGCTGATGAGGACTAATTGGCCCCAGCCGTCCGTAATGCTGCCAGCTGGGAGCCTGCTGAGACGCTGCTCAATGGGAAAAGGGAAAACATGGGCTGAGTGCCGAGACGGCATCTCAACCCGTGGTGACAGAGCCCCCCCCTCAAGGTCGGGCTCCTGAACGACCAGGAACATCCCAGCCCCCCTCCCCACACACCTAGGGTGGGAGGAAGGGAGGCAGGATTGGAGGGGAAGAGGCCAAGGGAAGGACAACACCAATGGGGCAATGTAGGGTGGCAGGGAAAAAAAACCAAATACAATACTGAACAAAACAGGGAATAATCAACCCAGGTTCGAATGGGGAGAAGAACTTGGTCAGCACGCCGGTTACACACTACTCAGAGAGTACCAACAATGCGTGACCCAGAGCAAGGAAAAAAACCACCAAAAAGGTACAGGGTAAAAATGCTGAGTAAGGTTAAATAAAGGGGAACACAATAAACAGCGCCACTAAGTACATACACAGTCACCAAGAAAAGTGAAGATGACTGGAACAAATTGACAACTACAGAGCATGGTGTTACGGAAAACAAGGCACATGACTCTATAATGAACCAACAGGGCATAAAAAAGAAATACTGAGTGCAGGCAAAGAAAAACCCACACACACGAATATATAAATACCCACAGCCACCTAAAGAAATGAAAGTGACTGGAATAAATGGATAACTGCAGAGCATGGTCTGAAAGGAAACAAAACATAACTCTACAACGAAAAAACGAGGCTAAAAACATGGCACAAAAAGTAAAATGCTGAGCATGAGCGATGGAAAACACAGCACTATAAAAACGAATCCACCAACAGGACAAAATATTACACCCGAGTGACCTTCACAAAGATAAAAGAAAAAGTGACACCCGAGGAACATGGCAGGCAGAGTCCACAAATAGCCGAGATGGCTCCGGAGATCTCCCCGCCCATCGTCCCGTTGGCGAATCAGGGAAAGAGAAGTGTTCGGACGGCGAACTCCGGACCCAGATCCCAGGAATCCAGTCCACCGGCAGCCGAACCAGGCTGCCCAGAGGGAAACACAGACCAGTGGGGGGAACCAGATCACCGAACCGAAAGTTCTGTGGGTCGGGTCGTCGACCCGCATCACTCAACCACCAGGACCGTTGAGATGGGCGAAGGATCAGAGCGGATCCCGGTGGAAGAGGCTCTGGGGAGAGCCGATGACGAGGGCGGCGGGCGTCAGGCCGCAGGGAAACGGCCACCTCCTCACCGGACCTGGACAATACTGGGGCAGCACCCATGTCGGACCCCGATCGGGCCTCAGGCGAACCCACGTTGGACCCCGATTGGGTCTCGGGCGAACCCACGTTGGACACTGCACCAGAACCGACCTCCAACGTTGAACCCGGACCCTCCAGCACCACGAGGAACAGCAACTCCTCGCCGGTGACCCTGGAAGAAGGCTCAGAAGAGAAAACAGAACCGGGATCAGGATCACCGGCAGCGCCAGAACCCGGCGAGACGAGCTCAGACGCAGCGGGCGGCTGCACCCTGCTCGTCTCCCCTGGAGATAGGCTGAAGTGCTCAAAGATAAAAAGAGAGAAAAGAAAGGAGAGCACTCGCCTGATCTCGGGTTCTGACGCCGTCCAGGACTGCGAAGATCCAGGATCCGTCGTCAGGTCGTTGTCAGGCTCCCATCTAGCCGCGTCGGGCCCTGCAGCCAGCACAATGGTCCGCGCAGCTTGAGATCCCTCCAGCTCAGGTAACCCCGCCGACGATCCACTCGGCGTGAAGCCAGAAGAATCTCGTCCCACTGGACCGAACCGCTCCTCCGTGGAGACCCGGGGACGCTCAGTCGTCGGCGTAGACTCCACGCAGCAGTCAGTCCCCCTCCTCCGTCCGCAATGTAGCTGCGGAACCACAGGCCTTCTCCATATCCCACCACGTTGACCCGGAGCCGGGGACCGCTCGGCGGAGAGAGACACAGAGGATGCGGGATTAGGAATAAAGGTTACAGCAGGTGGGGAGAGTTCAGGGAGCTGCGAACCCTGAACTTCTCCTCCAGGGATATGACAGAGCAAATCATTAAGCAGGTGTGAAAAAACAATGACTTGCCTGCCCCCTGGAGGTTGAGTATCGCCTGCTGTAGTGGATTCTGCTTCTTCCTCTCCCCGCCCGGCGATAACGGAGGACCCCCCGGGAATTCGTCTGAGGATCGCTCGCGTTGTCTCCAGCAGAGAGCTCACCAGGCCGGGATTCCAGGCACACACAGCAGTCAGGAAGCGCGTCGAGGAGGAGGGGAAAACAGCCGGGGTGAGCCAGCCCGAATGTCCAGGAATGACAGCGGGGAAACGAGGCTCAGAGGACGAGGCTGTAGAATCTCCACACTGACGAGGCGAAGGGATGACAGCTGCGTGGGAGGAACGGTCCTGACGATAGCCCAGAACTGGATCCGGACGAGGTTCGTGCAGAAGTGACTCGGCGATGTGATGGCGGCTGTTCCCAGGGAACGAAGCTAGGGGGAAACCCAGGATTCGCCGCTCCAGATCAGAGATCGAGGCGAGGAAGGCGCCGAGCACGGGAAAGCTTCGTAGCCCTGAAGTCCTCTCCATCAACCTCACTGCCGCCGCCACATGCCAGAAGGTG
The DNA here is from genome assembly GCA_020510985.1 of Pholidichthys leucotaenia. Classification (NCBI taxonomy): domain Eukaryota; kingdom Metazoa; phylum Chordata; class Actinopteri; order Cichliformes; family Pholidichthyidae; genus Pholidichthys; species Pholidichthys leucotaenia. The sequence goes on along the minus strand of CM035848.1, from coordinate 117,941,574 downwards.
GTGGCAGGAAACACAGTAGAGCTCGCAACAGCCACTCGACCCCAGACATAACTGCTGTCAGCTGCGGCTCCTTGAAGGGAATCCCGAGTGACGTGGCGCAGGTCGGGGAAAGCCCTCTGGTTGGCGCGAACTCCCGGACTGGAGTAGTGGCAGGAACGGGACTCCGAAGCGGGGAAAGGCGTCGCCCACTTCGACTTCCTGCCGGGATTTCCATCCACCCAGTGGAGCTTCTCTCGCTGTGTACCTGCAGCGTCTATCCTGGCGCTGTCCTCCAGATGGAACACAGAATGAGGGTGACAGCCCGGGAATTCCTCAGCACGGCCCGGATGCCAGCGTCTCGCGTTGGAGGCGTCGTGCAGGGTGAAGAGCGTCCCGTCGACAGCCTCCAAGATGGACCTCAGCTCGTCGCGCTGGCGCCGGAAGTGACTCCTGGGAAACGGCATGCAAGCAGCGCTGACACCCGGACAGAAAGATACATTTCCACGGCGACTCACGGCCGCCGGTAACTCTTCTGGCTGCGACATACTGTCATATCCGGCTCTAGGGAGCCGGGCAATCAGAGCCAGGGACAAGCCAGTGAGTCGTGATGGTTTATTTTGGGTAAGGGATAAGGGATGAGGAGAGCACAGATACTCATGCAGAGGTACACTCACAGGTTGCACAGCGCAGAGGTAAGCAGCTCGTACCGGACGTGGGGGTAACAAGACGTACATACTCACAGCGGGATACAAACACAGGAATGCTGCAAGAGGAGTATAAGCTGACACCAGACGAAGGGGCTTCAGCTTAGCAATGTGTTTGTGTCGCAGACCCGAGTCATCGAGGCTGCTCCTATTTATCCTCATTGGCAGCGCCCCAGCTGATGAGGACTAATTGGCCCCAGCCGTCCGTAATGCTGCCAGCTGGGAGCCTGCTGAGACGCTGCTCAATGGGAAAAGGGAAAACATGGGCTGAGTGCCGAGACGGCATCTCAACCCGTGGTGACAATTTCCCTCAGAGCCTACACTCCATCAGGGCTCTTACAGGGTCTTTAAAGAGACCCCAGCTCAGGAAGTTTTTTTGACAGTTTTTTGTTTTAAAGTTTCGTACACTATGTTCTTAATGTTTTTTATGTTCTTAATGTTCTTTCAGTTTCTGAGTAGCAAAAAAGAGGGCCACCACACTGTTATACTGAATAAGAAAATACAATGGAGAAACAGGGTGTAACCAAAATAGCTTCATATAATGTAAAAGGGATCCTGAATCCAGTTAAAAGATCCAAGATTCTACGCAAAATGAAAAAAGACAAAGCAGAAATAATATTTTTACAAGAAACCCACCTAACAGACGTGGAACACACTAAACTCAATAGACAAGGGTTTAAAATGATCTCTTCATCTTCATATAAATCAGGGAGGAGGAGGGGAGTAGCGACATTGATATCAACCAAAATTACATTTGAAAAAAAATCAGAACACAAAGATAAAGAAGGGAGGTACAGTTTGGTAACTGGGCGGCTAGAGGGAGAAGATATCACCCTGCTGAATGTATATGCACCACCAGGGGCTAAATGGAAATTTTATAAAAATGTATTCGACCTAATGATAACTAAAACCCAAGGTTTAGTGATATGTGGTGGAGACTTCAATCTAAGACTGAATCCATACTGGGATGCGACAGGTAGTTCTTCACATCAAAATAACACCCAAAATAAGAATACTCGGATGCTACTAAAAGAAATGGGAATCTGTGACGTATGGAGGGAATTCAACCCCAATGTAAAAGATTATACTTTTTATTCAACGCCACATTCATCTTACTCAAGGATTGATTACTTTTTATGTTTAATAGAGACATTGGAAGAGTAAAAACATGTAAAATAGGACTGATGGATCTCTCCGACCACAGTCCGATCTATATGGACTTAAACATCCAAAAATACACAAATAATACATTTTCCTGGAGGTTGAATTCAAGTGTCCTGAAAGGACCACTGAAAGATGAATTGGAATCAGATATTTTCAGATATTTGGAAGAAAACGATAATGGAGAAGTATCTCCTTTAATACTGTGGGATGCGTGCAAAGCTGTAATAAGGGGAAAAATTATTGCAAAACTGGCAACCCAAAAGAAACTGAGACAAGAAAAACTAATCACACTAGAGGGCTGCACGGTGGCGCAGTGGTTAGCACTGCGGCAGCACAGTTTACCCTTGGCCGGGGGATTGTGGGAATCGTGGGATCGTGGGTTCGATCCCAGCCCCCGACCAACAGTGATCTGTGTGGAGTTTGCATGTTCTCCCCGTGTTGCGTGGGTTTACTCCGGGATTTCTCCGGTTTCCTCCCACATGCCAAAAACATGCATGTTAGGTTAATTGGCTGTTCTAAATTGTCCTTAGATATCTGTGTCCTATAGGCCCTTAGAATAGAGGGTTAGTATTAATGAAAGCGCTTTGAGTGGTCTTTGTGACTAGAAAAGCGCTATATAAGTGCAGGTTAGTTAGTTAGTTAGAGTCAGAACTCAAGAACCTAGAAAAAGAACACAAAGACAACACTCATTCTAATGGCTCGCTCAAGATTAAAGAAATTAAAAATCAAATAAATGAGATCTACACAATAGAAATCCAGAAGAAACTTACATTTCTGAAACAAAAACACTATGAAGCAGGCAGTAAATTGGCAAAATTACTAGCCTATAAATTGAGGAAACAACAAACGGAAAGAGCAATCTACAAAATCAGAGACCCAGAATCAAAGGAAATAAAATTCAGAATTCAGGATATTCTTAAAAGCTTCAAGAATTACTACAAAGAACTTATACTCCCACAAAAAACATAAAAACGCATCCGAGACATTCCTAAACACATTAAACCTTCCCCAACTTACGGAATCACAAAATAAAACCCTACTGTCAGAAATACAACCTAAAGAATTGGAAAAAGCAATTATGAAACTTAAAGCTAACAAATCCCCAGGAGCAGATGGCTATACAGCAGAATGGTACAAAACCTTTAAGCAGCAACTATCTCCTCTCCTCCTGAAAACATTTAACTACGTCCTCCACACAGGGGAAATCCCCCCCTCCTGGAGAGAAGGGGTCATTGCAGTTATACCTAAACCTGAAAAGGATAAACTAGAATGCTCCAACTACAGACCAATCAGTGTATTAAATCAGGACTATAAGCTTTTTACCATTATCCTTGCCAAAAGGTTAGAAAACATACTGACAGACTTAATTCACTTAGACCAAACAGGTTTTATAAGACAACGACAGACACAAGACAACATTCGACGCACTTTACACATAATTCATCATATAAAAAAATATAACTTAAATGCAGTCATATTGGGATTAGATGCTGAAAAAGCATTCGATTCGGTTGACTGGTCTTTCCTATATAGAATCTTATCCAGTTTCAATTTTCATAACAACTTCATTAGAACTATACAGGCATTATATAAAAAACCAACAGCTAAAATAAGGATTAACGGTAATTTATCATCATCTTTTGAGCTGGAAAGAGGATGTCGTCAAGGCTGCCCCCTGTCTCCACTGCTCTTTGCAATCTTCATAGAACCTCTGAGCCAATGGATAAGACAAAATCAAGAAATTCAAGGTATTACACTTGGTCAGAAGGAACATAAAATAGCACTCTTTGCTGATGACATTTTAATATACCTAGGGCAGCCAGACACTTCTCTACCAGAACTAATCTCAGTTTTTTCAGACTATGGAGATTTATCGGGGTACAAATTAAACATGCATAAAACCCAAGTCTTAACATTCAACTATGACCCAAATCATTTTTCACTAAATGAACTCAAAACTAACTGGGAGTTGGAATCTATGAAATATCTGGGGGTCAATATCCCGAAACAACTCGACAAAATTATAACACTAAACTATGATCCACTGGTGACAAAAATAAAATCTGACCTAGCAAGATGGAATGTGATACCATTCTTAGGTACTGCACAAAGAATTGAAGCAGTCAAAATGAATATACTTCCACGTCTTCTATACCTTTTCCAAACAATACCGGTAGAACCTCCCAAAAAAACATGGCAGGAGCTGGACAGAAGGATCTCAAGATTCATATGGCAGGGTAAGAGACCTAGAATCAGATATAGAACCCTACAGCTAAACAAAGACAAAGGTGGGCTCGCGCTGCCAAATATCAGGGACTATTTTATAGCTGCACAAATTAAAACTTTAGTAGAGATATGTAACCCAGTCTACACTGCACAATGGAAGGAGATGGAATGCCAAATAACAAGTGACATCCCCCTACAGGCGATAATAGGGAACAATGCCTTAACTAAACTCCTGAATAACACTAACCCGTGGATAGAGACCCCGCTAAAAATTTGGTTTAAGATAGTCAGAGAGAATCAAGCTAAAGAGCCCTATCGACTTCTGCAATGGATTGCCTATGATCAAGACTTTACCCCCAATAAAACAGACACTAGATTTAAAGAGTGGAAAGAGAAAGGGCTGATAAAATATTACGATTTTTTTAAGGGGCAAACTTTAAGAAGTTTTGAAGATTTGAAAAAACAAGGTCTAATAAATCAAGATCTTTACAGGTTCTTTCAGCTTAGACACCACATAAACAATATACTTAAAAAGGAGGATTTGGAAAGGGCCCAGTCAGGTGTTCTGAAGGTCTTGAATGAATGAATGAATGAATGAATTTATTTATTTCGGATAGTACATTACAGGTTAAAAGAAACTGTATAATATAACAACAAGGTCAAATTAGACAAAGACTCCTTCTACTATACAATTCCACGTGAGTTATCCGAAATGGGTGATGGCTGAAGCCGCAGCTTATATTGCCCACCCATATTCCATCCAAGAATTCAAAGGAGAAAAAAGAGAAAACAAGACAAGAGCGATTACAATTTAAAACAAGGCTAAGACAAAATATGACTGAGAGAAAAAGAAAACTGAGCTAGTCTAAGTTAAGCGGTTACTATTCAAAAACAAATCTAAGACATAGTGTCACAGAGAAAAAAGAAAAACTAAGCTATAACACAACACAGGCTGGAAATGTCAATCCTTATGTGAGTTTACATGTCGTCTTGTAAATATGTTTGGAGTATTTCTTCCTTTAGTTTTTGTTTAAATTGTCCAAGCTTTGTACATGATTTTAATTCAGGTCCAAAATCGTTCCATAATCTGACACCTTGCACTGAAATACAGTGTTGCTTGGTAGTTGTTCTCACTGTAGGCTTTTGAAATATACATGTTCCTCTGAAGTGATATCGTTTCTCCCTTGTTTGGAACAACTTTTGGATATTTGCGGGCAGTGATAGATTCTTCACTTTGAACATTATTATTGCGGTTTTAAAGTCGATCAGATCTTTCAACTTGAGAGTTTTTTGTTTAAGAAAAAGTGGGTTTGTTGGTTCCCTGTAAGCTGCTTTGTTGATTATTCTAATAGCTCTCTTTTGAAGCATAAAGAGTGGATATATGTTTGTTTTATATGTGTTTCCCCATACTTCATTACAATATGTCATGTATGGGAGTATTAATGAATGATACAAGGTGTATAGTGTGGGTTGATTCAGCAAATTTTTCACTCTGTGTAATATTGCAATTGATTTGGATACTTTACCTTTTATATAATTAATATGTGGCTTCCAACACAGTTTGTTATCAATTATTACTCCAAGGAATTTAGTTTCGGATACCCTTTCAGTCTCTACACCATTTACACTGAGTTTGGGTACTGGGTAGTTGTGATGGTTGTTAAAGACTATAAATTTTGTCTTGCTTAAATTGAGCGTTAATTTGTTTGAATCAAACCACAGTTTCAGCTTTCCTAATTCCTTTCCGAGTGTATCCAGAAGTTGTTCCAAGTTGTTTCCACTGCATAGCAGGTTAGTGTCATCAGCAAACAATATTAAGTCCATTTTTTCTGAAACTTTACATATATCATTTATATACATATTGAATAATAATGGTCCCAAAACTGAACCCTGTGGGACTCCACAGGTGACCTTCAGTAGCTCTGAGTTTTTGTTGTTAACACATACAAACTGATATCTATTCTTTAAGTAACTTCTTAACCAGGACAGTGCTACCCCTCTGATACCACAATTTTGTAGTTTCTTTAATAATAGATTGTGATCTACTGTATCAAATGCTTTTTTAAGATCCAGGAATACTCCAACTGAATACTCTTTATTTTCAATGGCTGTTGATATTTTTTCTGTAAATTCCATTAAGGCATATGCTGTTGTCCTTTTGTGTCTGAACCCATATTGCTGCTCACACAATAAATCATTCTTCAGTATGAAGTTGTCAATTCTCTCATAGAATATTTTTTCAAGTATCTTGGAAAATTGTGGTAATAGTGAAATTGGTCTGTAGTTGGAGAGTTCCCCTCTGTCGCCTGTCTTGTAAATCGGAATTACTTTAGCTATTTTCATTGCATTGGGAAATATACCTGATTGGAGAGACAGGTTACAGATATACGTCAGTGGTTTCACTATGCATTCGATAACAGTTTTGACTAGTAGCATATCAATACCATCGCAGTCAGTAGATGTTTTACTTTTGAACGATTTAACAATTTCAATGACCTCTCTTTCGTCTGTGTTCTTTATGAAGATGGTGTCTTTTACAGCAGTGTTATTGCATATTGAATCACCCGTTGGCACCGTAGTGGGTATTTCTCGGGCCAGTTTAGGTCCAATGTTAACAAAAAAATTATTAAATTCATCTGCAGGTGAAGCTATATTCACATTCGGAGTCGATTTATTATTTTTTGGAGTGTTAGTTGGGTAGCTGGTATTTCTGCTTTTATTTCCAAGGATACTGTTGATTATTGTCCATGTATTTTTAATATTGTCTTTGTTTTTTTCCAGTTCTTTACTGTAATAGTCTCTTTTACTACATCTTATTATATATGTTAACTTATTTTTGTATGTTTTATACCGCTGCTCTGCTTCTTTTGTCCTTTTCTTTATGAAACTTTAAGAAGTTTTGAAGATTTGAAAAAACAAGGTCTAATAAATCAAGATCTTTACAGGTTCTTTCAGCTTAGACACCACATAAACAATATACTTAAAAAGGAGGATTTGGAAAGGGCCCAGTCAGGTGTTCTGAAGGTCTTCTTAATGGCATATAAAGGGATCCCAGGGATCAGATACATTTCTAAAATATACCAAGGTCTTCAAGACTTAAAAGGAGACAACACATCATATATAAAAGAGAGATGGGGAAAAAGAGGGGAATTTCACTTTACAATTGGAAATATGGGAAAAGCTAAATAAACAGCAATGGAAAAGTACCTCATCCCTGCAGTGGAGAGAATTTGGATGGAAAAACTTGGTAAGATTTTTCAGAACACCTGCACAAAACAAATTTACCCATAAGGGGTTGAACTGTTGGCGCTTGTGTGGTGAAAAGACTGCAAATCATTTTCATGTGTTTTGGTCATGCCCAGTTATCCACCAATAATGGACCAACGTACAGACAATATTGGGGAAAATATTCAAAATAACAGTTCCCTTTTCTTTTGTAACTTTGTATTTGGGTTTACTACCGGACTCACTGGAAAGACGAGGAGATAAATACTTATTCAATGTTTTAATATTGGCAAGTAAAAAAGCCCTAACTAAAAAATGGATGCTGAAGGACTGTCCTACACCTGAAGATTGGATTAACATGATTCAAGACATTTACTCGATGGAAAAGTTGACATTTGCACTGAGACAGAACATGGATGGGTTCATGAACTTTTGGCAACCCTGGATCGCATATGTGTCTTCCATTAGATCTAATCTTTGACAAATACCATTTCAATGATGGTCCCACTCTTTGTTCCAAAGCTACTCAGTTGCTCTTTTACTTTTAATTACTTAATTTTCTGTTTGTTTGTTTTTTGCTGTTCTGTTTGTTTGTTTATTCGTTTGTTTGTTTTTTATTTAATTCTCCTTAATTTCACTTTTTCTTTCACTTTAAAAAAAAGGGGGGGGGGGTGTTGTAATAACTATCCTACCAATGTTGTCAAATAGCAAAAAATAAGGGAACATGTGATGAAAATGTAAACAATGCAATGCTGTAATGACCTGTATACCCTTTACAAAAACTTAAATAAAAAAAAAAACAAAACTACAAGTTATTTTAGAAAGCTGCAAATTTATAAAGAAAATTAGGTTCAACTTAATTCCTGGAAATATCTTCAAACATTTTCTTTGTGAAAAACACACACTCACTAATGCCTCCAATAATAGAGTTATAACAAAGGAAAATAAACACAAAGTTGTTTGCTGTGTTGTTGTCACAGAGGGACATGATCACACCTGATAATTAGGTCTGATGACACTTTAACCCACCAGTGGATTCCTGTCACTGGAAGCTATTAAAGGTGTTAATGAATGCATTTTAACAAAAATACATGATGCAATCTTATGCCACATGAATGTTCTTGTATCTGAAAAGTCAAAATCAAAAGCTCTGCAATCACAAATTTGAGATATTAGCAATTTGACCAGGAATATGGAAAAGGATGGGACAAAGTATAAGTAAAATCTATTTTTTTTAATGCTGTGGCAGCAACAAAAAAGGTATTAAAGGTATGAAAAATATAAATAACTAGTAAATCACTAATTGGGTTAGTGCTGCAGTGTTACACAAAACCTTGATAAAATACTGAATATATAGTCCTTCAGCCAAAGGCCAAATTTTGGGTCATCGGTACCAAACAAGGTGCCCAGGTTTAATAAAGGTTTTTTTAGATAGGTTTCTCAGGGTCTCCAAATCAATAAAAAGCACCAAGGTGCTGTGTCTTGTAGTATGGGCCGCTGTAAAAAAGTGGCACTCCAACCTCTACTGGCCCGGCATAGTTATTACATTTCCCATTTTCGCGGCTGCATTGACAGAAATGTTGAGTTAAATTTGTGTTTATTTTGAAAACAAAGCCTTATCTTGCAATTCTGGCAATTTAAAAGTCGAGGAAAATATGGCAATACAATGATATAAGCCTTTAGTTCCACTTAATTTTGATCGGGTGAGCTGAAACAGAGAGGCGGACACAGACAGATACACACCCCCACACACAATGCACTAACTGATTACAGTATGTCTGTTTCATCAAGGCATAATTAATAGCAAGAAAAATTCAGTAGCTTTTCATATATATTGATAAGAAATGTGAGTGACCCATTTATAAGCAAATAAGATATGTTTTTGTGAAGGAAATATTTATCTTCCAGTCCTTTAACAAATGCAGGCTTGTTTTTCATTGATGAAAACTTTAAAATTCTGCAAATAAATAAACTTTCTTTATCATAAACTGTATTATAATGTAATTTAACTAAATTTGCAAAGACAGTAAAATTAATGCTAGTCGCACTTTTGCTTTGTGATAGCAATTATTTCAGTTTCTCCTACACTGGGGCAGTAATGGCTCACGAGATAGAGTGGGTCGTCTGTTTCGAATCCCACCCCTCCACCCCACCCAGCCATTCTGTCCTTAGGCATGACACTTTACCCACTTGTATGAATGTGAATAAATGTTCAGTGGTGGTTGGAGAGGCCATTGGTGCAGATTGGCAGTCACGTTTCCATCAGTCTGCTCCAAGACAGCTGACTATCATTGTCTGTGGAGTGAATGAATAATGGACTCATTGTACAGCTACAGACCAGTGGCTCTCATATCACACCTGATGAAGACCCTGGAGAGGCTGCTCCTTGTCCATCTCCACCCCCTGGGAAAACCAACGATAGACCTACTTCAGTTTCCCTACCAGCATGGCATCAGGGTGGAGGATGCAGTGATCTTCTTCCCACATTTTTCTTTATCTCACCTGGGGAAGCCTGGGATCATGTTCTTCAATTTCTCCGGTGCTTTCAACACCATTCGGCCAGTGCTCCTGAGGGACAAGCTACTGTGTGCAGGGGTGGACCAACTCCTGTCATCACTGATCCTGGACTACCTTGCAGACTGGCCACAGTTAGTGAGGACGAAGGACTGTCTCTGACACCATCATCTGCAGTATGGGGGGCCCCCCAGGGAACAGTTCTGGCTCCCTTCCCGTTCACCCTCTACACTCCTGACTTTTCATATAACACACCACACTGCCATCTACAGAAGTTGTGTAACGACTCTGTGATGGCCTCAACTCTGATGGGGATGACTCAATACTAAGATAAGATAAGATAAGCCTTTATTAGTCCCACAACGGGGAAATTCCAGGATTGCAACAGCACAGGGATAGCAACACTCAGAGCAACAATCAGAAGGCAAGAAAAAAAAAAAAAAAAAAAAAAAAAAGCAAGCAAGAGCAGCTAATATACATATGTACATATTACTATAAAATATATATATACACACACACACACACACAGACACACAGTGCAGAGCATTGTAGCTGGATGGAATAAATATATGAATATATGAACACACAGTGCAGAGCATTGTAGCTAGATGGAATAAATATGTAAATATATAAACACCCACAGTACGGAGCATTGCAGCTAGGTGGAATAAATATGCAAGTATATAAACACACACAGTGCGGAGCAATGTAGCTAGATGGAATAATATGTAGATATATAAAAACACAGTGCGGAGCATTGTAGCTAGATGGAATAAATATATAGATATATAAATGTAAACACACCCAGTGCTGAGCATTGTAGCTAGATGGAATAAATATATAGATATATAAATATAAACACACCCAGTGCAGAGCATTGTAGCTAGATGGAATAAATATGTAAATATATAAACACACACAGTGCAGAGCATTGTTGCTAGGTGGGATGAAACAGCATAACCGTCTATTTAGTTATCCTACATGGTATGATTATGTGCCCATACATATTCTCACCCTCCATAGCGACCGGTATGTTCCTAGTTGTATGCCGGAGAGGACCATTGTGTAAGTCTATTGCATCTTTTGCATTCAAAAAAAACTATTAGCTTGTTACGTCTTTTTGCTGTCTCTGTGAGCAGCCCTGCTTAGGTTGTACAGTCTGACAGCCGTTGGTAGGAAGGACCTACGAAACCTCTCGGTTGTGCACCTGGGATGATGTAGTCTGCTGCTAAATGAGCTCCTCAGTGCATCCAGTATGTCCTGCATAGGGTGGAACTCGGACTCCAGCAGAGATGACAGTTTAGCCACCGTCCTTCTCTCTCCTATCTCCTCCATCGGATCAAGGCGTTGCCCCAGGACAGAGCTAGCTTTCTTAATCAGTTTGTTCAGTCTCTTCCTATCGGCTGCAGTAATGCCACTGCCCCAGCAGACCACTCCAAAAGTGATGGCTGATGCCACCACCGTGTCATAGAATGACTTCAGCAGCGCCCCTTGTACACCAAAAGACCTGAGTCTCCTCAGCAGGAACAGCCTGCGCTGTCCCTTCTTGTAGAGTGCGTCAGTATTGTGTGACCAGTCTAGTTTATTGTTCAGATGAATACCCAGGTACTTGTAGGATGTCACCATCTCGATGTCTGTTCCCTGTATATTTACTGGTGCTGTGAGGGGCTGCCCATGCCTGCGGCAGTCCACCACCAGCTCCTTAGTTTTCCTCGCGTTGATCTGGAGGCAGTTCCGATGGCACCAGTCCACAAAGTCCTGGATAAGCCCTCTGTACTCAGCTTCATCTCCGCTGGAGATGAGACCAACGATCGCAGAGTCATCAGAGAACTTCTGTAGATGGCAATGTGTTGTGTTGTGTGAGAAGTCCGCAGTATAAAGAGTGAACAGGAAGGGAGCCAGCACCGTTCCCTGGGGGGCCCCCGTGCTACTGATGATCGTGTCGGAAACACAGTCCCGGGTTCTCACAAACTGAGGCCGGTTCGTGAGGTAGTCCAGGATCCATGATGACAGGTGCTGGTCCACCCCTGCGCGCAGCAGCTTGTCCTTCAGGATCATCGGTTGGATGGTGTTGAAAGCACTGGAGAAGTCAAAGAACATGATCCTCACCATATTCCCGGGCTTCTCCAGGTGGGACAGAGAACGGTGAAGGAGGAAGATCACCGCATCCTCCACCCCACTGCCATGCTGGTAGGCGAACTGGAGTGGATCCATCGCTGGTTCCACCAGGGGGCGGAGATGAGCAAGGAGCAGTCTCTCCAGGGTCTTCATCAAGTGGGACGTCAAGGCCACCGGTCTGAAGCTGTTCAGGTCTTTGGGGTGGGAAGTTTTTGGTACAGGTACCACACAAGATGTTTTCCACAGCTGTGGTACCCTCCCCAGTTTCAGGCTCATGTTGAAGATATACGTCACAATCCCACACAGCTGGTCTGCACAGGACTTGAGGAGCTTTGCGCTGATGCCGTCCGGTCCCGACGCCTTCCTCGCCTTGATCTTCCTCAGCTCCGTCCTCACCTGGGTCTTGGTCAGGGTCAGGATGGGGGGCTGTGTGTTGGGAGTGGGGGGGGTGTCGGTGGAGTGGGGAGTGGGTAGCAGGACTTGATTTCTTAGAGGCAGCAGTGGTTGTTGTGCAGACAGGGGGGAGGGCGGTTGGTCAAATCTATTGAAAAACAGATTCAGGTTGTTCGCCCACTCCCTGCCCCCCATGGCCTGGGGGGAGGTATTCTGGAGCCCCAAGATGGTTTTGAGGTTTCTCCAGACCCCGCTGATGTCGCTCTGTTGCAGCTTGTCCTCCATCTTCTTCCTGAAGCTGTCCTTGCCTTCTCTGATCTTTCTCCTCAGCTCCCTCTGTACGGACTTCAGCATCTCCCTGTTCCCCGACCTGAAGATCCTCTTCTTCTCTCTCAGAAGTGTTTTTATCTCAGGGTTGATCCAGGGTTTGTTGTTTGAGTGACGCCGTATGGTCTTGGTGGGAACGGATTTGTCCACACAGAAGCTGAGGTAGCCCGTGAAGGTGTGAATGAGGCCATCGATGTCCTCACCATGTGGATCGCAGAGCTGCTTCCAGGCAGTGGCTTCAAAACAGTCCTTTAGAGTGTCCATTGTCTCCTCAGACCATAACTCCACAGTGTGCATGGCCGGAGGTTGTCTGTGCACTAGGGGTTTGTACACCGGTCGGAGATGAACCAAGTTGTGATCCGATCTCCCAAGTGGGGGGAGTTGTGATGAGGTGTACGCCTCCTTAGTGTTTGCGTAGAACAAATCCAGTGTTTTATTGTCTCTAGTGTGGCATGTGACATACTGGGTGAAAGTGGGCAGAATGGGAGACAGTGAAACGTGGTTGAAATCGCCTGAGATGAGGAGAAGAGCATCTGGGTGTTCTGTCTGCAGCCTGCTGGTTACTGAATGGATGACGTCACGCGCTGTCCCAGCGTTCGCCGTCGGATTTGCATAAACTGCATAATACTGAGGACTGATCCAGAACTTTGTGGACTGGTGTCTGCAGAGCTGCCTCCAGATCAGTGAGGGAAAGACCAATGAACTAGTGGTGGACTGCCACAGGCATGGACACCTCCCACAGCACTGGTAAACATCCAGGGAACAGACATTGAGATGGTGACATCTTACAAGTACCTGGGTGTTCACCTGAACAATAAACTGGACTGCTCACACAACACCAATGTACTCTACAGGAAGGGGCAGCGCAGGCTGTTCCTTCTGAGGAGACCCTTTTGGAGTGCAGGGTGCACTCCTGAAGACCTACGACTCTGTGGTCGCATCAGCCATCACGTATGGAGTGGTTTGCTGGGGCAGCAGTATTATGGCAGCTGACAGGAAGAGACTAAACAGGCTGATCAAAAAAGCCAGCTCTTTTCTGGGTCACTGCCTCGACCCAGTGGAGGAGATAGGAGAGAGGACGATGGTGGCTAAGCTGTCATATTTGCTGGAGTCCAAGTCTCACCCCATGTGGGACATGCTAAATGCACTGAGGAGCTCATTTAGCGCCAGGCAGCACCATCTTGAGGGAGAGGTTCCACAGAACCTTCCTACCTGCTGCTGTCAAACTTTATAATCTGCACTTCTCATAGAGACCGTACTTAACAAAACTACTTTGCACAGTAGAGATTGTTCCCTTCCAACACATTACTAATACAATTAAAATTATTACTGAAGGTGGCAACAACATTGTTCATTCAACTGTGAAAGATACTATGTGGATTTATATATTGTCAGGTAATGATGAGGCCAACATAAACTTATTTGGTTCAGATGGTGTCAAGCGTGTGTGGTCGCAACCAGGTGAGGAGTACAAAGACAAGTGTGTCTTGCCGACAGTCAAGCATGGTGGTGGGAGTGTCATGGTTTGGGGCTGCATGAGTGCTGCCAGCACTAGAGAGCTCCAGTTCATTGAGGGAACCATGAATGCCAACATGTACTGTGACATATTGAAGCAGAGCATGATCCCCTCCTTTCAGAAACTGGGCCGCAGGGCAGAATTCCAACATTATAATGACCCCAAACACACCTCTAAGATGACCACTGCCTTGCTAAAGAAACTGAGGATAAAGGTGATGGACTGGCCAAGCATATCTCCAGACCTAAACCCTATTGAGCATCTGTGGGGCATCCTCAAATGGAAGGTGGAGGAGCTCAAGGTCCACCAGCTTCATGATGTCGTCATGGAGGAGTGGAAGAGGATTCCAATGGCAACCTGTGAAGCTCTAGTGAACTCCATGCCCAAGAGAGTTAAGGAAGTGCTGCAAAATAATGATGGCCACACAAAATATTGACTCTTTGGGCACAATTTGGGCATTTTAACTTAGGGATGTACTAACTTTTGTTGCCAGCGGTTTGGACATCAAGGGTGTGTGTTGAGTTACTTTGAGGGGACAGCAAATTTACACTGTTATACAAGCTGTACACTGACTACTTTACATTGTATCAAAGTGTCATATCTTCAGTGTTGTCCCATGAAAAGATATAATAAAATATTTACAAAAATGTAAGGGGTGTAATCACTTTTGTGAGATACTGTTTGCATCTAGCACCACTATTGATCTCTATGGAAGCAAATACAGTACATATATGAAGCAAAATGACTTTCTTGGCACCATTCTTATAAATATACAGTATAATGCAATAAAATTAATAAGCTACTCAATTTTACTTGCTATCACCCATTTTCATACTATTTTGGTCACTAGCTTTTCAATAACACCAACTGAACCCTGAACCCTTCGAGGCTGCTGAACTGGAGAAAGTCCTACAGGGCCTGAAATGTGGAAAGGCAGCAGGATACGACAACATCTTCCCAGAATTCATGAAAAATCTTGGCCCCCGAGCCCTGACCTGGTTGACACAACCCTACACAAGGATCATAGAAACAAACTCGATCCCAAAGATCGAGTTTTTCTCAATCACATTTCTAGAGAGAAATGTGCTGCCCAGTGTCAGACAGCTTGGTCTCAGTCGCAGGTCTTGGCTCTCCAAGCACCAGACTTTGAGCCACTGGAACGGGTGCTCATGGAAGATCTTGCCAAACTGGACCAGTTCTGCAAAACCTAGCACCTAAAACCAAGCCCAGCAAAAACTGTCTCCAGTGTATTCCATCTTCACAATGTAAAAGCTGCCAGAGAACTAAACATCCACCTGAGCGGACTCAAGCTTAAGCATGCCTCGAATCCAACCTACCTTGGAGTGACCCTTGACAGGACCCTATCCTTCAAGGAACAGTTAAAGGGGATGGCTGCTAAGGTGAAGGCATGAAACAACCTGCTCTGCAAGCTCACTGGTGCTAAATGGAGGGTGGCAGCCTCCACCCTGCGCACCTCAGCACTGGCTCTTTCATACTCTGTAGCAGAATATTGTGCCCCTGTCTGGTCCAGGTCATCCTACACACACCACGGAGACACCCAGCTCAACACAACCATGAGAACCATAACTGGGACAATCCGCTCAACACCACTCCCCTGGCTCCCTGTACTGTCAAACATAGCCCCCCCACACATCCGGCGAGCAGCATTAACTCAAAGGATGCTTCAAAAAGCCAAAGATTCTCCTCACTTACCAATCCATCCAGATATCTACACCCCACCCACTGCCCGACTTCCATCCAGACGGCTGATTTGGAAAAACCCTCCCCCAGCTGACTTCACCATCCAGACAGCTTGGCAAGAGGAATGGGAGACCAAGAAGGTTCCAAACAAACACCTGGTGACAAACCCCAACCAACAGGTCCCGGGCACTAACCTCCCAAGGAGACAGTGGTCTACACTCAATCGCTTCAGGACTGGACATGCCCCTTCCTTGGCCAGCCTTCACAGATGGGGCAGTAGCTCTAGCCCACTGTGCGCATGTGGAGAGGAGCAAACAATGGAACACATCATAGAGGCTTGCCCGCTCCAAAGACTGGAAGGAGGATTACACACCCTCCATACAGCAAACCAGGAGGCAACTGCTTGGCTTGAGGACTTTGCATTCGCTAAATAAATAATAACACCAAACAAACCCGGGCACCTTTTTGGTACCGATATAATGTCCGGCTCATGGACTATGACAAAGTATCAAAATAAGACTTGATTATGTGGTGGAAAACCCTTTGTGGGGTTAAAAACAATTGTAACATTACCCATCCACAATCTGAGATTAAACTCAACCATCCAATGAAAAGTTACATACAGCCGTGGACAAAATTGTTGGTATCCCTCTGTTAATGAAAGAAAAACCCACAATGGTCACAGAAAAAACGTGAATCTGACAAAAGTGGTAATAAATAAAAATTCTATGAAAATTAACCAATGAAAATCAGACAATGCTTTTGAAGTGTGGTTCAATAGAATTACTTTAAAAAACAAACTCATGAAACAGGCCTGGACAAAAATGATGGTACCCCTACAAAAGATTGAAAATAATGTGCCCATAGTGACATGTTCAACCAAGATGTGTCCTCTAATTAACATCACAGGTGTCTACAAACTTGTAGTCAGTCAGTCGGCCTATTTAAAGGGTGACAAGTAGTCACTGTGCTGTTTGGTGACATGGTGTGTACCACAATAAATATGGACCAGAGGAAGCAAAGGAGAGACTTGTCTCAGGAGATTAGAAAGAAAATTATAGACAAGCATGTTAAAGGTAAAGGCTATAAGACCATCTCCAGGCAGCTTGATGTTCCTGTGACTACAGTTGCACATATTATTCAGAAATTTAAGATCCACGGGACTGTAGCCAACCTCCCTGGACGTGGCTGCAGGAGGAGACGGATAATACAAATGGTAACAAAAGAGCCCAGAACAACCTCTAAACACATTCATGCTGAACTCCAAGGTCAAGGTACATCAGTGTCAGATTGCACCATCCGTCATTGTTTGAGCCAAAGTGGACTTCATGGGAGACGGCCAAGGAGGACACCACTGTTGAAAACAAATCATAAAAAAGCCAGACTGGAATTTGCCAAACTGCATGTTGACAAGCCATAAAGCTTCTGGGAGAATGTCCTATGGACAGACGAGACAAAACTGGAATGTTTTGGCAAGGCACATCAGCTCTATGTTCACAGACGCAAAAATGAAGCATACCAAGAAAAGAACACTGTCCCTACTGTGAAACATGGAGGAGGTTCTGTTATGTTCTGGGGCTGCTTTGCTGCATCTGGCACAGGGTGTCGAATCTGTGCAGGGTACAATGAAATCTCAAGACTATCAAGGTATTCTAGAGAGAAATGTGCTGCCCAGTGTCAGACAGCTTGGTCTCAGTCGCAGGTCATGGGTCTTGCAACAGGATAATGACCCAAAACACACAGCTAAAAACACCCAAAAATGGCTAAGAGCGAAACATTGGACTATTCTAAAGTGGTCTTCTATGAGCCCTGATCTAAATCCTATTGAACATCTCTGGAAGGAGCTGAAACATGCTGTCTGGAGAAGGCACCCTTCAAACCTGAGACAACTGGAGCAGTTTACTCATGAGGAGTGGGCCAAAATACCTGCTGAGAGGTGCAGAAGTCTCATTGACAGTTACAGAAATCGTTTGACTGCAGTGATTGCCTCAAAAGGCTGTGCAACAAAATATTAAGTTAAGGGTACCATCATTTTTATCCAGGCCAGTTCCATGAGTTTGTTTTTTAAAATAATTCTGTTGAACCACAATTCAAAAGCATTGTCTGATTTTCATTGGTTAATTTTCATAGAATTTTTATTTATTACCACTTTTATCAGATTAAAGTTATTTCTGTGACCATTGTGGGTTTTTCTTTCATTAACAGAGGGGTACCAACAATTTTGTCCACGTGTGTGTGTGTGTTTTATTTGATCCAATGGAGATGTCTTTTCTGGGGATGAGTTCATGTTGTGTGTCCCTCAAAACTGAACTCTCTTTGATAGCTATGGTCTTTCTGACAAGACTTAGGCTAGACTTGGATGCACCAGTATACTCATATATTCCTCCATAAATATTGCACAAGTGTAATACCTCAAAAGTTGGAACACAGCCTCTGGACCCCCTTCTTAAAGAGGGGAAACACCAGCCCAGCTTGCCATGCCAGAGCCACTTGCAATGTTGCAGAGACACATCAACCAGGACAGCCCAAAAATATCCAGAGCCTTGCGCGATTCAGTGCAAATCGCATCCACCTCTAGGGCCCCAGTGCTGAATTTTTTTTAAAATTTGCCTCAGTTGCAGTTTGCTTGGCCAGCCAGTACACATCAGCTGATTCCAGAGTCCCACAAGCTAATCAAGCTTGGTAGGACTCCCTCTTCAGTTTGATGCCCCCCCCCCCCCACCTCTGGAATCCAGCATTTTATTTCAGTGGTCATCACCATGAGAGGCACCAACAACCTTAGAAATTAAAAATTTAAATTAAATCACCCATTATTGTCATTCAACCATACAACTAATCATGTACAGTAGAACGAAATTGTGCTTTATCCTATCTACAGTGTCAATCACACACACCCCATGTGTAGAATCAGAAGGGCCACTGCCATGCAAGGCGCCACCACAGATTTCCCTCCTCCATTCCATTATTGCTGAGCACCAAGCTGGACGGCAGGAAGTTCCACTTTTATATGTTCTTTGGCATGACCCGGCCGGGATTTGAATCCCTGCCTCCCGGGTGTGGGGCGGATGCTCTACCAACTGAGCCACCACTCCGGTGGCTTAGGGCCACAGCTCTGGGCAGAGGCTTTAACAATGGAAGTGCAGAACATGACCCACTCAGACTCCATGCCTCTAGTTTCCCTCAGAATATGATTAAAATTCGTTCGTTGAAGAATTAAAGTCAAAGACCTCTCTGACAGGGGGTCTCTGCCAGATATTACCAGCATATCCTCACTATACATTTGGGTCTACCAGGTCTGAATGGCATCTTACCCTGCCATCGGTTCCAACTCAAAACCACATGGTGATCCAGGTACAGCTCAGCACCTGTCTTCACCTGAGAAATGGTCAGGGGTCTGATAAAACTAACAAAAATCAATCATTGACTAGTAACCTAATGTGTCCTGCTACCAAGTGCACATATGGACACCCTTATGCTTGAACACTGTGTTCATTATGGACAAACCTTATTCCTCACCAGGTGGGGAAGGCAAAACAAATACTGTACTTCCTCAGGAAGTTCCGACAAGCCCATCTACCACAAGCCCTGCTGATTAACTTCTGCTGCACCACCATTGAGAGCCTCCTGAATGGTTTGGCTGCTGTGCTGCTGAGGACAGAAAAGACCTGCAGCGGGTGGTGAGAGCTGCAGAGCGGGTGATCGGGACAGCACTACCCCTCATCAGTGAAATTTACACTGGCAGACTCCAGAGGAAAGCCGGTAGTATAATCAGAGACCCCTTGTCATGGCGGCCTCTGGGCCGTCATTGGCATCATTATCTCCAGCTGCGCACAGATCCACAGGTGTTGATCAGCAGCTGTTAAAAGCCAGCGTTGCTGACAGCTCAGTACGGAGTCGTCTGTCCTCCTCGTCAGAGAATGAACCAGAACTCCGCTCTCTGGCCTCGTCAAGGTATTCTCTTGTCTCGTCAGAAACTATCTCGTCAAGAACTGTCTTGTCTAACACTGACTCGTCAGAGTCTGTCTCGTCAAGAACTGTCTTGTCAAAAGCTGTCTCGTCAGAGTCTGTCTCGTCAGAAGCTGCCTCGTCAGGATCTGTCTCGTCAGGAACCTCTCTGGCCTCGTCAAGGATCACTCCTGCCTCGTCTAGGACTTCTGTTCAAAGTCAAGCACGTAAGAGAGCTGTTTGTTACTCTACACCCAACCTCTATCCCTGTGCACAGGTGGACCCCCTTGGCGGCGGACCTGCGTCCCCAGCTAACGGGGTAACGCCAACACGCTCACGTAGCGGTTCGCTACCACCACGACTACCGGTACGTCTTGCTCCACAAATTCCTGAACTGTTACTGTACCAGTTACAGGAGTACTGGCCACCGTTACCGGTGGAGTTTGTGTCATCGTCATCTGTCGTGTCATCGTCACCACATTCTGTGGAATCACTCACCTCGTCATCATCTGGATTGTCATGGTCACCACGCTCAGTGGAGTCACTCGTCTTGTCATCAGCTGGATTATCATCGTCACCACATTCTGTGGAATCACTGGTCTTGTCATCAGCTGGTTTGTCATCGTCCCGGTCTGTGGTGTCACAGCCGGAGTCTCTGGAAGACCTGTCCTCGCCACAGTCACAGGTGGAAGCCTCAGCACGTTCACGGACGCCTTCACCTCCACGTTGCACGGCCGCTGGTTCTCAGCAGGAC
The DNA here is from genome assembly GCA_020510985.1 of Pholidichthys leucotaenia. Classification (NCBI taxonomy): domain Eukaryota; kingdom Metazoa; phylum Chordata; class Actinopteri; order Cichliformes; family Pholidichthyidae; genus Pholidichthys; species Pholidichthys leucotaenia. The sequence continues at coordinate 117,921,008 of CM035848.1, read as the reverse complement.
GTAACCTGTGCTTCTCCCAAGTAAGCCTCACTACTGATAGCCTGTCATTAGTGTGGGACAAAAGTAATTGTCTGTGTTTATATGTTCCAGGGTTGCCGGGTCTCCGTCCAGAGTGCTCAGCTCCAGTGACCAGGATACTATCCACGCTCTCACATTTGCACTACACACCCTTTCATTATAATAAAGATTATTGTTCACTAATTTACTCGTGTCAGTGTCTGTCTCCTGGGTCCCGAAACATGTCACCCCTCACATCCTGGGCATTCGCTTTTCTCCCCCTCCCCTCCGATAGAAGATACAGGTTGCTCAGGACAAAGACAAACAGACTGAAGAACAGCTTCAACAAGCTGTTGAAGCTAGAACAAGCTGTTAAATGCATCCACCCCCACCCCCTACTAACTGAACCATTCACCCTCAGTATAACTAACACGCAATGCTATATTCATTGACTCATGCACCTTGTTTTTTAATCTTTGTGCATTCTGTGATAGTTGTTTTATATACAGTAGTGTTTGTACATAATTTTTATTCTGCACCTTAAGAATCTGCTGCTAAACAGAACACAGCTGCTAAACCGATTTTCATTGTTCATGTAACAGTGACAACTAGAAAAGCACTCGGAGAGCGCAGACCTCCGCCAAGTGCCACAGTTCCCCCCATACAGTGTTTGTGTGTACGTTTTCAGATTCCTTGACCATAAAAACATATGACTAGCAATTGGATTCACAATGATAGGATTAGTGGTTCAGTAGTTATTCACGAAAATCGCATTTTCCGTAATGGCGGTTTTCTTCTGGACGGTGATCCGGATCACCACAAAAATCTAATCATCTGTAGGATACCCCATTTCTGACAATCTGTGAAAATTTCATGAAAATCCGTCCATAACTTTTTGAGTTATCTTGCTAACAAACAAACAAACAAACAGACAGACAGACAAACCAACGCCGATGAAAACATAACCTCCTTGGCAGAGGTAATAAAGGTCTATTTTATTCTAAAACCATAGTAAGACCAGAAGTCCAGTAACTAAACGTCACTTAGTTCCGGATAGAGCAGGCCATTCCTCCCAATTAGGGCTGCAGCTATCGATTTATTGGGCAAGCTTTTTTGTCTTTTTTTCTTTTGATTGAAGACCTTTTCACCAAAATCTTACTGTTTATGTATTAAGCAAACTTGCACTGACCAGTCTGTGCTAAACCTTCTTCCCTAAAGAGTGGTATCAGGCCCTTCACTCAGTGCAAGTTTGCTTAATACATAAACGGCAAGGTTTTGGTCAAAAGGTCTTCAATCAAAAAAAAAAAAAAAAAAAGACACAAAAAGCTTATCCGATTAATTGATAACTGCAGTCCTATTCCCAATTACATGCTTTTTCAGTGTTGTTGCTGGTATGCAATTTGAAGTCTCCTGAAGAAGAATGAAGTCTCTAAGAGGAGCTCTTACCAGCACACCAGTCAGAGACTCTGAAAAGGTTGGGTACTATGAACAATACTGCACATAGGCACAAACGATGGCCAGGACCCGAAGGTGCAGGTAAACAACACTTTCGTTCACCAAGGAGAATCCCAGCATAGAGGCTCACCCAGGACAACTCCAGAGTAGAATAAGCTAAAGCTGCCCTCCAGCAAACTGGTTCTGGAACCTGAGCTGTGCGTCGAGGTGAGTCTGAATATATCTAGTTGGCATCGCTCAACCTTAAACCCTTCCCGTCCAGAAAGCTTTCCAGGTCCCAAAAGCCAGTTTAGAAAGTTGGGGATCAGACTGCCCAGGTCTCCACCTTTGACTGTTGCCTGATCCACACAGCCAGACTTCTGTGATCCCCTCTGCAAGTGGCGCCCCTACTGGAGGGGGGGACCCATGTGGCTCATTTGGGCTGACCCTGGCTGGGTCCCACAAGTAAAAATCTGGCCATCAGGCACTTGCCGTCAAGCCCAACCCGCAGGCCCCACCCCGCTGGGGTACTCTGAATCCTTGTATTTATGTCTTTCAAAAGAGTCTGTTAAACTGCTCTTATAGGCTGCAGTCAGACCAGGATAGTCCGGGGGTCTCGGTTCGACTGGACGGTGAATGCCGAGAATTTTTACACCTTCGTTTGATTTGGTTTGCATTCACACTGCAGTGGACCAAACTGCTTGGACAACATCACGCAGTTACAGCTGCTCGTTTTGGGTGCTGTAGCGGAAACCACCACTGACCAGGAAGAAAAAAATCTCTGCAAAGAAAAATCAGGTTCATCTATTGGCCAGGACAGAAAATGGAAATCGGTTCCCTTCAGCCGGGTTTGTTTGTCCGTCACAAATGAGACATTTTTTAACTTTTCTCCTCGGCCTTCACCGGTAAAAGGATTTCTCTGATTTTTGCGGTTGTCTTTATTGTTATTTTCTACCCAAAATGTACTACGGTAAACGCCCCTTCCTCTTCTCAGACTATGTGTTGCTATAGTTACACAAAGGCCGAGGGGCACTTTCGCCCTTTGGTTCGCTGGATACTCCGTCTGGAATCACACTGCAAGCGGAGTGCACCAGACTTCGTTTGCAAGTGAACCGAGACCCCCATTTTCAGGGGGTCCAGACTTGGCTTGTTTGGTGTGCACCAGAGTTCAAACGTACGTTCAGACTGCACCAAATGAACTGAACTATCCACGGAAACCACATTTTGGTCTTTGGTCCGGACCAACCAGTGGCCGTCTGAATGCGTCCTTAGTCTGGCCCTTCACCCAGGACCAATTTGCCTTGGTAGACCCTACCAGGAGCTAGTAGCCCCCGACAACATAGCTCCTGGGATCATCACAGCAAAAAAAAACCCTTCACCACAACAAGGGGATTAAATTAAATTAAATTAAACTAGAAAAGCACTCGGAGAGCGCAGACCTCCGCCAAGCGCCACAGTCCCCCCCATACAGTGTTTGTGTGTACGTTTTCAGATTCCTTGACCATGAAAACATATGACTAGCAATTGGATTGACAATGATAGGATTAGTGGTTCAGTAGTTATTCACGAAAATGACATTTTCCGTAATGGCGGCCACAGTTCCCCCCATACAGTGTTTGTGTGTACGTTTTCAGTTTCCTTGACCACGAAAACATATGACTAGCAATTGGATTGACAATGATAGGATTAGTGGTTCAGTAGTTATTCACGAAAATGGCATTTTCTGTAATGGCGGCCACAGTTCCCCCATACAGTGTTTGTGTGTACGTTTTCAGATTCCTTGACCATGAAAATGTATGACTAGCAATTGGATTGACAATGATAGGATTAGTGGTTCAGTGGTTATTCACGAAAATGGCATTTTCCGTAATGGCAGCCACAGTTCCCCCCATACAGTGTTTGTGTGTACACTACCGTTCAAAAGTTTGGGGTCACCTCAGACAATTTTGTGTTTTCCATGAAAAGTCACACTTTTATTTACCACCATGAGTTGTAAAATGAATAGAAAATATGGTCAAGACATTGACAAGGTTAGAAATAATGATTTGTATTTGAAATAATAATTTTTTCCTTCAAACTTTGCTTTTGTCAAAGAATCCTCCATTTGTAGCAATTACAGCATTGCAGACCTAACATGATTGCACAAGGGTTTTCTAATCATCCATTAGCCTTCTGACGCAATGAGCAAACACATTGTACCATTAGAACACTGGAGTGATAGTTGCTGGAAATGGGCCTCTATACACCTATGTAGATATTCCACCAAAAACCAGACATTTGCAGCTAGAATAGTCATTTACCACATTAGCAATGTATAGAGTGTATTTCTGATTAAAGTTATCGTCATTGAAAAAAAGTGCTTTTCTTTCAAAAATAAGGAAATTTCTAAGTGACCCCAAACTTTTGAACGGTAGTGTACGTTTTCAGATTCCTTGGCCATGAAAACATATGACTAGCAATCAGATTGACAATGATAGGATTAGTGGTTCAGTAGTTATTCACGAAAATGGCATTTTCCGTAATGGCGGTTTTCTTCAGGACGGTGATCCGGATCACCACCAAAATGTAATCATCTGTAAGATACCCCATTTCTGACAATCTGTGAAAATTTCATGAAAATCCGTCCATAAGTTTTTGAGTTATCTTGCTAACAAACAAACAAACAGACAGACAGACAAACCAAAGTCGATGATCACATAACCTCCTTGGCGGAGGTAATTAAATCACCCTTTATTGTCACTCACCTGTACAACCAATCATGTACTGTAGAACGAGATTGTGCTTTACCTATCTACTGTGTTAATCACACACACCCCAAGTGTAGAATCAGAGGGCCGCTGCCATGCAAGGTGCCGCCACAAATTTCCCTCCTCCATTCCATTATTGCTGAGCACCAAGCTGGACGGCAGGAAGTTCCACTTTTTATAAGGTCTTCGGCATGACCCAGCCGGGATTTGAACCCCTGCCTCCCGGGTGTGGGGCGGATGCTCTACCAACTGAGCCACCACTCCACAACAAGGGAAATAAAATGTTATTTCTACATATCATTTGCCATAGATGTGTGTAACATTTCAGTAATAAAAAATAATTAAACAATATTACATGAGAGTAATTTACACTATTGTGAATATACAAACTCCAGGTGTGATACGACTTGTGCCCTCCGAGTGTCACACCCGGAGTTGGTATATTCATGATACCATAACGAACTTGAGTGTAATATTGCTTTTATACAACAGTTCTGCAGGCACAAATTATTAAATGACAGCAATACTGGACAAAATAATATGTTTTTATAACCAGCTATTTTGTGCAGCTGAGAAAAAAAAATAGTCCCTTCTGAATGTAACCAGTAACTGCTGCTGAACATCTCAATAAGCATTAAGATGCCTCTTGTCATTTCTCACACATGTAAACAAATTAAATATTGTCAAGTGCAAAAGTACTAAGTGTTTATAAAACATATACCTGTTGAGTCGGTAGTCGCCAGAACCATCAGTAGGCAGTTGGTAGCTAGTAGTTAGCATGCTAGCAATTTAGCACATGCTCGCAATTTAGCACACTTTGCTGGCTTTTCTTCACATTTTATTTTCAGATGAAACAAAGATTCCATCACCACAAAGGTATTGTGGTTTGTTAATCGAGACAATAAATCAAACTCTAGCACTGCCTATTTTTCTTAAACAGACATGAAATCGCTTAATGACCTTAAAATGACAGAAGGGCCGGGTAGATGGAGGTAGACTTCTTCAAAAGGGTGGGTCTTTCGGGTCACGGATGTATAATTTTTTGTCAAACAGCGCCTCACTGTGGAAATTAAGGTATCCAAAACAGTACTGCAATTGTCAGAGAGTTGATAGAAAAATACTGTTAGTAATTAACGTTACTAGAACACCTCTGAAGCGGAGTGATACAAATACAGTGAAAATGGAGTGTAATAGAGCCTAAGTCACACCCCCTCTACTTCCGCATATGGGACCTTAAATAAAAAAAAGCCTCTCCATTGAAATGAATGGCAAGAACTAAATTATCTTTTGATCCTGATTGAATTTTGCCATGAATGACAAATATGTTGCCAATTTAAGAGATAAATTTCCACGCAATTAAAGTTGTCAGTTATCCCACATCACTAAACACGATTACAGTTTAGTGGTGTGGGATGATGGGAGATGTAGTCCGCTAGTCATTTAAACAAAAACTAAATATTACTCTATTACACAACAACGAACAACTTTAATTGTGTAGAAAATTATCTTTTAAATTGACAAACATCATATCTATAACTCGTGGTAAAATCGGGGATCAAGACAATTTTGCTCTTGCCATTCATTTCAATGGAGAATTTTTTTGATTTAAGGTCCCTTATGCACAAGTAGAGGGGGTGTGACTTAGGCCATTATCACACATTATAGTAACTCCTGGAATTCCTATTGTCCAATGCAATTGCTCAGTTGAAACTAACTGTTAGTGAAAATATAGTAATTAAACTCACATTTTCACAATCTAACAAAGATTAAATGAAAATGACAATGGTAATGCAATTCAACATTTCATTTTCAAAATTTTACAGCAGTACAAGGAACAAAATTAAAATGCTAATCTGAATTAAGTAAAAATACAATCTATTGAAGTATTGAAAAAAAACTCAAACCCTTTGAAAATGAAATTGTAAAATTTTCATTTTCACTGACTCAACATGATGTACAATGAATACCATTTAAATGGTAAATGGAAGTTCTGGATTTCTTTAAATTTAGCATGCTCTTGCTATTAAAGTTAAAATACAAAATTCAAATCTAAAAAAAGAACAATAGTAATCTCACATTTTCAGACCCAAATGAAAAAATAAAGGCAGAAATAATTTGAAATATTTGAAGTGTCATAAAACATAGCCCCATCATAGCTCTTGAATGGATTAATTAAGTTACATTGCTGGTTATCAATTCAATTCAACTTTATTTATATAGCGCCATATCGCAACAAAAGTCATCTCATAGCACTTTCAAATGTAGGGGAAACCCCACAATTGCAGAAAGACCCCAAGCGATCCCCTGTGAGCAAGCACTAGGCGACGGTGGAGAGGAAAAACTCCCTTTTAACAGGAAGAAACCTCTAACAGAACCAGGCTCAGGGAGGGGCAGTCATCAGTTGTGACTGGCTGGGGGGTGAGGGGATAGAGAAGATGAAAAGAACAGACATGTAGAGAGCAAACATTAACAGAGAGAAGCCGAGTACATAATTGGAGGTCACCCGGCAGTCTAAATCTATTAACAGCAAAACAAAGGGAGGGTTAAAAGACACAGGACCATTCCCTTATCGCAGGCTATATTGAAGAGGAAGGTTTTTACCTTATTCTTAAAAACAGAGATTGAGTCTGACTCCCGAACCCAAATTGATAACTGGTTCCACGGAAAGGGAGCTTGATAGCAGAAGGCTCTGCCTCCCATTGTACTTTTGGAGATTCTAGGTATTACAAGTAATCCAGCATTTTGGGAGCGTAGTGCTCTGTTAGGATGATAGGGTAATATCAGATCTTTTATATAAGAGGGGGCCTGATTATTAAGAGCTTTGTAAGTGAGAAGAAGGATTTTAAACTTAATTCTAAACTCTATGGGAAGCCAATGAAGGGAGGCCAGAACCGGAGCGATATGATCTCTCTTTCTAGTACCTGTTAATTTTGGATCAACTGAAGACTTTTTAAAGATATTTTAGGACAACCTGATAATAACGAGTTACAATAATCCAATCTAGAGCTAACAAAAGCATGGATCAAGTTATCGGCATCACTCAGAGACAAGATGCTCCTAATCTTGGCAATATTACGCAAATGATAAAAGGCAGTCTTAGAAACAAATTTAATATGTGAATTAAAAAACAGATCCATCCATCCATCCATCCATCTTCTACCGCTTAATCCTTTCGGGTCGCGGGGGGGCTGGAGCCTATCCCAGCATCTTTGGGCGAGAGGCAGGGTACACCCTGGACAGATCGCCAGTCCATCACAGGGCCAACACAGAGAGACAGACAACCCTTCACTCTCACATCCATACCTAAGGACAATTTAGAATCCCCAGTTTTGATGCCAATTAACCTAACTTGCATGTTTTTGGCATGTGGGAGGAAACCGGAGTGCCCGGAGTAAACCCACGCAGACACGGGGAGAACATGCAAACTCCACACAGAAGAGTCACCGATGGTCTGGGGGTGGGATCGAACCCACGATGGTCAAGGGTGGAATCGATCCCATGACCTTCTTGCTGTGCTGCCACTGTGCTAACCACTGCGCCACCGTGCTGCCCTAAAAAAAAAACAGATCTTGATCAAAAATAACTCCAAGGTTCCTCACAGAACTATTCAGAGTAAGAGTAGCCACATCCAAATTAAGAGTTTGATTTGGAAAGGTATTTCTAAGGTTTTTGGGACCAACAAGGATGACTTCAGTCTTATCTGGGTTTAATAGCAGAAAATTACAAGTCATCCAAGCTTTGATTTCCTTAAGACAGGCTTGACTTGGCTAATTGATTACAGTCATTGGGCTTCATTGACAGGTATAATTGTGTGTCATCTGCGTAACAATGAAAATGTATACAGTGCTTTCTAATGATGTTACCTAACAGAAGCATATATAAACTAAAAAGAGTAGGGCCTAATACAGATCCCTGTGGAACTCCATGACTGAGCTTAGAGTTGGAAGAAAACTCATTACTGATATGAATAAACTGAAGTCTATCGGACAAATAAGATCTAAACCACTGCAGTGAAGTACCATTTAGTCCAACAAAGTGTTCTAATCTATTAAGTAGAATATCATGATCGATAGTGTCAAAGTCTGCACTAAGATCTAAAAGGACAAGTACAAAAATGAGTCCATTATCAGATGCGATAAGAAGATCATTAGTGACCTTCACTAAGGCTGTTTCAGTACTATGGTATGTCCTCTCGGCGCCACACCAGTAGGCTGCCTTTTGCAACAGCGGCTCGATTCCGAGTTTTTTTTTTCCTTCCTCTCTCTTTTGATCACTTTTTTTTTCACCCCACTTATATCACGGACACACAGATCGTCCCAAATGTCTCCTGAGCCGGTGGACGGAGCCACTGTTTATAGCAAGATACGATACAACAGGGAAGAGCTGCTAGCATTTAACCGCCACCCGGTCCCACTGGAAAAACTCGACATACCGAGAGAATTGAGGCGAAAGCGTCACGGCTGCCGGGCTGGAGTAAGGCGGAGGACAAAAAATATAAGGTACAGACCCTCCCTTCCATCTGTTGTCATGGGAAATGTACGGTCGATACTGGGAAAGTTAGATGAGCTAGCGGCTATCTCCCGTTATGATAGCACTTACCGGGAGTGCTCTCTCCTTTTGTTTACTGAGACGTGGCTAACTGAACTAGCAGCAGATGCTAACATTGAGCTGGAGGGTTTTCACATGATACGAGCTGACCGAACACCAGAGAGTGGCAAAGCAAGGGGCGGTGGAGTGATAATGTATGTTAACAACAACTGGTGCAGACCGGGACATATCACTGTTAAACAACGACACTGCAGCAAAGACATTGAGTTGCTAGCTGTTAGCATGAGGCCTACATATCTCCCGAGAGAACACTCACACGTGATCTGCATTGTTGTTTATGCAAATCCGACGGCGAACGCTGGGACAGCGCGTGACGTCATCCATTCAGTAACCAGCAGGCTGCAGACAGAACACCCAGATGCTCTTCTCCTCATCTCAGGCGATTTCAACCACGTTTCACTGTCTCCCATTCTGCCCACTTTCACCCAGTATGTCACATGCCACACTAGAGACAATAAAACACTGGATTTGTTCTATGCAAACACTAAGGAGGCGTACACCTCATCACAACTCCCCCCACTTGGGAGATCGGATCACAACTTGGTTCATCTCCGGCCGGTGTACAAACCCCTAGTGCACAGACAACCTCCGGCCATGCACACTGTGGAGTTATGGTCTGAGGAGACAATGGACACTCTAAAGGACTGTTTTGAAGCCACTGCCTGGAAGCAGCTCTGCGATCCACATGGTGAGGACATCGATGGCCTCATTCACACCTTCACGGGCTACCTCAGCTTCTGTGTGGACAAATCCGTTCCCACCAAGACCATACGGCGTCACTCAAACAACAAACCCTGGATCATCCCTGAGATAAAAACACTTCTGAGAGAGAAGAAGAGGATCTTCAGGTCGGGGAACAGGGAGATGCTGAAGTCCGTACAGAGGGAGCTGAGGAGAAAGATCAGAGAAGGCAAGGACAGCTTCAGGAAGAAGATGGAGGACAAGCTGCAACAGAGCGACATCAGCGGGGTCTGGAGAAACCTCAAAACCATCTCGGGGCTCCAGAATACCTCCCCCCAGGCCACGGGGGGCAGGGAGTGGGCGAACAACCTGAATCTGTTTTTCAATAGATTTGACCAACCGCCCTCCCCCCTGTCTGCACAACAACCACTGCTGCCTCTAAGAAATCAAGTCCTGCTGCCCACTCCCCACTCCACCGACACCCCCCCCACTCCCAACACACAGCCCCCCATCCTGACCCTGACCAAGACCCAGGTGAGGACGGAGCTGAGGAAGATCAAGGCGAGGAAGGCGTCGGGACCGGACGGCATCAGCGCAAAGCTCCTCAAGTCCTGTGCAGACCAGCTGTGTGGGATTGTGACGTATATCTTCAACATGAGCCTGAAACTGGGGAGGGTACCACAGCTGTGGAAAACATCTTGTGTGGTACCTGTACCAAAAACTTCCCACCCCAAAGACCTGAACAGCTACAGACCGGTGGCCTTGACGTCCCACTTGATGAAGACCCTGGAGAGACTGCTCCTTGCTCATCTCCGCCCCCTGGTGGAACCAGCGATGGATCCACTCCAGTTCGCCTACCAGCATGGCATTGGGGTGGAGGATGCGGTGATCTTCCTCCTTCACCGTTCTCTGTCCCACCTGGAGAAGCCCGGGAATATGGTGAGGATCATGTTCTTTGACTTCTCCAGTGCTTTCAACACCATCCAACCGATGATCCTGAAGGACAAGCTGCTGCGCGCAGGGGTGGACCAGCACCTGTCATCATGGATCCTGGACTACCTCACGAACTGGCCTCAGTTTGTGAGAACCCGGGACTGTGTTTCCGACACGATCATCAGTAGCACGGGGGCCCCCCAGGGAACGGTGCTGGCTCCCTTCCTGTTCACTCTTTATACTGCGGACTTCTCACACAACACAACACATTGCCATCTACAGAAGTTCTCTGATGACTCTGCGATCGTTGGTCTCATCTCCAACGGAGATGAAGCTGAGTACAGAGGGCTTATCCAGGACTTTGTGGACTGGTGCCATCGGAACTGCCTCCAGATCAACGCGAGGAAAACTAAGGAGCTGGTGGTGGACTGCCGCAGGCATGGGCAGCCCCTCACAGCACCAGTAAATATACAGGGAACAGACATCGAGATGGTGACATCCTATAAGTACCTGGGTATTCATCTGAACAATAAACTAGACTGGTCACACAATACTGACGCACTCTACAAGAAGGGACAGCGCAGGCTGTTCCTGCTGAGGAGACTCAGGTCTTTTGGTGTACAAGGGGCGCTGCTGAAGTCATTCTATGACACGGTGGTGGCATCAGCCATCACTTTTGGAGTGGTCTGCTGGGGCAGTGGCATTACTGCAGCCGATAGGAAGAGACTGAACAAACTGATTAAGAAAGCTAGCTCTGTCCTGGGGCAGCGCCTTGATCCGGTGGAGGAGATAGGAGAGAGAAGGACGGTGGCTAAACTGTCATCTCTGCTGGAGTCCGAGTTCCACCCTATGCAGGACATACTGGATGCACTGAGGAGCTCATTTAGCAGCAGACTACATCATCCCAGGTGCACAACCGAGAGGTTTCGTAGGTCCTTCCTACCAACGGCTGTCAGACTGTACAACCTAAGCAGGGCTGCTCGCAGAGATAGCAAAAAGACGTAACAAACTAATAGTTTTTTTGAATGCAAAAGATGCAATAGACTTACACAATGGTCCTCTCCGGCATACAACTAGGAACATACCGGTCACTATGGAGGGTGAGAATATGTATGGGCACATAATCATACCATGTAGGATAACTAAATAGACGGTTATGCTGTTTCATCCCACCTAGCAACAATGCTCTGCACTGTGTGTGTTTATATATTTACATATTTATTCCATCTAGCTACAATGCTCAGCACTGGGTGTGTTTATATTTATATATCTATATATTTATTCCATCTAGCTACAATGCTCCGCACTGTGTTTTTATATATCTACATATTATTCCATCTAGCTACATTGCTCCGCACTGTGTGTTTATATACTTGCATATTTATTCCACCTAGCTGCAATGCTCCGTACTGTGGGTGTTTATATATTTACATATTTATTCCATCTAGCTACAATGCTCTGCACTGTGTGTTCATATATTCATATATTTATTCCATCCAGCTACAATGCTCTGCACTGTGTGTCTGTGTGTGTGTGTGTATATATATATTTTATAGTAATATGTACATATGTATATTAGCTGCTCTTGCTTGCTTGTTTTTTTTCTTGCCTTCTGATTGTTGCTCTGAGTGTTGCTATCCCTGTGCTGTTGCAATCCTGGAATTTCCCCGTTGTGGGACTAATAAAGGCTTATCTTATCTTATCTTATCTTATCTTATGATGAATTCTGAACCCAGATTGAAACTCTTCAAATAAGCCATTTCCCTGTAAGTGGTCAAATAATTGCATAGCAACAACTCTTTCTAAGATTTTTGAAATGAAAAGCAGATTAGAGATTGGTCGATAGCTAAAACTCCTAGATCGAGCGTTGGCTTTTTAAGTAAGGGTTTAATTACAGCAATTTTAAAAGCCTGCAGTACATGACCTAAGGTTAAAGAAGAATTGATTATTTGAAGAATATGGCTACCAATAAATGGGAAGACTTTTTTAAATAAGCTGGTAGGAATAGGGTCTAAAAGACAAGTTGAAGGCTTGGATGAGGAGATTATCTTATCTAACACTAAAAGGTCAATTGGAGTAAACTTATCCAAACAGATATCAATTGAAGGAGTTGTAGTAGTTGCTGTACTTAAGTTTATGGTGGGAATAATCTGATTGATTTTATCTCTAATAGATAAAATTTTATGATTAAAAAAGTTCAAAAAGTCTTGACTAGTAAGCTCTAGGGGGATGCAAGGCTTGACAGAGTCCTGACTCTTTGTCAGCCTGGTTACAGTGTTGAAAAGAAACCTGGGATTATTCTTACTCTCTTCTATTAATGCAGAGTAGTAACTTGTTCTAGCTTTTCTAAGAGATTTTTTATAAATTAGGAGATGGTTTCTCCACGCTAAATAGAATTCATCTAAATTAGTGGAATGCCATTTTCTTTCCAATTGACGAGTCTTCTGTTTTAAGCTACGAGTTTCTGTGTTAAACCAAGGGGTTAAAAATCTCTGATTAGACTTTTTCTTTTTTAAAGGGGCCACCATGTCTAGAGTCTGATGCAGAGAGGCTGTAACACTATCTACCATGGTATCAATTATGGAACGAGCAAGCTCTCCATCTATTATTCCCATTGTGTTGACACATGGCATAGAGGAAACAATCTGCAAAAATTTGGAAACAACATCATCTGAAAGACATCTGCTGTAGTAATATTTTTCTTTAGGAGTCAAATAATTAGAAATAGTGAAACCAAAGGTTAACAGAAAATGGTCTGACAGTACAGGATTATGAGGAGACACTACCAGATTTTCTATTTCTATACCATAAGTCAGAACAAGGTCCAATGTATGGTGGGGATAATGAGTAGAATTTTCTACTTTCTGGGAAAACCCCATTGAGTCTAATATTGAACTGAATGCCTTACTAAGACAGTCACTATCTACATCAACATGTATATTAAAATCCCCTACAATAATGATTCTATCTGATTTCAGCACTAAATCAGCTAAAAATTTGGCAAAATCGGATAAAAACTCTGAGTAGGCTGAGGGAGGGTGGTAGACTATAGCAAAGAAAATTGGGTTTAAGCTAAGATTGCTAACATGCCTCATAATGAGGACCAGGCCCTCAAAGGAACTGAAACAGTTTTTTTTGTTTTATATTAACTAGTAATTTAGAATGGTAAATTGCTGGGACTCCACCTCCACGACAAGAACTTCTAGGATTATGATAGTGTAGATAACCGGAGGGAGTTGATTCATTTAAACCAACATAATCATCTTGCCCTAACCAAGTCTCTGGAAGGGATATTAAATCAATCTGATGATCAGTTAATAGATCATGAACTAGTAGAGACTTGGGAGTTAGAGACCTAATATTTAACAAACCGCATTTAATTTTTCAATTATGAGGAGGAAGAAGAGAGGCCGAATCATTAAATTTAGAGACGTGATGTTTGAGTTTTACCAACTTTTTGTTTAATCACTTTAGGATGTTTATACATTATATTTTTATTAACTGTTGGGGGAGTAGACAAAGGTTCTCTGAGGGGGAAGACAGGGGCTGAGTTGAGGGGTGGCGGAAGAGAAGGAGCTGCAGAAAGGGGTGAATTTATCAAGTTATGTTGAATTTGTCTTGGGTTATAATATTTTGGGTAACCGGAGACAGACACAATCTCTATGGGGTTATAAACTGAAGGCTGATCTAAACAGTGAGGATTATTTGGATTAATAGAGGGTTGTGGTTGAGCACAAAATTTGGACAAATTAAGTTTCTAAAGTTTCTACTAAACTTTGACTTCAGAGAATACAAATCCACACCACAGGTGATAAGAGAAAAGAAACAAGAAGCAAAGGGATGAGATGTAAAGAAAAAAAAAGGAATACTAGAAGACAGAGGGAGGAGGGTCCAGAGAGGAGAAGGAGTGTAGCACACAGTCATGCAGAAAACTGATTGGAGGGAAAGAGAGTGCATATAGATAAATGAGCTCCAAGCACAAGAAAGCTGCTTAAACGGAAGGGTACTGCAGCATGGAGGGTTTGGATGGAGCTGAACTCTGCTACCCCCAGCTCCTGAACTTGTCCTGCAGGGGTGTGACGCGTCCTCCGTCTGAGGCCATCCTCCTTTACACACTCTTCTTCTCCATTTCTGTGCTCACCGTAGTTCTAAATGTGTTGGTTATAATCTCCATCTCCCACTTCAAGCAGCTCTACACCCCCACCAATGTGCTGCTGCTCTCCCTCGCCATCGCAGACCTCTTTGTGGGTCTGCTGGTGATGCCGGTGGAAACAGTGCGGTTCATAGAGGCCTGCTGGCGACTGGGTGACTTCATGTGTGCTCTGTCTTACATCAACAGCTTCATTCTCACTTCAGCCTCTGTGGGGAACATGGTACTCATATCAGTCGATCGCTATGTAGCCATTTGTTATGCTCTGCAATACCCCAGCATAATAACATGCAGAAGAGCTGAGGTGACTGTGGGTCTGTGCTGGGCTATTTCGGTTCTCTTTAACGGCCTGATGCTGAAGGACCACCTCAGTCAGCTAGACAGGCATAACTCCTGCTATGGAGAGTGTTTGGTTGTGATTGACTACGTCTCTGGAACTATTGACCTTGTAGCTACTTTTATCGGTCCTTGCTCGGTCATTGTGATTCTGTATTTGAGAGTGTTTGTTGTGGCGCTGTCTCAGGCCCGTGCGATACGGTCTCGTGTTACAGTTCAAACTGTAAAAATCACTGCAAAGAATTCAGAAAGGAAAGCAGCCAGGACTCTGGGTATTGTGATACTGGTGTTTTTACTGAGTTTCTGCCCATATTATTATCCCTCTCTGGCAGAAATGGACATTTCAAACAATGTCTTATCTTGGGCCATAGTTTCCTGGATGGTGCTTTTCAATTCTTGCTTGAATCCTCTGATTTATGCTTTTTTCTATCCGTGGTTTAGAAGAGCCATTTGCTTGATCGTTGGCCTTAAGATACTAGAGAAGGACTCTTGTCACGCAAATATAGTAGGCCTATAAAGTTACCACATGCACTTTAGTGAGCCGTGTCACTATGACAAAAACCTGTATAAAAATTTAAACTGCTGTGGATCTTATGTGGGGGGTTTTGCCATTATTATCACCACTGTTTCTGCATAAATACAAAAAACAATCTGCTGTGTGGCACTATTAATCACCCAAGTGGTTAATACAGAAATGATACAAAATATACTATATATTTTATATTATATACTATACATAATATACAGCTGGACCCTCTTAAATATATTTTGCTGCTTTTCTGCTGCCTTCCTTTTAATAACACTGTCAATGTGAACAACATTTTCATTCACAAAACAAGAATAACATTTCATGGTGTTATGCTATATGGTTTTTATATATAAAAACAAAGTGAATTAAAAAAAAATCAGAATGCGTCAAATTTTCTGTTTATTTTGAATAGTTAAAAAAGCCTTTTAAACTAAACATTTGCTTATGTAAAAAATTAAATACTCCTGATTCTATTATAAGTGATGGCAAATTTGCACTGTACTACTGCTTCACTATATTTGCACTACACTGCTATAACATTATGCATAATGTGACTTGTTTCTCCCAGTCTCTCTGTGTTGGCCGTGCGATGGACTGGCGATCTGTCCAGGGTGTACCCTGCCTTTCGTCCAAAGACGCTGGGATAGGCTCCAGCCCCCTGCGACCCGAAAAGGATTAAGCGGAAGAAGATGGATGGATGGATGGATGGATGGATGGATGGAGGATGTACTATATTTCTATTGTGAAATTTTTTCCTCTATTTTTTTGTGCTTCCATGGAGCTGCTGTAATGTAAACTTTTCCTGGTGTGGGACTGATAAAATCCCTTGTCCAATTCTGAACTTTTCTACAGGTAAGCCTTATTTTGGTGGAGAATTTAGCAATGTTAAGTAAAATAAATAAAAAAAAAATAAACTACTTGGATTAACATTTTTCCCATTTTTTTTTTTTTTTTTGGGGGGGGGGGGGTGAACAGTAATCTCTTTGGTCTGTAAAACTAGACTGTTGAAAACAATTCATCTGTTAGCAAAATTCTGGTTGAGAAGAAAACTGAGTTCTTGACTACTCATTTTAAATTATCTTATGAAAGGAATTATATGAAAAAAAGTTTTAATGTTTGAAAAAAGGATCAGAAATCAAACTCTTACATTTGATTTTTAAGGGATGTTCATCAACGAGAAAAACATAAACAAGAATTTATGAAGCAATATGTCTTTATTTATCAAGATGCAATGAAAACGTAATATTTACAACTTGAATTGATAATCTTTGTTCCAATACAGAACATTTCAAAACAGCTAAAACTGAAGTCCTCATCTCCTGGACTGGGAACGGGGCCGTCTGACTTCTGTGATGAAAACAAAGCTGAGAATTAAAAATACGGTGTATTTTCCTGCCTGATGCATTTATCTCCAGCTCGTGAATCATTTAATTATATACACACACACACACACACACACACACACACACACACACATATACATATATATATATACATATATGCAAATTCATAAATCACTAAGAATTACCAGGGATTTCATGAGGCCAGAAGTCATTACAAGCAGGACACCGTGGCTCCACTCTGCCTTTAAAATATCTGGCCACACAAGGGTTGTGTATTTTTATACCACATGTAGGATTCACACAAATTTGGCACTGAAAAATAAAACAACAATAAAGGTTTTCAGCACAAGCACATGCAAAAGCCTGAGAAAGTACACTGGTAAAGCCACTGTTTATGATAAAAAGTCTTCATTTCCTCATACAGCAGAAACTTCTGCAGATGCTGGTTTTATCTGGGATATCTAAAAAAAAAATTAAATTAAAAAAAAGAAGGAAAGCCAGAGATGTACAGTATTACCTGGAATATAAACTATGTTTTATGTCAACCATTCTACTTTCATTACACTGAACCTTTACCATAACAAATCAAATAAAGCACAAGGGTGGTTTTTAAAATGGCACACTTACCTGGAAAGCAATGTGGTGACAGATGTGGCACACTTTGATCTGATCAGGATACATATCACAAATAAATTGCTCCATCTCTATTATACACCTGGTAGACAAGGTGTACTCACCTCGTTTCTAGGTTAATAAAAAGCAAGTCAGCACAGAGGCAAAAGACATGCACACCTGGAATAAGATTGGTCAAAACTATTGAAAAGCAGTATAATTACCCAGAAGGAGTCATCTGCAGGATCAGATGTGTATTTAATAACACTGCCAAAAGAAAAGCCTGATTTGTGTTAAATACGATACAAACAATAAAGGATGCCATTAAACTCTGAGTTTCAAGTTATTTAAAGATAGTTGTGTGTGGGTTTTTTTTTGTTTGTTTATGCGGAAGGGTGCCAACAAATGTGAGCGCGTCTGTAATAGAACATTTTTTTAAAGAAAGATCCTTAAATGAAAATACACAAACAACTAAAGCATTGCAAAGCGCATGCCTGATCAGATCTGATCCAAAACCAGTAGTATTGGCAGTGGGTTCTGTGTCATGGGAGTGTTGTTTTATGTAGCATTAGAGGTGTGCCATATCGTATCGTTCACAATAATACAAGTCTAAATTTTGATACTGGTGTAAAAATGAATATCGTGATATTTGGGGTCTGCTGCATGATGATATCACACTGTTACACTGCCGAAAGAAGTTACGCGTTACCATAGAAACTGCAAAACAAACATGGCGCGAGAATCTGCAGCTCCGAAGTCAGACCGTCTACATCCAGTTGAATGGAAATATTTAAGTTTCACTTTCCGTTTCAGACTGCTGTCATGTTAAAAAAAAAAAAACGGTGCAGCAATGTGGATAATCTGCCTGCATTTTTTCCACATGTTAACAACACCGCTGGAGTGGTATTAATGTCGGTCAATGTGCCGCTTGAAGTGGCTGAAGTTGTATTTTTTTTTTCCACAATATCTTTATTGAACCTTTTTTTTTAACAAACATGATACTGACATAACGTTCGGCTCAGGAGACGCACACACACAGGCTCAGAGTAGTTCAAACTGTTTATTAACAACAGGGATGTTTGGGTGCGTGTCTGCAGAATGTTAATGTGTTGGTGGGGGCGTCTGCTTCGGACCCAGAGGCAGGAGACCGTTCAGCCGGCAACCCTATGGGAGAAATCAGACACAGGGTGATGAGCACACACCAACACGGGAGGAGAATAGGCGAGGGAGAGAAGCTTACTTGTTTGGGCAGATGACTGGCGCTTCAAGGATGGAAGCCCGGGAGACAGCCACCTGCAGGGCTCGGTGCAGCAGCGAGGAGAGACGAGGGACGGGATTGTCCGCCGCCGAGGAATCCACCTGTGCACAGGGGAGCAGACTGGAGAGATGAGGTAAGTGAACTTCTTACCGGTAAAGAGGATGCTGAAGAGAATGTGGTAGAAGTCCATGCAAAGGAAACGAAGTCTACGGCTTCAGGCCGACGCTCAGGGCGAGGCGGCTTTTATCCTTCGCCGCTGACGAGTAGCAGGTGCGTGAGCAGGTGGCGCCGCTGATGAATGGCGCGGCGTGACAGATACAAACAATCAAACACTAACACTAAAGTACTACAAAAAAAAAAAAAAAAAAGATGCACTAAAAACACCAACAACCACCAGCAAAATCAAATCTTCAACAATGCTCCTCTGTTTAGTCTAGACAATCCAATACATAAGTATACATATTATGTTCACCAGTTTGGAATTTACAAGGTCCACACACATCATTCACCTTCTTCTTCAAAAGTTATGTTTAAATTTTTTACATAATCAATGAAAGGTCTCCATATATTCTCAAACACAATTTCCTTTGATTTCAGTATATATGTTATTCTTTCTAATGGAAGGTTTGTTAACATCTGTCTTAACCACTGAGTCACATCTGGTCTATGAGTCTTTTTCCATAATAGTGCAATACATTTTTTGGCATTAAGCAAACTGAGGTCTATGAATGTTCTTTCACTTTTATTAAAATTATGCTTTTCTGGGTACAGACCCAACAAAAACAATTTAGGATTCAATATGATTTGTTTTGAGATTATTTTTTCAATTGTTACCCTCACCTCTTCCCAAAACATTCTTATTAATCTACATTCCCATACACAATGAAATAGCGTTCCTTTACTTTCCATGCATTTTGTGCATGTATCTGGTATATTTTTGTTATATTTATTTAACTCCTCCGGTGTAACATACATCCGCATTAACCATTTGAAATGTATCAATTTAAGGCGTACATTTATTGATTTGGTTTGAGCTTCTGTACAAGCCAATTCCCATTGTTCCTCTGAAATTTCAGTTTGCAGATCTTCTTTCCAGTAGTTTAATCTTTTCAGTGAATTTTCACTTGAAGATAGTGTCAATGAGTTATAAAACTCTGAAATAATACCCTTTCTTTTACTATCTTTCATCATCATTTTTTCCAAGGATGAATAAATAGGTCGAGTGAGAGCTTTATTTTGATTTGATCGAATAAAGTTTCTAAGTTGAAGATTGTGATATCCTACCGTGTAGCAATGATCACACTTGAGTTATTTCTTTGGCTAACTCTGCCGTTTATTCTGCAACACAAATAATATGACTGAACATGGATTCTGCGCGGGGTTTTCACACTCTTGTTCTAATGTGTCCCCTTCATAGTAGTGCTGAACAATACAGGTAGTTCCCCCTAGAGGCATGTGCCAGTAATGTTCTATTTTAGACTTGCAGTCTACCACATCCCTCCCCTCTAGATTAAACTACTCTTAATTACACTAGCCAATTACTAGACATCCTGGAACTCCAATTTAACCCTGAACTATCACAGTTACTTTTTAATTTCTTAAACACATGTGTCATACACATAATTTCTTTCTTTTTTTTTTTTTTTTTTTTTTCACATGTATAACACACATAACAGTCTAACTGGGGATTTGGTTTGACTACCGCATCCCAGTGAGGTTCCAGGACGCATTCTTGTCCTGTGGCTGGGGAACTCACTACTGACTAAGTATAGTCCTTCAAGTAGTCTGGAGCTCTCCGAGCTCGCTGAGATCTTCTCACGGCGGGTGAGCCAACTGCAGGTGAAGACTCAGACTGCTCCACTGTTTCGGCTGCTGCAGTGCTGCCCGTAGAATCTGCAGAGACGGTTACCTCAGGTTTCACCTGAAGTGGTGGTTCGTTGATGCTCTCCTCAGGATGGGTGTCAGACAACACCTCTGGTGCCATCGGCAGGGGAATGGAGCTCCTACCACGAACTTGGTCGATGTGTCGCCTCACCACTTGTCCATGACCTAATGTCACCTTGAATGACACAGGGCCTGTCTTTTCTGTTATTTCTCCTGGTACCCAGGCTGGTCCTGAGCCAAAGTTGCGGGTGTAGACCACGTCTCCTTCTCTCAGTATTCTCTCTCTAGCATGCATGTCATGATAACCTTTTTGTTTCTCTTGTTTATCATGCACTTTGTTTCTGAAGTCTGGATGTATTAAGTCAAATGTTGACCTCAACTTCCTTCCACACAACAGCTCAGCTGGTGACTTGCCAGTTGTAGATTGGGGTGTTATTCGATAGCTGAACAGAGCTCTCGACATTCGGGTTTCGATAGAGTCTCCTGTCATCTTTTTCATGAGTGACTTGAACGTCTGCACGGCCCTCTCGGCTAAGCCGTTAGAAGAAGGATGGTATGGCGCAGTCGTGATGTGACGTATGCCATTCTTTTCAGAAAACTCTTGGAACTGTTCACTCGTAAAACATGTACCGTTATCTGATACTATGATTTCAGGTAGCCCATGTTGGCTGAAACTCTTTCTAAGACATTCAATGGTAACAGTAGAAGTAGAGCTACTCACAGAATATGCATCGATCCACTTTGAGTATGCGTCAACTATGATCAGGAACATTCTTCCCATCCATGGACCTGCGTAGTCAATGTGAATTCTTCTCCATGGTTTATCTGGAACTTCCCAGGGATGTAGTGGGGCTGCTGGAGGACTGTTCCTGTTCTCCTGGCATGCCGCACATGACTTCACAAGCGCCTCCACCTCTGCATCCATGTTGGGCCACCACATGTAGCTCCTCGCCAACGCTTTCATGCGAGTGATGCCAGGGTGTGCTTGGTGTAGTTGTTGCAGTAAGGCATTCCTACCAGGTGGTGGAACAACCACGCGTCCTCCCCACAGGATACAACCTTCCTGGGTGCTGAGCTCATCCTGTCGTCTGGCATAGGGAATGAACTCAGGACTGTTCATCTTCGGCCATCCTCGCAAGATGTATTCTCGCACTCTTGCTAGAACAGGGTCTTTGTCTGTCCACTTCTTTATTTGTTGTGCGTTCACCAGGGGCACGCCAATATCTTCAAACAATAGCACTCTCTCCTCCTCCTCAGGCGTGCTGTCTCTTCCTCCATCCAAGGGTAGCCTACTCATCGCGTCAGCATTCGTATGGTCCCGTCCGGCTTTGTAAACGATGGTGTACTCATACGCTGCTAATGTAACGGCCCATCTCTGAATTCTCTGAGATGTCATCTGGGGTATGGCTCTCATTTCACTGAACAGTGAAATTAGTGGCTTGTGGTCAGTCACTATAGCGAACTGTCTCCCGTACAGGTATTTGTGGAATTTTTTTACACCAAATACTACTGCAAGGCCCTCCTTGTCTAGCTGGGAGTAGTTTTTCTCAGCTGCACTAAGAGTTCTTGAGACGAACCCTATGGGTCTCTCTGAGCCATCCTCCATACGATGAGAGAGTACAGCACCCACACCGTAGGGTGATGCGTCACACGCCAGGATGAGTGGTTTGTTTGAATCATAGTGCACTAACACACTACAGGACTGAAGTAGCGCTTTGGACTCTTCAAACGCCTTCTGCTGCTTGACCCCCCATGACCATTTTTCTTCCTTCTTAAGTAAGGTATGTAGTGGTGCCAGCAGCGTGGAGAGCTTTGGGAGGAACCTATGGTAATAGTTCAACAAGCCCAGGTAGGCTTTTAACTCAGTAACATTTTGTGGCTCAGGCGCCTCCGCAATGGCTTCCACTTTGTCTGTTAGAGGGTGTAGACCACTGGCGTTGATCTTGTGGCCTAGGAACACCACCTCTTTTCCCATGAACTCACACTTGCTTCTTTTCAACCTCAGACCGCTTTTCTCCAACCGTTGAAGCACTTCCTTCAGCGTTTTCAGATGTTCTTGTTCATTTGGTCCTGTACAAAGGATGTCATCCAAATAAACGGCAACATTCGGAATTCCACCTAGGATGCCCTCCATAGTTCTCTGGAATATAGCAGGACTGGAAGCTACTCCAAATGGTAAGCGTGTGTAGGTATATAAGCCTTTGTGTGTATTGATGGTTACATACTTTCTTGATTCTTCTTCCAGGACTACTTGTTGGTAGGCGTGACTCATGTCTAATTTCGTGAAGTGTCGGCCGCCATTCAGCTGTGCGAAGAGGTCCTCCACTTTAGGAATTGGATACTGATCCACCCGCGATGCTCGATTGACAGTGAGTTTGTAATCTCCACATATTCTAATGGAGCCATCCGGCTTTCTCACTGGGACTATGGGCGCCGCCCATTCTGCAACCTGCACTGGCTCAATGATCTTGTCATCCAGCAGCCTCTGTAGCTCGCTTTCGACCAGTGGCTTGACTGCATAGGGCACCGGTCGGGGTTTGCAGAATCGTGGTTGGGCCTCCTTGTCCACCTTTATTCTACATGCTTTCTTAATGTGCCCTCGCTTGCCACAATTATGACACAGCTCAGTGGCAAATTTGCACTCGGCGGCATTGTGCTGGCCTTTGCAGCGATAACAACTGGGGAATTTGTGCTGAGTTTTGTCAGTCGACACTTTGTGGACACCTACTTGGGTCTTAGGCACACGAACATGCGTTGCTGTGTCCTCTGTTAGCTTCCCTTGCATCTCTCTCACATCTTTAGATGCTGTTTCCATCGCTTGGCATAATTCCAAAGCCTTCACAAAAGTGAGTTTTGTTTCAGATAAAAGTCGCCGTTGCATTCGGTCATCATTCACTCCACACACAAGTCTGTCTCTTAACATTTCTTCCAATGAGTCTTTGTAATCACAGTGCAGTGTTAATTTCCTCAATTCTGCCACATACTCTGCTATGGACTCAGTGTTCCTCCTTATGCGTGAATTAAATTTGAATCGTTGCACGATTTCACTCGGTTTGGGGCTGAAGTGCTTCTGAAGCTCAGCAGTAAGCTGGTCGTACGTTTTATCTTTCGGTAATGCAGGGCTTATTAAATTTCTCAACAAGCTGTAAGTAGTTGCACCAACTCCACTCAACAGTACAGCCTTCCTTTTGTCTGGCTCCTCAATGTCATTAGCTTGGAAGAAAAAGTCCAACATTTCACTATATTCTTCCCATGACTGAGTCGAGTTATCAAAAGGGGTTACCGTTCCGATTACAGCCGCCATTGCTCGTCGTGGTGGGGAAAACTCGTTTTTCCTCCTCTGAACTTGCACTCGAACTACTGGAGTCACTTGAGTTCGCCACACTTGCAATGTTCTCTGTTTCTCGCCGCTGATTTTTTTCTTTTAATCCTCGTCGCCAATTGTGTGATATCCTACCGTGTAGCAATGATCACACTTGAGTTATTTCTTTGGCTAACTCTGCCGTTTATTCTGCAACACAAATAATATGACTGAACATGGATTCTGCGCGGGGTTTTCACACTCTTGTTCTAATGTGTCCCCTTCATAGTAGTGCTGAACAATACAGGTAGTTCCCCCTAGAGGCATGTGCCAGTAATGTTCTATTTTAGACTTGCAGTCTACCACAAAGATATTTAAAAAAAATGTGTTCTATTGAGATTAAATTTGATCCTCAGCTCTTCAAAAGACATTATGTTATCTGCACATGGCAAATATAAATCCCGAATCTTTTGTATCCCTTTTAAATTCCATACTTTAAATACAGCGTCCGCTCTCCCTGGTTGAAAATATTGATTACCCCATATTGGACTAAATTGTGACAATAACTGTGGTTCTTTTAAATAGTTTTTAGCTTCACACCATATTTTGATCATATGCTTTACAAATGGATTTTTAACTTGTTTTTGTAATTTTTTTGCCGAATCTGAGTATATGAATATGGGAAGAGGTAAAGGTAAATTGTATGATTCCATTTCAGTCCAGTGAGGGAGATCATTTGATGAAAAATAATATGTCATAGACCTCAGTTGTGCCGACCAATAATACAACATAAAATTTGGACATTTCAGACCTCCACGATCAAATGGTAAATATAATAAAGACAGACGTAATCTAGCCCTCCTGTTGTTCCATATAAATTCCACTAACTTTTTTTTTATTCTTGAGAATAAATCTAAAGGTGGTGATAAGGGAATGTATTGAAATAAATAAAGTATTTTAGGTAAAATATTACTTTTAAGTATATTGATTCTCCCGATCATCGACATTGGTAGTGACATCCATCTCTGAATTAACTCATTGATATCTGTCATTAAGGCTTCATAGTTGACACTGGCGACTGATTCTAGCTTAGGCACAATTTGGATTCCTAAATATTTAAACTGATTTACAACATTGAATTGATTTACCTCAGGGGCTGGGTAATTTCTCTGGGTCTCATTTAGCATTAATATTGAAGATTTAGTTTTATTTATTTTATATCCTGATATTTCCCCAAAATTCTTTATTAAATTCAACAAGGTTGGAATTGATTTTTTTAGATTCGACATAAACAAAATTATGTCATCGGCGTACAGGGAGATTTTATGTTCTGTTGGTCCAACTTTAATTCCATATATTTGTGAATGTAAACGTATCGCTATCGCTAAAGGTTCAATTGCCATAGTAAACAGTAAAGGTGAAAGTGGACAGCCTTGTCGACATCCTCTATTGATTTTTATTGGTTTTGAAATATTGTTATTTGTTAGGATTTCTGCTGTAGCATTATTGTATATTATTTGAACCCATTTTATGAAATTATTTCCAAGTCCAAACCTTTGTAGGACTTCAAAAAGAAAGGGCCATTCAACTCTATCAAAGGCCTTTTCGGTGTCCAGTGATAGGAGAGCTGTATCCGGTGCTTCTTTATTAGAATAAATAATATTGAATAGTCTTCTTACATTATGGAAGCCTTGTCTTCCCTTTATAAAGCCATTCTGATCTCGATTAATAATATTTGGTAAAATTTCTTGTATTCGTCTTGCTAAAATTTTACAGATTATCTTAAGGTCGGCGTTTAATAGGCTTATTGGTCTCATATTTTCACATTTATTAGAGGGCTTACCTGGTTTTGGCAGCAGTATAATTAAGGCATTATTTATGTATGATGGTAAATTATTATTTTGAAATGCTTCTAAAACCATTTCCAAAAAAGGTTTTATTAATTTATTCTTAAATTTTTTATAAAGGTCAACTGGAAGACCATCTGGTCCTGCACTTTTTCCTGATTTCATATTATCAATGGCTAGCCCAACTTCTTCTTGACTAATTTTAGACTCCAATATCTCCCTGTTTTCATTTGGAATACACGGTATAGATAGTTCGTTCAAAAACCCATTTAGTTTTGTTAAATCAAATTCATTTTTAGTATCATATAATTTTTCATAGTAATCTCTAAAGGCTCTGTTAATTTCTAAAGGATCTATAACTACCTGTCCATTACTTATAATACTAGTAATTGGTGTTTTAATTTCTAATTGTTTAATCTGCCATGCCAATAATTTTCCTGATTTTTCACCTTGTTCATAAAAAGATTGTTTCAATCTTAGAAGACTCGAGGCAGCTCTATTCGCTGATTTTTTGTCGTATTCAGCTCTCAAAATCAGTAATTCATTCTCCAACCTTGGATCACTTCCTGCATACACTTTTTCCTGAAGACTTTTCATTTTATGTTCCAATTTAGCTCTCTCCTCTCGAGTCTTCTTAGATTTTGATCCTGTATAACTAATAATATGTCCCCTAATAAAAGCTTTGAAAGCCTCCCACTTTACACATGCTGATGTTTGTGTAGTATTGATGTCAAAGTACTCGTCTATCTGTTTTTCTATATACTTGACAAATTCCTCATCCTGAAGCCATTTATGCTGAAATTGCCATCTACCTGATTCCTCTGTCAATTTTTTATCTACATATATTAGACAACAGGGTGCATGATCAGAGATCACGATGTTATCATAAAAGCAGTTTTGAATCTTGGATCTTAATTCTGTGGAAATCAAAAAATAATCAATACGTGAGAATGTCTTGTAGGTACTGGAATAACAAGAATAGGCTTTAACTTGTGGTTTCATTTCTCTCCATATATCTAACAATCTCAATTCTTTCATAAAATGATTAATAGTCATCCTACATCCATTGTGCGTACAATCCAGTCCTGTTGATCTATCTATACCTGGATTCAATGTACAATTAAAATCCCCTGCTATTATATGTTGCCCTGTAAGTGATGATAAAATAAGAAATAAATTAGCAAAGAACTTTTGATCATCTATATTGGGACCATATAAGTTCACAAGATTTATATTTTCTAATAGCAAAGAACCTTGAATGATTACATATCTTCCAAGTTTGTCTCCAATTACATTTTTCACTTGAAAAGGGACTGATTTATGCATGAGAGTCATAACTCCCCTGGCCCGGGATGAGAATGATGAGGTGAATACACTTCCTTGCCATTTACTCCTAATTCTTTTTATATCCTCCTCTATTAGATGAGTTTCTTGTAAAAACACAATTTTTGAACCCATGTCTTTTATTTTATTCATAACTTGTTTAAGTTTTTTTAAATTTTGTAGACCTCTGCAATTCCATGAAGTTAAATTAAGATTAACACTTTGGTTTATGATCAATAGAGAGTTTGGGATTACCTTGCAGTGTAAACATGCTCATACAGAGAAGCAAAAACATGAGTGGTTGAACATTCATCCTACAAACTACACACAAACAAATTCCCCCTTCCCACACTTGTGGCGAACCCCCCAAAATCAAAAGAAAAATTCCGTCTCCCGATATAGCCATCGACCGTTCCACACCCACGGGGAACAGCCTAAGCCACTCCTTCTTCATCCTCCCAATCACCCTAACTCTACTGCTTTTAATGACGTAACATTAACTCTCCTCTGTAGTTTTCCAACTTAACTCCAAAATTTTTAACAACTTTGTACATCATAGTTTTTTTTGTTTGTTTTATTTTTGGTTTTTTTTAATATATAATACAATCTATATTTTGTAAACTTGCTATTTACTTCAAGTCAGTCAGATGCCTGTGCAAATGCTTAATTATTCTACCTTATATTTTGTTCATGCTTAGCTCCCACCAGTCTCTTCTTCTTCTTTGATCTTCTTGATGAACTCCTGCGCCTCCTCTGGGGTCTTGAAGATGTGGGTTCTGCCCTCATACGTGGTCAGCAGTCTCGCAGGATAGATTACACCATGACGAATCCCAAGGTTGCGCAGCTCCTTACGTATGGGATCAAACTGCTTCCTCAATTGTTGGATTCCTGTGGCCAAATCTGGGTAGAACCGCACCTGCTGATCCTGGTGTTTAATCTCTCCTTTAGCTCGTCAGAATCAGAATCAGAATCAGAATCAGAATCAGGTTTATTGCCATTGTTCATGTAGTACACGAACTAGGAATTTGTCTCGGTGCAATGCTGCAACATTAAACATGATAAGATAAAAGAAATAAACTATACATGCAATAAGTGTAGAATAAGAGTAAGTGATACTGGTCAGCAGTTAAAATATATTAGCGAGCAGCAGATACTGTGGAGAACTATATAGTGCAGTCGGTAATGCAGGAAGAAAACAGTGATGATTGACATGAGTCTGGTTGAGCTGCTGTACATAGTGCACGAGAGTCAATAAGTCACTTAGTGTTCAGCAGTCTGATGGCAGAGGGGAAGAAGCTGTTCATGTGATGGGAGGTTTTAGTCTGGATGGACCGAAGTCTTCTACCAGAGGGGAGGGGGGCAAACAGTACGTGACCAGGGTGTGAGGGATCGGCTATGATCCGGCCAGCACGCCTCCGGGTCCTGGAGATGTACAGATCCTGGAGAGATGGGAGCTTGCAGCCGATCACCTTCTCAGCAGTGCGCACGACGCGCACTGCTGAGAAGGTGATCTTCAACGCTGCTCGTGTAGCATTGAAGATCTTCATCCTGTCTCTGTTGCTAAGAAACTTCATAATTAAGGTCCTCGGCGGTCCCTTATCTCTCCGTGGGCCAATACGATGTGCTTTTTCCAGAACCACTGCTGATTGCAACTCCTCGCTGCCCAGCACCTCCGGAATCCACTTTTCCAGAAAGGAATATACGTCCCGACCTTCTGATTCCTCTGGAAGACCCACCAGCCTCAAGTTATTCTGTCTCGACCGAGATTCCAAATCCAAAATATTATCTTCTAGACATTTTTTTTTTTTCCAAAGTGCGCACCTTTAATTGAAGACGGGTGACGTCATCTTCAGCACTAGCGAGACGGAGCTCCATCTGCGCCGTTCGTTCTACACAGTCACCGAATTCCTTTCTTATTCCTTCCAATGCTGTCATAATCCCATCAAATCTAGAGGAAAAGTCCGCTCTCATTGAACTCATGGCAGCCATCAGCGCATCTGCGCCGCTCCCCGCAGATTTCGCACCGTTGCCAGCCTCCTCCGCCATATATGGAGTTTTGTTTGCTGCGTCACAGACCTGAAAGTCCGTTAATTTGGACTGTTTCGGCGGCTCGCTTTTTCCTTTACCTGGTTTTCCAGCCTTAGGCTTCGCCGACATATCCTCGCCCAAATGCTGGGATACGTTCTGTCCCAAATGAGAGAGTTATTTGCCGATTTTTTTCTCCAGGAGCAGAGCAGAGTGAGACACGTCCGTCTTACGTGGCAGCCATAACCGGAAGTCCGGCTGAAGTTGTATTTTATTTCTGTTTTGGCTGCTTCATCCGGGAAGGGGGGGGGGGAACATCCGTTCAGTGCAACGAGAGCCAACAAGTCCCAAGACAGGTCCGTGCAATGAGAGTAATGCACGTAAAGCAATTCGGCATAAAACTCGACATCTGTCTGCAGCTGAGATGTAACGGTTTATATTATTTTCTTGTAATATTTAATACAGAACTAAAAAATATTTTAAACTAAATCTGAGCAGCTGTTTATAAACTGGTGAAATAAGAGTTTTGTTTTTACTGAATATGTTGTAAGTAAATAATGCTGGCTTGTGAAACTGTCCTTTTTGCACAAATTTAAAAGAAAAAGAACAAACTGTATTTTGCAATATTGTGAAAATATTGTTATGAAAAATTCAGAAAAAAAAATCATGATATCATTTTTTGGTATCATACAACAATTAGGTCCAACCAAGTAATTTGACTGGACAGTAGGGATTTCAAGAATCACTATATTCCCTGATAACCTCCTTTGAAGTTTTATTGGATACGGAATACTCTGCTTCATCGGTGTTCTAAAATATTTTTTAAATGATAGTAAATTATATAGTTTTACCCTCGGCCGGGGGATCGCGGGGATCATGAGATTGTGGGTTCGATCCCAGCCCCCGACCAACAGTGAGCTGTGTGGAGTTTGCATGTTCTCCCCATGTTGCGTGGGTTTACTCCGGGATTTCTCCGGTTTCCTCCCGCATACCAAAAAACATGTAGGTTTAGGGCACTCGCGCACGCAGCGACCAGCAGCCGGTGGCTTGTCACCAGACTGCAAACCAAGTCTACCTACGGGTACAAATAAGCAAAAAAAAAAAAAAATTATATGCTGAGGTATTTAAATTATAGTAATGATCAGTGGCTTCTCATAATATGGAAGAATTGTGTGGCTGAATGGCCCCCAACTTAAAAAAAGTTTATTTTATTTCTGTTAATTTTTTTCTGTTTCTCCATATCAAAAATTACATGTATTCATACAGGTATATACACATACGTACCCATACAATAATGATAATTAACTTACATCTTCCTTAGAATGACCAAAATTGCTGTAAGCTGTGTAAATTAACCATTTATTGCAGATCATTAAGATTAACGATTACAGCTTGTATAACAGTGTAAATTTGCCGTCTCCTCAAAATAACTCAACACAGCCATTAATGTCTAAACCGCTGGCAACAAAAGTGAGTACACCCCTAAGTGAAAATGTCCAAAGTGTGCCCAATTAGCCATTTTCCCTCCCCGGTGTCATCTGACTCTTTACTGTTAAAAGGTCTCAGGTGTGAATGGGGAGCAGATGTGTTAAATTTGGTGTGATCGCACTCACATTCTTTCATACTGGTCACTGGAAGTTCAACATGGCACCTGATGGCAAAGAACTCTCTGAGGAGCTGAAAAAAAGAATTGTTGCTCTATATAAAGATGGCCTAGGCTAAAAGAAGATTGACAACACCCTGAAACTGAGCTGCAGCACGGTGGCCAAGACCATACAGTGGTTTAACAGGACAGGTTCCATTCAGAACAGGCCTCGCCATGGTCGACCAAAGAAATTGAGTGCATGTTCTCAGCATCATATCCAGAGGCTGTCTTTTGAAAATAGACATACGAGTGCTGCCAGCATTGCTGCAGAGGTTGAAGGGGTGGGGGGGTCAGCCTGTCAGTGCTCAGACCATACACCGCACACTGCATCAAATTTGTCTGCATGGCTGTCGTCACAGAAGGAAGCTCCTTTAAAGATAATGCACAAGAAAGCCCGCAAACAGTATGCTGAAGACAAGCAGACTAAGGATATGGGTTACTGGAATCATGTCCTGTGGTGAACTTATTTGGTTCAGATGGTGTCAAGCGTGTGTGGTGGCAACCAGGTGAGGAGTACAAAGACAAGTGTGTCTTGCCGACAGTCAAGCATGGTGGTGGAAGTGTCATGGTTTGGGGCTGCATGAGTGTTGCCGGTACTGGGGAGCTCCAGTTCATTGAGGGAACCATGAATGCCAACATGTACTGTGACATATTAAAGCAGAGCATGATCCCCCCCTTTCGGAAACTGGGCCGCAGCGCAGAATTCCAACATTATAATGACCCCAAACACACCTCTAAGACGACCACTGCCTTGCTAAAGAAACTGAGGGTAAAGGTGGACTGGCCAAGCATGTCTCCAGACCTAAACCCTATTGAGCATCTGTGGGGCATCCTCAGATGGAAGGTGGAGGAGCTCAAGGTCCACCAGCTTCATGATGTCGTCATGGAGGAGTGGAAGAGGATTGCAATGGCAACCTGTGAAGCTCTAGTGAACTCCATGCCCAAGAGAGTTAAGGCAGTGATGGAAAATAATGATGGACACACAAAATATTGACACTTTGGGCACAATTTGGGCATTTTAACTTAGGGGTGTACTCACTTTTGTTGCCAGCAGTTTGGACATCAAGGGTGTGTGCTGAGTTACTTTGAGGGGACAGCAAATTTACACTGTTATACAATCAAAGTGTCCTATCTTCAGTGTTGTCCCATGAAAAGATATAATAAAATATTTACAAAAATGTAAGGGGTGTAATCACTTTTGTGAGATACTGTATGCATCTAGCACCAGTATTGATCTTTATAGGAGCAAATTTAGGTACATCTCAAAAAATTAGAATATCATGAACAAGTTCAATATTTTTTGTCACTCATTTCAGAAAGTGGAAACCCATACATTATATAGTCATTACACAGAGAGTGATATATTTCAAGAGTTTATTTATTTTAATTTTGATGATTATGGCTTACAGCCCATGAAAACCCCAAATTCAGTTTCTCAAAAAAATAGAATATTACATAATATTAATTTTAAAAAATAGTTTTTTAATACAAATGTGGACCGACTAAAAAGTATGTTCATGTACACACTTAGTACTTGGTCGGAGCTCCTTTTGGATTAATTACTGTACCAATGTGGCTTGGCATGGAGGTAATCAGCCTGTGGCACTGCTGAGGTGTTATGAAGGTCCAGGTTGCTTTGATTGTGACCTTCAGCTCGTCTGCATTGTTGGGTCTGGTGTCTCTCATCTTCCTCTTGACAATACTCCATAGATTCTCTATAGGGTTTAGGTCAGGAGAGTTTGCTGATCAATCAAGCACAGTGATGCCATGGTCAATAAACCAGGTTTTGACACTTTTGGCAATGTGTGTGTGTGTGTGGGGGGGGGGTACCAAGTCCTGCTGGAAAATGAAATCAGCTTCTCCATAAAGCTTGTCAGCAGAGGGAAGCATGAGGTGCTCTAAAATTTCCTAGTAGACGACTGCGCTGACTTTGGTCTTGATAAAACACAGTGGACCAACACCAGCTGATGACATGGTACCTCAAATTATCAGTGACAGAGGAAACTTCACATTAAACCTCAAGCAACTTAGATTCTGTGCCTCTCCACTCTTTCTCCAGACTCTGGGACTTTGATTTCCAAATGAAATGCAAAATTTACTTATGTCTGAACAGAGGTCATCTGCTGGTGTTGGTCCACTGTGTTTTATCAAGACCAAAGTCAGCGCAGTCGTCTACTAGGAAATTTTACAGCACTTCATGCTTCCCTCTGCTGACAAGCTTTACAGAGAAGCAAATTTCATTTTCCAGCAGGACTTGGAACCCCCCCCCCCCCCCACCACACACACTGCCAAAAGTATCACAAACCTGGTTTAATGACCATGGCATCACTGTGTTTGACTGGCCAGCAAACTCTCCTGACCTAAACCCCATAGAGAATCTACGGAGTATTGTCAAGAGGAAGATGAGAGACACCAGACCCAACAATGCAGACGAGCTGAAGGTCACAATCAAAGCAACCTGGGCCTTCATAACACTTCAGCAGTGCCACAGGCTGATCACCTCCATGCCACGCCACACTGATACAGTAATTAATCCAAAAGGAGCCCCGACCAAGTACTGAGTGTGTACATGGACATACTTTTCAGACGGTCTACATTTGTATCAAAAAACTATTTTTTAAAATTAATTTTATGTAATATTCAAATTTTTTGAGAAACTGAATTTGGGGTTTTCATGGGCTGTAAGCCATAATCATTAAAATCAAAATAAATAGACACTTGAAATAATCAAATCAAATCAACCTTTATTGTCATATTGCTGTACATACAACTGTAGTGCAGGCAAGATGAAATTGCGTTTCTCTCGGCATCCATATAAGTAGAATAACATGATTTACGACACACTCACACATATCTTCACCCCCCCCACCCCCCATCCGTTCACACATCCCTGAGACATACTTGAAAAAACTAACTATAATATACAAATAATGCACATAATGTTCGTAGGTGCAGTAGTGAATATGAGAGATTCCGGGTCAACTGTTCAGCATCCTAACAGCTTGTGGAAGGAAGCTGTTGATCAGTCTGGTGGTTCTGCCTCTGATGCTCTGGAATAGTTTGCCAGATGGCAGAAGTTCAAAGTGTTTATGCAGAGGGTGAGAATGGTCCTTGAATGAATGAATGAATGAATGAATGAATCTTTATTTCGGATAGATTAAAAGTACAGGTTAAAAGAAACTGAATAGTATAACAAAGGGGGAAAGAAAATCCAACAAGGACAAATTAGACAATAACTCCTCTGATTATACAGCTCAACATAAGTTATCCGAAATGGGCGATGGCTGAAGCCGCAGCTTATATTGCCCACCCATATTCCATCCAAGAATTCAAAAGAAAAACAAAACAAGAGCGATTACAATTCAGAACAAGCTAAGACAAAATGTGACAAAAAACTAAGCTACAACACAACGCAGGATGGATAAGACAATCCTTATGTGAATTTACATGTCATCTTGTATATATGTTTGGACTATTTCTTCCTTTAGTTTTTGTTTAAATTGTCCAAGTGTTGTACATGATTTTAATTCAGGTCCAAAATCGTTCCATAATCTGACTCCTTTCACTGAAACACAGTGTTGCTTGGTGGTAGTTCTCACTGAAGGTTTTTGAAATATACATGTTCCTCTGAAATGATATTGTTTCTCCCTTATTTGGAACAACTTTTGGATATTTGCGGGCAGTGATAGATTCTTCACTTTAAACATTAATACTACAGTTTTAAAGTCAACCAGATCTTTCAACTTGAGAGCTTTTAATTTAAGAAAAAGTGGGTTTGTTGGTTCCCTGTAAGCAGCTTTGTTTATTATTCTAATAGCTCTCTTCTGAAGCATAAAGACTGGATATATGTTTGTTTTATATGTATTTCCCCATACTTCAGTACAATATGTCATGTATGGGAGTATTAATGAATGATACAAGGTATATAGTGTGGGTTGATTCAGCAAATATTTCACTCTTTGTAGTATTGCAATTGATTTGGATATTTTACCTTTAATATAATTAATATGTGACTTCCAACACAATTTATTATCAATTATTACTCCAAGAAATTTAGTTTTGAATACCTTTTCGATCTCTACACCATTTACACTGAGTTTAGATACTAAGTTGTTGTGATGGTTGTTAAAAACTAAAGATTTTGTCTTACTTAAATTGAGCGTTAATTTGTTTGAATCAAACCACAGTTTAAGCTTTTCTAATTCCTTTCCGAGTGTATCCAAAAGTTGTTCCAAATTGCTTCCACTGCATAATAGATTAGTGTCATCGGCAAACAATATTAAGTCCATTTTTTCTGAAACTTTACATATATCATTTACATATTGAATAACAATGGCCCCAAAACTGAACCCTGTGGGACTCCACAAGTAACCTTCAGTAACTGTGAGTTTTTGTTACCAACACATACATACTGATATCTATTCTTTAAGTAACTGACATGATTTCTGGCCCAGGAAATACACACACAGGCTCGGGTGAGATTTAAGAGTTTATTCAACAGCAGGTGTATGGATGAATGAGTGGGAAATGTGAATGCAGTCTTGGGGACAGGAGAGCACCAAGGGCAGAACAGACACCGTACAGCCAGGCAACCCTGAGGACAGAACAGAGAGCAGGGGATAAGCAATTGTCACAGCAAGGCGGTGAAAGTAACAATATGGCTTACTTGCAGATGTAACGGTGGCTGGTGTTGGCAAGTGAAGCTCCCGCCTGGGAGACAGCGCCCAGCTGCGCTCGATGCAGTGAGGATGAGAGGAAAGGTGACGAAGGGAATTTCCGCCACCAGGAGGGTCCACCTGTGCACAGGGGAATAACTGAGGAGAACAGGTAAGAATACCTTACTTGAGGGTGATGAGTAGCGGCGTTGGCCGAGAGGAGTAGGCGAACGCAGAGCTTGAGCGTGGAGAAGAGCTGACGGCTCCAGACCGAGGCTGCGGGCAGAGCAGGTTAAATAGTGGCAGCCTGATGAAACCCAGGTGTGTGCACGGCTGGAGCGGATGACAGGCGGGACCGAGTTGTGACAGTACCCCCCCCCCCCCCGAGCAGCGCCTCCTGGCGCTGGCTTGTCGGAATGCGCCCGATGGAACACCTCAATGAGCTGCTTGTCCAGCACGAAGGATGGGCGCACCCAGCATCGGT
The DNA here is from genome assembly GCA_020510985.1 of Pholidichthys leucotaenia. Classification (NCBI taxonomy): domain Eukaryota; kingdom Metazoa; phylum Chordata; class Actinopteri; order Cichliformes; family Pholidichthyidae; genus Pholidichthys; species Pholidichthys leucotaenia. The sequence goes on along the minus strand of CM035848.1, from coordinate 117,885,216 downwards.
GCTCAGGACCATAACCCTCCCAGTCCACCAAATATTGCAACCCCCGGCCTCGGCGTCGGGAGTCCAAGATGGAAGTGACGCTCCATGCCGGGTGTCCATCGATCATCCTGGGGGGGCGGGACTCTGGGGGAGGGACAGAGAGGGTTAGAAACCACAGGTTTAACCTGAGAAACATGAAATGTGGGATGAACACGGAGGGGAGGGGGAAGCGCCAAACGCACAGCCACTGGGTTAACCACCTTCGTGACAGGGTAAGGTCCAACAAAGTGCTGAGCCAACTTCTTCTTCTCCCCCTTCAGATTAATATTCTGAGCAGACAACCAAACTTGTTGACCCACCTGGTAGCGTGGCGCAGGCCTCCTGTGGCGATTCGCAGACTTGGTGTTGCGCGATGCGGCACAAACCAGGGCCTGACGCGTCTTGGTCCACAGCCGTCGACACCGTCTCACGTGGGCCTGGATGGAGGGGACTGCCACTTCACCTTCTTCCTCAGGGAACAGCGGGGGATCGTAACCTAAAGACGCCCAAAAGGGGGACATCTCAATGGCCAAAGACAAAGTGGAGTTATGGGCATACTCCGCCCAGGAAAGATGAATGCTTCAGGAAGTGGGGTTAGAGGAGGTGACGCAGCGCAGAGCAGCCTCCAGCTCCTGGTTGGTGCGTTCGCACTGCCCATTGGATTGGGGATGGTGTCCAGAAGACAGGCTAACTGTGGCCCCCAGAGCGGTGCAGAAGCTCCTCCAGACTTTAGACACAAATTGTGGCCCCCTATCAGAGACAATGTCAGCGGGGATGCCATGCAGCCTGACCACATGCTGCACCAACAGATCGGCCGTCTCGCGCGCCGAAGGAAGCCCAGGGAGAGGCACGAAGTGGGCTGCCTTGGAGAACCGGTCTACAATAGTCAAGATGGTGTTAAAAGAGTTGGACCTCTGGTTAAAATTTAGTCAAAATCGAATTGGCTTCAGGTGTGCTGGCAATGGAGTAGGTGTGTGCGTTGCTGGCTCCTGCTATATTTTTTTCTTTACTTTTTAAACCCTATTTTGCTGTAAGCTGTTAATGTTTTGGACATTTAATACGTGCAGAATCTGTTTTGAAATATGTCCAAAACAAGAAAGCAGACTGAAAAGGAGGCAGCAGGGAACAATATTAACACCAGCTTAGCTGAGGATGCTAGTATCAGCCTTAACCCTGCACTTGTTGCCTTGCTAGAGCAACACAGAATGTCCATAGCTGCTGACTTCAAAGCTTCATTTGAACTTATTAATGGTAAGCTGGACAAAATTCAAGCAGATGTGGCGAACCAGGAGCAACGCATTGGCGACCTTGAAAACAACGCGGAGGACGTCAGCCAGCGCCTAGCGGCGCTTGAAGTTACATGCGAGTCAATACAGGAGGAGAACAAACTTTTGAAAAACAAACTTTCTGACCTGGAGGGAAGAAGCAGGAGGCTGAATATTCGTCTGGTGGGTCTGCCGGAGTCCTTTGATGTGGGTCCACGGCCATCTGAATTTTTTTCTCGGCTGTTGGTGGACGTCTTTGGCGCACAAACTTTGCCATCTCCCCCAGAGCTGGATAGAGCCCACCGCAGCCTCATGTCCAAGCCGAGTCCGAATGGGAAGCCGCGCGCTGTCGTTATTTGTTTCCACCGGTTTCGGACCAAAGACTTGGTGATGAGAGAAGCGCGGAGACGCCGTGGGACTTTGGAATATCGTGGGCATAAACTTCAGTTCTACGAGGATTATAACGCCGACGTTCAGAAGCAACGAGCCGAATATAAGGAGGTTATGTCCGAGTTGTACAAGAGAGGTTTTCGTCCTTCTCTTCTTTTCCCCGCCAGGCTCCGGATAACTCTTCCAGACGGCAAAAACCAGTGGCTGGCGTCCGTCTCAGAGGCCACCCGCTTCATGCAAACTATGGAGAGAAACCAGCAATTTTCGCCTTGAACTGGACATTTCTGGGTTGACCAGCTGCCGCGCTGGGCTGCTTGTTACTTCATTGAAGCTGCACTGACTGGACATTGATGCATTTTCAGATGTTTAAAAACAAGGTAAAATTGGCTCCCTATACGTTGTTGTTTACTTAATTCTTTTTTTTAATTTTATCTTATTTATTTATTTTTTTTTTTTAGGGTAAAACGTTCATATTATGCAGGATTGAAGCCAGTTGTATGGGAGCATTCTGTTAGGATGAAAATAGAGCTGGAGATGGAGCAGTTGCTGTTTTTTTGCAACCGGCTGGAGTGTTGTTATAGGTTTGGTTGTTGGATTTTTTTTTTTTTTTTTTTTTTTTTTAATTTATTTTTTTTTGTTTTGTTTTTTTGTTATGGTTTTATTTACACCCCCCTTACCCCTTCCTTTTTTTTTTTTTACCCGTACCTCACTTTATTCTTCTTTGGGCTACACAACATAATATATAAATTTTACTCTTTGAATGAATAGTAATCTTACTTTGGTAAGCTGGAATGTGAAGGGGTTGAACCATCCAATTAAACGAAAGAGAGTCATGTCACGTCTAAAGCAATTTAAGCCTGGGGTACTGTTTTTGCAGGAAACCCATTTGCAGGATTCCGACCACTTGCGTTTGTCAAAATGTTGGTCAGGACAATTTTTTCATTCAAATTTTAAAGCTAAGGCCAGGGGCGCTGCTATTCTTATTGATCGAAATATCCCATTTATTCCCTCTAATGTTGTATCAGATAAAAATGGACGATTTGTAATAGTATCAGGTAAACTTGGCGATAAACATGTCACTTTGGCTAATCTGTATGCACCGAATTTTGATGATGTGCACTTTTTTCGCAACCTTTTTTCGCAACTTCTAGATTTAAATACTCATTCTCTAATTCTTGGGGGTGACTTTAATTTGTATATGGATCCGATCTTAGATCGCTCATCTTCAAAACCTGCTAGTCTTAATAAATCTGCAACTTATGTTAAGTCTTTTCTTGAGGAATATAGCCTTACAGATCCTTGGCGTTTTTTACATCCTAACGGCAGGGACTATTCTTTTTTCTCTCACGTACACCATACTTATACCAGAATAGATTATTTTTTTGTTGACAATTTATTAATTAATAACCTTTGCTCTTGCAGTTATGATAGCATCTCGGTTTCTGATCATGCCCCTCTTGTACTTAAAATGATCCTCCATGGATGTGACTCCATGAGAAAGCATTGGAGATTGGATCCATTATTACTTACAGATGAAAAATTGGTTGCGAATATTTCTTCTAAAATTAATTTTTTTTTGAAAGAAAATAAAACTCCTGGTATGTCAAATAAAACGATATGGGAGGCCATGAAGGCATTTCTTCGGGGGGAATTTATTTCATTGGCAGCATTTAAAAGACGATCCTTAATACAGGAACAGAAGGCTATTTTAGATCAAATCCTGGACATTGACAGACAATATGCTCAATCTCCATCACCCGCTCTGTACAAGGAACGTATGACATTACAAACTAAACTTAATTTACTTTCTACTCGACAAATTGAAGGTTGTTTAATAAGGAACAAGAGTGAATTTTATGAACATGGCGAAAAAACCAGTAAACTTCTAGCTAATCAACTACGTGGTATTAGAGCTAAGCAAATTATTACTGGAGTTAGGACAGATAAAGGAGAGGTGACATCTGACCAACAAGCGATTAATGATATTTTCAGGTCATTTTATTCCAAATTATATACCTCAGAATATACAACAAACTTAAAGGATTTGGAATTTTTTTTTGATTCTATTGATATTCCTTCGATTTCTTCAGAATCTCGGCAAATTTTAGAAGCTCCCATCACAAAAGAAGAAATTCAGCTGGCAATATCATCCATGCAATCAGGAAAATCTCCAGGACCTGATGGGTTTTCCGCTGATTTTTTCAAAAAATTCTCTGATGACCTCGCCCCTTTCCTTTGTCAAGTTTTTACAGAGTCGCTTGACTCTGGTACACTTCCTCCTTCATGCTATCAGGCCTGTATCACTGTGTTGCTTAAAAAGGATAAGGATCCTGTTGATTGTGCTTCTTACAGGCCTATTTCCTTGTTAAATACCGATGTTAAAATTTTGTCAAAGTTGTTAGCTTCAAGGTTGGAAAAGATTCTTCCTTTTATAATTTCACAGGACCAAACCGGTTTCATTAAAAATCGCCATTCTTTTTTTAACTTGCGGCGGTTGTTTAATATTATTTATACTCCTCACCACAACATACCTGAATGTCTTATTAGTTTGGACGCTGAAAAGGCATTCGATAGGGTTGAGTGGGAGTATTTGTTTTTTACTTTGGAGAGGTTCGGTTTTGGTCCTTCCTTCTGTTCCTGGATTAAACTTCTCTATGCTAGTCCTTTAGCTTCAGTGTTAACTAATTGTCGCTATTCTGACTATTTTAGACTTTACCGTGGTACGAGGCAAGGCTGTCCTTTGAGCCCGTTGCTCTTTGCCTTGGCAGTTGAGCCGTTAGCTATTGCAATCCGTGGGAGCCGGGACTTTCTAGGCATTCGTAGGGGTGGCATTGAGCATAGGGTTTCACTCTATGCTGATGATCTTTTATTATTTCTCTCCAACCCACTTACTTCATTACCCGCTATACTTAATATTTTGGATAGTTTTAGTAGGTTTTCTGGTTATAAAATTAATCTTAATAAGAGTGAACTGTTTCTGATTAATGAAAAGATTCAAGTTCAGGATTTTGAAAATTTTCCTTTCAAGGTTGTTATTGATCATTTTAATTATCTTGGGATATGTGTCACTAAACAATTTAATTACTTGTTTAAAAATAATTTTCTCCCCTTACTTGACCAGTGCAAGTTAATACTTTCCAAATGGTCCCCATTATCCTTGTCTTTAATTGGCAGAATCAATTCTGTAAAAATGATGTTACTTCCAAAGTTTTTATATTTGTTTCAATGTCTCCCCATTTTTATTCCTAAATCCTTTTTTAAGTCTTTGGACTCTCTGATTACCTCATTTATTTGGAATGGTAAACATCCGAGATTGAGGAAAGTTTTTCTTCAAAGACCCAAATCAGTAGGTGGCATGGCTCTGCCTAACTTTCAATATTACTACTGGGCAGCAAATATCAGGTGCATGTTATATTGGAAACATTTTTATCTGGAACCCAAATCACCTATTTGGATCCTTATGGAGTCACATGTGGACAATCAAACTTCCCTACCGGCAATTTTAGGTTCACTACTTCCCCTTGCTTTGTCTACACTGGGTAAAAATAAAGTAGTTCGTCAGTCTCTTAGAATTTGGTCTCAATTCAGGAAAAATTTCGGTCTTCAGTTTTTTTCCATTAGAAGTCCAATTGCCGCAAATCATTTATTTACCCCATCAACTATTGATAGTGCATTTCATATATGGCACAGAAAAGGTTTAAAATCTTTTGCGGATTTATATTTTGATGGTCAATTTGCAAGTTTTTCTCAACTTTCCACCAAATTCGACATCACTTCTACACATTTTTTCCGCTTCCTCCAGGTCAGACATTATGTGCAAACCATGACAAAACAATTCCCTCAAAAACCTTCTGATAATCCTCTAGATGATTTTTTATTAGTTAAACCAACTTCTAAGGGGGTAATGTCAGTTTTATATAATTTAATTTCAAATTTACAATCTTCTTCTCTGGCCGCTATCAAATTGAACTGGGAACAAGATCTTAATTTTACTTTTACTGATGAACTGTGGGACTCTATTCTTGGCCAGGTTCACACTGTATCAATGTGTGCTCGTCACGCTCTTATTCAATTTAAGATTGTACACCGGATGCACCTGTCCAAGGTTAAGTTAGCACGTATTTACTCGGATATAGACCCAACTTGTGAAAAGTGTGGTAGCGCTCCTGGCACTTTGCTTCACATGTATTGGTCCTGCCCTGCATTGATGAATTTTTGGCATTCTGTTTTTATCACTATGTCTGAAGTCCTGCAATATCAAATTAAACCTGATCCATTATGCGCCATTTTTGGTGTGGCTCCAGAACTTGTCTTGCCAAGTTCCAAATTAAAAGTATTCAAATTTTCATTATTATTGGCCAGACGTGCTGTATTACTGAAGTGGAAAGACTCTTCGCCCCCTTCACATTTACAGTGGATAAAAGATATAATGTCCTGTTTGGATTTAGAAAAAATCAGATATACAGTCTGTGGCTCTGAAAACAAATTCTATAAATTATGGCGCCCGTTTCTTGATTTCTTTGAAAGACCCACGATTATAGTTTCTGAGTAGCTCATATCCCCTTTACCCCACCCCCACTTCACACACACAATTTTTCTTTGTATTTTTATTTATTTTATTTTTTTTATTGTTTATTTAAAGGTTTTTGTGCTTTGAAGCATTTACATTTGTTGGCTTTAAGTTCTAGTTTTTTACTGTTTGGTTGAAACAAAAAGGAAAATTTCTAATACTTTGTATTGTATTGATACTTCAATTAATAATAATAAAAAGACCTTTGAAAGAAAGAAAAGAGTTGGAGACCAGCAGACCGGTGACGAAGCCCAAGGCAATGTGTGACCAGGGCCTCCCGGGGACCAGCAAGGGATGGAGAAGACCCGCAGGAGGAGCATTGGACGACTTATTCATGGCACACTGCAGGCAGGCGCGCACATAGTTGGAGACATCCTCCCAGAGTCCGGGCCACCAAAAGGACTGCTGGAGAAGATCAACAGACCGGAAGACACCAGGGTGGCAGGCGAGCCTAGAAGTGTGAGCCCAGTGAATGACGTCACCTCGGACTGACGAGGGCACAAACAATCTTCCCGCTGGGCCGCCACCAGGATCAGGTTTGGACTCCAGAGCCTCCAGGACCTTATCTCTGATGGCCCAGGAAACAGCCCCCACGACACACGAAGCGGGAACGACAGTATGGACCTCATCTTCTGGGGCTTCAGGGGCGTACAGCCTGGACAGCGCATCAGACTTCTTATTATTGGAAGCTGGGTGGTAAGTAATGGTGAATTTGAACCTGGCGAAGAACAGCGACCAACGCGCCTGGCGGGCATTCAGGCGCTTGGCCGTCCTGATGTATTCCAAGTTCTTATGATCGGTCCAAACCACGAAAGGCTGAGCCGCCCCTTCCAACCAGTGACGCCACTCCTGCAGCGCGAGCTTCACGGCCAGGAGCTCCCTGTCGCCGATGTCATAATTGCGCTCGGCTGAGGAGAGACGCTTGGAGAAGAAAGCGCAGGGGCGCAGCGCCCCATCAGTCGGGGAGTGTTGAGACAAGACCGCCCCGACCCCAGTGTCAGACGCGTCCACCTCGACAAAACACTGGCGCTCAGGATCCACAAGAGACAGGACCCGGGAGGATGCGAATTCCTTCTTGAGGGTTTCAAAGGCTGTCTCCGCTTCCGTCGTCCACTGAAAGCGCACCTTCGGTGAGGTGAGGCGGATCAAAGGGGCGGTGATGGCACTGTAACCAGGGACAAAATGGTGGTAAAAATTAGCGAACCCCCAAAATTGCTCCACCTGCTTCTTAGAGGAGGGGGTAGGCCACTCAACCACAGCTTTAACCTTGGCAGGGTCAGGGAGGAGCTGATTGTGCGAAACAATAAAACCCAGGAAAGAGGTGGTATTGGTAAAAAACTCGCACTTCTCGGCTTTGATGTAAAGTTTGTTCTCCAAAAGACGTTGCAGGACCCGCCTCACATGGACCAGATGCTCCTCCCGAGACCGGGAGAAGATCAATATGTCATCCAGGTAGACGAAAACGAAGACCCCCAGGAAGTCACGAAGCACGTCATTAATCAGGCGTTGGAAGACAGCAGGAGCGTTGGTGAGCCCAAACGGCATGACAAGGTATTCAAAGTGGCCGCTGGGTGTTCGGAAGGCCGTCTTCCACTCGTCACCCTCCCGGATCCGGACAAGATGATAAGCACTGCGGAGGTCTAATTTGGAGAACCAGGACACCCCCTGGAGGGAATTGAAGGCTGAGTCCATAAGCGGCAGCGTATAACGATCCTTAACCGTGATGTCATTAAGGGCCCTGAAGTCAATGCAAGGCCTCAAAGAACCATCCTTCTTCGCCACAAAAAAGAACCCAGCACCCAGGGGGGATGAAGAGGGGCGGATAATTCCGGCACTGAGGGATTCCCGAATATAGGTGTCCATGGCCTCCCGTTCTGGGGCCGAAAGGCTATACAGGCGACCAGAAGGGAGGGGCGCCCCCTGCAGGAGATCAATGGCACAGTCATATGGGTGATGGGGTGGGAGGGATAACGCCTTTGACTTGCTGAAAACCCAGCCCAGGTCGTGAAACTCCGATGGCACAGCAGAAAGGTCCAGCGGGGCGGAGTCAAGGGCGGGTGCAGGCACAGATGGGGCATAGGCCGCAGACTGGAGACAGGTTCCCAAACAGAAGGTGCTCCATGATAAGATGCACCCGGTCTGCCAATCAAACACCAGGTTGTGGAGGCGTAGCCATGAGTAGCCAAGAATGATGGATGCCGCCGAGGTGGGAAGGACATAGAAACTAAGGTCCTCACGATGGTTGCCAGAGATAATGACGGAGATGGGTTTGGTAATGTGAGTGACCTTTTCAGGGGAGAACTGGTCAGGGCGACGAGATGAAGGGGAGTGGGCAAGGCTTGGCAATGGATGCCCAGGTGGGTTGCCAGGCTCTTAGAAATAAAACATTGTTCTGCCCCCGAGTCCACCAGTGCATGAGATGTATGACCAATGGAGTTGTGGCAGAGTCTAATTTGAACCTGACATTTGGAGAGGGGATTAGACTGGGAAGCGTCCGCGAGGCCCCCTACATTGACTCGCGGACCTTCCCTTTTGGCTTCACCGGGCAGACTTCCAAGGGATGTTGGTCATCTCCGCAATACATGCAGAGACCCAACTCCCGGCAGCGCTGTTTCTCCGCTAAGGCAAGTCTAGCCCGCCCGGTGATCATAGCATCGGGATCGGCGGCGGCCTCCGGAGGAGGTAACGCCAGGGGGCGATACTGGGGATCGCGGGAAAGAGCTCCGCACGAGTGGCTGAATGGCTTCCGCTCGGCGGCCCGCTCCCTCAGCCTGTTATCCAAACTGATGGCTAAAGAAATTAATTCTGGCAGCTGATCCGGCTGTTCCCGGCTGGCCAACTCATCCCGCAAATCAGACTTTAGACTACGGACAAATAGGCTGCAAAGAGCAGTATCACACCAACCAACCTCTTCCGCCGCCACCCGGAAGTCGACAGCGTAGTCGGCCGCTAAGCGGCTACCCTGGCGAAGGCTAAGAAGCCGCTCGGCCAACACGCTATCGCGATCCAAATGATCAAAGACCTCGAGGAAGTCTTGCACGAACTGGGCATAGGTCAAGGTCGCGTAGCTGGCCTTCGCCATAACGGCGTAAGCCCAGGCTAACGCTCGCCCTTCCAGAAGATTGGAAACATACCCAATTCGGCTTTGGTCTGACAGAAAATCCCCGGGCACGCGCTGAAACACCGTCTCACACTGTAGAATAAACCCACGCGCTTTACCGAGTTTTCGGCTAAACCGCACGGGAGTGGGAATTGGGGTGAGATGGGTCGGCGGACCCGGGGCAGAGGAGCTGGCCTGAGGAGTGGGAGGAGCTGGCCCACCGAGCTGAGACGGAAGGAGCGCCTGCGGAGGATCGAGGCGATCCAGCCGGCTATTAATGGAGGTAAGCTGATTAAGAATTACCTGCTGTTGGTGAACAATTAAGTCCACCCGAGCCTCGAGATTGGAGAGTCGGCGTACGTACCCGCTGTTCGCTGGGCCGCTGTGCTGGAGCCGTACTGACATGATTTCTGGCCCAGGAAACATGCACACAGGCTCGGGTGAGATTTAAGAGTTTATTCAACAGCAGGTGTATGGATGAATGAGTGGGAAATGTGAATGTAGTCTTGGGGACAGGAGAGCACCGAGGGCAGAACAGACACCGTACAGCCAGGCAACCCTGAGGACAGAGCAGAGAGCAGGGGATAAGCAATTGTCACAGCAAGGCGGTGAAAGTAATAATATGGCTTACTTGCAGATGTAATGGTGGCTGGCGTTGACAAGAGAAGCTCCCGCCTGGGAGACAGCGCCCAGCTGCGCTCGATGCAGTGAGGATGAGAGGAAAGGCGACGAAGGGAATTTCCGCCGCCAGGAGGGTCCACCTGTGCACAGGGGAATAACTGAGGAGAACAGGTAAGAATACCTTACTTGAGGGCGATGAGTAGCGGCGTTGGCCAAGAGTAGTAGGCGAACGCAGAGCTTGAGCGTGGAAAAGAGCTGACGGCTCCAGACCGAGGCTGCGGGCAGAGCAGGTTAAATAGTGGCAGCCTGATGAAGCCCAGGTGTGCGCACGGCTGGAGTGGATGACAGGAGGGAGTGAGTTGTGACATTAACTACATAACCAGGACAGTGCTACCCCTCTAATACCACAATTTTGTAGTTTCTTTAATAATAAATTATGATCCACTGTATCAAATCCTTTTTTGAGATCCAGGAATACCCCAACTGAATACTCTTTATTTTCAATGGCAGTTGATATTCTTTCTATAAATTCCATTAGAGCAAATGAAGTTGTCCTCTTTTGTCTGAACCCATATTGCTGCTCACACAATAAATTATTCTTCAGTATGAAGTTGTCAATTCTCTCATAGAATATTTTTTCAAGTATCTTGGAAAATTGCGGCAATAGTGAAATTGGTCTATAGTTTGAGAGTTCCCCTCTGTCACCTGTCTTGTACATCGGAATTACTTTAGCTATTTTCATTGCATTGGGAAATATACCTGTTTGGAGAGACAGGTTACAGATATACGTCAGTGGTTTCACTAAGCATTCAATAATAGTTTTGACTAAGAGCATGTCAATACCATCACAGTCCGTAGATGTTTTACTTTTAAACGATTTAACAATTTCAATGACCTCTCTCTCGTCTGTGTTCTTTATGAAAATGGAGTCTTTTATAGCAGTGTTTTTGCTTATTGTATCACCTGTAGGCGCCGTAATGGGTATTTCTTGAGCCAAATTAGGACCAATGTTAACATAAAAGTTATTAAATTCATCTGCAGGTGAAGCTGCATTCACACTCTGAGTCATTTTATTATTTTTTGAAAAATCGGTTGGGTAGCTTGTATTTCTGTTTTTATTTCCAAGAATACTGTTAAGTATTGTCCATGTATTTTTAATATTGTCTCTGTTTTTCTCCAGTTCTTTACTGTAATAGTCTCTCTTACTACATCTTATTATATATGTTAACTTATTTTTGTATGTTTTATACCGCTGCTCTGCTTCTTTTGTCCTTTTCTTTAGGAAAGCTTTATATTATAATTTTTTTCTTTTTACACACCTTTTGTAATCCTTTGGTTAATCATGGCTTATTGGCAAATTTATGTTTAAGCTTTTTCTTTACTAATGGACAATTTTTTTCATAAAGAGTGGTTACAATGTTTATAAATGTGTCATGGGCTTCATTTACATCTGTTACATAGACTTCTGTCCAGTCTTGCTTCAGCAAGTCCTCTTTAAAAGAACTGATTGCATTTTGTGATTTGTATCTGAACAATTTTAAAAAATTTTCTGTATTGGCCCTCGTGTGGCCATGGATAAGTGCAAAGGTTGGCAAGTGGTCACTTATATCATTCATCAATAATCCACTTTCTATTTTCTTATCAATAATATTAACAAACAGGTTGTCAATAAGTGTAGCAGTGTGAACTGTGATTCTACTGGGATGTGTTATTGTGGGATATAGACTCATGCTGTACATAGAGTTCATGAACTCTGTAATTACATTTTGTTGATATGGATTTAGTAGATCAGTATTGAAATCTCCACAAATTACTACCATTTTCTTACTAGTAATATTATTGTACAGCTCGACTAATTTATCTCTGAATGTCTCAATGCAAGTTCCCGACGTTCTATATATACAACTTATAATTAGATTTTTTGTTTTATCTTGGTCAATCTCAACAGTAACACATTTCAAAATCCCTGGTAGTGCAAAGGACATTCCATTTACAAGCTTACACCTATACAGGTCATCAATATACAGTGCAACACCACCACCCTTTTTTTGATCTGTTAATATGAAACATCTGATATCCCTCTATTGCCATCAGGGGAGCCTGCTCTTCATTAAACCAAGTTTCAGAGACTGCGATAGCTGTAAATTTTCTGTCTAGCTGTTTTAAATAGTCCTGAATCTGTGGAAAGTTTTTGTTAAGACTTCTGCTGTTGAAGTGTATTATTGATAGTTTACCATCTAGTTGCACTTGACTTTTGAATTGCTTTTCAGTGTAATATTCACAATGGTTATGAATATTATTGAAAAAGTGGTTATCAGGATCAATATCATTCTCCATCTCTTGTAGTTTATGTTCAGCATAATGGCATATTTTCAGAGTTTGAGTTTCCTCACTCTGTGTCAAATGACTTCCTCCAACTGGGGATAATTGAGGTCTACTCAAGTCAGTCATAAGTTTTTTTGTTTGTTTTGCTTATTTTTTTTTAAAGTACATTGACATGGTATGTCAAAAGAACTATTCTTGCTGTGTGTGTGAATATGGATTATCATTGTCTCTTAATTTTCTTAATCAGTGTTCATCTGTATTTATTTAAGTCAGTAACATCTCTGATCATTATGCTCTTTGCTTGCTCAGGTGTTCCATTTAGTTTGATCCAAACACTACAATTTCTTGTCCATGTTGCCTGTATCTTATTTTGTCTTTTCAGCATCCGTGCTTGCTGTGCTATTTCAGCATTTGTTTTTGTTAGGTGTTCATTTAGGTAAACTTCTGTTCCCCGGAGCTTTCTGGCCTGCCTCAGTATGTCATTCTTTACCCTTCTGTTCACAAAGCGCATCACAATTGATTTCTTTATTATCTTTTCTGGGTAAAGCATAACAGGCTGAAATTGCATTTGCTTCGACCTTTATATCTCTACTATCAAGGAACTGAAGCACCTGGTTTTCCAGGGAGACTGATTCACTTGTGGGAGCCTCCTCACCTCTCAGTCCTGTTGTAGCATGAGCGTATGATTGATATTTGATGTCTAGTCCACTTATAATTAGATCATCCATACAAGAACATTGTTCAAGATCCTCGACGCGTCGCTCCAAGTCCGTAATTTTTTTGTCTTTTTCCTGAATTGTTAATTTTAATTCTCGGACTTCTTCCATTATGCCTAATATTTTGGCCTGCTGCCTAACCATTTTGGTCACTTCTTCTGACAAGAAGTTCAGAGATTTTTTGATCTCTTCCATTTCCTCCTTCTTTGGTGGCATTTTTACTGACCTGTGGATAGTAAAACAATTTCTGCTGGTGTCGCCGGTATCCGATCCGACCAACCTCGAATCCAGCTGGGCCTCAGCTAGCCCCTTCCGCTGCTAGTCCCGCTGCTTACCACCGCCGTAACCGAGCTCCTGTCCAGCCGGGGTACCGGCAGCTCCTCCACCAAGTCCCGCCGCACACCGCTGCTGTAGCCGAGCTCCGATCCTGCTTCTGTCCGGCTGGGGTCCCGGTAGATCCTCCGCTGAGCCCCGCCACCTACCGCCGTCTGCCTCAGTAGTTCCTCCGCTGAGCCCCGCCGCTGTAACTGGGCTCCGACTCAGGCTCTTGTCTGGCTGGGGCCCCGGTGGTCCTCCACTGGTCCCCGTCTCCCACTACCGCTGCACCCGAACTCCGATCCGGCTCCCGTCCAACTGTTGCCTTGGTTATTTCCTCCGGCGAGCCCCAATCACTGGGGACAGAGTCGCTTTGTGTCGGTGTAAGGTGCTACGACTAGTGTTAGCTTAGCAAACGCTTCGGGTAAAGCGTAGCAGCGAACCACAAAAAGAAACGCTAATCAGTTTACTCACAGTGCCCGGTGAAAGGCGATTAAAGGGGTATATCAACGAAGGTGGAAATTCAGCCCGTGCGTGTGCGTCACAAATGCCGATCGCTGTTAGTTAGTTATTTTAGTGGCAAAATCAGCAACTTTGTCTCAGCACTGAAAAAGTGTGACCATCCCGGCCGCCATGTTGCTTCCAAAATCAAAATCCAATCCAATCCAAAATCCTTGACAATGTTCAGTGCCCTGCTCAAACAATGGTTCTGAAAAGGTTCTTGGACAGAGGGGAGGGAGACCCAGATAAAAGTTCAGATAAAAGTAAATTTTGCATTTCTTTTGAAAATCAAAGTCCCAGAGTCTGGAGAAAGAATGGAGAGGCACAGAATCTAAGTTACTTGAGGTTTAGTGTGAAGTTTCCACACTCAGTGATGATTTGAGGAACCATGTCATCTGCTGGTGTTTTTCCACTGTGTTTTATCAAGACCAAAGTCAGCACAGTCATCTAACAGGAAATTTTAGAGCACTTCATGCTTCCCTCCGCTGACAAGCTTTATGGAGAAGCTGATTTCACTTTCCAGCAGGACTTGGCACCCCCCCCCCCCCCAACATACACACTGCCAAAAGTATCAAAAACCTGGTTTAATGACCATGGTATCACTGTTTTTGATTGGCCAGCAAACTCTCCTGACCTAAACCCCATAGAGAATCTATGGAGTATTGTCAAGAGGAAGATGAGAGACACCAGACCCAACAATGCAGATGAGCTGAAGGTCACTATCAAAGAACCTGGACCTCCATAACACCTCAGCAGTGTCACAATCTGATCACCTCCATGCCACACCACATTGATACAGTAATTAATCCAAAAGGAGCCCTGACCAAGTATTGAGTGTGTACATGGACATACTTTTCAGTTGGTCCACATTTGTATTAAAAAACAATTTTTTAAAATTAATTTTATGTAATATTCTAATTTTTTGAGAAACTGAATTTGGGGTTTTCATGGTCTGTAAGCCATAATCATCAAAATTAAAATAAATAAACACTTGAAATATATCACTCTCTGTGTAATGAATCTTTATAATATATGGGTTTCACTTTCTGAAATGAGTGACAAAAAATATTGAACTTTTTCATGATATTCCAATTTTTTGAGATGTACCTGTACATAGATGAAGCAAAATGACTTTCTTGACACCATTCTTATAAATATATAATGCAATAAAATTAATAAGCTACTCAATTTTACTTGCTATCACCCATTTTCATACTATTTTGGTCACTAGCTTTTCAATGACACCAAACAAACCCGGGCACCTTTTTGGTACCAATATAATGTCTGGCTCATGGACTATGACAAAGTATCAAAATAATACTTGATTATGTAGTGGAAAACCCTTTGTGGGGTTAAAAACAATTGTAACATTACCCATCCACAATCCGAGATTAAACTCAACCATCCAATGAAAAGCTACATATGTGTTTTATTTGATCCAATGGAGATGTCTTTTCTGGGGATGAGTTCATGTTGTGTGTCTCTCAAAATTGAACTCTGATTGCTGTGGTCTTTCTGACAAGACTTAGGCTAGACTTGGATGCACCAGTATACTCATATATTCCTCCATAAATATTGCACAAGTGTAATACCTCAAAAGTTGGAACACAGCCTCTGGACCCCCTTCTTAAAGAGGGGAAACACCAGCCCAGCTTGCCATGCCAGAGCCACTTGCAATGTTGCAGAGACACGTCAACCAGGACAGCCCAAAAACGTTCAGAGCCTTGAGCTATTCAATGCAAATCTCATCCACCTCTAGGGCCCCAGTGCTGTAGTTTGTTTTTTTTTAATCTGCCTCAGTTGCAGTTTGCTTGGCCAGCCAGTACACATCAGCTGATTCCAGAGTCCCACAAGCTAATCAAGCTTGGTAGGACTCCCTCTTCAGTTTGATGCCCCCCTCACCTCTGGAATCCAGCATTTTATTTCAGGGGCCATCACCACATGAGAGGCACCAACAACCTTATGGCCACAGCTCTGGGCAGAGGCTTTAACAATGGAAGTGCAGAACATAACCCACTCAGACTCCATGCCTCTAGTATCCCTCAGAATATGATTAAAATTCGTTCGTTGAAGACTTAAAGTCAAAGACCTCTCTGACAGGGGGTCTCTGCCAGATATTACCAGCATATCCTCATTATACATTTGGGTCTGCCAGGTCTGAATGGCATCTTACCCTGCCATCGGTTCCAACTCAAAACCACGTGGTGATCCAGGTACAGCTCAGCACCTGTCTTCACCTGAGAAATGGTCACAGGTCTGATAAAACTAACAAAAATCAATCACTGACTAGTAACCTAATGTGTCCTGCTACCAAGTGCACATATGGACACCCTTATGCTTGAACACTGTGTTCATTATGGACAAACTTTATTTCTCACCAGGTGGGGAAGGCAAAACAAATACTGTACTTCCTCAGGAAGTTCCGACAAGCCCATCTACCACAAGCCCTGCTGATTAACTCCTGCTGCACCACCATTGAGAGCCTCCTGACCTACTGCTGTTCTGTGTGGTTTGGCTGCTATGCTGCTGAGGACAGAAAAGACCTGCAGCGGGTGGTGTGAGAGCTGCAGAGTGGGTGATCGGGACAGCACTACCCCTCATCAGTGAAATTTACACTGGCAGACTCCAGAGGAAAGCCGGTAGTATAATCAGAGACCCCTCACATCCTGGGCATTCACTTTTCTCCCCCCCCCCCCCCACCTCCGGGAGAAGATACAGGATGCTCAGGACAAAGACAAACAGACTGAAGAACAGCTTCTACCCACAAGCTGTTAAATGCATCCACCCCCACCCCCTACTAACTGAACCATCCACCCTCAGATAGATAGATTAGTTTATTTGACAGGGACAGTGCAATAAACATAGATAATTAATCAATGACAATCAATCTGATGTGTTGCACATAGAGTGTATAGCTATTAGCTAATTTGCAACTCTTGTCCCTGGATGGGCTTTTAGAAAAGAGAATCAAGTAAAGAAAAAAAAATACACAATAACCACATACATCAATGCAAAAAGATTATAAATACACAATTATAAATATTATAAATATTATAAATACACAAATATAACAACCTGACTCACATTTGCCTATTTCAGGCCTCCCTCCCTTCGTCACTCACTATAAACATACACATTCATTCCTTCCCTTCATTCACTCTCACCTTGCAGACAATCAATTCATACATGGGTACATTCTTGTTTATTTTTCAGCCAGTTTTTAACCTTTTTAGTGAATGTTTTAAAGTCCGTTATTATTTTAATTACATTTGGCATTGTGTTCCAGATGTGACTGCCCTTTATAGAGAAAGCTGTTTGTCCAAATGTGGTTCTGCGGTGGAATATTTTACAGTTATTGTTTACAGAACTCCTGGTGGCTCTGCTGCTGTCCTGTCTTTGGACGAAACCAGCAAGTGGCTCGGGTGCAGATTTATGGAAACATTTGAACGTTAATTTCAGAAAACAGAGGTCAGTGAAACTCTCAAAACTCAGTAGGTTGTATTTTTTTAAAACATTACAGTGATGCCACCTAATGGGCTTTTTGTCCAAGATTTTTAGGGTTTGATTATATAATGAACCTATATGTCTTATTGTGGAAGGGGCTGCTTGAGCCCAGACTGTCAAACAGTATGATATATGAGAAAAAACCATAGAATGCATATACAGTACAGCTGCTTCGTAAGGTATGTAATATCTAATTAATTTAAAGCAGTTCAGATTTTTTTTTGCTGTTTTTGAAATTTTCTTTATATGAAGATTAAATTTGAGTTGAGGATCTAGTACAATGCCAAGGTATTTGAATTCTGTAGCTAAACTGATATCATGATCACATATATTAACTTTAAAACGTTGCAGGTTACATTTTTTGATTGAAAAGCACATTGAGACTGTTTTCTGAAGGTTCAGCAATAGATGGTTCTGGAGGAGCCACTCTTGGACATCAACCATACTTGTAGACAGTACATCTGCAGCCTGTGCTGGAGTCTTAGCAGCTGTGTAAAAAACTGCATCATCTGCATAAAGTTGGCATGTTGCAGCTGAGCAGTGTAATGGCAAGTCATTAATAAAAATGCTGAAAAGTAAAGGACCAAGAATGGACCCTTGTGGGATACCCATGCGGTTGTTTAAAAATGAGGATTTATCCTGGTGAACTTTTACACACTGTTCTCTATTCTGGAGATAAGATGCAAACCATTCTAATGTATCTGGGGAGAAGTTAAAAGATACCATTTTGGATAAAAGTCTAACAGTCTAGCAGCCTGTTAGATAAAAGATAAAAGATATCTAACAGCCTGTTAGATAAAAGTCTAACAGGCAATGCTATATTCATTGACTCATGCACTTTGTTTTTAATCTTTGTGCATTCTGTGATAGTTGTTTTATATACAGTAGTGTTTGTACATAGTTTTTATTCTGCACCTTAAGAATCTGCTGCTAAACAGAGCACAGCTGCTAAACCGATTTTCATTGTTCATGTAACAGTGACAATAAAGGTCTATTTTATTCTAAAACCATAATAAGACCAGAAGTCCAGTAACTAAATGTCACTTGGTTCCGGATAGAGCAGGCCATTCCTCCCGATTAGGGCTGCAACTATCGATTTGTTGGACAAGCTTTTTTGTCTTTTTTTCTTTTGATTGAAGACCTTTTCACCAAAATCTTACTGTTTATGTATTAAGCAAACTTGCACTGACCAATCTGTGCTGAAACCTTCTTCCCTAAAGAGTGGTATCAGGCCCTTGCTTCAGTGCAAGTTTGCTTAATACATAAACAGCAAGATTTTGGTCAAAAGGTCTTCAATCAAAGAAAAAAAAGAAACAAAAAGCTTAACCGATTAATTGATAACTGCAGCCCTATTCCCAATCACACGCTTTTTCAGTGTTGTTGCTGGTATGCACGTTGAAGTCTCCTGAAGAAGAATGAAGTCTCTAAGAGGAGCTCTTACCAGCACACCAGTCAGAGACTCTAAAAAGGTTGGGTACTATGAATAATATTGCACATAGGCGCAAACGATGTGTCATCACTCTCTACAAGAACAAGGGGGAGCGGAGCGATTGTAACAACTATCGTGGTATCTCACTCCTAAGCATAGTTGGCAAAGTCTTTGCCCGTGTCGTCCTCAACAGACTACAATTACTTGCAGAACGTGTGTATCCAGAGGCGATTAATGTCAGGTGGGAGAGGAAGTTTTCTCTCTCCTCTACTGGTAAGATGTAGCCCAGTACAACCTGTCGCATTAAGGGAGGAGGTGTGTCCCCCTTGGGCTGGGCCCAAATGTGAGGCATGCAGGCCCACCGGCGCGTGGACATGCCCTGGTGCCACACAAAACAACCCCCAGCTATGGGTAAATAGCACCACTGCCTTGTGGTCGTCACGGGAGTGACAAAGGCTAAGGGAGACAACCCCTACAGAAAATCCGGAGTGGAGCCCCGAAGGCGGTTGGTCTTCGCGTAGCGGGACCTCCCGGCAACTCCTGTAGCCAAGTTGGTACCAACTGTATCAGCTAGTCCCTTCCATTGGACACTACCAGCAAGGCCGAGAAGGAAGATCTGTCAACTGGGCATCTCAGTTTCTCCACAACTTCGCCCTGGCCTGTGCCCTGGAGAGGTCACTCCAGTGCCGCCTTCTGCGGCAGCTCAAAACGGGGAGACGCAGTTACTGGTTAAAAGTCCAGAGCAAATTGGCGTAAGCTCGGGCGCCTAGGGCTGTCTCCCGACGGTGGGAGGGATCGTCGTGTCCCACTGGCCAGCTACCGTCCGCCTTTAGCTGGGCAGCCCCCAGTCAGTAAGGTGCTGGCCCGTCACGGTCCGCTTACTTCAAAGGGTGCTTGAAGTGTAGGCCAAAAGCTGAATCACGGACTGTAATCACTGCACCAGTTAATATCAAGAAACCAAAGCCACCAGCGCTGAGTCTGGCAACCTGGAACGTCAGAACAATGTGTCCTGGCCTCTCTGACAACCTCCAGCAAATCAACGACGCCAGGAAAACTGCTATCATCGACCGCGAGCTGAGGAGGCTCAATATTGACATTGCAGCATTGCAAGAGACGCGACTCCCGGGCAGCGGCAGCTTGAAGGAGAAGAACTATACGTTTTTCTGGCAGGGACAGGAGCCTGATGAGCATCGCCTGTACGGTGTTGGATTCGCTGTTCGAAACTCCCTTCTGTCCTCTATTGAACTGCCGTCTTCAGGCACTCCACAAGTCCTCTCTCTCCGTCTCATAACCTCCTCTGGACCAGCTAATATCTTTAGCGCCTATGCTCCGACGCTCTGCTCTTCAACTGAGGTGAAAGATGCATTCTACGAGGCGCTCGAAACCAGGATCCAGCAGATCCCTGCCAAGGAGCACCTGTTTCTGCTCGGTGACTTTAATGCACGGATAGGGGCAGATCATGACTCCTGGCCCCGCTGCATTGGCCGCTTCGGCATCGGCAAGCTCAACGAGAACGGTCAACGCCTTCTTGAACTCTGCTCCTTTCATGACCTCTGTCTGACCAACACATTCTTCTCCACCAAGCCCTGTCACCGAGCGTCCTGGAGACATCCAAGGTCTCGCCACTGGCATCAGCTGGACTTTGTCATCACCAGGAGATCCCTGCTGAACCGAGTGCTGGTCACGCGCAGTTTCCACAGCGCTGACTGTGACACCGACCATTCCCTGGTCGCCACCAAGGTACGTCTCTGCCTCAGACCTGTCAACCGCTCCAAGCAAAAACCCCGACCCCGCATCAACACAGCTATGATTACAGTACCTGAACTGCGGGAACGCTATGCTAAAGTCATAAATGAAGCCCTGGCGGACTGTCCCACCGATTGTGCTTCTGCAAGGTGGAACCACATCTGTGAGGCTGTGTTTGAGACCGCCATAGGTACCTTTGGGAAAAAGGTGGGGAAGAGTGCGGATTGGTTTGAAGCTGGAGCCGCTGAGATGGAACCTGCAATCGCCGCCAAACGTGCAGCCCTAATTGCCCACAAGAAGGAGCCCTCTGTGCGGATGCTTGCTACACTGCGCGCTGCGAGGAACAATGCACAAAAGATTGCAAGGCGATGTGCCAACGACTACTGGCTTAACCTCTGCCAGGATATACAGCTTTCTGCAGATCACAGAAACGTGCACAAAATGTACGAAGGCATGAAGAAGGCTTTCAGTCCCAGTGTCATCAAGACCGCCCCACTTAAATCAGCTGCAGGAGATGTCATCAAGGATCGCAGTAAACAAATGGAGAGATGGGCTGAACACTACCAAGAGCTCTACTCGAGAGTAACCACCGTCTCGAACACGGCCCTTGAGAACACCCCTCTATTGTCAGTCATGGATGAGCTTGACGCTCCACCCACCATTGAGGAGCTCAGCAAGGCGATAGACTCCATCTCAAACGGCAAGGCTCCAGGCAGTGACAACATCCCCCCTGAAATCGTCAAAACCACAAAGGAGAGCTCGCTCTTGAAACACCTCCATGAGCTCCTGCTGCAGTGCTGGGAGGAAGGGGCTGTGCCCCAAAATATGCGTGATGTCAAAATCATCACTCTCTACAAGAACAAGGGGGAGCGGAGCGATTGTAACAACTATCGTGGTATCTCACTCCTAAGCATAGTTGGCAAAGCCTTTGCCCGTGTCGTCCTCAACAGACTACAATTACTTGCCGAACGTGTGTATCCAGAGGCGCAGTGTGGATTCAGAGCAACCAGGTCAACCATAGATATGGTCTTCTCTATGAGGCAGCTGCAAGAAAAGTGCCGGGAGCAGAGACAACCCCTCTTTTTGGTCTTCATCGACCTGACCAAGGCTTTTGACTTGGTCAGCAGGGATGGACTGTTTGCCCTCCTCCAACGAATTGGATGTCCCCCCAAGCTTTTGAGCATGATCAAGTCGTTCCACCAGGACATGAACGGCATTGTCCAGTTTGATAGATTATCCTCAGACCCTTTCCCGATCAAGAACGGTGTGAAGTAGGGTTGTGTTCTGGCTCCTACCCTATTTGGCATCTTTTTCTCCGTGCTCCTGTGCTACGCCTTCCAGGACTCTGAAGACGGTGTCTTCCTCCACACCAGAAGCGACGGAGGCCTCTTCAACATGGCACGCCTCAGATCAAAGAACAAGGTGCGGAGCGTTCTAATCAGGGAGCTGCTCTTTGCTGATGATGCTGGTCTTGTTGCCCACACCGTGGAAGCGCTCCAGCGTCTCATCAACTGCTTTGCTCGTGCCTGCTCTGAGTTTGGCCTCACCATCAGCCTTAAAAAGACCAAGGTCATGGGCCAGGTTGTCAGCAGTGCTCCCAGTATCAACATCGGTGACCACACACTTGCGGTGGTGGACAAGTTCACCTACCTTGGGTAGATCATCTCCAGCAATCTCTCCCTAGACGCCGAACTGAACGCCCGTATCGGCAAGGCATCGACGGTGATGGCCCGTCTGGCAAAGCGAGTCTGGGACAACCCTATGCTAACCACCAACACCAAGATAAGAGTCTACATGGCCTGCGTACTGAGTACTGGACCCTCTACTCCTGCCAGGAATGCCGGCTGAATGCCTTCCACCAACGCTGCCTTCGCAGACTACTGCGCATCACTTGGCAGGACCATGTCTCCAACATTGACGTCCTGGCCAGAGCAGATGTGCCCAGTATGTTTGCCATCCTGATAAAGAGACGCTTGCGATGGCTTGGCCACGTCAACTGAGTGGAGGATGGCCGCATCCCCGAAGACTTACTGTATGGGGAGCTGGCTACTGGAACTAGATCAAAGGGACACCCAACTCTCAGATTCAAGGATGTTTGCAAGCGCGACCTCAAGGCTGGAGGCTTCAACCCCTCCGACCTGGAGTCAGCCACCTCCGTCCGCTCCAACTGGCGGACCACCACCCAGGATGTCATCCGAACAGCAGAGAAGAGAAGAGACACTCGCTGGGGGGAGAAGAGACTCCGCAGACAGAGGAGACTGTCGAGACCCCCACTACACACTGTGAAGAATTTATCTGCAGCGGCTGCGGCAGGACCTGCAGATCCCGTATCGGCCTCTACAGCCACGCCCGACGGTGCAGCTCCCTGAATGATGATCCAAGGCACAAAACTCTCCCATGATCTTTCGAGATCGATGGAGCCAATGAATGAATGAATGAGGCACAAACGATGGCCAGGACCCGAAGGTGCAGGTAAACAACACTTTCGTTCACCAAGGAGAATCCCAGCATAGAGGCTCACCCAGGACAACTCCAGAGTAGAATAAGCTAAAGCTGCCCTCCAGCAAACTGGTCCTGGAACCTGAGCTGTGCGT
This sequence comes from Pholidichthys leucotaenia, assembly GCA_020510985.1. NCBI lineage: Eukaryota > Metazoa > Chordata > Actinopteri > Cichliformes > Pholidichthyidae > Pholidichthys > Pholidichthys leucotaenia. The sequence continues at coordinate 117,862,122 of CM035848.1, read as the reverse complement.
CGAGGTGAGTCTGAATATATCTAGTCGGCATCGCTCAACCTAAAACCCTTCCCGTCCAGAGAGCTTTCCAGGTCCCAAAAGCCAGTTTAGAAAGTTGGGGATCAGACCACCCAGGTCTCCACCTTTGACTGTTGCCTGATCACAGCCAGACTTCTGTGATCCCCACTGCAAGTGGCGCCCCTACTGGAGGGGGGGACCCATGTGGCTCATTTGGGCTGACCCTGGCTGGGTCCCATGAGTAAAAATCTGGCCATGAGGCACTTGCCGTCAAGCCCAACCCGCAGGCCCCACCCTGCTGGGGTACTCTGAATCCTTGCTTTTATGTCTTTCAAAAGACCCTGTTAAACTGCTCTTATTTATCCCTTGCATCCTTTTATAGAAACGTGGACAGACTGTAATTTGCTGTACATACTGTGGTTGTCATTGAATCCTTATTTAAATCCTTCACCTGAACAACGAGAGCAAGTTTTTAGCCAAAGTCAAATTCCTTGTATGTGTTGTGCATACTTGGCCAATAAAGCTGATTCTGATTCTGATTCTGATTCTGATTCTGATTCTGATTATAGGCTGCAGTCAGGCCAGGATAGTCCGGGGGTCTCGGTTCGACTGGACGGGGAATGCCGAGAATTTTTACACCTTCGTTTGATTTGGTCTGCATTCACACTGCAGTGGACCAAACTGCTTGGACAACGTCACACAGTTACAACTGCTCGTTTTGGGTGCTGTAGCGGAAACCACCACTGACCAGGAAGAAAAAAATCTCTGCAAAGAAAAATCAGGTTCATCGATTGGCCAGGACAGAAAATGGAAATCAGTTCCCTTCAGCCGGGTTTGTTTGTCTGTCACAAATGAGACATTTTTTAACTTTTCTCCTCGGCCTTCACCGGTAAAAGGATTTCTCGGATTTTCGCGGTTGTCTTTATCGTTATTTTCTACCCAAAATGTACTACGGTAAACGCCCCTTCCTCTTCTCAGACTATGTGTTGCTATGGTTACACAAAGGCCGAGGGGCACTTTCGCCCTTTGGTTCGCTGGATACTCTGTCTGGAATCCCACTGCAAGTGGAGCGCACCAGACTCCGTTTGCAAGTGAACTGAGACCTCCGTTTTCAGGGGGTCCAGACTTGGTTTGTTTGGTGTGCACCAGAGTTCCAACGTGCATTCAGACTGCACCAAATGAACTGAACTATCCACGGAAACCACATTCTGGTCTTTGGTCCGGACCAAACAGTGGCCATCTTAATGCGTCCTTAGTCTGGCCCTTCACCCAGGACCAATTTGCCTTGGTAGACCCTACCAGGAGCTAGTAGCCCCAAACAACATAGCTCCTGGGATCATCACAGCACAAAAATCTCTTCACCACAATAAGCGGATGATCCACAACAAGGAAAATAAAATGTTATTTTGTGGAGAGCGTGGAAAGACGAGGCTGAGTTTATTTCACAAGTCAGGTTTATTCACGTTCTCCAACATCATCCAAACATAAAAGAGAAACATCCCCCAACATCTGTCCCCTTTTATACCCCAGGACATCAAAGCACACAGCCACATTGTCTTTTAATCCCAAGTCACAATGCGTCTTCTTCCAGGTCTTTTCACCTCCACCTAAAATCACTGGTGGTCAGGAAATCCCTCAAGGTCATCTCTTTGCATACAAAAGGCCACATTTCACATCCTCCTGTTACCCCTAGGAGGTCCAGTCCTTTTGTTCCTCTGAGACGTGAAGCATACGATAAGCATACAGTAATATACATGTGAAGCATATGAAACCCACATATGTGTCCCACATGACCCCCCCCCCCAAATGTCTAAGATAGAACAATATAACACAGTCTGCATATCATGATAAAATCACAAACATCAGTCCACGTGCTGCTTGGGCCTCAATCTTCTCCAGTATCTGCTGTAAGCGGGCTTTACCACTCCCGCGGCGCCATCCTGCTGGGGGGCTGCTGTCTGGGGATGAGAACTGTTAGTCAATCTCTGTGGGAGCTCTGGGGAAAGCTCCCTAGGGGGTCTGCCACGCTGAGGAGCCCTAGCCAACTGCACAGCTTCGTCAGCCATCACAAAAGCGGGTTTGAGCCTGTTTATGCCAATCATTTCCTTTCTGCCTCCCAAATCTAGCAAAAAGTGCTTCTCTCCTGTTTCCAGCACTCTAAATGGTCCATCATAAGGTGGTCGCAAGGTTGGGCGATGGGCATCATGTCTGACAAAAACAAACTCCGCATTTTTTAAAGCCTTAGGCACAAAAACACGTGGAAAACTGTGATGAACGGGGCCAGGAAGCATGCTCGATCCCGTGTCACTCTGCAACCGCTGAGCAGGGGAGCACTCTGGCGCAGGATTATCTGGGAGAAATTCCCCGGGCAGCCGGAGTGGCTGTGCAAAAACTAACTCAGCTGGGGAGGCTTCTAAGTCCTCTTTAGGTGCAGAACGCAACCCCAATAAAACCCATGGTAGCCTGTCCACCCAATTTGCATCCGTAAGCGACGCTCTGAGGGCCGCCTTCAATGACCTATGGAAACATTCGCATAAACCATTAGCCTGCGGGTTGTACGCGGTAGTGCGGTGGATCGTTACCCCCAGGCTGCGGGCCATCGCTGACCAAAGCTCGGAAGCAAATTGAGGACCTCTGTCGGACGTAATGTCCGACGGAACTCCAAAACGCGCTACCCATGCCGTTAAAAACGCGCGCGCCACCTCCTCAGCTGTGGTTGATGCCAGTGGGACCACTTCCGGCCAACGCGTGGTGCGGTCCACCATTGTCAGAAGGTGTGTGCACCCCTGTGACGGCGGGAGGGGGTCTACGAGGTCGACATGGACATGATCGAACCTCTTAGCCGGGATGTGAAACGGCTCCAAAGGAGCTCTCGTGTGTTTGTGTACTTTGGCTCTTTGACAAGCCATGCAGGCTACTGCCCACTCCTTAACTTGCTTGCGCAGGCTCGGCCATACAAATTTCTCTCCTACCATTTTGACCGACGCGCGTACCCCCGGGAGCGCCAGAGAATGAATCGAGTCAAAAACGCGGCGGCGCCACGCGGGCGGCGCCACGCGGTCGGCACCACCGGACACGGTCGTCCCGTGGAGACATCGCAGATTAGGGGGGGCTTACCATCTTGCAGCACCCTGTTCTCCAGCCTTAACCCTGTTGGTCCAGACTGGAGCGTGCACATGTCCGCGTCGCTAACCTGATCCGCAGCCATGGCTGCATAATCTATCCCTACGCGGACTGGGGCTGCACGCACTTCCGCGCCGCTAGCCCACTCCGCGGCCATGGCTGCATAATCTATCCCTACGCGGACTGGAGCAGTTACGGCGCGCGAGAGACAGTCTGCCACTACATTTAGTTTACCCGCTACGTGCTGAATATCGGTAGTGAACTCTGAGAATGCAGCCAGCTGTCTCTGCTGCCGGCCTGACCACGGTTCTGAAACCTTGGCCATCGCGAAAGTCAGCGGCTTGTGGTCGACGAACGCAGTGAAACGGCGTCCTTCCAGCCAGAACTGGAAGTGGCGAATGGCCAAGTGGAGCGCTAACAACTCTCTGTCGAACGCGCTGTATTTTCGCTCGGTATCACGCAAAGTCCTGCTGAAAAAGGCAAGTGGCTGCCAAGCCCCGGCAGCATGCTGCTCCACGACTGCTCCTATGGCCACATCTGATGCGTCAGTAGTGAGCGCTATGCGGGCCGTTGGGTCTGGATGCGCTAACAACGCAGCGTTTGCCAGGGCTGTTTTGACCTCCGAGAATGCGCGCTCCCGCTCCGGAGACCATTCGATTTTATTTGTGGGTTTTTGTTTTTTAAGCGCGGCGTACAATGGTTGCATGAGCTGCGCTGTGCGGGGGAGGAAGCGGTTATAAAAATTCACCATTCCCAAAAACTCCTGTAATGCTTTGACCGTTTGTGGCTGGGGAAAATTTGTTACTGCGCGCACTTTGTCAGGCAGAGGAACCGCTCCTTCTGGAGAGACGCGGTGCCCCAAAATATCAATCTGTGTCACCCCGAACTGACACTTCGCTGGGTTGATTATTAACCCGTGCTCTCCTAACCTCCAGAAAACTGCCGTGAGGTGATTTTCGTGTTCGTCTTCGGATGCGCTGGCTACCAAGATGTCGTCCAGGTAGACGAACACGAAGGGGAGATCGCGCAACACCGCGTCCATCATGCGTTGGAACATCTGCGCAGCGCCTTTAAGCCCAAACGGCATGCGCAAAAACTCGAACAGGCCAAACGGAGTTATTACCGCTGTTTTGGGTATGTCCTCAGCGCGCACTGGGACTTGATGGTATCCGCGGACCAAGTCTATCTTGGAAAAAAACGCGCGCCCCCGCCAAATGGACGGAAAAATCTTGGATATGCGGGATTGGGTAGCGGTCGTGCGCTGTAGCGTTGTTCAACCTGCGGAAATCACCGCAAGGTCACCACGAGCCGTCAGCTTTAGGGACCATGTGAAGTGGGGAAGCCCATGGGTTTTTCGAACGTCTGATGATGCCCAGCTTTTCCAGGTTGGCGAACTCCTCGTGCGCTATGGTCAGTTTAGCTGCATCCAAGTGCCGAGCTTTTGCAAAAACGGGCGAACCGGTGGTAGTAATAAAATGTTCCACTCCGTGTTTAGCGACGGCTGCTGAAAATGTGGGAACTGTGAGTGCTGGAAACTGAGTGAGGAGTGTGTGGAACTTACCGCTTGCCGTTGCGACGTTGGCTTGTGCTGTGGGCGGGGTCACTCGGGCTGCACAGGGAATAGAGTAAAAGGAAAGTGCATTAACCAGGCGCCTATTAGCAAGATCAACCAACAAACCATGTGAGCACAGAAAATCAGCCCCTAACATGTTGAAGCTCACTGCAGCTATAACAAAAGTCCACTCAAATGTACGGCCGTGTAGGGACAGAAGCAGAGTCCTCTCACCGAAGGTCTTAATCCTCGAGCCATTCGCTACTGATGCTCCGTGACTCCCGGGGCCTGCCAGCCGGTCAGCATAGGTTGGCACGATGAAACTCACTTGGGAGCCTGTGTCCACAAGGAATTGCTTCCCCGAACGCGCATCCGTCAAGTAGAGCAGCTTGTTCTCTTCCCCGAGGGCCGGGGCTGCTACCGACCCCCGGCTCTGGCGTTTCCTGAGCTCTTGAACTGGCATGGTGGTATACACTTGCGTGCCCTCTCTGCAAAACGGCGATGGTAGAAACAGAGGTCGTCTCCTCCGCGATGTTTGGCCTTCACCGCCGCCATTGTCGGTGGGTCTGCTGCCGCTGCCTCTGGCCCCCTGCCATCTCCGGCCATCGCGCCGAGTTCTGTCGCTGCTGCGGTGGCCGTGCATTGTCTGCTGGCGTTGAGAATCCGCTGTGCCTCCTGGGCCAGCGCGCGGAAGTCCCGCTGGGCCAACAACTGTGAACCGGCCAGGGTCACTCTCGTCTCTGACGGTAGGGTTCTTAGGAAAATGTGAGTGAAAAGGAAGTCGTCGTCGTCTGAGCCTCTCAGCCTCAGCATGTCCTCCATCAGGTCGACGGGTGTGCTATCTCCCAAGTCGTTCAGGGCCAGGAGCCTCTCCGCTCTCTCCTGGATTGAGGGAGTGAAACGCTGGATGAGCGCAGCCTTCAACCCGCCGTATTTGTTGTCGGCCGGTGGGCGCTCCACCAGGCTCTGCACATGTCGAGCCGTGCGGTTGTCGAGCTTGGCAATAATGTGGTAGAACTTCGTGTCATCTGCCGTTATTCCCCGGAGAGCGAACTGAGCTTCGGCCAAGTGGAACCAGGAGCGCGGGTTGTCTAGCCAGAAGTCTGGTAGCTTGACTGAGACTGCGTTCGCCTGGCTGGTTCCTGACGAGTCTGGCTTGGGGGAATTTCCTCCACTCATGATATGTCTTAGGGTCACCAGTGTGGAGAGCGTGGAAAGACGAGGCTGAGTTTATTTCACAAGTCAGGTTTATTCACGTTCTCCAACATCATCCAAACATGAAAGAGAAACATCCCCCAACATCTGTCCCCTTTTATACCCCAGGACATCAAAGCACACAGTCACATTGTCTTTTAATCCCAAGTCACAATGTGTCTTCTTCCAGGTCTTCTCACCTCCACCTAAAATCACTGGTGGTCAGGAAATCCCTCAAGGTCATCTCTTTGCATACAAAAGGCCACATTTCACATCCTCCTGTTACCCCTAGGAGGTCCAGTCCTTTTGTTCCTCTGAGACGTGAAGCATACAATAAGCATACAGTAATATACATGTGAAGCATATGAAACCCACATATGTGTCCCACAATTTCTAAATAATATCATTTGCCATAGATGTGTGTAACATTTCAGTAATAAAAAATAATTAAACAATATTACATGAGAATAAGTTACGATATCGTGAATATACAAATTCCAGGTGTGATACGACTTGTGTCCTCCGAGTGTCACACCCGGAGTTGGTATATTCATGATACCGTAATGAACTTGAGTGTAATATTGCTTTTATACAACAGTTCCGCAAGCACAAATTATTAAATGACAGCAATACTGGACAAAATAATATGTTTTTATAACCAGCTATTTTTCGCAGCTGAGAAAAAAAAAAAAAGTCCCTTCTGAATGTAACCAGTAACTGCTGCTAAACATCTCAATCAGCATTAAGATGTCTATTGTCATTTCACACACATGTAAACAAATTAAATATTGTCAAGTGCAAAAGTACGAAGTGTTTATAAAACATATACCTATTGAGTATATACCTATTGAGACCTTAAAATGACAGAAGGGCCGGGGTAGATGGAGGTAGACCTCTTCAAAAGGGTGGGACTTTCGGGTCACAGATGTATAATTTTTTGTCAAACAGCGCCTCACTGTGGAAATTAAAGTATCCAAAACAGTACTGCAATTGTCAGAGAGTTGATAGAAAAATACTGTTAGTAATTAACGTTACAAGAACACCTCTGAAGCGGAGTGATACAAATACAGCGAAATTGGAGTGCAATAGAGCCCAAGTCACACCCCCTCTACTTCCGCATATGGGACCTTAAAAAAAAAAAAAAAAACTCTATGGAAATGAATGGCAAGAACTAAATTATCTTTTGATCCTGATTGAATTTTGCCATGAATGACAAATATGTTTGCCAATTTAAGAGATAAATTTCCACGCAATTAAAGTTGTCAGTTATCCCACATCACTAAACACGATTACAGTTTAGTGGTGTGGGATGATGGGAGATGTAGTCCGCTAGTCATTTAAACAAAAACTAAATATTACTCTATTATACAGCAATGAACAACTTTAATTGTGTGGAAAATTATCTTTTAAATTGACAAACATCATATCTGTAACTCGTGGTAAAATCGGGGATCAAGACAATTTTGCTCTTGCCATTCATTTCAATGGAGAATTTTTTTGATTTAAGGTCCCTTATGCACAAGTAGAGGGGGTGTGACTTAGGCCATTATCACACATTATAGTAACTCCTGGAATTCATATTGTCCAATGCAATTGCTCTGTTGAAACTAACTGTTAGTGAAAATATAGTAATTAAACTTACATTTTCACAATCTAACAAAGACTAAATGAAAATGACAATGGTAATGCAATTCAACATGTCATTTTCAAAATTTTACAGCAGTCATCATCATAGCAGTCTGTTGTGGGCGACAATGACTGTTTCATTGAGGTCTGATCAGATTCCTCCACACAGCTCTGTCCTTAGCCTTCCGCTGCCAGGAATTCCTGTCTATGTCCAACTTCTTCAAGTTTCTTTTTACAGTGTCTTTAAATCTGAGCCTTGGTCTACCCTGACTGCGTTTGCCCTCGCATAACTGTGAGTAGAGTAACTGCCGATGGAGACGCTGGTGGTCCATCCTCTCAACATGTCCGAGCCATCTCAGGTTCATCTGTATTAGCATGTCCTCCATTGATGGTAGACCAGCTTGTTTCAACACTTCTATGTTGGTTATCTTGTCTTTCCATGAGATGTTCATTATGGCTCGAAGGTCTCTCATCATGTACGCGTGGAGTTTCTTCACCTGCACTCTGTAGACAGTCCAAGTTTCAGCACCGTACAATAGAGTAGCCAGTACTGTCGCTCTGTACACTTTGCATTTCACACGGATAGACACATGTTGACTGTTCCACAGTCTCTCCCTCAAGTTTCCAAACACAGCGCTCGCTCTTCCCATTCTGAGAGATAGTTCATCCTCCAGCCGAGCATTCTCTGAAACAGTACTCCCGAGATACTTGCACTTGACTAGTGGCTCTGTACCACTGCTGATCTCTTCTGATAGTGATGTTGATAATTGGAACTCTGGTGGTTGCTAAAGGCACTCTGTCTACTTGATGTTGATTTGGAGGCTGAACTGGCTAGCTGCTCTTGCAAATTTCTCCGCTAAAAATTGCATATCTTCCACACTGTTTGCAACTAGAGCACTGTCATCGGCAAAGAGCATTTCTCTTACTACCTTTATCGATGTCTTACTCTTGGCTTTAAACTGTGCCACATTAAACAAGTCTGCTTCTTTCCTTGTTTGAATGTATACTCCTTCTGAAGTGTCTTTGAAGGCCACCTCAAGCATGGCTGCCAGATATAGCGAGAGGAGTGTAGGCACCACCACACACCCTTGTTTCACCCCGTTGCTTACTGAAAAGTCTTTAGATACTGAACCACTCATTGCCACGTTTGCTTGCATACCTGTATGGAGTGCCTCGATCAGGCTGACAAACTTCTCTGTACAGCCATATTTCTTGAGTACCTGCCAAAGTCCTTCTCAAAAAACAGTATCGAAGGCTTTACTGAAGTCTATGAAGACTACATATTTGGCCCTTTTCCACTAGTACCCAGTTGGCCCTACTCAGCTCTACTCGGCCCGGTTTGTAGCCTTTTCCATTAGTACCAAGTACCTGTTACCAGGTACTATTTTAGTACCTATTGGAGGCCAGGGTACAACTGCACTGAGTCGAGCCGAAAATGTGACGTCAACAGACTGCAGGCCACTGATTGGTCAGGGCGTAACGTCATGAAAGCGTCCGTCTTCTATGGAACCAACACAACCGCCATTTGCAATAGTTCACGGACTAAACTCGGTCACCAAGTAAACACGATATTAATAGAGATGGCGTTGCAGGTTTCGCAGAAATCTACACCGTGGTCCAACGAAGAGATGCGGAGTTTTCTGTGCTTGGTGGCAGATCCACAGTGAGAGGAGCGACCCGCACCTATACAGATGGCAGCCCAGCATAGAACCGGACTACGGTCAAAGCTGAAGATGAACGTGAGAGAACCATCGATGGTGAGTGATTTGTGATATTGTGCATCTTTTCGCTTATTTATCCTGTTGTTGGTAAGCTCACTTTTTTTGAGCAATACAACGCCCTCTTGTGCTGGCTAACAAGTGTTAGCTAGTAGCTAGCTAGCTAGTAGCCAACTCTGCTGATTCGCGCTTGCTTTGTCCGAAGTATTCGCTTGTGAGAGCAAAATGATGAAATATGTTAATCCTGGTTAAAGTCCTGGTTTGTGGACGTGTTGCACTTTGGTGCTGTGCATTAAGTTGTGTGTAATTTTTTTCTAGAATATGTTTCCACATGCCAGGGGTTAGCTGCCCTCAGCATGTTGTGTTTGTATTGTGGATACAGGTCAAGAGGACCCCAGGATCCAAAATCTCAACATATCCAAGTGCATTTTCAAACCAGTGATTTATAAAGTGATTCATATAATTTTCTAAAGCGTCAGAATAGACCCACACACCTATTCTGTGGATTTTTCATAAAAGGTGCTGGAACAGTGTTGTTGTGCTGTTCCACCATAAATTCCTGGATTGATAATGTACTTGTACATGTACAGAGTGGATCCTGGGATGCTCACTGGTCAGGGAAACGAAGCATTTTTGTCACATCCCACCACTGACTTTCATAAGTGTATTTCCCTAATACAGGTACATCTCCAAAAACTAGAATGTCATGAAAAGTTCAATATTTTTTGTCACTCATTTCAGAAAGTGAAATCCATCTATTACGTATAGCGATTCATTACACAGTGATATATTTCAAGCGTTTATTTATTTTAATTTGGATGATTATGGCTTATAGCCCCTGAAAACCCCAAATTCAGTTGGCAAAAAATTAGAATATTACATAAAATTAATTTTAAAAAAATAGTTTTTAAATAGAAATGTTGGCCGCTGAAATGTTGGTTGGCATGGGCTGTAGCCAAAATCTTCAAAATTAAAATAAACACTTGCAATATATCACTGTCCGTGTAATGAATCCATATATGGGGTTCACTTTCTGAAATGAGTGACAAAAAATATCAAACTTTTTCATGATATTCTAATTTTTTGAGATGTGCCTGTATATGTTTTGAACTTGCTTTAACTAACCACTATCCATTTCTGTCTATGGTCTAGGCAAGAGGAAAGGAAAAGCAGCCACCCCGCAATGGACCTTGCCACTGTGGAAAGTACTGAAATCCTTTGCTTTTATACGTAAAGTGCCAAAACCAAAGTAGCACAATTTCCACTTAATATAAAAGGGACTGAACTGAGATTTATTTGATTGTGTGAATATTAATTACAGAATAATTGAAAGTGACTGACACATCAACTGTAAAATAAACCGCTTGTTAATGTACTGTATTTATTTTTTTGGTCAGATCACTTGTGTGATCCTTTGTGAGTTATGTTCATAACTGTATGTTGCAGTTTGGGGAATGGGAGTTGTTCAGTCATCAATATAATTTAGTTTATATATGTAGTTTATAGTCTATCATCAATAAACTAATGCAGTATTATAATAGCAGGTCACATTACAAATATTTGAGACCCATTGTAGTGCATCCTTTTATATTTTAGCAATATAAGTACAAAACAACGCCCACACTTGAAGCCAGGGCAATAAGAGATACAGCGGTGACAGAGCGGTGGCTAAAATTTTATTGAGAAAAATTCCATATTTTGACTGAGTGACTCCACACTCAGTGATGCACACCCTCAGTTAAAGTACTATATTCCATACAAGTGAATGTATTAATTCATTCTGATTGCTGAGGCCACAGTAAAAACAAATGATTTTAAACATAACCCAGCCCTTGTAAAATCTACTTTACTGAAGCGCAGCTACATGAAAATTGTGGTTAAATACAACAAAGTACTTTATTGTCACATTCAAATTGTAATCGCTCCTGTTTTGGTTTTCTTTTGAATTCTTGGATGGAATATGGGTGGGCAATATAAGCTGTGGCTTCAGCCATCACCCATTTCAGATAACCTATGTTGAACTGTATAACCAGAGGAGTTATTGTTTAATTTGACTTTGTTAGATTTTTTTCCCCTTTGTTATATTATTCTACCACTGGCTTTTAGCAGCAAGTGTATTTCCCAAATATGTTTTAAACTTGTTTTAATTAACCACCACCCATTTCTGTCTTTTGTGTAGGCAAGAGGGAAACGATCCACCCCAAACTGGACCTTGCCTTACTATTTACAGAGATGCAGGCCGAAGATCTGCTGAACTGGGACCAGCTTGAGTGGCACATCCCAGCTGCTTCTCAGTGAGGCAGTGTGGCCAGCATGTGTGACCCATTCTAAGTTTTTTTTTTTTTTTTTTTACAGTTTGAATTTTGCACATTCTGAATAATCTGGAATTTGCTGCTGATTGTAATAAACAATTTAGTGACGTATGTGTTTGCATCATGATTTTCTATTTTGTCTGTTAAGACACCGGTGGGAAAAGAATCAACAGTACAAACCATTTATCGGTGACTTTGAAAATAATGGCTCATTTTTAAGGAAAAGTAACCAAAACAATTATTTTTGTCGGGCTGGAGTAAGGCGGAGGACAAAAAATATAAGGTACAGACCCTCCCTACCATCTGTTGTCATGGGAAATGTACGGTCGATACTGGGAAAGTTAGATGAGCTAGCGGCTATCTCCCGTTATGATAGCACTTACCGGGAGTGCTCTCTCCTTTTGTTTACTGAGACGTGGCTAACTGAACTAGCAGCAGATGCTAACATTGAGCTGGAGGGTTTTCACATGATACGAGCTGACCGAACACCAGAGAGTGGCAAAACTAGGGGCGGTGGAGTGATAATGTATGTTAACAACAACTGGTGCAGACCGGGACATATCACTGTTAAACAACGACACTGCAGCAAAGACATTGAGTTGCTAGCTGTTAGCATGAGGCCTACATATCTCCCGAGAGAACACTCACACGTGATCTGCATTGTTGTTTATGCAAATCCGACGGCGAACGCTGGGACAGCGCGTGACGTCATCCATTCAGTAACCAGCAGGCTGCAGACAGAACACCCAGATGCTCTTCTCCTCATCTCAGGCGATTTCAACCACGTTTCACTGTCTCCCATTCTGCCCACGTTCACCCAGTATGTCACATGCCACACTAGAGACAATAAAACACTGGATTTGTTCTACGCAAACACTAAGGAGGCGTACACCTCATCACAACTCCCCCCACTTGGGAGATCGGATCACAACTTGGTTCATCTCCGACCGGTGTACAAACCCCTAGTGCACAGACAACCTCCGGCCATGCACACTGTGGAGTTATGGTCTGAGGAGACAATGGACACTCTAAAGGACTGTTTTGAAGCCACTGCCTGGAAGCAGCTCTGCGATCCACATGGTGAGGACATCGATGGCCTCATTCACACCTTCACGGGCTACCTCAGCTTCTGTGTGGACAAATCCGTTCCCACCAAGACCATACGGCGTCACTCAAACAACAAACCCTGGATCAACCCTGAGATAAAAACACTTCTGAGAGAGAAGAAGAGGATCTTCAGGTCGGGGAACAGGGAGATGCTGAAGTCCGTACAGAGGGAGCTGAGGAGAAAGATCAGAGAAGGCAAGGACAGCTTCAGGAAGAAGATGGAGGACAAGCTGCAACAGAGCGACATCAGCGGGGTCTGGAGAAACCTCAAAACCATCTCGGGGCTCCAGAATACCTCCCCCCAGGCCACGGGGGGCAGGGAGTGGGTGAACAACCTGAATCTGTTTTTCAATAGATTTGACCAACCGCCCTCCCCCCTGTCTGCACAACAACCACTGCTGCCTCTAAGAAATCAAGTCCTGCTGCCCACTCCCCACTCCACCGACACCCCCCCCACTCCCAACACACAGCCCCCCCATCCTGACCCTGACCAAGACCCAGGTGAGGACGGAGCTGAGGAAGATCAAGGCGAGGAAGGCGTCGGGACCGGACGGCATCAGCGCAAAGCTCCTCAAGTCCTGTGCAGACCAGCTGTGTGGGATTGTGACGTATATCTTCAACATGAGCCTGAAACTGGGGAGGGTACCACAGCTGTGGAAAACATCTTGTGTGGTACCTGTACCAAAAACTTCCCACCCCAAAGACCTGAACAGCTACAGACCGGTGGCCTTGACGTCCCACTTGATGAAGACTCTGGAGAGACTGCTCCTTGCTCATCTCCGCCCCCTGGTGGAACCAGCGATGGATCCACTCCAGTTCGCCTACCAGCATGGCATTGGGGTGGAGGATGCGGTGATCTTCCTCCTTCACCGTTCTCTGTCCCACCTGGAGAAGCCCGGGAATATGGTGAGGATCATGTTCTTTGACTTCTCCAGTGCTTTCAACACCATCCAACCGATGATCCTGAAGGACAAGCTGCTGCGCGCAGGGGTGGACCAGCACCTGTCATCATGGATCCTGGACTACCTCACGAACCGGCCTCAGTTTGTGAGAACCCGGGACTGTGTTTCCGACACGATCATCAGTAGCACGGGGGCCCCCCAGGGAACGGTGCTGGCTCCCTTCCTGTTCACTCTTTATACTGCGGACTTCTCACACAACACAACACATTGCCATCTACAGAAGTTCTCTGATGACTCTGCGATCGTTGGTCTCATCTCCAACGGAGATGAAGCTGAGTACAGAGGGCTTATCCAGGACTTTGTGGACTGGTGCCATCGGAACTGCCTCCAGATCAACGCGAGGAAAACTAAGGAGCTGGTGGTGGACTGCCGCAGGCATGGGCAGCCCCTCACAGCACCAGTAAATATACAGGGAACAGACATCGAGATGGTGACATCCTATAAGTACCTGGGTATTCATCTGAACAATAAACTAGACTGGTCACACAATACTGACGCACTCTACAAGAAGGGACAGCGCAGGCTGTTCCTGCTGAGGAGACTCAGGTCTTTTGGTGTACAAGGGGCGCTGCTGAAGTCATTCTATGACACGGTGGTGGCATCAGCCATCACTTTTGGAGTGGTCTGCTGGGGCAGTGGCATTACTGCAGCCGATAGGAAGAGACTGAACAAACTGATTAAGAAAGCTAGCTCTGTCCTGGGGCAGCGCCTTGATCCGATGGAGGAGATAGGAGAGAGAAGGACGGTGGCTAAACTGTCATCTCTGCTGGAGTCCGAGTTCCACCCTATGCAGGACATACTGAATGCACTGAGGAGCTCATTTAGCAGCAGACTACATCATCCCAGGTGCACAACCGAGAGGTTTCGTAGGTCCTTCCTACCAACGGCTGTCAGACTGTACAACCTAAGCAGGGCTGCTCGCAGAGATAGCAAAAAGACGTAACAAACTAATAGTTTTTTTGAATGCAAAAGATGCAATAGACTTACACTATGGTCCTCTCCGGCATACAACTAGGAACATACCGGTCGCTATGGAGGGTGAGAATATGTATGGGCACATAATCATACCATGTAGGATAACTAAATAGACGGTTATGCTGTTTCATCCCACCTAGCAACAATGCTCTGCACTGTGTGTGTTTATATATTTACATATTTATTCCATCTAGCTACAATGCTCAGCACTGGGTGTGTTTATATTTATATATCTATATATTTATTCCATCTAGCTACAATGCTCCGCACTGTGTTTTTATATATCTACATATTATTCCATCTAGCTACATTGCTCCGCACTGTGTGTGTTTATATACTTGCATATTTATTCCACCTAGCTGCAATGCTCCGTACTGTGGGTGTTTATATATTTACATATTTATTCCATCTAGCTACAATGCTCTGCACTGTGTGTTCATATATTCATATATTTATTCCATCCAGCTACAATGCTCTGCACTGTGTGTCTGTGTGTGTGTGTGTATATATATATTTTATAGTAATATGTACATATGTATATTAGCTGCTCTTGCTTGCTTGTTTTTTTTTCTTGCCTTCTGATTGTTGCTCTGAGTGTTGCTATCCCTGTGCTGTTGCAATCCTGGAATTTCCCCGTTGTGGGACTAATAAAGGCTTATCTTATCTTATCTTATCTTATCTTATCTTATTTTATTTACTGAAGACTGTATTGTTGGATGTGCCACCCCAGAAGACCCCGCACACTTTAGTGACAGTACCAGTATATGGAGGAATTCTGGGCCATATCAGCATCAGTACTTTATCATAATGGGTTTGGGCAGGGGTGTCCAATCATGTGCCATGGAAGGCCAAGACTCTGCAGGCTTTACCTCCAAACAGTATCTTCAACAGCAGATTCCACTGAATTTCTTCTACTGACTGCTAATCAGTGAAAACACCAGCTGAAGAGACTGGGTAGAAGAGATAACCTGCAGGGTCTTGGCCCTCCATGACACATGATTGGAAACCCCTGGGTTAGGGTTTAATGGGATTTAACATTTTAACACAAACTGCTTTATGGTTCATAAATCTGTTGACAGACTTACACCAAACCAAAAGTGATTTCTCAAACTGATGGATTGTTCTTAGACAGCTTTTTCAATCTTTCAGTATTTAATTTATGTCACTTGGTGGTAACCTTCACATATAAGAAAAGAGACATCTGCAAAAACTTCAAAGGTTTATTGTCAGTGCAATTCCCAGTGCAATACTACATGAATGCATGTATAGCACATTGTTGATGCAGAGAATATATATTTCTACAGTACATGTATCTAGTAAATCAAGTATTTTCCATGTAACCTTGTGACTGCATTATTTTAATTGCTTTTAATCCTAGATCAAGTTTGTTTTGGCCTAAAATGCATCATAATTGTCAAATATATCTTATTATACCTAACTCAGTACTGTTTACCTTTTGAATATATATTTTGTGACTAATATAACTACAACCTGGCAATCAAGATGTGTCAGCTGATCACTTTTTGCCATGACACCACCACAGACTCAGTGCTGCTGGAGCAGGTACGTCCCATGATGTCTCAACAGTCTCTCCACGATTTTCACACAGATCAGAGCAATTTGTTGCACAGGAAGCTAAACGTTTCTACAGACATGCTTAGGCTCTATAACCACTGATCGTTTGTGAAGCTGGGGTGACATCAGTGAGAGGCTGTGTTGAACGCCAGACCGACCGTTTGAAGCGGTAATTTTCCCACAAGGGAGCCATCTGAAATACACACACACACAGCATACATTTTTTAGTACCTAACAGCGATAACTTGCAGACATTACAGTGTAGTACGACGTACTTAAAGCAAACTAGCATTAGCAATCATTAGCTTACCGTCATATATGATCTACTTCATATACTCATGTCTTCGGCTCTATGGCTTCCCAGATGCTCCAGTACTTTTCCAGAGTGTTTCGTCTCGCTGCCTGTACCCTTGTCTGGCAGTCCTTTTTGGCCTTTACGGTGACAAAAAGCCACAGACCGAGGAGTTGCCTTGTACAGCCGCAATGTTATGTTTTGCTTGGGTCGCGTGTTTTACGTCATGGGAGTGTGGCGCCGCCTTGCTGTAAAAAAATCCCGCCCACCCCAGGCGTACCCAGCTGTACCCAGCTGCAATGGAAACACAACCAAGCCGAACCGAGTAGAGCCGAGTAGTGTAGAGTAAGGCCGACTGTGTACTAGTGGAAAAGGGGCAATAGCAGCATGTTCTGTTTGATACACTTTTCTTGAACCTGTTTCAAGCAGAAAATCATGTCCATTGTGCTTCTTCCACCTCTAAAGCTGCACTGGGTTTCCGGTAGTACATTCTGCGAGATGTGTTCATTGAGTCTGATCATTAGTACATGTGAGAGAATCTTACCAACAGTGGCTAGCAGTGATATACCTCAGTAATTTCCACAATCTTTCCTGTCACCTTTCTTGAACAAAGGCACAATACTTGCATCCTTCCGGTCATGAGGTACTTTCTGGGCATCCCATACCTCTTGGATGAGCTTGTGCAGGCAGTTGGTCAGCTGAGCACCACCAAATTTCCACACTTCTGCTGGAATTCCATCCCTTCCTGGAGCTTTACCATCCTGTGTTGTCCTGATAGCTGCCATTAGTTCATCAAAATTTGGTGGTTCATCCAGACTTGATACAGCTGGTCGCTGCACTAGAGCTTCTTTAGCCTCTTCAGTGAGATCTCCAGGGTTGTTTAGTAGCTGGTCAAAGTGGTCTGCAAATCTGTCCAGGATCTTGTCTTTCTCCTGCAAAACCGTTTCACCATCCATAGCCTTTAGTTGGATCAATCCTCTTGGTTTAGGGCCGTACAGAGGATGGCTGACTCGATTTTAAATGATGACTCCCACCCTTTGCACTGCAACTTTCAGCTTCTTCCCTCCAGACGGAGGTTTGCTGTCCCAAAAAGCAAAACCCAGCGCTACAAAAACAGCTTTGTCCCTGCTGCTGTCAAAGAGTTGAACAAGCTATAAAAATATATTGTACATATTTTATATTTACTTATTTTGTTTGATGTGTGCCTGTGTTTGTGTCTATGTTGAATGTAATTAGTGGCTTGTAAATATGGATGTCACCAGACTGCAAAACAAATCTACCTACGGGTACAAATAAAGTAACCTGAACCTGAACCCGAACCTAGATTTCTCTCAAACCTGTGAAGAATGTTTTCATGTCCTTCCTGTCTGTTGCAGTTTGAAGTTCCTCCGCTTTTTCATCTCACCAGTTGGACTTCATCTCTCTGGTGTACTTCTGTAGCTCACTCTGATCCTTTGAGTATTTCTTCTTCTTCCACCTTGTGTTACACTGTAGGTTTTCCTGCCTAGCTGTATTCCTCACTTCTAGTAGTTTCTTCAGGTGTTCATCATGCTCATCAAACCAATCTTGATGTTTCCTCTCAGGGTGGCCTAATACATCACTCGCAGTCTGATACACCATATCCTTCAGTGTTGCCCATTTTTCTTCTATGTCATTCTCTGAGTTGTTGCTGTCCCAGTCTTTCAAGTTTTCATCCATTTCCTGTGTAAGTTCTTCCTGCTTCTTTTGGCCTTTCAGTGCACTAGTGTTTAGCTTCCATGGTGGCTTCGCACCCGTCCTGCAGTGCTGTTTTCTTCTCCAAATCCTTAATCTAGATCTCAGCATAACATGATCAGTACCACAGTCCGCGCCTCTCATTGCTCTGGTGTCCAATACATCCCTTATGTCTCTCTGCCTGACTATGATGTAGTCTAATAAGTGCCAGTGCTTGGATCATGGGTGCATCCATGTCTTCTTGTGTTTGTCCTTGTGCTTAAATAGAGTGTTGGTTATCACAAGGTTGTTCTCTGAACATAGCGCAAGTAGAAGTTCTCCATTAGCATTGCACTTGCCTACTCCATGACTGTCTAGCACTCCTTTCCATTTCTCAGTGTCCGAACCAACTCTGGCATTAAAATCTCCAACGAGTATCAGCCTGTCATCAGTCGGTACACGCCTGATAGTCTCACGTAAATCACTGTAGAACTCTTCCTTCGCCTCCTCTGTGTTGGTCATTGTTGGGGCATATATACTGATGAGTGTGGCATACATCTTTCGCTGTAGTGGGAGTCTCATAGCCATTATCCTGTCATTGATTAGCACCGGTTCCTCATCAAGCATTGCTGCTATTGTGGTGACCAACCACAATCTACTTGGACATTCATAACACTCAGCTGGAGCATGAAGCAGGACAATTTGCATACGGACAGACAGCCCCTCGGGGGACAACCAGTTAATCACGCGATTGATATGTATGGACTGATATCAATATGTAAATGTGCCATGCATTCTCTCTTGTCCTATTGTTATACATCCCTGGAGTAAGGAGAGGAGTCTGGCGCCAGTTAATCACGTGATTGATATGTATTCTCTGATATGTATATCAATATGTAAATGTGCCATGCATTCTCTCTTGTCTGTATAAAAGAGCTGGCTTTACATGCCTCACGAGCTCACTCACAACAGTGCACACACAGCACACAGTGCTGCAGTATATCTCATGATGATGGAGGAATAAATCTCTTAAACCTTCAGCTCGCCGTGTCACACCTGAACTTATTTTGGTCCTCCACACTGGTGACTCTTGACGAAGAATGGAACACAAAGCGAACACCCCGAAGATGACCCGGATGGAAAGCCTCAGAACGCGTCACGGTGCGTCCCTCGCCTAATCTCTCCCTCTCACCGCGCTGTGGATTCCAGAGACCGGGGATCGCCTACATCCTTCGCATCCACACAGGAGCGCGCGCGCCTTGTCCTCTCTCCACGATGGCGACTTCCAGGGCCGGATAGAGGGCGCAGCGCTTGGACCGAGACGCACGAGGAGCAGTGACATGAGCAACGCACAGAAACAGCCTGAACGGGGACAATCATCGACGCCGACTGCGCTGATTTACACCGAGCTCCCCAACTCTGACTAAACTCTGGACAGCGGACCTCCCGCACACAGAAGCCACGTGCACACACTGCAGGGTTACGAGGACTGCGCAACTTTCAGCTATGTGATCACTGTGCCAAGCGCGCGCCACACACGGGATAATACCGGCTCCATAGACTGATACATTGTTCTCCACCGCTGCACATGCCCGAGAAACACGGCCGATCGCCACCCTCGGAACCTTCAGGGCTGCTCGTGCACCTGGAGCGGACGTGCAGCCCCCACAAAGGACTTTGTATGGGTTTCTCAGCCGCGGCGCACATCGGGAATTTAGCCGATTGCTTTCCCCGATGACTTTAGGACTGTTTCCTGCACCTAAAGCCAAACTGCCAAGTCCCTGACACAGCTTCAGTTTATCACAACCATTACGCATCCTCAGGGAATTTGGCCGCTTGCCTTCCCCACATCCTCGCTGGACCAAAACACGAGAGAAGTCAGAGATGTAATTTTTTCACAGCCGCTAGTGGATCTCCGCCACGTTTAACAGAAAAGTTCCTCACCATCGCGGATCCACATGCAATTTTTGCGCGGCCCAGACACGACGTCCTGGGCCGGCACTCGCTTACTCCCACCCCGTCAACCTCCTCCTGCACAAAGCTTTTCCCGCACCTCAATGCCAAAGCCGGCCGATCGCCGTCTGGTTCCATTACGCACGACTGCACACCGGCCCGTGTGCCCACGATCCACGGCCGTTCAACGTGCTGGAACTCGGAGCGGAGCACACTGCCCTTTCCACCCCTCCCCCTTCCCCCTCACGGACTGACATGCCCTCCGACAGTTCTACTGGAGCTGGAGCAAGACGGGGGCGGGGGGGGCACAACCCCTGCTGAGTGTTCTGGGGGGAGCACTGTGGTGACCTACCACAATCTACTTGGACATTCATAACACTCAGCTGGGGCATGAAGCAGGACAATTTGCATACAGACAGAGAGCCCCTCGGGGGACAACCAGTTAATCACGCGATTGATATGTATGGACTGATATCAATATGTAAATGTGCCATGCATTCTCTCTTGTCTGTATAAAAGAGCTGGCTTTACATGCCTCACGAGCTCACTCACAACAGTGCACACATAGCACACAGTGCTGCAGTGTATCTCATGATAATGGAAGAATAAATCTCTTAAACCGTCAGCTCACTGTGTCACGCCTGAACTTATTTTGTTCCTCCACACTATCTCCTTTCTAACTGCAAAGCCCACTCCTGCTTCTCTCCTTTCTTGAGTTGATCTCCTACTCCAAAAGAAGATGTACGGTACCCATGGTCTTCCAAGCTGTCATATCCAGGCAATCTTGTTTCACTAAGTGCAGCTACAGTATGTCTACATTGTACCTGTTCATTTCCAGGGCCACAAGCGCGGTCTGTCTTTCTGGGCGCTGTGATGTTGTTCTGTCCAACAGAGTGTGCACATTCCATTCTGCTCCACACAAGGCTGCTGTTTTCCTCTTCTTTTGTCTTCTTGGTCGTAGCTTATTTTTTGCTGCCTGTCGGAGAGTGAACAGATCAGCGCAGACCTTGTAAGCCCGGGCGACGTCTGACAAGCAGAACAAGGGACAATATTAAAATGCTAATCTAAATGAAATAATGCTAAATATTAATATAAATATTAATATTAAAATGCTAATCTAAATTAAATAAAAATACAATCTAATGAAGTATTGAAAAAAAACTTCAAACCCATTAAAAATCAAATTGTAAAATTTTCATTTTTACTGACTCAACATGATGTACAATGAATACCATTTAAATGGTAAATGGAAGTTTTGGATTTCTTTAAATTTAGCATTCTCTTGCTATTAAAGTTAAAATACAAAATTCAAATCTAAAAAAAGAACAATGTAATCTTGCATTTTTAGACCCAAATGAAAAAATAAAGGCAGAAAAAAATGTGAAATATTTGAAGTGTCATAAAACATAGCCCCATCATAGCTCTTGAATGGATTAATTAAGTTACATTGCTGGTTATTAGAGGGTTGGTTGAGCACAAAATTTGGACAAATTAAGTTTCTGCTAAACTTTGACTTCAGAGAATACAAATCTACACCACAGGTGACAATAGAAAAGAATTAAGAAGCAAAGGGATGAGATGTAAAAAAAAAAAAAAAAAAAGAATACTAGAAGACAGAGGGAGGAGGGTGCAGAGAGGAGGAGTGTAGCACACAGTCATGCAGAAAACTGATTGGAGGGAAAGAGAGTGCATATAGATAAATGAGCTCCAAGCACAAGAAAGCTGCTTAAACGGAAGGGTACTGCAGCATGGAGGGTTTGGATGGAGCTGAACTCTGCTACCCCCAGCTCCTGAACTTGTCCTGCAGGGGTGTGACGCGTCCTCCGTCTGAGGCCATCCTCCTTTACACACTCTTCTTCTCCATTTCTGTGCTCACCGTAGTTCTAAATGTGTTGGTTATAATCTCCATCTCCCACTTCAAGCAGCTCCACACCCCCACCAATGTGCTGCTGCTCTCCCTCGCCATTGCAGACCTCTTTGTGGGTCTGCTGGTGATGCCGGTGGAAATACTGCGGTTCATAGAGACCTGCTGGCGACTGGGTGACTTCATGTGTGCTCTGTCTTACATCAATGGCTTCATTCTCACTTCAGCCTCTGTGGGGAACATGGTACTCATATCAGTCGATCGCTATGTAGCCATTTGTTATCCTCTGCAATACCCCAACATAATAACATACAAAAGAGCTGAGGTGACTGTGGGTCTGTGCTGGGCTATTTCGGTTCTCTTTAACGGCCTGATCCTGAAGGACCACCTCAGTCAGCCAGACAGGCATAACTCCTGCTATGGAGAGTGTTTGGTTGTGATTGACTACGTCTCTGGAACTATTGACCTTGTAGCTACTTTTATCGGTCCTTGCTCGGTCATTGTGATTCTGTATTTGAGAGTGTTTGTTGTGGCGGTGTCTCAGGCCCGTGCAATGTGGTCTCGTGTTACAGTTCAAACTGTAAAAATCACTGCAAAGAATTCAGAGAGGAAAGCAGCTGGGACTCTGGGTATTGTGATACTGGTGTTTTTACTGAGTTTCTGCCCATATTATTATCCCTCTCTGGCAGGACAGGACATTTCAAACAATGTCTTATCTTGGGCCATAGTTTCCTGGATGGCGCTTTTCAATTCTTGCTTGAATCCTCTGATTTATGCTTTTTTCTATCCGTGGTTTAGAAGAGCAATTTGCTTGATTGTTGGCCTTAAGATACTAGAGAAGGACTCTTGTCAGGCAAATATAGTAGGCCTATAAAGTTACCACATGCACTTTAGTGAGCCGTGTCACTATGACAAAAACCTGTATAAAAATTTAAACTGCTGTGGGTCTTATGTGGGGGGTTTTGCCATTATTATCACCACTGTTTCTGCATAAATACAAAAAAACAATCTGCTATGTGGCACTAGCAATCACCCAAGTGGTTAATACAGAAATGATACAAAATATACTATATATTATATAATATACATAATATACAGCTGGACCCTCAAATATATTTTGCTACTTTTCTGCTGCCTTCCTTTTAATAACACTGTCAATGTGAACAACATTTTCATTCACAAAACAAGAATAACATTTCATGGTGTTATGCTATATGGTTTTTACATATAAAAACAAAATGAATTAAAAAAAAATCAGAACGGGTCAATTTTCTGTTTATTTTGAATAGTTAAAATGTGTGTCTGGCAGCTCTGCCACCATCAGTGTGTGAATGTGTGTGAATGGGTGGATTGCAGGATCTGTAAAGCGCTTTGGTCATCCTAGATGAGAAGAAAAGCGCTATATAAGTGAACGCCATTTACCATTTAAAAAAGCCTTTAAAACTAAACATTTGCTTATGTAAAAAATTAAATACTCCTGATTCTATTATAAGTTATGGCAAATTTGCACTGTACTACTGCTTCACTATATTTGCACTATACTGCTATAAAATTATGTATAATGTGACTTGTTTCTCCCTGTCTCTCTGTGTTGGCCCTGCAATGGACTGGTGATCTGTCCAGGGTGCACCCTGCCTCTCGCCCAAAGATGGTGGGATAGGCTCCAGCCCCCTGCAACCCGAAAAGGATTAAGCGGAAGAAGATGGATGGAGGATGTACTATATTTCTATTGCAAAATTTTTTCCTCTATTTTTTTGTGCTTCCATGGAGCTGCTGTAATGTGAACTTTTCCTGGTGTGGGACTGATAAAATCCCTTATCCAACTCTGAACTTTTCTACAGGTAAACCTTCTTTTGGTAGAGAATTTAGCAATGGTAAGTAAAATATATATATATAAATAAACTACTTGGATTAACATTTTTTTCCATTTTTTTTTTTTGTTGAGGGGGGTGAACAGTAATCTCTTTGGTCTGTAAAACTAGACTGTTGAAAACAATTCATCTGTTAGCAAAATTCTGGTTGAGAAGAAAACTGAGTTCTTGACTACTCATTTTAAATTATCTTATGAAAGGAATTATATGAAAACAAGTTTTAATGTTTGAAAAAAGGATCAGAAATCAAACTCTTACATATGATTTTTAAGGGCTCAACAAGAAAAACATAAATAAGAATTTATGAAGCAATATGTCTTTATTTATCAAGATGCAACGAAAATGTAAGATTTACAACTTGAATTGATAATCTTTGATCCAATACAGAACATTTCAAAACAGCTAAAACTGAAGTCCTCATCTCCTGGACTGGGAACGGGGCCGTCTGTCTTCTGTGATGAAAACAAAGCTGAGAATTAAAAATACAGTGTAGTTTTCTGCCTGATGCATTTATCTCCATTTCGTGAATCATTTAAAGTAGAACTGAACTGAACGGCATTGAACGGCACTGGGTGATAGTACATACAATTATAAAGATAATTTATCATTGGCACCCCCTCCACAAATCCCGGAATCTTGCAGAAAATCGCGATTTTGAATTTCCCGCCCTGAAAAAATCAGACAAATCCGCCGATTAACCGGAAGTGCAGCCGGAGTTCCGCGTGACGTCACGAGTGTGACACAGTCCTCCATGTTTACCATTGCGAGCACGTCGACACTGGTTGTTTTTGGTGCATTTTGTCGTGATAGTCGACTACAAAACACTTCCAACACCTGGGAAGATCTGTTCAGTGGCCAAGGAAAGCTGTCATGGTGACGAAAGAAAAGAAAGGGGGAGGAAAAGCGACCGGGAAGTGATGCGTTTCTAGATATAGATATTACTGTTTTCGCTACTTCGCGTTTCACCTTTTGCGCCCTCAGTGCATCGCGGATTTTTCAAAAATATTCATCAAAAATTCAAAATTGAGAAAAAATGGCACAAAAGTTGCCCGGGCGCTAGCAGAAGGCAGGGAGACTACATTAGAACATCAGGTATCAACACGGAGAGCCCGCACAACTCAAAATCTACCTCTCTGACCACCGCTCCACTCCTCTCCACCCACCTCTTCACCGTTCGGGAATCTCGCAAGCTAATTGGCCGAGACGTTTTACCTCGCAAGCTGATTGGCCGAGACGTTTTACCCAGCTTCTCTCCCTGCAGAGCGCCCATACCCAGCGAAGGAAGACCGCATTCATTGTTCTTTATCGCTCGTGTTGCTTAGTGGCACTTTTCGCTGTTCTCTTGTGCCTTTTTTTGCAAAATAGTGCTTGTGACGCCCTTGGCGGGGGGGGGGGGTGATGCTACTTTGCGGTTTTTCACTTTTCGCGGTCGGTTCTGGTCCCCATTAAACGCGATAAGTGAGGGATCACTGTATTTATAAATAGTACAGTCAAATGCAGAGGCCAGTTCTGTTCATGTGTATTGCCACTATAGTCTGTAGAAGTATTGTAATACATAGCCCAATTTTTTGAATGAATGAATGAATTTATTTATTTCGGATAGTACAGTACAGGTTGAAAGAAACTGAATGATATAACAACAAGGTCAAACTGAACAATGACTCATCTGATTATACAATTCAACGTAAGTTATCCGAAATGGGTGATGGCTGAAGCCGCAGCTTATATTGCCCACCCATATTCCATCCAAGAATTCAAAAGAGAAAACAGGCAAGAGCGATTACAATTCAAAACAAAACTAAGACAAAATGTGACAGAGAAAAAAGAAAACTAAGCTACAACACAACACAGGCTGGATATGTTACAACTCGCCGCTCATTAGCGGCGCCAGCTGCGCGCACACTTGCGCCTCGTCAGCAGCGTGGGATATAAGTCACTCTGCCCTGGGCTTCGGCATGAAGCCGTCTGATTCCTTCAGCCCTCTTGCTGCAGAGGAACCCCCTCATCTCCCAGCAAGATCTACAGCGTAAGCATACCTACCTTTGCCTTTCCAGTCTCTCCCCTGTGCACAGATGTATTCCCCGGCGGCGGACCTCGCCTCTGCATCGCCGTCTGCCAGCTGCTGTCACAGGTGCATCAGGTCTCTGTCTCCGGGGCTCGCCCTTGTGCACGCCTGCCACCTGCCACACTCCTGCATCCTCCTCTGTCTCGTCACCGATCCTGAATGCCTCTTCACTCTGAAAACTCTGGTTTTCTTGACTGCTGCAACTGCTGGAACTGCTATCATCTGCCATTGTTGTTTTGTTTAGGGATCACACTCGTGACGTCACGCAGCGTCGTCTGCACTACTTCCGGTTTGTTTGGCACTGCCAGCCAGAGGCAAAAGTTTATTGGCTTATAGCTTGGCCATCGCACGGCCTAAAAATTTCTTTTATGTGTTGAAAAATACAATAGGTAATAAGGAATTAATCTGCTATTCTACTTTTTGCGCCAAAAGGTGGGTTCAGTTCTACTTTAATTATATATTTATATGTAAATTCATAAATCACTAAGAATTACCAGGGATTTCATGAGGCCAGAAGTCATTACAAGCAGGACACCGTGGCTCCACTCTGCCTTTAAAATATCTGGCCACACAAGGGTTGTGTATTTTTATACCACATGTAGGATTCTCACAAATTTGGCACTGAAAGATAAAACAACAATAAAGGTTTTCAGCACAAGCACATGCAAAAGCCTATGAGAAAGTACACTGGTAAAGCCAATGTTTATTATAAAAAGTCTTCATTTCCTCATACAGCAGAAACCTCTGCAGATGCTGGTTTTATTTTGCGATATCTAAAAAAAAATTTAAATTAAAAAAAAAAAGAAAAGCCAGAGATGTACAGTATTACCTGGAATATAAACCATGCTTTATGTCAACCATTCTACTTTCATTACACTGAACCTTTACCATAACAAATCAAATAAAGCACAAGGGTGGCTTTTAAAAAGGCACACTTACCTGGAAAGCAATGTGGTGACAGATGTGGCACACTTTGATCTGATCAGGATACATATCACGAATAAATGGCTCCATCTCTATTATACACCTGGTAGACAAGGTGTACTCGCCTCGTTTCTAGGTTAATAAAAAGCAAGTCAGCACAGAGGCAAAAGACATGCACACCTGGAATAAGATTGGTCAAAACTATTGAAAAGCAGTATAATTACCCAGAAGGAGTCATCTGCAGGATCAGATGTGTATTTAATAACATTGCCAAAAGAAAAGTCTGATTTGTGTTAAATATGATACAAACAATAAAGGATGCCGTTAAACTTTCATGAGTTTCAAGTTATTTAAAGATAGTTATGTGTGTGGGTTTTTTGTTTGTTTTTGTGGAAAGGTGTCAACAAATGTGAGCACGTCTGTAATAGAACATTTTTTTAAAGAAAGATCCTTAAATGAAAATACACAAACAACTAAAGCATTGTGAAGCGCATGCCTGATCAGATCTGATCCAAAACCAGTAATGTTGGCAGTGGGTTCTGTGTCATGGGAGTCTTGTTTTATGTAGCATTAGATGTGTGCCATATCGTATCGTTCATGATAATACCAGTCTAAATTTTGATACTGGCGTAAAAATGAATATCGTGATATTTGGGGTCTGCTGCATGATGATATCACACTGTTACACTGCCGAAAGAAGTTACGCGTTACCATAGAAACTGCAAAACAAATATGGCGCGAGAAGCTGCAGCTCCGAAGTCAGACCGTCTACATCCAGTTGAATGGAAATATTTAACCACTTGCACTCCGTTGTACCGCGGGCGGGCAAGTCTCTGCGTCCTAGAGTGCACGAGAGCGCACGAGAGCGCCCTCGTGCGCTCTCGGACGCATGATGAATGACTCACTTCCGCCTCCAAAGAGAGCAGACGCCTTTTCTCTTCTCTCTTGCTCCCGACTCATTTCCTCCTTCCCAAACTAACTGGATCCCAGCTTGCTGTCGTCTGTCTGCGTCTTACTGCTGATTATCGAAAGAAAGAAATTATGGAATTAATAAGCTGGGCTTTGAACGCAATTGACACTATCTTTTCAACGAGGAAAAGTGCCCCGGGGGAGGTTGTCTGCCCCGCAGGAACGGCTGCTGCGGGCTATTTACGGGAGACAAGTAATTGGAAACTCTTGTGCCTGACTAATCTTTTTATCGAAGATGTAGAAGATTTGTACGTCTTCGTAGTAATGGTGATTGGGATCATTCTGATTGGATCTGGGATTGTCCTGGTGTACCACAAATTGTTGAAGATGGATACAACCTATCAAAATGCTGGCCAGGCGAGGTGCATCCATCAAATTGAAAAAATGGAGAAGACCCTGATAGCGACAAATGGAGAACTGTCTCGGAAGGTGGATTACATCATGATTACGCTTAGGTCTATCCACGATGGACTCAACGCCCAGCAATGAAGGATTAAGTACTGAATCTGTAAGAGAATATAAAGTTCCTTCTCTGTGATCAGTACTATTCGACTTAATCTCTCCCTTACAAAAAGCCTCCTGATCATCTGCAGTCTTTGTTTTTCAAAACACTGAGCTCATGGCCTTCGGACAGGCAGCTGCATGGACAATTGCCAGTAGCCAGACAAAACATCTCCTGCCAAAGAGTCCTTGTTGTTCTTAACTGATACAACACCTGCTTTCAACATTACACTCATACTGATCCACAAACTGATGATAAAGATGATTCACTCACTGCTCTCTGTGTCCTGTGAACTTTTTTGGTCTGCTGATTGTGCATTGAGGGCTTTTTTTTCCCTTTGTAATCATAATATTGATCATACATGACCACTATTCTGAAATCAATGATTTTTTTTGCTCCTTCCTATTGTATTATTTCTCATGCTACCTGTACCCTCCTGTTGGCAGGCGCGTTTCAGATGCAGCCGTGTCACCGGAAATGCAGGTTCATTTTCTGTGTCAAGTCAAATCCCTCGTATGTTATCAGTGATCTGTTATCAGTGATCTGTTATCAGTATCTGTTAATGTACTTGGCAATAAATCTTTTCTGAGTTCTGAGTTCTGAGTTTATGATGAAGATCCTGATGATGGTGATGTAGGTGGTGATGGCGTCCAAGCGCGCACTGAAAATAAAAGCTGCAGACACAGCCGCGAACAGATTAGTTCATCTGATTGACCTCTCATTCGACTAATAAGAGCCTTGAATTGGGTTTCTGAAACCTTGAAGAACCAAAGACTGAAAACCTCGCAAGAAGGACCCGTCTACCAACGCAGCGAGCCAATTGAAGCACAGAAGTTCGCTGAGCTGTTTTGTCTAAAGCTGGGTGAAGAGAGACTGCTTCAGCAGCCACAGGCAGTGCTTTTTTAAATTTTTTTTAATTCCAGCAGAGTGTTTAGGATTCTCTTATATGGTCATCATAGACCGACGGAGGCCGACGACAAAGGTCGTAAATCATTCACCAAAACCGCAATCACGGAATTATGTTTTTTTTTTTTTATTTAAGTTTTTGTAAAGGGTATACAGGTCATTACAGCATTGCATTGTTTACATTTTCATCACACGTTCCCTTATTTTTTGCTATTTTACAACATTGGTAGGATAGTTATTACAACACCCCCTTTTTTTATAGTGAAAGAAAAAGCGAAATTAAAGAGAATTAAATAAAAAAATGAATAAACAAACAAACAGAACAGCAAAAAACAAACAAACAGAAAATTAAGTAGTTAAAAGTAAAAGAGCATCTGAGTAGTGTTGGAACAAAGAGCGGGACCATTATTGAAATGGTATTTGTCAAAGATTAGATCTAATGGAAGACACATATGCGATCCAGGGTTGCCAAAAGTTCATGAACCCATCCATGTCCTGTCTCAGTGCGAATGTCAACTTTTCCATCGAGTAAATGTCTTGAATCACGTTAATCCAATCTTCAGGTGTAGGACAGTCCTTCAGCATCCATTTTTTAGTTAGGGCTTTTTTATTTGCCAATATTAAAACATTGAATAAGTATTTATCTCCTCGTCTTTCCAGTGAGTCCGGTAGTAAACCCAAATACAAAGTTACAAAAGAAAAGGGAACTGTTATTTTGAATATTTTCCCCAATATTGTCTGTACATTGGTCCAATATTGGTGGATAACTGGGCATGACCAAAACACATGAAAATGATTTGCAGTCTTTTCACCACACAAGCGCCAACAGTTCCACCCCTTATGGGTAAATTTGTTTTGTGCAGGTGTTCTGAAAAATCTTACCAAGTTTTTCCATCCAAATTCTCTCCACTGCAGGGATGAGGTACTTTTCCATTGCTGTTTATTTAGCTTTTCCTATATTTCCAATTGTAAAGTGAAATTCCCCTCTTTTTCCCCATCTCTCTTTTATATATGATGTGTTGTCTCCTTTTAAGTCTTGAAGACCTTGGTATATTTTAGAAATGTATCTGATCCCTGGGATCCCTTTATATGCCATTAAGAAGACCTTCAGAACACCTGACTGGGCCCTTTCCAAATCCTCCTTTTTAAGTATATTGTTTATGTGGTGTCTAAGCTGAAAGAACCTGTAAAGATCTTGATTTATTAGACCTTGTTTTTTTCAAATCTTCAAAACTTCTTAAAGTTTGCCCCTTAAAAAAATCGTAATATTTTATCAGCCCTTTCTCTTTCCACTCTTTAAATCTAGTGTCTGTTTTATTGGGGGTAAAGTCTTGATCATAGGCAATCCATTGCAGAAGTCGATAGGGCTCTTTAGCTTGATTCTCTCTGACTATCTTAAACCAAATTTTTAGCGGGGTCTCTATCCACGGGTTAGTGTTATTCAAGAGTTTAGGTAAGGCATTGTTCCCTATTATCGCCTGTAGGGGGATGTCATTTGTTATTTGGCCTTCCATCTCCTTCCATTGTGCAGTGTAGACTGGGTTACATATCTCTACTAAAGTTTTAATTTGTGCAGCTATAAAATAGTCCCTGATATTTGGCAGCGCGAGCCCACCTTTGTCTTTGTTTAGCTGTAGGGTTCTATATCTGATTCTAGGTCTCTTGCCCTGCCATATGAATCTTGAGATCCTTCTGTCCAGCTCCTGCCATGTTTTTTTGGGAGGTTCTACCGGTATTGTTTGAAAAAGGTATAGAAGACGTGGAAGTATATTCATTTTGACTGCTTCAATTCTTTGTGCAGTACCGAAGAATGGTATCATATTCCATCTTGCTAGGTCAGATTTTATTTTTGTCACCAGTGGATCATAGTTTAGTGTAATAATTTTGTTGAGTTGTTTCGGGATATTGACCCCCAGATATTTCATAGATTCCAACTCCCAGTTAGTTTTGAGTTCACTTAGTGAATAATGATTTGGGTCATAGTTGAATGTTAAAACTTGGGTTTTATGCATGTTTAATTTGTACCCCGATAAATCTCCATAGTCTGAAAAAACTGAGATTAGTTCTGGTAAAGAAGTGTCTGGCTGCCCTAGGTATATTAAAATGTCATCAGCAAAGAGTGCTATTTTATGTTCCTTCTGACCAAGTGTAATACCCTGAATTTTTCGATTTTGTCTTATCCATTGGCTCAGAGGTTCTATGAAGATTGCAAAGAGCAGTGGAGACAGGGGGCAGCCTTGACGACATCCTCTTTCCAGCACAAAAGATGATGATAAATTACCGTTAATCCTTATTTTAGCTGTTGGTTTTTTATATAATGCCTGTATAGTTCTAATGAAGTTGTTATGAAAATTGAAACTGGATAAGATTCTATATAGGAAAGACCAGTCAACCGAATCAAATGCTTTTTCAGCATCTAATCCCAATATGACTGCATTTAAGTTATATTTTTTTATATGATGAATTATGTGTAAAGTGCGTCGAATGTTGTCTTGTGTCTGTCTTTGTCTTATAAAACCTGTTTGGTCTAAGTGAATTAAGTCTGTCAGTATGTTTTCTAACCTTTTGGCAAGGATAATGGTAAAAAGCTTATAGTCCTGATTTAATACACTGATTGGTCTGTAGTTGGAGCATTCTAGTTTATCCTTTTCAGGTTTAGGTATAACTGCAATGACCCCTTCTCTCCAGGAGGGGGGGATTTCTCCTGTGTGGAGGACATAGTTAAATGTTTTCAGGAGGAGAGGAGATAGTTGCTGTTTAAAGGTTTTGTACCATTCTGCTGTATAGCCATCTGCTCCTGGGGATTTGTTAGCTTTAAGTTTCATAATTGCTTTTTCCAATTCTTTAGGTTGTATTTCTGACAGTAGTGTTTTATTTTGTGATTCCGTAAGTTAGGGAAGGTTTAATGTGTTTAGGAATGTCTCGGATGCGTTTTTATGTTTTTTGTGGGAGTATAAGTTCTTGTAGTAATTCTTGAAGCTTTTAAGAATATCCTGAATTCTGAATTTTATTTCCTTTGATACTGGGTCTCTGATTTTGTAGATTGCTCTTTCTGTTTGTTGTTTCCTCAATTTATAGGCTAGTAATTTTGCCGATTTACTGCCTGCTTCATAGTGTTTTTGTTTCAGAAATGTAAGTTTCTTCTGGATTTCTATTGTGTAGATCTCATTTATTTGATTTTTAATTTCTTTAATCTTGAGCGAGCCATTAGAATGAGTGTTGTCTTTGTGTTCTTTTTCTAGGTTCTTGAGTTCTGACTCTAGTGTGATTAGTTTTCCTTGTCTCAGTTTCTTTTGGGTTGCCAGTTTTGCAATAATTTTTCCCCTTATTACAGCTTTGCACGTATCCCACAGTATTAAAGGGGATACTTCTCCATTATCGTTTTCTTCCAAATATCTGAAAATATCTGATTCCAATTCATCTTTCAGTGGTCCTTTCAGGACATTTGAATTCAACCTCCAGGAAAATGTATTATTTGTGTATTTTTGGATGTTTAAGTCCATATAGATCGGACTGTGGTCAGAGAGATCCATCAGTCCTATTTTACATGTTTTTACTCTTCCAATGTCTCTATTAAACATAAAAAAGTAATCAATCCTTGAGTAAGATGAATGTGGCGTTGAATAAAAAGTATAATCTTTTACATTGGGGTTGAATTCCCTCCATACGTCACAGATTCCCATTTCTTTTAGTAGCATCCGAGTTTTCCTATTTTGAGTGTTATTTTGATGTGAAGAATTACCTGTTGCATCCCAGTATGGATTCAGTCTTAGATTGAAGTCTCCACCACATATCACTAAACCTTGGGCTTTAGTTATCATTAGGTCGAATACATTTTTATAAAATTTCCATTTAGCCCCTGGTGGTGCATATACATTCAGCAGGGTGATATCTTCTCCCTCTAGCCGCCCAATTACCAAACTGTACCTCCCTTCTTTATCTTTGTGTTCTGATTTTTTTTCAAATGTAATTTTGGTTGATATCAATGTCGCTACTCCCATCCTCCTCCCTGATTTATATGAAGATGAAGAGATCATTTTAAACCCTTGTCTATTGAGTTTAGTGTGTTCCACGTCTGATAGGTGGGTTTCTTGTAAAAATATTATTTCTGCTTTGTCTTTTTTCATTTTGCGTAGAATCTTGGATCTTTTAACTGGATTCAGGATCCCTTTTACATTATATGAGGCTATTTTGGTTACACCCTGTTTCTCCATTGTATTTTCTTATTTAGTATAACAGTGTGGTGGCCCTCTTTTTTGCTACTCAGAAACTGAAAGAACATTAAGAACATAAAAAACATTAAGAACATAGTGTACGAAACTTTAAAACAAAAAACTGTCAATAAAACTTCCTGAGCTGGGGTCTCTTTAAAGACCCTGTAAGAGCCCTGATGGAGTGTAGGCTCTGAGGGAAATTCCTCAAACTCTGTTATGTGTTGAGGGCCCTCTCTTACCCCTGTAAGTTGTCCCATGTTTTTAACGTGAATTTCAGATCCCAATCCGGATTTGTAATGACTTTTTTTTTTTTTTTATGCCTATACCCTATGAGATTGTGTGCACCCTCCCACCCCCATCACAGCAAACATTCACTCTAATACAGTATTTGTTAGTGTGGGGAGAACATGTGGGTCATTGTCACATTTCTATTTTAACAAGATTTTTTTTTTTCCCTTTAAATTAAGAAGACATTTGTTTCTAATGCTATAACTGCTCCATGAAAGGTTTTACCACATGCTGATTCTGCACCTCCTTTAATGTTTGTTACCTTGTAGGAGGGGGGATGGAAGTGCAGAATGACTGAAAAGAAAAAAAAACAAAAAGGTCGCTATTCCTTCCTGGAACTGGAAAGCTTATCTTTGTAGCTCTGGGGCTGGGTTTCCCGCTGCTGGCCCGTGGATTTTGAAGGTCTCTGAGTGGACCACGTTTGAGCTCTGATCTTTTCGCTCAGATTCGCTGCGGGTTTAAACACTATTACCGGGAGTCCTCTTCTCGCCATGTCAATTGTTGCTTCTTCCGCTGAATTATAGAGACATGACTCTTCACCGTAAAAGACCCTTAACTTCGCCGGAAATGGCGTCTGAAAGCATAGATTCTGTTCCCGTAGAACCTTTTTGGCGTCGTTATATTCCAGTCGCTTTTTAAGAACCTCGGGCGTAATCGTGCTCCACGAAGACTTTTCTTTCTTGATGCATAAATCCTTTTTTCTGTCAAGCCCGTCTTACAACCTCTTGTTTTATTTTGAAATCGGACAATCTTACAACCACCGAACGCGGGTGCGCTTCTGCCGCTGGCTTTGCGGCTAATGTACGATGGGCCTTTTCTATCTTCAAATCGGTGGTTTGTGGAATATCCAACTTCTCTCTCAATAAGGATTCCACACATTCCGCCACTGTGTTGAAACTATCTTCAGCTCCTTCTTTCAGACCGTGAATTCTGATGTTATCTCGTCTCTGTCTTCCTTCTTGGTCGGTTAGCTTAGCCTCCAGCCTTGACTGTTTTCTGTGTAAATCCAGCATAGAATCTTCAAGCACTTTTACTCTTTCTTCAGCTTCCAAGATTCGGTTTTCGGCCTGGTCCATTCTGCTGTTCATCCTTTTTAGTTCCTCTCTGAATTCATGAAATTCGGCCCGAAATCGTCGTAATTCATCAAATAGCGATTTCAAGCTAATCTTTTTGTTAGCTAGGCCCAGCTCCTCGTCTCCTGAACGGAGGTCCTCGAGATCAGATTCTGCGGCCGCTGCGCGTCCTGACCTGGGGAATGTCAGTTTCTTCTGTTTTTGGTTAGGCATGGTGTTTTTGTCTTTTGATTTTTATTCTTCCAAAAATCCGTTAAGTCTGATTTTGAAGATGTTTTCCTTGGATTGGATCTGGGAGGTTCAGCGTTAAGTTGCTATCACCATGGCGTCCAGACCGGAAGTCCTCATGGAATTATGTTTTGACCGGGTCGCGAGACCAGAACCACGAGCGGACCAGCGTCGCGTTCGTCTGACAATGAGGAAGAGAAGTTGGCCAGGACAATGTGGCTGTGAAGAGATAAGGTGTTATAAGCCAAATTATTTTTTATCCCTGAAAATTGTAATCAAAAATGACTTTTGACCAATCGGTAAATTACAACTGTGCAGCGCACAATGTCCGAAGTGCGTGCGCCGCGTTACACGGTTCGTTCGCCGCCTCCGGACCGTGAACGCCCCCCCCCACACCGCTACGATTCTGTAGCGGGGGGGGGGGGAGCCGCAGTGACAGCACTGCTGTGGCCACATCGCCACATCCGAGTGTAATCAGTCATGTAGCGATGGCCGATCTCCGTCCTCTCCAGCGAGGGGGGGGACAAACCCCCCCCCCCACACACACACACAGAGACACAGCCCTGAGTGTGACCTTTCATTAGAGCCCAAAATGAAGCTTCTACATTGAATCATTCAAAAGTTACAGACATTTTTCCAAACTGTGCCGCTTGGAACAATTTGGCACAGTTCCAAAACGCCTGGGAACTACCTGAGAACAAATCTGTGTAATATATTCATTTTTTGTGGTATTGTTACAAAATTTGGACCTCAGCTGGATAACACTTGGTTCTACATTTCTGTTGCATTTTCCAGCCTGGATCTGAAGCTGTGTGTTATTTGCAAGCATTTGTATCCAAAAAAACACCCAGGCCAAATTTATTTTCTTCAAGTTCACTATGTTTAGACTGTAATTCAGTGGCCGGAGCACTTAGAGAGATCATGTTTTTTTTTTTGCCAAAAAATTCAAAGTGTTTTCTTTTAAATGAGAACAACCCCATGAAGATGCTGCAAAGGGTTGAAGAACAGCTTTCGATTTACTTTGGGCACATTATTTTTTGGCGTTTTTAGGGAAATTGACTGGAGTGCAAGGGGTTAAGTTTCACTTTCTGTTTCAGACTGCTGTCATGTTAAAAAAAACGGTGCAGCAATGTGGATAATCTGCCTGCATTGTTTCCACATGTCAACACCACCGCTGGAGTGGTAATAATGTCGGACAATGTGCCGCTCAAAGTGGCTGAAGTTGTATTTTATTTCTGTTTTGGCTGCTTCATCCGGGAAGGGGGGGAGAAAATATCCGTTCAGTGCAACACGAGCCAACAAGTCCCAAGACAGGTCCGTGCAATGACAGTAATGCACGTAAAGCGATTCGGCATAAAACCTGACATCTGTGTGCAGTTGAGATTTAACGGTTTATACAGTGGGGAAATAAAGTATTTAGTCAGCCACCAATTGTGCAAGTTCTCCCACTTAAAAGATGAGAGAGGTCTCCAATTTTCATCATAGGTATACCTCAACTATGAGAGACAAAATGAGAAAAAAAAACAACCCAGAAAATCACATTGAAGGATTTTTAACTAGAAAAGCACTCGGATAGCGCAGACCTCCGCCAAGTGCCACAGTTCCCCCGGTGATCCGGCTCACCACCAAAATGTAATCATCTGTAGGATACCCCATTTCTGACAATCTCGGAAAATTTCATGAAAATCTGTCCATAACTTTTTGAGTTATCTTGCTAACAAACAGACAGACAGACAGATGAACCAACGCTGATGAAAACACAACCTCCTTGGCGGAGGTAATGAATTAATTGGTAAATTCCTCGGTAAAATAAGTATTTGGTCACCTACAAACAAGCAAGATTTCTGGCTCTCACAGACCTGTCATTTCTTCTTTAAGAGGCTCCTCTGTCCTCCACTTGTTACCTGTATTAATGGCACCCGTTTGAACTCATTATCAGTATAAAAGACACCTGTCCACAACCTCAAACAGTCAGACTCCAAACTCCACTATGGCCAAGACCAAAGAGCTGTCAAAGGACACCAGAAACAAAATTGTAGACCTGCACCAGGCTGGGAAGACTGAATCTGCAATAGGTAAGCAGCTTGGTGTGAAGAAATCAACTGTGGGAGCAATTATTAGAAAATGGAAGACATACAAGACCACTGATAATCTCCCTCGATCTGGGGCTCCACGCAAGAGCTCACCCCGTGGGGTCAAAATGATCACGAGAACGGTGAGCAAAAATCCCAGAACCACACGGGGGGACCTAGTGAATGACCTGCAGAGAGCTGGGACCAAAGTAACAAAGGCTACCATCAGTAACACACTACGCTGCCAGGGACTCAAATCCTGCAGTGCC
This sequence comes from Pholidichthys leucotaenia, assembly GCA_020510985.1. Lineage (NCBI taxonomy): Eukaryota > Metazoa > Chordata > Actinopteri > Cichliformes > Pholidichthyidae > Pholidichthys > Pholidichthys leucotaenia. The sequence continues at coordinate 117,824,799 of CM035848.1, read as the reverse complement.
AGACGTGTCCCCCTGCTTAAGCCAGTACATGTCCAGGCCCGTCTGAAGTTTGCTAGAGAGCATTTGGATGATCCAGAAGAGGACTGGGAGAATGTCATATGGTCAGATGAAACCAAAATAGAACTTTATTGTAAAAACTTAACTTGTCGTGTTTGGAGGAGAAAGAACACCATACCTACTGAGAAGCATGGGGGTGGAAACATCATGCTTTGGGGCTGTTTTTCTGCAAAGGGACCAGGACGACTGATCCGTGTAAAGGAAAGAATGAATGGGGCCATGTATAGTGAGATTTTGAGTGAAAACCTCCTTCCATCAGCAAGAGCATTGAAGATGAAACGTGGCTGGGTCTTTCAGCATGACAATGATCCCAAACACACCGCCCGGGCAACGAAGGAGTGGCTTCGTAAGAAGCATTTCAAGGTCCTGGAGTGGCCTAGCCAGTCTCCAGATCTCAACCCCACAGAAAATCTTTGGAGGGAGTTGAAAGTCCATGTTGCCCAGCGACAGCCCCAAAACATCACTGCTCTAGAGGAGATCTGCATGGAGGAATGGGCCAAAATACCAGCAACAGTGTGTGAAAACCTTGTGAAGACTTACAGAAAATGTTTGACCTCTGTCATTGCCAACAAAGGGTATATAACAAACTATCGAGATGAACTTCTGTTACTGACAAAATACTTATTTTACCGAGGAATTTACCAATTAATTCATTAAAAATCCTTCAATGATTTTCTGGATTTTTTTTTTTCTCATTTTGTCTCTCATAGTTGAGGTATACCTATGATGAAAACTGGAGACCTCTCTCATCTTTTAAGTGGGAGAACTTGCACAATTGGCGGCTGACTAAATACTTTTTTTGCCCCACTGTATTATTTTCTTGTAATATTTGATACAGAACAAAAAAATATTTTAAACTAAACCTAAGCTGCTGTTTGTAAACTGGTGAAATAAGAGTTTTGTTTTTCCTGAATATGTTGAAAGTAAATAATGCTGGCTTGTGAAACTGTCCTTTTTGCACAAATTTAAAAGAAAAAGAACAAACTGTATTTTGCAATATTGTGAAAATATTATGAAAAATTCAGAAAAAAAATCATGATAAGATAAGCCTTTATTAGTCCCACAATGGGGAAATTCCAGGATTGCAACAGCACAGGCATAGCAACACTCAGAGCAACAATCAGAAGGCAAGAAAAAAACAAGAACAGCTAGTATACATATGTACATATTACTATAAAAAAAAAAAATATATATATATATATATAGACACACAGTGCGGAGCATTGTGGTTGGTGAATGTGCAGCAGATAGTCTAAGCTCTCTCTCCCTCCGCGGGTGCGGCGGGCCAGCTGGATGTCTTTGGGCATGATGGTGGTGACCCTCTTGGCGTGGATGGCACACAGGTTGGTGTCCACGAAGAGATCCACCAGGTAGGCCTCGCTGGCCTCCTGCAGAGCCATGACGGCGGAGCTCTGGAAGTGCAGGTCGGTCTTGAAGTCCTGAGCGATCTCCCTCACCAGGCGACATGATATCACTTTTTGGTATCATACAACAAATAGGTCCAACCAAGTAATTTGATTGGACAGTAGGGATTTCGAGAATCAATATATTGCCTGATAACCTCCTTTGAAGTTTTATTGGATATGTAATACTCTGCTTCATCAGTGTTCTCAGTTTTTTTTTTTATAGTAAATTATATGCTGAGGTATTTAAATTATAGTAATGATCAGTGGCTTCTCATAATATGGAAGAATTGTGTGGGTGAATGGCCCCCAACTTAAAAACAGTTTATTTTATTTCTGTTAATTTTTTTCTGTTTCTCCATATCAAAAATTACATGTATTCATACAGGTGTGGGGAGACTTGAATAACGAAACCGAATTGTCTTTCATTTCAGTTTATTCAAGAAATCATTCCACTGTCTGCTCTTATTCTTGAGCAGCGAACAAAGAGAGTGAACACACCAAAGTTCTCTCATTTAAACCTTCTCACATCAAACCATTTCCCTCGCGGGGGAAATCACACATCTATATCAAAGTCTCTTTATTCACATTCATTAGCCTTTTATTTACATAACTCCCCCTTCTCTCTTCCCGAGCCTCAGTGGTCAGGAAGTCTTCTGTCCCCTGTCCTCCGCAGGGGGTCCAGGCTCTGTGGCTCCGCACCGCAGGGGGCTGGCTCTCCTTCATCGTGGTTAAATCACATATGCAGTGTCCAACATATACATGTCTCACAACACAGCCATATAACCCCCCCCCAAACGATGAAGAACAGACTAATTCCCAAAATTTAATAGCACCTTACTCACTACTGAATAATCAACACCAACATTCAGTCTGTGCGCCGCTTGGGCTTCAGCCGTCTGCCGAATCTGCTGTGCGTTGGCCCCGCCTTGCCTGCGGTGCTGTTCTGCTTCGGGTCTGTTGACTGAGGAAGAGAGTGGTTAATTGCCCTCTGCGGGGGCCTGCCTCGTCGAGGCGCCACCGCGACCGGTACAGACACGTCCTTCCTGACAAAAGCAGGTTTTAGTCTGTCAATACTGACTGTCTCTTTTCTGTCCCCAAAATCTAGCACAAATTGCTTATCACCTGCCTCCAGCACTCGAAATGGCCCTTCGTAAGGTGGTTTGAGCGTTGCCTTAAGGGCTTCGCGCCTGACAAAAACGAAATCGGCATTTTTCAAAGCCTTGGGGACGAAAACTCGTGGAAAAGCGTGATGAACCGGACCCGGGAGCGTGTCTGCCCCCGTGCCAACTAACGGTCCCAGAGCAGAGAGAGGTGGGGGCTCTGGGTGCTCTGGTAAAAACTCGCCCGGCAGCCTCAGAGTTTGTGCGAATACCAGCTCCGCTGGGGAGGCGTCTAAGTCCTCTTTAGGCGCAGAACGCAACCCTAATAAAACCCATGGGAGTTTATTTACCCAATCTGCATCCGTGAGCGACGCTCTGAGTGCTGCCTTCAAAGACCTATGAAAACGCTCGCATAAACCATTAGCCTGAGGGTGGTAAGCCGTAGTGCGGTGAATTTTGGCTCCTAAGCCGTTGGCCATCGCTGACCACAGCTCAGAGATGAATTGCGGTCCTCTATCGGACGTAATGTCCGACGGAACCCCGAAGCGCGCCACCCAAGCCGTTAAAAAAACGCGAGCCACCTCCGCGGCCGTGGTCGTCGCAAGTGGGACCACTTCCGGCCAACGTGTGGTGCGGTCCACCATTGTCAAAAGATACGTGAACCCCTGTGATGCCGGTAGGGGGCCCACAAGGTCGACGTGCACATGGTCGAACCTTCTGGCCGGAATGCGGAACGGTTCTAACGGGGCTCTTGTGTGCCTGTGAATTTTGGCCCGTTGACAGGAAATGCAGGTTTTTGCCCATTCCTTCACGTGCTTGCGCAGGCACGGCCAAACAAACTTTTCCGCCACTAGTTTCACCGACGCGCGCACCCCCGGGTGCGCCAGTGAGTGGACCGAGTCAAAAACACGGCGGCGCCACGTGGCCGGAACCACCGGACGCGGGCGCCCCGTCGACATGTCGCAGATCAGGGGGGGCATACCGGTTTGTAAACACTTGCTCTCCAGCCTCAACCCTGTTGGTCCAGACTGGAGCGCGCGCACGTCTGCGTCCGCCCCCTGGTCCGCTGCCATGGCTGCGTAATCTATACCCACGTGCACCGGGGCTGCGCGCGCTACCGTGCCGCTCCCTTGCGGCGCGGTCACGGTGGCCCGTTCTGCCTCTGCGCGTGTCGGGGTCGTGAACGCGCGTGAGAGACAATCCGCTACTACATTGAATTTGCCCGCGACGTGCCTAATGTCAGTGGTAAATTCCGAGATTGCGGCCAGCTGCCTCTGCTGCCTGCCGGACCACGGATCTGAAATTTTGGCCATGGCGTATGTGAGCGGCTTGTGGTCCACATAAGCGGTGAAGCACCGTCCTTCCAGCCAGAACTGGAAATGACGAATAGCCAAATGCAGCGCCAACAGTTCTCTGTCAAACGCGCTGTATTTTCGCTCAGCCGCGCTTAAAGATTTGCTAAAGAAAGCCAAAGGCTGCCAAACTCCGGCTACCTGTTGCTCAATAACGGCCCCTATGGCTAAATCTGAAGCGTCTGTCGTCAGCGCGATACGTGCTGCAGGGTCTGGGTGGGCCAGGAGCGCAGCGTCAGCCAAGGCTTTTTTAACCTCTGTGAACGCGCGCTCCCGCTCCGGGGACCATTCGACCGCCTGGGTCGGCTTTTGTTTTTTGAGCGCGGCATATAACGGTTGCATGATTTGAGCTGCGTGGGGCAGGAACCGGTTATAAAAATTCACCATCCCCAAGAATTCCTGTAGTGATTTGACCGTTTGTGGACGGGGAAAATCCGCTACCGCGCGTACTTTCTCTGGTAACGGAACCGCTCCCTCCGGGGAGACGCGGTGACCCAAAAAATCAATCCGCTCAACGCCGAACTGGCACTTGGCTGGGTTAACTATTAAGCCGTGCTCTCCCAGCCTCCTAAAAACTGCTGTGAGGTGCGTTTCGTGTTCGTCCTCTGAAGTACTCGCGACCAAAATGTCGTCGAGGTACACAAACACGAAAGGGAGATCGCGTAACACGGCATCCATCATCCGCTGAAATGTTTGCGCCGCCCCTTTGAGACCAAACGGCATGCGTAAAAATTCGAAAAGTCCGAACGGGGTTATTACCGCTGTTTTAGGAATGTCCTCCGGTTGGACCGGGACTTGGTGATAGCCGCGAACTAGATCAATCTTTGAAAAAATGCGCGCCCCCGCCAGGTGCACCGAAAAATCCTGAATGTGCGGGATGGGATAACGATCGTGTGCCGTAGCGTTGTTTAGCCTGCGGTAATCCCCGCACGGTCTCCAGGAGCCATCGGCTTTCGGTACCATGTGCAGCGGCGAAGCCCACGGGCTCTTCGACCTACGAACGATGCCCAGCCTCTCCAGGCTGGCGAACTCCTCGCGCGCAATGGCGAGCTTAACTGCATCCAAGCGCCGAGCTTTTGCAAACACGGGAGGACCAGAAGTGGGGATGAAGTGTTTCACCCCGTGCTTCGCGACCGTCGCTGAAAAAGTGGGCACAGTGAGCGCTGGAAATTGGGTGAGGAGTGTGTGAAACTTACCACCTGCTGTAGCGACGTGGGTCTGTACTGGTGGCGGGGACACTCGAGCTGAACAGGGGAGAGAGTAAAAAGAGAGTGCATTTACCAGCCGTCTATTAGCAAGATCAACTAACAGATTGTGTGAACACAAAAAATCCGCGCCCAACATGTTGAAACTCACCGCCGCTACTACAAAAGTCCATTCATATGTGCGGCCATGTAAGCATAAAGGCAAGGTCCTTCTCCCGTAGGTGTTGATGTTCGAGCCATTTGCCGCTGTAGCTCCGTCACCGTGGGGTCCAGCCACCCGGTCCGCGTATGTTGGGGTGATGAAGCTCACTTGTGCTCCGGTGTCAATGAGGAACACTCGTCCGGAGCGCGCATCCGTGATGTAGAGCAGCTTGTTGCATTCTCCGAGGGTCGAAGCTGCTAGCGACCCCCGGTCTTGCCGTTTCCCGAACTCCTGAAGATGCAGGGCGGCACACACCTGCGTGCCTTCTCTGCGAACCTCCGATGGTAAAAGCAGAGATCTTCTCCTCCGCTGTGTCGTGCCCGCGCCTCTGTCGCCGGGCTATTGGCTCCCCCTCGTCGCGGCCGTGTTGCCGCCATCGTCGGCCAGTCTGGTTCTGCCGCCTCTGGCTCCCCGCTGTCTCGGGTCGCTGCTGTGGTTGCTTGCCCGCCGCAGGCGTCCAGGATCCCGTCTGCCTCCTGGGCCAGCTCCCGGAACTCCTCCAGGGTGTGACACTTTTTGCCGGCCAGCGTGCTTCTCGCATGCGCCGGGAGGTTGGAGAGGAAGATGAACTGAAAAATGAAATCATCGTTGTCCAACCCTCTCAGCTGTATCATCTCCTCCATCAGGGCGCTCGGCCTGTGTCCACCTTGGTCTAGCAAAGACAGGATCCTCCTCGCCCTCACTTCAGCCGAGGGGGTGAAAAACTTGATGAGGGTGGATTTCAGCTTGCTGTACCTGTCGGTCGCGGGTGGCTGCTCCACCAAGCTTTGCACGCACCGAGCTGTGCTGTTGTCCAGTTTAGCGATGACATGGTGGAACTTAGTGTCATCCACCGTTACTCCTGCGAGCGCGAACTGCGACTCTGCTTGCAGAAACCACGACCGTGGGTTATCCTGCCAGAAATCAGGCAGCCTAACGGCCACTGCGCTCGCCAGCTCTGAGCGCTGTGAGTCCGGGACCCTGAGAATTTCTTCGTTCATTCTCAACGTCGTCAGTCACCAATGTGGGGAGACTTGAATAACGAAACCGAATTGTCTTTCATTTCAGTTTATTCAAGAAATCATTCCACTGTCTGCTCTTATTCTTGAGCAGCGAACAAAGAGAGTGAACACACCAAAGTTCTCTCATTTAAACCTTCTCACATCAAACCATTTCCCTCGCGGGGGAAATCACACATCTATATCAAAGTCTCTTTATTCACATTCATTAGCCTTTTATTTACATAACTCCCCCTTCTCTCTTCCCGAGCCTCAGTGGTCAGGAAGTCTTCTGTCCCCTGTCCTCCGCAGGGGGTCCAGGCTCTGTGGCTCCGCACCGCAGGGGGCTGGCTCTCCTTCATCGTGGTTAAATCACATATGCAGTGTCCAACATATACATGTCTCACAACACAGCCATACAGGTATAGTATATACACATACATACCCATACAATAATGATAATTAACTTACATCTTCCTTAGAATGACCAAAATTGCTGTAAGCTGTGTAAATTAACCATTTATTGCAGATCATTAAGATTAACGATTACAGCTTGCATAACAGTGTAAATTTGCTGTCTCCTCAAAATAACTCAAAACAGCCATTAATGTCTAAACCGCTGGCAACAAAAGTGAGTACACCCCTAAGTGAAAATGTCCAAATTGCGCCCAATTAGCCATTTTCCCTCCCCGGTGTCATCTGACTCTTTAGTGTTAAAAGGTCTCAGGTGTGAATGGGGAGCAGATGTGTTAAATTTGGTGTGATCGCACTCACACTCTTTCATACTGGTCACTGGAAGTTCAACATGGCACCTCATGGCAAAGAACTCTCTGAGGAGCTGAAAAAAAGAATTGTTGCTCTATATAAAGATGGCCTAGGCTAAAAGAAGATTGCCAACACCCTGAAACTGAGCTGCAGCACGGTGGCCAAGACCATACAGCGGTTTAACAGGACAGGTTCCACTCAGAACAGGCCTTGCCATGGTCGACCAAAGAAATTGAGTGCACGTGCTTAGCATCATATCCAGAGGCTGTCTTTTGAAAATAGACATACGAGTGCTGCCAGCATTGCTGCAGAGGTTGAAGGGGTGGGGGGTCAGCCTGTCAGTGCTCAGTCCATACACCGCACACTGCATCAAATTTGTCTGCATGGCTGTCATCACAGAAGGAAGCTCCTTTTAAAGATAATGCACAAGAAACCCCGCAAACAGTTTGCTAAAGACAAGCAGACTAAGGACATGGGTTACTGGAACCATGTCCTGTGGTCTGATGAGACCAACATAAACTTATTTAGTTCAGATGGTGTCAAGCGTGTGTGGTGGCAACCAGGTGAGGAGTACAAAGACAAGTGTGTCTTGCCGACAGTCAAGCATGGTGGTGGGAGTGTTATAGTTTGGGGCTGCATGAGTGTTGCCGGCACTGGGGAGCTCCAGTTCATTGAGGGAACCATGAATGCCAACATGTACTGTGACATATTGAAGCAGAGCATGATCCCCTCCCTTCGGAAAATGGGCCACAGGGCAGAATTCCAACATTATAACGACCCCAAACACACCTCTAAGATGACCACAGCCTTGCTAAAGAAATTGAGGGTAAAGGTGATGGACTGACCAAGCATGTCTCCAGACCTAAACTCTATTGAGCATCTGTGGGGCATCCTCAAATGGAAGGTGGAGGAGCTCAAGGTCAACCAGCTTCATGATGTCGTCATGGAGGAGTGGAAGAGGATTCCAGTGGCAACCTGTGAAGCTCTAGTGAACTCCATGCCCAAGAGAGTCAAGGCAGTGCTGGAAAATAATGATGGACACACAAAATATTGACATTCTGGGCACAATTTGGGCATTTTAACTTAGGGGTGTACTCACTTTTGTTGCCAGCGGTTTGGACATCAAGGGTGTGTGCTGAGTTACTTTGAGGGGACAGCAAATTTACACTGTTACACAAGCTGTACACTGACTACTTGACATTGTATCAAAGTGTCCTATCTTCAGTGTTGTCCCATGAAAAGATATATTTACAAAAATGTAAGGGGTGTAATCACTTTTGTGAAATACTGTATGCATCTAGCACCAGTATTGATCTTTATAGAAACAAATACAGGTACATCTCAAAAAATTAGAATATCATGAAAAAGTTCAATATTTTTTGTCACTCATTTCAGAAAGTGGAAACCCATACATTATATAGAGTCATGACACAGATAGTGATATATTTCAAGTGTTTATTTATTTTAATTTTGATGATTACGGCTTACAGCCCATGAAAACCCCAAATTCAGTTTCTCAAAAAAATTGAATATTACATAGTATTAATTTTAAAAAATAGTTTTTAATACAAATGTGGACCGACTAAAAAGTATGTTCATGTACACACTCAGTTCTTGGTCGGAGGTCCTTTTGGATTAATTACTGCATCAGTGTGGCATGGCATGGAGGTGATCAGCCTGTGGCACTGCTGAAGTGTTATGAAGGCCCAGGTTGCTTTGAAAGTGACCTTCAGCTTGTCTGCATTGTTGGGTCTGGTGTCTCTAATCTTCCTCTTGACAATACTCCATAGAATCTTTATGGGGTTTAGGTCAGGAGAGTTTGCTGACCAATCAAGCACAGTGATGCCATGGTCAATAAACCAGGTTTTGACACTTTTGGCAGTGTGTGTGTGTGTGTGTGTGTGTGGGGGGGGGGGGTACCAAGTCCTGCTGGAAAATGAAATCAGCTTCTCCATAAAGTTTGTCAGCAGAGGGAAGCATGAAGTGCTCTAAAATTTCCTGGTGGATGACTGTGCTGACTTTGGTCTTGATAAAACACAGTGACCCAACACCAGCTGATGACATGGTTCCTCAAATCATCACTGACTGAGGAAACTTCACATTAAACCTCAAGCAACTTAGATTCTGTGCCTCTCCACTCTTTCTCCAGACTCTGGGACTTTGATTTCCAAAAGAAATGCAAAATTTACTTATATCTGAACAGAGGTCATCTGCTGGTGTTGGTCCACTGGAACTGGAAATCAGTTCCCTTCAGCCGGGCTTGTCCGTCACAAATGAGACATTTTTCAACTTTTCTCCTTGGCTTTCATCGGTAAAAGGATTTCTTGGATTTTCGCGGTTGTCTTTATTGTTGTTTTCTACCCAAAATGTACTACGGTAAACGCCCCTTCCTCTTCTCAGACTATGTGTTACTATGGTTACACAAAATCCGAGGGGCACTTTCGCCCTTTGGTTCGCTGGATACTCCGTCTGGAATCCCACTGCAAGCGGAGCGCACCAGACTTTGTTTGCAAGTGAAATGAGACTTCCGTTTTAAGGGGGTCCAGACTTGGCTTGTTTGGTGTGCACCAGAGTTCCAACGTGCGTTCAGACTGCACCAAATGAACCAAACTATCCGCGGAAACCACATTTTGGTCTTTGGTCCGGACCAAACAATGGCCATCTGAATGCGTCCTTAGTCTGGCCCTTCACCCATGACCAATTTGCCTTGGTAGACCCTACCAGGAGCTAGTAGCCTCAAACAACATAGCTCCTGGGATCATCACAGAACAAAAACCCCTTCACCACAATAAGGGGATGAGCCACAACAAGGAAAATAAAATGTTATTTCTAAATAATATCATTTGCCTTAGATGTAACATTTCAATAATAAAAAATAATTAAACAATATTACATGAGAGTAAGTTACGCTATCGTGAATATACAAACTCCAGGTGTGATACGAATTGTGCCTTCCGAGTGTCACACCCGGAGTTGGTATATTCATGATACCGTAATGAACTTGAGTGTGACATTGCTTTTATACAACAGTTCCGCAAGCACAAATTATTAAATGACAGCAATACTGGACAAAATAATATGTTTTTATAACCAGCTATTTTGCACAGCTGAGAAAAAAAAAATTGTCCCTTCTGAATGTAACCAGTAACTGCTGCTAGCCAGTAACAGTGGCTAGCAGTGATATACCTCGGTAATTTCCACAATCTTTCCTGTCACCTTTCTTGAACAAAGGCGCAATACTTGCATCCTTCCAGTCTTGAGGTACTTTCTGGCCATCCCATATCTCTTGGATGAGCTTGTGCAGGCAGTTGGTCAGCTGAACACCACCAAATTTCCACACTTCTGCTGGAATTCCATCCCTTCCTGGAGCTTTACCATCCTGTGTTGTCCTGATAGCTGCCATTAGTTCATCAAAATTTGGTGGTTCATCCAGACTTGATACAGCTGGTCACTGCACTAGAGCTTCTTTAGCCTCTTCAGTGAGATCTCCAGGGTTGTTTAGTAGCTGGTCAAAGTGGTATGCAAATCTGTCCAGGATCTTGTCTTTCTCCTGCAAAACAGTTTCACCATCTATAGCCTTTAGTTGGATAAATCCTCTTGGTTTAGGGCTGTAGATTTCTCTCAAACCTGTGAAGAATGTTTTCATGTCCTTCCTGTCTGCTGCAGTTTGAAGTTCCTCCGCTTTTTCATCCCACCAGTTGGACTTCATCTTTCTGGTGTACTTCTGTAGCTCACTCTGATCCTTTGAGTATTTCTTCTTCTTCCACCTTGTGTTACACTGTAGGTTTTCCTGCCTAGCTGTATTCCTCACTTCTAGTAGTTTCTTCAGGTGTTCATCATGCTCATCAAACCAATCTTGATGTTTCCTCTCAGGGTGGCCTAATACATCACTCGCAGTCTGATACACCGTATCCTTCAGTGCTGCCCATTTCTTTTCTATGTCATTCTCTGAGTTGTTGCTGTCCCAGTCTTTCAAGTTTTCATCCATTTCCTGTGTAAGTTCTTCCTGCTTCTTTTGGCCTTTCAGTGCACTAGTGTTTAGCTTCCGTGATGGCTTCGCACCCGTCCTGCAGTGCTGTTTTCTTCTCCAAATCCTTAATCTAGAGCTCAGCATAACACGATCAGTACCACAGTCCGCGCCTCTCATTGCTCTGGTGTCCAATACCTCCCTTATGTCTCTCTGCCTATGATGTAGTCTAACAAGTGCCAGTGCTTGGATCATGGGTGCATCCATGTCTTCTTGTGTGTGTCCTTGTGCTTAAATAGAGTGTTGGTTATCACAAGGTTGTTCTCTGAACATAGCGCAAGTAGAAGTTCTCCATTAGCATTGCACTTGCCTACTCCATGACTGCCTAGTACTCCTTTCCATTTCTCAGTGTATGAACCAACTCTGGCATTAAAATCTCCCAACGAGTATCAGCCTGTCATCAGTCGGGACACGCCTGATAGTCTCATGTAAATCACTGTAGAACTCTTCCTTCGCCTCCTCTGTGTTGGTCATTGTTGGGGCATATACATTGATGAGTGTGGCATACATCTTCCGCTGTAGTGGGAGTCTCATAGTCATTGCCCTGTCATTGATTAGCACCGGTTCCTCATCAAGCATTGCTGCTATCTCCTTTCTAACTGCAAAGCCCACTCCTGCTTCTCTGTCTTTCTTGAGTTGATCTCCTACTCCAAAAGAAGATGTACCCATGGTCTTCCAAGCTGTCATATCCAGGCAATCTTTTTTCACCAAGTGCAGCTATGTCTACATTGTACCTGTTCATTTCCAGGGCCACAAGCGCAGTCTGTCTTTCTGGGTGCTGTGATGTTGTTCTGTCCAACAGAGTGCATACATTCCATTCTGCTACACACAAGGCTGCTGTTTTCCACTTCTTTTGTCTTCTTGCTCCTAGCTTACTTTTCGCTGCCTGTCGAGGAATGTGAACAGATCAGCGCAGACCTTGTAAGCCCGGGCAACGTCCGACAAGCAGTACAAGGGACAGTATTAAAATGCTAATCTAAATTAAATAATGCTAAATATTAATATTATTATAAATATTAATATTAAAATGCTAATCTAAATTAAAAAAAATACAATCTATTGAAGTATTGAAAAAAAACTTCAAACCCTTTGAAAATCAAATTGTAAAATTTTCATTTTCACTGACTCAACATGATGTACAATGAATACCATTTAAATGGTAAATGGAAGTTTTGGATTTCTTTAAATTTAGCATGCTCTTGCTATTGAAGTTAAAATACAAAATTCAAATCTAAAAAAAGAACAATGGAATCTCGCATTTTCAGACCCAAATGAAAAAATAAAGGCAGAAAAAAATGTGAAATATTTGAAGTGTCATAAAACATAGCCCCATCATAGCTCTTGAATGGATTAATTAAGTTACATTGCTGGTTATTAGAGGGTTGGTTGAGCACAAAATTTGGACAAATTAAGTTTCTACTAAACTTTGACTTCAGAGAATACAAATCCATACCACAGGTGATAAGAGAAAAGAAACAAGAAGCAAAGAGATGAGATGCAAAAAAAAAAAAAAAAAAAAAAGGAATACTAAAAGACAGAGGGAGGAGGGTCCAGAGAAGAGGAGTGTAGCACACAGTCATGCAGAAAACTGATTGGAGGGAAAGAGAGTGCATATAGATAAATGAGTTCCAAGCACAAGAAAGCGGCTTAAACGGAAGGGTACTGCAGGATGGAGGGTTTGGATGGAGCTGAACTCTGCTACCCCCAGCTCCTGAACTTGTCCTGCAGGGGTGTGACGCGTCCTCCGTCTGAGGCCATCCTCCTTTACACACTCTTCTTCTCCATTTCTGTGCTCACTGTAGTTCTAAATGTGTTGGTTATAATCTCCATCTCCCACTTCAAGCAGCTCCACACCCCCACCAACGTGCTGCTGCTCTCCCTCGCCATCGCAGACCTCTTTGTGGGTCTGCTGGTGATGCCAGTGGAAATAGTGCGGTTCATAGAGACCTGCTGGCGACTGGGTGACTTCATGTGCGCTCTGTCTTACATCATCGGCTTCATTCTCACTTCAGCCTCTGTGGGGAACATGGTACTCATATCAGTCGATCGCTATGTAGCCATTTGTTATCCTCTGCAATACCCCAACATAATAACACGCAGAAGAGCTGAGGTGACTGTGGGTCTGTGCTGGGCTATTTCGGTTCTCTTTAACGGCCTGATCCTGAAGGACCACCTCAGTCAGCCAGACAGGCATAACTCCTGCTATGGAGAGTGTTTGGTTGTGATTGACTACGTCTCTGGAACTATTGACCTTGTATCTACTTTTATCGGTCCTTGCTCGGTCATTGTGATTCTGTATTTGAGAGTGTTTGTTGTGGCGGTGTCTCAGGCCCGTGCGATGCGGTCTCGGGTTACAGCTCAAACTGTAAAAATCACTGCAAAGAATTCAGAGAGGAAAGCAGCTGGGACTCTGGGTATTGTGATACTGGTGTTTTTACTGAGTTTCTGCCCATATTATTATCCCTCTCTGGCAGGACAGGACATTTCAAACAATGTCTTATCTTGGGCCATAGTTTCCTGGATGGTGTATTTCAATTCTTGCTTGAATCCTCTGATTTATGCTTTTTTCTATCCGTGGTTTAGAAGAGCAATTTGCTTGATTGTTGGCCTTAAGATACTAGAGAAGGACTCTTGTCACGCAAATATAGTAGGCCTATAAAGTTACCACATGCACTTTAGTGAGTCGTGTCACCATGACAAAACCTGTATACAAATTTAAACTGCTGTGGATCTTATGTGGGGGGTTTTGCCATTATTGTCACCACTGTTTCTGCATAAACACAAAAAACAAGCTGCTATGTGGCACTATTAATCACCCAAGTGGTTAATACAAAAATGATACAAAATATATATACTATACATAATATACAGTTGGACCCTCTTAAATATATTTTGCTGCTTTTCTGCTGCCTTCCTTTTAATAACACTGTCAATGTGAACAACATTTTCATTCACAAAACAAGAATAACCTTTCATGGTGTTATGCTATATGGTTTTTACATATAAAAACAAACTGAATTTAAAAAATCAGAATGTGTCAAATTTTCTGTTTATTTTGAATAGTTAAAATGTGTGTCTGGCAGCTCTGCCACCATCAGTGTGTGAATGTGTGTGAATGGGTGGATTGCAGGATCTGTAAAGCGCTTTGGTCATCCTAGATGAGAAGAAAAGCGCTATATAAGTGAACGCCATTTACCATTTAAAAAAGCCTTTAAAACTAAACATTTGCTTATGTAAAAAATTAAATACTCCTGATTCTATTATAAGTTATGGCAAATTTGCACTGTACTACTGCTTCACTATATTTGCACTATACTGCTATAAAATTATGTATAATGTGACTTGTTTCTCCCTGTCTCTCTGTGTTGGCCCTGCAATAGACTGGTGATCTGTCCAGGGTGCACCCTGCCTCTCGCCCAAAGATGGTGGGATAGGCTCCAGCCCCCTGCGACCCGAAAAGGATTAAGTGGAAGAAGATGGATGGAGGATGTACTATATTTCTATTGCAAAATTTTTTCCTCTATTTCTTTGTGCTTCCATGGAGCTGCTGTAATGTGAACTTTTCCTGGTGTGGGACTGATAAAATCCCTTATCCAACTCTGAACTTTTCTACAGGTAAACCTTCTTTTGGTAGAGAATTTAGCAATGGTAAATAAATATATATATAAAAATAAACTACTTGAATTAACATTTTTTCCATATTTTTTTTTTTTTGGGGGGGGGGGGCGAACAGTAATCTCTTTGGTCTGTAAAACTAGACTGCTGAAAACAATTCATCTGTTAGCAAACTTCTGGTTGAGAAGAAAACTGAGTTGACTACTCATTTTAAATTATCTTATGGAAGGAATTATATGCAAACAAATTTTAATGTTTGAAAAAAGGATCTGAAATCAAACTCTTAGATTTGATTTTTAAGGGATGTTCATTAACGAGAAAAACATAAATAAGAATTTATGAAGCAATATGTCTTTATTTATCAAGATGCAATGAAAACGTAATATTTACAACTTGAATTGATAATCTTTGTTCCAATACAGAACATTTCAAAACAGCTAAAACTGAAGTCCTCATCTCCTGGACTGGGAACGAGGCCGTCTGACTTCTGTGATGAAAACAAAGCTGAGAATTAAAAATACGGTGTATTTTCCTGCCTGATGCATTTATCTCCATCTCGTGAATCATTTAAATATATATATATATATATATATATATATATATATATATATATATATATATATATATATATATATATATATATATATATATATATATATATATATATATATATATATATATATATATATATATATATATATATATATGTAAATTCATAAATCACTAAGAATTACCAGGGATTTCATGAGGCCAGAAGTCATTACAAGCAGGACACCGTGGCTCCACTCTGCCTTTAAAATATCTGGCCACACAAGGGTTGTGTATTTTTATACCACATGTAGGATTCTCACAAATTTGGCACTGAAAGATAAAACAACAATAAAGGTTTTCAGCACAAGCACATGCAAAAGCCTATGAGAAAGTACACTGGTAAAGCCAATGTTTATTATAAAAAGTCTTCATTTTCTCATACAGCAGAAACTTCTGCAGATGCTGGTTTTATTTTGCGATATCTAAAAAAAAAATTTAAATTAAAAAAAGAAGAAAAGCCAGAGATGTACAGTATTACCTGGAATATAAACCATGCTTTATGTCAACCATTCTACTTTCATTACACTGAACCTTTACCATAACAAATCAAATAAAGCACAACGGTAGCTTTTAAAAAATGGCACACTTACCTGGAAAGCAATGTGGTGACAGATGTGGCACACTTTGATCTGATCAGGATACATATCACGAATAAATGGCTCCATCTCTATTATACACCTGGTAGACAAGGTGTACTCGCCTCGTTTCTAGGTTAATAAAAAGCAAGTCAGCACAGAGGCAAAAGACATGCACACCTGGAATAAGATTGGTCAAAACTATTGAAAAGCAGTATAATTACCCAGAAGGAGTCATCTGCAGGATCAGATGTGTATTTAATAACATTGCCAAAAGAAAAGTCTGATTTGTGTTAAATATGATACAAACAATAAAGGATGCCATTAAACTTTCATGAGTTTCAAGTTATTTAAAGATAGTTGTGTGTGTGGGTTTTTTGTTTGTTTTTGTGGAAGGGTGCCAACAAATGTGAGCACGTCTGTAATAGAACATTTTTTTTTAAAGAAAGATCCTTAAATGAAAATACACAAACAACTAAAGCATTGTAAAGTGCATGCCTGATTAGATCTGATCCAAAACCAGTAATGTTGGCAGTGGGTTTTGTGTCATGGATGTGTTGTTCTATGTAGCATTAGAGGTGTGCCATATTGTATCGTTCACGATAATACCAGTCTAAATTTTGATACTGGTGTAAAAATGAATATTGTGATATTTGGGGTCTGCTGCATGATGATATCACACTGTTAAACTGCCAAAAGAAGTTACGCGTTACCAGAGAAACTGCACAACAAACATGGCGCGAGAAGCTGCAGCTCCAAAGTCAGACCGTCTACATCCAGTTGAATGGAAATATTTAAGTTTCACTTTCCGTTTCAGACTGCTGTCATGTTAAAAAAAAACAGTGCAGCAATATGGATAAACTGCCTGCATTGTTTCCACATGTCAACAACACCACTGGAGTGGTATTAATGTTGGATAATGTGCTGCTCGAAGTGGCTGAAGTTGTATTTTATTTCTGTTTTGGCTGCTTTATCCAGGAAGGGGGGGAGAAAACACCCGTTCAGTGCAACGAGAGCCAACAAGTCCCAAGACAGGTCCGTGCAATGAGAGTAATGCACGTAAAGCGATTCGGCATAAAACCCGACATCTGTGTGCAGTTGAGACGTAACGATTTATATTATTTTCTTGTAATATTTGATACAGAACTAAAAAATATTTTAAACTAAATCTGAGCTGCTGTTTATAAACTGGTGAAATAAGAGTTTTGTTTTTCCTGAATATGTTGAAAGTAGGCGGCGCGGTGGTGGAGTGGTTAGTACTGCGGCAGCACAGCAACTCACCCTTGGCTGGGGGATCCTGGGTTTAATTCCAGCCCCCGACCAACAGTGATCTTGTGTGGAATTTGCATGTTCTCCCCATGTCTGCGTGGGTTTACTCTGGGATTTCTCCGGTTTCCTGCCACATGCCAAAAACATGCAAGTTAGGTTAATTGGCATCAAACTGGGGATTCTAAATTGTCCTTAGGTATGACTGTGAGAGAGAATGGTTGTCTGTTTCTCTGTGTTGGCCCTGCGATGGACTGGCAATCTGTCCAGGGTGTACCCTGCCTCTCGCCCAAAGATGCTGGGATAGGCTCCAGCCCCCCCGCGACCCGCAAAGGATTAAGCGGAAGAAGATGAATGTTGAAAGTAAATAATGCTGGCTTGTGAAACTGTCCTTTTTGCACATATTCAAAAGAAAAAGAACCAACTGTATTTTGTAATATCGTCAAAATATTGTTATGAAAAATTCAGAAAAAAAAATCATGATATCATTTTTTTGGTATCATACAACAATTAGGTCCAACCAAGTAATTTGATTGGACAGTAGGGATTTCGGGAATCACTATATTCCCTGATAACTTCCTCTGAAATTTTATGGGATATGTAATACTCTGCTTCATCAGTGTTCTAAAAAAATTTTTGAAATTATAGTAAATTATGTGCTGAGGTATTTAAATTATAGTAATGATCAGTGGCTTCTCATAATATGGAAGAATTGTGTGGGTGAATGGCCCCCAACTTAAAAATAGTTTATTTTATTTCTGTTAATTTTTTTCTGTTTCTCCATATCAAAAACTACATGTATTCATACAGATAAATATACACATACGTACCCGTACAATAATGATAATTAACTTACATCTTCCTTAGAATGACCAAAATTGCTGTAAGCTGTGTAAATTAACCATTTATTGCAGATCATTAAGATTAACGATTACAGCTTGTATAACAGTATAAATTTGCCGTCTCCTCAAAATAACTCAACACAGCCATTAATGTCTAAACCGCTGGCAACAAAAATGAGCACACCCCTTAGTGAAAATGTCCAAATTGTGCCCAATTAGCCATTTTCCTTCCCCGGTGTCATCTGACTCTTTACTGTTAAAAGGTCTCAGGTGTGAATGGGGAGCAGATGTGTTAAATTTGGTGTTATTGCACTCACATGCTTTCATACTGGTCACTGGAAGTTCAACATGGCACCTCATGGCAAAGAACTCTCTGAGGAGCTGAAAAAAAGAATTGTTGCTCTATATAAAGATGGCCTAGGCCAGGGGTGCCCAATCATGTGTCACGGAGGGCCAAGACCCTGCAGGTTTTCTCTTCTACCCAGTCTCTTCAGCAGGTGTTTTCACTGATCAGCAATCAGTGGGAAGAAGTTCAGTGAAATCTGCTGTTGAAGACAGTGGTTGGAGGTAAAGCCTGCAGGGTCTTGGCCCTCCATGGCACATGACTGGACACCCCTGGCCTAGGCTAAAAGAAGATTGCCAACACCCTGAAACTGAGCTGCAGCACGGTGGCCAAGACCATACAGCGGTTTAACAGGACAGGTTCCACTCAGAACAGGCTTCACCATGGTTGACCAAAGAAGTTGAGTGTATGTGCTCAGCATCATATCCAGAGGTTGTCTTTTGATAGAGATACGAGTGCTGCCAGCATTGCTGCAGAGGTTGAAGGGGTGGGAGGTCAGCCTGTCAGTGCTCAGACCATATGCCGCACACTGCATTAAATTGGTCTGCATGGCTGTCGTCACAGAAGGAAGCTCCTTTCAAAGATAATGCACAAAAAAAACCACAAACAGTTTGCTAAAGACAAGAAGACTAAGGATATGGGTTACTGGAACCATGTCCTGTGGTCTGATGAGACCAACATAAACTTATTTGGTTCAGATGGTGTCAAGCTTGTGTGGCGGCAACTAGGTGAGGAGTACAAAGACAAGTGTGTCTTGCTGACAGTCAAGCATGGTGGTGGGAGTGTCATGGTTTGGGGCTGCATGAGTGTTGCCGGCACTGGGGAGCTCCAGTTCATTGAGGGAACCATGAATGCCAACATGTACTGTGACATACCGAAGCAGAGCATGATCTCCTCCCTTTGGAAACTGGGCCACAGGGCAGAATTCCAACATGATAACGACCCCAAACACACCTCCAAGACGACCACTGCCTTGCTAAAGAAACTGAGGGTAAAGGTGATGGACTGACCAAGCATGTCTCCAGATCTAAACCCTATTGAGCATCTGTGGGGCATCCTCAAATGGAAGGTGGAGGAGCACAAGGTCTCTAACATCCACCAGCTCTGTGATGTCATCATGGAGGAGTGGAAGAGGATTCCAGTGGCAACCTGTGAAGCTCTAGTGAACTCCATGCCCAAGACAGTTAAGGCAGTGCTGGAAAATAATGGTGGCCACACAAAATATTGGCACTTTGGGCACAATTTGGATATTTTCACTTAGGGGTGTACTCCCTTTTGTTGCCAGTGGTTTAGACATTAAGGGCTGTGTTGAGTTATTTTGAGGGGACAGCAAATTTACACTGCTATACAAGCTGTACACTGACTACTTTACATTGTATCAAAGTGTCCTATCTTCAGTGTTGTCCCATGAAAAGAAATAATAAAATATTTACAAAAATGTGAGGGATGTACTCACTTTTCTGAGATACTGTATGTGTGGACTAGGGCTGCCAACGATTAGTCGATGTTGTCTAAAATGTTGATCATAAAAATTTGTCAGCAAAATTTTATTGTTGATGCATCATTTACTTTTAAAGTTTATGGACATGCCCCGGAAATGTTCAGTTGTAACTGCAATGAACTGGAACTGCTGCGGGCAGCAGAGCTTCTGCTGTCCGGCATACGTAAACATTTTCCAGCACAGAAAGATAAACACAGAGGAGAGAAGCTAAAAAGAAGTGAGATCCAAACTTTCAAAAGTATGGGAACATTTTATTGAAAATAAAGAAACAAAAGACGTAAAATGCATACTGTGAAAAGCAGACTTATCATGGCAGCACTACAGTGATGCATGAGCATCTGAAATGGAGACAACCCGGAGCCACAACGCTTACTGCTGCTTATGCTTAGTAAATTTTAGCAAGTAAGAACGTTAGCGCCGCTTATTTTCAATGGCCAACTGTTTCAAGCTTTAGAAAAATGACTATGCTGTTAGTACATGCTGTTTATAGTAGCTTACCTGTTTGACAATAAGCTCTCTTGAAGGATGGTTGCCGAGAGCTGAGCTGTCAAAGTCATGACTAATGTGTTGAATACAGTAAATAACCGAATTACAGGAGTAGCCATCTCTTTTTCATTTTCATTAATGTTCGCCCTCATTCTGAATATTAGTGCATCTCACTTTTTTGTGTTATGTTCAACAGAGACAGTGGGCCCTATTAGGATGATCATCTGTGCAGTTTTCTGCCAGATTTTCTGCTGTACGCCAGTGTTTTTTGTTAGTTTCTGTCAGCGTATTGCCAGTTTTTTATGCTTTGCATTGCACCATCAAATTACCAGTAGACAGTGTGCCTGCTATGCGCTGGGAGGGGGCACCTCATTTTGAAAGAGGTGTGGTGGCACGCAATCTAATGTGCATTACTATTATAGTGCATTCCATGAGAATCCACTTTTGATCAGGAAAAAGTAGGTCTATCGTCAGAAGCGCATTGTTTAATGATATTTCAGTGGTGCGTTTTAAAATTGCACAGCTCTGGAGCTCATGAGGAAACAGCAGCGTTAGGATCTTATTTTAATAGAGAGTTGTAACAGTTATCACATAATTGTCATTTTAATTATAATTATATGATGATCACACTAGATTTTTTTTTATTCCATCTACACTCATTTTAATTGCGGACTTACCATTAGAGTCTATAGATTAGGCATTAATGTAGGATTTTTTTCTTCGGGGAATGAATGACTGAACAGGCAGTGTGATGTGCTGCGCGAGGGGTTGGGAGTGGGGTGGTGGTGTTAGTCTGATAAGTTGTATTCCATTCACATTTTCATCACGGACTTACTGTATTAAGGATTAATGTGTTTATTTTTAGGGGAATACATGAATGAACAAGGAGTATAGGGGTGGGAATCACGAGGGACCCAGCAATTTGATTCAGATTGCAATAGTCTGGTCACGAGTTGATCCTATCACGATTCAATGATAAGCACGATTTTGCAGTTATCGGATATCATGACCACATATATTTCACTTTTTTCCCCACCCTATTCAACCTCAAATCAAATCCCATAGTAAAACTGTTGACATCTCGTTAGTATCATAAAGTATTCAGTCCAAACGAGCAGCAACAGGACAATTTTACAGTCAGTCATGTTTAAATTAAATGGTAAATGGTTGACTTCCGGTTATGGCGGCCGCCTAGAAGGACACGTATCACTCTGCTCTGCTCCTGGAAATAAAGATTCGGCAAATAACTCTCTCATTTGGAACAGAACTTTTCCCAGCGTTTGGGTGAGGATATGCCGGGGAAGACTAAGGCTGGGAAATCAAGCGGGGGAAAAATTGAATCGCCGAAGCAGTCCAAATTAACGGACTTTAAAGTTTGTGGCGCAGTAGAAAAAGCTGCGGATATGGCGGATGAAACTAGCGGTGGTGCGGTAACTGCTGATGATGGCGGCACAGGTGCAGTGCTGGCTGCCATTAGCTCAATGAGAGCAGACTTTTCCGCTAAACTTGATGGGATTATGGCAGCGTTGGATGCAATGAGAAAGGAGTTGGGTGACTGCGTGGAGCGAGTGACGCAGGCGGAGCTTCGTGTTTCCAGTGCGGAGGATGAAATCAGCGGACTTCAAATAAAGGTGCGCACTTTGGAAAAAAAAAAATAAAGATCTGGAAAACAGCGTTCTGGACTTGGAGTCCCGGTCCAGACGGAACAACCTGAGGCTGGTGGGTTTACCGGAGGGAGCCGAAGGTCGTGATTCATGCTCCTTTTTGGAGGGGTGGATCCCGGAGGCGCTGAACAACGTGGAGCTAAAATCATCAGTCGTCTTGGAAAGCTCCCACCGAATTGGCCCACCGAGAGGTAACAAGGCAGCACCGAGGACGTTAATTATGAAGTTTCTCAGCTACAGAGACAGGATGACGATCTCCAACGCGGTGCGGGCCAAAGGAGAAATTAAATACCAAGATCAGCAGGTGCGGTTCTACCCAGATTTGGCCTCAGGAATCCAACAATTAAGGAAGCAGTTTGACCCCATCTGTAAAGAACTGCGCAACCTTGAGATTCGTCATGGAGTGATTCACCCTGCAAGACTTCTGGTCACATATGAGGGCAGAACACACATCTTCAAGACCCCCGAGGAGGCGCAGGACCTCATCAAGAAGATCCAGGAAGAGACTGGTGGGAGCTAAGCATGAACAGAATATAGGGTAGAATATTTGAGCATTTAACTGATTAGAAGCATATAACAAGATTACAAAATATAGATTGTATTACATATTAAAAAAAAAAATTAAAAAAAAAAAGTACAAAATTGCTATAAAATTTTGGAGTTAAATTGGAAAATTACAGAAGAGAGTTAATGTTACGTTATTAAAAGCAGTAGAGTTAGGGTGATTGGGAGGATGAAGAAGGAGTGGCTTTGGCTGATCCTCGTGGGTGTGGAACGGTCGATGGCTATATCGGGAGACGGAATTTTTCTTTTGTTTTTGGGGGGATTGCCACAAATGTGGGAAGGGGGAATTTGTTTGTGTGTAGTTTGTAGGGTGAATGTTCAACCACTCATCTTTTTGCTTTTCTGTTTGAGCATGTTTACAATGCAAGGTAATCCCAAACTCCCTATTGATCATAAATCAAAGCGTTAATCTTAATTTAACTTCATGGAATTGCAGAGGTCTACAAAATTTAAAAAAACTTAAACAAGTTATGAATAAAATAAAAGACATGGGTTCAAAAATTGTGTTTTTACAAGAAACTCATCTAATAGAGGAGGATGTAAAAAGAATTAGGAGTAGATGGCAAGGAAATGTTTTCACCTCATCATTTTCATCCCGAGCCAGGGGAGTTATGACTCTCATACATAAATCAGTCCCATTTCAAGTGAAAAATGTAATTGGAGACAAATTTGGAAGATATGTAATCATTCAAGGATCTTTGCTATTAGAAAATATAAATTTGGTGAACTTATATGGTCCCAATATAGATGATCAAAAGTTCTTTGCTAATTTATTTCTTATCTTATCATCACTTACAGGGCAACATATAATAGCAGGGGATTTTAATTGTACATTGAATCCCGGTATAGATAGATCAACAGGACTGGACTGTACGCACAATGGATGTAGGATGACCATTAATCATTTTATGAAAGAATTGAAATTGATAGATATATGGAGAGAAATGAAACCACAATTTAAAGCATACTCTTGTTATTCCAATACCTACAAGACATTCTCACGTATTGATTATTTTTTGATCTCCACAGAATTAAGGTCCAAGATTCAAAACTGTTTTTATGATAACATCGTGATCTCTGATCATGTACCCTGCTGTCTAATATATGTAGATAAGAAATTGACAAAGGAACCAGGTAGATGGCAATTTCAGCATAAATGGCTTCAGGATGAGGAATTTGTTAAATACATAGAAAAACAGATAGATGAGTTCTTTGACATCAATACTACACAAACATCAGCATGTGTAAAGTGGGAGGCTTTCAAAGCTTTTATTAGGGGACATATTATTAGTTATACAGGTTCAAAATCTAAGAAGACTCGAGAGGAGAGAGTCCAATTGGAACATAAAATAAAAATTCTTCAAGAAAGAGTATATGCAGGAAGAGATCCAAGGTTGGAGAGCGAATTACTGATTTTGAGAGCTGAATATGACAAAAAATCAGTGAATAGAGCTGCCTCGAGTCTTCTAAGATTGAAACAATCTTTTTATGAACAAGGTGAAAAATCAGGAAAGTTATTGGCATGGCAGATTAAACAATTAGAATCTAAAACACCAATTACCAGTATTATAAGTAACGGACAGGTAGTTATAGATCCTTTAGAAATTAATAGAGCCTTTAGAGATTACTATGAAAAATTATATGATACCAAAAATGAATCTGACTTAACAAAACTACATGGGTTTTTGAACGAACTATTTATACCGTGTATTCCAAATGAAAATAGGGAGATACTGGAGTCTAAAATTAGTCAAGAAGAAGTTGGACTAGCCATTGATAATATGAAATCAGGAAAAAGTGCAGGACCAGATGGTCTTCCAGTTGACCTTTATAAAAAATTTAAGAATAAATTAACAAAACCTTTTTTGGAAATGGTTTTAGAAGCATTTCAAAATAGTAATTTACCATCATATATGAATAATGCCTTAATTATACTGTTGCCAAAACCAGGTAAGCCCTCTAACAAATGTGAAAATATGAGACCAATAAGCCTATTAAATGCCGACCTTAAGATAATCTGTAAAATTTTAGCAAGACGAATACAAGGAATTTTACCAAATATTATTAATCGAGATCAGAATGGCTTTATAAAGGGAAGACAAGGCTTCCATAATGTAAGAAGACTATTTAATATTATTTATTCTAATAAAGAAGCACGGGATACAGCTCTCCTATCACTGGATGCCGAAAAAGCCTTTGATAGAGTTGAATGGCCCTTTCTTTTTTGAAGTCTTACAAAGGTTTGGACTTGGAAATAATTTCATAAAATGGGTTCAGATAATATATAATAATGCTACAGCAGAAATCCTAACAAATAACAATATTTCAAAATCAATAAAAATCAATAGAGGATGTCGACAAGGCTGTCCACTTTCACCTTTACTGTTTACTATGGCAATTGAACCTTTAGCGATGGCGATACGTCTACAGTCACAAATATATGGAATTAAAGTTGGACCAACAGAACATAAAATCTCCCTGTATGCCGATGACATAATTTTGTTTATGTCGAATCTTAAAAAATCAATTCCGACCTTGTTGAATTTAATAAAGAATTTGGGGGAAATATCAGGATATAAAATAAATAAAACTAAATCTTCAATATTAATGCTAAATGAGACCCAGAGAAATTACCCAGCCCCTGAGGTAAATCAATTCAATGTTGTAAATCAGTTTAAATATTTAGGAATCCAAATTGTGCCTAAGCTAGAATCAATCGCCAGTGTCAATTATGAAGCCTTAATGACAGATATTGATGAGTTACTTCAGAGATGGATGTCACTACCAATGTCGATGATCGGGAGAATTAATATACTTAAAAGTAATATCTTACCTAAAATACTTTATTTATTTCAATACATTCCCTTACCACCACCTTTAGATTTATTCTCAAGAATTAAAAAAAAGTTAGTGGAATTTATATGGAACAACAGGAGGGCTAGATTACGTCTGTCTTTATTATATTTACCATTTGATCGTGGAGGTCTGAAATGTCCAAATTTTATGTTGTATTATTGGTCGGCACAACTGAGGTCTATGACATATTATTTTTCATCAAATGATCTCCCTCACTGGACTGAAATGGAATCATACAATTTACCTTTACCTCTTCCCATATTCATATACTCAGATTCGGCAAAAAAATTACAAAAACAAGTTAAAAATCCATTTGTAAAGCATATGATCAAAATATGGTGTGAAGCTAAAAACTATTTAAAAGAACCACAGTTATTGTCACAATTTAGTCCAATATGGGGTAATCAATATTTTAAACCAGGGAGAGCGGACGCTGTATTTAAAGTATGGAATTTAAAAGGGATACAAAAGATTCAGGATTTATATTTGCCATGTACAGAAAACATAATGTCTTTTGAAGAGCTGAGGATCAAATTTAATCTCAATATAACACATTTTTTTAAATATCTTCAACTTAGAAACTTTATTCGATCAAATCAAAATAAAGCTCTCACTCGACCTATCTATTCATCCTTGGAAAAAATGTTGATGAAAGATAGCAAAAGAAAGGGTATTATTTCAGAGTTTTATAACTCATTGACACTATCTTCAAGTGAAAATTCACTGAAAAGATTAAACTACTGGAAAGAAGATCTGCAAATTGAAATTTCAGAGGAACAATGGGAATTGGCTTGTACAGAAGCTCAAACCAAATCAATAAATGTACGCCTTAAATTGATACATTTCAAATGGTTAATGCGGATGTATGTTACACCGGAGGAGTTAAATAGATATAACAAAAATATACCAGATACATGCACAAAATGCATGGAAAGTAAAGGAACCCTATTTCATTGTATATGGGAATGTAGATTAATAAGAATGTTTTGGGAAGAGGTGAGGGTAACAATTGAAAAAATAATCTCAAAACAAATCATATTGAATCCTAAACTGTTTTTGTTGGGTCTGTACCCAGAAAAGCACAATTTTAATAAAAGTGAAAGAACATTCATAGACCTCAGTTTGCTTAATGCCAAAAAATGTATTGCACTATTATGGAAAAAGACTCATAGACCAGATGTGACTCAGTGGTTAAGACAGATGTTAACAAACCTTCCATTAGAAAGAATAACATATATACTGAAATCAAAGGAAATTGTGTTTGAGAATATATGGAGACCTTTTATTGATTATGTAAAAAATTTAAACATAACTCTTGAAGAAGAAGGTGAATGATGTGTGTGGACCTTGTAAATTCCAAACTGGTGAACATAATATGTATACTTATGTATTGGATTGTCTAGACTAAACAGAGGAGCATTGTTGAAGATTTGATTTTGTTGGTGGTTGTTGGCGTTTTTTAGTGCATTTTTTTTTTTTTTGCAGTACTTTAGCGTTAGTGTTTGATTGTTTGTATCATGTTTGTTTAAAAAAAAGGTTCAATAAAGATATTGTGGAAAAAAAAAAGTTAAATGGTTAACAGCATTCACTTACAGTGGGGCAAAAAAGTATTTAGTCAGCCACCAATTGTGCAAGTTCTCCTACTTAAAAGATGAGAGAGGTCTCCAATTTTCATCATAGGTATACCTCAACTATGAGAGACAAAATGAGAAAAAAAAAAATCCAGAAAATCACATTGAAGGATTTTTAATGAATTAATTGGTAAATTCCTCAGTAAAATAAGTATTTGGTCACCTACAAACAAGCAAGACTTCTGGCTCTCACAGACCTGTAACTTCTTCTTTAAGAGGCTCCTCTGTCCTCCACTCGTTACCTGTATTAATGGCACCCGTTTGAACTCGTTATCAGTATAAAAGACACCTGTCCACAACCTCAAACAGTCAGACTCCAAACTCCACTATGGCCAAGACCAAAGAGCTGTCAAAGGACACCAGAAACAAAATTGTAGACCTGCACCAGGCTGGGAAGACTGAATCTGCAATAAGTAAGCAGCTTGGTGTGAAGAAATCAACTGTGGGAGCAATTATTAGAAAATGGAAGACATACAACACCACTGATAATCTCCCTCGATCTGGAGCTCCACGCAAGAGCTCACCCTGTGGGGTCAAAATGATCACGAGAACGGTGAGCAAAAATCCCAGAACCACACTAGTGAATGACCTGTAGATTGCTGGGACCAAAATAACAAAGGCTACCATCAGTAACACACTATGCCGACAGGGACTCAAATCCTGCAGTGCCAGACGTGTCCCCCTGCTTAAGCCAGTACATGTCCAGGCTCGTCTGAAGTTTGCTAGAGAGCATTTGGATGATCCAGAAGAGGATTGGGAGAATGTCATATGGTCAGATGAAACCAAAATAGAACTTTATTGTAAAAACTTAACTTGTCGTGTTTGGAGGAGAAAGAACACCATACCTACTGTGAAGCATGGGGGCGGAAACATCATGCTTTGGGGATGTTTTTCTGCAAAGGGACCAGGACGACTGATCCGTGTAAAGGAAAGAATGAATGGGGCCATGTATCGTGAGATTTTGAGTGAAAACCTCCTTCCATTAGCAAGGGCACTGAAGATGAAACGTGGCTGGGTCTTTCAGCATGACAATGATCCCAAACACACCACCCGAGCAACGAAGGAGTGGTTTCGTAAGAAGCATTTCAAGGTCCTGGAGTGGCCTAGCCAGTCTCCAGATCTCAACCCCATAGAAAATCTTTGGAGGGAGTTGAAAGTCCATGTTGCCCAGCAACAGCCCCAAAACATCACTGCTCTAGAGGAGATCTGCATGGAGGAATGGGCCAAAATACCAGCAACAGTGTGTGAAAACCTTGTGAAGACTTATAGAAAACGTTTGACCTCTGTCATTGCCAACAAAGGGTATACAACAAAGTATTGAGATGAACTTTTGTTATTGACCAAATATTTATTTTACCGAGGAATTTACCAATTAATTCATTAAAAATCCTTCAATGTGATTTTCTGGATTTTTTTTCTCTCATTTTGTCTGTCATAGTTGAGATATACCTATGATGAAAATTGGAGACCTCTCTCATCTTTTAAGTGGGAGAACTTGCACAATTGGTGGCTGACTAAATACTTTTTTGCCCCACTGTATATAGTGCTTTTTTTTTTTTACTCATCTTTGGATGACTAAAGCACTTTACAGAACCTACTTTTCAGCCATTCACACATTCACACACTGATGGCAGCGGATGCAAAAACAAATGCTCTTAAAATAAATGTTCATCTGATAATAAAATATAGTCTTAAAATAAAATAAATAATCAGTGAAGTAATGGCGAGATGGAATCACATACCTGGGCCCCAGTGTTTTAATCGTGACAAAAAACCTTGTTTTTCACAACACTACATGGACGCAGGTCTTTGCATATGAAGTAGGTGACTGACTGCGTTATCTTCTTAGCTCGCTCAGAATTTGGAGAAAGCTTTAACAAGCTATGTTTCAGAGACGGCTGATTTTTACCCGGAGCTGGTTTAGCTTCGCTGTCATCTGCGAACACTGCTGGACCAGGATGGTGCTGAGAGGTGTATGTTTGTAGTATTCCCACAGTATTTTACTTTCGTGTGGCACTCCTTGCAAACTGAATGTGTCATCTCTGTTCTGTCTTTGTTATAAAATAAAAAACAAAAGATCCAGCCACTTGATTTAAACTTGGGCGGTGCAATTCTCATTTTTTTCTCCCCAGTGTTGCTGCTCCCTCCGCCATCTTATTGTACACCTGCACTGAGGTTAAATCTCCCAAGACATCTCTGCTGCAATGACTTTGCGCCATCTAGTGGACTGAAAACTCGATTGATTAACTGCTAACCCAAAAGTACACTACTCACAAAAAGTTAAGGATATTTGGCTTTCAAGTGAAATTTATGGAAAATGTAAAACGTTCACACTACAGTGATATACAGTGGGGCAAAAAAGTATTTAGTCAGCCACCAATTGTGCAAGTTCTCCCACTTAAAAGATGAGAGAGGTCCCCAATTTTCATCATAGGTATACCTCAACTATGAGAGACAAAAGGAGGGGAAAAAAAATCCAGAAAATCACATTGAAGGATTTTTAATGAATTAATTGGTAAATTCCGCGGTAAAATAAGTATTTGGTCACCTACAAACAAGCAAGATTTCTGGTTCTCACAGACCTGTAACTTCTTCTTTAAGAGGCTCCTCTGTCCTCCACTTGTTACCTGTATTAATGGCACCTGTTTGAACTCATTATCAGTATAAAAGACACCTGTCCACAACCTCAAACAGTCAGACTCCAAACTCCACTATGGCCAAGACCAAAGAGCTGTCAAAGGACACCAGAAACAAAATTGTAGACCTACACCAAACTAAGAAGACTGAATCTGCAATAGGTAAGCAGCTTGGTGTGAAGAAATCAACTGTGGGAGCAATTATTAGAAAATTGAAGACATACAACACCACTGACAATCTCCCTCGATCTGGGGCTCCACGCAAGATCTCACCCTGTGGGGTCAAAATGATCATGAGAACAATGAGCAAAAATCCTTGAACCACACGGGGGGACCTAGTGAATGACCTGCAGAGAGCTGGGACCAAAGTAACAAAGGCTACCATCAGTAACACACTACGCCGACAGGGACTCAAATCCTGCAGTGCCAGACGTGTCCCCCTGCCTAAGCCAGTACATGTCCAGGCTCGTCTGAAGTTTGCTAGAGAGCATTTGGATGATCCAGAAGAGGATTGGGAAAATGTCATATGGTCAGATGAAACCAAAACAGAACTTTTTGGTAAAAACTCAACTTGTCGTGTTTGGAGGAGAAAGAACACCATACCTACTGTGAAGCATGGGGGTGGAAACATCATGCTTTGGGGCTGTTTTTCTGCAAAGGGACCAGAACAACTGATCCGTGTAAAGGAAAGAATGAATGGGGCCATGTATCGTGAGATTTTGAATGAAAACCTCCTTCCATCAGCAAGGGCATTGAAGATGAAACGTGGCTGGGTCTTTCAGCATGACAATGATCCCAAACACACCGCCCGGGCAACGAAGGAGTGACTTCGTAAGAAGCATTTCAAGGTCCTGGAGTGGCCTAGCCAGTCTCCAGATCTCAACCCCATAGGAAATCTTTGGAGGGAGTTGAAAGTCCGTGTTGCCCAGTGACAGCCCCAAAACATCACTGCTCTAGAGGAGATCTGCATGGAGGAATGGGCCAAAATACCAGCAACAGTGTGTGAAAACCTTGTGAAGACTTACAGAAAATGTTTGACCTCTGTCA
The DNA here is from genome assembly GCA_020510985.1 of Pholidichthys leucotaenia. Classification (NCBI taxonomy): domain Eukaryota; kingdom Metazoa; phylum Chordata; class Actinopteri; order Cichliformes; family Pholidichthyidae; genus Pholidichthys; species Pholidichthys leucotaenia. The sequence goes on along the minus strand of CM035848.1, from coordinate 117,794,091 downwards.
TTGCCAACAAAGGGTATATAACAAAGTATTGAGATGAACTTTTGTTATTGACCAAATACTTATTTTACCGAGGAATTTACCAATTAATTCATTAAAAATCCTTCAATGTGATTTTTTGGATTATTTTTTTTCTCATTTTGTCTGTCATAGTTGAGGTATACCTATGACGAAAATTGGAGACCTCTCTCATCATTTAAGTGGGAGAACTTGCACAATTGGTGGCTGACTAAATACTTTTTTGCCCCACTGTAATATGAAAGTAGGGCATTTAAATAGAAGCATGCAATGGTGACTTCCTCATCTCAAACAATTTACTGAAACAAAAGCCAACAACAGAGGTGGGTATACCACAGCAAAAATATCAATGTCTCAATAACTTGTCATGTGACCTTGAGCATCAATTACAGCTTGACAATGAAATCTCATGCTGTTCACAAGTCGACTTATTGTCTGCTGAGGCATGGCATTCCACTCTTCTTGAAGGGTGGCCCTCAGGTCATTCAGACTGTGGGGTGCAGGGTTACGAGCTTCTACACGACAACTCAGCTGATCCCATAGGTTTTCTATGGGATTCAGGTCTATAGAACGTGCAGGCCACGCCATTTGAGGTTCCCCAGCCTCCAGTAGCCATTCCCTAATGATGCAACCTCGATGAGCTGGAGTACTGTCGGCCATGAAGATGAAAATAGGCTTGTGTTGTTCATGCAGAGGCACAATGACTGGATTAATGATGTTTTTCACATACTGTAGTATTGGCTTGTCACTGCATCATTCCCAAGGTGTAGGGCAGATCTGTATTGACTAGACACACCTGCCCAGACTGCAACATGGTGACAACAGTGATGTATAGTACTCTCCTTGACATCTCCAACATCGTTGGCGGACATCATTTCTGCTCATCGTGAGTAGACTTTCATCAGAGAACAGCACTGAAGCCCACTGGTCCCTTGTCCAGCGTAAATGCTCCTTGACCTATGCAAACGATGACGCCTGTGCCTGATGGTGTGGTCAAGTACCCTTGCAGGTCATCTAGCACGCAGATCATGCTGATGTACATGGTTTTGGATGGTCTGACATGACACTTGGGTGCCTCTCATCTCCCTTAAATGTGCCTGGAGTTGAGTGGCATTCATCATTCAGATCTGCAGGGCACTGTTCACAATGAAGTCAGCGTGGGATATGGCCAAAGGATGTCCACTTCTATGCCTTTCTGTGACTCTTCCAGTCTCTCTGTATCTCTGTTGCAACCTGCTGATGACACTCTGTGACACTAAGCTGTGGCCACTTTCCTCAGAGAACATCCTGTTTGAAGCCTCGCAATGGCGAGGTACTGTTGATCAATTGTGAGGTGTCGTCTTTGTCTCATGTCAAAATGTGAACAGCATGATGAAGAGGACTGTTTAAATACCAATTCTAACTGAACCAGAAAATTTGGTCGATTCATGGATCAAGCACCTATTGTGAATTTTGCCATTAAGCACCTTGTTAGAGAACAGCAAGTTACGCAACAAGTACAGAAACACTGAATAGCTGGACATGTGCATTCAATAGGTTAGAGAAGGTCAAATTAAGTTCACCTGTAAAAGGTTATAGTGCATTTTAGGTGCATCCTGAAATGTCACCCAAAAGCCGAGTATCCCTAACTTTTTGTGAGTAGTGTATATGTTTGAGTGTGCATTTTTTAAAATAAAAGATCAATCAGTGCTTTTATGGATCGATGCACTGTCCCAAGTGCCAAGTATCGCAATTCATCACTGAATCAATCTTTTTTCCCCACCCCTAAGGGAGTGTGCAGCATTTTACTTTTCACTGCAACTCCCCAGAAACGGGAGATACGTCCAAACATCTGCGTCAGCCACACACATCGGATTTCCAGCTGGTGCCCACACCGTACCACGGGTTGCGGTTCTCCCCCAGCAAGCCCCCGGCTGCCACCTGTCAGGGCCGTCAGAAGACGGCGAAAGCGGGTTCGCTTTGTGGCCGGGAAGCCGTGCCAGATCTCCTCCTTTCCTCCAGGAAACGATGGCACGAAGCGACTTCCCTGCCATCGTTAATGAAAGTTTATGAAAGTCTGTACAGGCATCATTCTCTTTTCCTGAACTTTCAACCCATTCATGCTTGTGTTGGATCCGTGCACACTAAATTAAACCGTTCAGCTGATTTTTCACCCCATTCTTCACCATTTATTCTTTCTAACAAGTATAAGTAACTGGGCATCATCAACTGTGATGGATGTCATTCTTATTACAAAGCAGCATTACTATCACGTGCACTTTGGCTCACACACACGGAAACCCGTCTTAAACTGTCATGATCAGAATTCACTTTCGATTAGGGCTGTGCGATATGACCAAAATTTCATATCACGATACAAGTAATCTTATTTGACGATAATGATATATATCAAGGTATACATTTTCTGTAAATTCTATAGTGTACATATGATAACCAATAAAAAGGAACATCTCTTTTTCTACATTTTAAATTACATACTGAAAAAAAATCAATTGTACAAATTCATCTCTCATTAATTTTATCCACTTTCCTCTCTTAATTTTGCAGTGTTGTTATAAGATAGGTTTTAATGTGTATTTGAGATGACTTCAACTTTATTCTTTATCGCTACTGGACTAATTAAAAATGATTAGAAATCAAATTACATTAAGAGCCAGGTTGTTCCTCCGACACGTTTTAATTTATTTATTTAGTGTGTATACAGCCGCTGTCACGCACTTTTGCAGCTTTAGTAATATTTTTTCAGACAAAATTAAGAAACTCTGCAGTGATTTCAACCAGAGCGATAGTCTGATGCACTACAATGGTTCTTGTTAGCAACAAGTTAACACTGTCACCTAGCATTTGCTGTCTTTTAATTGCAGAGAGATGGTGTTAATGTGACTAACCTCCAATTAAAGCAAGATTAGAGGACAATCCACTCTGACATAGCACGGTGGGAAAAAGTCCAACATTTCTGGCTGGCGCAGAAGTAGAGGCTCCACAGAAGTAGCGGCAAAACATTAGCTTACAGTTAGCTGCTGTGGCACACCTGGTGCACTGCGGGGGAGAAGCAGGGTGGTGACAAATATAAACGGGTATGTCGCTTAAATCCCGATATAAATGATACAGTTTTATATGAAATGGTAGACATTTTTTATCGCGTCACTGATATATATTGTCATATCGCACAACCCTGCTTTCGATAATGCACTTCTTTGCATTAAAGGGATGGGAAGGAGCGCTTTGGATTGGATTGTCCAAAACACACTTCTGACTGATTAGACCGGCCTCTTTGTGTCATGCGTCGGCAGAAGGTTCGTTTTTATGTTGTTGTGATGAGGAAATGAACTTGGAAACTCCCATAAACGCATTTTGCGTCACTGACAACTGATTACACAACTGAGTCATCGTAATACGGCCCTGTGTGTGCAGACTTAAGCAGAGGCTGCAATTTTTTGTTTTTGCACTTTACCTTTTTTGTTCAAGACTGCTGTTAATTTGTATCAATTGTTTGGCTAAAAATACATTTCAGTAAGCTGAACTTCAGTTTCAAATTTGTGTTTCATGGGTCATTTTATTTAGCTCTGAAAACTGCTTATAAAATGTTATAATAAAGCAGGGGGTGACAAGGTGATTTTCACAGGTATGCAGGCTTAAACAAGTGAGGTAAAACTGCACTAGAGCCCCAAACAAGAGCTGTGCCAACAGGAAGCAAAGATGGTGGAGATGACCAAAATAGTCCCAACTAGTCAGCTAATCGAAAAAACAATTATTAGATTAGTCGACTACCAAAATAATCGTTTTCTGCAGCCCTAGTGTGGACAAGGCTCACAAGGCACTCTGACCAAGCCTAAACTGTGTAGCAATAAGGCTATTTGAAATATTATACTGCGGGGAAAATAAGTATTGAACACGTCAACATTTTTCTCATTAAACATATTTCTGATGGAGCCATTGACCTGATATTTTCACCAGATATCAGTAACAATCCATACATACACAGAAATCAAGGCAACTGTGTTCACAAAACAAGCTATATTTAATAAAATGAAATGACACAGGGAATAAGTATTGAACACGCTTGGTGAAATTCATTTAATATTCAGTAGAAAAGCCTTTGTTGGTAATAACATCTTCCAGATGCCTCCTGTATGGAAAAACTAGGCGCAGGCATTACTCAAGAGTGATTTTAGCCCATTCTTCAACATAAACTGTCTTCAAATCTTGAAGATTCCATGGGTGTCTTCTATGAACTCTGATCTTCAGTTCGTCCCATAGATTTTCAATTGGATTCAGGTCAGGTGACTCACTGGGCCATTCTAGCAGCTTTATTTTCCTTCTCTGGAGCCACTTGAGAGTTTCCTTGGCAGTGTGTTCGGGATCATTGTCTTGCTGAAATGTCCACCCTCGTTTCATCAGCATCTTGGCAGATGGCAACAGATTCTTATCAAGGATGTCTCTGTACATTTGTCAGTTCATCTTTCCTTCATTTATATGACGTCTGCCTGTACCATGTGCTGAAAAACACCGCCACACCATGATGGGATGTGCAGTGACATTTCTCATCCAAACATGCTGTGTGTTGCGGCATCCAAAAAGTTCCATTTTGGTCTCATCTGACTAGACTATATTCTCCCAGTATTTTACTGGTTTGGCCAAATGTTGTGCAGCAAACATTAAACGAGCTTCAACACGCTTTTTCTTCAGCAATGGAGTTTTGCAAGGTGAGCAGGCGTAGAGTCCATGTCGGGTGAGTGCATTACTTACTGTTTTCTTTGAAACAGCAGTACCCGCTAACTCCAGATCTTTCTGGAGCTCTGGAGCTCTTGGTTGTGGCCAGTTTGTGGTAAAAAGATGTTCTTTCCACTTCTGGATGATGGTTTCAACAGTACTCATTGAAACATTCAGAAGTTTAGAAATGCACCTGTAACCAATGCCATCATTATGTTTTGCAACAATAAAGTTGCAACAGTCTTTGCTTCTACCCATCATGAGTTCTTTGTGGTGTGACAATCTGATATTCAGACCTTTTGAAAGGTCATCAGTCTGGACTTAACCAGCTGAAATTAATTTGCACTGATGGGGGTGGGATGGCTTCCTAAATTCTGATGGATTTCAGGTGGTTTCTTGGCTTTCTATGCCTTTTTGCACCTCTTTTTCTTCATGTGTTCAATACTTATTCCCTGTGACATTCCCCTTTATTTAATATAACTTGTTTTGTGAACAGTTGCCTTGATTTCTTTGTATATATGGATCACTTGGGTTGTTACTGCTATCTGGTGAAATCTCAGGTCAATGGCTCCATTAGAAATATGTTTAATGAGAAAAATGTTGACGTGCTCAATACTTATTTTCCCCACTGTATTTCATGGTATGTAATAAGATAAGCTTTTATTAGTCCCACAATGGGGAAATTACAGTCAAATAATCAAATGTGATTGTGAAATTGTGGTGGTGTAGGCCTGTTTTACCTCATTAAGCCATTTGTCCTGAACAAGTCTGCTCAAGAGATTCTCCGTCTCACTTTTCTTCAGCTTTTTGCTGGTCATGGTGTCGGAGCTATTCAGAATATCAGTGGATGAGGCTGTGCCCTTCTCAGATGCCACAATCAAGTCAATCTGAATCAGAACAGTACAAGTCATTTACTCACACAGAAGAACAAATAGATTCTGCATATTTCTGAAAATTTATACAACTTCACAATTTCATTACTAAGTGAAGTGAGTTCAAACTCAAAGATGCTGCCATCGTGGTTGCATTCTAAGAACAACCAAAAACTCAATTACAGAAAAAAACTTAAATAATCAACAATTCCTAAAGGGTTGGGATGCTGTGTAATAGCCTACATTAACAAGAGCACTTTGAGGCGAGAGTAATGTCCCTTGCCTCCGTGTTCTTTGAAGATCCCAATACTTGCTGACAGGACAGCAGTTTTCAGGGTAAATCTGTGTACCAAGTTTGGTGACCCTAGCTTTACTTGCTGTACAGTAATAAGGCATAGGGAACGTTAACGTTGACCTTTTGACCCCAAACACATCCCAAGGTGAATCTGTGTACCAGGTTTGGTGGCCCTAGCTTTACTCGTGCTAGAGTAATGGTGCAAATGGAATACTAACCTTGACTTTTGACCTGCTGACCCCAAACCCATATTAAGAGGTCATGATCCCAAGGTAAACCTGTGTAGCAAGTTTAGTGACCCTAGCTTTCTTTATTGTTGAGAATTAGATTATAAGCCATTTTGATGTTGACCTTGGGATCCCAAAACCATAGTCACACTCCAGGGTCGCAGGATGAACTTGTGTACCAAGTTTGGTGACCCTAGCTTTACTCGTACAGTAATAAGGCATAGGGAATGTTAACGCTGACCTTTGATCTTTTGACCCTAAACTAGGGATGTTAATGATTGACTTTCAATTAACTGTCGATAAGAATTTAGTCGACTAAATTAAATTAGTTGTCAATTTAGTGGTCAGCAATCCTTTTTAAATGGGGGCTTATTCTATGAAATGTAGTGGCGTTGTCAACCAGGCGGGGGCACATGTAGTCACCCACTGCTGCATTTCAACCCAAAAAAAATCAGAAGAAGATGCTAAGCCCCTAGAGCGCATGCGCTGTGTAGAGCAAAAAAACTCAGACTTCCGGGTTACGTCTGAGACTCACAAGTTCCAATGGCACATTCCAATGTCCACCTGCCTACTTCAAATCAACAAGGCGGAGAAACGGACTACAGCAAGGAAAAGATTGCACGAACGCAAAAACCAATCCCCGCTGCCTTCAACTTAATTCAATTCAACCTGCTGCTAGATGGGAAAACAGACCGGTCTCACATTCCCACTGAGGTAACAGACAACAGAGGGAGTCCAGATTGTACTGGGTTTGCATGGATTGCCGGGGTACTGTGATAAGGTTTAACATGCAACAGATGAAGCAGCTCACAATTTATTTTCATGTTAAAACAGTCTACTAGTGCATCTCAGTAAATTAGAACGTTAAAGTTTTTTTTAAATGTAACTAGAAAAAGATAAATTTTATGATATTGGTAATAGTTTTTAAAAATAAATAAAAAATCATGACATTTGTAATTTACTGCGATGTACCAGTACACACTATACAGTGCAAAATTTGTTAAACTATAAAAAAAATGCCATTGTCTGTAGTAAAAAAAAAATGCAAATGGTACAGTAAATCATTGAGGAATATGGTGTTCATGTTTTATTCAGTATATGAAAAAACAGCAACTTTTTATGTTAAAGATAGACCATATTGTACAGAGGAATATTCAGATTCTCAGGGAAAATGCTGCTTATCAATTAATTGTTAATCGATTGATAAGGTGAACCAATTATCAATTCATGAATTAATCAATAACTTGCATCCCTACCCTAAACCCATATTCAGAGGTCATGAACCTAAAGTGAACTTGTGTAGCAAGTTTGGTGACCCTAGCTTTACTCGCTGTACAGTAACAAGGCATAGGGAATGTTAACCTTGACGTTTGACCTTTTGACCCAAAACCCATAATAAGAGGTCAGGATCCCAAGATGAACCTGTGTAACCACGTTTGGTGGCCCTAGCTTTACTCGTTTTATAGTAATCGTAAATTTAGCATTTACCATAGTGCAACTGCAATGTTAACTTTGGACTTTTGACCCCAAACCCATAGTCAGGTCAGGGTGTAAATCGTCCAAGATGTGTATTAGATACAACTACTGTATCGATTTGAAAGCCTACATCATTTCTTTCAGTAGTTATTGTGTTTAGAAGATTTAGGGAAAATCTCACCTCTGACGTCAAGGTCATCCGATGAGAGTGGAATTGTAATATGTGCATCATCAGAGTATATCAAACCATGGTACTAAGTTTCAAAACAATTGGAACAAAACTGTAGGACGAGTTGATTTCACAAAAGTGGGACAGACAGACGGACCCATAACATAAGACCCCTTTGGGCTTAGACCAGCGGGGGAAAAAACGCATTGATTTGCAAGAAATCCCCATTTTATTTACAACAGAACAAAGAAAACATATCAAATGTTGAACATGAGAGTTTTGCTAAGTCATGGACAACATTAGCTCATCTTCAGTTTAAGCAGCTTGCCCCGTGTGCAGCCCCTACAGCCCTCAAGCACATTTTGGTTGGTTGTAAGTCAAGCTTAATCCAGGGCTGATGCACTTGGCGACACAATCAGGTCCTGAAGTGCCTGGCAGCCATCCTTGAGTGCAAGAGGGACTCCATCAATGCCCAACCTGTCAATAACCAGGCAAAACTCCAACAAGCCACTTTTTTTCGTCCGAGAAGGCCAAAAAGTGAAGACCAACTCCTCTCCTCCCAACCTCAGCCCACTGAATGCAGCCAGGGATAGGGACATGCGGGTGGACCTTGGACAGAGGCTCATTTTTCCATCTGAAGTAGCCACAACCACCCTGCGACCAGATTTGGTTCTCTGGTTCAGGTCCACCCAACTTGTCTACATCATTGAGCTGACGGTGCCCTGGGAGGACAGGATCAGCAAAGCCTTCAAGCACAAGAAACGTCGATACACCAGTCTCGCAGCTGAAGCAGAAGACAGAGGCTGGAACGTGAAGGTGCGCCCAGTTGAGGAGGTATGCAGGGGCTTTGTAGCGAGCTCAACAGCAAAGCTCCTCATGGAACTAAGAGTCAGGGGTCAGGCTCACAGAAGAGGACTCAAAAAACTAGCCGACACAGCACAACAGGCTACTCCCTGGCTGTGAATCAAAAGGAAGGATGCCACCTGGGTTGCCAAAGTGACTAGCTAACCACAGGACACTCACCCAGGCTTGATCAACCTGTAGTGGGCCTGCCTCATCAGAGGGTGTCTTGTGATTAAAAGGTCAAAACGCCCTGTGATGCTGAGGTACACAACTGGCCATGTGTCCTCATGGTTGCAGTGTCGCTTGGCAGGCTTTCTTCAAGTGACTCTCCTAACAGTTGCAAATAAGGGGTTATAACATAGGGGCTGCACGGTGGCGCAGTGGTTAGCACTGCGGCAGCACAGTTTACCCTTGGCCCAGGTCCCGTGGGATCGATCCCAGCCCCTGACCAACAGTGATCTGTGTGGAGTCTGCATGTTCTCCCCGTGTTTGCGTGGGTTTACTCCGGGATTTCTCCGGTTTCCTCCCACATGCCAAAAACATGCAGGTTAGGTTAATTGGAGACTCTAAAGTGGCCCCAGGTGTGAATGTGTGTGTGAACGGTTAAGGGATAGCACCGTATCGTGGCTGCTCATCCATCCAGGTGGTGGATGCCCTCAATTTCCCCTCTGGGGATCAATAAAGTATACTAAATCTAAAAAAAAAATCTAAAAAAAATAACATCCAGCCCTTTTACATGATCTAATGGCAACTAGAACCCTTAATCACACAAAAATAAGACAATTTTCCTTCCACAAAGGTCCACCAACTTGTCTTCTCAGTTCTCAGATGTTTACAAGCTGTTGTTAAAAGGTTGACTTTACACAGCATCCCAACCTTTTTGGGATTGTATAAATAGTAAGGTGGCCTGACCGTGTTAGCTTCTTGTTTATAATGCTTCAGTTTTTCAGCAAAACTACACCAGGATTGGAATATTAAATAGACAGGTGCAGCTCAATAAATTAGAATGTCAATAAAAAGTTGATTTATATAGGTAATTCAATTAAAAAAAAATTAAACTTCTATATTATATAGAGTCATTACACAGAGAGTGATATATTTCAAGTGTTTATTTTAATTTTGATGATTATGGCTTACAGCCCATAAAACCCCCAAATTCAGTTTCTCAAAAAATTAGAATATTACATATATAGTAGTTTAATAGAAATGTTGGCCGACTGAAAAGTATGTCCATGTACCCACTCAATACTTGGTCGGGGCTACTTTTGGATTAATTACTGTATCAATGTGGCGTGGCATGGAGGTGATCAGCCTGTGGCACTGCTGAGGTGTTAAGAAGGCCCAGGTCGCTTTGATAGTGACCTTCAGCTCGTCTGCATTGTTGGGTCTGGTGTCTCTCATCTTCCTCTTGACAATACTCCATAGATTGTCTATGAGATTTAGGTCAAGAGAGTTTGCTGGCCTATCAAACAGTGATTCCATGGTCATTAAACCAGGTTTTGATACTTTTGACAGTGTTGGGGGTGCCAAGTCCTGCTGGAAAGTGAAATCAGCTTCTCCATAAAGCTTGTCAGCGGAGGGAAGCATGAAGTGCTCTAAAATTTCCTGGTAGATGACTGTACTGACTTTGGTCTTGATAAAACACAGTGGACAAACCACCAGCAGATGACCTCTGTTCAGATAAAAGTAAATTTTGGATTTCATTTGGAAATCAAAGTCCCAGAGTCTGGAGAAAGAGTGGAGAGGCACAGAATCTAAGTTGCTTGAGGTTTAGTGTGACGTTTCCAAAGTCAGTGATGATTTGAGGAACCATGTCATCTTCTGGTGTTGGTCCACTGTGTTTTATCAAGCCCAAAATCAGCACAGTCATCTACCAGGAAATTTTAGAGCACTTCATGCTTCCCTCTGCTGACAAGCCTTATGGAGGAGCCAATTTCATTTTCCAGCAGGACTTGGCACCCCCACAGAAAGTCACAGAAAGGCATAGAAATGGACGTCCTTTGGCCACAACCCTCGCTGATGACCGCTTCATTGTGAACAGTGCCCTGCAGAACCGGATGATGAATGCCACTCAACTCCAGGCACATTTAAGGGAGGTGAGAGGCACCCAAGTGTCACATCAGACCATTCAAAACCATTTACATCAGTGTGGTCTGTGTGCTAGATGACCTGCAAGGGTACCTGACCACACCATCAGGCACAGGCGTCATCATCTTGCATGGGCCAGGGAGCATTTAGGCTGGACAAGGGACCAGTGGGCCTCAGTGCTGTTCTCTGATGAAAGTCGATTCACGATGAGCAGAAATGATGGCCGCCAACCATGTTGGAGACGTCAAGGACAGCATTATGCATCAGCCACTGTTGTCACCACACGAGCCTTTGGTGGTGGTGTTACAGTCTGGGCAGGTGTGTCTAGTCAACACAGAACTGCCCTACACCTTGGGAATGGTACAGTGACAAGCCAATACTACCTGAATAGCATCATCAGTCCAGTCATTGTGCTCCTCCATGTACAACACAGGCCTGATTTCATCTTCATGGACGACAGTGCTCCAGCTCATCAAGGCTGCATCATTAGGGAACGGCTGCTGGAGGAAGGGGTACCTCAAATGGAGTGGCCTGCACTTTCTCCAGACCTGAATCCTATAGAAAACCTATGGGATCAGCTGAGTCGCCATGTAGAGGCTCGTAAACCTGCACCTCACAACCTCAATGACCTGAGGGCCGCCTTTCAAGAAGAGTGGAATGCCATGCCTCAGCAGACAATAAGTCGACTTGAGAACAGCATGAGACATCGTCGTCAAGCTGTAATTGATGCTTAAGGACACATGACAAGCTATTGAGACACTGACATTTTTTGCTGTGGTATACCCACCTCTATTGTTGGCTTTTGTTGCAATAAATTGTTTGAGATGAGGAAATCACCATTGCATGCTTCGACTTAAATGCCCTACTTTCATGATGTTACATCACTGTAGCGTGAACTTTTTACATTTTCCATAAATTTCACCCGAAAGCCAAATATCCCTAACTTTTTGTGAGTAGTGTAATATCACTGTAGCGTGAACTTTTTACATTTTCCATAAATTCCACCCGAAAGCCAAACATCCCAAACTTTGTGAGTAGTGTATTTGAAAATAGCTTTAAAAAATTACCAGCTCAAGGGTCCAACTACTCTCAAACCAAAGCTGAGCCTCTCAAACCAGAAACATAGTAATGTTCAAATACTAAATTTGTTGTGTCTAAGGCTGCATTCAGACCAGGATAGTCCAGGGGTCTCAGTTCTACTCGGCAGGGAATGCCGAGAATTTTCACACCTTTGTTTGGTTTGGTTTGCATTCACACTGCAGCGGATCAAACTGCTTGGACAACGTCATGCAGTTACAACAAGTGCCCCTTTGAGCGCTGTAGCCAAAACCACCACTGACCAGGAAGAAAAAAATCTCAGCCAAGAAGAAAAATCAGGCTCATCGATTGGCCAGGACCGAAAATGGAAATCTGTTCCCTTCAGCTGGGTTGTTTGTCCGCCACAAACGAGACATTTTTTTTACTTTTCTCCTCGGCTTTCACAGGGAAAAGAATTTCTCGGATTCACACATTTGTCTTTATTGTCCTTTTCTACCCAAAATACGCTATGGTAAATGCCACGTCCTCTTCTGAGACTACGTGTTGCTATGGTTACACAAATGCCGCGGGACACTTTCACCCTTTGGTCCGCTGGATACTCCGTTTGGATCCACACTGCAAACGGAGCGCACCAGACTTCATTTGCCACAGAACAGAGATACCCGTTTTCAGGGGGACCAGACTTCGCTTGTTTGGTGCACACCAGAGTTCCAACACACGTTCAGATGGCACCAAACAAACCGAACTATCCCCAGTAAGGCTGTGCGATATGACCAAAATTTCATATCATGATCTAAGTAACCTTATCTGTCCATAACAATACACGATATACATTTTCTGTAAATTCTAGAGTTTATATATGATAACCAATAATAAGGACCATCTCTTTTCTACATTTTAAATTGCACACTGAAAAAAAAAAAAGTTGTATAAATTCATCTGTCATTAATTTCATGCATTTTTTCCCTCTTAATTTTGCATCATGTTATAAAATAGTTTTTAAATGTGTATTTGAGATGACCAACTTTATTCATTATTGCTACTTGCCTAATTAAAAATTATTAGAATTCAAGATACATTAAAAGCCAGTTTGCTCCGCCGACACATTTTAATTATTTCCTTAGTGTGTATGCAGCCACTGTCACGCACTTTTGAAGCTTTAGTAATATTTTTTCAGACAAAATTAAGAAACATGGCAGTGATTTAAACCAGAACAATGGTCTGATACTTATGTTTCCTATTGGCGACAAGTTAGTGTCATCATTTTAGCATCTGCCGTTTTATAACTAGAGAGGGATAGTGTTAACGTTACTTACCTCCAATTAAAATGAGGTTAGAGGACTATCCTCTCTGATGCAGTACGGTGGGGAAAAAGTCTCACGTCCCTCGCCCAGAAATAACAACTCCACAGAAGTAGCGGCAAAACATTAGCTTGCTGTTGGCTGCTGTGGCACACCGCTGGGGGAGAGGCGGGGCAGTGACCAGTAGAAATGGGTATGTGTCTTTTAAATCCCGATGTAAACGACACAGTTTTATATGAAAAGGTAGATTTTTTTTTATCAAGTCACCGATATACATTGCCATATCGCACAGCCCTAATCCGTGGAATCCACTCTTTCGTCCAGACCAAACAGTGGCTGTCTGAATGCACCCTAAAATATATTTCAGCTATAAATAATTGCTAAACAAATAAATAAATAAATAATGTGATATTAAGATTTACCAGTGTTTAATAGATTACATAAATACTTCCAACTGCTGCATTTTTAACTGTTTTTTTTTTTTAAATCTCAGTGACTTGTTATAAAATTGCTGTACATTTTTTGGAATGGATCCCAATCTATAGTTTCTACCGACAACTTTTAAAAATAACAGGAACTATAAAATCAACTAGTTGAGATGTCTAATGTTTTCTTCTTTGTTCATATTTTCACTGAATTTCTCTCACCGTTTTCCTGAACAGCTCCAGTTCATTGTCGGCGTAATTGGATGACATCCTGGTAACATCAGTGTCAGCTGTGTTCACCTGCACAATTCAAGTGAAACTGTAACTAACAACAGTTTTTCTGCACCAATGACTGACAAAGACACACAGATACAGACAGATAGACAGAATGTTCAATAAAGCAGACCCAGCCACAAACCAAAGCATAGTACTGGAAGCCATCGTCTTCTGACATTCCTTTTCTAATTTCCATGAACATTGTCTGCAGTTTTGCGTTAATGACATTGATGAAATCTTCCAATTTGTCTGGGGCATATTGCACTGTGGAAAAAAAACAACAAAAACAAAATACAAAATACAAGTTAGTCTCAAGAAAAATTGTCATGAACTTTTATATTATTTTGGTTTCGTTAACACAGTTAAATACAATCAGTCTTAGTAAATATGGGTAAATTCAAGAACCTGTCAATTACCTACCTTGGTTTCAGACGTTTTAAACTTTAAACCAACTTTAAAAGCCAACTTTTTCCTCAATCTGTACACTCAAGTATGTACAGCAGAATAAAATTACATTTTATCCTTTCTCCAAAGTCAATTACATCTAGAATCAGAGGAGCCACTGCCATGCAAGGCACCACCACGAGCATGTCTTTGAATTGTGGGAGGAAACTGGAGCGCCCGTAGGAAGCCCATGCAACACAGGGAGAACATGCAGACTCTACACAGATGGGCACTGCTGTGAGGTAGCAGTGCTATGTTCTGATCCATCATGCTGCCAAGTTAAGCTCATTTACCTAGGGTGTTAAAAGTTGACTTTTACTTTTAATTCTTTGGTATCTGGTATGGGTGGGGAAAAAACAATATAGTGTAATATTGCAATACTTTGCTGCAGCAATACCGTGTTGATTCAGAGACACCAATATTGATTATTTTCTTAAAAATTATCAAAAAATGTTGCAAATACTCAAGTCTAAACTTTTCAGTCCCCAGGATGGTGCTCATTGCCTGGTGAGGTTGGCGCAGAAAGTGTGATTCCAGAGCTATAGCAAGGTATGGATAAAACAAAGAGGGGATGGCAAATTGCACAAATGCATATCTAACAAGGTTTACCTTCAGTTATTGTATATAAACACAAATTAAGGATGAACTTTTATTTGACCTTGATCTAACAAGGAAACAGTTCAAAAACAGAATGTGCAGAATAACATGTCTAAATTGGCTGCATTTGAGTACTACAAGCCAGAAACATTAATCCTCTTGTTAGCAATTGGTACTAGGGATGGAAGTTATGGATTAATTCATTAATTGTTAATTGATTCACCTTATCGATCGATTAAGGCTTAATTGATTAGCAGCAATTTTCCTGAGAATCTGAATTTCCCTCGGTACAATACAGTCTATCTTTAACACATAAAAAGTTAAATTACTGTTTTTGATATACTGAATAAAAGATGAGCATCCTATTCCTCAATGATTTACTGTACCATTTGCATTTTTCTTTTTACTACAGACAATGGCATTTTTTGTAGTTTAATAAATTTTGTCCTGCATAGTGTGAACTATGTGCTGGTACATCTCAGTAAATTACAAATGTTACGATTTTTAATTTATTTTAAAAACTATTGATTAATTGATTTGAACATCAAGACAAAAAAACAACTTAAAAACAAGGAATGAAACCAAAAAAATAAACATAAAAAATGTCCTTGTTCAAAAGGAGTAGCAAGAAGCCAATGTTTATATAGTCTCACCCCTTCTCCATACCCAATAAATTATAATACCATCATAGTCATTATCCATCCCACAATTAAATTCATTATACAATACTATAATATATAATGCTTGGCTGCACGGTGGCGCAGTGGTTTAGCACTGTGGCAGCACAGTTTTACCCTCGGCCGGGGGATCGCGGGGATCATGAGATCGTGGGTTCGATCCCAGCCCCCGACCAACAGTGAGCTGTGTGGAGTTTGCATGTTCTCCCCGTGTTGCGCGGGTTTACTCCGGGATTTCTCCGGTTTCCTCCCACACACCAAAAACATGTAGGTTTAGGGCGCTCGCGCACGCAGCGACCAGCAGCCGGTGGCTCGTCACCAGCCTGCAAACCAAGTCTACCTACGGGTACAAATAAGTAACAAAAAAAAAAAAAAAATGCATCTTACAATTAAATTATGCAGTAGAAATAATACAATGATAATTTCTAATGACAATAATACCAAAATCTAATAATAACTATAATAATAATAAGAAGTAAATACTTCTGGTATGTTTAATATAATGATAGACTGTGGAGGAAAGGAATCATACGAGACACGAGCTGACGACACACAACTTTATTTCCTCCAACCAGCAGAAAAGACTGTCCCTGAGTACCAAAGCGAACTGCTTTATACATTTTCTTCCCACCTCTGGCAGTCAGGGTAAACACATTTACATACCAGTCCAAATACACATTAACACATTTGCGCCCCAGCGTCTTCAGGTGTGAGCCTGGCACAGCGGGGGCGAAAGGCACATCTTTATTTACTACATACCCCCCGGTGCTCTGGCGCCCCTGGCTAGCACCCCCCAACACCTCGAAGTACTGGGTGGAGTGTCATTTCCTTTGTGTCACCACACAGTCCCCCCTCCCCATCCCGGACACCCAGAAGGGATCCGAACCTTCCGGACCTTTGGGCTTGAGCAAGCACCCGTAGCTGCTGTAATGTAGGCCGGTCGAAGCGCCTTCCTGCCGAGGCGGGTAGGAGAAAGGCTTGGTCTCTGGAAGGGGAAAGGGTGGTGAGGGGAAAAAGTTAATTACCTGAAAACAGTCCTCTGTCGGGGGAACACTAACCTGCGGACCCACTGTAGGAGGGCACCCGTGCCAGGGAGCTTAAGCCAACACCACCTGCTCATCTGCCAACACATAAGCGGGCTGAAGCCTGTTTATGCAGACGGTTTCCTTACGCCCCCTCCCCCCAACCCAAGTCTAACACAAAATGTTTCTCCCCAGTGTCCAGCACTCTGAACGGGCCGACGTACGGCGAATGCAGCGGGGTTCTGTGGGCGTCATGCCTGACGAAAACGAATTTGACATTCTCCAAGCACTTTGGAACAAAAGTGCGGGGAAAACAATGGCGTGCCAGGCCCGGAACACTGGCAGCCCCTGTACCGGAAAAAAAAGTGCGCGGGCGGATCGGTACCCGGCTCTCTGGCAAAAATTCCCCCGGGATCCGCAACGGCTGAGAAAAAACAAGTTCTGCCGGGGAAGTTGCCAAATCTTCATTAGGTGCGGAGCACAACTCCAATAGCACCCAAGGCAGGCGGTCGACCCAATTTGCAACTGTTAGCCAGGTTCTGTGCGCTGCTTTAAGCGACTTGTGAAAACACTCGCACAAACAGTTAGCCTGTGGGTTGTACGTGGTGGTGCAGTGGATTATGACCCCCAGACTGTCGGCCATCGCGGACCAAAGTTCCGAAAAAAATTGTGGACCCCTGTCGGAAGTGATGTTTGACGGGGATCCGAACTGTGCGACCCAAAATGACAAAAACGCATGGAAGACCTCGGCCGATGTAGTGGAACTCAGTGGAACCACCTCTGGCCAACGTGTAGTGCGGTCCACGATTGTTAAAAGGTGTGTGAACCCCTGCAACAGTGGAAGGGGACCCACTAAGTCCACGTGTACGTGGTCGAACCTCCTGGCTGGAATTGAAATGCTCGAGGGGGGATTTGGTGTGCTTGTGCACCTTAGCCCGTTGGCACGCAACGCACACTGCAGCCCATTCTTTCACATCCCTACGTAAGTGAGGCCAAACGAATCTGGACCCCACCAGTTTAACTGAGGCTTGCACACCAGGATGTTAAAGGGAGTGGACAGACTCGAAAACGCAGTGGCGCCAGGAGCTCAGAACCACGGGGCGGGTGTGACCGGGGGAGATGTCACAGAGCAAGGGGGGCACCCTTCTTGTACCACCCTGCTCTCAAGTTTTAATCCAGTAGCTGCGGACTGGAGCACGCAAATGTCTGCGTCTACGGTTTGGTCGCCGGCCATCGCAGAAAAATCGATGCCCATGCATACCAGAGAGACCAGCACGCGTGACAAGCAGTCTGCCACAACGTTCAATTTACCGGCTACATGCTGGATGTCGGTCGTGAACTCCTAAATTGCGGCCAAGTGCTATTGTTGCCAAGCTGACCACAGTTCCGAGACTTTGGACATTGTGTAGGTCAGTGGTTTATGATGGACAAATGTGGTAAACTCGCGACCCTTGAGCCAGAACTGAAAATGATGCATAGCAAGGTGGAGAGCTAACAACTCTGTCAAAAGCGCTATACTTACGCTCATTGTCGCGCAAAGTACGGCTGAAAAAGGAGAGGGGCTGCCACGAACCGGAGACGTACTGTTCCTCTATGGCTCCTACCGCGACATCAGATGCGTCTATGGTGAGCACTATCTGCACTGACGGGGCTGGGTGGGCCAGCAAAGCTGCGTTCGCGAGTGTCGTTTTGGCATTTGTGAACACCTGAACCCACTCAGGGGTCCAGTCGATGTTATCCACGGGCTTCTTTTTTTTTTTGAGTGCCGTAGAGCGGCTGCAGCAGCTGGGCTGTGTGGAGGAGGAAGCGGTTGTAAAAACTGACCATCCCCAAAAATTCCTGCAGCGCCCTCACGGTCTGTGGATGCAGAAAATCCGACACTGTGCGCACTTTTTCCGCCAGCGGGATCGCGCCATCTGGCGAGATGCAGTGCCCAAAAAGTCGATTACCGGCAGCCCGAACTGACACGTCACTGGGTTAACGATCAGCCCGTGCGCTTTCAAACGTTGGAAAACTTATTTGAGATGGGCGAGGTGATCCTCCGCTGACGCGCTAGCCACCAAAATGTCGTCCAAGTAGACAAAAACCAACGGCAAGTCCTGGAGCACTGCGTCCATCATCCTTTGGAAAGTTTGTGCTGTGGCGTTTAACCCCTTGCACTCTGGTCAATTTCCCTAAAAACGGCTAAAAATAACGTACCCAAAGTAAATCAAAAGCTGTTCAACCCTTTGCAGCATCTTCATGGGGTTGGTCTCATTTAAAAGAAAACACTTTGAATTTTTTGGAAAAACAGTCATAATATCTCTAAGTACTCCTGCCACTGAGTAACAGTCATCTAAACATACTGAACTTGAAGAAAATAAAGTTTGCCTGGGTGTTTTTTTAGATACAAATGCTTGCAAATAACACACAGCTGTCTGATACTGGCTGGAAAATGCAACAGAAATGTAGAACCAAGTGTTATCAAGCTGAGGTCAAAATTTTGTAACAATACCACAAAAAATGAATATATTACACAGCTTTTTTCTCAGGTTGTTCCCAGGCGTTTTTGAACTGTGCCAAATTGTGCCAAATGGCACAGTTTGGAAAAATGTCTAACTTTTGAATGATTCAACATAGAAGCTTCATCTTGGGCTCTAATGAAAGGTGACACTCAGGGCTCTGTGTGTGTGTGTGGGGGTTGTTTATTCATTCATGAATGAATGAATGAACAAACAAGCCCCCCACACACAAAGAAGCATGCCACATAAAAAATGTGGCCTTTTTTTTTTTTTACAAGAAAAAATAACCTACAGTGCAATAAAAATTATACTAAAATATCTGCAACGTAGAGCATAACAGCTCCCCCCCCCACCGCTACAGAGGAGCTCGGCGCACAAAAAAACGGTCCGTCAACGGTCCGTCATGTGGTGATGACGCACTGTTGTAATTTACCGATCGGTCAAAAGTCATTTTTATTACTATTTTCAGTGATAAAGAATAATTTAGCTTATAACACTTACCTGTCCACAACAGCAGTGTCGTTAGCGAACATCTGTTCCTCATTGTCAGACGAACATGACGCTGGTCCGCTTGTTACGACTCGTGGTTCTGGTCACACGACCCGGTCAAACCATGATTCCATGATTGCGGTTTTGGCGAACGATTTTTCAAAACAAATAAGAACAGTAGTAATAAAAAAAAAGACTGGCAAATGCTACCGTTACACACAGCAGCTTACACAAAACAGATTTTACGCACGGGACGCACGCTTTCAATCGGCAAACTTCTCTGCTTCAATTGGCTCGTTGTATTCGCAGTCGTTGGTAGGCGGGTCCTTCTTGCTAGGTTTTCAGTCATTGGTTCTTCAAGGTTTCAGAAACCCAATTCAAGGCTCTTATTAGTCAAATGAGAGGTCAATCAAATCTAAACCAATCAAAACACTCCTTTGGCTTTCTGTTTGCAGCTGTCTGTACTTGAAGAATGGAAATGCAGCTTTTTTTTTTTTTCAGTGCGCACTGTGTGTCTCAGTGCGCACTAGGACGCAGAGACGTGACCGCCCGCGGTATCCCGGAGTGCAAGAGGTTAACCCGAATGGCATGCGCAAAAACTCGAAAAGACCGAAGGGGGTTATTTCCGCCGTTTTGGGGACGTGCTCTGCGCACACCGGGACCTGGTGGTAACCGTGGACCAGATCCACTTTTGAAAAAATGCACGTCCCAGCCAGGTGCACGGAAAAATCCTGGATGTGCAGGGTGGGGTAACAGTCATGTTCCATAGCATTGTTTAAGTGTCGGAAATTGCCGCACGGCCGCCACAACCCATCGGACTTGGGCACCATGTGCAGCGGGGATGCCCAAGGGCTGTTGGAGCACCAAACGATACCTAAGCATTCCAAGATAGCAAACTCCTCACGCACAATGGCTAGTTTAGCCGCATCCAGGCGGCAAAGGCACGCAAACATGGGCGGACCTTTTGTGGTGATAAAATGCTCGACCCTGTGCTTGGTTACCGCAGCAGAAAAAGTGGGCACGATGAGTGCTGGGAACTCGGAAAGCAAACGCTGGTACTTACCCCCTGGAGCTAGAATATTTGTGTGTGTTGGTGGCCCAACTCCCCGAGCTGTACAGGGCAAGGAGGAAAAAGATACAGCGTCCATTAAGTGCCTGTTGGCAACATCAACAAGTAGTCCATGAGCACACAGAAAATCACACCTAAGATGGGGACCGAACATGCAGCTATCACAAAGTCCCAGTGGTAATTGTGTCCATGTAAACATACAGTGACCATCCTCTCAGCGAACATCCTGATGTGGGGTCTGTTTGCAACCGTTGAAGATGGTCCACAACCTTCTGCCAGCCTGTCTGTGCTGACTGGCAAAATAAGGCTCTTCTCGGAGCCAGAGTATACCAGAAAACGTCTCCCCGAACGTGTGTCTGTGATGAAAAGCAGCTTCTCCCTGTCGCCAGCGGCCGCAGCTGCAACTGGCCGCTGGCTGGTCCATTTCTGCGTCCTCTGGAAACAGCATGCTGGCAGACAATGTCGCGCGTTGGCGCCAAAACGCTGTGAATGAAAATGCACCGTCTCGTTCCTGCATTTCCGAGTGGCCATCCCGGCCACCACCTGCAACTCCTCGACATCGCTGGACTCTGCCTACGAGCTGGGTCTCACTGCCTGGACGCCGAAACTCCTCTGTTAGCCAGGATGATGCGGTCTGCTTCTTCTGCCAGTGCTCGGTAGTCCTTGGTCGTCAGCAGCGGCGAGTTGGCCAGGATTGCCCACACCAAAGCTAGTAGCTTCTTCAGGAAGAGGTGGGCGAAGAGGAAAGATCCATCATCTGCTCCCAGCAAAAACAACATACTCTCCATTAACTCCACAGCCGATCCATCTCCTAATTCTGTGTGTGAGAGGAGCTTCTCTGCTCTCTGTTTGGTGGAGGGGAAGTAACACCGCAGCAGCAGCCGTTTGAGAGCATTGTATTTGCCCTGGGCTGGGGTAGCGCGAAGCAGGCTCATTGCACACCGAGTGGCATGCGGGTCCATTGAAGCCACCATGTACTGATACTTTGTGTCATCCTCCGAGACTCCGCAGAGAGCGAACTGGGCTTCCACGTGAATGAATCAAGCGGCCGGGTTGTGAAGCCAAAAGTCATGGAGTTTGACCACTACAGCAAATGTAGCAGTGGGAACCCCAAGCGCGGATGTTCCTACAGAGGTGCTCAGTCCGTCTTCCATTTTCACGTCTCAGGGTCACCAATGTGGTGAAAAGGAATCACATGAGACACGAGCTGACGACACACAACTTTATTTCTTCCAACCAGCAGAAAAGACTGTCCCTGAGTACCAAAGCGAACTGCTTTATACATTTTCTTCCCACCTCTGGCAGTCAGGGTAAACACATTTACATACCAGTCCAGATACACATTAACACATTTGCGCCCCAGTGTCCTCAGGTGTGAGTCTGGCACAGCGGGGGCGAAAGGCACATCTTTATTTACTACATACCCCCCGGTGCTCTGGCGCCCCTGACTAGCACCCCCAACACCTCGAAGTACTGGGTGGAGTGTCATCTCCTTTGTGTCACCACAAGACAACATTATCGTCATCATAATCACCTGTAATTTCCCAGTTTGGGATCAATAAAGTACATCTATCTATCTATCGTATATACCACCATATACCATTACCAATATCATAAATTTATCTTTTTTAGTTGTGTTACAAAAATAACTTTCACATTCTAATTTACTGAGATGCAATAGCAGACGGTTTTAACAGGAAAATAAATTGTGAGCTGCTTCATCTATTGCATGTTAAACATTATCACAGTACCCCAGTAATCCATGCTAACCCAATACAATCTGGGCTCCTTCTGTTGTCTGTTACCTCAGAGGTAACTTGAGTCCGGTCAGTTTCTCCGCTATGTCTGAAGCAGGTGGACCTTCAAGCTCGCGTGCTATTAGACCTTGTTGTGATGCTCCAACGTAACCCGGAAGGGTGAGTTTTTCCGCTCTGCACAGTGCATGCACTCTGGGGGCTTGGCGTCTTCTTCTGCTTTTTTAGTTGAAATGCAGCTGAGAGTCACCGCGTGCACCCCCGCCTGGATGGCGACGCCACTACATTTCATGGAATAAGCTCCCATTGAAAAGGACTGCCGTGTTATCAATTAATTGACAACTAACTTAATTTAGTCGACTAAATTCTTAGACGATTAATTGAAAGTCAATTAATCATTAACATCCCAAATGGGTACTGAAAACAATGCAGTAATTTGCGTATAAAAACACCACTGCAACATGTTTAAGAGACAGAAGTTAGACAGTACTGTCTGTATGACTGACAAGAGACACATACAGTGCATCCAGAAAGTATTCACTGCGCTTCACTTTTTCCACATTTTATGCTACAGCCTTATTCCAAAAGGCATGACATTCATTTTTTTCCTCAAAATTCTACACACAATACCCCATAATGACAACTTGAAAAAGGTTTTGAGATTTTTGCAAATTTATTAAAAATAAAAAACTAGGAAATCACATGTACATAAGTATTCACAGGCTCTGCTCAATACTTTGTTGATGCACCTTTGGGAGCAATTACAGCCTCAAGTCTTTTTGAATATGATGCCACAAGTTTGGCACACCTATCTTTGGGCAGTTTGGCCCATTCCTCTTTGCAGCACCTCTCAAACTCCATCAGGTTGGATGGGAAGCGTCGGTGCACAGCCATTTTCAGATCTCTCTAGAGATGTTCAATTGGATTCAAGTCTGAGCTCTGGCTGGACCACTCAAGGACATTCACAGAGTTGTCCTGAAGCCACTCCTTTGATACCCTGGCTGTGTGCTTAAAAGGAACTCCGATTATATTGGCATGTTAGCTCTATATGCTTTATTTTTTAGTTAGTAACATAACTATAATATAACCTTTATTACGATGTAAATCGCCATTTTTGTTTACGTCGCAATGCATTCTGGGTAGTGACGTAGAAGGGTTGCAGCCGTTTTTTCCGTCTTATACGAGCCAAGAAGCGAAGCTACGAACTACTGCCATTTGTCAGTGAAAATGCCACATTGCGCGGCTTTTGGATGTAATTTCCAATCAAAGGGAAATAAAGAGAGCGGGGTGAGCCTCCATAGCTTTCCTAAAGAGGGAAAGTGGAGGAAAAAGTGGGGCGGCAGCGGCTCAGCAGGTAGAGCAGGTCGTCTCATAACCCGATGGTTGGCGGTTCGCATCACGCTCTCCCCAGATATCCTGCCGTTGTGTCCCTGGGCAAGACACTTCACCCGCATTGCCTCCAGTGCCCATAACACTGGGTATGAATGTGTAAAAATGTTTAAATGCTCGGTGGTGGCCAGAGAGGCCGTTGGCGTGGATTGGCAGCCACATTTCCCTCACTCTGAGTGTCTGTGATCACGCGCTATAGCGCATGCCTGATAAAGCTGACATATGTATTAATCACGCTGTGATAATAGCACAATATCGCTCAAAGCGTGCGCTTTGCGCACCAGTGTGGCAGATGAAATAAGGGAACCCAGTGTGGAAGCACGGAATAAGTGCAGGCAGGACACGGCGAACTGAAGTTTAAAAGGGTGTTTATTTCATCCTCCAGCACGAAGCTCACTCCAGAGCTGTGAATGGAGCGAGCCCTGTGTCTAGTCAGCAAACAGGCAATGCATGTGATCAAAAAGCAGGATCAGAGAGCGTTTTGCGCACGCTCAAGCGAATCACGGTTCGAATTTTGTCACGGTTCGAATTTTTATCAAGCACACGCTTGATGAAGCTGATATATATATATTTATCACACTATGATAAAGCTCTATTTCGCTCAAATGAGCGATATAGCGTACGCGCGAGTGTCTCTCCGCTCCGCGAGTGTCTCTCCACTTTGAGTGTCTCATGCGCGTGCTTTGAGCAATACTGTGCTTTATCATAGCGTGATTAATACATATGTCAGCTTTATCAGGCATGCGCTATAGCGTGCGATCACAGACATGTCTCATGCGCGCGCTTTGAGCGATATTGTGCTATTATCACAGCGTGATTAATACATATGTCAGCTTTATCAGGCATGCGCTATAGCGCGTGATCACAGACAGAGTGACGGAAATGTGGCTGCCAATCCACGCCAACGGCCTCTCCGGCCACCACCGAGCATTTAAACATTTTTACACATTCATACCCAGTGTTATGGGCACTGGAGGCAATGCGGGTGAAGTGTCTTGCCCAGGGACATAATGGCAGGATATCTGGGGAGAGCGTGATGCGAACCGCCAACCATCGGGTTATTAGACGACCTGCTCTACCTCCTGAGCTGCTGCCGCCCCACTTTCTCCTCAACTTTCCCTCTTTAGGAAAGCTATGGAGGCTTACCCCACTCGCTTTATTTCCCTTTGATTGGAAATTACATCCAAAAGCCGCGCAATGTGGCATTTTCACTGACAAATGGCAGTAGTTCGTAGCTTCGCTTCTTGGCTTGTATAAGACAGAAAAAACGGCTGCAACCATTCTACGTCACTACCCAGAATGCATTGCGATGTAAACAAAAATGGCGATTTACATCGTAATAAAGTTTTTTAAAAATATATAAAACTGGGAATTATTTTCAAAAAAATTATGTTATAGTTATATTACTAACAAAGCATATAGAGCTAACATGCCAATATAATCGGAGTTCCTTTTAAGGCCGTTGTCCTGCTTAAAGATGAACTGTCGCCCCAGTCTGAAGTCAAGAGCGCTCTGGCGCAGGTGTTCATCCAGGACGTCTCTGTACATTGCTGCATTCATCTTTCCCATTGTCTCCCAGTTCCTGCCGCTGAAAAACATCCCCACAGCATGATGCTGCCACCACCATTAGCGTGGTTATGAGTGGTGCCTGGTTTCCTCCAAACATGACGCCTGGCCTCGACACCAAAGAGTTCAATTTTTGTCTCATTAGACCAGAGAATTTTGTTTCTCATGGTCTAAGAGTCCTTCCGGTACCTTCTGGCAAACTCCAGGCGGGCTGCCATGTGCCTTTTACTAAGGAGTGGCTTCTGTCTGATCACTCTATCATACAGACCTGATTGGTGGATTACTGCAGAGATCATTGTCCTGGAAGGTTCTCCTCTCTCCACAGAGGAATGCTGGAGCTCTGACAAAGTGGCCATCAGGTTCTTGGTCACCTCCTCTGAATAAGGCCCTTCTCCCCCAGTCGCTCAGTTTAGACGGCCGGCCAGCTCTAGGAAGAGTCCTGGTGGTTCCAGACTTCTTCCATTCATGGATGACGGAGGCCACTGTGCTCATTGGGACCTTCAAAGCAGCAGAAACTTTTCTGTACCTTTCCCCAGATCTGTGCCTCAAGACAATCCTGTCTCGGAGGTCTACAGACAATTCCTTTGACTTCATGCTTGGTTTGTGCTCTGACATGCACCGTAAACTGTGGGACCTTATATAGACAGGTGTGTGCCTTTCCAAATCATGTCCAATCAACTAAATTTACCACAGTTGGACTCCAATTAAGCTCTAGAAATATCTCAAGGATGGTCAGTGGAAACAGGATGCACCTGAGCTCAGCTTTGAGCTTCATGGCAAAGGTTGTGAATACCTTTGTGCATGTGATTTCTTAGTTTTTTTATTTTTAATAAATTTGCAAAAATCTAAAAAAAACAACAAAAAAAAAAACTTTTTTCATGTTGTCATTATGGGGTATTGTGCTTAGAATTATGAGGAAAAATCAATTAATCCCTTTTGGAATAAGACTGTAACATAACAAAATGTGGAAAAAGTGGAGTGCTGTGAATACTTTCTGATGTACTGTAAAACAGAAGTGTTAATAAATGGTACATTTTTTCACTACTGTTGATGGACAGTTTATGGGTGCAACCATCTTGGTTTGTAATCTTGGGCATGTAGAGGTTCACCGCACTTAACGCACTGAAAAACCAGTTTCCCAGCTAGAAATTTAGATAAGAAAAGAACCACTGGGTAACGCTGTCTTTTGCAAGAGTGCAGTATTAACCTGGCTCCCCCCATTGCAGGGGAAACCAGAGCTCCCCAAGAAAATGCACAGCACAGGAGGACTCTCACTGGGTTTGACCCAAGGGCCGTCTTATGAGGCAAATGTAAACCAATGATATACCAAAAGAGTTGATTGCATGTATGAATAATTTACTCACTGCGGTGTGTTTCACAGCAGTACTGATAGAGAGCCTTTGCCCCCTGCTCATCAATGATACCATTGGCCATCATGGTTTGTAGAAACCTGCGATGGCTGTCTCCCATTGAAGGTGACATCTCTGTAGAAACAAAGTAATACAATCTTTAATCAAAAATGCAAGCAGAACAAAACAGTCACTTTAATAACAAAGACGGTCCTCAGAAGAAACAGAAAAATCTTCCAATGAGAAAGCTCAATTTCAAAAATGCAACATTATGAACATTTCTTTGATCAGATTCTGAAAAATGCATTTTCCTTTAGGAAAGACTCCTTTGGGCATGTTAGTGAGGAAAACTGTGGCAGAAGTCATGAACATTAATGTCATTTACTGAATAACAATAATAATAATAATAATAATAGGCACTGGTGACAGGTACACAACAGTACCCATTGAATGCTTGCTTCAGATACAGCTCAAATCTGGCCAGAACGTTCCGTTAATGCCATTATCTTAAAGGTAGCAGCTGCAGGTATGGAAATCTGAAGCATTTATTTTTTTTTTTAATTTTTTAAATTAATATCCATTTGTTACCTTTTTAACCTTACCCTCTCCCAAATCCTGAGACCAACTTAGGGCTGTACGATATGACCAAAATTTCATCACCATATAAGTAATCTTATTTGACAATGACGATGCATATCACAATACACATTTCCAGTAAATTCTATAGTTTATATACAATAACCAATAAAAAGGAACATCTCTTTTTCTACATTTTAAATTACCTACTGAAAAAAAAATCACTTGTACAAATTCATCTGTCATTAATTTTATGCATTTTTTCCCCTCTTAATTTTGCAGTGTTATAAAATTGTTTTTAAATGTGTATTTGAGATGACTTCAACTTTATTCATTATCGCTACTTGACTAATTAAAAATGATTAAAAATCAAGTTACAGTAAGAGCCAGTTTGTTTCTCCAACACATTTTAATTAATTTATTTATTTCGTGTGTATGTGGCTGCTGTCACGCACTTTTGCAGCTTTAGTAATATTTTTGACAAAATTAAGAAACTTGGCAGTGATTTAAACCAGAACAATGGTCTGATACACTATGTTTCTTATTAGCAACAAGCTAGCATCGTCATTTAACATTTGCTGTTTTATAATCAGAGAGATGGTGTTAACGTGACTTACCTCCAATTAAAACGAGGTTAAAGGACTATCCTCTCTGATGCAGCATGGTGGGGAAAAAGTCCCACATCCCTGGCACAGAAGTAGCGGCTCCACAGAAGTAGTGGAAAAACATTAACTTGCTGTTAGCTGCTGTGGTGCTAACCACCAGAACCCACCTGGCGCATTGTGAGGGAGAGGCGGGTAAGTGACAAGTAAAGTGGGTATGTGTCCCGATATAAACAATAAAGTTTCATATGAAACGGTAGACTTTTTTTTATCATGTCACCGATATACACTACCGTTCAAAAGTTTGGGGTCACCCAGACAATTATTTTGTGTTTTCCATGAAAAGTCACACTTATTTACCACCATGAGTTGTAAAATGAATAGAAAATATAGTCAAGACATTGACAAGGTTAGAAATAATGATTTGTATTTGAAATAATAATTTTTTCCAGATACTCAACCTCCTCAAAGGAAGGTCAGTTTTATAGCTTCTCTAACCAGCTAAACTGTTTTCAGCTGTGCTAACATGATTGCACAAGGGTTTTCTAATCATCCATTAGCCTTCTGATGCAATGAGCAAACACATTGTACCATTAGAACACTGGAGTGATAGTTGCTGGAAATGGGCCTCTATACACCTATGTAGATATTGCACCAAAAACCAGACATTTGCAGCTAGAATAGTCATTTACCGCATTAGCAATGTATATTAGATATTAGAGTGTATTTCTGATTAGTTTAAAGTTATCTTCATTGAAAAAAACAGTGCTTTTCTTTCAAAAATAAGGAAATTTCTAAGTGACCCCAAACTTTTGAACGGTAGTGTATATCGTCATATCGCACAGCCCTAGACCAACCTCTTAAATTTTAACCTTATTCTCTCACAAATCCTAAGGCTACCCTCTTAATTTTAATTCTAAATTCCATCCGATGTCAAGTAAAATAGCATAGGCATGGTGACAAGAGCAAGAAGCAAACCACAAACCCTCTGATCAGAAGTCAACCACATTCTACACCTGCGCCACAGACACGAGCATGAGCTGAACTGACATGCTTTGTCGGACTGTCAACTCTTACCCATCTGTAGCCTAGTCCCTCCAGGATTTCGAGGGATGTTTTTATGATTGTTGCGGCCCAAAAAGCCTGAATTCGAGGGAGGTTTTTAAAAAGTTGCGATAAAAGTTGCAATGTTTTTAGAGTGTTTTTTGCACTAAAAGTTGTGGGAAGAATTACAAATTTTAAAGCAGATACTTTTTTCCAGTTTACTGCAGTGATATTCTATATAACAATACAAGAAAAGCACAGGATTGTCAAAAATCTATTACAATGATCTCTAAATTAAGCAGAAACTTCTGCTATACAGAAAAACTCTTTTGTGCAACAGCAAATACAGACTTTAACACAGCATCCATTACAACAGCTAAATTGCACTGAATGCATGTTAAAGAGTAGAGATTTGGAAATTACTGGCAGCACCTTCATCTGAAAACTTCCTACGGTTCCCAACTACTCGGTACTGAGCAGAGAGGAAAAAATAAATGTATTCTGTTGCTCTGCATCGTCTATAGGAGTCTGTTTTTCTCTCCATTTCCATGCCTAACTCCTATCTGTCTGTCTGTTACACGTCGGTCTTGACACACACACTTGTCTCTTCAGGTTCAGGTTACTTTATTTGTACCCGTACGTAGATTTGTTTTGCAGTCAGGTGACATCCATATTTACAAACCACAATTACATTCAACATGAACACAAACACAGGCACACATGAAGCTGACTATAAACATGATAAAAGTACTCAAGGCTCCATCAATCAGGACATAAGACAAAGAGATAAGAGAAAAAACAAGAAGATAAGAGAGAAGGGTCATATTAGAAAGTTAAAGACTAGTCAAAGAGGTTAAAGACACAAAAGTCTAAAACCTAATAAAAGATTTAGAACCCCAATAAAAAGCCTACAAAAATAAGTAAATATAAAATCAAATTAATAAATAGATAACTAAATTATGTGCAATATATTGTTACATCTTGTTCAGCTCTTTAACAGCAGCAGGAACAAAGCTGTTTTTGTAGCGCTGGGTTTTACTTTTTGGGACAGTAAACCTCCGTCTGGAGGGAAGAAGCTGAAGGTTGCAGTGCAAAGGGTGGGA
Source organism: Pholidichthys leucotaenia (assembly GCA_020510985.1). Classification (NCBI taxonomy): domain Eukaryota; kingdom Metazoa; phylum Chordata; class Actinopteri; order Cichliformes; family Pholidichthyidae; genus Pholidichthys; species Pholidichthys leucotaenia. Next base: position 117,764,171 of record CM035848.1, on the reverse strand, counting down.
GTCATCATTTAAAATGGAGGTAGCCATCCTCTGTACCTGTCTGGTGTACAGGGATGTCAGGCTCAGCTGTGACTCACCGAGCAAATGACTGGACCATCTAACTACCTGATCCAAGGATTTCTTCTGCTTCAGTTTTGTCTGACCAAACCATGACACTAAAGAAAAGGATAAAACAGATTCAATAAAAGCCCGATAAAACATTGTCATTATGGTTCAGTCAGTTTGGAAGCATGCAAGTTTCCTTAAACAATGTAAATGTTGCTGACCCTTTTTGCACACCCTTTCACAGTTCTCTTCAAAGTTTAAATTACTATCAATAATCGTCCCAAGATATTTGTAGGATTGTACACATTCAGTGGTCTGGCCTTTTAGTACAGTGACTTTGTGCCTGGGAGCTTTCCTCCTAAAGTCACAGATCTTTCATTTATGGCGGGACGGTGGCGGGGGGGGGGAAGCTATGTCCATCCACACCAGAGATTTGCAGCTTTAAAGCTCATTGACCAGATGTAGTAATGATTTTACCTCTAAAGATGTATAAAATGTTCAAACACTGGCTGTAGCATTTGCTCGTACGGTGTCTCTCACGTGTGCTCCCGCGACGGGGTGCTTTTGGGGCAGGCGGACGATTTTCAACACAAACCCAGCGCTTCGTACACACAATCAGGACAGAGACGTAGCGAAACGTCCACCGGCAGGCTGGGGAGATGGAGGAAGGGACGGTGTTGGAAATCTCGTGGGTGACTGTGATTTAAAAAAAAAAAAAAAAAAAACCCACTCCGTTTGCTGATGTGTTGTTAAACTCACTGTAAACATGGAAATTAACGCGGTGCAGCAATTCATTTGGTTGGTTCGACTGAGCGTTTCGGTGCCAGTCAGACAAATTTGATTGGTGAAACTGGCGGAAGTTGGTAAGGATTGGCCAAAATTGCGGAAAAGTTGCGGTGATTGGACAAAGTTGCAAGGTCGCACAAAAGTTGCGCTGATGGGCTGATTTCACGTCAATTGATGTGATAGCAACATCGGAGAAAGAGCAAGCTCCATTTGTGACATAGGCAGCTGCCTCAGCACCTCTTACCTCCTTCCGGGAGCTGCCTCGACACCTTGTACCTACTTCCAGGACCTGCCACGTCATCCCAGGCTGCTGCCACACATGCCACGCATGCAGAGCTTCACATGACACACATACCGTGCCATCCCAAGCAGCTGCCTGACATGTTGCACACTCACAGAGATATGTGGAGGCCTGCAGCATGAGTTTGACACAGATGGTACAAGTTTTCAGCATCTCAGGGTGATGCCGGATCACCGGTTCACCTTGCCAGGTGGGAATGCTGCAACGTCTTTGTGAAATATAACCTTTATTTCAACAATATTAATTAGTGTTATTTTAATTGACAATGAAACCATGACGAATGGACCTTAACCTCGATAGAACTTGCTGTTTCCACTTTGTAATGCATTTTATTGTTGATAAATTTCTGACTGTTTTCTAAAACTTTTGTTTCCTGGGTGTGTGTGTGTGTGTGTGCGCGCGCGCGCGTGCACATTGCCACAAACTGTTTCACATCGGGAGGCATGAACTGAGGAAGCTTTCACCTTCTGCATATCTGCTCACTGTCCGTGATCCACCGATCATCCTTGAGATGTTTCTGCAGCTTAACTGGAGTCCACCTGTGGTAAATTCAGTTGACTGGACATGATTTGGAAAGGCACACACCTGTCTATACAAGGTCCCACAGTTGACAGTGCATGTCAGAGCACAAACCGAGCATGAAGTCAAAGGAATTGTCTGTAGACCTCCGAGACAGGATTGTCTCAAGGTAAAAATCTGGGGAAGGATTCAGAAAAATTTCTGCTGCTTTGAAAGTCCCAATGAGCACAGTGGCCTCCATCATCCATAAATGGAAGAACTTTGGAACCACCAGGACTCTTCTGAGAGCTGGCCGGCTGTCTAAACTGAGCAATCGGGGTAGAAGGGCCTTGGTCAGGGAGGTGACCAAGAACCTGATGGTCACTCTGTCAGAGCTTCAGTGTTCCTCTGTGGAGAGAGAAGAACCTTCCAGAAGGACAACGATCTCTGCAGTAATCCACCAATCAGGTCTGTATGGTAGAGTGGTCAGACAGAAGCCACTCCTTAGATAAAGGCACATGGCAGCCTGCCTGGAGTTTGCCAAAAGGCACCTGAAGGACTCTCAGACCAAGAGAAACAAAATTCTCTTGCCTGATGAGACAAAGATTGAAGTCTCTGGATTGAATGCCAGGCATCATGTTTGGAGGAAACCAGGCACAGTTCATAACCACGCCAATGTTGGTAGCAGCATCGTGCTGTGGGGATGTTTTTCAGCGGCACGAACTGGGAGACTAGTCAGGATAGAGGGAAAGATGAATGCAGCAGTGTACAGAGACGTCCTGGATGAAAACCTGCTCCAGAGTGCTGTTGATCTCAGACTGGGACGACGGTTCATCTTTCAGCAGGACAGTGACCCTAAGCACACAGCCAAGATATCAAAGGAGTGGCTTCAGGACAACTCTGTGAATGTCTTTGAGTGGTCCAGCCAGAACCCAGACTTGAATCCAACTGAACATCTCTGGAGAGATCTGAAAATGGCTGTGCACCAATGCTTCCCATCCAACCTGATGGAGCTTGAGAGGTGCTGCAAAGAGGATTGAGCAAAACTGCCCAAAGATATGTGTGCCAAGCTTGTGGCATCATATTCAAAAAGACTTGAGGATGCAATTGCTGCCAAAAGTGCATCAACAAAGTAATGAGCAAAGGCTGTGAATATTGATGGACATGTGATTTCTCAGTTTTTTTTAATTTTTAATAAATTCGCAAAAATTTCCAAAAAAACAAAAAAAACTTCACATTGTCATTATGGGGTGTTGTGTGTAGAATTTTGAGGACAAAAATGAATTTAATCCCTTTTAGAATAAGGCTGTAACATAACAAATTGTGGAAAAAGTGAAGTGTTGTGAATACTTTCCGGATGCCCTGTGTGTGTATACATTGAGGGAACAGACATTGAGATGGTGACATCCTACAAGTACATCGGTGTTCATTTGAACAATAAACTAGACTGGTCACATAATACCGATGCACTCTACAAGAAGGGACAGCGCAGGCTGTTCCTACTGAGGAGGCTAGGTCTTCTGGTGTACAAGGGGTGATCCTGAAGACATTCTACGATTCGGTAGTGGCATCAGCCATCACTTTTGGAGTGTTCTGCTGGGGCAGTGGCATTACAGCAGCCGATAGGAAAAGACTGAACAAACTGATCAAGACAGCTAGCTCTGTCCTGGGGCAACGCCTTGACCCAGTGGAGGAGATAGGAGAGAGAAGGATGGTGGCTAAGCTGTCATCCCTGCTGGAGTCCGAGTCCCACCCTATGCAGGACATACTGAACACACTGAGGAGCTCATTTATAACAGTAGGCTACATCATCTTAGATGCGCGACCGAGAGATTTCACAAGTCCTTCCTACCTACGGCTGTCAGACTTTATAACCTAAGCAGGTCTGCTCGCAGAGGTAGCAAAAAAATGTGACGATCTAATAGTATTGAATGCAAAAGACGCAAAAGACTTACACAAAATGGTCCTGCTCCAGTATACAACTAGGACAGTATCAGTCGCTATGGAGGGTGAAAATATGTATGGGTACATATTCATACTATGTGGGGTAACTAAATAGACTGTTATGCTGTTTATTCCATCTAGCTATAATGCTCCGCATTGTGTATATATATTTATATATTTGTGTGTACATATGTATATTCACTGCTCTTATTTTCGTATCTTCTAAATTATTGCTCTGAGTGTTGCTATCCCCGTGCTGTTGCAATCCTGGAATTTCCCCACTGTGGGACTAATAAAGGCTTATCTTATCTTATATCTATGTCTGCCAATACAACAATACAGTTACACATAGACACATTCATAACTACATGTAAATAACAACAACAACAGAATACAAAATGAAGAGGTAATCAATTAGTAATAATGATAAGTTTATATTTAACACAATTTAATATTTAACACAATGTTATGTTTTATCTTCAGGAAAAAAGCTGCAGCAGTCATGGACAGTGAGCAGTTATGCAAAAGGTGAAAGAGCTTCCTCAGCTCACGCCTCCCAATGTGAAACACTTCACAGCAACGTGCCCACACATACACACATGGGAAACAAAAGTATTAGAACAAAGTCAGAAATTTATCAACAATGACTTGTACCATCTGTCTCAAACTCACGCAGCATGCCTCCACATATCTCTGTGAGTGTGCAACATGTCAGGAAGCAGCCTGGGATAGCGCGGCATGTGTGGCATGTGAGGCTCTGCATGCGTGGCATGTGTAGCTGCTGCCTGAGACGACGCGGCAGCTCCCGGAAGTAGGTAAGCGGTGCCGAGGCAGCTGCCTATGTCACAAATGGAGCTTGGTCCTGCTGCAACATCACGAAATCCTGGAGGGACTGGTAGCCACTGCCATAATAATAATGATAGGAGTGTCTGTTTGTGTGGAAGCCGTAGCCCTATACAAAATGTACAAAACCTTTACAGATCAACTCCAGCCTGGTGCAGCCTATCTGACTAGTGTGGATGACCTCTGATCGGAGGGTCATTGATTTGTGTCCTGTTCTCACTGCCATGCCCACACCATTTTATTTGACATGAGATGGAATTTAGGATTAAAATTAAGAGGGTAGCCGTAGGATCTGGGAGTGGGTAAGGTTAGAAAGGTAGTAAATATACACTACTCACAAAAAGTTTGGGATGCTTGGCTTTCGGGTGAATTTTATGAAAAATGTAAAAAGTTCATGCTGCAGTGATATTATATCATGAAAGTAAGGCATTTAAGTAGAAGCATGCAATGCTGGTTCCCTCATCTCAAACAATGTAGCGAAACAAAAGCTAACAACAGTGGTGGGTATACCACAAAAAATGTCAGTGTCTCAATAACAATGTCATGTGCTCTTGAGCATCAACTACAGCTTGACAACGACATCTCATGCTGTTCACAAGTTGACTTAGGCTACGGTCACACTGCAGGTTTTAATGCTCAATTCCAAATTTTTTGCACAAATGTGACTCATATCTGATTTTTTAATGACAGTCTGAACAGCACACATCCAATTTTTTCACACCAGACCCAGGCCACTTTCATATGCGGTCCTAATTCAGATACGTATCTGATATTTTTCAAAGCGACCTCAGTCTCAACGGTCATGTCGCATTTCATCCGACTTTTTCCTCATTGTAGTGAGAAAGACGCTACACTGCTGCGGTGGAGGACGCAGCAAGCATGGCAGACACAGCTGATTTGTGCTCTCTTTTCAATCAGTCTTCTTCCCTTTATCACTGGATTGTAATTTTGTCAGCTCCAACTGCACAATAACTTCAAAATTGCGTGGGGGGGGGAGTTTGGGGCTGAAACCATCAGACAAGCAGGCGCACAGTTACGGTACATTTTTTAAAAAGTAACGACACATTTACTGGACGCTGTAAATTCCTTTTTCCCTGTAAACAGCACAGTCCTGGCTGCTGTAATATGTGAAGTTAATACCGACATGACTGTGGAGCGGAATGGCCAGACAGGGGCATACGAAAACACAGTCCAGGAGAGGGGAGTCTGGTGGCTTCTCCTTCCTGTGTGGGACTGGTGTTACGTCGCTATTGTGGTATGTTTATTAGGGTGAGAGCCCTATTGTAATCACTAGGATTATTTATTATCAACCTTATTTATACAGGTAATCCCACTGAGACACAGGGTCTCATTTTAATCGATCAGTTCTGTTAATGCAGAGCAGATCACAGCGGTCATCTGGTGTGTAGAGGAAGGAAGCTGGTCTCCTTTATTTTGTGCACAATCATTTCTGAATGATTTTAACACTTTACTTTGTTACGCTGCATCAAGGTGAAGAAGTTCTGTCCTCCTCAGTCGTTCTGGGCTCATATTTATTTCCGTAAACACAATGCTGTGTCTGATGCTACATTTTCTTCTGCGCATGCGGGTCACTTCATAACTGAAGACCGTTCATACTAGAGTCTGATGGGGGGTGGGGGTCGCATTTAAGTTAAAGTGAATGCCTACGCAAAAAAAATAGTATCTTAGCAAAAAATCGGAATTGAGCATTAAGACCTGCAGTGTGACTGTAGCCTAAAGCCCCATTTCCACCAGTATCACCTGGGCTTTACTTTTTTTTTTTACTTGTTTCGGTTTTTCGCCATTTCCACCCAAGTCCTCACGGTTTAACCGTTACGATTTTCGTGCCTGTTCAGAGGCAGGGTACAAGCGAGCGAAAAGCGAGGTGTGAATTGACGTCAATCGACTGCTAAACGCTGATTGGTCAGGGCGTAACGTCACCAAACGCGTCCGTTTTGTTTTCTGTTGAAGCTACACGTCCGCCATTTGTAATTTCAGCGAGTAACCGCGGTGACTGGATTCACAATTGTGTTCTCATATAACGATGTCCACGCGCAAGTTTATTCCATGAACAAACGATGAGGTGCGGACTTTTCTGTCCCTCGTAGCCGATGACTACATCCAGAACGAGTTGGTGGGGCAACTTGCAATGAAAAAATATACCAGGAAGTGTCCGGCCTGCTATTATTGGCAGAGAATTTGGACTCGACACGGCCACGGAATTGGAAAACGGTGACGGTGAGTGTTGTTTTGTTATTGTCCGTCTTCTTGCCTTTCGGTCAAAAGCGCACTTTATTTTAGCAATAAAGAAAGTTGTTTGATTGTGGGCAATTGTGGTGATGGCTAGCCCGCTAATAGCTAGCTACCTCTGTACCTTGCTGCTACCTGGCATCAAGCTGCTGAATCGCGCTTTTATTTCAGTATTCACGTGAACAAAACGCTGACGTAAGCTTATTGTATTCTGGTTAAAAAGTTTTGTGTTTGCGGTACATGTTGCACTTTGTTTGTGAGCGTTATTGTGTGTTTTTTCCTTCTATACACAGTTTTCAAATCCCTTGGGGTCCGCGTCACTGGACTGCCCCGGCATCTCCCGGTCAAGTGCTGGTAAGGCACAACAAACTGAAAATTACCACCCGGTTGTTTTTATATGTGATTGTTTTCTATAGACGCATAACAAGGAATTTAAAATGTCTTTCTACGTTTATAAAAATACTAGATTCAGGGGTGTTCATAGCCACAGTGGCCCAGTGTTATAGGTGTGTTGGTGGTGAAATACTGTTGTATTTTCACAAAAAAAAGGAGCACATGTACAGACTTCAAATCAAAATGCTTGATTGAAATTCTTCAAGTCAGCTAACACTATTAACCCATTCTGATTTATGAGGCCACAGTACAAAGAAATTCTTTTAAAAATAACCCATTAAATCAAAATACTTTTTACAATTAATCCTTTTTGAAATGAAGGGGGGCCTAACCACATCACCACAGAAGTTTCTTATAGTCCACTCTACTGCGGGGCAACAACATGACAGTTGAGCTTAAATACAGCAACGAAGCATCCTACCACAGGCTTTCAACAGTTTAATTCCATATTATTTTTTCTGACATGTTTTGATCCGGTGTTATCTAAATACAATGACTTCTGTCTTTCATATAGGCAAGCTGAAGAGGTCCAGCAACATTGCAGACCTTGCATCACTGATGGCCCAGAATCATGCTGAGGAGATGCGGATCCATGAAAGGATGCTCGAACAGCGCGAAAGACACCTGCAGTTAGCCGCATTAAGAAGGGATGAGCTGACAGAGACGGCTTCCTTCCACGGAGCCTTCCGAAACCATTTTGGCAGTCTGGTCGAAGTACTGAAAGCTCCCCATTTGTTAACATGTTTTGGGAATATTTGTAATGTAATAAAATGTTAGTCTTTTGGATAAAAGTGTGGTTTGTATATTATAACACTGGATGATAAAGGCGAATAATTACATACACATTCCATTGCCTCATATGACCCTAATCCTGCTGTTCAGCCATAAAGGTGTCAAGATTTTTAATGGTAATGTAATTGTTATTGTTAAATTTAATAAATATTACCACTGCTGTATCCATTGCTCTACATTGGGTACAGTTTTTAAGTAAAATTGTAAGCAGTTGCACAGGTGTAATTTACATTCAGCAGTAGACACTGATAAAGGTGAAAGTCGAATTGGGTAAAAGGTAAGTACATGTGAATTGAATGTTATATCGGCATTCCAAATTCTGAGAATTCCAATAAATTATAAGCAGTCTAGTATAATATAAAGCGAAAATACCCATACATGTAAACCCAAATATAACATTTTCGATGTTGTAAACGTTGACATGTATATGATAAACCTATGCTATTGTGATTCAATAGATCCATAGTGATCTTTGGTTTGAAAAAGAAAATTATAATTTGGTGTTGGGCAGTGTGACAATGTCAGTGTATTTAGTAGGATTAAAAAAAGTTCCATCATAAAATTTCTAGGTTCATTGGCAATTCCATCAAACCAAAAGTGAGTTGTCTAGCTGCAGCATATTTTTTTTTTGAGTCATTTCTACGTTGTTTTAGTGTGTAATTAGCCACCACTGAACAGATAACCCTTATAAATAACAATAGATTGGAAAAATGATACACAATGGGCCTAGATTTGGATTGGCTTTTTTATAATATCAATTATTTGGTAAGTTAAAGTTAACTGGAAGTATAACAAGTTTCCACATATAATTCCAAGGTCAATTGGCAATTCCATCAAATCAAAAGTGACTTGGCTAGCTGCAGCATTTTCTTTGCAGTCATTTTCTACGTTGTTTTAGTGTGTAATTAGCCACCACTGAACAGATAACCCTTATAAATAACAATAGATTGTACAATGATACTCAAATGATACACAATACAAAAAATGGGCCTAGATTTGGATTGGCTTTTTTATAATATTTTTAATTATTTTGTAAGTTAACGTTAACTGGAAGTATAACAAGTTTCCACATATAATTCCAAGGTCAATTGGCAATTCCATCAAACCAAAAGTGCGTTGTCTAGCTGCTGCTTTTTTTGGGAAGTCAGTTTATCATCAGTGTATCATTATTACACAATATACAAAATGGGTCTAGATTTGGATTGGCTTTTTTTATAATATTATAAATTATTTGGTAAGTTAAAGGGGTTTAGGATTAAGCTTCTGCATAATTTTAAATTACCCCGGTGTTTCAGCATTTAATTAACCGTCTGTTAACATTTAACCGTTTTGAACAACAGAGGCGACGTAGTTTAAAAGTGCACAACATTTTATTTAAAAAAGACGTTTGACATATGTATGCACATGAACACTGAACAAATGAAATGATCTCTGAATGATCTCTGCTTCATATGCAGCTGCTTCAGATTCCTCCTGGGCAACCGCTATTCTCCTCTCCTGCTCCAACGTGTGTTGTCTCAATCCACGTCGTCTTCTCCTGTAAAATTCTCTTGTCTCGTTAAAGACATTCATTGTGTTAAAAACCGTGGAAATCCTCCGCTCGTAATCCGCTATTTTTTTCTGTGTTGTTGAGGAGTCAGTCTCGTCCTTTATACGTCAGCAGTGTAGCGCCACCTCGATCCCGCCCACCCCAGCAATTCTCGGCTTTCCGCGGTTGTGATGGAGGCGCAGCCGCGGGAGAAACAAGTAGTAAAGAAAAGAAAAGAGTAGCGCAGAACTATATAGTGGAAATGTGGCATTAGTCTCTGCTGAGGCATGGCATTCCACTCTTCTTGAAGGGCAGCCCTCAGGCCTTTTGAGGTTGTGAGGTGCAGGGTTACGAGCCTCTACATGGCAACTCAGCTGATCCCATTGGTTTTCTATGGGATTCAGGTCTGGAGAAAGTGCAGGCCACTCCATTTGAGGTACCCCAGCCTCCAGCAGCCTAATGATGTGACCTCGATGAACTGGAGCATTGTCGTCCATGACGATGAAATTAGGCCTGTGTTGTTCATGCAGGGGCACAATGACTGGATTAATGATGTTTTTCAGGTAGTATCGACTTGTCACTGTACCATTCACAAGGTGTACGGCAGTTATGTATTGACTAGACACACTTGCCCAGACTGTAACACCACAACCACCAAAGGCTTGTCTGGTGACAACAGTGGCTGATGCATAGTGCTCTCCTTGACGACTCCAACATCGTTGGCGGCCATCATTTCTGCTCAATGTGAATCAACTTTCATCAGAAAACAGCACTGAGGCCCACTGGTCCCTTGTCCAGCATAAATGCTCCCTGGCTCATGCAAGACGATGACACCTGCGCCTGGTGGTGTAGTCAGGTACCCTTACAGATCGTCTAGCACAAAGACCACACTGATGTAAATGGTTTTGAATGGTCTGATCTGACACTTTGGCGCTATATTGTATTTTCACGATAATATTGGTATAAATTTTCATACCAGTGTAAAAATGAATATTGCGATATTTGGGGTCTGCTGCGTGATGATGTCACACCGTTATGCTGTCAACAGAAGTTACGCATCAGCATAGAAACGGCAAAACAAACATGGTGTGAGAAGCTGCAGTGCCAAAGTCAGACAGTCTATATTCATTCATTTATTCATTCATCTTCTTCCGCTTAATCCTTTTTGGGTCGCGGGGCTGGAGCCTATCCCAGCATCTTTGGGCAAGAGGCGGGGTACATCCAGTTGAGCGAAAATATTTAAGTTTCACTTTCTGATTCAGACTGCTGTCATGCTAAAAAAAAAAACCAAACAAACAAACAAAACAGTGCAGCAGTGTGGATAATCTGCCTGCATTTTTTTCCCCCGCATGTCTACAACACCGCTGAAGCGGTATTAACGTCGGACAATGTGCCACTCGAAGTGGCTGTAGTTGGATTTTAGTTCCGTTTTGGCTGCTTCTTGTTGATTTTATTCAACCATCCTGAGAGAGAAAAAAAAAAAACATCCATTCAGTGGAACATGAGCCAAAAAGCCCCAGGACAGGTCTGTGCAACGACAGTAATGCAGGTAAAGTGATTCAGCAAAAAACCTGACATCTGAGCGCAGTTAAGATGTATATCATTTTCTTGTAATATTTGATACAGAACTAAAAAATATTTAAACTAAGTCTGAGCTGCTGTTTATAAACTGGAGAAATAAGTTTTTGTTTTTCCTGAATATGTTGAAGGTAAATAATGCTGGCCTGTGAAACATTCCTTTTTGCATAAATTTAAGAGAAAAAACTGTATGCTGCAATAACGTGAAAATTAACAGAAATATTGTGATATCATTTTTAGGCCATATTTCCCACCCCTACTCTCACCTACTCTCACCTCCCTTAAATGTGCCTGAGTGGCATTCATCATCCGGTTCCACAGGGCTCTGTTCAAAATGAAGCGGTCATCAGTGTGGGATATGGCCAATGGATGTCCACTTCTATGCCTTTCTGTGACTCTTCCAGGCTCTCTGTATTTCTGTTGCAATCTGCTGATGACACTGACACTCTAAGCTCAGTAACCCCTTCCCTCTGAGAACATCCTGTTTGAAGCCTCGCAATGGCGAAGTACTATTGGTCAATTGTTCGGTGTTGTCTTGGTCTCATGATGTCAAAGTGTGAACAGCATGATGAAGAGGACTGTTAAAAGGTCCGATAGCACGATTTTGACATTTTTTAGGATGTTGTGTAAACCCAAAAGTCATTGTCGATGATCAATATAATATTTACAACTGCGCCTGCATAAACTAGTTATCATCAAAAAAACACAGCCGCTGACTGGACTGTGGTGCTGCCCACAAAATTAAGGGCGGCACCCCCATGACGTCAGCGACAGAACGGACTCCGGTGTTGTTGACTGGAATGACAGCAGCTTTGTAGTTCACAGTTTCTCTGGTTTCTTGTTTTAATTTTACGGCTATGCCTTCGCATTGTGTCGCAGGCTTAGATAAACAGCAGGCTGTGAAAGACCACATCACACGCTTCAGCTCCAACTGTCATAAGCCTCCTCATGCGCTCCTTGTGCACTTTTACGCAGGAGGAGGGCACAAGGAGGGGAAGGATTAATGGAATTACGCACAGCTTTGGCCTACTTTCTGTAATCGCATGCTGACTCTCGCCGGTCAAGCCACGTCCCTTCTCTCATTATCACCAGCTGATTCCCCTCCCGCTGATCATGTTTCCTGGTCCTCGCCCAGGTGCTTCTCATCACACCATCACCAGCAGTGCGTGTAACTTTGCGGCCGTTTGCCAGTAATGCACTGCTGGTCCATAGTATTGTCACTGTGCTGTTAGTCTGCCAATATTTTCAGCACTCTCACGACGTGTTAGTCCCTCCATGTTCACCGTGGTTCTCATGTATCCTTGAAGCGATGTCGGCTCTGGGGCGCACCTGTGGCTAACACGTCTCCTCATTTGTTCTCTGGGCGATGCCGGCCCCCAAACGCCATCGGTAAGTGTGTTTGTGTTTTTTGTACGTCTTCACCTTTTTGGGAATTGTCTGTTGTTCTGTATTAAATGTGCTGTGGTGAACCCTGCACGTAAATCCTCGTTTTTTCATCCTCCCTCTCTGTGCCCTGTGTAAGAGCACATGGAGGGTTATGATGAATGGATTTACACGCAGGATTCACCACAGCACATGTATTGAATATAAAGACTGATCCCAAAAGGTGGAGACTTACAAAAATACAGAGAAACACAAACAATACGCGTTCAGGGCCGACATCGCCCAGTGAACATGAAGAGGAAACGTGTTAACCACGGTTGTGCCCCACAGCTGACATCGCTACAAGGGTGCAACAGAACCACGGCTGTGTGGAGTGGCTAACACGTTGTGATGGTGTTGGCAATATTGGCTGGCTGACAACATGGCAGATGATGCACACAAAACATGAACAGCTGACTGTCACTGAGTCTGACTCGCTAGGCACAACGCCCGCTTGGCATGGCGCAAACCTATATGGTTTGATGCCCCCAGATTCTTCATTTTCATCCCATTCTTCGGAACTATAATCGTCTGAAGACTGGACAACATAAACCAATTCCAGACTACATGTGCTGGAACCATCGTCGATGTTTTCTACCGCTTCCATCCAGTGTGTACAATCGGCAGCCAAGCGCTGTATTCTCTCGATGACGTTACAACAGGTTTTCCAGCCACTGATGCAGTTGGTGACATGGTGCTCATGAAAACGTCGGGTATTCGCATGAAAAAAAGCCTGTTTGAGTTAGAACTGCACAGACCAACCTATTTTGTCATATTGTATTATGTGTTGAAAAATCAGATGAAGTCAAAAACGTGTCATCAGCACTTTAAACACCAATTCTAACTGAATCAGAAAATTTATTGGTCAATTCATGGATCAAACGCCTGTTGTGAATTTTGCCGTTAAGCACCTTGTTAGAGAACAGCAAGTTATGCAAAAGGTACTGCAACACTGGACAGTTGGACATGTACCTTCAAAAGGTTAGAGATGTTAAGCTCACCTGTAAAGGCTGTAGTGCATTTTTAGGTGCATCCTGAAATTTCATCCAAAAACCGAATATCCCTGACTTTTTGTGAGTAGTGTATATTAAAATTCTGAAACAAATATGCCTCAGATTTCCATACCTGTAGTCTGAGACCGCATACAACCTTCTGGTTAATCAGATTCAAGCCGTATCTGTAGTTAGCCACTGCCACAATACAGCGAATGGTTCAAAACTGCTGAGAATGTAGTTTGTAATAAAAACTTCCTTTGTGTTATGTACAATGACACAAAAGTGGCTGAATCTTCGGCTTTTGATTACCATTAGTTAATTTAACAGCAATTAAAAAAAGACTCGGAAGTTTTATCTTTTTTTAACGATAAAGAAGTGAGCTAATCGTTAACCGTTTCCAACAACAAAAGGGGGGGGGGCATAGTCAGTTATATGTTAGTATGTTTAGGTTACATTCACTAAGTTTGCATTTTATAAACTCTATAAAACAGTTTCCCCAGTTAGAAGCTTGAAGATTGAAAATAAATGTACCTGCTGTTTTGCTTCGGCGCGCCTTCCGTATTTTTTTTCTTCTATGTTTTTTAAAGCATCTTCTTCCTCCTTTCCTCTCGGTGACTGGCGGATAGCAAACAACTAAAAGGTACATACCGCCACCTACTGTACAAGCGTGTGTAACATTATGTCATTTAAGACCGACCCCTAAATTCTATGACTTAATAATCCTGTTATTTAAAAAAGAAAAAAAGAGCCCTTCTAGTGGTCCTTACCGCCTCTCCATCTCCTTCTGTTCCCAGAATCCCAGTTAAATCACATTCCCTACCTGCCCCTCGAACTTCCTTTTTTCATTCTCTTTCATTTCCATACTTGTGGCAGTGTAATAAGATATGCTCTACATTTTCTTTTACTCCACATTCTTTACATTTGTCAATATTGCATTTCCCCATGATAAAGTGCTGTTTAAACCTGTGTGATCTAGTCTGAGTCTTGCCATAATGATGTCTTCTCTCCTGTTTGTTCTATTATAATTCTTTATTGCAATACATTTTTGTATTTTGTATGATCTACCTTTGTGATCTTCATCCCACCTTTTTTTTTTTGCCATATCTCAATTCCTTTTTTCTTGATCACTGTTTTCCCTTCTCCTTGAGTGATAATGGTATTGTGGAGAGTGTAAATAATGAGACTGATTTATGCAGCAGACGATTTTATTCACTCTCACATCAGTCATACACAGAAAAGCTTGTCTCAATACACCAGGGGTTCTCCTTTTATATCAACTGCCCATCTCACATCTGCATGACATCTCACATCACAATACATTCATCCCTTCTCCCCCCAACTCCTTCTTCCTGCTACCTCACCATACTCTCCATGCCTATTGTCCTTCTCTGTTTACCCTCTGCATCCAGTCTGAGATGATTAACCCAGTCTCTACACGCCACCCCCCCCCCCCCGAATCTCAGACAGAGTTTCAGTCCTCATGTCCTTTTGGCTTCAGTCTCCTCCCATATCTGCTGTAACGGGGGTTTACCGCCCCTGCGGTGCTGCTGTGCCGGCGGGGGGCTCCTGGGGGTGTGTCTGTTCGCGGGTGGGCAATGGCGAGGGGGGGGGGAACCTTCGACTTGGCCATGTGGCTACTCTGATGAATCGTTTACCTGGGGAGTTCTCAGTGGGTGTCTTCCACGCCGAGGGGCCTGAGCCAACAGCACTTGCTCGTCCGCCACTACAAAGGCGAACTTAAGTCTGTCTATGCATATTTTCTCCCGACGACCCCCCAAGTCTAAAATGCTTGTCCCCTGTTTCCAGCACTCTGAACGGGCCATCGTAGGGTGGGCGCAATGGAGGGCGGTGAGCATCGTGCCTGACAAACACGAACGCCGAGTTCTTCAACGTTTATGGCACAAAAGCGCGTGGGAAACAGTGGTGGGCCGGGCCCGGCAGCGTGCCTGCGTCTGCACTATGCTGCAAACGATGAGACGGGCAGTTGTCTGGCGTGGGATTATCTGGCAAAAATTCCCCGGGCAGCCGCGGTGGCTGAGTAAAAACAAGCTCCGCCGGGGAAGCCTCCAAATCCTCTTTTGGTGTGGAACGCAACCCCAATAAAACCCACGGCAACCGGTGTACCCAATCTGCATCCGTCAGCAAAGCCCTGAGCGCTGCTTTCAATGACCTATGAAAACGCTCGCATAACCCGTTGGCCTGTGGGTTGTACGTGGTTGTGCAATGAATTGTAACACCCAGGTTACGGGCCATCGCGGACCAGAGGTCGGAAACAAACTGAGGGCCCCTATCGGACGTGATGTCCGACGTGATTCCAAAACGTGCCACCCATGTTGTCAAAAAAGCGCGCGCCACGTCCGCGGACATGGTTGCCGCCAGCGGGACTGCTTCTGTCCAGCGTGTGGTGCGGTCCACCACTGTCAGAAGGTGCGTGCACCCCTGCGATGGCTGGAGGGGGACCACGAGGTCCACGTGAACATGGTCGAACCTTTTAGCCAGTATACGAAACGGCTCCAAAGGAGCCTTCGTGTATCTGTGTACTTTGGCTCGTTGGCACGCTACGCAGGCTGCAGCCCACTCTTTCACTTGTTTGCACAGGCCTGGCCACACGAACTTCGCTCCCACCATTTTGACTGACGCGCGCACCCCTGGGTGCGCCAGAGCGTGAACTGACTGAAACACGCGATGGCGCCAAGCGAATGGGACCACCGGGCACGGGCGTCCCGTGGAGACGTTGCAGATTAGGGGGGGCTTGCCGTTTTGCAGTACTCTGATCTCCAGCCTTAACCCTGTTGGTCCAGACTGGCGCGCACACACGTCCGTATCGTCAATCTGCTCTGCGGCCATGGCTGTATAATCTATCCCCACGCAGACCGGAGCCACTACTGCGCACGAGAGCCAGTCTGCCACCACATTCAGTTTACCCGACACATGCTGAATATCGGTCGTAAAACTCCGAGATCGCGGCCAGCTGTCTCTGCTGCCGGCCCAACCATGGTTCCGAAACCTTGGCTATCGCGAACGTTAGCGGCTTGTGGTCCACGAACGCGGTGAAGCTGCGCCCTTCCAGCCAGAACTGGAAGTGGCATATGGCCAGGTGGAGAGCCAGCAACTCTCTGTCGAATGCGCTGTATTTACGCTCACTGTTGCGCAAAGCCCTGCTGAAAAAAGCGAGCGGCTGCCAAGAACCGGCGACACGTTGCTCCACGACGGCCCCTATGGCCACGTCCGAGGCGTCGGTAGTGAGCGCTATCCGGACCGCCGGGTCCGGGTGCGCCAACAGTGCGGCGTTTGCCAGAGCTGTTTTAACCTCAGAGAACACCTGCTCTCGCTCCGGAGTCCATTCGACTCTGTCCGCGGGTTTCCGTCTCTTGAGCGCGGCGTACAATGACTGCATGAGTTGAGCTGTGTGGGGGAGGAACCGGTTATAAAAGTTAACCATCCCCAAAAATTCTTGCAGCGCCCTGACTGTCTGAGGCCGGGGAAAATTCGCCACGGCGCGCACCTTGTCGGGCAAGGGTATTGCTCCCTCTGGTGAGACGCGGTGCCCCAAAAAATCAATCCCCGTCACACCAAACTGGCATTTCGCCTGGTTGATTATTAACCCGTGCTCCTCCAACCTCCGGAAAACCGTCCTGAGGTGGATTACGTGTTCGTCCTCGGACGCGCTGGCCACCAGGATATCATCCAGGTAGACAAACACAAACGGGATATCGCGCAACACCGCATCCATCATGCGTTGGAATGTTTGTGCCGCTCCTTTTAATCCGAAGGGCATGCGTAAAAACTCAAACAAGCCAAACGGAGCTCTTACCGCTGTTTTGGGTATGTCCTCCGCGCACACTGGGACCTGGTGGTAACCGCAGACCAGGTCTATTTTAGAAAAAATGCGTGCTCCGGCGAGGTGAACGGAAAAATCCTGAATATGGGGAATCGGGTAGCGGTCGTGCGCTGTGGCGTTATTCAATCTGCAAAAATCTCCGCACGGTCGCCACGATCCCTCGGCCTTAGGGACCATGTGTAGCGGGGATGCCCATGGGCTGTTCGATCGCCTGATGATGCCCAACCTTTCCAGGTTGGCAAACTCCTCGCGCGCTATGGCCAGTTTAGCTGCGTCCAAGCGCCGAGGTCGTGCGAAAACGGGCGGCCCGGTGGTGGTGATAAAGTGTTCCACCCCGTGTTTAGCGATGGCCGCCGAAAACATCGGGACCGTGAGTGCTGGGAACTGAGAGAGCAGTGTGTGGAACTTACCGCCTGGAGCTGTGACGCTGGCTTGTGTTATTGGCCCGGCCCCTCGAGCTGTACAGGGGAGAGAATCAAAAGACAGTGCATTAACCAGGCGTCTGTTAGCAACATCAACTAGCAACCCGTGTGCACACAGAAAATCAGCTCCCAGGATTGGGAAACTCAGTGCCGCTATGACAAAAGTCCACTCGTACATACGGCCGTGTAGGGATAAAGTCAGTGTTCTCTCCCCAAAAGTCTTAATGCCCGAGCCGTTTACTGCTAACAGCCCGGGGCCGCTAGGTCCTGCTAGCTGGTCGGCGTAGGACGGCAGGATGATGCTCTTCTGGGCTCCAGTGTCTACGAGGAACCATCTCCCCGAGCGCGAGTCCGTCACATAGAGCAGCTTGTTCTCTTCACCGGAGGTCGCAGCTGCTACCGACTGCCGGCCTTGGCGTTTCCCCAGAGCTTGAATTGGCACGGCGGCACACATCTGCGTGCGTTCTCTCAAAAGCGGCGGTTGTAGAAGCAGAGCGTGTCTCTCTGGCGCTTCCTGGCCCCGCCTGCCGCTACCGTCGGTGGCTCCTCGTCTCCGCTGGTCGTCTCGCTGGGTTCCGATGCCGCCGCGTTCACTGTGAGGGCTCTGGTGGCGAGGATGATCCGATCTGCCTCCTGGGCTAGCGCACGGTAGTCACGCGCAGCCAGCAACGGCGAATTGGCAAGGACCGCTCTTGCCTCTGTTGGGAGGTTCCGGAGGAAAAGGTGGGCAAACAGAAAATGCCCGTCGTCCGTGCCCATCAACACCAACATCTTCTCCATCAGTTCGACCGCCGAACCATCTCCTAACTCGGAGCGCCTCAGGAGCCTCTCTGCTCTCTCACAGTGCGAGAGGGTGTAGCGCCGGGTCAGCGCCGCCTTGAGAGTCCCGTATTTGTCGTGGGCTGGAGGCTGTTGGAGCAGGCTTGCTACTTGCTGAGACGTGCGAGCGTCCAGCGCTGCAACCACAGAGTAATATTTGGTGTCGTCTGTCGTTATTCCCCGGAGGGTGAACTGAGCCTTGGTGTGGTGGAACCAAGACCGCGGGTCGTGCAGCCAAAAGTCTGGTAGTTTGACCGTAACACCGCACGTGTTGCTGGGGGTTCCCGTCCGGGCCGTCTCTGGGATGCTTGCCGCGTCGCTGGGGCTTCCCGTCCGGGCCGACTCCGGGGTTCTTGCCTCGTGTTCCATAATTCGTCAAGGGGTCACCAGTGTGGAGAGTGTAAATAACGAGACCGATTTATGCAGCAGACGATTTTATTCACTCTCACATCAATCATACACAGAAAAGCATGTCTCAATACACCATGGGTTCTCCTTTTATACCAACCGCCCATCTCACATCTGCATGACATCTCACATCACAATGCATTCATCCCTTCTCCATGCCTATTGTCCTTCTCTGTTTACCCTCTGCATCCAGTCTGAGATGATTAACCCAGTCTCTACAGTATAGTTATTTCTTTCCCAAGTGCACTTTTTGCCAATTTGTCTGCAGTCATTCCCTTTCAACCCTTCATGTACAGGAGGCCAACAAAACTGAATATCTCGAACACCCCTGTGTACCCTAAATAAACTGTGATATAGCTCAGTCACCAAGTCTTCCCTTGTAGATTTTAGTGTCCGTATGGCTTTAAAAGCTGCAAGTGAAACTGTGCACACAACCACCCTGTCCAGTTTGACCTCCTCAACCAACTGCAAACCAATAATCATTGCCACAATTTCTGCTGTAAACACGGACGTATGGTTGGAGAGTCTTTCTGAGATGGTCACTTTAAACTCTGAAATGTATACTCCAATTCCAATAGAGCCCTCTTTGTTTTTTGAACCATCAGCATAGAGCTGTAAGTAGTTATAGTAATTATTCCAGAGGTAAATGCTTGTTTTAATGCCAACTTCATTTATATGCAAATCCTTTTTCCTCATTAGCAAACTGATGTCTACTTTTCCAGGAAACAGCCAAGGGGGAACATTACTCACTGGACTGGTGTTAGTTACAGTGGTGTGAAAAAGTGTTTGATTTCTCTTTTTTTGGTATGTTTGTCACAATTAAATTGTTTCATATCATCAAGCAAATTTAAATATTAGACAAGGATAACGCAAGTAAACACAAAATGCAGTTTTTAAATGAAGGTGTTTATTACTAAGGGAAAAAACTCAAACCTACATGGTCCTGTGTGAAAACGTGATTGCCCCCTAAACCTAATAACTGGCTGGGCCACCCATAGCAGCAACAACTCCAATCAAGCATTTGCGACAACTGGCAATGAGTCTTTTACAGCGCTGTGGAGGAATTTTTGCCCACTCATCTTTGCAGAATTGTTGTAATTAAGCCACATTGGAGGGTTTTCGAGCATGAACTGCCTTTTAAAGGTCATGCCACAGCACCTCAATGGGATTCAGGTCAGGACTTTGTCTACGTCACTCCAAAGTCTTCATTTTGTTTTTCTTAAGCCATTCAGAGATGGATTTGCTGGTGTGTTTTGGATCATTGTCCTACTGCAGAACCCAAGTGCGCTTCAGCTTGAGGTCACAAACAGATGGCCGGACATTCTCCTTCAGGATTTTTTTGGTAGACAGTAAATACAGGCTTCCATTTACCACAGCAAGTAGTCCAGGTCCTGAAGCAGCAAGACAGCCCCAGATCATCACACTACCACCACCATATTTTACTGTTGGTATGATGTTCCTTTTCTGAAATGCTGTTACTTTTACGCCAGATGTAATGGGACACACACCTTCCAAAATGTTCAGCTTTTGTCCCGTCAGTCCACAGAGTATTTTCCCAAAAGTCTTGGGGATCATCAAGATGTTTTCTGGCAAAACTGAGACTGTGGAGAGCGTGAAAAGATGAGGCTGAATTTATTTCTCAATTCAGGTTTATTAGCAATCACGTGTCTCCAACATCCTCTCAAACAGAAAAGAGAACCATCTTCCCACATCTCCCCTTTTTATACCCGGGACATCAAAGTACAGAGTCACATTGTCATTCAATCCCCAGAGACAATACATCACCCCCCAGGTCTTCTCTTCTCCACCTAAAACCCAGGTGGTCAGGAAGTCTTTTCAAGGCCATTTCTAAAGACACATCTCACCCCCTCCTGTTGTCCCCAGGAGGCCCAGACTTATTCTTCATTCTAAGACGTGAGGTAACAGTAATATACATATGCAGCCTAAGCATCTCAAATATGTGTGCCACATGACCCCCCCCAAACGTCGAAGATGAAACAATATAACATAGTCTGCACAACATGATAAAATCACAAACATCAGTCCATATGCTGTTTGGGCTTCAACCGTCTTCCGAACTTGCTGTAAGCGGGCTTCGCCGCTCCTGCGGTGCCATCCTGCTGTGAATCTGCTATCTGAGGATGAGAACTGTTAGTCAATCCCTGTGGGGGCTCTGGGGCATGCTCCCTGGGAGGTCTGCCGCGTCAAGGAGCCCTCGCCACTTGCACAGGTTCATCAGCCATCACAAAAGCAGGTTTGAGTCTGTCTATGCCAATTGTTTCCCTCCTGCCCCCTAAATCTAGCAAAAAATGCTTATTACCTGTTTCCAGCACTCTAAATGGGCCATCATAAGGTGGTCGCAGGGTTGGGTGCTGAGCCTCGTGCCTGACAAACACAAACTCGGTGTTTTTTAAAGATTTAGGTACAAAAACACGCGGAAAAGTGTGATGAACGGGGCCAGGAAGCGTGCTCGCTCCCGTGTCGCTCAGTGACCGCTGAGCAGGGGGGCGCTCTGGCGCAGGATTATCAGGAAGAAACTCCCCTGGCAGCCGGAGCGATTGTGCAAACACCAGCTCAGCTGGGGAGGCTTTTAAATCCTCTTTAGGTGCAGAACGCAACCCCAATAAAACCCATGGTAGTCTGTTTACCCAATTTGCATCCGTAAGCGACGCTCTGAGGGCTGCTTTCAATGACTATAGGAAACGTTCGCATAAACCATTAGCCTGGGGGTGGTACGCGGTAGTGCGGTGGATTGTTACCCCCAGGCTGCGGGCCATCGCTGACCAAAGCTCAGAAACAAATTGAGGCCCCCTGTCGGACGTAATATCCGACGGGACCCCAAAACGCGCTACCCAAGCTGTTAAAAACGCGTGCGCCACCTCCTCGGCTGTGGTTGATGCTAGTGGGACCACTTCAGGCCAACGCGTGGTACGGTCCACCATTGTCAAAAGATGTGTGCACCCCTGTGACGGCGGTAGGGGGCCTACGAGGTCGACATGCACATGATCGAACCTCTTGGCCGGGATGTGAAACGGCTCTAAGGGGGCTTTAGTGTGTTTGTGTATTTTGGCTCGCTGGCAAGCCATGCAGGCTCTTGCCCACTCTTTAACGTGCTTGCGCAGGCTCGGCCACACAAACTTCTCTCCTACCATTTTTACCGACGCGCGCACCCCCGGGTGTGCCAGAGAGTAAATCGAGTCAAAAACACGGCGGTGCCACGCGGCCAGCGCCACGCGGCCGGCACCACCGGACGCAGTCGTCCGGTAGAGACATCGCAGATTAGGGGGGGCATACCATCTTGCAGCCTCCTGCTCTCCAGCCTTAACCCTGTTGGTCCAGACTGGAGCGCGCACACGTCCGCATCGCTACCCTGATCCGCGGCCATGACTGCATAATCTATCCCCACGTGGACTGGGGCCACGTATGCTTCCGCGCCGCTATTTTGCTCCGCGGCCGTGGCAGTATAATCCACCCCTGCACGGACTGGAGCGGTTACGGCGCGTGAGAGACAATCTGCCACTACATTAAGTTTACCCGCTACGTGTTGAATATCAGTAGTAAATTCTGAAATTGCAGCCAGCTGCCTCTGCTGCTGGCCCGACCACGGCTCCGAAATCTTGGCCATCGCGAAAGTGAGCGGCTTGTGGTCGACGAACGCGGCGAAACGACGACCTTCCAGCCAAAACTGGAAGTGGCAAATGGCTAAGTGGAGCGCTAACAACTCCCTGTCGAACGCGCTGTATTTTCGCTCGGCATCGCGCAAGGTCCTGCTGAAAAAGGCAAGCAGCTGCCAAGCCCCGACAACATGCTGCTCTACTACCGCCCCTATGGCCACGTCTGACGCATCAGTAGTGAGCGCTATGCGGGCCGTTGGGTCTGGATGAGCCAACAACGCAGTGTCTGCCAGGGCTTTTTTGACCTCCGAGAATGCGCGCTCCTGCTCCGGGGACCATTCGATTGCATTTGAGGGTTTTTGTTTTTTAAGCGCGGCATACAGTGGTTGCATGAGCTGCGCTGCGCGGGGGAGGAAGCGGTAATAAAAATTCACCATTCCCAAAAACTCCTGTAGTGCTTTGACCGTCTGCGGCTGGGGAAAATTTGCTACTGCGCACACTTTGTCCGGCAGCGGAACTGCTCCCTCTGGGGAAACGCGGTGCCCCAAAAAATCAATCTGCGCCACCCCGAACTGACACTTCGCTGGGTTGATTATTAACCCGTGCTCTCCCAACCTCCGGAAAACTGCCGTGAGGTGCTTTTCGTGTTCATCTTCGGACGCGCTGGCTACCAAAATGTCGTCCAGGTAGACGAACACAAAAGGGAGATCGCGTAACACCGCATCCATCATGCACTGGAACGTCTGTGCGGCGCCTTTAAGCCCAAACGGCATGCGCAAAAACTCAAAAAGGCCAAACGGAGTTATTACCGCTGTTTTGGGAATGTCCTCAGCGCGTACTGGGACTTGATGGTAGCCGCGGACCAAGTCTATTTTAGAAAAAATGCGTGCCCCCGCCAGATGAACCGAAAAATCCTGAATATGGGGGATTGGGTAGCGGTCGTGCGCCGTAGCGTTGTTCAACCTGCGGAAATCACTGCAGTGTCGCCACAAGCCGTCAGCCTTAGGGACCATGTGTAGCGGGGAAGCCCATGGGCTGTTCGAACACCGGATGATGCCCAACCTTTCAAGGTTGGCGAACTCCTCGCGCGCTATGGTCAGTTTAGCTGCATCCAAGCGCCGAGCTTTTGCAGAAACGGGGGGACCGGTGGTAGTAATAAAGTGCTCCACTCCGTGTTTAGCAACGGCTGCTGAAAACGTGGGAACCGTGAGTGCTGGAAACTGAGTGAGGAGAGTGTGGAACTTACCGCCTGCTGTGGCGACGTTGGCTTGTGGTGTGGGCGGGGTCACTCGAGCTGCACAGGGGATAGAGTAAAACGAGAGTGCATTAACCAAGCGTCTGTTGGGAAGATCAACCAACAACCCATGTGAGCACAGAAAATCAGCACCTAACATGTTGAAACTCACCGCAGCTATAACAAAAGTCCACTCATATGTGCGGCCGTGCAGGGACAGAAGTAAAGTCCTTTCACCGAAGGTCTTAATGCTCGAGCCGTTCGCCACTGATGCTCCGTGGCTCCCGGGGCCTGCCAGCCGGTCAGCATAGGTTGGCGTGATGAAACTCACTTGGGAGCCTGTGTCCACGAGGAAATGCCTCCCAGAACGCGCATCTGTCAGGTAGAGCAGCTTGTTCTGTTCACCGAGGGCCGCGGCTGCTACTGACTCCCGGTCCTGGCGTTTCCCGAGCTCTTGAACTGACACGGTGGTATACACTTGCGTGCCCTCTCTGCGAAGCGGCGATGGTAAAAACAGAGGTCGTCTCCTCCGCGATGTTTGGGCCTTGCCGCCGCCGTCGTTGGTGTGTCTGCCTCCGTCGCCTCTGGCCCCTTGCCAGTCCCGGCCGTCGCGCCGAGGTCTGTCACTGCTGCGGTGGCCGTGTGCCGTCTGCTGGCGTTGAGAATCCGCTGTGCTTCCTGGGCTAGCGCGCGGAAGTCCCGCTGGGTCACAAACCGAGAGCCCGGCAGGGTCGCCCTCGTCTCCGACGGTAGAGTTCTCAGGAAGATGTGAGTGAAGAGGAAATCGTCGTCGTCTGAGCCTCTCAGCCTCAGCATGTCTTCCATCAGGTCGACAGAGGTGCTTTCTCCCAAGTTGTGCAGGGCCAGGAGTCTCTCTGCTCTCTCCTGGGCTGAGGGAGTGAATCGCTGAATGAGCGCAGCCTTCAACCCGACGTATTTGTCGCCAGTGGGTGGGCGCTGCACCAGGCTCTGCACATGTCGAGCTGTGCGGCTGTCGAGTTTGGCGATGACGTGGTAGAACTTTGTGTCATCTGCTGTTACTCCCCCGAGAGCGAACTGAGCTTCGGCCAAGAGGAGCCATGAGTCCGGGTTGTCCTGCCAGAATTCTGGTAGCTTGACTGAGACTGCGTTTGCCCGGCTGGTCCCTGGCGAGTCTGGTTCGGGGGAATTGCTTCTGCTCATTATACGTCTTAAGGTCACCAATGTGGAGAGCGTGAAAAGATGAGGCTGAATTTATTTCTCAATTCAGGTTTATTAGCAATCACGTGTCTCCAACATCCTCTCAAACAGAAAAGAGAACCATCTTCCCACATCTCCCCTTTTTATACCCGGGACATCAAAGTACAGAGTCACATTGTCATTCAATCCCCAGAGACAATACATCACCCCCCAGGTCTTCTCTTCTCCATCTAAAACCCAGGTGGTCAGGAAGTCTTTTCAAGGCCATTTCTAAAGACACATCTCACCCCCTCCTGTTGTCCCCAGGAGGCCCAGACTTATTCTTCATTCTAAGACGTGAGGTAACAGTAATATACATATGCAGCCTAAGCATCTCAAATATGTGTGCCACAAGACGAGCCTTTATGTTCTTTTAGCTCAGCAGTGGTTTTTGTCTTGGAACTCTGCCATGCAGGCCATTTTTGCCCAGTTTCTTTCTTATGGTGGAGTCATGAACACTGACCTTAACTGAGGCAAGTGAGGCCTGCAGTTCTTTGGATGTTGTTGTGGGGTCTTTTGTGACTTCTTGGAGTCCCAAAGCTTTAGAAATGGCTTTATAACCTTTTCCAGACTGATAGATCTCAGTTACTTTGGTTCTCATTTGTTACTGAATTTCTTTGGATAGTAGCATGATTTCTAGCTTTTGAGGATCTTTTGGGCTACTTCACTTTGTCAGGCAGGTCATATTTAAGTGATTTCTTTATCGAGAACAGGTGTAGCAGTAATCAGGCCTGGGTGTGGCTAGAGAAATTGAACTCAGCTTTGCAAAGATGTGATAAACCACAGTTAATTTATGTTTTAACAGGGAAGGGGGGTAGCAATCACTTTTTCACACAGGACCATGTAGGTTTGGATTTTTTTTTACCCTTAATAATAAACACCTTCATTTAAAAACTGCATTTTGCGTTTAACTTGTGCTAATATTTAAATTTGTTTGATGATATGAAACATTTAAGTGTGACAAACATACAAAAAAAAAGAGAAATCGGGAAGGGGGCAAACACTTTTTCACACCACTGTATATCGTGTCTAATCTATACATTCTGGCTTTTCTTTCAATTGTCCCCCCAAACCCATGTCCCTGGAAGTCAGTATATTCCCAGCAGTTTTGTAGTGTTGTTTTTGAAATATTCCTTTCCTCACTTCCTTTCAGTTTGACCCAGTATGATAATGCGAGTTTATCTCTTCTCAAATCCACTGGCATTTCTCCTGCTTCTATTAAAACTGCATTGTTTGGTGTCGTATTGATGGCTCCAATGCACAGGCAAAGCACTCTATGCTGTATTCTATCTATTCTTTCCAGAGGTGTCTTTGCTGCTGCTCCATAAATCATGCATCCATAGTCTATTGTCAATCTCATTAGTGCTCTGTAAATGTTAATGCCTGTTTATCTGCACCCCATTCATGTCCAGCTACAGCTTTTATGAGACTGACTTTTTTGCACTTTGTCTCCAGATTTTTAACGAACTCTCCATGTGTATGCACTATCAAATCACAGTCCCAGATATTTGAACTCACTCACTTTTTCCATCAGTTGATTGTATAATGTTAACGTTTCTGCACCAGTTCTGCATTTTTTCGTGAAAGTCATATAGAAGGTTTTAGTGTTTGAAAGCTTAAATCCCCACTCATATGACCACTTTTCCACTTTCTCCATTGCTTTCCAGATGTTTTTGAACACAAACTTCTCATTTCTTCCCCTCATCCATATGGCTCCATCATCTGCATATAGCGCTGTATTGATGTATCCCTCTTGGTCCCCAAACATGTCATTAATCATTATGTTGAATAAAACTGGGCTTATCACACTCCCCTGAGGAACACCATTTTATGTTTCAAAATCATTAGAAACCTCTGATCCCACTTTAACCCTCATTTTCCTGTTTGTTAAAAAACCCATTATCCAATTATAATCCTACCTCCAATGCCCATTTTATTCAATTTGATGATAAGTCCATCCCTCCACAGTGAGTCATAAGCCTTTTCAATATCTAGATAAACTATAACCATTACTTCCTTCATTTTGAGAGTCCTTTCAATATTATTACTTACCCTAACTAGAGCATCAACTGTGGATCTTCCTCTTCTAAAACCATTCTGATAATTGTTGATTAATCGTCTTTGCTCCAGTACATATGACAGCCTGCAAACTAACACCTTCTCCATCCATTTCTCTAAATGTGATGTTGTGGTGACACAATAGGAGATCGCACTCCACCCAGGACTTTGGGGAACTGGGGGAAGGAGGGTGAGAGATGGAAATGAGGAGAAGAAGGGAGAGGAACCAAGGATGGGTGCTAGAGTGCTAGGGCATAATAAACCAAATAAAGATGGGCCTTCTAAAAAAATCAATTCCAACCTTGTTGAATTTAATAAAGAATTTTGGGGAAATATCAGGATATAAAATAAATAAAACTAAATCTTCAATATTAATGCTAAATGAGACCCAGAGAAATTACCCAGCCCCTGAGGTAAATCAATTCAATGTTGTAAATCAGTTTAAATATTTAGGAATCCAAATTATGCCTAAGCTAGAATCAGTCGCCAGTGTCAACTATGAAGCCTTAATGTCAGATATCAGTGAGTTAACTCAGAGATGGATGTCACTACCAATGTCGATGATCGGGAGAATCAATATACTTAAAAGTAATATTTTACCTAAAATACTTTATTTATTTCAATACATTCCCTTACCACCACCTTTAGATCTATTCTCAAGAATAAAAAAAAAGTTAGTGGAATTTATATGGAACAACAGGAGGGCTAGATTACGTTTGTCTTTATTATATTTATCATTTGATCGTGGAGGTCTGAAATGTCCAAATTTTATGTTGTATTATTGGTCGGCACAACTGAGGTCTATGACATATTATTTTTCATCAAATGATTTCCCTCACTGGACTGAAATGGAATCATACAATTTACCTTTACCTCTTCCCATATTCATATACTCAGATTCGGCAAAAAAATTACAAAAACAAGTTAAAAATCCATTTGTAAAGCATATGATCAAAATATGGTGTGAAGCTAAAAACTATTTAAAAGAACCACAGTTATTGTCACAATTTAGTCCAATATGGGGTAATCAATATTTTAAACCAGGGAGAGCGGACACTGTATTTAAAGTATGGAATTTAAAAGGGATACAAAAGATTCAGGATTTATATTTGCCATGTGCAGACAACATAATGTCTTTTGAAGAGCTGAGGATCAAATTTAATCTCAATAGAACACATTTTTTTAAATATCTTCAACTTAGAAACTTTATTCGATCAAATCAAAATAAAGCTCTTACTCGACCTATTTATTCATCCTTGGAAAAAATGATGATGAAAGATAGTAAAAGAAAGGGTATTATTTCAGAGTTTTATAACTCATTGACACTATCTTCAAGTGAAAATTCACTGAAAAGATTAAACTACTGGAAAGAAGATCTGCAAATTGAAATTTCAGAGGAACAATGGGAATTGGCTTGTACAGAAGCTCAAACCAAATCAATAAATGCACGCCTTAAATTGATACATTTCAAATGGTTAATGCGGATGTATGTTACACCGGAGGAGTTAAATAGATATAACAAAAATATACCAGATACATGCACAAAATGCATGGAAAGTAAAGGAACCCTATTTCATTGTTTATGGGAATGTAGATTAATAAGAATGTTTTGGGAAGAGGTGAGGGTAACAATTGAAAAAATAATCTCAAAACAAATCATATTGAATCCTAAACTGTTTTTGTTGGGTCTGTACCCAGAAAAGCATAATTTTAATAAAAGTGAAAGAACATTCATAGACCTCAGTTTGCTTAATGCCAAAAAATGTATTGCACTATTATGGAAAAAGACTCATAGACCAGATGTGACTCAGTGGTTAAGACAGATGTTAACAAACCTTCCATTAGAAAGAATAACATATATACTAAAATCAAAGGAAATTGTGTTTGAGAATATATGGAGACCTTTTATTGATTATGGAAAAAATTTAAACATAACTCTTGAAGAAGAAGGTGAATGATGTGTGTGGACCTTGTAAATTCCAAACTGGTGAACATAATATGTATACTTATGTATTGGATTGTCTAGACTAAACAGAGGAGCATTGTTGAAGATTTGATTTTGTTGGTGGTTGTTGGTGTTTTTAGTGCATTTTTTTTTTTTTTTTGTAGTACTTTAGTGTTAGTGTTTGATTGTTTGTATCATGTTTGTTAAAAAAAAAAAAAAAGGTTCAATAAAGATATTGTGGAAAAAAAAAAAGATGGGCCTTCGCTCCCGGTATGCCAGGCGTGGACCTATTGTGTGGGGTAGAAGACGCTGTTGACACCTTGGATATGCTGGGCGCGAAAGTATTGTGTGAGTCATGCTCTATTGTCATGTATGTTAATGTGTGTACTCCCGGCGCCAAGGGCGGGATTAAAGCTGTAATAAAGAGATTTGCTCTGGCACCCAATTTAGTCTGTTCTGCTCGTTGGTTGGAAGAAATAAAGTTATGTGTCGTCAGCTCGTGTCTCGTCTGATTTCTTTCCTCCACAACGTTAAAGCTATTGGCCTGTAGTTGCCTGGATGAGTTGGATCTTTCCCTGGCTTACAAAAAGGTAAAATTACAGCCTTTTTCCACCCGCTTGGGATAACCCCCTCCTTCCATATTCTATTAAACAATTTCAACACCAGTTTCATTGACTGCATTGGTAATTGCCGGAACATAGCATAGACTAACTGATCATATCCTGGGGCTGTGTATCCACTATCTTGTAAAGCTCTCTTAAGTTCTGAAATTGTGAGATCAAGATCTAAAGCAGTCATATCCTCTTTCATCTCCGTTTTTAAGTTTTCCTTTTCTCTA
Source organism: Pholidichthys leucotaenia (assembly GCA_020510985.1). Lineage (NCBI taxonomy): Eukaryota > Metazoa > Chordata > Actinopteri > Cichliformes > Pholidichthyidae > Pholidichthys > Pholidichthys leucotaenia. The sequence continues at coordinate 117,734,399 of CM035848.1, read as the reverse complement.
AGTTTACGCTCTTTGTTGTCTCTCACCAAGATGTTCTCCTCTATGAACTGCTGCAAATGCTCTATCTCTATTTTTTTTAACCCCTTGTACTCCGGTCAATTTCCCTAAAAACGCCAAAAAATAACATGCCCAAAGTAAATCGAAAGCTGTTCTTCAACCCTTTGCAGCATCTTCATGGGGTTGGTCTCATTTAAAAGAAAACACTTTGAATTTTTTGGCAAAACAGTCATAATTTCTCTAAGTGCTCCAGCCACTGAGTTACAGTCATCTAAACATAGTGAACTTGAAGAAAATAAATTTGGCCTGGGTGTTTTTTTGGATACAAATGCTTGCAAATAACACATAGCTTCAGATCCGGGCTGGAAAATGCAACAGAAATGTAGAACCAAGTGTTATCAAGCTGAGGTCAAAATTTTGTAACAATACCACAAAAAATGAATATATTACACAGCTTTTTCCTCAGGTAGTTCCCAGGCGTTTTTGAACTGTGCCAAATTGTGCCAAATGGCACAGTTTGGAAAAATGTCTAACTTTTGAATGATTCAATATAGAAGCTTCATCTTGGGCTCTAATGAAAGGTGACACTCAGGGCTGTGTGTGTGTGTGTGTGTGGGGGGGGTTTGTCCCCCCCCCCCTCGCTACAGAGGACGGACATCGGCCATCGCTACATGACGGAATAGACTCATGTGGCGATGTGGCGACCGTGGCGCAGTCACCGCGGCTTCCCCCCCCTCGCTACAGAAGAGTAGCGGGGGGGGGGGGCCTTCACGGTCCGGACGCGCCGCACGAACCGTGTACCGCGGCGCACGGACTTCGGACTTAGTGCGCCGCACAGTTGTAATTTACCGATCGGTCAAAAGTCATTTTTGATTACAATTTTCAGGGATAAAGAATAATTTAGCTTATAACACTTGACTCTTCACAGCAGCAGTGTCCTGGCGAACTTCTCTTCCTCATTGTCAGACGAACGCGACGCTGGTCCGCTCGTGGTTCTGGTCTCGTGAGCCGGTCAAAACATAATTCCATTATTGCGGTTTTGCGCTTCCATGATTGCGGTTTTGGCGAATGATTTACAACCTTCGTCGTCGGCCTCCGTCGGTCTATGATGACCATGGAAGAGAATCCTAAACGTCTATTCTGCTGGAATAAAAAAAAAAAAAAAGCACCGCCTGTGGCTGAACAGGCCGATGCGCGAATGGCAGTCCCTGTCACACAGGTTGCACTTGTGGATGGTCTCCGTGCTGCTGAGTCTGTGGCAGGTTCTTCCTGCGGATCCTTTTTTTCATCTGCTGCAGCAGTCTGTCTTCACCCAGCCTTACACAAAACAGCTTGCAAACTTCTGTGCTTCAATTGGCTCGCTGCATTCACAGCGTTGGTAGGCGGGTCCTTCTTGCTAGGTTTTCAGTCATTGGTTCTTCAAGGTTTCAGAAACCCAATTCAAGGCTCTTATTAGTCGAATGAGAGGTCAATCATATCTGATCTGTTCGCGGCTGTGTCTGTAGTGGAAGAACGGAAATGCAGCTTTTTTTTTTTTTCAGTGCGCGCTTGGACGCAGCGCCCTCGTGCGTCCTAGAGCGCACGAGGGCGCTCTCGTGCACTCTGGGACGCAGAGACGTGCCCATCCACGGTACACCGGAGTGCAAGAGGTTAATAGCAGATGGCAAGCAACTTATAGGTGCGTTTCCGCCACCTTCTGGACTGGAGCACTGATCTGTATAAAACCCACTGATCTCTATAAAAAACACTGGATAGCACATTGGCCCTCAGAAGTTCTTAGTCTGGCCCTTCACCCAGGACCAGTTTGTCTTGGGTGACCCTATCAGAGCCAAATTGCCCCGGACAACATAGCTCCTGGGATCACTGGGGCACGCAAACCCCCCCACCACGATAAGGTGACAATCCATGAGGGGGGGTTGTGGTTTTCGTCCCGGCCGTGGCACATCGGACCAGCTCTTTACCCTCTTGAGAATTCTTGAGGGTTCGTGGGAGTTTGCCCAACCAGTTTACATGTGTTTTGTGGACTTGGAGAAGGCATTTGACCGAGTCCCTCGTGGTTTTTTGTGGGGAGTGCTTTGGGAGTATGGGGTATCGGGCTTGTTGTTATGAGCTATTCGGTCTCTGTACGACCGTTATGAGAGTTTGGTTCGTATTGCCAACACTCGGTCGGAGTCATTCCCAGTGAGAGTTGGACTCTGCCAGGGCTGCCCTTTGTCACTGATCCTGTTCATAATTTTTATGGACAGGATTTCTAGGCGCAGCCAGGGAATGGAGGGTGTCATGCTTGGTGACCACAGGATCTCATCTCTGTTGTTTGCAGATCATGTTGTCCTGTTGGCTTCATCCAGCAATGACCTACAGCTCTTGCTGGGACGGTTTGCCGCTGAGTGTGAAGCAGCTGGGATGAGAATCAGCACCTCCAAGTCTGAGTCCATGGTCCCAGCCGGAAAAAGGTGGATTGTCCTCTCTGGGTTGGGGACAGGCTCCTGCCCCAAGTGGAGGAGTTTAAGTATCTTGGGGTCTTGTTCACGAGTGAGGGGAAAATGGAGCGAGAGATTGACAGACGGATTGGAGCAGCATCTGCAGTGATGCGTACGTTGTACCGGTCTGTTGTGGTGAAGAGGGAGCTTAGTTCTAAGGCAAAGCTGTCGATTTACCAGTCAATCTACGTTCCTACTCTCACCTATGGTCACGAGCTTTGGGTAATGACTGAAAGAACAAGATCGCGCATACAAGCGGCTGAAATGAGCTTTCTCCGTAGAGATTGCTGGACTCACCCTCAGAGATAGGGTGAGGAGCTCAGTCATCCGGGAGAGGCTCAGAGTAGAACCGCTACTCCTTCACATTGAAAGGAGTCAGTTGAGGTGGTATGGGCATCTGATTAGGATGCCTCCTGGACGCCTCCCACTTGAGGTGTTTCAGGCACGTCCTACTGAGAGGAGATCCCGGGGCAGACCCAGGACTCGGTGGAGAGACTATGTCTCCCAGCTGGTCTTGGAATGCCTTGGTATCCTCTCTGAAGAGCTGGAGCAGGTGGCTGGGGAGAGGGAAGTCTGGGCTTCTCTGCTTGAACTGCTGCCTCTGCGACCCGGACCTCCGGAAAAGCGGTAGAAGATGGATGGATAGATGGATGGATGGATGGATGACTTTTCTTGCAAATTTGTCTCATGACTTTGGACCTTGTTATTGTATATTTGCAACTTTTAATTTGACATAATAAATTTGTCAATAATAAATTCACACATCTGAGGGTTTTTTTTTTTTAAAACAAATGTACAACTTCTTTCCCATAAATTTGCAACTTGCTGATTGCAAAATTATTTTATTCCATGCTTGCATAATTTTGTCATAAATCTGCAACAGACTTTGCAAAGTCTGGTGACTTTCTCATAAAACATTTTCTCTGTAAACATCAATAATATTTGTCCTTACAGTTGAAACCATAAGTTTACATACAGTGTATAAAAAGACACATAACCTTTTTTTCCCCTCGTCATCTGCCATGAAATCAGACTAAACTTTTCCTGTTTTTGGTCAGTGTCAGTTAGGATTACCAAAATTATTTCTATTTGCTAAATAATTTTTACATTTGCTGAATATTTTTGAGATGTTTTTATTACATTATTCAAAGTCAAAAGTTTACCATCCATCCATTTTCTACCGCTTTTCTGGAGGTCTGAGTCAAGGAGGCAGCAGTTCAAGCAGAGAAGCCCAGACTTCCCTCTCCCCGGCCAACTGCTCCAGCTCTTCAAAGAGAATGCCAAGACATTCCCAGACCAGCAGGGAGACTGTCTCTCTAATGTGTCCTGGTTCTGCTCTGGGGTCTACTCCCAGTGGGACGTGCCTAAAACACCTCAAGTGGGAGGCATCCTGATCAGATGCCCAAACCACCTCAGCTGGCTCCTTTCGATGTGGAGGAGTAGCGGTTCTACTCTACCCAGATGACTGAGCTCTTCACCCTATCTCTAAGGGTGAGTCCAGCAACCCTACACAGAAAGTTCATTTCAGCCACTTGTATACATGATCTCATTCTTTCGGTCATTACCCAAAGCTCATGACCATAGCTGAGGGTAGGAACGTAGATGGACCAATAAATTGACAGCTTTGCTTTAGAGCTCAGCTTCCTCTTCACCACAACAGACCGGTACAACGTCCGCATCAATGCAGATGCTTTTCCGATCTGTCTGTCAATCTCTCGCTCCATTCTCCCCTCACTCATGAATGAGACCCTGAGATACTTAAACTCCTCCACTTGGGGCAGGAGCTTGTCCCAAACCCAGAGAAGACAATCCACCCTTTTCCGGCTGAGGACGATGGACTCGGACTTAAAGGTGCTGATTCTCATCCCAGCCGCTTCACACTCAGTAGCAAACTGTTCCAGAAAGACCTGTAGGTTATTGCTCGATGAAGCCAATGGGACAACATCATCTACAAACAGCAGAGATGAGATCCTGTGGTCACCGAGCATGACACCTTCCCTTCCTTGGCTGCAACTAGATATCCTGTCCATAAAAAATATGAACAGGATCAGTGACAAAGGGCAGCCCTGGCAGAGTCCAACTCCCACCGAAAAGGAGTCCGACTGAGTGTTGGCGATATGAACCAAACTCTTGCAATGGTCATATAGGGACAGAATAGCTCGTAACAACAAGCCTGATACCCCATATTCCCAAAGCACCCCCCACAAGAAACCACAAGTGACACGGTTGAATGCTTTCTCCAAGTCCTCAAAACACACGTGGACGGTTGGGCAAACTCCCACAAACCCTTGAGGATTCTCAAGAGGGTAAAGAGTTGGTCTGATGTGCCACGGCCGGGCTGAAAACCACATTGCTCCTCCTGAATCCGAGGGTCGATCATAAGTTTACATACAGTAAAATTAATCTACCTTTAAACAATTTGGGAAAGCCCAGATGATGATGTCATGGCTTTGAAAACTATTAACAGATAAACTGACGACATTTGAGTTCATTGGAGGCACACCTGTGGATGTATTTTAAGGAACACTTCAAACACACCACTTCCTAGTATGACATCATGGGAAAATCAAAAGAAATCAGCAAAGATACCAAGAAGAGAACTGTGGACCTCCACAAGTCTGATCCTTGGGTACAATTTTCAGATGCCTGAGGGTGCCACATTCATCATAACAATTGTACACAAGTATAAACACCATGGGAATGGCCAACCATCATACCACTCAGCAAGGACATGGGTTCTGTGTCCCAGAGATGAATGTGTTTTGGTGTGAAATGTGCGTATCAATCCCAGGACAAAAGCAAAAACCCTGTGAAGATGCTGGCTGAAGCTGATAAAAAGAGTGTCATCATCCACAGTGAAGCAAGTACGGGGGTGGCAGCATCATGTTGTGGGGGTGTTTTGCTGTGGCGGGGGGACTGGTGCACTTCACAAAATACATGGCATCATAGGGAAAGAACATTATTATGTAGAAATATTGAAGCAACATCTCAATACATCAACTAGGAAGTTAAAGCTTGGGCAAAAATGGGTCTTCCAAATGGACAATAATTCTAAGCATACCACCAAATTAGTTACAAAGTGGCTTAAGGACAACAAAGTCAATGCTGTGGATCTCAGTCTCATAGAAAATTTGTGGGCAGAGCTGAAAAGATGTGTGTGGGCAAGGCAACCTACAAACCTGACTTGGTTACACCAGTTCTGTCAGGAGGAATGGATCACAATTCCAGTAAACTATTGTGAGAACCTTATGGAGGATACCCAAAACATTTGACCCAAGACATACAGTTTAAAGGCAATGCTACCAAAAACTAAGAAAATGCATGTAAACTTCTAACTTTGAAGAAAGTAATAAATTCTCAAAAAAATTATTCAGCAAATATAAAAAAGTATTTAGCAAACAGAAATAATTTTCGTAATCCTAATTGACCTAAAAGAGCAGAAGTTTAGTCTGATTTAATGTCAAACAGTGAGAAAAAAAGGTTATGTCTTTTTTTACAGTTTATATAAACTTCTGTTTTCAACTGTATGTTTGTAATGTATGTAACAAATTTAGCATGAATCCCCCAGGGTAAATGAATGAATCTGATACAGGGTTACCCAGGAAAGTAACCAAAGACTAAATTTTAAATGTTATAATGAATAAAACACAAATATAACACACACTTTGTGGGTATAACAGCAGATGCTGGTGTTTAACTTCGCAAACTTTAGTAATCACTGTTAAGTGTAACTCAGTGTGTTAATGTTAACAGGAACAAAAACAAGTTTATTCTAAATGCTTTATTACTCTAACAAATTAAATAAGAACATATAATACAAGCTATCTCCAGTCTCTAATTACAATATAGCCTATTATGAACATTATTTAAATACAGTATTGAATGTCATTGAGTATTACTGTAGCATTTAACCTAATAGTTCTCAACATTACCCCAAATCTTCAAAGGCTCCTCGTCCAAAATCTCAAGTTCAAAAGATGTCAGAAAACAGTTCAGAGGGGTCAATGTGTTTGCATTCACACAACTGATTCACTTAGTATATTAAGAAAAAAAAAACAGGATTAAGATTTGTGTTTAAAGAATTCACTTTTTCCACATGTGAAATAATGTATTTGTTTTGTCAGCACTGTAAAAAAATAAATTAATTAAATAGAAAAATTCTAAAGAAAGCTGTTATATTGGGGTGCCATTTGATTCTTCTTTTAGATTTGATTGGCGGTTGGCAACCAGCTTACAGGTGCATTACCGCCACGACTTGATTATCATCACTCTATATCTTTGTATAAGGAGTTCTGAACAACTCCCTACGTGTGAAAAAATTATCCGTCCTTGGACTATCACACTGATTTGGATGTGAATCCGAAGAATTATTGTCACATTATTTTGAATCATCAATATTAATGCAAACACACTGATACTCAGACCGTGGTCCTGTTTTGCTTAAATCTAATAACTTGATAAAGAATGCAAAATTTATTTACAGATAAAAATGCAGTTTAAATCCAAACAGCTTAATTAAAACATTTTTGTCTGCAAGTCTCAAATTTGGATTGTACTGACACAAAATTATTTGGGTTTCACAACACTGGAAATGGGATCATTTATTCAGTGCATGGGGAAATAATTAAAGTTTTGTAGTACTGTGCTAAGTCATTGTTACTTTCTTCCATGTTTTCACTTTCAAAAACCACTTTACTCAAGTGTGGACATTATGACTCAATGTAGGGAAACAAAATTTGTCCTCATGACTGTCTAGTCAAAACTCAACACACAAAATGTGCAATAAAATCATTCACAATGTGATAAATCCTCAATAATGTGATCAGAGCGTGTCACTTCTTCTTCTCCTCATTCCTTTTTTCGGCCTCCTGTGGTGATGCTCGCTCTGTATGCTCTCACAATCCAACATCAGCAGTTTTTTTTGAAATCATAGATCCAGACACTATATACTTCTTGGTTAAGTCCAGTATTTCCATCACCATCTTCCTGTTCCCCCCAAAAATTCCACTGTTCACTATATGTGCTTTTCACCCCAGTTAATGTCCTTTTTTTTTCTTTTAAATGGCAGCAATTGGCTGAGAAAAGACCAAACCTGAAGACCAAGGGTATGAAATACAGTGATTAGAAAAAACATTTCAAAGCAAAGTTTAACTCTAAGCAAATAACACAAGTTCTCCACTACTGTTTCCTTCCAATGGTACTTTGCCAATTTTGGATGTGTATAAAAAAATCCTGGATGGAAACACATGATCATCAATTAAACTCTAAAAAGCCCATTACAAATTTCTACACTTGGTAGGGAAGGATTAACTAATGAATTGCTTAAGACTGAACAGAATAAAGAGGATGGAAATGGCTGATGAAAGATTTATGATGACATCCCAGCTGTGCAACAGGTTACCACTCAAACTAGGGGTGGGAGAAGTAATTGTTCTTCCAATGCATCACGATGCAGACATAAACAAATCTGAATAGATGCACAAATGTCAAAATTCTGATTCTTAAATATTAATACTGCAATTAATTTTGATGGAACAGAAAAAGTGGAACATTAAATGCGGAAGTTGGTCCTTGCCTGGATTGCCTTTGGCACGGCAAACAATACCGTCACAGACTCCTAATTTTATTTGAGTCTGGGTGCTCAAATCAGTCTGCTGGAGCATCACTGTCATACTATAAGTTAAGTTAACCCCTTCCACAGCATGTGGGACACCAGGTGGTGTATAGGGGTGGCGCCTATCTTCATTTCTCTGACCCTAGGCGACACAGCTACTGTTAAGTAACAAAAGCTACAGTGGGGGTCAGTCCTCTGGTAGCTCTGTGCGTTAACTTTCCTTTCCCCATTCTATTATGCTGAGCATCAAGCTAGAAGGTGAAAAGTACCATTTTTATAAGGTCTTTGGTATGACCCAGTAGGGATGTGAACCCACGACCTCCCAGTTGTGGGGCGGATGCTCTACCAACTAGGCCACCACTCCGGTTGTCAAACTACATGGACCGTAAATTACATTTAATACAGGTGTGAAATGCGGCTGTGTGGCAGACAGCTTCAGTGCCTGACGGCTAAGCCAGTGGGTCACCTGACCTGTACAACTGCGGCTAGACCAAAACATGGTAAGACGGAAAACAGCTGGTAGGAATGCTTCTGTTTTTCATTGGAAGTCTAATATTTATATGTTAGAGAAAAAGATGCATCAAGATGTATCGATAATAGAGTCAGAATCGAATCGGAACCCCCTGAATCGATTCTGGCTTGAATTGTGAGGTGCCTAAATATTCCCACCCTAACTCAAACACAACAAACATGACTGCTGAATAAACAGATCAGTGGCGATATGTGGTCAGAACTAGCAAAAGAGTATGATAAGAATTCTCCCCATACATTTCATTGAGTTTTTCATTTAGGTGCTCCGCCCTGTCAGCATTTGATAGAATGCTGTTACCAACAACACAGTCATTCTCCTCAATAATTCGCTGAGCAAAGTCGTCGGCCTTTATATTTTGCTTGGAGAATGGGAAATAGCTGGAGCATCCATCGATCCATTTTCTACTGCTATTCCTGGGGTCCGGGTAGCAGAGGCAGCAGTTCAAGCAGAGATGCCCACACCTCCCTCTCTCCAGTCTCCTACTCCAGCTCTTCAGAGAGGACACCAAGGCGTTCCCAGGCTAGCTAAGAGACATAGTCTCTCCAGCGTGCACTGGGTCTGCCCCGTGATCTCCTCACAGTGGGATGTGCCCGAAACACCTCAAGTGGGAGGAGTCTAGGAGGCATCCTGATCAGATGCCCAAACCACCTCAACTGGCTCCTTTTGATGTGGAGGAGCAGCGGTTCTACTCTGAGCCTCCCCCAGACAACTGAGCTCTTCACCCTATCTCTAACAGTGAGTCCAGCAAACCTACAGAGAAAGCTCATTTCAGCCGCTTGTATCCATGATCTCATTTTTTCGGTCATTACCCAAATTTCATGACAATGGGTGAGGGTAGGAACGTAGATTGAGCGGTAAATCGACAGCTTTGCTTTAGAGCCCAGCTCCTTCACCACAACAGACCGGTACAACAGTTTATTGAAATATTCAAATGGAAATGGAAATAGGGTGTAAAAGGTTATAGGGTTTGTATGGTTCTAATGAGCTTGAAAGTCCACATTTGGAACGACCAAATGCATTCTTCAACACAGCCTGACCTCTCTTGGTCAAGCTTTCTTGTAATGTCTTTAAGTAGTTGTTAGGAATAGTTCTCCAGTCTTCTTGAGAGACCTTTTAAAGTTCTTCTTTGGATATTGACCGTTTTTGTTCCATTCTTTGTCAAGATCATTCCACATTTCAAATTTAGGTTCATCACTTCATAAAACCCGTCAATCATTTTTAGTTTAGTTCTTGTGTAAGTTGGCCCTTCTTCGCAATTTTCCTTCTTTAAGGAATGGCTTACTGACAACCACACCTCCATGAAGTCCACTTCTGATGGGGCTTCAGTGAACAGTAGATGGATCAACTGAAGCACCAGCTGCATCTCTCGGGTCTTGTGTCAAGTCTTTGTTGGATTCTTCTCTATATTTTCATAAGGACATGACTTTCAGATAATGTTCATCTGCTGTTTCTTCATATTTTTGGAGGAAACTGGACAATAGTCAAGTAAAAAGACTAGACTAAAATGGGTGGAAAAAGTAGCTAATGTAAAAAAAAACAAAAAAAAACCTTAAGGTAATCCAGAAGACCTGGAGAAATATTGCTCAAGACTACTTTTCAAAAATTACAAGCAGCAAAACAGAAGGAAATAAGGGGTGGCTCAAGACTTTTGTACCATACTGTAAATTTCTATCTTCTTTCAACAGTTTATCAGAAATGCACATGAAAAATGCAAATACATTGGAGGGAAACAGCATATGTTGTCACACTGTCAACACAGACTCACAAGGTCACTCTAAAAGGAAGTACATGACATGTGATGGTGGATTTGAGTAATTTTCCCTTAGAGAAAGAGGTTCTACCTTGTGTTTTAGTGGTTGGTAGGAAACTGTCCATGTGTGTTGATGGACTGTTGCAACTTCTCTTCTTTGGCCCTTCTACTGTGGCAAAGCTGAGGAGCAACATGGAAACCATCATCACCTTTCCTCATCTCAGGCTGTAGGCTAATAACATTCAGTCAGCATGTTCATAAATGTATTGTGCTTCAGTCCTCTCACCGTTCTCCTTTCCATGAAGCTATTTAGAAATTCGTCGATGTCAGTGCGTCCCTCCAGGAAGTTTTCAGCTGTCTCCTCGGACTCCTCCTCTGCCTGGTGGGCTGCGACTTTTAACCGAGCTTGCAGTGTGCTTAGACTGCAACTCTGATGGAAAAGACAGACAAATATAGACAGAAGATTTGTCTGAGGAGTTTAAAGTTTTTAAAGTCATGGCACAACTTGAACGGAATCGTAGATCCCGAAGAATACCGGTGAAAGCAATAGCAGATCTGGATTATGCAGAAGATATTGTTTTGCTGTCAAACAACATCTTACAGGCAACAGAGATTGTTGTCGCTAGTGGAGTTGGAATGCTCTCGGATACGTCTCACCATTAATGACCAGAAGACCAAAGTGATGATGCCTGGAGATGCTTCTAACTCTATATCTCCACTGATGATGAGTACCGGCAACCCTCTGGAAGTAGTCAACTTCAAGTACCTTGGCTCCTGGATAGGATCTACTAGTCATGATATGAAGGTGCACAAGGCACTCGCGTGGGGTGCTCTCAATGACATGCAAGCTATATGGCGGTCAAACATGTCAAGGGAGCTAAAAGTTAAATTCTTCTGTGCAACAGTGGAATCCATACTGCTAGGCAGCTCAGTGGAGCAATGGTTAACACTGTGGCAGCACAGTAAGAAGGTCACAGGATTGATTCCACCCCTAACCATCGTGGGTTCGATCCCACCCCCTGACCATTGGTGACCCTTCTGTGTAGAGTTTACATGTTCTCCCCATGTCTGCATGGATTTACTCCGGGTACTCTGGTTTCCTCCTACAGGCCAAAAAAATGCAAGTTAGGTTAAATGGAGACTCTAAAGTGGCCCTAGGTGTGAATGATGAAAGGACTGGTGCCGCACCATGACTGCCTCATCCATCCAGGTGGATGCCCAGTAATTTCCCCATTGTGGGACTAATAAAGGATTATAAAATAAATAATAAAAATATACAGAAGCGAGCGCTGGTCATTAAATGTCTCCCTTCAGAGGTCATAGGACGGCTTCTACACCCGGATGCTGTGCACCGTCCTCAATGTAAACTGGCAAGACGACGTCTCCAATGAAGATCTCTTTGGGCACCTTCCCAGAACATCAGACAAGGTGGCTTGGCAAAGACTTGGCCTCATGGGGAACTGTTACTGTCACCAAGAGCTTTCAGCAGGCCACCTGGTACTCTGTGAACTGACGCACAGCTTTTGCCACCCAGGACAGCCATTAACATCATTCATGGACACTCTGAAGGGAGACACTGGGGAAACCAATGCTGGCAAGTTTGCCGCCTGTATGCTAGACCGTGAAGACTGGACCACTAGGTTTGCAGCTCAGTTGAGGCCGCTCTGACTGACTGACAACTTGATTTGGTTGAACAAGAGCACTCTGAGGTGAGTGCAATATACTAGGGCTGCAACGATTACTCAAACAATTCGAATAATTCGGTTACAAAAAATTCTCGATCCAAAATTTATGCATCGACGTGTCGTTTAATGTAGCACTTCCGGTCTATATGACCTTCTTCCAGTCAAACTACTTAAACAAAATGCAGATTTGTTTAAAAGGCACCATGGAAGAGTGGCATAGTGACGGGCAGGCAAAGATAAAAAAAAAATTTAAAAAATTACAAAAGTATCTCAAGTCTGGAATCATTTCAAGCTCAAACTGAAGGAAAACATTGTGCAGTGTGTATATGGTAAAGCCAAGCAGCGAGCTAGCATGCTAAATCAGAACTTAAAACATATTTGTTTAGGATGGCTTTTAATACCCAGTAGTGGTGATATTTGTCTTGGCATTTGTTTTTATTTTATTCTCATTTTTAGGTATTTATTCTTATTTCTTTGTTTATGTTATTTGTTTTTAATGCTGTTTAATTTTCTGTAAAGCACTTTGGTCACCTACGGGTTGTTTTAAAGGGCAATATAAATAAAGTATATTACATTACATTACAACGTTGGATGTTACAGTCTTGGCAGAAAGCATCCCACATCATGCACAGCCAGTGCACCCGAGACAAGATATGTGATTGAGATTTAAAATTAAGATGAACAGAATGTAGTCAGCTATGCTAATTATGCTTATATGACCAAAGTGTAGAGGATGTGCTCAAGGATGAGGCTGAGTTTTATTTCTCAGGTTCAGCTTTATTAACAGAACACATACTCTAACATTCTCAACGCAAGAAAAGAGGCAGATCAATATCACATCACACTCTTATACTTCTGGAACATCGAAACTCAAGTCACATGGTGCTTTAGCAAACATACAGTCACATGGGACTTAATCCCAGTCACAATGCAACTCTTTGATCTTCCACCATTGTCTCTTATTCTTCGACGATCCGGAAATCCCTCTGGGGCATCTTCTCTGAGACAAAGGCCAACTCTCATATCTCCTGCAGACCCCTGCAGAACCAGACCTTTTGTCCCTCGAGACGTGAAGCACCCAATAAACATACAGCAATACATTTGTGGAAAATATGAACCCAACATATGTGCCACAAAAGAACATATGACCACCACCGTTAACATCCGGATGCTAATGGCTAATGAAAGGAACTTTATGGTCTAACGTACCGTTTAAAGTTACGTTCTATGCAATAAACATTGCTATAAATGTGTACCTGTTTTTTATTGAGTGTTTGTTACAATTACTACTGCTCTTTAGGAAAGAAAGTTTGGCAAATGTTGGTCAAAGCAAGTTTCTTAAAAAAAAAGTATCAGATTCAGGGTGTCTGCAGGTTTTAACAAGTGCAATTTTAGACTTTTTTAGACCTTTTTTAGACCATCATGGATTAAATTTACGACCTTCACGAAGTATTAAAAAAAGAAAGAACAAACCCAGATTGCGGTCAATTGACGTTTATTGTCAATGAAACGAACATATATACACCCATTATTTTCATTATTTTACATGCTTCTAAGCTCTGCACTTTTGGTGGCAATTTCGTCCTCCAGAACCTTAAGCTGGGAGAGTTTGTCTTTAGCAGCCCTCCTCAGAGCATTTGATTTTGAGAGGAGCTGTGCCATTTTGCTCCCAGCCTTGCCCTCTGCTTGCTCTGCCAACTCATCTGCATCTTTGCCCAGGCTCTCAATGACTGTATGCAGACTGTCCCTCTTGACTTTCAGGTTTTGTAACTGCTCCTCCGCGTGTGCCCTTTTCTTCCCTTGTGTCTCTGCCTCCTTCCTCTTCCTCTCTTCGTCCAAATGCACACGGTACCGTGACCTGGCAGCCATGACGGATTTCATTAAGTCAGGTGTAAGTGGAACCCTGGTAATGCCCCCATGTATTGCAACGTAGTCGCAAACAAGCCTGTGTGCAAACCTCTGAGATACAATCTTTCTTGACAAACTCTGCTACTCCAAATCGGATGATATAGGCGGTCTTGTCTCTCCCGCATTGGAATGTTTTGGCTACTGTCGAGTCGAGAAACATTGCTTGAAACAGTTCCCCGATGTCGTCATTAGCTCTGTATGACTGGTGTTTAGCCACGGTGTTAAGCGCCCACAGAACTTCTGCCTTCATCGTTTCAGTCGAGCCCATTAGATCGCGAATATCATTTGTATTATTTCTTGACATGCTGCTTGCAACCGAACAGAACTGAGCAATTCCATGAGAGTTGCGTGCTGCATTTGCTGATTCCTGGTGTTTGCTAGCTTTGATGTGTGACTCCAGTGCCCTGACGCCCAGGGTCCCGAGTTTAAGTGTTCTTTTGCACAACGTGCAGTACGCCTCAGTGTCGTCATTGGGAACGTGTTTGAGCCAGTCTGCAAAGTCATCTCTTGAGAGCCAACTGTCATTAAATTTACATTTGCCCATCTTTTTAGTTTTGTCCTGCTAGCTTTCTCTCCTGCCATTCGCACGTTACTTCACAACTATTCCCACCTTGCTCGCGCAAACAGCTCATTCAGACCAGAGCCAAAATGCTTGCTCCAGCATCCTGTGACGACAGTACATTTCCGTTTCACATCTGTAGTTTTATTGTGCGTTCCACTAACAGCAACATTTCATGTAGAACAGGGGTCGGGAACCTTTTTGGCTGAGAGAGCCATGAACACCACATATTTTTAAATGTAATTCCGTGAGAGCCATACAATATGTTTAAAACTAAATATACAAGTAAATGTGTGCATTTTATGTAATTTCAACACTTTTAAAGTACAATAAGTCTCTGAATTCTTTTTAATAACATTGTTATGCTGTTGCTAATCAATGATGAGTATTTCTTACCATTAATGTGACTTCTGGTGCTCAATATTGGCTGAGCCTGGAGTACCCGGATGTGCAGCGCCTTCCGGGATATTCAAATTTAAATTCAAACGTTTATTTCAAACTCAGGGTTCATATTAAATGCAGAACTGAAACGAGTAGAAAATAAATAAATAAATGCTTAAATTCAGCGGGCCGTCTCCTGTGATCTGAGCTCGTAATGGCCGATGATTCTAAAACTATGCGATCTGGATCAATATTGGCTGAGCCTGAAGTACCCGGATGTGCAGCGGCTTCCGGGATATTGAAATTTAAATTCAAACGTTTATTTCAAACTCAGGGTTCATATTAAATGCAGAACTGAAACGAGTAGAAAATAAATAAATAAATGCTTAAATTCAGCGGGCCGTCTCGTGTGATCTGAGCTTGTAATGGCCGCAACACGGAAGATGATTCTAAAACTATATACAGAGCAGCAGACACTCGGCGCTCTTGTAAAAACAAAATCTTTAAAGTTTAAAGATTTGTCTGCGAGCCAGATGCAGCCATCAAAAGAGCCACAGGTTCCCGACCCCTGATGTAGAACTACACGGACCACAACTGCCACCATAACAGAAAAAAACTGAATGGCGTGGAAAAGACATAAGAACAATACTTTAAAAAAAACATTAATCCTTTATCGATATTTTGCATTGAAACGTAGGTCTTAAATTACTCAAACTCAATTTTAGACTCACAGTGCAAAATATCCCTGTATTTTAGACTTTTTTAGGCCTAAAATTGAAAATGTGTAATTTTAGACTTTTTTAGACATCGCGGGCACCCTGCAGATTACTTGGGTAATCTTCGATTAATATGGGTCGTAATAAATAATGAGCCGTAAAAAAAATAATGAGCCGTAAAATAGTCGTTAGCTGCAGCCCTACAATATACCCTGTCTCTGTATTCTTTGAAGATCCCAATATGTCACTGAAGGAGAGCAATTTTCAGCTTTTCTATACAATTACTGAGGCAGAACCAAATTATGGTAAGCCTATCATCCATGAATATACAACAAAAATAGCTGTATGCAACCCATAGTTGTAGGTCAGGATCCCAGGGTGAATCTGTGTATCAAATCTGGTGACCCTAGACAGCTTCAATAGTAAGAAGGCAGAATGCTAACCTTGACCTTTTGACCCTAGAACCATAGTCAGAGGTCATGGTCTCAGGGTGAACCTGTGCACCAAATTTGAAGACCTATAGTAATATTGCAAAGAAAATGTTAATATTGACCTTTTGACTCCAAACCCATGGTCAGATGGTGTCTCAGGGTGAACCTGTGTACCAAGTTTGGTGACCCTAGCGTTTTTTGTTGACAGTTTACAGTCGTATGAAAAAATTAGGACACCCCATTAAATATTCAGTTCTTTATTAATAAATGTTCATATATCTATGTCTACCCTTGTTTTTGTTTGCATTCTTTTTACATTTATTTTAGCCATTTTAAGTGGGAATGAATGTGGGGGTGTCCTAAAAAAGATGGGGGGTGTCCTAATTTATTCTTCACTATTTGTTTAGAATTACATTTTACAGAAAATTTGAAAAAAGTCTTTAATTCATTTTTAATTGTTTAGTTGTATTACATGAATCTCCCAGTATTTTTAACATTGATATTAAATATCCATATGTCCAAATATGTTAAAAAAAACACAGGCTTATACAGGGTGTCCAAATTTTTTCACATGACTGTATATGCCATTTTGACCTTGACCTTGTGATTAAAAAAAAAAACAGTCACATTTCAGGATCACAGGGTGAACCTGTGCACAAAGTTTGGTGGACCTAGCTTTACTCATTGTATAGTAATAGGGCATGGGTAAACTTCTTTGTTAATTTATTCCTTACTTTATCATCACTTACAGGGCAACATATAATAGCAGGGGATTTTAATTGTACATTGAATCCCAGTATAGATAGGTCAACAGGACTGGACTGTACGCACAATGGATGCAGGATGACCATTAATCATTTTATGAAAGAATTGAGATTGCTAGATATATGGAGAGAAATGAAACCACAAGTCAAAGCTTATTCTTGTTATTCTAATACCTATAAGACATTCTCACGTATTGAGTACTTTTTGAGCTCTACAGAATTAAGGTCCAAGATTCAAAACTGCTTCTACGATAACATTGTGATCTCTGATCATGCACCCTGCTGTCTAATATATGTAGATAAGAAATTGACAAAGGATCCAGGTAGGTGGCATTTTCAGCATAAATGGCTTCAGGATGAGGAATTTGTTAAGTACATAGAAAAACAGATAGATGACTTCTTTGATATTAATACTATACAAACAACGGCATGTATAAAGTGGGAGGCTTTCAAAGCTTTTATTAGGGGGCATATTATTAGTTATACAGGTTCAAAATCTAAGAAGACTCGAGAGGACAGAGTCCAATTGGAACGTAAAATAAAAATTCTTCAAGAAAAGGTGTATGCAGGAAGTAACCCACAGTTAGAGAACGAATTACTGATTCTGAGAGCTGAATATGATAAAAAATCAGCAAATAGAGCTGCCTCGAGTCTTCTAAGATTGAAGCAAACTTTTTATGAACAAGGTGAAAAATCAGGAAAATTATTGGCATGGCAGATTAAACAATTAGAATTTATTAGAATATTAGAATTTTTGTCGCTGGCGAACTTCTCTTCCTCATTGTCAGACGAACATGACGCTGGTCCGCTTGTTACGGACTCGTGGTTCTGGTCATGCGACCCAGTCAAACCATAATTCCATTATTGCGGTTTTGCGCTTCCATGATTGCGGTTTTGGCGAACGATATTTCAAAACAAATAACAGTAGTAAGAAAAAAAGACTGGCGAACGCGTGTGTGTCACCCAGCCTTCGTTGTCGGCCTCTGTCGGTCTATGATGACCATGGAAGAGAATCCTAAACGTCTACTCTGCTGGGACAGCACCGATGCGCGAATGGCAGTCCCTGTCACACAGGTCGCACTTGTAGGTGGTCTCCGTGCTGCTGGGTCTGTGGCGGTTCTTCCTGCGGGTCCTTTTTTTATCTGCTGCAGCAGTCAGTCTCTCTTCACCCAGCCTTACACAAAACAGATTTTGCAAGGGACGGACGCTTTCGAACTTCTGTGCTTCAATTGGCTGGCTGTATTTGCAGTCTTTGGTAGGCGGGTCCTTCTTGCTAGGTTTTCAGTCATTGGTTCTTCAAGGTTTCAGAAACCCAATTCAAGGCTCTTATTAGTCGAATGAGAGGTCAATCACATCTAAACCAATCAAAGCACTCCTTTGGCTTTCTGTTCACGGCTGTGTCTATAGTGGAAGAACGGAAATGCAGCTTTTTTTTTTTCAGTGCGCTCTAGGACGCAGAGACGTGCCCGCCCGCGGTACACCGGAGTGCAAGAGGTTAACTAACTAACTAACTAACTGTTTCGAATTTATAAAAAAAACCTGTAATTTTCTTTAAAAAAACAGACAAAAATTAGTTATAAAATAATCCACAAGTTTATAATGAAGTCTCAAATATACAAGAAAAGTCACAATTTTACAAGAGAAAATTACAAATGAGGAAAATTGTTGCAAATTTAGAGAAATTTACAGAAAAAAGTAGAAAACTATAAGAAAACTGTTATACCTTTTGGAGAAAAACCTCAAACCTTCAAGACTGAAGTCATTACTCATGTTTTTAAGTGGGTGCTCTTTCTACCTTAACTCAACTAGAAATTTTTGGTTGTCTACTTTTCATTATTACTTTCAAAGCACTGCTTTTACATGAGTAGAATTTCTGGCTACTATACCCACCTCTGATCATAAAATTTAGGTATACATGAGTAAATCACTATTATGAATGTTTTTTCCCTTCTCTTTGTCAACGGAAAAAAAGAAACATTTAGAATAAAAATACAAAAAAATACACATTTTTGTCATTTATGTAAACTATGACAAAAAAAAAATCCTGCAGGACAAAATGTGACACTTGGTATTTTCTAACCTGTTTGTATACCACCATAGACAGAGAGAGAGCCTGAATTAGACAGGGCTCAGAGAGGGAAAGATGAGACGGACAAGATGAGCCAAAGAGAGGAAAGTGTTCAGGCAGAGGGTCCAGAAGAGGTGAGAGCAGAGGAAGGAGAGAAGGATGACACCAGTCCAAACACAGGACCTCTGGATGGGACCCCAACTGGCCCAATATTCCAAGATTCAAGCCTTGGTTGTACAATACATCAAATGGTAAATTTCATCATTGTTAAATTAATTTTTTTATAATCCTTTATTAGTCCCACAGTGGGGAAATTACAGGGCACCTACATGGAAGGATGAGGCAGTCACGGTGCAGCACCAATCCCTTCATCATTCACACACACACACACACACCCCTAGTGCCACTTTAGCATCTCCAATTAACCTAACCTGCATGTTACTGCACGTTACTGTGCAAAATTTAGAAGAAGGGCGGTGCGGTGGCGCAATGGTTAGCACTGCGGCAGCACAGCAACTCACCCTTGGCCATGGGATCCCTGGTTCAATCCCAGCCCCTGACCAACAGTGATCTGTGTGGAGTTTGCATGTTCTCCCCGTGTCTGCGTGGGTTTACTCCGGGAGTTCTCCGGTTTCCTCCCACAGGCCAAAAAAAAAAAACATGCAGGTTAGGTTAATTGGAGACTCTAACGTGGCCCTAGGTGTGAATGTGTGTGTGAATGGTAAAGGGATAGCGCCATACCGTGGCTGCTTCATCCATTCAGGTGGATGCCCTCAACTTCCCCTCTGGGGATCAATAAAGTAAACAAAATTAAAAAAAATAAATAAATAAAAAATAAAAGTATAAAATTAACATATTCTGGTTACAACAGTGTCATGTGTTTTCTGCCCCCCCACCTTCCCTGCCCGGGAAAAATATGCTGTCACTGCGTCAAGGTCTTTAAGCCACAGGAAACGCTGGAAGCTAAAAGCTAATAGCAGCTACTGAGTATATGTAGAGATCTGGTATGGCAACTAAAGTATGTCATGTTCTATGCACACATGTTGATACTATAAAATCAGCACAGATAAACAGTACTAGTATTACAATCAGAATAACTGAAAAGAATCACAAGTATAGGTCCTCTCACATTTTGGGCTACATAAAAAGCATAGGCCTCATGCTGGGTTCACATGCTGATGGTAAGTGGGAGACCATAAACACAGACACAAAACACACAGCCTGAATTACAATATCAGCTTTTATCAGGCAATTAAAAAAAAGAACATGATGTGGTCTATATTACTCATATATTCCATACCTACATATGTTAGAACATGTGAGATGTTTGGTGACTGCATATGTAAGGAACTTCACACCTCTGAAAGGACAAAGGAATCTCACCCGCCGTGTGAAGAACAAAGACGTCCCAGGGCGCGACGGCGGAGACTGGAGGAGTCACCCTCACCCCCCCCCAAGGCGAGGAGAGGAGAGGAGAGGTTTTTGTTAAGCATGAAGCTCTAAAACCAACGTTACGCCCAGTATTCGATGGCCCTTACAGAGTGCTGGAACATGGTGATAAACACTTTGTGCTTGATTATGGGGACAGAAAAGAAACAGTCAGCATTGACAGACTTAAACCTGCCTTCTTGTTGAAAGACGAACCTGCACAGTTGGCACGAGCACCTCGGCGAGGTAGACCCCCCAAGGGAAAAGTCTCAGCCCCCAGGCAGGGAACAAATAATCTCTCTCCTTCCCACATGGCAGATTCCTCACAAGAAGGTCCCAGCAGGACGCCTAAACCAACCTACAGCAGTTTTGGGAGAAGAATTAAACCCAGACAGCACAGGGACTGATACCAACCACTCCACAATTATTCTCTAATTGTGCTGCAACAGTTTAGGACTGACTTATGATTTTACTATACTGTTATGATTACCACTGAACTATCTTAGAAGCATGGCTGCTAGAAAGTTCTTCTGTGGCAACAGCTTAACACGTAGTATGTCGTAGTAACTGTTCTAGACTGTGAATCTTTCTGTTGTCCTTTCCTAGTTGTTTGGGGGGCCTGTGGTCTATATTACTCATATATTCCATACCTACATATGTTAGAACATGTGAGATGTTTGGTGACTGCATATGTAAGGAACTTCACACCTCTGAAAGGACAAAGGAATCTCACCCGCCATGTGAAGAACAAAGATGTCCCAGGGCGCGACGGCGGAGACTGGAGGAGTCACCCTCACCCCCCAAGGCGAGGAGAGGAATTCCCATCACCTCCCAAGACGAGGAGAGGAAATAACAGGACAATGGGGGGATTAAGATAACGAGGGATGTCAGCCTTTGTAATGCCTGTCTTTTGATGTGTGCCTGTATTTAATCAGCGAGCTGGCAGAATTCTGTCTCTTTTTACCTTCTGCCACGCTCTGCACCTGATGAGACAAGATAGGAGAGCTGATCATTAAAACGCTGCTTTTAAACAAAACCGCCTCATTATTTCCAGCTCCTCTACACATGACAACTATAGTTTTCAACTCTAATATTCAACCCAGCCAGCCACAGGGGTTAAAGCAAAAAAATATCCTGAGCCTGAACTTTTTCCGGGGGCAGGGTCATTAGGGTAGACATGCGCGGTCACCTACAAACAAGCAAGATTTCTGGCTCTCTCAGACCTGTAACTTCTTCTTTAAGAGGCTCCCCTGTCCTCCACTCGTTACCTGTATTAATGGCACCTGTTTGAACTCGTTATCAGTATAAAAGACACCTGTCCACAACCTCAAACAGTCAGACTCCAAACTCCACTATGGCCAAGACCCAAGAGCTGTCAAAGGACACCAGAAACAAAATTGTAGACCTGCACCAGGCTGGGAAGACTGAATCTGCAATAGGTAAGCAGCTTGGTGTGAAGAAATCAACTGTGGGAGCAATTATTAGAAAATGGAAGACATACAAGACCACTGATAATCTCCCTCGATCTGGGGCTCCATGCAAGATCTCACCCTGTGGGGTCAAAATGATCACGAGAACAGTGACCAAAAATCCCAGAACCACACGGGGGGACCTAGTGAATGACCTGCAAAGAGCTGAGACCAAAGTAACAAAGGCTACCATCAGTAACACACTATGCCGCCAGGGACTCAAATCCTGCAGTGCCAGACGTGTCCCCCTTCTTAAGCCAGCACATGTCCAGGCCCATCTGAAGTTTGCTAGAGACCATTTGGATGATCCAGAAGAGGACTGGGAGAATGTCATATGGTCAGATGAAACCAAAATAGAACTTTATTGTAAAAACTCAACTTGTCGTGTTTGGAGGAGAAAGAACACCATACCTACTGTGAAGCATGGGGGTGGAAACATCATGCTTTGGGGCTGTTTTTCTGCAAAGGGACCAGGACGACTGATCCGTGTAAAGGAAAGAATGAACGGGGCCATGTATCGTGAGATTTTGAGTGAAAACCTCCTTCCATCAGCAAGGGCATTGAAGATGAAACGTGGCTGGGTCTTTCAGCATGACAATGATCCCAAACACACTGCCCGGGCAATGAAGGAGTGGCTTCGTAAGAAGCATTTCAAGGTCCTGGAGAGGCCTAGCCAGTCTCCAGATCTCAACCCCAAAGAAAATCTTTGGAGGGAGTTGAAAGTCTGTGTTGCCCAGCGACAGCCCCAAAACATCACTGCTCTAGAGGAGATCTGCATGGAGGAATGGGCCAAAATACCAGCAACAGTGTGTGAAAACCTTGTGAAGACTTATAGAAAATGTTTGACCTCTGTCATTGCCAACAAAGGGTATATAACAAAGTATTGAGATGAACTTTTGTTATTGACCAAACACTTATTTTACCGAGGAATTTACCAATTAATTCATTAAAAATCTTTCAATGTGATTTTCTGGATTTTTTTTTTCTCATTTTGTCTCTCATAGTTGAGGTATACCTATGATGAAAATTGGAGACCTCTCTCATCTTTTAAGTGGGAGAACTTGCACAATTGGTGGGTGACTAAATGCTTTTTTGCCCCACTGTATGTATATATATATATATAAACAGCAACTGTTAATTTTATACAAAATTGCATTATTATTATTATCAGCTGATAGGAAGAGACTGAACAAACTGATCAAGAAAGCTAGCTCTGTCCTGGGGCAGCGCCTTGATCCGGTGGAGGAGATAGGAGAGAGAAGGACGGTGGCTAAACTGTCATCTCTGCTGGAGTCCGAGTTCCACCCTATGCAGGACATACTGAATGCACTGAGGAGCTCATTTAGCAGCAGACTACATCATCCCAGGTGCACAACCGAGAGGTTTCGCAGGTCCTTCCTACCAACGGCTGTCAAGACTGTACAACCTAAGCAGGGCTGCTCGCAGAAATAGCAAAAAGACGTAACAAACTAATAGGTTTTTTTTGAATGCAAAAGATGCAATAGACTTACACAATGGTCCCCTCCGGCATACAACTTGGAAAATACCGGTCGCTATGGAGAGTGAGAATATGTATGGGCACATAATCATACCATGTAGGATAACTAAGTAGACGGTTGTGCTGTTTCATCCCATCTAGCAACAATGCTCTGCACTGTGTGTGTTTATATATTTACATATTTATTCCATCTAGCTACAATGCTCCACACTAGGTGTGTTTATGTTTATATATCTATATATTTATTCCATCTAGCTACAATGCTCCGCACTGTGTGTTTATATATCTACATATTATTCCATCTAGCTACATTGCTCCGCACTGTGTTTACATATTCATATATTTATTCCATCCAGCTACAATGCTCTGCACTGTGTGTCTGTGTGTGTGTATATATATATTTTATAATAATATGTACATATGTATATTAGCTGCTCTTGCTTGCTTGTTTGTTTTTTTTTCTTGCCTTCTGATTGTTGCTCTGAGTGTTGCTATCCCTGTGCTGTTGCAATCCTGGAATTTCCCCGTTGTGGGACTAATAAAGGCTTATCTTATCTTATCTTATCTTATTATTTCCATAATTGTTTTGCTCAAAAGAAACACTTCAAAAACTTACTCTCTATTCTACGAAATGTATGAAAGGTTTTGTGTATGCTGAAGGATGAAACACTCATGCAGGGCCGGAGTTTGACCAATTTTCAGCCTGGGAGTTTCATGCCCAAGACCAGCCCACTTTTTGCCAAGTGGAGGAAATTGGAGCAAAAGTTCTATTTCTATCCAATAGTTTTTATTGCAGACATGTCTTCACAAGAATACAGAACTTCGTTCACCTCCATAAACCAGCTGACAAATAAATAAGAAACTGAAAGATAAATCACAAATGGGAACATCAATTCAGTGGCATAAAAATTCTACAGAAACAAAATAGCTATTTGTTAGACAACTTTAAAAGGAACTCCAATTATATTGGCATGTTAGCTCTATATGCTTTATTTTGATGTTAGTAACATAACTATAATATAATTTTTTTGAAATTAATTCCCAGTTTTACATATTTTTAAAAAAACTTTATTATGATGTAAATCGCCATTTTTGTTTACGTCGCAATGCATTCTGGGTAGTGACATAGAATGGTTGCAGCTGTTTTTTCTGTCTTATACAAGCCAAGAGGCGAAGCTACGAACTACTGCCATTTGTCAGTGAAAATGCCACATTGCGCGGCTTTTGGATGTAATTTCCAATCAAAGGGAAATAAAGAGAGCGGGGTAAGCCTCCATAGCTTTCCTAAAGAGGGAAAGTTGAGGAAAAAGTGGGGCGGCGGCAGCTCAGGAGGTAGCGCAGGTCGTCTAATAACCCGATGGTTGGCGGTTCGAATCATGCTCTCCCCAGATATCCTGCCGTTGTGTCCCTGGGCAAGACACTTCACCCGCATTGCTTCCAGTGCCCATACCACTGGGTATGAATGTGTAAAAATGTTTAAATGTTCGGTGGTGGCCGGAGAGGCCGTTGGCGCGGATTGGCAGCCACATTTCCATCACTCTATGAGTGTCTATGATCAAGCGCTATAGCGCACGCTTGATAAAGCTGATATATATATTAATCACGCTATGATAAAGCGCTATATCGCTCAAAGCGCAAGCTTGAGCGTGCGCTTGAGACACTCAAAGCGCACGAATGATAAAGCGCTATAGCGCACGCTTGACAAAGCGCTGATATATATATTTATCACGCTATGATAAAGCGCTATATCGCTCAAAGCGCATGCTAAAGCGCACGCTCAAGCTTGACATGTCGAAGATCTGGCTAGCAGTCATTTGGAACGACTTTGGAGCACTGCTTATGGACGTTCAACCCGCAGTCTGAGAAAGCAACACAGAAATTGCTTTATGTTGCTGAGAGTCCATGTTTATCAGTTCAGTGCCCATCATGCTTGTAGACAATTTTTTGTGTTTGAGCATTCTATTGTAAGTAAATCAACAATATGTAAGTTTCACCTTAAAATAATGCTTCCTCAAGCGCACGCTTGAGACACTCAAAGCGGAGAGACACTAGCGGAGCTGGGAGACACTCAAGCGCTTTATTTTTATTTTTTATTTTATTTGTTTATTTGACAGGGACAGTGCAATAAACACAGACAATTAATCAAATGACAATCAATCTAATGTGATGCACAAAGAGTGTATAGCTATTAGCTAATTTGCAACTCTTGTCCCTGGATGGGCTTTAGAAAGAAGAAACAGGTAAAAAGAAAGAAGGATAAGGAAAAGAAAAAATGAAAACAGAACAATAACCACATACATCAATGCAAACAAGATTATAAATACACAATATAAAAACCTGGTTCACATTTGCCTATTTCAGGTCTCCCTCCCTTCGTCACTCACTATAAACAAACACATTCATTCCTTCCCTTCATTCACTCTCACCCTGCAGACAATCATTTCATACATGGGTACATTCTTGTTTATTTTTCAGCCAGTTTTTAACCTTTGTAGTAAATGTTTTAAAGTCCGTTATTATTTTAATTTCATTTGGCATTGTGTTCCAGATATGACTGCCCTTTATAGAGAAAGCCGTTTGTCCAAATGTGGTTCTGCGGTGGGATATTTTACAGTTATTGTTAACAGAACTCCTGGTGGCTCTGCTGCTGTCCTGTCTTTGGATGAAACCAGCAAGTGGCTCTGGCGCTGATTTATGGAAACATTTGAAAATTAATTTCAGAAAACAGAGGTCAATGAAACTCTCCAAACTCAATAGATTGTATTTTTTTTAAAATATAACAGTGATGCCACCTAATGGGCTTTTTATCCAAGATTTTTAGAGTTTGATTATATAATGAATCTATATGTTTTATTGTGGAAGGAGCTGCTTGAGCCCAGACTGTCAAAACAGTATGATAGAGAAGAAAAAAACATTGAATGCATATACAGTACAGCTGCTTGGTATGGTATGTAATATCTAATTAATTTAAAGCAGTTCAGATTTTTTTTTACTGTTTTAGAAATTTTCTTTATATGAAGATTAAATTTGAATTGAGGATCTTGTACAATGCCAAGGTATTTGAATTCTGTAACTAAACTGATGTCTTGATCATGTATATTAACTTTAAAATGTTGCAGGTTACATTTTTTGATTGAAAAGCACATTGAAACTGTTTTCTGAAGGTTCAGCAATAGATGGTTCTGGAAGAGCCACTCTTGGACATCAACCATACTTGTAGACAGTACAT
This sequence comes from Pholidichthys leucotaenia, assembly GCA_020510985.1. Lineage (NCBI taxonomy): Eukaryota > Metazoa > Chordata > Actinopteri > Cichliformes > Pholidichthyidae > Pholidichthys > Pholidichthys leucotaenia. The sequence goes on along the minus strand of CM035848.1, from coordinate 117,707,890 downwards.
CTGCAGCCTGTGCTGGAGTCTTGGCAGCTGTGTAAATAACTGCATCATCTGCATAAAGTTGACATGTTGCAGCTGAGCAGTGTAGTGGCAAGTCGTTAATAAAAATGCTGAAAAGTAAAGGACCAAGAATGGACCCTTGTGGGATACCCATACGGTTGTTTAAAAATAAGGATTTATCCTGGTGAACTTATACACACTGTTCTCTATTCTGGAGATAAGATGCAAACCATTCTAATGTATCTGGAGAGAAGTTAAAAGATACCATTTTGGATAAAAGCAAACTGTGGTTTACAGTATCGAAAGCCTTTTTGAGATCTAGAAAAACAGCCCCTACCACATTACCCCTGTCCAAGGACTGTTTGACATTTTCAATAAGGCAACAATTTGCTGTTTCTGTTGAGTATCCTGGTCTAAAACCAAATTGATGTGGATGAAGAAGTTGACTGTCTTGTAGATAGTCTATCAGCTGAGTAGCTACAACTTTTTCACAGGGATGGCAACAGGAAATTCTGATTTCAGCTGAAATCTAATTTGGTCGATTAACTTATGGGGGGGCCGGGGGGGCGCAGCCCCCCTGAAGCTGGGAGGTTTTCAGTAAAACAGAAGTAATTTAGACTGAAAAAAACGATTAAAAAAATGAAATACTAGACTTAGATAAATCATTAAATTTAATGAAAAGTTAACTTACTTTTTCTTCAATGTTGTGTCACTGTCTTTAGTCCAACATATTTAACAGTTCTATTAGAGTTTTTTACACTATTTACACTGGTCACCAAGTCACTTCTAATGTGAAACTTTCTTCCTTTTGGCAGCAAGCTGTGTCAGTCTCTGAACTTTGAACTTCATCTCCTTTTCTGGTTTCTTCAGAAACTGTCCGAGTGTTTCTGTTACCACATTGAACTTTGAGCCAATTTTCACCTTTACTGTCACTTCGCTCCTCGAAGCTCCTGGGTTTTTATGATTTTTAAGTACCAGAACTGTGCTTACATGACATAAAACAAACAGCTGAATGCCACTTATTACTGTATAATATTGACTTATGTTCCAAGAAGATAGCATTCCTAAACTAGAAAAGCACTGAGAGCGCATCCCTCCGCCAAGGCTCCTTCCGTTTGTCATGGATCAACTCCAAAATGTAATGGGTTTGTGTGTAGGGCTATAGCCACTTGTGGTGAAAATTGCATCAAAGTCTGTCCATCAGTTTTGGAGTATTGTTGCTAACACACTGTGAGAAGATAAGCGCCTTGGCTGAGGTATGCATTCTCAGATCATCACCAAAATATAATGGGTTCCTCTCTAGCCCAAGAACCACCTCTGGTGAAAATTTTATCCAAATCCATCAAAAGCCCTTGGTGGAGGTATGCACTCTCAGATCATCACCAAAATCTAATCATCTGTTCCCCGTGCCATTGCACACCTTTCCTGAAAATTTCATGAAAATCCGTCCATCACTTTTCCTTGCTAACAAACAGACAGACAAGCCAACGCCGATGAAAACATAACCTCCTTGGCGGAGGTAAATATTCCAACAAGCATTATCCATCACATGCTTTAACACTTGATCAAATCAAAATCAGTTAATTTTATCTATTCCATAACAGAAATAAAATTCCAACATACCATTACTTTTTATAATTTCAGCATTCATTTCAGATCACCAGTTTCAATCTCCATTGAGTCTTGAGCAGCTCATTTTCCTCCCCCGCGCAGCCCAGCTCATACAGCCGCTGTACGCTGCACTCAAACGGAAACCGGCGGACAAAGTCGACTGGACTCCTGAACGGGAGCAGGCGTTCTGAGGTTAAAACAGCGCTCATTACCCACGTCTCGGACATGGGCATAGCGGCCGTCGTGGAGCAATGCGTTGCCGGTTCTTGGCAGCCGCTCACCTTTTTTTTAAGCAGGTCTTTGCACGACAGTGAGCGTAAATACAGCGTGTTCGACAAAGAGTTAATGGCTCTCTACCTGGCGTACGCCACTTCCGGTTCTGGCTGAAAGGGCACACTTTCACTGCGTCGTGGACCATAAGCCGCTAACGTACTTAACGTACATATAATATACAAATAAAGCGGAATTCGGTGAATTACCGGAAAAATCACATCCCTGAGAACAAGCCGAAATGAATTTTTGACAAAGCATACGAGCCATTTGATTGGTCCAATCGTTTGCAACTATCCAATCGCAGGGCTGTTTACAATACAGCAGTAGCTTGAGTACATCCGGGTTATCGCGAGACTTCGGGGAAGCACTGAGCGCGTATGTTTTTTTTTCTTCCAAACTTTATTGAGAACAAGGTAAAGGTACAAAATTATGACACAGATGATGATAAAATCGGCGGAAATCCGCGGATCGGCGGAAAATTGCCATCCCTGTTTTCAAGAACCTTAGACAGGACTGGTAAAATAGAGATTGGGCGGTAATTGCATATATCGTCTTTACTGCCTGATTTATAAACTGGTATGACGACAGCTTTTTTCCAACCAGATGGAAATGTACAGGACCTAATGGAGAGATTAATGAGATGAGTCAGTGGTTTGATTAATATTTTGCTGTGCGTTTTGAGAAAGGAAGTGCTCATATTGTAGATATCATTAGTTTTTGAGTTTGACAGTGTTTTAACAATACCAGCAATTAACTCCTCATTTACCTCATCGATGTGAAAAGAAACTGTTGAAAGTATTGATTTTGTGTTGTTGAGCACATTTGGCAGCACAAAGTTTTTTGTTAATTCTTCCACAGAGTCCACAAAATATGAATTAAATTCATTTGCCAATATAGCCTTGTCACTGATGGTCTTGCCATTGATTCTAAGTTCCTTCACCCCCTTCTGAACATTTTTTTTATTAGTTAAGTTATTTAAATGCCTCCATAGGGAACTGTTGTTACCCTTTGCATGATCTATCAGTTTATTGTAATAAGATACTTTTGATTTTCGCAGCTCTTGTACCACTTTATTTCTTAAACTTTTGTACACAAGGTGATCATTTTGTAATTTAGAGGTTAATGATGTTTTCAATGCAGAATCTCGCCTCTTCATAAGTTTTCTTATTTCATTATTTAACCATGGTAGGTTAATCTTCTGTTGTCTACTTTTAATTTGCTTTGTAAATTTTTCTATAGACTTTGTAATTGTTGCAGTTATAAAATTACAACAATCATCTACTTCATATATTGACATGAGCTGCTCCCAATTTTGATTCTCTAAATAATGTTCAAACTCCGCAGTTTTTGATTTGGGAATAATAAAATTTAATTTGTCAATATCAACTCCCCCAAAATACTGTAGTCGCTTTTTAGTAAGTTTTCTGACAGCAAGAACCATGTTATGATCTGAGAGACCAGTTACAAGATTATAGGTTCTGGTTATACGTTTATATATCATAGCGTCATTTATCATAGCGTGATAAATATATATATCAGCTTTATCAAGCGTGCGCTACAGTGCTTTATCATAGACACTCAAAGCGCACACTCAAGTGTGTGCTTTGAGCGATATAGCGCTTTATCAAGCGTGCGCTATAGTGCTTGATCATAGACACTTATAGAGTGACAGAAATGTGGCTGCCAATATGCGCCAACGGCCTCTCCGGCCACCACCGAGCATTTAAACATTTTTACACATTCATACCCAGTGTTATGGGAACTGGAGGCAATGCGGGTGAAGTGTCTTGCCCAGGGACACAAGGGCAGGATATCTGGGGAGAGCATGATTCGAACCGCCAACCATCGAGTTATTAGACGACCTACTCTACCTCCTGAGCCGCTGCCACCCCACTTTTTCCTCAACTTTCCCTCTTTAGGAAAGCTAGGGAGGCTTACCCCGCTCTCTTTAGTTCCCTTTGATTGGAAATTACATCCAAAAGCCGCACAATGTGGCATTTTCACTGACAAATGGCAGTAGTTCGTAGCTTCACTTCTTGGCTTGTATAAGACAGAAAAAACGGCTGCAACCATTCTACGTCACTACCCAGAATGCATTGCGCCGTAAACAAAAATGGCGATTTACATCGTAATAAAGTTTTTTAAAAATATATAAAACTGGGAATTATTTTCAAAAAAATTATATTATAGTTATGTTACTAACATCAAAATAAAGCATACAGAGCTAACATGCCAATATAATCGGAGTTCCTTTTAACCTAGTATGTAATAGTAATATATACAGTGTCATGTCAGTTCAGTGTCAATAATGATATCCTATCATTGTGCAATTTCCCCATATAGATTTTTTGTCCTGTTCCAATATATGCACGTCTGTCACAAATTTACCAGAAAAAAGTTAAAAATGTCCGAGAATGTTTACAAGAAAAACCTCACTAATTGCATAGAAAATGGGAAAAACTAAAACATCTATCTATAAATTCACGAAATCTCTTGTCTGTGTGTTTGTGTGTCCATCCGTCTGTTACACGCATATCTCTTGAACAGTTTTGTCAGACTAGCCTCAGATTTTAAACATGCTTTGCTGAGGTTACGAGGGCGTGCATCCCCGAATATGGAGTCGCTTAGTCAAAATATGTAATTTTTATCAAGAAAAGTTTAGCCACCACTCTGCCTCATGCCCAGGCTTCTAGAAGTGTGGGCGGGGCTTGGTTTCGGATTGACTCCTACTGATTGCGATTGACTGGCGATCTGTCCAGGGTGTACCCTACCTCTCGCCCAAAGATGCCCCCCCCCCCCCCGCAACCCGAAAAGAATTAAGCGGAAGAAGATGGGTGGGTGGGTGGGGGGTGATTGGATAATACACGCATTATGGCATCAATAACCACAGCATGTGCAAAACAAGGAAGCGAAACATGACAAATTTGACTAGAAAAAGATACTACTTAAGATTTAATGCTTAAAAAATTATACCATAAAGTTGCTGTGATTGCATAGGTCTAATGGATAATTCGACATGTAGAACATGAGGTGCGCAGGTGCGCTGGAGGAAGGGGGGGGTGGAGCAGCTGCTGAACTGCTGGCACCATGGGTAAAGCAACAGCCGAGACTCCCATTAACCGGGCAGGCTGAGTTTGGCTCCCTGCCAAGGACTGTGATCCACCGGTTCAGCTGCTGCTTCTCCCACCGATGTCCGACCAGGCGCTCCACAATTGTTTGCAGGGAGGCACGCCCAGCCTGCCCGAGTCAGCGGTAGATGGGAGTCCCTTTGCAGGACCACAACTCGCCGTCGCCAATGGCGCTCCTCTCGGTGTGCTCGCACAATTACTAAAAGTTAATTATTAAAAGTTAATAATTGTGGAGCAGAATGCCCAGATCAACTACATATCATATGCGGCCACATGCACGGTTTGACTAAATGATGACCGTCACCAAACTGGACACAAAAATGCTCAATAACTCATAAAAGATCACACAAATAAGTGATTTGACTAAAAAATAAACAAGCAGTTCTTAAACAGTGGCTAATATTGGATGTCCCATTCATTTTCAATTATTCTGTAATTAATATTCACACAATCAAATAAATCTCAGTTCAGTCCCTTTCATATTTTTCAAAGTCTAACATGTGTGTTGCCTACATAAAGGCTACACCTCTGTATTCCACTTTTAAACACAGCTTACGCAGCCAGACACGACCTGGCTCAAAGGCACACTAACTGATGGCGATAAAAAATATAAAAAAGTTATTTTCAATAAAGTGAAAAAAAAAAAGATAATGCATGGAGTGTGCTTTTGCCCTGAGGCTGATTTATCATGGAAAACAGCTGAGCTCTGTGGTTCCAGTGATCAGCTGATTGGAGCCACCTTTTTTTTTTACCAAAGGTAAAAAAAAAAAATAAAAAAAAAACATGGGGGGAAGACCCTACAGCCTTTGCTCCACTGAATGCCGGATGTATCAACCATACGCTGGATAAATTTTCAGCATGGGGCACATATTTTTTCCAGTTTATAAAATTTTTCACTGGGTCTGAGGTGTGTGTGAAAAAAAATGTGCTTTGGTTAACGTTTAGAGGGTCAAAAATGCGATAGTTTAGGTGGAATAATAATAAGATAAGAAAAGCCTAATAATAATAACAGACAATCTTCTCGCATCAATAAAAAACAAACGCTTACAATAGAGCGGCAGCGCTCAGTCTTTGCCAGTCACACCCTCAAGGTTCAGATCATTATTTGGCTTCAGTATCGCCCCAGCGTGACAATATAAGCACCGCCTCAATCTTAGCATTAAAGTTTTAAAAAACCTTTTAATAACAAAATATTGCTAAAATATAAACTGATGCACTACAATGGTTCTCAAATATTTGTAAATGTGTCCTGTTATAGTACTGCATAATTTTATTGACGATACACAGAAGAAATTCAATATTACACTGAACTCCATCACTGAACAGTGATATAAACTAAAACAATTATAATGATGACTGAACAACTCCCATTTTCCAAAGAGCAAGAGACACTATTATCTTGAATATGAGTGATAAAAGATCACACAAATAAGTGATCTGACAAACAAATAACTGAAACAGTCGCTAATATCGGATGTCCCATTCATTTTCAATATTTAGGTATTCAGTAATTAATATTCACACAATCAAATACATCTTAGTGCCATTTACTCCCTTTTACAATTGTCAAAGTCAAACGTGACTGACGACATATAGCCTACACCTCTTTGTGTTCCACTTTCAAACACAGCCTACATTTGGGCCTGGAAAGCCTGATTGGGATACCTGTTTCAGACAAGAATACTTGCGTTCTACAGGAAATGCACTAGTTAATACTAATCTGCAGCTTTTGCTGACTTCATTCTTGTGAATTTATAATTATTTTTCTAGAAATGTGCCATTTCTCCCCTGCATTCATTATGTTTTTCATACAAAATTGTAACTTTTTTCTCACAAATTTTCTATTTTACTTGTAAATTGGTCTCCTTTGTCATATTTTACAGCTTTATTCTTGCAAATTTATACATAATTTACATTTATAGGCTTTACCTTAAACTAAATTTGTGAGTCTACCACCACTACCATAGACTAAAACACAATTACTTAAAATTCACTGTGCTATGAATTATACAGAACTAACTAACTAACTAACCTGCACTTATATAGCGCTTTTCTAGTCACAAAGACCACTCAAAGCGCTTTCATTAATACTAACCCTCTATTCTAAGGGCCTATAGGAAACAGATATCTAGGGACAATTTAGAACAGCCAATTAACCTAACATGCATGTTTTTGGCATGTGGGAGGAAACCGGAGAAATCCCGGAGTAAACCCACGCAACACGGGGAGAACATGCAAACTCCACACAGATCACTGTTGGTCGGGGGCTGGGATCGAACCCACGATCCCACGATCCCCACAATCCCCCGGCCAAGGGAAAACTGTGCTGCCGCAGTGCTAACCACTGCGCCACCGTGCAGCCACAACAGAACAGAACAAAACGCATCATATTTTACAGTGACTGGATAATCCACAGTTCCCAGTAAAGTAGGGTGTATAAATAAGCTTTTCAGAAAATACATCCCTCTGATATTTATCAGTGAACTGTAGAAAACCGTGGGGGTTTATTCTTCACACAATGACAGGCTGACTCCTTACTGGAGTCCACTTAGCAGCATGCTGATTAGCATTTAGCACAATTGTTAGCTTAATCGTGGTTAGCATTTAGCTTTAGAATAAACAATGATTCTGTCCTTAAACAATCCATGACATCATATCACCTCAAGAAAATACAGACTAACATAAATATGAAGGAACACAAGTTCTCACCTAGCAAGAGAATATCACAAGCAGCGGGTGACTTATGGCAAGTGAAGGCAGACACTGAGAGACAACTAACGTGTGTTCTCAGCCACAGCTGCACATATAGACAAGACTCTCGCCAGTCTTTCCACAGGTGACCATCTGAAACAGCTGTAAAACGGTTGCTATGGCAACATTTAAAGTGACAGTGTACTACCAACACACACAAAAAAACTAACACTGGATTACACGTACAGAAAGAGGAAGTAAATTTCCCCGCAGCAAAAAAACCCAACAAAAAAACCAAAAGCCGGAAATTTGGCAGGGTGCCAGGAAACTTCAAGCCCTGCAGCCAGTTTAGATCACAAAAATGGTGAGAATAAAATTGCAGCTAGCAAGAGGATAAACGACTCCTCAACCCAACATGTATATCAGCACATACTGTAACTGAACTATTGTTCAGTTACAGCTGTGCAGTGAAAACTGCAGTGATAAAGGAAGCTTTTTACCTCACTAAGCTCATGCTGCCTGTGCATCTTTGTCTCAAAGGCCGACTTCATCTGTGTCAGCTGTTCACACTGCCAACACAAAAGAAAAAAAAAATGCCCATAATGAGCAGGAAAACAATGGTGGAAATCAGTTTTTCATCCATGTGAGTGTTTAACAGAATTAAATGTGATGCAGGAATTAACCTTGTGACGCATCTCTTGTCTTTTTCCTTCCAGTTGTGGCTCCATCTGCAGATTTTTCTCTGAAAATAGACAGCAGATGTACAATACTTTGCAAATGTTGTAAGCTCTTTTTATTCCATGAGAGAACTTTAAAGCCTTCTCTATCCGCAATGTGACAGAGGAAACTTACTTGCCATGTCCACTATATTGTTGACCAGCTCTTCTTTATCACTAGTGACTTGTTTGAGTTGTGGCAAAGTCATAAAGAACTCCAATAACACATCCTCATTTTCAGACATGTCCGACAACTGGGTCAAGCTGTGGTTATGAAGTGGAGACACAAGTTAAACAAAACAAATTTATCAGTTTTTGGAAACAATCTTTCTAAAAAAAAAAAAGGGCTAAGTTTAGTGGTCTGCAGCCTTTACCAAGTAAAGAGTCACTGAATAATTTTGGGACAAAAAAATCATGGCCGCAATACATATTTGAGCCTTACTAAATGAGGGTAAAACTGCTTAGTTTTGAGAATAAACTGGCTTGTCAAAATTGGTAATAGTCAATTTCTTTTGCCCTTAAATATGCAGCTTTTTATATTTAAAATTTGTGCCGTTACGCTCATAAGTTTGCATCTTTTTCTCTTAAATTTGCTATGTTTTCCTTTGTAAAGTTATATTTTTCCTGCTAAATTAGTAGCAATTCTTTTAAACTTGTAACCTTGGGACTTTTTTCCCTTTAAATTTGCAACTCTTTCACATAAATTTATGATTTTCTCATTTTTTTTTGTCAAAAGCTCGCAATGTTTCACTTATAAATTTGCATTTTTTTTCCTTCTTGTTAATTTGCTACATTTTCCACAAAAACAATGTACATTTTTTTATGTAAATATAAGCATTTTTTCTTTATAGGGCTGTGATTTTTTTTTTTTTTAAGTAAAATCCATAAGATGCCAACAGTTACAGGACAAACAGCCCCATGTGGCTGAAGAACTGTGGACTACAAACCCCTAGCTTTGTTGAAATGTTTTTAAGTTGATGGTATTTTGGGATACTGTACTTCATATCACCGAGTTCAGGAAAGGACTCAGGAATTTCAGGCATCTTGTACATGTGACCATTCAGCCCAGCCTGAAAGACAACAAAGAAGCAAACTATTAACACTCTTCAAAAAAATGTGAGTAAACATTTTTTTTTCTCAACTCAACCAACCAGTTTGACAAAAACAGTGAAACTGAAATCATGGCTTCCTCCTGTATTTGTAGTTATTTGGCAAGACTGATTCTTCACTTCAAGTTTGATTTTAAAAGTAGTGTGTAAGGAGGAAGGTTTAGTCATTTACGTAAAAAGACAAGTAATTCACAAAGCTTTAAAATATACATTTCATCCATCCATCCATCTTCTACCGTTTTTCCGGAGGTCTGGGTCGCAAAGGCAGCAGTTCAAGCAGAGAAGCCCAGACTTCCCTCTCTCCAGTCACCTGCTCCAGCTCTTCAGAGGGGATACCAAGGTGTTCCCAGAACAACTGGAAGACAGTCTCTCCAGCGAGTCTTGGGTCTGCCTCGAGGTCTCCTCCCAGTGGGATGTACCCCAAACACCTCAAGTGGGAGGCATCCAGGAGGCATCCTAATCAGATGCCCAAACCACCTCAACTGACTCCTTTCAATGTGGAGGAGCAGCGGTTCTACTCTGAGCCTCTCCCGGATGACTGAGCTCCTCACCCTATCTCTAAGGGTGAGCTCAGCAATTGTACAAAGAAAGCTCATTTCAGCTGCTTGTATTCGCAATCTCATTCTTTCGGTCATTACCCAAAGCTCGTAACCATAGGTGAGGGTAGGAACGTAGACTGACAACTTTGCCTTAAAGCTTAGCTCCTTCTTCACCATAATGGACCGGTACAAGGTCTGCATCACTGCAGATGCTGCTCCAATCCGTCTGTCAATCTCTCGCTCCATTCTCCCCTCACTCATGAATAAGACCCCGAGATACTTAAACTCCTCCACTTGGGGCAGGAGTCTGTCCCCAACCTAGAGAGGACAATCCACCTTTATCCGGCTGAGGACCATGGACTCAGACTTGGAGGTACTGATTCTCATCCCAGCCGCTTCACACTCAGCGGCAAACTGTCCCAGTAAGACCTGTAGGTCATTGCTGGATGAAGCCAACAGGACAACATCATCTGCAAACAACAGAGATAGGATCCTGTGGTCACCAAGCATGACACCCTCCATTCCCTGGCTGTGCCTAGAAATCCTGTCCATAAAAATTATGAACTGGATCGGTGACAAAGGGCAGCCCTGGCGGAGTCCAACTCTCACTGGGAATGAGTAACTCTCACTGGGAATGAGTCCGACCGAGTGTTGGCAATACAATGGTCATATAGAGATGGGATAGCTCATAACAACAAGCCCGATACCCCATACTCCCGAAGCACCCCCCAAAAAAACCACGAAGGACATGGTCGAATGCCTTCTCCAAGTCCACAAAGCACATGTGAATTGGTTGGGCAAATTCCCATGAACCCTCAACGATTCTTGAGAGGGTTAAGAGTTGGTCCAATGTGCCACGGCCAGGACGAAAACCACATTGCTCCTCCTGAATCCGAGGTTTGACCAACGGCCGGACTCTCCTCTCCAGTACCTTGGCATAGACCTTCCCAGGGAGGCTGAGGAGTGTGATCCTCAAAAGTTGGAGCACACCCTCCGGTCCCCTTTCTTGAAGAGAGAAACCACCACCACGGTTTGCCATGCCAACGGCACTGTCCCCAACCTCCACGCAATGTTGCAGAGGCGTGTCAACCATGAAAGCCCTACAACATCCAGGGCCTTGAGGTACTCAGGGCGAATCTCGTCCACCCCCGGGGCCTGGCCACCAAAGAGATTTTTAACCACCTTGGCGAGCTCGGCCCCTGTGATGGACGAGTCATCCCCCTCGTCCACAAGCCCTGCTTCCTCTGTGGAAGGCGTGTCAGTGGGATTGAGGAGACCCTTAAGTATTCCTTCCACCACCCGACAATATCCCCAGTCAAAGTCAGCAGCGTCCCATCCGCACCATGCACAGTGTGGACAGGGAGCTGCTTCCCCCTCCTGAGCCATCGGACAGTTTGCCAGAATCTCTTTAAGGCCGACCGAAAGGCTTGTTTCATGGCCTCACTGAGCTCCTCCCACACCTGAGTTTTTGCTTCAGCAATCACTCGAGCTGCACTCCGCTTGGCCTGCTGCTTCGGAAGTCCCACAAGCCAACCAAGCTCGATAAAATATACATTTACTTTTTTAATTACACTAATTACAGAAACCTAAACTTGAATCCCACAAAATGTTGATAACACAACATAACAAAAATAATTTTTTTGTATGTTGTCTGTTTTTTCAACTAATTTAAGACAATTTTGCACCGCTGAATGCGAAAATGACATCCGTTTCTCTCGATCAGGTCAGGTTTTTATGTTAAGTTATAAGCAGTTGTACAGCAGTTGTACAGTTGTACTGTAAATTGAACAGTAGACATTGATAAAGGTAAGTACATGTAAATTGAATGTTACGTCAACACTGTTCAAAATTCAGAGAATTTCTTTCAAGAAATAAAAAAGAATTTTGCATCATATAAAGCGAAAATACCCGTACATGTAAACAAAAACGTAAGAAAACATATGGCCATAGTTCAAAACGTTGACCTGATTGAGGAAAACCAATGTGATTTTTGAATTCAGCACGACAAAATTGTCCTAAATCAGCTAAAAAAAAAACCAGACAGTAAATTTGGTGTTGACCAGTGTAATCATAGTATATTTCACCTCCCCACCCTCATGTGTACCTGTGAGTCTCCAATAGGCACTGGCAAGGGCAGGTCAGAAATCAGTCCATATGGGGCTGGAGCTCGAGGAGCCCCGTGGACACCATCGACTACTGCGTGAGGCAAGGCAGTTGTAGACGGAGCTGGGATGGGACCAGAAGGCGGTGTCTGACTAGGACCCACGTGGCGAGGACCATAATGGAAAGTCTGAGTAGCATAAGGAGCCATGCCTGATGGCTTGTACATACTGCTGTGGGACGAAACAATTAAGAGGTGGAGAAAGAAAAGTGTCTAATGGACACATTTTAACACTTGTAAAAATAATACGCAGAATGCATTGCCCCAATTTTACATCATCATACTTGACAGCTTTTTAGAGCTGCTTCATACAGGGCCAAAAACATGAGGAACAGGCATTATTAAATCAAAGCATTGAGGTAGTTACATATTCTTGATGAGTAAAAATCTTACTATGGAAAACCACCAGGGCCAGAAGACATCAAGGCAGGAGGGCTTTTCCAAAACTCATCCAGCAGGCTCTGAATGACCTTACCCAGGTCTGAGTGCATCCCAAACTACAAAATACACAGCAAAAAACTAAAGAATTTTAGGAAATTGAACATAAAAGAGACAACCTGCATCACAGACTAATAAATGATGATAGTATCCTGCTATAAGCACACCTGGTAATGCATGGCTAGCAGAAATTCATGTGGAGCTGATGATGATTCATGATTCACTTCCGGCTCTGAGAGAGAGTAGACGCTTTTCTAATCCTCTCTTTTCCTTTCTGATCCCAGCTTGCAATGTTGCGTTTTTGTCTGTGTTTAGTCGCTCTTCTGCTGAATCTTAATCTAAATGGAAATTATGGATCTGTAAAGCGGCTTAACTGTGATTGTCACCACTTCAAAAGAAGATCGGGTCAGGAGGAACCCAACGAGGAGACTCATGGACATTGGAATTCATGCGTCTGTGGAGATTTGGCAGGAAACATTATTGGTTATGATCTCAAGACTTCTATTTTTGGCTGTGAAGTTCCCTGATGTATCAGAAATTGAAGGAAGGTGAGAGAGCTGATCAAAGCGGACCCGGCAAGCTCCTTCATCAAATTCGACCAGTTGGGGAGGGCACGAGTAGCGGCAACGGTGAACTGAATGACAGTGATTCAGTGGAGGAATACATCTGGAGCCCTGTGCTCTCCATGGAATGGAATGCCTGTTTAAGCCTGTATATTAATATTAAAATTATGAAGCACAAGCGCATGAGAGAGGAAAATTCTATTCTCCGTGGGCTCTGAGCTGTGTAGATTTGACCTTGTTTTGATGCCCTGTTTACATTCCTCCTCGATGAGATAAGCAGAAGTGGCGGCTGCTAACCCAAACAATCGACAGACAGCTGCTGTTGTTTCAGCGGATGAACTTCTCAAGGACAGTCCATGTGCCTTCATCTGCAAGCGAAGAGATAGACTCCGGACTTGTTTATAAGTCACATGATTATAACATCTATCCACTGCCTGGAGGCGCCCTCTGCTGTTCACTAGCAACTGTCACACCTACACTACACAAATGCATACAACATTACACGAACTGACACATATATACTGACTCATACATACACTACCTCTCTCAACTCTTGTTTGTGTGATCTATATTGTCTGCTAATTGTGCATAGAGGGTTTTTTTCTGTGTAGTCAAAATTTGGCTCATTTGAGCTTTATATGAGCTTATACGAGCGTTATTCTGATTAACTATGTTTTTTCTCTCTCCTATTGTGTTTTCCTCCCCTCTTTACCCCTACTGTATGACAGGCGCCTTGCATGGCTGACGCGTCATTGGATGCGCCTAACGTGCGCGTCCAATGTCAAGTCAAATTCCTCGTAAGTTTACTTGTAAATATACTTGGCAATAAAGCTGATTCTGATTCTGAGCAACAAAGTGGTTTTAATAGAAGAGATACATGTTTCAGTTGGGTATCATGACATTAAAAAAAGACTTTCATAAACTACTGGATAATTGATTGCATGAAGCATAGATGTCTGACACACTGATGCCACAATGGCTGTTTTTTATTTAGTGTTTATGGTCACTGAATGCAGCATCTACATCTATATACAGTGGATATAAAAAGTCTACACACCCCTTTTCAAATGCCAGGTTTTTGTGAGGTTAAAAAAATGACACCAAGATAAATTATTTCAAAACATTTTCCACCATTAATGTGACCTATAACCTGTACAACCCAATTGAAAAACAAACTAAAACCTTTTATGGGGAAAAATAAAAAAAAACAAACCTTACAATAACCTGTTTGCATAAATACAATAGGGCAAAAAAGTATTTAGTCAGCCACCAATTGTGCAAGTTCTCCCACTTAAAAGATGAGAGAGGTCTCCAATTTTCATCATAGGTATACCTCGACTATGACAGACAAAATGAGAAAAAAAAAATCCAGAAAATCACATTGAAGGATTTTTAATGAATTAATTGGTAAATTCCTTGGTAAAATAAGTATTTGGTCAATAACAAAAGTTCATCTCAATACTTTGTTATATACCTTTTGTTGGCAATGACAGAGGTCAAACGTTTTCTGTAAGTCTTCACAAGGTTTTCACACACTGTTGCTGGTATTTTGGCCCATTCCTCCATGCAGATCTCCTCTAGAGCAGTGATGTTTTGGGGCTGTCGCTGGGCAACACGGACTTTCAACTCCCTCCAAAGATTTTCTTTGGGGTTGAGATCTGGAAACTGGCTAGGCCACTCCAGGACCTTGAAATGCTTCTTACGAAGCCACTCCTTCGTTGCCCGGGTGGTGTGTTTGGGATCATTGTCATGCTGAAAGACCCAGCCACGTTTCATCTTCAATGCCCTTGCTGATGGAAGGAGGTTTTCACTCAAAATCTCACGATACATGGCCCCACTCATTCTTTCCTTTACACGGATCAGTCGTCCTGGTCCCTTTGCAGAAAAACAGCCCCAAAGTATGATGTTTCCACCCCCATGCTTCACAGCAGGTATGGTGTTCTTTCTCCTCCAAACACGACAAGTTGAGTTTTTACAATAAAGTTCTATTTTGGTTTCATCTGACCATATGACGTTCTCCCAATCCTCTTCTGGATCATCCAAATGCTCTCTAGCAAACTTCAGACGGGCCTGGACATGTACTGGCTTAAGCAGGGGGACACGTCTGGCACTGCAGGATTTGAGTCCCTGGCGGCGTAGTGTGTTACTGATGGTAGCCTTTGTTACTTTGGTCCCAGCTCTCTGCAGGTCATTCACTAGGTCCCCCCGTGTGGTTCTGGGATTTTTGCTCACTGTTCTCATGATCATTTTGACCCCACGGGGTGACATCTTGCATGCAGCCCCAGATCGAGGGAGATTATCAGTGGTCTTGTATGTCTTCCATTTTCTAATAGTTGCTCCCACAGTTGATTTCTTCACACCAAGCTGCTTAATTATTGCAGATTCAGTCTTCCCACCCTGGTGCAGGGCTACAATTTTGTTTCTGGTGTCCTTTGACAGTTCTTTGGTCTTGGCCATAGTGGAGTTTGGAGTCTGACTGTTTGAGGTTGTGGACAGGTGTCTTTTATACTGATAACGAGTTCAAACAGGTGCCATTAATACAGGTAACGAGTGGAGGACAGAGGAGCTTCTTAAAGAAGAAGTTACAGGTCTGTGAGAGCCAGAAATCTTGCTTGTTTGTAGGTGACCAAATACTTATTTTACCGAGGAATTTACCAATTAATTCATTAAAAATCCTTCAATGTGATTTTCTGGATTTTTTTTTCCTCATTTTGTCTCTCATAGTTGAGGTATACCTATGATGAAAATTGGAGACCTCTCTCATCTTTTAAGTGGGAGAACTTGTACAATTGGTGGCTGACTAAATACTTTTTTGCCCCACTGTATGCACACCCTTAAACTAATACTTTGTTGCAGCACCTTTGGCTTTTATTACAGCACTCAAGTCTTTTTGGGTAGGAGTCTATCAGCGTGGCACATCTTGATGTGGCAATATTTGCCCACTCTTCTTTGCAAAAATGCTCCAAATCTGTCTGATTGTGAGGGCATCGCCTGTGCACAGCCCTCTTTAGATCACCCCACAGATGTTCAATCGGATTCAGATCTGGACTCTGGCTGGGACATTCCAAAACCTTAATCTTCTTGTGGTGAAGCCATTCTTTTGATGATCTGGATATTTGCTTTGGGTCACTGACATTCTGAAAGATGAAGTTCCTCTTCATCTTCAGCTTTCTAGCAGAAGCCTGAAGGTTTTGTGCCAACACTGACTGGTATTTGGAACTGTTCATAATTCCCTCCACCTTGACAAAGGCTGAACAAAACAGCTGAAGAAAAACAGCCCCAAAGCATGATGCTGCCACCACCATGCTTCACTGTAGGTATGGTGTTCTTTTGGTGATGAGCGGTGCTGTGTTTACACCAAATATACCTTTTGGAATTATGGCCAAAAAGTTTAACCTTGGTTTCATCGGACCATAACACATTTTCCCACGTGTTTGGGAAATTTCAAATGTGTTCTTGCAAAATGTAGCCAGGATTGGATGTTTTTCTTTGTAAGATAAGACTTCTGTCTTGCCACCCTACCCCATAGCCCAGACATATGAAGAAGATGGGAGATTGCTGTCACATGTACTAAACAGCCAGTACTTGCCAGAAATTCTTGCAGCTCCTTCAATGTTGCTGTTGGTCTCTTGGCAGCCTCCCTGACCAGTTTCCTTCTGGTCTTTTCATCAATTATGGAGGGACATCCAGTTCTTGGTAATGTCACTGTTGTGCCATATTTTCTCCACTTGATGATGACTGTCTTCACTGTGTTCCATGGTATATTTAATGCCTTGTAAATTCTTTTGTACCCTTCTCCTGATTGATACCTTTGAACAATGAGATCCCTCTGATGCTTTGGAAGCTCTCTGAGGACCATGGCTTGTACTTTAAGATGTGACTACAAAAATGTCAGGAAAAGCCTACTAACAGCTGAACTTTATTTGGGGTTAATCAGAGGCACTTTAAATGGTGGCAGGTGTGTGCTAACCCTTATTGAACATGAGTTTGAATGTAATTGGTTAATTATGAACACAGCCACGTCCCCACTTATAACAGGGTGTGCATATTTATGCAACCAGGTTATTGTAAGTTTTTTATTTTTTACTTTTCCCCATAAAAAACTTTAGTTTGTTTTTCAATTGGGTTGTACAGGTTATAGGTCACATTAATGGTGGAAAAAGTTTTGAAATGATTTATCTTGGTGTCATTTTTTTACCTCACAAAAACCTGGCATTTGAACAGGAGTGTGTAGACTTTTTATATCCACTGTATCTATGGCAGTCTATGGGAAGATAGCATACATTTTTACAGTAAAAACAAAATTTTCACAATAAAAGCCAAATGTTTGTCATAATAAATTAAATTGATAATGTATGTTGTTAACTGGCCAAATCTCAATGTCAATATATTTTTTCTCCTGAAATATGTTTATTGAATAATTTCTTTACATATTAATTAATTGGTGTCGTTAATCTGCAATGCCATCTGTAATTAGAGCCTTAAGAAACTAAGTTTTGTTTGTATGCTTCAAAGACAATTTCCAAACATGCGTGATGACTGACGATAGGGCTGGTCGATTAACCGAAATAAAACTAGAACGGACATCTGAGGTGTAGAACCGACGTAATCTTGGTCATGTCGTTTTATTGTTTTTTCCCTCTCCCTGTTGTATGTGTGTATGTGAGAGCTTTTCATGTACTGCTCCTTGAAGATGTGCCCGTGGAGTAACAGGCACAAGCACGTGACTTCAGAAGCAGTGCAGTCAGTGCTGTTCAGATGCAGCAGAGCATGGGCTTGTAACGAAAACAAATACGGTCTCAATCTACACAGAATGTGATGATTGACTCTTTATTTCATCTGAAGATGCCAAGAAAAAGTGAGTGAAGTGCATGGATACTAACGCCAAAAGGAGCAGAACCTAAGCTGCTGTTAGCCTCTGATGCATCATTTCAACAGTTTTACAGGGAATGGACAACAAAATGGAAAAGGGAAGGCTGTATTTAAGAACGAGATAAGAGACTCATATTCACTATGTGGTGGTAATGGAATCATGAGTGCATAAAGAACTCCCCCAACAGAGCTAACAACCTAGTTAGCCGCCGTGCACATGAGATGACCCACAAACTCTCAAGAGGTATGCGTTGTAAATACTGAACAATGTTTATTCTGTGTGTGAAATAACAATCTTCACTATAGTATGCTTGTTCACTACTGCACCGCAGTAACATGATGCCACAGTCTTGTGTAATATGTATCGAGCCTTGTCAGTTAGAAGAAGAACCTGACATGAAAGGGTCAATTAACCATGACACTGATTTATGGTCAAACTGCCCAGTCCCAACTACGGGGGGGGGGGGGGGGGTTGGCTGAAAAGTTTATAGGCTGGAAAGTTCATAGTGGTTAAATTTGACCACATGTGGTTTATTTTTCAACATAGTCTCCCCTTCGGTCCACACACTTCTTCCATCGGTGTTGCAGCGCTTGGATCCCTGCGATTGAAAAATAAACCACATTTGGTCAAATTTGATCACTATGAACTTTTCAGCCTATGAACTTTTCACACACACACCCTCGCAATGAGTAAAAAAAAAGTAGAAAATATGTATTTTTTAACTTATCAATTTCTTTCTGCAATTAACTTCAGTCTAACAATGAGCCACTGTTCACCTAAAAAACAGCTTATTTTAACTTTCCTGACTTACCTCTTGGATGTGAGAATTTATGATCTTTGCTACTGCAATGAATATTGATCTTTCTGTTTAATGTACAACATTGCTGACAGCACCATAATGTGTTTTCATTGTTTAGATTTTTGTAATATCCATCCATCCATCTTCTTCCACTTAATCCTTTTCGGGTCGTGGGGGTACTGGAGCCTATCCCAGCATCTTTGGGCAAGAGGCAGGGTACACCCTGGACAGATCCCTAGTCCATCACAGGGCCAACACAGAGAGACAGACAACCATTCACTCTCACAGTCATACCTAAGGACAATTTAGAATCCCCAGTTTTGATGCCAATTAACCTAACTTGCATGTTTTTGGCATGTGGGAGGAAACTGGAGAAATCCCGGAGTAAACCCACGCAGACACGGAAAGAACATGCAAACTCCACAGTTGGTCATAAACTTACACAATTTACAAAAACAAGTCTGGACAGGCCAAAGCCGAAAACAACTATTCACCAAAATATCAGCACTATCTATATATAAAATGCAATTCTAAACACCTATTATATTGTCCACAGGCTCAATAACACAGATAAAAACAGCACACACACCAGCTGTCTGTTGAGCCAGCACATTTGCAGTAGGCTTATATGACGTTTATATGGTAAAAAAAAAAACTTTTAATGATTCGAGCAACAGGTACTTACATTTGAGATTAGAGGACTGGTGATCATGGTGCCATTATTGCTGTCAACTAAATGATGACCTACAGGGGGATAGACACTAACCACCGGCTTCTCCTGCGGGAACTGGGGAGGCAGGAGACTAGAAAACAGAAAGACAAAAGGACTAAGTATGACAGCTTCATCTTCCACAATTACAAATACAGGGCATACAACTATGTACTGTATAAGAGATGAGCTGATTACCAGCTCAAACTGGTTGTTGGAGTGAATATTAAACTAGAGTTTACTGATTAATATATATCAAAGTTTTTAAGGCATTTTCTTGAAGTTATGGCGTGCATTAATAGTGTAATGTTGGAAGTTATTTGGATTTTGTTTCCACTTAAATAAATCAGGTATTCAATCACTAGCTGAAAAGCAAACACAACAAATACTGACACCAGAGGGGTATTGCATAAAACCAAGATAAGGGATAAAGCCACTTAAGCCAGCTAGGGTTTTCAAGTAATTGTGGCTTAATCTATACTTGATTTGGTTGTATAAAAGCAGTTACATCTCTTTCTAGTTTCTGGATCTCCAGGTCCAGTTTTCTCAGTATCTTGCATTTTTATTTCCATTTCTAAATCCAGATCTAAAAACTTTCTTTCAGTCTTATTCTTGCTTCTGCCAGATTTGCAGCTTTGCTCACCAGAGCAATCTGAGCCACGATCTCCCCCAATACAAACAGTTTATTAAATGCCCCACCAGAGGAGAGAACACGCTGGATCACTGTTACACTACAGTGAAGGACGCGTATCGCGCTGTTCCCTGCGCTGCGCTCGGACTATCTGTTCACGTGATGGTCCACCTCATTCCCACATACAGACAGAGACTGAAGCTCACTAAACCTGTTGTGAGCACTACGAAGAAACTGACCAGTGAAGCTGGGGAGAAGCTGAACACGTGCATGGAAATAACTGACTGGGGCATGTTTAAAGGAGCCACGCATGATCTGAATGAGTACACGGACACTGTGAACTCATATATCCACTTTTGTGAGGAGAGCATTCTTCCATCGTGCACCAGGGTGAGTTACTCTCATGATAAGCCCTGGTTCACTGCTAAGCTCAGACAGATCAGGAAGGAGAAGGAAGCAGCCTTGAAAAGTGGAGACAGGGACTGCTAC
Source organism: Pholidichthys leucotaenia (assembly GCA_020510985.1). Classification (NCBI taxonomy): domain Eukaryota; kingdom Metazoa; phylum Chordata; class Actinopteri; order Cichliformes; family Pholidichthyidae; genus Pholidichthys; species Pholidichthys leucotaenia. The sequence continues at coordinate 117,687,163 of CM035848.1, read as the reverse complement.
AGGGAGGTCAAATATCGGTTTAACAGAGAGCTGAGGAGAGCTAAATCTGTGTATTCTGAGAGACTCCAGCAGCAGTTCACTGCTAACGACTCGGCTTCTGTGTGGAGCGGACTGAGGCAAATCACCAATTATCGGCCTCAGGCTTCTAAAGGTCAGGATGACAAAGCCCATTGTCAAAGACTGTCCCAACATTACGCCCGTTTTGACACCTCGTCAGCTGTGTCCAACTCCCCCCCTCCCCCCAGCTCCACTGCCTCCTCGGTCCCTACTTCATCAAAAGCGGTCCCCCCCTCCTCCCCCCCCCTGCCCTTGTCATCAGCAAGCAGGACGTGCACAGACAGTTCTCCAGACTGAACCCGCGCAAGGCCCCCGGTCCAGACAGCATGTCTCCCTCCACCCTGAGACACTGTGCGAAAGAGCTGGCTCCTGTCTTCACAGACATTTTTAACACCTCCCTTAAGCTATGCCATGTGCCGACCTGCCTCAAATCCTCCACCATCATCCCTGTCCCCAAGAAGCCACGGATCACCGGACTTAACGACTACAGACCTGTAGCGCTCACGTCTGTAGTCATGAAGTCCTTTGAGCGCCTGGTCCTGCCCCACCTCAAGTCCATCACCACTCCCCTCCTGGACCCGCTGCAGTTTGCCTACCGAGCCAACAGGTCTGTGGACGACGCAGTCAACCTGGCCCTCCACTCCATCCTGCAGCACCTGGACTCCCCGGGAACCTACGCCAGGATCCTGTTTGTGGACTTCAGCTCTGCATTCAACACCATCCGCCCCGCTCTGCTCCAGGACAAGCTGTCCCTGCTCGGCGTGCCTGACTCCCTCTGCAGGTGGATCACCGACTTCCTGACGGACCGGAGGCAGCATGTGCGGCTGGGGAAGACTGTCTCTGACTCTGTCAGCATCAGCACCGGATCACCCCAGGGCTGTGTACTTTCCCCCCTACTCTTCTCCCTTTATACCAACTCCTGCACCTCCAGCCACCAGTCTGTTAAGCTGATCAAGTTTGCGGACGACACCACCCTCATCGGGCTCATCTCCAACGGCGACGAGTTCATCTACAGGAGAGAGGTGGCCCAGCTGGCGTCCTGGTGCAGCCACAACAACCTGCAGCTGAACGCTCTGAAGACAGTGGAGATGATTGTGGACTTCAGGAAAGTCACAATCCCTCTGCCCCCCCTCACCCTCACAGGCTCTCCCATCACCACTGCAGATTCCTTCCGCTTCTTGGGCACCACCATCACCCGGGACCTCAAATGGGAGCCGACCATCAGTTCCCTCATCAAAAAGGCCCAGCAGAGGATGTTCTTCCTGCGGCAGCTGAGGAAGCTCAAGCTACCCACCAAGATGTTAGTGCAGTTCTACACAGCCATCATCGAGTCCATCCTCACCACCTCCATAACCGTGTGGTATGCAGGAGCCACTGCCAGGGACAGACTAAGGCTGCAGCGCGTCGTGCGCACTGCTGAGAAGGTGATCGGCTGCAAGCTCCCATCTCTCCAGGACCTGTACATCTCCAGGACCCGGAGGCGTGCAGGCCGGATCATAGCCGATCCTTCACACCCTAGTCACGTACTGTTTGCCCCCCTCCCCTCAGGTAGAAGACTTCGGTCCATTCAGACTAAAACCTCCCAGCACATGAACAGCTTCTTCCCCTCTGCCATCAGACTGCTTAACACTAAGTGACTTATTGACTCTCGTGCACTAAGTACAGCAGCTCAACCAGACTCATGTCAATCATCACTGTTTCTGTTGCATTACCGTCTGCACTATGTGGTACTCCTCAATATCTGCTGCTCGCTAATATATTTAAAAACTGCTTTGACTAGTATTACTCATTCTTATTCTACACTTATTGCATGTATAGTTTTTTTATTTCTTTTATCTTATCATGTTTAATGTTGCAGCATTGCACCGAGACAAATTCCTAGTTTGTGTACTACATGAACAATGGCAATAAATCTGATTCTGATCTTTAAGTGCACTGGGTAGAGACATCTTATGATACCTCAAGCCTTCTTGAGTCCATCAGCAGTCTCTTCAGCTGCACATGTGTACTTGACTCTTGTAGATGTGCCTTCCCCACCATATTCAATAGAACTTGTATTAACAGCTCTGACAGGACATCCTATGATTATGATTTTAATTAGAAAACTCACAGTATCATCCTCATCTTGTGGCTCATGAAGTTTAACTGTTATCAGACACTGCAGCAAACAAAAGTCAGTCAGCCATATTAGGGCTGTGCGATATAACGATACATATCGGATGGCGATATAAAAACATCTATCGTATCATAGAATACTTTACCATTTATATCGTGATTTAAAAAAATGCACATGCTCCCGTTTCTTGAACAAAGCTCCTCACGCACTACTCGTCAGTGCCCCGCCTCTCCCTTGCAGTGCGCGCAGCGGAACAGGTGTGTGGTAGGTGGCTAGGCTCTCTGGTGGTTGCTAGCTCCAAACTACCGGTTTGGTCAAATAGCTGCTATTCCTGTTTCCCAGAGATGTGGGACTGTTTTGCATTGTGCTGCGTCAGAGAGGATAATCTGCTAACTTTGTTTTAATAGGAGGTAAGTAACATTAACACCATGTCTAATTATAAAATGGCAAATGTTAAATGATGCTAAGTTGTGCTAATTGGAAACATTATAGTGTATCAGACAATCGTTTCTTTGGTTTAAATTACTGCTGAGCTTCTTAGTTTTGTCTGAAAAAAATTTATTAAAGCTGCAAAAGTGCACGATGGTGGCACATACATGCAAAATAAATTAATTAAAACGAGTCAGAGGAGCAAGTTGGCTCAATGTAATTTATTTGATTTCTAATAATTTTAATTTGTCAAGTAGCGATAATGAATAAAGTTAAAGATTCAAAGATTTTATTTGTCAATACTACTATACGTACAGGACATACAGGAGAACTGAAATGGTGTTTCTCTCTCTCTTCACTGGTGTGCATAATATAAAAAGAAAAAGGAATAAGGCTGGAAGAAAAAAGAAAACAACAACAACAGCAGTCTATGTACAGTAATGCAACCTGTAGTGCAAATGGTGACAAAAGATAGACCCAGACCTCCCATAATGCAAATAGAAATAAACGATAAACGATGATAAAACCCAGCAATCCTATATACATACAACTAGCGATATAATACCCATAGTTGCAGTTCAATGGGATAGTGTAGGTGCAGATAGTAGCAGATAGGACTGCACATGATCAGTATAGCAGTGACACACAGACAGCAGCAGATATGGCATTTGTGCAAAATGGCTGCGGTTAAAGTGCAGAGACATACAGCAGCAAATGTATTACTGTTGGTGTGCCAGTCTTTCTGTGCCAACAGCTGAAGTAGTTATTGTGCGGGTGACTGCGTTATGGTCCTAGGGGGAGGAAATGGACAGAGTTCAGGGTCCTGATGGCCTGATGAACGAAGCTGTTAAGAAGTCTTGTGGAGTGCGCCCAGAGGCTTCGGTACCTTTTCCCCGAGGGCAGGGGGCTGAAGAGGGAGTGTGAGGGGTGGGAGGTGTCGCCTGCGATGTCGATGGCTCTGCGAGTGAGATAGATGTCTGGGGCGGGGGGGGGGGCACCGATGACCTTGCTGGCTGCTTTCACTGTGTGTTGTAGTGTCTTCTGCCAGGAGGCGGTGCAGCTTCCATACCACACCGTGATGCAGTTAGTGAGGATGCTCTCAATGGTGCCCCAGTAGAAAGAACACATGATGGGGGTGGGACTTGTGCGCTCCTCAGTTTGTAGAGGAAATGGAGGCAAGTTTGAGCCTTCTTGGTCAGTGATGTGGTGTTGTTGGACCAGGAGAGGTCCTCAGAGATGTGCACCCCCAAGAACTTGGTGCTGCTCACTCTCTCCACAGCTGCGCCATCGACGATCAGAGGGGGGTGCTGTGTGTGACCCCTCCTGAAGTCGACCACAATCTCCTTGGTTTTCCCCACGTTCAGAAAGAGATTATTGTCTTTACACCACTATACGAGCTGGTTCACCTCATTTCTGTAGTTGGCCTCCTCGTTGTTGGTGATGAGGCCCACCACTGTCGTGTCATCAGCAAACTTGATGATGTGGTTGGTGCTGTAGACTGGTATGTAGTCATTGGTCAGCAGGGTGAAGAGCAGTGGGCTGATCACGCACCCTTGTGGGGCCCCTGTGCTCAGTGTGATGGTCTGGGAGGTGTTGCTGCCAACCTGTACATTCTGTGGCCTCCCTGTGAGAAAGTCCAGCACCCAGTTACAGAGAGAGGTTTTGAGTCCCAAGTGTCTGAGTTTTTGTATCAGGTGCTTGGGAATGATTGTGTTGAACGCTGAACTGAAGTCCATGAACAGCATTCACACGTAGGAGTTTTTTGAGTCCAGATGGGTGAGGGCTGGATGGACAGCCACAGCGATGGCATATTCTGTGGATCTGTTTGACCTGTATGCAAACTGGGATGGATTGTGGGAGGGAGGCAGGATGGACTTGATGTTCTGCATGACCAGCTGCTCAAAGCACTTCATTATAATGGGTGTCAGTGCTCCGGGCCGGTAACCATTGTAGCTGGATGGGACGGGCTTCTTTGGGACTGGTATTACGGTGGCAGTTTTGAAACATGTGGGGACAACAGTTTGAGTCAGTGAGATGTTGAAGATGTCGGCCAGGACATTCTTGAGCTCCTCTGCACAGTCCTTCAGGACATGACCTGGTATGTTGTTTGGCCCAGCTGCCTTGCGTGGGTTGATTCTGCAGAGGGTCCTCTTCACGCTAGCTGGATCCAGACTCATGGCCTGCCCGTCCGGAGGAAGACTGGTCTTCTGTGCTGATGTGCTGCTTTATGCTTCAAAGCGGCCCAAGAAGTCGTTTAGGTTGTTGAGCAGTGTGGTGTCTCTCACACAGGTCTGAGGCGGAGGTTTGTAGTTGGTGAGGGTGTGTATGCCACGCCAGAGAGAACGTGCATCTCTGGTGTTGCTGAAGTGTTTAGATATTTTCTTGCTGTATTGTTGTTTTGCCTCCTTGATACCACGGGACAGGTTGGCCCTAGCTGTTGTTAGTCCTGCAGTGTTGCTGGCCCTGAAGGCTGCATTCCGAACCCTCAGGAGCCTGCGGACCTCTGCTGCCATCCATGGCTTCTGGTTAGCATGAACAGTGATGGTTTTGCAGTGAGTGACATCATCAATGCATTTAGCTATGTATGCCACAACAACCTCAGCGTACTCATCTAGGTTTGTGTGTCCATTGTGAGTGGCTGCATGCTTGAAAGTGTCCCAGTCTGTAGTGCTGAAGCAGTCTTTCAGAGCATCAGAGGCCCCCTCTGGCCACACACGGACCTGCTTTTTTGTTGGTCTGACTGTTTTCACTCTAGGTTTGTATGCCGGCCTTAACAAGATGATGTGATCAGAAAGACCCAGGTGGGGTGGGGGGGGGGGGGTGCTGCATGCTTTCTTGTGATTCGTGTACACCAGGTCCAGCAACAGGATGGTGACGTGATCAGAGAGACCCAGGGGGGAGAGGGAGAAGGTCTGTATGCTTTCTTATGAGTTGTGTACACCAGGTCCAGCAAACTGTCTCCTCTTGTTGGAAAGTTTACATGTTGATGTAAGTTTGTTAGGAGGGCCTTTAAATCTGCATGGATTAAGTCTCCTGCTGTGATGAGGAATCCGTCTGGATGTGCTATTTGTGTCTCACTTATAGCCTGATAGAGTTCTTTTAGTGCTTTACTTCTCTCGCCGGTGTCAGTGGACAGGGCATACACGGCAGCTAGTAGGAAAGCTGAAAATTCTCTCGGCATGTAAAAAGGTCGACACTTGATGATCATAAACTCCACTAACGGAGAAGAGTGTTTATGCACAACAGTAAAGTCATCAGATGTATTTTATTACATTACCTTTTGTGTCTTTGATTTTCAGACCATGACCAATCTGAAATATTTTTACTAAGAAGCAAACAGGTTAAATCAGGCCAGAATGGCAGGCTGCAAGCTCTAGCAACACACTTAAATTTTCATTGATTTAAACTAACAGCTGATTTATATCTGTAGATGGCAGCGATGGGTAATTTTCTCATTTTCACACATTTTTTATGTGGGTTTTTTTTTGCTATTCTCCTCTGGCTCAGGAAATATTTAACTTATTGATGTTTACCTTTTTATTCATATGAAGTTTGCTGTGAACATGCACTTATCGCAACCATCTACACCTGGCTTGAAATAGCTTGCTCTTCTCATCCTGGTTTGACAATGGTGTAACTGAATAAGCCAAGATAAGCAGGTTCAACTATGTCAGGTTACCGGAGTAGTGACCTAGTTGATACAGCATCCACCCCACAACCGGGAGGTTGGGGGTTCAAGCCCCGGCCAGGTCATACCAAAGACCACATAAAAACAGTACTTCCCACCTTCTAGCTTGATGCTCAGCATAACAGAATGGGGGAAGGAGCAGTTGTTGTGGCGGCGCCTTGCATGGCAGCAACCCCTCTGATTCTACATGTGATTAACATTGTGGATAGGAGAAACACAATTTCGTTGTACTGTACATGATTGGCTGTATGGACTGAATGACAATAGAGATGTCTTCTTCTAACTAAACTCTGACTCGGTCTCATCGTATCCTTGCAGAGATTGCAAGACCACCGGGCACTCCGTGCAATGCCGGGTTCAGCAGGTGTTGGGAGACAGCGTCAGGAGAAGAAGAAAAAGTGAGGGTGTACAGCAGGACTTCGAGCTCATCTATGTAAATGATGTGACAAACCTCCGCTACCATCAATCTTCCTCACCAACGCCAGATCCCTCGCCAACAAAATGGATGAGCTACAATCTGAGATCACCTACAACCGTGTCTCCCAGGACTGCAGCATTCTGATTGTGACAGAATCCTGGCTGCACCCACCAATCCTGGCTGCTACAGTGGAGTTTCCAGGCTGGACTACCCACCGCCAGGACTGCAACAGATGCCACATTTCCACTATCATAGTTCTGCTCGACTCTTTTTGTTTCGTTACTACTCTTTTCTCCCGCGGTTGTGCATCCATTACAACCATATAAAGCCGTGTATTGCTGGGGGTGGGCGGGATTGAGGCGGCGCCACACTCTGCTGACATAAAGGACGCGACTGAATCCTCCACAACAAAGAAAAAAATGGCAGATTACGAGCGGAGGATTTCCACGGTGGTCACTATTCTTCTGTGGGTTTTTAACACAATGAATGTCTTTAACGAGACAAGAGAATTTTACAGGAGAAGACGACATGGATTGAGACAACACACGTTGGAGCAGGAGAGGAGAATAGCGGTTGCCCAGGAGGAATCTGAAGCAGCTGCATATGTGTTCATGTGCATACATATGTCAAACGTGTTTTTTAAATAAAATGTTGTGCACTTGTCATCTATGTCGCCTCTGTTGTTCAAAACGGTTAAATGTTAAGGGACGGGTAATTAAATGCTAAAACACCGGAGTTGTGGGCTATATTAATCATAGATCCCATAACCTACATATGTTTAAGCATGTGAGAGTGTTTAGTGATTACATATGTAAAGCGACTTCACACCTCAGAACAGGACGAAGGGTGTCAACCGCCAGTGAAGATCGAAGAGCATCCCAGGAGCTGCGGTGGAGACCGGATGGGTTGCCCTGACCCCCCAGGGCCAGGTGGAGGAGTACGAAGACAAAAGAGGGGATTAAGATAGTGAGGGATGTCAGCTTTTGATATGCATGTCTTTTGTTATGTGCGAGTATAAGTTCGTAGAGCCAAAGGTGTTCGCTCTCTTACTTCTTCTGCTGCTGCACCTAGATGAGACTTGTTAGAGGAGCTGATAATAAACTTTGGTTTATGAATCACATCGCCTCGTTATTTCAAGCTCCTCTACACTGGTGACCCTGACGCGAGAATGGACCAGAGGCGTTCCCCCGCGATCGACTCATCTGTGGTGACCCAGGCAGACGCCGGCGCCCATGCAGACAGGGGAACAGATGGACGACGTTCCCCCACGGCAGAAGTGATAGAGAGGGCTCAACCGAGCACCAGCGCCGCGGAGAGAGCCGAAGCAAGGCACTCTCACCCTGCGGACACATCAGTGATGGTCCACACAAACGCTGTCACCGTCAACCTGCCGGACTTCTGGCAGGAAGACCCCGCCTCGTGGTTTCAGCAAGCTGAAGCCCAGTTTGCACTTGCGGGCATCACGGCTGACGATACAAAGTTCTATCACATCGTCGCCAAACTCGACGCCGCCACTTCGAGATGTGCGCGGAGCATAATCCAGCGGCCGCCGGCCCAGGACAAATATAAAGAACTGAAAGCGACCATCGTGGCAAATTACGTCCCCTCAGCCGAGGAGAGAGCCGAGAGGATCCTAGCGGTCTACGGCCACAGAGGAGGCAGACCCAAGACCCTCATGGAGGACTTGCTGCGACTTAAAGAAGAGGACAATGACAACTTCCTCTTCCATTTCATATTCCTCAGTACGCTGCCGCCACACATGAGAGGGACGCTTGCCAACATGCAATGCAGCACCCAGCAAGACTTCCGCACGCTGGCTCACGAAGCTCAACGGCTCGTCAACGCCTGCAAGGAGCAGACACCGACAGCAGCATCCGCAGACCTCAACGCTGATGTCCGGAGCCACGAGGAGCCACAAATCACCGAGCAGAATCAGCCCGCGGTGACAGCGACACGGCCAGGACGCAACAGACGGAGCGACGTTTGTTATTACCACCACCGCTTCGCCGAGAAGGCTTACAAATGCGTTCCCCCCTGCAAATTCACGATTTTGGGAAAATGCCGAAGCCGAGAGCCGTTAACAGCGGCGGTTCTCGGTGAAAAAAGCAAGCTTTTATATGTGACGGACGGACACACCGTCAAGCGGTTCCTTATCACTAGGGGCGCCACACGAGTCGGCTGCCTTTTGCAACAGCGGCTCGATTCCGAGTCTTTTTCCCTTCCTCTCTCTTTTGATCCGTCTTTTTTTTTCACCCCACTTATATCACGGACACACAGATCGTCCTAAATGTCTCCTGAGCCGGTGGACGGAGCCACTGTCTATAGCAGGATACGATACAGCAGAGAACAGCTGCTAGCATTCAACCGCCACCCGGTCCCATTGGAAATACTCGACATACCGAGAGAACTGAGGCGAAAACGCCGCGGCTGCCGGGCTGGAGTAAGGCGGAGGACAAAAAATATAAGGTACAGACCCTCCCTTCCATCTGTTGTCATGGGAAATGTACGGTCGATACTGGGAAAGTTAGATGAGCTAGCGGCTATCTCCCGTTATGATAGCACATACCGGGAGTGCTCTCTCCTTTTGTTTACTGAGACGTGGCTAACTGAACTAGCAGCAGATGCTAACATTGAGCTGGAGGGTTTTCACATGATACGAGCTGACCGAACACCAGACAGTGGCAAGGCTAGGGGCGGTGGAGTGATCATGTATGTTAACAACAACTGGTGCAGACCGGGACATATCACTGTTAAACAACGACACTGCAGCAAAGACATTGAGTTGCTAGCTGTTAGCATGAGGCCTACATATCTCCCGAGAGAACACTCACACGTGATCTGCATTGTTGTTTATGCAAATCCGACGGCGAACGCTGGGACAGCACGTGACGTCATCCATTCAGTAACCAGCAGGCTGCAGACAGAACACCCAGATGCTCTTCTCCTCATCTCAGGCGATTTCAACCATGTTTCACTGTCTCCCATTCTACCCACGTTCACCCAGTATGTCACATGCCACACTAGAGACAATAAAACACTGGATTTATTCTACGCAAACACTAAGGAGGCGTACACCTCATCACAACTACCCCCACTCGGGAGATCGGATCACAACTTGGTTCATCTCCGGCCGGTGTACAAACCCCTAGTGCACAGACAACCTCCGGCCATGCACACTGTGGAGTTATGGTCTGAGGAGACAATGGACACCCTAAAGGGCTGTTTTGAAGCCACCGCCTGGAAGCAGCTCTGCGATCCACATGGTGAGGACATCGATGGCCTCATTCACACCTTCACGGGCTACCTCAGCTTCTGTGTGGACAAATCCGTTCCCACCAAGACCATACGGCGTCACTCAAACAACAAACCCTGGATCAACCCTGAGATTAAAACACTTCTGAGAGAGAAGAAGAGGATCTTCAGGTCAGGGAACAGGGAGATGCTGAAGTCCGTACAGAGGGAGCTGAGGAGAAAGATCAGAGAAGGCAAGGACAGCTTCAGGAAGAAGATGGAGGACAAGCTGCAACAGAGCGACATCAGCGGGGTCTGGAGAAACCTCAAAACCATCTCGGGGCTCCAGAATACCTCCCCCCAGGCCACAGGGGGCAGGGAGTGGGCGAACAACCTGAATCTGTTTTTCAATAGATTTGACCAACCGCCCTCCCCCCTGACTGCACAACAACCACTGCTGCCTCTAAAGAAATCAAGTCCTGCTGCCCACTCCCCACTCTACCAACACCCCCCCACTCCCAACACACAGCCCCCCATCCTGACCCTGACCAGGACCCAGGTGAGGACGGAGCTGAGGAAGATCAAGGCGAGGAAGGCGCCGGGACCGGACGGCATCAGCGCAAAGCTCCTCAAGTCCTGTGCAGACCAGCTGTGTGGGATTGTGACGTATATCTTCAACATGAGCCTGAAACTGGGGAGGGTACCACAGCTGTGGAAAACATCTTGTGTGGTACCTGTACCAAAAACTTCCCACCCCAAAGACCTGAACAGCTACAGACCGGTGGCCTTGACGTCCCACTTGATGAAGACCCTGGAGAGACTGCTCCTTGCTCACCTCCGCCCCCTGGTGGAACCAGCGATGGATCCACTCCAGTTCGCCTACCAGCATGGCATTGGGGTGGAGGATGCGGTGATCTTCCTCCTTCACCGTTCTCTGTCCCACCTGGAGAAGCCCGGGAATATGGTGAGGATCATGTTCTTTGACTTCTCCAGTGCTTTCAACACCATCCAACCGATGATCCTGAAGGACAAGCTGCTGCGCGCAGGGGTGGACCAGCACCTGTCATCATGGATCCTGGACTACCTCACGAACCGGCCTCAGTTTGTGAGAACCCGGGACTGTGTGTCCGACACGATCATCAGTAGCACGGGGGCCCCCCAGGGAACGGTGCTGGCTCCCTTCCTGTTCACTCTTTATACTGCGGACTTCTCACACAACACAACACACTGCCATCTACAGAAGTTCTCTGATGACTCTGCGATCGTTGGCCTCATCTCCAATGGAGATGAAGCTGAGTACAGAGGGCTTATCCAGGACTTCGTGGACTGGTGCCATCGGAACTGCCTCCAGATCAACGCGAGGAAAACTAAGGAGCTGGTGGTGGACTGCCGCAGGCATGGGCAGCCCCTCACAGTACCAGTAAATATACAGGGAACAGACATCGAGATGGTGACATCCTATAAGTACCTGGGTATTCATCTGAACAATAAACTAGACTGGTCACACAATACTGATGCACTCTACAAGAAGGGACAGCGCAGGCTGTTCCTGCTGAGGAGACTCAGGTCTTTTGGTGTACAAGGGGCGCTGCTGAAGTCATTCTATGACACGGTGGTGGCATCAGCCATCACTTTTGGAGTGGTCTGCTGGGGCAGTGGCATTACTGCAGCCGATAGGAAGAGACTGAACAAACTGATTAAGAAAGCTAGCTCTGTCCTGGGGCAGCGCCTTGATCCGATGGAGGAGATAGGAGAGAGAAGGACGGTGGCTAAACTGTCATCTCTGCTGGAGTCCGAGTTCCACCCTATGCAGGACATACTGAATGCACTGAGGAGCTCATTTAGCAGCAGACTACATCATCCCAGGTGCACAACCGAGAGGTTTCGTAGGTCCTTCCTACCAACGGCTGTCAGACTGTACAACCTAAGCAGGGCTGCTCGCAGAGATAGCAAAAAAGACGTAACAAACTAATAGTTTTTTGAATGCAGAAGATGCAATAGACTTACACAGTGGTCCTCTCCGGCATACAACTAGGAGCATGCCGGTCGCTATGGAGGGTGAGAGTGTGTATGGGCACATAATCATACCATGCAGGATAGCTGGGTAGACGGTTATGCTGTTTCATTCCATCTAGCGGCAATGCTCTGCACTGTGTGTGTTTATATATTTGCATATTTGTTCCGTCTAGCTGCAATGCTCCGTACTGTGGGTGTTTATATGTTTATATATCTACATGTTATTCCATCTAGCTACATTGCTCCGCACTGTGTGTGTTTATATACTTGCATATTTATTCCACCTAGCTGCAATGCTCCGTACTGTGGGTGTTTATATATTTACATATTTATTCCATCTAGCTACAATGCTCTGCACTGTGTGTTCATATATTCATATATTATTCCATCCAGCTACAATGCTCTGCACTGTGTGTCTGTGTGTGTGTGTATATATATATATTTTATAGTAATACGTACATATGTTTATTAGCTGCTCTTGCTTGCTTGTTTTTTTTTTTTCTTGCCTTCTGATTGTTGCTCTGAGTGTTGCTATCCCTGTGCTGTTGCAATCCTGGAATTTCCCCGTTGTGGGACTAATAAAGGCTTATCTTATCTTATCTTATCTTATCTTATCTTATCGACACGGGAGCTCAACTAAGTTTTGTCATGCCCTCCCAAGCAGACCGGGCCATGGGCCCCCGGGGCAATGGAGCGGTGGCAGCCAACGGCTCCACCATCGACACTTTTGGCGAAAAGAGCCTGCCCCTCTGCATCCACGGCCGCAACTACAGATGGACATTTGTTGTAGCGGTGGTGAGTTTTAACTTGTTGGGCGCAGATTTTTTGTGTGCACATGGGTTATTAGTTGATCTAGCGAACAGACGCTTGGTTAATGCACTGTCCTTTGCTTCTATTCCCTGCTCAGCTCGACTTTCTCCACCACCCGTGCAGGCTAGCGTCACCACAGCAGGAGGTAAGTTTGATCAACTCCTCACCCAATTTCCAGCACTCACAATTCCCAAATTCTCAGCCACAGTGGCTAGACACGGGGTCGAACACTTGATTCCCACAACGGGCTCACCCGTATTCGCCAAAGCTCGGCGCTTAGACGCGACCAAGCTCGCCATAGCTCGGGACGAGTTTACCACCCTTGAAAAATTAGGCATTATCAGACGCTCAAAAAGTCCCTGGGCATCACCACTTCACATGGTCCCGAAATCCGACGGTTCTTGGAGGCCGTGCGGCGATTACCGCAGATTAAACAATGCGACAGCGCATGACCGCTACCCAATTCCTCACATTCAAGACTTTTCACTACATCTGGCGGGTGCGCGCATTTTTTCAAAAATAGACCTGGTCCGCGGTTATCATCAAGTCCCAGTTCGAGCAGAGGACATTCCTAAAACAGCTGTAATAACCCCCTTCGGTCTTTTTGAATTTTTGCGGATGCCTTTCGGCCTCAAAGGCGCTGCTCAAACCTTTCAGTGGATGATGGACGCAGTATTACGCGACCTCCCTTTCGTGTTCGTCTACCTCGACGATATGCTGGTAGCCAGCTCGTCTGAGGAAGAACACGAGCGGCATCTCACTATGGTTTTTCAGAGACTAGAAGAGCACGGGTTAATTATCAATCCAGCCAAATGCAAATTCGGCGTGTCACAAATTGATTTTTTAGGACACAGAGTTTCTCCGAAGGGGGCAGTCCCACTTCCAGACAAAGTTCACGCAGTAAAAGTTTCCCACGGCCACAAACGGTCAAATCGCTGCAGGAATTTTTGGGCATGGTTAATTTTTACAACCGCTTCCTCCCCCACGCAGCTCAGCTCATGCAGCCCCTATATGACGCGCCCAGAAAACAAAAACCTTCCAACGCGGTCGAATGGACCCTGGAGCACGAACGCGCCTTCGCGGAAGTAAAAAGCGCCCTAGCTAATGCCACATTGTTGGTTCACCCCGATCCCTCGGCCCGCATTGCGCTAACCACAGACGCTTCAGACCTGGCCATAGGGGCAGTTGTAGAACAACACGTCGGCGGAATCTGGCAACCTTTGGCATTCTTCAGCAAATCGCTAAACCAAACTGAGCGTAAATACAGCACTTTTGACAGGGAGCTACTAGCGCTCCATTTATCCATCCGCCACTTCCAGTTCTGGTTAGAGGGGCGGCGTTTTACGGCTTTTGTAGACCACAAACCGCTCACCTTTGCTATGGCTAAAATTTCCGAACCGTGGTCAGGCAGGCAACAAAGACAGCTAGCTGCGATTTCAGAGTTCACCACAGACATTCGACATGTGGCAGGCAAACTTAACGTGGTAGCAGACTGCCTCTCTCGCGCTGTGACATCGCCAGAGCACGAGGAGACAGATTATACTACCTCAGCCGCGGAAATCTTCGCCAACGCGGACACATACGCAGCACCAATCCACGCAGGGATAGATTATGCAGCCATGGCAGAGGAGCAAAGTAGTGACGCGGACGTGCGCGTACTCCTGTCTGGACCAACAGGGTTAAGGCTGGAGAAAAGGGGTTTACGCAACGGTGTGCCCCCCTAATATGCGACATCTCAACTGGCCGACCTCGCCCGTTAGTTCCAGCTGCATGGCGCCGCCGTATTTTCGACTCGATTCACTCCTTCGCGCACCCAGGTGTGCGTGCTTCAGTTAAAATGGTCGCCGAAAAGTTTGTGTGGCCTGGCCTGCGCAAAAACGTAAAAGAATGGGCAAAGACTTGCATTTCTTGTCAGCGCGCCAAAGTACACAAACACACAAAAGCCCCTCTGGAGCCTTTTCGAATCCCTGCTAGAAGGTTCGACCACGTTCATGTCGACCTCGTGGGGCCACTACCTTCCTCCCAAGGTTTCACACACCTGTTAACAATGATAGACCGCACCACGCGCTGGCCAGAGGCAGTCCCTCTGGCGTCAACCACAGCGGAGGAAGTCGCTCGCGTTTTTTTGACAAACTGGGTGGCACGTTTCGGCGTCCCATCGGACATCACGTCCGATAGGGGGACTCAATTTGTCTCGGAGCTTTGGTCAGCCATGTCCAGCAGCTTAGGGGCAACAATTCACCGCACCACCGCTTATCACCCTCAGGCTAATGGGTTATGCGAGCGTTTTCACAGATCTTTAGAGGCCGCCCTCAGAGCCTCACTAACAGATACAAATTGGGTAAATAAACTTCCCTGGGTTTTATTGGGGTTGCGTGCTGCGCCCAAAGAGGATCTAGACGCCTCCCCAGCAGAATTAGTTTTTGCACAACCTTTCAGGCTCCCAGGTGAATTTTTACCAGAGAACCCAGAGCCAGGACATTTTCCAGCCCCGAGGTTTGTAGGCAGCAACGGACCGGACTCTCTCCCCGGGCCGGCACATCACTCTTTTCCACGGGTTTTTGTCCCCCAAGCTTTAAAAAACGCTGAATTCGTTTTTGTTAGGCATGAAGCTTTAAAACCAACCTTCCGCCCACCATACGATGGGCCATTCAGAGTGCTGGAACCTGGTGATAAACATTTTGGGGATAGAAAAGAAACAGTCAGCAATGACAGACTTAAACCTGCCTTCTTGTTGAGAGACGAGCCTGCACGGTTGGCGAGAGCACCTCGGCGGGGTAGACCCCCCAAGAGAAAAGACTCAGCCCCCCTGCAGGGAACAAATAATCACTCTCCTTCCCAAGCTGCAGATTCCTTACAGGAAGGTCCCACCAGGACGCCCAAGCGGACCCACAGCAGATTCGGGAGAAGATTAAAACCCAGACGGCACAGGGACTGATGCAAACTACTCAACAGTTGTTCACTAATTGTGCTGTAACAGTTTAGGACTGACTTGTGATATTACTATGATGTTATGATTACCACTGAACTCTCTTAGGAGCATGGCTGCTGGAAAGTTTCTTCTGTGTCAAGAGGTTTAGCAGTTAGTATGTCATAATAATTATCTTAAACTGTGAATTTTTCTATTGTCCTTTTCTTAGTCGTTTGGGGGGGGGGGCTGTGGGCTATATTAATCATAGATCCCATAACCTACATATGTTTAAGCATGTGAGAGTGTTTAGTGATTACATATGTAAAGCGACTTCACACCTCAGAACAGGACAAAGGGTCTCAACCGCCAGTGAAGATCAAAGAGCATCCCAGGAGCTGCGGTGGAGACCAGATGGGTTGCCCTGACCCCCCAGGGCCAGGTGGAGGAGTACGAAGACAAAAGAGGGGATTAAGATAGTGAGGGATGTCAGCTTTTGATATGCATGTCTTTTGTTATGTGCGAGTATAAGTTCGTAGAGCCGAAGGTGTTCGCTCTCTTACTTCTTCTGCTGCTGCACCTAGATGAGACTTGTTAGAGGAGCTGATAATAAACTTTGGTTTATGAATCACATCGCCTCGTTATTTCAAGCTCCTCTACAGGAGTAATTTAAAATAATGCAGAAGCTTAATCCTAAACCCCTTTAACTTACCAAATAATTTATAATATTATAAAAAAAGTCAATCCAAATCTAGGCCCATTTTGTGTATTGTGTATCATTTGAGTATCATTTTACAATCTATTGTTGTTTTTAATGAATATCTCTTCAGTGGTGGGTAATTACACGCTGAAACACCGTAAAAACTGACTTCCAAAAAAAGCAGCAGCTAGACAACGCACTTTTGGTTTGATGGAATTGCCAATTGACCTTGGAATTATATGTGGAAACTTGTTATACTTCCAGTTAACTGTAACTTACAAAGTAATTAAAAATATTATTAAAAAAAAAAGCCAATCCAAATGTAGGCACATTTTTTGTATTGTGTATCATTTGAGTATCATTTTCCAATCTATTGTTATTTATAAGGGTTATCTGTTCAGTGATGGCTAATTACACACTAAAACAACGTAGAAAATGACTGCAAAGAAAATGCTGCAGCTAGACAGCTCACTTTTGGTTTGATGAAATTGCCAATTGACCTTGGAATTATATGTGGAAACTTGTTATACTTCCAGTTAACTTTAACTTACAAAATAATTAGAAAAGTTATAAAAAAGCCAATCCAAATCTAGGCCCATTTTGTGTATTGTGTATCATTTGAGTATCATTTTCCAATCTATTGTTATTTTTAATGGATATCTCTTCAGTGGTGGGTAATTACACGCTGAAACACCGTAAAAACTGACTTCCCAAAAAAGCAGCAGCTAGACAACGCACTTTTGGTTTGATGGAATTGCCAATTGACCTTGGAATTATATGTGGAAACTTGTTATACTTCCAGTTAACTTTAACTTACAGAATAATTAAAAATATTATAAAAAAGCCAATCAAAATCTAGGCCCATGAGACTTCCGGTTATGGCGGCCGCCTAGAAGGACACGTATCACTCTGCTCTGCTCCTGGAAATAAAGATTCGGCAAATAACTCTCTCATTTGGAACAGAACTTTTCCCAGCGTTTGGGTGAGGATATGCCGGTGAAGACTAAGGCTGGGAAATCAGGAGGGGGAAAAATTGAATCGCCGAAGCAGTCCAAATTAACGGACTTTAAAGTTTGTGGCGCAGTAGAAAAAGCTGCGGATATGGCGGATGAAACTAGCGGTGGTGCGGTAACTGCTGATGATGGCGGCACAGGTGCAGTGCTGGCTGCCATTAGCTCAATGAGAGCAGACTTTTCCGCTAAACTTGATGGGATTATGGCAGCGTTGGATGCAATGAGAAAGGAGTTGGGTGACTGCGTGGAGCGAGTGACGCAGGCGGAGCTTCGTGTTTCAAGTGCGGAGGATGAAATCAGCGGACTTCAAATAAAGGTGCGCACTTTGGAGAAAAAAAAAAAAAATAAAGATCTGGAAAATAGCGTTCTGGACTTGGAATCCCGGTCCAGACGGAACAACCTGAGGCTGGTGGGTTTACCGGAGGGAGCCGAAGGTCGTGATTCATGCTCCTTTTTGGAGGGGTGGATCCCGGAGGCGCTGAACAACGCGGAGCTAAAATCATCAGTCGTCTTGGAAAGCTCCCACCGAATTGGCCCACCGAGAGGTAACAAGGCAGCACCGAGGACGTTAATTAGGAAGTTTCTCAGCTACAGAGACAGGATGACGATCTCCAACGCGGTGCGGGCCAAAGGAGAAATTAAATACCAAGATCAGCAGGTGCGGTTCTACCCAGATTTGGCCTCAGGAATCCAACAATTAAGGAAGCAGTTTGACCCCATCCGTAAAGAACTGCGCAACCTTGAGATTCGTCATGGAGTGATTCACCCTGCAAGACTTCTGGTCACATATGAGGGCAGAACACACATCTTCAAGACCCCCGAGGAGGCGCAGGAGCTCATCAAGAAGATCCAGGAAGAGACTGGTGGGAGCTAAGCATGGACAGAATATAGGGTAGAATATTTGAGCATTTAACTGATTAGAAGCATATAACAAGATTACAAAATATAGATTGTATTACATATTAAAAAAAAAAAAAAAAGTACAAAATTGCTAAAAAATTTTGGAGTTAAATTGGAAAATTACAGAAGAGAGTTAATGTTACGTTATTAAAAGCAGTAGAGTTAGGGTGATTGGGAGGATGAAGAAGGAGTGGCTTTGGCTGATCCTCGTGGGTGTGGAACGGTCGATGGCTATATCGGGAGACGGAATTTTTCTTTTGTTTTTGGGGGGATTGCCACAAATGTGGGAAGGGGGAATTTGTTTGTGTGTAGTTTGTAGGGTGAATGTTCAACCACTCATTTTTTTGCTTTTCTGTTTGAGCATGTTTACACTGCAAGGTAATCCCAAACTCCCTATTGATCATAAATCAAAGCGTTAATCTTAATTTAACTTCATGGAATTGCAGAGGTCTACAAAATTTAAAAAAACTTAAACAAGTTATGAATAAAATAAAAGACATGGGTTCAAAAATTGTGTTTTTACAAGAAACTCATCTAATAGAGGAAGATGTAAAAAAAAGAATTAGGAGTAGATGGCAAGGAAATGTTTTCACCTCATCATTTTCATCCCGAGCCAGGGGAGTTATGACTCTCATACATAAATCAGTCCCATTTCAAGTGAAAAATGTAATTGGAGACAAATTTGGAAGATATGTAATCATTCAAGGATCTTTGCGATTAGAAAACATAAATTTGGTGAACTTATATGGTCCCAATATAGATGATCAAAAGTTCTTTGCTAATTTATTTCTTATCTTATCATCACTTACAGGGCAACATATAATAGCAGGGGATTTTAATTGTACATTGAATCCCGGTATAGATAGATCAACAGGACTGGACTGTACGCACAATGGATGTAGGATGACCATTAATCATTTTATGAAAGAATTGAAATTGATAGATATATGGAGAGAAATGAAACCACAAGTTAAAGCATACTCTTGTTATTCCAATACCTACAAGACATTCTCACGTATAGATTATTTTTTGATCTCCACAGAATTAAGGTCCAAGATTCAAAACTGTTTTTATGATAACATCGTGATCTCTGATCATGCACCCTGCTCTACCAGGTAGATGGCAATTTCAGCATAAATGGCTTCAGGATGAGGAATTTGTTAAATACATAGAAAAACAGATAGATGAGTTCTTTGACATCAATACTACACAAACATCAGCATGTGTAAAGTGGGAGGCTTTCAAAGCTTTTATTAGGGGACATATTATTAGTTATACAGGTTCAAAATCTAAGAAGACTCGAGAGGAGAGAGTCCAATTGGAACATAAAATAAAAATTCTTCAAGAAAGAGTATATGCAGGAAGAGATCCAAGGTTGGAGAACGAATTACTGATTTTGAGAGCTGAATATGACAAAAAAATCAGCGAATAGAGCTGCCTCAAGTCTTCTACGATTGAAACAATCTTTTTATGAACAAGGTGAAAAATCAGGAAAGTTATTGGCATGGCAGATTAAACAATCAGAATCTAAAACACCAATTACCAGTATTATAAGTAACGGACAGGCAGTTATAGATCCTTTAGAAATTAATAGAGCCTTTAGAGATTACTATGAAAAATTATATGATACCAAAAATGAATCTGACTTAACAAAACTACATGGGTTTTTGAACGAACTATTTATACCGTGTATTCCAAATGAAAATAGGGAGATACTGGAGTCTAAAATTAGTCAAGAAGAAGTTGGACTAGCTATTGATAATATGAAATCAGGAAAAAGTGCAGGACCAGATGGTCTTCCAGTTGACCTTTATAAAAAATTTAAGAATAAATTAACAAAACCTTTTTTGGAAATGGTTTTAGAAGCATTTCAAAATAGTAATTTACCATCATATATGAATAATGCCTTAATTATACTGTTGCCAAAACCAGGTAAGCCCTCTAATAAATGTGAAAATATGAGACCAATAAGCCTATTAAATGCCGACCTTAAAATAATCTGTAAAATTTTAGCAAGACGAATACAAGAAATTTTACCAAATATTATTAATCGAGATCAGAATGGCTTTATAAAGGGAAGACAAGGCTTCCATAATGTAAGAAGACTATTTAATATTATTTATTCTAATAAAGAAGCACCGGATACAGCTCTCTTAACACTGGATGCCGAAAAAGCCTTTGATAGAGTTGAATGGCCCTTTCTTTTTGAAGTCTTACAAAGGTTTGGACTTGGAAATAATTTCATAAAATGGGTTCAGATAATATATAATAATGCTACTGCAGAAATCCTAACAAATAACAATATTTCAAAATCAATAAAAATCAATAGAGGATGTCGACAAGGCTGTCCACTTTCACCTTTACTGTTTACTATGGCAATTGAACCTTTAGCGATGGCGATACGTCTACAGTCACAAATATATGGAATTAAAGTTGGACCAACAGAACATAAAATCTCCCTGTATGCCGATGACATAATTTTGTTTATGTCGAATCTTAAAAAATCAATTCCGACCTTGTTGAATTTAATAAAGAATTTTGGGGAAATATCAGGATATAAAATAAATAAAACTAAATCTTCAATATTAATGCTAAATGAGACCCAGAGAAATTACCCAGCCCCTGAGGTAAATCAATTCAATGTTGTAAATCAGTTTAAATATTTAGGAATCCAAATTGTGCCTAAGCTAGAATCAATCGCCAGTGTCAATTATGAAGCCTTAATGACAGATATTGATGAGTTACTTCAGAGATGGATGTCACTACCAATGTCGATGATCGGGAGAATTAATATACTTAAAAGTAATATCTTACCTAAAATACTTTATTTATTTCAATACATTCCCTTACCACCACCTTTAGATTTATTCTCAAGAATTAAAAAAAAGTTAGTGGAATTTATATGGAACAACAGGAGGGCTAGATTACGTCTGTCTTTATTATATTTACCATTTGATCGTGGAGGTCTGGAATGTCCAAATTTTATGTTGTATTATTGGTCGGCACAACTGAGGTCTATGACATATTATTTTTCATCAAATGATCTCCCTCACTGGACTGAAATGGAATCATACAATTTACCTTTACCTCTTCCCATATTCATATACTCAGATTCGGCAAAAAAATTACAAAAACAAGTTAAAAATCCATTTGTAAAGCATATGATCAAAATATGGTGTGAAGCTAAAAACTATTTAAAAGAACCACAGTTATTGTCACAATTTAGTCCAATATGGGGTAATCAATATTTTAAACCAGGGAGAGCGGACGCTGTATTTAAAGTATGGAATTTAAAAGGGATACAAAAGATTCAGGATTTATATTTGCCATGTGCAGAAAACATAATGTCTTTTGAAGAGCTGAGGATCAAATTTAATCTCAATAGAACACATTTTTTTAAATATCTTCAACTTAGAAACTTTATTCGATCAAATCAAAATAAAGCTCTCACTCGACCTATCTATTCATCCTTGGAAAAAATGTTGATGAAAGATAGTAAAAGAAAGGGTATTATTTCAGAGTTTTATAACTCATTGACACTATTTTCAAGTGAAAATTCACTGAAAAGATTAAACTACTGGAAAGAAGATCTGCAAACTGAAATTTCAGAGGAACAATGGGAATTAGCTTGTACAGAAGCTCAAACCAAATCAATAAATGTACGCCTTAAATTGATACATTTCAAATGGTTAATGCGGATGTATGTTACACCGGAGGAGTTAAATAGATATAACAAAAATATACCAGATACATGCACAAAATGCATGGAAAGTAAAGGAACTCTATTTCATTGTGTATGGGAATGTAGATTAATAAGAATGTTTTGGGAAGAGGTGAGGGTAACAATTGAAAAAATAATCTCAAAACAAATCATATTGAATCCTAAACTGTTTTTGTTGGGTCTGTACCCAGAAAAGCATAATTTTAATAAAAGTGAAAGAACATTCATAGACCTCAGTTTGCTTAATGCCAAAAAATGTATTGCACTATTATGGAAAAAGACTCATAGACCAGATGTGACTCAGTGGTTAAGACAGATGTTAACAAACCTTCCATTAGAAAGAATAACATATATACTGAAATCAAAGGAAATTGTGTTTGAGAATATATGGAGACCTTTTATTGATTATGTAAAAAATTTAAACATAACTCTTGAAGAAGAAGGTGAATGATGTGTGTGGACCTTGTAAATTCCAAACTGGTGAACATAATATGTATACTTAGGTATTGGATTGTCTAGACTAAACAGAGGAGCATTGTTGAAGATTTGATTTTGTTGGTGGTTGTTGGTGTTTTTTAGTGCATTTTTTTTTTTGTAGTACTTTAGTGTTAGTGTTTGATTGTTTGTATCATGTTTGTTAAAAAAAAAGGTTCAATAAAGATCCATCCATCCATCTTCTACCGCTTTTCCGGAGGTCCGGGTCGCGGAGGCAGCAGTTCAAGCAGAGAAGCCCAGACTTCCCTCTCCCCAGCCACCTGCTCCAGCTCTTCAGAGGGGATACCAAGGCGTTCCCAGACTAGCTGGGAGACATAGTCTCTCCACCGAGTCCTGGGTCTGCCCCGGGGTCTCCTCCCAGTGGGACGTGCCTGAAACACCTCAAGTGGGAGGCGTCCAGGAGGCATCCTAATCAGATGCCCATACCACCTCAACTGACTCCTTTCAATGTGGAGGAGCAGCGGTTCTACTCTGAGCCTCTCCCGGATGACTGAGCTCCTCACCCTATCTCTGAGGGTGAGTCCAGCAATCCTACGGAGAAAGCTCATTTCAGCCGCTTGTATCCGCGATCTCGTTCTTTCGGTCATTACCCAAAGCTCGTGACCATAGGTGAGAGTAGGAACGTAGATTGACTGGTAAATCGACAGCTTTGCCTTAGAACTAAGCTCCCTCTTCACCACAACAGACCGGTACAACGTCCGCATCACTGCAGATGCTGCTCCAATCCGTCTGTCGATCTCTCGCTCCATTTTCCCCTCACTCGTGAACAAGACCCCAAGATACTTAAACTCCTCCACTTGGGGCAGGAGCCTGTCCCCAACCCGGAGAGGACAATCCACCTTTTTCCGGCTGAGGACCATGGACTCGGACTTGGAGGTGCTGATTCTCATCCCAGCCGCTTCACACTCAGCGGCAAACCGTCCCAGCAAGAGCTGTAGGTCATTGCTGGATGAAGCCAACAGGACAACATCATCTGCAAACAACAGAGATGAGATCCTGTGGTCACCAAGCATGACACCCTCCATTCCCTGGCTGCGCCTAGAAATCCTGTCCATAAAAATTATGAACAGGACCGGTGACAAAGGGCAGCCCTGGCGGAGTCCAACTCTCACTGGGAATGACTCCGACCGAGTGTTGGCAATGCGAACTAAACTCTCACAACGGTCGTACAGAGACCGAATAGCTCGTAACAACAAGCCCGATACCCCATACTCCCGAAGCACCCCCCACAAAAATCCACGAGGGACGCGGTCAAATGCCTTCTCCAAGTCCACAAAACACATGTAAACTGGTTGGGCAAACTCCCACGAACCCTCAAGAATTCTCGAGAGGGTAAAGAGCTGGTCCGATGTGCCACGGCCAGGACGAAAACCACATTGCTCCTCCTGAATCCGAGGTTCGACCAACGGCCGGACTCTCCTCTCCAGTACCTTGGCATAGACCTTCCCAGGGAGGCTGAGGAGTGTGATCCCTCTAAAGTTGGAGCACACCCTCCGGTCCCCTTTTTTGAAGAGAGGAACCACCACCCCGGTTTGCCATGCCAAAGGCACTGCCCCCGACCTCCACGCAATGTTGCAGAGGCGTGTCAACCATGACAACCCAACAACATCCAGGGCCTTGAGGTACTCGGGGCGAATCTCGTCCACCCCCGGGGCCCGGCCACCAAGGAGATTTTTAACCACCTTGGCGACCTCAGCCCCTGTGATAGGCGAGTCATCCCCCTCGTCCCCAAACCCTGCTTCCTCTGTGGAAGGCGTATCAGTGGGATTGAGGAGATCCTCGAAGTATTCCTTCCACCGCCCGACGATATCCCCAGTTGAAGTCAACAGTGTCCCATCCGCACCATACACAGTGTGGACGGGGAGCTGCTTTCCCCTCCTGAGCCGCCGAACAGTTTGCCAGAATCTCTTTGAAGCCGACCGAAAGTCTTGTTCCATGGCCTCACCGAACTCCTCCCATACCCGGGTTTTTGCTTCAGCAACCACCCGAGCTGCACTCCGCTTGGCCTGCCGGTACACCTCAGCTGCTTCGGGAGTCCCACAAGCCAACCAAGCTTGATAGGACTCCTTCTTCAGCTTAATGGCCCCCCTCACCACTGGTGTCCACCACTTGGTTCGGGGGTTGCCACCACGAGATGCACCGACCACCTTGCGGCCGCAGCTCTGGGCTGCCGCTTCAACAACAGAGGTGGAGAACATGGCCCATTCAGACTCCATGTCTCCAGACTCCCTCGGAATGTGGTTGAAGTTCTTCCGGAGGTGGGAGTTGAAGACCTCCCGGACAGGGGCCTCAGCCAGACGCTCCCAGCACACCCTCACTATACGTTTGGGTCTACCAGGTCTGAATGGCTTCCTCCCCTGCCATCGGATCCAACTCACCACCAGGTGGTGATCAGTTGACAGCTCTGCACCTCTCTTTACTCGGGTGTCCAAGACATACGGTCGCAGGTCTGATGATACGATAACAAAATCGATCATCGACCTGCGGCCTAGGGTGTCCTGGTGCCAGGTGCACATATGGACACCCTTATGCTTGAACATGGTGTTCGTTATAGACAGACTGTGGTTAGCACAGAAGTCCAATAACTGAACACCACTCGGGTTCAGATCGGGCAGGCCGTTCCTCCCAATCACCCCCCTCCAGGTTTCACTGTCGTTGCCCACGTGCGCATTGAAGTCCCCCAGTAGGACAATGGAGTCTCCAGGAGGAGCACCCTCCAGCACCCCAGTCACAGACTCCAAAAAGGGTGGGTACTCTGAAACATCATTTGGTGCATAGGCACAAATGATGGTCAGGACCCGTTTCCCAACCCGAAGGCACAGGGAAGCAACCCTTTCGTCCACCGGGGAAAACTCCAATATAGAGGCAGCAAGGTGGGGCGATACAAGAATACCTACCCCTGCTCGTCGCCTCTCGCCCGGGGCAACTCCAGAAAAGGCCAAGCTCCAGCCCCTCTCCAGGAGACTGGTTCCGGAACCGGAGCTGTGTGTTGAGGTGAGGCCGACTATATCTAGCCGGTATCGCTCAATCTCGTACACCAGCTCAGGCTCCTTCCCCACCAGAGAGGTGACATTCCACGTACCAAAAGCCAGTTTAGAAAGCTTGGGATCAGTCCGCCAAGGTCTCCGCCTTTGACTGCCACCTAATCCACATAGCACCGGACTTCCATGATCCCTCCTGCAGGTGGTGAACCTACTGGAGGGCGGACCCATGTAACTCCTTCGGGCTGAGCCCGGCCGGGTCCCATGGGTGGAAACCCGGCCACCAGACGCTAGCCTTCGAGCCCCTCCCCCAGGCCTGGCTCCAGGGTGGGGCCCCGGTAACCCCATACCGGGCGGGGTACACTGAATCCTTGATATACAATTTATCATGAGAGTCTGTTGGATCGTTCTTCGTCTGGCCCTTCACCCAGGACCAGTTTGTCTTGGGAGACCCTATCAGAGGCAAATTGCCCCGGACAACATAGCTCCTGGGATCACTGGGGCACGCAAACCCCCCCACCACGATAAGGTGACGATCCATGAGGGGGGTTCAAGATATTGTGGAAAAAAAATCTAGGCCCATTTTTTGTATTGTGTGTCATTTGAGTATAATTTTCCAATCTATTGTTATTTATAAGGGTTATCTGTTCAGTGATGGCTAATTACACACTAAAACAACGTAGAAAATGACTGCAAAGAAAATGCTGCAGCTAGACAACTCACTTTTGGTTTGATGAAATTGCCAGTTGACCTTGTAATTATATGTGGAAACTTGTTATACTTCCAGTTAACTTTAACTTACAAAATGATTAAAAATGTTATTAAAAAAAAGCCAATCCAAATCTAGGCCCATTTAGTGTATTGTGTATCATTTGAGTATCATTTTTCCCATCTATTGTTATTTATAAGGGTTATCTGTTCAGTGGTGGCTAATTACACGCTAAAACAACGTAGAAAATGACTGCAAAAAAAATGCTGCAGCTAGACAACTCACTTTTGGTTTGATGGAATTGCCAATGAACCTAGAAATTTTATGATGAAACTTTTTTTAATCCTATTAAATACTGTGACATTGTCACACTGCCCAACACCAAATTATAATTTTCTTTTTCAAACCGAAGATCACTATGGATCTATTGAATCACAATAGCATAGGTTTATCATATTCATGTCAACGTTTACAACATCGAAAATGTTATGTTTGGGTTTACATGTATGGGTATTTTTGCTTTATATTATACTAGACTGCTTATAATGTATTGGAATTCTCAGAATTTGGAATGCCGATAGAACATTCAATTCACATGTACTTACCTTTTACCTAATTCGACTTTTACCTTTATCAGTGTCTACTGCTGAATGTAAATTACACCTGTGCAACTGATTACAATTTTACTTAAAAACTGTACCCAATGTAGAGCAATGGATACAGCAGTGGTAATATTTATTAAATTTAACAGTAACAATTACATTACCATTAAAAATCTTGACACCTTTAAGCCTGAACAGCGGCATTAGGGTCATATGAGGCAATGGAATGTGTATGTAATTATTCACCTTTATCATCCAGTGTTATAATATACAAACCACACTTTTATCCAAAAGACTAACATTTTATTATATTACAAATACTCCCAAAACATGTTTACAAATGGGGAGCTTTCAGTACTTCGACCAGACTGCCAAAATGGCTTAGGAAGGCTCCGTGGAAGGAAGCCATCTCTGTCAGCTCATCCCTTCTTAATGCGGCTTCCTGCTCCTGGGCTAACTGCAGGTGTCTTTCACGCTGTTTGTGCTGCCGTTGATGCTGTTCGAGCATCCTTTTACGCTGTTCGAGCATCCTTTCACGGATCCGCATCTCCTCAGCATGATTCTGGGCCATCACTGATGCAAGGTCTGCGATGCTGTTGCACCTTTTCCTCTTGCCTATATGAAAGACAGAAGTTATTGTATTTAGATAACACTGGATCAAAACATGTCAGAAAAAATATTATGGAATTAAACTGTTGAAAGCCTGTGGTGGGATGCTTCGTTGCTGTATTTAAGCTCAACAGTCATGTTGCTGCCCCTCAGTAGAGTGGATTGTGCAACTTCTGGGGTGCTGTGGTTAGGCTACATCCCCCCTTCATTTCGAAAAGGATTAATTTGAAAAAGTATTTTGATTTAATGGGTTATTTTTAAAAGAATTTCTTTGTACTGTGGCCTCATAAATCAGAATGGGTTAATAGTGTTAGCTGACGTGAAGAATTTCAATCAAGTATGTTGATTTGAAGTCGGTACATGTGCTCCTTTTTTTTTTTTTTTTTGTGAAAAAACTACAGTATTTCCACCACCAACACACCTATAAAACTGGGCCAGGGTGGCTATGAACACCCCTGAATCTAGTATTTTTATAAACGTACAAAGACATTTTAAATTCCTTATTATGCGTCTATAGAAAATAACAATCACATATAAAAACAACCGGGTGGTAATTTTCAGTTTGTTGTGCCTTACCAGCACTTGACTGGGACATGCCGGATGGTGATGGACCTGGCGATGTGGCAGACAATGGTGTCGGCTCCGATTCGGGCGCCCCCCCCCCCCCGAGAGACGCCGGAGTGTCCGGGCGGTCCAGTGAGGCAGACCCCTGGGATGTGAAAACTGAATATAGAAGGAAAAAACACACAATAAAGCTCACAAACAAAGTGCAACATGTACCGCAAACACAAAACATTTTAACCAGAATACAATAAGCTTACTTCAGCGTTTTGTTCACGTGAATACTGAAATAAAAGCGTGATTCCGCAGCTTGATGCAAGGTAGCAGCAAGGTACGGAGGTAGCTAGCTATTAGCGGGCTAGCCATCACCACTAACAATTGCCCACAATCAAACAACTTTCTTTATTGCTTAAATAAAGTGCGCTTTTGACCAAAAGGCGAGAAGACGGACAATAACAAAACAACACTCACCGTCACCGTTTTCCAATTGCATGGCCGTGTCGAGCCCAAATTCTCTGCCATTGCTAGCAGGCTGATGTCCGTAGATCGCGTCCATCTGCTCGTACCACTTCCACTCCTTCCTACTCGCACCACTGCGTCCGTTGTAGTCCTTTATGGCCCGATAATCGCTCTTCATTTTTTTTTAGTTTTTCACGACACTGTTTGGCAGTCCGGTTGTACCCTTGGGCTGCCATTTGGTCGGACACCTCCTGGTATATTTTTTCATTGCGAGTTGCCCCGTCCAACTCGCTCTGGATGTGGTCGTCGGCTACCAAGGACAGAAAAGTCCACACCTCCTCGTTTATCCATGGAATAAACTTGCGCGTGGACATCGTTATATGAGAACACAATTGTGAAGCCGGTCACCGCGGTTACTCACTGAAATTACAAATGGCGGTCGTGTAGCTTCAACAGAAAACAGAAAACGGACGCTTTTTGTGACGTTACGCCATGACCAATCAGCGGTTAGCAGTCGACTGATGTCAAATCACACTTCGCTTTCGCGCAGTTATCCCCTGCCTCTTAAGCGGCACTAAAATAGTATCGGTTAAAACGTGATGACTTTGGTGGAAATGGCGAGAAAGTGAATCAAGTAGAAACAAGTAAAGGCAAGGTGATACTGATGGAAATGGCCCAAGAGACTCCAGTAAGGGGAGCGGTGGAGGACTGTGCTTTTGTGCTCCAGGCCAGGGGTAGTAACAGCATGATAATTCACAGCTACTGTTCACTGGACTTTGAGGCCATGTCCTTTTTGTGTATGCCTTTCTATCTTCCTAGTGAGATAACGGCAGTAATTGTCACAGTCGACTACATTGCTCCCGATGCGAACATTAGCTGAGCACTTAGTCACCTTCAGCTTATTATTAGCAAGCAACAGAGAGACCACCCTGATGGAGTTCACATAACTGCAGGGGATTTTAACAAAGCATGCTTAAAGACTGTACTCCCCAAATTTCACCAAAGTGTTAAGTGTCCCACAAGGGGGGAAAGAACACTGGACCACATTTACAGCAACACCAAGCACACCTACAGAGCCACGACCCTCCCCCACCTTGGACAAGCAGATCACCTCTCCCTGCTTCTAACACCTGCTTAAACCCAATTCATAGTGGCAAAAACGCACTGGTACACGAGCGAGTGCAGTGGATGCATTCGCGCGCAAACCCTACGCAGAGGGTGAGCACTGACTGAGCACAGGCAGGCCCCAAAAACTGACCGCGCGTACAAGAACACAGTGGCTGCAGTGAACTGCGTATGTGCAGGAAACTCCCGTCATCCCAGTGGGGGAAGCATTGAGCAACCCAACAAAAACAGGGAGAAGACAAAGAAGAACTTTGACAGACCAAGCAACATGGATGCTGCTAACAACAACAACAACAAAAGCTCCTGCTCGTCCTCATCGTCATCATAATATTCACGTACCTCCATTGCCTCCACCATTTTCTAAAAAACCTCCACCACCAACTTAATCTTTTGTGTTTCGATTGCAGCTGTTCAAATGTTTGGTGGTTCCTGGCTGCTGCCGACAGTACGGGCATGCGAACTGCAGATTATTTTCACTGCGCATGCACAAAACGCAGCTGCTAAACAGTAGCTGCGGTGTCTCAAAAACAACTCAAATATTGCCATGTGTGCAAACACAGTCTACAGAACACAAAGGTTTTCCCCTTGGAGGGACTCTGAACAGCCCTTTACACCCCCCTCTGGAAAGGATCACCGCCAACCAAACACACAATTAAAACCTGGCCTGAAAATGCTCTCCTCCAGCTCCAGGACTGCTTTGCTTGTACAGAGTGGAACATCTTCAAATAGCAGGACCTGGATTCCTACACTGAGTGTCCTTTTCTACATTGCTGTGTAGAAAATATGACAGTCACCAAACATATCTGGGCCTTTCCAAACCGGAAACCCTGGATGATCAGTGAAGTCCAGGCTCTGATCAGAGCTCGCAACTTAGCATTCAGGCAGAAGGACAGCTCTTTGTACAGCATCACCAGAGCCAACCTGAGGAGACACATCAAACAGGCCAGGAGGCCTACAGGAAGAAAGTGGAGGGCTTCCTCACGGACACCAACCCCCGACAGATGTGGAGAGGCATTCAGGCCCTCACCAACTACAGAGGCCAGAGCCCCCCCAACATCGGACAGCAGCCTCACACTGGCAGAGGAGCTTAACAGCTTCTTTGCCTGGTTTGAGAACACACCACCGCACACACTGCCCCCCTCCTCTTCCAGTTCATCCCCTCTCTCTCCCTACAGGAACATGAGGTGAGAATGAAACAGAGCAGTGAACCCCCAGAGAGCTGCTGGACCTGATGGCATCCCAGGAGTGGTGGTCAAAGCATGTATAGACCAGCTGGCAGGGATTCTCACCAAGCTGTTTAACCTCTCCTTGACACATGCCACTGTCCCCACATGCCTCAAGGCCTCCACCATCATCCCGATCCCCCAAAAGTCTGTAATAGACATCCTGAACGACTACAGACCCATAGCACTCATGTCTGTAGTCAAGAAGTGTTTTGAGCAACTGGTGTCCCCCCTCTTTCGACCCCCACCAGTTCGCCTACAGGGCAAACTGGTCCACAGAAGGCACCATCGCCTTCATACTTCACAGAGCGCTGAGCCACCTGGAGAACACAAAGAGCTATGTGAGGATGTTCTTTGTGGACTATAGCTCAGCATCCAACACCATCATCCTGGATATCCTGATCAACAAATTGCACCACCTCCAGATCCCCCTCCCCACCTGCTCCTGGATTAAAAAAAAAAAAAAAAAAACTTTCTCACAAACTAACCACAAACTGTCAGACTTGGCCCTCACCACTCCTCCACACTGTCACTCAGCACTGGCTCCCCCCAGGGCTGCATGCTAAGCCCTCTACTGTATGCCTTGTACACCTTTGACTGTATTCCAACCCACACAACCACCGTCATTGTGAAGTACGCGGACGACACCACCTTGGTTGGGCTCATCACCGACAACGATGAGAAGGCATACAGGGCGGAGGCAGAAAAACTGCTGATGTGGTACTCAGCAAACAACCTGAAACTGAATGTCCATAAAACCAAAGAATTCATTACGGATTTCAGGAAGCACAGACAGGACCACACCCTCCTCCTCATATGGAAATTGAGGAGAATTGGACCGCATGGAAATTGTCACCACCTTTAGGTTCCTGGGCTCCCACATCACCTGTGACCTTTCCTGGACTGACAACACCAAGGCCCTGGTGAAGAAAGCCCAGCAGCGACTGAACTTCCTCCGTGTCCTGAGGAAGAAGAACCTGGACCAGAAGCTGCTGCTGGCCTTCTACCGCTGCTCAGTGTAGAGGATGCTCACCTACTGTCTGGGTGTATGGTACGCCAGCTCCACGGCTAAGAACAGGAAGGCTGTACAGAAGGTTATCAACACAGCCCCAAAAAAGTCATCAGTGGCCCTCTGCCCTCCCTGGAGGACATCTACAGAGCCTCCTGTCTCAGGAAGGCCAAGGCCATCTCAGGAGACCCCTCACATCCCATCCACCACCTGTTTGACCTGCTTCCCTCTGGACGACGGTTCAGAGCAACCAGGTCCCACACCTCCAGACAGACAAACAGTTTCTTCAACTGGACCATCCGGACTGCAAACAGCCAGCGGTCCATCCCAATCCCCCCACAACTCTCACATACATAGAACTGAGGATCTTTTAATTATCAAAAAAAAAAAAAAATACTCTCACCTGTTTTTTGCACTCTGCACTTTTCAGTACATTGATCCATCCGTTTGAGCCACTATCAATGTGTATTTTTTATACTTTTTATTCATTCTACTTAATGTATGCTATTTTATTCAAATGTGTGCCTTATATCCGTTTTTATATTTTCATACTTATACTGCACAGTAGCAGGGAGGAGCACCCACAATTTCATTATACTTTACAACGTTACAATGATAATGAAGCCCATTCTATTCTATCCATCCATTCATCTTCTACCGCTTAATCCTTTTTGGGTCGTGGGAGGGCTGGAGCCTATCCCAGCATCTTTGGGTGAGAGGCAGGGTACACCCTGAATAGACTGCCAGTCCATTGTAGGGCCAACACAGACAGACAACCATTCACTCCCACATTCATACCTAAGGACAATTTAGAATCCCCAGATGATGCCAATTAACCTAACGTGCATGCCTTTGGCCTGTGGGAGGAAACCGGAGTACCCGGAAAAAACCCACGCAGACACGGGGAGAACATGGAAACTCCACACAGAAGGGTCACCGGTGTTCTGTTCTATTATTCAATTGTCCTGGGTTTCTCAATTCTACTTTTATGCAATACCCCTCAATGCATGTGTGAGAATATACTTACATGTTAACACTAATGGTGGAGTTGTTGACTGTAAAAGGTATTCTATATTCAACATCCTTCTGGATCTCTGCAAGGCTGTGGAGAAACAGAAACAGTAATCTTTAATTAAAGATCTGGGCCCTGCTCCAGAAAGCAGGTTTTGTGGCTTACCTGGGTAACTTAACTCAGTTGTGGTAACTGAGTTTTTGGTTCCAAAGTATGTTTGTAACTATGGTAACAAAGGCTGTGAACATAACCTGCTCCTGACTAGGTTATGTTCAGCTTACGATGGGGGTATGTTTAGAATATTTAAACTTAAGAGGAACCACATCCACAAATAGAAGTGTGATGGCAGAGAATCAGAAAACCAATCATTCAAAATCACTTTTAATAAAACACACCATCACTAATTTGTGTTTAACCTACCTTCTGTATTTCCTCAACAAACATCATTTTCCCCTCTATCTTTACATGCAGACATTTCATCTCCAAATCTATTTTCTGATTTTTCAAAATGTAGTGATACATTTTGTACAGATCCTTTGCTGGAAACTATGATGAAATTCTTACATTTTAAAGGGAATTTTAAAGGGAAAATATTCATTTCTGTTTAGTAGTAATATGTCTCTCACAGAAGGATCCGCTAAACTGCACTATTCAGTCTCTTATGGAACAGAAATAAGTTATGTTGCAAATCCTCCAACTTCAAACACCACAGTCACATATTGATGCTTGGCACGTATTGTCCATAGCTTAGTTGACCCTCTGGGCCCTATTTTGATGATCATCCGTGCACTATTCTGATAGACTTTGTGTTTTTATTTTGTTTCTGTCAGTGCACTGGCTGTTTTTTATGCTTTGTGTTACAGCATCAAATTACCAGTAGACAGTGTGCCTGGTCTGTGCTAGGAGGAGGAGTCATTTTAAAGAGTGGTGGTGATGTGCAATGTAATGCGCATTACTATTATAGTGCATTCATATCATGCATGCATTCATAACATGCATATCATGTTTATAGTCAACTTCATGTGTGCCTGTGTTTGTGTCTATGTTGAATGTAATTTGTGGCTTGTAAATATGGATATCACCAGACTGCAAAACAAATCTACCTATGGGTACAAATAAAGTAACCTGAACCTGAACCATTCCATGAGAATCCGCTTTTGATCAAGAAAAAGGAGGTCTATCGTCAGAAGTGCATTGTTTAATGATATTTCAGTGGCATGTTTTGAAATCGCGCAGCTCCAGAACTCATGAGGAGCATGTGCTGATCTTATTTTAATAGAGAGTTGTAACAGACATCACATAATCGCCCGTCATTTTAATTATATGATGATCACACACTAGTTGTTTTTTTTTAATTCTATCCACACTCTCATTTTAATTGTGAACTTACCGTTTGAGTTTATAGATTAAGTGTTAATGTAGGATTTTTTTTTAGGAGAATGAATGAATGAACAGGGAGCATGTGTGCCAGTGTGTCCCACTTAAAATGGCTAAAATAAATGTTAAAAAATGCAAATAAAAACAAGGTTAGACATAGATATGTGAACATTTCTTAATAAAGAACTGAATACTTAATGGGGTGTCCTATTTTTTTCACATGACTGTACACTCATTTTAATTGTGGACTTACCACTGGAGTCTATAGATTAGGCATTAATGTAGGCATTTTTTAGGGGAATGAATGAACAGGCAGTGTGATGTGCAGTGTGTGCGGGGGGGGGGGGGGTTGTTTTCATCATGGACTTCTTAGGCAAATGAATGAACAAGGAGTGTGCAGCATTTTACTTTTCACTGTAACTCCCCAGAGAGACAGGATATGCATCCACATCTGCCTCGGCTGTGTGCCCTTCCAGCCTAGTAAGGTCCCTGACAGTCACCCGTCAGCCCCTGGCAGAGGCTGCTGAGAGCAGGCTCAATTTGTGGTGGGGGCCGGCAGCAGAAGGGAAGCCGTGCCAGATCGCCTCCTTTCTTCCATCGATCGATTGATCCATAGACAGATAGATAAGATAGATAGATAGATGTACTTTATTGATCCCAAACTAGGAAATTACAGTAACGTAATGAGTAACGCTCTTTGAACCTGTGTAACTTACTGAATGGGTTTCTAACTTACAGCTACCCTGTAATGGCATATTTGCAGCGTTGGTTCACAGGACGAACCCGTACAGATATCAGCTCAGGTGCTGCCTGCAGCACATACACACAACACACACAGAGAGCTAAACACACATACTTTTTTGTATCATGGAACCTAGGGCTGTGTGAGATGACGATATGTATCAGATGACAATATAAAAACATCTATCATTTCATAGAATATTCTTATCGTTTATATTGTAGCACCTTGTGTGAGCCAGATTATCTAGCATCTCAGACAGGAGACAGTGATAAGCTTGGGACAACAAAGAGCAGGAGGCTCCTGGTGAGATAGCAGGAAGGAGTCAGGGATGAAGGTTGTTGAATGCAGTGTGATGTAAATGTCATGTTGTGTGTGATGTAAATGCCATGAAACTTAAGGGGAGAGTTTCTGCTTGAAGAGTCAATCTGTTCTGTGCTTGAAAGATGTGAGTGTGTAATAAATCGTCTGAAATGATTCCGCCTCTGATTTCACACACTCCACACTGGTGACCCAAGACGTATTATGGAACACGAGGCAAGATCCCCGGAGCCGGCCCGGTCAGGAAGCTACAGCGAGGCGGCAGCCATCCCACAGACAGCCAGGACTGGAACCTACAGCCACGCGTGTGCAGTTTCAGTCAAGCTACCGGATTTCTGGCAGCACAACCCGCGCTCTTGGTTCCACCACACCGAGGCCCAGTTCGCCCTCCGGGGAGTAACGGTAGATGATACCAGATTCTACCATGTGGTCGCAGCGCTCGACACCCGCACAGCTCAGCAGGTAGCGAGCCTGCTCGATCAGCCACCAGCCAGCAGCAAATATGAGGCGCTCAAGGCTGCGCTCATCCAGCGCTACACACTCTCGGAATGTGAGAGAGCGGAGAGGCTACTGACACGGACCGAGTTAGGAGATGGTTCAGCCATAGACCTGATGGAGAAGATGCTGGCGTTAATGGGCATGGACGACGGGCACTTTCTGTTTGCCCACCTCTTCCTCCGGAACCTTCCGACAGTAGCGAGAGCGGTTCTGGCCAATTCGCCGTGGCTGGCCGCGCGCGACTACTGTGCGCTAGCCCAGGAGGCAGACAGGATCATCATCACCACCAGGGCGATCACAGTCAACGCGGCAGCGGCGGAGCCCAGCGAGACGACCAGAGGAGGTGAGGAGCCACCGACGGTAGCGGCAGCAGGGGCCAAGGAGCGCCAGAGAGACACGCTCTGTTTCTACCACCGCCGCTTCAGAGAGAAGGCACGCAGATGTGCGCCACCATGCCAATTCAAGCACTCGGAAAAACGCCAAGGCCGGGGGTCGGTAGCAGCTGCGACCCTCGGTGAAGAGAACAAGCTGCTCTACTTAACGGATGCACGCTCTGGGAGGCGTTTCCTCATGGACACCGGAGCCCAGAAGAGCTTCATCCGGCCGACCTACGCTGACCGGCTGGCAGGATCTAGCGGCCCCGGGATGTTGGCAGCAAACGGCTCGGATATTAAGACCTTTGGTGAGAGGACTCTGCTCTTATCTCTACACGGCCGTGCATATGAGTGGACTTTTGTCGTAGCAGCACTGAATTACCACATACTGGGGGCTGATTTTCTGTGTGCACATGGACTGGCTGATGTTGCTAACAGGCGCTTGGTTAATGCACTGTCCTTTGACTCTCTCCCCTGTATAGCTCGAGTGACCCAGCCAACAGCACAAGCCAATGTCACAGCTACAGGCGGTAAGTTCCGCACACTGCTCACTCAGTTCCCAGCACTCACGGTCCCGACGTTTTCCGCGGCCATCGCTAAACACGGGGCGGAGCACTTTATCACCACCACCGGGCCGCCCGTTTTTGCAAGACCTCGGCGCTTGGACACAGCTAAACTGGCCATAGCGCGCGAGGAGTTCGCCAACCTGGAAAGGTTGGGCATCATCAGGCGCTCGAACAGCCCATGGGCTTCCCCGCTACACATGGTCCCTAAGGCTGAGGGATCGTGGCGACTGTGGGGATTTCCGCAGGTTGAACAACGCCACAGCGCACGACCGCTACCCAATTCCCCACATACAGGATTTTTCCGTTCACCTCGCCGGAGCGCGCATTTTTTCCAAAATAGACCTGGTCCGCAGTTACCACCAAGTCCCAGTGCGCGCAGAGGACATACCCAAAACAGCGGTAATAACTCCGTTCGGTCTATTCGAGTTCCTGCGCATGCCATTCAGGTTAAAAGGAGCGGCACAGACGTTCCAGCGCATGATGGATGCAGTGCTGCGCGATCTCCTGTTTGTGTTCGTCTACCTGGACGATATCCTGGTAGCCAGTACGTCCGAAGACAAACACGAAACCCACCTCACGACGGTTTTCCGGAGGTTGGAGGAGCACGGGTTAATAATCAACCCGGCGAAATGCCAGTTCGGCGTGACGGGGATTGATTTTTTGGGGCACCGCGTCTCTCCGGAAGGAGCAATCCCGCTGCCCGACAAAGTGCGTGCCATGGCGGATTTTCCCCAGCCTCCGACGGTCAGGGCGCTGCAGGAATTTTTGGGGATGGTGAACTTTTATAACCGTTTCCTTCCCCACGCGGCGCAGCTCATGCAACCATTGTACGCCGCGCTCAAGAAACAGAAACCCGCAGATAGGGTCGAATGGACCCCGGAGCGAGAGTGGGCATTCTCGAAAGTTAAAGCGGCCCTGGCAAACGCCGCACTGCTGGCGCATCCAGACCCGACGGCCCGCATAGCGCTCACCACCGACGCTTCAGATGAGGCCATAGGGGCTGTCGTGGAGCAGCGTGTCGCCGGGGCTTGGCAGCCGCTCGCCTTTTTCAGCAGAACTTTGCGCGACAGCGAACGTAAATACAGCGCGTTCAACAGAGAGTTGCTGGCTCTCCATCTGGCCATACGCCACTTCCAGTTCTGGCTGAAAGGGCGCAGCTTCACCGCGTTCGTGGACCACAAGCCGCTAACATTCGCGATGGCCAAGGTTTCAGAACCGTGGTCGGGCCGGCAGCAGAGACAGCTGGCCGCGATCTCAGAGTTTACTACCGATATTCAGCATGTGTCTGGTAAACTGAATGTAGTGGCGGACTGCCTCTCGCAAGCCATGGTGGCTCCAGTCTGCGTGGGGATAGATTACGCAGCCATGGCCGCGGAGCAGATTAGCGATGCAGACGTGTGCGCGCTCCAGTCTGGACCAACAGGGTTAAGGCTGGAGAGCAGGGTGCTGCAGGATGGCGCCCCCCCCCCCCAATCTGCCATGTCTCCACGGGTCGCCCGCGTCCGGTGGTCCCGGCCGCGTGGCGCCGCCGTGTGTTTGAGTCGGTTCACACTCTGGCGCACCCAGGAGTGCGCGCGTCGGTCAAAATGGTGGGAGAGAAGTTTGTTTGGCCGAGCCTGCGCAAACAAGTGAAGGAGTGGGCTGCAGCCTGCGTGGCGTGCCAACGAGCCAAAGTACACAGACACACGAAGGCTCCCTTGGAGCCGTTTCGTATTCCGGCTAAGAGGTTCGACCATGTTCACGTGGACCTCGTGGGCCCCCTCCCGCCATCACAGGGGTGCACGCACCTCCTGACAATGGTGGACCGCACCACGCACTGGCCAGAAGCGGTCCCGCTGGCGGCAACCACATCCGTGGACGTAGCGTGCTTTTTTAACAGCATGGGTGGCGCGTTTTGGAGTCCCATCGGACATTACGTCTGACAGGGGCCCGCAATTTGTTTCCGAACTCTGGTCTGCGATGGCCTGCAGCCTGGGTGTTACAATTCACCGCACAACCGCGTACAACCCACAGGCCAATGGGTTATGCGAGCATTTTCATAGATCACTGAAAGCGGCACTCAGGGCTTCATTGACGGATGCAAATTGGGTAGACAGGCTGCCATGGGTTTTATTGGGGTTGCACTCCGCGCCAAAAGAGGATCTGGAAGCTTCCCCGGCAGAGCTCGTTTCTGCGCAGCCACTACGGCTGCCCGGGGAATTTCTACCAGATAATCCCGCGCCGGGCAGCTCCCCGTCTCAGCTTTTGCAGCGTAGCGCAAACACAGGCACACTGCCGGGCCCTGCCCACCACAGTTTTCCACGTGTTTTCGTGCCTAAAACTTTGAAGAGCGCGGAGTTCGTTTTCGTCAGACACGACGCCCACCGCCCTCCATTGCGCCCACCCTATGATGGACCGTTCAGAGTGTTGGAAACAGGGGATAAGCATTTTTTGCTAGACTTGGGGGATAGGAGGGAAAAAATTGGCATAGACAGACTCAAACCCGCTTTCGCTGTGGCGGACGAGCAAGTGCTGTTGGCTAAGGCCCCTCGGCGTGGAAGACCCCCACGGAGAGCTCCCCAGGGAGACGATTCTCCAGAGCAGCCACACGGACAGACCGAAGTTTCAAACTACCGGTTCAGATAGCTGCTACTCCTGTTTGCCAGGGATGTGGGACTGATTTTCATTGTGCTGCCTCAGAGAGGATAGTCCGGTAACCTCGTTTTAATAGGAGGTCAGTAACATTAACACTATGTCTAATTATAAAATGCTAAATGACCGTCATTTAAGCTAAGTTGTGCTAACTGAAAACCGTAGAAGACCATTGTTGTTGTTTTTTTGTTTTTTTTTTTGGTAAATTACTGCTGAGTTTCTTAGTATTGTCTGAAAAAATTTTATTAAAGCTGAAACATGTATGATGGTGGCACATACACGCAAAATAAATAAACACATTAACACTGGTCGGAGGAGCAAGTTGGCTCTTAATGTAATTTATAAGATTTCTAATCATTTTAATTAGTCAAGTAGTGATAATAAATAAAGTTAAAGTCATCACATGTAGTATTTTATTTCATTACCTTTTGTGTCTTTGATTTTCAGATCATGACCAATCCGAAATATTTTTACTAAGAAGCAAACAGGTTAAACTAGAAAAGCACTCGGAGAGCGCAGACCTCCGCCAAGCGCCACAATTCCCCCCCATACAGTGTTTGTGTGTACGTTTTCAAATTCCTTGACCATGAAAACATATGACTAGCAATTGGATTCACAATGATAGGATTAGTGGTTCAGTAGTAAAAGCATTACCTCCTTGGCGGAGGTAATAAACTGAAGTGTTGGTGTTGTGTCCATCTCCTCCACTGAAAGCAGCACTCAGGGCTTCACTGACGGATGCAAATTGGGTAGACAGGTTGCCGTGGGTTTTATATTGGGGTTGCACTCCGCGGCAAAAGAGGATTTAGAAGCTTCCCCGGCAGAGAGGTCGTTTTTGCGCAGCCCCTATGGCTGCCCGGGGAATTTCTGCCAAATAATCTGGCGCCGGACAGCTGCCCATCTCAGCTTTTGCAGCGTAGCGCAAACACAGGCATGCTGCAGGGCCCTGCCCACCACTGTTTTCCGCGTGCTTT
The DNA here is from genome assembly GCA_020510985.1 of Pholidichthys leucotaenia. Taxonomy (NCBI): domain Eukaryota; kingdom Metazoa; phylum Chordata; class Actinopteri; order Cichliformes; family Pholidichthyidae; genus Pholidichthys; species Pholidichthys leucotaenia. The sequence goes on along the minus strand of CM035848.1, from coordinate 117,646,891 downwards.
TGTGCCTAAAACTTTGAAGAACGCGTAGTTTGTGTTCGTCAGACACGACAACCAGCGCCCTCCATTGCGCCTGCGCACATGTTGAAAATGGCCGTATCTCACAATGTTAAAGAATCCTTTAAAAAATTCCTGTATCCAGACGGTGATCCGGATCATCCCCAAAATTTAATCAGTTCTTCCTTGTACCATTTCCAACAACGCCTTAAAGTTTCATCGAAATCCGTCAAAAACTTTTTGAGTTATCTTGCTAACCAACAGACAAACAAACAAACAGACAAACGCTGGCAAAAACATAACCTCCTCCTGGCCTGCAGCCTGGCGGAGGTAATCAGGCCAGAATGGCAGGCTGCAGGTAAACACTTAAATTTTCAATAATTTAAACTAACGGCTAATTTATATCTGTAGGTGATGACAGCCATGGGTAATTTTTTCATTTTCAGACATTTTTTTTTATTTTTTTTTTTGGTTGGTTGGTTGTTTTTGCTATTCTCCACTGGCTCAGAAAATATTTCACTTATTGATGTTTACTTTTTATTCATATATGATTTGGAAGAAAAACCTGAAATTTATGAGAATCAAATCTCAAGAGCACATTAAAAAACTATTCTATAACACTTCAAAATTATGAGGGAAAATGGTACATATTAAAAAAGTGATCTTTTTTTAATATAATTATCTAAACTGTAGAAATTTACAGAAAATGTATATCGTGATATACATCGTTATAGAGACATAAGATGACTTGTATCATGATATGAATTTTTTGTCATATCGCACAGCCCTAACAGGACCTGTCGGGGACGTGTCCAAGCCAACTTTAACATTTTCAAGCTACAGGATAAAGATCCAAATTGCTGTTTTGCCCTCCTTGCCATGTTTTTTTTTTTACCTTTGACTGCAGTCTGTACCATCTGCTGTCCAGTGCTAGATATGCCAAAATGTCAGAACAGCGGAGGAGGTGGATCTAATCAGCTGATCATCCGAAGCACAGAGCTCAGTTATTCGGGAGGTGATCGCAGTTTGGCATGACAGCGCTATGTATAAGTTATGCATAATTTAGACTATGGTTGTGCATAAGTTGTGAACGCCGGCAACACGCTAAGCATTCGTTGGTTTAAGTTATTTACAAGTTATCGAAATGTGCTATATAAGTTACTAATATGTTATGTATATGCCAAATTTGTTATGGATATGTGATGCATACGGCCAAAAATGAAAATTTCGGCGTATGCCTGCCTTTCAGACCAATTTTTGTATGTTTGGCAAATGCTTCCTAAATTGTCAAGGTGTGCATTTATATTCTTAGCAAAAATATATATAGAGTGGGGTAAAAAAGTATTTAGTCAGCCACCAATTGTGCAAGTTCTCCCACTTAAAAGATGAGAGAGGTCTCCAATTTTCATCATAGGTATACCTCAACTATGAGAGACAAAATGAAAAAAAAAAAAATCCAGAAAATCACATTGAAGGATTTTTAATGAATTAATTGGTAAATTCCTCAGTAAAATAAGTATTTGGTCAATAACAAAAGTTCATCTCAATACTTTGTTATATACCCTTTGTTGGCAATGACAGAGGTCAAACGTTTTCTGCAAGTCTTCACAAGGTTTTCACACACTGTTGCTGGTATTTTGGCCCATTCCTCCATGCAGATCTCCTCTACAGCAGTGATGTTTTGGGGCTGTCGCTGGGCAACACGGACTTTCAACTCCCTCCAAAGATTTTCTATGGGGTTGAGATCTGGAGACTGGCTAGGCCACTCCAGGACCTTGAAATGCTTCTTACAAAGCCACTCCTTCGTTGCCCAGGCGGTGTGTTTGGGATCATTGTCGTGCTGAAAGACCCAGCCACGTTTCATCTTCAATGCCCTTGCTGATGGAAAGAGGTTTTCACTCAAAATCTCACGATGCATGGCCCCATTCATTCTTTCCTTTACACGGATCAGTCATCCTGGTCCCTTTGCAGAAAAACAGCCCCAAAGCATGATGTTTCCACCCCCATGCTTCACAGTAGGTATGGTGTTCTTTCTCCTCCAAACACGACAAGTTGAGTTTTTACCAAAAAGTTCTATTTTGGTTTCATCTGACCATATGACATTCTCCCAATCCTCTTCTGGATCATCCAAATGCTCTCTAGCAAACTTCAGATGGGCCTGGACATGTACTGGCTTAAGCAGGGGGACACGTCTGGCACTGCAGGATTTGAGTCCCTGGCAGCTTTGTTACTTTGGTCCCAGCTCTCTGCAGGTCATTCACTAGGTCCCCCCGTGTGGTTCTGGGATTTTTGCTCACCGTTCTCGTGATCATTTTGACCCCACAGGGTGACATCTTGCGTGGAGCCCCAGATCGAGGGAGATTATCAGTGGTCTTGTATGTCTTCCATTTTCTAATAATTGCTCCCACAGTTGATTTCTTCACACCAAGCTGCTTACCTATTGCAGATTCAGTCTTCCCACCCTGGTGCAGGTCTACAATTTTGTTTCTGGTGTCCTTTGACAGCTCTTGGGTCTTGGCCATAGTGGAGTTTGGAATCTGACTGTTTGAGGTTGTGGACAGTGTCTTTTATACTGATAACGAGTTCAAACAGGTGCCATTAATACAGGTAACGAGTGGAGGACAGAGGAGCCTCTTAAAGAAGAAGTTGCAGGTCTGTGAGAGCCAGAAATCTTGCTTGTTTGTAGGTGACCAAATACTTATTTTCCACCATAATTTGCAAATAAATTCTTTAAAAATCAGACAATGTGATTTTCTGGATTTTTTTTTTCTCATTTTGTCTCTCATAGTTGAGGTATACCTATGATGAAAATTGGAGACCTCTCTCATCTTTTAAGTGGGAGAACTTGCACAATTGGTGGCTGACTAAATACATTTTTGCCCCACTGTATATCAGTCGTGGCAAACCTGTGGCTCTTTTCTCTTTTTTTAACTGGCTCCTGTGCAGCTTTTTTTAATTATTTTTTTTCTTAGCTTGGCGGCACACTTTTTGGTGTGGCATATCACCATGCAGAAATGTTACCAACAAAAACCCTGGGGGTAAACTCACAAATTCAGTAGGGGATAAAATACTTATTTTCCCCACTATATACTTAAGATAATGTAACAGCTTATATGATATAAAAAAAACATTAAACCTGAACATATTTTCTGAATTTTAAACTCTTTTAAATAATTAGCCATTGTTGTGCATGGGTGCCTACAAAACTCATGCACAACAAAGGCAAATTATTAGCATTTTTTAGACCAATTAAGAAGTGAAATTAGACCGTTTCCCACGGAAACCCAAAGGTCTCAGAGACCCCTGGTTGAAAAACACTTACTTAGATCATTATAAACCCTACTATTAGACCTTGTTCTGTACAGTCTACAAACTTCAGAATTTCTTTCCCCATACATTCATTAACCAGATAGATCAAATTAACTAATGTCACTCCCATATTATAGCAGCATTGATAGCTATATTACTTTATTGTTCTCTGAGCGACACTGGTAAAGTGGTAGCAAGTCACAGAAATCCCATAAATAATTTTAAGAAATAATAAACAAAAGGAGAAAATTAAACACAACTTTCTCTGTGCAAATTAAATGTAGAGCTTGTATCATTGTACCACCATGGCCATGGCAGATTCAAATCTGAAATCCCACAAACTCTCCTTGTTAGACATTGAGCATTTTTCATATCCGGAGGGAGATGGCTATGATTTTAACCATCTGCCTATGAAAACATGGTCTAAGAGTAATAGGTAAATACATGTCCATCAGATTACAACAACAAAGCAGTCACTGGGTAAACCAAAGGCTAATACTATAATCCCCACTTCTGAGTAACACTCGTTCTAAAACTGTGAGACAAACACCAGTACTGATCACATGACAGCAAGCCTCAACTGATGTCACATCCCTAAAAATAGACACCATAACTGTCACTGGTACTTGATTAGCTACCCAACTAACACACCCAGTTTACACAAAGTAAATAAATAATAAATGCAAAACTTGCTTTTACTTTTAGTTTTCACAAGCTGACATAAAAGACTTTTTGTGTAGGCAAAAGGCAAATTTCTATCACACTCTTGCCAGTAAAGACTTCTATCATGTTTTATCTTGAAAAAGGACACTAAAGTGTTGGGTAATTACCAGCTGACCTGGTGGATGTTTCTGTATTCAGAATACTAACTGCACACTCAAAACATGCCACATATGGTTGTTACATATGGAAAACCGGGGAAGCCAGCAGTAATATGGCGGCCTGGGGTTTACTGGGGAATAGAGGGGGCGGCCCACCCTTCCGGTGGTGACAGCAGCCAGTGTATAAGAGCCACGGCGGGAGGTAACACTTCCTCTTTCGCCGTGGACGCGTGGACAGAGCGTTGTGGCCAGCTGCTGTGCAGTTCTTGTAAGTTATTAATAAAGTCTGTTAACTGTCTTCTGCCCTGCTCGTCATTACATATAATTATGGACACAACACTTGGCGACGAGGTGAACATGGTTATGAAGCATGCTGTAACGAGCTTTCGGCCGTTTCTGGAGGCCCCTGGCGAGCCTCCCATGCCTTGGCCTAGGTGGTTTGCTGCATATAGCAACTACTTGGTGTCTCTCAACCTCGGTGAGCTGGAAAAGCTGCGGGCAAGAGCAATATTGGTCCACTGGTTGGGCATGGAGGGACAAAGAATCCTTGAGACGTTGGGAGGTGCCGACAACTTTGAAGAGGTGGAGGTGGTGGTGGAGCTGATGGCGCGATATTTTTGCACGCCGGAAAACGTCATTGTTCGACAGCGCCGCCAGTGTTGGGTAATTACCAGCTGACCTGGTGGATGTTTCTGTATTCAGAATACTAACTGCACACTCAAAACATGCCACATATGGCTGTTACATATGGAAAACCAGGGAAGCCAGCAGTAATATGGCGGCCTGGGGTTTACCGGGGAATAGAGGGGGCGGCCCACCCTTCCGGTGGTGACAGCAGCCAGGGTACAAGAGCCACGGCAGGAGGTAACGTTTCCTCTTTCGCCATGGGCGCGTGGACAGAGCGTTGCGGCCAGCTGCTGTGCAGTTCTTGTAAGTTATTAATAAAGTCTGTTAACTGTCTTCTGCCCTGCTCGTTATTACATATAATTACGGACACAACACTTGGCGATGAGGTGAACATGGTTATGAAGCATGCTGTAACGAGCTTTTGACCGTTTCTGGAGGCCCCTGGCGAGCCTCCCGTGCCTTGGCCTAGGTGGTTTGCTGCATATAGCAACTACTTGGTGGCTCTCAACCTCGGTGAGCTGGAAGAGCTGCGGGCAAGAGCAATATTGGTCCACTGGTTGGGCATGGAGGGACAAAGAATCCTTGAGACGTTGGGAGGTGCCGACGACTTTGAAGAGGTGGAGGTGGTGGTGGAGCTGATGGCGCGACATTTTTGGACGCTGGAAAACATCATTGTTCGACAGCGCCGCCAGCGGTCGGGAAAGTCAGTGAAGAGGTTTGTGGCAGACCTACGTCAACTGGCGGCTGAGTGCAAGTTCGGCGCTCTACAGGATGAGATGGTTCGGGATCAGCTAGCGGAACATGGGTGCTATCCAGCTGCCCGGTCGAAACTAACGTTCTCAGGTGAGCTGGAACTGGTGGACGCCATCGAGACTGTACAGCAGTGTGAGGCGGCTGACAATTTAGTGAGGGACCTCGGTAGAGTATTATCCTCATCTGCAACTGAGCCTTGGGTAAAGGCGGTGACAGCGGACCCCGTAGACGAAGACAACGTCGAGTATGAGGAGTGTGCCTCCGTCGTGAGAATTAGGTCCAACTCGGGCACGCCGAGGTGTAACGGCTGTGGGTCCGCTAAACACAGGTATAAGTCCAGTGAATGTCTGGCAGGGGGCAAGCGCTGTGTGAAATGCTACTCACTACACCACTTCACGAGGTACTGCAGGAACTTTGAATGTGGGGAACGTGGAAAGCAGACGAACCCCTCGACGAAGGCTACTACTGTTATTCATGTGGTGACACCGGAGACGGATGGACGCGTTTATAGCACGATATCGCTGGACAGAGTCGGAGTATTGATGCTAGTGGACACGGGGGCAGTGGCTTCGGTACTTAACATCCAGACAGTGAGGAGTTTGATTCGCCGATACTGCATCCAGAAGAAGGCGGTCCCGTTCTATGGCTATGGGTACAGAAGGATTGCCATAGAGGGGTTCATGGTGATGAAGGCGGAGTACAGGTCTCGATGCATGACAGATGCTCAGGTAGTGGTAACGGCTATGGGATCCAACATCATGGGAGGTGATGTTGGGCTCCTCCATTGCTAACAACATCGGTGAGGAGTGGTCAGGGGACCTGTGGCTCCGCTCTCGGCGGATGACGGACAACAATGCGGTGAAGGATGCCGAGTGGGCTGGGTGGGCTAAGGCAGCGAGAAAAAAACATCGGGAAGCGCCTCCCCAGGATGGACCCGATGCCAGTACTCATGTTGCCCTTGATGCGGGAGCTGAGTGGCATGACGGGAAGCCAGGCTGGACGAAGGACTAGCTATAAATGGGAGCGCCCCCCCACGGGTTAAGGATCTGGAGGGACTTGGAGCTCCCCTGGGTGTCAGGTACACAGTTTGTCCCTGTGTCCGAGCTCAGTTAAAGCGATTCTGTGTGAAACATGGGCAACTTGGTGACCAGGGAACGCCCTGGGGTGACAGCAATGAAAGCCTGTCGGACGTGGAATGGTGGCAACACGACAAGCCATGTCGGATGATGGAGAAGAGGGCTCGACACGGTCTGTCTCCGAAATATGAGAGACTGGATGATTCCGGCCAGGACCCACGAGATGGCGACCCTGGGAGAAGCCTTTCCACGGAATGACGTAATGACTGCGGGCCTGTTAAACATACTTGAGTAGTAATTAGGCCATGAGTCATGCTGTGATCTAGTTATCCCCATTGGTAGTGCCCTGGTAATGGTTCTTCGTTGTTATTATTAGAACTGTGGGTATGTTTGACTGTGAGAAAACGGGAAAGAGAATTGATGAGATGAAGTTGTACATGTAAAAAGGGTGACATGGGGGGGATGCCTGGTTAAGGCAGCGGGTGTAGGCTCTGAGGCAAGTCCTACTGGTAATTTTGTTTATTATGACACCTAGCACTGTACGATATTTGGGGTTTTTTGGGGGTATGTGTGTACCCTGGTGGGGATGGGAGTGCTGGGTATGGGGGCCACCATTATGGGGGGGGGGGTTCTTTGTGATGTTACATCTAATTATTACTATTACTTGTTATGTGTTAGCTTTGTTCTCTGTTCTGAGTTTTCCATATTGTTCTGGGATTATTTTCATTGACTACATGGCCGTATTGTTTTTTTTTAGTTGGACTCTGTAGACAGGTGGCGGCAGAATAATCTGCCTGGCCGTGTACAGGGGGTGCCGGCAGTCTACCCGGCCCCCCAGCCTCAGTTGTGTGAGTGGATAGGTTATTTATTATTTTTGTACATAATGTTATTCCTGTTAGCGTGTGAGTCGGGTGATAAATTTGGGAAGGTTATCTGTGTGCTTGAAACTTTTTCGGGGGGGGGGGGGGGGGAGGAATGTTACATATGGAAAACTGGGGAAGCCAGTCGTAATATGGCGGCCTGGGGTTTACCGGGGAATAGAGGGGGCTGGCGGCCCACCCTTCCGGTGGTGACGCCAGCCGGGGTATAAGAGCCACAGCGGGAGGTAACACTTCCTCTTTCGCTGTGGACGCATGGACAGAGTGCTGTGGCCAACTGCTGTGCAGTTCTTGTAAGTTATTAATAAAGTCTGTTAACTGTCCTCCACCCTGCTCGTTATTACATATAACTATGGACACAACAATGGCATTATGCTGTGTACCTATAGGAGTGGTTTTAGACTGACACCTGGTTAAGACACCAACTGTGGAACAATGCTGCTGTGTAACCACCATCCTGATGTGCCACATTTGTCAAGTTAATGGACTTTCTTGGCAAAGAAAAAGTGTGCAATAAGGGAGTGGAATGGCTGCTCAAAAAACAGAAATATGGCTTTTTGTATAAAGCAATCTTGAATTTTTTTACTTCAATTTAGAAACAAAATAAAAAAATATAATGTTATAATTTTTGGCAGGTAGATAGTAGCATTAACTATATATTAGCAAACCTTGGACGTTAACAGACCATAATTGGGATTTATCACAGCAGTGGCTTAATATACAATTATAAATTAATGTACAATTTGTAAAACAAATTCAACATTTTGCTTTTATAATAGCTGACATAAGTCTAAGCAGTGTGTTTATTAGGATCTCCACTGACATAAAACTACATCGAAACGATCACAATCACGTAAGTATGAGCTGTCATTTAAGCTCATATTACTCATGCACATTACACATTACTGTTTTAGACTTAAAAATAACGCCAATGTTATAGGCTAATAATGGACCAGGGTAGGGTCATTCATTACCTGGGGTGAGCGGCTTTGAGCGACTCGATTTGCCGCTGTCTCTGCTGCTGAAGGCTGTTGAGTGGAGGGATAGGTCCGGAACCTTTAGACGGGGGGAACAGCCAGTTCATTCTCTCCCGGGGAACCCACCGAACTCGGTGAGGGAATCTAAAGGCCGACTGCAGACAGAGAAATGGAGGATGAGGTGACCACGAGCAGCGTCCGATGTGGCGATTTGGATAGCTAACTCTTGCTAGCTTCCCCCACTGGGTTTGTTGTTCACTTACTTTCTGTTTTGGTTAAAAAGTCTGATGGCACATCCTCAAATGTCGGATAATAAAATGTCAAATGAATCTTTATTACATATGATTTGAGCCTATTCTCGTCGGCGTCGTTTATATTACTGAGCAGAGAGATTATAGCTAAAGGAAGAAAATAACCAAGCTAATAACAGCTTGATCAACTTATTTACGTATCACGTCACGCAGAAGTGTACGTATTACGCAACTTCCTGTTTTCGTTTTCTTTCGCAATAAAGCGTGAACGGTGTTGCCAGATGGGAAATGTTGAAATATTGTACCAGAGGCTTAAAATTATCGTATTTTGAGGAAAATTATCGTACACATCCAGTTTTCATTCTGACGTGGCTCAGGACCATCTGCTTCAGTAACACATTATCACAGATCATGCATATTATGGCTTGTCCACGTTATTCCTGAAGGCGCTGCTGTAGAAACGATTATGGGCGCAACTTTCGGTTTCAGCTAAAGCGGTGTTAAATCAGTCAGCAAGTGTGGAATAGTGGGGCTTTTAAACTAGCGTTTTTAAAAGTGTTTCTAATTCTTTTTAATGTATAGTCCACATGCCTGTTTTGTAGTCAAGTGGCAGATAATTTCAGCACTTGTAGTTTTTGTATTCTTGAATGTTTTTGCATAGTTCTGGCACTTGCTGCTGTTCGTCGCGTGAGGCTCCTCACAAGCACAGCTAAATCTGTGGCTTCAACAGCAATGCGTAGATCATGCACCGAAAAGTAAAGGACTGTTCATGTGATCGGCAGTACAAACACAACAGCACCAGGTACATTTTCACTTGTATAAATGTCACAGATCTGAGGTTTATATATGTCACCAGATGCAAGGCTGCATGAAGTAAAATAATAAATAAAAAAACAGTAAGTTTGCTTCCTAAGGTGTTATGATTTAAGAAAGATATAAAATAGGTGAGGGTGGGGGGGTTGCATCCATTGCACTGCTTTGGACCAATATGGACCTGATAGCAGTTTCAGCATGCATTAATTTTTAAATTATCACAAAATATAGGTCAGTAAAATTTTGAACAACTGTCATAAAAGGTCTGTACGTGTTAAGTTAAATAACAAGCATTCACGGCATGACAGCAGCATGAGCATTTTAATTTCGGGGTAAAACAGACAGCTACAGCTACAGCTGTCTGTTTTACCTCGACATTAAAACAGCCAAACACAGTGTTGTGGTTCTTTTTGGCTCTGACTAGATTCTACGTCTGCTCTAAGGTAAATATGATTATGTCCAACATATTTTAACAAAATGCAACCAACTTTATTGTGGTGGAAATATTGATATATCTCAGAGCTTTTATTTGTTTACAATGTTAGTATTTTAGCAGCGGAGCTAACTAACGGAGCTACTGTCTGCCGGGCCACTTTTTAAGGTCATCTTCACATCCCTCGATAGTTGTGGAAAGTGGTATGACTATGTTACTCTTTTTGAGGTGCAAAAGGCCATGTTAGACTTCCGGGAAGATGGCGGAGAGACATAACACTTAAACAAAGAGCTCTCCCTAGCCGGATTAAAAATCATCGGTAAATGGCCAACTCGACATAAACGAATCAATAAACTAAGGGATGAAAACGAAGGAACCGGGCACAAGGACAAAAACAGGGTAAAATTGAAGAATTCCTCTCCAACAACGCAGGAAAAACCGCTGTACGCAAAGCCCAAAAAAACGAGGTGTCTACAGCAGAGAAAATGGAAGACACCAGACTCGACAACATGAACGCTGGCATCGCCAGTTTGGGTGAAGAGTTAAGAGAATTCAAGCGACAGCTACAACAGGATTTAGCGGCTCTTAAGGAGGAACTGAAAAAAGAAATTAAGGAGGAAATCATGGACCTCCGAAGAGAAATGGAGCGTAAATTAACGGAAAACATGGAGGAGCTGCGCTCCCAGCGGGCGTGTATGACAGAAGCGCAGACCCGAATTTCGGAACTAGAAGATTGGAAAAGCGAGGCAAACGAACAACTACAGACCCTGACGACGCAAACGCAGAGGATGCAGGAGAAAATAAACGACTTGGAGAGCAGATCCCGACGAAGCAATATGCGCATCTTTGGAATTCCGGAGGGCATTGAAGGCAACTCGATGACAAAATTCATGGATCAGTTCTTAAAAAAAGAACTGGAAATACCCGGAGAAACGGATCTGCAGATTCAACGGGCGCACAGAGCACCGGCACAGAACCCGAAAACAAACTCTCCACCCAGGTCAGTTGTGGTAAACTTTGTGAAATATGACATAAAGGAAAGAATCCTGACGCAAGCATGGAAAAAAAAGATACGAATCGGCGACAAACAGGTATTTTTTGACCATGACTACCCGACAGAAATCGTGCAGCAGCGGAAGAAATATGCCAATATTAAAAAAACGCTGAAAGAGAAAAAAATTAGATTCCAAACGCCGCTAACGAAAATGAGGATTCATTGGGAGGAAGGCACAAGAACCTACAACACGGCCGAAGAGGCAGCGCGGGATATGATGGAGCGGGGCCTTGAGGTGAGCGTGCCGAAGGAGACGGCTGGAGCGGCGGCGGCCCTGAACGCACCACGACAGACGGAGTGGAGGCGAGTGAACGGCGGAAGAAGGGGGAGAGACGTAGAGCAGCGGGCCCAGGACAAGCTACAAGACTTTCAACTGAAAGCCTAGATCATAACAAAGATTAAGAAAGGCACAGAAGAAATGAAGGCCAAGAAGACAAGGAAAAAGAGAAACAGACGGCTAGGAGAGGTTTAAGTGATATTTGTTGGACATTTCTAGACTTATGACTATTACTTTGATAGTAATTAGAAGTCTAGGGAGGGCCCTTCACTCTGTGAAGACAAACCCCCCACCCACCAACAGGGACCAGTGGGCAGAAGAAAGGCCCAAAGTACGGAGGTCGAGATTTTTTAATGTGTTTTTATATAAATATGTGTTATTTTTGTTGTTAAAGGGGCTAGGAGCACAAGTTAAAAAAATGGAAAAACATGAATATGGGTAAAAATCTTAAGATAATGACATTAAACGTGAATGGTCTGAACTCACCTGTTAAAAGGGAAAGAATAATAAGAAAATTCAAGAAGGAAAAAGCTGAAATTATATTTATGCAAGAGACACATTTGAGCAAGACAGAACATGTGAAACTAAAGAGATTTGGCTATAAGAACTCCTACTACAGTTCATTTAAGGGAGGAGCAAAAAGAGGGGTTATGATACTAATCTCAAACAAAATACAATTTGAAAGTGAACAGGAAATCCAGGATAAAGAAGGCAGGTATGTAATAATAAAGGGAAGAATAGATGGTATGCAGATTACATTAGTGAACATCTATGCCCCACCAGAAAGTGACAAGGGTTTTTTTCAACATCTGTTTGATCTCATAGCAACACACAGTGAAGGAGTCCTAATTTGTGGAGGAGACTTAAATGCTGTCATGGATCATGAAGTTGACACAACAAGTGTTAAGAAGACAAAAAAACATGTAACAAAGTTCATAAGAACCTCACTGGCAGAAATGGGTATGGTAGACATATGGAGGGACCTGCACCCACTCGAAAAAGACTATACACATTATTCAGCAGTCCATAAAGTACACTCTAGAATAGATTACTTCCTTATGAATGAAGGTGACAGACACAGGGTGAGAAATTGTTGGATTGGAGGGGCAGAAATATCAGATCATAATCCTATATACATGGAAATATATTTGAACAATAGAAAACGACAAACAACATGGAAACTTAACGTAGGACTGTTAAATGATGAGAAAATGAAAGAAAGAATAAAAATAAACATAAACGAGTATATCCAAGAGAATGACAATGAAGAAGTGGACCCAACAATACTATGGGACACACTAAAAGCCGTGTTAAGGGGTAAATTAATTGTTGAAACAGGAAAAGCAAATAAGACTAAACTGGAAGCGTATGAACAAAGATGTGAGAGACTGAGGGAACTAGAACGTAAACATCAAAGCACAAATGACCCAAAAATATATCAAGAAATTAAAGAAGAAAAAACAAAGATAAAAGAAACACAAATGGATGAAATTGAAAGGAAAAATAGATATCTAAAGCAAAAATATTATGAAACGGGGCCAAAAGCCACAAAACTGCTGGCAAAACGGTTAAGAAAACAACAAACAATGAATAATGTATACAAGATTAAAGACCCCACCACAAATAAAACCACAGTTAACCCAGAAAACATCGAAGAAATTTTCCATAATTTCTACCAAGAACTATACTCGCAACCTGAAGAAACAAATACTAAAGATATCAAAAAATTTCTAGACACATTGGACTTGCCATCAATAGAAATCAACAAAATGAAAAACTAACAGCAGAAATAACAACACAAGAGATCAGAGATGTGATTAAGTCACTTAAAAATGGTAAATCACCAGGTAGTGATGGATACCCATCTGAGTTTTATAAACTGTTTATAGAAGAACTCACGCCACAACTCCTAAAGTCATTTAATTGGACGCTGAACAACAACAAAATACCTCCATCATGGAACGAAGCAATCATTTCAGTTATTTTAAAACCAGGGAAAGATAAAGAACAATGCGGAAACTATAGACCAATCTCTTTATTAAATGTAGATTATAAAATATACACAACAATTATATGTAAACGAATAAAGACATTCTTGACAGAATTGATAGAAGATGATCAAACTGGATTCATAGAGGGACGCCAAACACATGACAATATCAGGAGAACAATACATATAATTAACCAAATACATAAAGAAAAGAAAAGCGCAGTAATAATGAGTTTAGACGCAGAAAAAGCATTTGACAGGGTTAACTGGAAATTCCTATATAGTGTACTGGAGCGCTTTGGATTTAACGAAAAATCAGTACAATGCATAAGGACGCTATATCAAGAACCTGTGGCAAGAATCAAGATAAACGGTAGCTTAACAGACAAAGTAAATATACAAAGATCAACTAGGCAGGGATGCTGCTTATCGCCCACCTTGTTTGCTCTGTTCATAGAACCATTGGCTCAAGCGATACGACAAAATAAGAAATTAAAAGGTGTAACAATAAAGGGGGCGGAACACAAGATTGGGCTATTTGCAGACGATATTATAGTTTACCTTGAACAACCAGATAAATCAATAATGGAAATGATGAACTTGATAGAAAATTTTGGAAAATTATCAGGATACAAGATAAACATAACAAAAACACAAATACTGACATTCCACTATAACCCTCTAAACCAGATAACTGATAAGATCAAACTAAACTGGAACCAAAAAGAAATAAAATACCTTGGAGTGAACATACCTAAAGACCTAAGCAAAATATATAAAGCAAACTATGATAGGTTGGAACAAGAAATAAAAAAAGATATTGATAGATGGTCAATCTTAAATATGGATCTGAATTCAAAAATTGAGACAGTCAAAATCAGCATACAACCTAGATTACTTTACCTCTTCCAGGCTATACCAACAGAGATTCCAGATGCCCAATTCTCAAAGTGGGACAGGATGATATCGAGATTTGTTTGGGGAGGTAAAAAACCAAGAGTGAAATATAAAACCCTCCAATTACCAAAAGAGAAAGGAGGCATGGGCCTACCGAGTCTAAAGGAATATTACTACTCAGCACAAATAAGATATATCATATGTTGGTGCGACGAGGGATATGAGGCAAAATGGAAAGAAATGGAAAAGGAAATTGAGGGACTCCCAGTACAAAGCATAATAGGGGATAAAGATGCATATAAGCAAATCAAACAAATAGACCCAATCACTAAATTTACTTTAGAACTGTGGTATAAAATAGTACAAAAATATAATATAAGGGAAGACATAAAACTATTGAAATGGGTAGCATTTGACAGTCAGTTTGAACCGGCAAAACAAGATAGGGGATACAAAAATCTGGTGAACAAGGGAATCACAGCATGGGGCAATATCGGAAAAAAAGATCTCGGGAGCTTTGTAAATATCAGGAGAAAATTTAAATTAGAAAGATCGGAATTTTTCAGATATCTGCAGATGAGAGATTACTATATGAAGAAGATTAGGCATAACCTCCAAACAGATGTGAACGAGATTATACAACTTATTTTAAGCTCATATGCAGGAAATAAAATAAGAATTATTTCAAAACTATATCAGAAACTTATGACAAACAATCATACAAGTAACTATATAAAGGAGAAATGGGAGAAAGAGCTCAATTTAAACATAACAGAAGAAAGCTGGCAGGAAATATGGAAAACACAACACACATCAACAAATTCAAGGGCATGGAGGGAATTTGGATGGAAAAACCTGATTCGCTTTTTCATTACACCACAGATTCAAGGAAAATATACAAATACCCAATCTTTATGCTGGAGGGGGTGTGGGGCTCAAAATGCAGACCACTCACATATGTTTTGGAAATGCTACAAAATATCATCATTTTGGAAATCTATGCATGTGACAATACAGAGGATATTAGGATATAATATACCAATGAACTGTAACCTGATGTACTTATGTGATCTTAAAAAAGACAATGTTATACAGGCTGAGGACAGATATCTAGTTAAAATCTTGTTGATTGCATGTAAAAAAACTATCACAAAAAAATGGCGATCAGAAGTTCTTCCTGACCAAGAACAATGGACTGACATTGTTGAGGACATACGTATGATGGAAAAACTAACATATCGACGAAGAATGCAAGAAGGAATATGGGAGAAAAAATGGCGGAAATGGACACACTACAAAGTGCAACAACGAGGCAGAAATTGAAAGAATAACCAAAGACACTGAAAAAACCAGAAGAATTAAGAGATGGAAACTAAAAACTTGATGCTCCAACATTTGCCCCCCCCCTTTTATTTTTTATTTATTTATTTATTTATTTATTTATTTTTTATTTTTCCCTACCCTAACCCCTTTGTTTTTTAAATGTAGAATGTGATCTGAATGCATTATATATGATGAAAAATGAATAAAAATCTAAGTTACAAAAAAAAGGCCATGTTACCGCATTTTGTGATGCCAAAGTCATTGTTTTTAACAAGGAAAAGTGTCCCGTTTCAGTGACAACCCCACTAGTACCGTTTGAAATGAAGAAGCGATGTGATTTTATAAATCAAAGTTTAATATCAGCTTCACCTCCCTAACATGTCTCATCTCGGTGCAGAAGCAGAATAAGAGGTCGAGCGCAGTCAGACCTTCATACTTATACCCACACTCAACAAAAGACATTGCATATCAAAGCCGACATCCCGCATTAACATAATCCCCCCCTATTGTCCTCCGTCTCCTCCACCTGACCCTGGGTGGTCAGGAAGTTTGATCCGGTCTCCACCGCTGCGACTCCGTCTGCTCTTTGATCCTCGCTGGCGGTTGAGACCTCTTGTCCTGTTCTGAGGTGTGAGGTCGTTCCACATATGTAATCACTAAACATTCTGTCTATACATATGTAGGTATGGAATATATGGTTAATATAGGCCACACACCCATAATTCACACAAAGCATCATGGGGGCTAGGAATAAGGTGGATAACACAGTTTTACCTTTAAATAATCTAACAGATTGGTTGAAAAAAGTGCATCTCCCTGTGTGGAGCACAGGATGAGCCCATGGTCTGCACTGAACAGCCCAGAATATCAGTCATAATTAACTATCTTCACATGGCTTCTGTTGAATCATCATATATCAAGGTCTTGCCTCATAAATATTTTGAAGAGTACTCTGCTTATACATTAGGAATAAACATCAAACTCAATCCACCTAAACTACTGCTAAAATGCCTCTGATAATTTAAGTAAAAAGTTTTATTGAGAACCACAATCCAGTGGCAATTTTGCAAACATTTGCACATTACAGTAGCAACAGAAAACTTTAGTGCTAATGCCAACAACAGGTTTGAACCACCCAGTAAAACTGGGGTCTGCCCCCCCCCCCCACAGTTTGTTTCTCAACCAACTGGCGATGTTGCTTACTTGTTGAGTCTGCCATGCCTGCATTAGTGTTGTAACATACTTGAATGATTCGACTGAGTGTACTAATTTTTATGGGTGAACGTACTGCATGAATCACTCATCGGAACTACTGGAAGCCAGGGATCACCAGCTGACTCACCCGCCTGAGCAGCAAACAAGCCCCAGCGTCTCGGTTCATCCACCTCTCAGTTCAGTGAGTCGTAGAAAGCTGGAGCTCCAGTACAGCACTGAGTGATTCAGTGTACCACTAGTTCTAACAGATCTTTTTAGCTTGACTCAGTATGTTTCAATGAACTGTGGATCCCATCACTACCTCCATCCAAATCAGTCTCTCTGCTACAGCAACGCAAATCTTTCGTCTTCTTTTCCATGCAGCCGGCGCACATGAGACGATGCATAAAAACAAGCATAGTATGTATAGGCAGGATCCATGTTCTGATTGTGTTTGCTAACTTAGCCACCTAATGAAGGGGTCAAATTATTGTACGTTATGGGATTTTTATGCCTCGGTGAATGGAGGCATACGGTAATCACTCAATGCGTCTGTGTGTTGTCATATCTGTCCACCTGTCTGTTTCAGCTCATCCGGTCAAAATTAAGTGCAATTAAAGGCTTGTATCATTGTATCACCATATTTTCTCAACTTTTAATTTGCCATAATTTCCAGATAAGGCTTTGTTTTCAAAATAAACACAAATTTAACTCCCCTTTACCGTCAATTGAGCCGGGAAAAATGTATTGTAATAACTATGCCGGGCCACTAGAGGCGGCAGTGCAATCTTTTTTTACAGCTCACGGATAACTTCCTGTCACAGTTGATAAGAGCTGGGTAATATACCGAATATATTTGTTGTATTGGTACATTTGGCCGCCCACGATACATAAATCAGTATCTATCTGGATACTTGAATATTTATCATGTTAAAAGGAACTGCTACTGCTGCAAGACAGGTTTGTCTGCAGCTTGGCTGCTGAAGTCTGATAGTGGAAGCTCACTAGCTCACCGCGGCTGCCCTGCCCCCCCCCCCCCCCCGCAAGCTCGGAGAGAAATCTAAACTGCAGCAAACAGAGGTAAAAAGGAAGATAACAGAATAAACGTAGGCTCACCTTAAGCACAGGAAACGGGGGGTGGGGGGTAAACATTTCAAGTCTGAACTCTACAGTTCCAGTGCTAAATGAACTTAGCAAATGAACTTTCAAAATAAGAGCTCCTATTCAGTCTTGCAACCCTTCAAAATAAGAGCAAGTGGCTCACCAAATAAACAACAGATGGAATGTAGACACATTAAAAACAATTAGCAATAAATTATACTTGTTACTTATTAGACCACTAATAACTATGTGTGGTAAACTGAAACATTTCTTCCCACGTGGATAAACTTGATTACTTGATAATGTGAGTTCTGTTAAACAAAGGGAAAAATGACACTTTGCTCAGTTACATATTGCTGTGAAGAATTTTTGCTGCCATAAGTTTTAATTTTATTATTCAGCTTTTTCATAAGTGAAATGAATATATCCATCCATCTTCTTCCGCTTAATCCTTTTCAGGTCGGGGGGGGGGGGGGCGGTGGAGCCTATCCCAGCATCTTTGGGCAAGATGCAGGGTACACCCTGGACAGATCGCCAGTCCATCACAGGGCCAACACAGAGAGACAGACAACCATTCACTCTCACAGTCATACCTAAGGACAATTTAGAATCCCCAGTTAACCAATTAACCAATTAACCTAACTTGCATGTTTTTGGGATGTGGGAGGAAACCGGAGAAATCCCGGAGTAAACCCACGCAGACACGGGGAGAACATGCAAACTCCATACAGATCACTATTGGTCGGGGGCTGGGATCGAACCCAGGATCCCCCGGCCAAGGGTGAGTTGCTGTGCTGCCGCAGTGCTAACCACTCCACCACTGCGCTGCCAGAAATGAATATATACAGTACATAAATTTCTAATAAAAATGTAAGTAAAACAAAATTTTAAAGGACATTCAGTACACAAAATATATATCGTGATATGTATCATGTATCCCACTAGAAGTGGCAGTGTGACTTTTTTACAGCGCCCCATGCTACCATGCCACAGGCACTGAGGCATCAGCACCTTGGTGCTTTCATTATGCCTTAGTGAAACTGAGAGGCATACGGTAATCAGTTATTGCGTCTGTTTGTTGCTATGTGTGTGTATTTGTCCGTCTGTCCGCTTCTCTGTTTCTGCTTGCCCTGCAAAATTAAGTGGAACTAAAAGCTTGTATCATTGTACTGTGGCGATGTTAAAATAAGACACGGCGTCTGGAGTTTTAATGAAGTTTATTGATCAAATCATCGCCATCACGGAGCTCACCCCAGCTGCTGTATAAGCATGCTGGGGATCGCTCTCAGGCTCTCATGAGCAGTAGTCAGAAGCAGTCAGAAGAAGAACAGAGGGTGAACATATGAATTCAGCCACTTAAATACCTAGCAACGGACAATACATCAAAGGCATTTTATCATCAAAGGAAATGCATTCAGACATGTGACATTTGTACCACAATGCGAGCAGGAAGCATGAATGTTTGCATTTGCGTCATACATATCCACAGGATGCTGGTGCCTGAACTAAGCACAGGAAGGCTGCCTATTGATCTCAACACACACATCTCACTGTCCTGTTAATTGCTCTAGTCGAGCACAGGCTGTGTTTGTCCGTGGCTGCTGTGGGGGGGTACCCCATACACTCCCCCCCCAGAGGGCTTAGCGGGGAGCTGAGACCTCGGTAGTCCCGCTTTGGTGGCGAGCTGCGGGGAAAGTCTGTGCCGGGGAAGGGAGGAGGGTGGGGGTAGCAAGTGGCGGGGGATGTCCATGGCTGTGGGAAGAAAAGTTAGTCTCTGATTCCTCTCGCGATTCAGTCCGGCAATGAAGAAAAACAGGAGCTGAAGCTATGTGAGGGACTTGGCGTTTAGGCTTTAGGTGCGTTCGCGGCCCTAAAGCCCTCGGGGACAGCTGACGGCTGGATTCCCGTCGTGCGCCGTGGCTGAGACTTACACCAAATCCTGTGTGCGGGCTGCGTGTGTGCTTCAGGTGTGTGAGCAGTCCTGAAGAGCCGTGTGCAGCGGCGGAGGATGATGTATAAGTCTGTAGAGCCAGCTTGTCTCTGGTGCGTGGCACGCGCTGCGGCCACGTGCCTTCCAGCTGCGCTGTTCTGATGCGAGGCTTCTGTGCATGGCCGGTCCGCTGTCGCGAGGCGAATCAGGGTCAGGGGGCTTGATGGAGATCTGCGCAGTCGGCGCCGATTGTGTCCCCTGTTCGGGCTGTTGGTCGTCGCTCGTGCCGGGTCATGGTGCGTTCAGGTCCACGCGTTCTCCGTCGGCCATGGGCCGCCGTCGTGGAGAGAGGGCAAGGTGTGTGCGCTCTCGTATGGAGACACAGAATCGTGTGTCAGGAGCCGTGAGAGCGGCCGGTCCAGCGTGGATGTGCCGATCTAGGCGTGCAGACCTCACCATGAAATTTCCTCAGCTTTCCCGGTCGTGGGTGGTCTCCGAAGAGCGTCAAAGTCTCCCTGAAGCAGAAAGGAAGGGCAGATCAGTCGGGCTGCCGCGTTCGCTCGTCGTCGGAGAATCACTGCCGGGTGCTGCGTTTGCTGGCAGCGTGTTCTTTTCAGCGTCGGGTCGCCAGCGTGGTTGTCCAGACCAGAAGGTTGCGTCGCACAAAGCGTGTGCGTCTGCGGGGTCACCAGTGTGGCGATGTTAAAATAAGACACGGCGTCTGGAGTTTTAATGAAGTTTATTGATCAAATCATCGCCATCACGGAGCTCACCCCAGCTGCTGTATAAGCATGCTGGGGATCGCTCTCAGGCTCTCATGAGCAGTAGTCAGAAGCAGTCAGAAGAAGAACAGAGGGTGAACATATGAATTCAGCCACTTAAATACCTAGCAACGGACAATACATCAAAGGCATTTTATCATCAAAGGAAATGCATTCAGACATGTGACATTTGTACCACAATGCGAGCAGGAAGCATGAATGTTTGCATTTGCGTCATACATATCCACAGGATGCTGGTGCCTGAACTAAGCACAGGAAGGCTGCCTATTGATCTCAACACACACATCTCACTGTCCTGTTAATTGCTCTAGTCGAGCACAGGCTGTGTTTGTCCGTGGCTGCTGTGGGGGGGTACCCCATAGTACCACCATATTTTCTCGACTTTTAATTTGCCAGAATTTTGAAATAACACTTTGTTTTTTAAATAAACACAAAAATAGCTCACCTTTAACATCAATGGAATGGTACTGTGCATGCGCCCGGAAACTCTTGCCAGAGGAAAGTATTGAGCAATCTGTGGCGGCACAGCGGGTGGTCATACTGCACCCAGGGTCTTTGGGGAATGGGGGGAAAGAGGTGAGAGATGGAAATGAGGAGAAGAAAAGGAGAGGGGGCGACAGTAGGTGCCAGAGCACCAGGATTTAGAAAACCAAATTAAGATGTGCCTTCATACCTGGCGAGGCCAGGCGTGAATGTATTATGTGAAGTGAAGATGCGCCTCCACACCTCAGATGCCAGGTGTGGACGTATTGTGTGGTGTGATGCTCTTTTGTGTGTATGTTAATGTGTGTACTCCAGGTGCCAACGAAGAGAGTGAAACTGTATAAAAGAAATCCACTTTGGGACCCAAGTCAGTCTGTTCTGCATGATAGAGGAAATAAAGTTGTGTGCTGCAGCTGCTTGTGTCTCGCCAGCTTCATCCTCTACATTGGTGACCTTGAGATGTGAGAATGGAAAATGGATCGAGCAGCTCCATGGAAACACTCCCGTTGGGGTTTCCCCCAGCAGCATGCGCGGTAGCAGTCAAACTCCCAGACTTGGCTCCACGACCCGACCGCTTGGTTCATACACGTGGAAGCTCAGTTTGCCCTCCGCGGAGTCTCAGCAGACGACACAAAATACCATCATGTGGTAGCTTTGCTGGACCCGCGCACCACGCAGTGCGCTATGAGCCTACTCTGAGATCCTCCAGCCCAAGGAAAATTGGATGCTCTCAAGTGGATGCTGCTGCGACGTTACACCCTTTCTGATGGAGAGAGGGCAGAGAAGCTCCTCTCCCACTCGGGGTTCGGCTGTGGAGACAGTTCAGCTGTGGAGTTGATGGAAAACATGCTGGCGTTGATGGGCACGGATGGTGGATCTTTCCTCTTCATCCACCTCTTCCTCAGGAACCTACCAGTTTTGGCACGAGCTCTCCTGGCAAACTCACCACTGCTGGTGGCCAGGGACGACCGCACGTTGGCAGAGGAAGCAGACCACATTATAATGGCGAACAGGAGCTTTGGCGTCCAGGCAGTGAGACTAGGATCATTGGTGGAGTCCAACGAAGTCGAGGAGCTGCAGGTGGTGGCCAGGACGGCCACTCGGAAACGCAGGAACGGGATGGCGTGCTTTTGCCACCAGCGTTTTGGCACCGACGCTCAACGTTGTCTGCCGCCGTGTCGTTTCTAGAGGACGGAGAAATGGACCAACCAGTGGTCAGTGGCAGCTACGACCATTAACAACTGGGAGAAGCTGCTTTTCATCGTGGACACACATTCTGGGAGACGGTTCTTGGTGGACTCTGGCTCCCAGAAGAGCCTCATTTTGCCAGTCAGCGCAGATAGGCTGGCAGAAGGCTGCGGTCCGTCATTAACAGCCGCCAACGGATCCCCATCAAAACGTTCGGAGAAAGGACGGTGACTGTATGTTTGAATGGACGTGATTACAAGTGGGATTTTGTAGTAGCTGCCTGTTCGGTTCCTATTTTAGGTGCTGATTTCCGATGTGCTTATGGTCACCTGGTTAATGTTGCTAACAGACGTTTAGTGGACGCTGTGTCTTTTTCCTCACTGCCCTGCATGGTTCGGGGAGCTGGGCCACTAACACATGCAAATGTTTTAGCTTCAGGGGATAAATACCAGCGTTTGTTTTCTGAGTTTCCCGCACTCATGGTCCCCACCTTTTCCGCTACCGTAGCCAAGCATGGGGTCGAGCATTTTATCACCACGAAGGGCCCGCCGGTTTTCGCATGTCCGTGCCGCCTGGACACAGCTAAGCTGCCCATCGCACTCGAAGAGTTTGCTAACTTAGAATGCTTAGGGATCATTAGGCGCTCCAATAGCCCGTGGGCGTCCCCGCTGCACATGGTGCCCAAGTCCGATGGGTCATGGCAGCCGTGCGGTGATTTCTGGTGCCTGAACAACATTACCGAACACGACCGTTACCCCATCCTGCACATCCAGGATTTTTCCATGCACCTGGCCGGGATGCGCATTTTTTCAAAAGTGGACCTGGTCCGTGCTTACCACCAGGTCCCAGTGCACGCCGAGGACGTCCCAAAAATGGTGGTGCTAACCCCTTTCGGTCTTTTCAAATTTTTACGCATGCCGTTTGGATTAAAGGGCACAGTCCAAACTTTTCAAAGAATTATGGACACAGTGCTCCATGATTTGCCGTTCGTTTTCATCTACTTAGACGATATTTTGGTGGCTAGCGCGTCAGAGGAGGAGCACCTCGCCCATCTCCAACAAGTTTTCTGATGGTTGGAAGCACACGGGTTGATTGTCAATCCGGCGAAATGTCAGTTCGGGCTGCTGGTGATCGATTTCTTGGGCCACCGCATCTCACCGAAGGGCGTGATTCCGCTGCTGGATAAGGTACTATACGTGCAGTGTCAGATTTTCCGCGTCCGCAGACCGTGAGGGCACTGCAGGAATTTTTGGGGATGGTCAATTTTTACAACCCCCCCCCCCCCCCCCCCCCGTGCAGCCCAGCTGCTTCAACCGCTGTACGGCACGCTGAAGAAAAAGAAACCCGTGGATAGCATTGACTGGACCCCGAGAGGGTCCAGGCATTCACTGGCACCAAAATGGCACTCGCCAACGCAGCTTTGTTGGCCCACCCAGCCCCGCCAGCGCGGACAGCTCTCACCATGAATGCGTCTGACGTAGTGGTAGGAGCGGTGGTGGAGCAATACGTCTTCCATTCGTGGCAATCCCTCGCCTTTTTTAGCCGTACTTTACGCAGCAACGAGTGTAAGTATAGCACTTTCAACAGAGAGTTGTTGGCTCTCCACCTGGCTAGGCGTCATTTTCAGTTCTGGCTCGAAGGGTGTGAGTTCACCGTGTTTGTCGATCACAAACCACTAACTTACACAATGGCCAAAGTCTCGGAACTGTGGTCGGCTCAGCAGCAATGGCACTTGGCCACAATTTCAAAATTCATGACCGACATTCAACATGTAGCCAGTAAACTTAACGTCGTGGCTGATTGCCTGTCACATGCACTAGTCTCTCCGGTCTGTGTCTTGATTTTTCCGCCATGGCCGCCGACCAAATCAGGGATGCAGACATTCGCACGCTCCAATCCACAGGTACCGCACTAAAATTGGAGAGCAGGATTGTTCAAGAAGGGTGCGCCCTCCCCCAACTCTTTGACGTCTCCACCGGCCGTCCCCGCCCAGTGGTCCCGAGCTCTTGGTGCGGCTGCGTCTTCGAGTCCATCCACTCCCTTTCACATCCTGGCATACAGGCTTCAGTTAAGCTGGTGGGGTCCAAATTCGTCTGGCCTCGCTTACGCAGGGATGTGAAGGAGTGGGCCACAGCGTCCATCGTGTGCCAATGGGCTAAAGTTCAGAGGCACACCAAAGCCCCCCTCGAGCCTTTCCAAATTCCAAACAGGAGGTTCGACCATGTACACGTGGATTTAGTGGGTCCCCTTCCGCTGATGCAGGGGTTCACCCACCTTTTGACAATTATGGACCGCACTATGTGTTGGCCAGAGGTGGTTTTGCTAGCTACCACCACATCTGCCGATGTGGCCCGCATGTTTTTGTCATCCTGGGTCGCACGGTTCGGATCCCAGTCGGACATCACTTCCAACAGAGGTCCACAGGTCTTTTCGGAACTCTGGTCCGCAATGACTGAGAACCTGGGGGTCAAAATCCACCGAACCACGTACAACCCTCAGGCTAATGGTTTGTGCAAGAGGTTTCACAGGTCGCTTAAAGCAGCACTCAGAGCCTCATTAACGGATGCAAATTGGGTTGACCACTTGCCTTGGGTCCTACTGGGGTTGCGCTCCGCGCCCAAAGAACCTTTAGCAGCTTCCCCAGTGGAGCTCGTTCTTTGTCAGCCGTTGCTGGTCCCGAGTGAATTTTTGCTGAAGAGCCCCGCACCCGGTACCAACTCGTCCGTGCACCTTTTTCCTGGGGCTGAAGCTAGCCACGTTCCAGGACCCGCACACCATTATTTTCTCCACACTTTTGTTCCAAAGAGTTTGGAGAATGCCAAATTTGTTTTCGTCAGACATGACACACACAGATCCCCGCTGTGCCCACCTTACGAGGGCCCATTCAGGGTTTTGGAAACAGGGACGAAACATTTTGTGTTAGACTTGGGGGTTGGGGGGGGGAATGTAAGGAAACTATATGCATAGACAGGCTCAAGTCTGTTTATGTTTTGGCAGAGGAGCAGGTAGTGCTGGCCCAGGCTCCCCGGTGCAGACGCCCACCTACGATGGGCCCGCAGGCTGGTGTTCCCCCTTCAGAGAACTGTTTTCAGGAAACTGAATCTTTCCCCTCTCCACCCTTTCTCCCTCCAGAGGACCATCCACCAGGAACTGAGTTTTTCTCTGGCCCACCGCGACAGAAAGACACTTCAACTGGCCCGGCAGCCCCACATTACAGCCGCTACGGGCGCTTGCTCAAGCCCAAAGGACCGGAGGATTAAAGCCCCTTCTGGGTGTTCGGGGAGGGGGGTGCCAGCACAATGGGTGGTCATACTCCACCCAGGGTCTTTGGGGAATGGAGGGAAAGAGGTGAGAGATGGAAATGAGGAAAAGAAAAGGAGAGGGGGCGACAGTAGGCGTCAGAGCACCAGGGTTTAGAAAACCAAATTAAGATGTGCCTTCATACCTGGCGAGGCCAGGCGTGAATGTATTATGTGAAGTGAAGATGCGCTTCCACACCTCAGATGCCAGGTGTAGAAGTATTGTGTGGTGTGATGCTCTTTTGTGTGTATGTTAATGTATGTACTCCAGGTGCCAAAGAAGAGAGTGAAACTGAATAAAAGAAATCCACTATGGCGCCCGAGTTAGTCTGTTCTGCGTGATAGAGGAAATAAAGTTGTGTGCTGCAGCTGCTTGTGTCTCGCCTGCTTCACCCTCTACAAATCCACCAATACTGGGTGAACAAATGTCCGTCTTTTGCCGGTCTGTTTTCTTCCTCTGCCACTAACCAGCAAAAGCTCCTGTTCGTCTTGATTGTCACTGTACTCACGTTCCTCCATTGCTTCCGCCATTTAAAACGTCTGCCACCATGCTCTTCTTTGTGTTTGGATTGCAGCTGTTCAAATCATGTTGGTGGCTCTTGGCTGCCACCAACAGTATGGGCATGTGATCTGCAGATTATTGTCACTGCGCATGCATGTACTCCAAAACTACTCTATGGATTTGGAGGAAATTTTTACCAGAGGTGGTCCTTGGGATAGAGAGGAACCCATAACATTTTGGTGATGATCCGACAATGCATACCTCCGCCAAGGCTCTGACACCGAGGCATCAGCACCTTGGTGCTTTCATTGGAAAAAATAAACCACATTTGATCAAATTTGACTGCTCTGAACTTCTCAGCCCCCCCCCCCCCCCCGTTTGGGTCCCAAAAACGAAAAAAAAAAAAAAGGCTGGAAATGAGCATCAATTTTCATAAAACTTGGCAGCAAAGTGCCACATTTATCTGAAAAAGGGAGCACATGGGGGAAAGTATTAAATTTATGAGGGAAAGAGACATTTTTTTTATTGTACTGTTTGTACCCAAGGGTGTACATTTTTTATCCTGTTTTTTTAATTATTTTTTTTTATGGTGATACTGACCTGAGTCTGAAATCAATTGTGATAATTACTAAACTGTAGTCATGTTTAATGATGTGGGATGATGGGAGTTGTTGTCCACCTATTGTTTAAACAAAAACTAAATATTACTCTGTTATTATATGACAGCCAACAACTTTAATTACATGAAAAATTATCTTTTAAATTGACAAACATCATATGTGTAACTTGTGGCAAAATTTGATCAGGATCAAAAGATAATTTTGCTTTTGCCATTCATTTCAATGGAGAATTTTTTCAATTTAAGGTCCCATATGTGGAAGTAGAGGGGGCATAACTTAGGCTCTCTATTTCGTCAGCTACGTAAGCATAATAACGTTATACTTATTCCCCTGTATTTTCTTTTTGTGTTACAGATCTCCATAGTTAATATTAGAACCAAATACATGCTCCCCATTGTTCCTTGCTTTGTGTAGCACATTGCTGAATGAAGTAATTACACGTCCTTCATGTCGCTTTGTTCCTGCGGGAGCAGGTCAAGTGAACCCCTAACCAAGTGAGCACCCCAAGTGGACTTCGGGATCCAATCTGTACATGTACAAGCACATTTTCAATCCAGTGATTTACAAACTGATTCATAATTTTCTAAAGCCTCATTCACAGCATTATAATCCCACATACCTATTCTGTGGATTTTTATCTGGAAGCAGCCAGCGGTGATGAGCAGCAGCGGTGGAGAAGAAAAGTCTTTTGAAAGCACAAACAGAGCCAAAACCTTCTCCGGGTCAGCTTAGTTGTCATGTTACATATACGTATATATATATATATATATATATATACTGTATATATATATATATATATATTTTTTTTTTTTTTTTACACTTGTTGGTGACCGGAAAAAGTCTTTCCAACAGTTTTACACAAATTCTTATTGTTCTCCTTTTTTGCATTTACAAATCACTGAATTGACAATGTACATGTACAGATTAGGTCCCAGGATCCACTTGAGGTGCTCACTTGGTCAGGGGTCCACTTGACCTGTATTTGTTCCTGCTGATGTTAAAGAAGCCCTGCTGGAAAAAACCCAGCATACACCAGCATCAGACCAGCACCACACCACAACAAACCCAGCATACAGGTTTATGATGGTGTATATTGTTGCTGTTGTTTTTTTTCCCCCAATAGCTAGTGTGTCTACTATAACAATGATCTAACATTTATTGCAGATGTGGTGCTCTTAGGTAGACTGGAACCCGTTTTTGTTGAGCAGAGACCCTTGTTTAGTTGGGGATTCATATCTGAAATATGTGGTTGCTAGGCTAAATGAACGCACCAAGGTACAGCTGCCTCGGTGTGACCTCTACCGGCCCGGCCTAGTTATTACAATACTTTTGTTCGCTGCACCATTGAGGGTATAATAGTGAGTTAAATTTGTGTTTATTTAGAAAACAAAGGCTTATCTCAAAATTCTGGCTCATTAAAAGTCGAGAAAATATGGCGATATAATGATAGTTTCACTTGATCTTGACCGGGCACACTGAAAACCTGGTAAAAGATAGACACACACATACAACCAACTATACACTCAACCACACACAGACACACTGAGTGATTCCGGCATGCCTCCATTGGTACCAAGGCATAAATTCAATTCAAGGTGATTCAATAATGAGGAACATTAGAAGTAGGTACTGTTACAATTTTTTTTCCTGGGGCTAAAGTGTCAGACATTGAAGCTCTTACCCCTGACCTATTAAATGAATACCCCCATGCTAAAACTGTTATTGTGCATGTTGGATGCAACAACATCCCAGATGAAGTGTCTGAGATCTTAAAGAGAGACTTCAGGAGCCTTCTGTCCACTCTTAAGAAGTGTGGCAGACATGTGTTTATTTCTGGGCCACTTGCTCATTTTAGAAGAGGTTGCAGTTATTTTAGCAGAACTCTCAGCCTTAACACCTGGTTGTGTTCAACATGTCCTACTTTTAACATTGGTTTTATAGACAATTTCAACCTGTTCTGGAACCGCCCATCACTTATGGGGCCAGATGGCATCCATCCAAATAGACTTGGTGCACGTGTTCTAAGGGACAATCTGTTTTATTCCATTCAGCATTTTTTAGTACAGTGACTGAAAGCTGGTGTGTTAATTCACCCCAAAGTTCCTGGGTCTGCCAACCAGCCTTTCTTTGCTTCCACTTCTCATATTAATCCTATTAATCCAAATAATTCTCGCTGTTTAGATCAGTCTTCAGTTCATAACCCCATAGAGAATGTGTCTGTCTCCCGTTACCCAAAACATTATAACCCAAGACAAATACAGCATAACTTGATAAAGATTAAAACCACTAATTTACCACAGTTAAAATAATTAAATGCGGATTGCTGAATATAAGATCTCTGTCATATAAAGTGACCTTAATTAATGATATGATCACGGATTACAATATACAGGTACATCTCAAAAAAATTAGAATATCATGAAAAAGTTTAATATTTTTTGTCACTAATTTCAGAAAGTGAAACCCATACATTATATAGAGTCATTACACAGAGAGTGATATATTTCAAGTGTTTATTTATTTTAATTTTGATGATTATGGCTTACAGCCCATGAAAACCCCAAATTCAGTTTCTCAAAAAATTAGGATACTACATAAAATTAATTTTAAAAAATCATTTTTTAATAGAAATGTTGGCCGACTGACAAGTATGTCCATCTACACACTCAATACTTGGTCAGGGCTCCTTTTGGATTAATTACTGTATCAGTGTGGCGTGTCATGGAGGTGATCAGCCTGTGGCACTGCTGAGGTGTTATGAAGGCCCAGGTTGCTTTGATAGTGACCTTCAGCTCGTCTGCATTGTTGGGTCTGATGTCTCTCATCTTCCTCTTGACAATACTCCATAGATTCTCTATGGGGTTTAGGTCAGGAGAGTTTGCTGGCCAATCAAACACAGTGATGCCATGACCATTAAACCAGGTTTTGGTACTTTTGGCAGTGTGTGGGGGGATTGCCAAGTCTTGCTGGAAAAAGAAATCAGCTTCTCCATAAAGCTTGTCAGCAGAGGGAAGCATGAAGTGCTCTAAAATTTCCTGTTAGATGACTGCGCTGACTTTCGTCTTAATAAAACGCAGTGGACCAACACTAGCAGATGACATGGTTCCTCAAATCATCACTGACTGTGGAAACTTCACACTAAACCTCACGCAACTTAGATTCTGTGCCTCTCCACTCTTTCTCCAGACTCTGGGACTTTGATTTCCAAATGAAATCCAAAATTTACTTTTATCTGAGCAAAGGTCATCTGCTGGTGTTGGTCCACTGTGTTTTATCAAGACCAAAGTCAGTGCATTCATCTAACAGGAAATTTTAGAGCACTTCATGCTTCTCTGTGCTGACAAGCTTTATGGAGAAGCTGATTTCTTTTTCGAGCAGGACTTGGCAGTTCAGTTCAGTTCGGGAGGCACTCTCTCTTTATTCAAGAGCAAGTTTAAATCTTTTCTCTTTGATAAGGCCTTTAGTTAGAAATGCTGCCCCTGCCAGGCCTTTGCTTGCATGTGCAGCCTGGCCAGGCATGGTACTGGACTGTTTGGCTTTGAATGTTGTATTTGTATGTTTGTTTTGAATGTACCTACTCAACCCAGCCGGTCGAGGCGGATGGCCGTCTTCTATGAGCTATGGTTCTGCCCAAGGTTTCTGCCCATTAAAGGGAAGTTTTTCCTCGCCTGTGTCACCGTAGTGCTTGCTCTTAGGGGTCTCTACTGGGTTCTATAAACTAAGAGGGTGGCCTAAACCCACTCTTTTCTGTAAAGTGCCTTGAGATGACCTGTGTTGTGATTTGGCGCTATATAAATAAAACTGAATTGAATTAAGTCAACTGGATTCAAATTTATTTTTTTCACTCTGGAACATTTTGTCATGTTCACTGCGCAAACTGCGCCTAATGCCAAACAGGCAGGAGCGGAGAAAAAGGCACAGGGACTTACAATTGCGTTGGAGCAGAAAGGCTCTGAAGAAACAACAGGATTAGTCCAAGAGTGAACCCACAGAAGTGAGCTTGGATGTTTGGAGTTGACATTGCGAAGTTGCCACAACAGTTGGTCACATTCTACCCTATAAATACACAAACCCAGAATGAGGGCAAATGGACACAGCTGTGTGGCCACCCGGTGTGTGACTGATTGAACAATGTGTGTGTGTGTGCGTGAGTGTGAATGTGAGCGTGTGTGTATGTGTGTGTGCATGCATGAGTGTGTGTGTGCGTGCATGAGTGTGTGAGTGTGTATGTGGTGAACCATACCACTGGTGCATGCCTGGTGAGGAGGAGGCATGGCTGTGGGATTGATGGAGAGCAAGGCTCAATCCATCAGCTGGAATAAATAATCAATAATTAAATCCAACAGCCACAAGTCATGCTCGGGGTGACGACCCTGAACATGACACATTTCACCATTCATCCAATTCACCACTCAGAGTAAAAAATCCTTGATTCCAGTTGACTAGACTGAGCTTTCACACAGTATACTTACCCGCCTGGATGACTGAGAATCTTCATCAAAGTGTGGACTATGTCATTACTGCATAAATGTTCATGCTAAAGATAACTAGCTACACTGTGTTAACATTTTCTCTTCTGGTCTACAGGTAACTCCAGATGCTCAGACATTCCTGACATCTCTTGGACCTGTCTGGATCATTGTCTCTTTGTCTTGTTTGTCTTAAATTGACTATTAATGTTTACAGTCATTAATGTACATAGTCAGTTCAGCTGGAGATAATCAGATTAAAGCTGCTTACTCACCATCATTCGCTTAAGCTGATTTTTGTCTCATTTTTCGGGCTCTCTCAATATTTCTTTTATAAGTATACAGCATGTAGAATTGTCTATGAAAGCCTATGTGGACTGGCACATCTGAAGTGTCGCTATCAAGCAGTTTATATTTTTATGTGTTTTCAGTTATTTTGCTTTCCTTTGTATCAAGATTCACAAAGTCCAGAGAACGTTCCTATCTGAATATTGAATTGTATGTACATATGCAGCACTCCACAGATCCCCCTGCTGACATTCACAGTAACTAATGAAAACATGTCTGATTTGACATAAGAGACATTGTAGAGAGAAATGAGCAGGCGAGACGACGAGCTGGATCAGCACAGACTTTATTCCTCTCTAACATCGAGTTGACAAGAATAGCTCCCAGGCTGAAAGGCATCTCTCTTTAATACCTTGCCTAGCGGCCTGGGGGCTCACACCTCAATACACATAATAGACAAAGCCTGTGCGGCGCATTAACAAAACAGTTTGCTGGTTATAGACAAAGCCTGCCCGGTGCATCAACATAACAGTCAGCCAGCATCTCCACCTCTGCTGTCCTGTCTGGACCCCCGCCCCCCATCGGCTTCTCTTCTGAGCCATCATCTCTGGGTGGAGAATGTAACATCTAAGTACCCCCCCCCCCCGAACACCCAGAATGGACCCAAACCCCTTGTCCTGTGGGCTTCAGCCGACGTCCACAGCGGCTGTAGCAGGGATCGCCGGCTCCAAGCCGCTGCTTTGCTGATGGGGCACTCCTGGAGGCACGTCCATCTGTGGGGGGACAATGGGGGAGGAGGGGAACATATCCTCATCAAGCATTTTTGGTCATGCTGATGAGTCATTTACCTGTGGAGCTCTCAATGGGGGGCGTCCGCGCCAAGGAGCTCGGGCCAACAACACCTGGTCGTCTGCCAATACAAACATGGGCTTAAGCCTGTCAATGCAGACAATTTCTCTGCGTCCCCCCAAGTCTAACACGAAATGTTTCTCCCCAGGTTCCAACACTTTGAACGGCCCGTCGTATGGCGGGCGCAACGGGGTCCGGTGGGCATTGTGCCTGACAAACATGAATGACGCATTCCTCAAGGTCTTTGGAACGAATGCGCGGGGAAAACAGTGGTGGGCCGGGCCCAGTACCATCCCTGCCTCGGCGCTACATAGTGAATGCAGGGATGGCTTGGCCTGAGGTGTGGGGTTGTGGGGAAAAAATTTGCCGGGGAGCCGCAGCAGTTGAGAAAAAACTAGTTCTGCTGGGGAGGCTGCCAAATCCTCCTTCAGTGCGGAACGCAACCCTAACAGAACCCACGGCAGCCGGCCCACCCAATTTGCATCCGTAAGCGAAGCCCTGAGCGCTGCTTTAAGTGATCTGTGGAAACGCTTGCATAACCCGTTGGCCTGGGGGTTGTATGCGGTCGTGCGGTGAATGTTGACCCCCAGGCTCCGGGCCATCGTGGACCAGAGGTCGGAAATGAACTGAGGGCCCCTGTCGGACGTGATGTCTGACGGGGTGCCAAAGCGTGCCACCCAGGTTGCCAAAAAAGCACGTGCGACTTCCGCAGACGTGGTGGAAGCTAGTGGCACCGCTTCGGGCCACCGTGTGGTGCGGTCTACTACTGTCAGGAGGTGTGTAAACCCCTGTGATGGCGGGAGGGGCCCCACCAGGTCCACGTGAACGTGGTCAAACCTCTTAGCCGGGACATGGAACGGTTCGAGGGGGGCCTTTGTGTGCCTGTGCACCTTAGCCCATTGGCATGCGACGCAGGCCGCAGCCCACTCTTTCACCTGTTTACACAGACGTGGCCAGACAAACTTCGCTCCCACCATTTTGACTGACGCGCGCACTCCCGGGTGCGCCAGGGAGTGAACCGACTCGAAAACCTGACGGCGCCAAGCGCGCGGAACCACCAAGCGCGGGCGGCGTGTGGAAACGTCACAGAGTAGGGGGGGCCCCCCGTCTTGCAGTACTCTGCTCTCCAGCCTTAACCCTGTTGGTCCAGACTGGAGTGCGCAAACGTCCACATCGTCGGCTTGCTCGGTGGCCATGGCGGTGTAATGTATTCCTACATAGTCCGGGGCCACCAATGTGCGCGAGAGGCAGTCTGCCACCACGTTGAGTTTACCGGCCACATGCTGAATGTCGGTCGTAAACTCCAAGATTGTGGCCAGCTGTCTTTGCTGCTGGGCTGACTATGGTTCTGTGACCTTGGCCATAGCGTACGTTAGCGGCTTGTGGTCCACAAATGCAGTGAAGCTGTGCCCTTCCAGCCAGAACTGGAAATGGCGTATGGCCAGGTGGAGAGCCAGTAACTCTCTGCCGAACGCTCTGTATTTACACTCATTGTCGCGCAAAGACCTGCTGAAAAAGGCGAGCGGCTGCCAAGAACCTGCGGCGCACTGCTCCACGATGGCCCCTATGGCCACATCTGATGCATCGGTAGTGAGCACTATCCGAGCCAAAGGGTCTGGATACGCCAGTAATGCGGCCTTCGCCAGTGCTGTTTTGGCATCTGAAAACACCTGCTCTCGCTGAGGGGTCCAGTCGATGCTGTCCGCCAGTTTGCGTTTTTTAAGTGCAGCGTACAATGGCTGCATGAGCTGGGCTGTGTAGGGGAGGAAACGGTTGTAAAAGTTAACCATTCCTAAAAACTCTTGAAGCGCCCTTACCGTCTGAGGACGTGGAAAATCTGCCACTGGGCGCATCTTGTCCGGTAATGGGATCGCGCCCTCCGGTGACATGCGGTGGCCCAAAAAGTCGATCACTGTAGCCCTGAACTGGCACTTCGCTGGGTTGATTATTAACCCGTGTTCTTCCAACCTCTGGAAAACCGTCCAGAGGTGGGTGACATGTTCGTCCTCGGATGTGCTGGGCACCAGGATGTCGTCCAGGTAGACAAAGACAAAAGGCAGATCACGCAGCATGGTGTCCATCATGCGTTGGAAGGTCTGCGCCGCACCTTTTAACCCGAATAGCATGCGCAGAAATTCAAAAAGACCGAACGGGGTTATCACTGCCATTTTGGGTATGTCTTCTGCGCGCACCGGGACCTGGTGGTACCCGCGGACCAGGTCCACCTTGGAAAAAATGCGTGCCCTGGTCAGGTGGACGGAAAAATCTTTAATGTGGGGGATGGTGTAGTGATCGTGTGCTGTAGCGTTGTTTAATCTGCGGAAATCGCTGCATGGTCGCCATGACCCCTTGGCTTTAGGCACCATGTGCAGCGGGGACGCCCATGGGCTGTTTGAGCGCCTGATGATGCCTAACCTCTCCAAATTGGCGAACTCCTCGCGTGCACTGGCCAGTTTAGCTGCGTCCAGGCGCCGAAGTCGTGTGAAAATTGGCAGCCCCGTGGTGGTAATGAAGTGCTCGACCCCATGCTTAGTGACAGCCGCCAAAAATGTTGGAACCATGAGTGCTGGGAACTGGGTGAGTAGTTGTTGGAACTTACCCCCTGGAGCCGTGACATTGGCCAGTGTTGTGGACCCGGCTCCTCGAGCTGTACAGGGCAGAGAATCAAAGGAGAGAGCATTAATCAGGCATCTATTAGCAACATTGAGTAATAGACCGTGCGCACACAGAAAATCTGCACCCAAAATGGGGGAGTTACATGCCGCTAACACGAAAGACCATTGGTAGTTCCGGCCATGCAAACATATGGTCAGTGTCCTCACACCAAATGTCTTAATGTCTGAGCCATTGGCGGCTGCCAGCTTGAGACCACTACTTCCAGCCAGCCGGTCTGTGTTGGACGGCAGGATGAGGCTCTTTTGGGAGCCGGAGTCCACAAGGAACCGTTTCTCTGAACGTGAGTCTGTCACATAGAGCAGTTTGTCTGTGTCACTGGCAGTGGCAGCTGCTACCGACTGCCAGTTCTGGCATTTCCCGAGCACTTGAATTGGCACAGCGGCACGCATCACTCTGCGTATTCTCCAAAATGGCAGTAGTAAAAGCAGAGCATGCCCTTCCGGTGCGTCTTGCCATCATCAATGGCTCCTCGCCCTTGCTGGTCGTCTCACTGGGCTCCGGCACTGCTGCGTTCACAGCGAAGGTTCTGGTCGCCAGGATGATCCGGTCTGCTTCTTGCGCCAGTGCACAGTAGTTTTGCATCACCAGCAGTGGTGAGTTGGCGAGGACCGCTCTGGCCGCTGTTGGGAGGATTCGGAGGAAAAGACAGGCAAACAGGAACGGCTCACCATCTGTGCCCATCAACGGCAACATTTTCTCCATTAACTTGACCGCCGGCCCGTCTCCCATCTCGGAGCGCATCAGGAGCCTTTCCACTCTCTCACAGTCCGAGAGCTTGTAGCACTGGGTCAGCATGGTCTTGAGGGCGTCGTATTTACCATGGGCTGGAGGCCGTTGGAGCAGGCTTGCCACCTGCTGTGTTGTGCATGCGTCCAGTGCGGCAATTGCGTAATAATATTTGGTGTTGTCCGCCGTCACCCCACGGAGCGCGAACTGGGTTTCTGTGTGGAGGAACCAAGCCGTTTGGTTGTGTAGCCAAAAGTCCGGGAGCTTGACCGAAACAGCACACGCGGTGCTGGAGCTTCCAGTCCGGGCTGTCTCCAGGGTGTTCGCCTCGTGTTCCATTGTATGTCAAAGGGTCACCAGTGTAGAGAGAAATAAGCAGGCGAGACGACGAGCTGGATCAGCACAGACTTTATTCCTCTCTAACATCGAGTTGACAAGCATAGCTCCCAGGCCGAAGGGCATCTCTCTTTAATACCTTGCCTAGCGGCCTGGGGGCTCACACCTCAATACACATAATAGACAAAGCCTGTGCGGTGCATTAACATAACAGTTCACTGGTTATAGACAAAGCCTGCCTGGCGCATCAACATAACAGTCAGCCAGTGTCTCCACCTCTGCTGTCCTGTCTGGACCCCCCGTCGGCTTCTCTTCTCCTGGGCCATCATCTCTGGGTGGAGAATGTAACGCCTAAGTCCCCTACACCATTACCAATAAAGATAGGGCCATACCAAGGCAATAAATTGGGTAGCAGACAGAGTGAGACAAAGTAGTTTATTTTGATATTCTGATCAGATTTAAATAGGGGATGGGCATGTAACATCACCTGATGGAAAAACCACAAGGAACTGTGGGAAAAGTGTTCTGCCTGTCATTGTTCAGTAGTGAGCGACGAAAGCGGTTAAGCTGAAGTTTTTGAGAAGGTTGCTTCAGTGTGTTATTATTATTCATCCAAATACCACGCAACGTTAGAATGGGGAAGTTTTGCTGCATTATCAAATGCAACAGCCACTCTCACAGTTGGTGTGGGAAAAAGATTCATAGCGGTGTACACTTTTTTGACATCCTGACTTGGAAGAAAAGTGGAAAGAATCGGGTCGCCGAACTAATAAAGAGGTGTCTGATGGAATGGATTGCAGTGGTCAGAAGGAAAGACATCAGCTTCGACAATATTCCTGCACACATAGTCGTGCATTCACGGCATTGTCACAAAGGTAAGTTTTGATTTAAACACATATAAAGATTACATGTATGTGCATGGAGTTGTGCTAACTTTTAACAAACTAGCTGGGAATTCTCAGAACGCACGTTGTTGCCTTCATTGCACATGCTTTTCAAATCAACTGGGGACTGAAGCCCATAGAATGTTTGGTATCATTAGATTCAGCAGCATCTCCCCTTTCAGGTGACTATAAAAATGTCACAGTCCAATTTAGTATGTTTTTATAGCAGTTAATTATTACAGTAATTTTTTCAGTGCGCCAGAGCAAGCGTCGGACTTATCACATTACTTGATTAGTATTTAATGGCCTGTTGTGTAATAATGTGTATATACTTATCAAGCATCATATGACAAATTTGACCATAAATCCAACATTTCACTGCTGGGACTTAGAAATGCCTGTAGTTGCAGGGACACATGCTAGTGCAGAAAACTGTATAGAAACAATGATTGCTTACCTTTGTGCAAACGACGGATTTTTGGTTGTTCCCCTGTAAGATTTGAGGTGGCTGGACCCATCCATTAGTGAATTTTGTTTTGGTTTAGTTGGTGTACTCGGTTTAAAATGCATAAAAAAAATACATAAGAAGATACAAAAAAAAAAAAAAAAAAAAAGCATAGGCAGAAACATAGCTTTATAGAACCAACCCCTTTAACCATTGCAAGATCTTACAAAATCTTGTGTATCAACCTCAACAGCGGGAAAAAAGCACCAAAAAATCCCTACAAATTCATACCAAGGCAAAAAACAAACAAAAAACACAACTAATGTCATATTCTAAACAGATACATAATACTGAGAAAGTAGCTTTGTTTTGTACATTTTCTTAAACAATTTGTTTGTTCTGCACATTTTAATATTATTCACTTAATATTTGGTGAACTGAACATGAGCCTCTAATGATTTATAGTTCTTAAATTGCTCATGGGTGTATCATCATCTCACTTTAGCTCATAAATAAAAAATATTCTTCAGCTTAAAGACATTGTTTCACTCAGGAAAAGGACAGCCAGGAACTGCTCTTTCATCCCAGGACCACAGCTGAACTCACATTCCCTTGTTAAACCAGTCTCAGGAATTCCTCCTGAACATTTTATTGGCCCATAAAACTTGGAGACAAAGAACAGACTCTTGTGGAACACCCTATGGTCACTACAAAATATCCACAGCTCAACATTGCCCTCTACTGGCAACTCTGGGACACGCTGGATTTAACCATCCATCCATCCATCCATCTTCTTCCGCTTAATCCTTTTCGGGTCGCGGGGGGGGCTGGAGCCTATCCCAGCATCTTTGGGCGAGAGGCAGGGTACCGTACACCCTGGACAGATCACCAGTCCATCGCAGGGCCAACACAGAGAGACAGACAACCATTCACTCTCACAGTCATACCTAAGGACAATTTAGAATACCCAGTTTGATGCCAATTAACCTAACTTGCATGTTTTTGGCATGTGGGAGGAAACCGGAGAAATCCCGGAGTAAACCCACGCAGACACAGGGAGAACATGCAAACTCCACACAGATCACTGTTGGTCGGGGGCTGGGATCGAACCCAGGATCCCCCGGCCAAGGGTGAGTTGCTGTGCTGCCGCAGTGCTAACCACTGCGCCACCGCACTGCCCTGGATTTAACCAGTGAACCTTTTAATCACATCTTTGTTAAGACTCACTTCTCAACATCTTCCTTTTCAGGACACCATGGAAAGCAGGTGGACTCTGATGTTTTGATGTGGACAATCCATAATGGGTTTAAAATATATTAATCCTTGATTTTAAATATGTGCATATTAAAATGTTTAAATGAATGTTTATTCTTGCATGTTAATTTAAAAACACTAGTTATAAAGTTGCATGAACACAAATAGGTTAGAGTTTATACGTAAGTGTATGGATGAATATTCTAGTTTTAAGACGTGTATAAGATTTGCCAAAACGTCCCTCAAATCATGTGACCAATCGCG
This sequence comes from Pholidichthys leucotaenia, assembly GCA_020510985.1. Taxonomy (NCBI): domain Eukaryota; kingdom Metazoa; phylum Chordata; class Actinopteri; order Cichliformes; family Pholidichthyidae; genus Pholidichthys; species Pholidichthys leucotaenia. Next base: position 117,608,128 of record CM035848.1, on the reverse strand, counting down.
GCCAATCTCTGCTTGACAACAGCTCTCCCAAAGTTATTGGCTGTTACAGACAAAAGCCTGTTTGTTCATTGGACTAAAGTTCTTAAAGCCCACCCACGAAGGAGGACTATTGGCCAGCGTTCCTGTCAATCAGAGAAAGCCCGCGAAAGTTTTCCACAGATAAAAAGGAGAGAGACCCCTCTCTTCACCAGTTCGGCTCTTTTTGTCTCTTCTCTTTGTCCCGTGGTCTTGTCTTCACACCAGATGACTGCACAGCACCACGGGAGAACAAAGGACATTTCTCCCACGTGTTTTTCTTGTTTTGTTTTTTTTAAACGTCTAGGAATTAATCTTTTTCTTTCCTAAGCTCAAATCCTAAATTTGGAGTCAAACTCCATTTCTAGACGTTTATTTTTATAACTTTTTACTGTTAAACTTTCTTTAAACTCACCGTTTTTAATTTTGACTTTATGTTAACTTTGTATCGACCAATTCCACTCTAGAAGCTAATTTCATCTCCACAAAGTCCGAAAATCTTTTAATTTTGCTGTTGGATCAGATTTTGTAATTATTCTCTAATTCCCTCGTGAGAAGTCATTGGTCCACGACGTGCAGCAGAAGAAATCAACACGCCATGAAAAAGGAGACACTTTGGCTGGACCTCAGCCATTGGGATCAAACATCAAAATATCATCTTGTGACGACCGAATATTTGCTGGACAAATATTCCGGCTTTTGGCACCTTTCCACATCAAAAACTTCCAGACGACGATGGAGAAAGAACTCTTCACCAATCTGGATCACGTGAGCTGCATTCTTTATCCATCTGCTGAATAAAACATCTGAGATTTGAGAATAATTTGGTATCTGATCAGATACAAAATTAAAGAGCACTTAATATAACTCTTCTTTTCCTTAAAATTCTGTTTTCATTTTCTTAAGAGTAATCCAGAATTTTCCAAATAATTAGTTTAATTTTCCCCATAAATTTGCGTTCTGTTTTCCATAATCTGTTAACTTCAAACTGATCTAAATTCAGCTTACATTTTCACCCTGGTTCTGCAAACGTTCACATTGTTAATCTATCATTTACAAGTTTAATTTCATGGTTAATGAAATCACTGCAATGTACTTTAATCGTCACTTCATTTAATAAATATGTGAAAATGAGAGAAGTTGTTGGGAATTTATTTCATTCTGAGTCTGGTTTCAAAGCCCCCAGTATCGAATTCACTAAAATTTTGAGACTGATTATTAATTAATTTATTGAGTGATTAAACAGGTATAAAGGAAAATTAAAGATTAAATTGCTCCCTAAAGAGGAGCTGGTGCCCCTTTACGAGTGTTTATTAACTTTTTCTGTGTGTATGGACCCAGAGTTCATCTCAAGGCCCAATACATTAATACAAATTAAATAAATTTTATACCTGATCATAATTATTAATCCCATATTGCTACATGGGTGTATGCTCTCACCCCACAAACCAGGTAGGTAAACACATCTGACAGTGTGAGGCAGTTGGTCGAGATCTATGATCCATTTCTTGTGCTCATATCGATTGATCCCATTTATTTCTTCAATTTTTTTGAGGCAGCACTCCTTTGCTTCCTTATTCAGCTTCTCTGAATAAGGAATTTTAATTTTCTGTTTGGTGCGTTCCATCGCACATACAGTGGTGTGAAAAAGTGTTTGCCCCCTTCCTGATTTCTCTTTTTTGTATGTTTGTCACACTTAAATGTTTCAGATCATCAAACAAATTTAAACATTAGACAAAGATAACATAAGTAAACACAAAATGCAGTTTTTAAATTAAGGTGTTTATTATTAAGGGGAAAAAAATCCAAATCTACATGGCCCTGTGTGAAAATGTGATTGCCCCCTAAATCCAATAACTGGTTGGGCCGCCCTTAGCAGCACAACTGCAATAATCAGGCGTTTGCGATAACTGGCAATGAGTCTTTTACGGCGCTGTGGAGGAACTTTGGCCCACTCATCTTTGCAGAAGGGTTTTAGAGCATGAACCTTTTAAAGGTCATGCCACAACATCTCAATTGGATTCAGATCAGGACTTTGACTAGGCCACTTCAAAGTCATCATTTTGTTTTTCTTAAGCCATTCAGAGGTGGACTTGCTGGTGTGTTTTGGGTCATTGTCCTGCTGCAGAACCCAAGTGCGCTTCAGCTTGAGGTCACGAACAGATGACCGGACATTCTCGTTCATGATTTTTTGGCAGACAGCAGAATACATGGTTCCATTTACCACAGCAAGTCTTCCAGGTCCTTAAGCAGCAAGACAGCCCCAGACATCACACTGCCACCATCATATTTTACTGTTGGTATGATGTTCCTTTTCTGAAATGCTGTCTTACTTTTATGCTGGATGTAATGAGACACACACCTTCCAAAAAGTTCAACTTTTGTCTCGTCAGTCCACAGAGTATTTTCCCAAAAGTCTTGGGGATCATCAAGATGTTTTCTGGCAAAACTGAGACGAGCCTTTATGTTCTTTTTGCTCAGCAGCAGTTTTCATCTTGGAACTCTGCCATGCAGGCCATTTTTGCCCAGTCTCGTTCTTATGGTGGAGTCCGGAGTGAGGCCTGCAGTTCTTTGGATGTTGTTGTGGGGTCTTTTGTGACCTATTGGATGAGTCGTCGCTGCACTCTTGGGGTAATTTTGGTTGGCCGGCCACTCCTGGGAAGGTTCACCACTGTTCCATGTTTTCACCATTTGTGTATAATGGCTCTCACTGGTTTGCTGGAGTCCCAAAGCTTTAGAAATGGCTTTATAACCTTTTCCAGACTGATAGCTCTCAATTACTTTGTTTCTCATTTGTTCTTGAATTTCTTTGGACTGCAGCAAGACGTCTAGCTTTTGAGGATCTTTCGGTCTACTTCACTTTGTCAGGCAGGTCCTATTTAAGTGATCTCTTCATTGAGAACAGGTGTGGCAGTAATCAGGCCTGGGTGTTGCTAGAAAAATTGAACTCAGCTTTCCAAAGATGTGATAAACTACAGTTTATTTTCTGTAATTTCCCAGTTTGGGATCAATAAAGTACATCTATTTATTTATGTTTTAAGGGGGGTGTCACTTTTTCACACAAAGCCATGTAGGTGTGGATTTTTTTACACTTAATAATAAACACCATTTAAAAACTGCATTTTGTGTTTACTTGTGTTATCTTTGTCTAATATTTAAATTTGTTTGATGATCTGAAACATTTAAGTGTGACAAACATACAAAAAAAAAATAGAGAAATCAGGAAGGGAGCAAACACTTTTTCACACTACTGTATGTCTGTCTCCATTAACAGTTGCAGTAGACTACAAGTAAACAAAGAAGCCAGACCACGACAATGGCACCAGCGGCCCAGAATGCAGTGTGGCATGACGTCAATACCCATTCTGTCAGAGTCTGGGCATGGTTTGAGGACCATGCTCGCACTTTAAAAGGAACTCCGACTATATTGGCATGTTAGCTCTATATGCTTTATTTTGATGTTAGTAACATAACTATAATATAATTTTTTTGAAAATAATTCCCAGTTTTATATATTTTTAAAAAACTTTATTACGATTTTTGTTTATGTCGCAATGCATTCTGGGTAGTGACGTAGAATGGTTGCGGCCGTTTTTTCTGTCTTATACAAGCCAAGAAGCGAAGCTCCTAACTACTGCCATTTGTCAGTGAAAATGCCACATTGCGGATGTTGGATGTAATTTGTTGGATGTAATTTCAAATCAAAGGGAAATAAAGAGAGCGGGGTGAGCCTCCATAGCTTTCCTAAAGAGGGAAAATGGAGGAAAAAGTGGGGCGGCAGCGGCTCAGCAGGTAGTCTAATAACCTGATGGTTGGCGGTTCGCATCACGCTCTCCCCAGATATCCTGCCGTTGTGGCCCTGGGCAAGACACTTCACCCGCATTGCCTCCAGTGCCCATAACACTGGGTATGAATGTGTAAAAATGTTTAAATGCTCGGTGGTGGCCAGAGAGGCCGTTGGCGCGGATTGGCAGCCACATTTCCCTCACTCTGAGTGTCTGTGATCACGCGCTATAGCGCATGCCTGATAAAACTGACATATGTATTAATCACGCTGTGATAATAGCACAATATCACTCAAAGCGCGCGCATGAGACATGTCTGTGATCGCACGCTTGTGTTGACTGTTCCTGCCTTTCGTCTACTAACTGTGGTTTTGGGACGCAGGGGAGATGTATCTTCCTCCACAGTCAACTCCCGAGTAAATCTCACTCTTGTGGTACACAGAAGCACAGGCCGTTTTGCTGAAGCGTTGGGGCTTTATTTATATACCGCACTGTTGTCAGCAACAAATTCTACCTGCTCTGGTCGCCTTGCTCTTCGCTCTTTCTACTTATCTGCACCAAATCACACACCGTTCACCACACACACCGGGGGGGGGGGGGGGGCGCCTCTGCTGCGCAAACGCAATCACTCACTCACGACACGCACCGAGCTGCCCATCCAAACACACGCACCAGACACATCCCACAACACTTGATAGAGCTGACATATGTATTAATCACGCTATGATAAAGTACAATATCGCGCACGTGCGCTTTGCGCACCAGTGTTGCGGATGAAATAAGGGAACCCAGTGTTGAGGCACGGAATAATTGCAGGCAGGACACGCGAACTGAAGTTTAAAAGGGTGTTTATTTCATCCTCCAGCACGAAGCTCACTCCAGCGCTGTGGAGCGAGCCCTTTTTTTTTTTTTATTACTTATTTTGTACCCGTAGGTAGATTTGTTTTGCAGTCTGGTGACAAGCCACCAGCTGCCAGTCGCTGCGTGCGCAAGCGCCCCTTAACTCCCTAACCTGCATGTTTTTGACATGTGGGAGGAAACTGGAGAAATCCCGGAGTAAACCCACGCAAACACGGGGAGAACATGCAAACTCCACACAGATCACTGTTGGCCAGGGGCTGGGATCGAACCCACAATCTCCGCGATCCCCTGGCCGAGGGTAAACTGTGCTGCCCACTGCGGTTAGTACAAAATAAGTAATTTAAAAAAAAAGGGCTCGCTCCACAGCGCTGAAGTATGAAATAAACAACCTTTTAAACTTCAGTTCGCGTGTCCTGCCTGCAATTATTCCGTGCCTCCACACTGGGTTCCCTTATTTTATCCGCAACACTGGTGCGCAAAGCGCACGCTTGTGCGCTTTGAGCGATATTGTGCTATTATCACAGCGTACAGCGCGTGATCACAGACTCAGAGTGAGGGAAATGTGGCGGTCAATCCGTGCCAACAGCCTCTCCGGCCACCGCCGAGCATTTAAACATTTTTACACATTCATACCCAGTGTTATGGGCACTGGAGGCAACGCGGGTGAAGTGTCTTGCCCAGGGACACAACGGCAGGATATCTGGGGAGAGCGTGATGCGAACCGCCAACCATCGGGTTATTAGACGACCTGCTCTACCTCCTGAGCCGCTGCCGCCCCACTTTTTCCTCCACTTTCCCTCTTTAGGAAAGCTATGGAGGCTTACCCCACTCTCTTTATTTCCCTTTGATTGGAAATTACATCCAAAAGCCGTGCAATGTGGCATTTTCACTGACAAATGGCAGTAGTTAGGAGCTTCGTCTCTTGGCTTGTATAAGACAGAAAAAAACGGCTGCAACCATTCTACGTCACTACCCAGAATGCATTGCGACGTAAACAATAATGGCGATTTACATCATAATAAAGTTTTTTAAAAATATATAAAACTGGGAATTATTTTCAAAAAAATTATATTATAGTTATGCTAGTAACATAAAAAATAAAGCATATAGAGCTAACATGCCAATATAATCGGAGTTCCTTTTAAGTTTATTTTTGCTATTCTGTGTTTTCACTGCTTCAGCTCGTTTGTTTTTGTTGTTGTTGTTGTTTTTTAATTCTCTGTATTTATTATCCATTATCATAGTCATATTATGTTCTTTATTCTGGTCAGGCTTTGAGTTTATTTTTGTAGGATTCTTTGTTTATTATCTTTGTCTTGTATTTATCCCTGTCCTTGGTTGGAGAAGCATAGAGGACTGACAATGCAAATATTAATCATAATGAACCAAATCAGGGAAAAAAATATAACTGAACAAAGAACTGAGGATAACTCAACAAACTAATGATAATAGAACTGTGTGAACATTTCAAAAATAACAGAAGGCATGGACAGAATGTTCAAACCATAACAACAATCAGATCACCTCTCCCTGCTTCTAATACCTACCTACACTCCCTTCAGGAAATGATCACCCCCAACCAAACAGACAATTAAAACCTGGCCTGAAAATGCTTTCCTCCAGCTCCAGGACTGCTTTTCTTGCACAGAGTGGAACATCTTTGAACAGCAGCACCTAGGCTCCTACACCGAGTCTGTCCTTTTCTACATTAAGTGTTGTGTAGAAAATGTGACAGTCACCAAACACATCCAGGTCTTTCCAAACCGGAAACCCTGGATGAAGTCCAGGCTCTGATCAGAGCTTGCAACTCAGCTTTCAGACAGAGGGACAGCTCTCTGTACAGCTAGAGGCAACCTGAAGAGAGGCATCAAACAGGCCAAGGAGGCCTACATGAGGAAGGTGGAGGAGGGCTTCCTCATGGACAACAACCCTCAACAGATATGGAGAGTGTAGCATCAATCCCTTTGGCTCCAATCAATAAAATTACTCTTCACCTTAAAGAAAGTGTTTCACCCAAAAGTCTGGTCAAGAATTGTTTCCTTCACCTACGAACCACAGTTTGAAAACACATTCCATGGTAAAAGGGACGATAAGAATCCCATTTCGTGCCAGGAACGGATTAGTCTGCAATCATAAATCCCGGAACTTCCTCCCCAGCCAGGCAGTTTTATGCTTCAAGAACTGTTTGAAACCTTCCAGATATCGTGGACCACATTCCACAGGTCTCTAGGAATTATCCACAGCTCAACATTACCCCCTGGTGGACAACTCCGGAATATGTTCGCTGTTGCCTCTGCAAGCTGAACTGGGGTTAATGAATGAAATGACTTCCATCTAACAAAAACTCTCAGTTCTCAGATTACTTTCTTTTTCAGGACACCCTGGAAAATCAAGCAGGACTCTGACATACCATTCTGGTTTGAAATGTTTCATTAATCATTGGTTTAAATGTATTGTATGTTTGAAAATGCTTAAATGAACCCTATTCTAATGCATGTTAATTATAGAAGGACAAGTTTATGAAAGTGCATGTTTAATGTAGCAAGAATGAAAATTAGTCATGAATCACTGAAGTTAGTTTAGCTTACACACATAAAGTGAATTTTCATTTTAATCAAGATGTGTTTCGTCTTATTGGAAAAGCTTACTCAAGTCATCTGACTGGCTCAGCCAATCACCAGCCAGTCTCTGGACAACGCCCCCTTTCATTCTATTGGTCGGTCACAGACAAAGGACTGCTTTCTTATTGGACCAGAGTTCATTCAATTCTCCCACGATGGGAGACAACTGGTTCTCTTTCATGTCAGTCAAGTTCTTCTCCTAAAAAAACTCATCAGTTTAAGTGAGGAACGCCCTAGTTCAGGCAGTGGGTCTTTTCTGTAAGTTTGAAAAAGTTGTCTGTGTGTCCTGCCTTGAATTCTCTCTTTCCTGTAAATGTCTGGGAAAATACTTTTTCTTCTGTTTGAGCTCAACCTTCTCTTTTATATGGAGTGAAACTCTGTGTTCTCAGACGTTTCTTTTCAATTTTATTCTGTTAAACTTTTTCTATTGTTTTTTCTTAATGCACCATGTTTTAAAGTGGACTGATCATTTTTTTTCTCACACTGGAAGCTCAATCACCACAACATCTGAAGAACTCGGATTTCGTGGCTTGAATAATAAGTTTTATTATTGCTGTCTTTTTGATTCTGTGCCTTTGATCAGACTGAACTATCTCAATTTATTTGGACCCGGGAGAGCCGCTGAAAAACCCTCTTGTGCTGTCCACATGACACTGCTTCAGCAGCCAGCAGCCTCTCATCATCGTCGCTGGATCTCAGCTCCTGACTGTTTGCTTCTGGGAAGAAATTATCTGCTGGCAGATAATTTTGGTATCATCCTCAAATAAAGCTTCAGCTAAGGATCTAGCTAGAAAGCCAGTGCTATTGCCAGTGCACTAGCAAAGCTAGTGCTATGCTATGCTAACAACACTGCTAACAACACCGGCTGGATTTCAAACATAGGTATGCAACTGGACACTTTGTGACCCAGCAAAAATTAAACAACTGATTGCCAGATACGTCATTACAGAATGAAGATCTGATAAAAGTCATTTTCATAAAAATTAACCACTCCCAAAAACTCCTGTAGTGCCCTCACAGTCTGCGGGTGCGGAAAGTCAGACACAGCGCGCACTTTGTCTGGTGACGGGATCGTGCCCTCCGGTGAAATGCGGTGGCCCAAAAAGTCAATCACTGGCACACTGAACTGGCACTTCACTGGGTTAACTATCAATCCGTGCGCTTCCAACCTCTGGAAAACTGTCCTGAGATGGGCGATGTGCTCCTCGGATGCGCTGGCTACCAGAATGTCATCTATGTAGACAAAAACGAAGGACAAGTTGTGAAGCACTGCGTCCATTTTCCTCTGGAAGGTCTGTGCCGCACCTTTTAATCCGAACGGCATGTGTAAAAACTCGAAAAGGCCAAAAGGCGTTATTACCGCTGTTGTTAGAACGTCTTCCACGCACACCGGGACCTGGTGGTAACCATGGATCAGATCCACTTTGAAAAAAACACGCGTCCCGGCCAGGTGCACGGAAAAATCCTGGATGTGTGGAATAGGATAGCAATCATGTTCGGTAGCGTTGTTCAAGTGCTGGAAATCACTGCACAGTCGCCACGACCCATTGGCTTTAGGCACCATGTGTAGCGGGGATGCCCACAGGCTGTTGGAGCGCCTGATGATGCCCAACTGCTCTAAGTTGGCAAACCTTTTATTCAAATGTGTGTTCTATAATTCTGTTTTTATATATCTTTTTTCAAACTTTACTATGCAGTGGCCTGGTGGAGCACCCACAATTTTGTTGTACTTTACAATTGTACAATGACAAGAAAGCCTACTCTGTTCCATCACAATAAAATACATAATGGCTCTACATTTCTCTTGTAACTAGAGCTGCACAATTATGCCAAAAACAATGACAATTATTTTTGATCAATATTGAAATGACAGTTAATCACGATTATTCATTTACTTTAGGAAAAAGACATTTCAATTATGTGTACTTTTTTTTTTTTTAAAAAGCTATTTTTATTCGTCCTACTCACCAATTGTTAGATGCAGCCTGTGGCGCCCACACGTGTGCTGGGTGCCCACAGGATCACGTATTTCTCGTCCAATGTTTTGACCAGGTTTCCGAAGCCTTCATTGCTCATACAGTATTTATTGGACACGTCTTTGGCCACATAAAACGCTATTGCTTAAGTTACTTTAGCATGTCTTTGGGAGGTGGACGGATACGGTGAAGCTCTGTGCAGGGTCGATACTATGGTTGCCTGGGTTGGCGCCGGACACAGACTGATTAGTGAAGTGACATTCACTTTAGCTTTTATCGTACTTGTGTTTGTGGTGTTTTTTCAGGTGGTTGAATAAGTTAGTTGTGTTGCCCAGCGGCGCAGACCCAGCTCTATGTCACTCTGCATATAATTTCTTTTTAGTCAGCATCACCTGCCCTGAATCCAAAACACGTCCAGACAACCGATGATCCTTTCGAGGCACTGGTTCCTCGCCTCCACGTGTTGCCATACTGTCACCTTCTGCTCCCAACTTCTGGTTTGTGTTTCATCATCACACCAGTCCGCTATTGAAAACTATAAAGGCTAGTGCTAATTCTAAAGGCTGCCGCTACACGGTGCTTGTCAGTTCTGCAGCTTAACGTTTGTTCGCCCCCTGGTGGTCAGCTGGCTGTTGGTTGAGAAAATGCTTGATTTGATATGCGGCAGAGCCCACATTCTAAATGTCAAAATCGCAGACAATCATGTTAATTTAATCATGGCACCCAAAGTGGTGATTAAAATTCACTTAATTGTGCAACTCTATTTGTAACCAATATTTTTCTGATGTCTAACAACCCTTACTAGCACCACAATCTTAATTTTAACAAACTTCTAACCACTCTGATCGTACTCCCTTCCTCAATGCTCCACTAGGAAATAAAGAGCGATCTTCAATGATATTGAACGTACAACAACAGTCATTCACGATCCGCTTTCGCTCAGTAAGTAGCATCACAACTGATAATTGTGCTTGGATATACACGTCACTTTCGAAAAGATTTCTGAGAGTAGAGTTTTAATGTGGGCAGCGCGGTGAAGGAGTGGTTAGCACTGCGGCAGCACAGCAACTCGCCGGGGGATCCTGGGCTCGATCCCAGCCCCCAACCAACAGTGATCTGTGTGGAGTTTCCATGTTCTCCCCGTGTCTGCGTGGGTTTACTCCAGGATTTCTCCGGTTTCCTCCCACATGCCAAAGACTATGCGTTAGGTTAATTGGCATCAAACTGGGGATTTTAAATTGTCCTTAAGTGAAAGTGAATGGTTGTTTGTCTCTTTGTATTGGCCCTGCGATGGACCGGTGACCTATCCAGGGTGTACCCTGCCTCTCGGCAAAGGGGTGCTGGGATAGGCTCCAACCCCCGCGATTCAAAAAGGTGTAAGCAGAAAATGATGGATGGTCTTAATGTCACATGATTTTTTTCTTTTAGATTTGATTAGCAACCAGCTTTTAGATGCATTCAATATCTTTGTATAAGAAGTTCTAACCAACTCCTTGCATGAGAAAAAATTATTCCTCCTTGGACTATGTGATCACTGTGAACATGGCACGGGTGTCATTCTCGGAGAAGTCAGTCTCATTCACGGTTTAATTCCACTATAAAATGTTCGGTTTAACTCGACAGGGTACTACTTTCCACAGAACTACAATGTTGCCATTTAGTTTTAATCACTACTAAGGTGATTATTTGGAGCTTAAGCGCATGCTTTGAAAGACCCAGAATGCTTTGCAGCAACACCAATTCTGCTCATCAATTGTTTTATTCTATTAAAAAAAAAAATATGATCCATTGCATATAGCACTGTCCAAGTGGCATGTGAATAGATTAAGGAAATAAAAATAGTAATATGAGCTGTAAAATTTGTTTACCTTAGGCTACAATACAAAAAAAAATACATAAAAAAAAACAATCAGCTTTTTTCAAAACTTTTTTGGAACAGCTCTTTGACAAAACGCAAACACAAGAACAGTCTCCTTCCAGTAAGCCATTCTTCCTATCATCTGGAAATATTTGCTAATTCAGGACACATTAGTTTTTCAGTATGTTATCACTACGCATTTCCTTTTCTATCCTATCTACAACAGCCATCATCTTTTTCTTCTATATCAACCGTAGTAGCTACATTCTGATTTTTTTCACGCTTTGAAAGACTTAGAATGCTTTGCAGCAACACCAATCCTGCTCATCAGTGTTTTTTATTCTATGAAGAAAACATATGATCCATTGCATATAACACTGTCCCCATCCCCACACGCCCCAAGGACTCCACCATCATTCCCAGCCCCAAAAAGACTGAAATGGTCAGCCTGAATGACTACAGACCCACAGCATATAGACTCACTACTGTCGTCATGACGTGTTTTGAACGACTGGTGTGCCAACCCATCAGGGCCTGTCGACCCCCTCCTTCGCTCCCCCACCGGTTCGCCTTGTAGGCAACTCAGTCCACAGAAGACGCCATCGCCACCATACTTGACAGGGCGCTGAGCCGCCTAGAGAACACAAAAGGCACTTTTCCACAAGTATCACCTTAGCTTTACTTACTTTTACTTTACTCAGTTTCTCGCTCTTTCCACAGTACCCTACACGCTTTAACCGATACGATTTTCGTGCCAGTTTAGGGGCAGGGGACAAGCGAGAAAAAGCGAGATGTGATTTTTCGTCAATCGACTGCTAGCCGCTGATTGGTCAGCGCGTAACGTCACAGAGAGCGTCCGTTTTCAGTTTTCTGTTGAAGCTGCACGACCGCCATTTGTAATCGGTCACGGAGTGAATATGATATTAATAGAGACAGCGTTGTAGGTTAGGTTTTGCGGAAATCTACACCGTGGTCCAACGAAGAGGTGCGGGGTTTTCTCTGCTTGCTGGCAGATCCACAGTCAGAAGAGTGATCCGGACCCTACAGATGACTGCACAGAATAGAACCGTACTACTGACAAGCTGAATACGAAGTTGAGAGAACCATCCATGGTGAGTGATTTGTAATATTGTGCATCTGTTTGCTTATTTATCCTGTTGGTGGTAAGCTCACTTTTGAGCCAGCCCCGTTCTGTGCTGGCTAACTCGTTGTAGCTAACGAATTTTGGCTAGTAGCTAGATAATACCAACTGTTGATTCGCACTTGTTTTCTCCTAAATATTCGCTTGTGAGAGCAAAAGATGACATATATCAATCCTGGTTATAGTCCTGGTTTTTGTTTTGTATTGCACTTGGTGCTGCGCATTAAATTGTGTGCAATTTAATGCCGTTTTTTGCTGGCTAACTCGTTTTAGCTAACGAGTTTTGGCTAGTAGCAAGATAATACCCACTGTTGATTCACGCTTGTTTTCTCCTAAACTTTTGCTTGTAAGAGCAATACGCTGAAATATATCAATCCTGGTTATAGTCCTGGTTTTTGTTTTGCATTAAATTGTGTGCAATTTAATGCTAGAATGTGTTTCCACATGCCAGGGTTAGCTTCCCTGTTTATAGTGGATACTGGTGAGATCACAGGAGCCGAAATCTCTAACAATATAAAAGGGCTTTTTCAAACCAGTGATTTATAAAGTCATTCATATAATTTTCTAAAGCATCAGAAAGAGAAATCCATATATTATATCATTCATTACACAGACCATGATATATTTCAAGCATTTATTTATTTTAATTTGGGTGATTATGGCTTATAGCCCCTGAAAACCCCAAATTCCATTTGGCAAAAAATTAGAATATTACATAAACTTTAAAAAATAGTTTTTAAATAGAAATGTGGGCCGATGAGGTGTTGGTTAATATGGGCTGTAGCCATAATCATCAATATTAAAATAAACACTTTCAATATATCACTGTCCCTGTAATGAATCTATATATGGGTTTCACTTTCTGAAATGAGTGACAAAAATATTGAACTTTTTCATGATATTCTAATTTTTGAGATGTGCCTGTATAAGTGTTGAACTTGCTTGAAAAAACTAAACACCATCCATTTCTATTGTTCGTCTAGGGAGGAGGGAATCAGCCGCTCAACAACGGACGTCGCCACTGTGGAAAGTACTGAAATCCTTTGCTTTTATAGGTAAGTGTCAAAACCAAATTAGCACAATTTCCACTTAATGTAAAAGGGACTGAACTGAGATTTATTTGATTGTGTGAGTATTAATTACAGAATAACTGAAAAAGACTGGCGCATCAACTGTAAAATAAACCACTTGTTAATGTATTTATTTGTCAGATCACTTGTGTGATCCTTTGAGTTATGTTCATAACTGTATCTTTTGGGGAATGGCAGTTGTTCAGTCATCAATATAGTTTAGTTTATATGTGTAGTTTATACTCTATCATCAATAAAGTCATGCAGTAACAGGACACATTACAAATATTGTAGTGCTTCCTTTTATATTTTAGCAATGCAAGTACAAAACACCGCCCACACTTGAAGCCAGTGCAAGAAGAGACACTTTTACATTCCAGACAAACTTTAATTGATAAAAACTCTATATTTTGACTGGGCGACTCCATAATCTGTGATGCACACCTTCAGTTAAAGTACTAGATTCCATTCCACTGAATGTATTGATTCATTCTGATTGCTGAGGCCACAGTAAAAGCAGATGATTTTAAATGCAACCCAGCCCTTGGAAAATCGACTTTACATCAGTGCAGCTATATGAAAATTGTGGTTAAATACAACAACGAAGTACTTTATTGTCACATTGGAATTGGAAGACGAGCGGGCGCTCTCGTACGACTTCGCAGGAGAGGCTCGCGAACGGCGCTGCCTGGCATATTTCTGTCCAATACCAACTCTCTCTCTAACAAGGTGGATGAACTGAGACTGCTGATGCGTTTTAAGGACCTCGCCTCCTCAGCTGTCCTCTGCTTTACTGAGACCTGGCTCCGGGAAAATATACCGGACAGCGCGCTGCGCCTCGACGGCTTTCAGCTCTTCCGTGCTGATCGTGACACAGAGCTTTCCGGCAAGACCACAGGAGGCGGTGTCTGCTTCTACATCAACTGCAGCTGGTGCTCTGATGTAACGGTAATTTCCAAACACTGTTCTCCTGCCTTGGAATTTCTTGTTATCAATTGCAAGCCCTTCTATTCCCCGCGGGAGTTTGCTTCTTTCATACTCATCGCTGTGTACGCCCCTCCCGACGCGGACACGCGCGAAGCTCAGCGCGTGCTCGCGGATCACATTCAACACACAGAGCGGAGTTTTCCAGACTCGCTGATTATTGTGGCTGGCGACTTTAATCAGTGCAATCTGAGCCACGATCTCCCCCGCTACAAACAGTTTATTAAATGCCCCACCAGAGGATTAAACACACTGGATCACTGTTACACCACAGTGAAAGACGCATATCGCGCTGTCCCTCGAGCTGCGCTGGGATTATCTGATCACGTGATGGTTCACCTCATTCCCACATACAGACAGAGATTGAAGCTCACTAAACCTGTTGTGAGCACTACGAAGATACGGACCAGTGATGCTGAGGAGAAGCTGGAAACGTGCATGGAAATATCTGACTGGGGCATGCTTAAAGGAGCCACGCATGATCTGGATGAGTACACGGACACTGTAAACTCATATATCCACTTTTGTGAAGAGAACATTCTTCCATCACGCACCAGGGTGAGTTACTCTAATGACAAACCCTGGTTCACAGCTAAGCTCAGACAGATCAGGAAGGAGAAGGAAGCAGCGCTGAAAAGTGGAGACAGGGACTGCTACAGGGAGGTTAAATACCGGTTTAACAGAGAGCTGAAGAGGGCTAAATCTGTGTACTCAGAGAGACTCCAGCAGCAGTTCACTGCTAATGATTCGGCTTCCGTGTGGAGAGGACTGAGGCAAATCACCAACTATCGACCTAAGGCTCCTAAAGGTCAGGATGACAAAGCCCTTTGTCAGAGACTGTCCCAACACTATGCCCGTTTTGACACCTCGTCATCTGTGTCCAACTCCCCCCCTCCCTCCAGCTCCACAGCCTCCACATTCCCTACTTCATTTAAGGCACCCCCCCCTCCTCCCCCCCTCCCCTTATCATCAGTGAGCAGGATGTGCTCAAACAGTTCTCCAGACTGAACCCGCGCAAGGCCCCCGGCCCAGACGGCGTGTCTCCCTCCACCCTGAGACTCTGTGCGAAACAGCTGGCTCCTGTATTCACAGACATTTTTAACACCTCCCTTAAGTTATGCCATGTGCCATCCTGCCTCAAATCCTCCACCATCATCCCTGTCCCCAAGAAGCCACGGATCACTGGACTTAATGACTACAGACCTGTAGCGCTCACCTCTGTAGTCATGAAGTCCTTTGAGCGCCTGGTCCTGTCCCACCTCAAGTCCATCACCACCCCTCTCCTGGACCCGCTGCAGTTTGCCTACCGAGCCAACAGGTCTGTAGACGATGCAGTCAACCTGGCCCTCCACTCCATCCTGCAGCACCTGGACTCCCCGGGAACCTACGCCAGGATCCTGTTTGTGGACTTCAGCTCCGCATTCAACACCATCCGCCCCGCTCTGCTCAGGGACAAGCTGTCCCTGCTCAACGTGCCTGACTCCCTCTGCAGGTGGATCATCGACTTCCTGACGGACCGGAGGCAGCATGTGCGGCTGGGAAAGACTGTCTCAGACTATACTAGCATCAGCACCGGATCACCCCAGGGCTGTGTACTTTCCCCCCTACTCTTCTCCCTTTACACCAACTCCTGCACCTCCAGCCACCAGTCTGTCAAGTTGATCAAGTTTGCGGACGACACCACCCTCATCGGGCTCATCTCCAACGGCGACGAGTCCGCCTACAGGAGAGAGGTGGCCCAGCTGGCGTCCTGGTGCAGCAATAACAACCTGCAGCTGAACGCTCTGAAGACAGTGGAGATGATTGTAGACTTCAGGAAAGTCACTACTCCTCTGCCCCCCCTCACCCTCTCAGGCTCTCCCATCACCACTGCTGATTCCTTCCGCTTCCTAGGCACTACCATCACCAGGGACCTCAAATGGGAGCTGACCATCAGCTCACTCATCAAAAAAGCCCAGCAGAGGATGTTCTTCCTGCGGCAGCTGAGGAAGCTCAAGCTACCCACCAAGATGTTAGTGCAGTTCTACACAGCCATCATCGAGTCCATCCTCACCACCTCCATAACCGTGTGGTACGCAGGAGCCACTGCCAGGGACAGACTAAGGCTGCAGCGCGTCGTGCGCACTGCTGAGAAGGTGATCGGCTGCAAGCTCCCATCTCTCCAGGATCTGTACATCTCCAGGACCCGGAGGCGTGCTGGCCGGATCATAGCCGATCCCTCACACCCTGGTCATGTACTGTTTGCCCCCCTCCCCTCTGGTAGAAGACTTCGGTCCATCCAGACTAAAACCTCCCGTCACATGAACAGCTTCTTCCCCTCTGCCATTAGACTGCTGAACACTAAGTGACTCTCGTGCACCATGTACAGCAGCTCAACCAGACTCATGTCAATCATCACTGTTTTCTTCCTGCATTACCGACTGCACTATATAGTTCTCCACAGTATCTGCTGCTGGCTAATATATATTTTAACTGTTGACCAGTATCACTTAATCTTATCCTACACTTTATTACATGTATAGTTTATTTCTCTTATCTTATCATGTTTAATGTTGCAGCATTGTACCGAGACAAATTCCTAGTTTGTGTACTACATGAACAATGGCAATAAACCTGATTCTGATTCTGATTCTGGAATCGCTGCTGTTTGGTTTTTCTTTTGAATTCTTGGATGGAATATGGGTGGGCAATATAAGCTGCAGCTTCAGCCATCACCCATTTCAGATAACCTATGTTGAACTGTGTAATCAGGAGTTATTGTTTAATTCGACCTTATTAAATTTTTTTCCCCCTTTGTTATATTATTGTATTTTCTTTAAATCTATCCGAAATAAAGATTCATTCATTCACATTCCACCACTGGCTTTTAGTAACAAGTGTATTTCCCAAATATGTTTTAAACTTCATTTATTTAACCTCCACACATTTCTGTCTTTTGTCTAGGCAAGAGGTAAACGATCGATCCACCCCAAACTGGACCTTGCGTCACTATTTACAGAGATGCAGGCCTAAGATCTGCTGATCTGAGACCAGTGTGAGCTGCACATCCCAGCTGCTGAGTGACCCAGTCTGACAGTTTGAGTTTTGCACATTCTGAATAATCTGGAATTTGCTGCTGATTGTAATAAACAATTTAGTGACTTATGTGTTTGCATCATGATTTCTATTTTTGTCTTTTAATACACTGGTGGGAAAAGAGTCAATAGTACAAACCATTAATGGGTGACCTTGAAAATAATGACTCATTTTTAAGACATTTATGTCACATGGTGGTAACCTTCACATATAAAAAGACATCTGCAAAAACTTCAGAGGTTTGTCAGTGCAATACTACATGAATGCATGTATAGTACATTGTTGATGCAGAGAATATATATTTCTACAGTATATGTATCGAGTAAATCAAGCATTTTCCATGTAACCTTGTGACTGCATTATTTTAATTGCTTTTAATGCTAGATCAAGTTTGTTTTGGCCTAAAATGCATCATAACTGTCAAATACATCTTATTATACCGAACTCAGTAATGTTTACTTTTGAATATACATTTTGTGGCTAATATAGTTATTAACCTGGCGATCGA
The DNA here is from genome assembly GCA_020510985.1 of Pholidichthys leucotaenia. Lineage (NCBI taxonomy): Eukaryota > Metazoa > Chordata > Actinopteri > Cichliformes > Pholidichthyidae > Pholidichthys > Pholidichthys leucotaenia. The sequence goes on along the minus strand of CM035848.1, from coordinate 117,590,234 downwards.
GTTGTGTCAGCTGATCATTTTTTGCTATGACACCACCTCAGACTCAGTGCAGCTGAAGCAGGTACGTCCATGATGTCTCAACAGTCCAGGATTTTCACGCAGATCAGAGCAAATTTTTTCCCCACAATATTTTTATTGAACCTTTTTTTTTTTTTTTTACAAACAGCACACACAGTCAGACACTAACACAAAAGTAATTTAAAAACTAAACAATAAAATGACAAAAAAAGGTTAAAAAACAGAAACCATTAACAAAAACAAGTCAACAATGTTCCTCTGTTTAGGTAATCTATTACATTAGAATACATAATATACATTCACCAGCTTGGAATTTGCAAGGTCCACACATATCATTCACCTTCTTCATAAGTTACGTTTACTTAATTTACATAATCAATGAAAGGTCTCCATATATTCTCAAACACATTTCCTTTGATTTCAGTATGTATGTTATTCTTTCTAGTAGAAACCAAAAGTCAGTTGGTTGTAGTCATTTTTCTAAGGTGTTTTGACGTGTAATTACCCATCCCTGAACACATATGCCTTATAAATATCAAGAGATGGGAAAATGATACTCAAATGACACTCAACATGCAAAATGGTGCTACAGTCTTTCTTTAAAATTTTTAAAGTTATTTTGTAAGTAAAAGTGGGCTAGGATTAACTGGAAATATAACAAGTTTCCACATATAATTCCAAGGTCAATTGGCAATTCAATCAAACCAAAAAGGAGTTGTTCAGCTGCTGCATTTTTCTGCAGTCATTTTCTACGGTGTTTTAGCGTGTAATTTCCCATCCCTGAACACATATCCCTTAAAAAGAACTATCAATGGGAAAATGATACACAAAAACAAGAATTTTACTACAGTTGAATTGGCTTTTTTTTTAAAGTAATTTAAATTATTTTGTACGTAAAATAGGGCTATGATTAATTGGAAATATAACAAGTATCCACATATAAGTTCTTCATATAAGTTATAAGGAAGTTCTGCAACCACTGTGTGCTTGAGAAGCTGGGGACAACATTCTCCCACCACTGCGAGCTACGGTTTACTGCCCAGGTCCATGGTCTGCAGCGTTGATTTTGCAACAACGCAGCCAACTAGAACACACACACAGCATACATATTAATACTGATAACCTGGCGACATCAAAATGCTGTACACAACAATGACATGATGATAAAATGACAATAGAAAGCATTAAATTACCAAAAACTTTTTCCTCGTGTGCTTGATGTGCTTGATATGCTGGGTAATTAAGCTCTCTGCTTCATATTCACCAATGGCAACAACGAGTCTCTGGTACTGCTCCAACGTGTGTTCTCTCAATGCACGTCGACTTCTCCTGTAAAACTCTCTTCTCCGCTTAAAAACATTCATTGTGTTCAAAAGCCAGAGAAGAACCAACGTGGAAATCCTCCGCTCGTAATCCGCCATTTTCTTTGTTGTTAAGACATCGGTCGCCGGAGATGACGTCAGCAGAGTATGGGACCGCCTCAATCACGCCCACTACAGAGTTTACGCGGCTTTACAGGGTTGTAATGGGTGAACAACCCAGGGAGAAAGAAGTAGTGGAGAATCGAAACAAGTAAAAAAGAACTGTGACTATGGAAAAGAGCCAAAAGAGCTATGTGAGGATGTTCTTTGTGGACTACAGCTCAGCTTTCAACACCATCATCCCAGATATCCTGTTCAAAAAACTGCACCACCTCTTTTCATGTACGTTGATCCATCTGTGAAGTCACTACCTAATATGTGTATATTTTATATTTCTTATCATTGTACTTAATGTGTTATTTTATTCAAATGCGTCCTATAACCCTGTTTTTGTATAATAGATACATATATCTTGTTCTTCATACTTTACTGTACAGTGGGCTATAAGAGAACCACCCACAGTTTTGTTGTATTAAATAAAACTTCACAAAATAAAATTTTCCTTATAATCATTAGTATTGGAGTGTTCATGTTTGGTAAACAAAGCGTAATTCTAGCGCATGCGCAGTCCGCTGGTGGGCAAGAAAACATTGCAGCGTTGCAACGCCTTTTGCGTGGACCCATGTTTGGTGAGCAAAACAATCCACAGAAACGCTCATATTTTGCTCAATATCTTATGTTAACAAAATAATAAGACACTAGCATTTATTGTACAAAGATTATGAGATATCGTGGCATCGCAGAGGTTCCTTGTCAATGCCTGAGTCCTGCGGTTCACTCTCTGAAAAAGGATGAAAGTGACCTGCCTGCACGTTTCCATCTCTGGCCTGACAGTCACGCTCACCGTCACTGTGTCAGTGTCAGTGAGTCATCTAGTCAATTCTAGTTTGTGACATTTGAAGTCCAATTGCAATGACTTGATTCTTGAATGGTGAATTGAAGTTAAAGCAAAGAGCATCTCTTTCTGCCAGAGATCTTAACCAGGAAGCTGGAAATCCCAGGTGGCACTGAGGAAGAGGCTGAAGTACAGCTAGTGTGTGTCTGTAACAAGCCAGCAGCTGGGAAGATGATTGCTTGTGACAATCCAACATGTGACATAACATGGTTTCACTATTCTTGTGTTAACGTCAGGCGGAAACCAAGGGGTCGCTGGGTTGGTCCAGGATGTAAAGCTTCCAGTTCTGATGATTAATTAATGGCATAAGAAATGTTCTGAGTGACTTCCTCTGTGTCACAAGCAGCTGTTACAGACACACACTGGTGTTGTCAGTGTCAGCTGTGATTTTCCTGCTCTTCTCCTTTGTGCCTTGTCTCTCAACTCAGCCAGTTTCTAAGTGTTCATGCCAGTATTTTTGACACCCAGGAAACCACCTCTTTGCTTTTCCACTTTAAAATATTAGCAGTCCATTTTAAACTAGGCTGAATTAATGTAATTCAGCAGTGTATGACATTTAACTGGCTGGAGTCTAGTTCTTGCTGGATAGGCTACTGTGGCAGGTTTCCGTGTTCAACCGTGGCCAATACATGCAGCAAAAAAATAATAATTACAGTGCACTATGTTCATGACCTCAGAATACTAAATTTATTGCTATGTGATTGGATGGATCTCGACTCAGGATGGACCTTTTTGTAAAATGGCCACCACTAATGTTTAGCATTCAAAATGCATGTATTGTTGTTCTCTATATTAATGATTATATTTACTCTATACAGTCACAGTGGTCCCCATCTTATATGACTGATCCTGTATTTCTAGTGCTTGGTCTATACTGTTAAACTGTTAAATTTTGCTGCAACTTCTATTTTATAATCTGTATGTACATGTAAATGAGCACCTTACATTTTCACAGTTTTCTAGCAGAGCATGAATTTTGCACTCTTCTTAAATTTTGTTAATCTACACAGGCCTCGCAATATTTGTGAAATAAAGGGCAAAGAAAAGGGTTTTACAGTACACGGTGGGTTCTGTCTTACCGGTAATACTAAATTGCTTGTATAATGCGATTGACTTTGTAAATTTGTCACCTCAATGAGAGATGACAGTCTAAATGTTACAGTATAATTCTTTGGCCCTAGTAAGATGGTGACATATAAAAGAGGGTACCACTATAATTATAACCATAATTATTTATTATACCATAGAACTGTTGTGCAGATAAATTAGTTTATTAAAATCACACACGCGGACATCCTCCCCTGGGACCCAGTCTTTGCTGTTCAATGCTGCCAGCCACGCTCGCCTGCACTCTGGATCTGCAGGAATCCTACTCCAGGACAATTTCCCCCCCTTCTCCCACCTGTTGGTACAGTCTTTAACAACACAAGACTGTGGCATTTTGACGCAAAACGTCTCCGAATCAGCAGATGCGTCTACTCAACATGCAACACGTTAGCACGTTGCTTACCAGCGATGTGTTAACATCACGTGACATATTCGCGTGACGACAAAGCGAAGACTGTTGTTGTCAACAACATCATGTTTTCTTTTTACCAAATCACTACAACCACTCTGATCATATTCCCTCCCTCAATGCTCCACTAGGAAGCAAAGAACGGTCATCAATGACAGCGAACGTATGAAATGAATCATTATTCACTATCCGCTTCACGCTCAAAAGGAAATATCACGACTCATCATCGTGGTTGGGTAGACAGATCACTTTAGAAACACATTTCTCAAGTTAGAAACTATAGAAATGATCCCTGAAAGTATAGTCTTAACGTCACAGTGGTCACGGCAGGGGTGTCATTCTCGGAGAAGTCAGTCTCAATCACGGTTTAATTCCACTATAAAATGTTTGGTTTAACTCGACACGGTATAACTTGTAGCAGAACTACCATGTTGCCGTTTAATTTTAATCACTACTAAAGCGATTATTTGGCCCGTAAGCACACGCTTTGAAAGACCCAGAATGCTTTGCGGCAACACCAATACCGCTCATCAATGTTTTTTTACTCTATTTAAAAAAGCATACGATCTACTGCATATACCACCGTCCAAGTGGCATGTGAATAGATTAAAGAAATACAATTTGTAATATGAGCTGTAAAATTTGTTTACCTTTGGCTACAATACTACAAAAATGCATGTAATATAGTTGCGATGAATTTTGTTGCCCTCCTAGTACACTGGCCCCGAAAAGGGTTCCGGATCTCTGGTTCGCCTGTTTTTCCAAGAGATGTGCTTAGAATGTTCACTCGCTCAGTTTTAATCACTACTAAAGCGATTATTTGGAGCGTAAGCACACGCTTTGAAAGACCCAGAATGCTTTGCGGCAACACCGCTCATCAATGTTTTTTCTATTCTATTAAAAAACATACACTCTATTCCATATAGCACTGTCCAAGTGGCATATGAATAGATTAAGTAACTAAAACTTGTAATATGAGCTGTAATTTTTTAACCTTTTGCTACCATACAATTAAAACATACATTTAACATAGCTGCCGCGCATTTTGTTGACCCCATGGGAACTGGTCAAGTGAGCACCCCAAGTGGACTCCGGGATCCAATCTGTGCGTCCAGTGATTTACAAACAGATTCCTAATTTCCTAAAGCCTCATCCAGAACATTAGGCTGCGTGTCCACCAAACGCGTTTTTTGTCACCCGACCGCATTTTTTTTTTTTTCAGCGTTTGTGCGCAGCTCTCTGGAAAAAAAAAAAAGAAAAAGAAAAAAAGTCTGTGCCCTGTATCCCAGCAACAGCTTGTCACTCTCAGCTCATCACTCCCGCTTTTCCCATTGTCAGACTTTCTAAAGATTTTTTTTTAATGGCAGTCTCTAAACTAGAAAAGCACTCGGAGAGCGCAGACCTCCGCCAAGCGCCACAGTTCCCACCCATACAGTGTTTGTGTGTAGGTTTTCAGATTCCTTGACCATGAAAACATATGACTAGCAATTGGATTCACAATGATAGGGTTAGTGGTTCTGTAGTAAAAGCATTACCTCCTTGGCGGAGGTAATAAACTGAAGTGTTGCTGTTGTGTCCATCTCCTCCATCTGCAAAGTGCCAGGCTGCGACCTGTCAAGGCATACCTCATGCCTCCCTTATTGGGGGGAGGGGCTTTCACACCTGTACTGAGTACTTAAAAACTGTATTTATCTGCAGATGAAAGAAAACTGTAGCAAAAACAAACTAGCAAACAAACAAAAACTAAGCAAACAGCAACTGCAACATGAACTATTTCCAACATATTTATTCAAATGTACACTTATATGGACACAATGTTGAGCCATAAGTTTTTGGTATTGTGAAAATAATAAGCCAAGTAGCACCAAAAAATGGAGTGCTGTTGCTGTCAGGAAACAATGTTGGCACCAAATCACTGAAGTGATCTGCTACCAATGGGGGTAGATTGTGCTTTGCCACAAAATGACAAAATATCACTTCTGCTAGTGATGCATTGGATTTGGAAGGCGTCGGTTCTCTCACTGGCTGAAAGTGTTCATCCATTGATCGAATTTGGCTACACAGTTTTTGTGGCGCTGTGTAGCAAAGTGCGACTTGAGGTGGTAAATCCCTGATGCAGTCACTTTTAGCATTAGAGTGACACATATCAGGCGCAGCATTACTGGCGCCGGGATTCCTCTCTGTTCCGGAGCCGCAGGACAAAAGAAGGTGCGATAATGGTTGCCGTGGGTTTTATTGGGTTTGCGCTCCGCGGAAAAAAGAGGATTTGGAAGCCTCCCCCGGCAGAGAGCTGGTTTTTGCGCAGCCCCTATGGCTGGCCGGGGAATTTCTGCCAAATAATCCGGCGCCGGACAGCTGCCCGTGTCAGCTTTTGCAGCGTAGTGCAAACACAGGCACTCTGGCGAGCCCTGCCCACCACAGTTTTCTGCGTGCTTTTGTGCCTAAAACTTTGAAGAAGGCGGGGTTTGTGTTCATCAGACACGACGACCAGTGCCCTCCATTGCGCCTGCGCACATGTTGAAAATGGCTGTATGTCACAGTGTTGAAAAATGCTTTAAAAAATTCCTGTATCCAGACGGTGAACCGGATCACCCCCAAAATTTAATCAGTTCTTCCTTGTACCATTTCCAACAACGCCTGAAAGTTTCATGGAAATCCGTCCAAGACTTTTTGAGTTATCTTGCTAACCAACAGACAAACAGACAGACAGACAGACAGACAGACAGACAAACAGACAAACAGACAAACACACAGACAAACACACAGACAAACCCCGGCAAAAACATAACCTCCTCCTGGCCTTTTCGGCCTGGCGGAGGTAATAACAATGGACAGGAAACATTTTCTAGCAGCTCTGGATGTAAAATACGATGACACGGAAAGCAGGAATCTGAGTACAGACTAGTACCGGTGTCCTATGTCCCGCCCACGCAGCAGTTCTGATTGGCTGCTTAAGGTCTGTCATTGACAGCTCAGCTGCAGTCTCTGAAAAGTTGAACATTTTTCAACTCTGAGCGCCCTGAGTGCTGTGACAAAAAACGGCCACTGCCGAGAGTGTTTCAGTGCCGTGGGCGCTCAGCACTGTAAACGCTGGACTAGATAGAGAATGAATGGAAAATAGCCACCTAGAGCTGAAAAAACACGTTTGGTGGACACGCAGCCTTATAGTCCCACATACCTATTCTGTGCCTTTTCATCTGGTGACGAGCAGCAGCAGTGGAGAAGAAGAGTCGTTTGAAAGCAGAAACAGAACCAAAACCTTCTCCAGGTCAGCTTAGATGTCATCATCATCATCTCTCTCTAACTCTCCTCACTTACCAGTCCATGCAGATATCTACACCCCACCCACTGCCCGACTTCCATCCAGACGGCCGATTTGGAAAAACCCTCCCCCAGCAGATTTCACCATCCAGACAGCTTGGCAAGAGGAATGGGAGACCAAGGAGGTCCCAAACACCTGTTGACAAACCCCAACCAACAGGTCCTGGGCACCAGCCTCCCAAGGAGACAGTGGTCTACACTCAATTGCTTCAGGACTGGACATGGCCCCTGCTTGGCCAGCCTTCACAGATGGGGCAGTAGCCCTAGCCCACTGTGCGCATGTGGAGAGGAGCAAACAATGGAACACATCATAGAGGCTTGCCCGCTCCAAAGACTGGAAGGAGGATTACACACCCTCCATACAGCAAACCAGGAGGCAACTGCTTGGCTTGAGGACTTTGCATTCGCTAAATAAATAAATAAATAAATCAATCATCATCATCATCATAGCAGTCTGTCGTGGGCAACAATGAGCTGTTTCATTTAGGTCTGATCAGATTCCTCCACACAGCTCTGTCCTTAGCGTTCCGCTGCCAGAAACTCCTGTCTAAGTCCAACTTTTTTCTTGGTCTACCCTGATTGCATTTGCCCTCGCATAACTGTGAGTAGAGTAACTGCCGAGGGAGACGTTGGTGGTCCATCCTCTCAACATGTCTGAGCCATCTCAGGTTCATCTGTATTAACATGTCCTCCATTGATGGTAGACCAGCTCATTTCAACACTTCTATGTTGGTTATCTTGTCTTTCCATGAGATGTTCATTATGGCTCGAAGGTGTCTCATCATGTCCGCGTGGAGTTTCTTCACCTGCACCCTGTAGACAGTCCAAGTTTCAGCACCGTGCAATAGAGTAGCCAGTACTGTCGCTCTGTACACTTTGCATTTCAAACGGATAGACACATGTCGATTGTTCCACAGTCTCTCCCTCAAGTTTCCAAACACAGCGCTCGCTCTTCCCATTCTGAGAGATAGTTCATCCTCCAGCCTAGCATTCTCTGAAACAGTACTCCTTAGGTACTTGAAAGTCTTGCACTTGACTAGTGGCTCTGTACCAATGCTGATCTCTTCTGGTAGTGATGTTGATAACTGGAACTTTGGTGGTTGATAAAGACACTCTGTCTTCTTGATGTTGATTTGGAGGCTGAATTGGCTAGCTGCTCTTGCAAATTTCTCCACTAAAGATCTTACATATATATGTGTGTGTGTGTGTGTGTGTGTGTTACACTTGTTGGTGACCGGGTAAAGTTACACAAATTCTTGTTGCCTTGTTTGCCTTCTTCGCGTTTACAGCCGCTCTTTGGCTTTTGCAGTGTCAGACTACTGCTGCCTACCTGGCTGGAGATCTCCCACCCACCTTTAATCATATTCTGTTCATTATTCCTGTGTGCTTGGATGCATGTTTCATTAAATACTTGATGAAGGAAATAACCAAGCTGATAACAGTTTGATCATCTTATTTATGTATCATGTCACGCAGAAGTCTATGTGCTACATAACTTTCTGTTTTTGTTTTCTTTCTCTACAAAGAGTGAACAATTTGAATGAAATGTAAGACTATGGAGCCCAAAAACCAAAAACAACAACAACAAAAGGCTGGAGACGGACATCAATCTTCGTAAAACATGGCAAATTTGTGAGTAAAGTGCCACATTTATCTGAAAAGGGGAGCATATGGGAGAAAGTATTATTACATTTATGAGGGAAAGAGACATTTTTTTTAATGTACTGACTGTACCCAAGGATGTAAATTTTTTATTCTGTTTTTACTTATTTCTTTTTATGGTGATATGGACATATAAGTCTGAAATCAAGTGAAATAATAATGACTAGTTACCATTAATGATAATTTAAAAAAACAGATTTTTTTAAAACAACTTTTTTTGGAACAGCTATTTGAAAAAAAAATGCAGACACATGAACAGTCTCCTTCCAGTGAGCCATTCTTCCTATCATCCGGAAATATTTGCTAATTCATGACACAGAATAGATTTTCAATATGTTATTTATATGCATTTCCCTCTGTCCTGTAATGTCTCTACATTTCCCTTACAGCTATTACCTTTATCTTCTGTATCAACCTTATTACCTATGTGTAGAGTTGCAATGTTCATGAACGATCTGTTCAAGTGTACTAGTTCTTTTGGGTGAACAAACTGTACTGAATCACTTACCATAACTGAACAAATCACTTAGGAAATGCGGCCATAAGGGGTATCTGCAGAACGCAGCACTGCACCTAGAGATGTGCTTGGCTGGTCTCCGCACCGCACTTGATTGGCTGGTCTTCGTGCTGCACCTAGAGATGTGATTGGCTGATCCAAAAACGTTGCGTTACTGCTGGTCAAAAATAGTCAAAACTAGTATGTTACTGTATGTCCACAAACCTGGTGATGAATGAGGCCGACAGAGATGTAGCACTGAATGTGGCTTTATTGATAATCAGGAATACAGTACACAGGAGGCACTGTAGTGGAGTCATCCGGAACAAGAGGAAGCCCTCATGGCGGCTGCCCCCTAATATAGGGCGGTGTGATGATCCAACAGGAAGGCGGTTTCATCACACCACACTTCACATTAAAATTCCCACACAACATCCTCCCACCTTTACAAAGTCCAAAACCACACATACCAAATCAAACCCACCCAAATTTGTAAACACAATCATACAAAACACACCAAACTAAAAGCAGAAATAAAAGCAAGGCATAAAACACTTTCAAAACTAAAATAGGACTAAAATAGGTGGACTACCACATGGCCCGCATGGCACAGTGGGTTATTTTGCCACTGTTGCTGCTTTTCACTTTATTAAAACAAACTCAAAACAGCTGTGCCCCTAAACTAAACACGAAAATCAGAACTATGAACAACACTGAGTCTATTAGCACAGTCATTCAAGCAGATGGTGGGTCAGGCGGCGGGGGGGGGGGGGGGGGGGGGGGGGGCTGGGCAGCCTCGCGGCAAGTGCACCCCTTGAGGCAGCAGGCCCCCGGGGTGAGGACCGACCTTCAGGATGCAGGAGCCCGGATCCCAAACCACCTTCACCGATTCCCATCCAGCCTCACCACCTGGAGCGTCATCCTGGACACGGCGTAGCTGATAAGCATGTCTCATCGAACCATCAGACAAACGGAAGCATGCCACTCCCAACTTTGCCACTATCCTCAGCCGCGCCCGATGTTTCGCCAGCTGTTGTCTGTTGACTTGATGGCAGGGCTGCTCATCAGCTCTTCATCCCAAACCACGTCGTCATCGATCAACGGAGCCCGCAAGCCCCAGCAACCACAACCAGACCATTCTTTCCCAGCGCTGTCTCTGATGGTGAAACCCAGGCCGTAGAATAGGTCACATCCCATGATGTTATCGCCGCATGCTGCCACTTGGAACGTGAAGTCGTGCACCGGTTCAGATTTGTAGCGAACAGTCAACTCCACTGTCCCAACATTGCACAGTCTGTTACCGCTGTAGCTGTACAATGGCACTGGATTACTCCTAATCCTGTGGTAGGGCAAAAACTACTTCACCGTGGCCCAATTCAGCATCAACCGCACTGCTGCCGTGTCGAGCAGTAATGGCACCTCAACACTGTCCAATTCCACCGTAGAATACGAATACCTGTTGGTGCTGGGACTCACCAAGTGGATGGTTGTTGAGGGGAAGTGGGGTGGTTTCTTTGTTGGGCTCACCAGCTCAGATAAACGGCACACCCTGGCATAATGATTCAAGCGTCCACACTTGCTGCATTGTTTCCTTCCTACCGGGCACACTCTCGCTTTGTGACGGTGCGTTAAAGACCCACAACTCCTGCAAACGGGGTTTCCCAGAGCAGACCTTCGGCTTGTAGCACTAGCTTCGTAGTCTTCGTCCAAGCTATCTTCGCTCTCAGGGTCCATAACATTAGCTGAGGCGGGCGGCTCTGGCGGCTTCTGTGACTGGTGCCAGTTTAACTCTGAAGCTAGCTTATCAGCAGCCTCCAACTGGAGAGCTAACTTGACAGCCCTAGCTAACATCAAGTCATTAGGTGCCGTTAATAGCCTAACATGTAGCCCAGCATTGCACGTGCTCAGTCAGTTGGTCTCGCACCATCTCATTGTCCAGCGGTCCAAAACGGCGCTCGCTAGCTAGCTGTCTAAGGTCAGCAATGTATTGATGAATTGGCTCACAGACACATTGGCGTCTCTGGTGAAAGCAAATTCTCCATACTGTCATGCTGTGGCATGACCTTAAAAAGGCGGTTCATGCTCGAAAACCATCCAATGTGTCTGAATTATAACAATTCTGCAAAGATGAGTGGGCCAAAACTCCTCCACAGCGCTGTAAAAGACTCACTGCCAGTTATCTCAAACGCTTGATTGCAGTTGTTGCTGCTAAGGGTGGCCCAACCAGTTAGGGGGCAATCACTTTTTCATACAGGACCATGTAGGTTTGGATTTTTCCCCTTAATAATAAACACCTTCATTTAAAAACTGCATTTTGGAGACTTCCGGGAAGATGGCGGAGAGACATAACACTTAAACAAAGAGCTCTCCCTAGCCGGATTAAAAATCATCGGTAAATGGCCAACTCGACATAAACGAATCAATAAACTAAGGGATGAAAACACGAAGGAACCGGGCACAAGGACAAAAACAGGGTAAAATTGAAGAATTCCTCTCCAACAACGCAGGAAAAACCGCTGTACGCAAAGCCCAAAAAAAACGAGGTGTCTACAGCAGAGAAAATGGAAGACACCAGACTCGACAACATGAACGCTGGCATCGCCAGTTTGGGTGAAGAGTTAAGAGAATTCAAGCGACAGCTACAACAGGATTTAGCGGCTCTTAAGGAGGAACTGAAAAAAGAAATTAAGGAGGAAATCATGGACCTCCGAAGAGAAATGGAGCGTAAATTAACGGAAAACATGGAGGAGCTGCGCTCCCAGCGGGCGTGTATGACAGAAGCGCAGACCCGAATTTCGGAACTAGAAGATTGGAAAAGCGAGGCAAACGAACAACTACAGACCCTGACGACGCAAACGCAGAGGATGCAGGAGAAAATAAACGACTTGGAGAGCAGATCCCGACGAAGCAATATGCGCATCTTTGGAATTCCGGAGGGCATTGAAGGCAACTCGATGACAAAATTCATGGATCAGTTCTTAAAAAAAGAACTGGAAATACCCGGAGAAACGGATCTGCAGATTCAACGGGCGCACAGAGCACCGGCACAGAACCCGAAAACAAACTCTCCACCCAGGTCAGTTGTGGTAAACTTTGTGAAATATGACATAAAGGAAAGAATCCTGACGCAAGCATGGAAAAAAAAGATACGAATCGGCGACAAACAGGTATTTTTTGACCATGACTACCCGACAGAAATCGTGCAGCAGCGGAAGAAATATGCCAATATTAAAAAAACGCTGAAAGAGAAAAAAATTAGATTCCAAACGCCGCTAACGAAAATGAGGATTCATTGGGAGGAAGGCACAAGAACCTACAACACGGCCGAAGAGGCAGCGCGGGATATGATGGAGCGGGGCCTTGAGGTGAGCGTGCCGAAGGAGACGGCTGGAGCAGCGGCGGCCCTGAACGCACCACGACAGACGGAGTGGAGGCGAGTGAACGGCGGAAGAAGGGGGAGAGACGTAGAGCAGCGGGCCCAGGACAAGCTACAAGGCTTTCAACTGAAAGCCTAGATCATAACAAAGATTAAGAAAGGCACAGAAGAAATGAAGGCCAAGAAGACAAGGTAAAAGAGAAACAGACGGCTAGGAGAGGTTTAAGTGATATTTGTTGGACATTTCTAGACTTATGACTATTACTTTGATAGTAATTAGAAGTCTAGGGAGGGCCCTTCACTCTGTGAAGACAAACCCCCCACCCACCAACAGGGACCAGTGGGCAGAAGAAAGGCCCAAAGTACGGAGGTCGAGATTTTTTAATGTGTTTTTATATAAATATGTGTTATTTTTGTTGTTAAAGGGGCTAGGAGCACAAGTTAAAAAAATGGAAAAACATGAATATGGGTAAAAATCTTAAGATAATGACATTAAACGTGAATGGTCTGAACTCACCTGTTAAAAGGGAAAGAATAATAAGAAAATTCAAGAAGGAAAAAGCTGAAATTATATTTATGCAAGAGACACATTTGAGCAAGACAGAACATGTGAAACTAAAGAGATTTGGCTATAAGAACTCCTACTACAGTTCATTTAAGGGAGGAGCAAAAAGGGGGGTTATGATACTAATCTCAAACAAAATACAATTTGAAAGTGAACAGGAAATCCAGGATAAAGAAGGCAGGTATGTAATAATAAAGGGAAGAATAGATGGTATGCAGATCACATTAGTGAACATCTATGCCCCACCAGAAAGTGACAAGGGTTTTTTTCAACATCTGTTTGATCTCATAGCAACACACAGTGAAGGAGTCCTAATTTGTGGAGGAGACTTAAATGCTGTCATGGATCATGAAGTTGACACAACAAGTGTTAAGAAGACAAAAAAACATGTAACAAAGTTCATAAGAACCTCACTGGCAGAAATGGGTATGGTAGACATATGGAGGGACCTGCACCCACTCGAAAAAGACTATACACATTATTCAGCAGTCCATAAAGTACACTCTAGAATAGATTACTTCCTTATGAATGAAGGTGACAGACACAGGGTGAGAAATTGTTGGATTGGAGGGGCAGAAATATCAGATCATAATCCTATATACATGGAAATATATTTGAACAATAGAAAACGACAAACAACATGGAAACTTAACGTAGGACTGTTAAATGATGAGAAAATGAAAGAAAGAATAAAAATAAACATAAACGAATATATCCAAGAGAATGACAATGAAGAAGTGGACCCAACAATACTATGGGACACACTAAAAGCCGTGTTAAGGGGTAAATTAATTGTTGAAACAGGAAAAGCAAATAAGACTAAACTGGAAGCGTATGAACAAAGATGTGAGAGACTGAGGGAACTAGAACGTAAACATCAAAGCACAAATGACCCAAAAATATATCAAGAAATTAAAGAAGAAAAAACAAAGATAAAAGAAACACAAATGGATGAAATTGAAAGGAAAAATAGATATCTAAAGCAAAAATATTATGAAACGGGCCAAAAGCCACAAAACTGCTGGCAAAACGGTTAAGAAAACAACAAACAATGAATAATGTATACAAGATTAAAGACCCCACCACAAATAAAACCACAGTTAACCCAGAAAACATCGAAGAAATTTTCCATAATTTCTACCAAGAACTATACTCGCAACCTGAAGAAACAAATACTAAAGATATCAAAAAATTTCTAGACACATTGGACTTGCCATCAATAGGAAATCAACAAAATGAAAAACTAACAGCAGAAATAACAACACAAGAGATCAGAGATGTGATTAAGTCACTTAAAATCGGTAAATCACCAGGTAGTGATGGATACCCCTCTGAGTTTTATAAACTGTTTATAGAAGAACTCACGCCACAACTCCTAAAGTCATTTAATTGGACGCTGAACAACAACAAAATACCTCCATCATGGAACGAAGCAATCATTTCAGTTATTTTAAAACCAGGGAAAGATAAAGAACAATGCGGAAACTATAGACCAATCTCTTTATTAAATGTAGATTATAAAATATACACAACAATTATATGTAAACGAATAAAGACATTCTTGACGGAATTGATAGAAGATGATCAAACTGGATTCATAGAGGGACGCCAAACACATGACAATATCAGGAGAACAATACATATAATTAACCAAATACATAAAGAAAAGAAAAGCGCAGTAATAATGAGTTTAGACGCAGAAAAAGCATTTGACAGGGTTAACTGGAAATTCCTATATAGTGTACTGGAGCGCTTTGGATTTAACGAAAAATCAGTACAATGCATAAGGACGCTATATCAAGAACCTGTGGCAAGAATCAAGATAAACGGTAGCTTAACAGACAAAGTAAATATACAAAGATCAACTAGGCAGGGATGCTGCTTATCGCCCACCTTGTTTGCTCTGTTCATAGAACCATTGGCTCAAGCGATAGGACAAAATAAGAAATTAAAAGGTGTAACAATAAAGGGGGCGGAACACAAGATTGGGCTATTTGCAGACGATATTATAGTTTACCTTGAACAACCAGATAAATCAATAATGGAAATGATGAACTTGATAGAAAATTTTGGAAAATTATCAGGATACAAGATAAACATAACAAAAACACAAATACTGACATTCCACTATAACCCTCTAAACCAGATAACTGATAAGATCAAACTAAACTGGAACCAAAAAGAAATAAAATACCTTGGAGTGAACATACCTAAAGACCTAAGCAAAATATATAAAGCAAACTATGATAGGTTGGAACAAGAAATAAAAAAAGATATTGATAGATGGTCAATCTTAAATATGGATCTGAATTCAAAAATTGAGACAGTCAAAATCAGCATACAACCTAGATTACTTTACCTCTTCCAGGCTATACCAACAGAGATTCCAGATGCCCAATTCTCAAAGTGGGACAGGATGATATCGAGATTTGTTTGGGGAGGTAAAAAACCAAGAGTGAAATATAAAACCCTCCAATTACCAAAAGAGAAAGGAGGCATGGGCCTACCGAGTCTAAAGGAATATTACTACTCAGCACAAATAAGATATATCATATGTTGGTGCGACGAGGGATATGAGGCAAAATGGAAAGAAATGGAAAAGGAAATTGAGGGACTCCCAGTACAAAGCATAATAGGGGATAAAGATGCATATAAGCAAATCAAACAAATAGACCCAATCACTAAATTTACTTTAGAACTGTGGTATAAAATAGTACAAAAATATAATATAAGGGAAGACATAAAACTATTGAAATGGGTAGCATTTGACAGTCAGTTTGAACCGGCAAAACAAGATAGGGGATACAAAAATCTGGTGAACAAGGGAATCACAGCATGGGGCAATATCGGAAAAAAAGATCTCGGGAGCTTTGTAAATATCAGGAGAAAATTTAAATTAGAAAGATCGGAATTTT
This sequence comes from Pholidichthys leucotaenia, assembly GCA_020510985.1. Classification (NCBI taxonomy): domain Eukaryota; kingdom Metazoa; phylum Chordata; class Actinopteri; order Cichliformes; family Pholidichthyidae; genus Pholidichthys; species Pholidichthys leucotaenia. Next base: position 117,574,049 of record CM035848.1, on the reverse strand, counting down.
TCAGATATCTGCAGATGAGAGATTACTATATGAAGAAGATTAGGCATAACCTCCAAACAGATGTGAACGAGATTATACAACTTATTTTAAGCTCATATGCAGGAAATAAAATAAGAATTATTTCAAAACTATATCAGAAACTTATGACAAACAATCATACAAGTAACTATATAAAGGAGAAATGGGAGAAAGAGCTCAATTTAAACATAACGGAAGAAAGCTGGCAGGAAATATGGAAAACACAACACACATCAACAAATTCAAGGGCATGGAGAGAATTTGGATGGAAAAACCTGATTCGCTTTTTCATTACACCACAGATTCAAGGAAAATATACAAATACCCAATCTTTATGCTGGAGGGGATGTGGGGCTCAAAATGCAGACCACTCACATATGTTTTGGAAATGCTACAAAATATCATCATTTTGGAAATCTATGCATGTGACAATACAGAGGATATTAGGATATAATATACCAATGAACTGTAACCTGATGTACTTATGTGATCTTAAAAAAGACAATGTTATACAGGCTGAGGACAGATATCTAGTTAAAATCTTGTTGATTGCATGTAAAAAAACTATCACAAAAAAATGGCGATCAGAAGTTCTTCCTGACCAAGAACAATGGACTGACATTGTTGAGGACATACGTATGATGGAAAAACTAACATATCGACGAAGAATGCAAGAAGGAATATGGGAGAAAAAATGGCGGAAATGGACACACTACAAAGTGCAACAACGAGGCAGAAATTGAAAGAATAACCAAAGACACTGAAAAAACCAGAAGAATTAAGAGATGGAAACTAAAAACTTGATGCTCCAACATTTGCCCCCCCCTTTTATTTTTTTTTATTTTTTTTATTTTTTTTATTATTTTTTATTTATTTTTTTTTAATTTTTCCCTACCCTAACCCCTTTGTTTTTTAAATGTAGAATGTGATCTGAATGCATTATATATGATGAAAAATGAATAAAAATCTAAGTTACAAAAAAAACCTGCATTTTGTGTTTACTTGTGTTATCTTTGTCTAATATTTAAATTTGTTTGATGATCTGAAACATTTAAGTGTGACAAACATACAAAAAAATGAGAAATCAGGAAGGGGGCAAACACTTTTTCACACCACTGTATGCATTTACCAGAAAGTGACAAACAATTTTCCCCAGCCCCAAACCACACCTGTAGCAGCTGCTGTCACAAGCTATGGACAAATGCAAAGCAACGAAACAGGCAGGAATAGTATAATATACTGTTTTGGTGTTCTGGGTGAAAAATTGACAGACAAGCCACTTCACAGCAGAAGAATGCAGAATGTTTATTTCAAGGTTTTGAGGTCCTGCCATCCCCTTCCAGGATGGCAGATATGCAGTTCACTGCGACCACGGCATTCTTGTATGCGCGGTCACTTTTTGGGGCCTGCATGTGTTTGGTCAGCACTCACCCTCTGTGTAGGGTTCGCGCACGAATGTGTCCACTGCGCTTGCTCATGTACCAGTGCATTTTTGCCACTATGAACTGGGCTTAAGGGTGCTTTCACACTTAAATTTGTTTAATTTGGTCCCAATCAGTTGACAAGTTTGTTACTTTGTATCATTTTCTCCTCGGTTTGGTCCAATGACGTAGATAGAGCTAGACCGCTCATTGCCCGCTGAGAGGCGGCAAATAGGAGCTGACTTCCGGTAGTGGCAAGACGTGGTGTCAGATTCGAACGTCAGCACGGAATGTGGCTTTGTGTTTCGTGATTTACCAAGGTTACAGTAAACTTCTGTGGTGGAATCAAGTCACAATGCTTGAGATACGTCGAGAACACCACCAGGCCAGGAGGCCCTAGACCAGCACTGGCATTTTGAAGCCTTTGGACGCACTGAAAATTAGTAATTTGTTCACTTTGTGAAAATTATTAGAAAAGTACACTTTTGGTGAGATTTTTAAAAAGCAATGCATTTCATATCGTCAAAATGCTTTTCTTAAACAATTTTGGCACGCTATTTCTGGGAAAATAGGCTACTTCATAAGTTTCAAACATTTTGTTTTTGCCCTAAAGTTGGCATTTTATAGCAAATTGTTCATGAAATTTCATTGTGAAATATATATTTCCTACAGTACTCCTGTACTGCTGGCAACAGTACCGAATTAATTAGACACCCAGAGTCCCAAACCTGGCATGCCAGTTGGGAAGATGGCTGTGTGGGGAATCGAACGCGGGTCACTGGCGTAGCAGCCCAGCATGCAAACCACAGCCGAAACACCAAGTCCCTGTACTACACCACCAAGTCCCTTGAGGTGAATTTTCCATCCTTCTTTACACTAAAACATAATTTGGAATTTTTGATTACTGCATGTGCTGCTTTTTAAGTCCAACAGAACAATTTGAATTGGAGAAAAATTGTTTAAAAAAACAAAATTTCTTATTTGGCATTGGTTCGAATATTTTCTAGAGCCCATGAAACGGTAAGTGAAACACTAATGTTGCAGAAAGTATGAAATGTTTTTATTGACACAATCACTGCATCAGCATTCAGCAATCATTATGCATGTGTCATTGTGTGGTGGTCTCTGTTTGTTGTAGCCTCATGTAGGCAGAACGTGTGAAGAGGCTAAATATGAAGGATATTGGAGGCTCTGTGTTTGCTATTATATGAGTGTGATTGTTGTAGAAAGATGCCTTGTGCTTTGTTTTTAATCTTTTTCAATCAGTTGGTGTGATGAAACAACACAAAGCGTGTCATCAAACACTGTTTAGAGACTTTGAAGTTAATGTGTTTTGAAAGGATCAAATAGCACGCCACAGCTTCTTGCCACTACCGGAAGTCAGCGCCGATTTGCCATGGCGACTGTTGTCCGCCAAACAGTGAGCGGTCTAGCTCCATAGATATAAAATGCTAGATCGGCAGTAGGTCACTGGAGCGCGAGATTTACGGCCGCCATATTGGTACAGGAATCACAACAAATCTACAGCTCAGCTTAACGCACAACACTCTGATTAAGTCTTCATTTCTGTCACCATGGGATGAGACGCCGGGTTTTCCGGCGCTCAGACCATGTCCCTTCTCATCCCTGTCTCTCATTGGGCAGCATTACAGGACGGCTGGGGCCCAATTAATCCTCATCAGCTGAGGCGCTGCTAATGAGGATAAAAAGGAGCAGCTTCGATCACTCTGGGCTGCGACTTAAGCACTGTTATGCTGGAACCCTTACGGTAAGTGTCGAGTATTTGTTTTTAAATAATTTAATGGCCTGTTGTCAAAAATAAAGGTAAAAACTCTGATTTTCATTTGGGAGGTCACTGATTTCTGTACATGCATGACTGCCATGTGTGTAATATATATTGTAATTCAGTATCGATAGTTATGGCAATATTTCTCATGTGATATTAGTATACAGTGTTACATTGTGTTCTTTGTTACTGGGTCAGTATTGGTAGCCAATATTATCAACAATGAACTTTGGGTTCTTGTAACTAGTTTGGTAGTTACTCAAATAGCGTGAGGATAGTTTTTCTTTTTCCTGCATACACTTGGCCTAATGAAAGATTTAGGTTTATCAAACCGTCTTTACACAATAATTACACATATATGTGTACAAACATCTACCTCCTGTATCAGACCAACATCATGAAGGTTTGCAGATAGTAATTTACAGATATTGTGGCACATATGTTTGGTTCATATCTCCCACAAATGTATGGCTTATGTGGATTAGGGCTTCACGTCTGGAGGAACAAAGAGTCTGGATCGACGGGGGCCGACAGGAGATGTCGAGGAGGCGTGAAGTCGGACCCTTGTCTCAGAGAGGAGGCCCTGGGGGCATCCCCGGAACATCGGAGAATAAGAGACAATGGTGAATCTTCAGAGACTTGCATTGTGATTAAATGTTTGCAGAAGCACCATGTGACTTGAGTTCTTAATCCCCCGGAGGTATAAGAATGTGATGTGACATGATTCTGCCTCTTCTTTCTATTTGAGAATGTTGGATGATTGTGTTCTGCAATAAAGCCGAACCTGAGGAATGAACTCAGTCTCATCATTGAACACAACTTCCACAATATGTTATTTGAAAATTGAAACTTTACAGATAGAATTTTACATTACCTATTTCACATTTGTCTATTACAGGGAGGGGGTACAAGAAGATCTGGTGATGATTAATGCAGTCGTATCTCATAGACATTACTATTTCTGTCTTATATTACATTTTGCCTGACATTACTATAAATATTTGCTATGATGGATAGGAGGGGACAGGGTGGATATTACGTGTGATGATGATGATGATGATGGTGATGACGATGGGCTGGGCTCTGGGTTAAATTAATAAAGCCTACATCTACTGTTTTAAACTGTGTTTTGATTCAATTAACACTTCACCTCACTTTGCAATTGATTAATATGAGCTTGCTGCTTTCATGTTGAGTGCATTATTCTATGCAATAAATTTGTAATGAACATTGGTGTATTGTATAAATTTGTTATGTGGGCCTAAAATCAATAAGAATTTCAAATTGATTTTAAACAACTGCTATACAGATCCAGGTAGATGGGGGTAGTGTATAATGTCTGTCTAGTTAAATGAAGAAACTTGAATAATTGATTTGTAATTTTTTATTCTCTTTATTTATTTCAAAGTTTACATATCTGGGCCAATTTGTATAGCACAGGCTGAAATATTTCTTTGATAAACATTTTTGACAATTGGGGGGGGGGGCAATAAGCTGGTTGCCTGGGGTGGCAAATATAACAAATACAGCCCAGGACAAAGTATGCATTAATCAATTTCGGCCATATATTTATGCATAAATGGCCACAATGAAAGAGGTAGGCTTAATTATTAATCGGGGGTATGGTAACTTCTTTTTCAGCTCATTTGACAGTTCTTGATTGAGACACTGCAAAATGCCATAATTTAATAATTATGAAGCTCTTAAACACCTAATATTTATGCAGATTATGCTGAAAGTAAACCACTATGCGCTGTGTTGTACTGTGTTGTAAACATGTTCACTGAAGCCTGTCAAACGTTTAACAAAGGAGAATGACCTAAGCTGGTGTCTGCACTGGACCACAGGGATGTGCTACACATATCCTGTACCAAGATGGCGGACGCGCGTCACGCCACCGCAAGCACGGACTGGCCAGCGCTGCCAATCTAGCATTTTATATCTATGTCTAGCTCTATCTACGTCATTGGTTTGGTAAATCCCGCGAGACTTACATCAGAACGTTCTCTGTTCTTATTGGTCAAATTTTCTTTTGCCCCGAGAACAGGAAAGGTAATACAGGAAGTAGGATGACTGCCGTGTCTTTATGCATTTCTGGGAGAAAATAACAGAAGTTGTAGCGTAATCTACGGCGGGTTTTCATTGCCCTGGTTAGCATTTATTACATACGTGCATATACCACTTCTGGCAAATCATACAGTTTGAAAATGAAGCACTTGCTACGGATGGGAAATAACATGTTAACGTTCATTAATCCTCTAGAACCGTGGTGTGCTCAGCCACAGATATTTTCAAAGATCTATCAGGTATGTACAGTGACATAAAATGTTTTACCATTTGCCGGTGGTCCCGTTTTAATGCGGTCGCTTTCTCACCTGCAGGACCACACCAGAGTTCACCATTTAATTCAAACTGAGACCCCCTTTCAGCCCTTTCAGGTGGTCTTGGTACGGTTGTTTTGGTACGCACTTGAGTGCGATTACCATGTTCTCAGCAGACAAAACAAACTGTGCTAACGGAGAAAACGAACTTGAGTTCAACTGAAACGGACTAAAGCCTGCAGGTGTGAAAGCACCCTAAGTCAAGCACTTACTGACTCCCGTGCAGAGTGAGCTCAGCAGCGTCGCGGGTGGCAGAAGTGAATTTCTTGATTTGGTGAAGATTCTCAGTCATTTAGGCAGGTACCTATGTTGTATGAAAGCTCGGTCAAGTCAACTGGATTCAAGTATTTTTTTTTTTACTTCTGAAATGTTACACCATTCACCCAAATTCTATGGTAATACCAAACAGCAAAACATACCTGTCAAGGCATACCTCATGCCTCCCTTATTGGGGGGGCTTTCACACCTGTATTGAGTACTTAAAAACTGTATTTATCGGCAGATGAAAGAAAACTGAAGCAAAAAAACCCCAAACAAAAACCAAACAACAACAATTGCAACATGAACTATTTCAAACATATTTATTCAAATGTACACGTATATGGACACAATCTTGAGCCATAACTTTTTGGTAATGTGAAAATAATAAGCCAAGTAGCACAAAAAATAAAATAAAATAAATAAATTTAAAAAAAAGATAATATTAATAATAAATAAATAAAAAAAATAAATAAAAAAAAACAATATTTTTCAAATTTACATTAGCACAAGGTAGATTGCTTAATTTGAAAGTACACAATAAGAATAATTCTGAATATAGTTCTTAATTGTCAGCTAGATATACACACTTGGAATTAAAGAGTTTTTAATTGTCAGCTTTGTTACACTAATGCACTTAGATGAACTTGAAACAAGAAAAATGTTCACTGATGCTGCTTGTTATAGTTCCAAGTAGCAGCCTTTGCTGACTCTAGCATTTCTTTTGAAGGCTTGACCTTGAAGCATGGAGTGTCACAATTCATTTTCACTTGCATGAAAGAAGTCAGAGTTTCTGGGAGCATACTTTTTCTGAAGTCGGTGTGAATATTCCTGACCATGCTGAAAGCCCTCTCACTGTCAGCATTGCTGTGAGGAAGGCAAAGCAGTGCTGAGTACACTTTGAGGAGCTCGGGGCACATCAAGGGCTGTCTTCAAGGCCATCACCTGACCCCAGTAGACATCAACACGGACAGGCTTGCCATCCTTGTCTTGTAGAGGCACTGTGTTTTCTGGCAGCAGTTGCAGGTCCTCCCATTCTTCTTTCAGCTCTTCTGTATCAACAGTGGGGCAAAATGCAGCAGCAAGCTCTACAATGGCGCCATAGGTCAGGGACTCTGTTTTCCTTGGGTCGAGGACAGAGAGGTGTGGTAGAATTTTGTCGTCAAAGGGGAACTTGTTGAGCATCTTTCTCACTACAGCTTCATAGAAGCCTCTTATTGCTTCAAAGAACTTCAGCTCTGTGCCTGGGTCAAGTTCATGGGTTTGTAGGGCTTCTCTGGTTTCCAGTCCAATGGCGATAAACTCCTCAGAGTGCTGCAAGTCACTGTCCAGGAAATTCAGCCTTCTTAGGTCATTGGTCGCCTTTACATACTTCATTTGAACAAATTTGACCAATAGTCACCTCCGCCAGGCCGCAGGCCAGGAGGTTATGTTTTTGCCGGGGTTTGTCTGTTTGTTGGTTAGCAAGATAACTCAAAAAGTTTTGGACGGATTTCGATGAAACTTTCAGGCGTTGTTGCAAATGGTACAAGGAAGAACTGATTAAATTTTGGGGATGATCCGGATCACCGTCTGGATACAGGAATTTTTTAAAGGATTCTTTAACATTCTGACATAGGGCCATTTTCATCACACAGGATGCGGAGAATCACCGTGCTGCAGCGACACAAGAAATGCAGCGACTCACGCACTATTGAAGCTCATCGACCTTAGTTTTATTTATTTTTTATTTATTTTTTTTCTTATTACCTCCGCCAGGAGGATAGGTTTTTTTTTTAAAAAAAGAAGATCTGCTCGATATTGCCAGTCATGCCTTGTTCAAAGTCTAAAAGTGTGAAACACAGAAGGTAACAGAGTGCAGGGTGCATGAGAAAGAAAAAAAGGCAGGGAGATAACACAAACGATGCAGAGAATCACCGTGCTATTGCTAGTCATATGTTTTCATGATCAAGGAATCTCAAAACGTACACACAAACACTGTATGGGGGAAACTGTCGCCGCCATTACGGAAAATGCCATTTTCGTGAATAACTACTCAACCGCTAATCCTATCATTGTCAATCCAATTGCTAGTCATATGTTTTCATGGTCAAGGAATCTGAAAATGTACACACAAACACTGTATGGGCGGAACTGTGCCACTTGGCAGAGGTCTGCGCTCTCCGAGTGCTTTTCTAGTTTTCTCAAGAGACGATCCATTTCAGGGAGGAGACTTCCTATCTTGCTCTCGTCTGCTTGAAAGATGGTGTTGAAGTTGTTGATGATAGGCAGGATGAACTTGAGAAGCAGGAACAAGTCACATACTGTCAGGCTCTTTTGGCCATGTACCAAAAAAAAAAAACAAGACGACTTCTTTGACAAACTAATCACATAGAATGAAACATACGTCCATCACTATGATACAGAAACTAAAGCCCAGTTGAAGCAATGGAAGCGTTATGACTCACCACCTCTGAAGAAGGCACATGTCCAACCCTTGGCAGGCAAGGTCATGCTCACGGTCTTTTGGGACCAGCATGGAGTAGTGATGATAGATTGCCTGGTAAAGGGTACCACAATTACCGGGACTTACTACACTTCACTGCTGCAGAAATTGCAGAAGGTCATCAAAAGCAATCATCATGCTGACCAAAGGTGTCCGCTTCCTGCAAGATAATGCCGGGTTCACAACTTACGTTGCCCAGAGGGAAGCACAGTCCTGTGGCTATTTAATCCTTCCTCACCCCACTTCCCCTCCCTATCTTACACCATTGACTTCCACCTTTTTCCAATAATGAAGTCATTTTTGAAGGGCAAGCCCTTCCAAGACAATGAAATGCTGATTTCCATGGTCAAGTTGTGGCTTCTGGCACAGCCTGCAGACTTCTACAGGTGAGGTCTCCGCAGCTGCATAAAGCGATAGGAGAAATGTGTAACCCTTGGTGGTAACTATGCAGAGAAAGACTAATAAATGTGCCAAGGTTGAGTCTTCTCAGTCCATGGAAGATGACTCAGGGGAAATCTCTTATGAACAGCCCTCATAAATGTGTAACATTTCTATATTTTAGCTAAATTATATAAAATTGAAAAGCCTGTTTTTTAGTGCCATAGCTCTCATGGAGCAGCATATGCCCTGCTGAATCTGAACAGCGCTGTCAGTCAAAGATGGTGTTTCCCTGTTCTCACCTACTGTAAATCATCACCTTCATTGGGTTTGATCTACTGAAAGCTGAAGTTTGATACTTTATATCCAGTGTGTCTAGGAAGCATGAAGGACTAAAAAGGCGCCGACCTGCAGTGTGGGTCTGGCTGTCAGGTACGATCTGATGCAGATGAGCGTATGCGTATGCTCGTCCACCGCTACAAAGGCGGGTTTGAGTCTGTCTATGTCAATTTCTCGAAGCTTGGACTCTCCCATTCTTTTCGGTGCCGTCCAGTCCCTCGATTTCCCTTTTCTTCAAGCTTTGTTTTCTTTGCCGGCGGTGCACTGCATGAAGCCATTTTGAAAATCACAAAAAGGCTGCTTAGGTGCGCTCAATGTCGCCAGGCATCGAATTACTGTTCAGTTGATTTTAGGTTCTCTCAATAATTTTTTTTTTTTTGCTGTATATTTTTCTTTTTGGCGTACAGAAATGGCAATACGCCTGTATTTGCTAAAATTGCATTTTCCCCGTATTAAAATACGGCAAAACCGTATCACTTGACAGGTATGGCATAATTTTGAAAAATAAACCAAATAAGCACTATTTAAGTTAATAAAATAATAGTGTAAAAATAAAATTAATAATAAAATTTAACGTATGCTCCTTGGGCTTGCCGGCACGGTGGAGGAGTGTTTAGCACTGTGGCAGCACAGCAACTCACCCTTATCCCAGCCCCCGACCAACAGTGATCTGTGTGGAGTTTGCATGTTCTCCCCGTGTCTGCGTGGGTTTACTCTGGGATTTCTCCGGTTTCCTCCCACATGCCAAAAACATGCAAGTTAGGTTAATTGGCATCAACCTGGAGATTCTAAATTGTCCTTAGGTATGACTGTGAGAGTGAATGGTTGTCTCTCTGTGTTGGCCCTGTGATGGACTGGTGATCTGACCCTGCCTCTCGCCCAAAGATGCTGGGATTGGCTCCAGCCCCCCTGCGACCCGAAAAGGATTAAGCGGAAGAAGATGAATGAATGAATGAATGCTCCTTGGTATTACTATAGAATTTGGATGAATGGTGAAACATTTCAGAAGTAAAAAAATACTTGAATCCAGTTGACTTGACTAAGTATACAGCATACTTATTATTCTTATTAAAGACAAGAATAGAAAGGAGATGAAATACATCTTTCTATTCTTGTCTTTAATAAGAACAAAAGAGTAATAATTAAAAGAAGACAAAATTAACCTAGACCCAAGATACTTGAACTCCTCCACTTGGGGCAGGAGCCTGTCCCCAACCCGGAGAGTTTACCCATTGTTCACGAGTGAGGGGAAAATGGAGCGAGAGATTGACAGACGGATTGGAGCAGCATCTGCAGTGATGCGGACGTTGTACCGGTCTGTTGTGGTGAAGAGGGAGCTGAGTTCTAAGGCAAAGCTGTCGATTTACCAGTCAATCTACGTTCCTACTCTCACCTATGGTCATGAGCTTTTGGTAATGACCGAAAGAACGAGATCGCGGATACAAGCGGCTGAAATGAGCTTTTCTCCGTAGGATTGCTGGACTCACCCTCAGAGATAGGGTGAGGAGCTCAGTCATCTGGGAGAGGCTCAGAGTAGAACCGCTGCTCCTCCACATTGAAAGGAGTCAGTTGAGGTGGTATGGGCATCTGATTAGGATGCCTCCTGGACGCCTCCCACTTGAGGTGTTTCAGGCACGTCCCACTGGGAGGAGACCCCGGGGCAGACCCAGGACTCGGTGGAGCGACTATGTCTCCCAGCTGGTCTGGGAACGCCTCTGAAGAGCTGGAGCAGGTGGCCGGGGAGAGGGAAGTCTGGGCTTCTCTGCTTGAACTGCTGCCTCCGTGACCCAGACCTCCGGAAAAGCGGTAGAAGATGGATGGAAAATGAACCTACTTGAGCTACTTAGCTGCCTGGATGACTGAGAATCTTTACCAAATCAAGAAACTGAATTAATTTTGGCACTTACTGTATTTTAAGTCTTATTTTTATAACTGAAAAAAAAATCATTTTATTTTTCTTATTCTATTTTATCATTTTATAAGCATTTCTTTCAAAGTATTTGTGTTAATGAGTTTTATTCATGTTTCACATTACCCTTGCAATAAAGTTATTTATGAAACTGCAATCACGTGCCTGATTATCACTTGTGGGGCAAAAAGTTTATATCAATACAAAGTCCCTTAAATTAATGGTAGTATTGCTGATATAGCTCTTACCTACTAAGAACTTCTTTAAAACAACTCACCTTCCATATCATTTAGAAATATTTATGAGTAATAGTTACGTGCTGTATTTTTCTTTTTAACAAATTAAGCCAACCACTCTGATCATATTCCCTTCCTCAATGCTCCACTAGGAAGCAAAGAACGGTCATCAATGACAGTGAACGTATGAACTGAATCATTATTCACTATCCGCTTCGCGCTCAGAAGGGAATATCACGACTCATCATCGTGGTTGGGTAGACAGATCACTTTAGAAACACATTTCTCAAGTTAGAAACTATAGAAATGATCCCTGAAAGTATAGTCTTAACGTCACAGTGGTCACGGCAGGGGTGTCATTCTCGGAGCAGTCAGTCTCAATCACGGTTTAATTCCACTATAAAATGTTTGGTTTAACTCGACACGGTAGAATTATAGCAGTACTACCATGTTGCCGTTTAGTTTTAATCACTACTAAAGCGATTATTTGGCCCGTAAGCACACGCTTTGAAAGACCCAGAATGCTTTGCGGCAACACCAATACCGCTCATCAATATTTTTTTACTCTATTAAAAAAAGCATACGATCTACTGCATATACCACCATCCAAGTGGCATGTGAATAGATTAAAGAAATACATTTTGTAATATGAGCTGTAAAATTTGTTTTACCTTTGGCTACAATACTACAAAAATGCATGTAATATAGTTGCGATGAATTTTGTTGCCCCCCTAGTACACTGGCCCCGAAAAGGGTTCCGGATCTCTGGTTCGCCTCTTTTTCCAAGACATGTGCTTAGAATGTTCACTCACTTCCTCCCTACTCGCTATATAATGAGCTTATAGTGGACTATATAGTAAACTTAATATAACAATACAATTAACAGATTTCGGACAATACTGTGCTTGTTTTCGTGGCGCGGTTAATGACGTCATCATGACGAGACAGTAAAATGTAAGACTAACGGTGGTAAAACGAGTACCTGCATGTAATTTGGAGTAAATATATATTAAATCAACTTGTTTTTGCTGAATTGGTAAACAAGGTAGTTTAGGTTGTGATGTGAAGCTTTCCTCTCACTGCTGCGTTGGCTGCGCATTGCATTATGGGATATATTGGCTAATGTCACCATCCTTGTACAGTACTTTGCAAAATACGTTGTGGCATATTTTGAGTGTACTATGTAGTGAACGAAATTTTCAGTCAAGATTTCGAACAGCACTACAAAATGGTTGACTCACTATATAGAACACTATATGGGGAAGGAGTGAACATTTGAAACACAGCAAATGACTTATAGATGTATTCTTTTTAATATGAGAAACTAAAACAAAAAAAAATTGATAAACTCGACTTATATCACCACTAATGGAGCCGGGTAACACTTTATTCAAAGTACAAGCCTAAACACAAACTCGAGGTTGCATTAGGATACAGTGAGGGAGAATGGCGTCGCATTACTAGTTTGCTATCCTGCTTTATCATTGTCACCAGCAGCAATGCATATAACTTGTTTTTCTCTACTTTAGATTCCAATCACATCAAACAACTTATCGTTTATGCAGACAAGTCCTTTCATCACATTTCTTTTTACACAGAAAACTAAAGTTTGTAAAGGAATTCCATTCCATTGAAACTGGGGCAGGATAAGTTTTATTGCACATGCTCAATTACAAAATACTGTAACCATGCAGGGGAAACCTTACAGTAATCAAAAAGATAGATAATTTCTTAGTTATTGCAAATTACAGGATAAATTATATTCATCACTCTTTTTAAGTCTTCAAAGTTTGCAAATTTGCACTTAAAAACACAATTATAATGAAATTATATTGCATACTTCACACAAATAGCTTCCAAAATGCTTACACTATGTAACAAAATTTGTGTTAAGTGTTAACAGAAAACAATAAAAGGGATGTGAAGCATGTACAATACAAATGATGTGCATCACATTTTATATTAAACAGAATTTATCTATACAATAAATTAACAGCTATATTGCAAATAATTTCTTATCCACCCCCACAAAAGTCTAACTTTCTCTTCAGTCTTTTTTTTTTCTGACCAAGAATAGAAGGCACAAATGTGGATATGTAAGGTTCATATATGCAATCACAGCTCGGAAAATTAATGCAGACAGAGACACTGAAGACACAGACATTGAAGATGTAGCCAGACAGGATACTGAAATATGTGTGGAAAAAATATAATGATTCTTATGTCGCCCAGGTCCAAGACATCATAAAAACAACTGAGAGAGACTAAAATAAACACAACACCATAGGAATTTGTGTAACTATTATTGTGCTCTCACATGTATAGTGCAGGAGTTAAAGTAGTTGCTTCTTTAAAATATTTAGAGTATATTTCTCATATGTAACAGATCATAAAGTTAAATAAAACATCTCATCAACAAAACTTTAGGCTAGCAGAATACCAATGCCATCAACATAAAACTTTTTCACTGCTGACTTAAAAACGCATTTATTTTAAAAAATTCTGTAGTTGTCCCATCATTGTGAAAACCTCATCACTGGAAACGACAGTTCTGTTTCATAACTACTTTGTTGTCATATACATCTTCTTCTTGATCATTCTTGGCCAAACTGGCCTGAGCTCAAGAAGATTGACTAAGAAACAAAGGATTCTGCTTGCAATCAGCAAAGAGAATGAATCAGCTGTGTGCAATCATGCTTACAGTTACATACATATGAATGCACATGTATGCTGTATATATACACTAACAATACATATCTACACTTTGGAGGTAAACTTCAGATCTGCCAATTGAAATTAAATGCCAGTTGTTCAGGCTGCTGCTTAATTAATTTCAGAGCTCTTCAGATTTATTCCACCGCCTTGTATCTCCTCCACAACTGGTGCACCTGTTTTTGGGCCTCAGATCGGACACAGCTGGGAAAGGAGACGTGTCGTTGGCCCTTCACCTAGTACACACAGAGCAATGGGGGTATTTTCTTTACAACATACAGGAGAACAAAAATATTACAATTATTATAGAGATTATGTTAGTGTTAACTATTATAGAGGTAAAGCTTCTGCCTCCAGGTTAAATCTGAGAGTCAGATAAAGGCTATAAAAATCCTCAGACAGGACAGGTTTGCAGCTATTGAAGATACTTATCTGCTTGCCAGCTCCTTCTTCAGACAGGACCTGAAGGAGGTGGAGTGCTCCACAGCTCTATAACCCTGAGATGTGAGTGGACAGTCATTATAACAAAAAAAAAGGGTGAGACATGACGATAAGATGGTAAGGACGGGTATAGGAGGCAGGGTAGATACATGAAAGACAGAGAAATTGAAAGATGGGCGGGGGGAAATTTTAGGAAATGGAAAATACCCAAGTGTTGTTTTACATGTAGATTAATATGTAGAAGGGCAGCAAAGACAAAAACAAAAACAAGAAAATTGTTAAAAAGCCAAGACTGTGAAGCCGTCAGCATTAAACACTGCTCAACAATCAATACACAGAGCATTCTCCTGGTTTACTGTTGTGCACCGTTAGTGGCGTCTGCAGCAGATCAGGCACAGTGTGTGAAGAGAAGGCTGACCCCATGTTTGTTTAGCCTTCTACAAGAAAACAGTATCAACTATATTATTACACCAAAGATGCCACCAGAGGGCAGTGTAGCTTTTGGAGACAGCATCGCAAATGTGCTTAGGGTGATTCCCAGTATAAAAGGGGGTTTTCTTCACTTTGAATAAACAGAACTGTCATAACCAAAAGCCATTTTTCTGCATGACTCACATATTTAGGGATTAATCACTGAAAGAAAAACGTTCTTGGCATCTCTGCACTAAGATCTTATGAAGTTAAATAACTTGCTGCTTTTAATTTAATTTTATTTAGCGTTTAAAGATGCCTTCATATCATTAAATGTCATATTGTAGGAGGCCATTCCTGAGTAACATACAGTATATCTATTGTATTGGATTATCCACAGCAACAGAAGGGGAAAAAAAAACAGTCTTTGTTGTGGCGGTCCAGTAGTTTTACAGACTGTTCTTCACTTTGGTCAGCAGACTATGAACCAGCACCACTGACATTTATTCATTCATTCCTTTGATGTGTGAAACCCTGATACAAACGATCCTGATGCAAAGCAAACTGGGACAGTGTATCTAATCTTTTTTTTTTTTTTTGCCGTTCACAAAACAGAACAGCTGCAGTGATTCAATTTTCCAGGCCTGCTTCTTCAAAACAAAACTCTACAAAGGCCTCTTGAAAATTATATCAACCATATGTCAACTGTGTTTTTGAAAGCCCATAATGCAGTTATAAACAACTGAAACTTTATGTATGTTTGTTGTGAAATTTATACAGCAACCTTTCTCAGTGTCTCAGCATTAATACAGATGAGCTAAAATACTGTAATCAGTCTGTCCTTGTGGTGCTTTGCGTGCCACTGAAAGCTCAAACCTTGCAGAGTGTGGAGTCTATAGGACGTAGATATGTGAACAGCACAAACAAAACAGAAGCCATTGAGAAGTGCCTACAAATACCAGAAAAAAGATCACAGTGAAGGTCTAATGCCTAAAAATGTTAAATCTTACGCTTCTATAATTGTGGGGCGGAACAGTCAGATTGATTATACAGAAAGCTGTGCAGCCACAACAAGCATCGAGAGGGCATGAGACTTTCAGTGGACGGCACAGCACAGGACCGTCAACTCAACTTCTCCTCAGTGAGGATGTGGAGCCACACAGAACGGAGTCTCCCAGCTCAGGCTGTGCATGCTGTGCTCTTGCAGCTATACTGCATGCCTGAAAATTTTAAATGTAATAAATACCTTCATGAATATGGAGAGGAACAGTTAGATTCGATTATAGAGCATATTCAAGCGCTGCAGCCATACGGCACAAGCATCGAGGGGGTCGATTTGATGGTCCTGTGCTGTGTGCTGCTCATGCAACTGTGCCATACTGATCCACTCCTCTGCGCAATCATTTAACAACAACAGCGACAAGTTGGTCCCATGTACTCCACTCTAGATTCATTTTGTGCATAATAATTTCTGAATGATATCAATGTAAACAGTGCAGTTTGGTTGCCTCTGTGCTGTGTGGCGGTCGAACCTGTCAAACGATTACATAACAAACAAATCCTGTGGAGAATGATGGGGCCTACCCTCACAATGGAGACACGACAGATGAGAGGACCAGATGCAGGAAGGGCCCTTACCAAGGTTCCTATTCCCTAAAATTGTTTCCTAGCTCTTGCAGTGGAAATGGCTTATGTCTTTTAAAAATTTGCTGAAATTTTCTCACCCTGGCTCCCCTGTGCAGCCGGTCCTTCATTATGCCGATGAACTCCTTATAGGAGAGCTGGTCATCATGGTCAACATCGAAGATCTTAAAAATGGTGTTTACAAGGTGACGTGTCAGCTTCAGACCTGTGGCCACATACACTGCTCTAGCGAATTCATCTGTTAGGAAAGAGAGAGAGAGAGAGAGTGACAGAGACAGACCACTTGGGCAATCTGATGCAGGCAATTCAATAAGAGATAGCCCAGTTTGTTCTACTAGTGTGAGCGGAGATCTTCAGTGTGTGAAGTTCCAGCTCAGTTTTACTACCTTGTCCGATGGAACGTGAAGCAAAATTATACATCTGCATGGCAATGGCAAAGTCTTCAAGGTTGTTCAGAAACTGGAAGAAGGACCTGAACTCATCAAAGGTGATTCCCTGGAACACGGAGAGAAGCCACACATGAACAAAACAGGGAAAAAAGAGAATGTAGTAGTCAAGAAAATGATATTCTCCAGAGAGAAAATTGCTGAGAAATAAGAATAAAGATTGTAGGCTCTGGAAGAACCTTAACACACATGCATGGAAACCTGCTTTCTGATTGAACTATACATTCAATCAGTACTTGAGAGAAGGCTTGGGTGGTAATATGTTACTGAGGTATACCAAGTTAAAAAAAACTCTAAAGATGAGAAAAGGGATCCAGAAAAATGACTAACCCAAAACTTAAACTAGTATTAGTAGCATAAAGATTGACTGGTCAACTAATCCTTGATAATTCATCACTCTAATAACCTTTATCATAAGTACAGTAGCTGAAGCTTCACATTAGCTATTGTTTAATTGCAAATATAATTACTACAATAGATTATGAACAAGGGGGGTTGAAAAGTTCATAGTGGTCAAATTTGACCAAATGTGGTTTATTTTTCAACCGCAGGGATCCAAGCGCTAAAACACCAATGAAAGAAGTGTGTGAACGGGGAGACTATGTTGAAAAATAAACCACATTTGGTAAAATTTGACCACTACGAACTTTTCAGCCCCCCCCCCCCCCCCCCCGGTATACTGCAAATCCTGCTAAGATACCAGGAGGACATACAAATACCTCCCAAGCCTGTCCATTTTTCAGTGAAAGAGCCTGATTAATGACATTAGGAGTCATTAACAACAGGTGGTGCATGGATGAGAGCAGCATTCGTGTTTCATAATGCACAGCTTCTGTAGCCATAAAACATGAGCATGAAAATATACTGTGAGAGCCCAAAAGGACATATAGTAGCTGTCTATTCAAACCCTGTGCCATGCTGTACTAAAGGCCACAATGTAATGTAATGATGAGGTCAGGCCTCATTAAAGACACCGTGGTATCACTAATTTAAATGACAAAAGCCTATGTCGACAAACTTCAAAGTTGTGATGGTTGTGCTTTGTGCTGCATGCTTCTGCAACAGATAAATATACACTTGAGGACAAAATTGTGAGCCGCCCTGATGCTAACAGTCAATTGTGTATCCTTTTTGCTGGATAACAGCCTGCAGTTCTGCAGTTATTTGTTGTAGTTTTCAACAAGTTTCACACATGTCTCCTGCGCAATCCCAGCCCATTCTTCTTTGATGAATTTCTCAAACTCCTCCAGATTTGATGGTCTTCTGGTGTGGACCTCAGCCTTCAGTTCATCCCACAGATTTTCAATGGGATTTATGTCAGAGCTTTGTGCAGGCCAGTCAATAACTTTCATGCTGGTCTTCTGGAGGTAGTTCTTCACCAGGACTGACGTATGTTTTGGATCTTTGTCATGTTGGAAGACAAAGCAACGACCCAGACCCAGTTTTGCTGCTGACTGCTTGAGATTTTCTTTCAAAATCTTCACATATCCTTCTTTCTTCATGATTCCTCCCACCTTGACAATATTCCCAGTTCCAGATGCACAGAAGCATCTCTACAGCATGATACTCCCACCACTGTGTTTTACTGTGGGGACAGTGTTCTATGGGTTGTACACCTCTCCCTTCTTTCTCCAAACATCAGCAGTGTCCCTATGGCCAAAGAACTCTAGTTCTGTCTAGTCTGACCAAAGGATGTGCTTCCAGTATGCATAATCTTTCTCCAGGTTGTCCTTAACATACTTCAGTGTGGCTTGAAGGTGTCTCTTCTGTAGAAGTGGAGTTTTTTTTCTGGATCTGCCACCTTGCAGTCCATTCCTGTGCAGGGTTCCAGTAATTGTCTATTTTGAGACTACAATTCCTGACATGGCTGAGTCATTCACTCGTGTCTTGGCAGTTGTCCTGGGGTCTTTAGATACTTCTCTCGCTAGTTTTCTTTCCAGAGTCTGAAATCTTTCACTTCCTACCTCTGCCAGGCTTGTTCTGTACTGTGTGGCTCTCTTTGAATTTCTTGATGACTTCTCACTTCAATTCTTCACACTTGGAAACACTGTTACAACTTTTTATATCCATCTCCTGCTTTTTGAGCATCAGCAATTCTTTTCCTCAAGTCTAAACACATTTCTTTTGTTTTTGGTATGATGCTTTCTCAAGTGACAGCTCAAATCTTTGCTGAAGTTTTTCTACTGTGTGAATTGGAGGATAACCCTCAGTTTTAACTCGATTTTACAAGCTTAATAATCATTGCACAGCAGTGGTTTGTGCTATGGCCCAAGGAAAAAAGGCCAGTTTTTCAAGGGAGCTCCTAATATTGAGTATTTTTTGATTTTTGTGAAATAATTCTCTCTCTGTGTGCAAAATAAACTAAATTGTGCTTTCTAAAGAAAACTAGGATGTTTCGAAAAAGCTGTGTTAAAAATTCTTTGCATTGTTTAACAGCACTTGGAAAATGCTGTTAAAGATGAAAATTTCATGGAGGGCTCATAAATCTGTCCTCAACTGTAGCATACAAGGTAATAATTATAAATAAATCAATATGCTCAGGCAAATAATAAATTCAATACCAACTCTGTGAGGTTATTGGATGAAATACAGATTAAGATACACTAGCTGACTGTGTATATTAACCTTGATACTGCTTGTATGGATAATGGAAATTAGGAATATAAACTGACAGATTGGAACTGCAGGTTGTGAGTTATATGAGGCAGAGACCAACCTCCTGCTTCTTCCACAGCATGAAAGGGAAAGAAGGGAGGGACAGAAATAGATTTGCATATGCACTTGCTAAAAGATAGATAGTCGTGTGAAAAAATTTGGACACCCCTTTAAATATTCAGTTCTTTATTAAGAAATGTTCACGTATCTATGTCTAACCTTGTTTTTGTTTTTATTTGCATTTTTTCTAAATTTATTTTAGCCATTTTAAGTGGGAATGAATGTGGGGGTGTCCTAAAAATGATGGGGGGTGTCCTAATTTATTCCTCACTATTTGTTTAGAATTACATTTTACAGAAAATCTGAAAAAAAGTCTTTACTTCATTTTTAATTGTTTAGTTGTATATGTAAATCTCCCAGTATTTTTAACATTGATATTAAATATCCATGTCCAAATATGTTTAAAAAACACACAGGCTTCTACAAGATGTCCTAATTTTTTCACATGACTGTAGATACACAGATAGATAGATATGTGTGTGTGTGTGTGTGTGTGTGTGTCGGAGGTCAAACACCCAGTGGAGCTCTGATGTGTGACAAGCGACAACCGCCTGAGGCAGAGACATTGGTGGGAAATTACCAGCTATAAAGGGCTGACTGGGAAGGAGCTGACATAAAAAAAGAAATAACTGAATTAATTTATTCTCCTGCAAGAAACTGTCCACATCTGCACCGTACCTTTTCATCTGGTATACAATGGCGAACATTCTCAAGATAAGCACTGATGTTCTCCACATTAGTAAAGCGCAGCAGGATTTTAGCAAAGTCTTCTTCACTGATGGTGGTCATCCCCTTAGAATAAGTCAGAAATTCAATTTCTAGCACCTCTGTCTGGAGGTTATCCATAAACCTGCAAAGAAGAAAGAAGGGGAAGGGGGGGGGGTCAAAACTTGCCACCACCCTGTGATGTGATTAATGCTGTTAGCAGGTGGCCAGTCTCGCTAATTTAAACTGTGAAGAAAAAAATAGGAGTAATACCATCTTTTCGTGCATTTATGTTTTTTCTGCCACCACAGTTGTGATTAGGATGTTTCAATACTAAGCTGCTTTGTGCAACCAATAAATTTAGAAATCTAAACTGACTGATTTATGTAAGGTATTCTGAAAGTCTACATCTGTGCACCTGGCCCTTTCAATAAAATACCCTAAAAATGTATATAGAGTGGATATAAAAAGTGCACACACTGCTGTTAAAACAAACAAATCTGTGGGGGCGGGGGATCTAAAAAAACCCCACATAATAAGCTGGTCGCATAAGTCTGCACACCCTTAAAGTAATACTTTGTTGAAACATTTTTTGATTTAATTACAGCATTCAGACTTTTTGGGCATGAGTCTATCAGTATGCCACATCTTGACTTGGCAATATCTGACTGGTATTTGGAGCCGTACATAATTCTCTTCACCTTGACGAAATCCCCCAGCTTCAGCTGAAGAACAGCACAGTGGTGCCACCACACTGCTTCACTGAGGGCATGGTGCTCTTTTGGTGATGACAAGTGTTGCTTTGAACCAAACATCCCTGTTGAAATATAGCCAAACAGTTCAACCTTGGTTTCATCACATCATAACAGATTTTCCCACATGCTTTTGGGACATTAGATGCACTTTTTGCAAAATATAGCCAGGTCTGTTTGTTTCTTTCGGCCTTTCTTTTGGTAAGAAAAGGTTTACAGACAGGGAGGCCATGTCAGATTGTATTCAGTCCATCTCAGGTATTCCTTCAGTTCCCTCAGTGTGCGGCCTCTCTGACCAGTTTTTTGTCCTGTTTTCAACTATTTTGGAGGGATGTCCAGTTCTCAGTAACATCAATGTTGTCCCATAATCTCTCCACTTCACGCGTGATCACTGTCTTCACTGTGTTTGCTGGTATGTGTAACGCCGTGGACATTTTTACACCCTGCTCCTGACTGATACCTTTCAACAATAAGATCCTTTTGATGCTTTTAAGCTCTCTGTGAAACTTGACTTTTCTGGATAACCCATCACATTAATTGCATCAAATGTTTTTGATTTTTTTTTTTAAATCATTTTCTCAACTTTTCACATCACAAAAATCTGGCATTTTAACAGGGGGGTGTACACTTTTTACATCTATTCTATATAGCACCAAATCACAAGATTCATCTCAAGGTCCTTGTATATAATTCATTTTTCATCACCTGTAGAAGTCATCAAAGGTAAGCTCTGCCTTTCCTTTCTTTCCAAAGAAATGGACCAGAAGCGTGGTGTCAATTGTGATGCTCTCATCTGTTCTCTATCAAGAGAGCGAGGAACATGAGAAGTGATCAGTGGCTTACCAGCAAACCTGAAACATTATGGTTGAGGGAGAGGCAGTGGGTGACACAAGTCCATCATCAAACCATCAGGGCCACCGCTGAGCCAGACTCGCGGGAAGCAAGTTGCCACTGCACATGTGCACTGACTGACCAATGATAAAATGCCAGTCAAGGTGATCAGCAAATAATTAATAGCTGTCATGACCTCATATGCACCAGTCTAGCCAGCAAAAGGTAATGTGAAGAAATGCACATTAAAGTTACCATTGTCATCATCAATGAATTTGGTAAGTAAATAATTGAGGCAAATCCAATTTGAGGTGTGAACCCAGTTGTTCTCTATGCAGTCTAGACTGGGGAGAAGTGCTGCTGTATCGGCACGAAACAAAAACCGAAGTTTGAAGACGACAACACCAGTGTCATGGTAGCAGGAAAAATAAAACATAAAGAGAAAAATAAATAACAGCCATGCCAATATTCAATGAGCCACAAGCAATGAAGAAATGAAGACAAACAAGTGAAGTTCATTAAAGGGAGGCAAAAAGAGAAGAGAGAGGACAGAAGACAGAGTTGACAGAACAACTCAGCGTGACACAGACAAACACACAACACTGAGCTACAAGACACACATGGACAGATTTAAAGCCACCACATCCCATGCATCCTTCTGCCAGTGCCACACTGCTACACCTGCACAGGACAGCACAAACAGCAGCACACACCAAAACCCACATGAGCACAAATGCAGAGGGATTGCGAGCCGATTCCACCTTTTTCTGTCATCTTTTATGTGGCATCCTGACTTCCACCGTTTTGTGTTTTTATTTGCAGATGCTCCCGTCCTTCCTCAAAAGAGATACTAGTCATCTGAAGACCATTCTGTGGGCTTTTATTGTTGCCTCTAATACAGCATAACTGCTGTCAAACCCAAAACCATTAAAGTGTTGCACCTTCAAAGATTTTGGTCAGTTTAAGTGCAGTGACATTTAATATCAGAAAAAGGTGACTGCTGAGCTGGAACAGAAACAACTCAGGCTGCATCAGTCCAAAAAAAGAGGTTTTCATGTTATTTTCTCACTTCCTGCCATGCCCCACCCAGCCAACCCCCCCATGTCCAGTCCTTGGCCATGCTGAGGAAAATGCAGACATCAGATTGAGACAAATCTCATGTCCCTCTAAAGAGGAGGAGGAGCTTTTATGCCATTTCAATCATCATCATCATCATCATCACCATCATCATCATCATAAATATCATCATTACCACAATGCCATTCAGGGTTCTACCTCAAGTGTAAAATCCTAAAATCCATTGTGGGTCAAGGAAAAAAACGTCAATCAGGGAGGCAGGTATATGCAAGAAAAAAAGTCAAGGTGTTCCTTTATGTATCCTTGTGTGGTGAGAGCATTCAGTTAGTCAGGAATGAGTATGTGAACTTTTGAAACAGGTGAGAGCTGTGCTGATTAAATACAGAGGCTAGTTCATAACATGTCCAAATGAAAGAACTTGAGTGAGCAAGCTGACACACCCCACGCATCTGAATATCAAGGGCCCCGAATGAGAACTCTGACCAACACAAACTGGATGGGAAAAATAAGTTCCCCTCCCCAGAAATGGAAGCCCTCATCTGAGTCAACTTTTCTGTATAAATAGGAAGTCAATCTGATCCGAAATGTAGAAGCTATAGTGGCGGCAACATAAAGTGATCCCTCCCTAAAATAAATGGAAACCCTCATTAAATGTGTTGAAAATTGAATGCATTAAAGGTATTGATGAGTTAAAGTTTTGGTATAAATTTGAAATCAATTCAATCAGAAATGTAAAAACTACAGTGGCGACAACAAAGCGTCAAACAAATGGACGGCTGGGTCAAAGACATGATACCCTCCACAACTTCATTATATCCTCCGCAACTTTGTTCTGGGCATTAAAAAAATACATTATTTGTAAAAGCTGTCCATATCAATTGCAGAAATAATAGCCTAATAAAAATGTTTATAGTAGCAGTAACATTTTTTCAAAATTTCCCTGCATATTAGTAATATATTCTCTGGTTCTTGTATATAACAGAATGTATATATTTGAATTAGATTATGGGTTTTATTTCAAGATACTTCTGGAAATGTACTGCAGTAGATTAAATAACCCATTTCCAAACATGCCTTCTCAATCTGATTGTAAAGGATCCAGAGTGGTAAGCCACAGGATCTTCTAAGAAAAGAGCATTAACCGTAAATGTTGTATTTGGACCACCAACAACTGTTTCTGGTTCATTTTACAGTCTGGCCTTTCAGTCTCTGATTAGTTACAAGGAAGATTTCCTTCATATAAACACAGACAAACTGAACCAATTAGAGACGTATCATTGCAGCATCTTGTTTTCGGTGTCTCACTGACTTCAGGGTCTTTTCATCAAGCCTCTGATTACGGACAAACAAAATGCCAAAATGCTTCTCTTCTTTTATCTTTTAACCTACACGTTAGTGATGTCTGTGTGACACATGAGCTGCTCATACATCGAGACAGCATCCAGGTGGCACATCTCAGCTTCTCTTCAATTCTAAGAGCAGTGTCCTTATTTTCTTCTTAAAAAAGCTTTCTTGTTTTGCTCTTAAACAAAACAACTGAGTGGTCTTGGATCACTTTTACGCATCAGTTGGAGAGAGAAAAACAGGAATGACAGCTGCTGTTTAACATCTGATAACCTGTTTTTGATGAGCTTTTCATAAAACAAGCAATAAATAATGACCAGGAGCAGCGCAATTTGTAACCAGACTGTCAACGACGGAGCAGCTCATTCCAAGTGCTCAGATGTCCTGACCGCTGACCCTGACCTTGATCTTGAACAGAACTTGGATGCAGACCCGCCTGAGGATCCCAGTGTGTGAGTTTGGTGAGCATTGGGGCAGTAATAATATTCTAAAATCATAAAAGATACCAGATGTCCTGACCTCTGACACTGAACATGAGTGCAACTTGGATGCAAGCCCCATCTGGCAGTCATTGTGTGGAAGTTTGGTGAGCATCAGGGCAACTGTCTAGGCGGAGCAGCGATTCTCATGAAACGTAGACAGATGGGTGGATGGACAGACAGACACCATGTCATCGCTTCTTTTTTTAGCTCAGCAAATCTTATCTATTATCTGTGAAGACGTTAAGACAAATTTACGGGCACTCATCTATTGTCAGACTATTTAAGGATCCACTGACACTCAGAAGCCGAATCAGTCTCATCCTAGTGTTGATGTCATGCCAAACTGATCATAACAAGCTGATCATTCCTGGAAGTGTGGCACTGGTGTGAGTTCATCATCCCTGTGATAACGTCATGGTTACCACGCCCACAGGCACGAGCCAACACCTGGTGCGTGCGTGTGTCTATCTGTCCATCTGTGTGCGTATTTGTGAGTGCCAAGACTCTTTGATCGTGAAGGTGATGGTAAAAACAGTAATTACTGGTGTACACTCGAAACGCTCTTCCTCACCCTGCTATCTGTGAGTAATGCTCTGAAGGAAGAACTCATTGTGGGCCTTTAGTGGAGTCAGTCACACCTTCCCAGGGTAAAAACAACGACCCTCATTCCCCTTCCTACCTCTTCCTTTTTCTGCACACACCTTCACCTTCCACATTCACTACCTTTCTTATTCTTTTCCTCTCCAGTCACATATTTCGTCCATTCTCCTGCCCCCTCCTCTGATTACTCTGACTTCCTTTCGCCTCACAGACTACCCGTCAGTACCTCCTTCACCTCAAACACATAGGAGGTGACTTGCTCTTCCCTTCCCTCCCTTTTTTCTGTGCCTGTCAGTCAGTTCCTCCTTCCCCAGACAAAGGCAAAGAGGTATAATGGTGACTAATCTGTTGAGTAAACACATCTTTCTCTAAATACAACCTGTTTCTTTCTTTTCTCCTAAACATACTTCCCAAAGCTCTTTTCTTCTCACCCACTTTTGTTATTCGACATTTATCCTGTCCGCTGATCTATGTCATTTTCATTTGGCTTCTCTCACCTATTTGTTGACTTTGATTTTATCTCTTCCTTGTTTTTCTCACCCTCGGGTTGTCTTCTTATCTGACTGGGTGTTCCTACAACTTTTGCAATTTTTTTGTTTGTATGTTTTTCAGCTTTTTGACAGAGTTGCAATTCCTATTTTTTTTATCTTTTTGAAAAAAAAAATCCCTATTTTTCAATCCCCTCTGTCTTATTTGTGTGTTCTGCCCATCTTAAATCCCAACATAAAAGGATGATGAGTAAAGGTCAGCCCACTTATGTTCCACTGTCATTACCTAAAGCTCAGCTTCCGCAGCCATCACAGCCTGTCATCAGTCAGCCAATGTGTTAGCATAATTATACCTGTTACTAATCACTGCACCTTCACACAGTACTGTAACATACACATATGATATTATGAGCTATTTTTTAGATTAAGAAACAATGAAAAAGGTTAAACTGGTTAAAAGGTTAAATGTGTCTCCTGTTTTAAACATAATTGCCAGTATGCTATTTTTAATAATTACGTTTTGAATTTCATATTATGAAGTCTGGAAAAGATCAGTGTTTCTGCTGGTTTAGAAGTGACCAGTTACATATGAACATATACATTATTAGTTTAGTGTGTTTTAATTATTTCATATAAAAATGTATAAATATAGCCAAAAACTAACAAAAGTGCTTTAAGGGGTCACTGACTGAGAAATTGTGTTTTTGTAAGTTTTAACCTTCTGAAATGCATCTATTGGTCACATGATAATCGAAAAAATATCAAAACACTCATTTCTCTTAAACAGCTTTTATATTTGTGTCCGATTAACTGGTTTGAAAGTCCAGATTTACCACAGGACATCATTAACATAGTAAACCCAGCTCAGCACCATCCTTGATACATGGCTGCTGTTCTATTATTCAATCCCTCCAGGATTTCGCAGGATGTTTTTATGATTGTTGCAGCCCAAAAAGCCTGAATTTGTGAGAGCTTTTTTAAAAAGTTGCAACAAAAGTTGTTATGTTTTGAGAGGGTTTTTTTTGCACTAAAGAGTTGTGGGAAGAATTCTAAATTTTAAAGCAGATGCTTTTTTCTATAGTTTACTGCAATGATATTCTATATAACCCCACAAAAACCCACAGGATTTTCAAAAATTTCTTATTAAAAAGTGATTTGTAAATTAAGCAGAAACTTCTACTATACAGAAAAACTCTTTTGTGCAACAGCAAATACAGACTTTAACACAATATCCATTACAACAGCTAAACAGTATCTTATCTTAAATTGCATTGAATGCATGTTAAAGAGCATAGATTTGGAAATTATGGCAGCACATTTATTGGAAAATGCCCTAACCGCAGCGGTCCCCAACCATTCAGTACTGAGTGCAGAGGAAAAAAGAAATAATTTATTCTGTTGCTCTGCATTGTCTATCAGAGTCTTTGTGTTTTTCTGAAAAATATCACAGACAATATTCTCTCTCTTTCCATGCCTAACTCCTACCTGTCTGTCTATCTGCAAGATGTACTAACAATTTTACCTCTAAAGATGTATAACATGTTCAAACACTGGCTGTAGTGTTAGATTTGCTTGTTTTGTTTGTGGTTTTACGGCATTTCTCCTCATGCGCACTCCTGCGATGAGGTGGTTTTAAGGCAGGCGGACGTTTTCAACACAAACCCAGCACTTCGTACACGCGGTCGGATGGAGAAATGGCGAGATGTCCACCGGCAGGCCGGGGGAGATGGAGGAAGGGACGGTGTGGGAAACCTCGTGGGTGAGTGTTTTTTTTAAATCACACACTCTGTTTTTTTGCTGATGTATTCTATTAATACACACTGTAAACACGGAAGTGAGCACGGTGCAGTGACGCATTTGATTGGTTAGACTGAGCATTTGAGCACTACTCAGGGACAAATCTGATTGGCGAAATTGGCAGAAGTTGACAAGGATTGGCCAAAATTGCGGGAAAGTTGCTGTGATTGGACAAAGTTGTAAGGTCGCACAAAAGATGCAGCCAATTAATGACTTTGCTTGAATTGACATGATTGCAACATCGTGAAACCCTGGAGAGACTGATTATTGGCCAGCCTAGCTGTCATAGTGAACAGTGTTAACAGTGTTACTACAAGTTCACCTACCAACTGCGGTTAATATTATTTTCTTTAGATTTTAGTCACCCTAATAAAACATCCCTGTTTCCACCTCGTTCACTAATTGTTAATATATCTTGTGTCATTCTGGCTTATTTTGTTAAGACTTTTTTCACTGTGATGCTAAATTGATCTGTTAGCATTAGCTTAGCTAGGTGGTCAGCATTTGCGTCAAGCAAGAAGTGAAGGACCGGCCGCCTGGTGTTAGCTTAACTGTTGATCTTGCCAGTTTTGATCGCCATTTTCTATAAATTCTATTCACCCCCCAACCCCCCACTAAAATTCTTGTTCACCTACAACACTTGACCATATATGTTATTCTTAGATGTTATTTTAGCTTATGTTCTTGTAGTATTATTTATAACTGGCCCAAAGGCAGCAAGTTGAAGCAAGCAGCTTACCCACTCATTTACGAATGTTTCTGTGCTTATTCTACTCCAGGGACCGCTCATATCTTATTGACCACTGAAACCAGACACCCCTGCCCACCAGTGATGCATTATTTCATTGAATCTTTAAGACAAATTAAATTAGTTAGCTCGGGCTAGATCTGAATTAGGAGTTAAGATTAGCAATAGTGACATAAGAGGGAGGGCAGAGTTGACTGCAGTCTTAGCGATTTAAAGAGGCATACACTGAAACCGGCCATTCTGAGAAAGGCTGCAAAAGATGATCACAAATTATGTTGCAATAATTAATAATTAAAGAAAATTTGACCATAATATGCCCCAAATATTTCATGAAGACATGTGTGAGCTATTAAAATTTGGAAAAAGTGCAGTCAGTGACCCCTCTAACAACACTTCTGTTCAAATATCTAAAAACATGTACGCCTAAACATCTACATATTAGAAATGTCATTGGTATGTCAGAATATCGATATTAGCATTGACCTCAGCATGTCTTTGTGCAGGATTATATACCTGCAACATGACTGTAGCTGTTTGAACAAAGTGAAAGTGTGGCAAGTAATATTCAGGAACTGCAGTTAGTTCACCAAAGACCTGAACATCTCAAATCAGAATAACATTGTTGTTTTTTTTGGTTATTTGTTTTACCATCAAAATTCAGAACTAGCCTACCATTGACAAAATGGTTTCTAAATCATGAGACGAGTGTGTACTGCAGTCAGCCTACTTGTTACTATATATATTTGGGGTACAGTGAGAACAAATTGACAGCAAAGCTACAACACTGACAACAATACTGCACAGATAACACAACACAAAAACAATCACAAAACAGAATGAAGAGAACAAGTGACAAAAGACGTAGAGAAACACGACAGGTTATTAGAAAAATGGCATTATTCCACTATTTGACTTTAAGGCATTACTGTTCAGATGTAAATAATTATCTCATATAAGCCTATACTGAAAAAGTGGCAATTCATTTCAAATGTTAATATTATGTGTTTATATTCATATTGTTTTAACAAGCTCATCCAAAAAAGAAATAACATAAGAGAAAGAAAAAAGAAAGGAAAAGAAAGAAAGAAAAAAGAAAGAAAGAAACCGATTACATAAAATCTATCACAGTACTGGTATGCTTTCTAATGATTTTGTGTTGTGGACAGAAAGTGAAGAATGCATCATGGAGGGATGAGGGGACAGAGGACAGTTGGATCTGTGTACCTCTGCCAGGTCAGAAAAGAGGACTTGACTGGCGCTTCGTCTCAAAACGTCCCAGTAACTCCGCGCCACAAACTCCTGACTGTCTTTTTTTAGCACCTGTAGGAGTGGTTAAGCAGGACTTCAGTAAGTTTACCTCCTAAAATGATTTTCATTCATTCATCTTCTTCCGCTTAATCAATTTTAATTATATACATTGACATAATCATATCTACTGTATATCACTCTCATTGTATGTGGTTTTAACTAATCTATTCAAAAAAGGAGGCCTGCTCCGTTAAGCCGACTAAACATTATTCAAAGCATTTCCTCATAATGACAGTGCTTTTTTATGCAGGTGTCAAAATCCTTTGATACAACAGAAAACAAGGCACAAAAATGTTTTAACAATAAAAAGAAAATCCCTGGATTAACATTACAGAATAGATGTAACATGTAGACATATAATTAAGGAAAACTAGCATCTTTAAGCAGCTCAATACTATTTAACAAACATATTATTGATAAGGAATCTATGGGGCCCCTAAAATCCTGGACAGGGATTTTTTTTAAATTTTGTGAATAAGTTTTGTGAATAAGTTATCTTGTGCGTACAAGTTACAGTTACACTTAAAATGATTCGAACTGAAACAGCTTAACCCCTGTATCTCACGGAGTGGTGAATGTTGGTGAATGTAGCGATTGTCAGGTTTCGTAAAAAGCTGACAGTTTGCAAACAGTTTTTAAGGTCTCAGTTTTTCTTGTTGCCAAAAAATGTTCAAATTTTGGGGGGCAAATATATTTTTCTGCAAAAACTTGCCAATGTGTGCAAACGGTTGTAATACTGTATGTGTCGCTAAAGTTTTTTGGTTCGCCAAGTAGTGAACACTAGCAACTGTTCAAGTCCTTTTATGACAAAACTGTTGGCGACCTTAAAAACTGTGTGCAAACTATTTTACAACCTTTTACAAACTCTGACAAAACCCTAAAAGCGCAGCGTTCTTGAACGTTCCTCAGCATTCACTGCTCCATGAGATACTGGCTTGATTTTTGCCGACTTTCATGAGAAAAGCTGGCGAATCCACAAATTGATATGTTCATCAACATTCACCGCTCCATGAGACATTACCCTAACTGTTTCAATGATAATAAATAAACACAATTTGCAATAGGGATTGAATAACATGAGCCATAATCATCATGATGAGTGGCAGTGGCTCAGGAGATAAGAGCGGGTTGTCCACTAGCCATAATGATGGTGGTTCAAACCCCCCAAACTATCCTCCTATTGTGTCCTTAGGCAAGACACTTTACCCACTGTGGCTCCAGTGTCCATGACACAGGTGTAGGAATGTGAATAAATGTTTGGTGGTGGTTGGAGAGGCCATTGTCACAGATTGGCAGCCACGCTTTCATCAGTCTGCCCCAGGGCAGCTGTGGTTGAGGTAGCTTACCACTGTCAGTGTCTGTCTGTGGAGTGAATAAATAATGGATTCACTGTAAAGCACTTTGGGTGTCATGAAAAGTGCTGTATATATCCAATCCATTATTACTGTCATCATTATCAGTCTTTGCAGTTCCTAGAACTGTCATGAGTTGTCATGAACCGAGCCGGTGTTTTCCTTTAGGCTCGGTTCTGGCCGTTCTCTGTGGCTCAGGTATCGGGTTATTTATGTATTGTGTCATCTTTTGAGTTCTTGTTGTTTTTATGTCTTTGTCATTTTCTGTTCCGTGCCTGTAGCCACCGTTCTGGCTGGCGGCTGTTAGGCAGCCTCTTTGACCTACATTCATGTGGGCGCTGTCTAACACTCGCCGGTCCAACCACGCCCCCTCTCTCTTGACAGCCAGCTGATTTCACTCCGGTGATTGTCATCCTCGCGCCTCACCAGGTGTACTCAATTTGTGGAGCCAGCAGTGCTTGTACTTAAGCGGCGTTTGCCAGTCAAGCATTGTTGGTCCGTTGAATTGTCAATTTAAGTACAAAGTCGTATGTGTACTGTGTGCCACAAAGTGTTTGCCACTTCCACCTTAGCCATGGTTCTCCTGCGTCCTTTAAGCAATGTCGGCTCTGGATGCTATTGTGGTTAGATCGCTTCTCCTCATGCGTTCGCTGGGCAATGCCGGCCCAGGAACGCCAATTGTAAGTTTCTTTTTATTTTTGTACATCCTCACCTTTTTGGGAACTGTTTGTCATTACTTTAATAAATGTGTTGTGGTGTAACCCTGCACGTAAATGTCATGTTCGGCGTTGTTTTCAACCCCGTCCACGACCTGTGGCTGTAGGTTTTTGATTATTGCTTATTAATTTCAGCTGGCAGGTTGAGCCTTGCTCTCTGCCAGTCCTACAGCCACGCCTCCTCCTCACCAGACATTCACCGGCTGTATCACCACATGCGCACACACACACACACACACGCACGCATACACACACACTCACACATGCATACACACACAATTCCAATTAATCATGCACTGGCTTGCCACACGGCTGTGTCCACTTGCCTTCGTTAGTGTATGGTGTACTTATGGGGAGGCAGTGTGACCAATCAGTGTGGCAACTTAAGTCAACATGGGACATCCTGACTCACCGGATTATTGGCTTCCTTCCCCTGGACTTATCATGTTGTGTCTTAGAGCCTTTCCGCTCCAACATTTCCTTAAGCCTTCTTTTGTACCTTTTCCCCCCGCTCCTGCCTGCTTGGAGCACATCTGGCACCTTATCTAAGCCAACGAGGTTTGTAGCGGGTTGTCTTACCCATTCTCACAATGACTGTTATTTGGACATTGTGTATATTTCTCCCTGTAATAAACACGTCTACATTACTGCACGCTGGACTCGCTTCCTATTTCATATGTTCGCTGTGAGATCACGCAGCGGACATGACAGTAAGTCCTTCTTTCTACCCCTCGCAGCACACGGAGAGGTCATTGACAATGAGTGTCCTAAACAAAAACTAAAGGAAGAAATACTCCAAACATATATCCAAGATGACATGTAAAATCACATAAGGATTGTCATACCCAGTCTGTGTTGTGTTGTTGCTTAGTTTTTTTTTGTCACATTTTGTCTTAGCTTTGTTCCGAATTGTAATCGCTCTTGTTCTGTTTTTCTTTTGAATTCTTGGATGGAATATGGGTGGGCAATATAAGCTGTGGTTTCAGCCATCACCCATTTCGGATAACTTATGTTGAACTGTATAATCAGAGGAGTTATTGTTTAATTTGACCTTGTTGGATTTTTTCCCCTTTGTTATATTATTCTGTTTCTTTTTAATCTTTACTTTTAATCTATCCAAAATAAAGATTCATTCATTCATTCATTCATGTGCCAAAAATTTGGTATAGCAGGTACCAGAGCAATCTGTGTACTCTTCATTCGTTCAATGTTTTGTTTCTCCAACAACTGGGCAACAACTGGAAATAACCATTGTACAGTTTTGGCCTTGTCAAAATAAAATTGGAATTGAGCCAAAACAGGATAACAGATCTGATTTTGTTTGTTGGTGTTTCCATATCACTGTTTTGGTCACAGCTGGAAGTGCATTAGCTTTTTTTAGTATTCAGATCTACTTATCTGTTTTTTGTAAAGTATCAGATGTAGCTGTTGCTTTTGCCAGTAATGTTTGTTTTATAGAAACTATCACATTGACTTTTCAAAAAATTAACACAATGCAAATTGTAAAGGCACATTTTTTCGTAACTTCCAGCTGTGACCAAAACAACACAATTAATAAACCAATTAATGAAACTAGATCCTTTATGTGAGTGGTATTGGCTCAATTACAATTTTATTTTGACAAGGCCACTGTAACAGCTATTTCCAGTTGTTCTGTTGTCATTTCAGAAACAAAATACTGAGAGAACGAAGAGTACATGGATTCAGAATCCCTCTGCTTTCTGCATTTCTCATTGGAGATGACCAGTCAAAAGAGTACAACTGCCATATCTACAGTGGATATAAAAAGTCTACACACCCCTGTTCAAATACCAGGTTTTTGTGATGCAAAAAAATAAGATCAAGATAAATAATTTCAAAACTTTTTCCACCATTAATGTGA
The DNA here is from genome assembly GCA_020510985.1 of Pholidichthys leucotaenia. NCBI lineage: Eukaryota > Metazoa > Chordata > Actinopteri > Cichliformes > Pholidichthyidae > Pholidichthys > Pholidichthys leucotaenia. The sequence goes on along the minus strand of CM035848.1, from coordinate 117,540,387 downwards.
CCTACAACTTGTACAACCCAATTGAAAAACAAACTGAAATATTTTAAGGGGAAAAAATAAAAAACTTACAATAACCTGGTTGCATAAATATGCACACCCTCTTATAACTGGGGATGTGGCTGTGTTCAGAATTAACCAATCACATTCAAACTCATGTTAAATGGGAGTCAGCATACACCTGCTACCATTTGAAGTGCCTCTGATTAACCCCAAATAAAGTTCAGCTATTCTAGTAGGCTTTTCCTGACATTTTTGTAGTCACATCTTCCAAAGCTTCAAAGGGATCTCATTGTTCAAAGGTATCAATCAAGAGAAGGGTACAAAAGAATTTCCAAGGCATTAAATATATCATGGAACACAGTGAAGACGATCATCATCAAGTGGAGAAAAAAATGGCACAACAGTGACATTACCAGGAACTGGATGTCCCTCCATAATTGATGAAAAGACAAGAAGAAAACTGGTCAGGGAGGCTGCCAAGAGGCCAACAGCAACATTGAAGGAGCTGCAGGAATTTCTGGCAAGTAATGGCTGTTTAGTACATGTGACAACAATCTCCCGTCTAGGGTGGCAAGATGGAAGCCTTATCATACAAAGAAACACATCCAAGTCCAGCTACATTTTGCAAAAACACATTTGAAATCACTAAAACACCTGTGGAAAAATAAGTTATGGTCCGATGAAACCAAGGTTGAACTTTCTGGCCATAATTCCAAAAGGTATATTTGGTGCAAATACAACACTGCTCATCACCAAAACAACACCATACCTACAGTGAAACATGGTGGTGGCAGTATCATGCTTTGGGGCTGTTTTTCTTCAGCTGGAACTGGGGCCTTAGTCAAGGTGGAAGGAATTATGAACAGTTCCAAATACCAGTCAGTGTTGGCACAAAACCTTCAGGCTTCTGCTAGAAAGCTGAAGATGAAGAGGAACTTCATCTTTCAGCACGACAATGACCCAAAGCACACAGAAAAATCAACAAAAGAATGGCTTCACCAGAAGAAGATTAAGGTTTTGGAATGGCTCTGCCACAGTCCAGACTTGAATCCGATCGAACATCTGTGGGGTGATCTGAAAAGGACTGTGCACAGGAGATGCCCTTGCAATCTGACAGATTTGGAGCATTTTTACAAAGAAGAGTGGGCAAATATTGCCACATCAAGATGTGCCACGCTGATAAGATTCCTACCCCAAAAGACTGAGTGCTGTAATAAAAGTCAAAGGTGCTGCAACAAAATATTAGTTTAAAGGGCTGATGACACGATTTTGACATTTTTTTAGGATGTGTAAACCCAAAAGTCACTGTCGATGATTAATATAATATTTACAACCGCGCCTGCATAAACTAGTTATCATCAAAAAAACGCAGCCACTGACTGGACTGTGGTGCCGTCCATCAAATTAAGGGCGGCACCCCCATGACGTCAGCGACAGAACGGACTCCGGTGTTGTTGACTGGAATGACAGCAGCTTTGTAGCTCACAGTTTCTCTGGTTTCTTGTTTTAATTTTACGGCTATGCCTTCGTGTTGTGTCGCAGGCTTAGATAAACAGCAGGCCATGAAAGACCACATCACACGCTTCAGCTCCAACTGTCATAAGCCTCTTCGTGCACTTTTACGCAGGAGGAGGGTGCGAGGAGGGGAAGGATTAATGGATTTACGCACAGTTTTGACCTACTTTCTGTGATTGCATGCTGACTCTCGCCGGTCCGGCCACGTCCCTTCTCTCATTATCACCAGCTGATTCCCCTCCCGCTGATCATGTTTCCTGGTCCTCGCCCAGGTGCTTCTCATCACACCATCACCAGCAGTGCGTGTACTCCGCGGCTGTTTGCCAGTAACGCACTGCTGGTCCATAGTATTGTCATCTTTGCTGTTAGTCTGCCAGTATTTTCAGGACTCTCATGACGTGTTAGTCACTCCATGTTTGCCGTGGTTCTCGTGTGTCCTTGAAGCGATGTTGGCTTTGGAGTGCACCTGTGGCTAACATGTCTCCTCTCATTTGTTCTCTGGGCGATGCCGGCCCCCGAATGCCATCAGTAAGTGTGTTTGTGTTTTTTGTACGTCTTCACCTTTTTGGGAATTGTCTGTCGTTCTGTATTAAATGTGCTGTGGTGAACCCTGCAAGTAAATCCTCGATATTTCATCCTGCCTCTCCATGCCCTGCGTAAGAGCCCATGGAGGGTTATGATGAATGGATTTCCGTGCAGGATTCACCACAGCACATGTATTGAATATAAAGACTGATCCCAAAAGGTGAAGACTTACAAAAATACACAGAAACACAAACAGTAGGCATTCAGGGCCGACATCGCCCAGCGAACATGGAGAGGAAACGTGCTAACCACAGTTGCGCCCCAGAGCCGACATCGTTACAAGGGCGCAACAGAACCACGGCTGTGTGAAGTGGCTAACACATCGTGATAGTGTTGGCAATATTGGCTGGCTGACAACACGGCAGATGATGCACACAAAACATGAACAGCTGACTGTCACTGAGTCTGACTCGCTAGGCACATTGCCCGCTTGGCATGGCTCAAACCTATATGGTTTGATGCCCCCAGATTCTTCATTGTCATCCCATTCTTCAGAACTATAATCATCTGAAGATTGGACAACACAAACCAATTCCAGACTACATGTGCTGGAACCATCATCAATGTTTTCTACCGCTTCCATCCTGTGTGTACAATGGGCAGCCAAGCGCTGTGTTCTCTCGATGACGTTACAACATGGCCGTGGGGTTTTCCAGCCACTGACGCAATTGGTGATGTGGTGCGCATGAAAACGTTGGATATTCACGTGAAAAAAAGCCTGTTTGACTTAGAACTGCACAGACCAACCTATTTCGTCATATTGTATTATGTGATGAAAAATTAGATGAAGTCAAAAACGTGTCATCAGCACTTTAAGGGTGTGCATATTTATGCAACCAGGTTATTGGAAGTTTTTTTTATTTTTCCCCTTAAAAGATTTCAGTTTGTTTTTCAATTGGGTTGTACAGGTTATAGGTCACATTAATGGTGGAAAAAGTCCTGAAATGATTTATCTTGGTCTCTTTGGTCTTTGTGACTAGAAAAGCGCTATATAAGTGCAGGTTAGTTAGTTAGTTAGTTAGTTAGTTACATCACAAAAACCTGGCATTTGAACAAAGGTGTGAAGACTTTTTATATCCACTATATAGGTGACAAGATAATAACTTGTATGAATTAAATAAAAACAAAAAATTGTTCAGGACTTTAGGGGCTCTGCAGAATACATTGAAAGGTCACTTTAAACAAATTACTAACAACCATGAGTCTGCAACAACAACAAAAAAATACCTAAAAAAATACTTTTAATATAAAATCACAGAACTTTATCCTAAAGTAGATGCTCTCCTATTAAATCTTTAATATTACACCAGCTTTACTGTAGCAACAGCTGGTCCTATTAGCATGATTGTACCTTAATAAAAGCTGACCACTGTGCTGACCACCCACATCGTCTTTCTCTCCAGGGAGAATGCAGCAGCAGCAGCCATTTTAACATGACCCTGCACCACTCTTAAGTTCACAGCGACAATACAGCTATCTATCACAACGCTGACAGGACATGAGTATGTGTGTGCATGTGTGTGTGAATGTACAGACACACAATGAGAAAGACTTAGTTACTGCACAATACACTCCTGACATTTTAAATTATAAACATCTGTTTAAAATACAGCAATATGGCAGTATTAAGGGAAACTAGGGATTAAAAGTGGTAAATATCAAAACATAGTAGAGGGCTTTCAAGCATTTTGAGTGTCCAAATCTCACTAGATCAATTTTTATGATGCTGTTCATTTCTGTTGTTCTCCTGTCACTAATCTGATCAACAGAATCTTTAAGAGCTGCTTTCTTTTACAGAAATTAACCCACAATAATTATTTCAAAAAATTAAGCTAAACTTTAAAGAGTAAGGCAATTTACTTAATTTTAGATGCCAAACCACACCACAAATGAAGTGAGCCTGTTGGGATCCTTTAAATTAAAACATGCTCCGGCAGTGAAAAATCTAAAGATCTTTCCATTTGCAACCCAGGAAAAAATCTACTTCTTTGTATTAAACCTCCTACCCCCCTGCACCCCCCCCCCCCCCACACACACACAGAGCCAAACAAACAGCGCGTGTCTTTAAATGGACAGTGTGATTGTGTTTTGAGCTTCAGAGTCTCTCAGGTCATTCTAAATCATTTCACTGCCTCATTGGAAGAGTTCATCTCTGCTGACCCCTTAAACTTATTACTCCTTCTCAGCCTTTCCTGTGTCCATTCATCATTATTCAATCAAGCAATCAACTGATCTGACAGATGGACGTCCTGTCTAAAATGTTCCTCTAGCGTTTTCTCTTTTCATCCATTCTGCAAGTCTGTTTAAACCCGACAGAATACATTTGCTTTAAAGCAGGGATCAGGTGGATTGGGTCAGGGTTAAGGCTTTTTCAACCACCAGGCCAGGGCAGAGAACACGCCTGTCTGATAGTATATACTAAGTGGGCTAAACTTCAAGAGGTAGAACAATCTAGAATGAAAAAGAATATAGTTATATGCATTCAGTATTTTTTACCCAACAGACGAGTTTGATTTTCACTTAATTTGTAAAATCCAGGAGCCTGTCAGGTACCATCAAACCCAAAGATGTTTATGTCATAATCTGGGCTCGATTTTATGTTCATGTATTGTTCTTTCTGTGATTATGTATGATTATTATTTGCATTTATTGCCCTCTGTGTTCCCCTGAATCCTCTGTCATTGTCTTCTGTGTCATCCCCTGTTTGGTCCTGAGGTGATGTGTGTACCTGTTCACCTACTGTTCCAGCTCCTCATGTTTCCTATACCCATAGCCACTGCCCTCTCTGCATTACTCCTGTATTGTTGTCCTGTTTCATGTGCATCCCCTGTCTATTTGTCTGCACAGTCCCACCCATCCTGTACCCCTCACCTGCAGCCACTTCCCTGCTTTCCCTAATTGTTTCCCCAGCTGTCTCTTGGTGGTGATTATCTGTCTCTGTATATATGAGTATTCAGTGTCTGTCTGGTGTGGCATCGCCGTCTATTTTCCCTGCTGGCACCCTTGTGTCCCGAGTGTTCCCAGTGAGTATTTAGCCTGTACATCTCCTGTATTGTTTACAGCCCCTGTGCTGTCGTTTAGTTTCATGTCAGTTAATAAAATCATGTTGCACTGGAGCTCTGCCCTTACTGTGAGTCCTGCTTCTTACCTGTCTGCTGGAGGTAGACATGACAGTTTAAATTAGAGTGGCAGGAGTTAGATGAAAAGCAGTTTATATATAGGTTAAAATTTCTGAAACTTCATTATCTTGCAAAGGAATCTGGACTGGGTGTGACCTTATACTTACAGTCACAATACATCTTCAAGCATACTATATCTCAAGGAATGGCGTACACTGATGAATTTGGTGATTTTTGTCTTTTGTCAGGGTTCGTAAAAGGTTGCAAAACAGTTTGCACACAGTTTTTAAGGTAGCAAACAGTTTTTTATGTCACAAAGAAATTTTGAACATGTTCAAAAATGTATTTTTCTGCAAACAGTTGCAAACGTTCACAAACAGCTGTAACACATCACTGAAGTTCTTTCTGGTTCATCAAGTAGTGAACACTAGCAACTGTTAAAGGCCCTGTCCCACCTTGCCAATTTAGGCAGCGTATGCCAACGCATCAAAAATGCTAGCATACGCCTCAAATTGTATGCATCCCATATCCATAACGAGTTGGACATAAACATAACGTATTAGTAACAGTTTGCAAGCAGTTGCATGAAATGGTCAGTCACAGAGCAACTCATACCGGCTCGGACATCGCCCGGGTTAACAAGGTCAGGAGTTCCTGGCAGCGGAAGGCGAATTACAGAGCTGCGTGGAGGAATCTGATCAGACCTAAATGAAACAGTCATTGTCGCCCCCAACAGACTGCTATGATGATGACGATGATGATGATGATGAACTTATATAAAATGTTTCGATATAGATAAACCACTGAATGCTTCACGTGTTGCCGGCATTCACAACTTATGCCCAACGATAGTCTAACTTATGCATAATATGGTCACACCAAACTGCCGTTGCCTCCCGATCCATGAATCCTAGGTGTGCGAGAGCAAGAAGCTTCCATCATCTCGGTTCAACCGAGATGATTCTCTTCTCCAAAGACCATCGCACGACAGGGGGCGTGTCCGAACCGGCAGAGCTGTCAAATCTGTCAAGTCAATCACGCCTACGGAAAGGATAAAATAGCTGATGTGGCACGTTACGAACGTCAGATGACAGTTGAAACATGTCAAGGAAACATCTCTTTACTTTGTCTGAATAGAAGAACAAGACCAGTTTGGCATGGACATCTTCTCACCATGGAATACTGACGGGTTCCGCCCGTGAACCAACACTGCCAATATGCCATTATATGATAGCTGTAAGTTAGAAACATGTTAAGAAAGTTCGGAACACGCCAAATACATCTACATATATCAATATGCGTTGGAGATAAATTTGATATAAGTTACCCATAGGTCCAAAGCACGTTATTCATAGGTTGGAAAAAAGTTTTGGGTACGTTAGACATTATCTCGACGTATTTCGACTTATAGGTAACTTACAAGTAACGTGTGCCAACGATTGCATAACTTATCTACAATTTATGGCCCACGTATGCGGGATGTATGAGATGCAGTAAATTTTTCGACAACCTCACCATACTATGACATATATCAGCGTGCTTCAGCGTGCGCTTAACTTAAACAAAACTTACCCATACTGATTCGACGTACGCCAGCGTATTCGCCAAATTTTTTAAATGTCAGCATATACTGCCTAAATTGTCAAGGTGTGACAGGGGCTTAAGAACACTTAAGAACCCTTGTGCCCCTTTTCCACTAGTACCTACTCAGCCCAACTCGCATCGACTCTACTCAGCTCGACATGGTGTGATTGGTTTTCCATTTCAACTGAGTACGACCTCAAGTGGGGGGAGTTGGGTTCATTACAGGAAGGCGGCCAGCTATCCCTTTGTGTTCTTTACATGCTGACGCTTTCACTGATAAATAACATAAAAGATGCTTAAAATCACAACTCACCATCTTCCCCGTGAGCAGCCATCAGCTCAGAGACCTCCTGGTATACTTTCATTTCGGGTCGCTCCACCGCAGCAGGGCCGACGGGGCTGAAAAGCTCAAAGTTGTTAAATTTATCTTTCAAGCGCAGGGATCCAAGTGCTGCAACACCAATGGCAGAACTGTGCGCACCGATGGGAAGACTGTTGCAAAATAACCACATTTTGCATTTCATAGCAACAATGCTCTGCACTGTGTGTGTTTATATATTTGCATATTTATTCCATCTAGCTACAATGCTCAGCACTGGGTGTGTTTATATATTTATATATCTACATATTATTCCATCTAGCTACATTGCTCCGCACTGTGTGTGTTTATATACTTGCATATTTATTCCACCTAGCTGCAATGCTCCGTACTGTGGGTGTTTATATATTTACATATTTATTCCATCTAGCTACAATGCTCTGCACTGTGTGTTCATATATTCATATATTTATTCCATCCAGCTACAATGCTCTGCACTGTGTGTCTGTGTGTGTGTGTATATATATATATATTTTATAGTAATACGTACATATGTTTATTAGCTGCTCTTGCTTGCTTGTTTTTTTTTCTTGCCTTCTGATTGTTGCTCTGAGTGTTGCTATCCCTGTGCTGTTGCAATCCTGGAATTTCCCCGTTGTGGGACTAATAAAGGCTTATCTTATCTTATCTTATCTTACATTTGATCAAATTTGACCACTATATGAACTTTTCAGCTGCAGCACCAGCGGAGCGTTCCGAAATGAAATACCAGGAGGTCTCCGAGCTGATGGCTGCTCAAGGGGAAGGTGGTGAGTGTTTTGTGACAGTGTTGTTTTGTGTGTAGCCATTTATTTCATTGATTATCATAGAAATAATAAAAACTCATGGCCGCATTTACAAATGGTGGTTTGGAATCTTGTGAAGACGTAGCTATCATCTACTGACGTTACACCCTGGCCAATCAGTGGCCTGCAATCCGTTGACATCACAGACTCAGCACGGTTGGAACCTCAATGAAGTAGGTCCCAAAAAAGTACCTGGTACCAGATACCAATGGAAAACCCTACAAACCGAGTAGAGTCGAGGTGAGCAGGGCTGAGTAGGTACTAGTGGAAAAGGGGCTATACAGTCTGAATGCTGGCAAATGCTAGCTCACCCTTTTTATGTTGCTAATGACAGAGATGAACCCTTATTTTTGCAAAGATCCATCGGTAAAGCTGGCAGTCACTGCTCCGTGAGATATTAGTTTAACATGCTGTCAGTGTTCTGCTGACAAGAGTGGCTGCATAAAGTTATAATACTTTTAAAAAATGGCAAAACAGACATAGCAGCAAGTAACCTTATTCAACATTTTTTGTGCAACGTAACTAGCCTGCTGTGTAAATGCTCTTGGCTCTTCGGTCATTTTCAGTCAATTCTGTCAAGCATGTATGGGTACAACTGACATAAACCTCTTTGCATCAGTGTTTCATCCTTCCATTTTTTCTTTATACACCTAAAGAGCAGAAAAGGAGACTATGCTTTTATGGTTTTGGATACCTACGCTGTTCATGGGGGCAACCTGATATCCATACAGCTGCATACTCTAACACACAGAGAGAGACACGAGGAAGAGGAAAAAAGAGGACAGAGCATGCAGTCAGAGAGGAGGAGGAGGAGAGAAGGTAAAAGACATGTTAGTACATGCAAGGACAGAGAATGTGTCATTTTCAACACATCTGTGATTACTTTTTAGAACACAGACTTTGCAGCGCAACAGTGTGCACTACACTTTGCACAAATGGATTGTGAGCTATGCATGTGGGAAAAAAATTTCAGCATCTTTTCTGTTTTATTTATATTTCTGATATAAACACATTACAGAGTACTGAACTCTAAGCATTTTGCAATGCTTTTTGAATGCATATTACAATCATCATGCACTATGCTAAAGGAAAAATAAACAACAAAACTGTCACATAGTTTCTGAATTTATGTTTTGCGAAAGCAAACTCCAACCATGATCAACTGAATAAAAACAAACTCAGTAACTTAATTTTCTGGTAGCCTGTGTGTACTGATCTCCATCCACTACAGTGGAAAACTACAATATACTGTATGCTACCAAATAATTTAGAAATTATGGAAACGATGGTTCATCCACAAAGATGCTCATTGTCTGGGACATCTTGGCTAATGCTTACATTTTTTTCAAGTGTTATTCATTAACTTACAATATGACATTTTTTGTAAAACACTGGTTTTAGTGAGCCCTTGTTGTCATTAAGTGAACTGCAGACCCATTCATACATCAGTCTCATCTGCTTCAGCAGGGAACGCGGTCCTCAGAACTGAAAGGAGTGAATGGAGTTGCAGTTTACTTTGTGACCAAAAGGCATCACTAAAATCAGAATTTCTCAAAGTTCCATTCAGTTATTTTAGGCCAGCAGTTACAAGTGACACGAGTAGTGAGGTTCTGCCACTGTTATTTCTTAATCTGAATCATAAAAGTGCTGAGAAAGACATAGTATTTCAAAGGTGTATCAAGTATAACAAGTACACAGTAGGGTTACCTGTCACAGAGATAACACAACTGAGACATTTTCTATGAGGCAGCATGCACTCAAAACTAGACTCAAACAAGTTTTTTTTTTTTTTTAATTTAAGTTTTTGTAAAGGGTATACAGGTCATTACAGCATTGCATTGTTAACATTTTCATCGTACGTTCCCTTATATTTTGCTATTTGACAACATTGGTAGAATAGTTATTACAACACCCCCTTTTTTTAAAGTGAAAGAAAAAGTGAAATTAAAGAGAATTAAATTAAAAAAACAAACAAACAAACAAAAAAACCCAAATAAACAAACAAACAGAACAGTAAAAAACAAACAGAAAATTAAGTAATTAAAAGTAAAAGAGCATCTGAGTAGCATTGGAACAAAGAGTGGGACCATCATTGAAATGGTATTTGTCAAAGATTAGATCTAATGGAAGACACATATGAGATCCAGGGTTGCCAAAAGTTCATGAACCCATCCATGTCCTGTCTCAGTGCGAATGTCAACTTTTCCATCGAGGAAATGTCTTGAATCACGTTAATCCAATCTTCAGGTGTAGGACAGTCCTTCAGCATCCATTTTTTAGTTAGGGCTTTTTTACTTGCCAATATTAAAACAATGAATAAGTATTTATCTCCTCGTCTTTCCAGTGAGTCCGGTAGTAAACCCAAATACAAAGTTATAAAAGAAAAGGGAACTGTTATTTTGAATATTTTCCCCAATATTGTCTGTACATTGGTCCAATATTGGTGGATAACTGGGCATGACCAAAACACATGAAAATGATTTGCAGTCTTTTCACCACACAAGCGCCAACAGTTCAACCCCTTATGGGTAAATTTGTTTTGTGCAGGTGTTCTGAAAAATCTTACCAAATTTTTCCATCCAAATTCTCTCCACTGCAGGGATGAGGTACTTTTCCATTGCTGCCTATTTAGCTTTTCCCATATTTCCAATTGTAAAGTGAAATTCCCCTCTTTTTCCCATCTCTCTTTTATATATGATGTGTTGTCTCCTTTTAAGTCTTGAAGACCTTGGTATATTTTAGAAATGTATCTGATCCCTGGGATCCCTTTATATGCCATTAAGAAGACCTTCAGAACACCTGACTGGGCCCTTTCCAAATCCTCCTTTTTAAGTATATTGTTTATGTGGTGTCTAAGCTGAAAGAACCTGTAAAGATCTTGATTTATTAGACCTTGTTTTTTCAAATCTTCAAAACTTCTTAAAGTTTGCCCCTTAAAGAAATCGTAATATTTTATCAGCCCTTCTCTTTCCACTCTTTAAATCTAGTGTCTGTTTTATTGGGGGTAAAGTCTTGATCATAGGCAATCCATTGCAGAAGTCGATAGGGCTCTTTAGCTTGATTCTCTCTGACTATCTTAAACCAAATTTTTAGCGGGGTCTCTATCCACGGGTTAGTGTTATTCAAGAGTTTAGTTAAGGCATTGTTCCCTATTATCGCCTGTAGGGGGATGTCACTTGTTATCTGGCATTCCATCTCCTTCCATTGTGCAGTGTAGACTGGGTTACATATCTCTACTAAAGTTTTAATTTGTGCAGCTATAAAATAGTCCCTGGTATTTGGCAGCGCGAGCCCACCTTTGTCTTTGTTTAGCTGTAGGGTTCTATATCTGATTCTAGGTCTCTTGCCCTGCCATATGAATCTTGAGATCCTTCTGTCCAGCTCCTGCCATGTTTTTTTGGGGGGTTCTACCGGTATTGTTTGGAAAAGGTATAGAAGACGTGGAAGTATATTCATTTTGACTGCTTCAATTCTTTGTGCAGTACCTAAGAATGGTATCATATTCCATCTTGCTAGGTCAGATTTTATTTTTGTCACCAGTGGATCATAGTTTAGTGTTATAATTTTGTTGAGTTGTTTCGGGATATTGATCCCCAGATATTTCATAGATTCCAGCTCCCAGTTAGTTTTGAGTTCACTTAGTGAATAATGATTTGGGTCATAGTTGAATGTTAAAACTTGGGTTTTATGCATGTTTAATTTGTACCCCGATAAATCTCCATAGTCTGAAAAAACTGAGATTAGTTCTGGTAAAGAAGTGTCTGGTTGCCCTAGGTATATTAAAATGTCATCAGCAAAGAGTGCTATTTTATGTTCCTTCTGACCAAGTGTAATACCTTGAATTTTTTGATTTTGTCTTATCCATTGGCTCAGAGGTTCTATGAAGATTGCAAAGAGCAGTGGAGACAGGGGGCAGCCTTGATGACATCCTCTTTCCAGTTCAAAAGATGATGATAATTTACCGTTAATCCTTATTTTAGCTGTTGGTTTTTTATATAATGCCTGGATAGTTCTAATGAAGTTGTTATGAAAATTGAAACTGAATAAGATTCTATATAGGAAAGACCAGTCAACCGAATCAAATGCTTTTTCAGCATCTAATCCCAATATGGCTGCATTTAAATTATATTTTTTTATATGATGAATTATGTGTAAAGTGCGTCGAATGTTGTCTTGTGTCTGTCTTTGCCTTATAAAACCTGTTTGGTCTAAGTGAATTAAGTCTGTCAGTATGTTTTCTAACCTTTTGGCAAAGATAATGGTAAAAAGCTTATAGTCCTGATTTAATACACTGATTGGTCTGTAGTTGGAGCATTCTAGCTTATCCTTTTCAGGTTTAGGTATAACTGCAATGACCCCTTCTCTCCAGGAGGGGGGATTTCCCCTGTGTGGAGGACATAGTTAAATGTTTTCAAGAGGAGAGGAGATAGTTGCTGTTTAAAGGTTTTGTACCATTCTGCTGTATAGCCATCTGCTCCTGGGGATTTGTTAGCTTTAAGTTTCATAATTGTTTTTTCCAATTCTTTAGGTTGTATTTCTGACAGTAGTGTTTTATTTTGTGATTCCGTAAGTTGGGGAAGGTGTAATGTGTTTAGGAATGTCTCGGATGCGTTTTTATGTTTTTTGTGGGAGTATAAGTTCTTGTAGTAATTCTCGAAGCTTTTAAGAATATCCTGAATTCTGAATTTTATTTCCTTTGATACTGGGTCTGGGCATTTTGTAGATTGCTCTTTCTGTTTGTTGTTTCCTCAATTTATAGGCTAGTAATTTTGCCGATTTACTGCCTGCTTCATAGTGTTTTTGTTTCAGAAATGTAAGTTTCTTCTGGATTTCTATTGTGTAGATCTCATTTATTTGATTTTTAATTTCTTTAATCTTGAGCGAGCCATTAGAATGAGTGTTGTCTTTGTGTTCTTTTTCTAGGTTCTTGAGTTCTGACTCTAGTGTGATTAGTTTTTCTTGTCTCAGTTTCTTTTGGGTTGCCAGTTTTGCAATAATTTTTCCCCTTATTACAGCTTTGCACGCATCCCACAGTATTAAAGGGGATACTTCTCCATTATCGTTTTCTTCCAAATATTTGAAAATATCTGATTCCAATTCATCTTTCAGTGGTCCTTTCAGGACATTTGAATTCAACCTCCAGGAAAATGTATTATTTGTGTATTTTTGGATGTTTAAGTCCATATAGATCGGACTGTGGTCAGAGAGATCCATCAGTCCTATTTTACATGTTTTTACTCTTCCAATGTCTCTATTAAACATAAAAAAGTAATCAATCCTTGAGTAAGATGAATGTGGCGTTGAATAAAAAGTATAATCTTTTACATTGGGGTTGAATTCCCTCCATACGTCACAGATTCCCATTTACTTTTAGTAGCATCCGAGTTTTCCTATTTTGAGTGTTATTTTGATGTGAAGAATTACCTGTTGCATCCCAGTATGGATTCAGTCTTAGATTGAAGTCTCCACCACATATCACTAAACCTTGGGCTTTAGTTATCATTAGGTCGAATACATTTTTATAGAATTTCCATTTAGCCCCTGGTGGTGCATATACATTCAGCAGGGTGATATCTTCTCCCTCTAGCCGCTCAATTACCAAACTGTACCTCCCTTCTTTATCTTTGTGTTCTGATTTTTTTTCAAATGTAATTTTGGTTGATATCAATGTCGCTACTCCCCTCCTCCTCCCTGACTTATATGAAGATGAAGAGATCATTTTAAACCCTTGTCTATTGAGTTTAGTGTGTTCCACGTCTGTTAGGTGGGTTTCTTGTAAAAATATTATTTCTGCTTTGTCTTTTTTCATTTTGCGTAGAATCTTGGATCTTTTAACTGGATTCAGGATCCCTTTTACATTATATGAGGCTATTTTGGTTACACCCTGTTTCTCCATTGTATTTTCTTATTTAGTATAACAGTGTGGTGGCCCTCTTTTTTGCTACTCAGAAACTGAAAGAACATTAAGAACATAAAAAACATTAAGAACATAGTATATGAGACTTTAAAACAAAAAACTGTCAAAAAAACTTCCTGAGCTGGGGTCCCTTTAAAGACCCTGTAAGAGCCTTGATGGAGTGTAGGCTCTGAGGGAAATTCCTCAAACTCTGTTACGTGTTGAGGGCCCTCTCTTACCCCTGTAAGTTGTCCCATGTTTTTAACGTGAATTTCAGATCCCAATCCGAATTTGTAATGATTTTTTTTTTTTTTATGCCTATACCCTATGAGATTGTGTGCACCCTCCCACCCCCATCACAGCAAACCTTCACTCTAGTACAGTATTTGTTAGTGTGGGGAGAACATGTGGGTCATTGTTACATTTCTATTTTAACAAGATTTTTTTTTTCCTTTAAATTAAGAAGACATTTGTTTCTAATGCTATAACTGCTCCATGAAAGGTTTTACCACATGCTGATTCTGCATTTCCTTCAATGTTTGTTACCTTGTAGGAGGGGGGATGGAAGTGCAGAATGACTGAAAAGAGAGAAAAAAACAAAAAGGTCGCTATTCCTTCCTGGAACTGGAAAGCTTATCTTTGTAGCTCTGGGGCTGGGTTTCCCGCTGCTGGCCCGTGGATTTAGAAGGTCTTTGAGTGGACCACGTTTGAGCTCTGATTTTCTCGCTCAAGATTCGCTGCGGGTTTAAACACCGTTACCGGGAGTCCTCTTCTCGCCATGTCAGTTGTTGCTTCTTCCGCTGAATTGTAGAGACATGACTCTTCACCGTAAAAGACCCTTAACTTCGCCGGAAATGGCGTCTGAAAGCGTAGATTCTTTTCCCGTAGAACCTTTTTGGCGTCGTTATATTCCCGTCGCTTTTTAAGAACCTCAGGGGCGTAATCGTGCTCCACGAAGACTTTTCTTTCTTGATGCATAAATCCTTTTTTCTGCCAAGCCCGTCTTACAACCTCTTGTTTTATTTTGAAATCGGAGAATCTTACCAACACTGAATGTGGGTGTGCTTCTGCCGCTGGCTTTGCGGCTAATGTACGATGGGCCTTTTCTATCTTCAAATCGGTGGTTTGTGGAATATCCAACTTCTCTCTCAATAAGGATTCCACGCATTCCGCCACTGTGTTGAAACCATCTTCAGCTCCTTCTTTCAGACCGTGAATTCTGATGTTATCTCGTCTCTGTCTTCCTTCTTGGTCGGCTAGCTTAGCCTCCAGCCTTGACTGTTTTCTGTGTAAATCCAGCATAGAATCTTCAAGCACTTTTACTCTTTCTTCAGCTTCCAAGATTCGGTTTTCGGCCTGGTCCAATCTGCTGTTCGTCCTTATTAGTTCCTCTCTGAATTCGTGAAATTTGGCCCGAAATCGTCGTAATTCATCATATAGTGATTTCAGGCTAACCTTTTTGTTAGCTGGGCCCAGCTCTTCGTCTCCTGAATGGAGGTCCTCGGGATCAGATTCTGCGGCCGCCGCACGTCCTGACCTGGGGAATGCCAGTTTCTTCTGTTTGTGGTTAGGCATGGTGTTTTTGTCTTTTGATTTTTATTCTTCCAAAAATCCGTTAAGTCTGATTTTGACGATGTTTTCCTTGGATTGGATCTGGGAGGTTCAGCGTTAAGTTGCTATCACCATGGCATCCAGACCGGAAGTCAGACTCATACAAGTTTTAGTTTCACAGGTGAATGGTGCGTCAATTTTAACTCATCCATGTGTAATTTGATGCAACAGCCAACTTTAACCAAATTTTAAAAAAAAGTGCAAAGAGGAGTTGTATCAATTTATACTCAGGGATGTATAAAATTCCATTTGAAATGGAAAATAATTAGGTTAAATTTGTACTGTTAAATTATTTTCATTGAAATGGATGTTCTAAATCAGTGTGTGTCAAATTCTGCATATACAAGTCAGCAGCATTATCACAGCTGATGGTCACAGAGAAAATAAATTCTTGTAATTATTATTTAATTTCTAATTCCAGTCCAGTGCAACGGCATCCATCCTCACATCCAGATAAACTCTCACCCTTCGTTAACAACTTTCTTACCAACTGTGCTGATTTCTCAGCATCTCCTTTCCTTCCTTTCTTCTCATTTTTCTTCCGGAAGATCTCTTGAAGCTGTAATGAGAGAGAGACAGCACGAGGAACTAAATGACAGTTCAAAGACTGTTTTAATATCTGTTGGAGGATTGCATGTAAAACAACTCAGAGTTCACAAGGTCATTCACACTTTTATGAAGGTCTATGATGAAAGTGAAATAGCTGTGTTTGTGAACAGGATATCAGGGGCTGATTTTTTTCTGCACAAGTTAGTATAAAAGAAAACTCCACCTTCACCACAAACATAGTAGATAAATTTTCCTTTTAGTGCTCTGTTTAAGTAAATTACAGACTTTTTAAATCTGTCAGTCATTTAACAATAAGACTGGAGGCCATCTATGATATGTACAGAGACTTTGGCCATTCACAAGTATTTCTGGACCAGACCATATGGGAAAGCCAATGTAGTAAGTGAAATTAACAAAAGCATCTTGTAAATGGAAATTTAAAGCTCCTGTAAAAAGCAAAAACTTAGCACTGGCTCAGTTCTCAAACTAGAGTTTGTATATAAAATATAAGATCTTGAGCTGAGAGTTTTCACTATTTTCATCTTGCCATTTTGAAAAAAATTAAATGCTGCCACATCAACACTAATTTCACCTGATAGAAAAGCAGATAAATGAATCTTCATGGCCAAGCCTCAATGTGGGATTTCCACCCTCCACCTGCCTGATGCCCCTGGATTTTAAAGCTAATATTACCACTACCCTGATGAGAAGCCATCTCACTCCCAGCAGCCCTCACAGAGATTTTCATCCCTTTTTAATTTCTGTTAAAAAAGCCAAACCATCAGTCCCAGTCTTGGGGAAAATATCACATGGGCAAACCTCAGGAAAATCAACAGTGAGGTTGTCAAATTCTTTAATAAGCTGCCTTTAGACTTAGAAAATATAATCTTACCCCCCCGACCCCCCCGCTTTATAAATAAAAGCTTTAGGATGAGGTGGTGGGGAAAGAAGGTAAATAAAAATCCAAAGTTCTGCGTCAGTTCTGGCAGTGATCTCATTTCATTCCATTGTCTCATTAAAATCTGTTTGATGATCTGAAACATTTAGGTGTGACAAATATGCAAAAATATAAGAAATTAGGAAGGGGACAAATACTTTTTCACGGCACTGTATTAGAGAAACTGTGCATGATGAATGCACAATTAAAGCATAATTTGACGCCATTTACATTTCCACACCAGTCATGTGGTACTACATTTTAACACAAATTAAATGATCTTGTCATATCCGATTGCTCACAATGGGTATTCACCACATAAACATACAAATAATAAATTAATTAATTTAAAAGAATGAACAGAATGGTTGATTTTAGCAGATATATATCATTTTCATCATGGCTACTGTCTTTAAACGGACCCTCTGTTAAGCTTTGTTTCTCTGATTGCTCTAAAAGTGAAATTAAATTCACATTTTCTCTCTAAGCAAACTCACCACCAAGAACTCCCTCTTGTCCACCATCTGGTTGCCGTCTGCATCAAACATATTGAAAGCAATCTTAAAGCCAGCATGGGGCTCTGGAGAACAGGGAGGAGAATACATAGGGTGAGCTTGTCCATGTGTTTATAAAAGGAAATTTTAAAGCTATAAATAGCACAGAAGGCAAGCTGAATAACAGATAATTCTTCATGGACTGTAAAAGAGATAACAAAGAACACATTTAACATACACTTTTAATATTTGCTCTTTTTTTTTGCTTTAGCAAACCCAATTAGGACAAATCACATGTACAATTATTAATATGTGATCTAAACCATTTTCAGGTCTTGAAATTGATCACAGAGTTGGTTGATAAATCAAATTTAATAAAAAAAACAATGTTGGCTTATAATTAAAATAACAGAAACAAAAGGATCACTATGGTGAATTTACGTTTCAAACAGTGCAAATCCAAGCGTGTCTTTTACTTTTTTCATCTCTAAAAAACAAACTCTTTGACTTGATTGAGACACATTGGACCCCAAAGAAACAAATAATAATTGCAAAACATTTTAAAAGGTCAACAATATATAACAATAGCTGCAATTTAATTCACCAAATTTTAGGTTGTGCCATATGTGATCAACCAAAGTGGTATTAATAGAAATTAGATCATTGTATTACTTTATGTTTCCCTCTAAATAATTGTAAGTCAAAGTCAATAAACCCACGTCTTTCCTTATTTATGAGTTTGTGATAAATGTCTTTCTTCTTGTACTGAGAAATATCAAAATTAAACACTGTCATTATATGGACTGTTTACAGAAAAGACAAAACTTTAAAGTGCCACTATTATACACCTTTTCCACATGTTGACACCGCAACCAGAGGTGTTGATGAAATGTCTGTGACATATTATGGTCAAAACATCTCAGGGTTTAATTACTGCAGTACCATTTTCCACACAAAAGAAGGTGCTCTCCTCAAAATGTGTTTTTTATGGCATATTGCTTTAAATGCTAATGAGCCCCAGTTCACCCTCCCCATTTTGGAAATTTCTCTGAGAGCTGCTGTTTTGGTGGCATCACTATGTTTGAGACTAATGTTAGATGTTAACTTCTGTTGTCGTACTAACTAAAATATTAATTACAAGAACACTCTGAGGCAATTGCAATATCCACCGCCTCCATTTTCTTTGACAATCCCAATACTTACTGACAGAGAGCAGTTTTCAACTTTTCAATATAATTACTGTGGCAGAATCAAACTATGATAAGCCCATCATCTACAAATATACAACAACGTATAGAACCCATAGTTGTAAGGCAGGATCCCGAGGTGAACCCATGTAGCAAGTATGGTGACCCTAGAGAGATTTACATGCTCTATAGTAAGAGATCATAGGGAGTGCCAGCCTTGACCTTTTGACCCCAAACCTGTAGTCAGAGGTTATGGTCTCAGAATGAACCTGTGTACCAGGTTTGGTGGCCCTAGCTTTCTTTGTTGTTGAGATATACTTTATAAGGCATTTTGATGTTGACCTTTGACCATGCGATCCCAAAACCACAATCACACTTCAGGGTCACAGGGTGAACCTGTGTACCAGGTTTGGTGGCCCTAGCTTTACTTGTTGTACAGTAACAAGGCAAAAGAAATGCTAACCTTGACCTTTGACCTTTTGACCCCAAACCCATAGTCAGAGGTCAGGATCCCAAGGTGAACCTGTGTAGCAAATTTGGTGACCCTAGCTTTCTTTGTTGTTGAGATATAGTTTATAAGCCATTTTGACATTGACCTTTGACCTTGCAATCCCAAAACCACAGCCACACTTCAGGGCCACAGGGTGAACCTGGGTACCAAGTTTGGTGACCCTAACTGTACTCACTGTACAATAATAAGGCATAGGGAATTTTAACCTTGACCTTTGACCTTTTGACCCCAAACCCAGAGTCTGAGGTCAGGATCCCAAGGTAAACCTGTGTACCAGGTTTGGTGGCCCTAGCTTTACTCGTTGTACAGTAATAAAGTAAAAGAAATGCTAAACTTGACATTTGACCTTTTGACTCCAAACCCATAGCCAGAGGTCAGGATCCCAAGGTGAACCTGTGTAGAAAGTTTGGTGACCCTAGCTTTCTTTGTTGTTGAGATATACTTTATAAGCCATTTTGATGTTGACCTTTGACCTTACGATCCCAAAACCATAGTCACACTTCAGGGTCACAGGGTGAACCTGTGTACCATGTTTGGTGACCCTAACTTTACTCATTGTACAGTAATAAGGTATAGGGAATGTTAACCATGAGCTTTTGATCCCAAACCTATAGTCTGAGGTCACAATCCCAAGGTGAACTTGTGGACCAGGTTTGGTGGCCCTAGCTTTACTCACTTTATAGTTATAGTGCAAATGGAATGCTAACATTGACCTCTGACCTTTTGACCCCAAACCCATAGTCAGAGGTCAGGATTCCAAGGTGAACCTGTGTACCAGGTTTGATGGCCCTAGCTTTATGTGTTTTATAGTAATAGTAAATGTGTGGCTCATATATTTTTGCCAACATATGTATTAGCACAAAGAGAAGCTTAGGAATGCATGTGTTGATTGACCTCACGTCTTGGATGGGACAATACGTCTGGACCCCCTGTGGATAATGGCAGGAGGACGGAGGTGCCGTTATAAGACTCTGAAAGGACTTCCTGACCCCCTGGAGCCAGACGGAGGACTAAAGGACTCGAGGGAAGAATTATTGTCAAATGGGGGTTTTGACAGCAATGTGTAATTCTGCCTTTGATGTTCATGTATAAGAGCGAGGGTTTTGATGCAGCTCACTCTCTTCTGTTCTTGAGAGAAAAGCTGGGGATGTGATTTCTGCAATAAACCTGAATTGAGAAATAATTCAGCCTCTTCATTTCACGCTCCCCACATTGGTGACCAGTAACGTGAGAATGCCTAGAGATGAATTCCCCGACCCAGACTCGTCGGAGTCTGCCCGAGCGAGCGCCGTCTCCATAAAGCTACCAGAATTCTGGCAGGACAACCCGGACTCGTGGTTCCTCCAGGCCGAGGCACAGTTCGCTCTCGGGGGAATAACGGCGGATGACACTAAGTTCTACCACGTCATCGCAAAGCTCGACAACCGCACAGCGCGATGCGTGCGGAGCCTGGTACAGCAGCCGCCCGCTGACAACAAATACGGCGAACTGAAGGCTGCACTCATCCAGTGTTTCACGCCCTCACCCGAGGAGAGGGCTAGAAGACTCCTCGCTATGCACGACCAGGAAGGACGCAGGCCAGTCGACCTGATGGAAGACATGCTGCAGCTCAGAGACACAGACAACGACGATTTTCTTTTTAAGCACATCTTCCTGAGAAACCTCCCGATGCAGATGAGAGGGTCCCTGTCCAGCATGCGTTGTGTGACCCAGCAGGACTTCCGTGCGCTGGCCCGAGAGGCGCAGCGGCTCCTCGACTCCTGCAGTGAGCAGACAGCCACCACGGCAGCGGCAGACCTCGGCGCGGCGACCGGGAGCAGCAGAGAGCCGGAGGCAGCGGAACCAATCACACCGACGATGGCAGTGGCGCGGCCCCGACGCAGCGGAGGAGATGGCCTCTGTTTTTACCATCGGCACTTCGCAGAGAAGGCGCACAGATGTGTGCCGCCGTGCAACTTCAAGTCCTCGGGAAACGCCAGAACTGGGAGTCGGTAGCAGCTTTGGCTCTCGGCGAACGAAATAAGCTGCTCTACCTCACAGATGCAAACTCCGGGCGGCACTTCCTCGTAGACACCGGAGCCCAAGTGAGTTTCATCACCCCGACCTACGCTGACCGGCTGGCGGGCCCCCGTGGTGACGGGGCAACGGCGGCGAACGGCTCGAGCATCAGGACCTACGGAGAAAGGACTCTGCTTCTGTCCTTGTACGGCCGCTCTTATGAATGGACTTTTATTATAGCGGCGGTGAGTTTTAACATGTTAGGTGCCGATTTTCTGTGCTCACATGGTTTGTTAGTTGATCTTGCCAACAGGCGCTTGGTTAATGCACTATCTTTTTATTCAATTCCTTGTGCAGCTCGAGTGTCCCCGCCACCAGTGCAGGCCCACGTCGCCACAGCAGGCGGTAAGTTTCACACACTCCTCACCCAGTTTCCAGCGCTCACAGTTCCCACATTTTCGGGAACGGTTGCGAAACACGGGGTGAAGCACTTTATTACCACGGCTGGCCCACCCGTCTTCGCGAAAGCTCGGCGTTTGGATGCAGCTAAGCTCTCCATAGCGCGCGAGGAGTTCGCCAACCTGGAAAGGCTGGGCATTATTCGACGTTCGAAGAGCCCGTGGGCCTCTCCACTGCATATGGTCCCTAAAGCTGACGGCTCGTGGAGACCTTGTGGTGATTACCGCAGGTTAAACAATGCCACAGCGCATGACCGCTACCCAATCCCACACATCCAGGATTTCTCGGTGCATCTAGCGGGGGCGCGCATTTTTTCTAAAATAGACCTGGTCCGCGGCTATCATCAGGTTCCAGTCCGAGCCGAGGACATTCCCAAAACAGCGGTAATAACCCCGTTCGGACTTTTTGAATTTTTACTCATGCCGTTTGGCCTCAAAGGCGCTGCGCAAACCTTTCAACGCATGATGGATGCTGTGTTATGCGATCTCCCCTTCGTGTTCGTCTACCTCGACGACATTTTAGTCGCCAGCACTTCTGAGGAGGAACACGAAAAACACCTCACAGCAGTTTTTCAGAGGTTGGGAGAGCACAGGCTAATAATTAATCCAGCCAAGTGCCGGTTAGGCGTGGCGCAAATCGATTTTTTGGGACACCGCGTTTCCGCAGAAGGGGCGGTTCCGTTACCAGACAAGGTGCGCGCAGTGGCGGAGTTTCCCCGGCCACAAACGGTCAAAGCACTACAGGAGTTTTTAGGAATGGTAAATTTTTATAACCGTTTCCTACCCCACGCAGCGCAGCTCATGCAACCATTATATGCCGCGCTTAAAAAACAAAAACCCTCCAATACGATCGATTGGTCCCTGGAACGGGAGCGCGCGTTTGCGGAGGTGAAAAAAGCCCTTGCAGACGCTGCGCTGCTCGCTCACCCAGACCCAACGGCCCGCATAGCGCTCACCACTGACGCGTCAGATTTGGCCATAGGGGCGGTTGTGGAACAGCATGTTGCAGGGGTTTGGCAGCCGCTGGCCTTCTTCAGCAGATCCTTGCGCGAGGCCGAGCGGAAATACAGCGCTTTTGACAGGGAGCTGTTAGCGCTCCACTTAGCCGTTCGCCATTTCCAGTTCTGGCTGGAAGGTCGGCGTTTCACCGCGTTTGTCGACCACAAGCCGCTAACTTTTGCGATGGCCAAAATTTCGGAACCGTGGTCGGGCCGGCAACAGAGGCAGTTGGCCACAATTTCCGAATTTACTACCGATATTCAGCACGTAGCGGGTAAACTCAATGTAGTGGCAGACTGCCTCTCTCGTGCGGTAACAGCACCAATCCGCACGGAGGTAGATTATACTACCGCAGCCGCAGGGCATAATAACAGCGCGGAAGCGCACGCGGCCCCAGTGCACGTGGGGATAGATTATGCAGCCATGGCAGCGGAGCAGGGCAGAGATGCGGACGTGTGCGCGCTCCAGTCTGGACCAACAGGGTTAAGGCTGGAGAGCAGGATTTTGCAAACCGGTATGCCCCCCTTAATCTGCGATGTATCTACCGGGTGGCCGCGCCCGGTAGCACTGGCCACATGGCGCCGCCACGTTTTTGATTCAATTCACTCCCTGGCGCACCTGGGGGTGCGCGCTTCTGTGAAAATGGTAGCGGAGAAGTTTGTTTGGCCGAGCCTGCGCAAGCACGTGAAAGAGTGGGCAAGAACCTGCATGGCTTGCCAGCGGGCCAAAATTCACAAGCACACAAAAGCCCCCTTAGAACCGTTCCACATTCCGGCCAAGAGATTCGATCATGTGCATGTCGACCTCGTAGGCCCCCTACCGTCGTCGCAGGGGTTCACACATCTTTTGACAATGGTGGACCGAACCACACGCTGGCCGGAAGTGGTCCCACTAGCATCGACCACGGCTGCAGAGGTAGCTCGCGCATTTTTGACGGCCTGGGTAGTGCGTTTCGGGGTTCCGTCGGACATTACGTCCGACAGGGGACCTCAATTTGTGTCTGAGCTTTGGTCAGCGATGGCCAGCAGCTTAGGAGCGACAATTCACCGCACTACCGTGTATCACCCCCAGGCTAATGGTTTATGCGAGTGTTTTCACAGGTCTTTGAAGGCAGCCCTCAGAGCATCGCTTACGGATGCAGATTGGGTAAACAAACTACCATGGGTTTTATTGGGGTTGCGTTCTGCGCCCAAGGAGGACTTAGATGCCTCCCCAGCGGAGTTGGTTTTTGCACAACCTCTCAGGCTGCCCGGTGAGTTCCTACCAGAATATCCGGCGCCGGGGCGCCCCTCGGCTCTGGGACCACTGAGCGGCACGGAAGCAGACATGCTCCCGGGCCCCATTCATCACACTTTTCCACGTGTTTTTGTTCCCAAAGCTTTAAAAAATGCTGAGTTTGTTTTTGTCAGGCACGAGGCTCAGCGACCCAGCCTCCGCCCGCCATATGATGGTCCATTTAGAGTGCTGGAAACAGGTGATAAGCATTTTGTGCTAGATTTGGGGGACAGAAAGGAAACAGTTAGTATTGACAGACTAAAGCCTGCTTTTGTGATGAATGACGAGTCTGTACGAGTGGCGAGGGCACCTCGACGTGGCAGACCCCCCAGGGAGCGCGTCCTGGAGCCCTCGCAGGGATCAAATAACCACTCTCTTCCTCAGTTAGCAGATTCTCTGCAGGACGGCGCCGCAGGGACACCGAAGCCTGCTTACAGCAAATTTGGAAGACGGTTGAAGCCCAGACGGCGTATGGACTGATGTGTGTTTTTATCATGTTGTGTAGAGTATGCTGTTGATTTTACCATGTTGTGTGAAATATGCTTTATTGTCCATTCTTTGACGTTTGGGGAGGGGGGGTTATGTGGCTCATATATTTTTGCCAACATATGTATTAGCACAAAGAGAAGTTTAGGAATGCATGTGTTGATTGACCTCACGTCTTGGATGGGACAATACGTCTGGACCCCTGTGGATAATGGCAGGAGGACGGAGGTGCCGTTATAAGACTCTGAAAGGACTTCCTGACCCCCTGGAGCCAGACGGAGGACTAAAGGACTCGAGGGAAGAATTATTGTCAAATGGGGGTTTTGACAGCAATGTGTAATTCTGCCTTTGATGTTCATGTATAAGAGCGAGGGTTTTGATGCAGCTCACTCTCTTCTGTTCTTGAGAGAAAAGCTGGGGATGTGATTTCTGCAATAAACCTGAATTGAGAAATAATTCAGCCTCTTCATTTCACGCTCCCCACAAATGTACCATTTACCATTTACCATAGTGCAACTGCAATGTTAACTTTGAACTTTGACCTTTGACCCCTTTACCCCAAACTCATAGTTAAGTGAGGGTGTAAGTTGTCCAAGATGTGTATTAGATACAACTCCTATATCGATATGAAAAGCCTACATCATTTCTTTCAGTCATTATTGTGTTTAGAAGATTTAGGGGAAAATCTGACCTCTGACCTTTGACCTCAAGGTCATTCGATGAGAGTTAAATTGCAATATGCGCATCATCAGTATATATCAAACCATGGTACCAAGTTTCAAAACAATCAGACCACAACTGTAGGAGGAGTTGATTTCACAAGACAGTTACCGGAGTGGTGGCCTAGTTCAGGGGTTTCCAAACTTTTCAGCCCGCGACCCCCGAAATAACGGTGACAGAGACTGGAGACCCCCACTATCCCCGGAGGTGACTGATTTATAAGAAAACAGGTGCACAGTTTGATATATCTGTGGATTCATCTAACTGCAAAGCATATTTCCCTTTCTTCACTCTGTCAGTCAGCTGACACTTTATGTCCTGGGCCATGTCCGCAACGCACAGGGATATGGTCCTGTCAGACAGTGACACTGCTTCCAGCTTCCGTGCCTGTTTATCCCCACGCCTTGTCCTACTCATAGCGATAGCAGCAGGTTTTATTAGCGTGTCTCTGATTGTATGTGGTGTTTTTGGCTGTGCAATTAAATATGCCACCTTTGAGGTTTGGTAGTGGTTGTTTGATTAGTTATGACTTTCTTTTGGCCTTGCAATTCATTCTCCTTCTAGTGGAAAAAATCCGCTGGTTTAGCAGCAAGACATGGGTGCTTAGTTTTCAAGTTTCTGAGCATTTTTACGGGCTTTAAACTGTCATGTGCAAGCACCTCGGTACACACTACACATTGGGGATGTTGTACTTCAGTGACAGCAATACATGAATCCATACTGAATACATTCCTCTCAATACTTGCGACACTTGGAGGAAGGTCTGGTCCGACTGATTACACAACATAAAAATATTTTTTTTGTAAGTTGTCTGTATTTTTTCAACTGATTTAAGACAATTTTGCACTGCTGAATCCAAAAATGACATCAGTTTCTCTCGATCAGGTCAGGTTTTTATGTTAAGTTATAAGCAGTTGTACAGCAGTTGTACAGGTGTACTGTAAATTGAATAGCAGACATTGATAAAGGTAAGTACATGTAAATTGAATGTTACGTCATCATTGTTCAAAATTCAGAGAATTTCAAGAAATAAAAAAGAATTTTACATAATATAAACTAACTAACTAACTAACTAACCTGCACTTATATAGCGCTTTTCTAGTCACAAAGACCACTCAAAGCGCTTTCATTAATACTAACCCTCTATTCTAAGGGCCTATAGGAAACAGATATCTAGGGACAATTTAGAACAGCCAATTAACCTAACATGCATGTTTTTGGCATGTGGGAGGAAACCGGAGAAATCCCGGAGTAAACCCACGCAACACGGGGAGAACATGTAAAGCGAAAATACCCGTACATGTAAACAAAAACGTAAGAAAACATTCATATTGATATTCATAAATTGAATAGCAGACATTGATAAAGGTAAGAACATGTAAATTGAATGTTACGTCATCATTGTTCAAAATTCAGAGAATTTCAAGAAATAAAAAAGAATTTTACATAATATAAAGCGAAAATACCCGTACATGTAAACAAAAACGTAAGAAAACATGTGGCCATAGTTCAAAAAGTTGACCTGATTGAGCAAAACCAATGTGATTTTTGGATTCAGCACATCAAAATTGTCCTAAATCAGCTAAAAAACTTAGACAATAAATTTGGTGTTGACCAGTGTTATAGAGCCTTGTATGGCGCTGTCCTCCTTCTCTTCCTCCTCCCCCCACACCAGAAGTTGATGGGCTTTCGGACGGCATTTCTCCGCTCTCCTCTGCTGCTGTCTCCACTGGCCTCTCTGCGTTGTCTTTGGTCGGTATTATACATAGTTTCATTTTTAAAACTACTATCCTTGGCTTAAAGCTTAGTGTGTTGATTTGAGCTGTTCAGACAAAATCTACTGGTGCACACTGACCTGTGTGACCTGTGACATTTACTGTGGTGCAGTTAAAGTGACATGTCACCTGCGTAATCACCTCAGGAGGATTCTGAAAATCATCTCGCGACCCACCCCCCTTCCCCCCAGTGTCTCGGGACCCCCACTTTGGGAACCTCTGGCCTAGTTGATAGAGTATCTGCCCCACAACTGGGAGGATGGGGGTTAAAGTCCCGGCCGGGTCATAGCAAAGACTATACAAAAGTGGTACTTCCCACCTTCTAGCTTGGTGCTCAGCATAACAGAATGGGGGAAAGAAAAAGGTGTTTGTGGCGGCGCCTTGCATGGCAGCGGCACCTCTGATTCTAGATGTAATTAACATTGTAGATAGGAGAAAAGTAATTTCATTCTACTGTACATGATTGGCTGTATGGACTGAATGACAATAAAGTTGGTGTCTTTACTGTCTATGAAGTGAGGTGAAACAGGAGGTCACAGGTCAGGGGCTACAATTCCCACAAAAATCATCCGATCATAACCAAATTGCAAAATGTGCATCCTCAGTGTATATCAAACCGTGATACCAAGTTTCATAACTGTAGGAGTTGATTTTACAAAAGTGGGACAGCCGGACAGATGGACAGACTGACCCATAATATAATCCCCCGCTGGTCAAAGCCCAAAGGGCTCTTCGACCCCTTTGGGTGAAGACCGAAAGGGGATAAAAACTGATTTAAAGTGAGTGTCCAAATAAAGCATTATCAGAGACAGGGGTGTGTAGTTTGAGTAGTCAGTTGATAGACTCTTGGATCATTTCAACTTGAAAATCTTGAATGTCATGGATGCTGTTGCACCGGTCAAAATTAAGAATACTTTGATCAAAAAGAAAACACCATGGACAAACACCACTATGGTAAAAGACCTAAAACGTGAGTGCAGACAGGTTGAGTGCAAGTGGAGGAGAACCCAACTTCAAATTCAGTATGAGTTATTTAACCTCTTAAAGTTAAATAACTTTAAGAGTTATTTAACATGGCGTAACATGCCATGCCTGATCAGGCATGTGATATTATGCATGTTTCAGTGAGCAATGAAAAAAAACCTGTCTTCTGTCTTCCGGTACAGATTCAGCCATAAACAGGAAGGCAAAGGAGTTTTGTATTGGTTTAGATTTGATTGACATCTCATTCGATCCATAAGACCCTCAATTTGGGTTTTTACAGCCTTCAATAACCAGTGACTGAAAACCTAGCCAGAAGGACCTGCCCACCAATTACTGCGAATACAACGAGCCAATTGTAGCTGAGTATTATGATGATGGACGTGTCGTTTAGCCAACTGATTTCTGAATTCAGTGGTACTGGACATGGGTGGGTTCCTTTTACACATTGCTTGATAAAACCCATACGTTCCCGTGCGTAAATATTTTTTGCCGGCTGGAGCCACTTGGGTGAAGAACACAGTCCGACTTGTGCGTAAAGCTAGCATTAGCCACTAGTTTACTCACTTGTTTTGAAAAATGGTTCACAAAGTAAACCTAAAGAACATGGACGAAAGCATAGATCGCTTGACCCGGTCAGATGAACAATGAAAACTCGCTAGCTCTTCTGACAATGTGGAACGGAGCGGAGATGAGTGGAGATGTCCGTCGATGTTCATGATGTGGTTGTGGACAGGTAAGTGTTATAATGTAAATTATTCTTTATAGATAAAAATATAAAAAGAAATAACTTTTGACCTATCGGTTATCACGGGTCCCGCATGGCCATGCGTTTTTCGTGTGGCGTGTTCCTCTGTAGCGGGGTGTGTGTGTGCTTTTTTCTGTGTATACCGCAGTGAAATGTAATAATTTATTTTTTTTTTGGACTTATTTTGTACCCGTAGGTACATTTGTTCTGCAGTCTGGTGACAAGCCACCAGCTGCCGGTCGCTGCGTGCGCAAGCGCCTCTTGACTCCCTAACCTGCATGTTTTTGGCATGTGGGAGGAAACCGGAGAAATTCCGGAGTAAACCCACACAAACACGGGGAGAACATGCAAACTCCACACAGATCACTGTTGGCCGGGGGCAGGGATCGAACCCACGATCTCATGATCCCCGCGATCCCCCGGCCGAGGGTAAAACTGTAAAACTGTGCTGCCACGGTGCTAACCACTGCGCCACCGTGCAGCCAATAATGTCAGCTTAGTTGTTATCTTACATATAATATACAGTATATATATTTTTTACACTTCTTAGTGACTGGAAAAAGTCTTCCCAACAACTTTACACAAATTCTTGTTGTTCTCCTTCATCGCATTTATAAACTAGAAAAGCACTCGGAGAGCGCAGACCTCCGCCAAGCGGCGCAGTTCCCCCCATACAGTCTTCAGATTCCTTGATCATGAAAACATATGACAAGCAGTGGTTCAGTAGTTATTCACGAAAATGGCATTTTCCGTAATGGTGGCCACAGTTCCTCCCATAGAGTGTTTGTGTGTACGTTTTCAGATTCCTTGACCATGAAAACATATGACTAGCAATTGGATTCACAATGATAGGATTAGTGGTTCAGTAGTTATTCACGAAAATGGCATTTTCCGTAATGGCGGCCACAGTTCCTCCCATACAGTGTTTGTGTGTACGTTTTGAGATTCCTTGACCATGAAAACATATGACTAGTAATTGGATTGACAATGATAGGATTAGTGGTTCAGTAGTTATTCACGAAAACGGCATTTTCCATAATGGCGGCCACAGTTCCCCCCATACAGTGTTTGTGTGTACGTTTTCAGATTCCTTGACCATGAAAACATATGACTAGCAATTGGATTGTCAATGATAGGATTAGTGGTTCAGTAGTTATTCACGAAAATGGCATTTTCCGTAATGGCGGCCACAGTTCCCCCCATAGAGTGTTTGTGTGTACGTTTTCAGATTCCTTGACCATGAAAACATATGACAAGCAATTGGATTGACAATGATAGGAGTAGTGGTTCAGTAGTTATTGACGAAAATGGCATTTTCCGTAATGGCGGTTTAGCGCCACAGTTCCCCCCATACAGTGTTTGTGTGTACGTTTTCAGATTCCTTGACCATGAAAACATATGACAAGCAATTGGATTCACAATGATAGGATGAGTGGTTCAGTAGTTATTCTTGAAAATGGCCTTTTCCATAATGGCGGCCACAGTTCCCCCCATACAGTGTTTGTGTGTACGTTTTCAGATTCCTTGACCATGAAAATATATGACTAGCAATTGGATTGACAATGATAGGATTAGTGGTTCAGTAGTTATTGAGGAAAATGGCATTTTTCGTAATGGCGGTTTAGCGCCACAGTTCGCCCCATACAGTGTTTGTGTGTACGCTTTCAGATTCCTTGACCATGAAAACATATGACTAGCAATTGGATTCACAACAATTGGATTGACAATGATAGGATTAGTGGTTTAGTAGTTATTCACGAAAATGGCATTTTGCGTAATGGCGGTTTTCTTGTGGACGGTGATCCAGATCACCACCAAAATATAATCATCTGTAGGATACCCCATTTCTGACAATGTGTGAAAATTTCACGAAAATCCGTCCATAACTTTTTGAGTTATCTTGCTAACAGACAAACAAACAGACAGACAAACAAACAAACCAACACCGATGATCACATAACCTCCCCCTTTGGCGGAGGTAATCACTGGATGGAGAATGTACTTGTACATGTACAGACTGGATTCCGGGGTCCACTTGGGGCGCTCACTTGAAGTGCTCACTTGGTCAGGGGTCCACTTGACCTATGTTGAAGCATTCAAAAGTTATAGATGTTTTTCCAAGGTGAACGGTGAACTGTGCCAAATGGCACAGTTCAAAAACACCTGGTTACAACCTGAGAAAAAAGCTGTATAATATATTTAGTTTTTGTGGTATTGTTATAAAATTTTGACCTGAACTTGGTAACGCTTGGTTCTACATTCCTACTGTGTTTTTCAGCCAGTATCTAACAGATGTAAGTTATTTGCAAGCATTTGTATCTAAAAAAAAACACCCAGGTGAATTTTATTTTCATTACATTCAGTATGTTGAAAACATTGTTACTCAGTGGCAGAAGCACTTAGAGGGATTCTGACTGTTTTGCCACAAAATCAGAGTGTTTTCTTTTAAATGAGACCAACCCCATGAAGATACTGCAAAGGGTTGAAGAACAGCTTTTGATTTACTTTGGGTATGTTATTTTTAGGCGTTTTTAGGGAAACTGACCCCTGAGTGTAAGGGGATAAACAAAGCCTGTGTAATTATAACAATGCGCTCTGCAAGACCAGACAGCTACATTTATCTGGCATGATTAACAAGAACATCAACAATTCTCACACTTTGTTTGCTATGGTTGAATAAACTTAGAAATCCTCCTAAACAGATAAGCCCAGAACTTCTCTGCACAGTGAAATGCAATGAATTTGCCAACCTTTTCAGTGAAAAAATCAAAACCATCCATCCATCTTCTACTGCTTTTCTGGAGGTCCGGGTCACGGAGGCAGCAGTTCAAGCAGAGAAGCCCAGGTTTCCTTCTCCCCAGGCACCTGCTCCAGCTCTTCAGAGAGGATGAAAAGGCATTCCCAGACCAGCTGGGAGACATAGTCTCTCCACCGAGTCCTGGGTCTGCCCCGGGGTCTCCTCCCAGAGGGACGTGCATGAAACACCTCAAAGCAGGAGGCGTCCAGGAGGCATCCTGATCAGATGCCCATACCACCTCAACTCGCTTCTTTCAATGTGAAGGAGCAGCGGTTCTACTCTGAGCCTCTCCTGGATGACTGAGCTCCTCACCCTATCTCTGAGGGTGAGTAGAGCAATCCTATGAAGAAAGCTCATTTCAGCCGCTTGTACCCGCGATCTCGTTCTTTCGGTCATTACCCAAAGCTCATGACCATAGGTGAAGATAGGAACGTAGATGGACTGGTAAATCGAAACCATTAGCCTAAACATTAACACCACACAGTCAAGCATGGAAACTGATCTGTGTCCAACACCCAGTAATAACTCAAACTTGATGTCACAATTTAATATGATTGATTTAAAAATCCTAGAAGAAACAGTTTGACATTTGAAATCAACAACAAGGTTGTCATAGCCAGGAGCGGCACTGGGGTTAAGCTCCCAGTGCTCATAAAATGCTCCTTATGGCGTGTGTCTCGAAAAACCTCTGACAACTAAGTCCAACTCCTAGCCTGCCCGTGTGGTTTAGTCTCTAAGCCCGGCGGAACTGCTTTTACTAATAGGAGAAGGGGCGAGGGCGGATTTCTGGTGCCTTAAAACCAGATGTTTCGGGTAGATGGTGGCTCGTCAACCTGGGAAGGTAGCCCATCTAGGGGAAGGTAAACCCTGATTTCGAACCTCCGCTGCCTTGCGGCACACCCGGTCACAGGAAAGGGTTCGAGAGTCAACCCTGAGGAAAAATCCGGAGTCGGAGCCCCTAAGGCAGTTCTCTGTTGTGCTCAACATCGTTCTGGCAGCTCCTGCGACAGCGCTGGTGCCAAACTATAGCAGCCCTGCTGTTCCTTTGGATTCATCAGTGACGTGGAGAGGGGGGACATGCTGCATGGGTAACATCTTGTCCTCCATATCTTCCTGCCCAGGCTTGAATCCTACCAACGCCCAACGCTGGAAGGTAGAACACCGGTGCGCATCGGCCTATTCAGCCACAGGCGGTGCTGTTCCAGCAGAGTAGACGTTTAGGATTCTCTTCCATGGTCATCATAGACCGACGGAGGCCGCCGCCGACGACTCTGGACATAATACCATCTGACTTTTTAAAAAGTATTCTTACCTCAATAGAAATTGATCTGCTACAAATAGTTAACAGCTCACTGGTATCAGGCGTTTTCCCCAAATCACTAAAGATAGCTGCCATCAAGCCACCCCTAAAAAACAGAACTCTAGATGCCTCTATAATGAACAACTATAGACCTATTTCAAACCTTTCTTTTATATCTAAGACAGGGATGGGCAACTTTGGTGGTAGCGAGTGCCACAAATTTTTTTTCCTCACTTCTCAAGGGCCACATTTACATGTAAACCTTGGGGAGGAGGGGTATTTTCTTCAAAGTCAAGTTTCACAATTAAAATTGAAAATGAAAATAAAAGCTACTCAGTGTTTTATCATATTAGAATTAAAATTACTAATAAAATTATATCATGACCTAATTTTTAAAACTCTCTCCATCAAAATGATGAGCAAAGAGAAATTCCGGACGGTAATTAACAAAAAAGCCAAGAAGAAAAGGAACTATGATGATGAAGAAAAATGTTTTTAAAATATTAGAATCAAATCAAAGCTTTATTTATATAGCACTTTTCATACAAAAAGATGCAACACAAAGTGCTTCACACATTGAAATATAATACAATTACTGTAACCCTACCCCCCGCCCCCCCCCCCACACACAAACACTCACACAAAGAAACTTTTGTCAGTGTAATACTTAAGGCTTATGGCTGGGCACCGAGGATCCAAGTGTGGAAGCATCATCACGAGGGAACCATCACCAGCAGGTAAAGTGCCAAGTCCACGGCTACAGGAACACCACCTCCGAGACCGCTCAAGTCCAACTTGAGGGGTCAACACTGCAAGTGTGGTACCACAGTGTACGATCCCCTCAGCCGGGTAGACCAGGGCAATCACAGGCCAGCGACCTGCAGCCAGAAAACAGGCACAATTCCCTGTGGGAGGGCTCCCTATGAGGAAACGCCGGAGCTTGGACAGGGTGATTAAAAAAAAACAGTCACTGATAAATAAGAAGATAATTTGTTGATAAAAAGACTAGACAGTTAAGATGACCAGAAGAATAAAACACTTAAATAGTCAAAGAGACATATATTCATAAATATTAATAATTCACAGTAAGATAAGTAATTTGTGGACTTCCGGTTATGGCGGCCAAGTAGGAAGATGTGTTTCACTCTGCTCTGCTCCTAAAAATAAAAAGTTGGCTAATAACTCTCTCAATTGGAACAAAAACCTATCCCAGCGTTTGGGCGCGGATATGGTAAAGCCTAAGGCTGGGAAATTAGGCGGAGGAAAAAGTGAATCGTCGAAACAGTCCAAACTAACAGACTTCCACGCTCGTGATGAAGCAGAAAAATCTCCAGAGACTATGGCGGAGGAAGCTAGCGGCGGAGCGGTGACTGCTGGGGAGAACACGAGTGCGGTGCTCGCTGCCATTAGCTTCATGAGAGCAGACTTTTCCTCTAAATTTGATGGGATTATAGCAGCGATAGAAGGAATGAGAAAGGAAATAAGTGACTGTATGGAACGAGTATCGCAGGCGGAGCTCCGGATTTCCAGCGCTGAGGATGACGTCACCAGCCTACAATTAAAGGTGTGCACATTGGAATTAAAAAATAAACGTCTGGAAGATAATGTCCTGGACTTAGAATCCCGGTTGCGACGGAACAATCTGAGGCTGGTGGGCCTCCCGGAGGGAACAGAGGGACGGGACGCATGTTCCTTTTTGGAAAAGTGGATTCCAGAAGCGCTGAACAACGCGGAGCTGCAGTCATCGGTCGTCTTAGAGAGCGCTCACCGAATCGACCCATCGAGAGATAATAAGGCACCACCGAGGACGCTGATTATGAAGTTTCTCAGCTACAGAGACAAGATGACGATCACCAACGCGGCGCGAGCGAAAGGAGAAATTAAATATCAGGATCAACAGGTGCGGTTCTACCCAGATTTGGCCACAGGAATCCAACAATTAAGGAAAGAGTTTGACCCCGCCCGTAAAGAGCTGCGCAACCTCAGGATTCGTCATGGAGTGATTCATCCGGCAAGACTGCTGGTCACATTTAAAGGGAGAACCCAAATCTTCAAGACACCTCAGGAGGCGCAGGAGCTTATCAAGCAGATCCAAGGAGAGACTGGTGGGAGCTAAGCATGAAGCATGAACAAGATATAAAGGTAGAATATTTAAGCATTTGCACAGGCATCTGACTGATCTGAAATATATAGCAAGTTTACAAAATATAGATTGTATTATATATAAAAAAAAAAAAAAAACCTATGATGTACAAAGTTGCTATAAAATTTTGGAGTTAAGTTGGAAATACTACAGAAGAGAGTTAAAGTTATGTCATTAAAAGCAGTAGGGTCAGGGTGATTGAGAGGAGAAAGAAAGAGTGGTTAAGACTGATCCTCGCGGGTGTGGAGCAGCCACTGGCTATAGCGGGAGACGGAATTTTTTTTTTTGGATTTTGGGGGGATTAGCACGAATGTGGGGAGGGGGAATTTGTTTGTGTGTAGTTTGTGGGACGAATGTTCAACCACTCATGTTTTTGCTTCTCTGTATGAGCATGTTTATATTGCGAGGAAATCTCAAACTCCTTATTGATCATAGACCAAAGCGTTAATCTTAATTTAACCTCATGGAATTGCAGAGGTCTACAAAATTTAAAAAAACTTAAACAAGTTATGAATAAAATAAAAGACATAGGTTCAAAAATTGTGTTTTTACAAGAAACTCATCTAATAGAAGAGGATGTAAAAAGAATTAGGAGAAGATGGCAGGGAAATGTGTTCACCTCATCATTTTCATCCCGAGCTAGGGGAGTTATGACTCTCATACATAAAACAGTCCCATTTCAAGTGAAAAATGTAATTAGAGACAAATTAGGAAGCTATCTAATCATCCAAGGATCTTTGTTATTAGAAAATATAAATCTGGTGAACTTATACGGTCCCAATATAGATGATCAAAACTTCTTTGCTAATTTATTTCTTATTTTAACATCACTCACAGGGCAACATATAATAGCAGGGGATTTTAATTGCACATTGAATCCCAGTATAGATAGATCAACAGGACTGGACTGTACGCACAATGGATGCAGGATGACCATTAATCATTTTATGAAAGAATTGAGACTGCTAGATACAGTGGGGCAAAAAAGTATTTAGTCAGCCACCAATTGTGCAAGTTCTCCCACTTAAAAGATGAGAGAGGTCTCCAATTTTCATCATAGGTATACCTCAACTATGAGAGACAAAATGAGAAAAAAAAAATCCAGAAAATCACATTGAAGGATTTTTAATGAATTAATTGGTAAATTCCTCAGTAAAATAAGTATTTGGTCACCTACAAACAAGCAAGATTTCTGGCTCTCACAGACCTGTAACTTCTTCTTTAAGAGGCTCCGCTGTCCTCCACTCATTACCTGTATTAATGGCACCTGTTTGAACTCGTTATCAGTATAAAAGACACCTGTCCACAACCTCAAACAGTCAGACTCCAAACTCCACTATGGCCAAGACCAAAGAGCTGTCAAAGGACACCAGAAACAAAATTGTAGACCTGCACCAGGCTGGGAAGACTGAATCTGCAATAGGTAAGCAGCTTGGTGTGAAGAAATCAACTGTGGGAGCAATTATTAGAAAATGGAAGACATACAAGACCACTGATAATCTCCCTCGATCTGGGGCTCCACGCAAGATCTCACCCCGTGGGGTCAAAATTATCACAAGAACGGTGAGCAAAAATCCCAGAACCACATGGGGGGGGGGGCTAGTGAATGACCTGCAGAGAGCTGGGACCAAAGTAACAAAGACTACATCAGAAACACACTACGCCGCCAGGGACTCAAATCCTGCAGTGCCAGACGTGTCCCCATGCTTAAGCCAGTACATGTCCAGGCCCGTCTGAAGTTTGCTAGAGAGCATTTGAATGATCCAGAAGAGGATTGGGAGAATGTCATATGGTCAGATGAAACCAAAATACAACTTTTTGGTAAGAACTCAACTTGTCGTGTTTGAAGGAGAAAGAACACCATACCTACTGTGAAGCATGGGGTTGGAAACATCATGCTTTGGGGCTGTTTTTCTGCAAGGGGACCAGGACGACTGATCCGTGTAAAGGAAAGAATGAATGGGGCCATGTATTGTGAGATTTTGAGTGAAAACCTCCTTCCACCAGCAAGGGCATTGAAGATGAAACGTGGCTGGGTCTTTCAGCATGGCAATGATCCCAAACACACCGCCCGGGCAACGAAGGAGTGGCTTCGTAAGAAGCATTTCAAGGTCCAGGAGTGGCCTAGCCAGTCTCCAGATCTCAACCCCATAGAAAATCTTTGGAGGGAGTTGAAAGTCTGTGTTGCCCAGCAACAGCCCCAAAACATCACTGCTCTAGAGGAGATCTGCATAGAGGAATGGGCCAAAATACCAGCAACAGTGTGTGAAAACCTTGTGAAAACTTACAGAAAACGTTTGACCTCTGTCATTGCCAACAAAGGGTATATAACAAAGTATTGAGATGAACTTTTGTTATTGACCAAATACTTATTTTACCGAGGAATTTACCAATTAATTCATTAAAAATCCTTCAATGTGATTTTCTGGATTTTTTTTTCTCATTTTGTCTCTCATAGTTGAGGTATACCTATGATGAAAATTGGAGACCTCTCTCATCTTTTAAGTGGGAGAACGTGCACAATTGGTGGCTGACTAAATACTTTTTTACCCCACTGTATATCAATATGCTAATGTGCCATGCATTCTCTCTGTTTGTATAACATATAAAAGAGCTGACGATACATGCCTCAGACACACAGCACAGCACAGTACAGCACTGTAGCGCACAGTGCTACAAGTGTGTCTCACTTTGATTGACTTACTTTTTTACCCCACTGTATATGGAGAGAAATGAAACCACAAGTCAAAGCCTACTCTTGTTATTCTAATACCTACAAGACATTCTCACGTATTGACTATTTTTTGATCTCCACAGAATTAAGGTCCAAGATTCAAAACTGTTTCTATGATAACATCGTGATCTCTGATCATGCACCCTGCTGTCTAATATATGTAGATAAGAAATTGACAAAGGATCCAGGTAGGTGGCATTTTCAGCATAAATGGCTTCAGGATGAGGAATTTGTTAAGTACATAGAAAAACAGATAGATGAGTTCTTTGATATCAATACTACACAAACATCAGCATGTATAAAGTGGGAGGCTTTCAAAGCTTTTATTAGGGGGCATATTATTAGCTACACAGGTTCAAAATCTAAGAAGACTCGAGAGGAGAGAGTCCAATTGGAACATAAAATAAAAATTCTTCAAGAAAAAGTGTATGCAGGAAGTAATTCAAAGTTAGAGAACGAATTACTGATTCTGAGAGCTGAATATGACAAAAAATCAGCGAATAGAGCTGCCTCGAGTCTTCTAAGATTGAAGCAATCTTTTTATGAACAAGGTGAAAAATCAGGGAAATTATTGGCATGGCAGATTAAACAATTAGAATTTAAAGGTGAACTGAAACCACCTTTTTGCGCAAAAAGTAGAATAGCAGATTAATTCCTTATTACCTATTGTATTTTCCAACACATAAAAGAAATTTTTAGGCCGTGCGATGGCCAAGCTATAAGCCGATAAACTTTTGCCTTTGGCTGGCAGTGCCAAACAAACCGGAAGTAGTGCAGACGCCGCTGCGTGACGTCACGAGTGTGACCCTTATCAAAACAACAATGGCAGATGATAGCAGTTCCAGCAGTCAAGAACACCAGAGTTTTCAGAGTGAAGAGGCATTCAGGATCGGTGACGAGACAGAGGAGGATGCAGGAGTGTCAAGTGAACAGGAAGAGAGCGAGGGAGGCATCGAACCGTACAGATTCGAGCCAGAATTTTCGGGGGATTCCGGCACTGACTCAGAGTCAGACCGCAGCAGTGATGGGGAGGAGAGTCGCTTATTGAATACAGAATGGTGAGTCTTTACTTCTCTACTTTGGCATGTTTGGGGTGTCAGGATAAGGAAAATTAACAATAAAAAAGAAAGAAAAAAAACATCAGCATTTTTCCAACTTATTATTTATACATAGGGCTAGGACTGTACAATAGCCTGGCCGTGTACACACTTATTTGTACCCGTAGGTAGATTTGGTTTGCAGTCTGGTGACAAGCCACAGGCTGCTGGTTGCTGCGTGCGCGAGCTAAACCTACATGTTTTTGGTATGCGGGAGGAAACCGGAGAAATCCCGGAGTAAACCCATGCAACACGGGGAGAACATGCAAACTCCACACAGCTCACTGTTGGTCGGGGGCTGGGATCAAGCCCATGGTCTCATGATCCCCGCGATCCCCCGGCCGAGGGTAAACTGTGCTGCCACAGTGCTAAACCACTGCGCCACCGTGCAGCCCAAAAAACTTGGCATTGAATAGACACATCCGTGGCGTAGGGTTAACACGTGTATTCAGGACAGGTTCCATGACCATGGGCTATGTATTACAATACTTCTACAGACTATAGTGGCAATACACATGAACAGAACTGGCCTCTGCATTTGACTGTGCTATTTATAAATAATATCTATATCTAGAAACGCATCGCTTCCCAGTCGCTTTTCCTCCCCCTTTCTTTTCTTTCGTCGCCATGACAGCTTTCCTTGGCCACTGAACAGATCTTCCCAGGTGTTGGAAGTGTTTTGTAGTCGACTATCACGACAAAATGCACCAAAAACAACCAGTGTCAACGTGCTCGCAATGGTAAACATGAGGACTGCGTCCCATTCGTGACGTCACGCAGAACTCCGGCTGCACTTCCGGATAATCGGCGGATTCGTAGGATTTTTCAGGGCGGGAAATTTAAAATCGCGATTTTCTCCAAGATTCCGGGATTGGTGGAGGGGGTGCCAATGATAAATTATCTTTATAATTGTATGTACTATCACCCAGTGCCGTTCAATTCCGTTCACTTCAGTTCACCTTTAAAACACCAATTACCAGTATTATAAGTAACGGACAGGCAGTTGTAGATCCTTTAGAAATTAACAGTGCCTTTAGAAATTATTATGAAAAACTATATGATACAAAAAATGAAACTGACTTAACAAAACTAAATGGGTTTTTGGACGGATTATCTATACCGTGTATTCCAAATGAAAACAGGGAGAAACTGGAGTCTAAAATTAGTCAAGAAGAAGTTGGTCTAGCCATTGATAATATGAAATCAGGAAAAAGTGCAGGACCAGATGGTCTTCCAGTTGACCTCTATAAAAAATTTAAGAATAAATTAATAAAACTTAGAAGCATTTCAAAATAGTAATTTACTACTATACATGAATAATGCCTTAATTATACTGTTGCCAAAACCAGGTAAACCCTCTAATAAATGTGAAAACATGAGACCA
Source organism: Pholidichthys leucotaenia (assembly GCA_020510985.1). Classification (NCBI taxonomy): domain Eukaryota; kingdom Metazoa; phylum Chordata; class Actinopteri; order Cichliformes; family Pholidichthyidae; genus Pholidichthys; species Pholidichthys leucotaenia. The sequence continues at coordinate 117,500,340 of CM035848.1, read as the reverse complement.
ATAAGCCTATTAAATGCTGACCTTAAGATAATCTGTAAAATTTTAGCAAAACGACTACAAGAAATACTACCAAATATTATTAACCGAGATCAGAATGGCTTTATAATGGGAAGACAAGGCTTCCATAATGTAAGAAGACTATTTAATATTATTTATTCTAATAAAGAAGCATCGGATACAGCTCTCCTATCATTGGACGCCGAAAAGGCCTTTGATGGGGTCGAATGGCCCTTTCTTTTTGAAGTCCTACAAAGGTTTGGACTTGGAAATAATTTCATAAAATGGGTTCAGATAATATACAATAATGCTACAGCAGAAATCCTAACAAACAGCAATATCTCAAAATCAATAAATATCAATAGAGGATGTTGACAAGGTTGTCCACTTTCACCTTTACTGTTTACTATGGCAATTGAACCTTTAGCGATGGCAGTACGTTTACATCCACAAATATATGGAATTAAAGTAGGACTAATAGAACATAAAATCTCCCTGTATGCCGATGACATAATTTTGTTTATGTCGAATCTTAAAAAATCAATTCCAACCTTGTTAAATTTAATAAAGAATTTTGGGGAAATATCAGGATATAAAATAAATAAAACTAAATCTTCAATATTAATGCTAAATGAGACCCATAGAAATTACCCAGCTCCTGAGGTAAATCAATTCAATGTTGTAAATCAGTTTAAATATTTAGGAATTCAAATTGTGCCTAAGTTAGAATCAGTCGCCAGTGCCAACTATGAAGCCTTAATGACAGACATTAATGAGTTACTTCAGAGATGGATGTCACTACCAATGTCGATGATCGGGAGAATTAATATACTTAAAAGTAATATCTTACCCAAAATACTTTATTTATTTCAATACATTCCTTTACCACCACCTTCAGATCTATTCTCAAGAATTAAAAAAAAGTTAGTGGAATTTATATGGAACAATAGGAAGGCTAGATTACGTCTGTCCTTACTATATTTACCATTTGATCGTGGAGGTCTGAAATGTCCAAACTTTATGTTGTATTACTGGTCAGCACAACTGAGGTCTATGACATATTATTTTTCATCAAATGATCTCCCTCACTGGACTGAAATGGAATCATACAATTTACCTTTACCTCTTCCCATATTCATATACTCAGACACGGCTAAAAAATTACAGAAACAAGTTAAAAATCCATTTGTAAAGCATATGATCAAAATATGGTGTGAAACCAAAAAATATTTAAAAGAACCACACTTATTGTCACAATTTAGCCCAATATGGGGTAATCAATATTTTAAACCAGGGAGAGCAGATGCTGTATTTAAAGTATGGAATTTAAAAGGGATTCAAAAGATTCAAGACTTATATTTGTCATGTTCAGATAACATAATGTCTTTTGAAGAACTGAGGATCAAATTTAATCTTAATAGAACACATTTTTTTAAAATATCTTCAGCTTAGGAACTTTATTCCTATTTATTATTTATTATTGTGTGGGATTGTGACGTATATCTTCAACCTGAGCCTGAAACTGGGGAGGGTACCACAGCTGTGGAAAACATCTTGTGTGGTACCTGTACCAAAAACTTCCCACCCCAAAGACCTGAACAGCTACAGACCGGTGGCCTTGACGTCCCACTTGATGAAGACCCTGGAGAGACTGCTCCTTGCTCACCTCAGCCCCCTGGTGGAACCAGCGATGGATCCACTCCAGTTCGCCTACCAGCATGGCATTGGGGTGGAGGATGCGGTGATCTTCCTCCTTCACCGTTCTCTGTCCCACCTGGAGAAGCCCGGGAATATGGTGAGGATCATGTTCTTTGACTTCTCCAGTGCTTTCAGCACCATCCAACCGATGATCCTGAAGGACAAGCTGCTGCGCGCAGGGGTGGACCAGCACCTGTCATCATGGATCCTGGACTACCTCACGAACCGGCCTCAGTTTGTGAGAACCCGGGACTGTGTGTCCGACACGATCATCAGTAGCACGGGGGCCCCCCAGGGAACGGTGCTGGCTCCCTTCCTGTTCACTCTTTATACTGCGGACTTCTCACACAACACAACACACTGCCATCTACAGAAGTTCTCTGATGACTCTGCGATCGTTGGCCTCATCTCCAATGGAGATGAAGCTGAGTACAGAGGGCTTATCCAGGACTTCGTGGACTGGTGCCATCGGAACTGCCTCCAGATCAACGCGAGAAAAACTAAGGAGCTGGTGGTGGACTGCCGCAGGCAAGGACAACCCCTCACAGCACCAGTAAATATACAGGGAACAGACATCGAGATGGTGACAGCCTATAAGTACCTGGGTGTTCATCTGAACAATAAACTAGACTGGTCACACAACACTGATGCACTCTACAAGAAGGGACAGCGCAGGCTGTTCCTGCTGAGGAGACTCAGGTCTTTTGGTGTACAAGGCGCGCTGCTGAAGACATTCTATGACACGGTGGTGGCATCAGCCATCACTTTTGGAGTGGTCTGCTGGGGCAGTGGCATTACTGCAGCCGATAGGAAGAGACTGAACAAACTGATCAAGAAAGCTAGCTCTGTCCTGGGGCAGCGCCTTGATCTGGTGGAGGAGATAGGAGAGAGAAGGACGGTGGCTAAACTGTCATCTCTGCTGGAGTCCGAGTTCCACCCTATGCAGGACATACTGAATGCACTGAGGAGCTCATTTAGCAGCAGACTACATCATCCCAGGTGCACAACCGAGAGGTTTCGCAGGTCCTTCCTACCAACGGCTGTCAGACTGTACAACCTAAGCAGGGCTGCTCACAGAGATAGCAAAAAGATGTAACAAACTAATAGTTTTTTGAATGCAAAAGATGCAATAGACTTACACAATGGTCCCCTCCGGCATACAACTAGGAAAATACCGGTCGCTATGGAGAGTGAGAATATGTATGGGCACATAATCATACCATGTAGGATAACTAAGTAGACGGTTGTGCTGTTTCATCCCATCTAGCAACAATGCTCTGCACTGTGTGTGTTTATATATTTACATATTTATTCCATCTAGCTACAATGCTCCGCACTGGGTGTGTTTATGTTTATATATCTATATATTTATTCCATCTAGCTACAATGCTCCGCACTGTGTGTTTATATATCTACATATTATTCCATCTAGCTACATTGCTCCGCACTGTGTGTTTACATATTCATATATTTATTCCATCCAGCTACAATGCTCTGCACTGTGTGTCTGTGTATATATATATTTTATAGTAATATGTACATATGTATATTAGCTGCTCTTGCTTGCTTGTTTTTTTCTTGCCTTCTGATTGTTGCTCTGAGTGTTGCTATCCCTGTGCTGTTGCAATCCTGGAATTTCCCCGTTGTGGGACTAATAAAGGCTTATCTTATCTTATCTTATCTTTATTCGATCAAATCAAAATGATGCTCTCACCCAACCTACTTATTAATCCTTGGAAAAAATTTTGACCAAAGATAGTAAGAGAAAGGGTATTATTTCAGAGTTTTATAACTCATTGACACTATCCTCAAGTGAAGACTCACAGAAAAGACTGAATTATTGGAAAGAAGACCTGCAAACTGAAATTTCAGAGGAACAATGGGAATTGGCTTGTACAGAAGCTCAAACCAAATCAATAAATGTACGTCTTAAATTGATACATTTTAAATGGTTAATGCGGATGTATGTTACGCCAGTGGAGCTAAATAGATATAACAAAAACATACCAGATACGTGCACAAAATGTATAGAAAGTAAAGGAACCCTATTTCATTGTTTATGGGAATGTAGAAAAATTTGAATGTTTTGGGAAGAGGTGAGGGTAACAATTGAAAAAATAATTTCAAAACAAATCATATTGAATCCTAAATTGTTTTTGTTGGGTCTGTATCCAGAAAAGCATAACTTTAATAAGAGTGAAAGAGCATTCATAGACCTCAGTTTGCTTAACGCCAAAAAATGTATTGCACTACTGTGGAAAAAGACTCATAGACCAGATGTGACTCAGTGGATAAGACAGATGTTAACAAACCTTCCACTAGAAAGAATAACATACATACTGAAATCAAAGGAAATTGTGTTTGAGAATATATGGAGACCTTTCATTGATTATGTCAAGAATTTAAACATAACTTTTGAAGAAGAAGGTGAATGATGTGTGTGTACCTTGTAAATTCTAAACTGGTGAATGTATAATATGTATACTTATGTAATGGATTGCCTAGACTAAACAGAGGAGCATTGTTGAAGACTTGCTTTTGTTAGTGGTTGTTGGTGTTTTTAGTACATTTTTTTTTCTTTTTCTTTTTTTTTAAAATTACTTTAGTGTTAGTGTTTGATTGTTTGTGTTATGTTTGTAAAAAAAAGGTTCAATAAAAATATTGTGGGAAAAAAAGATAAGTAATTGTGACATAAAATAGGTTTAAAATCATAAATTGAGACAATTAAATTAGGAAACAAAAGCAAGGTTAAAATAGTGGGTCTACTTGAAGAAAATGATCAAAGTAAAAAATAGTTTTACTGATAAATATGCTACATTTCTGGTTTAAATTAGTCAGTTTTTGCAAATTTATATTTTATTTTGTTATTAGATGTTCAAGTGTCTACTGAGGAATTTGCATAATTTTATTTAAAAAGTTATAACTTTTTAGTTGTACTGGGGCTTTTTCTAAATTAGGGAGTTTTTCTGTTGTAAATTTGCCATCCATCCATCCATCCATCCATCCATCCACCTTCTTCCGCTTAATCCTTTTCAGGTCACGGGGGGGCTGGAGCCCATCCCAGCATCTTTGGGTGAGAGGCAGGGTACACCCTGGACAGATCACCAGTCCATCACAGGGCCAACACAGAGAGACAGACAACCATTCACTCTCACAGTCATACCTAAGGAAAATTTAGAATCCCCAGTTGATGCCAATTAACCTAACTTGCATGTTTTTGGCATGTGGGAGGAAACCGGAGAAATCCTGGAGTAAACCCACGCAGACACGGGGAGAACATGCAAACTCCACACAGATCACTGTTGGTCAGGGGCTGGGATCGAACCCAGGATCTCCCGGCCAAGGGTGAGTTGTTGTGCTGCTGCAGTGCTAACCACTCCGCCACCGTGCTGCCAACTGTAAATTTGCCATTTATATAAATTTGCCTTTCAGTCTGAAACTTGTTACTCTAAATACTCCTCAGTGAGGAGCTGTAGTATTTATTGTTGTTTAAAAGCAGCATACTCTACATTTTTCTGTTGTTGACAGCCTATTAATGCGGTCTCAGCATGCAACACATACGGACCTTAAAAGACGTACTCCGGGCACACTGCTCCCTCTATCTCTCACTCTCGCTTGACCACTCACACCTAGGTTTCAATTAGAGCTCCCTCTGATGGTGTACTCTATAACTGCATTTAAGAATGCAGTTCCAAATACATGTACGTTCAAATGGGATTTAAACAAATAATCGATTTTTGGAAATGGACTGGTGGGCCGCAGTGGATGACGTCGGGGGCCGCATGTGGCCCACGGGTTGCCAGTTGCCCATCCCTGATCTAAGATTATCGAGAAAGTTGTATTTAATCAGCTTAACAACTTTTTGAACGAAAGCAGTATTCTTGACAAATTTCAATCAGGTTTCTGACCTTACTACAGTACTGAAACAGCACTTGTTAAAGTGTTAAATGACATAAGGCTGAATACTGATTCTGGTCATGTATCAGTCCTGGTTTTGCTAGATCTCAGTGCTGCATTTGATACTGTAGATCACAGAATCTGGTTGCATAGGCTGGAAAATTGGGTTGGACTTTCTGGAGGAGTCCTAAATTGGTTCAGGTCTTATTTAGAAGGCTGGAGTTACTTTGTCACAATTGGCAGCTACGAATCTGAACGAGTGAGTATGACTCGTGGAGTCCCTCAGGGGTCAGTTCTTGGACCTCTTTTGTTCAATTTGTATATGCTCCCTTTGGGTCAACTTTTACAAAATTTTTAACATTGATTATCACAGTTACATAAATGATACACAACTATATGTGTCTCTGTCACCAGATGACTGCAGATCATTAGATTCATGGTATCAGTGTCTGGAGCAAATAAACAACTGGATGAGCCACAACTTTCTTTAATTAAATAAAGACAAAACTGAAATTATTCTGTTTTGCAGCAAAGAAAAGAGGGTCAGCATTAGTAAACACCTTCAGTGCTGGGACCTAAAATCCACAGACAAGTTCGTAGCCTTGGTGTGTTAATAGACTCGGATCTGACTTTTGACAGCCACATCAAAGCTGTCACTAAGGTAGCATTTACCAACTTAGAAACATGAACAGAATTAAAAGTTTTCTGCCTCAAAAACACCAGAAGAAGCTCATCCATGCCTTTATCTCCAGTAGACTTGATTACTATAATGGTCTTCTGACTGGACTCCCAAAAAGAGCATTAAACAGCTACAGCTCATCCAGAAGACTGCTGCCAGAGTTTTAACCAGGACTAAGAAAACAGAACACACAACACCAGATTTAAAATCTTTACACTGGCTTCCAGTCAGTTATAGAATAGATTTTAAAACCCTGTTGTTGGTTTACAAATTTCAGAATGGTTTAGCTCCAGAATATATTTGTGATATGTTTAGAGATTAGAAACTTAGCAGGGCTCTTAGATCCACAGATTCAGGTCAACTAGTTGAGACCAGAGTCCACACTAAACATGGAGAAGCAGCATTTAGCTGTTATGCTGCAAATAAATGGAACAAATTGCCACTGGAGCTGAAATTTGCATTAAATGTGGAAACTTTTAAATCCAAGTTAAAAACATTCCTCTTTTCATGTGCCTATGCATGAAATTTGTACTGTTTTTTATTGTCAAAAATTATTTTAATCACTTTAATTACATATACTTTAGATATTTTAGTCACTCCATTTTAATAATGTTTTGTGGAGGAACAGAATCAGGCGAGATGTGACGAGCTGGAAGGTTGCAAGCTTTATTTTCCTCCATCAAAATGAGACACACTTGTAGCGCTGTGCGCTACAGTGCTGTACTGTGCTGCGCTGTGTGTCTGAGGCATGTATCGTCAGCTCTTTTATGTTATACAAACAGAGAGAATGCATGGCACATTAGCATATTGATATACATATCAGTCAATACATATGACTAGCACGACCAACTGGTGCCCGGACGTCTTCTCCTTAACCCCTTGCACTCCGGTCAACTTCCCTAAAAACGCCAAAAAATAACGTGCCCAAAGTAAATCAAAAGCTGTTCTTCAACCCTTTGCAGCACCTTCATGGGGTTGGTCTCATTTAAAAGAAAACACTTTGAATTTTTTGGCAAAACAGTCGTAATATCTCTAAGTGCTCCGGCCACTGAGTTACAGTCATCTAAACATACTGAACTTGAAGAAAATAAATTTGGCCTGGGTGTTTTTTTGGATACAAATGCTTGCAAATAACACACAGCTTCAGATCCAGGCTGGAAAATGCAACAGAAATGTAGAACCAAGTGTTATCCAGCTGAGGTCAAAATTTTGTAACAATACCACAAAAAATGAATATATTACACAGCTTTTTACTCAGGTAGTTCCCAGGCGTTTTTGAACTGTGCCAAATGGCACAGTTTGGAAAAATGTCTGTAACTTTTGAATGATTCAATATAGAAGCTTCATCTTGGGCTGTCATCACTTATTTTACTGAGGAACTTAACAATTAATTCATTAAAAATCCTTCAATGTGATTTTCTGGATTTTTTTTCCCCTCATTTTGTCTCTCATAGTTGAGGTATACAGTGGGGCAAAAAAGTATTTAGTCAGCCACCAATTGTGCAAGTTCTCCCACTTAAAAGATGAGAGAGGTCTCCAATTTTCATCATAGGTATACCTCAACTATGAGAGACAAAATGAGAAAAAAAAAAATCCAGAAAATCACATTGTCTGATTTTTAAAGAATTTATTTGCAAATTATGGTGGAAAATAAGTATTTGGTCACCTACAAACAAGCAAGATTTCTGGCTCTCACAGACCTGTAACTTCTTCTTTAAGAGGCTCCTTTGTCCTCCACTCATTACCTGTATTAATGGCACCTGTTTGAACTCATTATCAGTATAAAAGACACCTGTCCACAACCTCAAACTATCAACAACTCCACCAACTCCAACAACTATCAACAACTCCACTATGGCCAAGACCAAAGAGCTGTCAAAGGACACCAGAAATAAAATTGTAGACCTGCACCAGGCTGGGAAGACTGAATCTGCAATAGGTAAGCAGCTTGGTGTGAAAAAAAATCAACTGTGGGAGCAATTATTAGAAAATAGAAGACATACAAGACCACTGATAATCTCCCTCGATCTGGAGCTCCACGCAAGATCTCACCCCGTGGGGTCAAAATGATCACAAGAACGGTGAGCAAAAATCCCAGAACCACATGGGGGGACCTAGTGAATGACCTGCAGAGAGCTGGGACCAAAGTAACAAAGGCTACCATCAGTAACACACTACGCCGCCAGGGACTCAATTCCTGCAGTGCCAGACGTGTTCCCTGCTTAAGCCAGTACATGTCCAGGCCTGTCTGAAGTTTGCTAGAGATTTGGATGATCCAGAAGAGGATTGGGAGAATGTCATATGGTTAGATGAAACCAAAATAGAACTTTTTGGTAAAAACTCAACTTGCCATGTTTGGAGGAGAAAGAACACCATACCTACTGTGAAGCATGGGGGTGGAAACATCATGCTTTAGGGCTGTTTTTCTGCAAAGGGACCAGGACGACTGATCCGTGTAAAGGAAAGAATGAATGGGGCCATGTATCATGAGATTTTTAAGTGAAAACCTCCTTCCATCAGCAAGGGCATTGAAGATGAAACATGGTTGGGTCTTTCAGCATGACAATGATCCCAAACATACCGCCTGGGCAACGAAGGAGTGGCTTCGTAAGAAGCATTTCAAGGTCCTGGAGTGGCCTAGCCAGTCTCCAGTTCTCAACCCCATAGAAAATCTTTGGAGGGAGTTGAAAGTCTGTGTTGCCCAGCGACAGCCCCAAAACACCACTGCTCTAGAGGAGATCTGCATGGAGGAATGGGCCAAAATACCAGCAACAGTGTGTGAAAACCTTGTGAAGACTTACAGAGAACGTTTGACCTCTGTCATTGCCAACAAAGGGTATATAACAAAGTATTGAGATGAACTTTTGTTATTGACCAAATACTTATTTTTCACCATAATTTGCAAATAAATTCTTTAAAAATCAGACAATGTGATTTTCTGGATTTTTTTTTCTCATTTTGTCTCTCATAGTTGAGGTATACCTATGATGAAAATTGGAGACCTCTCTCATCTTTTAAGTGGGAGAACTTGCACAATTGGTGGCTGACTAAATACTTTTTTACCCCACTGTACCTATGATGAAAATTGGAGACCTCTCTCATCTTTTAAGTGGGAGAACTTGCACAATTGGTGGCTGACTAAATACTTTTTTGCCCCACGGTACATATCAGTCAATACATATGATTAGCATGACCAACTGGCGCCCGGACGTCTTCTCCTTAATCCGAGGATGTATTAACAATAGTCCATTGTTCTGGTTGTCCCCCCAGGGGCTCTCTGTCCGTATGTGAATGGTCCTCTGCTTCTTCCGGACCTACTGAGTGTGAGGATGAATGTCCCTGTAGATTGTGGTGGGTCACCACAGTTTTAATAATATTTTAACCTCTTGATTTTTTTTTCTTTTTATTGTTCAAGCATTTTGCTTTATTTCCTCTGTATGTTCTTTTTATGTACAGTGGTGTGAAATATTGTTTGCCCCCTTTCTGAGTTCTCATTTTTTTGTATGTTTATCACACAAAAATGTTTCAGATCATCAAACAAATTTAAATATTAGACAAAGGTAATGCAAGTAAACACAAAATGCATTTTTTTTAATTTAAGTTTTTGTAAAGGGTATACATGTCATTACAGCATTGCATTGTTTACATTTTCATCACATATTCCCCCCTTTTTTTTTTTGACAACATTGGAAAAAAATTATTACAACACCCTTTTTTTAAGTGAAAGAAAAAGAGAAATTAAAAAAAGAGCAAAAGAAAACAAAACAAAAAAAAAAACAAAAGAGCAGAAAAATAAAAGCATCTGAGTAGCATTGGAACAAAGAGAGGTGCCATTATTGAAATGGTATTTGTCAAAGATTAGATCTGATGGAAGACACATATGCGTTCCAGGGTTGCCAAAAGTTCAAGAACCCATCCACGTCCTGTCTCAGTGCAAATGTCAACTTTTCCATCAAATAAATGTCCTGAATCACGTTAATCGAATCTTTAGGTGTAGGACAGTCTTTCACCATCCATTTTTTTGTTAGAGCTTTTTTACTTGCCAATATTAAAACAGTGAATAAGTATTTTTCTCCTCGTCTTTCCAGTGATTCCGGTAGTAAACCCAAATACAAAGTTACAAAAGAAAAGGGAACTGTTACTTTGAAAATTTTCCCCAATATTGTCTGTACATTGGTCCAATATTGGTGGATAACTGGGCATGACCAAAACACATGAAAATGATTTGCAGTCTTTTCACCACACAAGCGCCAACAATTCAACCCTTTACGAGTAAATTTGTTTTGTGCAGGTGTTCTGAAAAATCTTACCAATTTTTTCCATCCAAATTCTCTCCACAGCAGGGATGAAGTACTTTTCCATTGTTGTTTATTTAGCTTTTCCCATATTTCCAGTTGTAAAGTGAAATTCCCCTCTTTTTCCCATCTCTCTTTTATATATGATGTGTTGTCTCCTTTTAAGTCTTGAACACCATGGTATATTTTAGAAATGTATCTGATCCCTGGGATCACTTTATATGCTATTAAGAAAACCTTCAGAACACCTGACTGGGCCCTTTCCAAATCCTCCTTTTTAAGTATTTTGTTTATGTGGTGTCTAAGCTGAAAGAACCTGTAAAGGTCTTGATTTACTAGACCTTGTTTTTTCAAATCTTCAAAACTTCTTAATAAAGTTTGCCCTTTAAAAAAATCGTAATATTTTATCAGTCCGTTCTCTTTCCACTTTTTAAATCTAGTGTCTGTTTTATCAGGAGTAAAGTCCTGATCATAGGAAATCCATTGCAATAATCGATAGGGTTCTTTAGTTTGATTCTCTCTGACTATCTTAAACCAAATTTTTAGCGGGGTCTCTATCCACGGGTTAGTGTTATTCAAAAGTTTAGGTAAGGCATTGTTCCCTATTATCGCCTGTAGGGGAATGTCACTTGTTATTTGGCATTCTATCTCCTTCCATTGTGCAGTGTAGACTGGGTTACATATCTCTACTAAAGTTTTAATTTGCGCGGCTTTAAAACAGTCCCTGATATTTGGCAGCGTGAGCCCACCTCTGTCTTTGTTTAGCTGTAGGGTTCTATATCTGATTCTAGGTCTCTTGCCCTGCCATATGAATCTTGAGATCCTTCTGTCCAGTTCTTGCCATGTTTTTTTGGGAGGTTCTACCGGTATTGTTTGGAAAAGGTATAGAAGACGTGGAAGTATATTCATTTTGACTGCTTCAATTCTTTGTGCAGTACCCAAGAATGGTATCATATTCCATCTTGCTAGATCAGATTTTATTTTTGCCATCAGTGGATCATAGTTTAGTGTTATAATTTTGTTGAGTTGTTTCGGGATATTGACCCCAGATATTTCATAGATTCCATCTCCCAGTTAGTTTTGAATTAGCTTAGTAAATATTGATTTGGGTCATAGTTGAATGTTAAAATTTGGGTTTTACGCATGTTTAATTCGTACCCCGATAACTCTCCATACTCTGAAAAAACTTGAGATTAGTTCTGGAAAAGAGGTGTCCAGCTGCCCCAGGTATATTAAAATGTCATCAGCAAAGAGTGCTATTTTATGTTCCTTCTGACCAAGTGTAATACCTTGAATTTTTTGATTCTGTCTTATCCATTGGCTCAGAGGTTCTATGAAGATTGCAAAGAGCAGTGGAGACAAGGGGCAGCCCTGATGACATCCTCTTTCCAGTTCAAAAGATGATGATAATTTACCGTTAATCCTTATTTTAGCTGTTGGTTTTTTATATAATGCCTGGATAGTTCTAATGAAGTTGTTATGAAAATTGAAACTGAATAAGATTCTATATAGGAAAGACCAGTCAACCGAATCAAATGCTTTTTCAGCATCTAATCCCAATATGGCTGCATTTAAATTATATTTTTTTATATGATGAATTATATGTAAAGTGCGTCTAATGTTATCTTGTGTCTGTCTTTGTCTTATAAAACCTGTTTGGCCTAAATGAATTAAGTCTGTCAGTATATTTTCTAACCTTTTGGCAAGGATAGCGGTAAAAAGTTTATAGTCCTGATTTAACACACTGATTGGTCTGTAGTTGGAGCAGTCGAGTTTATCCCTTTCAGGTTTAGGTATGACTGCAATGACCCCTTCTCTCCAGGAGGGGGGGATTTCCCCTGTGTGGAGGACATAGTTAAATGTTTTCAGGAGGAGAGGAGATAGTTGCTGTTTAAAGGTTTTGTACCACTCTGCTGTATAGCCATCTGCTCCTGGGGATTTGTTAGCTTTAAGTTTCATAATTGCTTTTTCTAATTCTTTAGGTTGTATTTCTGACAGTAGTTTTTTATTTTGTGACTCAGTAAGTTGGGGAAGATTTAATGTATTTAGGAAGGCTTCGGATGTGTTTTTGTGTTTTTTGCGGGAGTACAAGTTCTTGTAGTAATTCTCGAAGCTTTTAAGAATTTCCTGAATTTTTAAATTTTATTTCCTTTGATACTGGGTCTCTGATTTTGTAGATTGCTCTCTCCGTTTGTTGTTTCCTCAATTTTTAGGCTAGTAATTTTGCCAATTTGCTACCTGTTTCATAGTATTTTTGTTTCAGAAATGTAAGTTTCTTCTGGATTTCTATTGTGTAGATCTCGTTTATTACCTCCGCCAGGCCGAAGGCCAGGAGGTTATGTTTTTGCCAGCGTTTGTCTGTCTGTCTGTCTGCCTGTTTGTCTGTTTGTTTGTCTTGTCTGTTGGTTAGCAAGATAACTCAAAAAGTTTTGGACGGATTTCAACTTTCAGGCGTTGTTGGAAATGGTACAAGGAAGAACTGATTAAATTTTGGGGATGATCCGGATCACCGTCCAGAAGAAAACCGCCATTACGGAAAATGCCATTTTCGTGAATAACTACTGAACCACTAATCCTATCATTGTCAATCCAATTGCTAGGCATATGTTCTAATGGTCAAGGAATCTGAAAACGTACACACAAACACGTACATACAAACACTGTATGGGGGGAACTGTGGCCGCCATTACGGAAAATGCCATTTTCCTGAATAAGTACTGAAACACTAATCCTATCATTGTCAATCCAATTGCTAGTCATAGGTTTTCATGGTCAAGGAATCTGAAAACGTACACACAAACACTGTATGGGGGAACTGTGGCCGCCATTACGGAAAATGCCATTTTCCTGAATAACTACTGAACCACTAATCCTATCATTGTCAATCCAATTGCTAGTCATATGTTTTCATGGTCAAGGAATCTGAAAACGTACACACAAACACTGTATGGGGGAACTGTGGCCGCCATTACGGAAAATGCCATTTTCCTGAATAACTACTGAACCACTAATCCTATCATTGTCAATCCAATTGCTAGTCATATGTTTTCGTGGTCAAGGAGTCTGAAAACGTACACACAAACACTGTATGGGGGGAACTGTGGCCGCCATTATGGAAAATATCATTTTCGTGAATAACTACTGAACCACTAATCATATCATTGTCAAATTGCTAGTCATATGTTTTCATGGTCAAGGAATCTGAAAACGTACACACAAACACTGTATGGGGGGAACTGTGGTGCTTGGCGGAGGTCTGCGCTCTCCGAGTGCTTTTCTAGTTTGTTTTTTAGTTTCCTTAATTTTGAGCGAGTCATTAGAATGAGTGTTGTTTTTGTGCTCTTCTTCTAGTTTCTTAAGTTCTGACTCGAATGTGATTAGACTCTACGTTACGGGGAACAGAAGTTTACCTAAATGAACATCTAACAAAAAACTAATGCTGAAATAGCACGGCAAGCACAGATGCTGAAAAGACAAAATAAGATACAGGCAACATGGACAAGAAATTGTAGAGTTTGGATCAAACTAAATGGAACACCTGAGGAAGCAAAGAGTATAATAATCAGAGAGCTTACTGACTTAAATAAATATAGATGAACAATGATTAAGAAAATTAAGAGACTATGATAATCCATATCCACACACACGGCAAGAATAGTTCTTTTGACATACCATGTCAATGTCCTTTAAAAAAAAATAAAAATAAACAAAACAAACAAAAAAACTAATGACTGACTTGAGTAGACATCAATTATCCCCAGTCGGAGGAAGTCATTTGACACAGAGTGAGGAAATTCAAACTCTGAAAATATGCCATTATGCTGAACATAAACTACAAGAGATGGAGAATGATACTGATCCTGATAACCACTTTTTCAATAATATTCATAATCATTGTGAATATTACACTAAAAAGCAATTCAAAAGTCAAGTGCAACTAGATGGTAAACTATCAATAATACACTTCAACAGCAGAAGTCTTAACAAAAACTTTCCACAGATTCAGGACTATTTAAAACAGCTAGACAGAAAATTTACAGCCATCGCAGTCTCTGAAACTTGGCTTAATGAGGAGCAGGCTCCCCTGATGGCAATAGAGGGATATCAGATGTTTCATATTAAAAGATTTCAAAAAAAGGGTGGTGGTGTTGCACTGTATATTGATGACCTGTATGGGTGTAAACTTGTAAATGGAATGTCCTTTGCACTACCAGGGATTTTAGAATGTGTTACTGTTAAGATTGACCAAGATAAAACAAAAAATCTAATTATAAGTTGTATATATAGAACGCTGGGAACTTGCATTGAGACATTCAGAGATAAATTAGTCGAGCTGTACAATAATATTACTAGTAAGAAAATGGTAGTAATTTGTGGAGATTTCAATATTGATTTACTAAATCCATATCAACAAAATGTAATTACAGAGTTCATGAATTCTATGTACAGTATGAGTCTATATCTCACAATAACACATCCCAGTAGAATCACAGTTCACACTGCTACACTTATTGACAACCTGTTTGTTAATATTATTGATAAGAAAATAGAAAGTGGATTATTGATAAATGATATAAGTGGCCATTTGCCAACCTTTGCATTTATCCATGGCCACACGGAGGCCAATACAGAAAAAAATTTAAAATCGTTCAGATACAAATCACAAAATGCAATCAGTTCTTTTAAAGAAGACTTGCTGAAGCAGGACTGGACAAAAGTCTATGTATCAGATGTAAATGAAGCCTACAACACATTTATGAACATTGTAACCACTCTTTATGAAAAAAATTGTCCATTAGTAAAGAAAAAGCTTAAACATAAATTTGTCGATAAGCCATGGTTAACCAAAGGATTACAAAAGGCGTGTAAAAAGAAAAATTTATTATATAAAGCTTTTCTAAAGAAAAGGACAAAAGAAGCAGAGCAGCGGTATAAAACATACAAAAATAAGTTAACATATATAATGAGATGTAGTAAAAGAGACTATTACAGTAAAGAACTGGAGAAAAACAGACAATATTAAAAATACATGGACAATACTTAACAATATTCTTGGAAATAAAAAACAGAAATACAAGCTACCCAACCGATTTTTCAAAAAATAATACAACGACTCAGAGTGTGAATGCATTTTCACCTGCAGATGAATTTAATAACTTTTTTGTTAACATTGGTCCTAATTTGGCTCAAGAAATACCCATTACGGCACCTATGGGTGATACAATAAGCAAAAACACTGCTATAAAAGACTCCATTTTTATAAAGAACACAGACGAGAGAGAGGTCATTGAAATTGTTAAATCGTTTAAAAGTAAGACATCTGCGGACTGTGATGGTATTGACATGCTCTTAGTCAAAACTATTATCGAATGCTTAGTGAAACCACTGACGTATATTTGTAACCTGTCTCTCCAAACAGGTATATTTCCCAATGCAATGAAAATAGCTAAAGTAATTCCGATATATAAGACGGGTGACAAAGGGGAACTTTCAAACTATAGACCAATTTCACTATTGCCGCAATTTTCCAAGATACTTGAAAAAATATTCTGTGAGAGAACTGACAACTTCATAATGAAGAATAATTTATTGTGCGAGCAGCAATATGGGTTCAGACACAAGAGGACAACTGCATTTGCTCTAATGGAATTTATAGAAAAAATATCAACTGCCGTTGAAAATAAAGAGTATTCAGTTGGGGTATTCTTGGATCTTAAAAAAGCATTTGATACAGTGGATCACAACTTATTATTAAAGAAACTGCAAAATTGTGGTATTAGGGGGTAGCACTGTCCTGGTTATGTAGTTACTTAAAGAATAGATATCAGTATGTATGTGGTGGGAACAAAAACTCACAGTTACTGAAGGTTACTTGTGGAGTCCCACAGGGTTCAGTTTTGGGGCCATTGTTATTCAATATGTATATAAATGATATATGTAAAGTCTCGGAAAAAATGGATTTAATATTGTTTGCCGATGACACTAATCTATTATGTAGTGGAAGCAATTTGGAACAACTTTTGGATACACTCGGAAAGGAATTAGGAAAGCTCAAACTGTGGTTTGATTCAAACAAATTAACGCTCAATTTAAGTAAGACAAAATTTATAGTTTTTAACAACCATCACAACAACTTAGTATCTAAACTCAGTGTAAATGGTGTAGAGATTGAAAGGATATCTGAAACTAAATTTCTTGGAGTAATAATTGATAATAAACTGTGTTGGAAGTCACATATTAATTATATTAAAGGTAAAATATCTAAATCAATCGCAATACTACACAGAGCGAAATATTTGCTGAATCAACCCACATTATATACTTTGTATCATTCATTAATACTCCCATACATGACATATTGTACTGAAGTATGGGGAAATACATATAAAACAAACATATATCCAGTCTTTATGCTTCAGAAGAGAGCTATTAGAATAATAAACAAAGCTGCTTACAGGGAACCAACAAACCCACTTTTTCTTAAATTAAAAGCTCTCAAGTTGAAAGATCTGGTTGACTTTAAAACTGCAGTAATAATGTTTAAAGTGAAGAATCTCTCACTGCCCGCAAATATCCAAAAGCTGTTCCAAATAAGGGAGAAACAATATCATTTCAGAGGAACATGTATATTTCAAAAACCTTCAGTGAGAACTACCACCAAGCAACACTGTGCTTCAGTGCAAGGAGTCAGATTATGGAACGATTTTGGACCTGAATTAAAATCATGTACAACGCTTGGACAATTTAAACAAAAACTAAAGGAAGAAATACTCCAAACATATATACAAGATGACATGTAAAATCACATAAGGATTGTCATATCCAGTCTGTGTTGTGCTGTTGCTTAGTTTTTTTTTGTCACATTTTGTCTTAGCTTTGTTCCGAATTGTAATCGCTCTTGTTTTGTTTTTCTTTTGAATTCTTGGATGGAATATGGGTGGGCAATATAAGCTGCGGCTTCAGCCATCACCCATTTCGGATAACTTACGTTGAACTGTATAATCAGAGGAGTTATTGTTTAATTTGACCTTGTTGGATTTTTCCCCTTTGTTACATTATTCTGTTTCTTTTTAATCTTTACTTTTAATCTATCCGAAATAAAGATTCCTTCATTCATTCATTAGTTTTTCTTGTCTCAGTTTCTTTTGGAGTGCCAGTTTTGCGATAATCTTTCCCCTTATTACAGCTTTGCATGTGTCCCACAGTATTAAAGGAGATACTTCTCCATTATCATTTTCTTCCAAATATCTGAGAATATCTGATTCCAATTCATCTTTCAGTGGTCCTTTCAGCACATTTGAATTTAACCTCCAAGAAAATGTATTATTTGTGTATTTTTGGATATTTAAGTCCATATAGATCGGAATGTGGTCAGAGAGATCCATCAGTCCTATTTTACATGTTTTTACTCTTCCAACGTCTCTATTAAACATAAAAAATAGTCAATCCTTGAGTATGATGAATGTGGTGCTGAGTAAAATGTGTAATCTTTTACACTGGGGTTGAATTCCCTCCACACGCCACAGATTCCCATTTCTTTTAGTAGCATCCGAGTTTTTCTACTTTGAGTGTTATTTTGATGTGGAGAATTACCTGATGCATCCCAGTATGGATTCAGTCTTAGATTGAAGTCTCCACCACATGTCACTAAACCTTGGGCTTTAGTTATTGTTAGGTCAAATACGTTTTTATAAAATTTCCAGTTGGCCCCTGGAGGTGCATATACATTCAGCAGGGTGATATCTTTTCCCTCTAGCCGACCAAGTACCATGCTAAATCTCCCTTCTTTATCTTTGTGTTCTGAATTTTTTTCACATATAATTTTGATTGAGATCAATGTTGCTACCCCCCTCCTCCTCCCTGACTTATATGAAGATGAAGAGATCAGTTTAAACCCTTGTCTATTAAGTTTAGTGTGCTCCAAGTCTGTAAGGTGGGTTTCCTGTAAAAATATTATTCCTGCTTTGTCTTTTTTCATTTTGCCTAGAATCTTGGATCTTTTAACTGGATTCAGGATCCCTTTTACATTATATGAGATTATTTTGGTTGAACCCTGTTTCTCCATTGTATTTTCTTATTTAGTATAACAGTGTAGTGGCCCTCTTTTATGCTACTCAGAAACTGAAAGCACATTAAGAACATAAAAAACATTGAGAACGTAGTATATAAAACTTTAAAACAAAAAACTGTCAAAAGATCTTCCTGAACTGAGGTCTTTTTAGCGACCTTAGTAGAGCCTTGATGGTGCGTTGGCTCTGAGGGAAATTCCTCAAACTTTGTTACATGTTGAGGGTCCTCTCTTACCCCTGTAAGTTGTCCCATGTTTTTAACGTGAGTTTCAGATCCCAATCCAAACTTGTAATGATTTTTTTTATGCCTATACCCTATGAAATTGTGCGCAACCTCCCACCACCATCACAGCAAACAATCACGTTAATACAGTATTTGTTAGTGTGGAGAGTTCATGTGGTTCATTGTCACATTTCTATTTTAACAAGTTTTTTTAAAGACTTATTTGTTTCTAATTTTATGACTGTTCCATGAAATGTTTTACCATTTCATACTTGCTGATTCTGCATCTCCTTTAATGTTTGTTACCTTGTAGGAGGAGGTTTGGATGCACAGATTGATTAAAAATATCGTTATTCCCTCCTGAAAGCGTTCAGTTTTTCCTTATAGCCCTGGCGCTGGGTTTCCCGCTGCTGGCCCGTGGATTTTGAGGGTCTCTGTGTGCACCACGTTTGAGCCTTGATTCTTTCGATCGGGTCTGCTGCGGGTTTATACACCGCTACCGGGAGCCCTCTTCTCGCCATATCCCTGGTTGCTTCTTCCGCCGAGTTGTAGAGACACGTCTCTTCCACGTAAAAAACCCGCAGCTTCGCCGGAAATGGAGTTTGAAAGTGCAGTTTCTTCGTAGTACCTTTTTAGCGTCGTCGTATTCCCGACGCTTTTTAAGGACCTCCAGGGCGTAGTCATGCTCCACAAAAACTTTTCTTTCTTGGTGCATAAATCCTTTTTTCTGCCAAGCCTGTCTCAAAACCTCTTCTTTTGTTCTGAAGTTGGAAAACTTCACCACCACCGATCGCGGGGGGACTTCCGCCGACGGCCTTGAGGCTAATGAACGGTGCGCCCTTTCTATTTTCAAATCGGTGGATTGGGGAATTTCCAACTTCTCTCTCAGTATGGTTTCCACGCATGCAGCCATTGTGGTGAAACCATCCTCGACTTCTTCTTTCAGACCATGAATTCTTATGTTGACCCTTCTTAGTCTTCCTTCCTGGTCGGTTAGCTTAGCCTCCAGTCTTGTCTGTCGTTTGAGTAATTCCAGCGTGGTTTCTTCAAGCCCTTTTATTCTTTCCTCTGCTTCCATGATTCGGGCCTCAGCCTGGTCCACTCTGTTGTTTGTCCTTTTTATTTCGTCTTTAATTTCACGAAATTCGGCCCAACACTCTCGGCGAAATTCTCTTAATTCTTGAAGTACCATTTTTAAGCTAACTGTGTTGCTAGCCTCATTCTGCTCCTCTATTTCCGAGTGGTTGTTGTCCTCCAGGTCAGATTCTCCGGCCGATGCGCGTCTTGGCCTGGTAAATGTCGATCTCTTTTGTTTTCCTTTAGGCATAATGACTTTGTCTTTTGATTTTCACTCTTCCATAAATCCGTTAAATCTGATTTTCATGGTATTTTCACAGATGGGGTCTGGGAGCTTCAGCATTAAGCTGCTATCACCATGGTGTCCAGACCGGAAGTCACAAAATGCAGTTTTTAAATGAAGGTGTTTATTATTAAGGGTAAAAAAAAAAAAAAAAAAAAAATCCAAACCTACATGGCCCTGTGGGAAAAAGTGATTCCCCCCTCCCCCCGTTAAAACATAAATTAACTGTGGTTTATCACATCTTTGGAAAGCTGAGTTCCAATTTCTCTAGCCACAACCAGGCCTGATTACTGCCACACTTGTTCTCAATCAAGAAATCACTTCAATGGGACCTGCCTGACAAAGTGAAGTAGACCAGCTGCGATCCATAGAAATTCAGGAACAAATGAGAAACAAAGTAATTGAAATCTATCAGTCTGAAAAATGTTATAAAGTCATTTCTAAAGCTTTGGGACTCCAGCGAACCACAGAGAGACATTATCCACAAATGGCGAAAACATGAAACAGTGGTGAACCTTCCCAGGAGTGGCCGCCGACCAAAATTACTCCAAGAGCGCAGCGATGACTCATCCAAGAGGTCACAAAAGACCCCACAACAACATCCAAAGAACTGCAGGCCTCATTTGCCTGAGTTAAGGTCAGTGTTCATGATTCCACCATAAGAAAGAGACTGGGCAAAAATGGCCTGCATAGCAGAGTTCCAAGACCAAAACCACTGCTGAGCAAAAAGAACATAAAGGCTTGTCTCAGTTTTGCCAGAAAACATCTTGATGATCCCCAAGACTTTTGGGAAAATACTCTGTGGACTGACGAGACAAAAGTTGAACTTTTTGGAAGGCGTGTGTCTCATTACATCCAGCATAAAAGTAACACAACATTTCAGAAAAGGAACATCAAACCAACAGTAAAATATGATGGTGGTAGTATGATGGTCTGGGGCTGTTTTGCTGCTTCAGGACCTGGAAGACTTGCTGTGGTAAATGGAACCATGAATTCTGCTGTCTGCCAAAAAATCCTGAAAGAGAATGTCCGGCCATCTGTTCGTGACCTCAAGCTGAAGCGCACGTGGGTTCTGCAGCAGGACAATGATCCAAAACACACCAGCAAGTCCACCTCTGAATGGTTTAAGAAAAACAAAATGAAGACTTTGGAGTCGCCTAGTCAGAGTCCTGACCTGAATCCAATTGAGATGCTGTGGCATGACCTTAAAAAAGAAATTCATGCTCAAAAACCCTCCAATGTGGCTGAATTACAACAATTCTGCAAAGATAAGTGGGCCCAAATTCCTCCACAGCACTGTAAAAGAGTCATTGCCAGTTACTGCAAATGCTTGATTGCAGTTGTTGCTGCTAAGGGTGGCCCAACCAGTTATCAGGTTTAGGGACAATCACTTTTTCCACACAGGGCCATGTAGGTTTGGATTTTTTTCCCCTTAATAATAAACACCTTCATATAAAAACTGCATTTTGTGTTTACTTGTGTTATCTTTGTGTAATATTTAAATTTGTTTGATGATCTGAAGCATTTAAGTGTGACAAAACAAAAAAAATGAGAAATCAGGAAGGGGGCAAACGCTTTCTCACACCATTGTATGTAAAGCACACTGAGCTGCTTTTGTGTATGAAATGCACAGGTCCCTGGAGTATAATAAGCACAGACACAACCCTGAATGAGTGAACAGTTAGCTCTGCTAATGGCAGCTAACCACCACTGGGGAAAGATTTAAAAAAAAAGATATCAAACACTGCTGTTGCTTATGGAGATATAATGTATCAGGAAATCAATTCTATTGATTTTTCAACTTTTTACTGCATGTGGAGACATTCAGACACAGATGCAGTGGACACAACTCCTTACAGTACTTAAGTAAAAACACAACCGAGAAAAAGATGTGTGCATAAGGTTAAGTGCAAGGAGGATGTGTGAAGAGACTGAATTGACTCACTTGTCAGAATGCAGAGCAGGAACAGGTACTCTGTGTAGGAGATGATGCCTGGTAATGAGATCAAGACAGAAGTCAAA
Organism: Pholidichthys leucotaenia; assembly: GCA_020510985.1. Classification (NCBI taxonomy): domain Eukaryota; kingdom Metazoa; phylum Chordata; class Actinopteri; order Cichliformes; family Pholidichthyidae; genus Pholidichthys; species Pholidichthys leucotaenia. Next base: position 117,478,100 of record CM035848.1, on the reverse strand, counting down.
GAAAAGGTCACATTCAACACACAGACACACACATACACAATGTTTACAGATGTTCAAAGACCTGGGCCTCCTGAGTCTCACACACAGACATGCACACTAACACAGATAATCCTTCCTTTCATGGAGATAGCATCTTAAAATGTGTCTTCTCGAAGCCTGGCCACACACCGATTCTTTTTCCGAGACCCAAAAGTGTCCGGCTTGAAGAGAGGTCGGTGTGAGCGTGCATATGTGTGTCTTTGTTTGGATAAGCATGTGAAAAATGTTTCAGGAGGGGATCCTTTCTTGCCTCTGGCACATTTAGGAATCTCTGCTGCTCCATCTGAGCTCTCTCTCCCCCTTTTTCCCTTTCTGTCTGATTGTTCAGATAGTTCAGGGTGACTCGCTTGAGTGTTACGGGAGACTGCTTTCCCATTTATATGTATGTACGCATGAGTGTGTGTGAAGGTGAACCTGACACCAGTTACAGCCATTGGGAGTGTTGTGTTTTGCTGATGCTTGACTGCTTTGTGTAGAGGAGCTGGTTTGGAACTGAATTCTTTTTTTCCCCATGTAGCCCGAGCTCTGCAAAGACCAGAATGTACACACCAGAGCTACTCGGGTTTCGACAATTTAGTGTGTATGTTTACACTGCTGTACCTACAGTGATATACTGCCGAATAAAAGAGTGGACTGATGTTATTCTTACTGTGGTTATTATCAACATGGAAAAGTCACTATATCGTATTTAAATAAATGAGTCCCTTTTCGTTTGTCATCTTTGAGCACAATCAGTTATATACAGAAGGTTTGATTAATTCAGTCCACATCAGTCCCAGAAATTATTGACACAAAATGCCTCCAAGCTCACAGAAGTGACTTGGGAACATTATGGACATATATTTCGGCAGCTCGGCAGCGCAGAGGTTAGCACTGTAGCAGCACAGTAAGAAAATCGATCAATTCCATGGCCATGACCCACGATGGTTAGAGATTCCTCCCCTGACCATCGTGGGTTCAATCCCACCCCCTGACCATCGGTGACTCTTCTGTGTGGCGTTCTCCCGTGTCTGTGTGGATTTACTCCGGTTTCCTTTCACAGGCCAAAAACAGGCAAGTTAGGTTAACTGGAGACTCTAAAGTGGCCCTAGGTGTGAATGTGTGTGTGTGTGTGTGTGAGGGAGACTGGTGAAGGGATTAGCACCGCACCGCGGCTGCCACATCCATCCAGGTGGATGCCCTGAATTTCCCTCTGGGGATTAATAAAGTATACAAAATACAAAAGAAAAAATGCTGAGGATGCCTAGGGAAATTAGAAATTGTGTACTCACAATACAAATCCAGCTTTTCAATATATTAGTAAATCAGTCAATGTTGAAATGTTTTCAAATCAAAATAAAAAAAAATGTTTATTGGACACTGCACAAAATGGATATGAAAATAGTGGGGCTGTCCCTAATACCATTTTTAAGGGTTTGAAAATTCAGGAACAATCCACAGTGAACATCTAAATATTCTGTAAAGTGTTTTTCAGAAATATGGCTTTCACTTTTCACATAGGCCCAGGTAGGTTAGGATATCTTTCCCTTAATAAATTACTGTATATCATAATTTTAAAATGCATTTGCATTTACTTGGGTTAGCTTTCGCTAGTATTAAAATTTGTTTGATGATCTGAAATATTTAAGTGTGACAAATACGCAAAGATACAAGAAATAAAGAAGGGGGCATATACTTTTTCACAGCACTGTATTTGTAAATGTATTAATGTAAATTTGTGATTTCTTCAGTAAAATAGTGATTTCATAATCGTTTATTAGTCCCACAATGGGGAAATGTACAGTATTGCAGCAGCAAAGTGTGTCATGAACTTGGGTTTGGGTTCCAAACCCACTTCTGACACTATGGCTATTTTGTCTCTTTACATTGTTTATTTCCCATCAAGCGCTTCAGGGAGCCCTTTGGGTCCTTCGCTCCCTGACAGCTCGGCCACGCCCCCTTCTGTCAGTGTCACCAGCTGTTCCTCGTTATTGGGTTTCTCTCATGCACGCACACACACACACACACACACACATATACACTCTTACTCTCATTCTCACTCACATGCACTCCCCTGCACACATACACACACACGCCTCCATTCAGCTCCACTCACATGCTCAGATACTCACTCATGCACACCTGTTTCCATTCAGTCCAGCCCACACACTTCCACACCGGCGGTCTCTTTCCTCATTAGTATTGTCATTACTTAAGCTCGGTCTTAGGGGGAAGAGATCGCCAGATCACTGCGCTTTGTACACAGTTGCTGTTTCCTCTGTGTATGCTAGCCTCCACTCCCCACGTTATACTTTCAGCCCGACTGTTTAAGTCTTCTCTAACATCACCTGATGCCCGCTCGTTTCCTGATGTTAGTGGCTGTTCCTGTTTGCCTGCTCACACCAGACAGCACGGACCGCCTAGGACTGCTCCAGCCCTTAAGTTTATGTTTGCCTTTCTCCTCATGCCATTCAGCTGTTCTGCGGCACTAGGCATTTCCTCCCTTGCGCTGCTGAATGTCTTAAGAGGCGTCCCTGCTTGCCTGGTGCCCTCCTTGACTGTAATCCATCGTTCTGTTGACACCGTAACTGTTTGCTGGGCTGAATCTCTGTTTGTTCAATAAAGTGCATGCTACTACTTCTGCTTGTGGGTTTAAATTCCTTCCTTCGTGCGCTGCGTAATGGCGCACGGGGAATCGTAACAGAATGATCTGGCCAGAAAAAGAAAACCCAGCAGAGTAGTCTTGTGTTTTTCTTTTCTTTTTCACCTTTTTCTTTTTTCCCTCCGAGCTGCGCTATGGTGGTCTGGACAGACGAGGAGCTGAGAGCAAAGGACCTCCTGGAACAGGCTTTCTTTTCTGCTCAGTGGCCGCAGTCTCCCGAGGATGTTCGGGCGTGGCATGGATCACCACTGAAGACATCATGCGGTGTCATCCCAACCTCTGTCTAATTCCGAGGGTGGACAACATCCTCTCCGTCCTCTTTCCCCAACCAGACGCGGACTCGGAGTGGGCCTCCCCGACATCGGAGCCATCCTCCCGTCGGAAGAAGCGCTCGCGGCGGAAGAAGCCACCCTCCTCCGGCTCTCCCGCACCAGCGTCATCCCTCGAGCCTGGGTACGCTCCTGCCACTTATGTTATGATGGAGGAGGAGAAACGGGCTTTGCTAGTCCAGACAGACCGCCAGATGGAGGAGGAGCACCGTGAGAAGGAGGAATGGAGATGCGCTCCGCCGGCTGAAACTGCCTCGTCCTCTGGACCAGGATCTGCCCAACCCACGTTCGTTATGATGGAGGAGGAGAAACTGGCTCTACTAGCGCAGATAGACCACCAGATGGAGGAGGAACGCCGTGAGAGGGAGGAGCAGAGTGAATTCGGTCAGGCCGTTTGTTCTTCCCGCAGCTACTTCTCCCTCAACCTTCACATCCACCGAAGTAGAGAAGGCAGTTTTTCCCTCTTCCTCACCTTCCCCTGCGCCTGTTTGGGAGGCTCCTCTGCCACCTACTGAGGAGCTCGAACCTGAGGTGGACGTTAAGGGGAGAGGAGATGCCCTGGACGCCGCTGGGAGTGTCAAGAGCCAGGAGAACAGACAAATTCTTTCTCTTTCAATTTCAACTTTTGATGAACAATTTTGCCTGTCCCCTGGCCAGGAAACTCGGGGTTTGCAGTCCCCTGAGTACTCTTCTCCAGTGGCATGTTATAACTCTTCACCTGACCACTCCAAATCCCCTCTGTGTGCTCCTATGAGTTCGCCGGTCCCAGAGCCAAGTCGCCAGAGGGGGGAGGAACCTGAGGTCCTTGAGGATCCGGTTCCAGGATTGGCGGTGAGGCAACTCCTGGCCACCACGCCGGATGGACCGTTGGCATGGAAGATGGCGCACGGGGGCATGGAGACTGCAGCCACCACCACGCCTGCTGCAATGGCCACCGCAGCAGAGTCATCCAGTGGACCAGACCTCCAGCCGACTGGGCCCATCATGTCGTTGTCGGGATCGACAGAGTCCTGGACGACGGTGGAGCTCGAGTCAAGGCAAGGTCTCTCATTTGTTTCTCTTCCCCTTACAATGGAGCAATCTTGTTTGGCTCTGGGTGAGGAAAGTCAGGTGCAGCCCTCAGCTGCATCGGATCTCCCCTTGTCGGGCTCTGCCACTGCCAGCGACCCTAACCATTCTCTTCCTGTCATCCCCGAGCTCCTTCCTAGGGTCGCCTGAGAGGATCCGCCCCTACCTGGGGTGCCCTCGGACGACAACAACATGAGTCCAGCCACCCTTGTGAAGGCCAATGAGGATACAGCTCCTCTCGGGCCTCCAGAACCAGCGCACCCTAGATTGCCGGAGTCCTGGATGGCGGTGGAGCCCGAGTTCAGGCAAGTGTGCTCCATAATGTCTCCTGTGCCTATGTTGAAGTCACACTGCCCGACTCATGGTGAGGAGGACCCGGGGCAGCTCACCGCAGCCCCAAGGCTCACCTCACTGGGCTCTGCCGCTGCCGGCGACCCTGATTCAGTCTTTCTCTCTCCCTCCGGGTTCGGAGCTCCTTGCCAGGGTCGTCGGAGAGCAGCCGATTCCACCAGGGGCTGCTGAGGAGCCGAGGTCAGCACCGGAGGTCATGGAGAGTCCTACCTCCCTTGTTGGGGAGGTCACCGCTGCAGCAATGAGGTCCCCGATGGGAACCACCGCAGGTGCAACGGTGCTCCAGCCGGAGCCCACCGCAGGTGCAGCAGAACTCCAGCCGGGGCCCACCACAGGTGCAATGGTGCTCCAGCTGGAGCCCACCGCAGGTGCAGCAGAACTCCAGCCGGGGCCCACCGCAGGTGCAGCAGAGCTCCAGCTAGAGTCCACCGCGGGTGCAGTGGAGCTCCAGCCGGAGTCCACCTTGGGTGCAGCTAAGCTCCAGTCTGGAGCCACCGCGGGTGCAGCTCTGTCTCGGACCGGGATCATCACAGGTACTACTGTCCCCCAGCTTGGAGCCACGGGGGGTGGGGGGGGGGGCTCCTTCCTCATCTCTTCTTTATGATGTCGGGACTCTCCATCCTTGGTCTCCCCTTCGTTTGGTCCTTCCCATGGGGAGACCGCCTACCAAGCCACCGCTTTGGAGCTGGTGGCTCAAGGACCCAGCTCATCCGCCCAACAAACTGTGTCGCGGGAGAAGGTGGCCCTTTTCCTCTGGCCGGCCACCTGACCCGCTCTCCCAGGCGGTCTGATTGGTCCTGGACCTGGATAGACCACCTGAGTGGCCTCTGTCCGTCGCCTCTGGGGCCTGGGACTCTGGTCGGCCCCCTGAACTTTGGACTCCTGGGTTGAGGGGGTACTGTCCTAGGCTGGGGCTGGGAGGGGGTTCACCTCACCTTGTTTGTATATGGTTTTGTATTATTTACTTGGTGCTTCCCTCCGAACCTGTTTGCCCCACCTCCCACCCTGGGTTGTGGTTTTCCTTTGGGGGGGGTTCCCTTATGGTGTTTTTCTTCTGGTGTCACTAGGGTGTCTGGGTTCCACCCCTTGGGGGGGGGGCGCTGTCATGAACTTGGGTTTGGGTTCCAAACCCAGTTCTGACACTATTGCTATTTTGTCTCTTTACATTGTTTATTTCCCATCAGGCGCTTCAGGGAGCCCTTTGGGTCCTTCGCTCGCTGACAGCTTGGCCACACACCCTTCTCCTGTCAGTGTCACCAGCTGTTCCTCGTTATTGGGTTTCTCTCACGCACACACAAACACATATACACTCTTATTCTCATTCTCACTCACATGAACTCCCCTGCACATACGTATACACACACACGCCTCCATTCAGCTCCACTCACATGCTCAGATACTCACTCATGCACACCTATTTCCATTCAATCCAGCCCACGCACTTCCACACTGGCGGTCTCTTTCTTCATTAGTATTGTCATTACTTAAGCTCGTTCTTAGGGGGAAGAGATCGCCAGATCATTGCACTTTGTACACAGTTGCTGTTTCCTCTGTGTATGCTAGCCTCCACTCCCCACGTTATACTTTCAGCCCGACTGTGTAAGTCTTCTCTAACATCACCTGATGCCCGCTCGTTGCCTGATGTTAGCGGCTGTTCCTGTTTGTCTGTTCACACCAGACAGCATGGACCGCCTCAGACCGCTCCAGCCCTTAAGTTTAAGTTTGCCTTTCTCCTCGTGCCATTCAGCTGTTCTGTGGCACTAGGCATTTCCTCCCTTGGGCTATTGAATGTCTTAGAGGCATCCCTGCTCACCTGGTGCCCTCCTTGACTGTAATCCATCCTTCTGTTGACACCGTAACTGTTTGCTGGACTGAATCTCTATTTGTTCAATAAAGTGCACGCTACTACTTCTGCTTGTGGGTTGAAATTCCTTCCTCCGTGCGCTGCGTAATGGCGCACGGGGAATCGTAACAAAAGTGTAAGGGTTCCAGAGCTGCGCACTTTGATTGTCTCTCCCTCTCCCACTAACTGGCTTCCTCCCTGCAGCCGTGCTCGTCACCTGTTGGCAATTAGGGAGAGCCTTTAAAAGGGACTCACTCCTGTCGCTCGGCCTGGGCACGTCAAATGACCTCATGCTAAAAACCTGTGTGCTGTGTGTCATATAATGTGATATTTATATGTGGTGTGTCTTTAAGACTGTGGTGACGTCACAGGTCAGAGTTGACCTTCACCGAGTGATATGATATGAAAATGGCGATGTGTTGATGTTGCCGCCTGTTAATGTTCCCGCTCCTAGTTTTAAAAGAGAACTTTGTTGAAACCACTATTCGTGTGGACCTCAGTTCTTTACATGGTGTCAGAAGTGCTTGACGGATGCTCTGCTTCAGTAAGATGGCCAAGTTTAATCCCCCGGAAAGTTTTCCTTTTCATCGTCCAAATGAATGGGCGGGCTGGAAAGAGCGCTTTCTGCGTTTCCGGACGGCTACAAAACTGAATAAAGAGGACGGCGAAATTCAGGTCAGTTCACTGATTTACGCCATGGGCCCTGAAGCTGAAAACATCTTCAAATCATTCTCATTTACTGAGGAAGCGGATCAAAAGAAGTTTGACGTTGTGTTAGGAAAATACGACGAGTACTTCTGTCCTAAACGGAACGTGATCCATGAGCGCGCTTGTTTTCACCAGAGGCGGCAGCGGCCTGGTGAGAAAGTGGAAATGTTTATCAGAGCCCTTCATGAGATGTCAGAACACTGTGACTTTGGTGTAAAGAGAGATGAACATATCCGTGACCGAATTGTTGTGGGCATCCTTGATAAAGAGCTGTCACGTAAACTGCAGATGATGGCTGATCTAACGCTTGCCCAAACCATTCAAACAGTTCGCCAGTACGAGGAGGTTGTCCTCCAGGTTCACCAGCAGGGGGAGGCACACGCCACGGTGCAGGAGATCCAGGGAAAAGCAGCAGGCAGAGGAAGATCTCCATTTAAACCAAGGAAAGGAAAAAGTGGAGAGCAAAAAGACTCATGGTGTGGAAGATGTGGAAAATTAAAACACAGAGATCCTGAAAAGTGCCCAGCCATGAAGTCAACATGCAACAAGTGTAAAAAGGTGGGTCACTGGGAAAAGAAATGTCACAGTAAATCAGTCAGAGAAGTCACTGAAGAGACAGTTTCCCAGACACCATTTTTTTTGGGCGCAGTCACAAAAACAGACAGAAATGATGACCCATGGACCATACAGCTTACAATTGGAACAACACCAGTCAATTTTAAAATTGATACGGGTGCAGATGCAAACATTATGGGAGAAAAGACATTTAACAAACTAGTTCCTAAGAAGGAATTAGAGCCATCTAATGTCACACTGTGCAGCCCGGGTGGTCAGTTGGACTGTATAGGAAAATTTCAAGCCTTCACAGAATACAAAGAAAAACCATATACTTTTCCTGTGTATGTCATCAGTGGCAATAATGCAAACAATTTGCTGGGCAGAGATACAGCAATGTCGATGGGGCTTGTGAAGCGTGTCGAAGAAGTACACAAAGCATTTGGTGAGCATGGAACACTTAAAACAGAACCAGTTAAAATCCTGTTAAAAGAGAATGCTCAGCCATACACAGTGCACACTGCCCGTCGTGTCCCTTTGCCACTTTTGCAGAAGGTTAAAGAGGAATTGCAGCGTATGGAGGAGAATAATGTGATTGAAGCTGTGATTGATCCTACAGATTGGTGCGCGCCAATGGTACCAGTCCCAAGGAAAAATGGAAAAGTGCGGATCTGTGTCGATTTAAAGAGGTTAAATGAAGCTGTACGAAGAGAGAGGTATGTTCTTCCTACTGCAGAGGAAATCACTGCAAAACTTAGTGGAGCAACCACATTCACATCATTGGATGCTGCCTCCGGGTTTTGGCAGATTCCTCTCCATCCAGAAAGCAGTAAATTAACAACCTTTATCACACCCTTTGGGAGATATGCATTCAAACGTCTTCCATTTGGGATCACAAGCGCTCCTGAAATTTTTCAGTGCAAAATGACAGAAACCCTCAACAGCCTGGAAGGCGTGGCTATCTACATGGATGACATACTGGTGTACGGCGACACTCCTGAACAGCACGACCAGCGTCTCAGCAAGGTACTGGAAAGGATCGAGTCAGCCGGACTTAAACTGAACAGAGAAAAATGTAAGTTTAGACAAAACAAGCTTCACTTCTTGGGCCAAGAAATTGACAAATCAGGCGTGAGACCCGACCCTGATAAAGTCAAGGCAATCCGCGAGCTCCCTTCACCACAGAACGTGCATGACCTCAAGCGTGTCCTAGGCATGTTTAACTACCTAGGGAAATATATCCCAAATCTGTCGACAGTGGGCCAGCCACTATATGAACTGTTGAAATCCAAGTCAGTGTGGATGTGGGACCATTCTCAGCAGGAGGCATTTCAACGCATCAAAGACATTCTGTCTACTTCTCCAGTTCTGAAATTCTATGATGTGAATCGACCTACTGCCGTATCAGCCGATGCCAGCAGCTATGGTATAGGTGGAGTACTACTGCAACTGCACGATGGAAACTGGAAACCTGTGGCATACTGCTCACGTCGTCTGTCAGAGGCCGAGACTAGATATGCACAGATAGAGAAGGAGTGTTTGGCGAGTGTCTGGGCATGTGAGAGATTCGAGAAGTACCTCTGTGGTCTGGAAGATTTTAAGTTGGTCACAGATCACAAACCTTTGGTGCCTCTCATGAACAAAAAGGACCTGGACAATGTGCCAATACGGTGCCAAAGGCTACTTATGAGACTTATGAGGTTCAAACCGACAGCCGAATATGCTCCGGGAAAGACCTTGGTAGTAGCTGATACACTCTCAAGAAGTCCACTACAGTGCGTAGAAAACGAGACTGATACTCACTCTGATGTAGCGTGCTACATAGCAGCAGTTATTGATAACTTGCCAGCTACTACACATAAAATAGACACTATAAAGACCGCTACAGCAGCTGACTGTAACCTACAGTTGGTGTTGCGGTACATCAAGTCAGGATGGCCAGAATACACAGGCAATGTCCCAGCAGCTATCAGAGACTATTTTCCCATTAAAAATGAACTGTCTGAATGCGATGGAATTATCACCAGAGGAAGCCGCATGCTGATTCCGGATGTGCTCAGAGCAGACATCTTGGATCGAATACATGATGGACATCAAGGTCTGACAAAATGCAGAGAGCGGGCCTGCACATCTGTGTGGTGGCCTGGCATCTCATCTGAAATCAAACGCAAAATCCAGTCCTGTCAGGTGTGTCGTGAGATGAGACCAGCTCAGCGAAAAGAGCCTCTCTTGTCAACCCCTCTACCTGATCGACCCTGGAAGAGACTTGCTGTTGACCTGTGTGAGCATAACAAGCACACCTACCTTGTTGTGTCAGACTATTTCTCTCGGTTCCTCGAGATACTTCATCTGCCAGTAACCACTGCTTCTCAGATGATCTTAAAGCTGAAGGCAGTGTTCGCGAGGTTTGGTTGTCCAGATGTGGTTGTATCTGACAATGGGCCTCAATTCTCATGCCAAGAATTTAAAAAGTTTGCAAGGGAGTTTGACTTTTTGCACATCACCTCAAGTCCACACAACCCCCAAGGAAACGGACATGCAGAGAGGGGAGTTCAAACAGCAAAAAGAATCTTAAAGCAGCAAGATCCTTTGCTCGCCCTCATGTGCTTTCGATCAACGCCCTGCACCACCACAGGCGTGAGTCCTGCAGAGCTACTTATGGGTCGAAAGATCAAAACAACTCTTCCTACACTCGAAGTGAATCTTCAGCCCCGATGGCCTGATCTGGAAGTCGTCAGGAACAAGGATGCAATGGAGAAACAGAAACAAGCATTCTACTTCAATCAGCGCCATGGAGCTAAACCCCTACCTTCGTTGAAGCCAGGAGATTCAGTCCTCACAAAGCTGGACCATCAGAAATCCTGGAAAACACCCGCTGTTGTCACAGGAGAAAGCAGCACACCTCGCTCCTTTCTTATTGAAACACCCCAGGGAGCAACTTTGCGACGCAACCGCCGTCACTTGCAACATGATCCTGAATCAGCCAGAGAGATACACTCTTCAGCTCCAAATGACCTGCAGCCAGAGATTGTCGATCAGCAGCCTGAAACTGCAGCTGCCGCTGACACTATTTTACCAGAATCCAGTGTCAAACCGCCAGACCCAAAGCAAGGACTGTTGTTTACCCGGTCTGGTAGAATGATTAAACCTGTGCAAAGACTAGATTTGTAGAGAGAAAAAAAAAAATGAAGGAATGAAAAAAAAGAGAGAAATTCACGTGTTCACTGTGATAAGTGTGGTTATATGTGGTTCAATGATTAAGCCATGGGCTGTGGGGAAGGGTGAAATGGGAATGAAAAATGTTTGAATTGAAAATTGTTTTGTTCTGAAAAAAAAAAAGCTAAAAAAAAGGGGGAGATGTCATATAATGTGATATTTATATGTGGTGTGTCTTTAAGACTGTGGTGACGTCACAGGTCAGAGTTGACCTTCACCGAGTGATATGATATGAAAATGGCGATGTGTTGATGTTGCCGCCTGTTAATGTTCCCGCTCCTAGTTTTAAAAGAGAACTTTGTTGAAACCACTATTCGTGTGGACCTCAGTTCTTTACACTGTGCAGCCTGGAATTCCTTGTTCTAGTGATGGCCAGATGAGGCTTTCTTGAAGCGTTGAAGCTTTTCATCAATTTGGTTCATATGGATGAAGCCTCATGTGAAACTTCATTTGGTCTACTAAGCCATCTAATGGACAAAAAGTATACAACATGCAGATTTTTACAACGGCATTATTGGTTTTGTGTATTTTTTTCTATTTAAATAAATGTACTGTCATTTAAGAACTATCAATGATCATAAGAGAAAAAAGAAATAATAAAATTGGGGTGACTACAGTGAATGTGCTTGTGTTACTTGGTGTGCTTGTGCTACTTATCCATTTTTATTTAAAAAAACAACAACTTTTCAACAGTCTTGGGACTAAGGTGATTTCTTTTTTTTTTTAGATTATTTTACCAGCTTTAGAGAATACTCTCTCACAGGGCACAGATGATGCAGGTATGTAAAGGAAGGCTATTGCAAGTTTGTACAGTGTAGGGTAGACATGTTTCTGTCTTTCCCAGTACATTCACTCCTGTTGTCCTTATTCTTATGCAGGGCAGGGTAGTGCCTCAGCATAGATGATGTGTTATTGTTGTATCCAAGCTCTTTGAAACACAACAGACACTTCACCTTGCAAATAAAAATAAATTTAAAATAAATTACAAGAATGGCATGACCCAGCTGGGACTTGAACCCCACCCTCCCAGTTGTGGGACGGATGCTCTATCTCTAGTCCACCAACCCAGTTACAAGAAATATTCACTATTTGAGAAAAATGCACCAACTTAATAACTGTAAATACCTTATTGGGAGAAATGAGACCAAAATGTTCCCAAACGGAAGAAGTCCGTCTTTTTAGTGCTGGCTCTATCTGAAAATGAAGATTGGCTGTGACAAATCCCATACACAGTCAAAGATCTGACAACACAAAATGTGAAGCATGGGGATTTCCACCATAGCTGCTCACTTTATTTCGTGTTGTGTGTCAATCATGAACAACTTCCTGATCCAGTCATGTGGTACGATCAGCCAGCAGGCTTCAGACGTCATTACATATGTCATCAATACACGCCTCAATAGGCGCTTTGCAAAATATTCCCTGGATTTACTTGGCACACACTCCGGAGCTCCACATGGCAAGTCCCATCACTACCTTGTTCCCTTTGTCTAAGCTTCAAGCATCTGGATTATTATTGCTCACTCTGCCCTGTGTGTTTCCAGGATTACTGTTTCCGCTTGGCACATTGGAAAGTTCCTGGTGGATTGTTCACTGCTTCACCCACTCACATAAGTCAACTTACCACCGTTGTCTTCACTGTTGTCCTCACTCCCCTTTCCCTCAGCCCAGGCCTGGCTCCTGCCCCACAAGACTCCTTTCACCTCACCCCTTAGCTGGTGCGCCCAGAGGATCCTCAAGCCAGAGTTCCACGCTACGTCATCTAGTCTCACCTGTAAGTAAGAGCTGTTAATTCTTTACCAATATTATTTACCATTCATATACTTACCTTTTTCCTCTGCTCTCCCCTTACAGGGTTGCCAGATCCTCCAAGCTCAACCGGCTGCTTATATTCAATAAAATCCTTGTTTGCACTGACTTTATTGGCTTCAACCTTGTCTGCTTTTGGGTCTTACAATACAAACCATGTCACACTAGGATAGCAGCACTCAGACCAATGATAAATAATAGGGCAAAAAACAGTATATACACAGTGCAAGAAGTCAGAAAAAGTAAAATAGTTTTTACAGGTAAAGAATAAGTAAAATAGTACTTACACCATTATAGTTATCTGTAGTATTCTGGATCAGCACACTGTTTCTCTCCTTCTGCTAATTACTCCATGTGTTGCAGCTGTGTGATCTCACCTGTAGTGATTACCAGCCTGCCTTTAAAAAGAGGAAGTCACTCATAGTTCAGTATGGAGATGTTAGACTTGCGACCCCAACAGTCTGGAGTGGTCACTGTGTGCAGCCAGATCTCTCTTCGTGACTCCTACCCTCCTCTTCACCATTGGAAATTGTGAGCTCCTTGCAAATGCTTTCTCTGCCTAGTCTCTTCCAGGATGTTCTACCTGTGCACAGGCGGCCTGGATTCCTCCTGGTGGATTCAGGACGCTGTTATCATCTCGCCCATGGCCGTAAGTCTCCATTCACTAACCATGCAATATATCCGGTCAGACTCGCCACCATCTTCACTCACGTGGCTGAAGCCTGCAGCACCTGTATGAAACCTACGTGGCTGAATCCTGGCTCTCACCTGTAAATACTCACGATCTCCTGTAGAGATCAGCCTCTGTAAGGGTATCACTTTATTAATTCATAATTCCATACCAACTGCCGTAAAACATTCTCACCATTTCCCTTCTGTTTCCTCTGCAGGGGTTGCCAGGCTTTTGCTCTGTGACATCCTATGTCATTATTCACTTTGTAAATAAACTCACTGAAACTGCTATCTGCCTCCTTACCTTGTCTGCATCTGGGTCTGTTAAAACTGTGAAATGTCATTATCCAGCAATATATACTGTATATACTGAAAGTATTATTTCACAGTTGAATGAGAAGTCCTTTTCTTCTGGTCGCGGGGGGGGGGGGGGCTGGAGTCTATCCCAGCAAAAAAGGATTAAGCGGAAGAAGATGAATGAATGAATGAATGAGAAGTGTTGTTGCCACCACCAATATATTAAGTATTGGTAAGGAACATTCCTCATTTGTGCAAAAAGTAGTAGTGTTATGTGCTGTCTCTATGAGCGGTGCAGATTAGTCTGACAGCAGCAGGTAGGAAGGACCTGTGAAACTTTCCCTTGTGCACTTTGACCATTATTACGGTCCTTGGTGTTTTCATTTTGATGAAGTTGTTCATCTTTGTCCATTTTTCTCCTTATGTCACTCAGTTGTGCAGCTCTTCCTGGTTTGGTGTCTCTGGCTGTGTCTCAGTTCAGGTGTTGCAGCTGCATAGTCCTTGGTCCAGGAGGCCAGAGCACTCAAAGGTCGGTAGGCTGCATCTAAAGGCTGATTTATGACTGTTAAATGAGACAGTCTAGTCTTTGGAGGACGTATGTTTGCGTGACCACACACACTACCCTGTTGCCTAGTAACCATGACAGCGTCAGTTTTTTTTTTTTTTTGCTGACATTTCTGACAGAGAGAGAACTTTATTTTTATCTTTTTACCTCCGCCAAGGAGGTTATGCTTTTGCCGGCATTTGTCTGTTTGTTTGTTAGCAACATAACTAAAAAAGTTATGGATGGATTTTGATGACATTTTCAGGAAACGTGTATCATGGCATGGGGAACAGATGATTAGATTTTGGTGATGATCTGAGAGCGCACACCTCCACCAAGGGCTTTGTTTGCATTTGTGCAGCAGGATTACACTAAAACTACTGGATGGATTTAGATGAAATTTTCACCAGAGTTGGTTCTTGGGCTAGAGGGGAAGACATTACATTTTCGGAGATGATCTGAGAATTCATACCTCCACCAAGGCTCTTATATCCTCGCAGACTGTTAGCAACAATACTCCAAAACTACTGGATGGATTTGGATGAAATTTTCACCAGAAGTGGTTCTTGGCATACACACGAACCCATTACATTTTGGGGGTGATCCATGACTGCATACCTCTGCCAAGGCCCAATCTTGCAGGGTATGGTGGGATGGAGGCGGGGAGATACAAAGAGATGGATGGACAAAGGGAGGGAAGGAAGAGCCTTGGCAGAGGTATGAACTCTCTGAGTGCTTTTCTAGTTTATTATTGTATTTTCTTTACCTTTTACTTAAGAATCTTCACCAGACAGAAAGAGGACCATGACCAGATAAAATACTACTTTAACTAATGTTAAAGTCAGCAGGTAAAATTAAGGTAATTAAAACCACAAAATAAACTAGAAAAGCACTCAGAGAGTTCAGACCTCTGCCAAAGCTCCTTCCTTCCCTCCCTTTGTCCATCCATCTGTTTGTATCTCCTCACCTCCATCCCACCATACATTGCAAGATTGGGCCTTGGTAGGTATGCGCTCACAGATTAGCTCCAAAATGTAATGGGTTCATCTGCAGGCCAAGGACCATCTCTGGTTAAAATTTCAGCAAAATCCATCCAGTAGTTTTTACATAATCCTACTAAACCACTGCAAGAAGATTGAGCCTTGGCGGAGGTATGCAGTCATGGATCACCCCCAAAATGTAATGGGTTCATGCGTAGGTCAAGAACCACTTCTGGTGAAAATCTCATCAAAATCCATCCTTAACTTTTTGAGTTATGTTGCTAACAAACAGACAAACGCTGGCAAAAACATAACCTCCTTGGTGGAGGTAAAAATCTAATCCAAC
This sequence comes from Pholidichthys leucotaenia, assembly GCA_020510985.1. Taxonomy (NCBI): domain Eukaryota; kingdom Metazoa; phylum Chordata; class Actinopteri; order Cichliformes; family Pholidichthyidae; genus Pholidichthys; species Pholidichthys leucotaenia. The sequence goes on along the minus strand of CM035848.1, from coordinate 117,462,702 downwards.
TGATGAACATGCTACCAAATCCAAATTTTTCTAATACTGCAAACAGGTAAGGCCACTCGACTCTATCAAATGCCTTTTCGGTATCCAATGAAATTACAGTTTCAGGCAAACTATCTGAACGTGATGTATAGATAATATTTAATAGAATGCGAATATTAAAAAATAATTGACGTCCTTTAATGAACCCATTTTGTTCCTCTGAAATAATACACGGTAAACTCTTCTCTAGTCGAGTAGCAAGAATTTTAACCAGGATCTTTACATCTGCATTTAACAAAGAGAGGGGCCTATAGGAAATGCAGTTTTTCTAATAACCGTGAACATGCAATATTTTTATTTAGCTTGTTTCAGTTTGCAAAGTAAACTGCTAAAAAAATCACAATCAATAAAACAATTCATCAAATCTCTTTTATTGTGGTTATTTCAGTCAAATATCAGTTTTATAAATCTTGAGTCCAGCCCATTGTCTCCACAGCTGACCCTCGGTTCCTGCAGGTTGTCCACCGTAGACCTCAGAAATAAACCAGAAAAAAGAAAAAAAAAATCAGAAAAATCTGATTATCTCTTCAGATGGGATGGACATTTTTAAGATCAGCATAATAAATTATTACAGATGTCCTGTCTTTCTTTAGCTTCATTAACTGCTCCATTTTCTCTAAAAATAACCTTATGTGTTTTTTTTAAACAGCACCACATAAGCAAATAAATAACATCAACTTCCCAGTGTCTCTACGGGACTTTAAAAAGTTATCTTAAAGCAAATTATTTCAACTACGTCATACCGTATTTTTATATTACTGACATTAGTTAATAAACTAACAGTAATGGGGAAAAAAGGTTAGACTTCAGAAAAATAACAGTTCAACATGTTTAAACATCAGGAAAAAATAATGACCCGTAACATGAGCTTAAATAATCAGATGTTGCTATTTTCTGGATTATTGGTGTTTTTACGTTCAAACCACTGCATAATTCAAGCAAAAAACTTACTTTGAACTGTTTCTGACTTTGTTCCGTTTCTGCCTGAGCTGAGGGGAAAAAAAAAAAAAGAAGCCAAGCTGAGCCATGTGCTGAATGCTGGGATATGTTAAGGCCACAAGGATCCTCTTCACGTATCCTTGATTTTCGGAGTTTTGAAGGCTGCATTTGTCAGCCACATGTGAAGCAGCACAGTGACATATCTGGCCTAGAAATGCACACTTGGAGGATGCAGAACCTGAACTGAGACACAGCCTCTCAGTGGTTTGGTTGTCTCCTGCTTCATCGAGCCCCTGACTGAATCCTGTGCTGATTGGACTGGTGCTCCAACACTCCACCAATCAAACCTCACCTCCAATCAGCCACCTGCTATAAATTCCAGCCAAACAATTAGTCAGGGCAGCTGTGATTTAATGTGAGCAGTTTGTCAACTCTGTTCCCATTGAGCATTTTGAAAAATGTTCATTTTTGGTTGAGTGTCTTTGTGGACCTGGATCAGCTACTTTGTTTTGTTGAAAATGGTATCTTTGTGTGTTGACCAGGTGACACCCGTATGCTTCTAGTTGTCTGTAGCTGTGTATGAGTGTCTTGGCTTACCTGGTCTAGATACTGTAACTGGTTAAAAATCAGTTATCTTTGTTTGAAGACCAAGCGACACTTTTCTTTTCAAGGCACACTCAGGCAATTGGAAACTCACTGCATTTTGTTATCCATTAACCTGTGTTTGTCTCATCGTCCATACTGTCTTTCTTTCAGGCTGAGAGGCTGGGCCAAGGTTTTAGTTTTCCATTTCACACACATCACTGCAGGTGACTTTTTGCTAGTCACATTTAGGTTTAGAGGTACTACTCCCTTTTGTATTTCAGTTTGGGTAACGAGAGTAGGAAAGTTAGTTTCTTTATTTTACTCTCACTTTCGTAGACAGGAAGCTGTCATCACCCAGTACCTTTTTAATGCCTTTGCTTCCAACCACTTTATGTATTCATTTTGACAACTACCCTCATTAAAATATAATTTTGCTTTCTCAACCAACTCCATCTGGTTATTTGTTACCCCCTCTCCCCCCTAGATAGCAGGGGCTCATCCCGGGTTTGAACCCAGAACCTCTCACACCCCAAGTGAAAATCATACCCCTAGACCAAAGGTTGCTAATTGTCTTGTAATGAAATATATATATATATATATATATATATATATATATACACCAACAAATGAATATCAAGGTAATTCAATATTTGGGTACAGCCCTAGAAAATCTCCACTATAAGTTTTTTTATGTTTTAGCATAGTTCAGTTAGAAAAGGAATACACTTTAGGTTGCTGGGAATGAAGGTCTTGAGCTTCTCTTGAAAACCAAAGCCAAGAAACAAAATTTACATTCTTCAGGTAACACTTACATTCATGAAAATGTTACAGTGGGGGGAAAAAAGTATTTAGTCAGCCACCAATTGTGCAAGTTCTCCCACTTAAAAGATGAGAGAGGTCTTCAATTTTCATCACAGGTATACCTCAACTATGAGAGACAAAATGAGAAAAAAAAATCCAGAAAATCACATTGAAGGATTTTTAATGAATTAATTGGTAAATTCCTCGGTAAAATAAGTATTTGGTCAATAACAAACATTCATCTCAATACTTTGTGATATACCCTTTGTTGGCAATGACCGAGGTCAAACGTTTTCTGTAAGTCTTCACAAGGTTTTCACACACTGTTGCTGGTATTTTGGCCCATTCCTCCATGCAGATCTCCTCTAGAGCAGTGATGTTTTGGGGCTGTCGTTGGGCAACACAGACTTTCAACTCCCTCCAAAGATTTTCTATGGGGTTGAGATCTGGAGACTGGCTAGGCCACTCCAGGACCTTGAAATGCTTCTTACGAAGCCACTCCTTCATTGCCCGGGCAGTGTGTTTGGGATCATTGTCATGTTGAAAGACCCAGCCATGTTTCATCTTCAATGCCCTTGCTGATGGAAGGAGGTTTTCACTCAAAATCTCACGATACATGGCCCCATTCATTCTTTCCTTTACACGGATCAGTCGTCCTGGTCCCTTTGCAGAAAAACAGCCCTAAAGTATGATGTTTTCACCCCCATGCTTCACAGTAGGTATGGTGTTCTTTCTCCTCCAAACACGACAAGTTGAGTTTTTACCAAAAAGTTCTATTTTGGTTTCATCTGACCATATGACATTCTCCCAATCCTCTTCTGGATCATCCAAATGCTCTCTAGCAAACTTCAGACGGGCCTGGACATGTACTGGCTTAAGCAGGGGGACACGTCTGGCACTGCAGGATTTGAGTCCCTGGCGGCGTAGTGCGTTACTGATGTAGCCTTTGTTACTTTGGTCCCAGCTCTCTGCAGGTCATTCACTAGGTCCCCCCGTGTGGTTCTGGGATTTTTGCTCACCGTTCTCGTGATCATTTTGACCTCACGGGGTGAGATCTTGCGTGGAGCCCCAGATCGAGGGAGATTATCAGTGGTCTTGTATGTCTTCCATTTTCTAATAATTGCTCCCACAGTTGATTTCTTCACACCAAGCTGCTTACCCATTGCAGATTCAGTCTTCCCAGCCTGGTGCAGGTCTACAATTTTGTTTCTGGTGTCCTTTGACAGCTCTTTGGTCTTGGCCATAGTGGAGTTTGGAGTCTGACTGTTTGAGGTTGTGGACAGGTGTCTTTTATACTGATAATGAGTTCAAACAGGTGCCAGTAATACAGGTAATGAGTGGAGGACAGAGGAGCCTCTTAAAGAAGAAGTTACAGGTCTGTGAGAGCCAGAAATCTTGCTTGTTTGTAGGTGACCAAATACTTATTTTACCAAGGAATTTACCAATTAATTCATTAAAAATCCTTCAATGTGATTTTCTGGATTTTTTTTTTCTCATTCTGTCTCTCATAGTTGAGGTATACCTATGATGAAAATTGGAGACCTCTCTCATCTTTTAAGTGGGAGAACTTGCACAATTGGTGGCTGACTAAATACTTTTTTGCCCCACTGTATATCCAACCATTTATTTACTCTATGCTGTAAATATCTGCTGTTTATACCAAATACACCTACACACCCACACAAAGTTAATGGAGCATAACAATGTGCACTGCTTCATCTGACACACAACTTTGTCATTCTGGGAAATCTGAGGCCATTCCAAGGATTCCTGCGCTCATCATAGCATGAAGATGAGAGTGTGAGGGATTATTTGAAGAAAAACACTGTAAGACAGCTAAATTACACATATGGGATTGAACAGATGAAATATTTAGGGGTAATAAAAACAAATCAGTAAACACTGAGGTATTGTTGAGTGATCATGGTCTCTGTGTGTGTGTGTGTGTGGTCTTGGGAGTGATCCAACTGCAACATCAACAGACACGCTAGTACAAAAACAATAAGTACAATAAAGTCTATGTTTAGAAACTTGCTCTTGTTCCCTTTGGCCTTTTCCTCAGCCTTTATATTCAGTTTTATCCACTTGATAAATTTTCCCTACATCTTCCACTCTTGTTTTATGCGTTCTTTCCACTCCCTGACTCCATATGTCTCTTTCCTACTCCCTGTTTTTATTCTTCCTCCATCTCTCTGATGGGGAAAAAAGGAAGCAGGCCATCCTTCTGGCTATTTGTCCCTACAGACTAAATCAAAAACACGCAAAGGTTGCAAGCTGAACAGCATACCTCTGTTATTATGGTACAGGAAACGAGGGAATGCATCACACATGGCTTGCTATATTTAGCATCTCCCAGTGTGAGTGTATGTGTGTGTGTGTCTGTGTAATTATCACAATGGGGGACTTACTGCCAGACTGTGTTGCTCCTCTGTTACATGGTCCCGTAGCTAATGCTTAATTAGGGTGAGTTTTTCCTCCATTGTTCTCTCAATAGTGGGGAACAAGATGAGAGTTGTCTGTCACTATAAACGTGTAATGACAAGTGTGATTTAAAAAAAATGCACTTATGTTTCTATTTTTATGGCCAGATGTTTGTCTTTAAAGGTTTTATTTACTCAAAAATGTGTATTTATGGGTTTTCACCTTGTAAAATGCTTCCTTGGGTCATATGATTACTGTAATATTAAAATCTGTCTTCACTCAGAAATGTTTTTTAAAGAGTTTGACAGAAGGCAGTATAGCTCTTCTGGGTTATTTTTCCAATTACCCCATTAGTCCACACCCAGCATTTCTCTGAGCAAAAAGGCTCATTCACTTCAGTACTAACAATGGCTTGACCAAAAAAAAGAGAGAGAGAACATGTTCTACTTGGGACAAAATGGTTCTTTTTCCACCTTTTGGACATAGCAGGTTTTTGAATTATTTGCAGGCATGCTCTGAGCTCATCTTGCCGGAGAGACCATCCCCACCCAAACTTAGAGCCAGGGATCAGTGTGGTCTAAAATAACCTCAGTGCCAAAGATCTGATGGAAGTGAAGTTTTTGTTTAACTTTTAAGTTATTTCTTACAGATGCTGCTGTCTCCACACTATTGAGCCATGCTTAAGAACAGCAACCCATAAAGAAATTATTCAAATATTTCATCAGGGACCGAGTCCAAGTCCCTTCTTGTTTGCCGTAGTGAAATTAGGGAGCAAGTGGAGGAGAAACTGGAGAGGTAGAGGTATAGACTGGAGACAAGAGGAATGAATGTCAGTAGAAGCAAGACAGAATACATATATGTGTGAATGAGAGGGAGGCAGCTGTAACAGTGAAGATGCAAGGAGTAGAGGTAGTGAAGGTAGATGAGTTTTAATACCTGGGGTCAACCATCCAAAGCAAAGGAAAATGCACAAGGAAGGTGAAGAAGAAAGTGCAGGCAGGGTGGAGACGAGTGTCGGGGTGATTTATGAGAATAGCAACGAGAGTGAAATTGAAGGTTAACAAGACAGTAGTGATTCCTGCTATGATGTGTGGTTTGAATATGGTGGCAATGACAAAAAGACTGGAGGATGAGTTGGATTTGGCAGAGTTGAAGATGCTAAGATTCGCATTGGGAGTGACTAGGAGGGACAGAATTAGACATGAGTATATCAGAGGGACAACTCAGGTTGAGTGGTTTGGAGACAAAATAAGAGAGGCAAGGCTGAGATGGGTTGGACATGTGCAGAGGAGGGATATTGGATATATTGGAGAAAGGATGTTAAAGATGGAGCTGCCAGGCAGGTGAAAAAGAGAAAGACCACAGAGAAGATTCATGGATGTAGTGAAGGAGTACATGAAGAGGGTTGGTGTTACAGAGGAAGGTGCAAGGGATAGGGTGAGATGGTCAGATGATCTGCTGGGGCGACCCCGAAAGGGAGCAGCTAAAAGAAGAAGAAGATGAATGAAGCTGATAACTGGAAGCTATCACTTCTGAAGCTGCTTTTAGTCTAGCATTAATATGCTGTTGGAACGAAAACCTTAGTGTGCAAGCTCACACACCCCATGCTTCCCATGTCAAGAGTTCTCACTGAAAAATGTAATGCATGCCCTCATCTGATGCAAATATAAACCTGGCATGTAGCCAAAGCAATTAGTGTATTTTTTAATAGAAAAAGGTCAATATTTAAGTCCTTTCAGTTGTTGGTTAACCTTGCAGATTAACCTCTCATTAGATGTATGTCAAAATTAAACTTGTCCAAGGTACTGATGAGTTAAAGCTTCTGTATAAATTTGAAGTCAATCCAATCAGAAATGTAGAAGCTATACTGGCGGCAACACAAAATGTCATACAGACAGATGGGTCAAAAGTATTTATACTTCTTTGTGGGGGGTATAATATGGGAAGATGTGCTTTTCTAGCTGTAATTGTGTTGGTGGTAGTTTTTTTTTTAATTGATGGATTTGCTGTTGTCCTACTTTTTAAGCAAATGTCAGCTGTGGTGAAACAGGCCATTAACTATTAAGTGCAAGTTATGCCAGATCAGATCAGATCAGTTCACACTCCGACAGGCAGCGAAAAGTAAGTTAGGAGCAGGAAGACAAAAGAAGAGGAAAACAGCAGCCTTGTGTGTAGCAGAATGGAATGTACGCACTCTGTTGGACAGATCAACATCACAGCGCCCAGAAAGACAGATCGCGCTTGTGGCCTTGGAAATGAACAGGTACAATGTAGACATAGCTACACTTAGTGAAACAAGATTGCCTGGATATGACAGCTTGGAAGGCCATGGGTACATCTTCTTTTGGAGTGGGAAATCAACTCAAGAAAGGAGGGAAGCAGGAGTGGGCTTTGCAGTTAGAAAGGAGATAGCAGCAATGCTTGATGAGGAACTGGTGCCAATCAACGACAAGATAATGACTATGAGACTCCCACTACAGCGGAAAATGTATGCCACACTCATCAGTGTGTATGCCCCAACAATGACCAACACAGAGGAGGAGAAGGAAGAGTTATACAGTGATTTACGTGAGACTATCAGGCGTCTACCGACTGATGACAGGCTGATACTCGTTGGAGATTTTAATGCTGGAGTTGGTTCGGACACTGAGAAATGGAAAGGAGTGCTAGGCAGTCATGGAGTAGGCAAGTGCAATGCTAATGGAGAACCTCTACTTGCACTATGTTCAGAGTACAACCTTGTGATAACCAGTACCCTATTTAAGCACAAGGACACACACAAGAAGACATGGATGCACCCAAGATCCAAGCACTGGCACTTGTTTGACTACATCATAGTAAGGCAGAGAGACATAAGGGATGTATTGGACACCAGAGCAATGAGAGGTGTGGACTGTGGTACTGATCATGTTGTGCTGAGATCTAGATTAAGGATTTACAGACAAAAACAGCACTGCAGGACGGGTGCGAAGCCACCACGGATGCTAAACACTAGTGCACTGAAAGGCCAAAAGAAGCAGGAAGAACTTACACATGAAATGGATGAAAACTTGAAAGACTGGGACAGCAACAACTCAGAGAATGACATAGAAGAGAAATGGGCAACACTAAAGGATACGGTGTATCAGACTGTGAGTGATGTTTTAAGCCACTCTGAGAGGAAACATCAAGATTGGTTTGATGAGCATAATGAACATCTGAAGAAACTACTAGAAGCGAGGAATACAGCTAGGCAGGAAAATCTACAGTGTAACACAAGGTCAAAGAAGAAGAAATACTCAAAGGCTCAGAGTCAGCTACAGAAGTACACCAGAGAGATGAAGTCCAACTGGTGAGATGAAAAAGCGGAGGAACTTCAAACTGCAGCAGACATGAAGGACATGAAAACATTCTTCACAGGTCTGAGAGAACTCTACAGCCCTAAACCAAGAGGATTGATCCAACTAAAGACTATGGATGGTGAAACGGTTTTGCAGGAGAAAGACAAAATCCTGGACAGATTTGCAGACCACTTTGACCAACTACTAAACAACCCTGGAGATCTCGCTGAAGAGGCTGAAAAAGCTCTAATGCAGCGATCATTTGTATCAAGTCTGGATGAACCACCAAATCTTGAAGAACTAATGGAAGCTATCAGGACAACACAGGATGGTAAAGCTCCAGGAAGGGATGGAAATCCAGCAAAAGTGTGGAAATTTGGTGGTGTTCAGCTGACAAACTGCCTGCACAAGCTCATCCAAGAGATATGGGATGCCCAGAAAGTACCTCAAGACTGGAAGGATGCAAGTATGCAAGTATTGTGCCTTTGTTCAAGAAAGGTGACAGGAAAGATTGTGGAAATAACCAAGGTATATCACTGCTAGCCACTGTTGGTTAAGATTCTCTCACGTGTACTACTGAACAGACTTCAATGAACACATCTTGCAGAATGTACTACCGGAAACCCAGTGCGGCTTTTGAAGTGGAGGAAGCATAATGGACATGATTTTCTGCTTGAAACAGGTTCAAGAAAAGCGTATCGAACAGAACATGCCGCTTTATGTAGTCTTCATTGACTTCAATAAAGCCTTCGATACTGTATCGCGACAGGGACTTGGCAGGTACTCAAGAAATATGGCTGTACAGAGAAGTTTGTCAACCTAATCGAGGCACTCCAAACAAGTATGCAAGCAGATGTGGCAATGAGTGGTTCAGTATCTAAAGACTTTTCAGTAAGCAACGGGGTGAAACAAGGGCGTGTGCTGGCACCTACACTCTTCTCTCGCTATATCTGGCAGCCATCTTTGAGGTAGCCTTCAAAGACACTTCAGGAGTATACATTCAAACAAGGAAAGAAGCAGACTTGTTCAATGTGGCACAGTTTAAAGCCAAGAGTAAGACATCGATAAAGGTAGTAAGAGAAATGCTCTTTGCCGACAACAGTGCTCTAGTTGCACACAGTGCGGAAGATATGCAATCTTTAGTGGAGAAATTTGCAAGAGCAGCTAGCCAATTAGCCTCAAAATCAACATCAAGAAGACAGAGTTCCTTTATCAACCACCAAAGAAACAGTTATCAACATCACTACCAGAAGAGATCAGCATTGGTACAGAGCCACTAGGCAAGTGTAAGACTTTCAAGTATCTTGGGGGTACTGTTTCAGAGAATGCTAGACTGGAGGATGAACTATTTCTCAGAATGGGAAGAGTGAGTGCTGTGTTTGGAAACTTGAGGGAGAGACTATGGAAAACTCGACATGTGTCTATCTGTGTGAAATGCAAAGTGTACAGAGCGACAGTACTGGCTACTCTATTGTACGGTGCTGAAACTTGGGACTGTCTACAGGGTGCAGGTAAAGAAACTCCATGCATACATGATGAGACACCTTCAAACAATAATGAACATCTCATGGCTGGTCTACCATCAATGGAGGACATGCTAATACAGATGAAGCTGAGATGGCTCGGACATGTTGAGAGGATGGATCACCAGCATCTCCCTCGGCAGTTACTCTACTCACAGTTATGTGAGGGCAAATGCAATCAGGGTAGACCAAGGCTCAGATTTAAAGACACTGTAAAACGAAACCTGAAGAAGCTGGATATAGACAGGAGTTCTTGGCAGCTGAAGGCGAAGGACAGAGCTGCGTGGAGGAATCTGATCAGACCTAAATAAAACAGTCATTGTCGACCACGACAGACTGCTATGATGAGCAAGTCATGCACCCACAGCGACATGCATTCCTATTGCGTCACCCGACATGCACCTCTCCAGAGAAGGAGGTGCAAGTCGGCGACACAGGCTGTAAGAGCTGTGATTGGTCTGCTTTGTCTCCTCCTTCACATTTCCTGGCTCTCGCCGGTGCTCCGCTCTGCCTGTTCACGGAGGCACAACTTCCAAAGCGAGTCGGTTAAACAACGGTCCAAATTCAAAACAATATTGAGGAAGTAAGCACATACAGAACATTTTGTGGCTCGTCATAACCCCAGTAATTACACAGATTGTCAAATAATGGCAGCAGTGATGGTCGTACACACCATTTTCTCCGACTTCTCTTTTTCTCTGTGCAATGATTGTATTAAAAATTGCTTTTTCTTAACATGTATTAGCTCCAACTCCATCACAATCTGCTCTTGTCCGTCGCTATTTCATAAACAAAATCACACAACGAGCACAAATCATTCTACACATCAGTTAAAATCCATTTTGGCAACAGAACAAAGCATTTCACCCAACACACAAGAAAAAATTGAAGATCATTGCCTCGGCAACAGACCTCGGTAATGGTGCTGACGTGATGCGGGTGCATAAATCTCGCTTTAGTGTTAGCAGGGTTAGCTTATTAGCTTTGCCGTTTGTTAGTACTTTTGATTAGCCTGCACTGTGCTTCACTCAGGAAAAAAATGTTGCCCAATCAGATAAGGGGATCATGAGTATGAACAAAAAGGCAGGAATATGAGTGCTTGAAAATGAGGGACACAGGAGTTGTTTTATGTGACCTGTAAAACAACACAGGAATGATTTTTGGCTTTCAGAACTACATGTAGTACATGTTATTGTAGATGTCAAAACCTAAAATTAATCCCTAGAAATGGCAAAACATGGAACTTTTAAAAGAGAACAACAAACCATCATGGAATTGACTTCAGATTGGAAAAGTCCCAACTAGTTACTCCAACAACAAATCAAGCAGAAAAGAGATATTATTATAGTGTATAATGTACATTGGTGAATTCAACCATGTACAAGCTGGCTTTGTCAGACTGTGCTTGTGTGTGTGTGTGTGTGTGTGTGTGTGTGTGTGTGTGTGTATAATCTCACTAACCTCGTTCTCTCAGATTGCGGAACAGTTTAGAAGAACCTCTCCATACTGGGGGAGTGTCAGTCAGGATCTTCTCCAGCTCCTGACAAAGGCATGCACAAGATTAAACATATAGTATACTGTATTCTAAAATACAAATTATACAAACTTTAACCCTAGAACACTAACGTCGGGTGAAAATCACCCAAAGTTAGTGTAGTGTCCCAATAGTGTTACTGACTTTAACGTTAGTGTTCTAGGGTTAATCAGACATCAATTTTTACTAAGAGAAAGCAGAAACCAAGCAAGACAAGGAGCCAATATCAAAAAGAGGGGAAAGCCTTACAATAAACTGTGCAGGGTCACATACAAATTATTTCTGCATTAAAACCAAAAAAATGTTCATCTGTGGTTTTAAGAAATGTGAAATTAAATGTTTACATTTTTAACACTGAAATGAAAAGGACCTGGTGGAGTTCTGGAGCACCTCTGTTACAGTGATGCTGTCATGATTTTGGTGTTTTGAGGAGGCTTAAGTGCAGGGCAACCACTTAAGAAGAACACTCAGACACAGATGAAAAGTTTACACCACTTTAATGAAAACCCAAATCCTACACAAAACACGCTGATCTTAAGGAATAAATTCACACACCACAATTAATGAAACCCGCAAACAAAACACCACACTATATACAGGAAAACAGTTGCACGTTGGAGCCACACACAGCCTAGGAGGAAAGAGAGGAGAGGAGTGATTAATGAGGGATAAGGCACACTGTGAAATGACAACTGAGATAATGCCCTTACGATACTGGCAGAGAGCCCGGCAGTGAACTCCAGCATAGGAAAGGTGAAAGGGGTCTGGAGACTGCAGGGTAGGAAGAGGATGGGCTGAGGAACCTGGGTGGAGCAGCTGTTGTCTTTGAGGTGAGATGGTTCAGGCGAGCGTACACACACAGCTCCGGAGACGTACCACTGGAGGAGGCAGCAAACCTGAGAGGAGGACAGAAGAGAGGTAAGACAATTTCGGGAAGATAATTAATTTTACCACACAACAAGAACTACAGTTGAGGTGGCACAAACCCAACGATCCAGCGGAGAGCTCTTCACACACTGGCCCTTAAATACGCTGGAGAATCAGGAGGCAGCAGGTGTGTAATCACACAGGTGCGCTTGATGAGCTCCGGAGCCAGGAAACGAGAGACAGGAAGGGAGGGGGGAGGCATGCTTGCCTGATCGTGACAACACCCCCCTTCAAGGGATGCCTCCTGGCGGCCCCCCGGGCTTCTGTGGATGGGCAAGGTGGAATGCCCGGACCATACCCTTGTCGTGGACATACGATCATGGAATTCAAGCTCTCCTCCAGACCATACCCTTCCAGTGCACCAAATACTCCAGACCCCGGCCTCGACGGCATACGTCCAGAATCTGCTGGACGGTGTAGGTGGTATGTCCATCGATGATCTGGGGAGGTGGAGGAGTTTCTGGAGAAGACAGGGGCCTAACAGAGAGAGGCTTGATTTGAGAAACGTGGAAGGTGGGATAGATGCAGAGAGATGGGGGCAACTTCAAGTGGACGGTGACATCACTGATGATGTGGGAGATCAGGAATGGGCACAAAAAGCGAGGGGACAGCTTCTGAGAATTCATCTTCACTGGTACCTTCTCGGCAGATAACCAGACCTTCTGGCCCACGGAGTATTTAGGCGCTGCCCCATGCCTACGGTTGGCATACAGGCGATTCCGCTTGGACGATCACTGAAGAGCCGCCCGAGTGGACCTCCAGAGGCGGTGGCAGTGACAGGCGTGGGCCACCACTGAAGGGACCGCAATCTCCCTCTCCATCATGGGTAGAAGCGATGGTGTGTACCCCATGGCGGCTTCGAACGGTGTCAGTCCCGTGGTGGAGGAGATGGCAGAGTTAAGTGCGTACTCCACTCAAGTCAGGTGGGAGCTCCAGGTTGCTGGGTTGCAGAATGCTACACACCTCAGGGTGGCCTCCAAGGACTGGTTTGCACGCTCGACCTGACTATTGCTCTGGGGATGATATCCAGATGTGAGGCTGACAGGGGTGCCCAGGGATCGACAGAACGCTCTCCACACCCATGAAGTGAACTGTGGCCCTCAATCTGAGACAATGTCTATAGGGATGCCGTGTAACCGGATGACATGGGTGGAAAGGAGGTTGGCCGTCTCGGCAGCAGAGGGGAGACCAGGAAGGGGAACCAAGTGAACGGCCTTAGAAAAACGGTCAGTGATGGTGAAAATGATGGTGTTACCTTGAGATGGAGGGAGGCCCAAGACAAAGTCAATGGTGATGTGTGACCAGGGACGGGAAGGGATGGGGAGTGGATGGAGGAGACCGGCTGGGGGAGAAGAGTCTGATTTATTGGTGATGCATGTGTGGCAGGCCTTCACATAGTCCTTAACAGCCGTCCTGAGGGAAGGCCACCAAAACACATGCTGAATGAGTTCCACAGTGTGGGTGATGCCGGGGTGACAGGCAAAAAAGGTTGTGTGCCCCCACTGGATGACGTTGCTGCGTAGGGAGGGCATGTACAGCTTATTGGGCAGACCTCCCTCGGGGACAGATTCCAATGACTGCCGGATCCTCTGCTCAATATCCCAAGTAAGGGCACCCAAAATGCAGGAGGAGGGCAGGAAGGTGTCCGGGAGGGAGGCAATGGCTGCAAGGGAAAGAGAGTGGAGGAGTAGTCGGAGGAAAACTGGCGTGAGAGAGCATCAGGTTTAACATTGCGAGATCCTGGGCGGTATGTGATGGAGAGATTAAATCTAAGAAAGAACAGGGCTCAATGAGTCTGCCAGGCATTGAAGTGTCTGACCAATCTGAGATATTCTAAATTTTTGTGATCAGTCCAGACCATCACCGACTGACTGGCTCCCTCCAACCAGTGTTTCCACTCCTCCAGTGCCAATTTAATGGCTAGCGGTTTGCGGTCCCCTATGTCGTAATTTCTCTCAGCTGGGGACAGCCGCTGGGAGAAAAACGCGCACGGGTGGAGCTTCTGGTCAGAGCCGGAATGCTGTGAGAGCACAGCACCCACCCCCAAATCAGAAGCATCCACCTTGACCACGAACTGGGCTTGGGGGTCTACCTGTGCCAAGATGGGCATGGTGGTAAATTTTTCTTTGAGTGTAGCAAAAGCCCACTCAGCGGCCTCGGACCACTTGAATGAGCTCTTTGTTGAAGTCAGCTGGGTGAGGAGCAAAGCAATTTTCCTATAATCATGGGTGAACTGGCGGTAGAAATTGGCAAAACCCTGGAAGCGTTGGAGCTCCTTCCTGGTTTGGGGAATAGGCCAGTCTACAACCGCCTGAATCTTTTCTGGGTCGGCCTTTAAAGTGCCTCCACCCAGGACAAACCCTAAGAAAGAAGTGGAGCATATGGAAAACTCACACTTTTCACCTTTCACAAAAAGCTGATTTTCGAGCAGCCGCTTCAGGACTGCCAGGACGTGGACCACATGTTACTCCAGCATGCGAGAGAATATCAATATGCCATCTAAGTAAACAAAAACAAAATTGTTCACCATGTCCCGGAGGACGTCATTGATTAATTGCTGGAAGACGGCGGGGGCGTTGGTCAGGCCAAAGGGCATGACCAAATATTCAAAATGACCCAAATATGTTTTAAATGCAGTCTTCCATTCATCCCCTTCGCGGATACATACCAAGTGATACGCATTCCAGAGATCAAACTTAGTATATACCTGTGCCCATTGAAGGAGTTCAAAGGCCGAATTAATGAGCGGCAACGGGTATTTATCCTTAACAGTGATGGAATTTAGCTCTCAATAATCAATGCAAGGCCGCAGAGACCCATCTTTTTTGCCAACAAAAAAGAACCCAGCACCGAGAGGAGCGGATGATGGACGAATAAGACCGGTGCTAAGGGAGTCTTTAATGTAGCTCTCCATCGCTTCTCTCTCCGGTCCAGATAAACTATAGAGCCTGCTGGATGGCAGCCGCACACCCGGAAGGGGGTCGATAGCACAGTCATAGGACTGATGAGGTGGCAAAGATAGGGCCCTTGACTTGCTAAAGACCTCCCCTAAGTCATGATAGACCTCGTGCATGCGGCTGAGATCCGTCAGCTCAGCTGAAGGGGAGGAGATAGGGAGAGAGGGTGAGCAAGCAGCGGAACGGAGACACGACGACAAACAGAATGAGTTCCAGAAGGAGACAGAACACAGGGCCCAGTTAATTACTGGATTATGTTTGTGAAGCTCCGGATACCTCAAAATCATGGAGGCAGAGGATTGTGGCAGCACAAAAAAACTGAACTGTCTCACGATGGTTACCGGACAAAATGACCAAAATGGGCTCAGTTTGTCGGGTCACCGCTGCAAGACTAGGGCCAGATAAGGCAGAAACATTGACAGGTGTCGGGAGGTTCCTGGTAGGAATCTGAAACTTTTGGACCAATTCCAGGTGAATGAAGTTTTGCTCCGCCCCGAAATCCACCAGAGCAGAGGTTTTACACTCGGCTCCCGGTAACTGGACTTGAGCCAGAAGTGAAAAACTGGGGTAATTTCAAGAAGAACCTCCCGCTAGACCCCCCACGGTTACTGACGGGCTGGTTCTTTTTGGCCGAATTTGGCATTTAGAGATGATATGATCAATGGCCCTGCAATACATGCACACCCCAGCCTTTTCCCGGAGTTGGCGCTCCTCCAGAGTCAGATGAGTCCTTGCCAGACCATCGCTTCCGGAGACGGCGTTGTGGATGCAGAGCAAGGCGGCAGGGGAACTGGCTGCGGGGCAGGCGAGGAAGCAGCGGTCCTCTGCTCCCTAGCACATTCCCGGAACCAGTTATCTAAGGCCACTGCCTGTGTGACCAATTCATCCAAAGAGGAGGGATTCACCCAAATAGTCAGTTCATCGTGGAGGTTGGCATTCAAACTCCAGAGGAAGACGCTATGTAGCACAGCGTCATTCCACCCAGAGTCTGCTGCGGCGACCTGGAACTCGACAGAGTAGTCAGCTACTGACCAACTCCCCTGCCGCAGCCCCAGCAACTGGCAGGCAATGTTACCCTTACTCTCTGTGTGATCAAATGCCCGGGTGAAATCCCGAATGAACCGTTCAAAAGTGCAATGGGCCCCTTCCAGACCACTCAAGACGGACTGAGCCCACTTGAGCGCCCAGTTGCGGAGTAACAGGGTAAGGAACTGAATCTTGGCCGAATCATCCCTGTATTCTCCCTCCACCTGCTGGAAATATATCCGACAGTGTAACAGGAACCCTTTACATCCCCTCATTTCCCCCCTGTAGGGGGTAGGTGCGAGCATGGAAATGGTCCTGTGGAAAACGGATGCTGTCAGGGCAGCAGGTGCAGGAGGGGAAGCGGCCACACCAGGAAGCCGACACAAATGCTCCGTGACCATGGCCAATTGTTGAGGGATTGTCTGGAGCTGCTCAGACAAAAGCAACAGTTGCATGCTGGAGCCACATGCAGCCTAGGGGGAAAGAGAGGAGAGGCGTGATAAATGAGGGATAAGGCACACTGGGAAATGACAACTGAGATAACGGCCTTACGATACTGGCAGAGAGCCCGGCAGTGAACTCCAGCATAGGAAAGGTGAAAGGGGTCTGGAGATTGCAGGGTAGGAAGAGGATGGGCTGAGGAACCTGGGTGGAGCAGCCATAGTCTTTGAGGTGAGATAGTTCAGGCGAGCGTACACACACAGCTCCGGAGATGCACCACTGGAGGAGGCAGCAAACCTGAGAGGAGGAGAGAAGAGAGGTAAGACAATTTCAGGAAGATAATTAATTTTACCACACAACAAGAACTACAGTTGTGAGGCGGCACAAACCCAACGATCCAGCGGAGAGCTCTTCACACACTGGCCCTTAAATACACTGGAGAATCAGGAGGCAGCAGGTGTGTAATCACACAGGTGCGCTTGATGAGCTCCGAAGCCGGGAAAACAGACAGGAAGGGAGGTGGGAGGCATGCTCGCCTGATCATGACAGATGCCGTAACAAAATTCTGATTTTTCATTCTTTCACCTCCATTTATAGTTGAAACCTGTTTCAAAGAATTTGCAAGTAAAATTCTCATTCAGTTTGTTTTACTTGCTTACTCAATATAATTGGCTTCAAAATGAATAATGATGATGACTCAGTAGCCATGTTTACATCTGATTACAGTTCAGATCAGAACTTTACTGTTTACATGGACCCTGGAAAAGTTGATCCGACTATGATGTGCGTTTACATGTGCCACACGTTTGAATGGACTAAATCATTTTGACATGCGCAGAATTGTCTGACATTCCAGAAATAGTAGAAGAAGCAACTTCCGATGTAAATAAACTCCGCTTCATGTCTTTCTCTTCTTGAAATGGACCTGTATTGTGCTATTCAGACTGTACTTTTGCTTCTGCTGGTCTCTGTAATGAAGCTACAAGCCCAGCAGTACATACTTCTGTATATGACGAACAGAGGGAGACAGCAGGATGATACAGACCAGTTCTGTTTTACTCCCGCCATGTCTTCCGTTAGCTGCTGTAAAGAAGGAAATACGTCACGTCGACGTGTGGCTGATGTACAGACATGTGCAGTAAACATATTTTCTACCCAAACTTCAGAATAAATGTTTATATGCACACCAATCGGATTAACAACTGGCAAAGCCACCCGTCTCAATTGGAAGGAAATTTTGATCCGAAGGAGTGTGATCGTGTCAGAATATTCAGATTGGCGTGTTTACATGAAACATTTTTATTCTGATCAGGCTTTTAATCCGGTTACTTGTGTCCATGTAAACATGGCCTGTGTTTCAAAACATCAGGCAGCATCACTGTGACAATGGCCATCCTATACAATCAAGGTGAATTTAAACAGTGCTCACATTAAAAACTCCACATGGTATCTTTAAGAATCAGTTAAATAATACACTGATATCTTAGATTTTTACTGTCAGTAGCTAGCTATTTTGTCATTACATTTCTAGATACTAAAATATTAGCAAAAAATTCCAATATTAAGGTAATATATACAAACTGACATTAATAACCAGTGGTCAATGACAGATTTTACTTCAGGATAAAATGTCAATGTCAAAAATCAAAAATTTTCATAATTTTCATGTTTTTGTGCTTTGATGTATTATTTTGACATCAAATCATGGTAAAAAAACTTCAGGTCTTGATGGTTTCTTCTGCCAAGCAGGTAAAACTTCTGCCTGTGTTCATTTCTTCATCTGTGTGCATATATGTCTGTTGATAACATAACTAAAAAGCTGTATACTAAGTCTGATGAAATTTTTAGGAGATGTTGACGATGGTTCAAGGACCAATCGATTAGATTTTGGGGGTGGTCTGATCAGATCCCAGGATTTTATTTTTACGATTCTAAAGGAGGGAGTCAATGAAGTAACTTGCCAGAAATTTTGATGACCAACTGTTAAAATATGAGCGAGAAAGCCATCTGCCTTAGCAGAGGTTTGTGCTCTCAGAGTGCTTTCTTATTACACATTTCTTACACACCGGAGTGGTGGCTCAGTTGGTAGAGCATCTGCCCCACACCCGGGAGGCAGGGGTTCAAATCCCAGCCGGGTCATGCTGAAGACCATATAAAAGTGGAACTTCCTGCCGTCCAGCTTGGTGCTCAGCAATAATGGAATGGAGGAGGGAAATTTGTGGCGGCGCCTTGCATGGCAGCGGCCCTCTGATTCTACACTTGGGGTGTGTGTGATTAACACAGTAGATAGGTAAAACACAATCTCGTTCTGCTGTACATGATTGGTTGTACAGTTGAATGACAATAAGGGTGATTTAATTTTTTTTAATTTTTTTTTTTATTCCATAAGCAATGAGAGTGAATTCTATACTGATTTTTGCATGCACAAGTAGAACTTTCACTTTTAAACATGCTTCTTAATATGAAAAAGAAACAGATGTGACATACAACAAGGACAAGCTGGGTAAAGACAGATTTAGTGTGTGTCTCCCACCTGTTTGGTCAGGGACCTCCAGGGTCTCTTGTCTGAGAAAGAGCAAGACAGAAGAGGAGAGGCGAAGAAGGGAAAGATGAGAAGAGAGTTTGGGTGGGCTTGGTTAGATAGCATCTGTATGATCTAGAAATGCGTCTTAATGTGCCAGCCACAGTCACAACATGAACACACACACACACACACACACACACACACAGAGAAAGAGACACTCGGTGTATATACACTGTCATCATCAGAGGCCCATTTGTACCATCTAAAGTGCCGTGTGCTTGTCTTTGTAGTATGTGGAACGTCCCTGTAAAAGCACATACTACTTTTGTTCTGTTTTATACAACAAAGTTCTTCTAATTCAACTTCAAAGGGGGCATTAGAGGATGTCAGCTGCCGAAAGGGTATGTGCAGCTGTATCAAATGTCGGCCAGCAAAACCTAGATGTAAACATGCACATACAGGTGCACGGTTTATATGTGGCCACAGTAAAAGGTTTTAGCATTTTTATAATTGCAAAAGTCTGATGTATGCAACATGCAGTTACACACTTAGACCATGGGTCACAAAGGGGAAAAAAA
Organism: Pholidichthys leucotaenia; assembly: GCA_020510985.1. Classification (NCBI taxonomy): domain Eukaryota; kingdom Metazoa; phylum Chordata; class Actinopteri; order Cichliformes; family Pholidichthyidae; genus Pholidichthys; species Pholidichthys leucotaenia. The sequence goes on along the minus strand of CM035848.1, from coordinate 117,443,087 downwards.
CTAACTGTCCAGATAAGATATTAACTAGTTAGAAAAGAGGTGGTGGATGAGAAGAATGTGTGTGTGTGAGACTAACGTTATCCTCAGACTAAACAACCGCTGTAAAGCCATCTGCTTTGAAGCTGCAAATAGCAGCAGACTGACAAAAACTGAAAAAAAAAAAAAACTAAACAGGTTGAGAATTTTAAGTATTTTATACATTACATTGTAGGGATGGGGAAAAACTGATGTGATACTTTGTGGTGGCTATACTGTACCAATTAAGAGACACCAGTATTGTGATATTTATGAAAAATTATTAATAAATGTTGCAAACACAAACTTACCTATTTAAGTACCAAAGTAATAAAAAAACAACTGGCTTCGGTCTACTAGATGGTGCTAAATGCTCACTGTCTGGGTAGGTCAGCAAAGCAAAACAGTGGCTCCTGAGATCTAGCTAGGAGCTGAATACACAAAGATCGAGATGGAAATCGCAATGTATGATATAGCAATACTCGGCATATCGTAAGATTGTTACAGTATCACAAAACGTCCCAAGTATAGCTATAGTATTGTATCATGCAGCCTCTGGTGATTCCCACCCCTACTGCACTGATACGAACAGAAAATAAGAAATTGCAGATGAACAGTTTTGGAAAGTAAGTTGATGATTAAATTAATTTGATAATTAAATTAATCTTTAATTCAGATATAGTGAAAATATCTGAAGGGAAGGAAAAGGTAAGAATTTCACATTTATTGTATTGGGAATGCCAGACACAAAGTTAAAATCAAATTAACATAAAAGACACATTATTTTAGAATTGATTTTTAATGTATGTCTCTTATAATGTATGTAAATAAAACTGCCACCTTTTCCCATATTCTATTATAATTTACATTGTGTCACAATATGGTATTAATTTGGCTGCATATGACTTAAAATTATACTAGGGTTTTACAGAGCAGATTCTAAATAAATAAATAATGTAACAGTTGCCAAAAATAAGTGGAATTTTTTTAAAGCACCTCAAAAATAAAATCAAAATTAAAAATACAGTGGTGTGAAAAAGTGTTTGCCCCTTCCTCATTTCTCATTTTTTTTTGTATGTTTGTCACACTAAATGCTTCAGATCATCAAACAAATTTAAACGTTAAACAAAGATAACACAAGTAAACACAAAATGCAGTTTTTAAATGAAGGTGCTTATTATTAAGGGTAAAAAAAATCCAAACCTACATGGCCCTGTGTGAAAAAGTGATTGCCCCCTAAACCTAATAACTGGTTGAGCCACCCTTAGCAGCAACAATTGCAATCACGCTTTTGCGATAACTGGCAATGAGTCTTTTACAGCGCTGTGGAGGAATTCTGGCCCACTCATCTTTGCAGAATTGTTGTAATTCAGCCACATTGGAGGGTTTGCAAGCATGAACCGCTTTTTTAAGGTCAGGCCACAGTATCTCAATCGGACTCAGGTCAGGACTTTGACTAGGTCACTCCAAAGTCTTGATTTTGTTTTTCTTAAGCCATTCAGAGGTGGACTCGCTGGTGTGTTTTGGGTCATTGTTCTGCTGCAGAACCCAAGCGCACTTCAGCTTGAGGTCACAAACAGATGGCCGGACATTCTCCTTCAGGATTTTTTGGTAGACAGCAGAATTTATGGTTCCATTTACCACAGCAAGTCTGTCAGGTCCTGAAGCAGCAAAACAGCCCCACACCATCACACTACCACCACCATATTTTACTGTTGGTATGATGTTCCTTTTCTGACATGTTGTTACTTTTATGCAGGATGTAATCACACACACACCTTCCAAAAAGTTCAACTTTTGTCTCGTCAGTCCACAGAGTATTTTCCCAAAAGTCTTGGGGATCATCAAGATGATTTCTGGTAAAATTGAGACAAGCTTTTATGTTCTTTTATGCTCAGCAGTGGTTTTCGTCTTGGAACTCTGACATGCAGGCCATTTTTGCCCAGTCTCTGTCTTATGGTGGAGTCATGAACACTGACTAACTGAGGAAAGCGAGGCCTGTAGTTCTTTGGATGTTGTTGTGGGGTCTTTTGTGATCTCTTGGATGTGTAGTCGCTGTGCTCTTGGGGTAATTTTGGTCGGCCAGCCACTCCTGGGAAGGTTCATTACTGCTCCATGTTTTCGCCATTTGTGGATAAACGCTCTCACTGTGGGTCGCTGGAGTCCCAAAGCTGTAGAAATGGCTTTATTGTGGTGACAATAGACACAGCGGGTGGACATCCTCTCGCACCCAGAAGCAGTGAAGAGGGGCAGAACAATGGACTGAAGGGGGTAGCCCCCCAAGGAGTAACTAGACACAATGAGGCGCCTTCGCCCCTGCTGCTCCAAGCCACAGCATTAAGGGCAAGGGGGTGAATGTATTGTCATGAATGTAGCAAGTGTTATGTTAATGTGTCACACATTCTCTTTGTACATACACAAGCATAATGCACCAGCCCAGCTCTCTGTGCATACCATTAAAGCTATATAAGCAGAATGCAGAGAGGGTTGGGAGGCTCTTCTACCAGACACTCGGCCCCAGCGGGCCACGCTGGGGTCCACAGGCTGTATATATGTTAGAGGGTCAATAAGGAATCTGTGTCGACCTACACTCGTGCCTCGCCTCCACATCCTTTCCCTTTCACCCTCTACATTATAACCTTTTCCAGATGGATAGATCACAATTACTTTGTTTCTCATTTGTTCCTGAATTTCTTTGGATCGCAGCATGATGTCTAGCTTTTGAGGATCTTCTGGTTGACTTCACTTTGTCAGGCAGGTCCTATTTAAGTGATTTCTTGATTGAGAACAGGTGTGGCAGCAATCAGGCTTGAGTGTAGCTAGAGAAAGTGAACTCAGCTTTTCAAAGATGTGATAAACCACAGTTAATTTATGTTTGAATGGGGGGGGGGGTTACTTTTTCCACACAGGGCCATGTGGGTTTGGACTTTTTTTTACCCTTAATAATAAACACTAGGGGTGTAACAGTACATGTATTCGTATTCAGATTTTTCAATACGGCACCTTCGGTTCGGTGCAGAGACGTACCGAGGTTCTACACGGACCATGTTGAGTGACGGATATGAAGTGTAACTGCCTCGTGTCATACATGTAAACAAACAGTGCAGCTTGTCGCTGCCCTACTAGCGAACGTCATGGCTGGCTGCACGGAGACAAGTCTCCTGTCTGGGAACACTTCGGCCTTCCGGTGAAATATGTGAACAGACAAAGGCGAGTGAATAAGAGAAAAACAGCATCAGATATGCTTTTGGCAGTATGTTGAACTTGTTAACTCATTTGAAACGGCAAATGTGAATATTCATTGCAGCACGAAAAAAAGAAGAAACCTAGCGGGGTACAAGCACAGCTTCCAGCGGCATTTAGACAGCCTCTCGGGGCTTTTCAGATCGAGCCAAAGTAATAACAAATGCCTTTGTTGTTTTTTATAGCAGCGCATCTAAGGTCATATTCAGTTGTTAAGAACACTGGGTTTAAACACATGCTGAAGGTAACTGAGTCCCGGTATGAAGTTCCTTGTTGTGCCCTGTTCAGCCAGAAAATAATTCCATCCTTTTAAGAACAAGCTAAAATTGTTAATGCTGCACTTTAGGCCTGTGTTTTTCAAGGGTTCCCTGGTATGTTCCTTCTTAATTGTCAAAAAAAAATTGCAAATAATTTGCTGTTGTTGTACATGGGTGCCTTCAGAACTTATGCACAACAATGACAAATTTGCAATTTTTTTTGACCAATTAACAAGTGAAATTAGATAATTAATTTCTCACAGAAACCTGAACATATCAGAGAACCCTGGTTAAAATCACCGCTTCAGGCAATAAGGAATAAAAGAATAATTCAGACTATTCAAATTTCTATTGTTGCACTTGTCTACATCGTTCATTTGCTAAAAAGAGAATTATTTATTTTATTGTACACATTTTATTTACTGGAGAATTGACTGCTGGCAGTTTGCAGTTTTTTTGTCAAAGCTGTTCCTGCTTATACAAAAACTAAGCAGTTTTATGTTTTGCATTTTGTTTCCTTACTGTACCAAAAATGAACCGAACTGTGACCTTAAAAACAAGGTACATACCGAACCGTAATTTTAGCATACCATTACACCCCTAATAAACACCTTCATTTAAAAACTGTGTTTTGTGTTTACTTGTGTTATCGTTGTCTAATATTTAAATTTTTTTGATGATCTGAAACATTTAAGTGTCATAAATGCCCTTTTGGGACAGAGATACGAGACCCAGGCGCTGGACGGTGAGCTTGTGCGATTTAGTAACAAAAGTAGCAAACATACAGTGCAATAAAGTGTTCAAATGAATGAATGAATGAATGAATGAATTTATTTATTTCGGATAGTACAGTACAGGTTAAAAGAAACTGTATAATATAACAACAAGGTCAAATTAGACAAAGACTCCTTCTTCTATACAATTCCACGCGAGTTATCCGAAATGGGTGATGGCTGAAGCCGCAGCTTATATTGCCCACCCATATTCCATCCAAGAATTCAAAAGAGAAAAAAGAGAAAACAAGACAAGAGCGATTACAATTTAAAACAAAGCTAAGACAAAATGTGACTGAGAGAAAAAAAAAAAGAAAACTAAGCTAAGTTAAGCGGTTACTATTCAAAACAAATCTAAGACAAAATGTCACAGAGAAAAAAAACAAAAAAAAACAAAAAACAAAAAAAAAAACTAAGCTACAACACAATACAGGCTGGATATGTCAATCCTTATGTGAGTTTACATGTCGTCTTGTAAATATGTTTGGAGTATTTCTTCCTTTAGTTTTTGTTTAAATTGTCCAAGCGTTGTACATGATTTTAATTCCGGTCCAAAATCGTTCCATAATCTGACTCCTTGCACTGAAATACAGTGTTGCTTGGTGGTTGTTCTCACTGTAGGCTTTTGAAATATACATGTTCCTCTGAAGTGATATCGTTTCTCCCTTGTTTGGAACAACTTTTGGATATTTGCGGGCAGTGATAAATTCTTCACTTTGAACATTATTATTGCGGTTTTAAAGTCAACCAGATCTTTCAACTTGAGAGTTTTTTGTTTGAGAAAAAGTGGGTTTGTTGGTTCCCTGTAAGCTGCTTTGTTTATTATTCTAATAGCTCTCTTTTGAAGCATAAAGAGTGGATATATGTTTGTTTTATATGTATTTCCCCATACTTCATTACAATATGTCATGTATGGGAGTATTAATGAATGATACAAGGTGTATAGTGTGGGTTGATTCAGCAAATATTTCACTCTGTGTAATATTGCAATTGATTTGGATACTTTACCTTTAATATAATTAATATGTGACTTCCAACACAGTTTGTTATCAATTATTACTCCAAGGAATTTAGTTTCAGATACCCTTTCAATCTCTACACCATTTACATTGAGTTTGGGTACTGGGTTGTTGTGATGGTTGTTAAAGACTATAAATTTTGTCTTACTTAAATTGAGCGTTAATTTGTTTGAATCAAACCACAGTTTAAGCTTTCCTAATTCCTTTCCGAGTGTATCCAGAAGTTGTTCCAAATTGTTTCCACTGCATAGCAGATTAGTGTCATCGGCAAACAATATTAAGTCCATTTTTTCTGAAACTTTACATATATCGTTTATATACATATTGAATAATAATGGTCCCAAAACTGAACCCTGTGGGACTCCACAGGTGACCTTCAGCAACTCTGAGTTTTTGTTGCTAACACATACATACTGATATCTATTCTTTAAGTAACTACTTAACCAGGATAGTGCTACCCCTCTAATACCATAATTTTGTAGTTTCTTTAATAATAAATTATGATCTACTGTATCAAATGCTTTTTTAAGATCTAGGAATACTCCAACTGAATACTCTTTATTTTCAATGGCTGTTGATATTTTTTCTGTAAATTCCATTAGGGCATATGCAGTTGTCCTCTTGTGTCTGAACCCATATTGCTGCTCACATAATAAATCATTCTTCAGTATGAAGTTGTCAATTCTCTCATAGAATATTTTTTCAAGTATCTTGGACAATTGCGGTAATAGTGAAATTGGTCTATAGTTTGAGAGTTCCCCTCTGTCGCCCGTCTTGTATATCGGAATTACTTTAGCTATTTTCATTGCATTGGGAAATATACCTGATTGGAGAGACAGGTTACAGATATACGTCAGTGGTTTTACTATGCATTCGATAACAGTTTTGACTAGTAGCAAGTCAATACCATCACAGTCAGTAGATGTTTTACTTTTGAACGATTTAACAATTTCAATGACCTCTCTTTCGTCTGTGTTCTTTATGAAGATGGAGTCTTTTACAGCAGTGTTATTGCATATTGTATTACCTGTAGGCACCGTAGTGGGTATTTCTCGGGCCAGTTTAGGTCCAATGTTAACAAAAAAATTATTAAATTCATCTGCAGGTGAAGCTATATTCAGACTCTGAGTCGTTTTATTATTTTTTGGAATATTAGTTGGGTAGCTTGTATTTCTGCTTTTATTTCCAAGGATACTGTTGAGTATTGTCCATGTATTTTTAATATTGTCTTTGTTTTTCGCCAGTTCTTTACTGTAATAGTCTCTTTTACTACATCTTATTATATATGTTAACTTATTTTTGTATGTTTTATACCGCTGCTCTGCTTCTTTTGTTCTTTTCTTTAGGAAAGCTTTATATAATAAATTTTTCTTTTTACACGCCTTTTGTAGTCCTTTGGTTAACCATGGCTTATCAGCAAATTTGTGTTTAAGCTTTTTTTTTACTAATGGGCAGTTTTTTTCATAAAGAGTGGTTACAATGTTTATAAATGTGTCATAGGCTTCATTTACATCTGATACATAGACTTCTGTCCAGTCTTGCTTCAGCAAGTCCTCTTTAAGAGAACTGACTGCATTTGGTGATTTGTGTCTGAACGATTTTGAAATTATTTCTGCGTTGGGCCCCGTGTGGCCATGGATAAGTGCAAAGGTTGGCAAGTGGTCACTTATATCATTTATCAATAATCCACTTTCTATTTTCTTATCGAAAACATTGACAAACAGGTTGTCAATAAGTGTAGCAGAGTGAACTGTGATTCTACTAGGATGTGTTATTGTGGGATATAGACTCATGCTGTACATAGAGTTCATGAACTCTGTAACTACATTTTGTTGATGTGGATTCAGTAAATCAATATTGAAATCTCCACAAATTGCTACCATTTTCTTACTAGTAATATTATTGTACAGCTCGACTAATTTATCTCTGAATGTCTCAATGCAAGTTCCCGGCGTTCTATATATGCAGCTTATGATTAGATTTTTTGTTTTGTCTAGGCCAATCTCAACAGTAACACATTCCAAAATCCCTGGTAGTGCTGAGGACATTTCATTTACAAGCTTACACCTGTACAGGTCATCAATATATAGTGCAACACCACCACCCTTTTTTTGAGATCTGTTAATATAAAACATCTGATATCCTTCTATTGCCATCAGGGGAGCCAGTTCTTCATTAAGCCAGGTTTCAGAGACTGCAATAGCTGTGAATTTTCTGTCTAGCTGTTTTAAATAGTCCTGAATCTGTGGAAAGTTTTTGTTAAGACTTCTGCTATTGAAGTGTATTATTGACAGTTTACCATCTAATTGCACTTTACTTTTGAATTGTTTTTCAGTGTAATATTCACAGTGGTTATGAATATTATTGAAAAAGTGGTTATCAGGATCAATATCATTCTCCATCTCTTGTGGTTTATGTTCAGCATAATGGTATATTTTCAGAGTTTGAGTTTCCTCATTCTGTGTCAAATGACTTCCTCCAACTGGGGATAATTGATGTCTACTCGAGTCGGTCATAAGTTTTTGTTTATTTTGCTTATTTTTTTTTAAAGTACTTTGGCATGGTGTGTCAAAAGAACTATTCTTATCGTGTGTATGAATATGGATTATCATTGGCTCATAATTTTCTTAATCAGTGTTCATCTGTATTTATCTAAGTCAGTAGCATCTCTGATCATTATACTCTTTGCTTGCTCAGGTGATCCATTTAGTTTAATCCAAATTCTACAATTTCTTGTCCAGGTTGCTTGTATCTTATTTTGTTTTTTTAGCATCCGTCCGTGCCTGTCGTGCTAATTCAGCGTTTTTTTTTGTCAGGTGTTCATTTAGGTAAACTTGAGTTTCCTTTAGCTTTTTTGGCCTGCCTCAGTATGTTATTCTTTACCCTTCTGTTCACAAAGCGCATCACAATTGATTTCTTTGTTTTGTTATCTTTCTTCAGTAGAGCATAACAGGCTGAGATTGCATTGGCTTCTACCTTAATGTCTTTATTATTAAGGAACTGAAGCACTTGATTTTCTAAGGACAATGACTCACTCATGGGTGCATCTTCACCATTCAGTCCTGTTGCAGCATGGGCGTATGACTGATATCTGATGTCTAGTCCACTTATAACTAGGTCATCAATACGAGAACCTTGTTCAAGATCCTCGACGCGTTGCTCCAAAAGACGCCCATGTTGCTCCAGGTCCATAATTTTTTTGTCTTTTTCTTGGATTATTAAATGTAGGGTTTGTACCTGTTCTATTAGGCCTATTATTTTGTCCTGCTGGCTAGTCAATTTGGCCAATTCTTCTGACATAAAGTTCAGAGATTTTTTGATTTCTTCCATTTCCTCTTTCTTTGGTGGCATCTTACTGACCTGTGGATAGAGATAAACAGAGAATCCGGCTAGGCCTCAACTAGCCCGGCCGTTGCTGGACTCGCCGCACCGAGCTCCTGCAAGCTCCTCCGCCGCACCGAGCTTCTGCACAGCTCCTCCGCCAAGTAACGCTGCACAGCTCCGCAGATCACTGCCGCCGATCGTCGCCGCCTGCCGCTGTCTGCCTGGCCGGTTATGCCGCACACCGCCGGCGCAGCCGAACTCCACCGATCACCGCCGCCGATCACCGCCGCTCACCGCCGCTCACCGCCGCTCACCGCCGCTCACCGCCGTCTGGCTGGGTGGCACCTCCGCTAGGCCCCGTCTCCGAGCGCCGTCAGTCTGGTAGTTCCTCAGCTGGGCCTCGCAACTGGGTTCCAACTCAGGCCAATGTCCTGCTGGGTCCAGGTGGCCCCCGTCTCTCACCAACGTCGCGCCCGAGCTCCCAGCCGCCGCCTCGGTTGGTTCGGTTGGTTCCTCCGGTGAGCCCTCACCGGGGACTGAGCCGCTTCGTGTCGGAGTTTGGTCGGCGCCCTGGGGCCAGCGTTAAGCTAACTAGCGTTAGCTTGGCAATCACTTCGGGCAGAGCGCAGCAGTTCTACCCGATTAAAGGGGCATTCCAACGGGATTCTGACGGAGGTGGAAATTCAGCTCGTGGGTGTCCGTCACGAGCGCCGATCGCTGTTGGTTAGGTACTTTTAATGGGGAAATCAGCGAGTTTGTCTCAGCGCTGAAAAAGTGTGACCATCCCGGTCGCCATCTTGAATTTTTTTTTTTTAAATAACAAAATAATAACGATGGAGAGACTTACGGAAAAATGCGCCAGAGCAAAACAGGGCTCTGGCGAAGGCGAAGGCGAAGGCGAAGAGAGACTGGTAGATGAGGCAGCGACAAAAGCAAATGAGAATAATGTCCATTAAATAGGAGTCAAAACCATTACCCAATAAGTGACAGGTGTGGGTTCACGTGAGCGAGCAAAATTGAAATAATGTGAGTGATTGGGACCAGCTGAGGGAGATGAGGGAGGAGCGGCTGGGCTGACAGCTTGATAGGGGAACGCCTACGCAGAGCACAAACCCGGAAATGTGACCTGACAGCTGTCAACCATAGAAGGACACCACAAAATAAGAAGTAAACATAATCGATAACAGACCAAATAATTACAAATAGAAATGAAACAAAACTGAAGACAAAACAGAAAAATAGAGAACAAAACTAAACCTCAAGGGCACAAAATACAGTAAATATATATATGAAGCGGCATGATAAAATAAATGCAGCGATGAGAGTTTTAAGCAGGTTTATTGAATCATACCGCCTTCACGGGAACTTGGCTCCAGCCCATAGTGTGAGCAGGCTGAAGCTGAATTCCTCAGGCTCTCAGATGTGGGGACACAGAGTGTGTGTCCAGCAGCAGCAGTTGAAGAGAGAATGAGAGTGAGAGCATGGGTTACAGTGCAGTATATATACCCAACTACAACAATACATAAAAGAGCATTCCCAGCAGTGGGTATGATCAAAGAGACTGCAGAACAGGCATGAGACATTTGCATTTGAGAGACATACATCACAATAGGCAGATCGCTGGCCTCTGCTCCAGGTGCAGGATAAAGAGGTTACAAGGCACATCTACATATTGATCTCAGTCTCTAGGTCACAGTAAGGACAGGACGCATGAACACAATGAATGAATGGCACATTAACATCACAATGCATGTATGGCACATTACATCTCAGTAGTGCAGCGGAAAAAACCAGGAGTAGTGAGCTGTCTGTCCTTAGACTGTTGTGGGGGTTACACCAACCCTCCACATGCTCCCTCCCAAAGGGCTCGGCAGGCGGCCGAGGTCTTGATCATGCAGCTTGGGCAGCGAGCAGGAGAAGCTCTGTGCAGGCCGAGGGTGGGGTGGGGTGGTGGTAAGTGCCGGCCGGGAGCCGTGAAATCGTCCTGGCCGTGGAAAAATTGCTTGTTGGTCCGTGACGTCGAGGGGCTGTCCCGTTGAGCGTGCGGAGATCACAAGAAGAAAAATTAGTCTCTGACTCCTCTCATGGCCATGAAGAAAAACAGGAGTGGCTGTAAGAAAAAAAAAAAAAAAAAAGGAACAAAAGCAGAGGGACTTGGCGTGTGGGAAAAGCTGACGGCTGAATTCCCCTTGTGTGCCGTGGCTAAGACCATAAAATCCAGTGAGCGAGCTGCGTGTCTCAGGTGTACGAGCAAGCCTGAAGGACCAGTGTGCAGCAGAAGGAAGGCGGTCAGTGGAGCCGTATGTGTCCCGTGCGTGGTGCGCCGTCCTTGTAACTCCCCGGTGCGTGCGCCGGGGTTCCGTGATGGGTGGGCCAGCTGGAGAGGAGAACCAGGGTCAGGAATCTTGGTGGAGATCGGCGCAGACGGCGCCAATAAACATCTATGATGAGCTGTGGCTGCAGATTAGTCATGGTGCGTTGGAGCGTTGAGGGGAGATAGACAATCTTTGTTCCTCAGGCTCGGGTAGATGAGTAGGATCGCTGAGAGGGAGGAGTAGCGGTGAGAGGGAGAAAACGTTCTGTGTCCCTCGGCCGGTCCAGCGTGGACGTCCCGATCTCAGGCGAGGGTTGCGCCATGACGTTTTCTGCAGTTTTCCCGGTCGTGGGTGATGTCAGGAGAGTACCTCGCCTGTGTTGGCTCCGCGTCGAGGTCTCCCTGAAGCAGAAGGGAGGGCAGCTCGTTTGCGTCAGGCTGCTGTGTTCGCTGGCAGCGTGTTTTTTTCAGCGTCGGGTCGCCAGCGTGGCCGTCCAGACCAGAAGGTTGCGTTGCACAAAGCGTGTGCATTCTTGGGGTCACCAGTGAAGTGGCATGAAATAAAGCGGCGTTGAGAGTTTTAAGTTGAGTTTATTGAATCATACCGCCTTCACAGGATCCCCGCTCCGGTGCAAGCGTGAGCAGACCGGAGCGGGATCCTCAGGCTCTCAGAGGAGGAGACACAAAGTGTGTGTCCAGCAGCAGCAGTTGAAGAGAGAATGAGAGTGAGAGCATGGGTTACAGTGCAGTATATATACCCAACTACAACAATACATAAAAGAGCATTCCCAGCAGTAGGTATGATCAAAGAGACTGCAGAACAGGCATGAGACATTTGCATTTGAGAGACATACATCACAATAGGCAGATCGCTGGCCTCTGCTCCAGGTGCAGGATAAAGAGGTTACAAGGCACATCTACATATTGATCTCAGTCTCTAGGTCACAGTAAGGACAGGACGCATGAACACAATGAATGAATGGCACATTAACATCACAATGCATGTATGGCACATTACATCTCAGTAGTGCAGCGGAAAAAACCAGGAGTAGCGAGCTGTCTGTCCTTAGACTGTTGTGGGGGTTACACCAACCCGCCACATATACAGTGGGGCAAAAAAGTATTTAGTCAGGCACCAATTGTGCAAGTTCTCCCACTTAAAAGATGAGAGAGGTCTCCAATTTTCATCATAGGTATACCTCAACTATGAGAGACAAAATGAGAAAAAAAAATCCAGAAAATCACATTGAAGGATTTTTAATGAATTAATTGGTAAACTTCTTGGTAAAATAAGTATTTGGTCACCTACAAACAAGCAAGATTTCTGGCTCTCACAGACCTGTAACTTCTTCTTTAAGAGGCTCCTCTGTCCTCCACTCGTTACCTGTATTAATGGCACCTGTTTGAACTCATTATCAGTATAAAAGACACCTGTCCACAACCTCAAACAGTCAGACTCCAAACTCCACTATGGCCAAGACCAAAGAGCTGTCAAAGGACACCAGAAACAAAATTGTAGACCTGCACCAGGCTGGGAAGACTGAATCTGCAATAGGTAAGCAGCTTGGTGTGAAGAAATCAACTTTGGGAGCAATTATTAGAAAATGGAAGACATACAAGACCACTGATAATCTCCCTCGATCTGGGGCTCCATGCAAGATCTCACCCCGTGAGGTCAAAATGATCACAAGAACGGTGAGCAAAAATCCCAGAACCACACGGGGGGACCTAGTGAATGACCTGCAGAGAGCTGGGACCAAAGTAACAAAGGCTACATCAGTAACACACTACGCCGCCAGGGACTCAAATCCTGCAGTGCCAGACGTGTCCCCCTGCTTAAGCCAGTACATGTCCAGGCCCGTCTGAAGTTTGCTAGAGAGCATTTGGATGATCCAGAAGAGGATTGGGAGAATGTCATATGGTCAGATGAAACCAAAATAGAACTTTTTGGTAAAAACTCAACTTGTCGTGTTTGGAGGAGAAAGAACACCATACCTACTGTGAAGCATGGGGGTGAAAACATCATACTTTAGGGCTGTTTTTCTGCAAAGGGACCAGGACGACTGATCCGTGTAAAGGAAAGAATGAATGGGGCCATGTATCGTGAGATTTTGAGTGAAAACCTCCTTCCATCAGCAAGGGCATTGAAGATGAAACATGGCTGGGTCTTTCAACATGACAATGATCCCAAACACACCGCCCGGGCAACGAAGGAGTGGCTTCAGAAGAAGCATTTCAAGGTCCTGGAGTGGCCTAGCCAGTCTCCAGATCTCAACCCCATAGAAAATCTTTGGAGGGAGCTGAAAGTCCATGTTACCCAGCGACAGCCCCAAAACATCACTGCTCTAGAGGAGATCTGCATGGAGGAATGGGCCAAAATACCAGCAACAGTGTGTGAAAACCTTGTGAAGACTAACAGAAAACGTTTGACCTCTGTCATTGCCAACAAAGGGTATATAACAAAGTATTGAGATGAACTTTTGTTATTGACCAAATACTTTTTAATATTATAATAATATATTTTTTTTTTCCGGTTCCGGTTCCGCCGGACCGGTGGCGCCACACGAGTAGGCTGCCCGTTGCAACAGCCTTTTTTTTAATCTTCCTTCTTCTTTCTACACCTTTCACTCTGTATATATATCACGGACGCACGGATCGCCCCGGGGGTCTCCCGGGTCGGCGGACGGAGCCACGGTTTGCAGCGGGAGACGTTACAGCGGGGAGGAGCTAGTGCTAGCTAGCACTTGGCCGCCGCCCGGTGCTAATGGGAAACTCGACATACCGGGAGCTGTAGCGAAAACGACGCGGGTGCCGGGCTGGAGTTTAGGCGGCGTGCAAGAAATATAAGACAGAATAATAAAGAGCGATGGCAAGAACCAAGCAGACCGCCCATAAAATCTACTGGAGGAAGAAGCCCCCCAGGAGACAGCTAGCCACCAGGGCTGCTCGGAGAGGCGCTCCGGCCACCGGCAGAGTGAAGAGGCCTCGCCGTCACAGGCCCGTGGCTCTGAGAGAGATCCGTCGCTACCAGAAATCCACGGAGCTGCTCATCCGTAAGCTGCCCGTCCAGCGCCTGGTGAGGGAGATCGCTCAGGACTTCAAGACCGTCCTGCGTTTCCTGAGCTTTGCCGTCATGGCTCTGCAGGAGACCAGCGAGGCCCACCTGGTGGTCTCTTCTTCGCTAAGGGGGTCACCATCATGCCCAAAGACTTCCAGCTGGCCCGCCGCATCCGCGGAGAGAGCGCTTAGACTTTCTGCTGCACATTCACCAACTAACCATAATGCTCTGCACTGTGTGCCTATATATATACATTTATAGTAATATGGACATATGTTTACTAGATGTTGTTTTTTCTTGCCTTCTGATTGTTGCTCTGAGTGTTGCTATCCCTGTGCTGTTGCAATCCTGGAATTTCCCCATTGTGGGACTAATAAAGGCTTATCTTATCTTACTTATTTTACCGAGGAATTTACCAATTAATTCATTAAAAATCCTTCAATGTGATTTTCTGGATTTTTTTTTTCTCATTTTGTCTCTCATAGTTGAGGTATACCTATGATGAAAATTGGAGACCTCTCTCATCTTTTAAGTGGGAGAACTTGCACAATTGGTGGCTGACTAAATACTTTTTTCCCCACTGTAAATACAAGGAAAGAGCCACGAGACTAAGTTTGGCCAAAAAATCCAGACTCAGCTCGTGACAGAGCCCCCCCCCCCTCCAAGGGGTGGAACCCAGACACCCCAATGTAACACCAAAGAGAGAGAGAGAGAGAAAAAAAAAGAAAGCCTGTCCCTCCCCAGCTGGGGAACAACAATAACCCATCCAGGGTGGGTGGTGGGAGGAACAGGCTGGGAGGAAACACAACAAACCCTGCTCAGGACCCACACCAGTCAGAAAGAAAAAACCCCCCAATAGATTAGGCCCCCTGGGCCAAGGAACTACAAAGCTTGGGGGGGGGGGGGGGGCGGCCAAAGTCCCAGGCTTGGAGGTAGTCCGAATCGGGTGGCCTGCCGGAGAACATGGGCCACCCAACCCAACAACTAAGTCTGTCTGGGGGCTGACCAGAGTCCCAGGCCCAGCAGATGGTCCAATGGCCCGAGTCGGGTGTCCTCCCAGAGCACATGGGCCACCCCACTCTGCGGCGCCACCTGTCGGGTGGTCTGTCTGAGTCTTTCAACCACCCGAACTGCAGGGGTGGTTCAGTAGGTGGCCGCCCAATGGGAAGGGCAAGCTCTGGGCAGGATGGGAGAGCTGGGGAAACCATGGCGGCGTCAGGCAGAGGAGGAGAAGAAACCATGACGCCCTTACTACAGCGAGGGCGCATGTGCACGCAGCAACCGGCAGTGGGTGAAAAAGTTTGGCGTCTTAGTCTCTGTTTTTATGCACTTTAATGTGTTTTAATGTAATTCTCTGTGCCGTTTTTGTCCTTGAATTGTTTGTGGACTATAAAACGAAGAGGTCTTTGGTTCCATCAGTATGGATTTTCTTCTTGTTATTGCACTGTGGCTCCTTTCTTACCGGCCTTTTGTCTGGGACATCAGCGCGGTCACGTTGGTAAGAATGCAGTATTCCAGAGACATGTTACTGCAGCTAAACATGGATAATCCAGCGTCTGTGTTTCAGTTTGTGTCGCAACTGCCGGAAAAAAAGGGCGCATGCGCACGCAGCAACCTGCAGCTGATGATATAGTGCGTGTGTGCGTGTGTGTGTTTTTTGTACTTTTTTACGTTTTTAGAAAATCCTCTGTGTCGTTTCTGCCCTGGAGCGTTTGTGGAATATATGGCGAAGAGCTCCCTGGTATCTACAACATGGATTTCCTCTCCTCTCTCGCACTGCTGCTATCTGTGCTGTGGCTCTTTGTCTCTGAGGTAAACGCGTTCGGCTCCATGGCGAGCAGAATAGCGGGCAGAATACAATATTCCAGGGACGTGTTGCTACGCTTTAACACAGCTGATGCAGCGTCTCTGTTTGAGCCCATACTTCAACTGCCAGACTTTATTTTGAGAGACGGACACAGCGGTGAAAAGAGAGGCAGCAGAAGGAAGCGTGGAAGATGTGGAGGTGTGAAATTGCGCCTTAGGAGACGTCAGTTTGGTAACATTCCTCTTCCTTCGATCATTTTTGGGAATGCACAGTCTGTGAGAAACAAGGTGGAGGAAATTCAAGGCAATGTACGTTACCAGAAGGATTTTAAGAACTGCTGCGTCATGGCTTTCACTGAATCTTGGCTTACTGCGCATGATCGAGATGCAGACCTGTGGATTGACGGCTTTGGAGCCCCGCTGCGCTTGGATCGACAGGAAGAGGTAACGGGGAAACGTCAGGGGGGCGGCGTATGTTTATACATTAATAAGCAGTACTGCACATCTGTCACGGTCAGAGAGCGCATCTGTACACCCGATGTGGAGCTCCTGTCTGTGTCACTACGCCCCTTTTATTTGCCTCGAGAGTTTCCCCAACTTTTCATCACAGTTGTGTATATTCATCCGAGGGCAGACGCTGACTCCGCCTCCAGCACCATCTCTGATGTGGTGCAGCAGCTGCAGTCAATTTCTCCAGAAGCACCAAACTTCATTCTTGGGGATTTTAACCATGTTTCTTTAAAGAAGACACTTAAAAACTTTCATCAGTATGTCTCCTGCCCAACCAGGCGAAAAAAGACATTGGACCTGTGCTATGGATCCATAGAGAGGGCCTATAAATCACTCCCCCTTCCTCCTTTAGGATCATCAGATCACAGCTGTGTTCATTTGCTGCCCATATATAAAACTGCTCTCAGAAGAGGCAAGGTGGAGATGAGAGACATTGATGTGTGGACAGAAGATTCAGAGCACAGCCTCCAGGAATGCTTTGACTGTACAGACTGGAAGATGTTCATAATGGCCTGCGGGGATGACTTGGACTCTCTGGCTGAGCTCACATGCTCATACATGGCTTACTGTCAAAATAAGATTGTTCCACGTAAACGTGTCAAAATATACCCCAACAACAAACCATGGGTTACTAAATCAGTTAAATCCTGCTTACAGAGGAAAGCTCTTGCCTTTAAACAGGGGTCTGTTTCTGAGCTACAGGTTGCCACCAAGGAGCTGAAGGCCGAAATTTTAAGAGCAAAACAGAATTATAAATCAGAATTGGAAAGCAAGATGGCAGCAAATAAACTGGGTTCGGCCTGGGCCAGTATGAAAACTATTGCAGGCCTTCAGAGCACAGAGCGCAGTAATCGTGTGTTTTTAGATGGTTTTAGTTCAGACACAGAGCTGGCTAATGCTCTTAATTGTTTTTATGGTCGTTTTGACTCCTTTGATTTTAGCACAGAAATCCAAGATTTGAAACAGAAACTCAAAGACAATCAGCACTTTAATATTGAGATGCAGGATGTTGAAAGGGAGTTCCGCGCTGTAAAAGTGAACAAAAGTCAGGGCCCTGATAATATATGTGGACGCCTGGTAAAGTCCTGTGCACATGAACTGAGTCCTATATTTCATTACATTTTCAATAAGTCCTTACAGACACAACATGTGCCTAAGATCTGGAAAGATGCCGTGGTTGTTCCCGTTCCAAAATCCAGCTGTCCTAAAACGGTAAATGACTTTAGACCAGTTGCTTTGACTTCAATTTTAATGAAAATTTTTGAAAAACTGGTCAGATGTGAGGTCCTAAGGCAGACTGAACATGCATTGGATCCTCTGCAGTTTGCCTATAGGCCTCACAGAGGAGTGGAGGATGCCACTGTCACTCTGTTTGACATGCTTTTTAAACATCTGGATTTTAATGGGACACACGCCAGGCTTTTATTTGTGGACTTCTCTTCTGCCTTTAATACAATCCAACCTCATATTTTAGTTGAAAGGCTCCTGCAACAATTTGATTTAAGCAATAATCTGGTGGGTTGGATTCTGGATTTCTTAACCAACAGGACGCAGAGAGTAAGGGTCAATGGCACATTGTCTGACCTAAAGTGCTCTTCTACTGGCTCTCCTCAGGGGTGTGTGTTGTCACCACTACTCTTCATCCTGTACACAAACATGTGTCGGAGCAGACATGACAACAGACACATTATAAAGTATGCTGATGACTCAGTCATTGTCAGTCTCCTCCAGGATGGTGAGAGTGGCCACGGCCCAGTAGTTAATGACTTTGTTCACTGGTGTGAGGATTCCTACCTGCAGCTGAATACAACAAAAACAAAAGATATGATTATTGACTTTAGGAGGAAAACTCCCAGGCACAAAGTCACCATACTAAAAGGCCAGACCACCGAATGTGTACAATCGTACAAATATCTTGGGACGATTATTGATAGTGGATTGAACTTTGAGGTGAACTGTGAAAGGGTGTGCAAAAAGGGTCAGCAAAATTTGCATTGTTTGAGGAAACTTGCACGCTTCCAAATTGACCGACCCATAATGACTATGTTTTATCGGGCTTTTATTGAATCTGTTTTATCCTTTTCTTTAATGTCATGGTTTGGTCAGATAAAACTGAAACAGAGGAAATCCTTGGATCAGGTAGTCAGATGGTCCAGTCGTTTGCTTGGTGAGTCACAGCTGAGCCTGACATCCCTGTACACCAGACAAGTACAGAGGATGGCCGACTCGATTTTAAATGATGACTCCCACCCTTTGCACTGCAACTTTCAGCTTCTTCCCTCCAGACGGAGGTTTGCTGTCCCAAAAAGTAGAACCCAGCGCTACAAAAACAGCTTTGTCCCTGCTGCTGTCAAAGAGTTGAACAAGCTATAAAAATTATATTGTACATATTTTATATTTACCTGTTTTGTAAGATGTGTGCCTGTGTTTGTGTCTATGTTGAATGTAATTAGTGGCTTGTAAATATGGATGTCACCAGCTGCAATACAAATCTACCTACGGGTACAAATAAAGTAACCTGAACCTGAACCTGACTTTATTTTAAGAGACTGTCATGGACACAGCAATGAAAAGAGAGACAAAAGGAGGAAACGCGGAAAGCGTGGAGGCGTAAGATTAAACCTGAGGAGACGTCAACTTAACAGCATTCCTCTTCTTTCCATTATTATGGGGAACGTACAATCCCTGAGAAATAAAGTGGATGAAATTCAAGGAAATGTCCGACATCAGAAGGATTTCAAGAACTGCTGTGTCATGGCTTACACAGAAATGTGGCTTACAGATCATGGCTGGGACTCGGACCAGTGTATTGACAGTTTTGGAGCCCCACTTTGCTTGGATCGGCAGAAAGAGGTAACGGGGAAACGTCAGGGAGGCAGCGTATGTTTGTATATTAATAAACAGTACTGTACATCTGTCATGGTCAGACAGCGCATCTGTACACCAGATGTGGAGCTTCTGTCCGTATTGCTACGCCCCTTTTATCTGCCCTGCAAGTTCACCCAACTTTTCATAACGACTGTGTACATTCACCCGGGGGCGGATGCTGCCTCCGCCTCCAGCACCGTCTTTGATGTGGTACAGCGGTTGCAGTCGATTTCCCCAGAGGCTCCAAATTTTATCCTTGGGGATTTTAACCATGTGTCTTTAAAGAAGACACTTAAAAACTTTTATCAGTAGTCTCCTGCCCAACCAGGCGAGAAAAGACATTGGACCTGTGCTACGCATCGATAGAGGGGGCCTACAAATCTCTTCCCCTTCCTCCTTTAGGATCCTCAGATCACAACTGTGTACATTTGCTGCCCACATATAAAACTGCTCTCAAAAGAGAGAAGACAAAGACCAGGGACATAAACGTTTGGACAGATGATTCAGTGCTCTGCCTCCAGGAATGTTTTAACTCTACGGACTGGGAGGTGTTCACACTGTCCTGCGGGGATGATTTGGACTCTTTGGTGGGCGTGCTTTTTGCAGGGATATGATCGTTCCACGTAAACGTGTCAAAATATATCCCAACAATACGCCATGGGTTACTAAGATCAGTTAAATCCTGATTACAGAGGAAAGTACTGGCCTTTAAACAGGAGGTTGTTTCTGAGCTGCAGGTTGCCACAAAAGAGCTGAAGTCCGAAATTTTAAAAGCAAAACAGAATTATAAATCAGAATTGGAAAGCAAGATGGCAGTAAAGAAGCTTGGTTCAGCCTGGGCTAGTATGAAAACTATTGCAGGCCTTCAGAGCACAGAGTGCAGTAATCGTGTGTTTTTAGATGGTTTTAATTCAGACACAGAGCTGGCTAATGCTCTTAATTGTTTTTATGGTCATTTTGATTCTTTTGATTTTAGCACAGAAACCCAAGATTTGAAACAGAAACTCAAAGACAATCAGCACTTTAATATTAAGTTGCAGGATGTTAAAAGGGGGTTTTGTGCTGTAAAAGTGAACAAAAGTCAGGGCCCTGATAATATATGTGGGCGCTTGGTAAAGTCCTGTGCACATGAACTGAGTCCTGTGTTTCACTACATTTTTAATAAGTCCTTGCAGTCACAACATGTGCCTAAGGTCTGGAAAGATGCTGTGGTTGTCCCTATTCCAAAATCCAGCTGTCCTAAAACGGTAAATGATTTTAGACCAGTTGCCTTGACTTCAATTTTAATGAAAATTTTTGAAAAACTGGTCAGATTTGAGGTCCTAAAGCAGACTGAGCATGCATTGGATCCTTTGCAGTTTGCCTATAGGCCTCACAGAGGAGTGGAGGACGCCACTGTCACTCTGCTTAACATGCTTTTTAAACATCTGGATTTTAATGGGACCCACGCCAGGCTTTTATTTGTGGACTTTTCTTCTGATTTTAATACAATCCAACCTCATATTTTAGTTGAAAGGCTCCTGTAACAATTTGATTTGAGTAATAATTGGTGGGTTGGATTCTGGATTTTTTAACCAACAGGTCACAGAGAGTAAGGGTCAATGGTACACTGTCTGACCAAAAGTGTTCTTCTACTGGCTCTCCTCAGGGGTGTGTGGTGTCACCACTACTCTTCATCCTGTACACAAACATGTGTCACAGCAGACATGACAAGAGACACATTATAAAGTATGCTGATGATTCAGTTATTGTCAGTCTCCTTCAGGATGGTGAGAGTGGCCACGGCCCAGTAGTTGATGAATTTGTTCACTGGTGTGAGGATTCCTACCTGCAGCTGAATACGACAAAAACTAAAGACATGATTATTGACTTTAGGAGGAAAACTCCCAAGGCACAAAGTCACTGTACTAAAAGGCCAGACCACTGAATGTGTACAATCCTACAAATATCTTGGGAGGATTACTGATAGTAATTTAAACTTTGAAGAGAACTATGAAAGGATGTGCAAAAAGGGTCAGCAACATTTGCATTGTATAAGGAAACTTGCACACTTTCAAACTGACCGAACCATAATGTCAATGTTTTATCGGGCTTTTATTGACTCTGCTTTATCCTTTTCTTTAGTGCCATGGTTTGGTCAGATAAAACTGAAACAGAGGAAATCCTTAGACCAGGTAGTTAGATGGTCCAGTCATTTGCTTGGTGAGTCACAGCTGAGCCTGACATCCCTGTACACCAGACAGGTACAGAGGATTGCTACCTCCAAAATGATGACTCCCACCCTTTGCACTGCCTCTTTCAGCTTCTTCCCTCCAGACGAAGGTTTGTTGTCCCAAAATGTAAAACCCAGTGCTACAAAAACAGCTTTGTTCCTGCTGCTGTCAAAGAGTTGAACAAGATGTAGCAATATATTGCATGTAGGTTTTTTATTTGGGTTTCCAAATCTTTTATTGGGTTTTAGACTTTTATTGAGTTTTTAATCTCTTTGACTTGTTTTTAATATGACCCGTCTCTCTTATCTCTTTGTTTTTTCTCATCTCTCTTGTCTTATGTCCTAATTGGTGGAGCCTTGAGTACTTTTACCGTGTTTATAGTCAGCTTCATGTGTGCCTGTGTTTGTGTTCATGTTGAATGTAATTGTGGTTTGTAAATATGCGTCTAAAAGGATGTCAGCTGACTGCAAAACAAATCTACCTACGGGTACAAATAAAGTAACCTGAACCTGAACCTTAGTCTGGCCAATAGCACCCTCGGTGGTCCTAGATTGGGACGAAGTTACACCCATGGTGGCTCCGGGATGGAGCAAAACAGCACCCGTGGTGGCTCCGGGCTGGAGCATAGCAGCACCCGCGGTGGCTCCGAACTGGAGCATAGCAGTACCTGCGGTGGCTCCAGGCAGGAGCAGAGCTGCACCCTCGGTGGCTCCAGGCAGGAGCGGAGCTGCACCCTCGGTGGGCCTGGGCTGGGCCAATGCTGCACCCTTGGTGGGCCCGGGCTGGGCCAATGCTGTACCCTTGGTGGGCCCTGGGCCGGGGCATAGTGCCCATGGCGGACCCAAGCTGGAGCGCAGTACCCACGCTGGATTTATACTGGGGCACAGCACCCACAAGGGTCCCTGGCCGGGATGCAGCACCCACGGAGACTTGGACCGAGGAGGGACCCACACAACATCCTCGGGCAGAGGGGAAGCTGCACCCACGGAGGTCCCGGGCTGGCACAGAGCTCCTGCAACAACCTCCACAGCGGGGGAAGCTGGACCTATGGCGACCTCGGGCAGCGAACCTGGACCCATGGAGACCTCTTGCTGTACTGGAACATCTCCGGTGACCCTGGGAGAAAGCTCAGAGGAAACAGACAGAGGAACAGGGTCACCGGCATCAGCGGAGCGAGGCGAGCTCAGGTGCAGTGGGCGGCTGCACCCAGCTCTCCTCACCAAGAGCCAGGCAAGACCTCTCCAAAACTGATAAGAGAAACACAAGAGAGAGCACTTGCCTGAGCTCGAGCTCCACCGCCGTCCAGGACTCCGTTGATCCAGGTAACAATGTTGTCTTGGCCCCATCCATTGGAGGTCCAGCTCTGGCTCCAGCTCTTGCTGCAGCGGCCTCCGCAGCAGGCATGATGGTGGTAGCAGTCTTGGGGCCCCCAGGCGAAGTGATCCAAGATGGTGGCTCATCTGGCGTGGCAGCTGGGGGTTGGCTCACCACTGGCGCTGGAACTGGTTCCTCCAGGGCCACAGGCTCCTCCTGAGTCTGGCGGCTCAATCTTGGGGCCAGCACACACTCAGGGGCCACAGGAGAGGACACAGAGAGGACTGGTGAGCAGTTAGTAACAGCAGCAGGTGGGGCGAGCTCAAGGGACTGCTTTTCCTGAGCCTCCCTACCGGGAATCAGCCAAGGCATATCATCATAAACTGAAGCTGAATGAAATGAAACTTGCCTGTTTTCCCAGATCTTGATGTTGCCTGCTGCTGTGTATGGAGAGTCATCCCCCTCTGTGGCTATGGCGAACTTGGGCCCCTCAGTGGACTGTGGAGGAGCCGCCCCTGTAGTCATGGAGACGAATGGGACCAACAGGGAGGCAACCAATTCCTGCGCAGAGGCAGGAGTCACTGAGGAAGAGGGAGAAAAAAATTGCAGCAGAGAGATTGGCTGGCGGGACAGCCGGAGAGGGAGAATCAGAAAGCAAGGTTGCTGCGGAAGTTTCCTGCCTTGACGAAGGACAGGTTGCTGGAGAGGAAGTGGATGCTTTCCTCCAGTAGTCTGGAGTGGGACGACGGTGCCGTCGTGGAGCTGACAATGCACACACAGGCACTGGAGCTGGTGCACCAGAAGAGGAGATGGGATGTCTGCTGAGGAGCGTGCCTCCGCAATGGCTTCGTTGCGGCGGGAGGCAACCCTACTATCAGCCCGGGGAACGATTGCTGAAGCGCAGTGACTGTGGCCAGCAGTTCTGCATATTGGGGATATTTCCAAAGGCCGGGATGTGCCTCCAGAATTCCCATCGCTCCATTCAAACTCTCCCAGGTCTTTTTGGGTCCATGGGCGGCGAGGGCTTCATCCACAAAACTCTGGATAAACTCCGCTGCCCATTCCTACTCCAGGCTAGGAGACTCCGCAGCCAATCTCCCTTTGTTGGATGGGTGAGGCCGGCGAGCCGGGGACATGATGAACTCCAGCACAGGTGAGCAAAAAAAGGAAAAAAACAAAAGAATCACAAACTCACAGCAGCTGGGTCTCCAACTGGTCGCTGCCTACTGTCATGAATGCCCCTTTGGAGCAGAGATACGAGACCCAGGCGCTGGACGGTGAGCTTGTGAGATTTATTAACAAAAGTAGCAAACATACAGTGCAATTAAGTGTTCAAATAACAAAATAACAGTGATGGAGAGACTTATGGAAAAATGCACCAGAGCAAAACAGGGCTCTGGCGAAGGCGAAGCAAGACTGGTAGATGAGGCAGCGACAAAGGCAAATGAGAATAATCTCCCTTAAATGGGGTCAAAACCATTACACAATAAGTGACAGGTGTGGGTTCACATGAGCAAGCAAAACGGAAATAATGTGAGTGATTGGGACCAGCTGAGGGAGATGAGGGAGGAACGGCTGGGCTGACAGCTTGACCCCTAGGGGAATGCCTATGCAGAGCACAAACCTGGAAATGTGGCCTGACAGCTGTCAACCATAGAAGGACACCACCACAAAATAAGAAGTAAACATAATCGATAACAGACCAAATAATTACAAATAGAAATGAAACAAAACTGAAGCCAAAACAGAAAAATAGAGAACAGAACTAAACCTCAAGGGCACAAAATACAGTAAATATATATAAATACGAGGAAAGAGCCACGAGACTGAGTCTGGCCAAAAAAATCCAGACTCAGCTCATGACATTAAGTGTGACAAACATACAAAAAAAATGAGAAATCAGGAAGGGGGCAAACACTTTTTCACACCACTGTATATCTACCCTTTTTTCCTGTTCATCTATAGACTTTAATCAATAACAGAAAAATCTTCCTCATTTGTATTTTGTTTAATCATTTGTAGAAATGTATTTATTTGTTTGCTTTGTCTGAATTATGAATACATTTAATTCTGGAAATATAAATGCCTCCTAACTTTATTGTTAAAATACACCTGAGCCTACATTAAAGGAAAGAAATGTAATACCTGTTGAACGACTATGTTTAAGGGAATTGATCAAAATTGTTGACCCTGACCTTGCTAAAACTGAAAAGCATATAACTAGTGAAAGAATTAACATTTGAAATAAAGATCCCTCATTTGAGTACGTGGAAACACAATATACTGCATAAAAACTATAAGCATTCTATAATTGTTTTTCTTCATATGTCCAACACATACTTCTTGGCTCACTCATGGTAACCGACTCGATGAAGTTCTGTGGGGTCATGTACAGCTGTCCTTCATACTCCACAGAACTGAACAAGCGGAAACGATGCTCGTGGGATGACATGTACACATCTCCATCCTCAAAGTCAAATGGGGGTGCCTGCAGATAAAACAAAGAAAAAAAATACTAATCAAAATTTGCAGTTATTTTCTGATCTGTCTGCAAGATTTACAAGACTGTGAGGGGGAAAAAATATTAAAGGGTTACTGCATTAATAGCATGGTGATTAACATACTGGTAATCAATTCTGATGTGTTGATAGCTTTCAAAGCTAAATAGCAGAATCTAAACTGTCTGTGCTACTTCACTGCTGTTGAACTTCTTCCATCCATCTATTCATGACATCAGCTCTCTGCATTTAGCTCTCTTGGGTTTTAAATAAAGTCAGCACCTCCGGCACAGTGAAATAGCAGGAGAACAAAACAAACCCTTTGTCACCACTTTCTACTTGACTAGCCTCCCTCTCTCCTCAACTTCATTAACTGCAGTGTAGGAGAGCTGCTATGCTGACAGACTGCACCGCATGAAGCTGTGTAATTAGCAGAGGTATCCAAATTTAAACCTGTTAGCCACAGGCCCTGGCACACAGGGGCTGCTGCTCATCTCAGCCACCGCAACATGCTAATGAGCACAGAGATTCATTCATAAAGCTTTGAAGCTGCCTCCACCGAGGGGGATTCTGAAGGCGTGAATAGGAGATGAGTGCTTTGGCTTCATGGGAATGCACTGCAATCAAATGAAAGAGCCCAGGCACCCATGGCTTTGACACACTAATGAAATACGTTTGTAAAGTTCTGCAAAGAAAATTGGGTTCAGGTGCTGTGCTGCACAAAATGATGTTAAATGTAATGCAAGGCAAATAAATCAAAAAAAGACAAGGCAGTCAGAGTGGCTCGCTGTGTCCTTGCATAGCTGTAGCATCACTGTTTCTGCTACTTTGACTGATTCTCCTCGCTGCACACCAGATGCTCCAGGTGTTTTCTCCTCAGGCATCCAAATGTTTTCCAGTAACAGCTGCATACCTTTGACCTCTCTTCACAGTTTGTCTCCTGAGTTTCTTCCTGAATTTCAATTCATATGATTAATTTTAGTATCATCTAACAGACTGAGATACAAATAAAAGGAGATAAACAGTATTTTTAAAGCAATAAGTGTTGGAATGGCCTTTGACAAGTGGGAAGGGCATATAGCATGAATGTGTACATCTGTTCTGCTGTATATACAAAAAAATGTCCAACAAACCATTTATAGTGATCATACTTGGTCTCATCTGGAAAATTACACATGCTACACTTGTGCTCGCAAACCTCTTAAGGACCAGATGTGTTTATAAGCAACTTTCCCAAATCCAGGTGTTGGGATCCTCAACTGCCCTTGCTATATGATTTTTGTTTTTATGCGGAACAGAGCCAAGTTTCTCTGTTTTACTCTGCAATTTTTCAGCCTTTCTGTGTATCCACTGCAGCTAACTTGTCCTCAAGCTGGGTGGCTGTCTAACACTGGTGTACTGGCTGTGAAACCCACATCAGAACTGGAACAGACACATCTAATCTTGTCATAATCTTGTCATAATACCCCGAACCATCTTCTACAAGGCATGGATAAATAACTTTTAAAACAAGTTGCAAAAAAGCAAGTACTTAGTGGGTAAACATAAACATAGACAAACATTATGTATGTAATGACCATCACTAATTGTTTTGAGACACTGCTGGTACATTAACTACGTTTTTGGTTTTTTTTAGAAGTAAACACATTAAATGAACGTCTGCATACAGTGGGGAAAAAAAGTATTTAGTCAGCCACCAATTGTGCAAGTTCTCCAACGTAAAAGATGAGAGAGGTCTCCAATTTTCATCATAGGTATACCTCAACTATGAGAGACAAAATGAGAAAAAAAAATCCAGAAAATCACATTGAAGGATTTTTAATGAATTAACTGGTAAATTCCTCGGTAAAATAAGTATTTGGTCAATAACAAAAGTTCATCTCAATACTCTGTTATATACCCTTTGATGGCAATGACAGAGGTCAAACGTTTTCTGTAAGTCTTCACAAGGTTTTCACACACTGTTGCTGGTATTTTGGCCCATTCCTCCATGCAGATCTCCTCTAGAGCAGTGATGTTTTGGGGCTGTAGCTGGGCAACACGGATTTTCAACTCCCTCCACAGATTTTCTATGGGGTTGAGATCTGGAGACTGGCTAGGCCACTCCAGGACCTTGAAATGCTTCTTACGAAGCCACTCCTTCGTTGCCCGGGCGGTGTGTTTGGGATCATTGTCATGCTGAAAGACCCAGCCACGTTTCATCTTCAATGCCCTTGCTGATGGAAGGAGGTTTTCACTCAAAATCTCACGATACATGGCCCCATTCATTCTTTCCTTTACACGGATCAGTCGTCCTGGTCCCTTTGCAGAAAAACAGCCCCAAAGTATGATGTTTTCACCCCCATGCTTCACAGTAGGTATGGTGTTCTTTCTCCTCCAAACACGACAAGTTGAGTTTTTACAATAAAGTTCTATTTTGGTTTCATCTGACCATATGACATTCTCCCAATCCTCTTCTGGATCATCCAAATGCTCTCTAGCAAACTTCAGACGGGCCTGGACATGTACTGGCTTAAGCAGGGGGACACGTCTGGCACTGCAGGATTTGAGTCCCTGGCGGCGTAGTGTGTTTCTGATGTAGCCTTTGTTACTTTGGTCCCAGCTCTCTGCAGGTCATTCACTAGGTTCCCCCATGTGGTTCTGGGATTTTTGCTCACCGTTCTCATGATCATTTTGACCTCACGGGGTGAGATCTTGCATGGAGCCCTAGATTGAGGGAGATTATCAGTGGTCTTGTATGTCTTCCATTTTCTAATAATTGCTCCCACAGTTGATTTCTTCACACCAAGCTGCTTACCTATTGCAGATTCAGTTTTCCCAGCCTGGTGCAGGTCTACAATTTTGTTTCTGGTGTCCTTTGACAGCTCTTTGGTCTTGGCAATAGTGGAGTTTGGAGTCTGACTGTTTGAGGTTGTGGACAGGTGTCTTTTATACTGATAATGAGTTCAAACAGGTGCCATTAATACAGGTAATGAGTGGAGGACAGAGGAGCCTCTTAAAGAAGAAGTTACAGGTCTGTGAGAGCCAGAAATCTTGCTTGTTTGTAGGTGACCAAATACTTATTTTACCAAGGAATTTACCAATTAATTCATTAAAAATCCTTCAATGTGATTTTCTGGATTTTTTTTTTCTCATTTTGTCTCTCATAGTTGAGGTATACCTATGATGAAAATTGGAGACCTCTCTCATCTTTTCAGTGGGAGAACTTGCACAATTGGTGGCTGACTAAATACTTTTTTGCCCCACTGTAACTACACCTTTGTAATTACAATTAGGTTTTTGATGGTGTGTGAGACCAGAAGCTGAAAAGCTCTGGCACTTTATGGAATGATAAATTATCTATGTAAAGCTGTTAAAAGCTGATTGGTAAAAACACACTAAGTAAAGGTGAGCATTTGCAATTTATCCTCATTTCCAAATGAGAGGTACATTTTATGATACAAGGTTAAATTATATGATTTTTGATGCATGGACAGTTTTCTTGACAAAGTGCAAAGTAATGGCAAAGTGCAAAGTAATGTCAAAGTGCGAGAAGCGTAACTTCAAAATTTTCCTTCCTCTGTCAACAGGGATTGTTTTGGATGTCTATGTAACTTATAATCAGAATAATTTGTTTAACAGAAATTTTGGAGCAGGACTGATCAAGACTACACAGGACTTGAAGAAATGGCCCAATCTGCTATTGTCATTTTTGTAAATTTTGTTGGAAATTATTCCAATGTTGCCTAAAGTTTTCAATGAGGTCAGAGAAAGGTGCCTCATATAAGCAAAGAATTTTTGGAGAGACAAAACAAGAGAATGACCTTTTTCTGCCTAATCATTTACATTATTACTGCGCAGCCAATATTTACAAAACTCCAAAATGGGTCCTGTTGGACATTTGTGTTATCCATTTCTTAATTTGTGTTTCACTTCCTCTGAGTAAACATCACTGCACAAATATTCCAATTTTTCGAAGCTCTTCAAAAATGTGGTTTCAGTTTACAGTATAACTCATTTCAGACATAAAAGTGCTCTTATTTCTTATTTCTTCTCCTATTTCAGCAAATCCCCTATGCATCTGACTTTTCAGTTATGGCAGGAGATGTAGTAGTAGCAGCATTAGATATATAAAAGGATCTTTTTAGGGAAGGGGTTTCAGGTCTATTCAGCATTTAAAGGGAGATTTTGTTGTTTCTCAGTCAAGCTTTTTTTTATATCTTCAACTGTACATTTTCTTAAAAAAACAATTTTTTACACCACAGATTCAAAGAAAATATACAAATACTCAAATCTATATGCTGGAAGGGCTGTGGGGCTCAAAATGCAGACCACTCACATATGTTTTGGAAATGCTGCAAAATCTCATCATTCTGGAAATCTATACATGTGACAATACAGAGGATATTAGGATATAATATACCAATGAACTGTAACTTGATGTATTTATGTGATCTTAAAAGAGACAATGTAATACAGGCTGAGGACAGATATCTAGTTAAAATATTGCTGATTGCATGTAAAAAAACAATCACAAGAAAATGGCGATCAGAAGTTCTTCCTGACCAAGAGCAATGGACTGACATTGTTGAGGATATACGTTTAATGGAAAAACTAACATATCGACAAAGAATGCAAGAAGGACAATATGAAAAAAAATGGTGGAAATGGACACACTACAAAGTGCAACAACGAGACAGAAATTGAAAGAATAACCAAAGACACTGAAAAACCAGAAGAATTAAGAGATGGAAACTAAAAACTTGATGCTCCAACATTTGTCCCCCCCTTCCCCCCCCTTTTTTTTCTTCCTCTAGCTCCTTTTTTTTTAAATATAGAGACTGTGATCTGAATGTAATATGTATGATGAAAAATTAATAAAAATCAAAGTTACAAAAAAAAAATAAATTTATTTGATAACTCCACAGAATACATGGATTGATGATATTTGGACCCAGTTGGGAGGGGCTCAGTTTCACAAACATATGATGTTATGAGAAGCCTTTCCATCTCTGAACCATTTAAAGATGCAGTGAAAGGAGGAATTCCATCCATCCATCCATTTTCTACCGTTTTTCCAGGGATCCAGGTCGTGGACGCAGTAGTTCAAGTAGAGAAGCCCAGACTTCCCTCTCCCCAGCCACCTGCTCCAGCTCTTCCGAGGAGAAACCAAGGCATTCCCAGGCCAGATGGGAGACATAGTCGCTCCAATGTGTCCTGGGTCTGCCTCGGGGTCTTCTCCCAGTGCCCTTGACATGCCCGAAACACTTCCAAGTGGGAGGTGAAAGGAGAAAGCCAATATTTCAATTTTGGATTTTGATTGACAAACTGCAATTACTTTAGTTCATGCTTCACCTATTTGTATTAGACAAGGTCTAAAGCCCAATTTATGCCTGTGTCAAAATGACGCTGTAGTAACGGCACAGCCACGGACCTACCACAGTGACTACACTGTATACCACAAAGCGCAGCGTGACGTGCTCCTCTCCAGAAATGTAACTACACGTTGTCGTGATGCAGACTGCACGAGCTGTGATTGGTCCACTTTGTCTCCTCCTACATATTCCCTGAACTGGAGTGGTGGCTTAGAGGTACAGCATCCGCCCCACAACCGGGAGGTCATGGGTTCAAGGCCAGGTCATACCAAAGACCATACAAAAATGGTACTTTCCATCTTCTAGCTTGGTGCTCACCATAACAGAATAGGGAAAGAAGAGTTAACGCACAGAGGTACCAGAGGACTCACCTCCTACTGTAGCTTTCACTACTTACAGTAGCTGTATGGCCTAGGATCAGAGAAATGGAGATAGGCGCCACTCCATACACCACATGGTGTTCCACATGCTGTGGAAGGGAATTAACTTAATAACACATTTCCTAGTTAATGTTTCTGCCTATTCATCGTGGAGCCAGGTCCAAAGTGGCTGGAATAAATAATGGTCCAAATTCAAAAGAATATTGAGGAAGTTAGCAGATACAGTACATCTATATGACACGTCTTAACCCCTTTAATTATTGATTGGCAGATGACGGCAGCGGCAGTAGTCATACATAACGTTTTCTCAAATGTCTTCTCTCTTTTCTCTATAGCAGTGATCATATGAAAGGTTACTTTTTAATTTTTATTAACTCCAACTCCATCACAACCCACTTTTATCCATCGCTATTCAATAAACAAAAATGTGACAGACACAAATCACTCTACACATGAGCAGAAATTCATTTTGGCAACACAGCAGTGCATTCAAACTGGCACACAAGTAAAAATTTCTGATAACAGCGTAGGCCAAGACTAAAGCTGGATTCATGCTGCACCTCTGCTGTCTGCATACGTGGAACCGGAAACCTCGTGTGATGAAATTTACATCATCGTCTCCAGTCCGCTAGTGTCTGCAGGACTCTTCTGCGGATGACCGCGTGCAGCCCAAATTTTATGACCACGCAGCCTGCCTATAACCTGAATGTGTTGACAGGGCATGCGCAAGACTGAACGTCCCATTCACGAGGTGGCGCTACCAACACAGCATACAAAGACAAAGTAGACGAGGAAGACAACGACACGGAAGATGAGAATAAAAATACAGTGATCCCTCACTTATCGCGGTTAATGGGTTCCAGAACCGACCGCGAAAAGTGAAAAACCGCGAAGTAGCGTCACCCCAATGACGTCATCCATAAACAATACGTACGTTCATTCTCTCACTCTCATATGATACGTGTGTGTGTGTGTACGTGTACATACATACGTAGATGTAAACAAAGTGTACATAAATATGTTTTTAGAACTCTTTTATTCTTATAACAAGATACGTAACTCAAGATGAAAATGATTTACTGCACAGGTTAATGAGAGCTTTACTGCTCCTCAGGTGACGCCTCATCGTGAGGTGCTGGAGGCGCAGGATCATCGAGGGCAGCTTCCGATAGAGCTGAAGCTGCAGGAGGCGGCGTAGTGCCTCGACGGGAAGACTATTTCGCACAAAATGGCACAAGAGAATAGCAAAAAGTTCCACGCAGCGAGACTAAGTAACACGAGCGATAAAAAGCAATGAATGCGGTCTTTCTTCCCTTCATGGGTGCTCGGCAGGAAGAGGAGGTGGGTGAGACGTCTCGGCCAATCAGCTTGCGGGGTGAAACGTCTCGGCCAATCAGCTTGCGAGATTTCCGAGCCCAGCCAACACGACAACAGCGAACAGAGAGTTGTGCTGCTCTCCGTGTTGACACGTGATGGTCTAATGTAGTCTCCCTGCCTTCTGCTAGCGCCCGCCCATTATTTCTCAATTTTGAATTTTTGATGAATATTTTTGAAAAATCCGCGATGCACTGAGGGCGCGAAAGGTGAAGCGCGAAGTAGCGAGGGATCACTGTATATGAATCTTTTTGTAGCAGCAGCAGCTTGAGCCTATAAAATCACTGGAAAACGATAATTCCTCATTTTCCTTGAAATGACGCCATTGTTGTTGCTACAAAAAAAAATCTGCATTGCTCTTGTGTTCATAGCAGGTGAACAAACTGGTTTGTGCATTTGCGCTACCCACAGGGCTGGAGCGAAACTACAAATAACAGTTGTGCACATGCATCAACTGCTTGGCATGGTAGAAGAAAAAAGTGAGTATGTACAACGCTGGGTGCGCACTGGGCTTGTCCAATGTGTACGTGGACCAAAGCAGACCAGAGGGGAAATGCAGCATGAACAAGGCTTTAGGGTTGACTCAGAAGCATAAACTGGGCTTAATAGTTGTCCACGCTCACATACGTTTTTCTAAAAATCAACATATTTAGAGTTTTTGCTCTTGAAACTTTACTGTTCCAAAAAAGAGCTGCCTTGGTGGAGACTTGTGCTCTCCAAATGCTTCCAGCTGAAAGGTGCCAATCTCTCACTGACTGCATCCACATCAGGCAGCAGTGATTTCAGCACCAGCGGTGGCGGAGAGCGCTACAGCAGCAGCCAAACCGTGAGCACACAGTTTCCACCAGGCAGGGCTGGAATAAATGACACACTTCACATTAAAAAAAAAAAACTGTCTGCCACATCGACTGCACTACAGCAGACGGCCCTTCTAACTGGGCCCGTGCAAGTCCAGTCTGAACAGAAGGAAAATGTAAAAAATAGTCCACACTTCTTACTCAACAGTGATGCACACCTTGAGGCCCCTGTGTCAACAACGGTACATTTCGGCTAAAATGTATCTGCCATTCTCTGTTTTCCGGTCTGAGTCGCTTACCCTCTCTTTGGCTTCAACGGTCGGGATGGAGGGCAGCAGACCGCCGATGCTGCTGTGACTCCCGGTGCTCTTCCTGTCTCGCATCATATTACCGTAGAAGTAAACGGCCCCGGCGCCTCCAGCCACGACACACATGCCGACAGCCGCATACCTCCGTGTCCTACCTCCACTGGCGGTTCGACTACCGACTAGCTCATTTCCTACGGTCGACCAGACGTTAAACCTGCCGCCCCAAGCAGCCACCCTGCGAAAAGCAGCCATCGCTCCCGTGGATGTTTTGTGTAGCTGTTGCTGGGATTGTAACTTTGCTGGCAGCTCAGAACTATCGCGAGATTTGTGACCGCTGTTGTATCACCCACCTCACACGTAGCTGATTCAATGCTGGACTGAGTGAGATTTTACAGAAGAGATACAGTACAACTTTCTTGCTTTTGCCCAGGTTAAATTATAAACTACCATTGTGGGTAAATATAAACCAGTGTGCTCAAGTGAATTTCCAATGAATGTTTGATTTGAATGAATGAATTGAATGAATGAATGAATTTATTTATTTTTCGGATAGTACATTACAGGTTAAAAGAAACTGTATACTATAACAACAAGGTCAAATTAGACAAAGACTCCTTCTACTATACATTTATATATATTTTAGAACAGGGCTACACAACTTCTGCTATGGATAGAGCCAGCTTGAGCATTTGCAGTCCAAAAAATCTGCATGGTGCCACTGTCGTGCCATAAAGTGATGGGCCGCAAAAAAACTGATCGGCTCGCTGCAGAAGCGCGCCTGCCTCGCTCGGCTAAAGCCATTTCTTTTCAGATTCTGACAGGCTGACGGCTGCTTTAGAGCAAAGCGAACATAACTTTTTGTCCATGCAAGTGGTGAAGGTATGTCTATGAATATTTAATGTGGTGAGGGATTACTCATAATTTTAGAACCATGAGTTTTGTGTTAGAATAATATATGACATTTTATCTTGTAGCAGCTTTTAATGTTTTGCCTTATATGTTAAGAAAAGTGTGCTGAAATTAATGAAATCCGTGTATAATGATGTAAAAGTCAATAAAGCTTTTCTTTCCCGTGAATAATGTTTTTGCATTGTTTGCCTCCTATGGTTATATATTGTAAATAGAATCCATAAAATATATGCTTCACCTGCCAAAAATTGATTAAGAATCTTAACGCTGATTGAAACAATTTCCATGCTTTAAAATGACTTGATTTGGTCCGTTAGGGGTAAACTACAAATACAGTGCTGTAACTTGTTCTTTTCAACCTGTGAAATAGTCTCAAAGGACAATAACCCTGTATTATCCCTGCCAAAAATTGATTAAAGGTCTTAATGTTGATTGAAACAATATACACACATAAAAAATGACTTGATTTAGTTCTTTAGGAATAAACTACAAATATAGTACTGTAACTTGTTCTGTTCAACCTGTTAAATAGTCTCAAAGGACAATAATTCTGTTTTATCCCTGCCAAAAAAAATTTTAAAGCATGGAAATTGTTTCAATCAACATTAAGACCTGCAGTCAATTTTTGGCAGCTAAAATACAGAGTTACTGTCCCTTGAGACTATTTCACAGGTTGAAAAGAACAAGTTACAGCACTGTATTTGTAGTTTACCCCTAAAGAACCAAATCAAGTCATTTTTAAAGCATGGAAATTGAGAGTGAATGGTTGTCTGTCTCTCTGTGTTGGCCCTGCGATGGACTGGCGATCTGTCCAGGGTGTACCCTGTCTCTCGCCCAAAGATGCTGGGATAGGCTCCAGCCCCCCCCCGCGGGACCCGAAAGGATTAAGTGGTAGAAGATGGATGGATGGATGGAAATTGTTTCAATCAATATTAAGACCTGCAATCAATTTTTGGCAGCTAAAATACAGAGTTTGTCATGAGCTGAGTGCTGGAACTCTCCACCAGACTCGGTCTCATGGCTTTCTCTACTTATTTACTTATCTGTTGCACTTATGCCCTTTGGGCTTATGTATTATTGTTCTTATTGCCATTTTTCTGTTTGTGTTTATGTTATAGTTTTATTATTTTTGTACTTAGTTATAACTAGTGCATACCCGTGCATGCACGTAGAAACCAAGTAGAAGCAAGTATTTCTGCATGCCCGTAGAAAGCAAGTGTAAGCAAGCATTTCTGCATGGCTGTAGAAAGTTACTGTTACCATGGCAATGGTGATCCCTGCCTTTGATCTTTGACATGGTTAAGCAAGTATTTCTGCATGCCCGTAGAAGGCAAGCATAAGCCAAGCATTCCTGCATGCCTGTAAAAAGTGTTCTAACCTCACAGGGTGCCTATGATGTCTGTATGACATCATAGAAGTTGTTCAAAGGAGTTGTTCAGAACTCTTTATATGGTCATATGACATTATAGGAACACAGTGTGCTCCTGAAGTCCTATGATTGTGACACACACACACACACACACACACACACACACACACACACAGACAGACACACAGACAGAAATTTCTGCATGCCCGTTGCTGAAGGGTCTCCTCCTGTCTCAGACGGCTGTGTTGTTCACAGTCATGCCTGCGGCGTACTGCTGGAACCTGAGGTGTTTCATGTTCACGGTATCTTTTCTGACATGCAGCAGTTCTCCTCATTCTATTGCTCTCCATCTGGTGGGTCTTCTTCTTCTTTGTTCAGACCACTGGTTGAGCGATACGTGCGTCATAATTCCAGTTCATGGGCAGGATCATGAAAATAGATCTGAGCAAAAAGTGGCTTTCGACCCTGTTCAGGAAGTCCCGTGCATGCCCGTAGAAACCAAGAAACCAGAGCACCTGGAGAAAATCAGCGCTTTGCTTGGCATTTTACACATTTGTAGTGTAGACTGATATGCTTCAAGGTTACACATTTTTACTGTGTCAGCACCTCTTTAAAAACGACATTGCTGAGAAAGCAATGCTTTTGCTTAGTTTCTTTATCTTGAGCAACAATACGAAGACTGCTTGATCTGGCAACTCTGCTTGCGGCAATGTAGAATTAGCCATGGCTGCAGAAATCTGTTGTGCAGAAAACACAAATGTGCTGTAAAGACTGGCCCTGTGACTTATTCACCTTGCCAATTTTCTTCTTCTTCTTCTTCTTCTTCTTCTTCTTCTTCTTCTTCTTCTTCTCTTAGATTTGATTGACGGTTGGCAACCAGCTCAAAGGTGCCTTACTGCCACAGACTTGATTATGTTTTCCTCATAGCTTTGTGATGTTTTCCTCATAGCTCTGCAATGTTCTTCTCATAGCTTTGTGATGTCCTCCATAGCTTTGTGACATCTTACTCATAGCTCTGTGACGTTTTCCTCTTATCGCTTGTGACGTTGTCCTCATCACTTTGTGAAGATCTCCTCATAGCTTTGTGATGTTTTCCTCATAGATTTATGACGTAATCCTCATAGCCTTGTGACATTAAACTCATCGCTTTGTGACCTTTTCCTTTATCTTTATGACATTTTCCTCATAGCTTTGTGATGTTTTGCCTTCACAGTTCACATCGTAACAGTCAGCAGCATTCCAGGTTTTGTTGTTGTCACCCGCGTCACTGTTTATATCACTCTTCTTCTTCTTCTTCTAGATCTGATTGCTGGCTGGCAACCAGCCCGCAGGTGCACCATTGCCACCCACCTGGTTGGAGTGTGGACAAGAGAATGGCAGGAAAAAAAAACTAAATTCTTTTAATTAATCCAGTTGCACTTAAATATCTAAATAGAGCTACATATATTTCTTTGATTGAGGTTCCTAACGTGTTTTCCAAAGCAAAACCCAAATTAGCCCTCTCCATTACTGCAATCAGATGCTTCCTTTGTTCCTGGTATCCTTGACATTCCAACAAAACATGCTGAACTGTTTCCAGAGAACCACAATGTGCACAGCTACCAGTTGGGTGTTCATCTATTCTATGTAGCGTCTGACTCAAAGTAGTGTGTCCTATTCTTAATCAGGTGATGAGTATCTCCTCTTTCCTGTTTCTGCCAACTCCCATTCCAGAGTCCACCCGCTTTTGAATGTCAAAGATATCTTCCTGTATCTATTGAGTCCCAATATTCTTGCCACTTTTCCACTATATACTTTTTAATTATTGATTTTCCTTCTGCCTTAGTGAGTGAGATCTGCAGATCCACTGCCTTGAACTTCAATGATTGTTTCGCTAATAAGTCCACATCCTCATTACCCTCTATTCCAACATGGGCTGGAACCCAAAGAAAGTGTACTGACTATCTTTACTGTAGAGGTTGTAAATTAAGGAGTGGATTTCTACAATTAGGTCCTGCCTACACGACTGCAGCACTGAACACTCTTGAGAGCTGCCCAACTATCTGAAGCAATAACAGCATTATTGTTATGATCCGAGCGCCGGCCGCTCGGGCTACATATAGCTCGCTGCCGGCTTTGACAGCTGTGGGTTATATTCTGGCTTCACCGGGCTCTTATTGTGAAGGCGCTTGGTGGGGCTTCCGTCTGTTAAAGTCGGTCAGCTGTCTGTCATTACTGCTCGTTAGCGTTCGGCTTTATTAGGCGGGCGCTGACGGCAGTTAGATTGTAAGAGTATCATCAGACATCGTCTAAACCTCGTCAGACATTCATTGTTCTGGTCACGCCAGGTTCGTGTGTATATTCTCGTGCTTTTGCTCATTCATGTCATGTCATGTTTTAGACCGTAAGTGGCTGGGGTTAGCCTTACGGTCCCAAGCTCTATGTTCAGTGTATCTTCGCCACAGTCATAGTCTTGTATGTGTGTTTTGTGTCTTGTAAATAAATCACCATCATTGCAAAACTCATCGGTGGACTCTTGGCGTCTTATGGTGATCCGCGAGGGTCACCGCATGACAGTATACTCCTGCCACAGACGTCTAAATGGAGACGCCACACCGAGACGCCTTTCTTCCGTGAGTTTTGCCATTGTGTGGAGTTTTCTCTCCTGTAGTTGGACTTGGTAGGGAGATGCCCGCCAGTGAGTGTGATTTTTGCCCGGAGTGGCTGGAGGAGATTGACGGCTATCTGGCGGAAGACGCCCGTCTCATGCCCACTAAAGCGGCTGGTTATCACTTAGACCTCGCCCAGCTGGCCATGCACCGTTACCATCTTACCTATATTCCGGAAGGGAGAAAGAGGTTATCATGGATTTTTGCACAGCACACATTGAGGGAGAAGGCGCTCCAGGAAACCCCTCCACCTCCCGGGAGGACAGCGTCCCTGGCGAGAGTGGAGATCCATCAGCTGGAGGGAAAGCCCGGCAGGGGACCTGTGGATCTGAATCCAGTACCTGTCGCCCGCCCAGTCCCAGCGTCATGTGTTCCTGGGCCCTTTGCCACTCCATCGGCCAGTAGGCCCCATAGCCATGCTCCTACCAAGCCCCAACGAGAATCCCGTCCGAATCCAGCTCCGGGTCGTCGGAGGGACCCAGCCTCCTTGTTGGCCGCATCATTCACGTCACGACAGAAGGGAATCCATGCAGTCGCCGCCCATGGGTCATCTGTTCCAGCTGTGCTGTCAGCTCCTCGTGCCCGTGTTGCCCCGACTGCCATGTCCTCCTCTTTGACGTCACCCCCTGCGGCTGGGAGTACTGTGAGTCGTGCTTCGGCGAGGCCTGTCAGCAATCCATCCCGAGCGGCTCCTCCTCGTGGCCCCGAGGAGCCTGCCGTTTTCTCCCGGAGGGATAAAAGGAGAACTCCACCCGCTGCAGCAGGCACCATCTCCTCTCCAGGAGACAGGCAAGTGCAAGTTATTTCTTCCCACCATTATTATGATCTACTTTGTCTGACTCCTGGGGCCGGAGTTCGGGGTTTGCAGCCCCCCGAGCTTCCGCCACCTGCTGTAACTGTTATTCCTAAACCTGCTGTCTCTGTGTCTTCCCCTGCCGAGTGGTCCGCGACGCCAGGTCTACGTTGCGGGAGGAGGAGGGGGTCTGCGCGGCTGGAAAGCCTGGATCCAGCCCAGCAGCCACGTCGTGGACAGAGGAGGAGAGCAGACTGCGGCCCGGAACTTGTGCCGACGGAGAAGCGTCCCCGGGTTTCCTCGCCGGAACGGTCTGAGTCAGCAGGTCGAGTGTCCCCTGCCCCCACGCCATACGGGTCATCGGCGTGGACATCAGCGCGGGAAGAACCTCAGGCTGCAGACGTTATTTTGCCAGCTGTGGAGCCCGATGCAGCTGAGTTGGAGCCTGCGGACGAGAGTCGCTGCCCTGAACCTGGATCGACGGAGTCCTGGGTGGCAACAGAACCCGAGTGCAGGCAAGTGCTCCCTCTTGTGTCTCTGTCCTCTGTTTCGGAGCATTTGTGCCTGCCTCTCGGGGAGGCGAGTGAGGAGCAGCCGCCTGATGCACCCGAGCTCGTCTCGCTGGGTTCTGTTGCTACCGGTGATACTGATCCCGGTTTTCTTGTTGTGTGTGAGCTTCGTTGCAGTGTCGCCGGCATGGAGCCAGTCGGGGTCACTGATTTGGAGGTTCCAGGTTCAGGGGTGGAGATCGTCAGCGGAGCTGCACTGACCCAGTCGGGGTCCGTTGTGGAGGCTACGGTGGCCCAATCGGGGTCCGATGGGGGTGCGCCCGAGACCCAATCGGGGTCCATCGCGAGAGCAGCTTTGGCCCAATCAGGGTCCGACGTGGGTGCGCCAGAGGCCCAATCGGGGTCCAACGCAGGCGCAGTTCTGGCCCAATCGGGGTCCGATGTGGGTGCAGCCGGGACTCAATCAGGGTCCAGCGGAGGTGCAGCGCCGGTGTGGTCCATGGATGGTGGAGAAGCTGCAGACCCTTTGCCGTCGGACGGAGTACGGGCTCATCTTTGCCTTCTAGTCTCTCTACTGAGTCATCGCCCCTGCGCATCATCGTCAGGGGCCGTGGGGGGGCCCTTTTCGCTCGCCCCGGCTCTCTCGAGTTTTGTCTCCGCCAGGGAGGCCGCCGCGGGCTGTTTTCCCCCGGTACTGGTGGTTGAGGGAAGCGGGTCGGCCGCCTGAGGAACTGCTTCGCCGGTTCGGTGCTTCAGGTTGGCCACCCGACGTGTTATGTGTTTTGCTGGGCGACCTGGTTCGGCCACCAGAGGAGCGGACGTGCTGGGCTTTGGACTGTGGTGAGCCACCCGGTCATGTCCCGCCTCCCATCACCACCCGTCGGCCGTTGGACGCGGGGAGACCACCTAAACTGTTCCTGTGGCACCTGGTCTCCGCCGGTCGGCATAAACTGTCGGGTGGGGGGGGGGGTAGTGGTCATTTTCTGGTGATGATCTGTCCCAGTAATTGTTGTTTTTTTTTTTTCTTGTTATCCTGTGTGTTTTTGTAATGGTTATTTGGGTATCTGTGGGTATTTGTGGTTATGTCCTGCAGTTGCCTTATTTTGTTCTGTGTGCAGTTTGGGGTGAGCCAGTAATTGTTATGTTTTCTGTACATAGTTATTTTGAAAATTCACTTGAGCATTCACACAGGTGAGAAGCCATTTTCTTGTGAAACATGTGGGCAAAGATTTAATTTTCTCTTGCTGTCCTGTGCTGTTTGCTGTAATTGTAATTTGGGCATTTAATCTGATTTGAGTATTTGGTATATTTTTTTGTCATTGTGCTGTGTTAGTTTTTTTTTTTTTTCTCCCTTGCCTGGTCTTGATTGTGTACTTATTGTACTGATTCTGGGTTTGGTCTCTCTCTCCCTCCGGACCTGCCCCCAGCCGCCCACCCTGGAGGGGGTGGGGGGGCAGGGTGGTCTATGGGCGTTCTGGAAGCCCACCCTCGGAGGGAGGGTACTGTTATGACCCGAGCGCGGACAAGGCCGGTGCTCAGGCTATGTATAGCTCGCTGCCGGCTTTGACAGCTGTGGGTTAAATTCTGGCTTCACCGGGCTCTTATTGTGAAGGCGCTCGGTGGGGCTTCCGTCTGTTAAAGTCGGTCAGCTGTCTGTCATTACTGCTCGTTAGCGTTTGGCTTTATTGGGCGGGCGCTGACGGCAGTTAGATTGCAGGAGTATCGTCAGACATCGTCTAAACCTCGTCAGACATTCATCGTTCTGGTCACGCCAGGTTTGTGTGTATATTCTCGTGCTTTTGCTCGTTCATGTCATGTCATGTTTTAGACCGTAAGTGGCTGGGGTTAGCCTTACGGTCCCAAGCTCTATGTTCAGTGTATCTTCGCCACAGTCATAGTCTTGTGTGTTTTGTGTCTTGTAAATAAATCACCATCATTGCAAAACTCATCGGTGGACTCTTGGCATCTTATGGTGATCCGCGAGGTTCACCGCATGACAATTATTCCTATAATTTGTCTGCAACCACTGTAGAGCTAATATAATGGCAACTAGCTCAACTGTGTGTACTGATAAGTGATTACTGGTTCTTTTATTGATAGATATTTTATACTGAGGAATGTATATTGCAGCTCCACTACGACCAGTTGTAGGGTCCTTGGAACCATCGGTAAATGCTATCAGCATGTTTCTGAAGTTCTGTTCAATATACAGTATTTATGCACTATATAATCTGATACTGATTGCTTATGTTGCCTCCTCAGTTGTTGTATTTCAAAATCTACTAGTGGCATCTTAAACAGCAATGGTGGAATAACAGACCACAGGACTGTTGGGCTAAAATCTATATGTTTTAATCCTGCCTGCTCAGCAATGGCATCACTTATCCATCCAAAGCTACTAGTGTTGGACTCATTGTGTTCCCAGCAATCATTAGGAATAGCTTTTGCAGGATGTGACCTCTTATGCCCCTTCAAGTTGATCCAGTATGCCAGCATTAATTTGGTTCTTAATCTAATAATTTGGCTCTTAATCGGGCATTTCACCCGTCTCTACTTGGATCGCTGATACTGGAGAAGTTTTAAATGCACCACAACAAATCCTAAGAGCCTTTGCCTGCTCTATGTCCAGTTGGTTCAGGTGACAATCAGCAGCCGACATGAACACAACACATCCATAGTCTAGTGTCGCTCTCATTAGTCCTTGATACACCCTCAACAGAGAGGCCCTAGAGGCCCCCCAGTCCCGTCCTGCCAGACATCTCAAAATATTTATTTTATTTTCTTACATTTTCCTTTAGTTTTTTTCAATGTGCTTCTTCCAGGTTAGTTTTTCATCAAATAACACACCTAAATACCAAACTACCTGTACTTGCGCTAACTTTTAGCCAAAAAGTTTTAAAGAAATTTCTTTGTGACTTTTAGAGAAGAAAATCACTTGTGTCTTTGAGACCGATAATTTAAAAAGCCCACCAGTTTGCCCATTGTTCAACTTGGTCTATTGCTGCCTGCATTTGCCTCTGGATGTACACAAGATTACACCCCCTTATCCATAAGGCCCCATCATCTGCATATAATGCTTTTCCTATTCCCCTATTGATTCCCTCAAAAATATCATTAATCATGATAGTAAACAGAACAGGGCTACACACGCTGCCTTGGGGAGTACCATTTTCAACTTGACATATTTTGGAGTACTCTGTACCAACTCTAACCTCAATCATTCTATCATACAGGAAATCTAACACCCAATTGTATAAGTTGTCTTCAATACCATATTGATTAATCAGCAACCCTTCCTTCCACAGCATGTCATACGCTTTTTCTACATCAAAGAAGACAGCTATCACATTTTTCCTATTTACCTGGGCCTTCCTAATTTCAGATTCAAGGTGCAAAGTGGAATCCATAGTATTTCTCCCTTTTCGGAACCCACTTTGAAAAGGAGAAAGACATTCCCTTGTTTCCAAAATGTAATTCAGCCTTTGTCATCATTCGTTCCATTGTTTTCCCTAACTTGTCTATGAGCCATGTGACATCATAAAGGCACATTAGTCTAGGCATCGTGAGTGATGGCCTATATGACATCATAAAGACGCATTTGTCTATGGGCCGTCATATAGACATCATATCTTTATGACGGCATCGCGAGTCCTATGATGCCTGAGTTCATAGGATGTCCTATGATGTTCAGGCAGAGATCATAGGCCATCCTATGATGTCCTATAAACGTGACAGACACACACACAGACACACAGACAGAGATTTCTTGCTTAGAGTGAACGTCCTATGATGTTCAGGCAGAGATCATAGGCCGTCCTATGATGTCCTATAAACATGACAGACACAGATTTCTTGCTTTTGTGGGGCACATATGTTGGGTTCATATGCTCCACAGATATATTACTGTATGTTTATTGTGTGCTTCACATCTCAGGGGAACAAAGGGACTGAGCCTCCTAGAGGTAACAGGAGGGCGTGAGATTTGGCCTTTTGTTTCAAGGAGATGGCCTTGAGAGATTTCCTGACCACCGGAGACTAGGGGGTGGATTGTGTTAAGATCGGGGGAGGTTACATTGTGACTGGGATTAAGTACCATGTGACTGTATGTTTGATTAAACACCATGTGACTGTAGGTTTGATGTCCTGGGTATAAAAGGACAGATGTGAGAAGATTCATCCTCTTTTTCTGCTTTGGAATGTTGGAGTATGTGATTGTGAATAAAGTTGAACCTGAGGAATAAACTCAGTCTCGTCCTTCAACACATCTCCACACTGGTGACCTTACGACGAAGCATGAGCAGAAGTAATTCTCCCTAGCCAGACTCGTCAGAAGCCAGCCTGACGAATGCCGCCACGTTCCAGCTGCCAGACTTCTGGCAGAATAGTCTGCGCTCCTGGTTTAGCGCGGTCGAGGTGCAGTTCAACCTCCGGAGAATCTCGAGAGACGACACAAAGTTCTACCATGTGGTGGCGAAGCTGGACAACCACACAGTCCAGAGGGTGGAGAACCTGGTCAACCATCCACCGGACAGCGACAAGTACAGCGCATTGAAGGCTGCGCTTATCAGCCACTTCACCCTCTCGGTGCAACAGCGAGCAGAGGGGCTCCTGGCGTTGACGGAGTTTGAGAACGACAGACCCGCAGACCTGATGGGGAAAATGCTGAGGTTGAGAGACTCCGAAGATGACAGCTTTATCTTCACCCACCTTTTCCTCAGGACCCTACCGCCAGCGGTGAGAGTGACCCTGGCCGGCTCACCTCTGTTGGCCCAGCGAGACTACCACGAGCTGAGCCAGGAGGCGCAACGACTTGTTGACGCCCACAAACGGAGCGCGGCTTCGGCCGCGGCAGCAGAGCTAGGCGCAACGTCCGGAGACGGCACGGGGCCAGAGGCTGCAGCACCAGACTCACCGACGACGGCAGCAGCAAGGGCCAGGCGACACGGAGTGGACGACGTCCTTTGCTTCTACCATCGCTGCTT
Source organism: Pholidichthys leucotaenia (assembly GCA_020510985.1). Classification (NCBI taxonomy): domain Eukaryota; kingdom Metazoa; phylum Chordata; class Actinopteri; order Cichliformes; family Pholidichthyidae; genus Pholidichthys; species Pholidichthys leucotaenia. The sequence continues at coordinate 117,398,452 of CM035848.1, read as the reverse complement.
TGCAGAGAGGGCGCGCAAGTGCATTCCACTGTGCCATTTCAAGCGCTCGGGAAATGCCAAGACCGGGGGTCAGTAGCAGCTGCGGCCCTCGGGGAGGAGAACAAGCTGCTCTACCTGAAGGATGCATGCTCGGGGAAGCATTTCCTCGTGGACACAGGTTCCCAGCTGAGCTTCATCACGCCTTCCTACACGGACCGGCTGGCGCCTTCCAGTGGTCCCCGGGTGTCAGCAGCGAACGGCTCAGCGATTAAGACCTTCGGTGAGAGGATTCTGCTTCTGTCTTTGCAGGGCCGTGCATTTGAGTGGACTTTTGTTGTAGCGGCAGTCAATTTCAACATGTTAGGGGCTGATTTTTTGTGCTCACATGGTTTATTGGTTGATCTTGCTAACAGATGTCTGGTTAATGCACTCTCCTTTCACTCTATTCCCTGCACAGCTCGAGTGGCCCCGCCAACTGCACAAGCCAACGTCACAGCTGCAGGTGGTAAGTTCCACACACTCCTCACTCAGTTCCCAGCACTCACGGTCCCAACGTTTTCGGCGACAGTGGCTAAACATGGGGTGGAACATTTTATTACTACCACCGGCCCACCCGTTTTTGCAAAAGCTCGGCGCTTGGACTCAGCTAAACTGACCATAGCGCGCGAGGAGTTCGCCAACCTGGAAAGACTGGGCATCATCAGGCGTTCGAAGAGCCCATGGGCTTCACCGCTGCACATGGTCCCAAAGGCTGATGGCTCGTTGCGACCTTGCGGTGATTTCCGCAGGTTGAATAACGCCACAGCGCACGACCGCTACCCGATCCTGCACATCCAAGATTTTTCGGTTCATTTGGCGGGGGCGCGCATTTTTTCTAAAATAGACTTAGTACGCGGTTACCACCAGGTCCCAGTGTGCGCTGAGGACATACCCAAAACAGCGGTAATAACTCCTTTCGGGCTTTTCTGAGTTTTTGCGCATGCCATTTGGGCTTAAGGGAGCGGCGCAGACATTCCAACGCATGATGGACGCGGTCCTGCGCGATCTCCCTTTCGTGTTCGTCTACCTGGACGACATTTTGGTAGCCAGCGCGTCCGAAGACGAACATGAAAGCCACCTCACAGCAGTTTTCCGGAGGTTGGCAGAGCACAGGTTAATAATCAACCCAGCGAAGTGTCAGTTCGGGGTGGCGCAGATTGATTTTTTGGGGCATCGCATTTCGCCAGAAGGAGTGGTCCCTCTGCCCGATAAGGTGCGTGCAATAACAAATTTTCCCCAACCACAAACAGTCAAAGCGTTACAGGAGTTTTTGGGAATGGTTAATTTTTACAACCGTTTCCTCCCCCGCGCAGCGCAGCTCATGCAACCATTGTATGCTGCACTAAAAAAACAAAAACCCACGAATAAAATCGAATGGTCTCCTGAGCGGGAGCGCGCATTCTCTCAAGTCAAATCAGCCCTGGCAAATGCTGCGTTGTTGGCACACCCAGTCCCAATGGCCCGCATGGCACTCACTACTGACGCGTCAGATGTGGCCATAGGGGCGGTCGTTGAACAGTACATGGCTGGGGCCTGGCAACCGCTCGCGTTTTTCAGCAAAACCTTGCGCGATAGCGAGCGAAAATACAGCGCGTTCGACAGGGAGTTGTTAGCTCTACACTTGTCCACCTGCCACTTCCAGTTCTGGCTGGAAGGACGCCGTTTCACCGCGTTCGTGGACCACAAACCGCTGACTTTCGCGATGGCCAAGATTTCGGAACCTTGGTCGGGCCGGCAGCAGAGACAGCTGGCCGCGATATCGGAGTTTACTACCGATATCCAGCATGTGGCAGGTAAATATAATGTAGTGGCAGACTGCCTCTCACGTGCTGTGGTGGCTCCAGGCCCCGTGGGGGCAGACTCTGCAGCCATGGCCGCAGACCAGGGTAGTGACGCGGAAGCGCGCGCGGCCCCGGTCCGCATAGGGATAGATTATGCAGCCATGGCCGCAGAGCAAGTTAGCGACGTGGACGTGCGCGCGCTCCAGTCTGGACCAACAGGGTTAAGGCTGGAGAACAGGGTGCTGCAAGACGGTATGCCCCCCCTAATCTGCGATGTCTCCACTGGACAACCGCGTCCGGTTGTACCAGCCGTGTGGTGCCGCCGCGTTTTTGACTCGATCCATTCTCTGGCGCACTCGGGGGTGCGCGCGTCGGTCAAAATGGTAGGAGAGAAATTTGTATGGCCGTGCCCGCGCAAGCAAGTCAAGGAGTGGGCGACAGCCTGCGTGGCTTGTCAGCGAGCCAAAATACACAAACACACTAGAGCTCCCTTGGAGCTTTTTCACATCCCGGCTAAGCGGTTCGATCATGTGCATGTCGACCTCGTAGGCCCCCTCCCGCCGTCACAGGGGTGCACACACCTTTTGACAATGGTGGACCACACCACGCGTTGGCCGGAAGTGGTCCCACTGGCATCAACCACAGCCGAGGAGGTGGCGCGCGCGTTTTTAACAGCATGGGTAGCGCGTTTTGGAGTTCCGTCGGACATTACGTCCGACAGAGGTCCTCAATTTGTTTCCGAGCTCTGGTCAGCGATGGCCTGCAGCCTGGGGGTAACGATCCACCGCACTACCGCGTACAACCCGCAGGCTAATGGTTTATGCGAACGTTTCTATAGGTCATTGAAAGCAGCCCTCAGAGCATCGCTTACGGATGCAAATTGGGTGGACAGGCTACCATGGGTTTTATTGGGGTTGCGTTCTGCACCTAAAGAGGATTTAAAAGCCTCCCCAGCTGAGTTAGTTTTTGCGCAGCCACTCCGGCTACCTGGGGAGTTTCTCCCGGATAATCCTGCGCCAGAGTGCCCCCCCGCTCAGCGGTTGCAGAGCGACACGGGATCGAGCATGCTTCCTGGCCCAGTTCATCACAGCTTCCCGCGCGTTTTTGTGCCTAAAGCTTTAAAAAATGCGGAGTTTGTTTTTGTCAGACATGATGCCCATCGCCCAAACTTACGACCGCCTTATGATGGACCATTTAGAGTGCTGGAAACAGGAGAGAAGCATTTTTTGCTAGATTTGGGAGGCAGAAAGGAAGTGATTGGCATAAACAGGCTCAAACCCGCTTTTGTGATGGCTGACGAAGCTGTGCAGTTGGCGAGGGCTCCCCGGCGCGGCAGACCCCCTAGAGGGCATTCCCCAGAACACCCACAGAGATTGACTAACAGTTCTAACCCACAGGCAGCAGCCCCACAGCAGGAGGACACTGCGGAGGCAGTAAAGCCGGCTTACAGCAAATACGGCAGAAGACTAAGGCCTAAGCGGCATGTGGACTGATATGTAGTGATTTTATTATGACATGCATCTTTAGTTATGATTGTTCCATCTTAGACGTTTGGGGGGGGGGGGTCATGTGGGGCACATATGTTGGTTTCATATGCTCCACAGATATATTACTGTACTGTATGTTTATTGTGTCCTTCACGTCTCAGGGGAACAAAGGGACTGAGCCTCCTAGAGGTAACAGGAGGGTGTGAGATTTGGCCTTTTGTTTCAAGGAGATGGCCTTGAGAGATTTCCTGACCACCGGAGACTAGGGGGTGGATGGTGTTAAGATCGGGGGAGGTTACATTGTGACTGGGATTAAGTACCATGTGACTGTATGTTTGATTAAACACCATGTGACTGTAGGTTTGATGTCCTGGGTATAAAAGGACAGATGTGAGAAGATTCATCCTCTTTTTCTGCTTTGGAATGTTGGAGTATGTGATTGTGAATAAAGCTGAACCTGAGGAATAAACTCAGTCTCGTCCTTCAACACATCTCCACACTTTAACCTTTTAACTGCCCCAGGCGCCGTATGGTGACAGGAATGCTTAAAGGGTGGTCAAGGCCCCCCTAGTGGTCAAGAGTGGTAAAAAAAAAATTTGTCAATAAAATAATTCAGATTTCCAAGGCTATAACTTGAAAGTTGCAAGAGATAATGGCTCACTGCCAATTAGAAAGATGTAGAATATGATCCAAAGTTTCAGATAGGAATAAATTTGTGCATCTAATTTGCATAATGTCGCGGCAGCTATATAAATTACATAACTCAGTCAAAAATGGACTTTGGACACATTTACACAAAAAAAATGGTCCGTTTTTTTTACGCTGATTTGTCTACAGGGGTATGTTTTCATCTAGTCTTCAAAGTATTTGAACCAGAAAATAAATAAAATGTCAAAAAAAACCATATTTGTCTTACCTGTTGCCGGGTGGGGGTCTCGCTCACCCACGTGACCGGTCCATTTTCGTCCATTGTTGCCGATGTTTTGCATTTACTTTGTAAGTCATACCCGCTTACACATCTACAAACCCTTATGATTATCCCACATGAATTTCGTTTGGATTACATGGCTATTTTTTCTGTTTGGTGCATTTTTCCTCTGGGAATCCAGCCGCTTGTGGGCACCGCCATCTTGGTAATGGGAGCTCAGTTTTTTGTCCATCGTGGTCAATGTATCGCGTTTACATAGTAATTTACACCTGCTTCCACATCTACAAACTCTTATTATCCCACATGAATTTAGTTTATATTACGTGGCTATTTTCCCCGTTTCGTGCAGTTTCAGTCATCATCACTGTCACGATGACCGATCGTGAAGGCATCCACATTGGTGCTGTGAGCTCAAAGCGGAAAAAGGAAGAATAATAATGAGGATTTCTTCTTCTTTGCTGTATTCCATGTCAGCCATGATTCCTTCAGCGCATGTCTGCCACCTTCTAAACTGTCACATCAATACAGATTAGTACAAATTCTCAGTATAGCTGGAGGATGTCAATAAGTTGACCGGTGCAGTTGCTGTGCTGTGCCACTGGGGGCGTGCGACCCGTCCATTTAGTGTGGACAGTTAGAGTAGAGTGATGAAGTGATGATTATACTTTGACATGTTATTTTTATTCCTTATATCCCAGTATTATTCTTTTTACTGTTGACAGCTGTCAGGGGCATGAAGCTTTGTGGGGGCGTTCCCTGTTAGCTGTTAGTGTGGGTTTGCCTCCCTCTCACTGCCTCAGCTGATCCCAGTCCTATATCATCGCCCTTCTCCTGCCCGTTCAGGTACCCACACCTGCTGTTTGTTTTGTTAATGGGTTTTGATTTCTATTTAAGGGGGTGCACTCCTTTACCTAGCACAGCACCCTACTATTGACAACCACCTGCCTACTTTCAGCTCTCTATACGTAAGTTCTTTTGCTACGTGTGTGTCAAGCCTAAATGTCTCCAGGTTTAGCCGGTGATGCCCTCGCCTTAACTATCGGCTATTTTACTTGCCTGTGTTGTTTCAGTACCGTACCCAGGTTTAGCCGGTGATGCCCTCGCCTTAGTGGTAGCTATTTTTTGCTTGCCTGCATTTCCTCCACCCTTTTGTGTTATTATAACTTTTTGTTCATCCAGTAAATTTGCAAACTCACAGCCAGCGTTTGGTGCCCTTTTCCCTGCCTAGAAAGCGATTATGACAGAGTTACTGTCCTTTGAGACTATTTCACAGGTTGAAAAGAACAAGTTACAGCACTATTCACTCTCACAGTCATACCTAAGGACAATTTAGAATCCCCAGTTTGATGCCAATTAACCTAACTTGCATGTTTTTGGCATGTGGGATGAAACTGGAGAAATCCCGGAGTAAACCCATGCAGACACGATGAGAGTGAATAGTTGTCTGTCTCTCTGTGTTGGCCCTGCAGTGGACTGGCAATCTGTCCAGGGTGTACCCTGCCTCTCGCCCAAAGATGCTGGGATAGGCTCCAGCCCCCCCGCGACCCGAAAAGGATTAAGCGGAAGAAAATGAATGAATGAATGAATGAAGTTACAGTACTATATTTGTAGTTTGAAAGTGTGGTTTCATAATTTTGGTGAATGTTTTTCTTTTGGTTTGTTTATTTATGGACCAAAGTATAAAGTGGCAAAGAAGTCTGTACATACTTTGATAAACTTCCTATCTGGTACTGCTAAACTTGCCATCTGGCTGACAAGGAAAAATCGGACTATTAATACTGGCAGTGTGGATCCTTTGCTGGTTTTTAAGGCCTTGTTAAAAGTCAGACTCTGGGTGGAGTATTCTTATTATAAAATGGTGGACAATTTGGAGGTATTCATTAATAGATGGACTGTAGGGAATATTCTGTGTTCTGTTGGGGAGAGGGATGAGTTATTGTTAAACTTTTGAAATGTGAGACATTTGGTGGAATGATGGTATCATGGTGATTTTATATTTTTGAATTGTACAATAAAGGGACTTTTTAAACCTCAACCTCTCTTCTCTTCTCCTCTCTTTTCTTCCATTTGAACTTTTAACTTTTTTAATGTATAAATTGTTACTGTTTTCAGACAAGTATATCCAGTTTTCATGTTAGGTCAGGCATTGGTTTGCTTGCTACCGGATAACCATGAAAACCGGTACTACCTGTCTCATGGGTTGGGCCGTCGGTGACTCAACAGGCAACCCCATCCTTCCAAAGGTGTGGAGGGTGAAACTGGGCATCCTGGCAGAACTAAAAACAATATCTGTCACAGGTCTGTGGTGGACCACTCCCATTTACACAGGGTGAGACTGGACATCCTGGCAAATAAGCACATCTGTTGCAAGGTCTGTGGTGGACTTTTGCCAGTCGGTGCATTGTGACATGCACTACATAAAGAGCAGAGATAAACAAACCTATCATCTGGTCAGTCACTGCAACAGATACTGGAGTCAATTTGTCTTGGCCTGTCCTTGCCACTGATAATACCACTAATTGCCAAGAATGTGCCGCTAGTCCAGCAAAAACTAGCGGTACTCAAATACTTTGCAAGCAGTTTTATGAAAAGGTCAGTCAGAAAGCAACTCATACCTGCTCGGACATCGCCCGGGTTAACAAGGTCAGGAGTTCCAGGCAGCGGAGGGCGAAGGACAGAGCTGGGTGGAGGAATCTGATCAGACCTAAATGAAACAGTCATTGTCGCCCCGATAGACTGCTATAATGATGATGATGATGACCCCTAAAGAACTAAATCAAGTCATTTTTAAAGCATGTATATTGTTTCAATAAACATTAAGATCCTTAATCAATTTTTGGCAGGTAAAATATAGAGTTATTGTCCTTTGAGACTATTTCACAGGTTGAAAAGAACAAGTTACAGCACTATATTTGTAGTTTAACCCTAAAGAACGAAATCAAGTCATTTTTAAAGCATGTACGTACGTATATGTCATGATTACCAATTAAAGACAGCTCACGTGTACAATGCAGCAACAGAGGGACAATCAAAAACACAAACATACGTTTGAGAAGTTTATTGAATATCAAAGAGAAGCACAGCTTATGGAAAAAGTCATTCGCCAGAGGAAACAGCCTGTGGAGAGAGAACGAGAGCTGTGAGTGGAGGAATGAGACTGGGAAAAATGGGCGAGCCAAATTGCCACTTACGTGGGATAAAGGGAGAACCGGCAGAACCCCGAACTCAAGAAGAGACGAACCAGCAGGGTGAAGGAGGTGGAGTCGGTGGTGTGTGACCGGGTGGGGAATGGTTGCAGCTGAGCGGTGATGATGGGGCAGTGAGCGCACGCAGTCCCCGGAGACGCACCCACATGGTGGCAGCAACCTGGAAGGGAGAAGAGAAACAGGTGAGTACAGAACTACACCTTACGACAGTAATGCTTGCTACAATTGTACTCTGCTTAGACAGTATACCCAGACGAGCCAGTGTCAGCACACTGAAGAGAAGCTCCTTATAAACGCTGGCTGATGAAAGGCAGCAGGTGTTTCTCCTCACCCAGGTGTGTTGATGACCTGAGGAGGGAAACAACGGGAAGGAGGGGGTGAGCACTCACAGCCATGACAGTGCGCCCCCCCCCCCCCCGGGCTTGTCGGGATGGGCTTGATAGTAGGCCCGGAGCATCCCCTTGTCCAGGACGTGTGATCTGGGGACCCAAGAACGTTCCTCCGGACCGTAGCCCTTCCAATGGACCAAGTATTGGAGACCCCGGCCCCGATGGCAAACATCCAAGATGTGCTGCACCGTGTAGGCAGCGTGGCCATCGATCATCTGGGAAGGAGGAGGCAGCTTCGGGGGGGGGGGGGGCAGAGGGTGCTGACTGAGAGGGGCTTGATATGGGAGATGCGGAAAATCGGGTTCACGAGCAGGGTCCGTGAAAGTTTCAGATGGACTGTGATGTCATCAATCACTCTGGAGATGGTGTAGGGTCCTAGGTAGCAGGGGAACAGCTTTTTTGAATCCGTCTTCAGCGGAATCTGGTCCGCCACCAGCCAGACCTGCTGCCCAACAGTGTACTTAGGAGCAGGGACCTGCTTCCTGTCAGCCATCAGGCAGTTGCGCTCAGAGGAGCGGGTGAGTGCGGCACGGGTAGCCCTCCAGATCCGTCGGCAGCATCGAGCATGGGATCCCACAGATGGCACCACGACCTCCCTCTTGGCCATGGGTAGGAAAGGAGGGGTGTACCCCAATGAGGCTTCAAAGGGGGTGAGCCCCATGGCTGCAGAGACGGCAGAATTCAGAGAATACTCCACCCAGGTCAGATGCATGTTCCACGAAGAGGGATTTTCGGCTGCTACGCACCGCAGGGTGGCCTCCAAGGACTGGTTGGCGCACTCGGCCTGCCCGTTAGACTGTGGATGATAACCCGAAGAAAGGCTGATGGTGGTCCTGAGCATCCGGCAGAAGGCCCTCCAAACCTGGGATGTAAATTGGAAGCCCCGGTCAGACACGATGTCCAGAGGAATACCATGGAGATGGATGATGTGGGCGGTAAGAAGGTCCGCAGTCTCCATGGCCAAGGGGAGTTTAGGAAGGGCAACCAGATGAACAGCTTTCGAGAAGTGGTCAACGATAGTTAAGATGACTGACTTCCCTTGAGAGAGAGGAAGTCCGGTTATGAAATTCACAGTGATGTGGGACCAAGAATGACCAGGGATGGGCAGAGAGTGAAGGAGTCCAGCAGGAGGGGAGGAGTCGGACTTGCCCCGAACACAAGTTTGGCAGGCCCACATATACTCCTGCACGTCCCGCCGCAGCGTGGGCCACCAGAACACCGCTGAATCAGGCTGGAAGGGCGGGTGATCCCAGGATGGCAGGCAAAGTGGCTGGTGTGACCCCAAGAGATTACATTGCTGCGGAGGCCTGGAGGGACGTACAGGTGGTTCTGGGGGCACCCCGCTGGTATGGGCTCCTGGGACTGGGCCTGGCGGACTTTCCACTCAATATCCCAGGTAAGGGCTCCGAGGACGCATGATGGAGGGAGAATAGGCTGAGGATGGGATGAGGGCGCTACCTGCTTGGAATCAAACTGGCGCGATAGTGCGTCCAGTTTGGTATTCCGGGAGCCAGGTCAGTAAGTGATGGTGAAGTTGAACCTTTGTAAAAATAAGGCCCAACGAGCCTGCCTGGCATTAAGTCGGCAGGCCGTCAGCAAGTACTCTTTAAGTTCTTGTGATCGGTCCACACGACCATGGGGTGAATAACCCCCTCTAGCCAATGTCTCCACTCCTCCAATGCCAACTTAATGGCGAGAAGCTCTCTGTCCCCTGCGTCGCAATTTCTCTCAGCCAACGTGAGCCGCCGAGAAAAAAATGTGCACGGGTGGAGCTTCTGATCGGAGGGCAAGCGCTGTGAGAGGACAGCGCCTATCCCTGAATCAGAAGCATCCACCTCGAGGACAAACTGGAACTGCGTGTCAACCTGAGCCAAGATTGGTGTTTCCGCGAGCAGGCCCTTTAATTTAGTAAAGGCCTGTTCAGCTGCCTCAGTCCACTGAAAGGGGACCTTAACGGAGGTGTAAGCAGACCCTTCCGGGCTGTCAACCATGGACCGAGCCCAACTGAGGGCCCGGTCCCGCAGTAGCAGGATCATAAACTGAATTTTAGCAGTGTCCGACAGGTACTTCCCCCCCAACCTGTACATCCGTACGTGAAGAAGGAACTCCTTACACTTCCCCACCTCCCCCGCGTATGGGGCAGGTGTGGGAACGGAGGTGGTACGGCGCACAGGAGGTTGAATAACAGGAGCAGGAGGAGGAGGAGGAGCCGGCGGAGCCAAATTGGCCAAATGCTGGGTGACTATGCTTAATTGCTACGAGATAGTCTGCAGCTGCTGGGTTAACCTGGCCACCTGTTGCTCGGTCGCTTCTAAGCAATCCAGAGCAGATTGTCCTGACGCTGTTGCACCTGCTGAGCTGTAATCATGGCTGGCTCATTCTGTCATGATTACCAATTAAAGACAGCTCACGTGCATGATGCAGCAACAGAAGGACAATCAAAAACACAAACACATGTTTGAGAAGTTTATTGACTATCAAAGAGAAGCACAACTTATGGAAAAAGTCACTCGCCAGAGGAAACAGCCTGTGGAGAGAGAACGAGAGCTGTGAGTGGAGGAATGAGACTGGGAAAAATGGGCGAGCCAAATTGCCACTTACGTGGGATAAAGGGAGAACCGGCAGAACCCCAAACTCAGGAACAGACGAACCAGCAGGGTGAAGGAGGTGGAGTCGGTGGTGTCTGACCAGGTGGAGAATGGTTGCAGCTGAGCGGTGATGATGGGCCAGTGAGCGCACGCAGTCCCCGGAGATGCACCTGCCGGTGGCAGCAACCTGGAAGGGAGAAGAGAAACAGGTGAGTACAGAACTACACCTTAAGATAATAATGCTTACTACAATTGTACTCTGCTTAGGCAGTATACCCAGACGAGCCAGCGTCAGCGCACTGAAGAGGGGTTTCATATAAATGCTGGCTGATGAAAGGCAGCAGGTGTGTCTCCTCACCCAGGTGTGCTGATGACCTGAGGAGGGAAACAACGGGAAGGAGGGTGTGAGCGCTTACGGCCATAACAGTATATTGTTTCAATCAACATTAAGACCTTTAATCAATTTTTGGCAGCTAAAATACAGAGTTATTGTCCTTTGAGACTATTTCACAGGTTGAAAAGAACAAGTTACAGCACTATATATGTAGTTTACCCCTAAAGAACCAAATCAAGTCATTTTTTAAGCATGGAAATTGTTTCAATCATCATTAAGACTCTTAATTTTTGGCAGGTGAAGCATATATTTTATGGATTCTACTTACAATGTATAATTTATAGGAGGCAAATAATGCAAAAACACTAGTCACGGGAAAGAAAAGCTTTATTTTACTTTTACATCATTATACACAAATTTCGTTATTTTCGGCACACTTTTCTTAACATATAAGGCAAAACATTAAAAGCTGCTACAGGATAAAATGTCATATTATTCTAACGCAAAACTCATGGTTCTAAAAGTATGACTAATCCTTCACCGCATTAAATATTCACAGACATACCTTTGCCACTTGCATGGACAAAAAGTTACGTCCGCTTTGCTCTAAAGTAGCCGTCAGCCTGTCAGAATATGAAAAGAAATGGCTTTAGCCAAGCGACGCAGGAGCGCTCCCGCAGCAAGCCGATCAGTTTTTGGCGGCCCATCACTTTATGGCATGACACCGCAAAACGCTGTATTTGATCCTTAAAATGAAAGTAAAACAGCTGGGTTGTAATAACAAACTGACCTGTCAATAGGTGAAATGTTTTTCCCTCTGGAATAATAAAGTTTTCTCTCTTTAATTTGCAACTTTTTCATAAATTGGGCAGTGCGGTGGCGCAGTGGTTAGCACTGCACCAGCACAGCAACTCACCCTTGGCCATGGGATCCCTGGTTCGATCCCAGCCCCTGACCAACAGTGATCTGTGTGGAGTTTGCATGTTCTCCCCGTGTCTGTGTGGGTTTACTCCGGGATTTCTCCGGTTTCCTCCCACAGGCCAAAAACATGCAGGTTATGTTAACTGGAGACTCTAAAGTGGCCCTAGGTGTGAATGTGTGTGTGAATGGTTAAGGGATAGCGCCGTACCGTGGCTGCTTCATCCATCTAGGTGGATGCCCTCAATTTCCCCTCTGGGGATCAATAAAATATACAAAAACAAAATAAAAAAAAAAAATCAAAAAATTTACATATTGTTTCTTGGACTTTTATCCTGATTGTGTGACTGCTTTCTTCTGCATTTTTAAAAAGTTTTTTTTACTGATTTATGTTTTTTTTTTCTTGTGAATTTTTACTCATGAATTTGCAAATTTTTGTCCATAACTTTGCTGTTTTTTTCATAAATAAGCTACTTTTTTCTTGAGGGGTTGTGTTGGGGGGTTTAAGTTGAATTTGTGGTCTTTTATCATAAATTTTAAACTTTATCCTTGCACATTTGCAACCTTTTAACTGTAAATTTTCAACAGTTTTTCTTAGAAATTAACAATTTTTTCGTTGGAGATTCATGAAGATCTTCTCTCTATTTTTCTCCATAAACTTATTGATTAAATGACTTTATGTGGGGCCAAGCCACAGGTTGCAGACCTCTGACTTCAGTCAAGGTTAGAAAATAAATACCTATCCAGTTAAATTTAATGTAAACTTGTGTGTGGGAAAGTCAAACCTATTCACTTTGCATGGATAAATACAAATAATGTAACCTGAAGCATTTTGTACCATGGAAAAGAATAATTTTGAACTTTTCTCAATAAATAAATAAATAAAAATGATCATGCTATCTTGATAGATAGATAGATAGATAGATAGATAGATAGACAGATAGATAGATAGATAGATAGATAGATAGTGTGGTGTAGTGAGAGTAGTGTGTGTGTGCTGTCATACCCACCCCTGGTGTGACGTCAGGCGGGCATGGCCCTTGTGTATAAATAGTTCAGTTCTCATAAAAAAGGGGAACTTGCTGCATGACAGACGAAACTCCTGTCCCTCATTTTACATACATAACATTTGGCGACGAGGATAAAAATTATGGGAGCGTACAGGCTACCTCCACCACTAGCACAGTTTCTAGAGTATACGGGAGAGCCGGTGATCCTGTGGCCGCAGTGGAGGGCCATGTTCGAGAATTACATCAGGGCGCTGGTCTGAAGTAGGCTCAACGGGAGAGGATGGTGAGCACTCCTGGGCGATACCCTCGGCACGGAGGGCCGAATAATTTTCGGTACGTTGGGTGAAACGGAGTACTATGAGTGATGCTGTCCAGTGGCTGGCCGAGTATTTCGACGAGCAGATGAGGACCACGAAGCTGTGGGTAATGGAGCTGTTGGTGCCAGGAACGGCTAAGCTAGTTAGCTGGGGGAAGCTAAGGACCAGTTCTGTGCCTATGGACAGGCTAGCTGCTAAACTAACTTTGCGCAAAAACCAAGCTATGAGCTACCAACTAGACCTCGAGGTTGGACTGGGGCCGCGAGTGGAAGAGTCCCTGATCACTGAAAATGGTGGGCCAGTCAAGGAGCTCAGCACAGTACAGAACCATAGCGCTGATGAGTCAGACGGCACGGTGTGCAGTGACAGTGGAGAGGGAGAGCAGCAGGAGTCATCCCCACAGCTGGAGGCTAGGCAGCGAGTGAGTGGGACCATGGAAGCTGAGAACCCCGGGGAAGAACAGCGACAGCCGGGCATGGAGATGACACAGCGGAGCACCTGGAACGAGGGTACCGAGAGCAGCGACGAAACGCCCGGGTCGGAGAGTGACACCAACGAGAGTGACACCGAGAGCCCCAAGGAAGAGCAACAGCAGCCGGACATGGAGGCAGCACAGTGGAACGCCTGGAATGAGGGTGCTGGGAGCAGCGGTGAGGTGCCGGGGCCAGGAAATGACGCCGGTGAAAGCGATGCTGTGATCCCCGGGAGTGAGCAACAGCAACCGTGCGCCACAGAGGTCGGGCAGTGTCTCAGTGCCGGAGCTCATGCTGCCCTGGACGAGGGTGCTGGGCGTTACAGCGTGGCACCTGAGGCAGCGAGTGGTGCCGACGAGCAGGCTTCGGGTCTCCCTGGAGTTCAGCCACGAAGGGCCATAGGGTTTGGGACAACGATGGCAGCTGCAGCAGCATTGGAAGCAGTCGGGAGTGGACCGACGAGCGCGGAGAGACGGTGTGCCGGACAGCAGCATGGCGGGTCCTGAGGAATGAAGCAGTCCGTGGTGAAGAGTGACATTTTTAAGATAAGATAAGATAAGATAAGATAAGATAAGCCTTTATTAGTCCCACAATGGGGAAATTCCAGGATTGCAACAGCACAGGGATAGCAACACTCAGAGCAACAATCAGAAGGCAAGAGAAAAAACAAGAGCAGCAAGTATACATATGTACATATAAATATAAATATATCCAGTGGGGTAAAAAAGTATTTAGTCAGCCACCAATTGTGCAAGTTCTCCCACTTAAAAGATGAGAGAGGTCTCCAATTTTCATCATAGGTATACCTCAACTATGAGAGACAAAATAAGAAAAAAAAATCCAGAAAATCACATTGAAGGATTTTTAATGAATTCATTGGTAAGTTCCTCGGTAAAATAAGTATTTGGTCAATAACAAAAGTTCATCTCAATACTTTGTTATATACCCTTTGTTGGCAATGACAGAGGTCAAACATTTTCTGTAAGTTTTCACAAGGTTTTCACACACTGTTGCTGGTATTTTGGCCCATTCCTCCATGCAGATCTCCTCTAGAGCAGTGATGTTTTGGGGCTGTTGCTGGGCAACACAGACTTTCAACTCCCTCCAAAGATTTTCTATGGGGTTGAGATCTGGAGACTGGCTAGGCCACTCCAGGACCTTGAAATGCTTCTTACGAAGCCACTCCTTCGTTGCCCGGGCGGTGTGTTTGGGATCATTGTCATGCTGAAAGACCCAGCCACGTTTCATCTTCAATGCCCTTGCTGGTGGAAGGAGGTTTTCACTCAAAATCTCACGATACATGGCCCCATTCATTCTTTCCTTTACACGGATCAGTCGTCCTGGTCCCTTTGCAGAAAAACAGCCCCAAAGTATGATGTTTCCACCCCAATGCTTCACAGTAGGTATGGTGTTCTTTCTCCTCCAAACACGACAAGTTGAGTTTTTACCAAAAAGTTCTATTTTGGTTTCATCTGACCATATGACATTCTCCCAATCCTCTTCTGGATCATCCAGATGCTCTCTAGCAAACTTCAGACAGGCCTGGACATGTACTGGCTTAAGCAGGGGGACACGTCTGGCACTGCAGGATTTGAGTCCCTGGTGGCATAGTGTGTTTCTGATGTAGCCTTTGTTACTTTGGTCCCAGCTCTCTGCAGGTCATTCACTAGGTCCCCCCATGTGGTTCTGGGATTTTTGCTCACCGTTCTCGTGATAATTTTGACCCCACGGGGTGAGATCTTGCGTGGAGCCCTAGATTGAGGGAGATTATCAGTGGTCTTGTATGTCTTCCATTTTCTAATAATTGCTCCCACAGTTGATTTCTTCACACCAAGCTGCTTACCTATTGCAGATTCAGTCTTCCCAGCCTGGTGCAGGTCTACAATTTTGTTTCTGGTGTCCTTTGACAGCTCTTTGGTCTTGGCCATAGTGGAGTTTGGAGTCTGACTGTTTGAGGTTGTGGACAGGTGTCTTTTATTCTGATAACGAGTTCAAACAGGTGCCATTAATACAGGTAACGAGTGGAGGACAGAGGAGCCTCTTAAAGAAGAAGTTACAGGTCTGTGAGAGCCAGAAATCTTGCTTGTTTGTAGGTGACCAAATACTTATTTTACTGAGGAATTTACCAATTAATTCATTAAAAATCCTTCAATGTGATTTTCTGGATTTTTTTTCTTCTCATTTTGTCTCTCATAGTTGAGGTATACCTATGATGAAAATTGGAGACCTCTCTCATCTTTTAAGTGGGAGAACTTGCACAATTGGTGGCTGACTAAATACTTTTTTGCCCCACTGTATATATATAGACACACAGTGCGGAGCATTGTAGCTAGATGGGATAGATATATAAATATATAAACACAGTGCGGAGCATTGTAGCTGGATGGAATAAATATATGAGTATATAAACACACAGTGCGGAGTATTGTAGCTGGATGGAATGAATATGTGAATATATAAACACAGTGCGGAGCATTGTAGCTAGATGGAATAAATATGTAGATATATAAACACGCACAGTACGGAGCATTGTAGCTAGATGGAATAAATATATAAATATATAAACACACAGTGCGGAGCATTGTAGCTAGATGGAATAATATGTAGATATATAAACACACAGTGCGGAGCATTGTAGCTAGATGGAATAGATATATGAATATATAAACACAGTGCGGAGCATTGTAGCTAGATGGAATAAATATATAAATATATAAACACACACAGTGTGGAGCACTGTTGCCAGATAGAGTAAAAATATAAAAATATATTTAAACACACACAGTGCGGAGCATTGTAGCTAGATGGAATAAATATGTAAATATATAAACACACACAGTATGGAGCATTGTAGCTAGATGGAATGAAACAGCACAACCGTCTACTTGGTTATCCTACATGGTATGATTATGTACCCATACATATTCTCACCCTCCATAGCGACCGGTATTTTCCTAGTTGTATACCGGAGGGGACCATTGTGAAAGTCTATTGCGTCTTTTGCATTCAAAACTATTAGGTTGTCACGTCTTTTTGCTATCTCTGCGAGCAGCCCTGCTTAGGTTGTACAGTCTGACAGCCGTAGGTAGGAAGGACCTGCGAAACCTCTCGGTTGTGCACCCAGGATGATGTAGTCTGCTGCTAAATGAGCTCCTCAGTGCATTCAGTATGTCCTGCATAGGGTGGAACTCGGCCTCCAGCAGAGATGACAGTTTAGCCACCATCCTTCTCTCTCCTATCTCCTCCACTGGGTCAAGGCGCTGCCCCAGGACAGAACTAGCTTTCTTGATCAGTTTGTTCAGTCTCTTCCTATCGGCTGCTGTAATGCCACTGCCCCAGCAGACCACTCCAAAAGTGATGGCTGATGCCACCACCGTGTCATAGAATGTCTTCAGCAACGCCCCTTGTACACCAAAAGACCTGAGTCTCTTCAGTAGGAACAGCCTGCGCTGTCCCTTCTTGTAGAGTGCGTCAGTATTGTGTGACCAGTCTAGTTTATTGTTCAGATGAACACCCAGGTACTTATAGGATGTCACCATCTCGATGTCTGTTCCCTGTGTATTTACTGGTGCTGTGAGGGGTTGTCCTTGCCTGCGGCAGTCCACCACCAGCTCCTTAGTTTTCCTTGCGTTGATCTGGAGGCAGTTCCGATGGCACCAGTCCACGAAGTCCTGGATAAGCCCTCTGTACTCAGCTTCATCTCCGTTGGAGATGAGGCCAACGATCGCAGAGTCATCAGAGAACTTCTGTAGATGGTTATGTGTGTTATGTGAGAAGTCCGCAGTATAAAGGGTGAACAGGAAGGGAGCCAAAATCATTCCCTGGGGGGCCCCCATGCTACCAATGATCGTGTCGGACACACAGTCCCGGGTTCTCACAAACTGAGGCCGGTTTGTGAGGTAGTCCAGGATCCATGATGACAGGTGCTGGTCCACCCCTGCACACAGCATCTTGTCCTTCAGGATCATCGGTTGGATGGTGTTGAAAGCACTGGAGAAGTCAAAGAACATGATCCTCATCGTATTCCCGGGCTTCTCCAGGTGGGACAGAGAACGGTGAAGGAGGAAGATGACTGCATCCTCCACCCCAATGCCATGCTGGTAGGCGAACTGGAGTGGATCCATTGCTGGTCCCACCAGGGGGCGGAGGTGAGCAAGGAGCAGTCTCTCCAGGGTCTTCATTATGTGGGACGTCAAGGCCACTGGTCTGTAGCTGTTCAGATCTTTGGGGTGGGAAGTCTTTGGTACAGGTACCACACAAGATGTTTTCCACAGCTGTGGTACCCTCCCCAGCTTCAGGCTCAGATTGAAGATGGACTCCACAATCCCACACAGCTGGTCTGCACAGGACTTGAGGAGCTTTGCGCTGATACCGTCCGGTCCCGACGCCTTCCTCGCCTTGATCTTCCTCAGCTCCGTCCTCACCTGGGTCTTAGTGAGGGTTAGGTTGGGGGGCTGTGTGTTGGGAGTGGGGGGGTGTTGGTGGAGTGGGGAGTGGGCAGCAAGACTTGATGTCTTTAGAGGCAGCAGTGGTTGTTGTGCAGTCAGGGGGGAGGGCGGTTGGTCAAACCTATTGAAAAACAGATTCAGATTGTTTGCCCACTCCCTGCCCCCTGTGGCCTGGGGGGAGGTATTCTGGAGCCCAGAGATGGTTTTAAGGTTTCTCCAGACCCCGCTGATGTCGCTCTGTTGCAGCTTGTCCTCCATCTTCTTCCTGAAGCTGTCCTTGCCTTCTCTGATCTTTCTCCTCAGCTCCCTCTGTACGGACTTCAGCATCTCCCTGTTCCCCGACCTGAAGATCCTCTTCTTCTCTCTCAGAAGTGTTTTTATCTCAGGGTTGATCCAGGGTTTGTTGTTTGAGCAACACCGTATGGTCTTGGTGGGAACGGTGCTGTCCACACAGAAGCTGATGTAGTCCGTGATGGTGTGAGTGAGGCCATCGATGTCCTCACCATGTGGCTCGCAGAGCTGCTCACAGGCGGTGGTTTCAAAACAGCCCTTTAGAGTGTCCATTGCCTCCTCAGACCATAACTTCACTGTGTGCATGGCTGGAGGTTGTCTGTGCACTAGGGGTTTGTACACCGGCCGGAGATGAACCAAGTTGTGATCCGATCTCCCGAGTGGGGGGAGTTGTGATGAGGTGTACGCCTCCTTAGTGTTTGCGTAGAATAAGTCCAGTGTTTTATTGTCTCTAGTGTGGCATGTGACATACTGGGTAAACGTGGGTAGAATGGGAGACAGTGAAACATGGTTGAAATCGCCTGAGATTAGGAGAAGAGCATCTGGGTGTTCTGTCTGCAGCCTGCCAGTTACTGAATGGATGACGTCACACGCTGTCCCAGCGTTCGCCATCGGATTTGCATAAACAACAATGCAGATCACGTGTGAGTATTCCCTCGGGAGATATGTAGGCCGCATGCTAACAGCTAGCAACTCAATGTCTTTGCTGCAGTGTCGTTGTTTAACAGTGATATGTCCCGGTCTGCACCAGTTGTTGTTAACATACATTATCACTCCACCGCCCCTTGCTTTGCCACTGTCTGATGTTTGGTCTGCCTGTATCGCGTGGAAACCCTCCAGTTCAATGTTAGCATCTGCTGCTAATTTGATTCGCCAAGTCTCTGTGTATAGAAACGGGCTACACTCCCTGTATATGCTATCGTAGCGGGAGATAGCCGCTAGCTCATCTACCTTTCCCAGTAACGATCGTACATTCCCCATAACAACGGATGGAAGGGTGGGTCTGTATCTTATATTTCTTGCCTTCCGTCTTACTCCAGCCCTGCACCCACGGCGTTTTCGCCTCAGTTCTCCCGGTATGTCGAGTTTTTCCGTTAGCACCGGGCTGTGGCGGTTGAGTGCTAGCAGCTCTTCCCTGCTGTACCGTCTCCTGCTATAAACAGTGGCTCCGTCCACCGGCTCGGGAGACATTTGGGGCGATCTGTGTGTCCGTGATTTGCAGGAGAAGTTGGTTTTGATCCCAGAGGCAGACGGCGGCCAGGGGCGTTCATGCCATGCGGCTGCCCAGGACCTCCGAGCCGGTCTTATCTACAGCGGCCAGGGTCGTGCATAATTTGAGGCTGCCCTGGTCTCCCAAGCTGGTGTTACCTCTGGCTGCCGGTGGACATAGGTGTGACTTAAATATCATTGATGTAAATATGTAGATATGTACTCTGCTGGTGTGCATGTGAGTATGTATGTTATGGGATTATTTTACTTATTTTAGAGACATGGTCCAATTTAGTTATTTTTTGTATATATATTTTGAAACAAGTGGAAAAACGCTGGTTTGAGTTATTTTGTGTGAATATGATAGGCCATTTTCCTACAGTTCATAATTCCTTGTTTCTTAGTGCATGATTCGGCTCCTAAATCGGGGAGGGTCTTGATTGTGTGTGTGGTTTGCATTTTTGTAAGGGGGAGGGGAATTGTGGTGTAGTGAGAGTGGTGTGTGTGTGCTGTCGTACCCGCCCCTGTTGTGACGTCAGGCAGGCACGGCCCTTGTGTGTAAATAGTTTGGTTCTCATAATAAAGGGGAACTTGCTGCATGACAGACGAAACTCATGTCCCTCATTTTACATACATAACAGATAGATAGATAGATAGATAGATAGAGGGCATCTTAGTAGTTCAGTGATTAGTGCTGTTGCCTCACTGTTAAAAGATACTGGGTTCAATACCCAAGAGCAGGCCAGCTGGGGCTCTATCTATGTAGCGTTTCATGTTCTCCCCATATCTGTGTGGGTTGGTGTGGGTCTCAGAGTACCAGGTACTCTGGTTACCCCCCACAGTCCAAACACATGCACATTAGGTTAACTGGCATTAACTGGAGATTGTCAATAGAACATTTTGTTTTGAGGAAGACTGAACCAAAGCAGTCCTGTGGCGTGGTGGTTAAGGCATTCATCTGGTATGCTGGAGGACATAGGGAAGTCTTATTCTTATAAACAGCAACATGTCTCCCCTATGTATTTTAAAGGGGTCATTGACTGCTCTTTATACACATTTCAACAGCTCACACATGTCTTAATGAAGCGCTTGTGACATATTTTGTTCAGATTTTCTGAACTTTTTTAATTATTGAAGCAATTTTTTTTTTAATATTTCTTGGCTTTCTTCAAATGCTCTGATTCAAAGCCTGTGCCTTTAAGAAACAGACTTCAGCTGTTCGACTCCACCCTTCCTCTTATGTCAGTTAGCCATTAGCTGAGCAGCTTTTAGCCGCCTCCTTCCACCTCAGTTTAGCACTGAGCAGCGCTTTGGTTCACTGATCCACAGTCAATGATGTATCTCGCGTCAGTCCAGTTTCTCTCCCAATAAATTTTGCCGTGATTCCACAACAAATTGCCAGCACCGCACGCTAAACAGTCGCCGCAACCCAAGGCGAACTATTGAGACAAGGGATCTCAAAGAGCAGTGTGGCTCTGTGGTACTCCACTCTTCTCTCACAGACAGCTGAAAGCCACTGCCCGTGAGAGCAGAGCGGATCCACGGAGAACGGTGGGGTTGCTGGGTGTGAGAGCCAGCAACATCTGGTCCTGGGGCATTTTGATTGTAGGGAACCAGAGACTTCGTCATGATTCTGTGGCTGATCACCTGTATTTTGGGCTTGTGGCTCGAAGGTAGGTAATATGTGTAGCTAATAAGGTAGCTAGTATGGGCTAATAGCTCCTGAGCTATTAGCCCATGAGCTAACACTGGTACCAAGACGCTGGCTGTCAGCGTGGCTTATATTGTTATTTTCTTTGGATCTTAGTCACCCTAATAATTCCTGTTATCACCTGGTTCGGCGTTGTGCCTTGCGTCACTGCGGCCCATCACTCAGGGGTTTCATCATGATTCTGCGGCAGATCGCATGTACTGCTGTTATGCTGATAACTCCCGTGCCAATCCGGGGGAGTTTTCGGCATAACAGCAGGCAGTAGTCCTGGTCCCAGGCCATAAAAGAGACCGGTGTGCCGGGGTGGACGAGCTGACAGTGGTTTCATCGTGATGAAACCACTCAGAGATGGGTTGGAGTGAACCAGGTGGTAACAGGGATGGCTATTAGGGTGACTAAGATCTGAAGAAAATAACATTATAAGCCATGCTTAGAGCCAGCATCCTGGTAATAGTGTTAGCTCGTGGGCTAATAGGCTATCTTTATCCACCACTTCCATCTACATGACGGACAGCTAGGCGGGCCAATAATAGAGCAGTGGGCGGGTCTCAAGGATGGCAGTGGGTTGGCTTTTTTGAAACTTGATGTATACGATTTACCCGGAAGAGTCAAAAATGTTCTGGGGTTTCTCTGAGAGAAAAACAAGATAAAGGCAGTGTGCTTTTTTTTCAGATAGTTGACGTTTTAGCATAGGCGTAATGTATGGGGGTATGGAGGGGTTGTAACCCCCCCCCCCCCCCATAATCAAATCCAGCCAATATAACCCCCCCCCCCCAATAATCATATAATTATAATTAATACAAAATATCTACAACTCAAGTGGGTATGAAAAAGTCATCTTTTCATTTGCAAGCAACAAAAAGTAACAGTTCTAATAATCAGACAATGCATCCCCCCTGCTGCAGACTTGGTATTGCCCAACCAATATTTGCCTTCTCTAAGTAAGACTCCTACTCTAGGAGTCAGTTGTTAGGGCGGCAGGTAGGGATGCTGGTATGGAATGCATTCAGCTCAGTGAGAGAACATGAAACGAGCTCCACAAGGGCATTTTGGACCAAACCCTCTGTCCAAAATGAGGTAAATATATTATTGATTTAGCTTGTGAATTGTTGTCTGAAATTAGCTGGTTGTTACTTTGCTAATAGGAGTTACACCATAGAATAACTGTGCTGCCTGGTAGGATTTAGCTGATCTGAGAAATGATTAGCTTTTCTCATGCAAATTTGGTCTTTACATTGTATTAATCATTCATGAAATGTGATCAGAATGGATTTGTTCGTCAACTGTTAGAGTGAAATTTATGTGTTTCAGTACTCATCAAAATTTTAGCAGCTCTGAACATTTATCAAGTACAAACAAAATCTACTCCAACCACCAGTCCTTAAATATAAATGCCTTTAAATATTGCTTGCCATCCCCACAAAATTCAAGTTAACCTTAAACTGTTCTGTATTTTTAAAATGTCATGATTTTGATAATTATAAAATTCAATTAAAAACAATTTTACCACTTTTAATTACAGACTAAGTCACTCTGAAGGCTATTCTTAAATATCCACATCAAAAGAAATTGATTATTTTCCCTGCAAATCATTTTCAGATCTTCTATCTGTTAAAATACCACAACTGCATAAAAGAGTATCTAAACGAATATACAGTATAAGAAATAAACACCAAATAGCTGAATGAAAGAATAGATGCATTTCATATTCCTAAACTTTTATAAACTTTTTTATATAATGTGTTAAAATGAGTTCAAAAGCACTACAATACAGCATCACTGATTTATTTATTTTATTCAATTATTGAGCTTAAAATCACATTTCTAGTTTTCCATTCCCATTTTATTTAATCACCAGACAGCATTACACAAATTAGGCAGTGATCAAACACTGAGATACTGACAGCTTATTATCACTGTATAGTGATTTAGCACCTAGTATAACAAGATTCATCACCTTAACACTGTGACTTTTGAGTTTGTTGGTGTTTAAGGGTCCATTTGCAATAAAGGGAGCACTAATAAATAAATAAATTGATAAATAAAAAGTTGCAATGCTTCTTACAGCATTTTTTTGCAGCATTTGTCATCTCCTCCAGCCTGTTCCTTTTCTGGTCAAGTAGGAGTCTCTGCAGAACGATGTGCTGCACCTAGAGAAAGCATATTATAAACCCATTTAAAGTTAGAAATGTCCTTACTACCAACTTTTGGGGCTCCACATATTCTCTTCAATCTTTTTTCTCCCTTAGTAAACTTTATCAGTGTTTTATGTAGCACTGCAACGTTTCTAATGCCACTTTTACGTGTGTGCAACTTTTTATGTCATCGTTTTACAGCTTTTCTTGTAAATCAGAGACATTTTTTCTTGTAAATTTGCATACTTTTTGTATAAAAATAGTATTTCACCCATGTTGTTTTCCCCCTAAATTCAGTTTCTCACAAAAATGTAGCATTTTTCTCAAATTTGTCATGGAAAATAAACATTTTTCCTTACATATTTACAAAATAATTTACATTTCTGATTTTTTTAATTTTTTTTGACTATCATCAAGTTGCTACTTTTTTATTGTGAATTTATACTATTTTCTCCTAAATCTGCATGTTTTTTCTGGTAAATTTGGTAAAGGTAAATTTATTATTTACCTTTTACAAGGGGAGGGGGGCAAATACCCGAATCCTAAATTTGAAAACTGAATGCCATTGTAAAAAATTAAATGTCTAGATAATCAATCCAAAGTAAGTTTTTAATACCAGGATGATTTTGTCACAAATTTCACAGATTTATTATCATTTAATGAGTGAAACATAACACACCTAAGGTGTGGTGTGCTATGTTCATAATGCCTCTGCAGGCAGGATAACTGTTACTTTTGTCATAGTCTAGCTGACTAAATCACACATAGTGTCCTTAGTTCATCTACTTGGTAAAAAATAGCTACACATTGGTAAGCCTCATCCACATTCAGCAGCTGCATTAACCTCAGTTTTGTGGCTAGAATGATGATCATGGTATCAAAATAAACCAGACGACCTAATGCACCTGCTTATAGCACTGTTAAGATGCTTTTAAGAGGGAAGAAGGGGAGAAAACATTTACAGCTTTCCAAGTTTTTCACGTGGGAAATTCTTGCGTGAATTACACCTTCCAAAACTGTCAGTGAAGTACCTCTCTTAAACCAATTGAACATTAATTGAGCTTATTTTATGTCAGGAACAAGAATGTGAAAGTGACAGCAGCAAGGATAACAAAGCAGGAGAGAGGGAGGAGAGAGGTGGCCCAGGTGACCAGAGGGAGGGAGACAGCTCAAAGGATCAGCGAGAGTGAGGCAGTGCAGGAGGCACAAGTGACCAGGTAACAATAAAAAAAATGAACTTTGCACCTTAGAGAACAGACTCCTGACTAGATCATCATAGTAGTGTTCTGTTGGACAAACTAATGAATTTTAGTCTTGTCCTCATAAGTGATCGACATTTTCTTTTTGTTCATGTGATTTCCTCACAGAGAGACACAGGGTGAGGGCAGCAGTCAGGCAAATCCATTCTGTTATTATCACTGTATAATGATTTAGCTAAGAGTCAGGCTAAGATTAATCCTAGTGACTTGTCTGTCAGTGCAGGGGTCAGTGGTATGAGAAATCAGTGCTTTTCACATCACTAAAGTGTAATCATGTTTAGTGATGTGAGATGATGGGAGCTGTTGTCTAAATATTACTCTGTTATTATACAACAGCTAACAACTTTAATTATGTTGAAAGTTATCTTTTAAATTGGCAAACATCATATGTATAACTCGTGGCAAAATTTGATCAGAATAAAAACATAATGTCACTCTTACCATTCATTTCAATAAAGAATTTTTTTTTAGATTTAAGGTCCCATATGCAGAAATAGAGGGGGCGTGACTTAGGCTCTCTATACAGGCAGAGATCTCAACGCCACCAGTGTTTGAAGCAAAGTTACGCCCTTGAGTTTTGGAAATTTTTTGGCTAATTACATGACCAGTTGACACATTTGAGACAGTTAAAACCTACAAACACACCAGTTTTGAATCAATGACCCCTTTAACCTGTTGAACTCCTGGATTCCGCGGGCGGTCACGTCTCTGCGTCATAGTGCGTCTCAATGCGCACTGAAAAAAAAAAGCTGCATTTCCGTTCTTCCAGTACAGACACAGCCGCAAACAGAAAGCCAAAGGAGTGTTTGATTGGTTTAGATTTGATTGACCTCTCATTTGGCTAATAAGAGCCTTGAATTGGGTTTCTGAAACTTTGAAGAACCAATGACTGAAAACCTAGCAAGAAGGACCTGCCTACCAACGACCACGAATACAACGAGCCAATTGAAGCAGAGAAGTTCGACGATTGAAATGCGTGCATCCCCGTGCGTAAAATCTTTTTTGCCTAAGCCGCTGTTACTCAGTGGCAGGAGCACTTAGAGAGATTCTGACTATTTTGCCAAAAAATTCAGAGTGTTTTCTTTTAAATGAGACCAACCCCATGAAGATGCTGCAAAGGGTTGAAGAACAGCTTTTGATTTACTTTGGGTATGTTATTTTTAGGCGTTTTTAGGGAAATTGACCAGAGTTCAACAGGTTAAAACCTAATGTGTAGCATTCCTTAAGTTTTAATTGCTATTGGTAAACAGCTTTGGATTATACAGCTACTTGGAACCCGATGATCACCACATTCAGCTATATTTTATATTTTCATTTCATTTCATTTTATGCAGATTTTTAATTTTTTTTTTTTGTTAAATTTCTCTCCACCTTTCTTTCTTTTTTTTTTTTTCAAAACCAATGGCCAGTGGGCATCAATGGACAAAAGAACTGCCTGTATCTCTGGAGCCAGAGGTTGTAGACAAGAATTTGAAGACTTGTATTAATTTTACTTCACCCTTTCATCATGTTTATATCTGCTGCCTTCACAGTATGGCCTAGGTCAGTTTAACCATCCACATGAAGGGGTAGAAACCTTTTGGACACTTTGGGTTTTAAAACCATTATATAACCATTACATTACCATTTATAACATCAAGCCCAATCCTCGTTGCTGTATCCTATTTAAGATTAGCTATTAACCAATAATTTAGCAAGAACTAACTGTTCATGTTTTCCAAACAAAAAAGCTCTTGCCAATTGCAAGCTAGACTTTGTGTCAAAGAAGTGGTGGGAACAATAATGTCAAAGCCCCCCTTGAGCTCCTGCTGTCACTACATAAAACAGGCGTACATGTATTGTGTCATATATTCAAGATTTGTCCCCTTCCAAACACTTTAGGGTTGCTTTAGGCAAAGTCATCAAATGTCAGGTTGAATGAATGTCATTTAATGAGTTTTTATTGTTGAAAATTGGTCAAATTTTGACCCAACTGTAATGATTAAAAATCATTTATTTGCATCTTTAATTAAAATAAAGTAAGTTATGTAGGAACTGTTTATAAATCTCCCTCCGTGGATCGCCACCTTATCGTGGTGGAGGGGTTTGAGTGCCTGAATGATCCCAGGAGCTATGTTGTCGGGGGCATTTGCCCCTGGTAGGGTCTCCCAAGGCAAACTGGTCCTGGGTGAAGAGCCAGACTAAAAGCGGTCCAACGGATCTCCATGAAAAACGTTACATCATGGACCCAGTGTACCCAAAGGGGGCACAGGGATCTGGTCTCCAGTGGGCTCACCACCTGCAGGAAGGATCATGGTGATTATGGTGCTATGTGAACAGGGCAGAAGTCTGGAGTACGCTGCCTGGACTGATGCCCCCGTGACCCAGATTCCTGGATAAGCGGTAGAAGATGGATGGATGGATGTTTATAAATCTCAAAATTGACAGAAGTAATAATTGATGAATTAATGGAGAATGACTACACACTGTGGCACCCATGAAAAATTATTGTAAAATCTAATGCAAAACGTCTCAGTGAAGAAACATCTATAATATCAGGAATATTTTAAAACAAGAAAACACTTACTTGAACTCATCAATGACCGTTTATCAGTGCTCATCATTGAGGTGTGGAATCAAATTTCCATCAAATGAGCCAGTGGAGAGAGCAGATATCAAACAAATATCAAAGATGAACTCTTGATTTAAGTCTTTACTTGCAGGACTAATGTTAACCTGATGGGGCTTCTCTGGTCACTTTGATGGTGAAACAATAAAAGGAAAGAGTCTGTCACCTGTTCACACATGAACCATGGAGGATCATGCCACCGTTTAGCTGAAAACACATCAAACAATCACTTTCAAAACCTTTTGGTAGGAATAAACCTCTGTGTGGCTATCAAGCCTCTGTTCTGTCCTTTGATTTCTGTTTTGTTTATTACACATTGTGGTAATTTTGAGTGAAAATTTTAGTAATTTGTTGTAAAACTGCAATATGTTGAATGCTGAAAGTTAATTAAATCACCAATCATTTTGCTCCACATGTGCACTACTTACCTTTACTCACAATTTACTAAAGTAACTTTTTTTTCTTTTACAAAATTGTATTTTACTGATTACTTTTGTTGTAGGAAACGCTACATTTACCTGAGTATATTTATGAAGATAGATGTACTTTTACTCAAGTGCATTTGGTTTCATAGATTTGAAAATTGGTTCGAAATGTGTTTATTTATACTGTAATAACTTGTTCTCAAATGACATGAATCTTTAGTCTTTTTATGTATAATTTTACTTCATTAAATCAAAATTTAAATCATTGTTTTTCTTGTCTCGCTCAGCAAATGTTTAATTCATTGTTGTTTACTGTTCCTTTATAATATCATTTGAATTATAATAAGATGGTAATTATGGATAATTTTTACTTTATTTTCCTTAAAGTTACACATTTAAAACAGTAATTAATAACTTTGTTGTTACTGGTAGAAACACTGAAAAGACTACAACTATGGCAACTATGACATCAGTCCCAACAGCCAATCACAGGGTGCTTTGTTGTTGGTGGCTAAAGTTGTGCCCTGTGATTGGCTGTTGGGATGGAGGTCATTGTCGCCGTAGCTGTAGACTTTTCAGTGTTCCTACCAAGAACAGAGCTGTTGCAAATGTGGTCACACTCACTCTGGTGACATTCACCCAGTCAAAGGTTGATGTACCATCAAAATAATTTTGGAAATATTATTTTAAGATAAGATAAGATAAGCTTTCATTAGTCCCACAATGGGGAAATTTACTATTTTTTTTTTTTTACTAATTAATTTAATTTAAAAAGGAAATCCTGCATAGTGTTGCTTTAAGATAAAGCTTCCCAAACTGGTGAGAGTAAAGTTCAAATTTAAGAAAAAGGTTTAACATTTTTAGCAAAAATTTGCAAATTTGTATGTTAAAGTTACAAATTTATCAAAAAGGTGGCAAATTTAAAAGAAACAAAGTAGAAACAAATTAGAATTTGATCATTTTAAATATATCAGAAAAAAATCAAAAATCTATTAAAGTATGCAAATGTTGCAAGAGCTCTGGGCACTCAGCGCTCTGCTCTTTCTCGCTTCCTACATTATCCTTTGTATTAATAAATTCTTCAGTGGGTTTATGGTTATTTTGGTTTAACAAATCTATATTGAAATCACTGCATATAAACATGATCTTCTGATGTGATACAGCAAATGTTTCTTCTATCCAGTCCTTAAAAATTTCAATTTGTGACCCAGGTGTTCTATGTATGCAGCTAAACAACACATTCTTTTTTCCCCTACAGATTTCAATCGTCAGACATTCTAGTAAATCTCCAGTCGCAGTTGTCATGATCTCTACCATGCTGAACTGAAGATTTTTATCAATGTACAAGGCCACACCTCCTGTACATTTGCTCTTTCTATTCTTATAGTACAGTTCATATCCATTCAATTCAAAGTCCACACGCTTCTCAGGACTGATCCAGGTTTCTGTTATGGCCACTATGTTAAATGGATGAGATAACTGTCTTGAATACTCCTTGATTTTATTAAAATTTGCATACAGACTTCTATTGTTAAAGTGAATAATGGATAGTCTATGTTCTGTCTTAATGTCCTTGTTGAATTGTTCATCTGAATAATAGCAGCAGTTATTATTCAAATTGGAGAAAAAGTTGTTTTCAGGGTCAATATCACACTCCAGTCCTTTGAGTTTTGTTCAGTGAATTCAACTGTTTTCAGTTCAAGGTTATCAGAATCAACAATCCTCTGTGGTAAATTATCTCCAGATGTGTTGATCAAATTATCCATCAGAGAAAAAAAACAAACTAAAAAAATGAATCATAAGCACAATAAATTAACTGATATATGCTATGTTAATCATTACAAAATAAGAAGAGCAATAGCTAATCATAGCTCTTTACATAAGTCATTTGTATTTATCCAATTCTTTTGTTTCTTATTTGTATAGCATTTGACGCCTCTTTTTCTTTTATCCAAATTTTGCAGTTCCATACCCATGTAGCAAAAAAAAAAAAATAAAATAAAAAAAATTAAGCTTCCTTAATTGTCTCAGTTGCCCAGCAATATCGACATTTTTTTTTTTTTTGGTTAAATGATCATTTATGTAGACATTTGTTCCTTTCAGCTGCTTTGATTTTCTTCTTATATGTAAGTAGTGCTGTATAAGTATAATTACTGTCTATCCACCTCTGCTTTGCTCATTTTTTTCTATTTTCTGTTTCTATTTTTTGACAGATTCAGCAGACCTATTGATGGCTGAACAGAATGCAGCCATTCACATTATAGAATGAAGATTCAATGAGAAACACATGAAGTATACACACACACACACTCACTCATCTATAATGCAAATCATTTCATAAAGGCCTCCTGAATCACGCCAAAGAACAGTTTGGAAACCAAACCACATGCATTAATAACCTCCAGGCAACTTATTCAACTATTCCATTATCCAGTCATTCGATTAGGTGGTGATTTGTTGTGTGCATGTGTGTGCGCTCGCGCACCTCCATACTATGCCCCCCCCCCCCCCACGTGTGTGTGTGTTGGGGTGAATGGGTGTAACCCTAGGGCCTCCTCCTCCTCCTCCTCCTCACCGTCTTCCTGTTCTCGGTGACGATTATGTTTGGCCTCCATCTCTGTCCCAATGTCACCAGCAGAGCAGAAAACCAGAGGAAGTCCAGCCTAATGTGTCTCAGAGCAAATCATGTGATCCTGGGAACTGTTCACACCTTGTCAGTGTTCTGGGTGGAAGTTGACGTCTTCACTGGGGACAGATCGATATCCAATACAGGATCTGATCAGCCGGAGGCGATTCAAATCGATTCTGTCCCCTCTTAAAAAAAAAAAAAAAAAAAAAGTTCTTTTGGTGCAGGTCATAAATACTAATGAAGCTAGGGCGGGGGGCGGCGCACACACATAAATGCCCCCATTGCTTTTTGCACACGCACACGAACGACACACTGGTGCAAATACGGCACACCACAGTCCCGCACACCACCACCCATGTCTACTTTGTCGTGCTCCAGTCCAGAATGATTTGCGGCACGCGTGCACGACCAGCACCTCTGAACCTCCAAGTCATTTATCAGCGGGGCTCCCGGGGGGGACTCTGGGGCCGTGTGGGTGCGCGCCTTTGTGTGCACTGGCGTGCGTCTGTAACGACCACAATCGATGCCGTAGCTATAGGCAGGAACACAGACCCTCGTCCCATACATACAGCAGCTTTGATAAAACACTGAATGACGCATAATTCATATTCGAATAAATACCACGCATAAAGAAAGGTGGACGAAATTAAATCCATGGAAGCTGTCAAAAGAAAATGTTCATGACCGAACTGGTGACAGGAAACGGTATTTTTTCCCCCTTGCTGATGTAAGTTCTGTTGTTCAATCTCCTTTTTCTGAAATAATTAACACCTAATTTCTGCTGTCCTGCAGTGTCAAGTATCGAGGTGTTTTCTGAGCCTGTAGTTCAAACAGGTACAGTATATTCCCTTCTTCTTCTTCTTCCTCTTCTTCTTCTTCCTCTTCTTCTTCTTCTTCTTCTTCTTCTGGTTGTTATTGCCCGATCCCCTTACAAGATCCGCGTGCTTTGAAGCCTCTGTTTCTTTGATTCGTCTCTTAAGACCACAATTAAGGGTCTATATGAGCCCCCATGCTGTTCAAAGCGTCGTGCAAAGATCAATGAAAGGATTGACACTCAAGTGATGTCGTTTGCACAGGTGTGTGTGGGTGCGAGTCCATGTTTGTGCGCGCGCACGGGCCGTAGCCTCTGTGTGTGTGTGTGTGTTAACGTGCTGCCGGGTTACATAAAACAGGGGCAATAAATCAACACTGGAGTGCGAAAACGGGGGCTTTCCTCGCTCTTTCCCGCCGCACCTGAGCCGTAAGCGTTTAGCAGCGCTTTCATGCTGTCTGACGGACACACAAGTTGGTGGCGCGTTAATTGCGCACGCTCCCGCGACTCCCGCGCACTCATATTGTTGAAGCTGGGTTTTTGTGGCTCCAACAACAGCGTCCGTCTGTGGAATGCTTATTTATTAATATGTTTTTAATTTCCTGACCATCAATTGTGGAAAGATTAGATGGAAGAACAAATCAGAAAGTGATTAATTGGAATCCAAACTAATCTTTTCAAACGGGGGAGATCGGGGCGCACTAATAGGTGAGGAGCGGAGCGCACAGTCTCGACAGCAGGCGCTGCTGCTGGAGGAGGAAAGAAATAAATGGATGAAGTGGTTTTAGCAGAGAGAGCGAGAGAGAGAGAGGAAACCTTTGTGGGCACTGGCGTAAAAGGGGAGTATCCCGAGATGAAGAGGAGAGAGAGAGCGAGAGAGAGAGAGAGAGAGAGAGAGAGAGGGCGCGGACAGAAGAGAGGGATAAATAGAGAAAGGAGATGAATGAGGGACAAGAACTGCTGCATGACGATAGCGCGGGAGTTCAGCGTTTGTTAACCGACAATCAACTCGCCACCGGTGCGCAAAACAGGCTCCCGCTGTGGATTTATCTGCGCGCACGTTCAACTTTTCCTTTTACGCACCACCGGGACCTCCACTTGGATTTACTCAGAGCAGCATCCACAACATCCTGTCTGTGATGGGTGCAGTGGCCGAGGTTGGGGGCTTCGCCAATGGATTTCTGGACAGCTTTGGTGCCGCTCCGGCTCCCGTTGGCTCTCAGCTTGTTTTCACCCCTGCCGGAGCCGTGGACTACAGCTCGGCGACCGGACTGATGATGATGATGGGAGGACACGGGCAGCAGCAGCAGCACGAGCACCTGGTGTCCGCAGAGAGGCTGTCCCGGAGCCTGGCGGACCTGAGCCACCTGAAAGGGATTCTGAGGCGGAGGCAGCTGTACTGCAGGACGGGCTTCCACCTGGAGATCCATCCCGACGGCACAGTGCAGGGGACCAGAAAAGACCACAGCAGATTCGGTATAGGCACAAGATTCTTAACAGGAATTGAGTGGGGTTTGACGTGCATTGCAGTGTTGCTAAGATCCAGGCGACTGACAGGGACACTCACGGTGATTGAGAAAGGAGGAAAATACTGCAGTCAGGTGTTGATTGGACTAATTTGATTTGAATGGCTAATGCATGGATAACAGTGAGGGTGCTGTGCTGTGTAATTCACAGCATATGGGGGGGGGGGGGGAGAGATCTGCATCACTCTCCCGTGGAGTACCCACTCTAAAACCACTGGGACGTAAAACCCTCTCAGGATGACTGTAGACTGGTTTGTGACTGTCGTTTATGGTGCTGTAGTGAAAGATGTGGATTTTAATAAGATAATTAAGCTTTCCCTGTGAGATAACAGTTTGAATATTTTATATCTGCATATTTCCACTACATTTCCTCTTTGAAATTAGATTGCAAGTGTTTATCACCTTCATCTATCAAGTTGCTGCTTTTTGTCTTGATAGTTGATTCTAAAAACTGCCTTCTTGTTTCAGTCTCTTGAGAAAGCAAATTATTTGATTTTTTAATTATAGCAAACATGTTTTTGTAAGCAAAGTTCTTATGCCTATTTTGACATTGCACAAGGAATAGATACATTTTAAAAAAAATCAGTGTTTCATATGTGACTGATTAGTTTAATAAGTGCTTAATAACAGTTATAAACTAATGTGTGTGCAGGTATTCTGGAGTTCATCAGTCTGGCTGTGGGTCTGGTCAGCATCAAAGGAGTGGACAGCGGCCTTTACCTCGCCATGAACAGCAAGGGAGAACTTTATGGATCTGTAAGTAATGCACCTTTGAGCAGAGGGAAGACACATCTGCCTGCACACCATGCATAAGTGATTTTGTTGTGACTGATACTGACAGCCAGCAGATGGCACATTTTGCACCATGAGACTGACACTTCTTCTGCTCTCCTTTCCTTGTGCAGGAGAAGCTGTCAGCAGAGTGTGTTTTCAAAGAGCAGTTTGAAGAAAACTGGTACAACACCTATGCCTCCAACATTTACAGGCACGGAGAGAGAGGCGCATTTTACTTTGTGGCTTTAAACAAAGATGGGACGTCCCGGGATGGAACACGATCGAGGCGGCATCAGCGGTTCACTCACTTCCTCCCAAGGCCAGTAGATCCAGAAAGAGTTCCAGAACTTTACAGAGACATACTGGGCCAGAGCTGAGACTGAAAGAGCATCACTTTGATCAAGTCACCGCTGGTCTGAAAGGAAACCCAAGTGCACCTAATTGCTTCCCCCTTTTTTTGGAAGGAGATGGCAAATCTCGTTGATCTGGACAAAATAAGATATAACCAAAGGGCACCGAACACTCCCATCCAGCACTGGCAGATAGGAAAGAAGAAAACCAGACTGGCTGAGGGAGTTAAACAGCACCTGGGATCTTCTGTGGAAGACGAGACCACATCAACAGTGACAGGGCCCCAAACGTTGCCTCTTTCTTGGCCTATGCAAAGGGCCTAGTGGTTAAACAGAATTTTTCTTAGATTTCACATCAGTGAAATCTAACTACCTGCTGGTCCAGACTGTATGTTTAAAAGGACAAATGTGGACATGAAAGATGAGATTAAACACTGGCTGCTAGTAGCTTTTTACTGCTGTGTCAAGTCAATTCCACTGTTTTGAGTCTGCCTTTTTAATTTTATTCACACATTAATGTGGCTGCTAAGTAAACGATTAACCAAAATGCATTGTCCACTAAAATATGTGGCTCATTTACATTCAAAAAAGGTAGTTTCATGCACTGGAAAGCAGCCATGTTTGTTTGGCGAGGAGGATATCAGTAGTCCAAAGACAGATGCTGCTCAGATAATGTGACTTTGCTGCAGAAGAAGAACAGATCCAATGGAGTCTTATAATAAATGCTTCTGTGGTGGATTACTGTGCATTGTGTGCGAGCTCTGAAGACTGTGAAGGAATTTAGTTGTCTGAAAGACTGCTGACACACAAACGTTGGACCGACAAAGACACCTTTAAAAATGTTTTTAAAATTTTATTCCTATTTATGAGTTTTTGTTTCATACAACATACAGTATATTTATTTCATATATTTATTTATTTCAGAATCTATTTTTACAGGTGTGAGATGAATAAAAAAGGACTTTAAAAAGTGTTATATTTCCTTTTTATTACAGTATGTCACTGTAGGATAAACTGCTGGCTTGTGCTACCACAGTGTGCATCTATATGAAACTGAATTAATCTTTAAAATGGCAACTTAATGATTTGCTAGCATTCTTAAACTATCCACAGCATACACTACATTGTGAACTCTTAAGCAGCTGGAATGGTGAGCCAAGGATAAACCGAAGCTGCTTTTCATTATGCTAATGCATCCTTCTCAGTCCTCTTCCTGCATTACAGCTCCGTCCTAGATTGTGAAAGAGAAATGCTCGGATGGAGATGCTGAAGCTGCCAAATGAGAACTCTTTGGTTGCCTCAGCATCAGTCTTGATTAAACTGTGTGCCTCATGTGGGGGAGAGGATCGATGTGTAGATCACAACAGGAGAGAGCACATTAGGAAGCATACGTTAACAAAATGGGGAAAAGGAGTTATTTTCTTGTCAAGAAAATCTCTCAAGCAATTCTTTAAATGCAACATACTTGCCAAAAATTGTTGTTGTCCAGACCAAAGCAAAAGGACTACTCAAGCAGCATTAATTGAATACTTCTTGATAGACCTGACAGATCTCAGAGACAGGGAAGCGGAGTTATATGGTTATAACCAAAAAAGTAACCACCTAGATTTAACTGATGAATGAGCTCATTACTTCCACCTTTCAGAGAACACCCGGGCTGGAAGAGCAATTGTCAGATGAAAAAAGGGCACTAATTGATGCTCTAGAATATTGTAACTATAAAACGACTGAAACTAGAATGCATTTATTGATTGGATTGGTGTGTTCTTTCACCTCAGAGAAAAGTCGAAACGGGGAGTGCCCAACAAGTACTTCTGCGCCATGAAGTTGGTTTTTGCTACAGAGCTTGGTTGAGCCTCTTGTAACCCGAGGTCACATTCGGCGTCCCTATAAGGTTAGAAATCAAAATACGTAACACAGTCAAAAGATGATACAGACAAATTAAAACAAATTAGGGGAAAAAAGTGTACATTTGCTATTCTAATTCTTCCTCTTCGTTTTTGTGGATTATGTTGACCAGACAGGCTCTGTTTGTATTTTGCAAAAGTTAGAACAAGAGTGCCTTCTATGGAGACATCCATCTTTGTTTCCAGGTGACTTTTTGGATGATTGTTTACTTGGACAGATGTCTGTGATCAGCATTGCACCGAACTGCAAGGTAAAAGAACGCACCACATGTGCAGACCCACACTGACCCGTTACCTTGATCTTCTGACCACAAAATGTATGCATGTTTACAACTTTGCATGTACTATTCCTACACCAAATTTGGTGATGAAATTTGCAGTCATTCTTGCTTTGGAGTTAGAAAAATCAGACAGACAGATGACGATTAAAACCCTCCCTCTGACCTGATCATTGATGTGAGTAACTAAGGGATTTTTTTAGAGTGGCAGCATGAGTGGAGACAAAGGCATCCACCTGAATGAGCAGCCATGGTGCGACACCACTCCCTTTAGAGTCTCCAATTAACTTAACTTGCATGTTTTTTGGAATGTGGGAGGAAACCAGAGCACACAAGCATGGGGAGAACATGCAAACTCCACATACAGTGGTGTGAAAAAGTGTTTGCCCCTTCCTCATTTCTCCTTTTTTTGTATGTTTGTCACACTTAAATGTTTCAGATCATCAAACAAATTTAAATATTAGACAAAGATAACACAAGTAAACACAAAATGCAGTTTTTTAAAAAAGGCGTTTATTATTAAGGAAAAAAAAAAAGCAAACCTACATGGCCCTGTGTGGAAAAAGTGATTGCCCCCTAAACTTAATAACTGGTTGGACCACCCTTAGCAGCAACTACTGCAATCAAGTGTTTGTGATAACTGGCAATGAGTCTTTTACAGTGCTGTGGAGGAATTTTGGCCCACTCATCTTTGCAGAATTGTTGTAATTCAGCCACATTGGAGGGTTTTCGAGCATGAACCGCCTTTTTAAGGTCATGCAGCAGCATCTCAATCGGATTCAGGTCAGGACTTTGACTAGGCCACTCCAAAGTTTTCATTTTGTTTTTCTTAAGCCATTCAGAGGTGGACTTGCTGGTGTGTTTTGGATCATTGTCCTGCTGCAGAACCCAAGTGTGCTTCACCTTGAGGCCACAAACAGATGGCCAGACATTCTCCTTCAGGATTTTTTGGTAGACAGCAGAATTCATGGTTCCATTTACCACAGCAAGTCTTCCAGGTCCTGAAGCAGCAAAACAGACCCAGACCATCACACTATCACCATCATATTTTACTGTTGGTATGATGTTCCTTTTCTGAAATGTTGTATTACTTTTATGCTGGATGTAATGAGACACACACCTTCCAAAAAGTTCAACTTTTGTCTCATCAGTCCACAGAGTATTTTCCCAAAAGTCTTGGGGATCATCAAGATGTTTTCTTGCAAAACTGAGATGAGCCTTTATGTTCTTTTTGCTCAACAGTGGTTTTGATCTTGGAACTGTATCATGCAGGCCATTTCTGTGCAGTCTCTTTCTTATGGTGGAGTCATGAACACTGACCTTAACTGAGGCAAGTGAGGCCTGCAGTTCTTTGGATGTTGTTGTGGGGTCTTTTGTGATCTCTTGGATGAGTCATCGCTGTGCTCTTGGGGTAATTCTGGTCAGCCGGCCACTCCTGGGAAGGTTCACCACTGTTCCATGTTTTCGCCATTTGTGGATAATGGCTCTCACTGTGGACACTGTGTGTCCAGCACTGTGTGCTGGAGTGCCAAAGCTTTAGAAATGACTTTATAACTTTTTCCAGACTGATAGATCTCAATTACTTTGTTTCTCATTTGTTCTTGAATTTCTTTGGATTGCAGCATGATGTCTAGCTTTTGAGGATCTTTTGGTCTACTTCACTTTGTCAAGCAGGTCCTATTTAAGTGATTTCTTGATTGAGAACAGGTGTGGCAGTAATCAGGCCTGGGTGTGGCTAGAGAAATTGAACTCAGCTTTCCAAAGATGTGATAAACCACAGTTAATTTATGTTTTAACATGGAGCAATCACCTTTTCCCACAGGGCCATGTAGGTTTGGATTTTTTTTACCCTTAATAATAAACACCTTCATCTTACACCTTCATCTCTTTGTGTTTACTTGTGTTATCTTTGTCTAATTTTTAAATTTGTTTGATGATCTGAAACATTTGTGTGACAAACATACAACAAAAAGAAATGCGGAATGGGGCAAACACTTTTTCACACCACTGTAGATAGACCCTGGTGGCTGATGGATATGAACACATGACCTTCTTATTGTGAGGCAACAGTGCTAACCAGTACACCACCATGTGGCCAGCTGTGTTGGAAATTGCTAAAAAAAATATTTTTAAAAAACTACAGAAAACACACACACACACACACACACACATCTACTTTATTTTGCTATAAGTTACACATGTGCAACGTCTCTGGAGAATAGTGCTGCCCCATCTAATATGGTTAAAAGTAAAAGAACATACGAAGTAGGAATGGCAGCTGTGTCATATTTGGTGGGACATCCCCTATTTTGGACCCGTTTTTTTTGTCCCATACGTGACATTCCTTGTGCTGCAGTTCAAATTGGCATTAATTGTGCCAGGCAAAATACCTTAAAGCCTCGAATCACAGCACCCAAATTTTATAGCATTAGTGGAACATGTAGCGAGCTGGCTAAGTGGAAGAGCATCTGCCCCACAGCCAGCAGGTTGTGTGTTCACGCTCAAGCCCAGTCATACCAAAATACCATAAAAATGGTACTGTTTGCCTCCTAACTTGGTGCTCAGTGTAACAGAATGGGGAAAGGAAAGTGATCAATCACCATGATTACAAATGACTGAAAACAATAGACAACACCATTCCCCTGTTGCCTCGGTATTCTGAATCTTGTTTCTGATTTTGTGATGAAAAAGTTGGCAAACCCAGTTAGTTTCTTGAGGTAACATTGGTCACTGTGTCTGCAACAGCTCAAGAAAAATCTGATGGATCTCTAATAAGATGATGCCTAACTTTGTAATTTATCAGTCTTTAGAATTAAGTTTGCTTAAGCTTTCTGTGCATGGGACTAGAATTACCTGGGGATCACATGTAATTAAGGTAACCTCTAATCTACTTTGTTTTGGCTAACTGCTCTCTCAGGTGTCTGATCACTGAATAGCTCCTCATTGGGACACTGTGTACCAGAAAAGGAAGCAACAATAGAATCAACAATGGTTTAGTTGCCTCACAAAATGAGCTAAAACCACCTTTATATCAGAGATGAGTGTTGAGAGATTCATCTCAAATTGTTTCAGGTCTCCAGCAGCTGCATTTCACTTCAAGGAGATACGGTCATATGTAGGTGGTGCCAGTATAGTGGCTCATCAGCTTGGCAACATGCTGGAGATAAGATTATGGAAGCCATGGTTCACTGCTGCCCCGTAGTGCAGGCGGGTGTATGGCTACATTGTGTCTACTCGTGGCACGGTTCAGTGAGTGTGCTATAATCTTCTGATAGGGGTATACAGTGTAGGACAAGAGGGAGAGGACATCACACAGATAGAGCCTGAGTACCAGCATGTGGACACTGACAGAGAATCAGACACAGCAAGAGAAAGAAGGCTTAAAACAAGGAGAGAGAGAGAGAGCGAGAGAGAGAGAGAGGGTTGAGATGGAAGTTTGGAGGAAAACAGGTGGGTTTCAGAGGAAAAAAATATGGGTTCTCAGTGTTTTGCCGGCCTGTCAGGTTACAGCCTTCCTTTGAAGTGTATGTGAGTGTGTGCGTTTGCAGTGAGGTGGAGGCATGTTTATGTGAGTCAAAGCATAGATTCATGTCAGCACAACTTCTGTGTGTGTGTGTGTGTGTTTGTGTGTGATCTGTGAATCTGTGTGAAGGTGAGCCAGGGGTTCTCCTGACTAGAGGGCTGTCTGACTGATCTGTGGAGGCCCCTGTGTGTGTGTGTGTGTGTGTGTGTGTGTTTTGCCATACCTCCACCTTGTCTCTTCTCTGCCCCATCTGTCCTCTGTGGGGTTTTCCATTGACTGGTTAGAGCTCCGCTCCTGGATGCAAGAGGTAATGGTCCATGCAGAAATAACACAATGCAACACAAATATTGTTCTTGGATAGTGTATTTTTCTTAATTGCTTAAATGTCCCATTCACTCAGACATGGTGTTTTAACCTGCTAAAATGATTTCTTGGGCCATATGACTACAGTAAAAATTGAAATCTCTCTTCACTTAGAAACAATTATATTTTAACATTTCGGCAGAATGGTCAGAAGCTGCACTGTAAAAAATAACTAGGGTATTTCTATTTAAAAAGTTAGTGTCCAGACTGCCTTAAAATTTTAAGTTGACTGAACTTGAGTTTATTTGTTTTAAAGTTTACCACTTATCTTCTCAAATTCTGTTATGACCTGAGCACCGGTTCTGATTGCGCTCGGGCTAAGTTCTTCTCGCTGCCGGCCTTGACAGCTGCGGGCTGTATTCTGGCCTCACCGGGCTCTTATTGTGAAGGTGCTCGGTGGGGCTTCCGCCTGTCAAGGGCCGGTCAGCTGTTTGTCATTACCGTTGTTAGTGCCTCGCCTTTATAAACCCGGCACTAGCGACGGTAAGACGCAGGAGTAGGTCAACATCTGGTCAACATTCAGTCAACGTCCTGTCAATCTTTCTTTGCCAGGTCTGGGTCTACGCCTCGTCGTGCCTGAGAGTACCGTAGACCTTCATGTCAGGTTCGTTTATGTAACTTTGTCACAGTTTAGCTCGGAGTGGCTGGGGTTAGCCCTACGAGCCCAAGTCTCGTTTGTGTGTGTGCGTTTGCCCTAAGGGGCTCATAGCTTTGTTGTGTCACATCTGTGAATAAAATAACATCTTAGCCAAACTCTCTGGTGAACTCTCTGGCGTCTCTTGGTGATCTGTGAGGATCACCACATGACAGTATACTCCTGCCAGGTCATCCAAACGGAGGCGCCACATCGAGACGCCGTGTCACTGTGAGTTTGTGCCATATTGGACTGTTTGCTCTTCCCGTTCGGGTGTCAACGTCTGGGAGAATGCTATCATCCAGGGGCCGCGGTCGGCGCCTGGGCAAGGAGCTAGCGAGCGCGCTGGAATACGCCGATGGGGCGCTCCTCGCCGCTACATTCGACGACACCTCCTGTGACATGCGCTGGCATCTGAACGTCGCTGAGGAGTATCTGGACAACCTCCCACTCGAGTATGACGATCATCCTGAGGTGATAACGAGGTGGGAGGAACTCACCGTGCAGCGCGAGTTACTTCGTGGGCTGGAGGAGAAGAGCAGGAAGCAGGGGAGGAGGCATCCCGGCTCCCCGCGTTGGAGTCCCGTCTCGGAGCAGGTCCAGGAGTACGTGCCGTCTGGGGGCCGACGACGACGTCGGCGTAACGGCGTGGGCAACCCTCAGCGGAACCCCCGGCTGGACTCGCTGCCGGCGTATCCCGTCAGCGAACCTCCGAGTGCGGCCCCACCTCGTCTTCCCAGGGGGCCCTCTGTCGCCATCCAGCGGGGAGAAGGAGGAACGACGTCCCCTACAGCAGGAACCATCTCGGCCCTGGGAGGAAGGCAAGTGCACGATTGTTTGTCACATCTTAATAATCTGCCTTGTCTGACTCCTGGGGGCGGAGTTCGGGGTTCGCAGCCCCCCGAGCTCCCTCCACCTGCTGTGGAAGAAATTATTAAACCTACTGCCTCTGTGTTCTCCCCATCGAGCGGTCCGCGATGCCAGGCCAGCGTCGTCAGACGAAGAGGGCCCCTGCAGTGCTGGAAAGCCTGCATCCGGCCCTGCAGCCACGTCTTGGACGGAGGAGAGGAGCGGACTGTGGCCCGGAGCCTGAGCCGACGACGAAGCGTCCCCGGGTCTCCTCGCCGGAGCGGTCCGAGCCAGTGGGTCAAGGGTCCCCTGCCCCCACGCCATAT
Organism: Pholidichthys leucotaenia; assembly: GCA_020510985.1. Classification (NCBI taxonomy): domain Eukaryota; kingdom Metazoa; phylum Chordata; class Actinopteri; order Cichliformes; family Pholidichthyidae; genus Pholidichthys; species Pholidichthys leucotaenia. The sequence continues at coordinate 117,356,947 of CM035848.1, read as the reverse complement.
GGGTCGTCGGCGTGGATAGCAGCGTGGGAGGAACCTAAGGCTGCAGATGACATCGTGCCAGCTGCGGAGCCCGACACAGCTGGGTCCGAGTCTGCTGACGAGAGTCGCCCAGAACCTGGATCGTCGGAGTCCTGGGTGGCAACGGAACCCGAGTGCAGGCAAGTGCTCCCTCTTCTGTCTCTGTCCCCCGTTGAGCATTTTTGCCTGCCTCTCGGGGAGGCGAGTGAGGAGCAGCCGTCTGCTGCGCCCGAGCTCGTCTCGCTGGGTTCCGTTGCTACCGGTGATACTGATCCCGGTTTTCCTGTCCTCGAGCTTTGTTTCAGTGTCGCCGGTGTGGAACGGGTCGGTGTCACCGAGTTGGAGGTCCCAGTTTCGGAGGTTGAGTTCGTCAGCGAAGCTGCACCGGAGGCCCAATCGGGGCCCACCGCGGGGGCGGTTTCGGCCCAATCGGGGTCCAACGTGGGTGCACCGGGGGCCCAATCGGGGTCCACCACGGAGGCAGTTCCGGCCCAATCGGGGTCCGACGTGGGTGCGTCGGAGGCCCAATCGGGGTCCACCGCGGATGCGGATTCGACCCAATCGGGGTCCAACGAGGGTGCACCGGAGGCTCGATCGGGGTCCACCTCGCGTGCGGTTCTGGCCCAATCGGGGCCCAACGTGGGTGCAGCTGGGACCCAATCTGGGTCCAGCGGTGATGCAGCGCGAGCGTGGTCCATAGGCGGAGGAGCTGCAGACCCTTCTTCGCGGAGCGGATTCCTGGCTCGCCCTGCTCATCGATTCCCTCTGAGTCACTGCCCCTATTCATCATCGCCGGGGGCCATGGGGGTCCCTGTTCGCTCACCCCGGTTCTCCCGAGTTTTGTTCTCGTCAGGGAGGCCACTGCGGGTTGTTGATGCCCTGGACTGGTGGCTGAGGGACACGGGTCGGCTGCCAGAGGGACTGTTTCGCTGGTTCGGCGCCTCAGTTCGGCCACCCAACCTGTTGTGTGTGCCTTGGGGCAACGTAGTTCGACCACCGGAGGAGCGGACGTGCGGGATTTTGGACTCTGGTGAGCCGCCTGGTCCGCCTCCTTTGACCACCGGTCGACATAAACTGTCGGGGGGGGTAGTGGTCCCTGGGTTTGTCTCAGTGTTTGTGCCTTTTTTTTTTCTCTTGTCCTGGCTGTATTTTGTATCTGGCATTACATGCCTTGCAGTAGCCTTGTTGACATATGTATGGTCTGGTATGAGCGAGTAGTGCTCTGTTTTTGTTTTATGTATAGTCTGGTATGAGCGAGTAGTGCTCTGTCCTTGTATTTGGTTTATCTGACCCTGTAGTTCTGGTCCTTTGCTCTTCCCCATGTGTATCTTTTCTTGTGTTTATCTGAGTAATGTTATTTTTTTTTTTAGGTCATCGTTCTGTTTTTGAATATTTGGTGTTTTGTTTCAGTAGTCTGGTTTTTGTCTGATTTTGTCTGAGTTGTTGCCATGTCATTGTCCTGTAAGTTTTTTTTTCTGTCTGTTTTGTTCCTGAATTGGTTCTCTCCCTCCGCACCTGCCCCCAGCCTCCCACTCTGGGGGGGTGGGGGGGCAGGGTGGTTCCTTGGGGCGTTCGGAGTCCGCCCGTGGAGGGAGGGTACTGTTATGACTCGAGCGCCGGTTCTGATCGCGCTCGGGCTAAGTTCTTCTCGCTGCCGGCCTTGACAGCTGCGGGCTGTATTCTGGCCTCACCGGGCTCTTATTGTGAAGGTGCTCGGTGGGACTTCCGCCTATCAAGGGCCGGTCAGCTGTTTGCCATTACCGTCGTTAGTGCCTCGCCTTTATAAACCCGGCACTAGCGACGGTAAGACGCAGGAGTATTGGTCAACATCTGGTCAACATTCAGTCAACGTCCTGTCAGTCTTTCTTTGCCAAGTCTGGGTCTACGCCTCGTCGTGCCTGAGAGTACCGTAGACCTTCATGTTAGGTTCGTTTATGTAACTTTGTCACAGTTTAGCTCGGAGTGGCTGGGGTTAGCCCTACGAGCCCAAGTCTTGTTTGTGTGTGTGTGTTTGCCCTAAGGGGCTCATAGCTTTGTTGTGTCACGTCTGTGAATAAAATAACATCTTAGCCAAACTCTCTGGTGAACTCTCTGGCGTCTCTTGGTGATCCGCGAGGATCACCACATGACAAATTCAGTCAACTTAAAATTTTAAGGCAGTCCAAACACTAACTTTTTTAAGTTGAAACGATTTTTTTAACAGAGTGGTTTTGCTCTTCCAGCACCCCCCCCTCCTTTGTCCAGTTGCCCTAAAGTGAACAACCCATCACCACTGGCTGTGATGATTCAGTCCCCACCCAGAGTTTGAGCCCAAGGCATTAGCTTCAGCACTAACACTGCTACTGTGATATTAGCTTACCAAGCTAATAGCAATACCTAGCAAGGCCTTGGTATTAGCTAATAGCTAATACCAAGGCAAGGACAACTTCAGGAAGAAGATGGAGGACAAGCTGCAACAGAGCAACATCGGTGGGGTCTGGAGAAACCTTAAAACCATCTCTGGGCTCCAGAATACCTCCCCCCAGGCCACGGGGGGCAGGGAGTGGGCGAACAATCTGAACCTGTTTTTTAATAGGTTTGACCAACCAACCAACCGCCCTCCCCCCCCGATTGCACAACAACCACTGCTGCCTCTAAAGACATCGAGTCCTGCTGCCCACACCCCACTCCACCAACACCCCCCACTCCCAACACACAGCCCCCCAACATGACCCTCACTAAGACCCAAGTGAGGATGGAGCTGAGGAAGATCAAGGTGAGGAAGGCGTCGGGACCGGACGGCATCAGCGCAAAGCTCCTCAAGTCCTGTGCAGACCAGCTGTGTGGGATTGTGGAGCTCATCTTCAACCTGAGTCTGAAGCTGGGGAGGGTACCACAGTTGTGGAAAACCATCTTGTGTGGTACCTGTACCAAAGACTTCCCACCCCAAAGACCTGAACAGCTACAGACCAGTGGCCCTAACGTCCCACATGATGAAGACCCTGGAGAGACTGCTCCTTGCTCACCTCCGCCCCCTGGTGGGACCAGCGATGGATCCACTCCAGTTTGCCTACCAGCATGGCATTGGGGTGGAGGATGCAGTGATCTTCCTTCTTCACCATTCTCTGTCCCACCTGGAAAAGCCCGGGAATGCGGTGAGGATCATGTTCTTTGACTTCTCCAGTGCTTTCAACACCATCCAACCAATGATCCTGAAGGACAAGCTGCTGTGCGCAGGGGTGGACCAGCACCTGTCATCATGGATCCTGGACTACCTCACTAACCGGCCACAGTTTGTGAGAACCTGGGACTATGTGTCTGACACGATCATCGGTAGCACGGAGGCCCCCAAGGGAACAGTTTTGGCTCCCTTCCTGTTCACCCTTTATACTGCGGACTTCTCACACAACACAACACACTGCCATCTACAGAAGTTCTCTGATGACTCTGCGATCGTCGGCCTCATCTCCAACGGAGATGAAGCTGAGTACAGAGGACTTATCCAGGACTTCGTGGACTGGTGCCATCGGAACTGCCTCCAGATCAACGTGAGGAAAACTAAGGAGCTGGTGGTGGACTGCTGCAGGCAAGGACAACCCCTCACAGCACCAGTAAACATACAGGGAACAGACATTGAGATGGTGACATCCTACAAGTACCTGGGTGTTCATCTTAACAATAAACTAGACTGGTTACACAATACCGACGCACTCTACAAGAAGGGACAGCGCAGGCTGTTCCTAATGAGGAGACTCAGGTCTTTTGGTGTACAAGGGGCGCTGCTGAAGACATTCTACAACACGGTGGTGGCATCAGCCATCACTTTTGGAGTGGTCTGCTTGGGCAGTGGCATTACAGCAGCCGATAGGAAGAGACTGAACAAACTGATCAAGAAAGCTAGCTCTGTCCTGGGGCAGCACCTTGACCCAGTGGAGGAGACAGGAGAGAGAAGGATGGTGGCTAAACTGTCATCTCTGCTGGAGTCCGAGTCCCACCCTATGCAGGACATACTGAACGCACTGAGGAGCTCATTTAGCAGTAGACTACATCATCCTAGGTGCGCAACCGAGAGGTTTCACAGGTCCTTCCTACCTACGGCTGTCAGACTGTATAACCTAAGCAGGGCTGCTCGCAGAGATAGCAAAAAACGTGACGACCTAATAGTATTGAATGCAAAAGACGCAATAGACTTACACAATAGTCCCCTCCAGTATACAACTAGGACAATATCGGTCGCTACGGAGGGTGACAATATGTATGGGTACTTATTCATATTCATACTACTATGTAGGATAACTAAGCAGGCGGTTATGCTGTTTATTCCATCTAGCTACAATGCTCCGCACTGTGTGTTTATATATTTATATATTTATATGTACATATGTATATTCGCTGCTCTTGTTTTTCTTGTCTTCTTGATTGTTGCTCTGAGTGTTGCTATCCCTGTGCTGTTGCAATCCTGGAATTTCCCCATTGTGGGACTAATAAAGGCTTATCTTATCTTATCTTATCTTATCTTAACAGTCACAGTCAGTGATAACATATCTCTTGGGTGACAGGTCAGCTGTGAAGCTGATGGAGGGCATGTTAGTGCTGAGGGGGAAGGACGACGAACCTTTCCTGTTCACCCACCTATTTCTCAGGAACCTACCAGCTACAGTGAGGGCGATCCTGGCCAACTCACCGCTGCTGGTGGCCAAGAACTACCATGCCCTGGCTCAAGAAGCGGACCGCATCATCCTGGCAAACAGAGCACTCAGCGTGCACACAACAGCACCAGCAGCCATGAAGGACTCCAGCAAGGTCGAGGAGCCATTGGGGGCGGCTGGGACGGATGCCAAGAGATGCAGGAATGGGATGCTCTGTTTCTATCACCGCTGGTTTGGCTCGAATGCCCAACGCTGTCTGCCATCGTGCTAATTCAAGAAGCCAGGGAAACGGCACAGCCAGCAGTCAGTAGCAGCTGCGACCACTGGCGACAGGAACAAGCTGCTATTCATCACAGACACACGTTTGGGGAGACGTTTCTTGGTGGATTCCGGCTCCCAGAAGAGCGTCATTCTGCCGGTCAGCACGGACAGGTCAGCGGAAGGCTGCGACCCTGAGCTTAAGGCCACCAACGGATCCAACATCAGGACATTTGGTGAACGAACGTTGACATTATGATTACACGGACACAATTACCAGTGGGACTTTGTGGTAGCTGCATGTTCTGCCCCCATTTTAATTGTTGATTTTTAAAGTGCTTATGGATTGTTAGTCGATGTTGCCAACAGACGTTTAGTGGATGCTGTTTCTTTTTCCTCCTTGCCCTGGACAGCTCAGGGAGTTGGGCCAACAACACATGCTAACGTTATAGCTACAGGGGGTAAGTACCAGCATTTGTGTTCACAGTTCTCAGTACTCACGGTTCCAACTTTTTCTGCTATGGTAACTAAACACGGGGTCGAGCATTTCATAACAACAAAAGGTCCACCGGTGTTCGCGTACCCTCGGCCTCTGGACACAGTTAAGCTGGCCAGCGTGCACGAGGAGTTCGCTAACTTAGAGCAAGTGGACATCGTTAGGTGCTCCAACAGCCCATGGGCATCCCCGCTGCACATGGTGCCCAAGGCTGATGGGTCATGGTGACCGTGCGGTGATTTCTGGCGCTTGAACAACGCCATGAAACATGATTGGTACCCCATCCTGCACATCCAGGATTTTTCCATACATCTGGCTGGAACGCATGTTTTTTCGAAAGTGGATCTGGTCCACGGTTACCACCGGGTCTCGGTGCACACGGAGGACGTGCCCAAAACAGCGGTAATGACTCCTTTCGGCCTTTTCGAGTTTTTATGCATGCCGTTTGGGTTAAAGAGCACGGCGCAAACCTTCCAAAGAATGATGGATGCGGTGCTCCATGACCTGCCTTTCGTTTTTGTCTACTTAGACAACAAGTTGGTGGCCAGCGCGTCCGAGGAGGAGCACCTCGCCCATTTCAAAGTAGTTTTCCAGAGGTTGGAAGCGTAGGGGCTTATCGTTAACCCAGCGAAGTGCCAGTTCGGTGTGCCAGTGATTGATTTTTTTGGGTCACTGCATTTTGCCAGAGGGCATGATTCCGCTGCCTGATAAAGTGCGCGCCGTGGTAGATTTTCCGCATCCACAGACCGTGAGGGCCCAACAGGAATTTTTGGGTGGTCAACTTTTACAACCGTTTTCTCCCCTGACCAGCCCACCTACTGCAACCGTTGGAGGCTGCGCTTAAAAAAAAGAAGCCCGCGAAAAACATTGACTGGACCCCCGAGCGAGTCCAGGCTTTTGCAAACTCCAAAACAGCACTCGTTAACGCTGCTTTGCTGGCCCACCTGGTCCTGTCAGCGCGGATAGCACTCACTACCGACATATCTGACTTTGCCATAGGGGCAGTGGTGGATCAGCATGTCTCCAGTTCGTGGCAGCCGCTCGTGTTTTTCAGCCATACTTTTTGTGACATCGAACACAAATACAGTACATTTGACAGAGAGCTGTTGGCCCTCCACCTGGCGACGCACCACTTCCAGTTTTGGCTGGAAGGGTGCAAGTTCACCGGGTTCGTTGATCATAAACCGCTAACGTCCACAATGTCCAAAGTCTCGGAACCGTGGTAGGCCCGGCAGCAACAACATTTGGCCGCGATCTCGTTGGTCTCCTTGGCGATCGTTAGTCTCCTTGGTATGCATGGGAATAGATTTCCCCACCATGGCCACGGGGCAAACTGGGGACACAGACATTTGCATGCTCCAGTCCACGCCTACTGGGTTAAAACTGGAGAGCAGGGTGGTGCAAGAAGGGTGCCCCCCCCTTGCTCTGCGACGTCTCCACGTCACCCATGCCTGGTGGTTCTGAGGTCTCAGTGCCGCCGCATTTTTGAGTCAGTCCACTCCCTTTCACATCCCGGCATGCACACCTCGGTTAAACTGGTGGGGGCGAAATTTGTCTGGCCTCACTTACACAAAGATGTGGAAGAGTGGGCGGCAGCATGCGTTGTGTGCCAGCGGACCAAAGTGCACAAGCATAGCAAAGCCCCCCTTGAGCCATTCCAAATTCCGGCCAGGAGGTTTGACCACGTCCATGTGGATTTGGTGGGCCCCCTCCCGCCATTGCAAGGTTTCATGCACCTTTTGACAATCGTGGACCACACCACGCGTTGGCCTGAAGTGGGCCCGCTGGCTTCCACCACATCCATGGAAGTGGCTCACTTTTGTCGGCTTGGGTTGCATGGTTCAGATCCATGTTGGACATCACTTCCAACAGGGGTCCGCAATTCATTTTGGAACTCTGGTCCGCGATGGCCCAGAACCTGGGGGTCAAAATCCACCGCATCACTGTGTACAACCCCCAGGCTAATGGGTTATGCAAATGTTTTCATAGGTCGCTTAAAGCAGTGCTAAGAGCCTCACTCACAGATGCAAATTGGGTTAACCACCTGCCCTGGGTCCTGTTAAGGTTGTGCTCCGCGCCTAAGGAGAAACTGGCAGCCTCCCTGGCAGAACTCGTTTTTTCTCAGCCGCTGCAGATCCCCGGGGAATTTTTACTGGAAAACCCCGCACCCGGGACCGACCCGCCCACGCAATTTTTTTTACAGTACAGAGGCTGCTAGCGTGCCGGGCCCGGCCCACCATTGTTTTCCCCACACCTTTGTCCCAAAGAGCTTACAGAGCGCCAAGTTTGTTTTTGTCAGGCATGGTGCACACAGAACCCCACTGCGTCCATCGTACAATGGACCGTTCAGAGTGCTGGAAACTGGGGCAAAGCATTTTGTGTTAAACTTGGGTGGGGGGGGGGGGTGTAAGGAGACTGTCTGCATTGACAGGCTGAAGCCCACTTATGTGTTGGCAGACGAACAGGTGGTGTTGGCCCAAGCTCCCTGGCGTGGATGCCCACCAATGGTGGTTCTGCAAGTTGGTGTTTCCCCGGTAGAGAACTGCGCTCGCGAAGCTAACCTGTTTCCCCACCACCACCCTCTTCCTCTCCACAGACCAGCGTGCTCTCCCGCACACCTCGCCAGGAGTGCACTTTGACAGGACCGGCGAACCCCGCTACAGCCGCTATGTGTGCTGGCTCAGGCCCAAGGGACCAGGGGGTTAGTCCCCTTTCTGGGTGTTCGGGGGGTGGGGGGGGGGGCTGTGTGGTGGAACTGAGTGGGGGGTTCTCCACCCAGAGTCGGAAGTCGGGGGGGAGATGGAATAGAGGACTGAAGGAGGAAGTGGCACTGGGGGGTCTCAGATGCAACAGAAAGGACTGGCCACACCCCAGGGAGTCAGGAGACACCGGAGTTCACTAGAGTGGGAGAGGGAGTGATAAGCAGGGTTTCGTGTCTTGTAATGTTAATGTGCCAGACAGGCTTTGTGGACTGTGTATGTTGTCTTTGGCTCCCTGGGTCTCGTTGGGCAGGAATAAAGTGGTATAAAAGGAGGTGCCCAGAGACCCCGGGAGAAGATTTCTGTGTTTTATGTTGGGAGGTGAATAAAGTTCGCGTGTCATCCAGCTCGCTGTCTTGTCTGCTTTCATCTTCCACAGTGTCAGTCTTTCTTATTTTTGACATACAGTATTTGTAATGAAGAGAGCCAAATGCGTACACTGAAAGGGGATGGATTAAAAAGCTTAACAATGACTTTATTGATAGTGAAATGTGCGGGGATGAGAACTGGTAACCCCATGGAGAAGAAGAAAAGAGAAATAAATATCCAATAAGTATATTGGATATTGGGATTGATAGTTAAAATAATGAACTAATCTTTTCTTACAGGTGGAGACACTGCATGGAATGGTGAATATATTTCAGGTTGGCTGCTGTTCTTCATCAGATGAAGTTTCTTCCAGATTTGGCTAAGTTGGGAGTCTGAGTGAGGTAGGAGATGGTGCCCCGGTGGACTTAAAAGGTTACAGTATTGCAGTTGTTGAAGTTTGGATTTACTTGGATGTGATCTTGGATTTCCGGGTTTGCTGGTCTGCTAGGTAGGGATCCAAGTCCACCAAGGAAATGGTAAGTAATAATGGCCCTAGGAGATATGGAAGCAGAGGAAAAGGGTGAGATTTTGAAATATTTGTTCTCATGGATAGTGCGACAGGTTGGCACACAAAAGTTGAGAGCACACCACACTGCTGACTCGCTTATAAAGGCTGTGGCTGATGAAAGACAGGTGGTTAATCAGCACAGCTGAGCAAATTCAGGGACTCGGCAATGGAATGTGTACACAAACCTGAGACACTACAATTTTATTATATTTCCACCATGATGGTAGCTGAACCTTTAGCATTATCTTGGCTAAGCAGTCACAGTTTGTCGATCATTAGTTTAACTGTTTGATCACAGTCGGTTTTGTTTTCTATTTTCTACAAATTCTATCCAGCCCCACAGGAATTCTTGTTCCTCTACCAACACTTGACCACATATGTCATTCTTTGACCTCAGTTTAGTTTATTTTACTATTTTACCCTGACCAGGACAGAAGGTGGTTAGCAGCTATTAGCAGTTTTCTATTCATTCATTCACACTTGTTTCTGTGCTAATTGTACTCCAGGGACTGGTCATATCCTATTTACCACTGAAACCACACTCCCTTGTCCACCAGTGATACATTATTTCAGTCATTCTTTAAGACAAATTTATGTTTGATGGCTCCAGCTGTTAGCTACCTGAGCTAGGAGCTAGCCAGTGAAAGAGGTAGGTTTTGGTTAACTGGGACTCAAATAAGCATTTAAAGTAGGGGTATCAAACATGTTGCTGTGGGCTAAAACTGGCCCTCCAGAAGTCTAAACTGGCCTGTGGGATGAATTTGCACAGTGTAAAAAGACATAGGCTGCTATTCTTAAATAAAGTAACTGCTTGTCCCAATTTGTACAGTGGGGTTCACACTGTTTATTAAGAGTAGCGGACACAACCCCAAAACCCAGAATTAAACAGCAGAGGGCAGCAATGTACATGCCCTATTGCACATTACGGATTTTTATGTATATATTTTTTCCTTTTAGAAGTCAAGGGATAACTTACAGTGGTGTGAAAAAGTGTTTGCCCCTTCCTGATTTCTCATTTTATTGTATGTTTGTCACACTTAAATGTTTCAGATCATCAAACAAATTTAAATATTAGACAAAGATAACACAAGTAAACACAAAATGCAGTTTTAAGATGAATGCGTTTATTACTAAGGGTAAAATAAATCCAAACCTACATGGCCCTGTGGGAAAAAGTGATTGCCCCCATATTAAAACATAAATTAACTGTGGTTTATCACATCTTTGCAAAACTGAGTTCAATTTCTCTAGCCATACCCAGGCCTGATTACTGCCACACCTGTTCTCAATCAAGAAATCACTTAAATAGGACCTGCCTGACAAAGTGAAGTAGACCAAAACATCCTCAAAAGCTAGACATCATCCAAAGAAATTCAGGAACAAATGAGAAACAAAGTAATGGTGCTCTAGCAGTCAAAAATGTTATAAAGCCATTTCTAAAGCTTTAGGACTCCAGCAAAACACAGTGAGAGCCATTATCCACAAATGGTGAAAACATGGAACAGTGGTGAACCTTCCCAGGAGTGGCCGGCCGACCAAAATTACCCCAAGGGCACATCCAAGAGGTCACAAAAGACCCCACAACAACATCCAAAGAACTGCAGGCCTCACTTACCTCAGTTAAGGTCAGTGTTCATGACTCCACCATAAGAAAGAGACTGGGCAAAAATGGTGCATGGTAGAGTTCCAAGACGAAAACCACTGCTGAGCAAAAAGAACATAAATACTCATCTCAGTTTTGCCGGAAAACATCTTGATGATCCCAAGACTTTTGGGAAATTATTCTGTGGACTGACGAGACAAAAGTCAAACTTTTTGGAAGGTGTGTGTCCCATTATATCCAGCATAAAAGTAACACAGCATTTCAGAAAAGGAGCATCATATCAACAGTTAAAATATGGTGGTTGTGGATAACCCCCACAACAGACTGGGACAATTAGAGCGCGCATCTGGAGCGATTAACATTACAGTGAAATGTGTGTATTAATGTCAACAGGCAGCCTCGCTTCGTCTGGCTTTTTCCTGCTCAGTACTGTGATGTTAATGTGCCATTCATGCATTGTGTTCATGCTTCCTGCTCTTACTGTGATGTAAATGTCCCATGCCTTTCATGTATTGTCTGTAGTTGGGTAAAAAAGCTGCATTGCTCTGTAACTCACCTCTCACTCTTACAACTGCTTCTGACTACTGCTGCTGAGAGCCTGAGGACCCGCTCTAGCCCGCCTGCACAAGGGCTGGAGCGAGTTCCTATGATGGCGGTATGATTTAATAAACCTACTTAAAACCCTCAGTTCGCTGCCTATTTTATCAACCGCCATATTGGTGACCCCGAGAATGCACACGCTTTGTGCAATGCAACCTTCTGGTCTGGACAGCCACGCTGGTGACCCCGAAGAAAGCACACGCTTTGTGCAGCAACCTTCTGACCTGGACATCCACGCTGGAACCGGCCGAGGGACACAGAGATCGTCTACTCCCTCTCACCGCTCCAACGCATTCGCATCGACGCGAGCCCGAGGGACAGAGATCGTCTACTCCCCCTCATCGCTCCTCCGCATCAACACGAGCCCGAGGGGCAGAGATCGTCTACTCCCTCTCACCGCTCCAACGCACCATGACCCGACACAGCGAACTACGCAACAACTACAACAGGGATGATTATCGGCGCCGACTACGCTGATCTCCAGCAAGCTTCCTGACCCTAACTCGCCTCTCCAGCGGGCCCACCCACGCATGGAACCCCTGCACACACACCGGGGGGTTACGAGGACGGCGCACCACGCACGGGACAATAATGGCTCCACAGACCGCCATCGTCCTCCGCCGCTGCACACAGAACCTCCAGGGCTGCTCGCACACCTGAGGCACGCACGCAGCTCGCTCACAGGATTTTCTAATGGTCTTAGCCACGGCGCACAAAGGGAATTCAGCAGTCTGTGGTCCCCAAGGGCTTTAGGGTTGCGCCCGCACCTAAAGTCAACATGCCAAGTCCCTCTGCTTTTGTTTTTTTTTTTCTTACAGCTGCTACGCAGCCTCGCCGCTCCTGTTTTTCTTCATGGCCGCTGTTAATCCTCGCAGGACTTAACCGCGAGAGGAGTCAGTGACTAATTTTTCTTCTTACAGCTGCTGTGGACCTCCGCACGTTCAACGGGACAACCCCTCAACATCGCGGATCCACAGGCAATTTTTGCACGGCCCAGACATTTCCCCGTCCCGGGCCGGCACTTGCTACCCCCCCCCACCTCAGCCTGCACAGAGTTTTCCCTGCTCGCTGCCAAAGCCGGACTATTGAGACCTCAGCTGCCTGCTGAGCCCTCTGGGGGGGAGAAGTGTGGATAACCCCCACAACAGACTGGGACAATTAGAGCGCGCATCTGGAGCGATTAACATTACAGTGAAATGTGTGTATTAATGTCAACAGGCAGTCTCGCTTCGTCTGGCTTTTTCCTGCTCAGTACTGTGATGTTAATGTGCCATTCATGCATTGTGTTCATGCTTCCTGCTCTTACTGTGATGTAAATGTCCCATGCCTTTCATGTATTGTCTGTAGTTGGGTAAAAAAGCTGCATTGCTCTGTAACTCACCTCTCACTCTTACAACTACTTCTGACTACTGCTGCTGAGAGCCTGAGGACCCGCTCTAGCCCGCCTGCACAAGGGCTGGAGCGAGTTCCTATGATGGCTACCTCCCTCAACAAACTGGCCCCCATGAAAACAAAATCCGTCACTTTCATTCATTCGGCCCCCTGGTACACCTTAGAACTTCACAAACTCAAAAAACAACTGCGGCAGCTTGAACGCCTGAGCTGCAAAACTGGTCTGACTGTACACACCCTCGCTCACATAGAACTGATGCACCTATATCAATCCTCACTCAATGAAGCTCGCTCTGCCTACTACTCCAGCATCATTCACTCTGGATCCTCCAACCCCCGCACTCTGTTCTCCACCATCAACAAACTCCTCAAACCCCAGGACATCATTTCATCATCCTTCACCCCTGAAAAATGCGATAGCTTTCTATCATTTTTCCATTCCAAAATTGACAACATTCACAACCAACTTGCCTCCTCCCCAGCCATCACCCCTGACCCAGAACCCACTTTTTCTCCACCCATAGATAAACAGCTCTCCCTTTTCTCACCCATAACCACTGATGAACTTTCCAAAATACTCTCCAGCATGAAATCATCTACATGCCCCCTGGACCCCATCCCCTCCCCCCTTATCAAAGCCTGTCTCACCCCTCTTGCCCCCCTTATCATCGACACCATCAACTCCTCCCTGACCACTGGCATTGTTCCCCCATCACTTAAGATTGCTGCCATCACCCCCCTCCTTAAGAAACCTGGCCTGGACTCTGACGACCCCAACAATTTCAGACCTATCTCCAACCTCCCATTTCTGGCTAAAATATTGGAAAAAGCTGTTGCCACCCAACTCAAGAAACACCTCCTCTCCAACAAACTCTACGAAACATTCCAATCTGGATTCCGTTCTCACCACAGCACTGAAACCACTCTCCTCAGGGTCACCAATGACCTCCTGCTCGCCTCTGACTCTGGCTCCCTCACCATTCTTCTCCTTCTCGATCTCAGCGCTGCTTTCGATACCATCAATCATTCCATCCTGCTCCGTCGTCTGCTTTCTATTGGCATCACTGACTCCGCCCTCTCTTGGTTCACCTCCTACCTGTCTGAGAGATTCCAGTACATCTCCATCAACAATCATAAATCACGCACCACCCCCGTCTCACACGGTGTCCCTCAAGGCTCTGTGCTCGGTCCAACCCTTTTCACTCTCTACATGCTTCCGCTTGGTCACATCATTCGTCAACATGGTCTTCACTTTCACTGCTACGCCGACGACACCCAGCTGTACATCTCCTCTAAATCCATCAACCCCGCCATTCTCTCCACCATCACCAACTGCCTTACAGACATAAAAACCTGGATGACTAACAACTTTCTCAAGCTAAACAGCAATAAAACAGAAATCATCATTTTTGGACCAAAATCTCTTTTACCCTCTTCCCAGAACTTTTCATTCCAAATCGATGGTCACTCAGTCACCCCCTCCCCCCTGGCCAGAAACCTCGGCATTATCATGGACCCCACCCTCTCCTTCAAATCTCACATCAACCATATCACCAAAACAGCATTTTTTCATCTTCGTAATATTGCACGCCTCCGTCCAACCCTCTCACCCTCTGCTGCTGAAATACTCATCCATGCCTTCATCACCTCCAGACTTGATTACTGTAACAGCATTCTGTATGGACTTCCTTCCACCATCCTCCAAAAACTACAGTATGTCCAAAACTCAGCCGCCCGCCTACTTACTCACTCCCGCTCCAGAGACCACATCACTCCTCTCCTCCGTCAGCTCCACTGGCTCCCCATTCAACAGCGCATCAACTTCAAGATCCTCCTCATCACCTATAAAGCTCTTCATAACCTCGCCCCCTCATACCTAACGGACCTTCTGTCTCGTCATTCTCCCACTCGTCTCCTCCGCTCTGCTGACGCTCACCTTCTTACCCCCATCACCAAGACAAAATTCCGCACCCTGGGTGATAGATCATTCGCCATTGCCGCACCAACCCTCTGGAATTCCTTGCCCATTCACATCCGGTCTGCCAACACACTTGCTTCTTTTAAAAGTGAACTCAAAACCCATCTTTTCAAATCTACCTACAAAAACTGACTGCCTCTTCTACCTATGTGTACCTACCTTGTCTGTTTACTCGTCCTCTATATGTTTGTCCCTATGCTGCTTTGTAAAGCATCTTTGAGTATTTAGAAAAGCGCTATATAAGTCTGATGTATTATTATTATTATTATTATGGCGGTATGATTTAATAAACCTACTTAAAACCCTCAGTTCGCTGCCTATTTTATCAACCGCCATATTGGTGACCCCGAGAATGCACACGCTTTGTGCAATGCAACCTTCTGGTCTGGACAGCCACGCTGGTGACCCCGAGAATGCACACGCTTTGTGCAACGCAACCTTCTGGTCTGGACAGCCACGCTGGTGACCCCGAAGAAAGCACACGCTTTGTGCAGCAACCTTCTGACCTGGACATCCACGCTGGAACCGGCCGAGGGACACAGAGATCGTCTACTCCCTCTCACCGCTCCAACGCATTCGCATCGACACGAGCCTGAGGGACAGAGATCGTCTACTCCCCCTCATCGCTCCTCCGCATCAACACGAGCCCGAGGGGCAGAGATCGTCTACTCCCTCTCACCGCTCCAACGCACCATGACCCGACACAGCGAACTACGCAACAACTACAACAGGGATGATTATCGGCGCTGACTACGCTGATCTCCAGCAAGCTTCCTGACCCTAACTCGCCTCTCCAGCGGGCCCACCCACGCACGGAACCCCTGCACACACACCGGGGGGGTTACGAGGACGGCGCACCACGCACGGGACAATAATGGCTCCACAGACCGCCATCGTCCTCCGCCGCTGCACACAGAACCTCCAGGGCTGCTCGCACACCTGAGGCACGCACGCAGCTCGCTCACAGGATTTTCTGATGGTCTTAGCCACGGCGCACAAAGGGAATTCAGCAGTCTGTGGTCCCCAAGGGCTTTAGAGTTGCGCCCGCACCTAAAGTCAACATGCCAAGTCCCTCTGCTTTTGTTTTTTTTTTTTCTTACAGCCGCTACGCAGCCTCGCCGCTCCTGTTTTTCTTCATGGCCGCTGTTAATCCTCGCAGGACTTAACCGCGAGAGGAGTCAGTGACTAATTTTTCTTCTTACAGCTGCTGTGGACCTCCGCACGTTCAACGGGACAACCCCTCAACATCGCGGATCCACAGGCAATTTTTGCACGGCCCAGACATTTCCCCGTCCCGGGCCGGCACTTGCTACCCCCCCCCACCTCAGCCTGCACAGAGCTTTCCCTGCTCGCTGCCAAAGCCGGACTATTGAGACCTCAGCTGCCTGCTGAGCCCTCTGGGGGGGAGAAGTGTGGATAACCCCCACAACAGACTGGGACAATTACAGCGCGCATCTGGAGCGATTAACATTACAGTGAAATGTGTGTATTAATGTCAACAGGCAGCCTCGCTTCATCTGGTTTTTTCCTGCTCAGTACTGTGATGTTAGTGTGCCATTCATGCATTGTGTTCATGCTTCCTGCTCTTACTGTGATGTAAATGTCCCATGCCTTTCATGTATTGTCTGTAGTTGGGTAAAAAAGCTGCATTGCTCTGTAACTCAACCCTCACTCTTACAACTGCTTCTGACTACTGCTGCTGAGAGCCTGAGGACCCGCTCTAGCCCGCCTGCACAAGGGCTGGAGCGAGTTCCTATGATGGCGGTATGATTTAATAAACCTACTTAAAACCCTCAGTTCGCTGCCTATTTTATCAACCGCCATATTGGTGACCCCGAGAATGCACACGCTTTGTGCAATGCAACCTTCTGGTCTGGACAGCTACGCTGGTGACCCCGAGAATGCACACGCTTTGTGCAACGCAACCTTCTGGTCTGGACAGCCACGCTGGTGACCCCGAAGAAAGCACACGCTTTGTGCAGCAACCTTCTGACCTGGACATCCACACTGGAACCGGCCGAGGGACACAGAGATCGTCTACTCCCTCTCACCGCTCCAACGCATTCGCATCGACACGAGCCTGAGGGACAGAGATCGTCTACTCCCCCTCATCGCTCCTCCGCATCAACACGAGCCCGAGGGGCAGAGCTCGTCTACTCCCTCTCACTGCTCCAACGCACCATGACCCGACACAGCGAACTACGCAACAACTACAACAGGGATGATTATCGGCGCCGACTACGCTGATCTCCAGCAAGCTTCCTGACCCTAACTCGCCTCTCCAGTGGGCCCACCCACGCATGGAACCCCTGCACACACACCGGGGGGTTACGAGGACGGCGCACCACGCACGGGACAATAATGGCTCCACAGACCGCCATCGTCCTCCGCCGCTGCACACAGAACCTCCAGGGCTGCTCGCACACCTGAGGCACGCACGCAGCTCGCTCACAGGATTTTCTAATGGTCTTAGCCACGGCGCACAAAGGGAATTCAGCAGTCTGTGGTCCCCAAGGGCTTTAGGGTTGCGCCCGCACCTAAAGTCAACATGCCAAGTCCCTCTGCTTTTGTTTTTTTTTTTTCTTACAGCTGCTACGCAGCCTCGCCGTTCCTGTTTTTCTTCATGGCCGCTGTTAATCCTCGCAGGACTTAACCGCGAGAGGAGTCAGTGACTAATTTTTCTTCTTACAGCTGCTGTGGACCTCCGCACGTTCAACGGGACAACCCCTCAACATTGCGGATCCACAGGCAATTTTTGCACGGCCCAGACATTTCCTCGTCCCGGGCCGGCACTTGCTACCCCCCCCCCCCCCCACCTCAGCCTGCACAGAGCTTTCCCTGCTCGCTGCCAAAGCCGGACTATTGAGACCTCAGCTGCCTGCTGAGCCCTCTGGGGGGGAGAAGTGTGGATAACCCCCACAACAGACTGGGGCAATTAGAGCGCGCATCTGGAGCGATTAACATTACAGTGAAATGTGTGTATTAATGTCAACAGGCAGTCTCGCTTCGTCTGGCTTTTTCCTGCTCAGTACTGTGATGTTAATGTGCCATTCATGCATTGTGTTCATGCTTCCTGCTCTTACTGTGATGTAAATGTCCCATGCCTTTCATGTATTGTCTGTAGTTGGGTAAAAAAAGCTGCATTGCTCTGTAACTCACCTCTCACTCTTACAACTGCTTCTGACTACTGCTGCTGAGAGCCTGAGGACCCGCTCTAGCCCGCCTGCACAAGGGCTGGAGCGAGTTCCTATGATGGCGGTATGATTTAATAAACCTACTTAAAACCCTCAGTTCGCTGCCTATTTTATCATCCGCCACAGTGGTGATAGTGTGATAGTGTGGGGCTGTTTTGCTGCTTCAGGACCTGGAAGACTTGCTGTGGTAAGTGGAACCATGAATTCTGCTGTCTACCAAAAAATCCTGAAGGAGAATGTCCGGCCATCTGTTTGTGACCTCAAGCTGAAGTGCACTTGTGTTCTGCAGGAGGACAATGATCCAAAACGCAGCAGCAAATCCACCTCTGAATGGCTTAAGAAAAACAAAATGGAGACTTTGGAGTGGCCTAGTCAAAGTCCTGACCTGAATCCGATTGAGATGCTGTGGCATGACCTTAAAAAGGCGGTTCATGCTCGAAAACCCTCCACTGTGCCTGAATTACAATAATTCTGCAAAGATGAGTGGGCCAGAATTCCTCCACAGCGCTGTAAAAGACTCGTTGCCAGTTATCGCAAATGCTTGATTGCAGTTGTTGCTGCTCAGGGTGGCCCAACCAGTTATTAGGTTTAGGGGGCAATCACTTTTTCACACAGGGCCATGTAGGTTTGGATTTTTTTCCCCCCTTAATAATAAACACCTTCATTTAAAAACTGCATTTTGTGTTTACTTGTGTTATCTTTGCCTAATATTTAAATTTGCTTGATGATCTGAAACAAATAAGTGTCATGAATTGCCCCTGGGGACAGAGAGGAAGACATACACGCTGAACTGTGAGGTTGTGAAATTTATTGAAAACATAAAGTGCACAAAACAGCTCAAAGACACAGATACACCTGGTAACAAAGCAAAAACAGAGCATGTCAAACTTATGTTTGGGAGTCATAAACAGAAGCCAAGAACGCAGTGAGGAATGCAAGGCGCAGTGGTCTTAAATAAGGCATACCACAATATGACACAGGTGTGGATCCCAAAACAGGCAGGAGAAAACAATGATTAATAATCTGAATCAGCTAGGAGTAATGAGAGAGGAGCAACTGGAACTAACAACTGACAGCGGCAATGCTCACACAGAGCACAAATCCGGAACTGCCGCTGACAGCTGTCAACCTGGAGAAAAAACACAACAGTAAAGATATAAAGAATAAAATATCAGCAAATGCAGGCTGAAATACAAATGCAAATTAATACAAAATAAAAGTGTAACAAAACTAAAGCATAAACAGGAAAATAGCAAACAGTACAAGAATTACAGAAACCCAAAAAGCACAAAATACAACAAATATATAAATGTAGAGAAAGAGCCATGAAACTGAGCAAGGTGGAAACCTCCAGTGCTCAGCTCATGACAGAGCCCCCCTCTCAACATTAAAAGAAAAAAAAAACCCTCCCCCCAATAGGAGTACAACAATAACCCACCCCGGGTGGGTGGTGGGGGGAACAGACTAGGAGAGAACAAAAACAAAACCCCACTCAGGACCCACACCAGGCAACACCCCAACCACCTAAGCCTCCTGGACCAACGAGCTGGACAGTTCAGGTGGGCTGCCAAAGTTCCAGGCCCGGCACATAGCATGATGGAAAGAGTCGGGTGGCCTACCACAGAACGTGGGCCACCCAACCCTGTGACACAGTCTGTTGGGTGGTCTGCCAGAGTTTTTTAGCCACCTGAACAGAAAGTGTGATCCAGGAGGAGTGCTGCCCAAAAGGAAGAACTAATTGTGGGCACAATGGAGGAGTCGGCGGAACCATGATGATGTCAGGTGGAGGATAGGGAACTATGATGATGTCAGGCAGAGGAGAGGGAACCACGATGGCCTCAGGCAGAGGGGAGGGAACCACGACGGCCTCAGGCAGAGGAGGGGGAACCATAATGGCATCTGGCAGAGGAGGGGGAACCACGGTGGCTTCTGGAAGAGGAGAGGGAACCACGATGGTGTCTGGCAGAGGAGGGGGAACCATGACGGCATCTGGCAGAGGAGGGGGAACCACGATGCCCTCAGACTGGCCTGTAGCACCCTCGGTGGTCCAGGACTGGGACATCGCAGCACTCACGGTGGCTCTGGGCTGGAGCGGAGCTGCACCCACGGTGGACCCGGACTGGGCCAAAGCTGCACCCTCGGTGGACCCCGACTGGGCCAAAGCTGCACCCTTGGTGGATCTGGACTGGGCCAGAGCTGCACCCATGGTGGCCCCCGGGCTGGAGCAAAATGCCCATGGTGGGCCCACACTGGAGCGTGGCACCCAAGTTGGTTTCAGGCTGGGGTGCAGCACCCACAACAGTTCCCAACTAGGACACAGCACCCACAAAGACCTGGACTGAGGAGGAGCTGCACCCACGGAGGTCCCGGGCTGGGACGGTGCACCCGTGAAAACCTCATCTGGAGGGGGAGCAGCACCCATGCGGGTCCCGGGTTGGGACGGAGCACTTGCAATGACCTCAGCCAACGGGGAAGCAGCACCCTCAGAGGTCTCGGGTTGGGACAGAGCACCCGCGAAGACCTCTTCCGGAGGGGGAGCAGCACCCACGGAGGTCCTGGGCTGGGACGGAGCGCCCGCGATGACCTCAGCGGGAGGAGCTGGATCCATGGGGATCTCGGGTTGCGAGCTGGGACCCACAGAGACTTCTAGCAGAGCTGGACAATCTTCGGTGACCCTGGAGGAAAGCTCAGGCAAGAGAGGTAAAGAAACAGGGCCAGGGTCACCGGCGGCAGTGAGCTCAGGTGCCGCTGACAGCTGCTCTTGGCTGTCCCCAACAAGAGCAAGGCAAGATCTCTCCAAAATAGAAACAACAAAGACAAAGGAGAGCACTTGCCTGAGCTCAAGCTCCACCGCTGTCCAGGGCTCCTTCGATCCAGGCAATGGTTCCTCGGACCCGGCCCTCTGGAGGTCCAACTACGGCTCTGCTGCGGTGGCCACTGCAGCAGGCATGGTGGTCAATACAGCCCTCAGACCCCGAGTGAGGTGACCCACGCCGGTGGCTCATCGGGCGTGGATTCAGGAGGTCGATTCCCTGCTGGCACTGGATTCCACACAGCTGATGCTCAATTGTCGGTGCAGGCATTAGTTTGGTCTCAGCGCTCTCTCCCCATACAAATAGTGGCAGCGGGGCTGGAACCAGGTCTTCCAGGGCTGCAGGCTCATCCATAGCCTGGTGGCTCAGTCCTGGGGCTGGCGGACACTCAAGGGGAAAAGGAGGAGACATGGAGAGAGCAGGTGAACAGTCTATGACTGCAGCAGATGGTGAGGACTCAGAGGACTGCGGGGGCTGAGCCTCACCACCAGGAATCAGGCAAAATAATTTATATGTTGGTGACAGAGAATGAAAAAACACTTGCCTGTGTTCCCGGGGCATGATGTTTTCTGCTGCAGTAGATGAAGAATCCACCCTCTCCGTGGCCTCAGCGATTGTGGGCCCCTCAGTGGAACGTGGAGGAGCCGCCCCCTGCAGACACGATGATGGGCGGAGCCGGGAAGGAAACGGCTGACCTCTCAGCAGCAGGAGGAATTGCCGAGGGGAAGCAGGAAACAGCAGTTGCGGAAAGGGAGGAAGCTGACGATACAGCCGGAGAGGAAAAGCACAGAGAGTGCACTGCTGTGGGAGTCTTCTACCTCGTCAAAGGGGAAGTTGCTGCCTGAGAGGCGGGAATATTCCTCTGGTGGTCTGGAGCTGGATGACGGTGTTATGGAGCCGATGGAGCTGGAGCAGGAGTGGGAGCATTGGAGGCAAAGCAGGATGTCTTCTGCAGAGTGCGCCTCCGTGCAGGGTCTGGGTTCGTTGGAGATGGGCCCCACGTCAGCCCAGGGAAGTATTGCTGCAGCACGGAGAGCATGGCCAACAAGTTCGTGAACTGGGTATGTCTCCATAACCCTGGGTGCGCTTCGACAATGGCGGTCACTGAATCCCCACTCTTCCAGATCTTTTTTGGGCTGCAAGAGGCGAGAGCTTCATCCACAAAACTCTGGATGAACTCGGCGGCCCACTGCTCCTCCACACTTGTAACCCCTACTGCCGATCTCCCTTTGCTTATTGGAGGTTGGCGTGCTGGGGACATGATGAGCTCCAGAGAAAAAGGTGAGTGAAACAAAAAAGAAAACGAAAACCCACAACTCACAGCAGCTGGGTCTTTTACTAGCTGCAGTCTTCTGTCATGAATTGCCCCTGGGGGCAGAGAGGAAGACCCATGCGCTGAACTGTGCGGTTGTGAGGTTTATTGAAAACATAAAGTGCACAAAACAACTCAAAGACACAAAGAGATACACCTAGTAACAAAGCAAAAACAGAGCACGTCAAACTTATGTTTGGGAGTCATAAACAGAAGCCAAGAACGCAGTGAGGAATGCAAGGCGCAGTGGTCTTAAATAAGGCATACCACAATATGACACAGGTGTGGATCTCAGAGCAGGCAGGAGAAAACAATGATTAATAATCTGAATCAGCTAGGAGTAATGAGAGAGGAGCGACTGGAACTAACAGCTGACAGCGGCGACACTCACACAGAGCACAAATCCAGAAATGCTACTGATAACTGTCAACCCAGAGAAAAAACACAACAGTAAAGATATAAAGAATAAAATATCAACAAATGCAGGCTGAAATACAAATGCGAATTAATACAAAATAAAAGTGTAACAAAACTAAAGCATAAACAGGAAAATAGCAAACAGTACAATAATTACAGAAACCCCAAAAGCACAAAATACAACTAATATATAAATGTAGAGAAAGAGCCATGAGACTGAGCAAGGCTGAAACCTCCAGTGCTCAGCTTATGACAATAAGTGTGACAAACATACAAAAAAATGAGAAATCAAGAAGGGGGCAAACACTTTTTCCCACCATTGTAACTTTGTTCCTTAACAGCTCCCACTTTAGTTTATATGGTGTGGTGAATCAGTTCAGGTGTTTAGGATTGATTTGGATAGACGATAAATGTGGAAATGTTTGTAAATATAAAATAATTTCTATATCTTGACAGGTTGATTTTTTTTATCCCAAAGTGAAATACTATATTTTTGAGTTTCCAGATTCCTGTGACTTGTTTTGTGCCTTTGTAAATCCACTGTGATGTGTAAGTTGTAATGCTCATATGTAAATAATTAGCTGAGGCATAATATTGTTGCAATTGTACTTGTTTTTCTTAAAAAAAAATCAGGTTGTTTATAATGTTTTGTAAAAGAATAGTTCATAAATGTAAGCATTTCATAATGTATTTGTGCTTCTTTGCACTAAAACAAAGAAACAAATTTGGAGTTGTCATTATTTTAGGTTATTCATCCTTTTATTTTACCGGTCCAGTCCATTTGAGATTAAAAGGGGCTGTATGTAGCCCCCGAATTAAAATGAGTTTGAGACCCTTGATTCAAAGAGAAATGCATTTAAACAAACCATTCTGAGGAAGGCTGCAAAAGATGATTCACAACGATGCTGCAATAATAAAGGCAATTTGACCAAAGTATGTTGCAGACATTGCATTAAGACCTGTGGGATCTGTCAGCATGTGAAAAAAAGTGCAGTGAATGGGACCTTTAAGGCTTAAAAGTATAGAAAATGACCATTATTCTCTTTAAATATTGCTTGTCTGACCTGATATAGAGTTCATCCCAGTTTCATTGAACTGTGTGTGTTTCATGTTCATCCACACTTTGAAAATGTGTAATATACATGGAAAAGCAGCTTTTTCTGTGCATATTACACATTGTGTTGGGGTGGGTAAAGTGGATACCCTGGTAGAGAGGAGAAAAGTAGAGCAAACCGTCCATTTTAATGGTTGAGACCAGACCGTCCATGGCAGAGTAGTTCATTCTGGCCTGATTAAGTGTCATGACTGTCAAATAAGGAGCTCACATGCAAAGCAGCTACACCAGAGAATAAATAATAGATATCAAATTGAAACGTTAAACACAACTTTATTGAATAACTGGCAACTGTAGGGAAAAGCGAAGCATGCAGGGAGACACACAGCCTGTGGAGAGAGAGAGAGACAAGAGCTGGTTAGAGGAGAGGAGTGTGACAGAGGAAAATATAACTGAATGGGGGGGTTTTCATACTGCAGACGAACAGAGAGCCCGGCAGAGGAATTCAGCACAGAGGGAGACAAGCCAGCAGGACTGAGCTGGCCGGGGACGTGGAGAGGTGAGGAGCAGGGTGGAGTCTGACCGGGTGGTAGGAACACTCCAGAGAGATGAGGATGAAGCGGCAGGCGAACGCACAGCAATCCCGGAGACACACCGCAGAGATGGCAGCAACCTGGGGAGAGGAGAGGAAAGGAGAGATTAGGCTGAGTTTCTAACGAGTCAATATTTAGCCTTAAATTCAGGCAGCGATACCCAACGAGCCAGCGCCGGTGTTCACAAGCAGGTCCTTTTAAGCGCTAGCAGTGAAGAGGCAGCAGGTGCGTCCATTCACGCAGGTGTGATGATGACCAACGGAGCCGGGAGCTGAATGGAGAACCTCCCACAGAAAGGGAGGGGGAGTGCACTCACCCGATCATCACAGTGCCCCCACTCAAGGGGCGCCTCCTGGCGACCCACCGGGCTTATTGGGATGGGCTCGGTGAAAGGCACAGACCATCCCCTTGTCATGGAAGTTGGAGTTAGGGATCCATGACCTCTCTTCTGGTCTGTAGCCCTTCCAATGGACCAGGTATTGCAAGCCCCGGCCCCGATGGCGAATGTCCAGAATCCTCTGTATGGTGTAGGTGGTCTGGCCGTCAAGGATCCGGGGTGGAGGATGCGGCATCGGTGGGGGGAGGGCAGAAAAGACTGGCGGAGAGGGGCTTGATCTTGGAGACATGGAATGTGGGGTGGATGCTGTGTGTCTGCGGTAGTTTCAGACGGACCGTCACGTTGTTAATGATCCTAGAGATGGGAAAGAGACCAAGGAAGTGAGGTGACAGCTTCCTAGACTCTGTCTTCAGAGGAACCTGGTCCACCGATAACCACACATCTTGACCGACCACATATTTGAGCGCCGGGACTTGCCTGCGGTCCACTTACTGGCGATTCCGTTCAGCTGAACGGAGCAGGGCCGCCCAGGTGGACCTCCATAACCGATGGCAGCGGCAAGCGTGGACCCCCACAGATGGCACAGTGACGTCCCTCTCTGCCATGGGCAGCAAGAGGGGAGTATAGCCCATCGAGGCCTCGAACAGCGTCAACCCGGTGACAGCGGAGATGGCCGAATTATGGGCATACTCCACCCCAGTCAGATGGGAGCTCCAGGTGGTAGGGTTGCAGGAAGCCACATATCTGAGGGTGGCCTCACGGGATTGGTTAGCACGCTCAGCCTGCCCGTTACTCTTTTTTTTTTTTTTTTGTACTTATTTTGTACCCGTAGGTAGATTTGTTTTGCAGTCTGGTGACAAGCTGCCGGTCGCTGCGTGCGCAAGTGCCCCGTATCCGTAGCCTGCATGTTTTTAGCATGTGGGAGGAAACCGGAGAAATCCCGGAGTAAACCCACGCAACACGGGGAGAACATGCAAACTCCACACAGATCACTGTTGGCCGGGGGCAGGGATCGAACCCACGATCTCATGATCCCCGTGATCCCCCGGCCGAGGGTAAAACTGTGCTGCCGCAGTGCTAACCACTGCGCCACCGTGCAGCCACTCTGGGGGTGATAGCTGGAGGTGAGGCTGACTGTAGCACCGAGGGAATAACAAAAGGATTTCCAAACTTGTGAGGTGAATTGGGGACCCCGGTCAGACACAATGTCCAAGGGAATACCATGAAGGCGGATGACATGAATGGTGAGCAGGTTGGCAGTCTCGGTGGCAGAAGGCAGCTTGGGAAGGGGCACCAGATGAATAGCCTTAGAAAAGCGATCTACTACAGTGAGGATGACTGTGTTGCCCTGAGAAGGGGGGAGTCCCGTAACAAAGTCCATAGCAATACTGTATGAGACCAGGGGCGACTGGGAACTGGCAGGGGATGCAAGAGACCGGCTGGTGGAGATGAGTCTGATTTGTTAGTGGCACACACCTGGCAGGCTTTGACATAGTCCCGCACATCAGTCCACAGTGTGGGCCACCAGAACACTCGCCTCACCAGATCGATAGTATGGGAGATCCCGGGGTGACAGGCAAAGTGGCTGGCGTGTCCCCAGTGGATGAAGTCACTGCGCTGGCTGGGTGAGACGAACAGCCGATTGGCTGGGACCCCCTCGGGTTTGGGCTCAGTGGACTGGGCCTGCCGGACCCTCTGCTCGATCTCCCATGAGAAGGCGCCCAGTATGCAGGAGGAGGGCACAATGGGCTCGGGAGGAGAAGAAGAGGATGAGAGGTCTGAGGTGAACTGGCGGGAGAGAGCATCAGGCTTGACGTTACGGGAGCCGGGCTGATAAGTGATAATTAAATTAAATCTGAGGAAAAATAGGGCCCAGCGAGCCTGTCTGGAATTCAACCTGCGGGCCGACCTAAGGGACTCTAAATTTTTGTGGTGGGTCCACACAATGATGGGATGAGTGGCTCCCTCCAGCCAATGCCTCCACAACTCGAAAGCCAGCTTAATGGCTACCAGCTCTCGGTCTCTTACGTCGTAATTAGTCTTGGCCGGAGTTAACCGCCGAGAGAAATACACGCATGGGTGGAGCTTCTGATCGGAGGCTGAACGCTGCGAAAGGACAGCGCCCACCCCCGAGTTGGAAGCGTCCACCTCAACTATGAACTGAAGCTGAGGGTTGACCTGAGCCAAGATGGGTGTGTTGGAAAAAAGGGCTTTCAGTTCAGAGGAAGTCTGCTCAGCTGCCGCGGACAACTTAAAGGACACTTTGGATGAGGTCAGCTGAGTGAGAGGCTGCGCCACCCTGCTGTAATTTCTGATGACCCTACGATAAAAGTTTGTGAAGCCCAAGAAATGCTGGAGATGTTTGCGGGTGTGCAGGGTAGGCCAATCAAGCACAGCCTTCACCTTGAGCGGATCGGCCCTCAGCTCTCCTTCAGCAACAATAAAGCTCAGGAAGGCAGTGGAGTGGTTGGAAAACTCACACTTCTTGGCCTTCACAAAGAGCTGGTTCTCCAGAAGCCACAGTAACATGGCCTGGACGTGGACTGTATGTTCCTCCTGCGTGTGGGAAAAAAAATCACAATATCGTCGAGATACACAAACACAAGTTGGTTGATCATGTCACGGAGGACGTCACTGATCATGCGTTGGAAGATGGCTGGAGCATTAGTGAGACCAAACAGCATCACAAAATATTCAAAATGCCCCAGGTATGTCTTGAAGGCCATCTTCCGTTCATCCCCTTTGCATATGCGGACCAAATGATACGCGTTGCGTAAGTCGAGTTTGGAGAACACCCGCGTGTGCTGAAGGAGCTCGAATGCGGAATTGATTAGGGGCAGTGGATATTTGTCTTTGACATGGATATTTGACATTTATCGCGTTGAGCTCACGGTAGTCAATGCACGGGCGCAGAGATCCGTCCTTCTTTCCGACAAAGAAAAACCCTGCCCCAAGAGTAGCCGAAGAAGGCTGAATGAGGCCGGCGTTCAGAGAATCCTTAATATAGCCTTCCATCGCCTCCCTCTCTGGCCCCGAGAGACTGTAGAGCTGGCTGGACGGCAACCGCGCACCCGGGAGGAGGTCAACAGCACACTGGGGCAATTGTCTAGGAAGCCTAACGATTTTTGTGAAATCATAAAATCCCACATCTCCTGACCTTTGACCTTGACCTAGAACTTGAGCATAAATCTTGAGGCAGACTCCCCTGGTGGTCATTGTGCATGGGTTTGTGTAGAATTAGAGCAATTACCTAGAAGAAGTAGTGATTTTTCTGAAATTACTACAGTAAGTACCCAGATGTCCTGATCTTTCACTCTGACCTTAACCTTGAGCACAACCTGGATCCAGAGCCACCTGAGGATCATTGTGATTGAGTTGAGTGACCAAAGCAGCTGAAAACTTTTTTGTTTCATGAGGTTTTCCGTTGATTCTCAATTCAACTGCTTTTTAATGGTATGCCTGATATTTTTTTAATATTTTAATCTTGTGTTTTAGTTTGTTCTCTTTATTTTTTTTTTAACGGTGTCTCTATCAAGTTATTTTTTATTCTATTTTATTGTACAGCGCTTTGTGACTATATGTTTGTGAAATGCGCTTTATAAATAAACTTTACTTACTTACTTACTTACAATGGGAGAAGAGTAGTGATTCTCCTGAAATGTGGACTGATGGATGGATGGATGACCATCACATAGCTCTTTTCAGCTTCCTCAGAATAATCTGAAAATAACGACATAAGAGTGGAGAGAAGTGAGATGAGAGGAGTCTAAAAGTCTTTTAAAAGGAAGTCCTTATTCTCCCATTACCCAAACCACGACAATAATGATAGCACTTCCCCCTGGATGCAGGATAGTCTCCCACCCACCCCCAAACTATAGGTGCTCAGCGCATTTTGAAGTGGTGCAGTTTTAGTCTTACTAATGGTGACAAAGGTAAGGACACACCTCCCATAATGGCTATGCATTGAAGTGATTAACCATGAGAGTCACATGGTGACCTGTAGTAGGCCAACATGTAAATTACACGCATAGTGACGATAGTGGGTTGCATATTTAAACAAAAGCTGTATGAAACACTTTGAGATTTATGACTGTATTGTAACCAAAGTTTGAAAAAAAAAAGTCTTTTCTATTGACTTTATATTAGGAAACACTTTCAGCTCAGTATGTATAATTTTGTGGAGAAAAGAAACAGGCGAGGCAGCAAGCTGGACAACACACAAACTTTATTCCTTCTCCAACATACAGTATAGTTAAAGAATTCCTAGGTCTCTGTGCATTCCTCCTTCAGTCCATTGTTCCCTCTTACCCCTGGCTCCCCACTCTGGGTGAAGAATCCCCACACCATGCCCCCACACAGCCCACCTCGAACACTCAGAAAGGGCATTAACCCCCTGTCCTTTGGGCTTGAGCTGGCACCCATAGCGGCTTTAGCGTGGGGTTGCTGAGCCAGTCGAAACACCCTGCTGGCGAGGTGTACAAGTGGGCACGTCAGTCTGTGGAGGGAAAAAGGGAGAGGGGGGAAGACATTAGCCTTGCGAGCACAGGTCCCTGCCGAGGGATCACCAACTTGCGGAGCCACCAATTGTGGGCGCCAGGGAGCTTGGGCCAACACCACCTGCTCGCCTGCCAACACAAAAGCGGGCTTCAGCCAGTCGATGCAGACGGTCTCCCTATGTCCCCCCCAAGTCTAACACAAAATGCTTTGCCACAGGTTTCAACACCCTAAATGGTCTGTCATATGGTGGGCGCAGCAGGGTCCGGTGCGCATTGTGCCTGACAAAAACAAAACTGGCGCTCTGTAAGCTTTTTGGGACGAAGGTGCAGCGAAAACAATGGTGAGCCGGGCCTGGCACGTGAAAAGCCTCCATACTGTGCAAAAATTGCACGGTCGGCTCGGCCCCGTGCGCGTGGTTTTCTGGTAAAAACTCTCCGGGGATCCGCAGCAGCTGAGAAAAAATGAGTTCTGCTGGGGAGGCTGCCAGATCCTCCTTAGGTGCGGAGCGCAACCCTAAAAGAACCTAGGGCAGGCAGTTGACCCAATTTGTATCCATGAGCGAAGCTCTGAGTGCTGCCTTAAGCGACCTATGAAAATGCTCACATAACCCGTTAGCCTGGGGGTTGTACGCTGTAGTATGGTGAATTTTGAACTCCAAGCTCTGGGCCATTGCGGACCAGAGTTCCAAAATGAATTGCGGAGCCCTGTCGGAAGTGATGTCTGATGGAGATCTGAAACGTGCAACCCAAGCTGACAAAAAAGCATGCACCACCACGGACATGGTAGAAGCCAGCGGGACCACATCAGACCAGCACGTGGTGTGATCCACGACTGTCAAAAGGTGTGTGAAACCTTGCAACGGCAGGAGGGGTCCCACCAAATCCACATGGACGAGGTCGAACCACCTAGCCGGGATTTGGAATGGCTCGAGGGGGGCTCTGGTGTGCACAAGCACTTTGGCCCGCTGGCACGCGACGCAAGCTGCAGCCCAATCTCTCACATCTTTGCTCAAGCGTGGCCAGATGAATTTCACCCCCACTAGCTTCACTGAAGCACGCATGCCAGGATGCAAAAGGGAGTGGACTGACTCAAAAATGCAGTGGCGCCACGTCGCAGAACAAGGGAGGGCACCCTTCTGGCACCACCCTGCTCTCCAGCCTTAACCCAGTAGGCGCCAACTGGAGCAGACAAATGTTCACGTCACCGGCTTGCTCCGTGGCCATGACAGGGAAATCTATTCCCATGTAGACCAAGGAGACTAACGCACGAGACAGGCTAATGGCCATGATGTTCACCTTACCAGCAACGTGTTGAATGTCGGTAGTAAACTCTGAAATCGTGGCCAAATGCCGTTGCTGCCAGGCCGACCATGGTTCCGAGACCTTGGACATTGCGTATGTCAGCGGCTTATGGTCCCCGAATGTGGTAAAATCGCCCCCCTCTAGCCAAAACTGGAAATGGCGCGTCGCCAGGTGGAGAGCCAGCAATTCTCTGTCAAAAGTGCTGTATTTGCATTCGTCGTTGCGCAAAGTTTGACTGAAAAATGCGTGCGGCAGCCATGAACCTACTGCTCCACCACTGCCCCTATGGCAATATCAGATGCGTCCGTAGTGAGCGCTATCTGTGCAGACGGATCTGGGTGGGCTAGCAACACGGCATCCGCCAGTGCTGTTTTGGTGTTTGTGAAAGCCTGGACTCACTTGGGAGTCCAGTTGATGGTTTTCGCGGGCTTCTTTTCTTTTAAGCACGGCATACAACAGCTGCATAAGCTGGGCTGCCTGGGGAAGGAAATGGTTATAAAAATTAACCATTCCCCAAAACTCCTGTAGTGCCCTCACAGTCAGCAGACGCGGAAAGTCCGACACAGTGCGCACCTTGTCCTGTAACGGAATCGCGCCCTCCGGCGAAATGCGGTGGCCCAAAAAATCAATCACTGGCACACCGAACTGGCATTTCGCCAGGTTAACTATCAGCCCGTGTGCTTCCAACCTCTGGAAAACCGTCTTGAGATGGGCGATGTGCTCCTCCTCAGACGTGCTAGCTACCAGAACGTCGTCTAAGTAGACAAAAATGAAGGACAAGTCACGAAGCACTGTGTCCATCATTCTCTGGAAAGTCTGTGCTGTGCCTTTTAATCCAAATGGCATGTGTAAAAACTCAAAAAGGCCAAAAGGAAATATTAGCACTGTTTTCAGAACATCTTCTGCGTGCACCGGGACCTGGTGGTAACTGCAGACAAGATCAACTTTCGAAAAAACACGCGCCCCGGCCAGGTCCACGGAAAAATCCCGGATGTGTAGGATAGGATACCGATCGTGTTCCGTGGCGTTGTTCAAGTGCCGGAAATTGCCGCATGGTTGCCACGACCCTTCAGCCTTAGGTACCATGTAAAGTGGGGTTGCCCACGGGCTGTTGGAGTACCTGATGATGTCCAACTGCTCTAAGATGGCAAACTCCTTGCATGCGCTGGCCAGTTTAGCCGCGTCCAGGCACTGAGGTCACGCGAACACCGGCGGGCCTTTTGTAGTTATAAAGTGTTCTACCTCGTGTTTTGTTATTGTAGCCGAAAAAATCAGGACCATGAGTGCTGGGAACTGTGCAAGTAAATGTTGGTACTTACCCCTGAAGCTATAACGTTAGCCAGTATTGTTGACCCAGCTCCCCGAGCTATGTAGGGCAGTGAGGTAAAAGCGACAGCATCCACTAATCGCCTGTTTGCAACATTGACTAACAACCCATTGACTAACAACCCATAAGCCCATAAAAAATCTGCACCTAAAATGGGGCAGAACAGGCAGCTACCACAAAGTCCCACTGAAAATTGCATCTGTGCAAGCATATCGTCAGTGTCCGTTTGCCAAAAGTCCTGATGGTGGATCCGTTGGTGGCCAAGAACTCGGGACCGCTGCCTCCTGCCACCTTGTCTGCGTTGACCGGTAGGATGAGGGTCTTCTGGGAGCCGGAGTCCACCAAAAACCATCTCCTCGAAGGTGTGTCTGTGACATAAAGCAGCTTGTTCCTGTCACCAGTGGTTGCAGCTGCAACTGAGTGCCAAACGCACAGTTTTCCCGGTTTCTTGAACTGGCATGGCGGCAGGCAGCATTGGGCATTCAAACCGAAGTGGCGATGATAGAAACAGATTGCCCTGTTCCTGTGTCTCCTGACATCTGCTCCGGCTACCACCAACAGCTCCACAACCTCACTGGAGTCCCTCATGGCCGCCGGTGCCGCTGCATTTGCGCTAAGATTTCTGGTCACTAAAATGATACGATCCGCTTCCTGCACCAGTGCGCAGTAGTCCTTGGTCACCAGCAGTGGCGAGTTGGCCAGGATCGCCCTTGTTGCGGCTGGTAGGTTCCTGAGGAACAAGTGGGCGAACAGGAAAGACTCGTCGTTCTTCCGCCAACATGCTCCCCTCAAGCTCCACGGCTGATCTGTCCCCTAACTCCGAACGTGTTAGGAATCTCTCTGCCCTCTCACTGTCAGACAGGGTGTAGCGCTGGAGCAGCATCCTCTTGAGCACTTCATATTTCCCCTGGGCTGGCGGCTACTGGAGCAGGCTCATCACCTGTTGCGTGGTGCCTGCATCCAGCGCAGCGACCAAGTAGTAATACTTTGTGTCGTCCGTTGTTATCCCGCGGAGTGCGAACTGGGCTTCCATATGCAGAAACCCCGTGGTTGGGTTGTGAAGCCAGAAATCTGGGAACTTGACTGAGAGAGTGCACGCGGCACTGGTGCTCTCCCTCCAGGTAGTCTCCAGTGCGGTGCTCGGCTCGCTCTCCATGGCACGTCTTGGGGTCACCAATGTGGAGAAAGGAAACAGGCGAGGCAGCGAGCTAGACAGCACACAAACTTTATTCCTTCTGCAACATACAGTACAGTAAAAGAATTCCCAGGTCTCTGTGCATTCTCCTTTTATACCTTTAATTTCATGCATTGACACCTGGAACTTCCGACCATAATACATTGTTTGGAACAAAGACCTCTGTGGCACATTAACCCTATGAGTGTGTATGTTGCCAAACTGCGACATAACCCCTAGTGGTCAAGAGTGGTAAATATTTTTTGTCAATGAAATAGTTCAGATTTCCAAGGCTATAACTTGAAAGTGGTAAGAGATTATGGCTAACTGTCAATTAGAAAGATGTAAAATATGATCCAAAGTTTCAGATAGGAATAAATTTATGCATGTAATTTGCATAATGTCACAGCACCTCTTTAAATTCCATAACTCAGTCAAAACTGGACTTTGGACGTATTTACACAAAAAATAGTTCAGTCTCTTGACACTGTTTTTTTGTCCAGAGGTACCTCATCATCTTATCTTCAAAGTACATGAACAAGAAATCAGTACATTAAAAAAAAAACCAACAGAAATTTCTCACTTACTTTTGACAAAGTCAGAGTGAGAAGGCAGGCGCAGTGCCGTGCTCTGCCACTAGGGGCACACAAATTCTCACACTCAAAGGGTTAACATTATGTAACCCAGCTGAGAAAATAACCCTTTTTCTCACATTTCATTTTTATTAATGCAATTGTGTGATTTTATTTTGAAAAACGGTTATCTTGGGAAGAGGAAGTGTGTTCCTCGTTATCCAACTTTTAAATTCCTGTTTCATGGTCACTGTTGGGTGATCTGGGTCTTTTCATTCATTGGGAGCGATATTAGCCCCGCCTTCCGAGCAGAGTGCTGAGGTATGCACCCATTTCCCAGTCTTTTGCGCTTTGAGAACGAACGAGGGAGGCTGGAGACGGTCCGTGTAAAAACCTGTGAGTCTTCTTGTTGATGGGAGCATGAGCTTGAGAGGCATTGTGGCTGTGTCCTTTTGCTGTGTTCACACTGATACCTCATCTTGGCTAGGTTTTTTTGGTTGCTGATTAAGAATCTTCTGGATCCTGGATTCTCTCCAAATGGAGATGGCGAGCCTGACCTGAGATCTGAACCAAGACCTGAACCGAGACTGAACCGAGATCTGTACCAAGATCTCGATTGAAGAACATCCTTCCTCTCTCCAGTGCACAAAATTCAAAGTGGAAACAACTCAAGCCGCCGCTTTAAAAGAGGAAAAGAAACCTGAGTCTGGAAATACAAGATATCTTGACTGGTCAAACGACTAAAACAAAAAGACAAACAAACACTGAGCTCAGTAAGACATTTTTTTGGGTTTTATTTCATGCCGGCTGTTGTTATATTTGTAAATTGTTTGTATATTTTGTTCACTTTATCTTTAAAAATAACAACCATTATTGCTCATTTCTTGCCTCCAGCTATTTCATTTCACACTCATTTTAATTCCCTATTGTAATTCTTACGAACCTAGCAACTGGTCTACACTTAATAATTTCTTTTACCTAATTAACGTAAGGCAAGGGTTACAATTACATCACGCCGGTACCGCTTCTCACACCCTTCTTCTTCCAGCAGCTCCGCCGTTCTCTCCTCTCCTTGGGGGGGCGAATAGTCCTTACTGTCCCGACTGAGACCCCCCAGTGACACTTCCTCCTTCAGTCCATTGTTCCCTCTTCCCCCCGGCTCCCCACTCTGGGTGGGGAATCCCCACACCATACCCCCACAATTTATTACATAGTGTAATCAAAAGGTAAAAACTGAGCTGAAATTCTTAAAGCAGCACTATGTAACTTTCTTGTTCCAGATAGGAACCCCGAAAAGACTACAAC
This sequence comes from Pholidichthys leucotaenia, assembly GCA_020510985.1. Taxonomy (NCBI): domain Eukaryota; kingdom Metazoa; phylum Chordata; class Actinopteri; order Cichliformes; family Pholidichthyidae; genus Pholidichthys; species Pholidichthys leucotaenia. The sequence continues at coordinate 117,322,442 of CM035848.1, read as the reverse complement.
TATGGTGACTATGACATCAGTTCCAACAACCAATCATATGTTCATGGTGGCTAAAGTTGTTGCCATAGTTGTAGTCTTTTCAGTGTTTCTACTAAAAATAGAGCTGTTGTTGGGGAAAGGGACATTCAGCCAGTCAAAGGTTTATGTACCATCACAATAATTTTGAAAACATTTTAAGGTGAAAATCTTACATTATGTTGCTTTAAAGGGTACCTATAGTGAATTTACTCAAAAGCTATTTCAAAGGATCAAATAAGATACTAGTGGTTCTGTCCAGTAATTTTGGTTATGATTCCTTCTCAAATACACGTGAGTTTCAAGTCACTGCTCTCTCAGTCAGTCATGGTCAGGGACATCTTGCCTCCTCCATGGCCAATTTCAACACGGTAGTGACACACAGTCGTTGCTTTGTGAGACTGAGTGGGCTGCAGTATAGCAGTCAACAAAGATTTTTATGTAATTTTATGTAATTTTTTACAACCATGTACAAGCAAATCTACCCACATATAATTTAATGAAATAAAATCATGCCGTCAATAAAGGCCATTTCCAAGGACGGTTTGTGCAGTATACAGTGGTGTGAAAAAGTGTTTGCCCCCTTCCTGATTTCTCATTTTTTTTGTATGTTTGTCACACTTAAATGTTTCAGCTCATCAAACAAGTTTAAATACTAGACAAAGATAACACAAGTAAACACAAAATGCAGTTTTTAAATGAAGGTGTTTATTATTAAGGGAAAAAAAAAATCCAACCAGTTATTAGGTTTAGGGGGCAATCACTTTTTCACACAGGGCCATGTGCTATGTCCATAACCGTAAACCAATAACGAGGCTGGAGGTGCAGTAGAACACGACTTTATTATAGAACTCACAACACCACAAAGGCGCTCCCGTCCAGGCAGAGGTGAGGTCAAAAAAGACCATCCCTCTTCCGCATCGGCCTTTTATACTGTGGGTGGCGGCGGAACCCGAAAGGTGGAGCCACTACCCATAACACACAATAATATAACATATTAACAGTATTGGACAGCATCGCCCCCCCCCCCTTCAAAAGAGTCCAAAACACACACATACACCATTTAGACCCTCCCAAATTAATAGCCCCAATCACACACTAATAATAAACAGACTGATTAAGGCCTATTCATGCACACAAACAACTAAAACTAGAGGGGGACAAGTGGACTACCTTCTCACCTCCACATGGCCAGATGGACCATTCTGCCGTCTCTGCCATCATATCGTCCATGAACTAAAAAAAACTGCCGTATTCCTAATATAATGCATAAAACAATCCCAGAAACATATATACAAACAGGATAAACCCCAATTAACAAAAACAAACCAGTCAATATTTACCTTCACACCGTGCTATGAAAAAGCCCTCAACACAATCACCCCATAACCTCGGCAAACCACACATCAACCATATGTAATAGAAATTAGTGATATAATCATGGTTTGGTCTTTTTTTTTTTATATGGGCAATTCACATAGCAACTCTGTGTAAGAAACATATTGACTACGTAGGCTGGGCAATTCACATCATAACATTCAGCTTAACCCATTGCCCCCTACTACCTGAGGGGAGTCCCGATGGAGAAACCACCCCCTGGAGACCCGTCCGGCGGGTCCCGTCCAGCGCTTCATCTTCTCTTCACCCCTGGAGATGAACCACGTTGAAGCCCCGACACTTCCTTCTCCTCGTTGGTGCACCACAGCTCATTGGGGTGTCTCCATGAGTCATCGGACAGCTGAAGGTATCCGTCCTCCCGAACGGCCACCACCTGCAGCCGCCCCTGGTCCTCCTGTCGTTTCCACTTGCCATGGATCCCTCTCAGCTGAGCCTCCTCTCTGGGTTGGACCACGTCAGCGACTCCCAGAGGAGCCCGACTCGGCTTCCAATGTCTACGACGTCTCCACCCGGCCCCCTCACTGGGTTGAGCCACACCAGCGACCCCTCGAGGAGTCCGATTCGGCCTCCAGTGTTCCTGTGTGGCATGTCAGTTCACCGTGCCAGCCGGTCCTGCCCCGCTCTCTTTCATTTGTAAAGCCGGCGAAGCTGTTGTAGCCCCCTGCTTCTCGGTACCTCCCGGCTGAACTCCGGAAGCAGAGAGAGCCATCCTTTCGGCTCCACCCGCTGTCACGGGCATTCCACCGTGCCGCCCAGTTCCCTCATCCAGGGTAACTTGGGCCCTGGCTCCGGAAACCTCCCACGATAGCCTTGGGTGGGATTGGTCCTGTTCATCTCCCAGAATACTAGGTAAAGATTCGTCCCATATCACATCGTCCAACACTCTTGGAACTGGTCGGTCCCACAAACCACGGCCCGACCACTTCTCTCCAATACCACTGGTGATCGTGAAGCTCAGTCCTTAGAAAAGGTTGCAGCTCATCACATTCGACCCGCTGACGGTCACCACAAACTGTAGGTTGGACACCACTGCTGACTTATACCTCGCCGTCAAGTCCAATGAACCCACGACGGCCAGTCTGTTACCTCCGTATCCACAAAATGGCATTGACAGACCTCTCACACGGTAATGCAAGAAGAAGGTCCTCACAGTAGGCCAACTCAACACGGACCTCGCTGCACACGTGTCAACCAGTAACGGCACTTCCACGCCATCCAGTTTCACCACACAGTATACACGGCCATCTATGCTCAGGGAGACGGTGTGAATAACCGTAGGAGTCCTGGCAGGGGAGTCCACTTCACATCGTCGTTCCCCTCGCTCAAATTTTTTACAGGCCCTGGCAAAATGATGTAGGAGTCCACACTTACCGCAGCGTTTGCCCCTTGCTGGACACTTTCTTGCCTTGGACTGGTGCTTGGTGGACCCGCAGCCCAAACATATGGGTGATCCCGGGGCAGATCTTATTTTAATAGCTGTAGCGTATTCTTCTTTGTCTTCTACGCTATCATCGCTGCCTGGGTCCACAGCCTGCGCCGCTGATTGTGATTCAGGTTGCCTCAACGTAGTTCTCTTGCTGAGGTCCTGTGATAGTTTATCTGCTGCTTCATACTGCTGAGCTATCTCCACAACTGTGGCTAATGCCAGTTCACCAGAGCATGTGAGGAGTCTTGAACGTGCTGCAGAACATAGCGTGTGCTTCGCCAACGGATCGTGGACCATTTCATCCTCCAAAGCCCCGAATCGGCAGTCTCCAGCCAGCTGACGCAGATCCGCAATGTACCGTTGCACCGATTCTCCAGTCCACTGTCGGCGCTGTTGGAACTGAATCCTCCAGATGATGACGTTTTCAGGAGCGCAAAAGTAGTGCGCCATTAGCTCAACCACATCCTCAAAACTATCGCTCTCACCCAATGTGCTGAGAATACGCTGTCCTTCCATGCCGAGATTATGGACCAGTATCGCTCGTGCACGCAGTTTCTCTAATTCACCAAGGTTCAATGCCACCAAATAATTTTCGAATGCAGCAAACCACCTCACCCAGGGAACTGTTGGCTTGCCAGGAAGCTCCAAAAATGGCCGAACATCAGAAACTCCTGTATCTGTGCTTTTATCCTCGTTACCAAATGTTATGTCCATAACCGTAAACCAATAATGAGGCCGGAGGTGCAGTAGAACATGACTTTAATATAGAACTCACAATACACAAAGGCGCACCCGTCCAGGCAGAGTTGAGGTCAAAAGAGATTGCCCCTCTTCCGCATCAGCCTTTTATACTGTGGGTGGCGGCGGAACCAGAAAGGTGGAGCCACTATACATAACACACAATAATATAACATATTAACAGTATTGGACAGCATCACGCCATGTAGGTTTGGATTTTTTCCCTTAATAATAAACACCTTCATTTAAAAACTGCATTTTGTGTTTACTTGTGTTATCCTTGTCTAATATTTAAATTTGTTTGATGATCTGAAACATTTAAGTGTGACAAACATACAAAAAAATGAGAAATCAGGAAGGGGGCAAACACTTTTTCACACCACTGTATATCCATGCAGATTTTGCGTAATGTTCAACTTGGATCTCGACCCACTGAGCATCTGCTGAACATGTTTACTCGTCCGGAGTAAACACGTTACTCTTCTGTGGTAAAGCCGAAAATGAGTGTACGTCACTTCCAGCCGGTGATGGCTGCTCCCCACTGGTTTTGACTGAGTGGTTTTCATAGGATAAAATTATTCAGTATACTGACTCTAGGGGGTTATTTTTACTGACTAAACCCATTTTTGGTTTATAAGTAATACCTAATGCAGGATTAATGTTGTTATAATGACCAGTAAATGATTCCTTTAAAATCTAATCATCTTTTCTGTCTTGTTTAAAATGTACAAAGAGGCAGGTTAAATGTGAATTTGTACAGTGAACCCATGAAAACAACTTAGATGGCAGTTGGAGCAGTTCAAGTTTAAAATGTAAAATAAAACATGTGAAGGGAGCGTTCTGAATTCTCCTCAGAGTGACTCATGACTTGATGTGCTTTTAAGCGTGCGTCCTGGTATCTTCTGATGAGCGGAGTCTGCACAGGTGTTCTTCCTGTAGCCGTCAACAAGCACACGCTCTTTAAGAGTGCGTACATAGTCTGTCATCACTTCTCTGTGCCTGAGATTAATGGTTCAGTGGGAATGACTCAGCTTTATAGAATTCAGACAATAAAAGGAGAATAAAAAATGTGTCCTACCTAAATTCTTAGACATATTAGACAACTATGAACTCACCCAACTTTTGACTAACAAATGACCTTATCTTTTAAAGTCTGACATATACTTTAGCAGCTTAATCCCAAGTTATAGCGGTTGGCAGCAATGTTCTCTTTTACCCATCAACCACATAGCTCCCTGTGGGCACCTCACAAATGTATCAGAAAAAAGAAACTCTTAAATAAAGGCTGCAAATTTAAAGGTCACTGTGTATTTTTCAGGTATTAATTTTAAGTGCTGACATCCTCATGGACATATAGTCTCAAAGGCCAAAAATCATTTCTGTTGTTTTACAGCTAATCAGAAACACTATCTGCAAAGTCCAGTTTTATTTTATTTTAATATTTAGTATGGTATGTGACTAATGGCCATATGTTAAGGCCATATTTTGGAAAGCTTTTTCCCCCCATACTTTTTTGCTGTTTAATAGGAAAAACAAACTTGCAACAAGAATTTATTGGGGAAAATATGCAAATTTATGAGGGAAAAGAGTAGAAATGCTTTTGCAAGCCAGGTTATAGTGAGTCACTGTTGTGTTGGTCCATCATTTAGTGGAAGTTCAACATTTAAAAAAGTATGGTGGATGTATTCATTACTGATTGAATATTCTTTTCAGCAGATATCAGTGTTATGAAAGTGTACCAAATTCCTCACAACAGTGCACAGTGTAACCACATCACAGGCTGAAGGAAACCCATCTGCCTGATGTGCACTTACACACCTTCACTGGTTTCAGTGAAAAGGTGTTACCTGACTTATTGCAGATGAAAGATTCTCACCGGTGCTCATATTTTCAAGCCTGTTATCATCGACACTTCTTAAGCAGTGGTAGAACATGTTGTTAAGCAGAATTTAGCTTCCACGTCAAATACCCATCTAACCACTGCTTTCCACTCATATCCACAAGCCAGCAAACCACAAATTACACAAGATATAAGAAGGACTCAGAACTGGGAAGACAGTAAAAGCTATACTTCTGTCACATTACAAAATATTATAGATTAAATGCAGCCTGATTACTTTATTGTCATAATAATGATCTCAGTCTACTTGCAAAAAAGTGTTGGCAGAATGTTTTAAACAGACTCAGAAATGATTAATTGCTTTGATAATTCTCTCTTTAGTCATGCAAATATATCAGCAAGTCATAATTCTAAACCAGTGGCTTAGCTATAAGTTAACACCTAACAGTTTCTATATAATTTTTTATTTAAAGGGCCTATGGATGAATGAATTATACACAAGGGTGCCTTGCAGTGTATTTGTCACCTAATGACAATAAAGTATTTCTAAAAACACTTGAGGAGAGAAATAAGTTGTTTATTTACTGAATCTGTTTTTATTTGACATTGTGGAGAAAGACAACAAGCTGGATGACACAGTTACTTTATTCTTCCTCCAACATATTTTACAGCAAAGGAGAATGTCAGGTCTCTGTGCATTCCTCTTTTATACCTTTATTCCCATACATCGAGACTCGACACTTCCAACCATAACCATTGTCATTTGAACAAAGAATTGTGTGGCACATTAACATAACATAACGTTGGCTCCTCTTCAACACACTTCTTCTTTCCGGCATTTACTCCTCTCCCTGGGAGGCGCATAGTCCTTACTGTCCTGTCTAAACCCCCCGGTGACACCTCCTCTTTTGGTCCATTGTTGCCTGGGTGAAGAAGTCCAACACCGTGCCCCCACACAGTCACCCCCCCCGAACATTCAGAATGGGCCTTAACCCCCCTGTCCTTAGGGCTTGAGCTGCCGCCCATAGTGGCTATAGCGGGGGGTCGCCGATCCAGTCAAACTGCCCTGGTGGCAGGGTGTACAAGAGCGCACATCAGTCTGTGGATGGAAAAAGGGAAGGGGAGAAAACACATCAGCTTCGCGAGTGCCGGTCCCTGTTGAGGAATCAACCACCTGCAGAACCACCAACGGTGGGCATCCGCGCTGGGGAGCTTGGGCCAACACCACCAGCTCATCTGCCAACACAAAAGTGGGCTTCAGCCTGTCAATGCAGACGGTCTCCCTACGTCCTCCCAAGTCTAACACAAAATGTTTCGCCCCAGGTTTCAACACCCCGAATGATCTGTCATACGGTGGGTGCAACGGGGTCCGGTGCGCATCGTGCCTGACAAAAACAAAACTGGTGTTCTGCAAGCTTTTTGGGACGAATGTGAGGGGAAAACAATGGTGGGACGGGCCCAGTATGCTCACAGCCTCCATACTATGTAAAAATTGTGTGTGTGGGGGGGGGATCAGCCTCAGTTGCTGGGTTTTCTGGTAAAAACTCTTTGGGGATCCGCAGCGGCTGAGAAAAAACGAGTTCTGCCGGGGAGGGTGCCAAATTCTCCTTTACGCAACCCTAAAAGAACCCAAGGCAGGCAGTCGACCCAATTTGTGTCTGCGAGCGAAGCTCTGAGCGCTGCTTTAAGCGACCTATGAAAACGCTCGCATAACCCATTAGCCTGGGAGTTGTACGTGGTAGTGAGGTGAATTTTGACCCCCAGGCTCTGAGCCATCACGGACCAGAGTTGTGAAACAAATTGTGGACCCCTGTCGGACGTGATGTCCGATAGAGATCCGAAATGTGCAACCCAAGCCGACAAAAAAGCGCATGCCACTTCCGCGGATGTGGTAGAAGCCAGGGGGACCACTTCAGGCCAGCACATGGTGCGATCCATGATTGTTAAGAGGTGCGTAAAATCTTGCGACAGCAGGAGGGGTCCCACCAAATCCATGTGGATGTGGTCGAACCTCCTGGATGGGATTTGGGACAGCTCAAGGGGGACTCTGGTGTGCACAAGCACACCAGAACCCAAGTGCTTGTGCACTTTGGCCCCCTGGCACACGACACAAGCTGCAGCTCACTCTTTCACGTCTTTGCGCAAGCGCGGCCAGACGAATTTCACCCCCACTAGCTTCACTGAAGCCGCACTCCCGGATGCGAAAGGGAGTAGACTGACTCGAAAACGCGACAGCGCCAAGAGCTCGGAACCACCGGGCACAGGTGGCCGGTGGAGATGTCGCAGAGCAAGGGAGGGCACTCTTCTTGCACCACCCTGCTCTCCAGCCTTAATCCTGTCGGCGCAGACTAGAGTATGCAAATGTCCGCATTCCCAGCTTGCTCCGCGGCCATGGTGGGGAAATTTATTCCTATGTAGACCAGGGCGATTAACACACGCGACAGGCAATCGGCCATAACGATGAGCTTACCGGCGACGTGTTGAATGTCGGTAGTAAACTCTGAAATTGTGGCCAACTGCCATTGTTGCCGGGCCGACCATGGTTCCGAGACCTTGGCCATTGCGTACGTCAGTGACATGGTCCACAAACGCGGTGAACTCGCACCCCTCCAGCCAGAAATGGAAATGGTGCGTCGCCAGGTGGAAAGCCAGCAATTCTCTATCGAACGCGCTGTACTTGCGTTCGTTGTCACGCAAAGTGCAGCTGAAAAATGCGAGTGGATGCCACGAACCTGAGACGCACTGCTCCACTACTGCCCCTATGGCAATGTCAGACACATCTGTAGTGAGCGATATCCGTGCAGACGGATCCGGGTGGGCTAACAACATGGCATCTGCAACTGCTGTTTTGACATTAATAAAAGCCTGGACTCACTCGGGAGTCCAGTCAATGGTTTCTGCGGGCTTTTTTTTTTACGTGTGGCATACAACGGCTGCATCAGCTGGGCTGCCCGGGGAAGGAAGCGGTTATAAAAATTAACCATTCCCCAAAACTCCTGTAGTGCTCTCACGGCTTGCGGGTGCGGAAAGTCTGACACAGCGCGCATTTTGTCCGGTAACGGGATCGCACCCTCCAGCAAAATGTGGTGGCCCAAAAAGTCAATCACTGGCACACTGAACTGGCACTTTACCAGGTTAACTATCAACCCGTGCGTTTCCAACGTCTGGTAAACTGTCCTGAGATGGGCAATGTGCTCCTCTTTGGACGCGCTGGCTACCAGAATGTCATCTAAATAGACAAAAACGAAGGACAAGTCGCGAAGCACTGTGCCCATCATCCTCTGGAAGGTCTGCGCCACGCCTTTTAATCCAAACGGCATGTGTATAAACTAAAAAAGGCCAAATGGAGTTATTACCTCTGTTTTTGGAACGTCTTCTGTGCGCACTGGAATCTGGTGGTCACTGTGGACCAGATCTATTTTGGAAAAAACAAGCGCCCCGGCCAGGTGCACAGAAAAATCCTGGATGTGTGGAATAGGACAGCGATCGTGTTCTGTAACATTGTTCAAGCACCGGAAATCGCCGCACGGTGGCCATAACCTGTCGGCTTTAGGCACCATGTGTAGTGGGGATGCCCACGAGCTGTTGGAGCACCTGACGATGCCCAACTGCTCTAAGCTGGCAAACTCCTCTCGTGCCCTGGCCAGTTTAGCTGCATCCAAATGCCGAGGATGCACTGAACACTGGCAGGCCTTTCCTCGTTACAAAGTGCCCGACCCCTTGTTTTCTTGCCGTCACTGAAAAAGTCAGGACCGTGAGTGCTGGGAACTGTGTGAGCAAATGTTGGTACTTGCCCCCTGGAGCTATAACGTTAGCCAGTGTTGTCGACCCAGCTCCCCATGCTGTGCAGGGCAGTGAAGTAAAACAGACAGCATCCACTAATCTCCTATTAGCAACATCGACTAATAATCCATAAGCACATAGAAAATCTGCTCCTAAAATGGGGCCGGAACATGCAGCTTTCACAAAGTCCCACTGAACGTTACGTCTGTGTAAGCATATTGTCAGTGTCCGCTCACCAAATGTCCTGATGGTGGATCTGTTGGCGGCCGTGAGCTCTGGACCACTGCGTCCTGCCACCCTGTCTGCGTTGACCGGCAGGATGAGGCTCTTCTGGGAGCCGGAGTCCACCAAAAACCGTCTCCCCGAACGTGTGTCCATGACATAAAACACTCTGTTCCTGTCGCCATCGGTTGCAGCTGCCACTGAATTCTGAAAGTGCAGTCTTCCCGGCTTCTTGAATTGGCATGGCAGCAGGCAGCATTGGGCGTTCGAGCCGAAATGGCGATGATAAAAACAGATCACCCTGTTCCTTCGTCTTCTGGTATCCGTCCCGGCTACCACGAACAGCTCCTCAACCTCGCTGGAGTCCCTTATGGATGCTGGTGCCACTGTCTGCACGCTGAGAGTTCTGGTCACTGAAATGATGTGGTCCGCTTCCTGCGCCAGGGTGCGGTAGTCCTTAGCAACCAGCCACGGCGAGTTGGTCAGGATTGCCCTCGCTGTAGCAGGTAGGTTCCTGAGGAACAAGTGGGCGAACAGGAAAGATTCGTTGTCCTTTCCCCTCAGCGCCAACATGCTCTCCATCAGCTCCACGGCTGATCTGTCCTCTAACTCTGAACGTGTTAGGAGCCTCTCTGCCCTCTCACTGTCAGAAAGGGTATAGCGCTGGAGCAGCATCCTCTTGAGCGCCTCATATTGTCCTTGGGCTGGTGGCTCCTGGAGCAGGCTCGTTACCTGTTGTGCGGCGTGCGCATCCTGTGCAGCAACCACGTAGTAATAACTGGTGTTGTCCATTGTTATCCCACGGAGTGTGAACTGGTCTTCTATGTGCAAAAACCATGCGGTCAGGTTGTGAAGCCAGCAGCCTGGGAGCTCAACTGGGACCATGCACACAGCGCTGGTGCTCTCCCTCCAGGCAGTCTCCGGGGTGGTGCTCAGCTCCCTTTCCACGGCACGTCTTGGGGTCACCAGTGTGGAGAAAGGAGGCAGGCGAGATAACAAGCTGGATGACATAATTACTTTATTCTTCCTCCAACATATCTTACAGCAAAAGAGAATGTCGGGTCTCTGTGCATTCCTCTTTTAGACCTTTATTCCCATGCATCGAGACCTGACACTTCTGACTATAACCGCTGTCATTTGAACAAAGAATTGTGTGGCATATTAACATAACATAACATAACATAACACTGGCTCCTCTCCAACACACTTCTTCTCTCCGGCATTTACTCCTCTCCCCGGGGGGCACATAGTCCTTACTGTCCTGTCTAATCCCCCTAGTGACACCTACTCTTTTGAGCCATTGTTCCCTGGGTGGAGAAGTCCAACACCGTGCCCCCATTTCCTCCCACATGCCAAAAACATCAACAACTGTTGTTTTAAAAGTTTTAAGGTGCATTCACACCAAATGCACAGCAAATGTTCACGTGGAGAGAATATACGTAAAGTTAATGTAAACATGGGAATACATGTAAAGGGAGATGGTTAACTAATCAGCTAATTAGCCTTTAGATTCCATCATCACACTGCAGGGGTGTCCAATCATGTGCCATGGAGGGCCAAGACCCTGCAGGTTTTCTCTTCTTCTCTTCTTCTTCAGCAGGTGTTTTCACTTATCAGCAATTAGTGGGAAGAAATTCAGTGAAATCTGCTGTTGAAGACACTGGTTGGAGGTAAAGCCTGCAAGGTCTTGGCCCTCCATGGCACATGATTGGACACCCCTGCACTAGAGAGTAAACTAATTTGAAAATGAGACACTCACCTGCAGACCGATGAACCGGGAGCTCTGCAGCTGAAACGGAGTGCCTGTTATTTATCTGCTCATGGACTCCTGCTATGGATGTGCTAATGTGGGCTAGCTGGCTAGCAGTGTAAACGGCCATCATTCAGGTGCAGTTTCTGGAGGAGGCAGTGACATTTTCCCAGCTGTGTGCCCCTCCAGATAATGTTGTAAACTTAATGATGCCAGAAAGCAGCCGCAGACGTTATGAAGGCAACTCCACCCCTTTGCACCTTGCTTGGACCCAAATTTCTGTCTCTTTGCATGTTTACATTGAGAGAACGTGTAATCGCACTGCGCAAAAAATGCACCTTAACATGAATGTAGCCCACACATTCCACTGGATGGAACTAATTTCCCTATAGTTATTGAGATGACACACCCACTGATTAAGATAAAAGAAAAAAAATCTAGTTGCAGTTTTCTGGTTGCAAGTGAGAACAAATGCTTCCATTTATTCATTCATTTATTTTAGGTGTGAATATTGAAAATTAGCTTGACACCTTAAAGGAATCAAAAGGACTGCAACTGTTTTTAATTTTTCCCGCTCCACGTTGATGCACGCACGCACACACACACACACACACACACACACACACAGTGTGTCCAGAAAGAATTCACAGTGCTTCACTTTTTCCACATTTTATGTTATAGCCTTATTCCAAAATGGATTAAATTAATTTTTTCCTCAAAATTCTACACACAATAACCCATAATGACAATGTGAAAAAAAACTGTTTTTGAGATTTTTGCAAATTTATTAAAAATAAAAAACTAAGAAATCATATGTACTGTACATAAATATTCACTGTCACATGGGATGAGACGCCGTGTCATCCGGCGCTCAGACCATATTCCCCCTCAGCCCGGTTCTCTCTATGACAGCGTCTCAGCGGGCTCCCAGCTGTCAGTGTTACGGGACGGCTGGAGCCCAATTAACCCTCATCAGCTGAGGCGCTGCTAATGGGTATAAAAAGGAGCAGCTCCGATCATTCGGGGCTGTGACTTCGCTCACCATAGGCTGGAACCCCTTCGCCTGGCGCTAGCCTCCTGCCCTTCGTTCTGCTTTATATGTGAGTGTTACACTTGTATGATTATTTGTGCTTGTTGGCCCCACGAGGCCGTGTTCCTTATCCCCTGTTCCCTTTCATAATAAAGACATCGCAAACTCACCGGCTCGCCCTCGGCTCTCAATGTGTGGCTCGCGAGGGCCACACGTAACGGTAAGTCACAGCCAGGCGACTTGCCGGCGGCCGTGAGTTTGCCGTTGGACTTGTGTCTTCCCTGTCTGGGTGTCTGCCCTTGAGCATGCCGTCTCCCCAGAGTCACGTTCGGCTCCAGGGCAGCGAGCTGACGGCCATCTTGGAAGATGTCGACGGGATGCTCTTCACCGCCTCCCTGTACGACAACCCCAATGAAAGACGCTGGCACCTAGAGTTTGCTGAGAATCTCCTGGACAGTCTCCCTTGCCATTCCAACCATCCTGAGGTCTGTGCCAGGAGGGACGCTATCGCTGCACAGCGAGAGGAGCTCCGTGGGTTGGAGGGAAATCCCAGCAGGAAGCCGAAGAGGAGGAGACGTCACCCTTCGCTTCGGGATCCCGTTCCTGTCTCCACTCCGGCCCGGGAGTTCGCACCATCCAGAGGGCTTTCCCCGTCCAGCAGGACGTCACTCGGGATTCCCCCGGAGGATCTGCAGCTGACAGCGATTAAGGTCCGGGACCGAGTGGCTGCTGCTCGTTCCGCTGTGCACCCGTCCTCCGTTATGAGGCATGTGGCAGCGGCCGTTAGACTGGTGGAGAGGAGTCCAGGGCTGCATGACTTCTCAGAGTTCGACGCCCTCCTCGCCTCTGTCTCTGCTCAGGAGCGGCGATTTCCGGATCTCTCCTTCGCTTCGCCCCCTGTGAGTAGCCGCCACCACACTGCCTCTTCTTCTCAGCATAAACCCCGTCCGGATCCAGTTTTGGGTCGCCGCAAGGTCTCATCTACCCATGCAGCTGTCTCTCCTGCGCCTCTTCAGAGAGGAGATCCCGCAGTCTCGTCTCCCGAGCCACTCCCCTCCGCTGTTACGCCAGCGGCCCGGCTCATCTCGGCTGTCGCCCCCTCCTCCTCGACGCGCTCCCCGACTGCTGTGTGCATCCAGAATCCAGACCTGGCGAACTCCATCCCGGAATCAACACGAGCGGCTCCCCGACGTCCTCCCAGGGGGTCCTCCGTTACCGCCCGGCGGGGAGAGGGAGGAGCAAAGTCCACTGCAGCAGGCACCATCCAACCTCCAGGAGACAGGCAAGTCTCAGTTCATTCACACTCACCTTGTGATTTGCTCTGTCAAACTACTGGAGGTGGAGTTTGGGGTTCGCAGCTCCCCGAACTCCCACCACCTGCTGTAGCTGTAATCATTAATCCTGCATCCTCTGTGTCTCCCTCCGCTGAGCGGTCCCCGGCGCCAGGCCAACGTCGTGGGATGAGGAGGGGGCCTGCGGTTCTGGACAGCCTGGTTCCGGTTCCGCAGCTACGCCGTGGACGGAGGAGGAAGGCGGATTGCTACGTGGAGCCTGCGCCGACGACCAAGCGTCCCTGGGTCTCCACGGAGGAGCGGTCCGGTCCAGCGGGACGAGATTCTCCTGCCACCACGCCGTGTGGGCTGTCGGTGTGGGCACCGGTGCCGGAGGACTCACAAGCTGCGTTGTCCATCATGCCAGCTGCGGAGTCCGACGCAGCTGAGTGGGAGCCTGACGACGACCTCCTGACGCTGGATCCCGGATCTTCGCAGTCCTGGACGGCGTCAGAACCTGAGATCAGGCAAGTGCTCTATCTTGTCTTTCTTCTCCTTACTTTAGAGCACTTTAGCCTGTCTCTAGGGGAGGTGAGCCGGGTGCAGCCGTCCGCTGCGTCCGAGCTTATCTTGCCGGGTTCTGGCGCTGCCGGTGATCCTGATCCCGGTTCTGTTTTCTCTCCTGAGCCTTCTCCCAGGGTCGCCAGTGAGGAGCTGCCATCACTCATGGTGCTAAAGGGTCCAGGTTCGACGTCGGAGGTCGGTTCTGGTGCGGCGCCGGCCCAATCGGGGTCCGACGTGGGTTCGCCCGAGACCCAATCGGGGTCTGACGTGGGTTCTGCACCAGTGGTGTCCGGGTCCGGTGAGGGAGCTGCGGGTCTCCTGCCGTCTGACCTTCGACCACCTCGTCATCAGCTCTCCCCCAAGCCTCTTCCACTGGGGCCCGTTTGGACCTCTCCTTCTCCCCTACGGGCCTGGTGGTTGAGTGATGCGGGTCGGCTGCCGGAGGGCCTGCCGTGCCCGTGCGGCCGCACGACCCGCTAGACTGTCTGTTCGCCGATCTGGTTCGGCCTCCCGAGGAACTGTGTTTCCTGGCCTGGGGTTCGGGTAGGCCGCCGGAACCTTTCCCTTCACCCCTGTTAGCGGTGTGGACGCTGGGTGCGGGGAGACCCCCCGAACTGAATGTCTTTGGCTGTGCTTGTGTTTGGGTGGGTACAGCTAAATTATTACTTTTCCGCATTTAGCGTGATTTTTTTTTTTTTTTTTGTTTCCCCTCCTGTTTGAGGGATGGCTGTAATGTTCTATTTTCGCCCTTGGGGGTTTTTTCCTCTCGTTTTGGGGTCCCCGGGGTTGATTTACTTTGTATTTGTCTGTACATGGGTTATGGAGTATTGTGGGGTTTTTTTTTTTCCTCTTCCCTGTGTGTTGGGTTGTTGTTCCCGCAATTATCCTCTGCCTGTATGGGTTTTCTCTCTCGTTGTATTTTATGGAGTATTGTGTTTGGGTTTTTTCCCTTGTACTCTATATTGGTTTATTGTCTTTTTTTTTCTCCCCCTTTCTCTGGGTTTTTTACTCATGTTGTATTTTATGGAGTATGGTGTTTGGGTTTTTTCCCTTGTACTCTATACTGGTTCATTGTCCTTTTTTCCCTTTTCTCTGGGTTTTTTCTCATGTGGTATTTTATGGAGTATGGTGTTTGGGTTTTTCCCTGGTACTCTGTATTGGTTGATTATCGGGTGTGTTGTTTTTTTTTTCCTTTCTTTGATTCTCCCCCTCCTGTCCTGCGCCCCATCCGCCCACCCTAGGTGGGGGGGGGTCTCGGATGTTACGGGTCGTTCGTAGTCCGACCGTGAGGGGGAGGCTCTGTCACATGGGATGAGACGCCGTGTCATCCGGCGCTCAGACCATATTCCCCCTCAGCCCGGTTCTCTCTATGACAGCGTCTCAGCGGGCTCCCAGCTGTCAGTGTTACAGGATGGCTGGAGCCCAATTAACCCTCATCAGCTGAGGCACTGCTAATGGGTATAAAAAGGAGCAGCTCCGATCATTCGGGGCTGTGACTTCGCTCACCATAGGCTGGAACCCCTTCACTTGGCGCTAGCCTCCTGCCCTTCGTTCTGCTTTATATGTGAGTGTTACACTTGTATGATTATTTGTGCTTGTTGGCCCCACGAGGCCGTGTTCCTTATCCCCTGTTCCCTTTCATAATAAAGACATCGCAAACTCACCGGCTCGCCCTCGGCTCTCAATGTGTGGCTCGCGAGGGCCACACGTAACATTCACAGCCTTTGCCATGAAGCTCAGGTGCATCCTCTTTCCACTGATCATCCTTGAGATGTTTCTGCAGCTTAATTGGACTCCACCTGTGGTAAATTCAGATGATTGGACATGATTTGGAAAGGCATACACTTGTCTATATGCGGTCCCACAGCTGACAGTGCATGTCAGAGCACAAACCGAGCATGAAGTCAAAGGAATTGTCTGTAGACCTCCAAGACAAAATTGTCTTGAGGCACAAATCTGGGGAAGGGTACATAAAAATTTCTGCTGCTTTGAAGGTCTCACTGGGCACAGTGGCCTCCATCATCCGTAAATGGAAGAAGTTCGAAACCACCAGGACTCTTCCTAGAGCTGGCCGGCCGTCTAATCTGAGGGATCGGGGGAGAAGGGCTTCAGTCAGGGAGGTGACCAAGAACCCAATGGTCACTCTCTACCCCAGATTATCAATTGGGCTTACCGGGGTAGGAGCCCTGGGGACCTGGCTTGTTTGGGGCCCCGAAAGAAACACTTTTTTTTTTTGCTAAGTCTTCAATGCCCAGCGTTTATTGGAGGGTTTGTTTTGGCATATCAACTTTTTATTTGTTGAGGTGTCTGTCCTGTCTGCTTAGTTTAATTGGTTAAGAGTTGACATTTGACCTGATTAGGGTTGGATGTGGGAGAGTAGTGAACCCGTGGACGAATGAATGAATGCATGATAGCTGCATCCAAAAGAGAAAAAAGAAGAAAAGAAAAACAGGAACATGAGAAGGAGGTTTTTAAAAAAAACTCAGAAATTGACAGGCTTTTTTAAAGATGCGATAAAGCTGGATAGTGCCAACTTTACAGTCACACCAAGATGTTTGTCAAACTGTTAGCATTACAAATGCTAACACGGGACGCACCAGCAGAGCCACTGTCTGAAGATCCGTCAGTTCTAGACATTGGGAATACTGATCCAGAAAAGGACTGAAGAGCTGCCAAAATAAGGATGCTGACATATCTGAATGTTCCTACAAATGGCAGAAACATTTTTCTCCAAGTGCCATTTCAACCGCAAACTTCCAAATGGTGAGTATGTTTCAAGACAATGGCTTCTATTTTCTCCTTCCATGGTTATTTGTTGTAGTGTAAGAATATTGGGAATATGTGGAGTGGAACGCGGCCTGCGGCTGACGTCACCACGCCAGTATATACTGGGGTAGTCCGCCATCTCATGGGAGTGGAGAGTTGGTTGGGAGTTACAGCTAGTTACAGGTGTGCATGTCCAGAGCTATGACTGAGAATACACGTGCTTATTACTACAATGACTTGTAATAAAATTCAGTTTCAGCACAGCATTCTCGTCCATCTTCATTCCAGGATTGTGGACATAAGATAAGATAAGATAAGCCTTTATTAGTCCCACAACGGGGAAATTCCAGGATTGCAACAGCACAGGGATAGCAACACTCAGAGCAACAATCAGAAGGCAAGAAAAAAAACAAGCAAGCAAGAGCAGCTAATAAACATATGTACGTATTACTATAAAATATATATATATACACACACACACAGACACACAGTGCAGAGCATTGTAGCTGGATGGAATAAATATATGAACACACAGTGCAGAGCATTGTAGCTAGATGGAATAAATATGTAAATATATAAACACCCACAGTACGGAGCATTGCAGCTAGGTGGAATAAATATGCAAGTATATAAACACACACAGTGCGGAGCAATGTAGCTAGATGGAATAATATGTAGATATATAAATATATAAACACACCCAGTGCTGAGCATTGTAGCTAGATGGAATAAATATGCAAATATATAAACACACACAGTGCAGAGCATTGTTGCTAGATGGAATGAAACAGCATAACCGTCTACTTAGTTATCCTACATGGTATGATTATGTGCCCATACATATTCTCACCCTCCATAGCGACCGGTATGTTCCTAGTTGTATGCCGGAGGGGACCATTGTGTAAGTCTATTGCATCTTTTGCATTCAAAAAACTATTAGTTTGTTACGTCTTTTTGCTATCTCTGCGAGCAGCCCTGCTTAGGTTGTACAGTCTGACAGCCGTTGGTAGGAAGGACCTACGAAACCTCTCGGTTGTGCACCTGGGATGATGTAGTCTGCTGCTAAATGAGCTCCTCAGTGCATTCAGTATGTCCTGCATAGGGTGGAACTCGGACTCCAGCAGAGATGACAGTTTAGCCACCGTCCTTCTCTCTCCTATCTCCTCCATCGGATCAAGGCGCTGCCCCAGGACAGAGCTAGCTTTCTTAATCAGTTTGTTCAGTCTCTTCCTATCGGCTGCAGTAATGCCACTGCCCCAGCAGACCACTCCAAAAGTGATGGCTGATGCCACCACCGTGTCATAGAATGACTTCAGCAGCGCCCCTTGTACACCAAAAGACCTGAGTCTCCTCAGCAGGAACAGCCTGCGCTGTCCCTTCTTGTAGAGTGCATCAGTATTGTGTGACCAGTCTAGTTTATTGTTCAGATGAATACCCAGGTACTTATAGGATGTCACCATCTCGATGTCTGTTCCCTGTATATTTACTGGTACTGTGAGGGGCTGCCCATGCCTGCGGCAGTCCACCACCAGCTCCTTAGTTTTCCTCGCGTTGATCTGGAGGCAGTTCCGATGGCACCAGTCCACGAAGTCCTGGATAAGCCCTCTGTACTCAGCTTCATCTCCATTGGAGATGAGGCCAACGATCGCAGAGTCATCAGAGAACTTCTGTAGATGGCAGTGTGTTGTGTTGTGTGAGAAGTCCGCAGTATAAAGAGTGAACAGGAAGGGAGCCAGCACCGTTCCCTGGGGGGCCCCCGTGCTACTGATGATCGTGTCGGACACACAGTCCCGGGTTCTCACAAACTGAGGCCGGTTCGTGAGGTAGTCCAGGATCCATGATGACAGGTGCTGGTCCACCCCTGCGCGCAGCAGCTTGTCCTTCAGGATCATCGGTTGGATGGTGTTGAAAGCACTGGAGAAGTCAAAGAACATGATCCTCACCATATTCCCGGGCTTCTCCAGGTGGGACAGAGAACGGTGAAGGAGGAAGATCACCGCATCCTCCACCCCAATGCCATGCTGGTAGGCGAACTGGAGTGGATCCATCGCTGGTTCCACCAGGGGGCGGAGGTGAGCAAGGAGCAGTCTCTCCAGGGTCTTCATCAAGTGGGACGTCAAGGCCACCGGTCTGTAGCTGTTCAGGTCTTTGGGGTGGGAAGTTTTTGGTACAGGTACCACACAAGATGTTTTCCACAGCTGTGGTACCCTCCCCAGTTTCAGGCTCATGTTGAAGATATACGTCACAATCCCACACAGCTGGTCTGCACAGGACTTGAGGAGCTTTGCGCTGATGCCGTCCGGTCCCGGCGCCTTCCTCGCCTTGATCTTCCTCAGCTCCGTCCTCACCTGGGTCCTGGTCAGGGTCAGGAGGGGGGGCTGTGTGTTGGGAGTGGGGGGGTGTTGGTGGAGTGGGGAGTGGGCAGCAGGACTTGATTTCTTTAGAGGCAGCAGTGGTTGTTGTGCAGTCAGGGGGGAGGGCGGTTGGTCAAATCTATTGAAAAACAGATTCAGGTTGTTCGCCCACTCCCTGCCCCCTGTGGCCTGGGGGGAGGTATTCTGGAGCCCCGAGATGGTTTTGAGGTTTCTCCAGACCCCGCTGATGTCGCTCTGTTGCAGCTTGTCCTCCATCTTCTTCCTGAAGCTGTCCTTGCCTTCTCTGATCTTTCTCCTCAGCTCCCTCTGTACGGACTTCAGCATCTCCCTGTTCCCTGACCTGAAGATCCTCTTCTTCTCTCTCAGAAGTGTTTTTATCTCAGGGTTGATCCAGGGTTTGTTGTTTGAGTGACGCCGTATGGTCTTGGTGGGAACGGATTTGTCCACACAGAAGCTGAGGTAGCCCGTGAAGGTGTGAATGAGGCCATCGATGTCCTCACCATGTGGATCGCAGAGCTGCTTCCAGGCGGTGGCTTCAAAACAGCCCTTTAGGGTGTCCATTGTCTCCTCAGACCATAACTCCACAGTGTGCATGGCCGGAGGTTGTCTGTGCACTAGGGGTTTGTACACCGGCCGGAGATGAACCAAGTTGTGATCCGATCTCCCGAGTGGGGGGAGTTGTGATGAGGTGTACGCCTCCTTAGTGTTTGCGTAGAATAAATCCAGTGTTTTATTGTCTCTAGTGTGGCATGTGACATACTGGGTGAACGTGGGTAGAATGGGAGACAGTGAAACATGGTTGAAATCGCCTGAGATGAGGAGAAGAGCATCTGGGTGTTCTGTCTGCAGCCTGCTGGTTACTGAATGGATGACGTCACGTGCTGTCCCAGCGTTCGCCGTCGGATTTGCATAAACAACAATGCAGATCACGTGTGAGTGTTCTCTCGGGAGATATGTAGGCCTCATGCTAACAGCTAGCAACTCAATGTCTTTGCTGCAGTGTCGTTGTTTAACAGTGATATGTCCCGGTCTGCACCAGTTGTTGTTAACATACATTATCACTCCACCGCCCCTAGCCTTGCCACTGTCTGGTGTTCGGTCAGCTCGTATCATGTGAAAACCCTCCAGCTCAATGTTAGCATCTGCTGCTAGTTCAGTTAGCCACGTCTCAGTAAACAAAAGGAGAGAGCACTCCCGGTATGTGCTATCATAACGGGAGATAGCCGCTAGCTCATCTAACTTTCCCAGTATCGACCGTACATTTCCCATGACAACAGATGGAAGGGAGGGTCTGTACCTTATATTTTTTGTCCTCCGCCTTACTCCAGCCCGGCAGCCGCGGCGTTTTCGCCTCAGTTCTCTCGGTATGTCGAGTTTTTCCAATGGGACCGGGTGGCGGTTGAATGCTAGCAGCTGTTCTCTGCTGTATCGTATCCTGCTATAGACAGTGGCTCCGTCCACCGGCTCAGGAGACATTTAGGACGATCTGTGTGTCCGTGATATAAGTGGGGTGAAAAAAAAAGACGGATCAAAAGAGAGAGGAAGGGAAAAAGACTCGGAATCGAGCCGCTGTTGCAAAAGGCAGCCGACTCGTGTGGCGCCGAGAGAAAAAAAAACACTTGGCGATGAGAGTTTCGAACCATGAAAGCGTGCTTGAGACCGCTGTGGCCTTTCCTTGAGTCTCCAGGTGAACCAAGTGTCCCGTGGCCATGATGGCTGGATGCATTCGAGACTTATGTTGTGGCGTTGGACCTGGGAAAACTGGATAAAGTATGGAAACGAGCATTACTTGTCCACAACCCTGACATAGAAGGTCAGAGGATTTTTCACAAGCTGGGTCCGATGGAATCGTATGTGGATGCTGTTGAACTGCTAGCTAGCTATTTTGCTACACCGGACAATGTGATAGCACGACAAATTTGATTCTGCCAGAGGCAACAGAGAATTGGTGAGTCCACATGACAATTTGTCGCCGACCTGGGACATCTGGCTAGCATGTGCCATTTTGGACTGTTAGAAGACAAGACGGTGCAGGACCAGTTAGCTGAGCACACGTGTAACCCGAGGCTACGAGCTAAGATGTTAACGGTGCCAAATGACATGATGCTAGCTAGCACGACAGAGTTATCATTCCAGTTTGAGTCAGCAGAAAAGCTAGCATCAAAGCTAGGTGGGTGCCAGCTACAGAAGCTACCTGGACAGATGATGCTAGCTAGCACGGTGGGCGCGGAAGAACATGAAGACACGGCAAACGAGTATGAGACGAACGCCGTTAACTGAAGGACCACTCCGAGGGGCCCCATCTACCCTGGGCCCCTCTACTCACAGCTACCCTGTGGTAGCTGTAGGTCCATTGGGAATATGTGGAGTGGAACGCGGCCTGTGGCTGACGTCACCACGCCAGTATATATTGGGGCGGTCCGCCATCTCATGGGAGTGGAGAGTTGATTGGGAGTTACAGCAAGTTATAGGTGTGCATGTCCAGAGCTATGACTGAGTGTACACATGCTCATTACTACGACGACGTGTAATAAAGTTCAGTTCGAGCACAGTATCCTTGTCTGTCTTCATTCCAGGTTTGGGGACATAACATTTGTATTGTTTTGTTTGTTGCATAAACAGTTATTTTTTTTCCCACTTAGTTGGGTTCACACTATAGTGTTTGGACCAACTTTTAGCACACCAGTTTTTACAAACTTTAAAGGAGCTTTTTAACTCCACAGCCTTGCTTGGCCATGGATGAGAGCTGTCCACTACAATTCAGAGATGATGCCAGTCTTTCTCTTTGTCCAGTAGTTGTAAAATTTCCTTCAGTTATATTATTGTTTATCTCAGCCAGAGTTACATTAATCTGCTCTGGTGAATGCAAAATTATAGATTTAACTTAAAACAACTGTCGGGATATTTTCATTTTGAATCATTCTTTTAAAAGAATGACAGTGTACAGGGTTAACATTGTAAAAACATTTATTCATTAGATAATGAATATTGGGTTTGTGCACACATAGCCTGCTCTTCTCCCGGGTCATGGAGAAGAGAAGCTGTTTTTCCAGTAGGGCAGACTGGTCTGGCAACATTTTTTTCCCTCTGTGAAGTGAAAAACCCTGTTGTGGCTTCAAATAGTTAATATTAACCCTTGAACAGAAAACACCGGCTGAATGTGTTTTTTCATTGTCATAATTAAAGTTATGGGTTGATACAAGATATTTGTTGGTTGTTAGTCCTGATGGCACTATATTTTTCTGCAATTTGAGCTAAACCTAGAACTTTGTGGTTATTCACATTATTTAGTAATTGGCAGTGGCTATGATATGAAATCTGTATCCCTATACGAAATGTCTATTGATACGGAAGAGTTGACAATCCAAGAAAACCTTTTCAGATCAGTTCCAAGCCAGCTGCTGCTGTGGCTTAGGTAGCTAGTATATTGGGCCTGTGATCAGAAGGTTGCTGGTTTGCATCTTGCCATTGGCACCTTGTCCAAACCATTTTACTATGAGATGAAATTTAGACTTAAAACTAGAAAAGGACTGAGAGTGCATACCCCCACCAAGCCTCCTTCCATCCCTCATGCATCACCTCCAAAATGTAATGGGTTTGTGTGTCGGGCATGAGCCAGTTCTGGTGAAAATTGAATCAAAGTCTATCCAGTATTGTTTTGGAGGATTCTTGCTAACACACTGTGAGAAGATAAGAGCCTTGGTGGAGGAATGTGTTCTCAGATCATCACCAAAATGTTATGGATTTTTCTGTAGGCCAAAGACCACCTCTGGTGAAAATTTAAGATAAGATAAGATAAGATAAGATAAGCCTTTATTAGTCCCACAATGGGGAAATTCCAGGATTGCAACAGCACAGGGATAGCAACACTCAGAGCAACAATCAGAAGACAAGAAAAAACAAGAGCAGCGAGTATACATATGTACATATAAATATATAAATATATAGACACACAGTGTGGAGCATTGTAGCTAGATGGAATAAATATATAAATATACACTACCGTTCAAAAGTTTGCGGTCACTTAGAAGTTTCCTTATTTTTGAAAGAAAAGCACTGTTTTTTTCAATGAAGATAACTTTAAACTAATCAGAAATACACTCTAATATCTAATATGCATTGCTAATGTGGTAAATGACTATTCTAGCTGCAAATGTCTGGTTTTTGGTGCAATATCTACATAGGTGTATAGAGGCCCATTTCCAGCAACTATCACTCCAGTGTTCTAATGGTACAATGTGTTTGCTCGTTGCGTCAGAAGGCTAATGGATGATTAGAAAACCCTTGTGCAATCATGTTAGCGCAGCTGAAAACAGTTTAGCTGGTTAGAGAAGCTATAAAACTGACCTTCCTTTGAGCAGGTTGAATATCTGGAAAAAATTATTATTTCAAATACAAATCATTATTTCTAACCTTGTCAATGTTTTGACTATATTTTCTATTCATTTTACAACTCATGGTGGTAAATAAGTGTGACTTTTCATGGAAAACACAAAATAATTGTCTGGGTGACCCCAAACTTTTTGAACGGTAGTGTATAAACACACACAGTGCGGAGCATTGTAGCTAGATGGAATGAAACAGCATAACCGTCTACTTAGTTATCCTACATGGTATGATTATGTACCCATACATATTATCACCCTCCGTAGCGACCGATATTTTCCTAGTTGTATCCCGGAGGGGACCACTGTGTAAGTCTATTGTGTCTTTTGCATTCAATACTATTCGGTTGTCACGTCTTTTTGCTATCTCTGCGAGCAGCCCTGCTTAGGTTGTACAGTCTGACAGCCGTAGATAGGAAGGACCTGCGAAACCTCTCGGTTGTGCACCTAGGATGATGTAGTCTGCTGCTAAATGAGCTCCTCAGTGCATTCAGTATGTCCTGCATAGGGTGGAACTCGGATTCCAGCAGAGATGACAGTTTAGCCACCATCCTTCTCTCTCCCATCTCCTCCACTGGGTCAAGGCGCTGCCCCAGGACAGAGCTAGCTTTCTTGATCTTCATCCAAATCCATCAAGTAGTTTTTGTGTAATCCTTCTGTACACATACAAACAAGGTCCTTGCTGGAGGTATGCACTCTCAGATCATCACCAAAATTTAATGGGTTCATCCTTGGCCCAAGGGCTACCTCTGGTGAAATTTTCACCAAAATCCATCCAGTAGTTAAAATTTATCCACTGGAGCTCACAGGAAAAACAACCTCCCGTTTACACTCGTTAGCCCTCATTAATCCCGACACTTCATTTCAGCTCTACAGAGCTTTGGTCCATTTGTCAGCAGGTGAGTGTCAGTCTTATTTTTAAACTAGTTTAATTTCAGTGTTGATATGTTTACTATACTCTGAGGCGGATTAGTGGCTCAAATTGGAATGAATATTCCTTTGGAGCCAATGCGCTTCTCATCCCATTATGAAAAGGCAGCACACAATATACTCCTTTGGTAATCTCTGCTGGCCGATGTGAATCTCAAAAACTTGTATTTCTGATTGCTATCACCATCTTTCATACTAAAGACATATGGCTACATGAGCTAGTCACACACTATTTCGGCATTTTGTTTGTTTAAATTTAGCTAACACTGCCATAGAAATGCATTGAAATCATCATTTGTTGATACCTCGCTGTGCTGCTAGGGTGCCCCATCTTGCTTTCTCTTGGCGTCTTCAGATGAACAAATAATGTCAATCATTACATACTATGCACCTCCGCAACTTCGAGCTTGCAGATCTGTGTGGGCCGATGGCGTGGCGACACACGTAACTCAATGGACACGTCTGAAAGGAGCAGTACATGAAAAGTGCTATATTAATATATAAAACAATTTTCAAAAAAATCCTGGATCCAGATCATGATCCGAATCACCACCAAAATCTAATCATCTGTTCCCCGTGCCATTACACACATTTCCTGAAAATTTCATCAAAATCTGTTTTGAAGTTTTTGAGTTATGTTGCTAACAGACAGACAGACAGACCAACCAACCAACCAACCAACCAACCAGCGCTTCCAAAATCATTACCTCCTCCCTTGGCGGAGGTAATTAAGAGGTTATCCTGAGGATGTGGGAGTGGGTAAGTTTGAAAAGATAGTAAATAGATAATAATTAAAATTTTGAAACAAATAAATGCCTCAGATTTCCGTACCTGTAGCCTGCTGCTTTTAAGATACGCATTAATAGAACGTACTGGCCAATCAGATTTGAGCTGTACTTGTAACAAGAATTCTATAGGTTTGGTTCTGTAGCCATAGCCATTGCCTTAGTAATTTAGGACCTTGAAGGTCAAGCTGATCCATCAGTGACTCCAGCTACATGGCCACAATAATCCGATAACTAGGAATAATCAGATAATGGTAATTGGATTTGACATGTTTACATGCACTGAATGAATGGATTATACGACAATAAACTATGTGTGTTAATGTAATTTCACTTTATGTAACACAGTAGTTGCCTTTTATCTGATTATTGTTTTTAAATGACTACTTTAATAATCAGATAATGCCAGAAATCTGATTATAAATGGTTTATTACCATGCATGTAAACATGGTCATTTTGCATATCACACTCCCATAAATATGTGGCAGGGCCCCAAAAATTGCTCTAGCCCAGGGGCCCACAACTTCCTTAATCTGGCCCTGGTCACTCTGTCAGAGCTCCAGTGTTCCTTTGTGGAGCGAGGAGAACCTTCCAGAAGGACAACCATCTCAGCAGCAATCCACCAATTAAGCCTGTACGGTAGAGTGGCCAGACGGAAGCCACTTCTTAGTAAAAGGCACATGGTGTCAGGAACCGAGCTGGCTTGGTTTTCCCCGGCTCAATCCTGATCTCTGTGTGGGTCATGGGGCTGTTGTGCATGCATGTTTAGTATTATTTCCAGTGTGTACCGTGCCCATAGCCACTGCTCTGGGGCCGGCAGTTGTGTGTCTGCTGACAGTCTGCCGGTCTGACCACGCCCCCCTCACTGATCACCATCAGCTGTTCCCAGCCCCGTTGATCATCTTTGCCAGGCCTCGCCCAGGTGCCTCTAATTTACCATCCCCAGCAATGCGTGTACTTTAGGAGCCTTTTTTCAGTCACGCATTGCTGGGTCAGTGCGCTAGACATACAGTTGTTAATCGCTGTACAATAGCCTAAGTTGCTGAAGGACTATTCTCTCTCTGTGCTTATTTGGACTAACTCGGACAGTTCCGGTTCTGTGTGTATTCACTGTGTGTGTTTTCCCCGGTCATTCTCACCTGAAAACTGTAGAGTGCCCTTGAGGACTCCTTTAGCTTCTGAGAGAGCCACTACTGTAACTGTGTGTCAGTATTTGTATTAATAAATGTGGGTGGTGCATTACCCTGTGCTTAAATCCTTGTCCTTTCACCCCTCCTCCGTGCACTGGGAAAAGCGCATGGGGAATTTATGACACATGGCAGTCCACCAGGAGTTTACCAAAAGGCACCTGAAGGACTCTCAGACCATGACAAACAAAATTCCCTGGTCTGATGAGACAAAAATTGAACTCTTTGGTATGAATGCCAGGCATCATGTTTGGAAGAAACCAGGCACCGCTCATCACCAGGCCAATACCATCCCTACAGTGAAGCATGGGGGTGGCAACATCATTCTGTGGGGATGTTTTTCAGTGTCAGGAACTTGGCGTCATGAGCCGAGCTGGTGGTTCCCAAGCTCAGGCTTCATGACGGTTTCCTGTTCCATATTATCTGTGTTTTATGCTACCTTTGGCTTTCCATATAGTTTTCTGTGCCTTTTGCCTCTGATAGCCACTCCCCCCTTTCCTGTCAGTTTCTGACAGGTGATTCCAATCTGTCATCGTCTATTCCTGTCCCTGCTCAGATTCACATGCACTCACACACACACTCTCACCCAAACACACACTATCATTCACACCTGCTCTCCATCAATTCTTAAATCACTGATTTGCACCAGCAATCACGGTGACCATCAGGGCTGGTGTTACTTAAGCCCTGCCCGTCCTCCTGTGCATTGTCAGTGCATTGTATTGTCTTTTCCCGGCACACAGTAAGTCGTTCAGTTCAGCCTTCCCCTTGTTTCTGGACCTCTCCCTCTGGACCATGCTTGCTGTTGTTCTCTCAGAGCCCAGCTCTGACACATCCATGTAAGTCCTCCTTCCTGGTTTACATTTCTTGTTTTTCCCCAGCGGCCAGATGGGGAACTGTTTGGGCTGATGTGAACTGTTTTTCTCTGGTCCAAAACTTAACTCAACTGAACTGTATTCACCTACTGCGCAGATTATCTTTTGGAACCTGATGTTGGATTTTTGTCGCCTTTCAATTCATTGTAATAAAACTCACTATTCATCCGCAAGTGGGCTCATCTCTCCTCATTTTTGTGTGTGGAAAAGCGCACACACATGACAGAATGCACCGACCCATGACAGAATGCACTGACCAGTGAGAGCTCAGCGGTGAAGTTGTGTTTTTTTTTTTTTTTCATCTGTCTGTTTTTCACCTACCTGAGTCAGAGCAGTCGCCATTATGCGTGAGGTGGAGCAGCAGGCAGTGTGTTTTCTGGAAGACATCCTGGCACAGGCACAGGCATCCATGTCCCCGGAGGTGCATTCGGAATGCTGGGATGCCACTGCACAGGTAATGAAGGCGTTCCCCGGTCTTTGGGATTACGCGGAGGCGAAGGACATTCTTCACACCCTGTATCCCCTGTCGTTGGTGGCACCGGCTGGAGAAGCCCCGATGCCAGAGCCATCCTCCATGAGAAAGAAGCACGTCCGTCGCAAGAAGCCTCCAGCCTCTCTCGCGACAGCCCAGCCTTCTCCTCCTGAATTCTGGCCTGATCCATCCATGGAGGAGATGCAGGAACACAGACTGGTATTGCTGGCAGAGGCAGATCTCCTCCTGGAGGTGAAACCGTGGCTCCTTCCGGAATTAGCCTTGAAGTTTGAGGAGCTTTCTCTTAGAGTACCAGAGCCTCAGCCTGAAATGGAGCACGCTCCGACCCTGGAGCCTCCTGAACCCCGTGAGGAGTCCATGCCTCTTTCTTCTCATCGCCGCCATTCCCGGAGGTCTCGCCAGAGGAATGGTACCATCATTCAGCCAGCAACTCTTCCTTCACCAGAGGAGGGGAATACTGCAGCAAGGCTGCCATTTCCTGCTGCTGCGTTGCTGTAGCCACCTCCTCCACAACTTTTACCCCCGCCAATGTGTGCCAATGTGTCCCCGAATTCTTCTCCTTCTATGCCTGTTTTGGAGGTTTCTCCTCTCCATATAGAGGAGCCCAGGGTCGCCATGGACACGGAGGGAGATAAAAGAGCTTCTGACACCACTGGAGACATCGAACACCAGGAGAACAGGCAAGTTCCTTCTCATTTTTCTTTTATTAATGAACAATTTTACCTGTTCCCTGGCCAAGAGACTCAGGTTCTGCAGTCCCCTGAGCTCTCTGTGCCAGTAGCATGTTATAACTCCTCACCGATCCTCTCCGTGTTCCCTCTGAGTGCTCCTGTGAGCTTGCCGGTTCCCGAGCCAAGTCACCAGATGGAGGAGAGGTCTGAGGCCCTGGAGGATCCGGTGCCAGGGTCGGCGGTGGGACAGCCTTCAGCTGCCACGTCGTATGAGTCGTCAACGTGGAGGAGGTTGCCTGGGGGCCCCAAGACTGCAGTCACCATCACGCCTGCTGCGCGAGCCATTGCAGCAGAGCCACCCGCCGAGCTGGGCCTTCTTGAGGCTGGACCTAGGACGTCACCGACAGAGTCCTGGACGGCGGTGGAGCCCGAGTACAGGCAAGTGCTCTTGTTTGTTTCTCTTTCTCCTAAATTAAAGCAAACTTGTCTGGCTCTTGGGGAGGAGAGTCGGGGGCAGCCCTCAGCTGCACCTTAACACTCCTTGCCGGGCTCTGCCGCTGTCGGCGACCCTAACCCCTATCATCTGTTGCCATTCCTGAGTATCCTCCTAGGGTGGCCAGGGGAAACTCACCACTGCCAGGGGTCTCCATTGATCCGGTCCAACCTGCTGGAGTCGACAATGGTCCAGTTTCCTTGGTGGAGGTCGACGCAGGGGTTCCGTCCCAATTGGGGACCTCTGCAGGAGCAGTGTCTTCCCAGCCTGAGGGGCCAGCGCTTCCTGGATCGCCGGAGTCCTGGACGGCGGTGGAGCCCGAGCTCAGGCAAGTGTGCTCCACTGTGCCAATACTGCACATGCCCATGTCACACTGCCTGACTCATGGCGAGGAGGGCCCGGGGCAGCTCGGAGTAGCCCTTGGGGCCGCCTCACCAGGCTCTGCTGCTGCCGGTGACCCTGACCCGGTCTCTTTTTCTCTCCCCCCAGGTTCGGAGCCCCCTGCCAGGGTCGCCGGAGAGCAGCTGACTTCACTGGAAGCCAACGAGGATAGGGGTCTAGCACCAGGTAGCATGAGGAGCACCACCTCCCTCGCTGGGGAGGCCACCGCGGAAGCAATGAGGCCCCCGATGGGGGTCACCACTGGTACAACGGTGCTCCAACTGGAGCCCATCGTGGGTGCAGCCATATCCCAGACCAGGACCAACATGGGTGCAGCCACATCCCAGACCGGGACCAGCGCGGTTGCAGCAGAGCCTCAGCCGGAGGTTGCCGTGGATGCAGCAGAGTCTCAGCCAGAGGTCACTGCAGGTGCAGCAGAGCCTCAGCCGGAGGTCACCACAGGTGCAGCAGAGCCTCAGCCAGAGGTAACCGAGGGTGCAGCTATGACCCAGGCCGGGTCCACTGAGGGTGCCGTCAGCCAGCTCCAGGAGGCCAGGGCCTTCATTTCTCTTCCGGATGCCGTCGTGGTCTTCCATCCTCTGCCATCAGTCACCGTGGGGGTTCCCCTCCTTCGGTCCAGCCACCGACCTTTAAGCCTTCCGGTGGGTAAGCCACCTCCTTGCTCTCCCCTCCGGGCCTGGTTTCTTAGCAACGCTGGCCAACCGCCCGAAGGACTAAGCCTACTGGTCTGGTGGCCCGTTTGCTCCGGTGGGCCTCCTGACGCTGTTCAGCAGTCTGCGTGCGAGGCTTGGGACTCGGGCAGGCCACCTGATCAGTCCCGGCTTGCCGCCCACCGGACCTGGGATTTTGGTCGGCCCCCTGAACTCTGGGACTCTTTGGCCTTAGGGGCGTAGTGTTTTGTCACTGGGTTTTGGGGTGGTGCATGTTAGTGTGTTTCTGTTGCAGTCTTGTGCAGGGTTGTTTTTTGTTATTTCCTCCTAGCCTGTTTCCCCCCACTGCCCACCCTGGGTAGTTTGTTCCAGTTCCGGTTGGGAGGGGGGGGGGCAGGTTGTCTCTGGTTTTGATGGTACTTGGGGTGCCTGGATTCCACCCCTTGAGAGGGGGGCTCTGTCATGAGCTGAGCTGGTGGTTCCCAAGCTCAGGCTTCATGAAGGTTTCCTGTTCCATATTATCTGTGTTTCATGCTACCTTTGGCTTTCCATATAGTTTTCTGTGCCTTTTGCCTCTGGTAGCCACTCCCCCCTCTCCTGTCAGCTTCTGACAGGTGATTCTGTTCCTGTCCCTGCTCAGATTCACATGCACTCACACACACACTCTCACCCAAACACACATTATCATTCACACCTGGTCTCCATCAACTCTTCAATCACTGGTTTGCACCAGCAATCACGGTGATCATCAGGGCTGGTGGGGGTTTTTTTGTGTGGGTTTTTTTTTTTTTTTGTGTGTGTTTTTTTTTTTCTACACTGTGGTGCCACGAGACGGCTTTTGTTGTGATTTGGCACATTATAAATAAAGCCGATTTGAATTGAATTGAATTGGTGTTACTTAAGCCCTGTCCGTCCTCCTGTGCATTGCCGGTGCATTGTATTGTCTTCTCTCAGCACACAATAAGTCATTCAGTTCAGCCTTCCCCTTGTTTTTGGACCTCTCCCTCTGGACCATGTTTGGTGTTGTTCTCTCAGAGCCCAGCTCTGACACATCCATGTAAGTCTTCTTTCCTGGTTTACATTTCTTGTTTTTCCCCAGCGGCCAGATGGGGAACTATTTGGGCTGATGTGAACTGTTTTTCTTTGGTCCAAAACTTAACTCAACTGAATTGTATTCACCTGCTGTGCAGATTATCTTTTGGAACCTTAAGTTGGATTTTTGTCACCTTTCAATTCATTGTAATAAAACTCACTCTTCATCCGCAAGTGGGCTCATCTCTCCTCATTTGTGTGTGTAAAAGCGCACACACATGACAGAATGCACCGACCCATGACACTTATAGAAAACCTGCTCCAGAGCGCTCTTGATCTCAGACTGGGGCGATGGTTCATCTTTTAGCAGGACAATGACCCTAAGCACACAGCCAAGATATCAAAGGAGTGGCTTCAGGATAACTCTGTGAATGTCCTTGAGTAGCCCAGCCAAAGCCCAGACTTGAATCCAATTAAACATCTAGAATAGTATAGAATAGGCTTCACTGTCATTGTACAGTTGTACAGTACAACAAAATTGTGGGTTCTCCACCAGGCTACTGTGCAATAAAGTGAGAGAGAAGGATTAGATAAAACACGGTTACAGAACACACGATTAAACATAAAAATAGCCCAAAATTATGGAAATATACACAGGTATGGTAGTGGCTTCGGCGGAGTGCAGAACACACAATTGAACACACAATTGAATAAAATGGCCCAAGGATTATGGAAAATATACAAAGTAGAGATTTCCCGGATGGGTCAAGATACATGAAAGTGCAGAGTGCTAAGACAGGTGTGATTATTATGATTATTAAAAAGGTCCTCAGTTCTTTGCATGAGAATGTTCGGAGGCAGGCGGTGGGGGCACTGACTGTTTGTAGCTCAGATGGCCCAAGGGAAGAAACTGTCAGTCTGGAGGTGTGAGAACCTGATTGATCTGAACCGTCGTCCAGAGGGGAGCAGGTCAAATGGGTGGTGGATGGGATGTGAGGGGTCTCCTGTGATGGCCTTGATCTTTCTGAGACAGGAGGATCTGGAGATGTCCTCCAGGGAGGGCAGAGGGCTGCTGCTGATTTTTTGGGACGGTGTTGATGACCCTCTGCACAGCCTTCCCATTCTCAGCCGTGGAGCCGGCGTACCACACACCCAGACAGTAGTAGAGGCCCTTTTCCACTAGCACGCTTTAGCGCGACACGGGACGGCTCAGCACGCTTTGTACGCTTTTCCACAAGCCCCAACACGGTTTAACAGCCGCGATTCTCAGCGCCGCTCAAGGGCAGGGTACAGCAGTGCTGAGCTGGGCCGTGTTGTGACGTTAACAGACTGGTCGCCGCTGATTGGTCAGGTCGTAACCGGTGCTGACTGGTCAGGTTGTAACCGCCCCTCTCCTCCTCCTCTTCTGCCGAATCTTCACGACCTTCTCAATAAAGTTTTTGAAAAAAAAAAAAAGAATCTTCACGACCGCCATTACTCAGCACGCAACCACTGTTGGCGGTTTATTTTCAGTGTATTGCTGTGCTATTTTCATTTATTCTCTATCAAAAATGGCTTCGCGTAATAAGGGTGTTCCATGGACCAATGAGGAGGTACAGTGTCTGCTCACTGCATTGTCAGACGAACGTATCCAGCGCGAGTTAGACAGAGCCACCCGGAATGAAAAAAATATACCGGGAGGTCTCGAAATCGGAGTCCTTTAACGGTGAGTTTTAATTTTTTTTTATTGTGCATTTTTTCGCAAATATATTCGGTAAGACGCTCAGTTTATTTATGCAATAAAAAAGCTGTTCATTTGAGGATGATGATCGCTGCTTTATTGCAGCACACTGCGGACTAAAGCTTTTATTTTAATTATTCATGTGAACAATACGCTGAAATAAGCTTATGTAATCTTGTTAAAAGCTATTGTCTTTTCTGTATATCTTGCACTTTCGTGCTGTATTTTATTGTGTGCATTTTCCTTGTAGAATCATCCCACGCGTCCGCCGTGCCAGCCCGCCCGGATTCTCCAATGTGAATCTGTCCCACCACCAGGCGCAAAATGTATTCAATGATAAACATTTGCAACATTTAAATGAGGTTGCAGAAAACGCGAGGGTATCCCTGGAGCAGGATGAAGGCAGGAGCTGGCAGAGACGGCTTCATTCAACCGAGCCTTCCTGACCCAGTTTGGGAAGCTGGTAGAGGCACTCAGTGGTCGACGTGCATAAAATGTCGATTAACCTTCATGTTGTGTTGCAAAGTTTTTTTTTTTATTTTAAGATTTTGTATATAATAAAATGGAATTGTTTTGGAAAGTGTGGTTTGTCTGTTATAACACTGAATTAAAAAACAGTATAATTACATAGAAATTCCATTGCCTAGTCTGATGAAAATGATGCTGATCATCCTGTCAGGGGTCAACCATTGTAAAGGTAATGTAATTTTTAACTAGACCAAAAAACAAATGTTTTTGTAAGCTTTCTGTTCTTTTTATTGAAATATCATAAAAAATTAGCACCACATGATCCAGTTGTAAACTTTGGGTAAATTTTTTATGTTAACTTATAAGAAGTTGCACAGTTGGACTTTAAAATGCAGCAGGAGAGACTGATCAAGCTTACAAGTCAAAGTAGGTAAAAAAAGTAAGTATATGTAAATTGAATGTTCTATCGGCATTCCAAATTCAGAGAATTACAATACTTTAGAAGGAGTGTAACATCATCTAAACGGAAAATAATAATACTGTTGTTCCAAACGTTGACCTGAAGGTGAAAAACATGAATTTTTTTTATTCAGTACATCCAAAATGCCCTAGGATGTAAAAAATACAATTTGGTGTTGGCCAGTGTGCCACTGTCTCATTATTTAATATGAATAAAAACAAGTTTCAGCTCATTATTTCTAGGTCATTTGGCAGTTAATTCAAACCAAAAGTGACTTGTGTTGTTGCAGCTTTTTTATCAGAGAGTTTCTCCAGTTTTGGAGCATATAATCATCCGTCCCTTAACTGTTAAACATTAAATAACAGCAGACAGATTGGCAAAGGATACACAATTGTGTTGCTGTTGCCCAAAACCGCTGTGACCCACTGCTTGTGGTGCTACCTTTCATGTGTGTGCTTTTTATGAATATTCACACGTTTTTGTAAGTACAAGTGGGATAGTATTAAATTGAAATATAACATATTTCTAATAATGTTTGCTTTTTGCAAATATTTACACTTATTTTGAAAGTAAAAGTTGGATACTGCGGGGGGGGGGGGGTGTCTAATCATGTGCCATGGAGGGCCAAGACCCTGCAGGCTTTACCTCCAACCAGTGTCTTCAACAGCAGATTCCACTGAACTTCTTCCACTGACTGATCAGTGATAACACCTGCTGAAGAGACTGGGTAGAAGAGAGAACCTGCAGGGTCTTGGCCCCACATGACACATGATTGGAAGCCCCCGGATTAGGTTTAATTGGATTTAACATTTTAACACAAACTGCTTTATGGTTCATAATTCTGTTGACAGACTTACACCAAACCAAAAGTGATTTCTCAAACTGCTGGATTATTCTTAGCTTTTCCAATCTTTCAGTATTTAATTTATGCCACATGGTGGTAACCTTCACATATAAAAAAAGAGACATCTGCAACAACTTCATAGGTTTATTGTCAGTGCAAATCCCAGTGCAATACAACATGAATGCATATCTAGTACATTGTTGATGCAGAGAATGTATATTTCTACAGTACATGTTTCCATGTAAACTTGTGACTGCATTATTTTAATTGCTTTTAATCCTAGATCAAGTTTGTTTTGGCCTAAAATGCACGATAACTGTCAAATATATCTTATTATACCTAACTCAGTAAAGTTTACTTTTTGAATATATATTTTGTGGCTAATATTAACCTGGCGATCAAGTTGTGTCAGCTGATTGTTTTTTTCTATGATACCATCTCAGAATCTGCTGCAGAAGCAGGTAAGTCCATGATGTCTCAACAGTCTCTCCATGATTTTCAAGCAGATCAGAGCAATTTGTTGTACAGGAAATAAAACGTTTCTACAGACATTCTTAAGCTCAATACTGCTCGTTTGTGAAGCTGTGTTGACATCAGTGACAGGCTGATCACATCCGTGACAGGCACGCCCAGAGCGAATGAAGCAGTAATTTCACCACAACAGAGCCATCTGAAACACACACAGCGTACATATTTTAGTACCTAACAGCGATAACTTGCAGACATTAAAGTGTAGCACGACGTACTTATAGCAAACTAGCATTAGCAACCATTAGCTTACCGTCATATACGACCTAGTTTGTATCCTCATGCCTTTGGCTCTCCCAGAAGCTGCAGAACTATTCCAGAGTGTTTTCATCTTGCTGTCTGTACCCTTGTCTGGCGGTCCTTTTTGGCGTTTACGGTGAAAAAAGCCACAGACCGAGGAGTGGCCTTGTACAGCTATGTGTTATGTTTTGCTTGGGTCTTCTCAATAAAGTTTTGGAAAAAAAAATGTTTTGCTTGGGTCGCGTGCGTTACGTCACGGGAGTGTGGCACCGCCTCGCTGTTATAAACCCACCCACCCCAGCACAACACCCATGCCAAACACCGTGCTAATGGAGACAGAAGCATTCCGAGCCGTACTGAAGTGAATCGAGCCGTACCGAGGTGTGCTGGGCTAGTGGGTGAGCACGCTTTCCACTAAGCAGTGGTAGAAGGCCAGCAGCAGCTTCTGGTCCAGGTTGTTCTTCCTCAGGACACGGAGGAAGTGCAGCCGCTGCTGGGATTTCTTCATCAGGGCCTTGGTGCTGACAGTCCAGGAGAAGTCAGAGGTGATTTGGGTGCCAGGAACCTA
Source organism: Pholidichthys leucotaenia (assembly GCA_020510985.1). NCBI lineage: Eukaryota > Metazoa > Chordata > Actinopteri > Cichliformes > Pholidichthyidae > Pholidichthys > Pholidichthys leucotaenia. Next base: position 117,286,532 of record CM035848.1, on the reverse strand, counting down.
AAGGTGGTGACAGTTTCTGTGAAGTCTCCATTTATGAGGAGTGGAGTGTGGTCCTGTCTGTGCTTCCTGAAATCCATAATGAGTTCTTTGGTTTTATGGACATTCAGTTTCAGGTTGTTTGCTGAGCACCACATCAACATGTAACACAGTATACAGTACTACAGTATACAGGGTATAATATCACTGGGCAACAGGGTAACACCCACTAACACCTGCGCTCGCCAGATTTTTGTGTGTAACCCTTACTAACACCCACTCACCCTACTCACTTTAGGTGTAGTACCCTTTTTGGTAGTGGTGTGTTATGGCAATGTATTTACCTTAACTTTACTACCTGAGGGAAAAGGGATAATTGGGCCAGATCAGACCAACTCTGGGTTCGTAGGAGCCTGGGAGGTGCAACAACAGATCACACATACACAGCCGTATAGAACTTGCAACTATATATATTATTTTAACAAATGTGTATTATCTACAAATATGTATAATAAAAAAAAAACACCACACACTTGTCACAATAATAAAAAGAAAATAACAATAAAGGTCTCCAAAATATAGTCACAATATTCACAGTTCTTGGTGTATCAGTTCCAGGTGACCAGTTGGGTCACCTCTAGCAGTTTCTAGGGTTCGGGCTTCGGCTCGCCATCCAGATTAGGAGATCCACGCTCTGGTCAAACCAGTCCAAAGGAAAAAAAAAAAAAAAGAAGAAAGAACCTGACCTATAAAATAGGTCAGAACACAACAAAAGAGCTATTGCTCTAGGCTTATCACAAAATATTTCTAGGTTGTACACAAACAATATTTTCAAAACATCTCTAAACCATAGATGTAATATTCACTACTAAATACACTCAATGGCAAGTGAAATGAACTGTTTGCTAACCATTACATTAAGCTAGCACAACAATTTATCACCATTTCCGCACTTTAAAACACATACAAATCACAGATTTAACTTTCACCATTAAGTAGCAATCAATGGCAAGGGAACTGGGACCTTTGCTAACCGCCACAGCTCAGAAAAATGCCTTTTTCTGATAAAAAAAACTAGCCGAAAATTAGCATAGGCGGTTAGCATGCTAAGCTAGCGATTAGCATTCCCATACACAGTGGATGGATAGCACTCACCAAGCTAAGTGGCTCGTGCGTCAATGGGATTCCCGCGCTCAACGGCGTCGACAGCCTTTGGATCCCAATCAATTTCAAGGGTTTTATCCAGGCAAAGGCTGCTACCAGCACGCTAGCGTCACCATATCACCAAGGACCGTCTCTCTCTCTGGTCTGTGTCTTTCGGCGTCTGGTGTGACTGAGCCAAAAATGCAAGTCATCCCAGACCCAGGGAGAGAGCGCTTAACCCATTGGGTGGCGTGACCCAGCAATGGCACAGCCATTGGTTACTCAAAATATCAACACACAATACTAGGAACTTTATCAGAACCTTCTAGAAAATGTTCCTAACTATTTATGAATATATATTTATTTAAATATTCATATTCAAATGATGTATTCCCATTGTGAAATGGGTGTTTTTCTTTTCTAAAAGTGGTATCAATATTTATAATTTAATTCACGTTAAACTATCTACTCCCATTGTGAAATGAATGTCCCCCCTTCTTCTTAAAGCGGTATCGACATTCATAATTCCATCCACGTTTTTAACACTGGGTTACAAACAGATTCTCTGACTCCGCCCTGTATGCCTTCTCATCATCATTAGTGATGAGCCCATCCAAGGTGGTGTTGTCCACGTACTTCACAATGGTGGTGGTTGGGTGGGTTTAGAATACAGTCAAAGGTGTACAGGGCGTACTGTAGAGGGCTTAGCAGGCAGCCCTGGGGAAGCCAGTGCTGAGTAACAGTGTGGAGGAGTAATGGGGGCCAAGTCTGACTGTTTGTGGGCAGTTTGTGAGAAAGTTTTTTATCCAGGAGCAGGTGGGAGGGGGATCTGGAGGTGGTGCAGTTTGTTGATCGGTATATCCAGGATGATGGTGTTGAATGCTGTGCTATAGTCCACAAAGAGCATCCCCACATGGCTCTTTTTGTTCTCCAGGTGGCTCAGCACTCTGTGAAATGTGAAGCCGATGGCGTCTTTTGTGGACCGGTTCTCCCTGTAGGCGAACTGGTGGGGGTCAAAGGAGGGGGTAAGATAGTCCCTGATGTGCTGGGACACCAGTCGCTCAAAACACTTCATGACTACAAATGTGAATGTTATGGGTCTGTAGTCGTTCAGGCTGTCTGTTGCAGACTTTTTGGGCATGGAGATGATAGTGGAAGCCTTGAGACGTGTGGGGACGGTGGCGTGTGTCAAGGAGAGGTTGAACAGCTTAGTGAATAAGCTAAGGCCATTTATCATTTTACCATCTATCTATAAATTCAAGACATTGCTGTCTGTTTGTGTGTCTGTGTGTATTCCTCAGATATCTCTCAAAATGTTTGTCACACTGACCAAAGATTTTAAACGTGCTTTGCTGAAGCAACGAGGGTGTGCATCCCCGAATATGGAGTCACTCAGTCAAAATATGTAATTTTTATCAATAAAAGTTTAGCCACCACTGTGTGACTGCTCTATGTCTTCATCCCCTGGCTTCAAGAAGTGTGGCTGGAGTTTCGGATTGACTCTGTGCTCACTGGAGAATACGCCGCATCACGGCCATGCTGATTGAACAGTACGCCACATCACGACCATGCTGATTGGATAACACAGCATCATGACCTGTCAGTCACCACAATGCTTCGCAAACAAAGATTTTAGAAGTGCTTTGCTCCTGAGGTGTGCATCCACGAGTATGGATCCGCTCAGTCAAAATATAGACCAAAAAGTTGCTGTGATTGCGTAGGTCTAATGGATATATTCACCATAGAGAACATGAGGTGCGGGGGGGCTCAGCATAGAGAACATGAGGTGCCGGGGGTGGGGGGGCTGCCGGGGACCCGTGGTGCCGCAAATGACATCACTGGCACACGGGTAAAGCAGCAGCCAAGACTCCCGTAACGTCCCACCGGGCGCCCCACAAACATTCGGAGGAGGCACGCTCAGCCCGACAGTCCCGACTGCTGCTTCATTGTGGAGTGGAATTACCAGATCAACTGTGTATTACATGCGGACACATATGCATGCTTTGACTAAATGACAACAAGATGCAAAAATGTCCAAATAAAGAAACTAGAAAAGCACTCGGAGTGCACAGACCTCCGCCAAGCGCCACAGTTCCCCCCATACAGTGTTTTACATCATAAATATTAATCCTACATTTATTGTGTGTACGTTTTCAGATTCCTTGACCATGAAAACATATGAGTAGCAATGGATTCACATGGATAGGATTAGTGGTTCAGTAGTTATTCAGGAAAATCGCATTTCGCATAATGGCGGTTTTCTTCTGGATGTAGCTCCATAGCTTTTAAAGATACAACGAATCCGTTGACACACTACAGATTCCACAGTGTCTTGGCTACATAATGGTGTTTGTTGAGTGCTTTTAGCTTCATTTGTTCTCTTCCTATGAGGAAAATTCCAAAGGTCCCCTATTTTTTTTTTGATATTGTGGATCATAGTATCCGGAATTATTGCATTATCCGGATCAGTCTTCGATATATTATAGAACCTGTGGGCATGTTGTCCTGTATTTTTTTTGTTTTGCAAGTGTTCTGACGATTTTTGGCAGAATTACATGCACAAATATTGAAAATGGCCCTATCTCGCAATGTTAAAGAATCCTTTAAAAAATTCCTGGATCCAGACGGTGATCCGGATCACCACCAAAATGTAATCATCTCTAGGATAGCCCATTTCTGACAATCTGTGAAAATTTCATGAAAATCCATCCATAACTTTTTGAGTTATCTTGCTAACAAACAAACAAACAAACAAACAGACAGACAGACAGACAAACCAACGCCGATGAAAACATAACCTCCTTGGCGGAGGTAATAAATCATTTTTATTTTAATATTTACAGACAAATGGGCAACACTGATGCAAAAGTTGCAGCCAAATGGCTCATTCTGCTCTGTGTGTGTGTGTGTGTGTGTGTGTGTGTGTGTGTGTGTGTGTGTGTGTGTGTGTGTGACACTGGTGAAGGGATCGGTGATGTACCATGGATGCCCTGAATTTCTCTCTGGTGATCAATAAAGTATACAAGATACTAATACAAAAAATAATCTTAATAATAATAATGTTTGGTGTTTTGTACTTATAATATTGCTAAAATATAAAAGGATGCACTAGAATGGGTCTCAAATATTTGTAAATGTGTCCTGTTATAGTACTGCATGACTTTATTGACGATAGACTATAAACTACACATATAAACTAAATTATAATGGTGACTCAACAACTTCCATTCCCCGAAGTGCAACATACAACATTTGTGAATATAACTTATAAAAGATCACAAAAATAAGTGATCTGACAAAAAAATAAACAAGCGGTTCTTAACCAGTGGCTAATATTGGATGTCCCATTCATTTTCAGTTATTCTGTAATTAATATCCACACAAATAAATCTCAGTTCAGTCCCTTTCGTATTTGTCAAAGTCAAACATGTGTGATTGCCTACATACACACGTGCACAAAATTGTTGGTACCCCTGTTAATGAAAGAAAAACCCACAATGGTCACAGAAATAACTTGAATCTGACAAAAGCAGTAATAAATAAAAATTCTATGAAAATTAACCAATGAAAATCAGACAATGCTTTTGAATTGTGGTTCAACAGAATTACTTTAAAAAACAAACTCATGAAACAGGCCTGGACAAAAATGATGGTACCCCTAGAAAAGATTGAAAATAATTTGACCATAGGGACATGTTCAACCTAGAAAAGCACTCGGAGAGCGCAGACCTCCGCCAAGCGCCACAGTTCCCCCCATACAGTGTTTGTGTGTACGTTTTCAGATTCCTTGACCATGAAAACATATGACTAGCAATTGGATTGACAATGATAGGATTAGTGGTTCAGTAGTTATTCACGAAAATGACATTTTCCGTAATGGCGGCCACAGTTCCACCCATACAGTGTTTGTGTGTACGTTTTCAGATTCCTTGACCACGAAAACATATGACCAGCAATTGGATTGACAATGATAGGATTAGTGGTTCAGTAGTTATTCACGAAAATGGCATTTTCCGTAATGGCGGTTTTCTTCTGGACGGTGATCCGGATCATCCCCAAAATTTAATCAGTTCTTCCTTGTACCATTTCCAACAACACCTGAAAGTTTGATCGAAATCCGTCCAAAACTTTTTGAGTTATCTTGCTAACCATCAGACAAACAGACAGACAGACAAACCCCGGCAAAAACATAACCTCCTGGCAGAGGTAACAAGATGTGTCCTCTAATTAACATCACAGGTGTCTACAAACTTGTAATCAGTCAGTCGGCCTATTTAAAGGGTGACAAGTAGTCACTGTGCTGTTTGGTGACATGGTGTGTACCACACTAAACATGGACCAGAGGAAGCAAAGGAGAGAGTTGTCTCAGGAGGTTAGAAAGAAAATTATAGACAAGCATGTTAAAAGTAAAGGCTATAAGATCATCTCCAAGCAGCTTGATGTTCCTGTGACTACAGTTGCACATATTATTCAGAAATTTAAGATCCACGGGACTGTAGCCAACCTCCCTGAACGTGGCCGCAGGAGGAAACTTGATGAAAAATGGAAGAGACGGATAATACCAATGGTAACAAAAGAGCCCAGAGCAACCTTTAAACACATTCAAGGTGAACTCCAAGGTCAAGGTACATCAGTGTCAGATCGCACCATCCGTCATTGTTTGAGCCAAAATCGACTTCATGGGAGACGACCAAGGAGGACACCACTGTTGAAAACAAATCATAAAAAAGCCAGACTGGAATTTGCCAAACTGCATGTTGACAAGCCACAAAGCTTCTGGGAAAATGTCCTATGGACAGACGAGACAAAACTGGAACTTTTTGGCAAGGCACATCAGCTCTATGTTCACAGACGCAAAAATGAAGCATAGCAAGAAAAGAACACTGTCCCTATTGTGAAACATGGAGGAGGTTTTGTTATGTTCTGGGGCTGCTTTGCTGCATTTGGCACAGGGTGTCTTGAATCTGTGCAGGGTACAATGAAATCTCAAGAGTATCAAGGTATTCTAGAGAGAAATGTGCTGCCCAGTGTCAGACAGCTTGGTCTCAGTCGCAGGTCATGGGTCTTGCAACAGGATAATGACCCAAAACACACAGCGTAAAACACCCAAGAACGGCTAAGAGGGAAACATTGGACTATTCTAAAGTGGCCTTCTATGAACCCTGATCTAAATCCTATTGAACATCTGTGGAAGGAGCTGAAACATGCCATCTGGAGGAGGCACCCTTCAAACCTGAGACAACTGGAGCAGTTTGCTCATGAGGAGTGGGCCAAAATACCTGCTGAGAGGTGCAGAAGTCTCATTAACAGTTACAGAAATCGTTTGATTGCAGTGATTGCCTCAAAAGGTTGTGTAACAAAATATTAAGTTAAGGGTACCATCATTTTTGTCCAGGCCTGTTTCATGATTTTGTTTTTTAAAATAATTCTGTTGAACCACAATTCAAAAGCATTGTCTGATTTTCATTGGTTAATTTTCATAGACTTTTTATTTATTACCACTTCTGTCAGATTCAAGTTATTTCTGTGACCATTGTGGGCTTTTCTTTCATTAACAGAGGGGTACCAACAATTTTGTCCACGTGTGTTTAGGCTACACCTCTGTATTCAACTTTCAAACACAGCCTATGTTTGGGCCTGCAAAGCCTGATTGCGCTACCTGTTTCAGAGAGGAATACTTACTTTCTCCGGGCATGCACTAGTTTACCATAATCACAAACATCATTTACTTTTGCCAAAGAGGCAATGTGGTCATGGTCTTAGAAACAGCAAAGGCCTTTGACACAATTTTAGCATTTTGAGACTACGTATCATAGCTAATCTTTTTTATCTGGGCAGAAAACACTTCTACTGTATTCCATGATTGACCCTAACAATAGCAACAAACAGCTTTGTTCGTTCCTTTTATCCCTTTTATTTGTCAACTTTTTTTTTAGCTTACATTTTAATATTCATTGCTTAAAACTCTTACATCATCTAGACTTTATTGGAAATATCTTATAAATCATATGAAATTCAGTTGAGATGTGTAGTGAAGACAGCCGGCAAACAGAGAAAGGGTGAACACAAGCAAAGTCACACAGCGAAAGCGCAGAGCCAATACATGTTAACCCACTTAGGATTGATCACAAATAGAAGATAATCAATTCAACTCCCATTGAATACATATCAAGCATTGATGACTATCCGCACAGGGGAAATGTATTTCAGCAGAGCAACAGAGGCATTCTTCTTCTTCTCCCCAACTATTGATGGCATCTTTGACACACATTTGTCATGTTGAGACCCTGTAGAAAATCTCTTCCGATTATTCAATAAGAATTGATATATTTCAGTCCCTTGATGTTTGACTAAAATCTTTCATGTCATCTTTTTCTTGCTGTTTCCTATCAGCTTTGCCTTGCTCTCTGTGCCATGAGTAATCATCTTGCTGGATATCTCTAGTGACTATACAGTCTGTGTGGATGGAGCAAACTCTCAGAGGCAACTTCTGTCCAGTGACCCCATAAATGCTGTTTCATTGATCCATTAATCTGGTAGGGCGGAGAAGTGCAAGACTTTGATTTAGTTAAAATCATTACCCCCTCCCACTGGATAGATAAAGGGATTTAAAAAGACAGAGGAGAAAAAAAGGACCTGTAAAGAAAAGGGGAAGCATGGGGGGAAAGTTGTGGAAAGAGACAAGAAATAGGAGCATGAAGAACGTGAAAGAATGCCATGGAGGGAATTTGTTTGCCCCAATCATCTTTTTTCTTGTCCTCTCCAGCCCCTTTGCCTCTGTCCCACAAGTTAAAACACACACACACACACACACACACACACACACACACACACACACACACACACACACACACACACACACACACATTGCAGAGAAGAAGTCTTTGCAACGGTCGATAGTGCTTGGTGAGTGATCTATTGACAGAGTGGGAGCGTGTGAGAGATGAGTTCAATATACTTCAATTAAGCTCTACTTGCTTTAATTACGTCCCGTGTGTGTGTGTGTGTGTGTGTGTGTGTGTGTGTGTGTGTGTGTGTGTGTGTGTGTGTGTGTGTGTGTGTGTGTGTGTGTGTGTGTGTTGCGTGATTATGAAAATTTAGCACTGGCCATTAGAGGGCATGCAAACTTTCTTCAGCTTAACCAGGACAAAACTGAAGTTTTAGTCATCTGTCTTGAAGCTCAGAGAGAGAATTTTTTTTTATATATATCAGAATTTCATAGTCTGTCTTTTACCCCATCCCAACAGGTTAAGAATTTAGGCTTCATTTTAGACTGAGCTCTGTTTTATTCCACACATTAAAAATATAACACGAACAGAATTTTACCACCTAAAGAACACAGCCAGAGTCTGCCCACTTCTCTCTTGAGCAAACACGGAGACACTGATGCATGCTTTTATCACCAGTCGTATTGTGGTGGACACACATATGTGACCTGCTTTGTGACTCACATTTTAGATCAGAACAAAGGCAGAGCTTCCTTGGAGATTACAGGAAGCTGCAAGGATGTTAGCTTTGGTATGCAAGGCTTGAGACTGTGGGGGGGGGGGTAATTAAAGGATTAAAGAGGAGATGCATTGTTACTGTCAATTATAATGCAACGTGGTGTGTGATACATGTGACTTGTGAACTGTAAGAGTCCTGGTATTTAAGGACGAGAGTTTCCTGTGTCGCCCTCTTTCTTCTTTGAGATGTTGGTGATGTGAATAAAGCTGACTTGAGAGAGAACTCTGTAATGTTCTCCTGGAACATGTAATGACGAGGCGCACACACCGGGTGTCAGTTAGGACTTTTTACTTGTCACTTCAACTGCAACTCACAACTAACCACACAGTGGCACATGTACAGTACATCTCCCTTTATAGTCAGGTCATGGCCGGGGTCATACTGCCCTCTAGTGGTGACTCCATATGAACTTCACATATCAATACATCTCCCTTTTTTTCATCATGTCCAACTATAAACTTTTTCTCAAACCTTTTCTCAAACTTTTTCTCAAACTTTTTCTCAAATTTCTATATACAAAATAAACTCCATTTCTATTTACATTTTTTTCAACCTTGTACACTGAATCACAAGTTCATTTTTTTCTCTGTTTACAATTCAACATCAACACATTTTTTTCCTCTGTTTACAATTCAATATCAACACATTTTTTTTTTTTTTCATTCATCTCAGTACTCCTTACATTTCCTCAATCAATCTTTTCGGTTTCACAATTTGCCTTTGTGAGCATCTCCTTTGTGTCACCTCAGTCTGTTCGTTAGTGTCTGTCTCTATGTTCTGGTTCTCAGCCATTTCTGGTTGTTCGGTTTGGCTGGGTATTAGCATGTCGCTTGTTTCACTGTCTGTGACTCTCATTTTTGTCTGAGGCACTTTCAGTAAGTGACGTCGGTTTCGCCTCATTGTTTTCCCATGCTCTGTGATGACTTCATATGATCTGGGAGTTGTTTCTTTAACCACTTTTGCCAGCGGTCCCCATTCTCCATAACATCTCACTCGCACTATGTCCTCATGTGCAAGTGGTCTCAGAGGTCGTGCTGTTCTGTTGTACAGTTCAGTTTGCCTCTCATCACGCCTCACATCTCTCTTTTCCATCACCTGAGATGCTGATGGAAGTCGCGTTCTGAGTTTTCTGTTCATGAGCATTTCTGCTGGGGACAGTCCATTCTCCAGTGGTGATGCTCGGTAATTCAGGATCGCCAGATGTGGGTCTTCTGCATTGTCTGCAGCCTTTTTCAGTATGCGCTTCACAATTTGCACCCCTTTCTCTGCTAACCCATTCGACTGTGGGTACAGAGGGCTTGAGGTCACGTGCTTGAACCCATATGTGTCTGCAAAGTCTTTGAAGCACTGACTCGTGAATTGTGGTCCGTTATCGCTTACAACAGTCATTGGAATTCCATGGCGTGCGAACATTGTCTTTGTATGTGCAATCACCTTTTCTGCTGTTGTGTCACTCAACCCTGCAAACTCTGGGTAGGTGGAATGATAGTCCATGACTAACAGATAGTCCTTGCCCTTAAGCTGAAATAGATCCATGCCCACTTTTCTCCATGGCCCTTGAGGCTTCTCATGGGGCCTCATAGGCTCCTTTGGCTGTTGATACCTGTGGCGCTGGCAAATGTCACAGCGCTGCACATATGCCTCAATGTCCTTGTGCATGTTGGGCCAATACAAAACATCACGTGCACGTCTTTTGCACTTTTCAATACCCAAATGCCCCTCATGCACTAATTTAACCATTTCTGATCTCATGGAGGTAGGTATGACTATCCTTGTACCTTTTAACAGAACCCCATCTAACACAGACAGTTCACCTTTAAAGTGTTGGTAAGGCTTGTCAATCATAACCTGTCCTGGCTGATGTATCTGTTCTATTACTCTTTTTAGTTTCTCATCTTTTTGTGTTTCTTTCACTATCTTCGTCCATTTTGCATCTGACACTGGCATGTGTGCCTTAATAGAGTCTACATGTATTTGCACAGCTTCCTCTGTTGTGCTGCTGGTGTTGCTCAAGCTAGCCCTACTCAGCGCATCGGCTACAATTAGTTCCTTGCCTGGTGTAAACTCAAATTTCAAGTCATATTTCTGTAATCTTAACATTAGACGCTGGATGCGCGGTGGTGCGTCACCCAGTGGCTTCTGTGAGATCGCAATCAGTGGTTTGTGGTCTGTTTCTAGTATTACTGACCTTCCATACACATATTCATGAAACTTCTCACATCCAAACACTGCACCTAGAGTCTCTTTCTCTATTTGCGCGTAATTTTTTTCTGCGCTTGTCATGGTGCGCGATGCGTATGCGACTGGATACCACTCTGTGTCATGTTTTTGCAATAGCACAGCTCCTAGGCTGGCTTTGGACGCATCTGTGGACACTTTTAGCAGTTTGTCCTGATCATAGAATTTTAACACTGGCTCCTTTATTAGACTGCTTTTGAGCCACTCCCATTCTCTGGCATGCTCTGCCATCCACTGCCACATTGTATTGGTCTCTAACAAGCTTCTAAGAGCTATTGTGTTAGCTGATAAATTTGGGATAAATTTCCCCATGTAATTGACTAGCCCTAGGGCTCTTTGCAAGTCATTTTTGTTCTGCGGTACTGGCAGCTCTGCTATGGCCCGCACTTTTTCCGGATCTGGTTGCATGCCTGCCCCAGATAATTTCTCTCCCAGGTATGTAATCTCCCGTACCCCGAATTGGCACTTACTCTTATTCAGTTTCATACCTGACTTTTGCGCCTGTGTGAGAACTCTTGCCAACCTTTCGTCGTGCTCCTCTTTTGTTTTTCCCCAGACTACCACATCATCAAGAAAAACTCCCACCCCTTCTATTCCGTCAAACAATTGCTGCACAGTTCTATGGAAAATTTCAGGGGCTGAGCTAATCCCGAACGGCATTCGTAGAAAGCAATGCCTTCCGAATGGCGTATTAAATGTGCACAATTTAGCGCTTTCCTCATCGAGCACTATTTGGTAAAACCCAGATTTGGCATCTAATTTTGTGAAGTAACTTGCTCCACTCATTGTGCTGGTTATGTCCGATTTTGTTGGTAGCCTGTAATGCTCCCGCTGTATTACTTTATTTAGATCTTTTGGATCTATGCACAATCTCAAATCTCCATTTGGCTTCTCCACTATAACTAGTGAGTTAACCCATTCAGTTGGTTCTTCTATTTTTCTGACCACTCCGTCTGCTATCAGTGAGTCTAGTGTTTCTCTCAGCCTCTTTTTAAGAGCTATTGGCACTTTTCTTGCTGCATGTATGACTGGCTCTGCATTCTCTTTCAGCCTAATTTTTTGTTTGCCTGGTAGGCGGCCTATTCCTTTGAACACCTCTTTGTATTCTTTCACCCAGTCAGTGTTTTTGTGCTTACTTGTTGTAGCCTCTGTATTTTCTCGTGTTGTCACCTTGTCTGTATCAATGACATTCACCCTTTTGATCAGACCTAGCTGATCGCATGTTTTTAAACCCAAAATTGCTTGTCTATTTCCATCAACAAGTACAAACAATGCATTCACTGTTTTACCTTTGTTTGACAGTGTAACCCTGCACATTCCCTTAGTGGGTATTGGCTTATCGTCATATGTTCTCAGATTAATCTTTTTATCTCTTATTTTCGGTTTGTTTTTCAGTCTTTTAAAATCTTTCATTGGCAGGATGTTTACCTGCGCACCTGTGTCGAGCTTCAGTGACATGTCCGTGCCATTCATCTCCAGGCACACTATCCATTCGTCAGCGCTCGTCTCTCCCTCGATGGCGTCCACGTAAAACTGATCCTCTTCGCTGTCGCTCTTTTTCTCCACGAGTTGCACCCTCTTCTTCGAGAAGCAGGTCTTTGCGAAGTGATTTTTTCCGCCACACTTGCGACATTCCTTCCCGAATGCTGGACACTGTTTCAGCGCATGTTGCCTTCCACACCGCTCACAGTTCCCGCGCGCGCGCTCTGGGTTTGCCTCCCTTTTTCTTGCATGCAACGTTCCTTTGGGCTTTGCGCGCCGCACTGCATCGACCTCAGCAGTCTCTTTTTCCTTGCTGCTAAAAGTCTTTAATTGTGCCTTTGTACTCTCAGACGCTTGGCAAATCTGTATCGCTTTCTCCAGCGTTAAGTTAGTCTCTTTCAGTAATTGCATCCACAATTTGTTGTCTTGGACCCCAATTACAATTTGGTCCCGTATCATTGACTCATTCAATGTTCCAAAGTTGCATGACTGACATTTCAACCGTAGGTCTGTGACATACAGCTCGATGGACTCTGACTCTTTCTGAAGTCTTTTTCTGAACACATACCTCTCGTACGTTTCATTCTTTCTCGGTGTGCAATAATCGTCAAATTTCTTCATCACGGCGTCGAAGTTGCCTTTTTCTTCTTCCGTGAAGATGAATGTGTTAAACACATTTAGCGCCGCTCGCCCTGCTACTGTTAGCAGTAATGCTATTTTCCTCTCCTCGTCACGGAGACCGATAGCAAGCGAATAAAGTTCAAAACTTTGTTTGAATGCTTTCCAGTTCTCGTTGACGTTACCGGTCAACTTTAACTCGTCCGGCTGTCGAAGAGCATTCATCTTCGTCGTCGGTTCGTAATTTTATCCTGGTACCATGTAATTTACTCCTGGTACCATGTAATGTTCTCCTGGAACATGTAATGACGAGGCGCACACACCGGGTGTCAGTTAGGACTTTTTACTTGTCACTTCAACTGCAACTCACAACTAACCACACAGTGGCACATGTACATCTCCCTTTATAGTCAGGTCATGGCCGGGGTCATACTGCCCTCTAGTGGTGACTCCATATGAACTTCACATATCAATACAAACTCTGTCTCGTCATTCTCACATTCCCACACTGGTGACCCAAGCTGTATCATGCAAGAGGAGAATTCCCCCGGGCCAGCCTCGTCAGGAGCCCCCAGCCAAGCGAATGCCGCTACAGTCCAGCTACCGGACTTCTGGCAGAACAATCCGCGCTCCTGGTTCAATGCGATTGAGGCGCAGTTCAACCTCCGGGGGATATCGGTAGACGCCACAAAATTCTACCACGTAGTCGCAAAACTGGACAACAACACGGCCCAGCATGTGGAGAGCCTGATCGACCAGCCGCCGGACAGCGACAAATACGGCACGTTGAAGGCTGCACTCATCCAGCAATTCACCCCCTCGGTGGAGGAGCGAGCAGAGAGGCTCCTGGCGCTGACGGAGTTGGAAAATGACATGCCCGCGAACCTGATGGAGAAGTTGTTGAGGTTGAAAGACTCTGACGACGATCACTTCATTTTCACCCACCTTTTCCTCAGGACTCTACCGTCAGCAGCGAGAGCGACCCTAGCCAGTTTGCCACTGTTGGCCCAATGGGACTACTGCGCCCTGGGCCGAGAGGCGCAGCGAATTGTCAACGCCACCAAGCGGCGCTCGGCCACGGCTGCTGCAGCGGAACTCGGCACGACGACCGGAGATGACAGGGGGCCAGAGGCAGCGGTACCAGACTCACCGACGACGGCGGCGGCAGGGGCCAGGGAACGCGGATCAGACGTCCTTTGTTTCTACCATCGCCGCTTCACAGAGAGGGCACGCAAATGTGTACCACCATGCCAGTTCAGGCGTTTGGGAAACGCCAAGACCGGGGGTCGGTAGCAGCCGCGGCCCTCGGGGAGGAGAACAAGCTGCTCTACTTGTTGGACGCACGCTCGGGGAGGCAGTTCCTCGTGGACACAGGCTCCCAGTTGAGTTTCATCACACCTTCCTACGCAGACAGACTAGCAGGTTCCGGAGGTCCCCGGGTGACAGCAGCGAACGGCTCGGAGATTAAGACCTTTGGTGAGAAGAGTCTGCTTCTGTCTCTACACGGCCGTACATTTGAGTGGACTTTTGTTGTAGCAGCAGTGAATTTCAATATGTTGGGGGCTGATTTTTTGTGCTCACATGGTTTGTTGGTTGATCTCGCTAACAGGCGCCTGGTTAATGCACTTTCTTTTGATTCTATCCCCTGTACAGCGCGAGTGGCCCCGCCAACAGCACAAGCCAATGTCACAGCTGCAAGCGGTAAGTTCCACACACTGCTCATTCAGTTCCCAGCACTCACGGTCCCCACATTTTCGGCAACAGTCGCTAAGCACGGGATGGAGCATTTTATTACCACTACCGGACCGCCCGTTTTTGCAAAAGCTCGGCGCTTGGACGCAGTTAAACTGGCCATAGCGCGCGAGGAGTTCGCCAACCTGGAGAAGTTGGGCATTATCAGGCGTTCAAACAGTCCGTAGGCTTCCCCGCTACACATGGTCCCAAAAGCTGACGGATCATGGCGACTTTGCGGGGATTTCCGCAGGTTAAACAACGCTACAGCGCACGACCGCTACCCAATCCCGCATATCCAAGATTTTTCCGTTCATTTGGCAGGGGCGCGTGTTTTTTCTAAAATAGACTTGGTCCGCAGTTACCACCAAGTCCCAGTGCACGCTGAGGACATACCCAAAACAGCGGTAATAACTCCGCTTGGCCTATTCGAGTTTTTACGCATGCCATTCGGACTTAAAGGGGCTGCTCAGACGTTCCAGCGCATGATGGATGCGGTGCTTCGCGATCTCCCTTTCGTGTTCGTCTACTTGGACGATATTTTGGTAGCCAGCGCGTCCGAAGACGAACACGAAAAACACCTGGCCACAGTTTTCCGAAGGTTGGGAGATCACGGGTTAATAATCAACCCAGCGAAGTGTCAGTTCGGGGTGGCGCAGATCGATTTTTTAGGACACTGCTTCTCCCCCGAAGGAGCAGTTCCGCTTCCTGACAAAGTGCGCGCGGTGGCAGATTTTCCCCGGCCGCAGACGGTCAGGGCGTTGCAGGAGTTTTTGGGAATGGTGAATTTTTATAACCGTTTTCTCCCCCGCGCGGCGCAACTCATGCTCAAAAAAAGAAACCCGCGGATAAGGTCTAGTGGTCCCCGGAGCGGGACCAAGCGTTCTCGGAGGTGAAAGCAGCCTTGGCAAAGGCTGTGTTGATGGCACACCCAGACCCAACGGCCCGCATAGCGCTCACCACTGACACGTCAGATGTGGCCATAGCAACATGTAGCCGGGGTTTAGCAGCCCCTCGCCTTTTTCAGCAGGACCTTGCGCGATAGCGAACGTAAATACAGCGCGTTGGACAGAGAGCTGCTGGCTCTCCATTTGGCCATCCGCCACTTTCAGTTTTGGCTAGAAGGACGCTCTTTCACCGCGTTCGTTGACCACAAACCGCTAACATTCGCGATGGCCAAGGTTTCCGAACTGTGGTCAGGCCGGCAACAGAGACAGCTGGCCGCGATATCAGAGTTTACCACTGATATTCAGCATGTGGCGGGCAAACTGAATGTAGTGGCAGATTGCCTCTCGCGTGCCGTGGCGGCCCCAGTCAGCATAGGAATAGATTACGCAGCCATGGCCGCAGAGCAGGTTAGTGACGCGGATGTGCGCGCTCTTCAGTCTGGACCAACAGGGTTAAGGCTGGAGAGCAGGGTGCTGCAAGACGGTATACCCCCCTAATCTGCGATGTCTCCACTGGACGGCTGCGTCCAGTAGTACCGGCCGCGTGGCGCCGCCGCGTTTTTGACTCGATTCATTCTTTGGCGCACCCGGGAGTGTGCGCGTCGGTCAAAATGGTAGGAGAGAAATTTGTGTGGCCGAGCCTTCGCAAACAAGTTAAAGAGTGGGCAGCAGCCTGCACGGCGTGTCAACGAGCCAAAGTACACAGGCACACGAGGGCTCCTTTGGAGCCGTTTCACATTCCGACCAAGAGGTTTGATCACGATCATGTGGACCTCATGGGCCCCCTTCTGCCGTCACAAGGGTGCACACACCTTCTGACAATGGTGGACTGCACCACGCGCTGGCCTGAAGTTGTCCCGCTGGCATCAACCATGGCCGAGGAGGTGGCGCGCGCGTTTTTAACAGCTTGGGTGGCGCGCTTCGGCGTTCCGTCGGACATTATGTCCGACAGAGGCCCTCAATTTGTGTCCGAGCTTTGGTCAACAATGGCCCGCAGCCTGGCTGTCACAATTCACCGCACAACTGCGTACAATCCGCAGGCTAACGGGTTATGCGAACGTTTTCATAGGTCATTGAAAGCAGCTCTCAGAGCATGACTGACGGATGCAAATTGGGTAGACAAGTTACCGTGAGTGTTATTGGGGTTGCGTTCTGCGCCTAAAGAGGACTTAGAAGCCTCCCCAGCGGAGCTCGTGTTTGCGCAGCCACTCTGGCTGCCTGGGGAGCTTCTCCCAGATAACCCTGCGCCAGACGCCTCCCCGTCTCAGCTGTTGCGGAGTAACATAGAATCAAGCACGCTGCCCGGCCCCGCGCACCACAGTTTTCCGTGCGTTTTTGTGCCTAAAACTTTGAAGAACGCAGAGTTTGTTTTTGTTAGACACGGTGCGCATCGAACCCCGCTGTGACCGCCTTATGACGGACCGTTCAGAGTGCTAGAAACAGGGGACAAGCAGTTTTTGCTAGATTTGGGGGGTAGGAAAGAGAAAGTTGGCATAAACAGACTCAAACCTGCTTTTGTGGTGGCAGACGAGCAAGTGCTGTTGGCGAGGGTCCCGCAGCGAGGTAGACCCCCGCAGGGGGCTTCACAGAGTAATGTTTCCCCAGAACACCCGCAGGGACTGACAAAAGGTTTCCACCCCCAGACGGCAAACCCCCAGCGTGACGGCGCCGCAGAGATGTTGAATCCCAGCTACAGCAGATACGGCAGGAGACTGAAGCCTAGACAGCATGTGGACTGATGTGTATTGATACTATCACGGTATGCATGTTGTTATTCTCTTGTTTGTTCTAAAATGTTGGGGGGGCTTGTGTGGTGGACACACATATGTGACCTGCTTTGTGACTCACATTTTAGATCAGAACAAAGGCAGAGCTTCCTTGGGGATTACAGGAAGCTGCAAGGATGTTAGCTTTGGTATGCAAGGCTTGAGACTGTGGGGGGGTAATTAAAGGATTAAAGAGGAGATGCATTGTTATTGTCAATTATAATGCAACGTGGTGTGTGATACATGTGGCTTGTGAACTGTAAGAGTCCTGGTATTTAAGGACGAGAGTTTCCTGTGTCGCCCTCTTTCTTCTTTGAGATGTTGGTGATGTGAATAAAGCTGACTTGAGAGAGAACTCTGTCTCGTCATTCTCACATTCCCACAGTATTACTGTAATGCTCTGCTCTCTGGTCTTCCCAGAAAGACAATTTCAAATCTGCAGTTATTACAGAATTCAGCTACGCATATTCTGACGAGGACCAGAGGGCAGGCTCACATCACGCTGGTTTTAAAGTCCCTGCATTGGCTCCTCATGTCCTCCAGGGTTGATTTTAAGGTTCTTTTACTGGTTTATAAATGTTTGCACAGTCTTGGGCCTTCTTATTTATCAGAACTGCTTGTAACATATGAGCCCCCATGGCCCCCGAGGTCCTCTGGCACTACTGGCCTTTTAATTATCCCAACTGTCAGAACATGCACCCATGGTGAGGCTGCTTTTAGTAGCTATGGCCCACGTCTGTGGAACAACCTGCCGGAAAACATCAGGGCTGCCGAGAATATTAATGTTTTTAAAAGCAGGCTCAAGATCTACTATTTTTACTTGGCTTTTGATTAGTTTCCTATTTTTATTGTCTTAACTTCTGATTTATGTTACAGTATGTTGCTCTGGTCACAATTATTTATCTTACTACTAATTATTATTACTTTTGAATTTACTGTATGTCTGTTTGATTGTATTTAAGTGTTGTTTTATTCTTTTAGTTATCTTAACTGTTTACTCTTTTTACCAGCAAATTATCTTATTATTATTTATCAATGATTGTTTTCTTATGTTTTAATCACCCTGTCTGGGCTCCGGCATTTCCTCATGGGGAGCCCTCCCATGGGGAATTGTGCCTGTTTTCTGGCTACAGGGCCCTGCTCTGTGACTGCCCTGGTCTGCCCAGCTGAGGGGATCATGTGCTGTGGCGCTGTGCAGCCACGTTTGCAGTGTTGACCCCTTGGATTGGACTTGGGCGGTCTCAGAGTTCCTGTAGCCATGGACTTGGCACTTTTTCCTTCTGATGATGGCTCCCTAGTGATGGTGCTTCCACACCTGGATCCTCGGTGCCAAGCCATAAGCTACAAGTCTTACATAGTCGAAAGTTTCTCTGTGTGTATGTGTGTGTTTGTGTAGGGGGCTTAATTGTGTTTTATTTTAATGTGTGAAGCACTTTGTGTTACAATTTTTGATTTATGTATGAAAAGTGCTATATACTGTAAATAAAGCATTGATTGATTGACTGATTGATTGATCCAGTGCTGTGACAACACAAGGTGTGAAATTACCAACAAATATTTTATTTCTTTTTAAAATTTGATCTTTATTTATCCAGGGGAGATCCACTGAGAGGCAACTTCTCTTTTCCAAGGACACCTTGTTTACATTCACTCCTGGAGGCAGGCCAGTGCAGCCACAGACTGACCTGAGACCACTGAGAAGCTCCACTAGAGCAGTTGGAGCTAAGGGCCTTGCTCAAGGGCACCACAGTGGGGTTAATGAGGGTGGTGTACATTGGATATAAAAAGTCTACACACCCCTGTTCAAATGCCAGGTTTTTGTGATGTAAAAAAATGAGACCAAGATAAATCATTTTAAAACTTTTTCCACCATTAATGTGACCTATAACCTGTACAACCCAACTGAAAAACAAACTGAAACCTTTTAAGGGGAAAAATAAAAAACTTACAATAACCTGGTTGCATAATTATGCACACCCTTAAACTAATACTTTGTTGCAGCACCTTTGGCTTTTATTACAGCACTCAGTCTTTTTGGGTAGGAGTCTATCAGTGTGGCACATCTTGATGTGGCAATATTTGCCCACTTTTCTTTGCAAAAACACTCCAAATCTGTCCGATTGCGAGGGCGTCTCCTGTGCACAGTCCTCTTCAGATCACCTCACAGATGTTCGATCAGATTCAGGTCTGGACTCTGGCTGGGTCATTCCAAATCTTTAATCTTCTCCTGGTGAAGCCATTCTTTTGTTTATTTGGATGTGTTTTGGGTCATTGTCATGCTGAAAGATGAAGTTCCTCTTCATCTTCAGCTTTCTAGCAGAAACCTGAAGGTTTTGTGTCTGGTATTGGTATCTGACTGGTATTTGGAACTGTTACTAATTCCCTCCACCTTGACTAAAGCCCCAATTCCAGCTGAAGAAAAACAGCCCCAAAGCATGATGCTGCCACCACCATGCTTCACTGTAGGTATGGTGTTCTTTAGGTAATGGGCAGTGTTGTGTTTGCGCCAAATATACCTTTTGGAATTATGGCCAAAAAGTTTAACCTTGGTTTCATCGGACCATAACACATTTTCCCACATGCGTTTGGGAGATTTCAAAGGTGTTTTTGCAAAATGTAGCCAGACTTGGATGTTTTCCTTCATAAGATAAGGCTTCTGTTTTGCCACCCTAGATGGGAGATTGTTGTCACATGTACCAAACAGCCAGTACTTGCCAGAAATTCCTGCAGCTCCTTCAATGTTGCTGTTGGCCTCTTGGCAGCCTCCCTGACCAGTTTTCTTCTCATCTTTTCATCAATTTTGGACGGACGTCCAGTTCTTGGTAATGTCACTGTTGTGCCATATTTTCTCCATTTGATGAAGACTATCTTCACTGTGTTTCATGATATATTTAATGCCTTGGAAATTCTTTTGTGCCCTTCTCCTGACTGATACCTTGGAGATCCCTCTGATGCTTTGGAAGCTGTCTGTGGACAATGGCTTGTGCTGTAAGATGTGACTACAAAAAACGTCAGGAAAAGCCTACTAGAACAGTTGAACTTTATTTGGGGTTAATCAGAGGCACTTTAAATGGTGGCAGGTGTGTGCTGACTCCCATTTAACATGAGTTTGTATGTGATTGGTTAATTCTGAACAGAGCCACATCTCCAGTTATAACAGGGTGTGCATATTTATGCAACCAGGTTATTGTAAGTTTTATATTTTTTATTTTTCCCCTTGAAAGATTTCAGTTTGTTTTTCAATTGGGTTGTACAGGTTATAGGTCATATTAATGGTCGACAAAGTTTTGAAATGATTTATCTTGGTCTCATTTTATACATCACAAAAACCTGGCATTTGAACAGGGGTGTGTAGACTTTTTATATCCACTGATTGTTATCTGTCCCACCCAAATCTGATCCTGCCACTCCATGGACTGAACTGGCAACCCTCCAATGACTAGTCTACATCCCTTACCATTAGGCCACCAGTGCCCAAGATATGTTACTCATTTTGATAAATAAGGCTGCATGTTCACAGAGAGCGTTTTTCTCTTTCTTTGCTCTGGACCTATTTTTCAGGGGACTTGATGGGCGCTCTTAAAAAAGAAATGTCCTGTAGGGGTGGGAATCACCAGAGGCACCACGATATGATATCACAGTACTTGGGCCGCGATACAATATTTTCACGATCTTGTGATATCATGTTGCAATTTCCCATCCTGATCTCTGTCTTGTTCAATTGCTTGCTAGATCTCATAAGTCACTCATTTGCTATACTGACCTAACCAGACATTGAGCATTTAGAACCATCTAATGGACTGAAAAGTCAACTGTTTTTTATTACTCTCGTACCCAAGAAAAATGAATTTGTATTTGCAACATTTATTAATTCTTTTGTTTAAGTATCACAATAATGGTTTCTCTGAATTAAAACAGTATTGTGGACACAAACTATCATGATACCACACTGTAAAGATTTTTTTACCCTACCTACTGAAATTAGTGCCTTTTTTGTCATATTTTTCTAACACTTCCACAAAGGTGTTTTGCTTTGTCTCCTCTCACTTTGTGGATCATATTTGCGCATGTTAAACAACAGCACACCCAATTAGATTATAAAAATTCTGTATAAACCCACTTAAAACATATTGGGGGGGGTGAAAAGTTCATAGGCTGACCATGATGCAGCAGTCAAATTTGACCATATGTGCTTTATTTTTCAACATGGTCTCCAGTGTCAGTGCATCTGAAAAGAAACAATGCACTTAGTATCAGAAAAGGTTGAATTTAATGCATGACAAGTTTTGCTGCTGTAGCATAACTCTTTCTTCGTAAGCCTATGAACTTTTCAGCCCCCCCCCCCCCCCCCCCCCATTTTAAGTTCTGTGGACCAAAAGATTTGCTATGAATCACTTTATGCTTTTGGAGTGGGAGTGCAGGCTGGGGGTGCAGGCAGCGGTGGGGGGGGGGGTAGGTTGTCTTGGACATAAGTGGACTGTTCCTCCATGGAAAAAAGGTTAGGAACCTCTGCATTACATCATTGATGCCCACTACCCTTCTTACAGGAGCAAGCAGGAAAAGGAATTCAAACTCTGCATATCGAGTCATTTATGTACGAGACAGTAACAGTTAGCTAGAGATACCTAGCAATTTTGTGCATGGGCGGCATTAGGCCTTTTTTAGGGGTGCTGCAGCACCTCTGAATTTAAACTCAGTACCCCTAAAAACTGGAGTGAGAAAAGTTGTGATTATAAAATTTTAGTTCCTCTTTGACAAGCTGAAATAAGATCCAAAACATATTCAGAAATTTCTGGTTTAAACTTTTTAAAAACAAAAATGAAAATGCCCCTGCCACACAAATGGTATGGTCCCTCCTCTCACACGTTCTCTCCCCTGTACATGCAGCATGCTCTGGAACCCCGCCTGGCTGCAACACACACACACATACAGTGGGGTAAAAAAGTATTTAGTCAGCCACCAATTGTGCAAGTTCTCCCACTTAAAAGATGAGAGAGGTCTCCAATTTTCATCATAGGTATACCTCAACTATGAGAGACAAAATGAGAAAAAAAAAAATCCAGAAAATCACATTGAAGGATTTTTAATGAATTAATTGGTAAATTCCTTGGTAAAATAAGTATTTGGTCACCTACAAACAAGCAAGATTTCTGGCTCTCACAGACCTGTAACTTCTTCTTTAAGAGGCTCCTCTGTCCTCTACTCGTTACCTGTATTAATGACACCTGTTTGAACTCATTATCAGTATAAAAGACACCTGTCCACAACCTCAAACAGTCAGACTCCAAATTCCACTATGGCCAAAACCAAAGAGCTGTCAAAGGACACCAGAAACAAAATTGTAGACCTGCACCAGGCTGGGAAGACTGAATCTGCAATAGGTAAGCAGCTTGGTGTGAAGAAATCAACTGTGGGAGCAATTATTAGAAAATGGAAGACATACAAGACCACTGATAATCTCCCTCAATCTGGGGCTCCACGCAAGATCTCACCCCGTGAGGTCAAAATAATGACGAGAACGGTGAGCAAAAATCCCAGAACCACACGGGGGGACCTAGTGAATGACCTGCAGAGAGCTGGGACCAAAGTAACAAAGGCTACACCAGTAACACACTACGCCGCCAGGGACTCAAATCCTGCAGTGCCAGACATGTCCCCCTGCTTAAGCCAGTACATGTCCAGGCCCGTCTGAAGTTTGTTAGAGAGCATTTGGATGATCCACAAGAGGATTGGGAGAATGTCATATGGTCAGATGAAACCAAAATAGAACTTTTTGGTAAAAACTCAACTTGTCGTGTTTGGAGGAGAAAGAACACCATAACTACTGTGAAGCATGGGGGTGAAAACATTATACTTTGGGGCTGTTTTTCTGCAAAGGGACCAGGATGACTGATCCGTGTAAAGGAAAGAATGAATGGGGCCATGTATCGTGAGATTTTGAGTGAAAACCTCCCATCAGCAAGGGCATTGAAGATGAAACGTGGCTGGATCTTTCAGCATGACAATGATCCCAAACACACCGCCCGGGCAACGAAGGAGTGGCTTCGTAAGAAGCATTTCAAGGTCCTGGAGTGGCCTAGCCAGTCTCCAGATCTCAACCCCACGGAAAATCTTTGGAGGGAGTTGAAAGTCCGTGTTGCCCAGCGACAGCCCCAGAACATCACTGCTCTAGAGGAGATCTGCATGGAGGAATGGGCCAAAATACCAGCAACAGTGTGTGAAAACCTTGTGAAGACTTACAGAAAATGTTTGACCTCTGTCATTGCCAACAAAGGGTATATAACAAAGTATTGAGATGAACTTTTGTTATTGACCAAATACTTATTTTACCGAGGAATTTACCAATTAATTCATTAAAAATCCTTCAATGTGATTTTCTGGATTTTTTTTTTCTCATTTTGTCTCTCATAGTTGAGGTATATCTATGATGAAAGTTGGACACCTCTCATCTTTTAAGTGGGAGAACTTGCACAATTGGTGGCTGACTAAATACTTTTTTTCCCCACTGTACACAGAGGTGTGTGGTGGATCCAGTAAGTAGCTCAAAGGACGTCTCACACTTATGTTTACCTGTCATTACCAACATTTTGTAATGATTACTACTTCTCATTTTGCAGCACCAAACACTAGATTGCTTTTCATATTGTTAGGAAGGAGTTAGCTAAGACAGCTAGTATAGCAGACGTTGCATTGTCAATCAACCACTGCGTGCTGTTTGAATTCTAGAGAAAGAAGCTGTTGTTGTTTTGGTATAAGCAAAATATTAAAGCCAAGCTGTCACTGTTTTTGTGTATCATCAGGTACCATCTTCACTAACTAGAAGCCAGGGAGGAGATGTATGAAAGATGATAACTCTAGCAAAATTACATGTGTGTGTGTATGGGGGGGGGCTGCCAGTCCCCCCTCATCCTCATGGACATAAGATTAAGTGTTTTCAGATAAAAGAGCCAGGTTCAGTTGAGAGACTGAGGTCAAAATGATGTGACTTCACTGTCCACAGTAGGTGACCAGATTTCCAGGAAACATTTCAGGACAGTCCATGATGAATTCTGTCTGGTTTGTTCTGAAAAGTGTGAAGCTGTAGTCACAGACAGTATTTCCAGATCCAAAGATTTTATTTGTCAATACTTCTATATGTACAGGACATACAGGAGAATCGAAATGTTGTTTCTCTCTCTCTCTTAGGAGTGTGCATAATATATAAGAAAAGAAGGAATAAGGATAAAAACATCAGCTGTAGTAACGGACAGTATAAACAAGCTATGAGGAGAAATGTCTGTATGTTGTATCAAATTACTGATGTAGGAAATGATTCCTGATTTTATTTATGTATTTTAAACCCACAAAGGAGAATACAGCTTCTCCTGTAAAAGGAATTTCTGATTTAAAAATTATTGTGTTCATAAGCCCGACAATATAATGATCATTCTATCGGCTGAAAAACATCTTTAAAATGACACGTCTGTGTGTGCCTTTAGATCATATCCTTAGGATCTGTAAATGACCTCCATAATGTCAAGAAAATATCATCAGTGTCTGTTTTCAATCTAAATTGTTCACATTTTTGTGACAAGACACACTGACCCCAACTCTCCTGCCCTCTGTTTCACTAATTCAATTCAATTCTCTTTATTTCCTGGTTGATCACAATATATTTGTGTTTGATTGTCAGTGCAAAAGGGAAGAGAGAAGGAGAGAGGGAGAGAGTGAAGGAAGAACCAGGTGAGATATTATTATTATTACTATTAATAATAATAATAATAATAATACTAAATTGTATTAGAGTATACATGTTGGTTTGTGTGTGTGTGTGTGTGTGTGTGTGTGTGCGTGCGCGCGTGCACGCACATACGTACATTCATGCATGCGTGCGTGTAAAAAGGGTGGGTGTGTGGAGGTGGTGGAGCTCATTGGGTGCTCAGCACTCCTAAAGCTCTGCTTTTGTGTTTATTTACTGTACAATGTTATATTTTTATATTAAGCACAAATTGCTCTTTGCTTTACTAACTGAACTGTTTGTCCATTTGCTCTTCTGACAATTTCAGTTCGATGTTCCCCAGGAACATCAGGAGCAATGGATTATTAAAGCCTCTTAGCATTCCAGCCAATTTCCAGCCAATGTGAAATGTTCCATGGGTGGAACACCGGAATTTTAAGAAGTTAAAGTTACAACCGCAATAGTTTATCTGTACTGTTCCATCTTCTTCACTCCAGCATTTGTAGTTTACTCGTGGGTTGCTGATTCACTTCTTTAAATTATTAAATGACCACTGAAAGGTGCTTAAAATTATAGTAACAGTTGGGGTTTGCCAGCAAGACTTTTAAGGTTAGAAAAAAGTTTTGATTGAGGGAGGGTGTGAGACTATTTTCAACAGATAACAGGTTACACCTCTCACCTTCCAGCATTTTACACCATATAGTTACTTTCACAAACACTAGAGGTCACTTTTTGCTGCTAAAATGCTCTATCTGGTCATTCTCCGCTGGAAAACAGTTTCTCTTTCATCCTACTCTTGAAAACTGGAGATTATTCCTCTCCCTATTTCTAAGATGTGAAGTCATTGATAAACAGAGCACTAGAAGAAAGAAAGCACCTTATATACATACCTATGGGTGTAAATATTTTATGTTTTACTCATCTTTTGTCTGTATCTTTCCGATCTAATCACCCTTCACCATATTTTTTCTTCTCTCCCAATTTCGACCCCTTCATCTGGTATGCTAATGGACACTCCCGCTCCTATTTAGAATTTAAGAGTAAATCTGTATATGGATCCATAACATTGAGCGAACATGTGCACGCTAATCGTCATAAATGATTTTACACCACCAGGGTGGAGACCACAGGGAATAAGTGTCTACTGTCTCATCTCTGTTTATTGCCCTTCCAAAAGCTTAGCATTCAGTGGCTTTTCCCCACACTCCTACTGGTTTCCTAAACATTTTAAAGTCCTTGACAAGTGAATTTAACGTTTTTCTTCTAAACATAATACATATATTACAAATGTTATGCTTAAATTATGATAAAATGCCTTTAAGTATGCAGAGCTAAACTGCAGAGTTCAACTGTTGAACAGTTTTCTGGCAGTTCTCTTACCAAGATTTTTGGGCCGGGTCTAAAACGGGTCTGCTCTACATAATACAGACCTAAACCCACTCCGTCACTGCCCCAGTACCAGCTGCGCATGTGCGCCAGGAATTTGCGGGATTTTTTTGATAGTGCAGCTCTAGTGGTGGAGCTGTCCTGGAGATTTGCCTGAATCGTGTGTTAGGCCGTGTCCAGACCAGAGATTCACAGCTTTAAAACTCAATGACAAGATGTAGTAATGATTTTACTTCTAAAGATGTATAAAATGTTCCAACACTGGCTGTAGTGTTAGATTGGCTCATTTGTTTGTGGTTTTATGGCGTCTCTTGCAACAGGGGTGCTTTCAAACAGGCAGACTTTTTTCAACAACAAACCCCACACTTCGTACAAATGGTCAGCATAGAAACTCAAGGAGACGTTCACCGCCAGGCCGAGGGAGATGGAGGAAGGGACGGTGTGGGAAAACTTGAAAGTGAGTGGGTTTTTTTATATCACACACCCTGGTTTTTGCTGATGTGTTTTGTTTATACTCACTGCAAACATGGAAGTAAGCATGGTGCAGCGACACATTTGATTGGTTAAAGTGATGACGTACATGTTTGAGTGCTACTCGGGGACAAATATGATTGGCGAAATTGGTGGAAGTTGATGATGATTGCCCAAATTTGTGGGAAAGTTGCGGTGATTGGACAAAGTTCAAATTTTGCAGGATTGGATAAATTCGCGGGAATTGCTGCGATCACAACATCGTGAAATCCTGTAGGGACTGTTTAGAAATAATGTTGGCTTATGTGGCTCTTCTGGCTCAAAAAGATATGCTGTATATTTTTGATTCTTTCCCCAAGTTTCAGCTGTTTGATTGACAGCTGACACTTGACACTGTTCCAGGAGTGGGCGTGGTTTCAGTGGACACACCCCCACCATCTCAGAGCAGAGAGGGCTGGCTGATTCTCCAAGATTTTTAAAGCTTTCGGGTCACGGGGGCGGGGGAGGGGGCTGGAGCCTATCCCAGCATCTTTGGGCGAGAGGCAGGGTACACCCTGGACAGATCGCCAATCCATCGCAGGGCCAACACAGAGAGACAGACGACCATTCACTCTCACAGTCATACCTAAGGACAATTTAGAATCCCCAGTTGATGCCAATTAATCTAACTTGCATGTTTTTGGCATGTGGGAGGAAACCGGAGAAATCCTGGAGTAAACCCACCCAGACATGGGGAGAACATGCAAACTCCACACAGATCACTGTTGGTCGGCGGCTGGGATCGAACCCAGGTTTCCCTGGCCAAGGGTGAGTTGCTGTGCTGCCACAGTGCTAACCACTCTTCCACCGTGCTGCCCGCTGTTTTTAATTAATTTGTGATATTTTTAAACATTCAAATTTGGCTGCAGTTAAAAACAGACTTTTGTTTGGTCTGGTAGACTCAAAAAACATTTACTGGTTCACTTGTCAGGGACTTTAAATTCTTTATGTTCTATATAAAAAAGAAACTGGGGCGTACCCAATACTTTTTTTTAAAGTTTCATAGATAGCTCTGATTGTTTACCGTTTTAGGACAGCTGGATTTTGGAACAGGGACAACCACAGCATCTTTCCAGATCTTAGGCACATGTTGTGTCTGTAAGGACTTATTGAAAATGTAGTGAAGCACAGGACTCAGTTCATGTGCACAGGACTTTATGAAGTGCCCACATACAGTACCGTTCAAAAATTTGGGGTCACTTAGAAATTTCCTTATTTTTGAAAGAAAAGCACTGTTTTTTTCAATGAAGATAACTTTAAACTAATCAGAAATACACTCTAATATCTAATATGCATTGCTAATGTGGTAAATGACTATTCTAGCTGCAAATGTCTGGTTTTTGGTGCAATATCTACATAGGTGTATAGAGGCCCATTTCCAGCAACTATCACTCCAGTGTTCTAATGGTACAATGTGTTTGCTCATTGCGTCAGAAGGCTAATGGATGATTAGAAAACCCTCATGCAATCATGTTAGCACAGCTGAAAACAGTTTAGCTGGTTAGAGAAGCTATAAAACTGACCTTCCTTTGAGCAGGTTGATTATCTGGAAAAAATTATTATTTCAAATACAAATCATTATTTCTAACCTTGTCAATGTCTTGACTATATTTTCTATTCATTTTACAACTCATGATGGTATATAAGTGTGACTTTTCATGGAAAACACAAAATAATTGTCTGGGTGACCCCAAACTTTTGAACGGTAGTGTATATTATCAGGGCCCTGACTTTTGTTCACTTTTACAGCACAGAACACCCTTTTAACATCCTGCACCTCAATATTAAAGTGCTGACTGTCTTTGAGTTTCTGTTTCAAATCTTGGGTTTCTGTGCTAAAATCAAATGAATCAAAACGACCATAAAAACAATTAAGAGCATTAGCCAGCTCTGTGTCTGAATTAAAACCATCTAAAACCACACGATTACTGCGTTCTGTGCTCTGAAGGCCTGCAATAGTTTTCATACTGGCCCAGGCTGAACCAAGCTTGTTTGTTGCCATCTTGCTTTCCAATTCTGATTTATAATTCTGTTTTGCTCTTAAAATTTCGGACTTCAGCTCTTTTGTGGCAACCTGCAGCTCAGAAACAGACCCCTGTTTAAAGGCAAGTGCTTTCCTCTGTAAGCAGGATTTAACTGATTTTGTAACCCATGGATTGCTGTTGGGATATATTTTGACACGTTTACGTGGAATGATCATGTCTCTGCAGAAATCCATGTATGAGCATGTCACGTCCACTAAAGAGTCCAAATCTTCTCCGCAGTCTAGCATGAACACCTCCCAGTCCGTACAGTTAAAGCATTCCTGGAGGCAGTGCACTGAATCCTCTGTCCACACGTTTACGTCTCTGGTCTTCGCCTTGTCTCTTCTGAGAGCAGTTTTATATGTGGGCAGCAAATGTACACAGTTGTGATCTGAGGATCCTAAAGGAGGAAGGGGAAGAGATTTAAAGGCCCTCTGTAGCACAGATCCAATGTTTTTTTTCTCCTGGTTGGGCAGGAGATATACTGATAAAAGTTTTTAAGTGTTTGCAAAAACATTGCAGTTTTTGAATTGTTTTTCATTCAAATTTTATACTGGTGCTGTCAAGTACAATGGAAAGGATCATTGGATGTGTATGGACAAAGGAAAAGTACACACCATTATTTTGTTTTTGTGCTATAGTGCTTTATGAGCTCAGCTGACCCCTCACAATGCTTTTAACTATCAACATTCAGTCAATATTTTTCCTGTGTCCCCCTAATCTCTTTACTGAAAAGGCCGAAATGTGCGGCCAGTGTAGAATCACACATGAACCCAACAAACCTACAAATTATGAATTTATTTATTTATTTTAAGGGGTGTTAAACTGATTTTGCAAATGAAGACTTTTTTTAATGGTGGTATGATCAAAAGTTTTAATAGTTAAGCTGATGACAAAGAATGGTGGACTGACAAGTGTTATGTTGATGCTATGAGCCAAGGACGAGGTGAAGTGTAAAACTGAACACACGTTTTTTAATAGCTCTTCTCACATTACATGCACATCTGCCAGGCAGAGACGTGGCCAAGAGACCGCCCCTTCTGCCCGCTGCCCGCTGCCCACTTATACCCACGGGTGGCGGCAGAACCGGAAAGGTGGAGCCACCACCCCGTACCACCCAAATAAGAGCCCCAAACTCCAACACAACATTCCTCCCCCACTTCAAAAAAAAAAAAAAAAAAATCACACACACAGTCGGAACCCACCCCAATTTGGAACCCGAAATACACACTAAAATAATAACATAACACAAATAGCTTAACACAGACATACCAAAAATAATTAAATTAGGGGAGGATGGATAGACTGCCACCTCATCCCACACGGCAAAGCAGATTATTCTGCTGCTTATACTTTATCCAAAACAATGCAACACAAAACACTGCCGTATCCTAATTTAAACATAACATGACATAAATCCCCATGAACACAAACAACCAGTAAATATATCTGTTACAACATAGTAACCTTTACACACCAATCACAAGAACACACCCATGCCCACCCCCCCACTTTGGACTGTCCTCCCATCAGTCCACCCCAGGAGAGAAATGGCCTCCAATCCTGTAATGCGGGAAAAAAGTCCGCACAGTCACCCAATTCAACACGGAGCTCACCACTTCTGTGTCAATCAACAATGGTACCACCACCCCATCCAACTCCACCATACAGAAAGAACGACCATAGGTACTCGGGGACACAGTGTGGGCAACCGTGGGGGCAGGAGAGTCCTCCTTATGTCTCGGACTCCCTTGCTCAAACTTGTGGCATGCCCTGGCAAAATGATGCAAGAGTCTGCACCTGCCGCAACGTTTCCCTCTTGCCGCATGTTCCCTGGCCTTATAGTGGTGCTTTGCGGACCCGCAACCCATGCACATGGGTGTTCCTGGGGCAGACCAAATTTTTACAGCATTAGCGTGTTCCTCATCACCTTCCACGCTATCGTCACTGTCCGGGTCCACTGCCTGTGCCGTCAACTGTGATTCTGACATATTATTTGGCCCAGGAAACACGCACGCAGGCTCAGGCAGATTTGAAAGCTTTATTAACCAACAGTGTGACGTGTATGAATGCGTGTGTGAGGGATAAGCATGTACTGTGGGTGGAAGATGCAGGTCAGGACAGAGCAGCACGCCGTGCGGCCAGGCAACCCTATGAGTGAGAGGAGAACAGGGGTTAGCTGGGCAACCACACAGGAGAGTGACAAAGTTCTGTGCTTACTTGTAGTACTGCGGTGGCTGGCGTTGGCAAGGTCCCGAGCCTGGGAGACAGCGTCCTGCTGTGCGTCCGGGATGAAGCGGCGAGGCAGAGGAGCGGCGAGGCGAAGGGGAGAGTGTCCGCCGCCGGGGAATCCACCTGTGCACAGGGGAAGGCTGACAGGAGAAGGCAAGGTAATAATAGACAGCTTACGTGCCGTGATGAAGAGTCAGCAGGCCTGGAGGATAGGATGCTGCTGAGAGTTGAGTACGCAGGGAGACAGACGGCTCCAGGCTGCAGCTCAGGGCAGGATGGAATAAATAGCTGCGCACTAACGAGGAGCAGGTGTGTGCGCAGCTGAGGTGGATGCCCGTGAGCTGCGGGTGATGACAGTACTCCCCCCCCTACCAGCGCCTCCTGGTGCTGGCTTACCTGGGTGTGTCCGATGAAACTCCGCGATGAGGTCCCGATCCAACACCCACGAAGAGCACACCCAGGATCTCCACTCCGGACCATAACCTTCCCAATCCACCAGATATTGCAGCCCACGACCCCGGCGCCGGGAGTTCAGGATGGCAGTAACACCCCACGCCGGGTCACTGTCGATCATCCTAGGCGCAGGAGGAGACCTAGGAGGGGGGCAGAGTGAATTGGAAAGGACAGGCTTGATTTTAGAAACGTGGAAAGTGGGACACACACGAAGGGAGGGGGGAGGGCCAAACGCACAGCCACCGGATTGATGATCCTTGAAATCACAAAGGGGCCGAGAAATCGCGGCGCCAACTTCCTCTTCTCCCCCTTAAGGTTAATGTCCTGGGACGAGAGCCAAACCCGCTGACCCACCTGGTAGACAGGAGCCGGCCTTCTGTGGTGATTGGCGGTGGAGCTGTTGCGCGCCGCTGTGCGTAAAAGCGCGTTCTTGGTCTTGGTCCACACACTCCGGCAGCGCCTCATGTGCGCCTGGACAGAAGGGACAGCTAACTCACCCTCCTGCTCGCGAAACACGGGAGGATCGTACCCCAAGGACGCTTCGAAGGGTGACACACCAGTAGCAGAGGACCAGGCCGAGTTATGGGCGTATTCCACCCAGGTCAGGTAGGAGCTCCAAGATGAAGGATTAGAGGATGTCACGCAGCGCAGGGCGGCCTCCAACTCCTGATTCGTGTGCTCGCACTGCCCGTTAGACTGGGGGTGGTGACCAGAGGAGAGACTAACCGTGGCCCCCAAAGCATTGCAAAAGCTCCTCCAAACCTGGGAGACAAACTGCGGGCCCCGGTCCGAGACCACGTCCAGTGGGACCATGCAGCCTGACGACATGTTGAACCAGGAGGTCAGCCGTCTCACGTGCCGAAGGGAGACCCTGAAGAGGCACAAAATAGGCGGCTTTGGAAAATCTGTCCACAATAGTCAGGACCGTGTCAAAGGTGTTAGAGACAGGGAGACCGGTAACGAAGTCTAGGGCGATGTGTGACCAAGGCCTGCCCGGGACCGGCAGGGGCTGGAGTAGACCCGCAGGTGGAGAGTTCTGGGACTTGCCGGTAGCACACTGGGGACAGGCCCGGACATAATTGGTCATGTCCTTCTGGAGACCCGGCCACCAAAACGAGCGTTGCAGTAAACTCACCAGGCGGGTGATGCCAGGGTGGCAGGAGAGCTTGGAGGTATGGGCCCAGTGGATCACTTCACCTCGAACCGCCAAAGGAACAAAGAGCCTCCCCTCTGGCCCCCCACCAGGATCCGTCTCCGTCTCCTGAGCCCTCAGAATCTTGTCCTTGATGGACCAGGAAATCGCCCCCACGACTCACGAGTTGGGCAGGATGGTGTGTTCAGATCTCTCCGGGTCCTCAGGGGCAAACTGTCTGGACAGGGCGTCGGGCAACCCATTCTTCGAGCCTGGACGGTACGTGATGGTGAATTGGAAGCGAGCAAAGAATAGAGACCAGCGCGCCTGGCGGGCATTCAGGTGCCTCGCTGACCTCAAGTACTCGAGGTTTTTATGGTCCGTCCAGACCACAAAAGGCTGGGCTGCCCCCTCTAACCAGTGGCACCACTCCTGCAGCGCGAGCTTGACGGCGAGGAGCTCCCTGTCGCCGACATCATAATTGCGCTCCGCCTCCGATAGCCGCCGGGAGAAGAAGGCGCAGGGCCGCTTGACACCATCCACCGGTGAGCGCTGGGAGAGCACCGCCCCCACCCCTGTATCGGACGCGTCAACCTCCACCAGACACTGAAGCGCGGGGTCAACCTGGGTCAGGACCCGGGAGGACGAGAACTCTGCCTGGAGAGTCTTGAAGGCGGTGGCTGCTTCCTCTGACCACTGGAAGGGCACCTTCGATGACGTGAGGCGGGTCGGGGGGGTGACAATGGCGCCGAAGTTTGGAATAAAGCGCCGGTAGAAGTTTGCGAACCCAATGAACTGCTGCACCTGCTTCCTGGAGGTTGGCGTGGGCCACTCGACCACCGCTTTAACCTTAGCAGGGTCGGGGAGGATTTGATTATGTGAGATGACGAACCCCAGAAAGGAGGTGGTCCGGGCGTAGAATTCGCACTTTTCTGCTTTAATGTACAGGCGATTCTCCAGCAGCCGTTGCAGAACCCGCCTCACATGGGCCTGGTGCTCCTCCCGTGACTTGGAGAAGATGAGTATGTCATCAAGATAAACAAAGATGAATACTCCCAGGAAGTCCCGGAGAACGTCGTTAATGAGACGCTGGAAAACGGCAGGTGCGTTGGTGAGCCCGAACGGCATCACAAGATATTCGAAGGGGCCGCTGGGTGTCCTAAAGGCTGTCTTCCATTCATCTCCCTCCCGGATCCTAATGAGATGGTAAGCGCTGCAGAGGTCAAGCTTGGTGAACCAGGTCGCCCCCTGGAGGGAGTGGAAAGCAGTGTCCATAAGTGGTAACGTGTAGCGGTCCTTTATGGTGATGTCATTCAACGCTCTGAAGTCGGTACAGGGGCATAGGGACCCGTCCTTCTTAGCCACGAAGAAGAAACCCGCGCCAAGCGGGGACGAGGAGGGGTGGATGATCCCAGCGCTGAGCGACTCCTTAATATAGGTGTCCATCGCCTCGCGTTCTGGTGCAGAGAGACTGTACAGACTGCCAGAAGGCAGGGGGGCTCCCGGGCGGATGTTGATCGCACAGTCATATGGTCGATGCGGAGGAAGGGACAAGGCTCTGGACTTGCTGAACGCTATCCCCAAGTCATGGAACTCCTGCGGCACTGGAGTCAGGTCCGGGGGCTCGGAGACCGGCGCCAGCGGAGGGGAAGATGGAGCGCAAGCCGCCGACTGGAGGCAGGTGCCCAGGCAGAAGGTGCTCCAGGACAGGATGCTGCCGGTTCTCCAATCCAGGACAGGGTTATGCAGCCGCAGCCAGGGGTAACCCAGAATGACACGGTCCGACGAGGAGGGCAGGATGTAGAGGGTCAGATCCTCCCGGTGGTTGCCGGAGACGATGATGGGGACTGGCTTAGTGCGATGCGTCACTGTTCCCAGGGAAGAGCGAGAGAGCGTGACCAAGTTTAGGGGGGTAGGCAGCAGTTGGCAGGGTATGCCCAAATGGGTTGCCAGGCTTCTAGAGATAAAACTCTGCTCTGCCCCGGAATCCACCAGTGCGTGAGTGGCATGCCCGGTAGAGTTGTGGCAAAAGCGTATGGGCAATGTGCATGATGATTAGGGGATTTGGCCGGTAAGAGTCCGCGAGACCCCCTATGGTGACTCACGGACTTCCCCGTTTGGCTTAACCGGGCACAGCTCCACGGGATGCTGGTCATTTCCGCAATACATGCAGAGACCCCGTTCCCACCGGCGTTGTCTCTACGCTAGAGGGAGCCTAGTGCGCCCGATAGCCATGGCCTCTGGTTCATCGGCGGACTCCGGAGCCGGTAACGCCAGGGGGCGAGACTGAGCTGGACGGAGGGAAGCTCCGCGCGAGCGGCTGACAGACTTCCGCTCCGCAGCCCGCTCACGTAGCCTGTTGTCCAGGCTAATAGTGAGCGAGATCAGCTCAGAGAGTCGCCCTGGGAGATCCCGACCGGCTAGCTCATCCCTCAGACCAGAATTGAGGCTACGGAGGAAGATACTGCAGAGAGAAGCCCCTCCACTGCCACCCGGAAGTCGACAGCGTATTCCGCCGCTGA
The DNA here is from genome assembly GCA_020510985.1 of Pholidichthys leucotaenia. NCBI lineage: Eukaryota > Metazoa > Chordata > Actinopteri > Cichliformes > Pholidichthyidae > Pholidichthys > Pholidichthys leucotaenia. The sequence goes on along the minus strand of CM035848.1, from coordinate 117,251,149 downwards.
CCGGCTCCCCTGTTGGAGACTAAGAAGCCGATCGGCGAGGACGCTGTCGAGATGGGAATGGTCAAAGACTTCTAAAAAGTCCCGCACGAACCGGTCATATGAGAGGTTTGCGTAGCTGGGCTTCGTCATTACGGCGTAAGCCCAAGCTAACGCTCGCCCTTCCAGAAGATTAGCCATGTACCCGATTCGGCTATGGTCTGAGGGGAAATCCCCGGGAACGCGCAAAAACACCGACTCACACTGCAAGATAAACCCCTTCGCTCCACCGAGTTTCCCGTTGAAGCGAGCGGGGGTTGGAATGGGTGTGAGATGGGTTGGCGCTCCTGAGCTAGGCTGGCCAGCCGAGGAGGCAACCGGAGCCGCAGTGCTGAGAGGACCCGGAGGGAAAGCCCGCGGAGGGTCCAGGCGGTCTAACCGGTTAGTAATTGTGGTTAATTGATTCAGTATTACCTGCTGTTGGTGAGCAATCATATCCACCCGAGCCTCAAGGGTGGAAAAGCGGCGTGCGAGCCTGCTGTCCGCTGGGCCGCTTTTCTGGAGCCGTACTGACATATTATTCGGCCCAGGAAACATGCACGCAGGCTCAGGCAGATTTGAAAGCTTTATTAACCAACAGTGTGACGTGTATGAATGCGTGTGTGAGGGATAAGCATGTACTGTGGGTGGAAGATGCGGGTCAGGACAGAGCAGCACGCCGTGCGGCCGGGCAACCCTATGAGTGAGAGGAGAACAGGGGTTAGCTGGGCAACCACACAGGAGAGTGACAAAGTTCTGTGCTTACTTGTAGTACTGCGGTGGCTGGCGTTGGCAAGGTCGTGAGCCTGGGAGACAGCGTCCTGCTGTGTGTCCGGGATGAAGCGGCGAGGCAGAGGAGCGGCGAGGCGAAGGGGAGAGTGTCTGCCGCCGGGGAATCCACCTGTGCACAGGGGAAGGCTGACAGGAGAAGGTAAGGTAATAATAGACAGCTTACGTGCCGTGATGAAGAGTCAGCAGGCCTGGAGGATAGGATGCTGCTGAGAGTTGAGTACGCAGGGAGACAGACGGCTCCAGGCTGCAGCTCAGGGCAGGATGGAATAAATAGCTGCGCACTAATGAGGAGCAGGTGTGTGCACAGCTGAGGTGGATGCCCGTGAGCTGCGGGTGATGACAGATTCAACATGGCGATGAAGTACACTCCCACTTACTGTAGCTCCCGTGATAGCTTGTCCACCGCCTCCAGTTGTTGAGCCAAATCGATGGCTGTAGAAAGCGTCAATTCGCCCAAGAACTTGAGCAGTTTTAACCTTATAGCAGGGCAGACGGTATGTTCTGCCAACTGATCGAGAACCATCTCTTCCTTCAATGGTCCGAACTGGCAGTCGCTGGCCAGCAGTCTCAGGTCTGCCACAAACCGCCGCACCGACTCGCCAACCCGTTGGCGTGGCTGTCGGAAATGAATCCTATGGACCAACAATGCCTGTGCTCTCAATTTCTCCATGTGCCCGAGGTCCAGCGCCACCAAGTACATGTGGAACACGGCGAACCACTGTGCCCAAGGGACAGGTGGCTCACCGGGAAGCAACAAAAACGGCCGAATAGAAGTCACACATGTGTCCATACCTGCTTTTATCCTCGTTGCCAAATGTTATGTTGGTACTATGAGCTAAGGACGAGATGAAGTGTAAAACTGAACACGTTTTTTAATAGCTCTTCTCACATTACATGCACATCTGCCAGGCAGAGAGGTGGCCAAGAGACTGTCCCTTCTGCCTGCTGCCCTATTATACCCACGGGTGGCAGTGGGACCGGAAAGGTGGAGCCATCACCCGTACCACCCAAATAAGATCCCCAAACTCCAACACAATAGGCAAAACTAAATCCCACTAAATGTTTGTAGTCAAGAAGGTCAACCCATTTTGTGGAACTCTCTGGACGATGATTCAGATTAACCAGGTCCCACACCTCCAGACTGACAAACAGGTTCTTCCCCTGGGCCATCCGGACTGCAAACAGCCAGAGGTCCATCCCCTTCCCCCCACAACTCTCACATACATAGAACTTGAGGACCTTTTAATTATATATTTTAAAGAAATACTCTCACCCATTTTTTTTGCACTCTGCGCTTTTCATTTCTGATCCATCCATTTGAGCCACTAGCAATGTGTGTATTTTTTATGCTTCTTATTCATTCTACTTAATGCATGCTATTTTATTTAAATGTGTGCCTTATATCTCTGTTTTTTATATTTTTACTGCACAGTAGCCAGAGCACCCAAAATTTCGTTGTAGCTTACTACGGTACAATGACAATAAAACCTTATTCTATTATATAGCGCGTTTTATGCATCTCAGGATGACCAAAGTGCTTTACAGGTCCTGCTATCCATCCATTCACACACTGATGATAGCGGGGCTGCCATGCACAGATGCTGGCCTGACCCACCAGGAGCAACTGGGGGTTCAGTGTCTTGTTCAAGGACACTTTGACACGCCGACTGCAGGCAGTGTGGGAATCGAACCACTGATCCTCTGATCAGTAGTCAGCCACACTACATGTGCACCACAGCCACCCCCGTCCATGTTAACAGCATAACTCAAAAAGTAACAGACAGATTTTGATGAACTTGCAAGCAGAGGTTGGAAATGGTTCACAGAACAATCACTTGTATTTTGGAAGTGATGTGAATTACTAACAGCCTTTGGGAATTTTTAAGAAGGTTGTTAAGGGACGAATGAATGCAGTGCCTTTGATGGTCACCAGAGGGCTGCTGGGAGAGAAGAATAGCTACCTTGGTAAAGGTTTGTACATGGTGGGTGACTTTTAGTTTACAGAGCTTTTATCTGTTGAAAAATTACAAAATTAATTAAATAAATATATTAAATAAATAAATTAATTAATTAAAAATTATATATTAGCTTCAGCAGACAGCTTGTTAATTAACAAATTAATTAATTATGCTTTATCCTATGTTCAGAAACTCCTAAAGGTAAATGGGCATGTTGACATTGTCATGTGCATGTGTAATAAAGTTTTTAATTTGAACAAAAACAGCCCTGTAATAGCATACAGAACCTCAGCCATGGTAACTAATAAATAAATAAATCTAAACACTTTATGTATGCTGAACTGCTGAATCCAGGAAGATATCTCAAGCTCTTATGATTTTTTTCCTCATGAATTTAAAGAAAAAGTGACCCAGTTTTTGTACAGATGTCAAAATTATTATTACTATTTAGTAATTTTAAAGGACCTTTTCAGACTATTCCTGTTGATCTGGACTAACTTTAACCACTTGAAATTAATACCTACAGTGTTAACTTGTTGCCAGGCTTCCCCTCTGTCTAAAACCAAACCTTCAAAGATGGAGTAGCTCATTCTGGCCTGATGAAATCACCCTGAGTGCTCAGTTCTCCTGACCTTTGATCTTGACATTGATCTTGAATACTGCCTAGATGCAGACACCTGAGGATCACTGTGCATGAGTTTGTCGAACATCGGCATCAAGTGCTTAATAGCAGTATTGATTTTTCTGAAACCCCATAAGTGCTGAGATCTTCTAACATTTGACCTTGACCTTAGCACAACTTGGAAGTAGATCTACCTCAGGATCCTTGTGAGTGAGTTTGGCGAGCATTGAGGCAAATGCCTGAGAGGAGTAACAATTTTTATGAAATGTTGGCCGGACAGACGGGTGGACAACAGATGCTGTGTCATCACGTTAGCTTCTTTCAGCTTATCAAGAATGAGCTAATAAAACTGAGAAGAGCACCTACGGAAGCACGCAGAGACAGAAGGTGTTTGATCACGTCTTGTAGCTGTGTCACCTCTGTCTCACCCATGATTTTTCTTCAATTAGAGGGAGAAACAAAGAAGGAGAGGAACATTTTCTGTGATGAAAGTACCTGAGGTGATGTAGTGGTGATGAAGAACATTTAAAGAGCCTCTGCTATGAGTGTGAACGTGTTGTTTGTAGAACAAATGACAGCAAAGCTATGGAATGCATGTAGGAACTGTTCTTAGGGTCGGTAACAGTAAGAAAAAGAGGGAAAAACACAGACATGCACACACAGTTTAATAGCACTGTAGCCAGGAAAGGAAATTCCCTGGCTCAGAAAGTCGGTGTTCACTCAAATCTTGATCTTCTGATAACAGCATGTGTCTGTGGCTGTATGTGTGTATGTAGGTGTGTGTACATGTGTGCCTATGTGCGGGTGGGTGGTCCAAGTGCTACTTATGCTGTGGAGACCTAAATTTGTTTGCATGGCCCCATTAAAGGAACAAGATACGGTATATTTTTAGGTGATGGACATTTTCAGCTTCTTGGACTCCACTGCAGTTATGCAGATTTTCTTGACTTTGGCACATCCCCTCAAGAGAGGTTTTAGGCCTTCTTTATAAAAGAAATTAAAGATTTGAATAATAAGTATGTACTGTGGATGCTGTGTATTTCAGACAATCAAATTAACAGAGGTAGTATGAAGAAGGAAGAAGAGAACACTTGAACCACTTTATAATGATTAACAGCATGCCAGCGAAGGATATGTGTTCTCTCCTGTGCTCTTGCTCCAGAAAATGAGGGTAACACACTGTTGTGCTCTAGCCCTTGGAAGCCAAAGAAAACAGTATTGTAGTTGTTTTGTTTTTTGTTTTTTTTTAGATATTCACTCCATCTATGAAACTGTAAATACAATTTTTAATACGTTATCAAAAGTTTAATATGAATAAATATCAAGTCTTAAGTCTTTATTTCACAATCTCTGACAACATTAAGAAGGAACATGAATTAAAGCAACACTAAGATTTTCATTTTAAATGAATGCTTCCCAAAATCATTTTGATGGTACACCACTTTGACCTGGTGAATGTCACTTCCACAACAGTCTGAGTGGGCTTACATCACCTGCAACAGCCTTATATACAGTAACTTTACTGTTCTTGTTAGGAACACTGACGACCGCAACTGGCACATTTTATGCTTGAGTCACATTAACCAATCATTGGGCACAACTTTAGCCACCAACTAACACAGTCCCTTGTACTGGCTCTTGTGACTCAGACTGTGAAATGTGGCAGTTGCACTGTTCCTACCAGGAACAGGAAAGTTGCACGGTGCTGCTTTAATAATTTGAAAACAACTTGAGATTTCTGATGTAACCTGATCTGGCCCCTGTCCAGAGATCAAGCTCAAATTGGTTAATTTAATTGTGTAAAAGAGTACAGGCCAATACAAACATATACAATTGAAACCAGAAGTTTACATACACTGTATAAAAAGACATGTTTTTTCTCACTGTCATCAGACTAAACTTTTCCTCTTTAGGTCAGTTAGGATTATGAAAATAATTTCTATTTGCTGAATAATTTTTATATTTGCTAAATAATTTTTTTTGAGAATTTTTTTTTATTACTTTCTTCCATAGTATTTGGTAGCATTGCCTTTAAACTGCATGACTTGGGTCAAACGTTTTAGGTTGGTCGGGGATCCCAGCCCCCGACCAACAGTGATCTGTGTGGAGTTTGCATGTTCTCCCCGTGTTACGTGGGTTTACTCCGGGATTTCTCCGGTTTCCTCCCACATGCCAAAAACATGCATGTTAGGTTAATTGGCTGTTCTAAGTTGTCCCTAGATATCTGTTTCCTATAGGCCCTTAGAATAGAGGGTTAGTATTAATGAAAGCGCTTTGAGTGGTCTTTGTGACTAGAAAAGCGCTATATAAGTGCAGGTTAGTTAGTAGTAGTTAGTAATCCTTCCACAAGCTTCTCACAACAGTTTGCTGAAATTTTGGCCCATTCCTGACAGAACTGGTGTAACTGAGTCAGGTTTGTAGGCCACCTTGCTTGCACACGTCTTTTCAGCTCTGCCCACACATTTTTTTTATAGGACTGAGATCGGGGATTTTAGATGGCCACTCCAAAACATCAACTTTGCTGTCCTTAAGCCACCTTGGAACTAATTTGGGTCATTGTCTATTTGGAAGACCCATTTGCACCCAAGCTTTAATTTCCTGGCTGATGTCTGGAGATGTTCCCAGCCAGCATGCCCAAGTGGGCCCCAACATAGTTCCAATCTGGGCTGTCTCATGGGTCTCATGTGGGTTTGTCTGCCGGTTCCATGTTGGTCCCATCTGTGTTAGCCCCCATGGACTTTACCTGTGACACAGGTGAACAGGTAGTCTGTTTACCCACTTTAAACCCAACTGGGCCCCACATGGACTTAATGTGGGTGAGCAGGTATCAGTAACACTGGCGCCATAGGTAAAGTCCATGTGGGCAAACACAGATGGGGCCAACATTAGGGTTGCCACCCGTCCTGTAAAATACAGTACTGTCCTGTTTTTACACTAAAATAATGTGTCCTGTATTGAATCAATACAGGACGTGGTTTGTCCTGTATTTACTAGGCACCTTTAACGCAGCATCATCTCATCCGCATTATGCATGCTGCCCTCCTACTCAGTATTTGTTGGTTGATGTTCTCCCTGTGTCTGCATGGGTTTACTCCGGGATTTCTCCGGTTTCCTCCCACATGCTAAAAACATGCAAGTTTAGTTAAATGGCATCAACTGGGGATTCTAAATTGTCCTTAAGTATGACTGTGAGAGTGAATGGTTGTCTGTCTCTCTGTGCTGGCCCTGCGATGGACTGGTGATCTGTCCAGGGTGTACCCTGCCTCTCGCCCAAAGATGCTGGGATAGGCTCCAGCCCCCCCGCGACCCGAAAAGGATTAAGAGGAAGAAGATGGATGGATGGATGGATGGTTTGTACGAGCGTGAAGTCATTGCTCAACAGGGATTGGGCGAGAGATAGCTGGGTGAGCTCAGCAGCCATAGCCGCTTGCTGGCTTCTCACAGATCAACATGTCTATGGCTGCACCGTGTCCCGATAGGCCACACCCGTGGATCAGTCAAATGTAAAATGTTTGCAAAAGTACTGACGTGAGTGGGAAGAACTCAGTGGTTGGCTTGACAGCATCAAAGGACAGCGAGTACAGGGCAAACTGCAAAGTACTCTCAACTTTACGGAGTCCTGCTCAGAGTTCTACCGCAGTGTTTTGAAAGACAAACATCTCCTCATGGCTGCAAGACGTTACAAGAAATACACGTGGAAAAAGAAGTAACACAGTCAGGAAGCAAGGAGGCTGTGGACTGTTTTACCATGGTGGTACTCTACACAAATAGAAAAAAATATTGATAAACAAGTTGTACAGTTCTAATGTCAGATAGTTATTTGCACACCCAGATTTTTTTGAAGGGTGTTGTGTCTGGGAATGAAGCACGGACAGCGGATATGAACTGCACTCTCCTTTATTCAACACACAACTGAATTATATACAGTAGATGATGTCATGTGATGACATCACCTACAGCGAGCCACCACGTCCAAACACCACATTTACCCCCTTTTCCCCGAAAAACCCAAAGAACTATATACAACTACCTGGGCACCCGGGTAGACTATTGGTATGCCCGCATGACTGAATGGATTATTCTGCCACTGTTGTCAGTCATGTCCTGGTTACACTTAAGAGTCCACTATTTCAAAATTTAGTTACAACGTCCCTAAGGTAACAGGGTCTCTGCCGAACCCGGGCAGAGTGGCACTCAGGCTGTGACACCCTCACTGGCTCTGGCGGACGTTCGTCGGGGGTTGTGGGTCTTGTGTCGCCAAAGTCCCAGCCTGATCTTGCCATGTCCGTAGCCATCTACTGATTCCGGGCCGTCATTGGTGTCACTTTTCTGAGGTGAATGGCATGCCACTGTCACCCATCAGCGAGATGAAAGGTGGCTGGGCCCAACTGTGCCGTGATCTGTATCGGCATTGTCCAAAACGACTGCAACTTGTGGGCGCAGTTGGGACGTCGGATCCGAACCCAGTCCAGCACTGCGAGTCCAGGTCCCCTTGCCCTGCGCTTCTTGTCAAACCTTTGCTTCATCCGTTGTTGCTGTTGTTCAACCACCCTCCCTATAGGTGAGGGCATCGCCGGTGGTGTAGCAGCCGATGGGGAGGGCGTAGTCGGTCCAGAGGAAGGCTCATCCTGCGTCCCAGCATCAGTAAGGTTGGGGAACTACCTGTCCTGGTGTGAGGTGTTCCACTGCAATGTAGCAGGGTGCTCTGTAGTGCGGCTGAAAATGGGAGCCCATCCGCTAGGTGTGCCCTGAGACCGTTCTTGAGGGTCTGGTCGAACCCCCCCCCCCCCCCCCCCCCGGTTTGCCTGAGGGTAGTAGAAGGTGGTTCTTATGTGATTGATGCCCCTTTCTTTCATGAAGGCCTCGAAATCCGCTGAGATGAATTACGGTCCATTGCCTGTTGTGATTGCGTCCGGCACACCCCAGCAGGTTAAAAGGGAGGTGAGGAAATCGGTGACTACGTTGGTGTTGACTGAGCCAGTGGGCCACACCTCGGGCCATTTTGAGTGGAGGTTATAGGCCACTAATAGAAAGTGTTGGTGCTGGGGGGTGCTATGCAGTTTGCCGCATATGTCCAATTGGATGTGTTTCCATGGGGTTGATGACCATGACAGTGGTTGCAGGGGTGGGGGTGGTGGCATGCCAGTTTTCCCGCTGGCCAGGCAGGGCGCACAGTGTTTCACCATGATTCAACATCCTTGTCGATTCCTGGCCACCATACTGACCCGCTACACCATTGTTTAACCCTGATGATGCCGAGGAGGCCCTTGTGTAACATGGTCAGGATGTGGCCATTAAGTGCCTCCGGAAACACTGTGCAGTGCCCACTTGCCACGCAGATGTCATTCCAGCATGATAAATCGTCCTTGATTCTGTGGAAAGGTGCCAATTCCCCCAGCATGTTGGCCGGCCAGCCCTTGCAAATGAAGGTGCGCAGCTGGGTCAGTATCGAATTCTGTTCAGATGCCTCCTGGAGCTCTTGCAGGGAGATGATATTTTGCAGTGGCCCATGCAGCATGTGAATCAGTTCCGGCTCCAGGGGGTCTCGGTCGCCGTTCAGAGTGGGGTTAGGTGTGGCCTGGGACAGGAGGTCTGCCATCATATTTTCTCTGCCTGGTGTAAACTGGGTGTTAAAGTTGTATGCTTGTAGTCTTTCTGTCCACCTGTAGATGCGCAGGGGTCTGTGCCCTGACCCTGACGTTTCCAGCAGTGCAGTGAGAGCTATGTGGTCTGTCCACAGCGTGAAGCATCATCCATATAGGTACATGTGCCAGCGTTTGCACACCCAAACACATGTCAGTGCCTCCCTCTTTCCCACTGAATACTCTCTTCCACTGAGTGCTCGGCTGAGGTGAGTGACCTTGAGGCAAATGTCACTTGGCGCTCAGTTCCTCCTTACAGTTGCGATAGAACAGCTCCTACTGCTGTGTTGGAAGCATTGCACGTCACGAAAGTGGGGCTTTGTGGGTCGAAGTGGGCGAGTATTGTTGCGAAGGTGAGCTGCGTCTTCAATTCACTGACGACAGCGGAGCACACTGGGGTCAATACCCAGGAAGCATCCTGCTTCAGGAGGGTGCGTAGTGGCTCTATCATCTCTGAGTACTGGGGAATAAAACGCCCATAAAAATTCACCATGCCCAAGAAGGACGAGAACTGCGGGGGGCATGATGGTTCAGGTAGCTGCAGTATTGCCTTAACGTTTGAGTGCAGGGGACTCAGGCCCTCGGCAAATGGGCAGAAACCCACAAACTCGACAGTCATTGCTCCAAAGATGCATTTCTCCCCATTGAGTGTGAGGCCGTGTTTTGCTAGTACCTCCATAACTTTATCAAGGCGGGCATCACAGGAGACCGATGTTGTGCCGTGCACCACGATGTCACCCAAGCACACCCCCACCCCTGGGAGACCAGCAAAGATGGTAGCCATGATCTTTTGAAAGCAGCTTGGAGCAGAACTAAGGCTGAAGGGCATGCAGGTGTACCTGAATACTCCCTTGTCTTTCTCACAGGGAGGCCACAGAATGTGCGGGTTGGCAGCAACACATCCAAAACCATCACATTGAGCACAGGGGCCCCACAAGGGTGTGTGCTCATCCCGCTGCTCTTCACCCTGCTGACCCATGACTGTGTACTAGCCTGCAACACCAACCACATCATCAAGTTTGTGGATGACACAACTGTGGTGGGCCTCATCACCAACAACAAGGAGGCCAACTACAGAAATGAGGTGAGCCAACTGGTCCAGCAGTGTAAAGACAATAATCTCTTCCTGAACGTGGGAAAAACCAAGGAGATTGTGGTTGACTTCAGGAGGGGACACACACAGTATCCCCCTCTGATCATCGATGATGCAGCTGTGGAGAGGGTGAGCAGCACCAAGTTCCTGGAGGTGCACATCTCTGAGGACCTCTCTTGGTCCAACAACACCACATCACTGACCAAGAAGGCTCAAACTCATCTCCATTTCCTCCACAAACCAAGGAGAGCACGAGTCCCACCCCCCATCATGTGCTCATTCTACCGGCGCACCATTGAGAGCATCTTCACCAGCTGCATCACAGTGTGGTATGGAAGCTGCAACACCTCCTGCCGGAAGACACTACAGCACACAGTGAAAGCAGCCAGCAAGATCATCGGTGCCTCTCTGCCCCCCCCTCTCAGACATCTACCTCACCTGCCTCACCCAAACAGCCATCAACATTATAGGCGACACCTCCCACCCCTCACACTCCCTCTTCAGCCCCCTGCCCTCAGGGAAAAGGTACCAGAGCCTGTGGGCCTGCTCTACAAGACTGCTAAACAGCTTTGTTCATCAGGCCATCTGGACCCTGAACTCTGTCCACTTCCTCCCCAACCTCCTCCCTGACGGTAACATACTCACACAATAACTACCTCAGCTGTTGGCACAGAAAGACTGGCACACCAACAGTAATACATTTGCTACTGTATGTCTCTGCACTTCACGGCAACCATTTGCACAAATGCCATATCTGCTGCTGTCTGTCATTGCAACCCTGATCATGTGCAGTCCTATGTCATTGTCTGTACCTACACTACCGTAATGACTTGCAACTATGAGTATTACTGCTCTACTTTTCTGTATATAGGATTGCTGGGTTTCATCGTCTATTGTTTTTCTTTATTTGCACTATGAGAGGTCTGGGTCTATCTTTTGTCAGCATTTGCACTATGGATAGCATTACTGTACATAGACCGCTGTTGTTGTTTTTCCAGCCTTATTCCTTTTTCTTTTTTTTATATTGTGCACGCCACTGAAGAGAGAGAGAAACACCATTTCATTTCTCCTGTATGTCCTGTACGTATAGTAGTACTGACAAATATAATCTTTGAATCTTGAATCTTGAATGTGGGTGATGAAGGCTGACAGGTTGCAGGTGTCCGGGTGAAGGGGAACCTGTAGCTAGCCTTGGCAGAGATCCAGTTAGGAAAAACCTTCGAACCATGGAATGATGCCGTCAGCTCCTCCGTTGTGGGCAGGGGATATTTGTGAGGGATCACCACTTTGTTTACCATTCTGAGGTCGATACATGGTCGTAGGCCACCCGTCTTCCTCTTTGCTATCACCAAGTTTGAAATCTAGGGAGATGCAGTCATCTGCTTGATGATGCCAGCGTCCAACAGCTTCTGCAGCTCTTTTGTGACGTCGTCCCATAGTGCAAGGGGTAGCCGGCACAGAGGCTGAAATTTCAGGGGCACCGTCGTGTCAATGAGTGGTCAGTGGTTGAAAGAGGTGAGGCAGCCCAGCCCCGTGAAAAGTGTTGGCCAACGGTGTTGCTAGGATGAGGTGACTGCCAGAACGGTGGTGCCCATTGGGTCGGGGATGGAGAAACGCAGCTCGTTGATCAGGTCGATGCCCGGCAGATTGGCCCCCTGACGCGCCACTTGGAAGGTGAACGATGGAACGGCCTTGGAGCCGTATCGCATAGAAAAACTGACCGTCCTTACCATACCGATTCTGGTGTGGCCGTAACCGAATAAGTCCTCCACATCAGCTGTAATGGTTTTCTGAGGGAACAGCTTCCTGACCGTAGACACACTCAGAAGGGACCTCAAGGCTGCCGTGTCCAGCAGCAGAGGGACGTCGACACCGTACAGTTCCACTATGCACCACCTCAATGGCGAGTTTTTGGCACCAATAGAGTGAAGGGTGGCTGAGCCCGGTGAGCGTGCTGTTGAGTCTGCGAAGGCTGAGCGACTGACATTGGCAAAATAGTTTAGCTTCCTGCAGTGGTAGCATTTCACCCCTCTGGCTCGGCAGGCGGGTGATTGAGTCTGATGTCTAGATGAACCACAGTCACTGCAGTGCGGGTGCTCACCAGTGTTGTCCCGTTTCCTACCCTTCTTCTTTCAGTTGTAGTGGGGAGGTGCAGGGCAGGAGTGCTGGGTGGTAACGACGATGACCTGTGTTCGTGGGGTCAGCCAAGACGTTTGTTGGCTAGGCAGTGTTAGCAACACAACATAACAAAAATAATTTTTTTGTAAGTTGTCTGTGTTTTTTCAACTGATTTAAGACAATTTTGCACCACTGAATCCGAAAATGACATCCGTTTCTCTCATTCAGGTCAGGTTTTTATGCTAAGTTCTAAGCAGTTGTACAGTTGTACTGTAAATTGAATAGTAGACAATGATAAAGGTAAGTACATGTAAATTGAATGTTACGTCATCATTGTTCAAAATTCAGAGAATTTCAAGAAATCAAAAAGAATTTTGCATCATATAAAGTGAAAATACTCGTACATGTAAACAAAAACGTAAAAAATACCATGTGGCCATAGTTCAAAAAGTTGACCTGACTGAGCAAAACCAATGTTATTTTTGGATTCAACCCATCAAAATTGTCCCAAATCAGCTAAAAAAACCTAAGACAATAAATTTGGTGTTGACCAGTGTACAGTGGGGAAAAAAAGTATTTAGTCAGCCACCAATTGTGCAAGTTCTCCCACTTAAAAGATGAGAGAGGTCTCCAATTTTCATCATAAGTATACCTCAACTATGAGAGACAAAATGAGAAAAAAAAATCCAGAAAATCACATTGAAGGATTTTTTTTTTTGTAACTTAGATTTTTATTCATTTTTCATCATATATAATGCATTCAGATCACATTCTACATTTAAAAAACAAAGGGGTTAGGGTAGGGAAAAATAAAAAAAAAATAAACAAAATAAAAATAAAAAATAAAAAAAAAATAAAAAATAAAAGGGGGGGGGGACAAATGTTGGAGCATCAAGTTTTTAGTTTCCATCTCTTAATTCTTCTGGTTTTTTTTCAGTGTCTTTGGTTATTCTTTCAATTTCTGCCTCGTTGTTGCACTTTGTAGTGTGTCCATTTCCGCCATTTTTTCTCCCATATTCCTTCTTGCATTCTTCGTCGATATGTTAGTTTTTCCATCATACGTATGTCCTCAACAATGTCAGTCCATTGTTCTTGGTCAGGAAGAACTTCTGATCGCCATTTTTTTGTGATAGTTTTTTTACATGCAATCAACAAGATTTTAACTAGATATCTGTCCTCAGCCTGTATAACACTGTCTTTTTTAAGATCACATAAGTACATCAGGTTACAGTTCATTGGTATATTATATCCTAATATCCTCTGTATTGTCACATGCATAGATTTCCAAAATGATGATATTTTGTAGCATTTCCAAAACATATGTGAGTGGTCTGCATTTTGAGCCCCACATCCCCTCCAGCATAAAGATTGGGTATTTGTATATTTTCCTTGAATCTGTGGTGTAATGAAAAAGCGAATCAGGTTTTTCCATCCAAATTCCCTCCATGCCCTTGAATTTGTTGATGTGTGTTGTGTTTTCCATATTTCCTGCCAGCTTTCTTCTGTTATGTTTAAATTGAGCTCTTTCTCCCATTTCTCCTTTATATAGTTACTTGTATGATTGTTTGTCATAAGTTTCTGATATAGTTTTGAAATAATTCTTATTTTATTTCCTGCATATGAGCTTAAAATAAGTTGTATAATCTCGTTCACATCTGTTTGGAGGTTATGCCTAATCTTCTTCATATAGTAATCTCTCATCTGCAGATATCTGAAAAATTCCGATCTTTCTAATTTAAATTTTCTCCTGATATTTACAAAGCTCCCGAGATCTTTTTTTCCGATATTGCCCCATGCTGTGATTCCCTTGTTCACCAGATTTTTGTATCCCCTATCTTGTTTTGCCGGTTCAAACTGACTGTCAAATGCTACCCATTTCAATAGTTTTATGTCTTCCCTTATATTATATTTTTGTACTATTTTATACCACAGTTCTAAAGTAAATTTAGTGATTGGGTCTATTTGTTTGATTTGCTTATATGCATCTTTATCCCCTATTATGCTTTGTACTGGGAGTCCCTCAATTTCCTTTTCCATTTCTTTCCATTTTGCCTCATATCCCTCGTCGCACCAACATATGATATATCTTATTTGTGCTGAGTAGTAATATTCCTTTAGACTCGGTAGGCCCATGCCTCCTTTCTCTTTTGGTAATTGGAGGGTTTTATATTTCACTCTTGGTTTTTTACCTCCCCAAACAAATCTCGATATCATCCTGTCCCACTTTGAGAATTGGGCATCTGGAATCTCTGTTGGTATAGCCTGGAAGAGGTAAAGTAATCTAGGTTGTATGCTGATTTTGACTGTCTCAATTTTTGAATTCAGATCCATATTTAAGATTGACCATCTATCAATATCTTTTTTTATTTCTTGTTCCAACCTATCATAGTTTGCTTTATATATTTTGCTTAGGTCTTTAGGTATGTTCACTCCAAGGTATTTTATTTCTTTTTGCTTCCAGTTTAGTTTGATCTTATCAGTTATCTGGTTTAGAGGGTTATAGTGGAATGTCAGTACTTGTGTTTTTGTTATGTTTATCTTGTATCCTGATAATTTTCCAAAATTTTCTATCAAGTTCATCATTTCCATTATTGATTTATCTGGTTGTTCAAGGTAAACTATAATATCGTCTGCAAATAGCCCAATCTTGTGTTCCGCCCCCTTTATTGTTACACCTTTTAATTTCTTATTTTGTCGTATTGCTTGAGCCAATGGTTCTATGAACAGAGCAAACAAGGTGGGCGATAAGCAGCATCCCTGCCTAGTTGATCTTTGTATATTTACTTTGTCTGTTAAGCTACCGTTTATCTTGATTCTTGCCACAGGTTCTTGATATAGCGTCCTTATGCATTGTACTGATTTTTCGTTAAATCCAAAGCGCTCCAGTACACTATATAGGAATTTCCAGTTAACCCTGTCAAATGCTTTTTCTGCGTCTAAACTCATTATTACTGCGCTTTTCTTTTCTTTATGTATTTGGTTAATTATATGTATTGTTCTCCTGATATTGTCATGTGTTTGGCGTCCCTCTATGAATCCAGTTTGATCATCTTCTATCAATTCCGTCAAGAATGTCTTTATTCGTTTACATATAATTGTTGTGTATATTTTATAATCTACATTTAATAAAGAGATTGGTCTATAGTTTCCGCATTGTTCTTTATCTTTCCCTGGTTTTAAAATAACTGAAATGATTGCTTCGTTCCATGTTGGAGGTATTTTGTTGTTGTTCAGCGTCCAATTAAATGACTTTAGGAGTTGTGGCATGAGTTCTTCTATAAACAGTTTATAAAACTCAGATGGGTATCCATCACTACCTGGTGATTTACCGTTTTTAAGTGACTTAATCACATCTCTGATCTCTTGTGTTGTTATTTCTGCTGTTAGTTTTTCATTTTGTTGATTTCCTATTGATGGCAAGTCCAATGTGTCTAGAAATTTTTTGATATCTTTAGTATTTGTTTCTTCAGGTTGCGAGTATAGTTCTTGGTAGAAATTATGGAAAATTTCTTCGATGTTTTCTGGGTTAACTGTGGTTTTATTTGTGGTGGGGTCTTTAATCTTGTATACATTATTCATTGTTTGTTGTTTTCTTAACCGTTTTGCCAGCAGTTTTGTGGCTTTTGGCCCCGTTTCATAATATTTTTGCTTTAGATATCTATTTTTCCTTTCAATTTCATCCATTTGTGTTTCTTTTATCTTTGTTTTTTCTTCTTTAATTTCTTGATATATTTTTGGATCATTTGTGCTTTGATGTTTACGTTCTAATTCCCTTAGTCTCTCACATCTTTGTTCATACGCTTCCAGCTTAGTCTTATTTGCTTTTCCTGTTTCAACAATTAATTTACCCCTTAACACGGCTTTTAGTGCGTCCCATAGTATTGTTGGGTCCACTTCTTCATTGTCATTCTCTTGGATATATTCGTTTATGTTTATTTTTATTCTTTCTTTCATTTTCTCATCATTTAACAGTCCTATGTTAAGTTTCCATGTTGTTTGTCGTTTTCTATTGTTTAAATATATTTCCATGTATATAGGATTATGATCTGATATTTCTGCCCCTCCAATCCAACAATTTCTCACCCTGTGTCTGTCACCTTCATTCATAAGGAAGTAATCTATTCTAGAGTGTACTTTATGGGCTGCTGAATAATGTGTATAGTCTTTTTCGAGTGGGTGTAGGTCCCTCCATATGTCTACCATACCCATTTCTGCCAGTGAGGTTCTTATGAACTTTGTTACATGTTTTTTTGTCTTCTTAACACTTGTTGTGTCAACTTCATGATCCATGACAGCATTTAAGTCTCCTCCACAAATTAGGACTCCTTCACTGTGTGTTGCTATGAGATCAAACAGATGTTGAAAAAAACCCTTGTCACTTTCTGGTGGGGCATAGATGTTCACTAATGTGATCTGCATACCATCTATTCTTCCCTTTATTATTACATACCTGCCTTCTTTATCCTGGATTTCCTGTTCACTTTCAAATTGTATTTTGTTTGAGATTAGTATCATAACCCCCCTTTTTGCTCCTCCCTTAAATGAACTGTAGTAGGAGTTCTTATAGCCAAATCACATTGAAGGATTTTTAATGAATTAATTGGTAAATTCCTTGGTAAAATAAATATTTGGTCACCTACAAACAAGCAAGATTTCTGGCTCTCACAGACCTGTAACTTCTTCTTTAAGAGGCTCCTCTGGCCTCCTCTCGTTACCTGTATTAATGGCACCTGTTTGAACTCTTTTATCAGTGTAAAAGACATCGGTCCACAATCTCAAACAGTCAGACTCCAAACTCCACTATGGCCAAGACCAAAGAGCTGCCAAAGGACACCAGAAACAAAATTGTAGACCTGCACCAAGCTGGGAAGACTGAATCTGCAATTGGTAAGCAGTTTGGTGTGAAGAAATCAGCTGTGGGAGCAATTATTAGAAAATGGAAGACATACAAGACCACTGATAATCTCCCTCGATCTGGGGCTCCACGCAAGATCTCACCCCGTGGGGTCAAAATGATCACAAGAACGGTGAGCAAAAATCCCAGAACCACACGGGGGGACCTAGTGAATGACCTGCAGAGAGCTGGGACCAAAGTAACAAAGGCTACCATCAGTAACACACTACACTGCCAGGGACACAAATCCTGCAGTGCCTGACGTGTCCCCCTGCTTAAGCCAGTACATGTCCAGGCCCGTCTGAAGTTTGCTAGAGAGCATTTGGATGATCCACAAGAGGATTGGGAGAATGTCATATGGTCAGATGAAACCAAAATAGAACTTTATTGTAAAAACTCAACTTGTCGTGTTTGGAGGAGAAAGAACACCATACCTACTTTGAAGCATGGAGGTTGAAACATCATGCTTTGGGGCTGTTTTTCTGCAAAGGGACCAGGACGACTGATCCGTGTAAAGGAAAGAATGAATGGGGCCATGTATCGTGAGATTTTGAGTGAAAACCTCCTTCCATCTGCAAGGGCATTGAAGATGAAACATGGCTGGGTCTTTCAGCATGACAATGATCCCAAACACATCGCCCGGGCAACGAAGGAGTGGCTTCGTAAGAAGCATTTCAAGGTCCTGGAGTGGCCTAGCCAGTCTCCAGATCTCAACCCCATAGAAAATCTTTGGAGGGAGTTGAAAGTCCGTGTTGCCCAGCGACAGCCCCAAAACATCATTGCTCTAGAGGAGATCTGCATGGAGGAATGGGCCAAAATACCAGCAACAGTGTGCGAAAACCTTGTGAAGACTTACAGAAAACGTTTGACCTTTGTCATTGCCAACAAAAGGTATATAACAAAGTACTGAGATGAACTTTTGTTATTGACTAAATACTTATTTTACCGAGGAATTTACCAATTAATTCATTAAAAATCCTTCAATGTGATTTTCTGGATTTTTTTTTCTCATTTTGTCTCCCATAGTTGAAGTATACCTATGATGAAAATTGGAGACCTCTCTCATCTTTTAAATGGGAGAACTTGCACAACTGGTGGCTGACAAAATACTTTTTTGCCCCACTGTAATAGCTCGTCCTCTGCCTCCATCTGGGACGCCAATTTCACAGTCTCGTCCAGTGTTAGCTTGTCTGCTGTTACAACAGCAGGCTACTACTCCACAGCCTCATGTTGTTAGTACTCTCCGCTAGCTTATTGCATACTATCTCTTCCATCAACCCTCTAAAATCACAGGTACTTGCTAAGTCCCGGAGGTCTACTTCATAATGCTGGACTGACTCACCCTCACGCTGGCAGTGCCGGACGAAAATCGCTCTCCATGCCTTTACACTGTTTTTGTCAGCATAAAGCGTGTTCATCGCAGCCACACAGTCTTTGTATGTGTCCTTAGGGCCCAGAGAGTTAAGCATACGCTGTACTTCGGCGCCGAGATAGCAGGTTAGCATCCCCTTTAGTTTCTCGTCATTAGCATCATGTGAGCTGGCAGCGGTGATATAATTAAAAAAAATAAAGCATTTGCCATTTGGTATGTCTGGGAATGAGACATGGACAGCGGATATGAACTGCCCTCTCCTTTATTGAACACACAACTGAACTATATACAGAAGGGTGGTGCCATATGGCACCACAGTCAGTTCGCCACATGATGTCATTACCTACGGCGAGCCACCATGTCCAAACACCACAAAGGGGTTCTTTCATTTGTAGTAAACAGGAACATTTTGACTTTCAAACCTGAAAGTTATAAACATTGTCAAAGAAGCACTTCAGACTTTGGTCTATGAATAGTGTGTTAATACTTTATTTAAACAATGATTAAGTTATAATAAACTACAGCTAGTGGTGGGGTGGAGGTCCTTTATTTTTCTTCACTGAAGGTAGAAACCCTAGCCAACATGGAACTCGCAGACAAACTCACATGGGACTAATAAGACAGCTGAGATTTAACCTATAGTGGGGTCTGCATGGACATGCTGGCTGGGTTGCTGCAATATTTCCACATAATATTCTTTCCACATGATGCCATCTATTTTGTGAAGTGCACCAGTCCCTCCTGTAGCAAAACACCCCCACAACATGATGCAGCCACCCCTATATTTCACAGTTGGGATGGTGTTCTCAGGCTTGCAAGCTTCCCCTTTTCCCTCCAAATGTAACAATGGTTATTATGGTCAAAATGTTCAATTTTAGTTTCATCAGACCACATGACATGTCTCCAAAATTTAAGGTCTTTATCCCTATGTACATTTGTAAACTATAATCTGGCTTTTTTATGTTGCTTTTGAAGTAACGGCTTATTCCTCGTTGAGTGGCCTTTCAGAACATGTCGGTACGGTACTTGTTTCGATGTGTATAAAGCTTCAGCCAGCATCTTCTGCAACTGTGGGGGTCCTCCCTACAGTTGATAGTGCTATGAGATGACTGTTGTTGTGAAATGGCGCTATATAAATAAAGTTGAATTGAATTGAATTGAATTGAATCTTCCCAAGGTCTTTTGCTTTTGTTCTGGGGTTGATATGCACATTTCACACCAAAACACATTCATCTCTGGGACATATAACCCATCTCCTTCCTGAATGGTATGATGGCTGAACATTCCCATGGTATTTATACTTGTGTATAAATCAGTCCCTCCAGGATTTCGCGGGATGTTTTTATGATTGTTGCAGCCCAAAAAGCCTGAATTCGTGGGAGCTTTTTTAAAAAGTTGTGATAAAGGTTGCAATGTTTTGAGAGTTTTTTTGCACTAAAAGTTGTGGGAAGAATTACAAATTTTAAAGCAGATGGTTTTATTCCAGCTTATTACAGTGATATTCTATATAACAATACAAGAAAAGCACAGGATTGTCAAACATTTCCTATTACAGTGATTTGTAAATTAAGCAGAAACTTCTGCTATATAGAAAAACTCTTATGTGCAACAGCAAATACAGACTTTAACACAATATCCATTACAACAGCTAAATTGTGTCATAACACGCCCATTTCACGGGCACAAATAGGACACCAAACACTCGCTGTAGGTTGACGCATTTATTAACAAAACACAAGCAAGAACATTTTCATACAAATTCAAAAAATGAAGAGCAAACGATATGTGAACACTATGCTGGAGAAGAGTGAGGCTCAACGTCCAAAAGTACAAAGTCAGGGAACGCCTGACCAGGGCGAAACTCAGCCGGAGGTCCCCGAGAGCTGTGAGGCTTGACGGCTGAGATACCAGGAAAACAGGCACCAGGACGGAGCACTCCAAAGTCACCTCGACAGCGGGACCCACGCTTGCAGACCAGCGGGGAGGAATGCACAGCAGGAGAAGAAGGACACAGCAACAGCGGATGTTGTTGTGTCCCTTAAATACACACACATACCTTAAATACACACACATAATCAGAGACAGGTGTAATCCATGAGTAGCAAAATGGGCAGCAGCTGTGCAGCCCCAAAGGAATTGACAGCCGGAAGCTGCACAGCCATGTCAAAATAAGCAAACCAGAAACGTAAAAATACAAACACAACAGAACTCAAAAACCATCATAACAATCTTATAGATAACAGTAAACAAACAGAAAACTGCTCACTGGGCAGATAAACTGGCACGGCTCTAACCCGTGCCCCAGGATCATGACAAATTGGACTGAATGCATGTTAAAGAGTATAGATTTGGAAATTATTTGCACACCTTCATCTGAAAACTCCCTATGGTCCCCAACCACTCGGTACTGAGCGGAGAGGAAAAAGAAAATTTATTCTGTTATTCTGTATTATCTATTGCAGTCTGTTTTTCTGAAAAAAAAAAATTACACACAATATTCTGTCTCTTTCCGTGTAACTCCTACCTGTCTGTCTGCTGCACGTCTTCACACACACACACACACACACACACACACACACACACACACACATCTTTCAGTTAAGGGGGAGGGGGTGATGTTATCCATGTCCAGATCAGAGATTCACAGGTTTAAAGCTCACTGACACGATGTAGTAATAATTTTACCTCTAAAGATGTATGAAATGATCAAACACTGGCTGTAGTGTTAGGTTTACTTATTTGTTTGTGGGTCTATGGATTCTCTCGTCACGTGCGCTCCTGCGACGGGGTGCTTCTGAGGCAGGCGGACATCTTTCAACACAAACCTAGCACTTTGCACACGCAGTCAGGATGGAGACATGGCGAGATGTCCACCGGCTGGCTGGGGTTGAGGGTGTTGTAAACCTCACGGGGGAGTGTTTTTTTAAATCACACACTGTTGTTTTGCTGATGTGTTCCGTTAATACTGTAAACACGGACGTGAACGCGGTGCAGCGCGATGCATTTGATTGGTTAGACTGATGTTTCAGAGACAAATTTGATTGGTGAAATTGGCGAAAGTTGACGTGGATTGGCCAAAATTGTGGGAAAGTTGCGGTTACTGGACAAAGTTGCAAGGTCGTGCAATAGTTGGTCTGATTGGCTGATTTTGTGTGAATTGACGCGATCGCAACATTGCGAAATCCTGGAGGTACTGATAACACAGGGTTACAAAAATAATTTTTTTGTAAGTTGTCTGTATTTTTTCAACTGATTTAAGACAATTTTGCACCGCTGAATCCGAAAATGACATCCGTTTCTCTCAATCAGGTGCTAAGTAAAAACTTGTACTTACTTGGTACTTAGTACTGTGCATGTACTTACCTTTATATAACGGTAAGTACATGTAAATTGAATGTTACATCATCATTGTTCAAAATTCAGAGAATTTCAAGACATAAAAAAGAATTTTGCATCATATAAAGCGAAAATACCCGTACATGTAAACAAAAATGTATAAAACATGTGGCCATAATTCAAAAAGTTGACCTGATTGAGCAAAACCAATGTGATTTTTGGCTTCAGCACATCAAAATTGTCCCAAATCAGCTATAAAAACTAAGACAATAAATTTGGTGTTGACCAGTGTAATTGATCAAATGAATGTGGAACCTTTAGGCATCCGGAAATTGTATCCAAGGATGAACCAGACTTGTGGAGGTCCATAATTCTCTGCAATATCTTGGCTGTGTGTTTGAGTTGTGCCTTAAAATACATCCGCAGGTGTGCCCCCAATTAACTCAGATCTTGTAAGTTAACTTATCAGATGCTTACAAAGCCATGACATGATCATCTGGGCTTTACCAAATTGTTTAAAGGCATATTAATCTTAGTGTATGTAAACTTCTGACTTCGAAGAAAGTAAGAAAAAAAAAATCATTTATCAAATATAAAAATTATTTAACAAATTAAAATAATTTTGGTAATCCTAACTGACCTAAAAGAGGAAAAGTTTAGTTAGATTTAATGTCAGACAGTGAGGAGAAAAAAAAGGTTTTGTGTGTTTTTATGCAGTGTATGTAAACTTCTGCTTTCAACTATTTTCTTTTATGGATCATCATACGATACAAGAAAAACTTGATTCTAATATATTAACCAGCTAACTAGGGTGATGTTTAAAGAACAAACATGTGCCAATGAATGTATGTAGGGCTGGGCAATGTACAGAATATATTTGTTGTATCGGTACATTTGGCTGCCCGTGATACATATTTCATTATACTGCCCATACTTGAATATTTATCACGTTAATATGAGCTGCCGCTGCAAGACAGGTTTATCTGCAGCTTGGCCACTGAAGTCTGAAAGTGGAAGCTCTCTAGCTCAGCGCGGCTGCCCTGCCCCCCTGCATGCTCACAGATAAATCTAAACTGCAGCGAGCAGAGATGAAAAGGAAGATAACAGAATAAACGTAGGCTCACCTGAAGCACAGAAAATGGGGGGAACCAAGAGAAGATGAACATTTTGAGTCTGAACTCTGCACATTTGTTCGCTAAGTGAACAAGCTTTCAAAATAAGACCTATCCAGTCTTGCAACCTTTCAGAATAAGAGTGTGTGGCTTGCCAAATAAACAACTGATGTGGACACATAAAAAAAAAAATAATAAGAGATAAATTATATTTCTGTCACTTATTAGAATCGGAATCAGAATCAGAAAGCTTTATTGCCAAGCATGTTTACAGTGTAAACAAACGAGGAATTTGACTTGACATTGGGCGCGCGATAAGCGCCTCCAATGACGCGGCTGCCATGAGGGCGCCTGTCATCAGTGGAGGGTAAAGAGGGGGAATGGGGGAGGGAATGACACAATAGGCAGAGAGAAAAAACATAGTTAATCAAAATAAAGATTACATAGATAATCCAAATTGTGATTACATAGAAAAAAACCCTCTAAGCCCAATTAGCAGACTAATACAGATCACACAATACAAAGGAGCGAAGAGAGACCACTGTGTGTGTAGTCAGCATGTAAATAATAATCAGTGTGAGTGCAGTGTTGGATGTATCAGTTGCTGATGTACAACAAAGGGGGCGCCTCCTGGCAACGGATAGTTGTTATGTTCATGTATACAAAACACAGATAAGCATGTCCCAGAGTCTCTCTCTCTTCGTGCATGCCAGATGGCAAAGTTCTGTTTTTGACACATGATAGCACTGTCCTTGAAGAGTCCGGTCTGCTGAGCAACAGCAATTGATGTTAATTGTTTGGGTTAAGAAGAAGCCAAACTCTCTTCTGTTTTGTCTTCATCCAGGAGGAGAGGGCGCCGAATCAAGGTCAAATGCACAGTTCACTCAGAGCATAGAATTTCCATCTCTATTGCGATTCTGTGCTTCATAATTTCCATATACAGGCTTTAAAATCATTCCCTGGAGAGCACCAGCGACTCCAGATGTATACCACCTACTGAATCCCATTCAGTTCACCATTGCCGCTATCAGTGCACTCCCCAACTGGTCGAATTTGTTGTTGAAGGAGCTTTGCCGGGTCCGCATTTTGATCAGCTCTCCCAACTTCTTTAATTTCTGATACATCAGGAAACTCCAGAGCCAAAATGAAAATCCTGTGATCAAAAGCCAAACAAATAGAGATGTCTTCCGCATCTCAGTCGAATCACACAGACACATGAATTCCCAATTGTCCATGAGTCCACTTGGGCTCCCCCTAGCCCGATCTTCTTTTGAAGTGGTGTCAATTGCATATAAAGCCCACCAAATCCATAATTTTGGATTTTGGACCGCCAAGTATTTACTGTGTGTGGTAAACTTAAATATTTCTGCCCATGTGGGCAGCTTGGTGGCACAGTGGTTAGCACTGTGGTGGCACAGTAAGAAGGTTATGGGATTGATTCCACCCCTGACCATCTGTGACCCTTCTGTGTGGAGTTTACATGTTCTCCCCGTGTCTGCGTGGGTTTACCGCGGGTACTCCGATTTCCTCCCACAGGCCAAAAACATGCAAGTTAGGTTAATTGGAGACTCTAAAGTGGCCCTAGGTGTGAATGTGTGTGTGAATGGTTAAGGGATAGCGCAGTGCCGTGGCTGCTTCATCCATCCAGGTGGATGCCCTGAATTTCCCTCTGGGATTAATAAAGTATACAAAATCAAAAAAAAAAAGTGGATAAACTTGATCACTTGATAATGTAGTTCTGGTAAGCAAAGGAAAAGACAGTTTGCTCAGTTACATATTGTTGTGAAGAATTTTCTCTGACATAAGTTTTCATTTTATTTTATTATTCAGCTTTTTCATAAGTGAAATGACTATATATATAAATTTCTAATAAAAATGTAAGTAAAACCAAATTTTAAAGGGCATTTAGTACACAAAATACATATCACGATATGTATCACGTATTGCGATATCGAGAAAAATGTATGGAGATACATTTTTTTAGCTATATCGCCCAGCCCGAAGTGTATGCTATCCTTATTGGTAAAAATGTGAAATATTATATGACTAAAGGTCAGTCTAGAATGCACTTGACTGAAATGCATACCCACACCTTTTGCAGCCCTAGTTCCCCACCACATACGAGGGGGGACTGAAAAGTTCATAGTGGTCAAATTTGACCAAATGTGGTTTATTTTTCAACATAGTCTCCCCTTTGGTCCACACACTTCTTCCATCGGTGTTGCAGCGCTTGGATCCCTGCGGTTGAAAAATAAACCACATTTGGTCAAATCTGACCACTATGAACTTTTAAGCTTATGAAGTTTTCACCCCCCTCCCCATATATAATAACCTTTTATAACCCCGTGACTTTGATGGTTGACCTTTTAACCCCAAAAATATAGCCATAGGTGCAAGTCCCAAGGTCAACCTATGTACCAGGTTTGGTGGCCATAGCCTCAGGGCAATGACATAGCCTGCCAACTGGGCAGCCACAAACCGCACCAAAATGCTCTACCTATGTGATGCGTTGCCATGGGTAATGGTCCAATATTTGTGTGATTACAAGTGAAACTGCACAATATGCATGTATGACCTACAGTATGTTTACAGGTCATCCACAAGAGCACTAGGCAGCCCAGTTTGATCTGTAGGGTAAATCCGCAGAACACGGGTTCATTAAAAAGAAATTTCCATTTTGGAACCACGCAAACTGTCACTGTAAATGCAACAAATATAAAAATATTTATCATAAATTCTCTCTTCTTGTCCTTGTCCACTTCAGTCTGTTTCACCACTCCAGAGAGGCTTAAATCCAGGCAAATGTGAGCTCGGACATGTCAGGACATGTAAACCACCTCTGCAGCCACAGAGCTGGTGATCTATCTCTATGTGACTTCTGCATGTTTAAATCACTGATGGAAGAACACACAAGTGCCATGCAATAACAGGTGAGGTTCCTATACACTATACATGTGCATGTAAGACAGAGTGAAGCAGGAGTGTCAGACTGATCAGATGGACGAGCACATCCAGGGTCCCTTTGAAGGAGGGGACACACACACACACACACACACAGACCAGCTGTTTCTCTTTTCCAATCCTCTTTGATGTCTCTACTTTTTCATTCAAACCAACATTCTCTCTCTCTCTCTGTGCCACTATCATCATATTGCATTGACAAATCATTGAACTAAGAACTTATATGGCCAATGATTTTTTAAAAAAATTCAAACATAAATGGCAATTAAATATGGAACAAGTCTTGTGTACAGCAAGAAGACTGAAATCTGTTGTTTACAATGTTTTTACATCATTTTATATGAAAAGAAATGAATAATAATAATAATAATAATAATAATAGCAGCAGTTCGAACTTGACCACATTAGTGTATGATGTCCTGTTTCACCAGCAAGTGGAAACAGTGTCTGTCTGCATTTTACTACTTGATCCCACCGAAATACATATAAATATCTTCATTTTCACACTGTGCAGTATACAGTATAAGTACAAAAAATTAATTTTAAAATTAATTTAAATTACATTTCACTGTTTCAAAAGCATGCACCATTAAAACCCTAACATTGAGGAGGGCTGGGGTTTAACTACCCTCCCACACGACAGACCCTTTCTATAATCCTGGCTCTGTTCACGTCAGCTTTCATGTTGTCTTAGGTGGTTTGGGTACGGTGGTAAAAAAGACTAAAGTAATGGTTAAGCTGGGTTTATGCTCATTCCTGCTTCTTCCGGCTTTCAGAGAGAGCAGACACATTTCTTCTCCTCTCCTCTCCTCTCTCCTCTCCTCCCTTCACTGATCCCAGCTTGCTGTGTCCTGTCTGTGTCTCGCTCTTCTCTCACTGCGTCTCGATCCAAACAGAAAATTATGGAATTGGTGAGCTGGGCTTTAAATGCAATTGACACCACTTTTTCAAACAGAAAATCGGGCCCGGGGGAGCCCAAGTGTCCTGCAGGCACTTCGGCTGCGGGTTATGTGATCTTTCGATTGAAGATGTGGAAGACATCTACCTGTTTGGCTTCATGATCACAGGATTTCTGCTGTTTGGCTTTGGAGTTTTCCTGGTGTATCAGAAACTAAAGAAGTTGGAAAGAGCTAGTCAAAATGCGGACTCGGCGAAGCTCCTTCAACAATTCGACCAGTTGGGGAGGGCACTGATAGCGGTTAATGGCGAACTGAATCGGAATGTGGGAAACATCTCGGAGTCGCTGGGTGCTCTCCAGGGAATGATTTTAAAGCCTGGGAATGTAAATGTAAATTGCGATGCACAGAATCGCATGAGAGGTGAAAATCCAATGCTCTAAGTGAACTGTGCTTATCAGGCTGTGATTCGGTATCCTTGGGAGAATTCATTCCTCCAGGAGAAAAGATAAGGCAGAAAGGAGTTTTGGCTTTTCTCTAACCCAAACATTCTGATGTGCAGCAATCTGAACTCTCTATGGACAGCGTCATCATGTGACTAGCATGGAATTTTACCATCTGACATGCACTGAAGAGAGATGAACTCTTGTGGACATGTTATCTATGTTTAGGATACCATGAACATAACATCTAGTCGTTGCTTAGGGGAGGAATTTTGTTGTTCACCAGTAACTGACACTTCACACTGCATCCATGATTATCACATGACTGACACACACACACTGGTCTCTCTCAACTTGCTCTGTTAATGCGTGGAACTGTAACTTATCTGCTAAGTGTGCAATTAGAGGGTTTTTTTCTATGTGATCATAATCTTGCTCATTTGAGCTCTATTTTGATAACTATGCTTTTTTCTCTCTGCCCAATGTGTCACCCCTTCCCCCTCCCCCTCTTTACCCCCACTGTATGAGGCGCCTGTTGGCTGCCGCGTCATTAGGGAGCGCTTAACATGAGCCCACCTTAATGTCAAGTAAAATTCCTTGTATGTATAAAAGCATGCTTGGCAATAAAGTTCATTCATTCATTCATTCATTCATTCATTCACATCTGCCCAGGCACAAGGCTTGTGTGATGTAAATTTCCTCATCCTCTGCAGTCCGCTCGGCTCCGCAAAGTCCCTCCATGGCTGAGTGCATTACAGCCCAAATTTTCTGACTGTGGGCGCTGATTGATCCAACGTCTCATTCAAGAAGTGGCACCATTGACAAATCATACAGAGACAAAAAGGAAAAAGGAGATGAAGAATTAAAAAGAAATGTGATAAGACGAGACGAGAAAAAGAAAAAAGTAAAGATGATTAGCTGTAAAAGGAGTAAACACAAGTTCCTTTTGTTGCCTTTGTGCAATCACCATTGTTATTGCTAAAATGTGCATGGCACCTTCTTCTTCTTCGTCTTTTAGATTTGATTGGCAGTTGGCAACCAGCTTACAGGTGCATTACCACCACTGACTAGATTATCATCACTCCACATCACTGTATAAGGAGTTCTGAACATCTCCCCATGTGCGAGAAAACCACCTGTCCCTGGACCGTGTCCGAGGTACTTCACCACCACACACTCTATATATGTCTGTCTGTCTGTTTTTCCTCATCCATGACACCTGCTTTTCTTCTCTTTTATATAGCTGGTGAAAAAACTGACATGTCAGTACATTTGTGCTACCTATAAGGCTGGGATGAAACTGTCATGAATCGCCCTTCTCAAGGGCTAAGCAGGACACCAAAAGCTCTATGTGAGTTTGCACATTTATTAACGTAAAGACGAACAAAACACAAAATTACAAATAACACACAAATGCAGGTGCTGGAGGAGAGTGGGGCTCAATGTCGACAGGGGGACAGAAGCCTGGAAACACTGGGCAAAGGGGCAGAACCAGTTGGAGCACACCCAGAGACGCAGGGCTCACGGCTGGAAATAAGGGGAAAACTAACCTGGACACAGCACTCCCGTTCTCCTCGACAGCAGCCAAAATACACTCAGCATTTGGCAGAAACAACTGAGGGAAACAGCAGTAGGACACGACAATGGGGAAGGGTTGTCGTGCCCTAAAATACTGTTCCATAATGACTGACAGGTGTGGATACATGAGTGAAGAAAATAACAGAATGAATGACAGCTGTGCAGCTCGTGAACCAGTTTGACAGCCGGAAGCTGCACAACGCTGTCAAAATAAAACACAAACCGCAAATCATAATGAAACAACAACAACACAGCCCCAAAATGTAAACATTACTACAAATGCAAAATGACACAATAACTAGACAGGGAAAACAAAGAAACAGACAGAAAAAGACTGCACTTAACTGAAGACTGAGCACGGTGCCCATCCATGCCCAGGATCATGACTGAAACTACAGATGATGGTAATGCGCACTCGTCAAACATTTGGTCTAGTAGACGCAGAAATGAAGCATATATACAGTTGCATAGGTACTGGCCTTTCCCAAAGTGTAGCTGCATCAGGGCAGAAATGAGCATAAACCCAGCCTTATGGTTAAGATAGGGTGAGGGTCTACTTAAAATCTATTACAGCTTTAACCCGATACCACATAACCTTATAGCCTTCATGTCAGTCAGTTTCCTGATGTAGACGGACTCTATCAGTTTTGTCTGTCAAAGTTTTCATGCAAATCTGTCCATTAGTTTTTGCATAATCCTGCAGACGAATATTCCAGCAAGCAATACTGACAATACAACACAGATGAGCACAGAGATGACCTTGGTGATGACAATAATAGCAACATTCCTCATGCATAATTGTGACTTGCTAGCAATTTTAACGTACAACAATAACTATTTCCCTTAAATAACAATGAATTATTATGATTTTTAAAAAGCAATTTATGGATTAAAGCAAAAAAAAAAAAATCAGTGCATACCAGCAAATACACACATTTGCCTGTATGTCACTTGGGTATGCTAATTATTGTTTAGATCCAGCTCTCTGCAGCATGTGTCAGCAGCCAAATGCACAGAAAAATGCAGATATCACATCACATCTTCTTTCATAGATATTGCTGCCTTTCATTCACTGGGTCTGGTGTTAAAACATGGATCAGTTTCACACTTACTGCCTTTTCTTAGAGGAACACACACAGCTGCATGACAAAAATATTTTAGATTATCTGTTTATTTCAAGTTTTTGTTTTGCTACAAAAGTAGAATTAAATCAAGCTTAACATTAAGGTGACTCCTTTAAGCCAGGACTGTTGTGTTTGTAAGTTGTACTTCTGCATGTTGGCAAAAACAAAAATGTGCAAGGAATTATTTGATTGAATTAGTTTCTTTAACATGATATGAACATTTTCAAAACAGAAAACATTAAAAAAAAATGTCCTAGCTCCTCTATAGTAACATTCAGTTTGAAATTGGCATGATTTGAATTATTAACAAACCTCACATTTAACAGCAATGTGACCAAAGAGCCAGTTCACATCACAAATCAGCACCCATTGGTACAAAACTGTTATGCTGTATTCGAAATGTTCACTCCTTCCCCATATAGTGTACTATATAGTGAATCAGCCATTTTGTAGTGCTGTTCGAAATCTTAACTGAAAATTTCATTTACTATACAGTGCACTCAAAATATCCCACAATGGATTTTGAAAAGTAGTGTACAATGGATGGTCACTACATTAGCCAATATATCCCATAATGCAATGCGCAGCCAATGGAGCAGTGAGAAGAGAGCTTCACATCACAACATAAACTACCTTAAGGTATTTATATTTATTAATTCAGCAAAAACGATTTGATTTAATACATGTTTACTACAAATTACATGCAGGTATTCTTTTTTTTTTATCTACCACCGTTAGTCTGTAATGTTTTACTGTCTCACGTGATGATGTCATTAGCTGTGCCACGAAAACAAGCCCAGTAGTGTCCGAAAGCTGTTAATTTTATTGTTATATTGAGTTTACTGTATAGTCCACTATATCTAAAATTCACTATATAGTGAATAGGGAGGGAGTGAGTGAGTGAACATTCTGAACACAGCCTTACACTGCTTTTAAAGTGGTTTACTTCTAAATACATTTTTGTTATGCTTTGTCAGGGTTGGTTCAGGCATACCTTGCTTTTATTACCCGCGGTGACAATGAGGCAGAGTGGGTAAGGTGCCATCTATGGCCATGCTCTAACTTGACAGGGAATGAGGCTAAAGCCACCAAACGTGGTACATAGATTGACCTTGGGACTAGCACCTATGGCTATACTTTTGGGGTCAAACGGTCAAAGGTCAAGGTCAAGGTCAGAATGCCAAATAAACTATATCTCAACAACAAAGGTAGTGCGGGCCACCAAATTTGGTACATTGGCTTACCTTGGGATCCTGACCTCGAACTACGGGTTTGGAGTCAAAAGATCAAAGAGCCCTATTCTGATAGAACGAGTGATGCTAGGGTCACCAAATTTGGTACACAGGTTCACCATGGGATCCTGAACTGTGACTATGGGTTTTGGATCACAAAGTAAAAGGCTGAGGTCAAAATGCCATAAAAACTATATCTCAAGAGCAACAAAAGCTTGGGTCACCAAACTTGGTACGCAGGTTCAACCTGACTTCTGACTATGGTTTTGGGGTCAGAAGGTCAAGATTTTAAATCTATAGGGCTGCAAAAGGTGTGGGTCTGCATCACAGTTGAGTGGATTCTAATTGGTCAGGTTGCTTTTTTTTGGCCACACAAAATATGAATGAGTGCTGATACAGTATGTTTATATATGTACTTGGGATTGTGGTGTCTAAATCGTGGTGATCTAAAATTCACAATGGGTTGACCGTGGGACTAGCACCTATGGCTATACTTTTGGGGTCAAAAGGTCAAAGGTCAAGGTCAAGGTCAGAATGTCAAATAAACTATATCTCAACAACAAAGATAGTGCAGGCCACCAAATTTGGTACATTGGTTTACCTTGGGATCCTGACCTAGAACTATGGGTTTGGGATCAAAAGGACAAAGAGCCCTATTCCGATAGAACGAGTGATGAGTCACCAATTTTGGTCAACCCATTGTGGTGTCTAAATGGGTTAGGACGTGCTGGGGTGGAATGCAGAAATGAGCACCTACATTTCCACTGAAATACCCCACTCATAGCACAGCGTCTCTCCAATAGCCTCTCCTAACCAAATCCTACTGTCTGGTTTCTTGTGCTAACCCTGTTTTCACTAAATGACAGAGGGTGTCAGCCAGTCTCTGGCGCTATAACCAGGTTGCTCCGGGTAGGTGGGGCTCGTCAGACTTTGGTGTCAGTTCACCTAGGAGAAGGACCACTCTGATTTCAAATCCAGGCAGGTGGTGCCCGTTAGCCTTGGCCGACAAACTACCTAGGAGAAGGTAAACTCTGATTCCAAGCCTCCACTGCCTTGCGGCTATACTTGATTACAGGAAAGGCTGTAGGAGTAAACCTCGAGGATAAATCCGGAGTGGAGCCCTAAGGCGGTTGGCAGATGCTCAGCACTACTTCCAGCAACTCCTGCAGTGGAACTGGTCCCAAACTGTATTGGATCATCCTTTCCTTTGGACTCAGCCAGTGACACTGAGAGGGGGACACTGATATATGGGCAGCCCAGTGTCTCCATACTACCCCGCCAAGGCTTTTTAGCGCAAACTGGAGAGGCCACTCCAGTGGCGTTGCAAGATTCCGGCACAACACGGGACGAGGCAATTACTGGTTATAAGCTCCAACCAATTGGCGTAGGGAGGAGCACCAGAGGTCTCATCCGACGGTGGGAGAAGCCTTCGCAGCTTTATTGGGCAGCTACCGCCTGCCTCAAGCTGGGCAGCCCCCAGCCAGTAAGGTGCCACCCCGCCATGGCTTGCCTGCTCTACTGGGTGCGTAGAGCTTAGGGGGTCTCTCCCGACAAGCAAGCATCAATCTGCACCAGGCAGTCAAAAGGAGAAACATACGAAGACTCCAGCTCTTTGATTTGCAAGCTGGAACGTTCGCACCATGCATCCCGGACTTACCGCTGATCTCCAACAAATGGATGACTCTCGCAAGCCCGCCATCATCAATAAGGAACTGGCACGACTTAACATCGACTGCCTTCAAGAAACCCGCCTGGCCGACAGTGGCTCTCTTAGAGAATCAGACTACACCTTTTATTGGCAGGGCCTGTCCCAGGATGAGTCCACTCCAGAAGCCAAACATCAGTCCTACGAGGCTCTAGAGGAAGTGCTATCTAGAATCCCCAAGTCTGAAGGCTTATTTTTACTAGGCGACTTCAACGCTCACGTCGGAGCAGACTGGCAAGTGTGGCCATCCTGTCTTGGTCACTTTGGCATAGGGAGGATGAACGAGAGCGGACAGAGGCTGTTGGAATTCTGTTGTCATCATGGCCTCTGCATTACAAACTCCTACTTCAAGTGTAAAGAGCTGCGGAAAGTGTCTTGGAGACACCCCTGGTCCCGTCACTGGCACCAGCTAGATCTTGTCATCACCAGAAGAGCGGACCTCAGCAGTGTTCCTCACACGAGAAGCTATCACAGCGCTGAGTATGATACAGATCATTCCCATGTTGCCAATAAGGTCAGACTGAAGCCAAGGAAGATCCACCATGCCAAGACTGAGGGTCGCCCCCACATCAACACCTGCGGAATTTCCAATCCAATCAAGGCTCAGACCTTCACTGACAGCTTTCAGAGGAAACTTGAAGCTCACCTCCAGTCCGATATCCCAGGCGACGTGGACGGCAAATGGAACCACCTTCGCGATGCCATCTACGACTCAGCCATGACTGCATTCGGAAAGAAAGAACGCAAGAATGCTGACTGATTTGAGGCTCAGTGGGATGAAATGCAGCCAGTCACAGAGGCCAAAAGAGAAGCCCTGCTGGCTCACAAGCAGAACCCTTGCCCTGGCACATGCGACGCCCTTCGAGCAGCAAGGAGCAAGGCACAGCAGATTGCTCGCTGTTGCACCAATAAGTACTGGCAGAATCTGTGGACCAACATCCAGGTAGCTGCCGATTGCGGATATGCCAAAGGAATGTATGAGGGCAGCAAAACAGCTATCAACCCCACAAGCATCAAAACAGCACCGATCAAAGCCAAGACAGGCAAAGCCATCACCGACAAGAGAAAGCAACTCCAGCGTTGGGTCGAGCATTATCTTGAATTGTACTTGACCCAGAACATCGTGACAGACGTTGCCCTCGATGCCTTGCCTGGCCTAATAGTCATGGAAGAGCTTGACGAAATGCCCACATTGGAAGAGCTCAGCAAAGCCATAGACTGCCTCGCCTGTGGCAAGGCTCCAGGGAAAGACAGTATCCTCCCAGAAGTGTCACAGTCCGTGCGCTGACTCTGTCTGCACTCGGTGTGTGGTAGTCTCCCGTTCTCTCCTCTGGCGCACCTCCAGGCTTTTGTTGTGACAGCGTCTCGGCGGGGCTTCCGGCTGTCAAGACCAGAGCTCCGCTGAACGGCGGAATTCCAATCAGCTGATGATCCTTCATCAGCTGGTTAATCTGTCAAGTGCTATTTAAGGGAGCAGCCCTGTTTGCTCGGGGCTGCGACCTCGTTTATGGATTACGGTGGTCTCCCCAATGTTAGACTGGAGTCCCTACGTTCCAGCTCCAGTCATCCTCTCACTCCTTTCTGCTTCCTGTAAGTTTATTCCTTAATCAGTGTTTATCGTCAGACGTTCACTCATGAACAACCCTTCATCTTCATTCGTAATTGTCATTCTGAGACTCTGTGTTTCTTTGTCTGTGCCATTACCTTAGCTGTGTTTTAGCCCCCCGTGGCTCATTATTTTGTCGTTCGTCTTCAGTAATAAATTATGCAAACTCATCGCCGGCCTATAGCGACTCATTTGCGGCCCGCGAGGACCGCACCATGACAGTAGATTGCAGCCAAGGGAGACGCTGGTGACTGTGAGTTTTGCCTAATTTGGACTTGTTGTTTTCCCTGTCTGGGTACCTGCGTGCTGGGAGATTATGTCGCCACTCAGGGGCCACGCTCGGAGCCTGGGTTACGAGCTGGTGGAGGCCCTCAACTATATTGATGGAACTCTTTTCACCGCTGGCCTCTATGACACTCCCAGCGATGTACGCTGGCACCTGGACCTCGCTGAGGCAATCATTAACCGCCATCCTCACTACTCCAACCACCCTGAAGTCATGGCGAGGATGGCGGACATCTCTGCGCTCCGGGAGAGACTCCATTGGCTGGAGGGAAACTCCGGCAGGAAGCCGAAGAGAAGGTACCCTCGCTCCTCACTTCGGGATCCTGTTCCTGTCCCCCATCCCGTCCAGGAGTTCGCACCACCCAGGGGTCATCCCCAAAGGAGTGACAGGTCAGTCGGGATTCCCCCGGAGAAGTTACAGCTGACAGCTATTTCCATCAGGGACTGAGTGGCTGCAGTTTGCTCCGCCGTCCATCCCACACAGATCATGAAGCATGTGACGGTGGCGGTCAGGCTGGTGGAGAGGAATCCTGAGCTGTGTGATTATCCTGAGTATGCTGACCTGCTTGCCTCTGTTTCCGCGCAGGAGCGGCGTTTTCCTAACCTCACCTTCACCTCGCCCTCTGCCAGTAAACGTCGTCTCCATGCAGATTGCACACGTCAGCGAGAACCCCGTCCGGATCCAGCTCCGGGTAGCCACACAAACTCTGTCTCCCAGCCAGCTGCAGCCTCCGTGTCTCGCCGAAGAGGTAAAACAGCCGCCTCCACCCCCGGGTCATCTGTCCCTGCTGTTCTGTCAGCTCCTCGTTCCCGGTTCACCTCGGCTGTTTCTCCCTCCTCCTCGACGTTCACCCCATCTGCTGGGAGCTCCACGAGTCCGTCTCTGGATGCTCCCGTTCCTGATCCGGTGCGAGAGGCTCCTCTTCGTCTTCTTGGGGGGTCCTCCATTTCCATTCAGCGGGGGAAGGGAAGATTCAAGTTCACCGCGATGGGTCCCATCAGCCCTCTGGAAATTAGGCAAGTGTCTATTCATTCTTTTCCTGTATTGGGTGAATTACCTTGTTTGATTCCTGGGGGTGGAGTTTGGGGTTCACAGCCCCCCGAGCTTCCTCCACCTGCTGCAGAAATAAATTATGAACCTGCTGCCTTTGTGTCTCCTTCCCCTGAGCGTTCCTCAGCGCCAGGACTATGCCGGCGAATGAGGAGGGAGCCTGCAGGCTTGGAGAGCCTGGATCCAGCCCCGCAGCCACAACACGGGTAGAGGAGGAGGACAGACTGCAGATTGGAGCCTGCGCCAATGAGCAAGTGTCCCTGGGTCTCCACGGAGGGACAGTCCGACCTGGCAGGTCACGGAGCCCCTGTAGTCACGCCGTGCGGGCCCACGGTGTGGACATCTGCGTCAGGGAATCTCCAGACTGCGGACTCCATCATGCTGGCTGCGGAGCCCGCTGTAGCCGAGTGGGAACCAGAGGACGACCTTCTTCTGTCTGGACCCGGATCTTCTAAGTCCTGGACGGTGACAGAACTCGAGTTCACGCAAGTGCTCTATTTTGTCTTTCTCCACTCAATTCTGGAGCATTTTTGCCTGTCTCTCGGGGAGACGAGCTGGGTGTAGCCATCCGCTGCATCCGAGCTCATCTCATTGGGCTCTGTCACTACCGGTGATCTTGATCCCAGTTCTTCTTCTCCTGAGCCTTCTCCTAGGGTCACCGGTATGGAGTCGATCCCGGTCGCTGTGCTGGAGGTTCCGGGTTTGGGTTTGGAGGCCGTCCCTGGTGCTGCGCCGACCCAGTCAGGGTCCATCGAGGGTGCGGCATTGACCCAATCGGGGTCCGACGTGGGTGCAGCCGTGACCCAGTCGGGGTCCGTCGTGGGTTGTGTTCCGGCCCACTTGGGGTCCGACGTGGGTGCCACACTGACCCAGTCGGGGTCCATCATAGACGGTGCTCTGACCCAGTCGGGGTCCGTCGTGGGTGCGGCACGGTCCCGCTGGGGACCCAACGTGGGCGCAGCACTGGTTCGGTTTGAGGTCGGTGAAGGAGCTGCAGATCCTCTGCCGTCTGACGCCGGACTGGTCCTTCATCCTTCCCCCAATCCTTCTCCACCGGGTGCCATTGGGGTTCCCCGTATTCGGCTCGGCTCTCCCTCGCTATCCCCCTCTACAGGGAAGCCATCTTTGAGTTCTCCCCTGCGGTCCTGGTGGCTGAGTGACGCGGGTCGGCCGCCTGGAAGACTGCCTCGCCTGTTTGGCACTCTGGGTCGGCCACTCGACCAACTAGACTCTCAGTTCGGTGATCTGGTCCGGTCGCCAGAGGGACTGTTTTTCCTGGCCTGGGACTGGGGTAGGCCGCCTGAACTTTTCCTTTTTTCCCTGCCAGCGATTTGGACACTGGACGCAGGAAGACTCCCTGAACTATTTGTGTTGAACTATTGTGAACTGTATTTATCGCCGCTCTTTAGCGCGGGTTTTTTTTTCCTCTCCCCTCCTCTGCCTGAGGGATGATATGTGGTTGCCACGTTGTTTCTTGTGGGCCTGTGTATCTTGGCTATAGGGCTTTTTCTCCTGTTATTTGCATTTATTGTCCTGTCTGTTGTGCCACCTGTGCATTATGGAGTATTTGTTGTTTGTTTTCCCATGCTCTGTAGATGCCCATGTTGTATTTTCTGTATTTCTCCTGGTTCTGGCCCGCCTTGGCCTTTTTCCCCCCTCCTCCCTCCCTGGGGCAGTCCCGTGGGCCTTCCAGGTGGGGGGTCTCGATGTTACACTGCGTCTGGAATCCGCTTCGTGAACGGGGGCAACTGTCACAGTCTGTGTGCTGACTCTGTCTGCACTCAGTGTGCGGTAGTCTCCCATTCTCTCCTCTGGCGCACCTCCAGGCTTTTGTTGTGACAGCGTCTCGGCGTGGCTTCCTGCTGTCAAGAGCGGAGCTCCGCTGAACGGCAGGATTCCAATCAGCTAATGATCCTTCATCAGCTGGTTAATCTGTCAAGTGCTGTTTAAGGGAGCAGCCCTGTTTGCTTCGGGCTGCGACCTCGTTTATGGATTACGCTGGTCTCCCCAACGTTAGACTGGAGTCCCTACATTCCGGCTCCAGTCATCCTCTGACTCCTCTCTGCTTCCTGTAAGTTTATTCCTTAACCAGTGTTTATCGTCAGACTCGTGAACAACCCTTCATCTCCCATCATCCGTCATTGTAAGTGTCATTCTGAGACTCTGTGTTTCTTTGTCTGTGCCATTACCTTAGTTGTGTTTTACCCCCCCGTGGCTCATTATTTTGTCGTTCGTCTTCAGTAATAAATTATGCAAACTCATCGGCGGCCTATAGCAACTCATTTGCGGTCCGCGAGGACCGCACCATGACAAGAAGTTCTGAAACATGGGGAAACAGCCATCTTACAACCACTATATGATCTCCTCTGCCTTTGCTGGGAGCAAGGTCACATTCCCCAAGATATGAGAGATGCCAACATAGTCACGCTGTATAAAAACAAAGGCGACCGCAGTGACTGCAACAATTACTGTGGTATCTCTCTTCTGAGCATAGTTGGCAAAGTCTTCGCCCGGGTCACCCTGTGCCGCCTGCAGAGCCTCGCTTCGCGAGTCTATCCTGAGTCCCAGTGTGGCTTCAGAGCCGGAAGGTCCACAGTGGATATGATCTTCTCCCTCTGTCAGCCGCAGGAGAAGTATCGAGAGCAGCAGCAGCCATTGTTCCTTGCGTTCGTAGACCTGACCAAAGCCTTTACTTAGTTAGTCGAAACGGGCTCTTCCAGATCTTGCGAAAGATTGGTTGCCCCCCAAAGCTCCTTGCAATCATCTCCTCCTTCCACATAGACATACATAGTACTGTTTGCTTTGATGGAGCCACCTCAGATGCCTTCCCAGTCAGCAGTGGAGTGAAGCAGGGTTGCATTCTAGCACCGACTCTTTTGGGGATTTTTTTCTCAATGCTCCTCCACTACGCCTTCGCCGACTGTCCTGAAGGTGTCTACGTCCGCACGAGATCAGATGGAAAACTCCTCAACATCGCAAGACTTCGTGCTAAAACCAAAGTCTACGAAGTCCTCATATGTGATCTGCTGTTTGCAGACGACGCTACTCTAGCATCGCACAGCGAGAAGGGCCTGCAGCACCTGGTCGACAAACTGTCCCACGCCTGCAAGGAGTTTGGGCTTATGATCAGCCTTAAGAAAACCAACATCATGGCGCAAGATGCTGTCTCCTCTCCTGTCATTACCATTGACAACACACAGCTGGAGGTTGTGGACACCTTCACCTACCTAGGGTCCACTGTTTCAAACACGCTCTCGCTGGACACCGAGATCAGCTCCAGAATCGCCAAAGCAGCTGCTGTCATGGCCAAACTAAACAAGCGTGTATGGAGCAACAATCTGCTGAGTTTGAAGACCAAGTTGCTCGTATACCAAGCTTGCATCCTGTCCACTCTCCTGTACGGCAGCGAGTCCTGGACAGCCTATGCCAGGCAGGAGAAGCAGTTAAACGGGTTCCACCTCTGCTGTCTTCGGCACCTTATGCACATCAAATGGCAGGACAGAGTCCCCAACACTGAGGTCCTTGAGCACGCTGACTTGCCAAGCATCCCTGCATTTCTCAGCCAGAGACGACTTCGGTGGCTCGGCCACATGCACCACATGGAGCCTGACCATCTACTGAGAGAAATCCTTTATGGAGAATTGCGGGTGGACGTCCGCTGTGTGGGCCGACCGCTGTTGCATTTTAAAGATGTCTACAAACGCGACATGTGGTGTGTGCAGATCAACGGCAATAACTGGGAGGTTATTGCCAAAGATTGAGCCACCTGGCACCACAGTGCCAAAGAGGGTGTTCTCAAGATGGAAGCGAACATGAGAGTCCAGATGGCGACGAAGCGTGTGGCGAGGAAAGAATGCATAGCATCAGCACGTGCACCATCAATCTTCATCTGCGCCAGCTGCTCCAAAGACTGCCACTCAAGGATTGGTCTGTATAGTCATTCCATGCGCTGCTCCAACCCTTGACGCGCTAACCATCGGCTCTTCGAGACGAGGATGCCAGAGAGAGAGAGAGAGAGAAAGAGAGAGAGAGCGAGAGAGAGAGACATATGTACTTGTTACTTTTGGCTTTTAACCATTTAACCATCTGACCCCAGAATCATAGGCAGTGATGCAAGTCCCAAGGCCAACCTATTTGTCAAGTTTGATGACCCCACCTTCATTTATTATCAAGAATCCGCAATTTGATTTTGGCATAGCTACGTAAATATTTTTAATCTCTATTTTGCCTCTCAAAATTAGAGGCGGCTCATCCTCCACCTCCTAAGTAGACCACCCTTCTCTGCTTAAAATTATTTTTTCATAATAGGATGATGATCCCTGGTCACACCATCATAGCTACAATGCAAACCTCTATTTTTAAAATCATTTTTTTAAGAAGCAGCAAGTGTTTTTGAATTCTGACCCACAGACATCTGCTGCATGGGAAAAGAATGACTTAGGTCACCGGGGCACCTCAGACCATGACAAAGGTTTGTTTTTAACATTTCCCCATGTTGTAATCTTCTTTCAACCATCTTCCCTTCATCTTGGAGCCATTAGGACCCTCTAAGGTTACCTGGTCTGTCTGTGGCCGAGTCGAGCCTCAGAGCCCCAGTCTTTGTCCTGGACCAAGCTGCAGTTGAATGCCTGTGCGAGGGGCCTCTCAGCTCAGAAACACTTGATACCTGGGTTAGAGCCACCCCCCCCCCCCCACACACACACACACACAACACAATCCTCCACCACCCCACCCTCCAAAGTTCTGACTGGACCCCTAAAGTCCCTAACTGCTTTTGTCTGCCTGCCAGCTGGCTTTAAAAAAAACAACCAAAAAAACCCAAAAACCATGCATATAAACAAGAAGAATCAAAGACGTTATTGTTGACAATAGTGGAAAAGTGGACCCACCGTCCCAAAGTGCGTATGTTGCATGTATGTTCTCAGCTCTGCCCTCTGTCTTTTGTGAAGTCTATGTGGACTCTGCCTTATTGTCTGAGCCTCATATCTGTGTGAACTCTGCATTCACCTTTGAAGTTCTCTACTATGCATCTCTGCATCCCCTCTACCCCTCCCATCACTCTCAATCCTTTGATTTCCTTTCTTGTTACAGGGAGTTGGTTGATCTACAGATAATGCTTCCAAGTCTCTTCAAGGATATTTATTTTGGGGGAAACAAAATTTGTGGTTCAGCAGCACATGTTAACATATTTTGTTTGTTGATTTGTACTTTTACTGTAGTAAAAATCAATGGTATGGCAGGATAGAACAGGATCATATGATGCTGACACAGGAGAGGAACAGAAGCAGAGACATACAGGAGTTTCTTGAGTTATCAGTAACAAGAGTACGCAGGATTAACTCACACAAAATGTGTGAATGTGCATTCTTTCCACAAACCTTCACTTTTGTTTTTGTACTGCATGTCACCAATGTGTTAAATTAGCACAGGTGCCTAGAAGGAAACCATATGGATTCAAACAAGTCTCACATTTGCATGCTGATGATAGTTGGACTGGATTGGCTAAAGGGCAATACTGCGAAAAGTCTTCATTGCCTTTTACTGCATTCTCAAACAGTCATTTGAAAAACTACTTACTACACGTCTGTGCCACGTTAGCACAGCAGTTAAACAGTGTATTGCACTGCACATGTCATGCTGGTCATCGCTTTCGACACGAAAAACCAAACTTGGTGAGACGCCATAATTGACACAGCAGAGCCCCAGTGTTGCACATTGCATCAAACAAGGCACTGAATATAAACCAGAAGGCAATGTGGAAGTCAGTATATGCTACAGGTAGTGGGAGCAATCCTAGCTATCACAAACAGAAACAGAGGTACAATGATAAACTCAGGAGGGATCCCTACAAAATGTAAGTGAAGAGAGTGAAAACAGGCATCCATAGAAAGTCTTTTGTCAAAAACAGATGACTTAAAAATTTAGATTTTTCCCCAACTGTCATTACAAAAAAATTAACTACTATGATAACATTGCTTATTTAGCTTAAATAAGAAGAGCAGATAACACTTGTTTAAGGACATTTTTTAAAACTTTGTCCCACATGTATATAATTGTTGATCATTTGTAGTCACATTTGTAATCACAGGCAGGAATGTAAATCAATGCCATTTTTTCGGTAACACAACATTACAAAATGAATGTCACACAGAGCTTCACTGAAGAAAAAAATGGCAAAATCTTTCTCCTGGCAGACTTCTTCCGCTATGAGCACATAGAATGATACCCATCAAAGGCCTCTGTCTTGTGTCTGCAGACCTTCTCAGGACGGCTCTTCTTGTCTGCCTCTGCACCAAAAGAGTTCATTCCTGGTGGCCTTTGTAAAGGCTGACGGATCAACATCTGGTGGTTGCTGGTTCATGACAGGTGAAGAGTTTCCACCTAGCCTCTGACTGGCTCTTTTTTGCATGCTCATGAAAACCTCAACTCAAGCAACGTTGCTATAGCTTCGCCTTGGCCGTCCAGCCTGGCACCTCCAGAGGCCTGGGGAGGTCTCTGGAGGTGGGGTAGTCTGTGGAGGTAAGTTGTCATTTGTGACATGAGTTGGGTGAAACTGTTGAAACTGAGTTTATGTTGAGGTTCAAGTGGGCTGGGGGAGCTGGTTAGGGGCTAGACAGTACTCACTCACTTGTCTCTAACGAGAACCCAAGCACTGACATCTCCCCCCATAAAAAATGAATCTGTTTTGTTGCAGAGGCAAAATGGAAGATCCTGACTATCTGATTAGCTCTCAGGGCTGACCAGAGGCTGCAGAGCCCAAAAGCAGGGACAGGGGTGGCAAATGCAACATGGACACCGAGAAGCCATGGGGTCAAACAACCAGTATTGGGCAAGTTACTAAAAAAAGTAACTAATTACAGTTACTAATTACTTCTTTTCAAAAGTAACTGAGTTACTTTACCAATTACTGCAAGATTAAAGTAAGTAGTTACTTGGAAAAGTAACTTTCACTTTGTTATGTCCACAAACCTGACAATGACGACTGACGAGGATGCTGCCATTGAACTGAACTTTACTACAATAAATGGTAAAGCACAAGTGCGTGTGTAATGGGGCTGGCTGCCAACCACCTCTCATACCGACTCTAGACTCCCATACAACTCTCACCTGAGATGGCAGACTGCCCAATATATATATGGCGTGGTGGCGTCATCCGCAGGACACACACCACTCCCAGAAATGCCCAATATAATACATCACATTTCCCCCCCTTGCAAAAATTGAGAAACACATTATATTAGCCATAGCAGATAGCCGTCCCCAATTTAATAAACCAAATTTCCCTTATCAATTACTAGTTATTTTTAACATATGATTCTTAAACACTGGCTTATCACACAACAAACATACTTATTCAATATTAGCAGATGTGAAACAATTAACCTTACTGTTCAGGTATTATATATATAGTATAATTACTTATTACTATATCTCAAAGAACCTTTTTATTTACTATGGATATTAATTATAGGAACACTCATTTGTATTACTTAGAACACATTTATGAAAGGACACACACTTTTGTTTATTAAAGAACACTCTTGTTTTGTTTTTTTTTAAACACAACCAAACCTAACGGCAAGGGTCCACGGGTAGACCACCGCGGGACCCAATGTGGCTGGATGGGTTATTCTACCACAGTGTCAGCCGTGCTCCTACCTGAACAGTCCTTTTTTTCCTAACAGTCTTCCACGGGGAA
Source organism: Pholidichthys leucotaenia (assembly GCA_020510985.1). Classification (NCBI taxonomy): domain Eukaryota; kingdom Metazoa; phylum Chordata; class Actinopteri; order Cichliformes; family Pholidichthyidae; genus Pholidichthys; species Pholidichthys leucotaenia. The sequence continues at coordinate 117,207,615 of CM035848.1, read as the reverse complement.
AGCAGTTCTGCCTGAGGGGCTTTGTGGCAGGCCCATGGCGGCCGCATCCCTGGAGCTGTTGGATCCCCGGGGCCAGGGCCAATTTTCATGATGCTGGGGCCCAGGTCCCACACTGTGGTATGGCAGCTGACTCCTGCGAAGCCTAGCCATCTGGAGCAGCCACCTGGACACGCTGTAGTTGGTTTGTGTGCCGAACCGAACCGTCTGTCAGCCGAAAGCATGCTGTTCCCAGCTTTGCTATGATCCTCAGTGGCGCCAGTTGTTTCACTGGCTGTGGCCCGGTCAGTCACCATCCTGGTTTCTCGCCGGTGAGAACCTAAACCCAGTCCATGACTTGGAGCGGCGCCTTGCTTGGTTTCATGCAATGTTGTGCTCCCGGTGGCTCTGCGTGCTCTTTTGGTTTGGAACCTCCATTGTGCTGCGGCGGTTCCGTCCTCACCATGTTCAATGCGGACCCTTCACCTGTTGTCTCCGTTGTCACCTCTGTAGCTTGTTGAGCAAGGGTGGGGAAGCAGTCCGGTTCCTCCTCTCTCTCGTTTGAAGTGCTCTGCTGTGCCGCGTCGGGAGCTGTGTTTGTGCCCGGTTGCCACTGCTGTATTTTGGGGTTCTCTACATGCTTGGGCTCCCTTCCCTCCAGCTCTGGTTCTGGCTGAGTGAGGGACAGAGGCGAGTCCAGCTGTCCCCCTCCCAGGCGGCTCTCCTCCTGAGAGCGCGGGGTGGACACTTTGGTGTCTGTGCTGTTCTTAATTACCTTGTCCCACACCACGTCGTCGTCATCGAGGTCCGCCGTGCTCCAGCTGCCGCACCTGGACCAGTCAAACCCAGCACTGTCAGGATAGTGAAGCCCAGTCTGTAGAAGAGGTCACATGCCATAATGTTGTCACTGTGTGCTGCCACCTGGAACGTGAAGTCGTACACTATTTTGGACTTGTAGTACACCGTCAGTTCCACTATTCCGACATTCCACAGTCTGTGACCACCGTATCTGTACAGCAGCATTGGGTTCTTCTTGATTTTGTGGTTGGGGAAAAACTTCTTCACCGTGGCCCAGTTTAACATCGACCTCACCGCTGCCATGTCAAGCAGAAGCGGTATGGCTACCCCGTTCATCTCAACCATGCTGTATGAATAACCATTGTTGTCGGGGCTTTCCGCATGAATTGTTGTCGGGCGGGCAGGCTTACTTGGTGGGCTCTACGGTGCCTGCGACCTGCACACTCTGGCAAAACGGTTTAAGCACCCACAGTTGTTACACTGTTGTCCTCTTGCTGGGCAAAAACGTGCTCTGTCCTGGTGCGTTGGGGACCCACAGCTACCACAGATGGGGCCTCTCGGAACGGATCTTCAGCTAACTGTGTTTGCCTCATAATCATCTGCCGTGTCCTCTTCTTCCTCCGTGCCCACCACATTAGCTAGCGTCGTCTGGATGCTGCCATTGAACTGGACTTTATTACAATAAATGGTAAAGCACAAACACGTGTGTAATGGGGCTGGCTGCCAACCCCCTCTCATACCAACTCAAGACTCCCATACAACTCTCACCTGAGATGGCGGACCACCTAATATATATATGACAATGTGAAAAACGTTTTTTTTTTTTTTTTTTTGAGATTTTTCAAATTTATTAAAAATAAAAAAAACTAAGAAATCACATGTACATAAGTATTCACAGCCTTTGCTCAATACTTTGTTGATGCACCTTTGGCAGCAATTACAGCCTCAAGTCTTTTTGAATATGATGCCACAAGCTTGGCACACCTATCTTTGGGCACTTTTGCCCATTCCTCTTTGTAGCACCTCTCAAGCTCCATCAGGTTTGATGGGACGTGTTGGTGCACAGCCATTTTCAGATCTCTCCAGAGATGTTCAATTGGATTCAAGTCTGGGCTCTGGCTGGGCCACTCAAGGACATTCACAGAATTGTCCTGAAGCCACTCCCTTGATACCTTGGCTGTGTACTTAAGGTTGTTGTCCTGCTGAAAGATGAACCGTCACCCCCATCTGAGGTCAACAGCACTCTGGAGCAGGTTTGCTGTTGAACTGAACTTTATTACAATAAATGGTAAAGCACAAGCACATGTGTAATGGGGCCAACTGCCAACCACCTCATACCAACTCAAGACTCCCATGCAAATCCCACCTGAGATGGCGGACCGCCCAACATATATGGAGTGGTGACGTCATCTGCAGGACATGCACCACTCCCAGAAATGCCCAATATAATACATCACATTTTCCCCCGCTCTTGCAAAAATTGAGAAATACATTATATTAGCTGTAGCAGATAGACGTCCCAATTTAATAAGCCAAATTTCCCTTATCAATTACTTCCTATTATTAACACACAAGATTCTTGAACATTGGCTTATCACAAAATAAACATACTTATTCAATATTAGCAGATTTGAAACAATTAACCTTACTACTGAGGTATTATATGTAATTACTTATTACTATATCTCAAAGAACCTTTTTATTTACTATGGATATTAATTATAGAAACACTCATTTTGTATTACTTAGAACACATTTATGAAAGCACACACTTTTGTTTATTAAAGAACACTCTTGTTTGTTTTTTTGTGTTTAAACACAACCAAACCTAACGGCAAGGGTCCGCGGGTAGACCACCGTGGGACCCAATGTGGCTGGGTGGGTTATTCTGCCACCATGTCAGCCACGCTCCTACCTGAACAGTCCTTTTTTTTAACAGTCTTCCACGGGGAAAGCAGTTCTGCCTGAGGGGCTTTGTGGTGGGCCCATGGTGGCCGCATCCCTGGAGCTGTCGGACCCCCGGGGCCAGGGCCAATCTTCATGACGCTGGGGCCCAGGTCCCACACTGCGGTAGCTGACTCCTGTGAAGCCTCGCCATTTGGAGCAGCCACCTGGACACGCCGTAGCTGGTTTACATGCCAAGTCGAACCATCTGTCAGCCGAAAGCATGCTTTTTCCAGCTTTGCCACGATCCTCAGTGGCGCCCGTTGGTTTGCTGGCTGTGGCCTGGTCAGTCACTATCCCGGTCTCTTGCCGGTGCAAACCCGAACCCAGTCCATGACTTGGAGCAGTGCCTTACTCGGTTTCATACAATGTTGTGCTCCTGGTGGCTCTGTGTGCTCGTTTGGCTTGGAACCTCCATCGTGTTGTGGTGGTTCCATTATCACCGTGTTTGTTGTGGACCCTTGACCCGTTGTTTCCGTCGTTGGTTGAGACTCGTCATGGGTATGAAAGGTGTCCGGTGCCTCTCTGGTGTTGCTTGTTGAGGCGGACTCTTCATCCCTCAGCTCGGTTGTAACCTCCTTCGCTTGTTGAGCAAGGGTACGGAAGGAGTCTGGTTCCTCTTCTCTCCCGTCTGAAGTGCTCTGCTGTGCCGCGTCGAGAGCTGTGTTTGTGCCTGGTTGCTGTTGCTGTGCTTCAGGGTCTTCTGCATGCTCGGGCTCCCTTCCCTCTGGCTCCTGTTCTGGCTGAGGGAGGGACGGAGGCGAGTCCGGCTGTCCCCCTCCCAGGCGGCTTTCCTCCTGAGAGCACGGGGCAGATGCTTTGGTGTCTGTGTTGTTCTTAATTACCTCATCCCACACCACGTCATTATTGTCGAAGTCCGCCATGTTCCAGCTGCCACACCGGGACCATTCGAATCCAGCGCTGTCTCTGATAGTGAAGCCGTTTGTCACCATGCGCTGCCACCTGGAACGTGATGTCGTACACTATTTTGGACTTGTAGTAAACCGTCAGTTCCACTGTTCCGACATTGCACAGTCTGTGACCACCGCATCTGTACAGCGGTGTTGGGTTCTTCTTGATTTTATGGTTGGGGAAAAACTTCTTCACCGTGGCCCAGTTTAACATCGACCTCACCGCCACTGTCTCTAGCTGGAATGCTAGCTCTATGGTGTTAGCTAGCGTCATGTCATTTGGACCCTTTAGCATCTTAGCTTGAAGCCTTGCATTGCACGTGTGTTCAACTAACTGGTCCCGCACCATTTCATCTTCTAACAGTCCAAAACGGCACATGCCAGCCAAATGTCTCAGGTCAGCGACGAATTGTTGCTGACTCACCGACTCTCTATCGTCTCTGGCGAAAACAAATTTGTCGCCCTATCATGTCTGGTGTAGCGAAGTAGCTAGCAAAAAGCTCGATGGCATCCATATACAACTTTGTCGGTCCTAACGTGTGGAAAATTCTCTGGCCTTCTATGCCAAGGTTGTGGACAAGAAGTGCTTGCTTCCTTACTTTGTCCAGTTTACCCAGGTCCAACGCTGCAACACTGGTCTCGAAAGTGTCCAGCCATCACAACCACGGGACTGTTAGTTCACTCAGGAACTCCAGAAAGGGCTGTAGCGGTCTCAAGCATGCCTCCATGGTTTAATCTCTCGCTGCCAAATGTTATGTCCACAAACCTGGCAATGACGACTGACGAGGATGCTGCCATTGAACTGAACTTTATTACAATAAATGGTAAAGTACAAGCACGTGTGTAATGGGGCTGGCTGCCAACCACCTCTCATACCAACTCAAGACTGCCATACCACTCCCACCTGAGATGGCGGACTGCCCAATATACAGTGGTGGAAAAAAGTGCTTGCCCCTTCCTGATTTCTCTTTTTTTTTGTATGTTTGTCACACTTAAATGTTTCAGATCATCAAACAAATTTAAATATTACACAAAGATAACACAAGTAAACACAAAATGCAGTTTTTAAATGAAGGTGTTTATTGTCATGAACTGAGCCGGGTTGTCCTTTGGGCTCGGTTCTGACCTTCTGTGGCTCAGGCTGATAGGTGTATTTGTGTATTGTGTTATCTTTTGAGTTCTTGTAGTGTCTCTGTTCACTAGGTTACTTTTCCGTACCTGTAGCCACTGTTTCTGGCCAGCAGCTGTGAGGCAGCCTCCTTTGACCTACATTCGTGTGGGCACTCTCTGACAGCTTGCCGGTCTGACCACGCCTCCTCTCTCATGTTGGTCAGCTGGTTCTAATCCCATTGATTGCCTTTCCCGCGCCTCGCCCAGGTGTACCCAATCTCCCTCTTCCAGCAATGGTGGTACTTAAGCAGCCCTTTTCCAGTCCACCATTGCTGGACCATTGCATTGTCATGTGATTCTGTTTCGGCCATTGTACTCTGTGGTCTGCCCGCTCCACGTCCGGCCGTGGAAGCCAGTAAGTGTACCCTGTTCACTGTTTTTGTATGTCAGCACCTTTTGGGAACGGTTTGCCTTTTCTTTAACAAATGTGTTTGTGGTGTAACCTGCACATAAATCCATCTTCCTTCTACTCCTCCGTGTGTTGCGTAAAAGCGCACGGGGAGATCGTGACAGTTTATTATTAAGGGTAAAAAAAAAAATCCAAACCTATGTGGCCCTGTGTGAAAAAGTGATTGCCCCCCCCCCCCCAAGACATAAATTAACTGTGGTTTATCTCATCTTTGGAAAGCCGAGTTCAATTTCTCTAGCCACACCCGGGCCTGATTATTGCCACATCTGTTCTCAATCAAGAAAGTACTTAAATAGGACCTTCCCGACAAAATGAAGTAGACCAAAAGATCCTCAAAAGCTAGACATCATACTGCAGTCCAAAGAAATTCAGGAACAAATGAGAAACAAAGTAATTGCGAGCTATCAAGCTGGAAAAGGTTATAAAGCCATTTCTAAAGCTTTGGGACTCCAGCAAACTACAGTGAGAGCCATTATCCACAAATGGTGAAAACATGGAACAGTGGTGAACCTTCCCAGGAGTGGCCGGCTGACCAGAATTACCCCAAGAGCGCAGCGATAACTCATCCAAGAGATCACAAAAGACCCCACAACCTACAGTAAAATATGATGGTGGTAGTGTGATGGTCTGGGGCTGTTTTGCTGCTTCAGGACCTGGAAAACATGCTGTGGTAAATGGAACCATGAATTCTGCTGTCTACCAAAAAATCCTGAAGGAGAATGTTGGGCCTTCTGTACGTAACTTCAAGCTGAAGCACACTTGAGTTCTGCAGCAGGACAATGATACAAAACATACCAGCAAGTCCACCTCTGAATGGCTTAAGAAAAACAGAATGAAGACTTTGGAGTGGCCTAGTCAAAGTCCTGACCTGAATGCAACTGAGATCCTGTGGCATGACCTTAAAAAGGCAGTTCATGCTCGAAAACCCTCCAATGTGGCTGAATTACAACAATTCTGCAAAGATGAGTAGGTCAGAATTCCTCCACAGCATTGTAAGACTCATTGCCAGTTATCACAAATGCTTGATTGCAGTTGTGGCTGCTAAGGGTGGCCCAACCAGTTAATTTTTCACACAGGGCCATGTAGGTTTGGATTTTTTCCCCTTAATAATAAGCACCTTCATTTAAAAACTACATTTTGTGTTTACTTGTGTTGTCTTTGTCTAATATTTAAATTTGTTTGATGATCTGAAACATTTAGGTGTGACAAACATACAAAAAAAAAGGGAAATCAGGAAGGAGGCAAACACTTTTTCACACCACTGTATATGGCGTGGTGACGTCATCTGCAGGACATGCACCACTCCCAGAAATGCCCAATATTATACATCACACGCTGGAGCTTTGACAGAGTGACCATCGGATTCTTGGTTACCTCACTGACTAAGGCCCTTCTTCCCCTATCGCTGAGTTTATATGGCTGGCCAGCTCTAGTAAGAGTCCTGGTGGTTCTGAACTTCTTCCATTTATGGATGATGGAGGCCACTGTGCTCATTAGGACCTTCAAAGCAGCAGAAATTTTTCTGTACCCTTCCCCAGATTTGTGCCTCGAGACAATTCTGTCTTGGAGGTCTACAGACAATTCCTTTGACTTCATGCTTGGTTTGTGCTCTGACATACACTGTCAACTGTGGGACCTTATATAGACAGGTGTGTGCCTTTCCAAATCATGTTCAATCAACTGAATTTACCACAGGCAGACTCCAATTAAGCTGTAGAAACATCTCAAGGATGATCAGTGGAAACAGGATGCACCTGAGCTGAATTTTGAGCTTCATGGCAAAGGCTGTGAATACTTATGTACATGTGATTTTTTTTTAGTTTTTTATTTTTAATAAATTTGCAAAAATCTCAATAAAACTTTTTTCACATTGTCATTATGGGGTATTGCGTGTAGCATTGGAGCAGTGGAGAAACATACGAAGACTCCAGCTCTTCGATTTGCAAGCTGGAACGTTAGCACCATGCGCCTTCGAGACGAGGATGCCAGAGAGATTTTGAGGGAAAAAATGAATTGAATCCATTTTGGAATAAGGCTGTAACAAAACAAAATGTAGAAAAAGTGAAGCGCTGTGAATACTTTCCGGATGCACCGTAAATAAATACAGTAAGTAAGTAAATAAATAAATAAATAAATAAACTAGAGGGCACTCAGAGAGCCAAGGCCAAGCTCCCTCCCTTTGTCCTCCCCTCTGTCTCTTTGTTCGTCCATATCGGCATCTATCTGTACATTGTGAGATAGGGCCTTGGCGGAGGTATGGACTCACGGATCACCTCCAACATGTAATGAGTTCATCTTTGGGCAAAGGGCCACCTCTAGTGAAAATATCATCCAAATCCATCTATGAATTTTTGCGTAATCCTGCTAACAGACAGAGAAACGGCAGCAAAAACAACTAATAAAGCACTCAGAGAGCGTAGACCTCTGGCAAGCAGCTCATTTCCCCCAAATGACATTGTTAGAAATGCAGCAGTTTTCTAAATGCAACATTTCTGCATTTGATATTGATGAAAAATACTAATTTAAGTTTCCTTCTGGTGGTATGGGGAACCACAGGTTTGGTTGACATCGGTGTGGTGACGCAGCCACTTGGTGATGTCATCACGCTGATGCAGATATTAAAGTAGGGTCAGCCATCTTACGATCTCTTGGTTCTCTGGCGCTCACCCTCCCATAGCAGATCCCAGTTGTGAGTTGTACAGTGTGTAATAAAGTTCGTGTTCCAATCAACACCACTCTCCATTGGTCATTCTGGGTTTCCAGACATAACATTTGGTGACAAGAGTAAACCATGGAAGTGTACATGAGGCCACTACAACCATTTCTGGATAATCCCGTTGAGCCGCCTGTACCGTGGCCGTGCTGGCTCGATGCTTTTGAGACTTATGTGGCGGCATTGGACCTGGGCAAGCAGGACAAGGTACGGAAGCGAGCTCTACTGATTCACGATCTGGGCATAGAAGGCCAACATATTTTCCACACGCTAGGACCAACAGAGTTGTGTGCTGATTTAGTCGAGCTGCTAGCTAGCTACTTCGCTACACCCGACAACGTGTTAGCACAGTGCATTAGATTTCACCAACAATGATAAAAGTCTGGTGAGATGACACAACAATTCATCGCAGACCTTCGCAACCTAGCTAGCATGTTCAGATTTGGTCTGTTGGAGGACGAAATGGTGTGGGAGCAATTGGCTGAGCACACTAGCAACCCGCGACTGTGGATGAAGATGCTAACAGCGCCGAACGACGTGACACTAGCTAACCCCATCAAGCTAGCATTTCAGCTGGAGTCCACCGACAGGTTAGCATCAGAGCTAGGTGTGCAGCAACAATGACAGCTGTTGCTGCCACACAGAAGAACCCAGTGACACAGTGGAGGAGGCCAAAGCCAACACCGTGGACCGAAGGACTGCTATGAGGCGGTTCTCATGTGGCAGCTGTGGCTCCCCGACGCACAGCGAGAGAGCGTGTTTCTGTGCAGCGAGGGGGCAACGATGTAAATGATGCGGAAAACTTAACCACTTCACCAAAGTCTGCCGGTCAGCACCACTGCCGAGCTGGCTGGCCAACCCAAGTCACTCGCCCGCAATGACCATTCACATGGTGAGGTTCGGCAGTGCAGCGTACGCATTCTGCGTGGTGGGGCTGGACAACATCAAGTTGCTGCTCTTGCTCGACACAGCTGCAGTGAGATCAATGTTAAACTGGGCCACTGTGAGGAAGTTCTTTCCCAACCACCCGATCAGAAAAAATCCAGCAGTGCTGTGTGGGTATGGTGGTTCCTGAGTCAGCAATGTAGGGACCATCACACTAACGGTCGACTATGCATCAAGAGTTGTTACTGACTGCTTTCCAAGTGGTCACGCATGGAGACAACATACTAGGATGTGACCTGTTTTACCAACTGGGCTTCTCCATCTGCGACAGTAACGGACTCCATTTGACCGATGACGATGGCGATGAGTGGGACACAACATACCCCGATGACGATGAGTGGGACGCAACACATCCAGACGACGATGATGAAGGTACAGTCATCCCGTGCCGACAGGAGGAGCAACACCCGGAGAGAGAGCAACGACTGGACTTGCCTCAGATCCTCGCCCAGCATAAGCCTCCAGGAGCCACTGTGGAGCTGCAGGAGAGGGAGCCCACATCTTTCGGGAACCCCGGGACACAACAACCCGGCACAGGTTCTACCAACGGTGACAGCAACATATCGCCACGACCAGACTTCCCAGGAGAGGGGGAGAACAAACCGGACTCACCTTTGATCCTCGCCCAGCATGAGCTTCAGGCAGCCGCCGTGGAGCTGCAGGAGAGGGAGTTTGTGGAGAAAGGGGACCCTGGTGACCGAAGACGGCCTGGCGCGTGTCCTGTCACCGACAACAGCGACACATCACCCCAATCTCATCCAGCACCAGGTGAAGGAGAGAAGAAACCGGACTGCTTCTGAATCCACGTCCAGCACTAGCCTCCAGCAGCCACCGCTGAAACACAGGATGAAGAGTCCGTGACCCAACAGGATGCAGCAGAATCACCACAGCTCCATGGACGCCCCGCAGCAAACGTAGGAGCCACACCATCACAAACACGATGCCATGTACAGCCAAACAGGATGCCGCTCACAGTGATGGACTGGGTTTGTCCAGTGAAGTGCAATTCAAGTGTTTAGCCAAGCAGCACACACATATGTCAGTTACTAGTAGTGGCTCAGATAAATATGCCTCATTCATGCTTCTACTGGCATTGAGCTATGGCATACCTACCAACTTTTAAAACCTGAAAAGTCTAGTAGCTAGCCGGGGTCCAGGGGCCGAAGGCCCCGGTAGGTCCAGGACAAAGTCCTGGTGGGGGGGTTCAGGGGGGCAAAGCCCCCCACGCCAAACAAATATTAGCATTAAATCAAGTTAAAATGTGGCTAACAACCTCATATTTCTTCAACAATCATGTTTATATTTTCCTTAAATTGTCAATGCAGATATGCTGATGGAAAAGATCAAGGACAAACTCTATGGTAATATTCTCTTAGTGCATAATCATGCATTTAACAAATGTTGATAAATGACATTTCTCTTGACCTTTTCCCTCAGCAAATGTGAAATTTTCACCCTTTCTTGAGCGAATAATAATTCCTGGAAATGCTTTGGAGTATTCCTCACGAAAAGACTGTAATTTTCGTTTGGGTTTCACGCTCATTTGTGATTTTTCTCCGGCAGATTCCATGATGAAAACATATACAATAAAAAATGTATAAAAAATGAAAACGTATACCTAATTCCTTCACGACTCCGCCGAGCCCCGCCACTGTAACCGGGCTCCGATTCCGGCTCTTATCCATCTGAGGCCCCGGTAGTCCTCCACTGGTCCCCGTCTCCTACCATCGCTGTACTTGAACTCTGATCTGGCTCCCGTCCAACTGTTGCCTCGGTTAGTTCCTCTGGCGAACCCCAATCACCGGGGACAGAGTCGCTTCTTTGTGTCGGTGTTAGGTGCTACGACTAGCTATGGCGTTAGCTATTCGGGGTATTGATGTATCCCATAATCCCTTGCGCATCAGAGAGGCGAAGATATCAAAACAACACTGAGAACCCACCAAACAAACTGGTAAGTAGGCTTAATTTGTGCTATCATAACTCTATCCCATTGCTACAAATTCACAGTATATTGTTGTCCAAGGTTTTATCAGTGTTCTAAGCATATCAGCTGCAATAATTAAGTGTAAAATTTATTTCTGCAAGCTTGCTATCGACCTGATTACAATCGGATATCAGACAACAGTGTCAATAGACAATACATGTGTATTGCAATGTGTTGATTTCATGTTTAAAATATTTATATATACTGTATATGCATATGCATATTTCTGGTATAATCAGCTATTTAAATATGTAAATTCATATTATAGCTGTACTTTCTTGGATTTCATACAGCTGAATGCGATATAGACAGTTCTAAGCATAACTTAGTTTTGTCCCCAATCAGTCTGATGTTGAAGTTGAACCCTCTCCAAAACTAGTAAAATTGTAATTTCACAAATAACAGCCAGCAAAAACAATTTCACAGAGTGAATGTATTATGTTAGTCAATTACAATTAAGTGACGGCCTGTATGCCATGGATTGCAAATGACTATCTTGTCATTAAATTTGTATTCAAAAGACTATCTTAACACTGCATAGAACTTCGAATAGGCCAGATGTGATGTATTATGAATACTAGAAGACTAGAAATATCAGCAAGGGTATACTAGCACTGTATAACAGACACGTGCGTAAATGACGGCAAAATCGCTCTGATATTTTATGTGTTTACATGATGCACCAAGCATGACAAGGCTTGCAATTACACAGCACATGTTCTTCAGAATCTTAGGCATTATATAAAATGTATTCTCCCTTTAGATGTCGAATCCATGGTCCATTTGCCAGGGTTGAAGTGCAGTCGTGTGAACGTCTGCAGAAGTTTACATCATGTTTACATCTCGCGATGTGTGCATGCCTCTCCGGGATTTCGCGCGAGAATAGAAACCTCAATACCCTCAATAGCGATAGCGTTAGCTTAGCAAACGCTTCAGGTAAAGCGTAGCAGCGAACCACGAAAAGAAACGCTACTCAGTTTACTCACAGAGCCCGGTGAAAGGCGAATAAAGGGGTATTTCTACTTCAAAAGCTGGTTCAACCAAGGTGGAAATTCAGCCTGTGCATGTGCGTCACAAATGTTGATCCGATATTCGTTGTTGGTTAGTTATTTTAGTGGCAAAATCAGCAACTTTGTCTCAGCACTGAAAAAGTGTGACCATCCCGGCCGCCATCACGTGTTGCTATGTTCTAAATTTAGATACCATTCCTAGCGATCTCGTGTTTGGAATTGCTTTCGTGTTTTTTTTACGATTTAAAATTTTTGACTGAATTTTTATTGAAAAACCGTAATTTTGATTAATAAAGCCGTAACCCGGAATGGGGTCTTGAAAACCGTAACCATTACGGCAAAACCGGAGTAGTTGGCAGGTATGCTATGGTGGTGTGACAATGCCTTAGAGTTAAAAGATGCCTGAGTGGACATGTACCATCACAGCTGAACCTGTGGTCAAAGACTGGTATTAGTTTGTATATGGATGACAAGAAAATTTCAAGGTCTAATGTCAAGTTGGAAATATGGTTACACCTTCTTCCCCATTGCATATAAACGTTTGTCTCAGTATTTGAAAAACAAAATAGACATGTTGGAGTATGCATTTGCCTGTAAGTGTGTGTGTGTGTGTGCATGTATGCACACGCACAGATCTAACAGTGTGAAGGTGTGTTTCACTAGGAAATGATGAATGGCTTATTTCGATTTCCCAGCTGTTGAGCCCATCTACTTAAACTGGCTACTATGGCTTTGGTCAGCAGAAACAAATGATCTATCAAAAGACACACACGCACACACACAGATGCACGTGTAGCTGCAGTCCTGTGGTCCAGTCAGTATTGAGTATGATGGATTGGTCCAGAGGCGTGAGTTGTCTGGGTTATTGATAGGCAGGTGGGAACATGAAATATTAATAAAGTGGAGCAAAGTGCCTATCTAAAAAAAAAGGTTAACAATGCATGCAGTTAAATATGTAAGAATGATGCATTTTCAGGGGACATAATAAAAATTTCACCTTTTCAGTACTTTTGCAAATCTATATGGTATCTGGAGGGCCTCTTTCATTCATTCTTCTTTATCTTCAATCAACATGCAAACTCCATACAGAAGGGCCACTGCTGGCAAGGGCTGGGATCAAATCCATGGCCTTCTTGCTGTGCTGCCATAGTGCTAACCATTGGACCACTGAGCTGCCCATCTGGAGTAGCTGTTAATGGAGACACTCTGAAAAAACACAACCATGTCACTTTACTGTAGGGTCAGCCTTTGTCTCAGTACGTCTCTAAATGAGTGGATTTGATTTCGCTCCGGGTGTTAGAGAAGAACCAGAACCCACTGGAATGATACCACCTGTGGCGGTTTGGGAAAACCCCCACAAACAGACTAAGGACGGACAGCTCGCTACTCCCATCTTCATCTCCACCCATTTCAACAACAATGGGAGGATCACTATAAATGTCCAAAACCACACTGACTGTACTCCTATGGCTGCTATCCTGCTATGGAGGTAGCGTGGCAAAAGCGATTTTTATTTTTATTTATGTATGTCATATTTATTTGAAACGGACAGTGTGTTATGTGTAAGATTTGACTCTCGGGGCTTGCTGTAGCCTGGCTGAGGGGGTTGGGGTAATAACGTCAGGCCGGCTACAGCTGGAGTGTATATTGTGTTGTCCTCGATAATAAAGTCAGTTCAGTGTTCAGTTGAGAGTGGCTCCACTCCCCTGTTATTCGGACATAACATCTGACGATGAGGATAAAGCATAGGAGCGTGTATCAGACAACCACCTCCATTTTTACAATCTTCGGGCACACCAGCTATACCATGGGTCTGCTGGAGGGAGATGTTCGATGTGTATGTGGCTGCGACCGGCTTGAGCGGCGTCAGTGAAGAGAGACGGAGGAGCCTTATGGTCCACTACCTCGGTGAGGAAGGCCAGTGGATATTTTTTGGGCTGTGTGGCAGCGGTTCACTGAAAGACGGTTTGGAATTAATGGACTGTGTTTTCGGAGACCATTCCACCATCATGGCGTGGAGATGTGAGTTTTTTGACCACCAATAACGAGCGAGTGAGTCCACTCAGTCCTTTATTACAGAGCTCCGTAGCCTAGCAAGAGAATGCGCCTTCAAGCCTATCGAGGAGGAGCTGGTCCGGGATAAGCTATCCCACGGTACTAACAACATGTGGATGAAGAGGAAGCTAAAGCTAACTAAAGATACTCTCTCGTTGGAAAAGGTGTTCGAATTGGTCAGGCAGATTGAGGCCACAGTTCAGCTGAGTCTGCCAGTGTTGGCTAAAGGGAGTGTAACCACCCAAGCTTTCCCGCCAAGCGCAGCCGTTAGCAAGGTAGTTAATTCTCCGGGGTGGATTCCCAGGAGGCGGCGGACTGTGGTGCGGGACAGGGCCTACACTATCACTGCAAAGTCATTGGCGGCAGAGTCCAGAGACATGGCACGGGTGTGTGTGGCACGCGCGATGAAGGGACCGTTGAAATGGTATGTGCTAAAACTTGACGGAGTCGACGTGCTGCTTATGGTGGACTCAGGGGTCGATAGGTCCATATTGAGTATGGTTACTTTGAAGAGACTTTTTCCAAATAAAACCATCAATGCTGGAGCAGTGAAAATGTTTAGATATGGCCACGCCTAAATTGAAATGGCGGGCACGGTTGACTTTTCAGTGAAATGTGGGTTGAAGACGGTTCCCGCATTCACTTTCCAAATTTCGCACCAGGGGGCGGTCTTGCTAGGGATAGATCTACTGGGTGAATTGGGATTCTCCATCAAGGACCCAGAGGGCTCAACGGTACTGACAGTGTACCCCAAATGGCATGTCCATTGGCCGGCACTATTCAGAGGACTGGGATGTGTCAGAGCATTCCACCACTGCCTGCTCATAGATCCAAGTGTAATGCCGAAAATTCAACCACTACGGCGGCTTCCTCTTGCCCTGCGGGATGATGTCACGGCGGAATTGAGCATTCTGCTGGAAGCAGGAATCATCGAGAGAGTGGATGCTTCACCCTGGATATCAAATATTGTGGTGACCAAGAAAAAAATTGGGTGGCATCCGACTGTGTATCGATCTTAGGATGGTGAATAAAGAGATCATCCCCGACAAGTACCCGCTCCCCACAATGGAGGAACTCACTGCAACACTCAGCGGTTCAAAGGTATTCACAAAGCTGGATCTTTGCCAGGGTTACTTGCAGGTGCCCCTCCACCCAGCCAGCAGGAACCTGACAGTATTCGTGACCCACATGGGTGTGTTCAGGTACACCTGCATGCCTTTTGGTCTGAGCTCAGCACCCATCTGTTTTCAGAAAATAATGTCCACAATTCTGGCCGGCCTCAAGGGTGTGGTGGCATACCTGGATGACATTGTGGTACATGGCACATCATGGGAGGAACACAATGATCAGTTGGGATGGGTGCTGATGGTACTACAGGAACACGGAGCCACCCTAAATGGGGAAAAGTGCATCTTCGTGGCAGACTCCATCGAGCTTGTGGGGTTTCGGTTGACAGTGGTGGGGGGGGGGGGTGCTGAGGCCCCTGCATTCAAACGTGGAGGCAGTCTTGCGCCTCCCAGACCCTTCGACACCTGCACAGATTTCCTCGTTTCTGGGTCTGGTGAACTTTTATGGGCATTTTATTACCCGCTACTCAAAACGATTGGACCCCTCTGGGCCCTGTTGAAACAGGATACGCTGTGGCAATGAACCCCAGCCTGCTCAGCGGCGGTTGCTAAGCTGAAGTTTCAACACACTTCCTTTCCAGTGTTGGCCCGTTGTGATCCAAAACAGCCAACCATTGTGACCTGTGATGCGTCTGGCTCGGCAGTGGGGGTGGTTATGTCCCAGGTACAAGACGGTACGGAGCGCCTGGTGGCGTTCGAATTGAGGTCTCTCTCAGCAGCTGAACAAAAGTGCACCATGGGTGAGAGGGAGGCGCTCACCTGCATCCGGGCATGTGAACGGTGGCATCTCTACCTCTATGGGCGCCATTTCACTCTGCGGATGGACCACCGAGCACTGACAACATTACTGGAGACATCAGGTTCAGGACACAGACCTTTGCGGATCCACAGGTGGACGGAGTGGATGAGGGCCTACAATTTTACCACCCAGTTCACTCCTGGTAAGGATAACGTAGTGGCAGATCTCCTGTCCCGGGCCACGGCCAACGCCATACAATCGGATGACGACGATCCCACGGAGGCGGATCTGGTCAGTGCACTGCACGGGGTCCCCGGGATATAGTAGCCCTCCAAAAACTTCGGGCGGAGTTGGAACGAGACCCCGTGCTGTCACAACTGTGCTTGGTGATTAGGGAGGGTTGGCCTGTAAAGGTGCAGGGCGGGCTGGCACCCTTCCACCGGTTTAAAGATGAACTGAGCTGTTGGAATGAGGTGTGTGTGGCGAGGGGACACTGCATGCTAATCCTGGTGTCTCTGAGATCGCGTGTCCTAGCGATGCTCCATGAGGGCCACCTGGGCGTGGTCAGGGTAAAACAGCGCTGCAGGGATTCAGTTTGGCGGCCGGGTATTGATAAGGACATTGAAGCTATGGTGAAAAACTGTGTTCCGTGCTTGGTTCACTTCCGTTTGTGGTGTCCACTTCTGTTTCCGCCCCTACACCGCCCCTATTAATGGCGGCGAGCATCTGGGTTCGGCCTCTTTGCCAATGCCCCTGCCTGGTGGCTGTATTGTTGTGTGTTACCAACCCTGTTAATAAAGATAAGTTCAACTGTGCACCTGGCCTCGTCATTAGAGAGGTAATTACAGACATTTTGGCGACGAGAATAAAAAATGGAGGCGTGTGTTTCACTGCTTCGGCCCTTCCTGGAGCTCCCAGGTGAGCCACCTGTGCCTTGGCGAAGATGGTTTGTTGCCTTTCAAAACTACATTGCGGCGCTCGACCTGGGTGAGCTAGATGGACAGGGGGCATGGCGCTTCTGGTGCATAATTTGGGGTTTGAAGGCCAACGCATATTGCATATACTCAGGGCTACCGACTCGTATGGGGATGTGGTTGAGTTGCTGGCGTTCCGTTTCCATACCCCGGACAACGTCACTGTCCAGAAGATTTAGTTCCGACAACGACACCAGCGAGTGGATGAGCCTGTCTGCCAGTTTGTTGCCGACCTACAGCAGCTGGCTAGCGAGTGTTGTTTCGGGACATTGGAGGAGGGAATGGTACGTGACCAGCTGGCGGAACACACAACCAGCAATGCTTTGCGAGCTAGGCTGCTTTCGGCACCGAGTGACCTGACGTTAGCTGAGGCTGTCAAGCTTGCTCTCGAGGTGGAGACCGCGGACAAGCTAGCTTCAGAGCTGAAGTGGCACCAATCACAAAGACAGCTGGGACCTGGTGCCGCAGCATTCGTAGCGGACCCTGACAGCAAAGATAGTGCGGCTGACGACAGCGCGGAAACCTGCGCCATCAACCTGATGTCTGCCCCGAGAAAGCCCGCATGTATGGGCTGTGGGTCCGTGAAGCACTGATACAAGGCTAGGGAATGCCCGGCTAGAGGGAAGCGCTGTGGCATGTGTGGACACTTGAACCATTATGCCAGGGTGTGTCGTGTGTCCAAGCTGGAGAGCCCACGGAGAATAACAACTGCACCCGCCCCGATAATTGTCCATGCGGTGTCCCCGAGTACCAACGGGTTCAAGTACAGTATGGTAATGCTGGATGATGAGGAGGTGCTGCTGCTGGTTGACACAAGGGCGGAGAGATGATTATTGAATTGGACCATAGTGAAGAAATTTTTCCCCTACTACAGAATAAGAGAGAACCCAGCGCCGCTCTACGGTTATGGAGGTGGCAGACTGCACATGGTTGGAACGCTGGAGCTGATGGCTCAGTACAAGTCGGCGATGATGACTAACTGCACATTCCACGTGATGGCCTGAGGCGACAACATTATGGGCTGTGACCTGTTTTATGGACTGGGGTTCGCCATTACAGTCACTGGGAAAGAGTGGACTGGTTGTGGCTGGCGGAACCATCCAGTTCCGGTGGTGGAGGACGACACAGTGTAGGGGAAGGATTTGTCTTGTGTGTGTGTTTGTCTTGTGTGTGTGTTTTGGACTTTTCTACAGGGGGCTGTTATATAGTTATTGTTATGAAGATGCTCCTATTTGTGAAATGCGGTGTAGTGGTGCCCACTTCTGTTTCCGCCACTACACTGCCCCTATAAATGGTGGTGGGCATCTGGGTTCGGCCTCTTTGCCGATGCCCTGCTTGGTGACTGTATTGTTGTGTGTTACCAACCCCGTTAATAAAGATAAGTTTAACTGTGCACCTGGCCTCATCATTGGAGAGGTAATTACAGACATAACACACACGCGCAATGCTGAGCTGCGTGCTAGGCTATTAGTGGCGCCCAATGACTTGAAGTTTGTGAAAGCAGTGGAGCTAGCTCTCTGGTTGGAAGCCGTTGATAAGCTAACTGTGGAGCTAAATTGGCGCCAGCCACAGAAGATGCTGGAGCTGCCCACCTCAGCTAATGTTCAAACCCTGATAGCGAGGATAGCTCGGACGAAGATTATTGGGAAAATCAATGCTGCCAGCCAAAGGTCTGCCCCGGGAAACTCCTGTTGCAGGGGTTGTGGGTCCACGACACACCGCCATAATGCGAAGAATTGCTCAGTAAGAGGAAAATGTTGTAGTACATGAGGACGCTTGAATCACTACGCCAAGGTGTGCCATTTGTTTTACCCAGGGAACCCAAGGGAGAAATCACCTCGCTCGCCCCAATGGACACTGGGAGCAAACAGTACGAAGAGCTAACAGATGCCTTCACTTTCAAGTCGACCAGTTTTCACCTAGGGCCAGTACCCATGCCGATGAGCGACACCATGCTAGCCCCAGATGTCTCCGGTACTTGGCCACAGTTGGGTGGGGGGTCTGCAGCTACAACACTACAACGTTTATGGAAGAGGATGGGGCCAAACCAATGCGCACGGAGTTTTGGCAAGCTCAGCAGCAGCACATTGGGCCGAGTAAAATTCCACTTTGGGTTATGGACTTCGTTCGGGCTCGGGGTGATGAATGCCCACGGTAAAGATGGGCCAAATGACAGCCAGCAAAACATCAAGCACGTCTGCGGATAGCGGCGAAGTTGGGAGCAGCGTGCTTCCGGTTGTTCGACGGCTTGATGAGGTGTGCCAACCAGCTGTGGCATGTCCAGGAGGACGCTGCAGGTGGCGAGGCTGGACGGGAGTCAGTGATGGAAGTGTGGGATCCAGGCTTTGTCCAAAAGATCAGCAATCGCTCCGGGGGCCTGCTGCCTCCAGGGGCGCACCTGCTGAGGGGCCGCTCTGGGCCCCCCCATGCCGGTTCCATCTTTCCCACCCAAGTGACTGTGCGGTAGCACTGTATTTATGGTTCTGTGTGTTTTGCATGTTATGTTATGGGGGCTTTATGTACAGCTGTGGACAAAATTGTTGGTACCCCTCTGTTAATGAAAGAAAAACCCACAATGGTCACAGAAATAACTTGAATCTGACAAAAGTGGTAATAAATAAAAATTCTATGAAAATTAACCAATGAAAATCAGACAATGCTTTTGAATTGTGGTTCAACAGAATTATTTTAAAAAACAAACTCATGAAACAGGCCTGGACAAAAATGATGGTACCCTTAATATTTTGTTGCACAACCTTTTGAGGCAATCACTGCAAACAAACGATTTCTGTAACTGTCAATGAGACTTCTGCACCTCTCAGCAGGCATTTTGGCCCACTCCTCATGCGCAAACTGCTCCAATTGTCTCAGGTTTGAAGGGTGCCTTCTCCAGACGGCATGTTTCAGCCCCTTCCACAGATGTTCAATAGGATTTAGATCAGGGCTCATAGAAGGCCACTTTAGAATAGTCCAATGTTTCGCTCTTAGCCATTCTTGGGTGTTTTTAGCTGTGTGTTTTGGGTCATTATCCTGTTGCAAGACCCATGACCTGTGACTGAGACCAAGCTGTTTGACACTGGGCAGCACATTTCTCTCTAGAATACCTTGATAGTCTTGAGATTTCATTGTACCCTGCACAGATTCAAGACACCCTGTGCCAGATGCAGCAAAGCAGCCCCAGAACATAACAGAACCTCCTCCATGTTTCACAGTAGGGACAGTGTTCTTTTATTGGTATGCTTCATTTTTAGCGTCTGTGAACATAGCGCTGATGTACCTTGCCAAAAAGTTCCAGTTTTGTCTCGTCTGTCCATAGGACATTCTCCCAGAAGCTTTGTGGCTTGTCAACATGCAGTTTGGCAAATTCCAGTCTGGCTTTTTTATGATTTGTTTTCAACAGTGGTGTCCTCCTTGGTTGTCTCCCATGAAGTCCACTTTGGCTCAAACAACAACGGATGGTGCAATCCGACACTGATGTACCTTGACCTTGGAGTTCACCATGAATGTGTTTAGAGGTTGTTCTGGACTCTTTTGCTACCATTCTTCATCAAGTTTCCACCTGCGGCCACGTCCAGGGAGGTTGGCTACAGTCCAGTGGATCTTAAATTTCTGAATAATATGTGCAACTGTAGTCACAGGAACATCAAGCTGCTTGGAGATGGTCTTATAGCCTTTACCTTTAACATGCTTGTCTATAATTTTCTTTCTAATCTCCTGAGACAACTCTCTCCTTTGCTTCCTCTGGTCCATGTTTAGTGTAGTAAACACCATGTCACCAAACAGCACAGTGACTACTTGTGGCCAACTGACTGATTACAAGTTTGTAGACACCTGTGATGTTAATTAGAGGACACAGCTTGGTTGAACATGTCCCTATGGTCACATTATTTTCAATCTTTTCTAGGGGTACCATCATTTTTGTCCAGGCCTGTTTCATGAGTTTGTTTTTTAAAATAATTCTGTTGAACCACAATTCAAAAGCATTGTCTGATTTTCATTGGTTAATTTTCATAGAATTTTTATTTATTACCACTTTTGTCAGATTCAAGTTATTTCTGTGACCATTGTGGGTTTTTCTTTCATTAACAGAGGGGTACCAACAATTTTGTCCACGTGTGTATATATAGGTGCTTTTGTGTTTTAGTTTAGGAGCACGGCAGATATTTTTAGCTTGAAATAAAGGACTTTTCGTTTAATTTGGTGGCAGAATAATCCACCATGCCGTGTGGGTTGTGTGGCAGTCCACCCACCAACTCTATTTTAGGTTGTTTTGAGTGAGTGTGTTAGGCCAATTTAATACATCAGTTTTCATTATTTTAGAGGGTGATTCAGGTTACAGATTGGGGTGGGTTTGATTGTGTGCGTGTTTTTGGACTTTCTAAAAGGGGGAGGAAATGTGGTATATGGGAAACGGCACCTTATTGTTAAGTGCAGTGTGGTGACGTGCACTTCATGTCACGTCACCGCACTGCCCTATATAAGGGATGGACGCCATCTTATGGCCTCTTTATGCTGGATACCTATGCTGGTGCATACCGTGTACTGCTTGTACATAGTTCAACAATAAAGCTGTGTTTGCCAAGTCCATCTTGCCTCATCCTTCACCCAGGTATTTTCCACACATAACACAGGGTATAGCCGTTCTGATAAGTATGGTAAAATGGCAAAACACTGGCTCCTGCCTGCGAGCTGGAGCCGCTTTTTTCCCCTCTACTTTTTTCTGTTCTAGCTGCATGTGATTGCCTGCACTGAGCAGGAGGGGGAGGGGCGGGGTTACTTGTAGCAGCACGAAGGCACACACAGATAGAGGCAGACAGTAGTGATGGGATTCTGTCATAGCCGCCCCTTCGGGGCAAGGGAGACAAACCCACACGCAGGAGAATAATTGCAACATTTATTGAGACAAGTAACTGAAGTTCAAAAAATAATGCAAAACACAAAGTGCAAAAACCAGGAAAACTTACAGAGGAGTGCTCCTGAGCTGTAAGCCCAGGAGGAGACATGGAAATACGATAAATGTCCTGAGGAGCCCTAGATGAAGACATATGATGAAGCAGCAGTGAAGAGTGGGCAAACAGAGCTTAAATAGTGGATGAGATGATAACAAAAGTGAACACAGGTGTGGGTTGGCCTGAGCCCGAGAAAAGAGCAAAAACTAATCATTGGGTACAGCTGGTGGAAATGACAGGTGAGGGAGGGGCAGCTGGCAGCGTGACAGGCGGCAGGGCACACCCACACAAGGCTGTACAACCCTGACAGCTGTCAATAGCGAAAGAGAACACTGGGAAAACAAAATAAAATGACATCCTCCATAATACATATCAAAAACTGCAGAAATAAACACAACAGGAAAATGGCAAACAGAACCTAAATACATGCAACAGATAATGATCAATACAGGGAAATGGAAGGCTGTATGGAACTCACATGATATAACAATACGGCAGATTGTCATATGCGCCTCTACGAGGAGCAGAGATAAAACAAGTCCAAGTGCTGGATGGTGCCGTGAGTTTTATTAAACAAAAGACAAACTGTTCCAACAGTGTCAGATACAAAAATGTCAAAGTGGAGCGATGACTCCTGTAGTGCCTCAGCGGGAAAAACGGCTCTGGAGGAAAGACCAGCACTACAGGGAGAATACATAGAGAGTAGGGGATTAACGTACGATAGTGCCTCAGTTAACAACCAGAAGGAAAACATTCAACGACATGGTAAGGAGTGAGTGAATAGGGTAAACTTAAATAGTGGATGACATAATGACGAGAATGATGGCATCTGAGCAGGAAAGCAACAACTAATCATTGGAACAGTTGATAGTAATGATGAGGGAGAGCGGCTGACCGTAATGACAGGTGAGGGAGGAGCAGCTGGTAGTTTGACAGGCGGCGCCACACTAACCCGGAAAGCCGCCTGTCAACACAGAGGCTGAAATGTATACAAACCCAATGCAGACTAGACCATGATACAAATGAAACAATACATAACTAAAGCAAACTAAACATCAACAGACAAATAAAAGGTAGTGAAAACACAAAAGGACACCAAAAATACAACAGATGAAAATACATGAATAAACAGAAGAGTCACAAGACTGGATCAGGCAGAACATCTGACCCAGCTCGTGACACAGATAAATATGAATACAAAGGAAAGTCATGAAACTGAGTTTGGGGAAAATCAAAACTCAGTTCATGATAGAGCCCCCCCTCAAGGGGTGGATCCAGACACCCCAGGGTAACATCAACAGAGAAAGAAAAACCTGCCCTCCAGCAGGAACTACAATGATCTACCCAGGGCAGGTGGTGGGGGGAATAGGCTGGGAGGGAACAAAACAACCCCGCTCAGTGCCCACACCAGTAGACAAAGAATTAAGACCCCCAGCCCACGGAGCGCTAAAGTTCAGGGGGCCGACCAGAGTCCCAGGCCCAGCGGCTGGCAGAATGAGACCAGTCAGGTGGCCTACCGAAGTCCCAGGCCAGCCGGACGGCCAAGTGGAATGGGTCGGGTGGCCTGCCCGGGAAAATTGGCCACCCAACCCAGTGGCTCAGTTCATCGGGCGGCTGGCCTGAGTTCTTCAGCCACTGGCACAGGAGAGGTGGCCCAGGAGGCGGCTCCTTCACAGGGAGACCCAACAATGGAGGAGTGAGCCAAGGAAGGGACATCACGATGTTGTCAGGCAGAGGAAGAAGAGGGACCCCGACGGCGTCTGATGGAGGAGGAAGAGGTACCATGATGGCGTCTGGCAGGGAAGGAGAGGGGACCCCAACAACATCTGGCAGGGAAGGAGAGGGAACCACGACATCTTCAGTGGTCTCGAGTTGAGGTTGAGTAGCACCCGTGGTGGCTCCAGGCTGGAGCACTGCAGCACCCTCGGTGGCTTCAGGCTGGTGCACTGCAGCACCCCCGGTGGGCCCTGGCTGGGCCAACGTTGCACCCCCGGTGGGCCCCGGCTGGGCCAATGCTGCACCCTTGTTGGACCCCGGGCTGAGGCACGGTGCCCATGGCGGACACGAACTGGAGCACAGCACCCATGTAGGACTGAGGCTGGGGCGCAGCACCCACGATGGTCCCTAGCTGGGACGCAGCGTCCACAGAGACCTGGATGGTGGAGAGGGAACCCAGATGACGGCCTCCGGCAGGGAACAAGCTACACCCATGGAGACCTCCAGTGGCGAGGCTGGACCCACGGAGACCTCTGGTGGTTCTGTAACATTTCCAGTGACCCTGGGAGGAAGCTCACACAAAACACATAGAGAAGCAGGGTCATCGGCAGTGGCAGAGCCTGGTGAGGCAAGCTCAGGCACAGCGGGCGGCTGCACCCAGCTCTCCTTACCAAGAGCCAGGCAAGATCTCTCTAATACTGAGACAAGAAAAACAAAGAAGAGCACTTGCCTGAGCTCGAGCTCCACCGCCGTTCAGGACTCCGTCAATGCGGGCGATGATGTAGCTTTGGGCTTGGGCCTCTGGAGGTCCAGCTCGTTCGTGTACTCTGCTGTGGTGGCCTCCGCAGTAGACATGATGGTAGGAGCAGTCCTTGTTGCCCCAGCTGTCGTAGCCCACGCTGGTGGCTCCTCCGGCGTGGAAGCTGGGGGTTGGCTCCGTGTCAGCTCCGGAGTCGGGTCCTCCAGGGCCACCAGCTACTCCACCTCCTGATGGCTCGGTTCTGGAACCGACAGACACTCATGGAAAGATGAAGGAGACACGGAGAGGATAGGAGAAAGTTTAACAGTTGCAGCTGGAAGAGAGAGCTCAGAGGACTGCTTCACCTGAGCCTCTCTCCCGGGAGACAGACGAGGCCTATCCTGAAAAAATTGGATAGAATGAAAAAGCACTTGCCTGTCATCCTGGATTTTGATATTTACAGCTGCAGGGGATGGGCAGTCATCCTTCTCCATGTCAGCGGTAATCCTGGTCCTCTTAATGGATTGTGGAGGAGCCAACTCGGATGATGTGGAAATGGGCATAACCGGGGAAACCCTGGAGGACCTCTCGGCAGCAGGAAGGGACAACGAGGCGACTGGCGTGGCGGCAGCAGCGGAGAGAAGATGGACTGGTGGAACAGCCTGGGAAGAGCGAGGAGTGAGAGGCTCTGCCACGGGAATTGTCGCGCTCGGCGTGTGAAAAGATGGCTGCCTATGGGGAGGGCTTCCTCTGGTGATTTGACGTGGTTTCATAAGAGCTGGAGCTGGCGGCGAGTGTGTTGGAATTGGTGCAGTGTCAAAGCCACCTCCCTCAGCTCCTCACCCGTACTCGGAAGGGAATAAATGGAGGAGAGTATATTTATTGCCTTCGGGTGATTCCATAAGTTGGAAAACGCCTGCATCACTCGCGCTGCACCATCCCGGCTCTCCTGGACCGTCTTGGGAGAACGGAAGGCTCGTGTCTGCGACTATATGTTGTCCAGGAGGCACACCACCCGCTGCTCCACTTCGTGCAGATTGGCCATGGCGAGCTCCAGACCAGGTAAGTGAAAAAAGGGAAAAAAAATTAAATGTGCAACTGTCTCCGCTGGATTCTATTACTGGCCGCTTCATACTGAGGGAGACAAACCCACATGCAGGAGAATAATTGCAACATTTATTGAGACAAGTGACTGAAGTTCAAAAAATAATGCAAAACACAAAGTGCAAAAACCAGGAAAACTTACAGAGGAGCGCTCTTGAGCCATAAGCCCAGGAGGAAACGAGGAAATACGATAAATGTCCTGATGAGCACTCAGATGAAGACATATGACGAAGCAGCAGTGAAGAGTGGGCAAACAGAGCTTAAATAGTGGATGAGATGATAACAAAAGTGAACACAGGTGTGGGTTGGCCTGAGCACGAGAAAAGAGCAAAAACTAATCATTGGGTACAGCTGATGGAAATGACAGGTGAGGGAGGGGCAGCTGGAAGCTTGACAGGTGGCAGGGCACACCCATGCGAGGCTGCACAACCCTGACAGCTGTCAACAGTGAAAGGGAACACTGGGAAAACAAAGTAAAATGACATCCTCCATAATACATATCAAAAACTGCAGAAATAAACACAACAGGAAAATGGCAAACAGAACCTAAATACATGCAACAGATAATGATCAATACTGGGAAACGGAAGGCGGTATGGAACTCACAAGATATAACAATATGGCAGATAAATATGAATACAAAGGAAAGTCATGAAACTGAGTCTGGGGAAAATCCAAACTCAGTTCATGACAGGATTCACAGTTCACTAAAATGTAGTGAATCACTTTGGTTCGTTCACTAAAAAAATCTGTTCAGGTTCAGGTTCAGGTTCAGGTTACTTTATTTGTACCCGTAGGTAGATTTGTTTTGCAGTCTGGTGACATCCATATTTACAAGCCACTAATTACATTCAACATAGACACAAACACAGGCACACATCTTACAAAATAGGTAAATATAAAATATGTACAATATAATTTTTATAGCTTGTTCAACTCTTTGACAGCAGCAGGGACAAAGCTGTTTTTGTAGCGCTGGGTTTTGCTTTTTGGGACAGCAAACCTCCGTCTGGAGGGAAGAAGCTGAAAGTTGCAGTGCAAAGGGTGGGAGTCATCATTTAAAATCGAGTCGGCCATCCTCTGTACTTGTCTGGTGTACAGGGATGTCAGGCTCAGCTGTGACTCACCAAGCAAACGACTGGACCAGCTAACTACCTGATCCAAGGATTTTCTCTGTTTCAGTTTTATCTGACCAAACCATGACATTAAAGAAAAGGATAAAACAGATTCAATAAAAGCCCGATAAAACATAGTCATTATGGTTCGGTCAATTTGGAAGCGAGCAAGTTTCCTCAGACAATGCAAATTTTGCTGACCCTTTTTGCACACCCTTTCACAGTTCACTTCAAAGTTTAATTTACTATCAATAATCGTCCCAAGATATTTGTACGATTGTACACATTCGGTGGTCTGGCCTTTTAGTATGGTGACTTTGTGCCTGGGAGTTTTCCTCCTAAAGTCAATAATCATATCTTTCGTTTTTGTTGTATTCAGCTGCAGGTAGGAATCTTCACACCAGTGAACAAAGTCATCAACTACTGGGCCGTGGCCACTCTCACCATCCTGGAGGAGACTGACAATGACTGAGTCATCAGCATACTTTATAATGTGTCTGTTGTCATGTCTGCTCCGACACATGTTTGTGTACAGGATGAAGAGTAGTGGTGACAACACACACCCCTGAGGAGAGCCAGTAGAAGAGCACTTTAGGTCTTAGCACTTTAGGTTCTAAAGA
The DNA here is from genome assembly GCA_020510985.1 of Pholidichthys leucotaenia. Classification (NCBI taxonomy): domain Eukaryota; kingdom Metazoa; phylum Chordata; class Actinopteri; order Cichliformes; family Pholidichthyidae; genus Pholidichthys; species Pholidichthys leucotaenia. The sequence continues at coordinate 117,180,617 of CM035848.1, read as the reverse complement.
TTAGTACACTGAATCACTCAGAGCTGGAGCTCTAACTGCCTGCCACTCACTGAATGGAAAAACATGGCTGAACTGAGCGAGCAGGGCTCACTCCTTCATTGTTCTTCAGTACGTTCACTGACTGAACTGATGAGAAGAACGTGAGAGAGGCAACGGAACAAAGTAGCCAGGGTTCATTGAGCAAGGTGGCTTGGATTCATGTTGTGCGTCTGAACACGGTAGACAGACACCTTTAATGAGTCTTGCATTTTAGAGGTTTGCTTGACAATTGTTAGATATGACTGCGTATTATGATTTTTTTTAAGTATTTTTAACTGATCTGGATCAGCATTGTTCTTAGACTTGCTAAGCCTGATTCCAACAGTTTCAGCAGCTGTCTCAGTCAGAGCTCACATATGCTGTTACCTCGCATTGAAGTTTCCTTATTGTTCCCCTTATTGTCATTTTACAGATTTTACTGTGGGGTGTGAACAGGGAATGAGGTGAGATCAGAGCGTGCATACTTTTTAAGTTTAAATAAAGGCTGAAAGGAAACCACTCTTTCAGTCATTAGCTGTACGAGTTTAACAGTGTGCTAATATTACATTGTATTTTTGATTATGTATTGCCTTTTACTGTAATTTTACTATGCTGCCCAGAAATAAGGCAATGGTGATTCTAACATTTAGTTATAATGACACAGCAATAACACTTAGAACACACGAATAATAACACTCTTTGAATCCTCCGTGGCGCAAGCATGCCGGGAGAATCCCCACCCCCTTAACACAGCCCCGACGTTACACTTTCAGGTCGGGGAACAGGGAGATGCTGAAGTCCATACAGAGGGAGCTAAGGAGGAAGATCAGAGAAGGCAAGGACAGCTTCAGGAAGAAGATGGAGGACAAGCTGCAACAGAGCGACATCGGCGGGGTCTAGAAAAGCCTCAAAACCATCTCTGGGCTCCAGAATACCTCCTCCCAGGCCATGGGGGGCAGGGAGTGGGTGAACAATCTGAACCTGTTTTTAATAGGTTTGACCAACCGCCCTCCCCTCCGCTTGCACAACAACCACTGCTGCGTCTACCGTCATCGAGACCTGCTGTCTACCCCCCCACCAACACCTCCCCACTCCCTGCACACAGCCCCCCAGCCCTAACCTGACCCTCACTAAGACCCAGGTGAGGGCGGAGCTGAGGAAGATTAAGGCGAGGAAGGCCTCGGGTCTGGACTGCATCAGCGCGAAGCTCCTCAACTCCTGTGCAGAACAGCTGTGTGGGATTGTGGAGCACATCTTCAACCCAAGCCTGAAGCTGGGGAGGGTACCACAGCTGTGGAAAACATCTTGTGGGGTACCCGTACCAAAGACTTCCCACCCCAGAGACCTGAACAGCTACAGACCAGTGGCCCTGACTTCTCACCTGATGAAGACCCTGGAGAGACTGCTCCTTGCTCACCTCCGCCCCCTGGTGGGACCAGCGATGGATCCACTCCAGTTTGCCTACCAGTATGGCATTGGGGTGGAGGATGCAGTGATCTTCCTCCTTCACTATTCTCTGTTCCACCTGGAGAAGCCTGGGAACATGGTGAGGATCATGTTCTTTGACTTCTCCAGTGCTTTCAACACCATCCAACCGGTGATCCTGAGGGACAAGCTGCTGTGCACGGGGTGGACCAGCACCTGTCATCATGGATCCTGGACTACCTCACTAACCGGCCACAGTTTGTGAGAACCCGGGATTGTGTGTCCGACACGATCATCGGCAGTACGGGGGCCCCCCAGGGAACGGTTTTGGCTCCCTTCCTGTTCACCCTTTATACTGCGGACATATCACACAACACAACACACTGCCATCTACAGAAGTTCTCTGACAACTCTGCGATCGTTGGCCTCATCTCCAATGGAGATGAAGCTGAGTACAGAGGACTTGTCCAGGACTTCGTGGACTGGTGCCATCGGAACTGCCTCCAGATCAACGCGAGAAAAACAAAGGAACTGGTGGTGGACTGCTGCAGGCAAGGACAACCCCTCACGGCACCAGTAAACATCCAGGGAACAGACATTGAGATGGTGACATCCTACAAGTACCTGAGTGTTCATTTGAACAATAAACTAGACTGGTCACACAATACCGACGCACTCTACAAGAAGGGACAGCGCAGGCTGTTCCTACTGAGGAGGCTCAGGTCTTTTGGTGTACAAGGGGTGCTCCTGGAGACCTTCTACGATTCGGTGGTGGCATCAGCCATCACTTTTGGAGTGGTCTGCTGGGGAAGCGGCATCACAGCAGCCGACAGGAAGAGACTGAACAAACTGATCAAGAAAGCTAGATCTGTCCTGGGGCAGCACCTCGACCCAGTGGGGGAGATAGGAGAGAGAAGGATGGTGGCTAAGCTGTCATCTCTGCTGGAGTCCGAGTCCCACCCTATATAGGACATGCTGAACGCACTGAGGAGCTCATTTAGCAGTAGGCTACATCATCCTAGGTGCGCGACCGAGAGATTTCACAGGACCTTCCTACCTACGGCTGTCAGACTTCATAATCTAAGCGGGGCTACTCGCAGAGATTGTAAAAAAAACGTTACACCTTAATAGTATTGAATGCAAAAGACGCAACAAACTTACACAATAATGGTCCCGCTCCAGTATACAACTAGGACAATATCAATCGCTACGGAGGGTGACAATATGTATGGGTACATATTCATACTATGTGGGGTGACTAGACTGTTATGCAGTTTATTCCATCTAGCCACAATGCTCCACACTGTGTATATATATTTATGTCACATACGTATCACATACGTATATTCACTGCTCTTATTTTCTTATCTTCTAAATTATTGCTCTGAGTGTTGCTATCCCTGTGCTGTTGCAATCCTGGAATTTCCCCATTGTGGGACTAATAAAGGCTTATCTTATCTTTAAGTCTGTATTCATAGATTGTGTATTTAATGTCTTTCTTTTACTATAAAGCACTTTCATTTGGATTTTGTGCATGACAAGAGTTATTCAAATAAAGTTTATCATTTAAAATTTATGATTTTTGTGAGAAAGTTGGCTAAAACAGCATTGGCAGTTTATCTAATCTTTATCTTTAGCTCCCTAATATTAGATTTAAGCTCAAAGATACAGGCAAACACGGTCAGTTTGTCACAGATTCATTCGGTGTCAGGGGTATTCAGTACAGCTGCGTGCAGGTAGCGAATCAGTGCTGTCTTCTGATTGGCATTTTTTTTCTGCTCCCCATTCATTGTCCATGTGAAAAGCTTTGTGGAACATTCTGAGCAGGTCACACAAGTTTTTTTTCAGCTGTTGAACTGAGTCAACTAAAAACTTTTAAACGAGCAGAGGAGTGTGTCATATAAAAACAGATTCAGCAACTAAACGATATATTTCAAGTTTCAAAATCACTTTCATTGCTTCATTTTCAAGATATTAGATTATTGTCGAGGCAACGCCATGTTGAATCTATCCATTGTTTACTTCCTGCAGGAGGAGACTTTTGTGAATGACTTGTCCAATAAAAGCAGCTCCTTCCGGAGCTCCAGGTTTGTGAGGCTGTAATAGGCTGTAGAAGGCAAGGAGAGCTACCAGTTAATGAAGTGTATGTGATATGGAACCGGGGAATGAAATGGCTGCTATTTTGTTAGTAATTCATTCAGTTACGGTAAGTGATTCAGTACAGTTCGTTCACCCAAAACAACGAGTGCACTCGAACGACTCATTCATGAACATTATAACTCTAGCAGACAGGAAACAGGGAGAGAAGAGAGAACAGCCCCTACAGAACCCTGAAAAGGTGAGGAAATGAGTGATAGCTGGAAACGGAGTAAAATTTGGATGGATTTTAATTGCATTGATAACACAAAAGTAGAGTGTAGAGTGTGCAAGGTGAAAGTATATCGAGGAGGCTCTACAAATAACCTGCACAGACACACAGGCCAAAAGCATGCAGGTTAATTGGAGACTCTACAGTGGCCCTAGGTGTGAATGTGTGTGTGAATGGTTAAGGGATAGCACCGTACCGTGGCTGCTTCATCCATCCACGTGGATGCCCTCAATTTCCCCTCTGGGGATCAATAATGGCAATAATGGCTGCACGGTGGCGCAGTGGTTTAGCACTGTGGCAGCACAGTTTTCCCCTTGGCCGGGGGATCGCGGGGATCGTGGGCTCAATTCCAGCCCCCGACCAACAGTGAGCTGTGTGGAGTTTGCATGTTCTCCCCGTGTTGCGTGGGTTTACTCCGGGATTTCTCCGGTTTCCTCCCGCATACCAAAAACATGTAGGTTTAGGGCGCTCGCGCACGCAGCGACCAGCAGCCGGTGGCTTGTCACCAGACTGCAAACCAAAATCTACCTACGGGTACAAATAAGTAACAAAAAAAAATAAAGTATACAAAATAAAAAATAAAATATAAAAAACATTAGAACTGTAGCCTACATCCGTCAGTGCAGTTGGAAGAAAAAAAGACAAGCAAGTGAACCTGTTGCCAATGAAAGTGCCACTTTGTCCACTTTGACTAGTGTCTATGGCATCATCCAGTAGCTACACCACTACAACCACTAGACCAGGGGTCTGCAACCTTTGCCAATCGAAGAGGCATTTTGCCGCTCTCTGACTAAAATAGAAGTGGCTGAGGGCCACAGTGGTAATTTTACCTTTAAAATAAAGATTATCTATCTATCTATATACAGTTGTGTTCAAAATAATAGCAGTGTGTTGAAAAATGTGAATAAACGTCAAAATTCTTCAAATAAATTGTATTTTTTTTGTAACTTAGATTTTTATTCATTTTTCATCATATATATTGCATTCAGATCACAGTCTACATTTAAAAACAAAGGGGCTAGAGTAAGAAAGAAAAAAAAAGGGGGGGGGGACAAATGTTGGAGCATCAAGTTTTTAGTTTCCATCTCTTAATTCTTCTGGTTTTTCCAGCGTCTTTGGTTATTCTTTCAATTTCTGTCTCGTTGTTGCACTTTGTAGTGTGTCCATTTCTGCCATTTTTTTTCCCCATAGTCCTTCTTGCATTCTTTGTCGATATGTTAGTTTTTCCGTCATACGTATGTCCTCAACAATGTCAGTCCATTGCTCTTGGTCAGGAAGAACTTCTGATCGCCATTTTTTTGTGATTGTTTTTTTACATGCAATCAACAAGATTTTAACTAGATATCTGTCCTCAGCCTGTATTACATTGTCTCTTTTAAGATCACATAAGTACATCAGGTTACAGTTCATTGGTATATTATATCCTAATATCTTCTGTATTGTCACATGTATAGATTTCCAGAATGACGAGATTTTGCAGCATTTCCAAAACATATGTGAGTGGTCTGCATTTTGAGCCCCACATCCCCTCCAGCATAAAGATTGGGTATTTGTATATTTTCCTTGAATTTGTGGTGTAATGAAAAAGCGAATCAGGTTTTTCCATCCAAATTCCCTCCATGTCCTTGAATTTGTTGATGTGTGTTGTGTTTTCCATATTTCCTGCCAGCTTTCTTCTATGTTTAAATTTAGCTCTTTCTCCCATTTCTCCTTTATATAGTTACTTGAATGATTGTTTGCCATAAGTTTCTGATACAGCTTTGAAATAATTCTTATTTTATTTCCTGTATATGAGCTTAAAATGAATTGTATAATCTCGCTCACATCTGTTTGGAGATTATGCCTAATCTTCTTCATATAATAGTCTCTCATCTGCAGATATCTGAAGAATTCCGATCTTTCTAGTTTAAATTTTCTCCTGATGTTTACAAAGCTCCCGAGATCTTTTTTTCCGATATTGCCCCATGCTGTGATTCCCTTGTTCACCAGATTTTTGTATCCCCTATCTTGTTTTGCCGGTTCAAACTGACTGTCAAATGCTACCCATTTCAATAGTTTTATGTCTTCCTTTATATTATACTTTTGTACTATTTTATACCACAGTTCCAAAGTAAATTTAGTGATTGGGTCTATTTGTTTGATTTGCTTATATGCATCTTTATCTCCTATTATGCTTTGTACTGGGAGTCCCTCAATTTCCTTTTCCATTTCTTTCCATTTTGCCTCATATCCTTCGTCGCACCAACATATAATATATCTTATTTGTGCTGAGTAGTAATATTCCTTTAGACTCGGTAGGCCCATGCCTCCTTTCTCTTTTGGTAACTGGAGAGTTTTATATTTCACTCTTGGCTTTTTACCTCCCCAAACAAATCTCGATATCATCCTGTCCCACTTTGAGAACTGGGCATCTGGAATCTCTGTTGGTAGAGCCTGGAAGAGGTAAAGTAATCGAGGTTGTATGCTGATTTTGACTGTCTCAATTTTTGAATTCAGATCCATATTTAAGATTGACCATGTATCAATATCTTTTTTTTATTTCTTGTTCCAACCTATCATAGTTTGCTTTATAGATTTTGCTTAGATCTTTAGGTATGTTCACTCCAAGGTATTTTATTTCTTTTTGTTTCCAGTTTAGTTTGATCTTATCAGTTATCTGGTTTAGAGGGTTATAGTGGAATGTCAGTATTTGTGTTTTTGTTATGTTTATCTTGTATCTTGATAATTTTCCAAAATTTTCTATCAAGTTCATCATTTCCATTATTGATTCATCTGGTTGTTCAAGGTAAACTATAATATCGTCTGCAAATAGCCCAATCTTGTGTTCCGCTCCCTTTATTGTTACACCTTTTAATTTCTTATTTTGTCGTATTGCTTGAGCCAGTGGCTCTATGAACAGAGCAAACTTGGTGGGCGATAAGCAGCATCCCTGCCTAGTTGATCTTTGTATATTTACTTTGTCTGTTAAGCTACCGTTTATCTTGATTCTTGCCACAGGTTCTTGATACAGCGTCCTTATGCATTGTACTGATTTTTCGTTAAATCCAAAGCGTTCCAGCACACTATATAGGAATTTCCAGTTAACCCTGTCAAATGCTTTTTCTGCGTCTAAACTCATTATTACTGCGCTTTTCTTTTCTTTATGTATTTGATTAATTATATGTATTGTTCTCCTGATATTGTCATGTGTTTGGCGTCCCTCTATGAAACCAGTTTGATCATCTTCTATCAATTCCGTCAAGAATGTCTTTATTCGTTTACATATAATTGTTGTATATATTTTATAATCCACATTTAATAAAGAGATTGGTCTATAGTTTCCGCATTGTTCTCTATCTTTCCCTGGCTTTAAAATAACTGAAATAATGGCTTCGTTCCATGATGGAGGTATTTTGTTGTTGTTCAACGTCCAATTAAATGACTTTAGGAGCTGTGGCGTGAGTTCTTCTATAAACAGTTTATAAAACTCAGATGGGTATCCATCACTACCTGGTGATTTACCGTTTTTAAGTGACTTAATCACATCTCTAATCTCTTGTGTTGTTATTTCTGCTGTTAGCTTTTCATTTTGTTGATTTCCTATTGATGGCAAGTCCAATGTGCATAGAAATTTTTTAATATCTTTAGTATTTGTTTCTTCAGGTTGCGAGTATAGTTCTTGATAGAAATTATGGAATATTTCTTCGATGTTTTCTGGGTTAACTGTGGTTTTATTTGTGATGGGGTCTTTAATCTTATATACATTATTCATTGTTTGTTGTTTTCTTAACCGTTTTGCCAGCAGTTTTGTGGCTTTTGGTCCCATTTCATAATATTTTTGCTTTAGATATCTATTTTTCCTTTCAATTTCATCTATTTGTGTTTCTTTTATCTTTATTTTTTCTTCTTTAATTTCTTGATATATTTTTGGGTCATTTGTGCTTTGATGTTTACGTTCTAATTCCCTCAGTCTCTCACATCTTTGTTCATATGCTTCCAGTTTAGACTTATTTGCTTTTCCTGTTTCAACAATTAATTTACCTCTTAACACGGCTTTTAGTGCATCCCATAGTATTGTTGGGTCCACTTCTTCATTGTCATTCTCTTGGATATACCCGTTTATGTTTACTTTTATTCTTTCTTTCATTTTATCATCATTTAACAGTCCTACATTAAGTTTCCATGTTGTTTGTCGTTTTCTATTGTTTAAATATATTTCCATGTATATAGGATTATGATCTGATATTTCTGCCCCTCCAATCCGACAATTTCTCACCCTGTGTCTGTCACCTTCATTCATAAGGAAGTAATCTATTCTAGAGTGTACTTTATGGACTGCTGAATAATGTGTATAGTCTTTTTCGAGTGGGTGCAGGTCCCTCCATATGTCTACCATACCCATTTCTGCCAGTGAGGTTCTTATGAACTTTGTTACATGTTTTTTTGTCTTCTTAACACTTGTTGTATCAACTTCATGATCCATGACAGCATTTAAGTCTCCTCCACAAATTAGGACTCCTTCACTGTGTGTTGCTATGAGATCAAACAGATGTTGAAAAAAAACCCTTGTCACTTTCTGGTGGGGCATAGATGTTCACTAATGTGATCTGCATACCATCTATTCTTCCCTTTATTATTACATACCTGCCTTCTTTATCCTGGATTTCTTGTTCATATTCAAATTGTATTTTATTTGAAATTAGTATCATAACCCCCCTTTTAGTTCCTCCCTTAAATGAACTGTAGTAGGAGTTCTTATAGCCAAATCTCTTTAGTTTCTCATGTTCTGTCTTGCTCAAATGTGTCTCTTGCATAAATATAATTTCGGCTTTTTCCTTCTTGAATTTTCTTATTATTCTTTCCCTTTTAACAGGTGAGTTCAGACCATTCACGTTTAATGTCATTATCTTAAGATTTTTACCCATATTCATGTTTTTCCATTTTTTTAACTTGTGCTCCTAGCCCCTTTAACAACAAAAATAACACATATTTATATAAAAACACATTAAAAAATCTCGACCTCCGTACTTTGGGCCTTTCTTCTGCCCACTGGTCCCTGTTGGTGGGTGGAGGGATTGTCCTCACAGAGTGAAGGGCCCTCCCTAGACCTATATTTACTATCCAAGTAATAGGCATTAGTCTAGAAATGCCCAACAAAAATCACTTAAACCTCTCCTAGCCGTCTGTTTCTCTTTTACCTTGTCTTCTTGGCCTTCATTTCTTCTGTGCCTTTCTTAATCTTTGTTACAATCTAGGCTTTCAGTTGAAAGCCTTGCAGTTTTTCCTGGGCCCGCTGCTCCACGTCTCCTCCTGTCTTCTGCCGCTCACTCGCCTCCACTCCGGCTGTCGTGATGCGTTCAGTGCCGCCGGTGCTCCAGCCGCTTCCTCCGGCACGCTCACCACAAAGCCCCGCTCCATCATGTCCCGCGCTGCCTCTCTGGCTGTGTTGTATGTCTTCACGCCGTCCACCCAATGAATCCTCATCTTCGTTAGCGGCGTTTGGAATTAATTTTTTTCTCTTTCAGCGTTTTTTTAATGTTGGCATATTTCTTTCGCTGCTGCACAATTTCTGTCGGGTAGTCATGATCAAAGAATATCTGCTTGTCGCCGATTCGTATCTTTTTTTTCCACGCTTGTGTCAGGATTCTTTCCTTTACGTCATATTTCAGAAAGTTTACCACAACTGACCTGGGTGGAGAGTTTGGATTCGGGTTCTGTGCCGAGGCTCTGTGCGCTCGTTGGATCTGCAGGTCCGCTTCACCGGGCAGCTCCAGCTCTTTTTTTAAGAACTGATCCATGAATTTCATCATCGAGTTGCCTTCAATGCCCTCCGGGATCCCGAAGATGCGTATATTGCTCCGTCTGGACCTGCTCTCCAAGTCGGTTATTTTCTCCTGCATCCTCTGCGTTTGTGCCGTCAGGGTCTGTAGCTGTTCGCTTGCCTAGCTCTTTCAATCTTCCAGCTCCGATATTCGGGCCTGTGCTTCTGTTATACACGCCCGCTGAGAGCGCAGCTCCTCCATGTTTTCTGCTAGCTTGCTCTCCATTTCTCTTCGGAGGCCCATAATTTCCTCCTTAATCTCTTTTTTCAGCTCCTCCTTAAGAGCCGCTAAATCCTGTTGTAGCTGCCGCTTGAAGTCTTTCAACTCTTTACCCAAACTGGCGAAGCCAGTGTTCATGTTATAGAGCCTGGCGTCCTCCATTTTCTCTGCTGCAGTCACCTCGTTTTTTTGGGCCTTGTGTTCAGCGATTTCTCCTGCGTTGTTGAAGAGGAATTCTTTAATTTTACCCTGCTTTTGTCCTTGTGCCCGGCTCCTTCGTGTTTTCATCCCTTAGTTTATTGATCCGCTTATGTCGAGTTGGCCATTTACCGATGATTTTTAATCCGGCTAGGGAGAGCTCTCTGTTTAAGCGTTACGTCTCTCTGCCATCTTCCAAATAAATTGTATTTTAATGAACACAAATGCATTGGGGACACTGCACTTTCTATTTCAAAGCAAGAAAATTGGAAAAAGTAATTTAATTTGATAATATTTTACAGAAAGTCAAGAAATATAATGTTCAAAAAAATAGCAGTGTTGACATCTGTCTTTAGTGTGTTTGGGGTCATTGTCTTGTTGAAACACCCATTTCAAAGGCATTTCCTCTTCAGCATACGGCAACATGACTTCTTCCAGTATTCTGATGTACTCAAACTGATCCATGATCCCTGGTATGCGATAAATAGGACCAACACCATAGAACGAGAAACATCCCCATATCATGATGCTTGCACCACCATGCTTCACCGTCTTCACTGTGTACTGTGGCTTGAATTCAGTGTTTGCAGGACGTCTGACAAACTATCTGTGGCCCTTAGACCCAAAAAGAACAATCTTACTCTCACCAGTCCACAAAATATTACGCCATTTCTTTTTAGGCCAGTCAATGCAAATTGTAACCGCTTCAGCACATGTCTTTTTTTTAACAATGGGACTTTGCAGGGGCTTCTTGCTGGTAGCTTGGCTTCACATAGACGTCGTCTGATTGTTACAGTACTCACAGGCAACCTTAGATCTTCTTTGATCCTCCTAGAGCTGATCATTGGCTGAGCCTTTGCCAGTTTGGTTATTCTCCGATCCATTCGAATAGTCGTTTTTCTTTTTCTTCCTCGCCTTTCTGGTTTTGGCTGCCATTTTAAAGCGTTTGATATCATTTTAGCTGAACAGCCTATCATTTTCTGCACTTCTTTACAGGTTTTCCCCTCTTTTATTGATTTCTTAATCAAAGAACGCTCTTCTTCTGAACAGTGTCTTGAACAACCCATTTTACTCTGTTTTTCAAGGACAAATGCACAGCCAGCATATGCAGCGTCAGTTGCCTTGATCCTTAAATAAGGGTCACCTGTTTAACACCTATTTTTTTCACAGAATCAATGACCTCACTAAGTGAACTCAGCACTGCTATTTTTTTGAACACGCCCCTTTCAGTTAATGATTCAGTTTCACAGAATCAGCAGCATGCACTTCATGCCTGTTGGGTCTGTTGGTTTTCTATACCTTTACTAAACCTTCTAGAAACTTACTTGCAGTGTAGAAGTTGAAATTCTAACAAAAACAGTGATTTATCTTGCTAGTGATGTGGGACTGCTATTATTTTGAACACAACTGTATATATATATATACACCTATATATATATATATACACATATATATATATATATATATATATATATATATGGGCAGCGCGGTGGCGGAGTGGTTAGCACTGCGGCAGCACAGCAACTCACCCTTGGCCGGGGGATCCTGGGTTCGATCCCAGCCCCTGACCAACAGTGATTTGTGTGGCATTCGCATGTTCTTCGCGTGTCTGGGTGGGTTTATTCCGGGATTTCTCCGGTTTCCTCCCACATGCCAAAAACATGGAAGTTAGGTTAATTGGCCTCAAACTGGGGATTCTAAATAGTCCTTAGGTATGAATGTGGGAGTGAATGGTTGTCTGTCTCTCTATGTTGACCCTGCGATGGACTGGCGATTTGTCCAGGGTGTACCCTGGCTCTTGCCCAAAGATGCTGGGATAGGCTCCAGCCCCCCGCGACCCGAAAAGGATTAAGTGGAAGATATGTACACACACACACACACACACACATATGAATATTATGTGGCATTTATGAATCCATACTACAACAGTGCAAAAACTGTCAAAATTTTATACTACGTATATAGCTTCATTTGTGAAATAATGCAAGTATTACAAATATATTACAAATTGTTTTATGCTGAAAAATAAAGGTTATATCTGAATACCTGACTTAGTTTTTGCATAGTTTTTAATAATTATCAGCACATTCATAAATTGTTTAAATCTGAAAAATGTCATCTCCTATTTTCAACAGTGATCACACAGCATTAGTTCCTGATATTTTAATAAATTTGAGACTACATTTTTACTTAGAAGAAGCTACTTTTCATCATTTTGTGTTTCCTCAAAATGTTCCTGATTCAAATATATTAATATAATATAAATCTGTATCCTTCACCTGTTCTCTGGACTCTCAATTTGATAACTAATAGATTGGTTGTCTGATAACTTTTTGCATAATCTTTATTTATTTGGAATTGAATAAAAAGAATAGTAAACAACTTTCTGATTAACTTTAAACAATAACTTGTTGCAAATTAAGCCAATTAGAAATAATTACAGCAGAGTGAAAAAAATGTTTAAAAGTACCTTCTTCCGCTGAGTTAAATGCTAGGCCTTTACAATAAAAAAAAAAAAAAAATCATGGCATTGACAGACAATCTGCACACTGTTTGCCCAAAATCCTATTAAAAATATCAGGTAAGAAGCTAACAGTTATCCTGCCAAGAAACAGTTGAAAACATGCTTAAAATAAAAGGCTCACCTCTACATCAGTGTCAGAGAATCATCTCTCCTCTCTTTTTACTCATTTGAACTCCTTTTACTATTTTTTTCTGTTTTATTTACAGATTGTAAGGAAAACCTGTCTGCAGTAGGTTACTGATGTCAGACAAGGATATTCGGCTGATAGTGTTTCATAATAAAAGCACATAACAGAAATAACCATTCTGAAAACTAAATCGCTGTAGATGGCTTTTATTTCTAAATAACTCAGGAAATATTGAGTTGTGATGGTGAAAATATATTCACACTAATTCAGACATCGGTCATGTGAATCCAGCATTTATAGGACAGGCTACTTATTTTAAGGTTATTGAGCAGGAATTCAAGGATTATTTTTCATTTTTAAGGATAATTAAGGCATTGATTTTAGATAATCACATTTAAGACTTTTTATGGACCCGTAGACACTAATGAGGAGGCTGTTTTTTCTCGCTGTTTGTGTTCTTGGGGAGAAATTCTCACCACATAACCATACATGAACGTATGAATCTGTCCACACAGAATTAAACTCTCTATTTTCCTCAGTGATTTTACTTTTTCTGGATATGTCCGTGTCTTACCGAGAGTGGGGGAAGATAACCAGGAAGCTGTTGAGCTCTCTGTGGTCTCCATATGCATGGCTCAGCGGCTCTGTGAATATGAGCCACTGTCAGATGTGACGCACAATTGATATAATAAACTAGAAAAGCACTCAGAAGGCGCATACCTCCGCCAAGGCTCCTTCCATCTCTCATGAATCACCTCCAAAACTTAAAGGGTTTGTGTTAGGCCACAAGCCAGTTCTGGTGAAAATTGCATCAAAGTCTATCCAGTAGTTTTGGAGGATTCTTGCTAACACACTGTGAGAAAACAAGAGCCTTGGTGGAGGTATGCGTTCTAGGATCATCACCAAAATGTGATGGGTTCCTCTGTAGCTCAAGGACCACCTCTGATGGAAATTTCATCCAAATCCATCCAGTTTTTGTGTAATCCCGCTGCACAAATACAAACAAGGTCCTTGGTGGAGGTATGCACTCTCAGATCATCACCAAAATTTAATGGGTTCATCTTTGGCCCAAGGGCTACTTCTGGTGAAAATTTCATCAAAATCTATACATTAGTTTTTGTGTAAGTCTGCTAACAAACAGACAGACAAACCACCCCCGCATTAGACCTACAACCCAGAGTTCTGAGACAATTTCAAAAGGCTATGACCCCAGTTGTTTTTGTACTTTAAAGATTGTTTTACTGAGTATAATAAGCAATATAAATAATAAAACGTGATATGTTTTGTACATTAATAATTAATTTACACATAATTTTACATTATTTTGGTAATAATTTACACAACAAGAAATCTGAGGAGCCGTTTGGGAGCCGAAAGAGCCGGCTGCTTTTGGTGAGCCGAGTCATAAGAACATCACTACTGCCCCACTGAGCTCCCCATAATATTCAGCACATACCGTTACTGAGCTCCTGAACGCTGCTTGAAATCCTCACATTTCATCACAGCGACCCAGCTCATACATGATGGCTGCTGTGTTTTGCTGCCATCTGCTGTTTGTCTACGGCACAACATTATTGCACATTATATTTTAGCCACAGCAAAGGGAAAGCCGCCAGCAGTTCGATAGAATGGTTAAACAATAGCTAAAAGACGAGTTTTACATCTTGTAAAAGTATCATATAAAAGCAGTTGCAGAAAAAGTGCACTTGGAGAGGTGGTTGCATGAAACGGGCGCGGCTGCACTTCAGTCAATCAACCGGGGTCCTTCCACAATCAGGCCTGATTGGAATCACTTGCGGCGGTTTTGCCAAATAAAAACAACCCACTGAAGTTTTTCCGTGATTTCCATAGTGAGCCACGCAGCCTCACCATGCCCACTGAGGTCACTGTCGACGGGCGACTCTCCAAGTTCAAGAACAAGAGCAAAGATCCAGCTGTGAGTTGATGGTTGGGTTTAAAAATAATGTAATGCGGCTAAACTTAAAAACTTCTTTTAACTGAGTTATTTTTCGTAGAAACTTCGAGAGAAGAGGATCGCAGAATGTGTGCAGCTGCGCAAAGCTCAGAAGAATGAAAACTTCCTGAAGAGGCGAACCATAACGCTGTCGTCTCTCCCGGATGAAGAGGCTCTGTCTCCAGACGCTCCCCAAAATGAAGTCGGTTCACTGAAGCCTTTAAGGGTTATTGATGGCCTAAATAAGGATTGTGGCTTGATGTCATATCTGTCTTTTAGAGGACCGTTTTGCCTATCGAGGACATAATTAAACTGGTGAACAGCAACTGCAGACATTCTCAGACAAGAGGTTGTCAGGCTGCCAGGTGAGCAATTTTAATCTAATAAGTGGGTAACTGTATTTTAATAAGGTACAAGCAGTTCATATTAACTCCAGTATTTAAAAAAAAACAAAACAAAAACACAAGATTTGCTGAAATGATTACTTTAGTAAGTTTGATCAAGTTTATTTCAGATGAACAACCTACAAAAGCATTTGTCTGAATAAATAGCATCTGTACCCTCCTATATAATTGGTATAAGGGGGATGAAGACTTTGCTGTACTGTATAACCAGTGTCTTTAATATAGCTGAACAAGCATCAAAATCCCCTTCATGCTTGCCCTTTTTCACACTGGTATCATGGAATTAAAATGGCTTGAACTGTCAACCTACTGTATATATTCCGCAGGAAAATGCTTTCTCGGGAGTGTAATCCTCCTCTGAAGGAAGTCATCAATTCTGGCCTTCTGACAAATTTTGTTAACTTTCTGTCTATGGATGATGAGCCAGCTTTGCAGTTTGAGGCAGCCTGGGCTCTTACCAATATCGCCTCTGGGACATCTTGGCATACACAACAGGTATTGAACCACACAAGCGCTTAATGGTATGTTGACATTTTCATGCAAACGAATGACTTTCTAAACACAATGCATCCACAAACCATTTACATTTGAGCAGCTGGTAAACTATTGTGGCCAGCAGGGATCCCAAAGTCACTAGAATAACAAGGTTGAGCCCATGAATTGTGCTATATACTTGTGACTTGTAGACGGGGCCAGTGTCACAGCAATGGCCATTTTCGCACTCTTGGCGAGATTGGGTACGTGCGCCCCACGCACACAACCCCAAACATTATACGGTCTTGGGTCCCAAAGTTCCCGATACAGCAACAGACCAAGGAACTCGCATTACTGCTCATTTTAAAAAAAAAAAACAAAACAAAAACAAAAAAACCCACAAGCCCCTTTCAATTGAGGTTTGTCACTATTATCTGAATGTGGTTACCCACCCCTGATGATTCAGGCTAAATGACCCTGCAAGCAGTGTGCGTCATTGACCACCTCACTTCAGTTTAGCGGACATTTGAATAGGAAACGGATAAATGGGTAGAGACAGTAGAAATGAATCAGTCTCATTATTCTGACAAATTGTATTCATTTCAAAGCTGCAGCAGACAACTGAATGTCACAAATATCACAACAGCTTAACTCAGTTGAGGGTCAGCCTCCAGCAGCTCTGACTGTGGCGAGGGACAGCTCCACAACTTGTATCTGCTGTGGAGCTGATGCAAGCCTATGCTAGTCCACGACAAAATCTGCTGTTTTGTAAGAACTAGGATGCATGAAGTTCGCCTTGCATTAACGTATTCTCTAATCATTTTTTTTTTTTTTTTGACAGCCCCCTCAGAAATATCTTGCCTTCTGTGATGCTGGAAATGAAATGTAACACACACTCTTGCCCTCGTCAAATAAAACCACAAGCCTGCACACAAACACAAGAGCAAAACCAAACTCCTCTTTATACAGCCACAACAGTAAATTTTGTCAACATAAATCATGTTTGAGAGGCAAAACGCGGCCCGTTGTTGGAGCTGTTTGTAGCCAGAGATTGAATCGATGCCATCCACCAGTCGGAGGTGAAATCACCACTGACAACTTGTGCTGGTTCTGCTGTTAAAGCAGTTTGTCTTAGCAGTCATCTAGCAGGTGGAGTAGTAAACGAAGTTGGACTCTTCTGTCTTTAGTCATCCTGCATATTTAACTTTACAAATCTCAACAAGTTCCCCTCCACAACGTGTTTACATACGAGGCACACTGGTGAGTGGAGCCACCACTGGCCTACCACAGTTAAACTCTCATCACTGTCACTGCTGAAGTGATTCAAAGTTGGTCAGCCCTCGAAGGCTCCCTTCTGGCCTGGGGCTCTAAGCATTTGTCTGCCCCCTATTAGGAATTTTAATTTAAAAAAAAAAAATGGGGGGGGGGCTTGCAGCTGTGCCCCCTCCAGCAGGTGGCGCCCTAGGCAACCGTCTATATGGCCTATGCCATATAGACATTTTTCTCAACCTGGCAACCAGTCCAGTATTTTAGCTTCATGGTGCAACTGTAAAACATCTAGCCAGGAAGAATAAATTGGCAGGTTTAAATGGGTATGCAATTGACGAAGTCTCATCAAACCACTTGTGCATTTTTGGTGTTTATGTAGGTGGTGGAACATGGGGCTGTACCAGTTCTCATTTCCTTACTGGAATCTCCAGTGTTGCATATCAGTGAGCAGGCTGTCTGGGCTCTTGGAAACATTGCAGGTGAAACTCGTAAATATTTATTGCTACAATCTTTGGAGATGGAAAAATCTCAAGTGGCTGACCAGTGTAGGACTGAGCTATGCCAAATGTCGCTTTTGAAAAAATTTAAATATTCCCTCATTTCTGGACGTGGTTTATTTATTTATTTTTTTTTTTACAGGGGACAGTGCAGCTTATCGAGATGTTCTGATTGAGTGCAAAGTCATCCCTGCTCTACTGCGTCGTGTCACTGCAGATACACCGGTAAGTCCAAACTTTAATGTTCATAACCTGACAATGGTTATGTGAATAGTTAATGGCAAGCTGCTTTTAAAATGCTCCCTTGGGGAGTTTGAGCTTTTGTCTGAGTTAATTCATCTTAAGGGTGGTGTGTTCAGGTTACTAGTTTAACAAATCACTACCAACTTGTCAAGATTTCATACACTGGCCATTAAGGTTTTTTTTTAGTTTGGATGTTTCTGGTACTCGAGTCTCAAAATGTCAGATTCAGTGGTAGTAATGACAGTCTGGAGCAATGGAGGGTTGTCATTAAAACTTAATTCACCAAGGCAAAAAGTCTAAAACAATAAAAATGTTTTATTTAAAATGCTGCTAGGATAGCTGAAAAATTTTAAATATTCAGGATTCTTGATGGTACTCCAAAAGCTGCCATGATGCTACCTTTTGGTTTAAGTCTTGACTCATAAACGACTTGTCTTAAACTGCAGGTTGGCTACCTACGTAACCTGACATGGACACTGTCCAACTTGTGCCGAAACAAGAACCCTTATCCACCAATGTCTGCAGTGCAGCAAGTGAGATTCAAGTTAGATTTGTAAATTTCTTATCAGATGAACGTCCAGGGTAGTTTGTGTTAAACTCTTTCTTTTCAACAGTTGCTGCCTTGTCTCTGCCAACTGCTCCATCTTGGTGATAAGGATGTCTTAACTGATGCTTGCTGGGCCATTTCGTACCTTACAGATGGTGACAATAATCGTATTGATGTTGTGGTCAAGACTGGTATTGTTCCTCGACTGGTGGAGCTCATGGGTTATGAGGAGCTGAGTGTCATGGTATTGTCTATGGCTCACTAAAACCTCCACATTAGATATGTGGAAATTGAAGGAGTCTGCCACATTAAATACTTCTTGAAATTTGGGATTCTTTTTGATATATTTAACATCAAGCTTTCTGATCTAATCTTCAGACCCCAGCTCTCCGCTCTATTGGAAACATAGTGAGTGGATCTGATGTGCAGACTCAGATGGCAATTGATGCAGGTCTTTTGAACATCCTCCCCAAGCTGATGAGGTACCCTAAAGCTAGTATTCAGAAGGAAGCAGCTTGGGCCCTGTCCAACATTGCTGCAGGGCCATGCAAACAAATCCAGCAGCTGATCACTTGTGGCCTGGTTCCTCCCTTGATAGAACTGCTAAGAAATGTGAGCTGCTTAAAGATTTTAGAATATCTTGATGTGACTATTACATGAAGGTTTGACATGTAAAAGGATAATCATTATATTGATGGCCTTCTTCTGCAAGGGCCTCATGTATAAATGGTACGCATGCACAAAAATGTGGCGTACGCTGATTTTCATGTACACAGTGGGATGTATAAAAACAAATGTGACGTGAGAATCTGCAGGCCGAGCTGCAAATTTTTCACCTGCAGTGAAAAGTTGCAGGCTCTCCGTAAAATTCTGTTTGACTCTTAGGTGGGTCTGTTAAACTACAAAACAGCTGAAACTCACAGAATGGGTTAATATAATGTTTCTACTTCAGTTAAAATGATTTGTCTAAGAATTGGTAGTTGAAAAACATGATTTACATGATTTATCTCCATAACTCTGCTTACCTAGCACAGTAATACCTTGACGAATGATAACTAATTTCCCTCAGATATAACCTACCTCATTCATGGTCCAAAACCAGTGACACTGCAATAAAATTTACCGAGACTATAACTGACTTGCGCACAAATCCATCTCTCCTGGGAAGAATTCTTCTTGACAAAATGCCCTCTAATCGAGCCCTGGCTCCAGCATATGTGCCGAGGCAGCTGGATTGTGGATCCCTGCAAGCAAACCCCGGTAGCTATGGCAGTGACATTTGCAGCTGTATCGGAGTGAAGAGATGTTTCCATAGTCTAAAAATATCTCTTTGGAGATTACAATCTGGAAATGGAAGGCTTCTTCCTGGCTGTGTAATTTGGATTCTGACACTGATTTGGTTTGTAACTATTATAAATTCAGCTGCAATGTTGAAGTGATATTCAGTGGTGTTTATTAGTAACATCACATCTATGCGGATTACAGAGGGCTTTCTTTAGCAGCATATCCCCCCCCCCCCCTGTGTGTCAGGGACACCTTCACCTCCATTGTCAATACCTCAGCGTTGCACTCCATTATTTTTTTTTTTTATGTTGCACTTTCCCACAGGATTGACAATCACTGTTTGACAGAGTGGCAGAAGGGGCGTTTTCATTTACATAATCAGTGGGGTGAAACAAAGTGGAGTCAAGAGTGTGCGCTGGTATTCATGGTGAGGTTGGATGGATATCGAAAAGGAGCGGAGAATTGCATGTATGCAGTTGTATAAATCTGAAAATATTTGATGCCATGATCGAAAAGGCTCTGTCCTGAGCTTCCACCTCGCCTTTGGCACCCCCAGAACCAGCTGCTCAGCTGACCTGAGGGACCAGGTGAGAGCGTAGGGATGCAGAACCTCAGAGGTAAGGTGGAGCAAGACCGTTCAAGGACTTAAAAACAAAAGAATTTTAAAATGAACTCTAAAATGCACAGGCAGCCAGTGGAGTGACGCTAAGATGGGTGTGATGTGAGCTCAACATGTACCTGTTAAGACGAGCAGTGGCATTCTGAACCAGCTGCAGATGCGAAAGAGATGACTGGCTGACACCGGTGTAAAGTGCGTTAGAGTAATCCAGCCGAGATGAAATGAAAGCATGGATTACTGTTTCCAGGTACAGTCGAGAGAGAATGGGTGAGGCCCCTGATGTTGTTTTATGCTTTAAGTGAAACAGATAAATGTTGGCAGTGAAAATCAACTGAACTTCATCTCCCCTAACACTAAATCAGTGCATACTCCAGAATAAGTAGTTATTTTGGCTGCACAATGCACAGCTTTATGAACACCAGATGTTAAAAAAAACTTGAGTGAGGTCATACTTGAAGTGAGTCCCAGCTCATTTTAATCTTGCATTTAAAATCTTTTGGCTTTTCCATGAGCCCAGAATTATTCTTATTTTTATATCTAACCTGATCTCAGATTTTTCAGGTGTACCTAGCATTATAAATGCATTGCTCTTCTCTGAGCACGCTGGATTTGGGGCACACCTAATGAGTACTTCTTGGGCATGACCAGCCCAGCTTAAAATGGCTGTACCTGTGTACCACATCAAGAGCAGAAAATGTGCTGTGACTGGACTGTATGTTAGCACTTGTCACTCATGCACACAATACTGTCCAATTTGTCTTGAGCAGGTCACTATAGGGTTTTTTTTTTTTTTATGCAAATTGCAGTGTCTTGAGGGTTTTAAGCAATAACTATCCAGCAAACTCTCCTTCATACAATAAAATGAGGAATAAAGTACGTTTAGGAACTTTTTTTGGGGGTTGTAGAATACAGCCAACTTGGATGTGACTTTTGTCAGTTTTCAGTCTCAGATAAAGGAACATTCCTGTTTTCCCAGGGAGACTTCAAGACTCAAAGAGAAGCAGTGTGGGCAGTGACAAACCTCACCAGTGGGGGCACTACTGAGCAGGTGGTCCAACTGGTGCAATGTGGAGCCCTGGAAGCTATCCTTAACATTCTGCACATCAGAGATGCTAAAGTTGTTTTGGTCATGCTAGATGCCATTATAAACATCTTCATGGTGAGTGCTGATTGCCTGAAATGAACTATCCAAAACTAGCAATGAGTGCCAACTAAACGTTCCCTCTGCCACATGTTAGGTAGCAGAAAAACTAGGTGAGACCGAGAGGTTGACCCTGCTAGTTGAAGAGCTGGGAGGACTGGACCGCATCGAGATGCTGCAGGACCATGACAATGAAAGTGTTTATAACACTGCACATTACCTGATTAAGAAGTATTTCTGTGTGAGTTTTGTCTAAATCTGAAGGTGAAGTAGGCCTTGCTTGTATTGCAATTAAAGCAGCACTATGTAAATGCCCTCTTCCTAGTAGGACAACTACAGCTGTCATGTTTTACAGCCTAACTGATTAGCCAATTGTAGGATGCGACTTAACTAGCAATGCACCATGACTGGCTAATGGGACTTGTGCTGCAAAATGTGCCAGTTGTCTTTTCAGTGTTGCAGGAATGAGAAAGTTGCATAGTGCTGCTGTAGACCCACTCGGACTATGGAAGTGACCTTAATCAGGTCAAAGGTTGATGTACTGTCAGTACAATTTTGGAAATATTTTAAGGTGAAAATCTTGCAGAATGTTGAGTGACTAAACTTCACCTTTCCTTCTAGGTTGACGTTGCAGAAATGAATGACACTGCAGAAAATGTCTTTCCATTTCAGCCTCCTGATGTCGAAAAATTTGAATTTTAAACTTAACTATTTATACTAAAGTAGTAAAGGATTAATAAAGGATTTCAAAGACAAACTGGACTACAAGATGGTAACTGGTTGCTGTAAAATGAGTCTGCCTTGCTTTTATACTCTTTAAACTGGTTTGCAGTTCCAGGGCAGGAGTGGGTCATGCAATTACTGGAGGGTTGGCAGTTTGAATCCCACTCTCCCAGCCATCCTACCATTGTGTCCTTGGGCAAGACACTTCACCCACCTTGCCTCAGTGTCCGACACTGGTATGTGAATAAACGCTTGGTCAGACGGGCCATTGGCGTTAATTAGCAGCCACATTTGTCAGTCTATCCTAGGGTACCTGTGGCTACAGAGGTGGCTTACACTACTGGTATTTGTCTGGAGTGAATGAATGATGGGCCAAACCTCCATCTCCTCCCTGAACCCTTGCACACTTGGGCTGCCACCATCAGTAGTGCCGGACTTGCAACTTTCTTCAGGAATGAACTGAATTAAATGTGCTGCAGCCTTTAAGATTTAATTGATTACAAATGCAATCTTAACTGGATAATTACAGTAGCTTATTTTTGCTTAAATGGTAATTCAGCATAAACTCAAAGCCTTTGTCATATTTTTATTTTGGCAAAGATCTTACATTCTTGGCTTTTTTTTTTTTTTGTGGGGTGGAGCAGGGGTGAAGGGGTGGTCGGTGAACAGGTGACGACTCACCGAGCTTTCCCTTGAGAAACCTTGGCATGGTGCTCTGAACTATGAGCAGTCAGCCACTTCCTGATCTCAGATTGGGACAGCCCTAAGCCCTCAGTCACTTCCTGTGAACATGCCTCCAATTCAAAGACTGCAAGAGTGGGGATTGAGATTTGGCCATGGACTCACTGTAAAACATTTTGGGCATCATGAAAGGTGCTACATAAATGCAGTTCATTTAGTTCCACTTGCTCAATGTAACACTTGTATTTTGCAGTGGCAATTGACCAATTTAAACTGTCAGTTTGTCACCTTTTAAAGCATTTGGCCATTTAAAAATAACCTGGACGTTTCATACTGAAAGATGACATGTTCACAAATTTGGAAAACTCATTTGGAGACATTTTCAAATGTGACACGACTAGATAGGTGATTCATTGGATTCTCAGTTCAATGAGTGGTAGGCGCTCCAGTACAGCACAGTGATTCACTGTACGAATATTTCAAACAGATCTTTTTAGCAAATGAACCTGACATGACTCAACCATGACAGATCAAAAGTCCATTGCGGAACCAACAAGCATCCACTCTTACATTCAAACCAAGGGAAAATTTATCCCCTGTTGATGCCAGTTAAATTAACATTCACATCTTTGTACTGTAGGAGGAAACCAGAGTGCCCAACAAAAACCCAGACATGGGAGAACAAATTTCACACAGAAGCATCACCGCTGGCTAAGGGTGGGCTCAAAACCACAACCTTCTTGCTGTGATGCCACAGTGCATCACTGCTCTACCAAGCTGCCCAAGATGAACACCTTTGAAATTAACTGAAAACAAAGCCTTGAGCTTGAAGCTACAACTTGTCCTGCAGTTAAGCTTGGTAATATAAACTGACCAATAAGCAGTTTTTGTTTAAATGGTCCCAGTTAACAGTTTCAGTCATGATAAAAGATGGCATTTGCAATTTTCAAACTCATTCTTGATTTACATAATTTTTAAAAATTGTACACAATTTGCATGAAGTGCTGGACCCCCAAAAAGTACAAAAATATCTACAACTGTCTTGAATTATTAAATTCACATTTAAAAATGTGACGTAAATGGGCATTCTGGAACACTAATTACATTGAAATGTTTAATGATGTACCAAAAAAGACCTTCAGCTATTGAAGAGCAACATGTCCTGAAGAAGCACGAATGATCTCATCCTCACTGAGTCTGACAGTCACCATGTCTACATTTTTTCGTAGGAGAGTTCATGTCCGCAGGTGATGCACGTTTTCTTGTAGAGGTCCTCCTCTAGATCCACCACTTCCTCGGGTCCGTACTCATGTTGGTGAATGCTGGTGTTTTTGGTCCACACACTGCTCCTCACTGCACGCCTCAGCTCTGATATGGAGAAACAACACTGATGTAACCTCATACAGCCTCTCAGGACTGCAGAGAATTTTGAGTCACACCAACCTTTGACTTTCTTGTTGAAGCGTTTTTGTTTCTGCACCTCTCTATTTTCTTCTCTCGTCTCTCTGGCTTCTTCTAATGCCTCCTCGGATCCCCACACCTCCATACATCTCTTCTCTACCTGAAACACACACTTAAAATAAACCATAAACTCTTTTTAAAAAAAAAAAAAAAAAAAAAAAAAAAAGCTCAATGTAATGCCACCTGGCCACTCCTATTCTATGGCTTCCTCTTCTCGTACATTTTAAAACCTCATATTGTTGCACCTCTTGAATTACAACTTCATAATCTGACTTACTATTGTATAAACGTTACCAAAAACTACAAAATGCACATCACACTGTATTAAATGACCAACACCATAAACTGATCAGTGAACTGCTGAATGAACTAATCAGCTGAGAAGTAGAGCTATATTTGTAGATGTCATACTTTGAAAAAGGGTCAAATTTGAGGAAAGAGAATCAACTTTATAAAAGTAAAATTGAGAAAAAGGTGAAATCAATGAGAAGTAATTTACAAGATAAACCTCCAATTTACAAAAAGTTAAAATATTTCCTTGTTAAACCCCACTGTAACCCCCGTACACAAAGTCGGAGACAAACAGGAAATTGGTAATTCTAGGCCAATAAGTATACTTCCTGTTTTGTCAAAAGCCATTGAAAAGGTAGTAGTAGACCAACTGGTAGAACATCTCAAATCTGCCCAGCTGCTGCATCCCATGCAGTTTGGTTTCAGGCCGAACCACTCAACGGAGACTGCATGTTGTTACTTTATCAAAACTATTAAAATCTGGATGTGGGGGTGGAAGCTATCTTTTTAGACGTGTGTAAAGCCTTTGTTACGGTCAATCACTCAGTCCTCCTTTCTAAACTATCAGGATATAAACTGTCCATGAATACCCTTAGCTGGTTAAAATCTATCTGGTGTGTGCGCATAAACAATACTGTATCCCAATCAAAGGCATGCACCATGGGAATATCACAAGGCTCAATTTTAGGCCCGCTGCTGTTTACTTTTTATATTAATGATTTGCCATCAGTATGTGAAAATGACATAAAAATTCAGATATATGCAGATGACAGTCATCTACACACATAAGGATGCCAAACAAGGGACTGACAAGCTAATGATGGCAATGGAGAAAGTGTCAAAATGGCTTAATCAATGGGAGAACAACTCTGAACGTAGGGAAAACAGCTACCATGTACTTTACCAACAAACAAAATCATACACACTATTCCGACAATAACTGTAAATGGAGCAAATATAGAAAATGTAAAAGTTTAAGTATTTGGGTGTCGCATTATATCCCATGCTCAGCTTTAAAAAGCACATAAAACGGATGAACCGCACTCTGAAATATAACCTTACAAACTTTCGTGGCATCAGAAACTCACTTACTCTAAAAGGATCAAAAACCTTTCTGAATGCCATGATTTTGACACATTTCTCCTACTGCATCTCTTGCTGATCACAAGCCAATTGTACGACTCTGAAACCCTTGGAATCCCTGCATAAACAATCTATCAAAATTCTGGATAAGAAGACACGACAGTATCACCATTGTGGTATACTTGCCAAACAAGCTGTTAAGCTTTGAAAATATGATCATGTATGCAAATATACAGTTGATCTTTAAAATTATCCATGATTCTGCACCCCTGCCCCTTTAGACTTTTGTGTACCTGACTTCTGAACAAAATACCAGAATAACAAGGACGTCCTCTAAGTGGCATTGTTGCATCCCCCTACGTAAAACTGCTTTTGGACAGTTAGCATTCTCATACAAAGCTATAATGGAATGGAACAAGCTCCCCACTGCATTGAAGACCAGAACAAATTACAGAGACTTTTCCACAGAGACTAAAAAATGGATTTTAAGTAACCAAGCCTGCCAGCACTGACTCTCTCCCTTAAATGGGATTTGAAATTGTACTCTTAAATTGTTTCATGTGTGCCACTCCTCTTATCTTTTTACCTTTTAAACTTACTCCTTGCTTGTTTCAGAGTCAACAGTTTCTGAAACCAGACCTAAATTGCTTTCAATGTGCTGTTTTTCTTTTAATACAGCCGTGGACAAAATTGATGGTACCCCTCTGTTAATGAAAGAAAAACCCACAATGGTCACAGAAATAACTTGAATCCGACAAAAGTGGTAATAAACTAGAAAAGCACTCATAGAGCGCATACCTCCACCAAGGCTCCTTCCGTTTGTCATGGATCACCTCCAAAATGTAATGGGTCTGTGTGTAGGTCTATAGCCACTTGTGGTGAAAATGGCATCAAAGTCTGTCCATCAGTTTTGGAGTATTGTTGCTAACACACTGTGAGAAGATAAGAGCCTTGGCTGAGGTATGCATTGTCAGATCATCACCAAAATATAATGGGTTCCTCTCTAGCCCAAGAACCACCTCAGGTGAAAATTTCATCCAAATCCATCCAGTAGTTTTTGTGTAATCCTGCTGCACAAATACAAACAAAGCCCTTGGTGGAGGTATGCACTCTCAGATCATCACCAAAATGTAATCATCTGTTCCCTGTGCCATTACACACCTTTCCTGAAAATTTCATCAAAATCCGTTCATAACTTTTTGAGTTATGTTGGTAAAAGACAGACAAACCCCGGTAAAACCATTACCTCCTTGGCGGAGGTAATAAAAATTCTATGAAAATCAGACAATGCTTTTGAATTGTGGTTCAACAGAATTACTTTAAAAAAACAAACTCATGAAACAGGCCTGGACAAAAATGATGGTACCCCTAGAAAAGATTGAAAATAATGTGACCATAGGGACATGTTCAACCAAGATGGGTCCTCTAATTAACATCACAGGTGTCTACAAAATTGTAATCAGTCAGTCGGCCTATTTAAAGGGTGACAAGTAGTCACTGTGCTGTTTGGTGACATGGTGTGTACCACACTAACCATGGACCAGAGGAAGCAAAGGAGAGAGTTGTCTCAGGAGATTAGAAAGAAAATTATAGACAAGCATGTTAAAGGTAAAGGCTATAAGACCATCTCCAAGCAGCTTGATGTTCCTGTGGCTACAGTTGCACATATTATTCAGAAATTTAAGATCCACAGGACTGTAGCCAACCTCCCTGGACGTGGCCGTAGGAGGAGACTGATAATACGAATGGTAACAAAAGAGCCCAGAGCAACCTCTAAACACATTCATGGTGAACTCCAAGGTCAAAGTACATCAGTGTCAGATCGCACCATCCGTCATTGTTTGAGCCAAAGTCGACTTCATGGGAGATGACCAAGGAGGACACCACTGTTGAAAACAAATCATAAAAAAGCCAGACTGGAATTTGCCAAACTGCATGTTGACAAGCCACAAAGCTTCTGGGAAAATGTCCTATGGACAGACGAGACAAAACTGGAACTTTTTGGCAAGGCACATCAGCTCTATGTTCACAGACGCAAAAATGAAGCATATCAAGAAAAGAACACTGTCCCTATTGTGAAACATGGAGGAGGTTCTGTTATGTTCTGGGGCTGCTTTGCTGCATCTGGCACAGGGTGTCTTGAATCTGTGCAGGGTACAATGAAATCTCAAGACTATCACGGTATTCTAGAGAGAAATGTGCTGCCCAGTGTCAGACAGCTTGGTCTCAGTCGCAGGTCATGGGTCTTGCAACAGGATAATGACCCAAAACACAGCTAAAAATACCCAAGAATGGCTAAGAGCGAAACACTGGACTATTCTAAAGTGGCCTTCTATGAGCCCTGATCTAAATCCTATTGAACATCTGTAGAAGGAGCTGAAACATGCCGTCTGGAAAAGGCACCCTTCAAACCTGAGACAACTGGAGCAGTTTGCTCATGAGGAGTGAGCCAAAATACCTGCTGAGAGGTGCAGAAGTCTCATTGACAGTTACAGAAATCATTTGATTGCAGTGATTGCCTCAAAAGGTTGTGCAACAAAATATTAAATTAAGGGTACCATCATTTTTGTCCAGGCCTGTTTCATGAGTTTGTTTTTTTTAAAATAATTCTGTTGAACCACACAATTCAAAAGCAATGTCTGATTTTCACTGGTTGTCAGATGTTTAGGTTGTCAGATGTTTATTTTCACTCTGTCACATGTTTAGCTACACCTCTGCCTCTTTTAGTGATAATGGTAAATGTAATAAATGTTGTCTTTTTGAGGCGCTCGAGGCGAGGTTGTCTGATTTGGAATCCCGGCTCCGCTGCATTGAAACACCGTCTGCGCCAGTTAATCTTGACGGACGCCCATTAGCTGCAGCGGAGCTAGCTAGCTTAGGCCCCCCTGTCAGCGGTCCCTCGGCTCTCCTCAGCAGCGAGGAGACTGGGTGGGTGACGGTGAGAAGGAAGCCTAGTCGCAAAGCCCCGGTTCACCACCAACCTGTTCACATTTCTAATCGTTTTTCCCCGCTCAGCGACACACCCGCTGAGGAAAAAACTCTGATCATTGGCGACTCTGTAGTCAGAAAAGTGAACCTAGAGACTCCAGCGGCCATAGTCAAATGCATCCCTGGGGCCAGAGCAGGCAACATCGAGTCAAATTTGAAAATGCTGGCTAAAAGTAACTGTAAATATTCCACAATTGTTATTCACGCCGGCATTAATGACATCCGTCTCCGGCAGTCGGAAGTCACGAAACTTGATGTAGAATCGGTGTGTGACTTTGCAAAAACGATGTCTGCCACTGTAGTATTCTCTGGGCCCCTCCCCAATCTGACCAGTGATGACATGTTTAGCCGCTCGTCATCCTTGAACCGCTGGCTGTCTGTGTGGTGTCCTAAAAATGACGTGGGCTACATTGACAATTGGAGCTCTTTTTGGGGAAAACCTGGTCTTATGAGACGAGACAGCATTCATCCCACTTTGGATGGTGCTTCTCATTTATCTAACAATCTGGCATCTTTTTTATCCAAATTTCCAAAACCCTGACTACTCAGAGTTGGGACCAGGAAGCAGAGTCGCAGTCTTACACGCCTCTCTGCAGCTCCTCTTCATCCGCCACCCCTCAACTTAGCCCCTGACTTCCCCATCAGAGAATCGTTGTTTGCTCCCTCCAAAGTGAATAAAAATATAATGTATAAGCATCCCAAAGTGATAAAGCAAAATATTGGTAAAACTCAAATTAAACATAAAGCCTCTAAATTGAATGATTTGGCCTCTGTTCCTCCTCATAATTTAAAAATTAAATGTGGTTTATTAAATATTAGGTCTCTAACTCCCAAGTCTCTGTTAGTCCATGATCTGTTAATTGATCATCAGATTGATTTAATTTCCCTTACAGAGACTTGGTTAGGGCAAGAGGATTATGTTGGTTTAAATGAATCAACTCCCTCTGGTTATTTAAACTGTCAAAATCCCAGAAGTTCTGGTCGTGGAGGAGGAGTAGCAACAATTTACCATTCCAAATTACTAGTTAATGTAAAGCAAAAAACATGTTATAATTCCTTTGAGGGCCTGGTCCTCAGTATTGGGCACTTGAGCAATTTTAGGTTAAACCCAATTTTATTTGCCATAGTTTATCGTCCCCCATCAACCTACTCAGAATTTTTATCTGAATTTGCTGATTTCTTAGCTGATTTAGTGCTGAAATCTGATAGAATAATTATAGTAGGGGACTTTAATATACATGTGGATGTAGATAGTGACTGCCTTAATGTGGCTTTTAATTCAATATTAGACTCGATTGGGTTTTCTCAGAAAGTAGGAAATTCTACTCATTACCTCCACCATACATTGGACCTTGTTCTGACATATGGCATAGAAATAGAAAATCTTGTAGTGTCTCCTCATAACCCTGTACTGTCAGACCATTGTCTGTTAACCTTTGATTTTACTATTTCTGACTATTTGACTCCTAAAGAAAAATATTATTACAGTAGATGCCTCTCAGATGATGCCGTTTCCAAATTTATGCAGATTGTTTCTTCTATGCCATGTGTCAACACAACGGAAATAAGCTACAGACAGCTTGCTCCTTCTGTAATTGATAACATGGTGGATAGTGTTTCAGCTTCTCTGCATCAAACTCTAGACTTGGTGGCCCCCTTAAAAAAGAAAAAGTCTAATCAGAGATTTCTAACTCCTTGGTTCAACACAGAAACTCGTAGCTTAAAACAGAAGACTCGTCAATTAGAAAGAAAATGGCGCTCTACTAATTTAGATGAAATCTATTTAGCTTGGAGAAATCATCTTTTAATTTATAAAAAATCTCTTAGAAAAGCTAGAACAAGTTATTACTCTGCATTAATAGAAGAGAACAAGAATAATCCCAGGTTTCTTTTCAGTACTGTAGCCAGGTTGACAAAGAGTCAGGACTCTGTCAATCCTAGCATTCCCTTAGAGCTTACTAGTCAGGACTTTATGAACTTTTTCAATAATAAAATTTCATCCATCTGAGATAAAATCAATCAGATTCTTCCCACAGTTAACTTAAATACTGTAACTACTACAACTCCTTCTTTTGATGTCTGTCTTGATGAGTTTACTCCAATCGACCTTTGTGAGTTAGACAAAATAGTTTCCTCATCCAAACCTTCAACTTGTCTTTTAGACCCTATTCCTACCAGGTTATTTACAGAAGTCTTCCCACTTATTGGTAGCTTTATTCTTCATATAATCAATTCTTCATTAACTTTAGGCCATGTACCGCAGGCTTTTAAAACAGCTGTAATTAAACCCTTACTCAAAAAGCCAACACTAGATCCAGGAGCTTTAGCTAACTATAGACCAATCTCTAATCTCCCTTTCATTTCAAAAATCTTAGAAAGAGTTGTTGCTACGCAATTATTTGACCACCTGCAGGGAAATGGTTTACTTGAAGAGTTTCAATCCGGGTTTAGAATCCATCATAGTACTGAAACAGCCTTAGTGAAGGTCACTAACGACCTCCTCATTGCATCTGATAATGGACTAGTTTCTGTACTTGTCCTTTTAGACCTTAGTGCAGCTTTTGATACTATCGATCATAATATTCTACTTGATAGATTAGAACACTATGTTGGACTTAATGGAACTTCGTTGCAGTGGTTTAGATCTTATTTATCTGACAGGTTCCACTTTGTTCATGTAAATAATGAGTTTTCTTTCAACTCAAAGCTTAGTCATGGAGTTCCACAGGGATCTGTGCTAGGCCCTACTCTTTTTAGTTTATATATGCTTCAGTTAGGCAACATTATTAGAAAGCACTGTATACATTTTCATTGTTATGCAGATGACACACAATTATACCTGTTAATGAAGCCAGATGATAGCAATCAATTAGCCAAGTTAGAAGCCTGTCTTAAGGAAATCAAAGCTTGGATGACTTGTAATTTCCTGCTATTAAATTCAGATAAGACTGAAGTCATTCTTGTTGGTCCAAAAAACCTTAGAAATTCCTTTCCAAATCAAACTTTCAGTTTGGATGCAGTTACTCTTTCTCTTAATAGCTCTGTGAGGAACCTTGGAGTTATTTTTGATCAGAATTTGTCCTTCAATTCACATATTAAATTTGTTTCTAAGACTGCCTTCTATCATTTGCGTAATATTGCCAAGATTAGGAGCATCTTGTCTCAGAGTGATGCTGAGAAGCTGATCCACGCTTTTGTTAGCTCGAGATTAGATTATTGTAATTCTTTATTATCAGGCTGTCCTAAAACATCTTTAAAAAGTCTTCAGCTGATCCAAAATGCTGCAGCAAGAGTTTTAACAGGTACTAGAAAGAGAGATCATATCTCTCCGGTTCTGGCCTCCCTTCATTGGCTTCCCATAGAGTTTAGAATTAAGTTTAAAATCCTTCTTCTTACTTACAAAGCTCTAAACAATCAGGCTCCTTTTTATTTAAAAGATCTGATACTACCGTATTATCCTAACAGAGCACTACGCTCCCAAAATGCAGGATTACTTGTAATACCTAGAATCTCCAAAAGTACAATGGGAGGCAGAGCCTTCAGTTATCAAGCTCCTCTCCTGTGGAATCAGCTGCCAATCTGGATTCGGGAGTCAGACTCGATCTCTGTTTTTAAGAATAGGGCTAAAACCTACCTTTTTGATATAGCCTACAATTAGGGAGGGATCATGTGTTTCTGAACCCTCCCTTAGTTATGCTGCTAATAGGTTTAGTCAGCCGGGGGACCTCCAGTAATGCACTGGGCCTCACTCCTTTCCTCACTCTCTATGAAATATTTTTTTTTTGCTGGTCATTAACATTTGTTTGTTCTCTCCCATAGATTGAGTCCCCATCGTGCTGTTTGCTCTCTACATGTCTGTTCTTTTCTTTTTCTCTATCCCCTCACCCCCCAGCCAGTCGCAGCAGATGACTGCCCCTCCCTGAGCCTGGTTCTGCTGGAGGTTTCTTCCTGTTAAAAGGGAGTTTTTCCTCTCCACCGTCGCCAAGTGCTTGCTCACAGGGGATCGCCTGATTGCTGGGGTCTTTCTGCAACTGTGGGGATTCCCCCCTACAGTTGATAGTGCTATGAGATGACTGTTGTTGTGAAATGGCGCTATATAAATAAAGTTGAATTGAATTGAATTGGTTAATTTTCATAGAATTTTTATTTATTACCACTTTTGTCAGATTCAAGTTATTTCTGTGACCATTGTGGGTTTTTCTTTCATTAACAGAGGGGTACCAACAATTTTGTCCATGTGTGTACCTTCCTGCCTGTCTCAGGGACTACAGATGGAAATTAGAACACTATAATCTGGTACATAGCATCTTTACCCTGTGTTTAATGTTTTTTTCTGTACACGGTCCCTGACAAATTAAGTAAATCCATTTGAAAGCACAAATGTATTCAACTATCCACTTCAGACATAACAGGCAACACCTAAATTTAACCCAACCTTACAAAGGAAGGGGTGGTTTCTTAAAGGGGTCATTGACTGCACCTTTTTCTACATTTTAACAGCTCACACATCTTAAAGACGCACTCCAGTGGATGTAAAAACCCTTTAAAAACAAATATACATCATCTAAAATAGTATCTTATGCCCTTTTTTCCCCACAAAAAAACATTTCATTGTCCTACAGTTGCTTGTAAAAAGGTTTGTCCTTTTCCTCCTCCGAAATGCCAAGATCTAATTAGGCCCACCCACATCCCGCCGACCAGGACACAGAAGTCTGTAAGCTGGTCAGTTTGATCAGCCAGTGCTTAGTCCTGATTGGTTCACCTGCTGTAGTGATGTCATCAAAAAAACGGTCCGTCTAAACTTGCCTTCTTCCAAGGGGAGGAGCTTAACTGAACTTTCACAGCAAAAAAAAAAAAACAAAAAAACCCCCAAAACAGACGTGACACATAATAATTTAGTTCTTGGTATATCTTGTAAGTCATAAAAACATGTTAGACATATTAACTAGAAAATTTTTTTTTGACAGAGTGGGTCACTTTAACGAAATGTCTGACATATTTTGATCACCCCTCCATGGATTCCCATCTTATCATGGTGGAGACATTTTTCAAGGAAGGAGCAAAATGCTGTGTTTTCTGAATAATTTGCCTGTTATGAAATTTATTTACATGGTTTTTCTGAAGCTTATAAATTTTTTGACCCCTCAGTGAATCGCCATCTTATTGTGGTGAAGGGGTTTCAGTACCCAAATGATCCCAGGAGCTATGCTGTCTGGAACAACTTGCCCCTGGTAGGGACTCCCAAGGCAAACAGGTCCTGGGTGAAGGGCCGGACTAAGAATGGTCTAGTAGAGCCCATGAAAAAAGTTACACCAAGGACCCAGTATACCCAAAGGAGCTACATGGGTCCGCCCCTCAGTGGGCTCACCACCTGCAGGAGGGATCATGGTGCTATGTGAAGTGGGCAGAAGTCTGGGCTACTGTGCCTGGACTGATGCCCCTGTGACGCAGATCCCTGGATAAGCAGAAGAAGATGGATGGATGGATGGATATTTTCTTTAATTATTGCAGCAATTTTTAAAAAAAATTTCCAGCCTTTCTGAAAATTTTGATTTTTTTTTTTTTGATTTTGTATACTTTATTGATCCCCAGAGGGGAAATTGAGGGCATCCACCTGGATGGATGAAGCAGCCACGGTACGGCGCTATCCCTTAACCATGGCCTATTTTGAGTGTATACACCTTTAAATCTTCAGACTGGATTCAGCTGCGCCCTTCCTCTTACATCACCATAGCTAACCATTGCTGGCTTGTTTCTAGCCTTTAGCTCGGATTTATCCTGAGCCGAATATGGGTTGGGTCAGCCCCAGGCTCTTTTGTGGCACAAATTGAGAATTTCTGTAAAACTGTTTACATTTGTTGGTGACTGAGAAAAGTCTAACAATTTTGCAGGGGTTCTCTGCTTGTGCCGTTGGGGATCCCAGGGCCGACTGCATCAGAGCCGACTTGGCCTTTTACCACTGAGAAAATTAATGTTTGTCTTAAAGAACGAATGAAATAATGCATCACTGGTTGACAGGGGTGTGTGGTTTCAGTGGTCAGTGGGCCATGACTGGTCCTTGGAGTACAATAAGCACAGAAACGTTTGTGAATGAGTGGCTAAACTCATTCAAGCTGAGGATAGTGGTTAGTTGGCATTACCAAGCTGTTCAAAATAATGTTTAAGAATGGCGTATATGGTCAAGTGTTGGTAGAAGAACAAGGATTCCAGTGGGGGTGAATAGAGTTTATAGAAAATAACAATCCAAACCAACTGGATCGACAGTTAAACTAATGTTAAGCGGCCTGTCAGTTACGTGGCCAATGCCGACCTACTGCCTCGCCTAGTTAATGCTAACAGAACAATGTAGCATCACTGCAAAAATATAATAAACCTGACCATCAATGATACAGTAGCTTATTCTGGCCTGACAGAATCACCCCAGGAGTGCTCAGATCTTCTGATCGTTGACCTTGACCTTAAGCACAGCCTAGATACAGACCCAACTCGGAGGTGTTTAAGTCAAGGTCAGTGGCCTAGGAGGAGTAATGTTTTTTGTGAAATCATAAAGGCCCAGATCACCTGACCTTTGACAGTGACCTTGACCTCAACCTGGATGCAGACCTACCTGAGAGTCACTGGCCCTCATTTATCAAACGTGCATAAGACAGAAAAGTGGTCATACAATCTTTTCAAAGCAGAGATCGGTATTTATCAATCTGGATGTGATCATAGGATACGCTCAATCTCACGACAGGTCTGAGATCATGTACCCTACACAAATTTTCAAGTCTCAGTATAAGCACAGTGCAACAGAGAAACCTGGCTGTGTGGAAGAATTAGTTGATCAGATTATTGAGCAGTGCAACCTTTCAGATGATATATTTGACTTTATTTAGATGAGCGTTTTAACAATTAACAGATCTGCTTTAGCGAATTATAAATGTTCTTCACACGTTTATGTCACTGTGGCAAATAAGCAGAAATAAAAAAAAAACTAATTATTTGATGGAATAGAGAAAATTTAATTAACCTTTCAGCTTCCGAGATATTTTTATGATTGTGATTGAGCTCAGGGTTTTTGAAGGAGTTGTTTTAGTAGTCATTTTTATATATAGGCTATATTAATATCTTTGCATTGTAGGGTGAGTAGCTACTATGCTAGATTAATGTTCTAAAAAGTATTGCTTTGACTAAGATATGTGTTGTGTAATACTTGATAATGGTTATCCCTCACAGATTTTTTGTAAACTCTGCTGACTAAACTGCAACAGAGCTGAAGACCACAGAAATGGGCCATGATGTGCTACAAAATGTGGGGAAATTATTTTATTTTCCTCATGTGTTTTTGCACAATAATGCCAGGTGCCAGAGCTGTACATGTGGCTGAGCTGAATCAATGTGCAGCGTGCACAGCTGTCACGGAGAGAGGCGAGACTTCTGCACTTCTATAATGTAAGTAATAAATTCTTATATTTGACAAGTATGCTTTAAATTGACCAAGTGAACAACATTCAGTCAAAAACTTTATTCATTTATTCCCATTTTTGTCTGTAACTGATGAAGGCAGACTCACTCCTCTGTGTTAAGTCCGACCACCTTTTTTCCTCAATATGAAGAGTTGTTATTATATAGGTAATATAACCCAAATACACAAATAAATCATGTCTGTACAGAGTTAAATTATAACCCACAGCTGAAGATCAGCTGGTCAAACCAATGGTGTTGCAGCCTTGTTCTCCACCAAAACATGGTTCTTTTGCATTGAATGAGACTTTTGACACTGCCACACAACACTAATTTATTTTTTCCCCTTCTCTTATGATAATGTCAGTTTCTTTGACAGAGAAGTTTCTCTATTGCCATTTCTCATTCCACTCCGTCATAATTCCTGGGGGCGAGATATGGGTGTGGAATTCAAATGATGCATGGATCCATCCGTAAGATTTATCAGTGAGCGAACCATCGCATGATGAGACTGACCAGATACACACAGTTCCATAAATACCATGTGGACCTTTTCGTACGGTCATATTTACACTCAAATGTGCACCGATTTCTATACACTTTTGATAAATAAGGGCCACTGTGAGTGAGTTTTCTGAGAATCAAGATAACTACCTAAGAGGAGTAGCAATTTTTCTAAAATCATGCAAGTGCCCAGCTCTCCTGACCTTTGACGTTGAGCACAACTTGGATACAGCGATGGATCCACTCCAGTTCGCCTACCAGCATGGCATTGGGGTGGAGGATGCAGTGATCTTCCTCCTTCACCATTCCCACCTGGAGAAGCCTGGGAATGCGGTGAGGATCATGTTCTTTGACTTCTCCAGTGCTTTCAACACCATCCAACCGATGATCCTGAAGGACAAGCTGCTGTGCGCAGGGGTGGACCAGCACCTGTCATCATGGATCCTGGACTACCTCACTAACTGGCCACAGTTTGTGAGAACCTGGGATTGTGTGTCCAACACGATCATTGGCAGCACGGGGGCCCCCCAGGGAACGGTTTTGGCTCCCTTCCTGTTCACCCTTTATACTGTGGACTTCTCACACAACACAACACACTGCCATCTACAGAAGTTCTCTGACGACTCTGTGATCGTAGGCCTCATCTCCAATGGAGATGAAGCTGAGTATAGAGGACTTATCCAGGACTTCGTGGACTGGTGCCATCGGAACTGCCTCCAGATCAACGCGAGGAAAACTAAGGAGCTGGTGGTGGACTGCTGCAGGCAAGGACAACCCCTCACAGCACCAGTAAACATCCAGGGAACAGACATTGAGATGGTGACATCCTACAAGTACCTGGGTGTTCATCTGAACAATAAACTAGACTGGTCACACAATACTGACGCACTATACAAGAAGGGACAGCGCAGGCTGTTCCTACTGAGGAGGCTCAGGTATTTTGGTGTACAAGGGGTGCTCTTGAAGACATTCTACGACACGGTGGTGGCATCAGCCATCACTTTTGGAGTGGTCTGCTGGGGCAACGGCATTACAGCAGCCGATAGGAAGAGACTGAACAAACTAATCAAGAAAGCTAGCTCTGTCCTGGGGCAACGCCTTGACCCAGTGGAGGAGATAGGAGAGAGAAGGATGGTGGCTAAACTGTCATCTCTGCTGGAGTCCGAGTCCAACCCTATGCAGAACATAGAGGAGCTCATTTAGCAGTAGACTACATCATCCTAGGTGCGCGACCGAGAGGTTTCGCAGGTCCTTCCTACCTACAGCTGTCAGACTGTATAACCTAAGCAGGGCTGCTCGCAGAGATAGCAAAAAAAAAACAAAAAAAAACATGACGACCTAATAGTATTGAATGCAAAAGACGCAACAGACTTACACAAATGGTCCCCTCCAGTATACAACTAGGACAATATCAGTTGCTATGGAGGGTGACAATATGTATGGGTACATATTCATACCATGTAGGGTAAATAGACGGTTATGCTATTTAGTCCATCTAGCTACAATGCTCCGCACTGTGTATATATACAGTGGGGTAAAAAAGTATTTAGTCAGCCACCAATTGTGTGGGTTCTCCCGCTTAAAAGATGAGAGAGGTCTCCAGTTTTCATCATAGGTATACCTCAACTATGAGAGACAAAATAAGAATAAAAAAAATCCAGAAAATCACATTGAAGGATTTTTAATGAATTAATTGGTAAATTCCTTGGTAAAATAAGTATTAGGTCAATAACAAAAGTTCATCTCAATACTTTTGTTATATACCCTTTGCTGTCAATGACAGAGGTCAAACGTTTTCTTAAGTTTTCACAAGGTTTTCACACACTGTTGCTGGTATTTTGGCCCATTCCTCCATGCAGATCTCCTCTAGAGCAGTGATGTTTTGGGGCTGTCGCTGGGCAACATGGACTTTCAACTCCCTCCAAAGATTTTCTATGGGGTTGAGATCTGGAGACTGGCTAGGCCACTCCAGGACCTTGAAATGCTTCTTACGAAGCCACTCCTTCGTTGCCCGGGCGGTGTGTTTGGGATCATTGTCATGCTGAAAGACCCAGCCACATTTCATCTTCAATGCCCTTGCTGGTGGAAAGAGGTTTTCACTCAAAATCTCACGATACATGGCCCCATTCATTCTTTCCTTTACACGGATCAGTCGTCCTGGTCCCTTTGCAGAAAAACAGCCCCAAAGTATGATGTTTCTACCCCCATGCTTCACAGTAGGTATGGTGTTCTTTCTCCTCCAAACATGACAAGTTGAGTTTTTACCAAAAAGTTCTATTTTGGTTTCATCTGACCATATGACATTCTCCCAATCCTCTTCTGGATCATCCAAATGCTCTCTAGCAAACTTCAGACGGGCCTGGACATGTACTGGCTTAAGCAGGGGGACACATCTGGCACTGCAGGATTTGAGTCCCTGGTGGCGTAGTGTGTTTCTGATGTAGCCTTTGTTACTTTGGTCCCAGCTCTCTGCAGGTCATTCACTAGGTCCCCCCATGTGGTTCTGGGATTTTTGCTCACCGTTCTCGTGATAATTTTGACCCCACGGGGTGAGATCTTGCGTGGAGCCCCAGATCAAGGGAGATTATCAGTGGTCTTGTATGTCTTCCATTTTCTAATAATTGCTCCCACAGTTGATTTCTTCACACCAAGCTGCTTACCTATTGCAGATTCAGTCTTCCCAGCCTGGTGCAGGTCTACAATTTTGTTTCTGGTGTCCTTTGACAGCTCTTTGGTCTTGGCCATAGTGGAGTTTGGAGTCTGACTGTTTGAGGTTGTGGACAGGTGTCTTTTATACTGATAACGAGTTCAAACAGGTGCCATTAATACAGGTAATGAGTGGAGGACAGAGGAGCCTCTTAAAGAAGAAGTTACAGGTCTGTGAGAGCCAGAAATCTTGCTTGTTTGTAGGTGACCAAATACTTATTTTACTGAGGAATTTACCAATTAATTCATTAAAAATCCTTCAATGTGATTTTCTGGATTTTTTGTTCTCATTTTGTCTCTCATAGTTGAGGTATACCTAAGATGAAAATTGGAGACCTCTCTCATCTTTTAAGTGGGAGAACTTGCACAATTGGTGGCTGACTAAATACTTTTTTGCCCCACTGTATATATACAGTATATATATATATATACACACTGCCCGAGCATATGATCAGGCGGTGGCTGCGGACAGCGGAGGGAGGCTCGATGCGCTGGAAGACGAATCCAGGGAACAACAAGTGGCGGCCTTCCTGCAGTCCAAAGGAATCCAGCTGGACTGTAACACCATAGAGACCTGCCACCCTCTGCCCAGGAAAAACAGTGACAAACCAGCTGTCATCATGAGGTTTGTCAATAGAAAACACAAGACTGTGCTGCTAAAACAAGGTAGAAAACTGAAAGGAACGAACATTTACATATATGAGCACCTCACAAAAGAAAACACAGAAATAGCCAGAAAAGCTAGATACATGAGAAAGCAGAAAAAGATTCAAAACACCTGGACATCAAACTGTAAAATATACATCAAATTAAATGGATCACCTGAAGAAGCCAAGGTCATTAACATCTGTAATATTATGGAACTGGACAAATATCAATGAACATTATGAACTGGAGTTGACAGCAACAAGAGACAACTGTAGGACACTGAAGGATTATACTCATCTGCATCAGGACATTTAATTACATGAAACAAAAGATCAACAAACAGGAACTGAAAGTTTTTGAATATACGGATCTCAACCCACAGGACGTAAAATATAACATAGACCCTGATAATAATTTATTTAGCTCCATCAATAATAACTGTAGTTACTACACAGATGAACAGTTTAACACAATGGTCACATCTGATTTCAATATTTCTATGATCCACTTCAACAGCAGAAGTCTCTATGCCAACTTTAATAACATTAAAGATTATTTACATCAGGTTAAAGAGCCATTCAATATTGTGGCAATATCAGAGACGTGGCTCAGTGAAGAGAAAGGAGTGGATTTTACCATGGATGGCTATGAATTAAATTATATAAACAGAAAAGTGAAAAAAGGAGGAGGAGTTGCAATTTATGTTGACAAGAGCTTGCAATATAAGGTTGCTGAAAATTTGTCAGTAACTGTGGATGATTTATTTGAATGTATGACAATAGAAATCTGTCTGGACAATGTGAAGAATATGGTCGTGAGCTGTGTATATAGAACACCTGGGTCAAACATTGACTTATTTAAGGACTGGATGGAAAAAATGTATGCAAAACTAACTCATAAAGTTATGTTCATCTGTGAGGATTTCAATATAGATCTTATGAATTCAAAACAACATAGTTTGACAGAAGAATTTATCAACACAATGTACAGTATGGGCTTACAGCCAACAATTACCAGACCTAGCAGAATCACGTCATACAGTGCCACACTAATAGATAACATATTCACAAACATTATGGAAAATAATATCATGAGTGGACTTTTATTGAATGATATCAGTGACCACCTGCCGATTTTTGTTGTCTATCAATGTGATTATAGGAAG
This sequence comes from Pholidichthys leucotaenia, assembly GCA_020510985.1. Lineage (NCBI taxonomy): Eukaryota > Metazoa > Chordata > Actinopteri > Cichliformes > Pholidichthyidae > Pholidichthys > Pholidichthys leucotaenia. The sequence goes on along the minus strand of CM035848.1, from coordinate 117,139,809 downwards.
AAAAAGTATACCAAAAATATTAAATATAAAAGAATAAAAACTGAAGAATCTATGTATTTACTGGCAAAGAAATTATTAATACAACACTGGAAAATAGTTTGTGATGAAAATGATATAAATAAAGCATATGATAATTTTTTACAAATATTTCAATCATTGTACAATAAAAACTGTCCTATAAAACAATACAGTGACAGACAACAAAACAAAAATATTCCTTGGGTCACCAAGGGGTTAATAAATGCATGTAAAAAGAAGAATACATTATATAAACAATTCATTAAGTGCAGAAAGGTGGAGGCTGAGATCAAATATAAAAGATATAAAAATAAGCTTACTAATATAATGAGGACTTGTAAGAAAGAATACTACAACAGAATATTAGAGGATAATAAAAATAACTTAAGAGGAATATGGCAAGTACTCAATGGGATTATTAGTAACCGATCTAAGAATGCTAATTATCCAGAATATTTTATTGAAAATGACAATTTGATAAATAATATGGAGGATGTGGTCAGTGGTTTCAATAAATTTTTTGTAAACGTTGGTCCTGAATTAGCAAAATCAATAGTGACACCAGAAACAAACAACAGTGGTTCTGTAAATGAAATAGAAGATAGAAATCCAAACACAATCTTTTTGGGTGCAGTTACTGAAAAGGAAATTATTGAAACTGTGAGTAAATTTAAAAACAAAAAATCAGCTGACTGGAATGAAATTGACATGTCAATAGTGAAAAAAGTAATTGAAGGAATTGTTAAACCACTCACCCACATCTGTAACTTGTCATTTCAAACTGATAAATTTCCAAACAAAATGAAAATAGCAAAAGTAATACCACTATACAAAACAGGAGACAGTCATTATTTCACAAATTACAGGCCGATCTCTTTACTCTCACAATTCTCCAAAATACTTGAAAAAATCTTTACTAAGAGACTGGATGATTGAATTGAAAAACACAACCTCCTTACAGACAGCCAGTATGGTTTTAGAGCAGATAAATCTACATCTTTGGCACTGATCAAACTTATAGAAGAAATTACTAGTTGTATAGATAAAAAAAAGTTTGCTGTAGGGCTATTTATAGATTTAAAGAAAGCTTTTAACACCATTGACCACAGAATTCTACTGAGGAAACTGGAAAGGTATGGGATAAGAGGGGTCGGACTGAGTTGGGTGGAAAGTTATTTAAGTAATAGACTGTGACAACCTGGGGAGAGCCTAATTGTATACCATCTTAGACAGGAACAAAGGGCGGGGGTTCCCTAGTAAGATAACAGGGAGGTGTTAAGGATGAGTGGGTTGATTGCGATTGGACGAGAAGATCATCTTTTGTGTGTGAGAAGATTCTAGAAGAATGTCACGGTATTTAAGAGAAGAGCTTCTACTTGAATGTCATTCTTACTATGCTTGAGAATGTGAGAGTGTGTAATAAAGCGTCTGAAACAAATCTGCCTCTTCATTTACACGCTCCACACTGGTGACCCAAGACGTATCATGGAACATGGTTCAAGATCCCCGGAGCCGACCTCAACGGGAACCTCCAGCCACGCATGTGCGGTCGCAGTCAAGCTACCGGATTTCTGGCAGAACAATCCGCGCTCTTGGTTCCACCTCGTCGAGGCGCAGTTCGCCCTCCGGGGAATAACGGCAGATGACACCAAGTTCCACTATGTGGTCGCAGTGCTCGACGCCCGCACAGCTCAGCACGTAGCGAGCCTGCTCGATCAGCCACCAACTGGCAACAAGTACGAGGCGCTAAAGGCTGCGCTCATCCAGCACTTCACTCTCTCGGATGGTGAGAGAGCAGAGAGGCTCCTGACGCGGACCGAGTTGAGAGATGGGTCAGCAATAGACCTTATGGAGAAGATGCTGACGTTGAGGGGCACGGACGACGACCACTTTCTTTTTACCCACCTCTTCCTCCGGAAACTTCCGACAGCCGCGAGAGCGGCCCTGGCCAATTCGCCATTGCTGGCCGAGCAGGACTTTCGTGCACTAGCCCGGGAGGCAGACCGGATCATCATTGCCACCGGGGCGTTCACGACCATCGCAGCAGCGATGGAGCTCAGCGAAACGACCAGAGGAGGCGAGGAGCCACCGACAGCAGCAGCAGCGGGGGCCAAGAAGCGCGAGGGAGACACGCTTTGTTTCTACCACCGCCGCTTCGGAGAGAAGGCACGCAGATGTACACCACCTTGCCAGTTCAAGCGCTCGGGAAACGCCAAGACTGGGGGTCGGTAGCAGCCGCGACCCTCGGGGAGGAGAACAAGCTGCTCTACCTGACGGACGCACGCTCGGGGAGGCATTTCCTCGTGGACACCGGTGCCCAGAAGAGTTTCATCTGGCCGACCTACGCTGACCAGCTGGCAGGATCTAGCGGCCCCGAAATGGCGGCAGCAAACGGCTCGGAGATTAAGACCTTTGGTGAGAAGACTCTACTCTTGTCTCTACACGGCCATACATATGAGTGGACTTTTGTCATAGCAGCATTGGATTATCATATACTGGGGGCTGATTTTCTGTGTGCACATAATTTACTGGTTAATCTTGCTAACAGGCGCCTAGTTAATGCACTGTCTTTCAACTCTCTCCCCTGTATAGCTCGAGTGACCCGGCCGACAGCACAAGCCAACGTCACAGCAGCAGGCGGTAAGTTCCACACACTGCTCACCCAGTTCCCAGCACTCACAGTCCCGACGTTTTCGGCAGCCATCGCTAAACACGGGGTGGAGCATTTTATCACCACCACCGGGCCGCCTGTTTTTGCACGACCTCGGCGCTTGGACGCAGCTAAACTGGCCATAGCGCGCGAGGAGTTCGCCAATCTGGAAAGGTTGGGCATCATCAGGCACTCAAACAGCCCATGGGCATCCCCGCTACACATGGTCCCTAAAGCTGAGGGCTCGTGGCGACCGTGCGGGGATTTCCACAGGTTGAACAACGCCACAGCGCACGATCGCTACCCAATTCCCCACATACAGGATTTTTCCGTTCACCTCGCCGGGGCGCTCATTTTTTCCAAGATAGATCTGGTCCACGGTTACCACCAAGTCCCAGTGCGCGCTGAGGACATACCCAAAACAGCGGTAATAACTCTGTTCGGTTTATTCGAGTTTTTGCGCATGCCGTTCGGGTTGAAAGGAGCGGGACAGACGTTCCAGCGCATGATGGATGCAGTGCTGCGCGATCTCTCATTCGTGTTCGTCTACCTGGACGATATCCTGGTAGCCAGCGCGTCCGAAGACGAACACGAAACCCACCTCATGACAGTTTTCCGGAGGTTGGAAGAGCACGGGTTAATAATCAACCCAGCGAAATGTCAGTTCGGAGTGATGGATATTGAATTTTTGGGGCACCGCGTCTCTCCCGAAGGAGCGATCCCGCTGCCTGACAAGGTGCGTGCAGTGGTGGATTTTCCCCGGCCGCAAACGGTCAGGGTGCTACAAGAATTTTTGGGAATGGTAAACTTTTATAACCGTTTCTTTCCCCGCGCAGCGCAGCTCATGCAACCATTGTACGCCGCGCTCAAAAAACAGAAACCCGCAGATAGGGTCGAATGGGCCCCGGAACGAGAGCGGGCGTTCTCGGAAGTCAAAGCAGCCCTGGCAAACGCTGCATTGCTGGCACATCCAGACCCAACGGCCCGCATAGCGCTCACCACTGACGCTTCAGATGTGGCCATAGGGGCGGTCGTGGAGCAGCGCGTAGCAGGGGCTTGGCAGCCGCTCGCCTTTTTCAGCAGGACTTTGCGCAACAGTGAACGTAAATGCAGCGCGTTCGACAGGGAGTTGCTGGCTCTCCACCTGGCCATTCGCCACTTCCAGTTCTGGCTGGAAGGGCGCAGTTTCACTGCGTTCGTTGACCACAAGCCGCTAACAGTCGCGATGGCCAAGGTTTCAGAACCATGGTCGGGCCGGCAGCAGAGACAGCTGGCCGCGATCTCAGAGTTTACTACCGATATTCAGCATGTGTCGGGTAAACTGAATGTAGTGGCAGACTGCCTCTCGCGCGCCGTGGCGGCCCCGGTCTGCGTGGGGATAGATTACACATCCATGGCCGCGGAGCAGGTTAGTGACGTGGACGTGCGCGCGCTCCAGTCTGGACCAATAGGGTTAAGGCTGGAGAGCAGGGTGCTGCAAGACGGCATGCCCCCCCTAATCTGCGATGTCTCCACGGGTCGCCCGCGTCCCGTGGTCACAGCCGCGTGGCGCCGCCGCGTGTTTGACTCGATTCATTCTTTGGCGCACCCAGGAGTGCGCGTGTCGGTCAAAATGGTAGGGGAGAAATTCGTGTGGCCGAGCCTTCGCAAACAAGTGAAAGAGTGGGCGGCAGCCTGCGTGGCGTGCCAACGAGCCAAAGTACACAGACACACGAAGGCTCCCTTGGAGCCGTTTCGTATTCCGGCTAAGAGGTTCGACCATGTTCACGTGGACCTCATGGGCCCCCTCCCGCCATCACAGGGGTGCATGCACCTCCTGACAATGGTGGACCGCACCATGCGCTGGCCAGAAGCGGTTCCGCTGGCGGCAACCACGTCCGAGGAGGTGGCGCGCGCTTTTTTAACAGCATGGGTAGCGCGTTTTGGAGTCCCGTCGGACATTACGTCCGACAGAGGCCCTCAATTTGTTTCTGAACTCTGGTCAGCGATGGCCTGCAGCCTGGGTATTACAATTCACCGCACAACCGCGTACAACCCACAGGCTAATGGGTTATGCGAACGTTTTCATAGATCATTGAAAGCGGCTCTCAGGGCTTCATTGACGGATGCAAATTGGGTAGACAGGCTACCGTGGGTTTTATTGGGGTTGCGCTGCGCGCCTAAAGAGGATCTGGAAGCTTCCCCGGCAGAACTCGTTTTTGCACAACCACTCCGGCTGCCCGGGGAGTTTCTGCCAGATAATCCCGCACCGGGCAGCTGCCCGTCTCAGCTTTTGCAGCGTAGCGCAGTCACAGGCACGCTGCCGGGCCCTGCCCACCACAGTTTTCCGCGTGTTTTTGTGCCTAAAACTTTGAAGAACGCGGAGTTCGTTTTTGTCAGACACGACGCCCACCGCCCTCCACTGCGCCCACCCTATGATGGACCGTTCAGAGTGCTGGAAACAGGGGATAAGCATTTTTTGCTAGACTTGGGGGGTAGGAGGGAAAAAATTGGCATAGACAGACTCAAACCTGCTTTCGTTGTGGCGGACGAGCAAGTGCTGTTGGCGAGGGCCCCTCGGCGTGGAAGACCACCATGGGGAGCTCCCCAGAGAGACGATTCCTCAGAGCACCCACACGGACAGACAGAAAGGTTTTCCCCCCCAAACAACAGCCCCCCAAAGGCAGGGCAGCGCCGCGGAGGCAGCAAATTCTGGTTACAGCAGATACGGGAGAAGACTGAAGCCCAAGCAGCATGTGGACTGATGTTAATGGTTCTATCACAGCATGTGGACTGTTATCCTTTTGTCCTATCTAAGTTGCTGGGGGGGATGGCAACCTGGGGAGAGCCTAATTGTATACCATCTTAGACAGGAACAAAGGGCGGGGGTTCCCTAGTAAGATAACAGGGAGGTGTTAAGGATGAGTGGGTTGATTGCGATTGGACGAGAAGATCATCTTTTGTGTGTGAGAAGATTCTAGAAGAATGTCATGGTATTTAAGAGAAGAGCTTCTACTTGAATGTCATTCTTACTATGCTTGAGAATGTGAGAGTGTGTAATAAAGCGTCTGAAACAAATCTGCCTCTTCATTTACACGCTCCACAAGACAACAATTCGTACAAATTGGTGAGCACAAATCACCCTTCATGGACATCACTTGTGGTGTGCCCCAGGGGTCAGTTTTGGGACCCAAACTCTTTATCTTGTATATAAATGACATATGCCAAGTATCAAAAATTCTGAAATTTATTTTGTTTGCAGATGACACAAATATCCTTTGCACTGGTAAGAATTTGCAGCAGGTTTTAGAGGTGGTCACAACTGAAATGAAAAGGTTAACGCAGTGGTTCAACAAAAATAAATTATCTTTAAATCTGAAAAAAAAAAACAAAGATTATGTTGTTTGGAAATCATAAAATAAATCATGAAATAATGGTAACAACAGATGATACCAAAATAGAAAGAGTACAGGAAAATAAGTTCCTGGGAGTGACGCTAGACAATAAAATCTGCTGGAAACCTCACATCAGTCACATCTGGGCCAAGTTGGCAAAATGTATAGGGATACTGGGGAAGACAAGACACATCTTGGACTATAAATCATTGTTCTTACTGTACAATTCACTGTTTCTACCTTATCTTAACCACTGTGTAGAGGTCTGGGGAAACACCTACAAGACCAACCTACAGTCAATATGCACATTACAAAAAAAAGTTATTAGGATAATAAATAATGTAGGATATAGAGACCATACCAATTCGTTGTTTTTAAAGTCACAAAGTTCATGGATTTAGTTAAATTTCAGACAGCATAAGTAATGTACAGGGCAATTAATAACCAACTCCCAACTAATATACAAAAAATATTCAAAAAAGAGACAATGATTATAATTTGAGCGGAGATTTAAAACTTTACAAAACCTAAGATACGAACAACTAAGAAAAGTATGTGCATATCTGTCTGTGGGGTGGATTTGTGGAACAGTCTGGAGCTGTAACTGAAACTATGTACAAACAGAAATCAATTCAAAAATAGGTATAAACATTATTTGCTGAAAGAATATATGTTAGAAGGGTAGTATTTATATGTACGATTCACTATGCTCACTCTGGGACACTATGGAATGGTAGGTGGGACAGTACTGTGTATATCTGTGTTGTTTGGGGCTGGGTTTTGATGTATGGACTGTATGTATATTGGGATGGATGGGTGTTAATGTTATGTACAAAATATAGTTAACTGTTTACTTGGGGTCTTAAATGTGGTAATTTGTATATATTTCACATGGGTTGTATTTATGGAAAAGAGGAGTTGGAGTTACTGTAAGTGTTCACTTCTTCCTTCTCCCTTTCGAGCACTGTATACTGTCACTTTATCACACTTGTCAGGTTTTTTTTTTACTTTTTTGTTCGAAATAAAGTATGTATCTATCTATCTATCTGTCTATATTTACACTGCTCTTATTTTCTTATCTTCTAAATTATTGCTCTGAGTGTTGCTATCCCTGTGCTGTTGCAATCCTGGAATTTCCCCATTGTGGGACTAGTAAAGGCTTATCTTATCTTATCTTATCTTATCTAAGGATCACTGTGAGTAGGGGTGGGGCAAATTTTTCTGATGCATCTTGATTCGGACAAATGATTCTGAATCACTGTATGAATGTCAAGATCCTGATTCTTAAATGTTAATTTATAAAATAATTACTTTTGATGGGGAAAAAAAAAAAAAAAAAACAGGACCCGGAAACGCAAAACTGTAGAATCGAATGGTTTATGGTGTAATGTGTAACCTTTTTGACCCGACGCCGAGTGTGACCAATGCTGCATTCGAAATGTCTACTTGTTCACTACATAGTGCACATTTCAATTGACTCCCATTTAAATGTAGTGCACTATGTAGTGAAAGAGTACACATTTTGACTGCAGCACATGATCTCTGAATGTGACTGCAAGTAAGCTGATCCAAATCTCCAAAAACACAAAACCACACCAGACGTCCCCCCCGCCCTTCAGTGTCCTCCAGACTGGTGCTGCCAGCTGCTACTTGCAGTGTCCCGGCTTTGGCAGGTGATCCAGTGGTTCATCTTGCTGTGAGGATAACAAAGGAGAAATGGTTGAGTCCATGACGGAGCAGCCCTCAGCACCCTATGTGCGAGTTTTGCCTTATCTTACTCAGAGGAGATCGGAGTGGAAGCCGGAGACTATTGTTTTGTGGCAGTAGCCAGTGGAAGTGAAGCTGGCTGATGGGACGCTCAGCAGCCTGAGAGGACTGGTCCCTGCCTGAGCTTTTTTTCCCCCCCCACAGTAGAAGTTGGTGGAAGCGAAGCCGACCTGGAAGGTCTGCATCCAATGACATAGCGAATGTGGGCGAGTTGCGCATATGTGCTGAAGACAGGTGTGACTGATTATATAAATACTGACTGCCCCGTAGCTAACTGCTAACTTAGCTTGTTTGGCTAATGTTCTCCTGGTTGTATTAAGAATTGCACAAATCTGCTGCTCCAGGTGCTCTTTTCATGCTGTTTTTTTTTTTTGTGAAATAAGCTGGAAAATGTAACATTCCATGTGGCTTGCTACATTTCTGTTCCATTTGTTCTATTAAAATATATTTGAAATAAATTCATGGGTCGTTGCAAATATCTTGCTTTAAAAAGTACCAGGCTGTCACATATAGAGGGCCAGAAGTGACAAAATAAATGAATAAATACATACATTATTTATGAGGTTGACAGATAAAATAAATCCATGAACACACTGAAGCACAGGAACCATGAAATAATTAACTAAATCCTATCTAACCAACAGACAGCAATGTGTAATGGTCAACAGTGTCAAATCACCACATTTGAAATGTCAAATGGGTGTCCTACAAGGCTCCATACATGGACCAATATTATTCTCCCTATACATAAATGATGTACCAAATGCATGCAGAAACATTCATATACAAATGTATGCAGATGATACAGTAATATTCACACCTGCAAAAAACACCCAGGAAGCCGCCTGTGTTCTTACAACAGCGATGACCCAAATCCATGACTGGGTGAAGAACTTATGTCTCCTACTAAACATTAAAAAAACTCTTTGCATGATGTTCACCAAACAACGATCAAATATTACAAACTTGAACATCTTCTTAAAAGTGGAGGAGCTGCAACTAGTTGAGGAATTTAAGTACCTTGGCGTGATTTTAGACTCCTCATTAACCTTTAAAAACACATCAAAAAAATCCCAAACATAATCAAATTCAATCTAAGAAATTTTAAACAAATTAGACCATCGCTGACACTTACAGTGGGGCAAAAAAGTATTTAGTCAGCCACCAATTGTGCAAGTTCTCCCACTTAAAAGATGAGAGAGGTCTCCAATTTTCATCTTAGGTATACCTCAACTATGAGAGACAAAATGAGAAAAAAAAAATAAATCCAGAAAATCACAATGAAGGATTTTTAATGAATTAATTGGTAAATTCCTCAGTAAAATAAGTATTTGGTCACCTACAAACAAGCAAGATTTCTGGCTCTCACAGACCTGTAACTTCTTCTTCAAGAGGCTCCTCTGTCCTCCACTCGTTACCTGTATTAATGGCACCTGTTTGAACTCATTATCAGTATAAAAGACACCTGTCCACAACCTCAAACAGTCAGACTCCAAACTCCACTATGGCCAAGACCAAAGAGCTGTCAAAGGACACCAGAAACAAAATTGTAGACCTGCACCAGGCTGGGAAGACTGAATCTGCAATAGGTAAGCAGCTTGGTGTGAAGAAATCAACTGTGGGAGCAATTATTAGAAAATGGAAGACATACAAGACCACTGATAATCTCCCTTGATCTGGGGCTCCATGCAAGAGCTCACCCCGTGGGGTCAAAATGATCACGAGAACGGTGAGCAAAAATCCCAGAACCACACGGGGGGACCTAGTAAATGACCTGCAGAGAGCTGGGACCAAAGTAACAAAGGCTACCATCAGTAACACACTACGCCGCCAGGAACTCAAATCCTGCAGTGCCAGACGTGTCCCCCTGCTTAAGCCAGTACATGTCCAGGCCCGTCTGAAGTTTGCGAGAGAGCATTTGGATGATCCAGAAGAGGATTGGGAGAACGTCATATGGTCAGATGAAACCAAACCCTCTTCCCAGAACTTTTCATTCCAAATCGATGGTCACTCAGTCACCCCCTCCCCCCTGGCCAGAAACCTCGGCATTATCATGGACCCCACCCTCTCCTTCAAATCTCACATCAACCATATCACCAAAACATCATTTTTTCATCTTCGTAATATTGCACGCCTCCGTCCAACCCTCTCACCCTCTGCTGCTGAAATACTCATCCACGCCTTCATCACCTCCAGACTTGATTACTGTAACAGCATTCTGTATGGACTTCCTTCCACCATCCTCCAAAAACTACAATATGTCCAAAACTCAGCTGCCCGCCTACTTACTCACTCCTGCTCCAGAGACCACATCACTCCTCTCCTCCGTCAGCTCCACTGGCTCCCCATTCAACAGCGCATCAACTTCAAGATCCTCCTCATCACCTATAAAGCTCTTCATAACCTCGCCCCCTCATACCTAACGGACCTTCTGTCTCGTCATTCTCCCACTCGTCTCCTCCGCTCTGCTGACGCTCACCTTCTTACCCCCATCACCAAGACAAAATTCCGCACCCTGGGTGATAGATCATTCGCCATCGCCGCACCAACCCTCTGGAATTTCTTGCCCCTTCACATCCGGTCTGCCAACACACTTGCTTCTTTTAAAAGTCAACTCAAAACCCATCTTTTCAAATCAACCTATAAAAACTGACTGCCTCTTCTACCTATGTGTACCTACCTTGTCTGTTTACCCGTTCTCTGTATGTTTGTCCCTATGCTGCTTTGTAAAGCGTCTGAGTATTTAGAAAAGCGCTATATAAGACTGATGTATTATTATTATTATTAAAATAGAACTTTATTGTAAAAACTCAACTTGTCGTGTTTGGAGGAGAAAGAACACCATACCTACTGTGAAGCATGGGGGTGGAAACATCATGCTTTGGGGCTGTTTTTCTGCAAAGGGACCAGGACGACTGATCCGTGTAAAGGAAAGAATGAATGGGCCCATGTATCGTGAGATTTTGAGTGAAAACCTCCTTCCATCAGCAAGGGCATTGAAGATGAAACGTGGCTGGGTCTTTCAGCATGACAATGATCCCAAACACACTGCCCGGGCAACGAAGGAGTGGCTTCGTAAGAAGCATTTCAAGGTCCTGGAGTGGCCTAGCCAGTCTCCAGATCTCAACCCCATAGAAAATCTTTGGAGAGAGTTGAAAGTCCATGTTGCCCAGCGACAGCCCCAAAACATCACTGCTCTAGAGGATATCTGCATGGAGGAATGGGCCAAAATACCAGCAACAGTGTGTGAAAACCTTGTGAAGACTTACAGAAAACGTTTGACCTCTGTCATTGCCAACAAAGGGTATATAACAAAGTATTGAGATGAACTTTTGTTATTGACCAAATACTTATTTTACCGAGGAATTTACCAATTAATTCATTAAAAATCCTTCAATGTGATTTTCTGGATTTTTTTTTTTCATTTTGTCTCTCATAGTTGAGGTATACCTATGATGAAAATTGGAGACCTCTCTCATCTTTTAAGTGGGAGAACTTGCACAATTGGTGGCTGACTAAATACTTTTTTGCCCCACTGTAATGTGGCCAAAATGTTTCTGCATGCAATGATCTTCTCACACATCGATTACTGTTTTACCAACTTGTCACTCAGTGGTGTAACCATAATCAAACCCATTGAATGTTTATACAAAAACCCATGAAAATCCTTGACAAGAAAGATCCCACATATCATTGCTGTAACACTTACAAGAAATACAATCTTCTGTCTTTTGAAAATTATAAAACTCTCAAATTTGCCTGTTCAATGTATAAAATATTAAATGGCTATGCATCCCCCCCCCTCCCAGGAGAATATGTTAACCCCTTGCACTCCGGGCAATTTTCCTAAAAATGCCAAAAAATAACGTGCCCAAAGTAAATCGAAAGCTGTTCTTCAACCCTTTGCAGCATCTTCATGGGGTTGGTCTCATTTAAAAGAAAACACTTTGAATTTTTTGTCAAAAAAAAAAAAAAAAAATCTCTCTACGTGCTCCGGCCACTGAGTTACAGTCATCTAAACATACTGAACTTGAAAAAAATAAATTTGGCCACTGTGTTTTTTTGGATACAAATGCTTGCAAATAACACACAGCTGTCCGATCCGGCTGGAAAATGCAACAGAAATGTAGAACCAAGTGTTATCCAGCTGAGGTCCAAATTTTGTAACAATACCACAAAAAATGAATATTTTACACAGCTTTTTCCTCAGGTTGTTCCCAGGCGTTTTGGAACTGTGCCAAATTGTGCCAAATGGCACAGTTTGGAAAAATGTCTGTAACTTTTGAATAATTCAATGTAGAATCTTCATTTTGGGCTCTAATGAAAGGTCACATTCAGGGCTGTGTCTGTGTGTGTGTGTGGGGTTCCCCCCCCCCCCCCCCCCGCTACAAAGGACGGAGTTCGGCCCTCGCTACATGACGGATTACACTCGTTGCATGTTTCCACAGCAACGCTGTCACAGCGGCTTCCCCCCACGGACCGGGGGGCGTTCGGACCGTGAACGCCCCCCCCGCTCCTCTTCTGCAGTGGGGGGGGGGCGTTCACGGTCCGAACACGGCAAATGAACTGTTTATCGCGGCGCACGCACTTCGTGCGCCGTACAGTTGTAATTTACCGATCGGTCAAAAGTCATTTTTGGATTACAGTTTTCAGGGAGAAATAATAATTTAGCTTATAACACCATACCTCTTCACAGCAGCAGAGTCCTGGCGAACTTCTCTTCCCCATTGTCAGACGAACGCGACGCTGGTCCGCTCGTGGATCCCGGTCAAAACATAATTCCAATATTGCGGTTTTGGTGAATGATTTATGACCTTTGTCGTCGGCCTCCGTCGGTCTATGATGACGGAAGAGAATCCTAAACGTCTATTCTGCTGGAATGAGTGCAGGTCCTACTTGTGGGTGTTCTCCATGCTGCTGGGTCTGTAGCAGGTTCGTCCAGCGTCCTTTTTTTTTTTTTTTTCATCAGCTGCAACAGTAAATCTCTCTTCACCCAGCCCGAACTTCTGTGCTTCAATTGGCTCCTGCATTCACAGTAGGAGGGTCCTCCTTCCTAGGTTTTCATTCATTGGTTCTTCAAGGTTTCAGAAACCCAATTCAAGGCTCTTATTAGTCGAACGAGAGGTCAATCAGATGAACTAATCTGTTCGCGGCTGTGTCTGCAGCTTTTTTTTTCAGTGGCGCTTGGATGCCAACACCACCTACATCACCACAATCTGGACTATGCGTCCGAGAGCGCACGAGGACGTACGAGTGCGCCCTCCTGCGCCCTAGGACGCAGAGACTTGCCCGCCCACGGAACAACGGAGCGCAAGTGGTTAAACTGAGAACTGTCACCAGTACAACCACCAGAGCAATCACTAGAGGAGACTGTGATGTCCCCCACAGATGCACCACATTTGCTCAATATGTGCTATCAGTGAGGGGCACCAAGATCTGGAATAACATACTGTACCACCTGCAATCAGAGAACCTACCACAATAAACACTTTTAAGATGCACTGTAAAAATTGGCTTTTAAACAACCAAAACTGTACCCATAACTAGTGGTTGCTCTGCGGCATACACATGTATACAGTATCTCACAAAAGTGAGTACACCCCTCACATTTTTGTAAAAATTTAATTATATCTTTTCATGGGACAACACTGAAGATATGACACTTTGATACAATGTAAAGTAGTCAGTGTACAGCCTGTATAACTGTAAATTTGCTGTGCCCTCAAAATATCTCAACATACAGCCATTAATGTCTAAACTGCTGGCAACAAAAGTGAGTACACCCCTAAGTGAAAATGTCCAAGTTGTGCCCAAAGTGTCAATATTTTGTGGCTACCATTATTTTCCAGCACTGCCTTAACGCTCTTGGGCATGGAGCTCACTAGAGCTTCACAGGTTGCCACTGGAATCCTCTTCCACTCCTCCATAACAACATCACGGGGCTGGTGGATGTTAGCGACCTTGTCCTCCTCCACCTTCCGTTTGAGGATGCCCCACAGATGCTCAGTAGGGTTTAGGTCTGGAAACATGCTTGGCCAGTCCATCACCTTTACCCTCAGTTTCTTTAGCAAGGCACTGGTCACCTTGGAGGTGTATTTGGGGTCATTATCATGTTGGTATACTGCTCTGCGGCCCAGTTTCCGAAAGGAGGGGATCATGCTCTGCTTCAGTATGTCACAGTACATATTGGCATTCATGGTTCCCTCAATGAACTGTAGCTCCCCAGTGCCGGCAGCACTCATGCAGCTCCAAACCATGACACTCCCACCACCATGCTTGACTATAGGCAAGACACACTTGTCTTTGTAGTCTTCACCTGGTTGCTGCCACACATGCTTGACACCATCTGAACCAAATCAGTTTATCTTGGTATCATCAGATCACAGAACATGGTTTCAGTAATCCATGTCCTTAGTCTGCTTGTCTTCATCAAACTGTTTGCAGGCTTTCTTGGGCATCATCTTTAAAAGGGGCTTCCTTCTGGGATGACAGCCATGTACACCAATGTTATGCAGTGTGCGGCGTGTGGTCTGAGCACTGACAGGCAGACCCCCTACCCCTTCAACCGCAGCAGCAATGCTGGCAGCACTCATACATCTATTTACAAAAGACAACCTCTGGATATGATGCTGAGCACATGCACTCAACTTCTTTGGTCGACCATGGCGAGGCCTGTTCTGAGTGGAACTTGTCCTGTTAAACTGCTGTAAGATCAGGCATTGGTTTGCTTGCTACCGGATAACCATGAAAACCGGTACTACCTGTCTAATGGGTCGGGCCGTCAGCGACTCAACTGGCATTCCCGCCCTTCCGAGGGCGTGGAGGGTGAAACTGGGCATCCTGGCAGAACTAAAAACAATATCTGTCACAGGTCTGTGGTGGACCACTCCCAGTTACACGGGGTGAGACTGGAGATCCTGGCAGATAAGCACATCTGTCGCAAGGTCTGTGGTGGACTTTTGCCAGTCGGTGCATCGTGACATGCACTACACAAAGAGCAGAGATAAACAAATCTATCATCTGGTCAGTCACTGCAACAGATACTGGAGTCAGTTTGTCTTGGCCTGTCCTTGCCACTGATAATACCTCTATCTGCCAAGAATATGCCGCTAGTCCAGCAAAAGCTAGCGGTACTCAAATACTTTGCAAGCAGTTTCATGAAATGGTCAGTTAGAAAGCAACTCGTACCAGCTTGAACATTGCCTGGGTTAACAAGGTCAGGAGTTCCTGGCAGCGGAAGGCAAAGGACAAAGCTGTGTGGAGGAATCTGATCAGACCTAAATAAAACAGTCATTGTTGCCCCCGACAGAATGCTATGATGATGGTCTTGGCCACCGTGCTGCAGCTCAGTTTCAGGGTGTTGGCAATTTTTTTATAGCCTAGGCCATCTTTATGTAGAGCAACAATT
Organism: Pholidichthys leucotaenia; assembly: GCA_020510985.1. Taxonomy (NCBI): domain Eukaryota; kingdom Metazoa; phylum Chordata; class Actinopteri; order Cichliformes; family Pholidichthyidae; genus Pholidichthys; species Pholidichthys leucotaenia. The sequence continues at coordinate 117,124,592 of CM035848.1, read as the reverse complement.
CTTCTTTTTACATCCTCAGAGAGTTCTTTGCCATGAAGTGCCATGCTGAACTTCCAGTGACCAGTATGAGACAGTGTGAGAGCGATAACACCAAATTTAACACGCCTGCCCCCCATTCACACCTGAGACCTTGTAACACTAACAAGTCACATGACACCGGTGAGGGAAAATGGCTAATTTGGACATTTTCACTTAGGGGTGTACTCACTTTTATTGCCAGCAGTTTAGACATTAATGGCTGTGTGTCAAGTTATTTTGAGGGGACAGCAAATTTACACTGTTATACAAGCTGTACACTGACTACATTGTATCAAAGTGTCATATCTTCAGTGTTGTCCCATGAAAAGATACAATTAAATATTTACAAAAATGTGAGGGGTGTACTCACTTTTGTGAGATACCATACATATGCGTCCGTGCGTCACACACATATTCCCCGCCTCTTGTTTGTTGCTGTCTCTTGTTGCTGTGAGATGCTTGGGTGCATGTGTGTGTATGCATACACAGCACTTCACTTGTGTGACATTTGAATATCTTGTTTGTAACACCTTAACTCTTGCACTTTAGCATATCCACTTTGTACAGTTTCACTGCAGTTGTTCTGCTCGTGTATGATTGTGTGTTTTTGTGACCCGCCGGGGGACTACAGATCCAAATTAGCAGTATGCTAAATCTGGCGTACTTCCATTTGTATTAATGTTCATTGGTATGCAATGTCCCTTTCAAATAAACATTAAACTTAAACTATATATAGTGAAATAAGTGTGTGTTTAAATTAATGAAACTAATCAAAATAAGACTTATCTACACTATGGACAAAAGTTTTAGAACACCCCAATCTTTTCAGTTTTTAGTGACATTTATACAATTTGTTCCAACACTACTTTTAAGCAGATGGAGGGGGTTGTAAGTAATAGTATTGGTAGGACCAACTTTCAAGGCTTGATTAACCTCCACTGCTGCAGAACAGCTTTAAGTTTTTAACCCATTTCTTGTTCCCTGAAAAGGGATTTTTGTATAATTTTGAAATGTGCATTATTTTTCATTTTTGGGTAACCTTACCTTTTGTTTTAACCTCTGGCATTTCAGCACTTACCTTTGTACCATTTCAAGCTATTCATTGGATTTGAACTGCTTGAATTTCAGTAAAACACTGGAAAAATTAATATGTTCTTAAACTTTTGACCCGTAGTGTCCATACTCAAAAATTAGATATTTATTTCCAATTTTAAATAACTGACACTTGTTTAACGAAAGATCTTTTTATTTCCAATCGTAAATAATTCATCACACATTTGTGTAATTAATGGTGTATTTATTTATTTCATTTCGTCATTGCTGACCCTCAATAGTCACACGGTGGGTGGAAAAAAGATACATTGAGAATTGTAATCGGCTCGAGTCGTGAGATGCCTAAAGATTCCCACCCCTATTTGTGAGTGAGTTTGATGAACATCGGGGAAAATGCTTAGGAGGAATAGTGATTCCCGTGAAAAGTGGATGGTCAGACGGACGACGGATGCCACGTCATCGCAATAGCTCCTTTCAGTTTTGCCGTAATGACCTAAAAAATTATTATTGACTGTAGATTAGTGAACCAGTGAACCAGGTGGAAACAGTGATGTTTAGTAGGGTGACTGAAACCTAAAGAAAATAATAATATAAACCGTGCTGGGTAAATCTACTTGGTAGCTTACTGTTGTTCACATGACTGACAGCTAGGCTGACCAATAATAGAGCAGTGGCAGGTATCAAGGACATGCTGGGCTGGGTTTACTATGCAAGTCATATCCTGTGGCAAATCTAGAACAGTCAAGGGTGTGTGTGTTTCAAAAGAAGTGAGTGTTTTGATATTTTTGCAACAATCACATGACCAATAAATGCCTTTCAGGAGGTTAAAACCTACAAAACACAATTTTTCAGCAAATGACCCCTTTAACAAAAAATAAAATAAATAAATCACAAGTTATTTGCCCTAAATCTGTCTTTATTTTTATGTACTGTAAATGTGTGTTTTCTCTTGAACGGAACTGAAATTCGTCTTTGTGTGGAGGGAAAAAAATGTGATCTGACACATGAGATTAACATAATAGAAGACCCCTGTAACAACTATACATTACCAGAAGACCCCACATAATCCTAATCCTGTTGAGCAGGCTAAAGTAAGGCCATAAAGACTTTTCAGCATAAACAATTATTTGTATTTTATAATATCAATATCAAAAAGCAATACTGGGGAAAAAAAAAAATCGATTGCTCTGCCTACCTGCAGTCGGAGGTAGAGCTTCATGTCTCCCCAGCGTGGGTTGTGGGGATTTTTCTTTAGTATAAACCTGAGAGGAGGCTCTCTCTTGTCCAGGTCACAGTCCTTCAGCAGGTATCGCTGCTTGGCCTCAGTTCTAGAAATCAGCTTGTGCTTCTCCTCGTTGTCTCTGAAGAGGAAGTCCGCATGAAGCCAGAAAAATTAGAATATTACATGGATGGCATCTTGGATCAGTCGAAAGAGATTGTAAGACTCAAGAAAAGTTTGCCTTTGAGAATGAGAAAGTAGTGCAGCACAACTGATTACAAATTATATTTGAATATATATTACAAGGTACATATGGCATGCATTTTATTTACCTTCAAACATTTAATAGCTTGTTTATTATATGAAAGAGTGAGCTTGATCAAAGTTACTCACTACTCAGAAAATCACTGCAGTAAACAAGTACTTTCTAACCCAATTACTCCAGGGTATCAACAGGAAATTAAAATTGGGACTTTCATTTCCGTGTGTGTAATAACAAAAGGTAACCAACGTATTCTAAATAGTTTTGTCCAGAATTTTACTACACTGAAACTGGTTTTATTTGGGGTATCAAACCAGGTCATATCAGACTGGTTCCAAGTTACACACATCATCAGATTGGCATTTTTTTAATCCCTCCAACCCCCTGAGCAGTGTGTTTACCTGCACTTGTCACAGACAGACAGGTCAAAGCTGTTGCTCAGATAGGAGTCCATGAAGGGTTTTTGACAGTCATCGCAGAGCAGGTATTCTGGTTCAATCACAGGAGCTAAAAACAAAGCAGTAAATCACATCCACAGCACCTCCAGATTAAAACAAATTCCCTGTTCATGTAACCCCCCCCCCATCTCTGCCCACACACCCACCTGGTGGATGGACCACCGTCTTGGCCCTTTGCTCTCCCTCCAGCTCCTCCTCCTCTTCGATGAAGAAGCCAGCACCGGAGTCGATGGTCTTTGAAACTTTAGCCGAGGTTGCACCCTCCACGGCGGACAAAGGGCGGCTTGCCAGTCGTGCTTGACGAAGCATCAGCGCTCGCTGCCGGTTCCTCTCGATCTTAGCCCGAATCGCCGCTGACAGTTCGGGTTTGGGACTCGGTTCTGGACTAGGATCCATGCTAACTTTTATTGAACCCGCCTTGTGTGCATTTGAACTTCACTAGTGAAATGTTACAAAACTGACTGCTGTTATGGTTCCGGTTTCTTCTTCTTTTCTCGATTACTGGCGGATAGCAAACGACTGAAAGGTACATACCGCCACCTACTGTACAAGAGTGTGTTAACGTCATTGAAGCTCGACCCCTAAATTCTGACTTAATCCTGTGTTGTTTAAAAAAGAAAAAAGAGCCCTTCTCGTGATCCTTATCGCCTCTCCATCTCCTCCTGTTCCTAGAATCCCAGCAAAATACCATTCCCTACCTGCCTCTAGAATTTCATTTTCCGTTGTCTTTCATTTCCAGATAAGCATTTATTAGTTCCAGATGTGCTCTACATTTACTTTAACTCCACATTCTCTACATTTATCACTGTCGCTTTTCCCCATGATGAATAAAGTCCTGTTTACTGTTTTTCCTTCTCCTTTTCCAAGTGATAATGGTATAGTTATTTCTTTCCCAAGTGCACTTTTTGCTAATTTTGGTTCCGGTTTCTTCTTCTTCCCCAGGCTTTAACATCGGTTTGCAAACAATCTGGTACATTACTGCCACCGTCTGGCCAAACTATAAATTGACGATCTGTCAGGGGTCTTCAACCTGTGGCTCAGGAACCACAAAGGTTTTCGCAGGCATAGCCGTAAATCAATGGGGAGACCAGGGGGCACATGTCACCAGGAACCTGCAAAAAACAGAACGTCTTGTTTAAGTAGCTTGGAAGGAATCGATTTCAGTGTTTAGAATATTACTGAAATCTTCCTTTGCAGTCTTTTTGAATATTTCCTATTTCTTTCACTCTTTTTTTCTAAATTTAAGTATTGATTGGCTTGATGGTACCATCAGTGCTGGTGAAAAGTGGTCCAAAATATTCATTGTAACATAGTCAATAAAAGCATTCCTGCTTCGACAAGCAGCACAATCGCCAGCAGAATTAATAAGATAAGATTGTGGCGGATGGTATAATAAGGCACGGCGATGTGAAGTTTAAAAGGGTGTTTTATTCATCCACCATCACAGGACTCACTCCAGCGCTGTGAAAGCGCACTGGAGCGAGCCCTCAGCAAACAGGCAAAGCGTGTGATCAAAACAGCAGTAGTAAGAGAGAGAGCAAGCGATATGCAGTTGGCTTATAAACCCAGCTAGACAATGCATGCATGGCACATTAGCATCACAGTAAACTGCAGGAAGGCATGGGACATTTACATGAGAGTCTCGCATATCAATAGCAGGATTACTGGCAGGAAGGAGAGGCTGCCTAATGATATTAGTCCATACATCTCACTGTTATGCTAATTGCTCCAGCTGAGCGCTCTGCTTGTCCGTAGGCTGTGGAGGACCCCCCCCCCCCCAGAGGGCTCAGCTGGGGGCTGAGGCGTCGATCGTCCGGCTTTGGGAGCGAGCTGCGGGAAAAGTTCTGTGCCGGAGGTGGGGGAGGGAGGAGGGTGGGGGTAGCAAGTGCCGGCCCGGGATGGCGAAGTTGTCTGGGCCACGCAAAAATTGCATGTGGATCCACGGTGTTGCGGGGCTGTCCCTTGAACGTGGCGGAGATCCACAGTGGCTGTGAGAAGAAAAACTTGTCTCTGACTCCTCTCGCGGCTATGAAGGAAAACAGGAGCTGCAGCTGTGTGAGGGACTTGGCGTGTTGGCTTTAGGTGCGCGCGCAGCCCTAAAGCACTCGGGGACAGCTGACGGCTGAATTCCCATTGTGCGCCGTGGCTGAGACCCATACAAAATCCTGTGTGCGGGCTGCGTGTGTGCTTCAGGTGTGTGAGCAGCCCTGAAGGTTCCAGTGTGCAGCGGCGGAGGACGATGGCGGTCTGTGGAGCCGTTATTGTCCCGTGCGTGGTGCGCTGTCCTCATAACCCCTCGGTGTGCGTGCGGGGGTTCGGTGCATGGCAGGTCAGCTGTCGAGGCGAGTCAGGGTCAGGGAGCTTGCTGGAGATCAGCGTCATCGGCGCCGATGGTCATCCCTGTTCAGGCTGTTGCTATCGTTCGCTCGTGCCGGGTCATGGTGCGTTCTGGTCCACGCGCTGCGTTCTCCGTCTGGCCCTGGAGGTTGCCGATGTGGAGAGAGGACGAGGTGCGTGCGCGCTCGTGTGAATGCGGAGGAGCGGTGAGAGGGAGTAGACGCACTTTGTCCCTCAGCCGGTCCCAGCGTGGATGTCCCGATCTCAGGCAAGGGTCGCACCATGACGCTTTCTGCAGCCTTCCTGGTCGTGGATGATCTCCGGAGAGTTCGCCTGGTGTTGGCTCTGCATCGAGGTCTCCCGTGTGGCAGAAAGGAGGGCAGTCCATTTGCGTCAGGCAGCTGCGTTCGTTCGTCGTCGGGAGTCACCGCTGGGGGCTGCGTTTGTTCTGCGTCAGCGTGTTCTTGTATTCGGGGTCACCAGTGTGGCGGATGGTAATAAGGGAACCCAGATGTGAGAGGCACAGAATAAGTGCAGGCACGGCGAACTGAAGTTTAAAAGGGTGTTTTATTCATCCACCATCACAGGACTCATTCCAGCGCTGTGAAAGCGCACTGGAGCGAGCCCTCAGCAAACAGGCAAAGCGTGTGATCAAAACAGCAGTAGTAAGAGAGAGAGCAAGTGATATGCAGTTGGCTTATAAACCCAGCTAGACAATGCATGCATGGCACATTAGCATCACAGTAAACTGCAGGAAGGCATGGGACATTTACATGAGAGTCACACATATCAATAGCAGGATTACTGGCAGGAAGGAGAGGCTGCCTAATGATATTAGTCCATACATCTCACTGTTATGCTAATTGCTCCAGCTGAGTGCTCTGCTTGTCCGTAGGCTGTGGGGGACACCCACAAGATAAGCCTTCATTAGTCCCACAATAGGGAAATTCCAGGATTGCAACAGCATAGGGATAGCAACACTCAGAGCAATAATTTAGAAGATAAGAAAATAAGACCAGTGAATATACATACGTACACATAAATATATAAATACATGTATATATACACAGTGCGGAGCATTGTAGCTAGATGGACTAAACAGCATAACCGTCTATTTAGTTACCCTACATGGTATGAATATGTACCCATACATATTGTCACCCTCCATAGCAACTGATATTGTCCTAGTTGTATACTGGAGGGGACCATTTGTGTAAGTCTGTTGCGTCTTTTGCATTCAATACTATTAGGTCGTCACGTTTTTTTTTTTTTGCGATCTCTGCGAGCAGCCCTGCTTAGGTTATGCAGCCTGACAGCCATAGGTAGGAAGGACCTGTGAAACCTCTCGGTCACGCATCTAGGTTAATGTAGTCTACTGCTAAATGAGCTCCTCAGTGCATCCAGTATGACCTGCATAGGGTGGGACTCGGACTCCAGCAGAGATGACAGTTTAGCCACCATCCTTCTCTCTCCTATCTCCTCCACTGGGTCAAGGTGTTGCCCCAGGACAGAGCTAGCTTTCTTGATTAGTTTGTTCAGTTTCTTCCTATCGGCTGCTGTAATGCCGTTGCCCCAGCAGACCACTCCAAAAGTGATGGCTGATGCCACCACCGTGCCATAGAATGTCTTCAAGAGCGCCCCTTGTACACCAAAAGACCTGAGCCTCCTCAGTAGGAACAGCCTGCGCTGTCCCTTCTTGTAGAGTGCATCGGTATTGTGTGACCAGTCTAGTTTATTGTTCAGATGAACACCCAGGTACTTGTAGGATGTCACCATCTCAATGTCTGTTCCCTTTATGTTTACTGGTGCTGTGAGGGGTTGTACTTGCCTGCAGCAGTCCGCCACCAGCTCCTTAGTTTTCCTCACGTTGATCTAGAGGCAGTTCCGATGGCACCAGTCCACGAAGTCCTGGATAAGTCCTCTGTACTCAGCTTCATCTCCATTGGAGATGAGGCCAACGATCACAGAGTCGTCAGAGAACTTCTGTAGATGGCAGTGTGTTGTGTTGTGTGAGAAGTCTGCAGTATAAAGGGTGAACAGGAAGGGAGCCAAAACCATTCCCTGGGGGGCCCCCGTGCTGCCAATGATCATGTCGGACACACAATCCCGGGTTCTTACAAACTGTGGCCGGTTAGTGAGGTAGTCCAGGATCCATGATGACAGGTGCTGGTCCACCCCTGCGCACAGCAGCTTGTCCTTCAGGATCATCGGTTGGATGGTGTTGAAAGCACTGGAGAAGTCAAAGAACATGATCCTCACCGCATTCCCGGGCTTCTCCAGGTGGGACAGAGTACGGTGAAGGAGGAAGATCACTGCATCCTCCACCCCAATGCCATGCTGGTAGGCGAACTGGAGTGGATCCATCGCTGGTCCCACCAGGGGGCGGAGGTGAGCAAGGAGCAGTCTCTCCAGGGTCTTCATCATGTGAGACGTCAGGGCCACTGACCTGTAGCTGTTCAGGTCTTTGGGGTGGGAAGTCTTTGGTACAGGTACCACACAAGATGTTTTCCATAACTGTGGTACTCTCCCCAGCTTCAGGCTCAGGTTGAAGATGTGCTTCACAATCCCACAAAGCTGGTCTGCGCAGGACTTGAGGAGCTTTGCGCTGATGCCGTCCGGTCCCGAGGCCTTCCTTGCTTTGATCTTCCTCAGCTCCATCCTCAACTGGGTCTTGTGAGGGTCAGGTTGGGGGGCTGTGTGCTGGGAGTGTTGGTGGAGTGGGGTGTGGACAGCAGGTCTCGATGACTGTAGAGGCAGCAGTGGTTGGTGTGCAGCTGGGGGGGGAGGGCGGTTGGTCAAACCTATTAAAAAACAGGTTCAGATTGTTCGCCCACTCCCTGCCCCCTGTGGCCTGGGAGGAGGTTTTCTGGAGCCCAGAGATGGTTTTAAGGTTTCTCCAGACCCCGCTGATGTCGCTCTGTTGTAGCTTGTCCTCCATCTTCTTCCTGAAGCTGTCCTTGCCTTCTCTGATCTTCCTCCTCAGCTCCCTCTGTACGGACTTCAGCATCTCCCTGTTCCCCGACCTGAAGGTCCTCTTCTTCTCTCTTAGAAGTGTTTTTATCTCAGGGTTAATCCAGGGTTTGTTGTTCGAGCAACACCGTATGGTCTTGGTGGGTATGGTGTTGTCCACACAGAAGTTGATGTAGTCCGTGATGGTGTGAGTGAGGCCATCGATGTCCTCACCATGTGGATTGCAGAGCTGCTCCCAGGCAGTGGTTTCAAGACAGTCCTATAGAGCGTCCATTGCCTCCTCAGACCATATCTTCACCGTACTCATGACTGGAGGTTGTCTGTGTACTAGGGGTTTGTACATCGGCAGGACATGAACCAAGTTGTGATCCGATCTCCCGAGTGGGGGGAGTGGTGATTAGGTGTACGCCTCCTTAGTGTCAGCATAGAATAAGTCCAGTGTTTTATTGTCTCTAGTGTGGCATGTGACATACTGGGTGAACGTGGGCAGAATGGGGGACAGTGAAATATGATTGAAATCACCTGAGATGAGGAGAAGAGCATCTGGGTGTTCTGTCAGCAGCCTGCCAGTTACTGAGTGGACGGCGTCACGCGCTGTCCCAGCGTTCGCCGTCGGATTTGCATAAATAACAATGCAGATCACGTGTGAGTATTCCCTCGGGAGATATGTAGGCTGTATGCTAACAGCTAGCAACTCAGTGTCTTTGCTGCAGTGTTGTTGTTTAATCATGATTCTTCCCACAGTTAACTTAAATACTGTAACTACTACAACTCCTTCTATTGATGTCTGTCTTGATGAGTTAACTCCAATCGACCTATGTGAGTTAGACAAAATAGTTTCCTCATCCAAACCTTCAACTTGTCTTTTAGACCCTATTCCTACCAGGTTATTTAAAGAAGTCTTCCCACTTATTGGTAGCCTTATTCTTCATATAATCAATTCTTCATTAACTTTAGGCCATGTACCGCAGGCTTTTAAAACGGCTGTAATTAAACCCTTACTCAAAAAGCCAACGCTAGATCCAGGAGCCTTAGCTAACTATAGACCAATCTCTAATCTCCCTTTCATTTCAAAAATCTTAGAAAGAGTTGTTGCTACGCAATTATTTGACCACCTTCAGGGAAATGGTTTACTTTAAGAGTTTCAGTCTGGGTTTAGAATCCATCATAGTACTGAAACAGCCTTAGCGAAGGTCACAAATGACCTCCTCATTGCATCTGATAATGGACTAGTTTCTGTACTTGTCCTTTTAGACCTTAGTGCAGCTTTTGATACTATCGATCATAATATTCTACTTGATAGATTAGAACACTATGTTGGACTTAATGGAACTTCGTTGCAGTGGTTTAAATCTTATTTATCTGATAGGTTCCAGTTTGTTCATGTAAATAATGAGTTTTCTTTCAACTCAAAGCTCAGTCATGGAGTTCCACAGGGATCTGTGCTAGGCCCTACTCTTTTAAGTTTATATATGCTTCCGTTAGGCAACATTATTAGAAAGCACTGTATACATTTTCATTGTTATGCTGATGATACACAATTATACCTGTCAATGAAGCCAGATGATAGTAATCAATTAGCCAAGTTAGAAGCCTGTCTTAAGGAAATCAAAGCTTGGATGACTTGTAATTTCCTACTATTAAATTCAGATAAGACTGAAGTCATTCTTGTTGGTCCAAAAAACCTTAGAAATTCCTTTCCAAATCAAACTTTCAGTTTGGATGCGGTTACTCTTTCTCTTAATAGCTCTGTGAGGAACCTTGGAGTTATTTTTGATCAGGATTTGTCCTTCAAGTCACATATTAAATTTGTTTCTAAGACTGCCTTCTATCATTTGCGTAATATTGCCAAGATTAGGAGCATCTTGTCTCAGAGTGATGCTGAGAAACTGATCCACGCTTTTGTTAGCTCGAGATTAGATTATTGTAATTCTTTATTATCAGGCTGTCCTAAAACATCTTTAAAAAGTCTTCAGCTGATCCAAAATGCTGCAGCAAGAGTTTTAACAGGTACTAGAAAGAGAGATCATATCTCTCCGGTTCTGGCCTCCCTTCATTGGCTTCCCATAGAGTTTAGAATTAAGTTTAAAATCCTTCTTCTTACTTACAAAGCTCTAAACAATCAGGCTCCTTTTTATTTAAAAGATCTGATACTACCGTATTGTCCTAACAGAGCACTACGCTCCCAAAATGCAGGATTACTTGTAATACCTAGAATCTCCAAAAGGACAATGGGAGGCAGAGCCTTCAGTTATCAAGCTCCTCTCCTGTGGAATCAGCTGCCAATCTGGATTCGGGAGTCAGACTCGATCTCTGTTTTTAAGAATAGGGCTAAAACCTACCTTTTTGATATAGCCTACAATTAGGGAGGGATCATGTGTTTCTGAACCCTCCCTTAGTTATGCTGCTAATAGGTTTAGTCAGCCGGGGGACCTCCAGTAATACACTGGGCCTCACTCCTTTCCTCACTCTCAATGAAATATTTTTTTTGCTGGTCATTAACATTTGTTTGTTCTCTCCCATAGATTGAGTCCCCATCGTGCTGTTTGCTCTCTACATGTCTGTTCTTTTCTTCTTCTCTATCCCCTCACCCCCCAGCCAGTCGCAGCAGATAACTGCCCCTCCCTGAGCCTGGTTCTGCTGGAGGTTTCTTCCTGTTAAAAGGGAGTTTTTCCTCTCCACCGTCGCCAAGTGCTTGCTCACAGGGGATCGCCTGATTGCTGGGGTCTTTCTGCAACTGTGGGGGTTCCCCCTACAGTTGATAGTGCTATGAGATGACTGTTGTTGTGAAATGGCGCTATATAAATAAAGTTGAATTGAATTGAATTGAATGATATGTCCCGGTCTGCACCAGCTGTTATTGACATACATTATCACTCCTCCGCCCCTTGCCTTCCCACTGTCTAGTGTCCGGTCTGCCCGTATTGCGTGGAAACCCTCCAGTTCAATGTTAGCATCTGTTGCTAGTTCTGTTATCCACGTCTCAGTAAACAACATCAAGGTAATCTCTCTGAAGACGCTCTCGTAGCGGGAGATAGCTGCTAGCTCATCAGTCTTATTGAGTAGCGATCGTACATTCCCCATAATAACGGATGGAAGGATGGGTCTGTACCTTATATTTCTCACCCGCCGTCTTGCTCCAGCACAGCATCCACGTTGTTTCTGTCTTATTTCACCCGGTATGTCGAGGTCTTGCACTAACATCTTGGTCTGGTTAAGTGCTAACAGCTGGTCTCTGCTGTATTGTATCCTGCTAAAAACAGTGGCTCCGCCTGCCAGCTCAGGAGACATTTGGGTGATCCGTGTGTCCGTCTGATGTATAAGGTGTCGCCGAATCAGAAAGATTAGCAAGAGAAGCCAGATAGTAAATAGAAATAGGAAGAAATTGATCCGCTGTTACAAAAAGGCAACCTACTCGTGTGTGCGCCGGTAATGCCGTGCACATTACCGGTACTGGCTGAGCTGAGGCAGTCCACCAACCTCACCGTCACGGACCAACAGCGGAACAGAGCTGGGATGGACTGGCAATCGCCCCTTGCCCCTGTAGCACAGCAATGTGCCCTCCTCAACCTGGCACAGCGGAGAACCCACATCACCAGACGGCCACTCAACGCGACCCAACGGCCGGTCTCTGCCACTGGGTTGGTCCCTGCTGCAGCAGCAGCCCAGCACACAGGCTCCACTGCAGCGGCAATACAACAACCAGCTGGCGGTGAGTGTAAAACTTGTCCGAGAAATCCAGTGTTAAAAAAACATAGATTGTGGCGGAAGGAAGCAGACGAGGCAGCGAGCTTGGATGACACACAAACTTTATTCCTCCTCCAACATCAAGTACAGTACAACTCTGACTGGGTCTCTGAGCACCTTCTTTTTATAACCTTTAATTCCATGCCTTGAAACCCAGGGTTTCATGTCCTGGTAAGCATGCGCCCCCTCCTTCCTCTTTTCTCCTCAGGTAATCAACACACCTGGGAGATGAGACACACCTGCTGCCTCTGATCAGCCAGTGCTTATAAGGATCTGCTCTTCAGTGCCTCAGTGCTGGCTCGTTTGGGTTCACTGCCTCAATCAAACAACGCAAGGATAACTTTATCACGTTGGTGAAGTTCCTGTACTCACTTTCTCTCTCCTCTCCTTCTCAGGTTGCTGCCTCCCATGTGGGTGCATCTCCAGGGACTGCATGCACTCACCTGCCCCATCATCCACACTCAGCTGCAATCATCTCCAACCGGTCAGGTACCACCAACCGGGTCCTTCATCATTACACAGTCAGCTTCATCCTGCTGGTTCGTCTCTCCCCGCTGGGGTCCCGGTTGGATCGCCTGTTTGGCCCAAGTAAGTGGCAATTTGTGGATTCCACGTCCCTGTCTTCATTCCTCTTCTAACAGCTCTCGTCTCTCCTCCCACAGGCCACTTCCTCTGGCAAGTGACGTTTTCTGTAGCTGTGCTCCATCGATCTTGAAATTTAATAAATTTACAAATGTGGGTTTTGTGTCCTGTGTGCTCCTTTGTTGCTGCATTCTGCACCTGAGCTGTCTAGTAATAAATCATGACAGAACGAGCCAGCCAGAACTTTGGCTCAGTGAGTGCAGCAGCCTCAGAATATTCAGCTCTCGACTGCTTAGATATGACTGAGAGGTAGGTGGCTGTGCTTACCCAGCAGCTGCAGACAATTACACAGATGCTGGGCATGGTCACTGAGCATTTGACTAACCTGGCTCCTCCGGGCCCTCCCGCTCCTCCTGCTCCCATTGTTCCTACTACTGTTTGCCATACCACCTCCATTCCCACTCCTACCCCGTACGTGGGGGAGGTGGGGAAATGTAGAGAATTTTTATGTCAGGTATGGCTGTATCTGGGGTAGGTGGGGGGGGGGGAGTACCCGGATGACACTGCTAAAATTCATTTTATGACTCTTCGCTTTGGGACCGGACCCTCAGTTGGGCACAGTCCATTCTCAACAGCCCAGAGGGGGCTGATTACACATTTGAGTGATTTGTGGTCCATTTCACCCACACGTTTGACAGTACAGAGAGCCAGGGGAACATCATGAGCCACCTGTTGTCTCTCTGCCAGGGGACTTGGTTGGTGGCTGAGTTCTTGGTGGAATTTCAGGTCGAAGCGGCGGACTCGGGGTGGAATGGGGTTGCTTTATGCAACGCGTTCCTCCATGGTTTAAACACACACCTCTGCGACGACCTGGCGGTTTATGCAGTTTCCGACTCACTGGACAATTAAAGGATCAGGCTATTGGGTTAGACAACCATTGCCGTGAGTGTGCGAAGGTATGTCAGTCTTCCTCTCGCCTGCCCACCGTGCGGGCACCCACCATGTCTACTGACACAAGGGAAGCTGGTTCTTTCTCTGAACCGATGGTGCTCGGTCGGTCACAATTAACCGACGACGAGCGTCAGTGGAGGAGAAGGGCCGGCGTGTGCATGTACTGTGGTTCCTTGAAGCACGTGCGGCACGAGTGCCCCCTGGCGCCAAAAAGACGTGGCCCGTCAGTAGCCATGGGGGGTCTGATGGGCAGGACTGAGCATAATCCCCCTGGTAATTTCTCTATTTCGGCCCTCGTTCAATTACCGGGGGTCGAGAGGAGGGCCTTGGTGTTAGTGGATTCAGAGGCAGAGCAGAATTTCATCTCCTCCCAGCTCGTTTGGGAGATTGGTATTCCCGCTGAAAAATTGCCCCGACCCCAGAGCGTCACCACCTTATCTGGCCAAAAGATCACACTAATCACTGATCACACGGCACCCGTCGCTATCCTTCTTTCCGGGAACCATCGGGAGGAACTTTCGTTCTGTATTTTCCCAAATTTATCCTCTTTGATGGTCCTTGGCTACCCGTGGCTCCGGAGGCATAACCCCATTATTAATTGGGCACAAAACTCTATTTCCTCCTGCAGTCCGTATTGTTTGGCTTCTTGTTTGAGTTCAGCCGAGTGTTCGCCGTCTCTCCCCATTTCCTTTCCCCCGGCCAAGCCGCCGGACCTCAGCCTTGTCCCTAAGGTCTATCACGACCTGGGGGAGGTCTTCAGCAAGTCTAGAGCGTTGTCACTTCCTCTTCATCGCTCTTAAGATTGTGCTGTGGAACTCCTCCTGGGGACACGTCTGCCGTCTAGCCGACTCTATAGCATTTCTGGTCCGGAGAGAGAGGCTATGGAGATATATATTAAGGACTCCCTGAATGCCAGCCTTATTCGGCCATCTTCAGCTCCTCTTGGGGCAGGTTTTTTTTTGTTGGAAAGAGGGATGGGTCATTGCGCCCGTGCATTGACTACCGGGAGCTCAATGCGATCACAGGGAAAGATAAATATCCTCTGCCCCTGATCAATTCTAGATTTGAGCTCCTTCAGTGTGCACGGATATTCATTAAATTAGATCTTCGCAACGCCTACCATTTAATCTGTATTTCGACCCTCAACTCCAATTTATCCTTGAGGTGGATGCTTCTGATTCGGGGGTGGGCGCTGTCCTTTCACAGCGCTTGTCCTCCGACCAGATGCTCCACCCGTGCATGTTTTTCTCTCGGCGGCTCATGCCAGCAGAGAGGAATTACAACATCGGGGATAGAGAGCTTCTAGCCATTAAGTTGGCATTGGAGGAGTGGAGGCATTGGCTGAAGGGGGCTGTTCACCCCATAGTCATGTGGACCGACCACAAGAACCTAGAGTATCTGCGGTTGGCCCTCCGGCTTAATGCCAGGCAGGCCCGCTGGGCCTTATTTTTCAATAGGTTTAACTATACCATTGTGGAGGAAAAAGAGAAGGCGAGATGCGACGAGCTGGAAGGGTACAAGGTTTTATTTCCTCCAACATATTGAAACGCGCTTTGTAGCTCGGTGAGCTACTGCGCTGCTGAGGTATGTATAGCAAGTTCTTTTATACACTTTATACAGACAGAGAGAATGCAAGACACATTAGCATAGTGATAAACATATCAGTCAATACATAACATTAGCATGACCAACTGGCACCTGGATGTCCTCTCCCTCATCCAGGGATGTATATACAACAGTCCATTGTTCTGATTGCCCCCTGGGGCTCTCTGTCCGTATGTAAATTGTCCGCCATTTCCTCCAGCCCTGCTGAGGGTGAAATAGTGTCAGTCTGCAGTGTGCTGGGTCACCACACGGCTGCCCCCAGAACACTCAGAAGGAGCTGTGACACCCCCCCCCCCCAGTCGTTTGGGCACCAGCTCCGGTAGAACTGTCCTGCTGTAGAGGAGTGTCGGAGGGCATGTCAGTCCGTGGGGGGGGGGGGGGGACAGGGGAGGGGTGGAAAAGACAGTGTGCTCTGCTCCGACTTCCAGCACTTTGAACGGCCATGGATCATGGGCGCACGGGGCCAGTGCGCGTCGTGCATAATGGAACAAACCGGCAATCGGCCGGCTTTAGGGAGTGAGGTGCGGGAAGAGCGCTGTGGAGGAGGAGGGGGAGGGGGTGGGAGTAAGTGAGTGCCGGCCCGGGACGTCAAAGGTGTCTGGGCCGCGCAAAAATTGAGTGTGGATCCACGATGGTGAGGGACTTTCCCGGTAAACCTGGTGGTGATCCGCAGTGGCTGTGAAAAAATTAAGTCTCTGACTCCTCTTGCGGCTCATTCCTGAGAGGATGTGGGGAAGGCAAACGGCCAAATTCCCCGAAGATGCTTAGCGGCTGCTAAAAAACAAAACAAAACTGAAGCTGTGTGAGGGACTTGGCGGTTTGGCTTTAGGTGTGGAAGCAGCCCTAAAGTCATCGGGGAAAGCAATCGGTTAAATTCCCATTGTGCACCGTGGCTGAGAAACCCATACAAAGTCCCATGTGTGGGCTGCCTGTCTGCTTCAGGTGCGTGAGAAGCCCTAAAGGTTCTGAGGATGGCGATCGGCCGTGTTTCTTGGGCATGTGCAGTGGCGGAGGACGATGTATAAGTCTGGAGCTGGTTTGTTCCTGGTGCGTGGTGTGTGCTTGGCGCAGTGACCACATAGCTGGAAACTGCGCTGTCCTCGTAATCCTGTGGTGTGCACGTGGGGCTTCTGTGCGCAGAAAGTCTGCTGTCGGGAGGTGAGTCAGAGTCGGGGAGCTTGGTGGAAATCAGTGCAGACAGTGCCGATGATCTCCCCGTTCAGGCTGCTTCCTTTGGTTCGCTCGTGTCACTGTTCATGGTGCATGTTGATCCCAGCACTGCCCGCTCCGGAGAGCGTGCTCCGGTGTGGATGAAGACGATGCAGGCGTTCTCTGGTCCTCTGGAATCCCCATTGCGGTGAGAGGGAGTAGACGGTCATTCTCTCTTGTCAGGTCACCAGTGTGAAGAAAATGGCATAGTCGAGAGACGCACCATGCACGTCCAGGGTCACCAATGTGGAGGTAATAGATCAAGCGAGATGCAACAAGCTGGAAGGGTACAAGGTTTTATTACCGCCAACATATCGAAACGCGCTTTGTAGCTCGGTGAGCTACTGCGCTGCTGAGGTATGTATAGCAAGCTCTTTTATACACTTTATACAGACAGAGAGAATGCATGGCACATTAGAATACTGATATACATATCAGTCAATACATATCATTAGCATGACCAACTGGCACCTGGATGTCCTCTCCCTCATCCAGGGATGTATACACAACAGTCCATTGTTCTGATTGCCCCCAGGGGCTCTCTGTCCGTATGTAAATTGTCCTCTGTTTCCTCCAGCCCCGCTGAGGGTGAAATAGTGTCAGTCTGCGGTGTGCTGGGTCACCACACCATCACCTATAGGCCTGGCTCTCGGAACACCAAACCGGATGCGCTCTCCCGCCAGTTTGATTCCGAGCAGGTAGCCCCTATGTCCCTTCCCCAGCCCATTGTCCCAACCTCCTATGTACTTGGAGCCCTTACTTGAGACATTGAGCGGAGGGTCTGACAGGCCCAGTCCTGGGAGCCCGAACCAGCGGGATGCCCCCGCAATCGACTGTTTCTTCCTGCCGCCCTCCGCAGTGATGTTATCCATTTGGGCCACACCAGCTGCTTCGCCTGCCACCCTGGGATCTCCCGTAACATCATCCTAGTCCGGCGGGTGTTTTGGTAGCCCATGCTGTGGCCTGCCATATCTGCACCCCGGGAAAGTCTGACTCCTCCTCCCCTGCTGGTCTCCTGTATCCCCTGCCAATCCCTGGTTGCCCCTGGTCCTACATAGCCCTCGATTTTATGACTGGACTGCCCCTCTCCCACAGGAAGTCGGTCATCCTCACCATAGTTGACCGCTTTTCCAAAGCTGTTCACCTGGTTGCCCTGCCCAAATTCCCCTCCGCCTCAGAGACTGCCAAGCTCCTCACCTCTCATGTCATTCGTCTGCACGGCATTCCCCTGGTGTCTGACTGGGGTCCCCAGTTCACGTCACAAGTTTGGAAGTCCTTCTGCCGCACACTGGGCACCTCTGTCATCCTCACATCTGGGAACCACCCGCAGAGCAATGGGCAGGCTGAACGTGCCAACCAGTCCTTGGAGGCCACTCTCAGGTGTGTAGCAGCCGAGAATCCGTCAACCTGGAGCACACACCTGACCTGGGTGGAGTATGCCCACAACTTGGCCATCTCCACCGCCACGGGGCTCACCCCCTTCTAAGCCTCGATGGAATACACCCCCCCTTTCTTACCTATGGCCAAGAGGGAGGTCGTGGTGTCGTTTGTGGGGGCCCATGCTCGCCGCTGCCACCGTATCTGTAGGTCCACCCATGCTGCCCTCTCCCACTCTGCTAAGCGTAATCGTCAGGTGGACGATCGGAAGCAGACCCCCGCCCCCAAGTTCACTGTGGGGCAGCAAGTCTGGCTGGCAGCGGATCAGGTCCCTCTTAACTCTTTGAATGTGAGGATTTTTGTGCCCCTAGTGGCAGAGTGCAGCGCTGCACCTGTCTTCTCACTCTGACATGGTCGCCTGCCTTGGGGATTTGTACTGATTGTACTGATTTGCCAGTTTCAAAAGATGGCAGACATCCGTTGGAGGACTCAGTGGATGATGTAATACACCAAAGAAGAACTCCTCATTTCCTTTTCCTGTTTTAGCATTTAGCCCAGAAAGATAATATGTCCGCGATCGTCACATCACTTTTTCGGCTTTGTACGCCGAAAATAGCTGCGGGATACAAGCAAAATTTATGTGGGATAATCATAAGACTTTATAGATGTGGTAGAGATTTTATATTACTGACAGAATGCAAAATAAGGTCCATAATGGGTGAAAACGCAGCGACCACGCCAGCCCCCCTTTGTCAACAGACTGTACACTAGTAAGTGACTTATTTTGTTTTTTTGTTTTCTTTAAATGTATTGATTTCTTGTTCATATACTTTAAAGATATGACGATGAGGTACCTCTGTTAAAAAAAAAGGTGTCAAAAGACTGAGCCATTCTTTGTGTAAATACGTCCAAAGTCCAGTTTTGACTGAGTTATGGAATTTAAAGAGGTGCCATGACATTATGCAAATTAGATGTGTAAATTTATTCCTATCTGAAACTTTGGATTATATTTTACATCTTTCTAATTGACAGTAAGCCATTATCTCTTGCAACTTTCAAGTTATAGCCTTGGAAATCTGAACTATTTTAGTGACAAAAAATATTTACCACTCTTGACCACTAGGGGTTATGTCGCAGTTCGGCAACATACACACTTAGAGGGTTAAGACAGACTCGAAGAAGCTGTACCCCTGTTTCTTGGGACCCTACTCCATTACCCAGATCGTCAACGATGCCTCAGTCTGGTTGAAGCTCCCACGGACCCTACGGGTGCACTCGACCTTCCATGTGTCCCACATCAAGCCTGTCTCTGTGAGCCCCCTTTGCCCTACCCCGAAGCTGCCTCCTCCTCCTCGGACACTCGACAGCCACACTACCTTCACTGTCCAATGGAACCTGGATGTTCGCTGTCGGGGTTGAGGCCTGCAGTACCCCATCCACTAGGAGGGTTATGGCCCGGAAGAACGATCATGGATCCCCAGGTCGCATTTTCATGACAAGGGGATGGTCCAGGCCTACCATCAAGCCCATCCCGAAAAGCCTAGTGGACCGCCAGGAGGCGCTCCTTGAGCGGGGGCACTATTGTGTCCTGGTGAGCGCGCGCCCCCTCCTTTCCATTTTCTCCTCAGGTAATCAACACACCTGGGAGATGAGACGCACCTGCTGCCTCTGATCAGCCAGTGCTTATAAGGATCTGCTCTTCAGTACCTCAGCGCTGGCTTGTTTGGGTTCACTGCCTCAATCAAACAACGCAAGGATAACTTTATCACGCTGGTGAAGTTCCTGTACTCACTTTCTCTCTCCTTCTCCCCTTCTCAGGTTGCTGACTCCTATGTGGGTGTGTCTCCAGGGACTGCATGCGCTCACCTGCCCTCATCTCCAACTGGTCAGGTACCACCAACTGGGTCCTTCATCATTACACAGCCAGCTTCATCCTGTTGGTTCATCTCTCCCCGCTGGGGTCCCGGTTGGATCGCCTGTTTGGCCCAAGTAAGTGGCAATGTGGGGATTCCACTTCCCTGTCTCCATTCCTCTTCTAACAGCTCTTGTCTCTCCTCCCACAGGCCACTTCCTCTGGCAAGTGACATTTTCTGTAGCTGTGCTCCATTGATCTTGAAATTTAATAAATTTACAAACGTGGGTTTTGTGTCCTGTGTGTTCCTTTGTTGCTGCATTCTGCACGTGAGCTGTCTAGTAATAAATCATGACACAGTGAGCCCGAAAACAATACATTCAGTGGTACAAAGACATGCATGGCACATTAACATCACATAACGCCAGCACCGCTTCTCACACCCTCTCTTCCTCCAGTGGCTCTGGCACCTCCTGAACTCCTCGGGGGGTGAATAATCCTTTCTGTCCTGTCTGAGACCCCCGAGTACAACTTCCTCCTTCAGTCCATTATTCCCTCTTCCCCCCGACTCCTGAGTCTGGGTGAAGAATCCCCCAAACCATGCCACCACACAGTGCCCCCCCAAACACCCAGGAAGGGCACTAACCCCCCCCCCCGTCCTTTGGGCCTGAGCTGGCGCCCACAACGGCTGTAGCGGGGGGTCGCCGATACGGTCGAAACGCCCTGCTGGCGAGGTGTACAGGAGGGCATATCAGTCTGTGGAGGAAAAAAGGGTGGAGGGGAAAACATGTTTGGTTTGTGAGCGCAGGTCTCTAATGAGGGAACACCAACTTGCGGAGCCACCGATCGTGGGTGTCCGCACCGGAGAGCTTGGGCCAACACCACCTGCTTGTCTGCCAACACAAAAGTGGGCTTCAGCCTGTCGATGCAGACGCTCTCCCTACGCCCCCCCCCAAGTCTAACACAAAATGCTTTGCCCCAGGTTCCAGCACCCTGAACATTTCTTTGTACGGTGGGTGCAGTGGGGTCCTGTGCGCATTGTGCCTGACAAAAACAAAACTGGCATTCTGTAAGCTTTTCGGGACAAAGGTGCGGGGAAAACAATGATGGGCCGGGCCTGGCACGATAAAAGCCTCCCTACTATGCAAGAATTGCGCCGTTGGATTGGCCCCGGGTGCAGGGTTTTCCGGTAAAAACTCCCCGGGGATCCACAGTGGCTGTGAAAATACGAGTTCTGCCGGGGAGGCTGCCAGATCCTCCTTAGGCACAGAGCGCAACCCTAACAGGACCCAGGGCAGGCAGGCGACCCAATTTGCATCTGTGAGCAAAGCTCTTAGCACCTTAAGCGACCTATGAAAACACTCACATAACCCGTTAACCTGGGGGTTGTATGCAGTAGTGTGGTGTATTTTGACCCCCAAGCTCTGGGTCATCATGGACCAGAGTTCTGAAGTTAATTGTGGACCCCTGTCAGAAGTGATGTCCGATGGGGATCCAAACCGTGCAACCTAAGCCAACAAAAAAGTGCGAGCCACTTCCATGGATGTGGTGGAAGCCAGCGGGACCATTTCAGGCCAGCGTGTGGTGCGTTCCACGATTGTCAGAAGGTGCATGAAACCTTGCGATAGTGGGAGAGGTCCCACCAAATCCACGTGAACGTGGTTGAACCTCCTGGCCGGGATTTGGAATGGCTCGAGGGGGGCTCTGGTGTGCTTGTGCACTTTGGCCCGCTGGTACGCAACGCACGCTGCAGTCCACTCTTTCATGTCCTTGCGCAAGTGTGGACAGACAAATTTCACCCCACCAGTTTAACTGAAGCATGCACGCCTGGATGTGAAAGGGAGTGGACTGACTCAAAAATGCGGTGGCGCCAAGAACTTGGAACCACCGGGCACGGGCGACCAATGGAGACACCGCAGAGCAAGGGAGGGCACCCTTCTCGCACCACCCTGCTTTCCAGCTTTAACCCAGTAGGCACAGACTGAAGCGTGCAAATGTCCGTGTCCCCGGCTTGCTCCGCGGCTGTGACAGGGAAATCTTTTCCCATGTAGACCGGGGAAATTAACGCGCGCCACAGGCAATCGGTCACAATGTTGAGCTTACTGGCAACGTATTGAATGTTGGTTGTAAACTCCAAGATCGCGGCCAAATGCTGTTGCTGCCAGGCCGACCACAGCTCCAAGACCTTTGACATCGCATACGTCAGCGGCTTATGGTCAACTAATGCGGTGAACTCGCGCCCCTCTAGCCAAAACTGGAAATGGCGCATCACCAGGTGGAGAGCTAGCAATTCCCTGTCCAACGTGCTGTATTTGCGTTCGTTGTTGTGCAAAGTTCTACTGAAAAATGTGAGCGGCTGCCACAAACCGGATACATACTGCTCCACCACTGCCCCTATGGCAACGTCAGACGCGTCCGTGGTTGTGCGCTACCCATGCCGACGGCTCAGGGTGGGCTAGCAAAGCGGCATCAGCGAGCACTGTTTTGGTGTCTGTGAAAGCCTGGAATCACTCGGGGTCCAGTCAATGTTTTCTGCGGTCTTCTTTTTCTTCAGTGGGGCATACAACGGCTGCATCAGCTGGGCTACCCAGGGGAGGAAATGGTTATAAAAGTTGACCATTCCCAAAAACTCCTGTAGGGCCCTCATGGTCTGCGGACACGGAAAGTCCGACACGGCGCGCATCTTATCCGGTAGTGGAATTGCACCCTCTGGCAAAATGCGGTTGCCCAAAAAATCAATCACTGGCACCCCGAACTGGCACTTCACCGGGTTAACTATAAGCCCGTGCACTTCCAACCTCTGGAAAACCATCTTGAGATGGGCGAGGTGCTCCTCTTCGGATGCGCTAGCCACCAGAATGTTGTCTAAGTAGACAAAAACGAAGGACAAGTCACGGAGCACTACGTCCATCATTCTCTGAAAGGTTTGCGCTGTGCCCTTTAATCCGAACGGCATGCGTAAAAACTCAAAAAGGTCAAAAGGAGTTATTACCGCTGTCCTAGGAATGACTTCCTCGTGCATTGGGACCTGGTGGTAACCGTGGACCAGATCCACTTTCGAAAAAACACGCGTCCACGGATGGGATACCAATCGTGTTCCATGGTGTTGTTCAAATGCTGGAAATCGCTGCACGGTTGCCACGACCCGTCGGCCTTGGGTACCATGTGTAGCGGGGATGCCCACGGGCTGTTGGAGTTCCTAACGATGCCCAGCTGCTCCAAGTTGGCAAACTCCTTCACGCATGCTGGCCAGTTTAGCCACGTCTAGGCGCCAAGGTTTTGCGAACACCGGTGGGCCTTTTGTGATTATAAAATGCTTGACCTCATGTTTGGTTACTGTAGCGGAAAAAGTCGGGACTGTGAGTGCTGGAAACTATGCAAGTAAATGCTGGTACTTACCTCCTGGAGCTATAATGTTAGCCGGTGTTGTTGACCCAGCTCCCCGAGCTGTGCAAGGCAGGGAGGTGAAAGAAACAGCGTCCACTAAACGTCTGTTTGCCACATCGACTAATAACCCATAAGCACACAAAAAATCTGTGCCTAAAATGGGGGCAGAACATGCAGCTACCACAAAGTCCCACTTGAAATTGCATCCGTGCAAGCATATCGTCAGTGTCCGTTTGCCAAACGTCCTGATGGTGGATCTGTTGGCGGCTGTGAGCTTGGGACCGCTGCCTCCTGCCGACCTGTCTGCGCTAACCGGCAGGATGAGGCTCTTCTGAGAGCGGGACATCACCAAAAACCGTCTCCCTGAACGTGTGTCTGTGATATAAAGCAGCTTGTTCCTGTCGCCAGCAGTTGCAGCTGCTAGTGACTGCTGGTTGTGCCGTCTTCCCGGTATCTTGAACTGGCATTGTAGCAGGCAGCGTTGGGCATTCGAGCTGAAGCGACGATGATAGAAACACATCACTTTGTTCCTGCGTCTCTTGGTGTCTGTCCCGGCTACCAACCACGGCTCCTGGACCTTGCTGGAGTCCCTCATGGATGTCGGTGCTGCTGCATGCACGCTGAGAGCTGTGGTTGCTAAAATGATGTGGTCTGCTTCCTGCGCCAGGGCGCGGTTGTCCTTGGTCACCAACCACGGCCAGTTGGCCAGGATCGCCCTCGCTGTGGCAGGTAGGTCCCCGAGGAGCAGGTGGGCAAACAGGAAAGAGTTGTCATTCTTCCCTCTCAGCGCCAACATGCTCTCCATAAGCTCCACCGCTGATCTGCCACCTAACTCCGAGCGTGTTAGGAGTCTCTCTGTCCTCTTGCTGTCAGACAGGGTATAGCGCTGGAGTAGCATCTGTTTGAGCACTTCATATTTCCCATCCAGCGCAGCGACCACATAGTAATATTTTGTGTCGTCTGTTGTTGTCCCACAGAGTGCGAACTGGGCTTCTATATGCAGGAACCATACAGGCGGGTTGTGAAGCCAGAAGTCTAGGAGCTTGACTGAGACAGCACATGTGGCGCTGGTGCTCTCCCTCCAGGTAGTCTCCGGGGCGGTGCTCAGCTCGTTCTCCATGGCACGTCTTGGGTCACCAATGTCGAAGAAGGAAGCAGACGAGGCAGCGAGCTTGGACGACACATGAACTTTATTCCTCCTCCAACATCAAGTACAGTACAACTTTGTCTGGGTCTCTGAGCACCTTCTTTTTATAACCTTTAATTCCGTGCCTTGAGACCCAGGGAGCCCGACAACAATACATTCAGTTGAACAAAGACATGCGTGGTACAATAACATCACATCACGCCAGTACCGCTTCTCACACCCTCTCTTCCTCCAGCGGCTCTTGGCACCTTCTGAACTCCCCGGGGGGTGAATAGGCCTTTCTGTTCCATCTGAGACCCCCAGTACCACTTCCTCCTTCAGTCCATTATTCCCTCTTCCCCTCGGCTCCGGACTCTGGGTGGAGAATCCCCCACACCATGTCACCACAAGATCACTAAAAGTTTTTCAAACCCTGAACCAGGCAAAATGAATTTGGGACCCTCAAAGTAAATAAAAAAAAAAAAAGGTCTGCTTGGGGGGCACTTAAATGTATGGAGTATGAGCTCCAAACGGGAACAACTAGAATATCTGCTGATAAACTCCAATACTGATTTTATGGGTCTGTCTGAAACTTGGTTATGATCCTCATCACCTGAAACTGTTGTCCTTCACCTTTTCCTGGCCAGGAAAAGGTGGAAGAGTTCTACTATATGTTAAAGACACCTTAAAATGTAATCACATTGAATAGTCAGAAGATATGAATCTAGAATGTATAGGAGTTAACATTGAATTGTCAGCCAGTATGACTTTCTCTGTTGTTTGTTTATACCGCAAACCCTCCTCTAAAGCAGATTTCTATGACCAGTTCAAAGTGCTTCTTAATCAGTGCAATCCTAAAAATGAATTAATCTTGTTGGGTGATTTTAATGTAAACTGGGATAACAAAGAAGACAGGAAAAATCTAAAAATCATTACAGTTCACTAGAACTTAACTCAATTAACAGACAAACCAACCAGAATCACAAGCCAGTCAAAAACCAGAATTGATTTACTTTTTACAAATAGACCTGAAAGAATCTCCCAGACTTATAACCTTTTAACAGGACTGTGTGACCACAATATAATACTTGCAACAAGAAAACTTCCACGGAAACAGCTTTCAAATCCACTGAAGAAGTCATCAGCTAATACAGTAAATTATATAGTCCCAAAAAAACAACAACAAAATATAACAATGGCAATAAATGAAATCGAATGGAAGGAAATTATTATGTATGGAAAATACCTGGGTGAAGGATGAGGCAAGACGGACTTGGCGAACACAGCTTTATTGAAGGAACCATGTACACAGCAGTACACGGTATGCACCAGCGTAGGCATCCGGCAAAGAGGCCTTAAGATGGCGCCCCTTCCTTATATATGGGCAGTGCGGTGACATGATGGGAAGTGCACGTCACCACACTGCACTTTACAATCATCATCATCATCATCATCATCATAGCTGTCTGTCGTGGGCGACAGTGACTGTTTCATTTAGGTCTGATCAGATTCTTCCACACAGCTCTGTCCTTAGCCTTCCGCTGCCAGGAACTCCTGTCTATATCCAACTTCTTCAGGTTTCTTTTTACAGTGTCTTTAAATCTGAGCCTTGATCTACCCTGATTGCATTTGCCCTCGCATAACTGTGAGTAGAGTAACTGCCGAGGGAGACGCTGGTGGTCCATCCTCTCAATATGTCCGAGCCATCTGAGGTTCATCTGTATTAGCATGTCCTCCATTGACGGTAGACCAGCTCGTTTCAACACTTCTATGTTGGTTATCTTGTCTTTCCATGAGATGTTCATTATGGCTCGAAGGTGTCTCATCATGTACGCATGGAGTTTCTTTACCTGCACTCTGTAGACAGTCCAAGTTTCAGCACTGTACAATAGAGTAGCCAGTACTGTCGCTCTGTACACTTTGCATTTCACAGGGATAGACACATGTCGACACAGTCTCTCCCTCAAGTTTCCAAACACAGCGCTCGCTCTTCCCATTCTGAGAGATAGTTCATCCTCCAGCCTAGCATTCTCTGAAACAGTACTCCCTAAATACTTGAAAGTCTTGCACTTGACTAGTGGCTCTGTACCAATGCTGATCTCTTCTGGTAGTGATATTGATAATTGGAACTTTGGTGGTTGATAAAGGCACTCTGTCTTCTTGATGTTGATTTTGAGACTGAATTGGCTAGCTGCTCTTGCAAATTTCTCCACTAAAGATTGCATATCTTCCACACTGTGCAACTAGAGCACTGTCGTCGGCAAAGAGCATTTCTCTTATTACCTTTATCAATGTCTTACTCTTGGCTTTAAACTGTGCCACATTGAACAAGTCTGCTTCTTTCCTTGTTTGAATGTATACGCTTTCTGAAGTGTCTTTGAAGGCCACCTCAAGCATGGCTGCCAGATATAGCGAGAAGAGTGTAAGTGCCAGCACACACCCTTGTTTCACCACGTTGCTTTCTGAAAAGTCTTTAGGTACTGAACCACTCATTGCCACGTTTGCTTGCATACTTGTATGGAGTGCTTTGATCAGGCTGACAAGCTTCTCTGTACAGCCATATTTCTTGAGTACCTGCCAAAGTTCTTGTCGCAAAACAGTATTGAAGGCTTTACTGAAGTCTATGAAGACTACATAAAGCGGCATGTTCTGTTCGATACACTTTTCTTGAACCTGTTTCAAGCAGAAAATCATGTCCATTGTGCTTCTTCCACTTCTAAAGCCACACTGGGTTTCCGGTAGTACATTCTGCGAGATGTGTTCATTGAGTCTGTTCAGTAGTACACGTGAGAGAATCTTACCAACAGTGGCTAGCAGTGATATACCTCGGTGATTTCCACAATCTTTCCTGTCACCTTTCTTGAACAAAGGCACAATACTTGCATCCTTCCAGTCCTGAAGTACTTTCTGGACATCCCATATCTCTTGGATGAGCTTGTGCAGGCAGTTGGTCAGCTAAACACCACCAAATTTCCATACTTCTGCTGGAATTCCATCCCTTCCTGGAGCTTAGCATCCTGTGTTGTCCTGATAGCTGCCATTAGTTCATCAAAATTTGGTAGTTCATCCAGACTTGATACAGCTGGTCGCTGCACTAGAGCTTCTTTAGCCTCTTCAGTGAGATCTCCAGAGTTGTTTAGTAGTTGGTCAAAGTGGTCTAGAAATCTGTCCAGGATCTTGTCTTTCTCCTGCAAAACCGTTTCACCATCCACAGCCTTTAGTTGGATCAATCTTCTTGGTTTAGGGCCGTAGATTTCTCTCAAACCTGTGAAGAATGTTTTCATGTCCTTCCTGTCTGCTGCAGTTTGAAATTCCTCCGCTTTTTCATCCCACCAGTTGGACTTTATCTCTCTGGTGTACTTCTGTAGCTCACTCTGAGCCTTTGAGTATTTCTTCTTCTTCGACCTTGTTACACTGTAGGTTTTCCAGCCTTGCTGTATTCCTCGCTTCTAGTAGTTTCTTCAGGTGTTCATCATGCTCATCAAACCAATCTTGATGTTTCCTCTCAGGGTGGTCTAAAACATCACTCGCAGTCTGATACACCATATCCTTCAGTGTTGCCCATTTCTCTTCTATGTCATTCTCTGAGTTGCTGCTGCCCCAGTCTTTCAAGTTTTCATCCATTTCCTGTGTAAGTTCTTCCTGCTTCTTTTGGCCTTTCAGTGCACTAGTGTTTAGCTTCTGTGGTGGCTTTGCACCCGTCCTGCAGTGCTGTTTTCGTCTACAAATCCTTAAAGCGCACCTGTGGTGGTCGTGAAAAAAAAGATATTATATTGAGCCCCTGTCTCACGTTCTAGTTCAAGTTTAAGTTGAAATTCATGTTCAAAGCAATTTGATATAAATCCATTGCTGATGTGCTGGTTCAGCTATGTCAGCAAAACATGGGTGCAGCCATACTAGCGGCTACATGGCCTGCCAGGACGCTTCCTGTGACGTAATTTCATTGACACCGCGATCTGGATCAATATTGGCTGAGCCTGGAGTGCCCGGATGAGCAGTGGCTTTCGGGATATTCAAATTCAAATTCAAACGTTTATTTCAAACTCAGGGTTCATATTAAATGCAGAACTAAAACGAGTAGAAAATAAATAAATAAATGCTTAAATTCAGCGGGTCGTCTCGTCTGATCTGAGCTCGTAACGGCCGCCAGACGGCAAATGATTCGGCTCCTCCCTCGCTGCTATACAGAGCGGCAGACACTCAGCGCGCTTGTTACAACAAAAACATACAATGCGATATGGATATTGCAATATGGCGGAATGTAAAGGCCTTTGGATGTCTCAATAATAAGCGAAAAAACAAAGATAAACACTTCTTTTGTGTACCCAAACCCAGCTCACCTTGTCAGAAGATCATAGCGGAAAAGTGATTGCGCAATCTCGGAACAGGGCACAGACGAATCCTTTCAGACAAAATTGCGTTGTGTGTGAGGACCAATTCGTCACTTTAACCCTCAGAAGACCTTTCTGGCTCAAACCTTTAGCCATGTTGGACGAATTCTTCCTCAGAGTCCGGCAATTCAGCCATAATAGAATAAAAACACTGACAACAGCACCCTAGTGTCTCATACAGGCGGAGTATTGACTGTTCAGTATCAACAAAGTGACATCACATCCGCATGTGTCATGGCTGCGCGCAGAGTTTTCATTGGCTGGCCATGCCTGCGGTCGTATTTGCATATTTCTCTGGTGGTATATGGCTGGCAATAATTATTTAACCAAATAACGAATACTTTGCCTAATGTTTTCAAGTTGAATGCGTTTAGACGACCACCACAGGTACCCTTTAATCTAGATCTCAGCATAACATGATCAGTACCACAGTCCGCGCCTCTCATTGCTCTGGTGTCCAATACATCCCTTATGTCTCTCTGCCTGACTATGATGTAGTCTAACAAGTGCCAGTGCTTGGATCCTGGGTGCATCCATGTCTTCTTTTGTGTGTCCTTGTGCTTAAATAGAGTGTTGGTTATCACAAGGTTGTACTCTTAACATAGTGCAAGTAGAAGTTCTCCATTAGCATTGCACTTGCCTACTCCATGACTGCCTAGCACTCCTTTCCATTTTTCAGTGTCTGAACCAACTCTGGCATTAAAATCTCCAATGAGCATCAGCCTGTCATCAATCGGTACACGCCTGATAGTCTCACGTAAGTCACTGTAGAACTCTTTCTTCACCTCCTCTGTGTTGGTCATTGTTGGGGCATATACACTGATGAGTGTGGCATACATCTTCAGGTTCAGGTTCAGGTTCATTCATTCATTCATTCATCTTCTTCCGCTTAATCCTTTTCGGGTCGCGGGGGGGCTGGAGCCTATCCTAGCATCTCTGGGCCAGAGGCAGGGTTCAGGTTACTTTATTTGTACCCGTAGGTAGATTTGTTTTGCAGTCAGGTGACATTCTTTTAGACAAATATTTACAAACCACAATTACATTCAACGTGAACACAAACACAGGCACACATGAAGCTGACTATAAACATGATAAAAATACTCAAGGCTCCACCAATCAGGACATAGGACAAAGAGATAAGAGAAAAAACAAAGAGAGAAGAGAGAAGGTTCATATTAAAAAGTTAAAAACTAAGTCAAAGAGATTAAAAACTCAATAAAAGTCTAAAACCCAACAAAAGATTTAGAACCCAAATAAAAAACCTACAAAAATAAATAAATATAAAATAAAAATTAATAAATAGATAACTAAATTATGTGCAATATATTGGCTACATCTTGTCCAACTCTTTGACAGCAGCAGGAACAAAGCTGTTTTTGTAGCGCTGGGTTTTACATTTTGGGACAACAAACCTCCGTCTGGAGGGAAGAAGCTGCAAGTGGCAGTGCAAAGGGTGGGAGTCATCATTTAGAATAGAGGTAGCAATCCTCTGTACCTGTCTGGTGTACAGGGATGTCAGGCTCAGCTGTGACTCACCAAGAAAATGACTGGACCATCTAACTACCTGATCCAAGGATTTCCTCTGTTTCAGTTTTATCTGGCCAAACCATGACACTAAATAAAAGGATAAAACAGATTCAATAAAAGCCCAATAAAACATTGTCATTATAGTTCGGTCAGTTTGGAAGTGTGCAAATTTACTTAAACAATGCAAATGTTGCTGACCCTTTTTGCACACCCTTTCACAGTTCTCTTCCAAGTTTAAATTACTATCAATAATCGTCCCAAGATATCTGTAAGATTGCACACATTCAGTGGTCTGGCCTTTTAGTACAGTGACTTTGTGCCTGGGAGTTTTCTTCCTAAAGTCAATAATCGTATCTTTAGTTTTTGTCATATTCAGCTGCAGGTAGGAATCCTCACACCAGTGAACAAAATCATCAACTACTGGGCCGTGGCCACTCTCACCATCCTGGAGGAGACTGACAACAACTGAATCATCAGCATACTTTATAACGTGTCTGTTGTCATGTCTGCTCCGACACATGTTTGTGTACAGGATGAAGAGTAGTGGTGACAACACCCCCCCTCCCCAAGGAGAGCCAGTAGAAGAACACTTTTTGTCAGACAATGTACCATTGACCCTTACTCTCTGCGTCCTGTTGGTTAAAAAATCCAGAATCCAATCCATCAGATTATTACTCGTCAAATTGTTGCAGGAGCCTTTCAACTAAAATATGAGGTTGGATTGTATTAAAAGCGGGAAGAAAAGTCCACAAATAAAAGCCTGTATCCCATTAAAATCCAGATGTTTAAAAAGCATGTTAAACAGAGTGACAGTAGCATCCTCCACTCCTCTGTGAGGCCTGTAGGCCAACTGCAAAGGATGCAGTGCATGCTCAGTCTGCTTTAGGGCCTCACATCTGACCAGTTTTTCAAAAAGTTTCATTAAAATTGAAGTCAAAGCAGCTGGTCTAAAATCATTTACCGTTTTAGGACAGCTGGATTTTGGAACAGGGACAACCACAGCATCTTTCCAGACCTTAGGCACATGCTGTGTCTGTAAGGACTTATTAAAAATGTAGTGAAACACAGGACTCAGTTCATGTGCACGGAACTTTACCAAGTGTCTACATATATTATCAGGGCCCTGACTTTTGTTCACTTTTACAGCACACAACGCCCTTTTAACATCCTGCACCTCAATATTAAAGTGCTGACTGTCTTTGAGTTTCTGTTTCAAATCTTGGGTTTCTGTGCTGAAATCAAATGAATCAAAATGACCATAAAAACAATTAAGAGCATTAGCCAGCTATGCGTCTGAATTAAAACCATCTAAAAACACACGATTACTGCACTCAGTGCTCTGAAGGCCTGCAATAGTTTTCATACTAGCCCAGGCTGAACCAAGCTTCTTTGTTGCTATCTTGCTTTCCAATTCTGATCTATAATTCTGTTTTGCTCTTAAAATTTCGGACTTCAGCTCTTTTGTGGTAACCTGCAGCTCAGAAACAATCCCCTGTTTAAAGGCCAGTGCATTCCTCTGTAAGCAGGATTTAACTGATTTAGTGACCCATTGCTTGTTGTTGGGATATATTTTGACACGTTCACGTGGAATGATCATATCTCAGCAGAAAGCCATGTAAGAGCATATCACATCCACTAAATAGACCAAATCATCTCTGCAGGACAGTGTGAACACCTCCCAGTCCGTACAGTTAAAACATTCCTGGAGGCAGAGCACTGAATCATCTGTCCACACGTTTATGTCTCTGGTCTTCGTCTTCTCTCTTCTGAAAGCAGTTTTATATGTGGGCAGCAAATGTACACAGTTGTGATCTGAGGATCCTAAAGGAGGAAGGGGAAGAGATTTAAAGGCTCCCTCGATAGATCCATAGCACAGGTCCAATGTCTTTTCTTGCCTGGTTGGGCAGGAAATGTACTGATAAAAGTTTTTAAGTGTCTTCTTTAGAGACACATGGTTAAAATCCCCAAGGATAAAAATTGGACCCTCTGGGGAAATCAACTGCAACCGCTGTACCACATCAAAGATGGTGCTGGAGGCAGAGGCAGCATCCGCCCTCGGGTGAATGTACACAGTCGTTATGAAAAGTTGGGGGAACCCGCGGGGCAGATAAAAAGGGTGTAGTGATACGGACAGAAGCTCCACATCTGGTGTACAGATGTGCTCTATGACAGTGACAGATGTACAGTACTGTTTATTAATATACAAACATACGCTGCCCCCCTGATGTTTCCCCGTTACCTCTTCCTGCCAATCCGAGCGAAGTAAGACTCCAAAGCCGTCAATACACAAATCCGGGTCCCGGTCATGCTCCATTAGCCACGTCTCCGTGT
Organism: Pholidichthys leucotaenia; assembly: GCA_020510985.1. NCBI lineage: Eukaryota > Metazoa > Chordata > Actinopteri > Cichliformes > Pholidichthyidae > Pholidichthys > Pholidichthys leucotaenia. The sequence continues at coordinate 117,092,190 of CM035848.1, read as the reverse complement.
AAGCCATGACACAGCAGTTCTTCAAATCCTTCTGATATTGGACATTTCCTCTCGGCGCCACACCAGTCGGCTGCCTTTTGCAACAGCGGCTCGATTCCGAGTTTTTTTTCCCTTCCTCTCTCTTTTGATCACTTTTTTTTTCACCCCACTTATATCACGGACACACAGATCGTCCTAAATGTCTCCTGAGCCGGTGGACGGAGCCACTGTTTATAGCAGGATACGATATAACAGGGAAGAGCTGCTAGCATTTAACCGCCACCCGGTCCCACTGGAAAAACTCGACATACCGAGAGAACTGAGGCGAAAACGCCGCGGCTGCCGGGCTGGAGTAAGGCGGAGGACAAAAAATATAAGGTACAGACCCTCCCTTCCATCTGTTGTCATGGGAAATGTACGGTCGATACTGGGAAAGTTAGATGAGCTAGCGGCTATCTCCCGTTATGATAGCACTTACCGGGAGTGCTCTCTCCTTTTGTTTACTGAGACGTGGCTAACTGAACTAGCAGCAGATGCTAACATTGAGCTGGAGGGTTTTCACACGATACGAGCTGACCGAACACCAGAGAGTGGCAAAACTAGGGGCGGTGGAGTGATAATGTATGTTAACAACAACTGGTGCAGACCGGGACATATCACTGTTAAACAACGACACTGCAGCATAGACATTGAGTTGCTAGCTGTTAGCATGAGGCCTACATATCTCCCGAGAGAACACTCACACGTGATCTGCATTGTTGTTTATGCAAATCCGACGGCGAACGCTGGGACAGCGCGTGACGTCATCCATTCAGTAACCAGCAGGCTGCAGACAGAACACCCAGATGCTCTTCTCCTCATCTCAGGCGATTTCAACCACGTTTCACTGTCTCCCATTCTGCCCACTTTCACCCAGTATGTCACATGCCACACTAGAGACAATAAAACACTGGATTTGTTCTACGCAAACACTAAGGAGGCGTACACCTCATCACAACTCCCCCCACTTGGGAGATCGGATCACAACTTGGTTCATCTCCGACCGGTGTTCAAACCCCTAGTGCACAGACAACCTCCGGCCATGCACACTGTGGAGTTATGGTCTGAGGAGACAATGGACACTCTAAAGGACTGTTTTGAAGCCACTGCCTGGAAGCAGCTCTGCGATCCACATGGTGAGGACATCGATGGCCTCATTCACACCTTCACGGGCTACCTCAGCTTCTGTGTGGACAAATCCGTTCCCACCAAGACCATACGGCGTCACTCAAACAACAAACCCTGGATCAACCCTGAGATAAAAACACTTCTGAGAGAGAAGAAGAGGATCTTCAGGTCGGGGAACAGGGAGATGCTGAAGTCCGTACAGAGGGAGCTGAGGAGAAAGATCAGAGAAGGCAAGGACAGCTTCAGGAAGAAGATGGAGGACAAGCTGCAACAGAGCGACATCAGCGGGGTCTGGAGAAACCTCAAAACCATCTCGGGGCTCCAGAATACCTCCCCCCAGGCCACGGGGGGCAGGGAGTGGGCGAACAACCTGAATCTGTTTTTCAATAGATTTGACCAACCGCCCTCCCCCCTGTCTGCACAACAACCACTGCTGCCTCTAAGAAATCAAGTCCTGCTACCCACTCCCCACTCCACCGACACCCCCCCCACTTCCAACACACAGCCCCCCATCCTGACCCTGACCAAGACCCAGGTGAGGATGGAGCTGAGGAAGATCAAGGCGAGGAAGGCGTCGGGACCGGACGGCATCAGCGCAAAGCTCCTCAAGTCCTGTGCAGACCAGCTGTGTGGGATTGTGACGTATATCTTCAACATGAGCCTGAAACTGGGGAGGGTACCACAGCTGTGGAAAACATCTTGTGTGGTACCTGTACCAAAAACTTCCCACCCCAAAGACCTGAACAGCTTCAGACCGGTGGCCTTGACGTCCCACTTGATGAAGACCCTGGAGAGACTGCTCCTTGCTCATCTCCGCCCCCTGGTGGAACCAGCGATGGATCCACTCCAGTTCGCCTACAAGCATGGCATTGGGGGGGAGGATGCGGTGATCTTCCTCCTTCACCATTCTCTGTCCCACCTGGAGAAGCCCGGGAATATGGTGAGGATCATGTTCTTTGACTTCTCCAGTGCTTTCAACACCATCCAACCGATGATCCTGAAGGACAAGCTGCTGCGCGCAGGGGTGGACCAGCACCTGTCATCATGGATCCTGGACTACCTCACGAACCGGCCTCAGTTTGTGAGAACCCGGGACTGTGTTTCCGACACGATCATCAGTAGCACGGGGGCCCCCCAGGGAACGGTGCTGGCTCCCTTCCTGTTCACTCTTTATACTGCGGACTTCTCACACAACACAACACATTGCCATCTACAGAAGTTCTCTGATGACTCTGCGATCGTTGGTCTCATCTCCAGCGGAGATGAAGCTGAGTACAGAGGGCTTATCCAGGACTTTGTGGACTGGTGCCATCGGAACTGCCTCCAGATCAACGCGAGGAAAACTAAGGAGCTGGTGGTGGACTGCCGCAGGCATGGGCAGCCCCTCACAGCACCAGTAAATATACAGGGAACAGACATCGAGATGGTGACATCCTACAAGTACCTGGGTATTCATCTGAACAATAAACTAGACTGGTCACACAATACTGACGCACTCTACAAGAAGGGACAGCGCAGGCTGTTCCTGCTGAGGAGACTCAGGTCTTTTGGTGTACAAGGGGCGCTGCTGAAGTCATTCTATGACACGGTGGTGGCATCAGCCATCACTTTTGGAGTGGTCTGCTGGGGCAGTGGCATTACTGCAGCCGATAGGAAGAGACTGAACAAACTGATTAAGAAAGCTAGCTCTGTCCTGGGGCAACGCCTTGATCCGATGGAGGAGATAGGAGAGAGAAGGACGGTGGCTAAACTGTCATCTCTGCTGGAGTCCGAGTTCCACCCTATGCAGGACATACTGGATGCACTGAGGAGCTCATTTAGCAGCAGACTACATCATCCCAGGTGCACAACCGAGAGGTTTCGTAGGTCCTTCCTACCAACGGCTGTCAGACTGTACAACCTAAGCAGGGCTGCTCGCAGAGATAGCAAAAAGACGTAACAAACTAATAGTTTTTTTTTTTTTTGTTTTTTTTTGAATGCAAAAGATGCAATAGACTTACACAATGGTCCTCTCCGGCATACAACTAGGAACATACCGGTCGCTATGGAGGGTGAGAATATGTATGGGCACATAATCATACCATGTAGGATAACTAAATAGACGGTTATGCTGTTTCATCCCACCTAGCAACAATGCTCTGCACTGTGTGTGTTTATATATTTACATATTTATTCCATCTAGCTACAATGCTCTGCACTGGGTGTGTTTATATTTATATATCTATATATTTATTCCATCTAGCTACAATGCTCAGCACTGGGTGTGTTTATATTTATATATCTATATATTTATTCCATCTAGCTACAATGCTCCGCACTGTGTTTTTATATATCTACATATTATTCCATCTAGCTACATTGCTCCGCACTGTGTGTGTTTATATACTTGCATATTTATTCCACCTAGCTGCAATGCTCCGTACTGTGGGTGTTTATATATTTACATATTTATTCCATCTAGCTACAATGCTCTGCACTGTGTGTTCATATATTCATATATTTATTCCATCCAGCTACAATGCTCTGCACTGTGTGTCTGTGTGTGTGTCTATATATATATATTTTATAGTAATATGTACATATGTATATTAGCTGCTCTTGCTTGCTTGTTTTTTTTTTTTTTTGTTTTTTTTTTTCCTTGCCTTCTGATTGTTGCTCTGAGTGTTGCTATCCCTGTGCTGTTGCAATCCTGGAATTTCCCCGTTGTGGGACTAATAAAGGCTTATCTTATCTTATCTTATCTTAATTTCATCCACTTTATTTCTCAGGGATTGTATGTTCCCCATAATAATGGAAGGAAGAGGAATGCGGTTAAGTTGACGCCTCCTCAGGTTTAATCTTACGCCTCCACACTTTCCGTGTTTCCTTCTCTTGTTCCTCTTTTCATCGCTGTGTCCATGAAAGTCTCTTAAGATAAAGTCCGGCAGTTGCGGCACAGACTCAAACACAGACACTGGATTATCCATGTTTAAATGCAGTAACATGTATCTGGAATACTGCATTCTTCCCAGCGTGACTGCGCTGACATCCCAGACAAAGAGCCGGTAAGAAAGAAACCACAGTGCAAAAACAAGAAGAAAATTCATACTGATGGAACCAGAGAGCTCTTCGTTATATAGTCCACAAACATTCAAGGACAAAAACGGCACAGAAAATTACGTTAAAACACATTAAAGTGCATAAAAAAAGAGACTAAGACGTCAAACTTTTTCACCTACTGCCTGTCGCTGCGTGCGCATGCGCCTGGCTGTAGTGGGAGTCTCATAGTCATTAGCCTGTCTTTGATTGGCACCGGTTCCTCATCAAGCATTGCTGCTATCTCCTTTCTAACTGCAAAGCCCACTCCTGCTTCTCTCCTTTCTTGAGTTGATCTCCCGCTCCAAAAGAAGATGTACCCATGGTCTTCCAAGCTATCATATCCAGGCAATCTTGTTTCACTAAGTGCAGCTATGTCTACATTGTACCTGTTCATTTCCAGGGCCACAAGCGTGGTCTGTCTTTCTGGGCGCTGTGATGTTGTTCTGTCCAACAGAGTGCATACATTCCATTCTGCTACACACAAGGCTGCTGTTTTCCTCTTCTTTTGTCTTCCTGCTCCTAGCTTACTTTTTGCTGCCTGTTGGAGTGTGAACAGATCAGCGTGGACTTTGTAAGCCCAGGTGACATCTGAGCCGGTATGAGTTGCTTTCTGATTGACCATTTCATGAAACTACTTGCAAAGTATTTGAGTACCGCTAGCTTTTGCTGGACTAGAAGCATATTCTTGGCAGATAAAGGTATTATCAGTGGCAAGGACAAGCCAAGACAAACTGACTCCAGTATCTGTTGCAGTGACTGACCAGATGATAGGTTTGTTTATCTCTGTTCTTTGTGTAGTGCATGTCACGATGCACCGACTGGCACAGTCCACCACAGACCTTGCGACAGATGTGTTTATCTGTCAGGATGTCCAGTCTCACCCCATGTAACTGGGAGTGGTCTACCACAGACCTGTGGCAGATATTGTTTTTAGTTCTGCCAGGATGCCCTGTTTCACCCTCCACGCCCTCGGAAGGGCGGGGACGCCAGTTGAGTCGCAGACGGCCCGACCCATGAGATAGGTAGTACCGGTTTTTATGGTTATCCGGTAGCAAGCAAGCCAATAATGGGACAGACCTTTACAATAAAGGTGCCAAATGCATATATCACATTCTGCCCCCCCCCCTTTAGAAAAGTCCAAAACCACACACACAATTGGATCCCCCCCCCCAATTTGGGACCCGAATCATGCACTAAAATAATGGGAAATAATATACTAAATTGGCCTATCACATTGACACAAAACAACCTAGAGTAGGGCTGACGGGTGGACTACCATACAGCCTGCATGGCAGGGTGGATTATTCTGCCATCCAATAAACTAAAAATCCTCTATTAAAGTAAAACTCAAACATGCTCCTATACTAAACACAAACACATAAAATAACCCCATACCATAACATGCAAAAAATACCAAAACTATAAACAAAGTGCTACCACACAGTCACTTCGGTGGAAAAATTAGAACTTGCATGGGGGGGGAGGTGGTCCAGGACAGCCCCTAAGCAGGCGCACCCCTGGAGGCAGCAGGCCCCCGGAGTGATAGCTGATCTTCTGGATGACGGACCTGGATCCAACACCGCCATCACTGACTCCTGTCCAGCCTCACCACCTGGAGCATCCTCCTGGACACGCCGCAGCTGGTTGGCATGCCTTGACGAGCCGTCGGACAACCTGAAGTATGCTGCACCCAGCTTAGCCACTATGTGCAACACCCCCGATGTTTTGCTGGCTGACATTTGGCCCATCTTCGCCATGGACGTCCTTCACCCCAAACCTGAACCAAGTCCATAACCAGGAGTGAAATTTTACTCGGCCCAATGTGCTGCTGCTGAGCATGTGGTAACTCCATGCTCGTCGGTCTGGCCTCGTCCTCTTCTATAAATGTTGTAGTGTTTACCGTAGTAGCTGCAGACCCCCCACCCAACTGGGCCAAGTACCAGAGGCATCTGGGGCTAGCATGGTGTCGCTCATTGGCATGGGTACTGACCCTGAGCGAGAACTGGTTGACTTGAAAGTGAGGGCGTCCCTTAGCTCTTCATACCGTTTGGTCCCAGTGTCCATTGGGGGCGAGCAGGGTGATTTCTCCCTTGAGTTCCCCAGGTAAGACAAACGGCATACTCTGGCATAGTGATTCAAGTGTCTCCATCTGCTACAACATTTTCCTCTAGCTGTGCAATTCTTAGTTCTATGGCGGTGCATCATGGACCCACAACCCCTGTAATGGGAGTTTCCCGTGGCAGACCTTTGGCTGGCAGCATTGATTTCCCAAAAATCTTTGTCTGAGCTATCCTCGCTATCAGGATCTGCAACATTAGCTGAGGCAGTCGGCTTTGGCGTCATCTGTGACTGGCGTCAATTTAGCTCCACAGCTAGCTTATCAACGACTTCCCACCGGAGAGCTACAGTAGCTCCATTGCTTTAGCTAACATTAAGTCATTAGGCATTACTAATAGCCTAGCATGCAGTCCAGTGTTGCACGTGTGTTCTGCTAGTTGGTCGCATAACATTTCATCTTCAAGCGGTCCAAAACGACACTTGGTGGCTAGCTGCTTCAAGTCAATGATATACTGGTGGATAGGCTCACCTACACGCTGGCGTCTCCGGCGAAAATGAATTCTCCGAACAGTCACGTTGTCTGGGGTGGAGAAACGTTTAGCTAGCAGCTCTACAACTTCCTCATATGAGTTTGCCATGCCGTGTCTGTAGGACCCTCCGGCCCTTGATACCCAGGTTGTGAACGAGAAGCGCTCGTGCTCTTACCCCATCGAGCTTCCCGAGGTCCAACGCCATAATATACGTCTGATAGGCCTCCAGCCAATGCGGCTATAAAACCAGTGGTTCACCCAGGAGCTCGAAAATGGAACGAAGCGATGTAATGCACGCCTCCATGAGTTAATCCTCGATCGCCAAATGTTATGTATGGAAAATACCTGGGTGAAGGATGAGGCAAGATGGACCTGGCAAACACAGCTTTATTGAAGGAACTATGTACACAGGAGTACATGGTATGCACCAGTGTAGGCATCCGGCAAAGAGGCTGTAAGATGGTGCCCCTGCCTTATGTATGGGCAGTGCAGTGAGGTGACGGGAAGTGCACATCACCACACTGCACTTCACAATAAAGGTGCCAAATACACATATCATAGAAATCACCTCCTCAAATAACATAAATCACAGCAATAATTTTTTTTATAACAAAAATCAGTGAGGTTATCGCAGCATTTTCAGCAAAAAGAAATAGAAGAAGAATCAGCTTACCATGGCGCAACTCCGAATGTCTCCAACTAATGAAGACCAGAGATCAACTTTTTAAAATAGTCCTAAAAACAGGTTTAACAACAGACAGACACAAATTTACTAATAGACAAACTGAGTAATAAACAGAGCAAAAAATATTACAGACATCTATCTATAAATGCAGCAAATCTCTATCTGTGTGTTTGTGTCTGTCTGTCTGTCTGGCTGCCTTTCTGTCTGTTCCATGCAAATCTCTTGAATCATTTGTCAGACTGGCCTTAGATTTTAAACGTGCTTTCCTGAGGGTACGAGGGTGTGCATCCCTGAGAATGGAGGTGTTCAGAAAAAAAATATGTAATTATTATTAATAAAAGTTTTTGCTTCTACCACTGTTGTTGTTATTCTGATGTAGTGCCCTCACCATTCCACATGGGGCTGTACGCACTATTCCACATGGGGCCGCTAGGTATTGATACTTCAATACCAGACAGTTGATACTTTGGTAGTGATACTTTTTGACTGTTATTTGTTTTACCACCCTATTTCTCCAAATTCATTTTGCCTGATCAGCTTTTACCCTCTGCGTCGCCGTTTTAATCACAGGCAAAGCCATGCTAGGTAGTTGTTAGCCAACGGAGCTAACTGCTGGAGAACCGTTCCTTGCTAGATATGGATACTTCAATACCAGGTAGTCAATACTTTGGTACTGATACTTTTTAAAATATTGCAATACCACTGTGTCAATACAAAACATGCAATTTGTTTTCATTTCTGAGAGTTTTACGCATTAAAGTTATGTTTTATTTGAGTTGTATGCATTAAAGTGATGTGTGAAAACCGGTGTCTGTGCCGTGTCACATGATTATGGCAGCCTGTCAGATGTCAGAGTCAAAGACTCATTGCACACTGCGTAGCCTCAGTCAAGCAATCACTGAATGATACTAAGCAGCATAATTTTGAAAAATAAACAAAATGAGCACTATTTAAGTTTGTAAAATAATAGTGTAAAAATAAAATAAAATAAAATAAATAATAAAATTAAAAAAAACCCATTGCATTGTGGAAAAAAAATTACGCATACTGTATATGCAGCTTGGTATTACCATAGAATCTGGATGAATGGTGAAACATGTCAGAAGTAAAAAATATTTGAATCCAGTTGAGTTGACTGAGCTTTCCTACAGCATACTTACCCACCTGGATTACTGTGACTCTTCAGTAAATTAAGAAATTCAATTAATTTTGCATTCATTATTTTTATTATAATTGAAAAAAAAAATCCTTCTTTTAAATTTTTATTTGCTCATTCTATTTTATTATCATTTTACAAGCACTTCTTTTCAAGTATTTATGTTCATGATTTTTATTAATATTTTATATTACCATTGCAATAAAGTTGTTAAATGAACCTTATATCTGTAAATTTCCGCATTATATTTGACATTTATGTTGATGTATATGTTAGGGCTGCCTGGCTTATTCTGCAAATTCCATGAAATTGTACTGATTACAAAGTCTTTCCAAAACCTTGAAATTACTTGAATTTACTGTTTCTTAATATTTCACAAGTCTTTAAATAATTAAACTCCACTACTTGCAGTGTCGACCTGGTCACACTGCTATCCACCACTTTATCGGCAGAGATACAGGGAGATAAATTGATTGGCTTATTAGATATTTGCCTAAGCTCCTAAAAATCCAGCAATTCATCTTTGTCCTCTGTAGTTGGCATTATATTTTATCTCATATCTCTCATACTATACACAGCACTCTGTTAAGTCCTGCCGTACCTTAGAGTAGACAAGTGGAGCTGTAAAATATCACATGTTCGTGGGTGTGCCCTTCCCAGCCTCTCTGGCCCACTTTCAAACACAGCCTACATTTGGGCCTGTAAAGCCTAATTGGCCTACCTGTTTCAGACAGGAATATTTGCTTTCTATGGCCATACACTAGTGGAACTTAATATTAATAACAAATTGGTACAGAATCCCACGGTCATTGCCACAGAGTTTAATAACTTTTTCATAAACTCTGTGCTAGAAATATCCAATTCATTTAATCCACCTGATCATAACTCTAGTCCTATTAACCCCTCACAGCCAGTCTTTGATAATTTTTTTTTAGAAGCCAACTTTGTCATTCAGTCCATACAGGCAGTCATGTACAGTAGAACGAAATTATGTTTCTGCTATCTACAATGTTAATCACATCTAGAATCAGAGGGCCCGCTGCCATGCAAGGTGCTGCCACAAACAACTTTTCCTTCCCCCATTCTATTATGCTGAGCACCAAGCTAGAAGGCGGGAAATACCATTTTTATATGATCTCTGGTTGTCACAACTCGCTGCTCTCAGACATCCACCTCAGCTGCGCGCACACCTGCACCTCGCCAGTGATGGGCTATTTATTCCACTCCGCCCTGAGCATCGGTCTGGAGCCAACTGTTCTACTACGCGCTCAAACCCTCAGCAGGATCGTCTCATCCCTCCTGCCACTCTTCGCTTCTACACGTAAGCTGTTTATCACTTACCTGTCTATCAGCCTTCCCCTGTGCACAGGTGGATTCCCTGGCGGCGGATTCTCCCATCTTCGCCATCTCCTTCTCCCGCATCTCCACGCCTCGTCGTGTGCGCAGCAGGGCACTGTCTCCCAGGCCGAAGATCCTAGCCAACGCCAGCCACCTTCCCTTCTGCAAGGTTGCCTGGCTGTAGGGCGTGCTGCTCTGTTCCCGACTCACATCGTCCACCCACAATCCACAGACATATCCCACTCACGCATCCAAACATCCCTTTACTGTTGAATAAAGCTATCAAATCTTACCTGAGCCTGCGTGCGTATTTCCTGGGCTGATAATTATGTCAGTACGGCTCCAGCAAAGCGGACCAGCGGACAGTGGGCTCGCACGCCGTTTTTCCACCCTTGAGGCTCGGGTGGATATGATAGCTCATCAACAGCAGGTGATACTCAACCAATTGGCTATGTTAACTCACCGGTTAGACCGTCTTGACCCCCAGCAGGCGTTCCCCCCGGCTCATCAGGGCAGACCGGCTTCAGCCGCCTCCGCGGCTGGCCAGCCTAGCTCGGGAGCACTGACCCGGCTCACTCCGATCCCAACCCCCGCTCGCTTCAACGGGAAGCTCGGTGAGGCACGGGGGTTCATCTTGCAGTGTGAGTCGGTGTTCCTGCGCGTTCCCAGGGATTTCCCCTCAGACCACAGCCGAATTGGCTATATAGCTAATCTCTTGGAGGGGTGAGCGTTAGCTTGGGCTTACACCGTCATGTCGAAGCCCAGCTACGCGAGCCTCTCCTATGACCAGTTCGTGAGAGACTTTCTCGAGGTGTTTGACCACTCGCATCATGACAGCGTCCTCGCCAACCGGCTCCTTAGCCTTCAGCAGGGTAGCCGGTCGGCGGCGGATTACGCTGTTGACTTCCGGGTGGTAGCGGAGGAGGTTGGCTGGGGTGAGGCATCTCTCTGCGTCATTTTCCTCCGTAGCCTCAGTTCTGGTCTGCGGGACGAGTTGGCCAGCCGGCACCTTCCAGGGCGGCTGTCGGAGCTAATCTCTCTAACTATTAGCTTGGATAACAGGCTACGGGAGCGGGCTGCCGAGCGGAAGTCTATCAGTCGCCCGCGTGGATTCTCCGCCCGCGTTCCTCAGTCTCGCCCCCTGGTGTTACCCGCTCCGGAGTCCGCCGATGAGTCAGAGGCTATGTTGGTCGGGCGAACCAGGCTCCCTCTAGCGGAGAGACAACGCCGACGGGAGCTGTGCCTCTGCATGTATTGCGGAGGCGATCAGCATACCGTGGAGCAATGTCCGGCCAAGCCCAAGCAGGGGTGTCCGTGAGTCACTGTAGGGGGCCTCGCGGACTCTAACCGGCCAAATCCCCTCTCCAACTGCACTCTGCCCATTAGATTTTGCTACAGCTTCACCGGGCACCTCACTCACGCACGCACTGGTGGACTCGGGGGCAGAGCAAAGCTTTATTTCCAAGAGCCTGGCAACCCATTTGGGTATACCCTGTCAGCCATTGTCAGCTCCTCTCAGCCTTGTCACCCTTTCTCGCTCGCCCCTGGGAGTAGTGACACACCGCACCAAGCCGGTGCCAATAATAATTTCTGACAACCATCGTGAGGACCTCTGCCTGTATGTCTTGTCTTCCTCTGCGGCTCCCGTCATCCTGGGTTACCCGTGGCTGCGTCTGCACAATCCCGTCCTTGATTGGCAATCTGGTAGTGTCCTCTCATGGAGCTCATTTTGCATGAGCACTTGTCTCCAGTCTGCGGCATGCGCCCCATCCTCTCCTCCGCCCGCTCCGGTCTCCTCTCCTCCAGACCTCACTCTGGTGCCCCAGGAGTTCCACGACTTGGGAATCGTGTTCAGCAAGTCCAAGGCGATGTCTCTTCCTCCTCACCGCCCGTATGATTGTGCCATAAACCTCCGCCCGGGGGCGCCATTACCACCCGGCCGCCTATACAGCCTTTCTGCCCCTGAATGTGAGGCAATGGACACGTACATCAGAGAGTCGCTCAGCGCTGGGATCATTCGCCCCTCCTCGTCCCAGCTTGGTGCCGGTTTCTTCTTCGTCTCCATGAAAGATGGGTCCCTTCGTCCGTGTATCGACTTCAGGGCCCTTAATGACATCACGGTGAAGGACCGCTACACCCTGCCTCTTATGGACACCGCTTTCCACTCCCTCCAGGGGGCGACCTGGTTCACGAAGTTAGATCTCCGCAGCGCCTACCATCTCGTCCGGATCCGGGAGGGCGATGAGTGGAAGACGGCCTTTCGGATGCCCAGTGGCCACTTCGAGTACTTAGTAATGCCGTTTGGGCTCACCAACGCTCCCGCCATCTTCCAGCGGCTCATCAATGACGTCCTACGAGATTTTCTGGGGGTCTTCATCTTCGTATACCTGGATGACATACTCATCTTCTCGAGGTCTCGGGAGGAGCACCAGGTTCACGTGAGGCGGGTTCTGCAGCGGTTGTTGGAAAACAGGCTTTACATCAAGGCGGAGAAATGTGAGTTTTATGCCAAGACCACCTCTTTCCTGGGATTTGTTATTTCCCATGACCAGATTCTCCCTGACTGTGCCAAGGTTAAAGCGGTGGTCGAGTGGCCCACGCCTACCTCCAGGAAACAGGTACAGCAATTCATCGGCTTTGCCAATTTCTACCGTCGCTTTGTCCCCAACTTTGGCACCATCGTTACTCCCTTGACCCGCCTCACTTCCCCCAAGGTGCCCTTCCAGTGGACCGAGGAGGCAGCAACCGCATTCGAGACCCTGAAGATGGATTTCTCTTCGTCCCGGGTCCTAACCCAGGTTGACCCCACACTGCAGTGTCTGGTGGAGGTGGACGCATCTGACACGGGGGTGGGGGCGGTGCTTTCCCAGCGATCACCGGTGGATGGTGTCAAGCGGCCCTGCGCTTTCTTCTCCCGGCGGCTGTCGGCAGCCAAGCGTAATTATGACGTCGGCGACAGGGAACTTCTTGCTGTCAAGCTCGCGCTGCAGGAGTGGCGTCACTGGCTGGAGGGGGCAGCTCAGCCTTTTGTGGTTTGGACGGACCACAAGAATCTCGAGTATTTGAAGTCAGCCCGGCGTCTGAATGCCTGCCAGGTGCGCTGGTCTCTGTTTTTTGCTCGGTTCCAATTCACCATCACCTACCGTCCAGGCTCAAAGAAAGGGTTGCCCGAAGCCCTGTCTAGAAAGTTCGCTCCTGAGGCTCCGGAGGAGCTGGACCACACCATTCTGCCCAGCTCGTGTGTTGTGGGGGCGGTCTTCTGGTCTATCAGGGACAAGATCCGGAAGGCGCTGGAGGCTGAACCGGACCCTGGCGGCGGTCCGGATGGGAGCTCTTCGTTCCATCAGCTGTTCGGGGGGAGGTCATTCACTGGGCCCACACGTCCAAGCTCGCCTGTCACCCTGGCGTCTCCCGACTGGTGGACCTCCTTCAATGTTCTTTCTGGTGGCCTGGTCTCCAAAAGGATGTCGCCAATTACGTCCGGGCTTGCCCCCAGTGTGCCACTGGCAAGTCCCCGAATCCCCCCCCCCCCCCCGCGGGCCTACTCCAGCCCCTGCCGGTCCCGGGCAGGCCCTGGTCGCACATCACCCTCGACTTCGTCACTGGCCTCCCTGTCTCTAACACCTACGACACGGTTCTGACGATTGTGGATCGGTTCTCCAAGGCTGCCCACTTTGTGCCACTCCGGGGTCTCCCTTCGGCACGAGAGACGGCCGACCTCCTCGTCCAACATGTGGTCAGGCTGCACGGGATCCCTGTGGACGTCGTGTCTGATCGGGGGCCTCAGTTCATGTCACAAGTGTGGAGGTGCTTTTGCAACGCCCTGGGGGCCACGCTAAGTCTTTCCTCCGGTCATCACCCCCAATCTAATGGGCAGTGTGAGCGCACCAATCAGGAGCTGGAGGCTGCCCTGCGCTGCGTCACCTCCTCCAACCCATCCTCCTGGAGCTCTTATTTGGCCTGGGTAGAGTACGCCCACAATACGGCACAGTCATCGGCTACTGGGATGTCCCCCTTCAGGGCGTCATTGGGCTATGACCCCCCCCCCCATTGTTTCCCGAGCAGGAGAGTGAGTTGGCTGTTCCATCTGTCCAGGCGCATGTGAGATGCTGCCGGAGCTTGTGGACCAGGGCGCGCGAGGCGCTTTTACGCACGGCGGCGCACAACAGCACCACAGCTAATCGCCACAGGAGGCCGGCTCCCAGTTACCAGGTGGGTCAACGGGTCTGGTTGTCATCTCAAGACATCAATCTCAAGGCCGAGAAGAGGAAGCTGGCTCCACGGTTCATCGGTCCCTTCACCATCTCCAAAATTATCAACCCGGTGGCTGTGTGTTTGGCCCTCCCCCCTTCCCTCCGTGTGTGTCCCACTTTTTATGTGTCCAGGGTCAAGCCTGTGATCTCCGACCCACTCTGTCCTCCTCCTAGGGCACCGCCCGCTCCCATGATGATCGACGGCCACCTGGCGTGGGGAGTTGCTTCCATCCTGGACTCCTGGCGTCGAGGTTGTGGGCTGTAGTACTTGGTGGATTGGGAGGGATATGGCTTAGAGTGGAGATCCTGGGTGCGCTCTTCTTTTGTGCTGGACAAAGATCACATCACGGAGTTCCACCGGGCGCACCCGGATAAACCAGCGCCAGGAGGCGCTGCTAGAGAGGGGAGTACTGTCACAACTCGCCGTTCTCAGGCACCTACCTCAGCTGCGCGCACACCTGCGCCTCGTCAGTGATGGGCTATTTATTCCACTCCGCCCTGAGCATCGGTCTGGAGCCGTCTGTTCTACTACGCGCTCAAACCCTCAGCAGGATCGTCTCATCCCTCCTGCCACTCTTCGCTTCTACACGTAAGCTGTTTATCACTTACCTGTCTATCAGCCTTCCCCTGTGCACAGGTGGATTCCCTGGCGGCGGATTCTCCCATCTTCGCCATCTCCTTCTCCCGCATCTCCACGCCTCGTCGTGTGCGCAGCAGGGCGCTGTCTCCCAGGCCGAAGATCCTAGCCAACGCCAGCCACCTTCCCTTCTGCAAGGTTGCCTGGCTGCATGGCGTGCTGCTCTGTTCCCGACTCATATCGTCCACCCACAATCCACAGACATATCCCACTCACGCATCCAAACATCCCTTTACTGTTGAATAAAGCTATCAAATCTTACCTGAGCCTGCGTGCGTTTCCTGGGCTGATAATTATGTCACTGGTAGGACCCAGCCGGGGCTTGAACCCAATACCTTCCGGTTGTGGGGCGGATGCTCTGCCACTAGGCCACCACTCCAATATATACTAGAAATAACTGCAAATGAAGTTGCAAATATCATCAACTCATTGAATAGCTCAAAAGCAACAGATGAACATGGTTTTAACGCCAAATTTTAAAAGAAAATAATCTTTCATTTGTCCAGTTACTCATTTAATCAATCTGTCAATCAAGCATGCTATCCTCCCAGCTACCTGGAAGGTAGAAGTGGTCAGACCAGTTTTCAAAACAGGGATTAAAACTGATATAAACAGCTACAGACCAATCAGCATCTTACCTGTCATCTCCAAAATAATTGAAAAATGGGTGGCTTCACTATTATGTGAACATCTGAATTATGGAAACACCCATCTGCATCATGCATAGTTTGGGTTCTGTGCCCACTACTCAACAGAGTTTGTAATAAGCTTGTTCCTAGAGAAAACTAAATCTTCCTTAGAATTAGAATTCCTTTATTGTCATTATACCGAAGCATAACGAAATTTTAAATGCATCTCTCCACTGTAATTTTTTTAAAAAAGAATAAAAAGACATGAATAAATAATATTAATAAAAATAAGAGCAACAAATCTAGCTTTACATAGTGCAGTCTGTGCAATGCAGCATACGTCAACAAACAAGTCGAAAAGAGTATTTAAAATGTGGATTGCGCTTGGAATGAAACTGTCCCTCAGTCTTGTTGTACGAATCCGAAATGCTCTTAAAAGTTTACCAGTAGGCAGCAGTTCAAAATTGTGGAATGGATGTGTGGAGTCTTTACAGATGGACCTCACTTTCCTAAGACAGCGAGTGTGGTGGATGTCCTCCAGTTCTGGGAGAATCAATCCAATGATTTTCCCTGCTCTTCCCACCACAAGCCGAAGGGCTTTCTGCTCAGCCACAGTGCAACTGTGGAACCACATGCAGATGCAGTATGTGAGGGTACTCTCTGTAGTGCAGTGGTAGTAGGAGAGCAGGGCACGCTGAGAGGCCAGATTTTTTTAGCAATCTCAAAAAAAAAAAGAGACATTGTTGGGCCTTCTTCAGTAGAGCATTGGTGTTTGATGCCCACATGAGATTGTTTGAGATGTGGGTTCCTAAGAACTTGAAGGACGAAACTTCCATCCATCCATCCATCCATCTTCTTCCACTCAATCCTGAAAACGACGAAACTTGTTCCACACAATCACCGTTAATAAAGATAGGAGGGTGATCCTTGTCCCCAGATCTCCGGAAGTCAATAATTAGATCTTTAGTTTTTCCAGAGTTAAGGGACAAGTTATTTACAGAACCCCGTCTCACCAAATTCTGCACCTCTGCTCTGTAAACTGACTCATCACCATGAGAAATCAGCCCAATCAGAATTGTGTCATCTGCAAATTTTTTTATGGTTTTTGAGTTATATGCAGAGACACAATCATGAGTGAGCAGTGAGTACAGAATTGGTAAGAGTACACAACCTTGTGGGGTGCCACTGTTCAGGGTTATGGAAGATGAGTTATGTGAGCCCAAGCGCACCACTTGTGAGCGTTCTGTCAGGAAGCTGGAGATCCAATTACACAGTGAAGCACTAAGGCCCAACCGATCCACTTTGTGTATAAGCTGAGAAGGAATAACAGTATTAAAGGCTGAGCTGTAATCTACAAAAAGCATCCTCGCATATGTGCTCTACCCCTCCAAGTGTGTCAGAACAGTGTGCAGAGTGAGGGAGATGGCATCCTCTGTTGATCTGTTTGCTTTACATGCAAACTGATATAAGTCCAGTGCTGCCGGAACTTTGGCCTTTATGTGAGATAAAACCAGTCTTTCAACAAACTTTATTATTATAGGCATCAAGGCAATTGGTCGAAAGTCATTCATATTGCTGGTATGCATTTTTTTTGGCACTGAAACAATGATGGCTGACTTAAGGCATGAGGGCACAGACTGGACATTCAGAAATAGATTAAATATATTGCAAAACACCTCAGTCAGCTGGTCAGCATAAGTCCTGAGCACGTGTCCGGAAACTCCATCCGGGCCTGGTGCTTTCCGAGGGTTTATTCTCTGCAGTGACCACCGTACCTCATGTATGCTCAGCTGAGTGATGGAGGCCCTGTCCTCCTCTGTGGCTGTTACTCTTCCAGGTGAGTTATGGCTGCTAAGTTCAAAGCGATAAGATAAGTGCAATTGTGTAGGTGCTGTTTTTTTTTTAGACCTGAAGAAGTTGTTTGACACTGTTGACCACAACATCCTTTTAACCTCTTGCACTCCGTTGCACCGCGGGCGGGCAAGTCTCTGCTTCCCAGAGCGCACGAGGGCGCTCTCGTGCACTCTAGGATGCACGAGGGCGCTCTAGGACGCACGAGGGCGCTGCCTCCAAGCGCGCACTGAAAAAAAAAAAAAGTTCTTCTACTACAGACACAGCCGCGAACAGATCAGATATGATTGACCTCTCATTCGACTAATAAGAGCCTTGAATTGGGTTTCTGAAACCTTGAAGAACCAATGACTGAAAACCTAGCAAGAAGGATCCGCCTACCAACGCTGTGAATGCAGCGAGCCAATTGAAGCACAGAAGTTCACAAGCTTTTTTGTGTAAGGCTGGGTGAAGAGAGACTGACTGCTGTAGCAGATGAAAAAAAGGACCCGCAGGAAGAACCCCACAGACCCAGCAGCACGGAGACCATCCACAAGTGCAACCTGTGTGACAGCGACTGCCATTCGTGCATGTTCGGCCAGGCAGTGCTTTTTTTGTTTTTGTCCCAGCAGAGTAGACGTTAGGATTGTCTTCCATGGTCATCATAGACCGACGGAGGCCGACGACGAAGACTGAGTGACACACACACGTTCGCCAGTCTATTTTTAATTACTACTGTTATTTGTTTTGAAAAATCGTTCGCCAAAAACCGCAATCATGGAAGCGCAAAACCGCAATAATGGAATTATGTTTTGATCGGGTCGCGAGACCAGCGTCGCGTTCGTCTGACAATGAGGAAGAAGTTCGCCAGCTCCACTTCTGCTGTGAAGAGGTAAGTGTTCTAAGCTAAATTATTCTTTATCCCTGAAAATTGTAATCAAAATGACTTTTGACCGATCGGTAAATTACAACTGTGCGGCGCACGAAGTCCGAAGTGCGTGCGCCGCGGTACACGGTTCGTTCGCCGCGTCCGGACCGTGAACGCCCCCCCCACTATTCTTCTGTAGCGAGGGGGGGGGGAGCTGCGGTGACTGCGCCGCGGTCGCCACATCGCCACATGAGTCTAATCCGTCATGTAGCGATGGCCAATGTCCGTCCTCTGTAGCGAGGGGGGGGGGCAACCCCCCCCCACACACAGACACACACACACACACAGCTCTGAGTGTCAGCTTTCATTAGAGGCCAAGATGAAGCTTCTATATTGAATCATTCAAAAGTTACAGACGTTTTTCCAAACTGTGCCATTTGGCACAATTTGGCACAGTTCAAAAATGCCTGGGAACTACCTAAGGAAAAAGCTGTGTAATATATTCATTTTTTGTGGTATTGTTACAAAATTTTGACCTCAGCTGGATAACACTTGGTTCTACATTTCTGTTGCATTTTCCAGCCCGGATCTGAAGCTGTGTGTTATTTGCAAGCATTTGTATCCAAAAAAACACCCAGGCGAAATTTATTTTCTTCAAGTTCAGTATGTTTAGATGACTGTAACTCAGTGGCCGGAGCACTTAGAGAGATTATGACTATTTTGCCAAAAAATTCAAAGTGTTTTCTTTTAAATGAGACCAACCCCATGAAAATGCTGCAAAGGGTTGAAGAACAGCTTTCGATTTACTTTGGGCACGTTATTTTTTGGTGTTTTTAGGGAAATTGACCGGAGTGCAAGGGGTTAACCAAACTTACTCAGTTTAACTTTTCAGAACATGCTATCATATGGATGAAATCCTATTTAACTGACAGACAGCAATGTGTAATGGTCAACAGTGTCAAATCACCATATTTGAAATCTCAAATGGGTGTCCCACAAGGCTCCATACTTGGACCAATATTGTTCTCCCTATACATACACTACGTTTCAAAAGTTTGGGGTCACCCAGACAATTATTTTGTGCTTTCCATGAAAAGTCACACTTATTTACCACCATGAGTTGTAAAATGAATAGAAAATATAGTCAAGACATTGACAAGGTTAGAAATAATGATTTGTATTTGAAATAATAACTTTTTCCAGATACTCAACCTGCTCAAAGGAAGGTCAGTTTTATAGCTTCTCTAACCACCTAAACTGTTTTCAGCTGTGCTAACATGATTGCACAAGGGTTTTCTAATCGTCCATTAGCCTTCTGATGCAATGAGCAAACACATTGTACCATTAGAACACTGGAGTGATAGTTGCTGGAAATGGGCCTCTATGCACCTATGGAGATATTGCACCAAAAACCAGACATTTGCAGCTAGAATAGCCATTTACCACATTAGCAATGTATATTAGATATTAGAGTGTATTTCTGATTAGTTTAAAGTTATCTTCATTGAAAAAAAACAGTGCTTTTCTTTCAAAAATAAGGAAATTTCTAAGTGACCCCAAACTTTTGAACGGTAGTGTAAATGATCTACCAAATGCATGCAGCAACATTCATATACAAATGTATGCAGATGACACAGTAATATTCACACCTGCAAAAAACACATAAGAAGCTGCCTGTGTTCTTACAACAGCGATGACCCAAATCCATGACTGGCTGAGTAACATGTCTCCTACTAAATACTAAAAAAACTGTTTGCTTGATATTCACCAAACAACGATCAAACATTACAAACTCAAACATTTTCTTAAAAGGAGAGGAGCTGTAACTAGTCGAGGAATTTAAATACCTCGGTGTGACTTTAGATTCCTTATTAACCTTTAAAAAACACATAAAAAAAAATCTCAAACATAATCAAATTCAGTCTAAGAAATTTTTAACAAATTAGACCATCACTGACAGTTAATGTGGCCAAACTGCTTCTGCATGCAATGATCTTCTCACACATTGATTACTGTTTTACCAACTGGTCACTTACTGGTGTAACCATAATCAAACCATTGAATCTTTATACAAAAAAGCCATATGCATATACTACAGTGGTGTGAAAAAGTGTTTGCTCCCTTCCTGATTTCTCATTTTTTGTATATTTGTCACACTTAAATGTTTCAGATCCATCCATCCATCTTCTTCCGCTTAATCCTATTCGGGTCGCGGGGGGAGGGGGAATCCCCAGTTGATACCAATTAATCTAACTTGCATGTTTTTGGCATGTGGGAAGAAACCTGAGAAATCCTGCAAACTCCACACAGATCACTGTTGGTCGGGGATCGAACCTGGGATCCCCTGGCCAAGGGTGAGTTGCTGTGCTGCCGCAGTGCTAACCATTCCGCCACTGCACTGCTCATGTTTCAGATCATCAAAAAAATTTTAATATTACACAAAGATAACACAAGTAAACACAGAATGCAATTTTTAAATGAAGGTGTTTATTATTTAGGGGAAAAAAAAATCCAAACCTACATGGCCTTGTGTGAAAAAGTGATTGCCCCCTAAACCTAATAACTGATTGGGCCACCCTTAGCAGCAACAACTGAAATCAAGCGTTTGTGATAACTGGCAGTGAGTCTTTTATAGTGCTGTGGAGGAATTTTGGCCCACTCATCTTTGCAGAATTGTTGTAATTCAGCCACATTGGAGGGTTTTCGAGCATTGGAGGGTTTTCGAGCATGATGTTGTGGCATGACCTTTTTAAGGTCATGCCACAACATCTCAATCAGATTCAGGTTAGGACTTTGACTAGGTCACTCCAAAGTCTTCATTTTGTTTTTCTGAAGCCATTCAGAGGTGGACTTGCTGGTGTGTTTTGGATCAATGTCCTGCTGCAGAACTCAAGTGCGCTTCAGCTTGAGGTCAATGAACAGATGGCTGGACATTCTCCTTCAGGATTTTTTGGTAGACAGCAGAATTCATGGTTCCATTTACCACAGCAAGTCTTCCAGGTCCTGAAGCAGCAAAACAGCCCCAGACATCACACTACTGCCACCATATTTTACTGTTGGTATAATGTTCCTTTTCTGAAATGTTGTGTTACTTTTACACTGGATGTAATGGAACACACACCTTCCAAAAAGTTCAACTTTTGTATCGTCAGTCCACAGAGTATTTTCCCAAAAGTCTTGGGGATCATCAAGATGTTTTCTGGCAAAACTGAGACGAGCCTTTATGTTCTTTTTGTTCAGCAGGGGTTTTCGTCTTGGAACTCTGCCATGCAGGCCATTTTTTCCCAGTCTCTTTCTTATGGTGGGGTCATGAACACTGACCATAACTGAGGCAAGTGAGGCCTGCAGTTCTTTGGATGTTGTTGTGGGGTCTTTTGTAACCTCTTGGATGAGTCGTCGCTGTGCTCTTGGGGTAATTTTGGTCGGCCGGCCACTTCTTTGAAGGTTCACCACTGTTTCATGTTTTCACCATTTGTGGATAATAGGTCTCACTGTGGTTCGCTGGAGTCCCTAAGCTTTAGAAATGGCTTTATATCCTTTTCCAGACTGTTAGATCTCAGTTACTTTGTTTCTCATTTGTTCCTGAATTTCTTTGGATCACAGCTGATGTCTAGCTTTTGAGGATCTTTTGGTCTACTTCACTTTGTCAGGCAGGTCCTATTGAAGTGATTTCTTGATTGAGAACAGGTGTGGCAGTAATCAGGTCTGGGTGTGGCAAGAGAAATTGAACTCAGCTTTCCAAAGATGTGATAAACCACAGTTAACTTCACTTTTTCACACAGGGCCATGTAGGTTTGGACTTTTTTTTTACCCTTAATAATAAATACCTTCATTAAAAAACTGCATTTTGTGTTTACTTGTGTTATCTTTGTGTAATATTTAAATTTGTTTGATGATCTGAAACATTTATTCATTGGGTGGTGCGGTGACGCAGTGGTTAGCACTGCGGTGGCGCAGTGGTTAGCACTGCGGTGGTGCAGTGGTTAGCACTGTGCCAGCACAGCAACTCACCCTTGGCCATGGGATCCCTGGTTGGATCCCAGCCCCTGGCCAACAGTGATCTGTGTGGAGTTTGCATGTTCTCCCCATATCTGCGTGGGTTTACTCCGGGATTTCTCCGGTTTCCTCCCACAGGCCAAAAACATGCAGGTTAGGTTAATTGGAGACTCTAAAGTGGCCCTAGGTGTGAATGTGTGTGCGAGTGGTTAAGGGATAGTGCCGTACCGTGGCTGCTTCATCCATCCAGGTGGATGCCCTCAATTTCCCCTCTGGGGATCAATAAAGTATACAAAATAAAAAAAAAATAAAAATTAATCAATCAACTTTATTTATAAAGCACTTTAAAAGCAACACTCGCTACACAAAGTGCTGTACAGCAAGAGAACATAAAAGCAGGGCACTAACACAAGAACCACAGTAAAAAAAATAATAATTCACAAATAAAATAAAAAGTAAAATAAATAAAAATCCATTTCATTCAATAAAATCAATGTCTCATATTGGGTCGAAGGTCAGGGAGTAAAAATGTGTTTTAAGACGTGTTTTAAAAATGGACAGTGAAGGTGCTTGTCTGATGTCCAGGGGTAAATCATTCCATAACCTGGAGGCCATGATCGAAAAGGCTCTGTCCCCTCTGAGCTTGCGCCTTGCCTTTGGTACCTCCAAAAGCAGCTGTTCAGCTGACCTAAGGGACTGGGTGGGAGCGTAGGGATGCAGAAGCTCAGAGAGGTAAGGTGGAGCAAGACCATTCAAGGATTTAAAAACAAATAAAAGAATTTTAAAATGAACTCTAAAATACACGGGCAGCCAGTGGAGTGAAGCTAAGATGAGTGATGTGATCTCTTCCACGTTTACCTGTTAAAAGACGAGCAGCAGCGTTTTGAACCAGCTGCAGACGGGAAAGAGATGACTGGCTGACACTGGCGTAAAATGCATTACAGTAATCCAGCCGAGATGAAATAAAAGCATGGATTACTGTTTCCAGGTGTGGTCTAGAGAGAATGGGTTTTACTTTTGCTAAACGCCTTAGATAAAAGAAGCTGGATTTTACCACAGAACGAATCTGCGTGTCTAATTTAAAATCATTGGCCATGATAAAACCAAGGTTCCTAGCTGTGGATTTAACATAAGGAGTAAGGGGACCCAAGTATTCAGAAAGGGACTCACAGGGGCAACTAGGTCCAAACACCATCACTTCGGTCTTCTTATCATTAAAATTTAGGAAGTTTAGGGCCATCCAAGACTTTTTGTCTTCAATGCATGCCAGGAGTGAGTTTACTGATGAGGCAGCTTTTTGTTTTAGAGGGACATAAATCTGACAGTCATCAGCATACAGGTGGAAAGAGATACCATGCTTTTTAAAAATGGAACCCAGTGGAAGTATGTACAAAGAAAAAAGCATGGGCCCTAGAATTGACCCCTGTGGGACCCCATAAGGCAGAGGAGCAGAAGAGGATTCAAACCCAGACATGCTAACTTTAAAAGTCCTGTCTGACAGATAGGATCTAAACCAGTTGAGAGCAGTGCCACAAATGCCCACTAGGTGTGTTTTTAGATGGTTTTAATTCAGACACAGAGCTGGCTAATGCTCTTAATTGTTTTTATGGTCGTTTTGACTCCTTTGATTTTAGCACAGAAACCCAAGATTTGAAACAGAAACTCAAAGACAATCAGCACTTTAATATTGAGGTGCAGGATGTTAAAAGGGAGTTCTGCGCTGTAAAAGTGAACAAAAGTCAGGGCCCTGATAGTATATGTGGGCGCTTGGTAAAGTCCTGTGCACATGAACTGAGTCCTATATTTCATTACATTTTCAATAAGTCCTTACAGACACAACATGTGCCTAAGATCTGGAAAGAAGCCGCGGTTGTTCCCGTTCCAAAATCCAGCTGTCTAAAATGGTAAACGACTTTAGACCAGTTGCTTTGACTTCAATTTTAATGAAAATTTTTGAAAAACTGGTCAGATGTGAGGTCCTAAAGCAGACTGAGCATGCATTGGATCCTCTGCAGTTTGCCTATAGGCCTCACGGAGGAGTGGAGGATGCCACTGTCACTCTGTTTAACATGCTTTTTAAACATCTGGATTTTAATGGGACACACGCCAGGCTTTTATTTGTGGACTTTTCCTCCGCCTTTAATACAATCCAACCTCATATTTTAGTTGAAAGGCTCCTGCAACAATTTGATTTGAGTAATAATCTGGTGGGTTGGATTCTGGATTTCTTAACCAACAGGACGCAGAGAGTAAGGGTCAATGGTACATTGTCTGACCTAAAGTGCTCTTCTACTGGCTCTCCTCAGGGGTGTGTGTTGTCACCACTACTCTTCATCCTGTACACAAACATGTGTCGGAGCAGACATGACAACAGACACATTATAAAGTATGCTGATGACTCAGTTATTGTCAGTCTCTTCCAGGATGGTGAGAGTGGCCACAGCCCAGTAGTTGATGATTTTGTTCACTGGTGTGAGGATTCCTACCTGCAGCTGAATACTACAAAAACTAAAGACATGATTATTGACTTTAGGAGGAAAACTCCCAGACACAAAGTCACTGTACTAAAAGGCCAGACCACCGAATGTGTACAATCCTACAAATATCTTGGGACGATTATTGATAGTAATTTAAACTTTGAAGAGAACTGTGAAAGGGTGTGCAAAAAGGGTCAGCAACATTTGCATTGCTTGAGAAAACTTGCACGCTTCCAAATTGACCGAACCATAATGACAATGTTTTATCGGGCTTTTATTGAATCTGTTTTATCCTTTTCTTTAGTGTCATGGTTTGGTCAGATAAAACTGAAACAGAGGAAATCCTTGGATCAGGTAGTTAGATGGTCCAGTTGTTTGCTTGGTGAGTCACAGCTGAGCCTGACATCCCTGTACACCAGACAAGTACAGAGGATGGCTACCTCCATTTTAAATGATGACTCCCACCCTTTGCACTGCAACTTTCAGCTTCTTCCCTCAAGATGGAGGTTTGCTGTCCCAAAAAGTAAAACCCAGCGCTACAAAAACAGCTTTGTTCCTGCTGCTGTCAAAGAGTTGAACAAGTTGTAACAATATATTGCACATAATTTAGGTACCTATTTATTAACTCCATTTTATATTTACTTATTTTTGTAGGATGTTATTTGGGTTCTAAATATTTTATTGGGTTTTAGACCTTTGAGTTTTTAACCTCTTTGACTTAGTTTTTAACTTTTTAATATGACCCTTCTCTCTTACCTCTGGTTTTTCTCTCATCTCTTTGTCTTTATACCCTGATTGATGGAGCCTTGAGTATTTTTATCATGTTTATAGTCAGCTTCATGTGTGCCTGTATTTGTGTCTATGTTGAATGTAATTGTGGCTTGTAAATATGGATGGCACCAGTCTGCAAAACAAATCTACCTATGGGTACAAATAAAGTAACCTGAACCTGAACCTGAACCTAGGTGCTGCAAACGGGAAATTAAAACATGATGGTCCACTGTGTCAAAGGCAGCAGTTAAATCAAGCAGCACAAGAACAGCATATTCACCTGAATCACATACCAAGAGAATATCGTTAAAAACTCTTAACAAGGCTGTCTCTGTGCTATGAAGAGCTTTGAAACCAGACTGAAAAATCTCCAAAATACCATGTTCATCCAGAAAACATTTCAGCTGCATATAGACAATTTTCTCTAAAATTTTTGAGAGAAATGGCAGCTTGGAAATAGGCGTAAAATTTGCCAACATGGTATGATCGAGACCAGGTTTCTTAATCAAGGGCTGTACTACTGCATGTTTAAAATTTGCAGGAACCACACCAGATGACAGGCTGCAGTTCAAGATGGCGAAAACTGACCGGCCTATACTGGGAAGCACCTCTTTAAAAAGTCTAGGAGGGACAGCATCACAGGGAGACCCTGAGGGCTTAATGTGGGTAACCGCATCCTCTAAAAATGACAGAGTCACAGGTTCAAACTGATTAAAAACAGCAGAACAAGGGACAGAGACAGAGGGATCAGAGGCAGGAGCTGAGATGAGAGCCCTGGTGGTGGCCACCTTATCAATAAAAAAGTTCATAAAATCATTGCATAACTCAGAGGAGGCCTCCAAACAATCAGTTTGTGGGGTATTAAGAACAGAGTAAATAAAACACGTTGATTATGACAATGAGATAAAACAATATTAGCAAAATATTTGCTTTTTTCCTGCTTGACAGTATTTTGATACTGATGCCAGCAGTCTTTTAAAATCTGCAGTGACACCTGCAGTTTGTCTTTCTTCCACCTGCGTTCAGCTCTGTGGCACTCCTGTCTGACTGCACGAGTTCTGTCATTGAACCACGGCTCAGGTTTGGATCGAGGCTGCTTGGTTTTCAGTTGAGCCACAGAGTCCAAGATGGTTTGGCAGGAGGAGTGAAACCAGGAGCTGAGTTCCTCCACAGATGAGATGGAGCCAGGAGGGACACAGAGCTGGTCAAAGGCAGTGGAGAACCGACCGGCAGTGGAAGGGTTAAGTGTGACAAACATATAAAAAAATGAGAAATTATGAAGGGGGCAAACACTTTCTCACACCACTGTATATGTGCCCATGTATCACACGCATATGTCCCGCCTCTTGTTTGTTGCTGTCTGTTGTTGCTGTGAAGTGCTTGGGTGTGTGGGTGTGTACGCATACACAGCACTTCACGAGCGTGACATTTGAATATTTTGTTTTGTAACACCTTAACTGTGCACTTTGTACAGTTTCATTGCAGATGTTCTGCTTGTGTATGATTGTTTATGTGTTTTTGTGACCCGCCATGGGACTACAGATGCAAATTAGCAGTATTCCTAAATCTGGCATACTTACATGTGTATTAATGTTTATTATTATGTAATGTCCCTTTCAAATAAACATTATGAATATGATTATGATTATGATTATGATTATGATCACATGGCTTGCCAAGTGGGTCAACCCTCTTGGTGACACAGGTAGAGTGCCAGGCAAGCCAGGTAGGATAATGTCATGGGCGCCTCTATGAGGCGCACAGAGATGAAGATGAACCCACATGCTGGATGATATTTTGCAACATTTATTTGAAGACAGACCCACCAGTCCAAAAAGATGCATAAACACAAAATGCAAAAATGGGATCAACTTACAAAAGACTTACAAGATGATGCACTCCTGAGCAGTCAGCTCAGGAAGAGACGAGGCAGAGAGTAATCAGATAAATGTCACAAGGAGCACTCAAAGAAAGGATATTCACTCACACAATGTAATGGCAATGATAAAGTGAACAGACAGCGCTTAAATAGTGAGTGAGGTGAAGACACGACAAGTGATTACAGGTGTGGACATGCCTGAGCAGGAGAAGGGAACAATAATTGGAATCAGCTGATATGTGAGGGAGGATCGGCTGGATTGACAGCTTGACAGGAGACGCGCCCAGCACAGCACAGCACAAACCCGGAAGTCACCTGACAGCTGTCAACCCAGAGAAAGGCATCATGAAAATACGTACAGACGTGGACAAAATTGTTGGTACCCCTCTGTTAATGAAAGAAAAACCCACAATGGTCACAGAAATAACTTGAATCTGACAAAAGTGGTAATAAATAAAAATTCTATGAAAATTAACCAATGAAAATCAGACAATGCTTTTGAATTGTGGTTCAACAGAATTATTTTAAAAAACAAACTCATGAAACAGGCCTGGACAAAAATGATGGTACCCTTAACTTAATATTTTGTTGCACAACCTTTTGAGGCAATCACTTCAATCAAACCATTTCTGTAACTGTCGATGACACTTCTGCACCTCTCAGCAGGTATTTTGGCCTACTCCTCATGAGCAAACTGCTCCAGTTGTCTCAGGTTTGAAGGGTGCCTTCTCCAGACGGCATGTTTCAGCTCCTTCCACAGATGTTCAATAGGATTTAGATCAGGGCTCATAGAAGGCCACTTTAGAATAGTCCAATGTTTCGCTCTTAGCCATTCTTGGGTGTTTTTAGCTGTGTGTTTTGGGTCATTATCCTGTTGCAAGACCCATGACCTACGACTGAGACCAAGCTGTCTGACACAGGGCAGCACATTTCTCTCTAGAATACCTTGATAGTCTTGAGATTTCATTGTACCCTGCACAGATTCAAGACACCCTGTGCCAGATGCAGCAAAGCAGCCCCAGAACATAACAGAACCTCCTCCATGTTTCACAGTAGGGACAGTGTTCTTTTCTTGGTATGCTTCATTTTTGCGTCTGTAAACATAGAGCTGATGTGCCTTGCTAAAAAGTTCCAGAATTGTCTCGTCTGTCCATAAGACATTCTCCCAGAAGCTTTGTGGTTTGTCAACATGCAGTTTGGCAAATTCCAGTCTGGCTTTTTTATGATTTGTTTTCAACAGTGGTGTCCTCCTTAGTCATCTCCCATGAAGTCCACTTTGGCTCAAACAACGACGGATGGTGCGATCTGACACTGATGTACCTTGACCTTGGAGTTCACCATGAATGTGCTTAGAGGTTGTTGTGGGCCCTTTTGTTACCATTCGTATTATCTGTCTCCTCCTGCGGCCACGTCCAGGGAGGTTGGCTCCAGTCCCGTGGAGCTTAAATTTCTGAATAATATGTGCAACTGTAGTCACAGGAACATCAAGCTGCTTGGAGATGGTCTTATAGCCTTTACCTTTAACATGCTTGTCTATAATTTTCTTCCTAATCTCCTGAGACAACTCTCTCCTTTGCTTCCTCTGGTCCATGTTTAGTGTGGTACACACCATGTCAACAAACAGCACAGTGACTACTCATCACCCTTTAAATAGGCCGACTTACTGATTACAAGTTTGTAGACTCCTGTGATGTTAATTAGAGGACACATCTTGGTTGAACATGTCCCTGTGGTCACATTATTTTCAATCTTTTCTAGGGGTACCATCATTTTTGTCCAGGCCTGTTTCATGAGTTTGTTTTTTAAAGTAATTCTGTTGAACCACAATTCAAAAGCATTGTCTGATTTTCATTGGTTAATTTTCATAGAATTTTTATTTATTACCACTTTTGTCAGATTCAAGATATTTCTGTGACCATTGTGGGTTTTTCTTTCATTAACAGAGGGTTACCAACAATTTTGTCCACGTCTGTGACAGTGTAAATGGAAGATGATGCGCCACTTTCATTAAAGATGGCCTGGCATATAAGGTGATTCCCTCCCCTGAGGATATAGAGTGTAATATTATTGTAGGTCAAATGGACAAGGAAATATTAAGCTGATCAATTATGACAACCCATGTTGGAAGTTAACAGCAGATACTCCCAGTGTTAGGGCAGGGGAAGGGCATATGAAAGAGGTATGGTGTGGAAACTTTAATGCTCATAACAGCTTGTGGGGAAGCATGCATACAGATAACAATGGAAATGTTGTGGAAGAGATGTTAGATGAAAGATTATTAATTTGTCTCAACAGTGGTGAAGGTACCAGGGTGGATGTACATAGGGGCACATCATCATGTATTGACCTGACTCTGGTATCTGATTCTTTAGTGAGTGCCTGTGAATGGACGGTTATGAATAGTACAACTATGGGAAGTGATCACTTCCCAATACTTACAGTCATTAAAACTGAAGTATTTATACAAGAGGGAAGATGTTTTACAAGATGGTGTCTTGACAAGGCAGATTGGGAAAAATTTAGGCAGTACTGTGTACAATCATGTCATTTGGTAACATTTGAAGGTGGCATAGAAGAGTGTTCAAGTCAGGTAACCAATCATATTCTGAATGCTGCAATAGATTAGATTAGATTCAACTTTATTGTCATTACACATGTATGAATACAAGGTAACGAAACACAGTTTAGCATCCAATCAGAAGTGCAAAGGACAGCAGTGCAGTATATACGGTAATTAACAGTATGTGCAATTTAAGCAAATATATGCAAATATATGCAGCAGTGCAGAAAGTTAAGAGTACTGTTATGTGCAAATAATGTGCAATAAGTTAGATGTAGTTATGTAGTTATGCAGTTATGTACAGGTGAGGATGGTAAGAGATGATGGTAAGAGAGTCAGCGGGGAACTAAGTTCAATAATGTGACAGCTGTAGGAAAGAAACTGTTCCTAAACCTGCTGGTTCTAGTTCGAAGGCTTCTGAAACGTCTTCTGGAGGGGAGAAGCTGGAACAGTCCATGAGCAGGATGGTTGGAGTCCCTAAGAATGCTGCGTGCCCGGCGCAGACATCTTTTCCTGTAGACGTCCTCTATAACTGGAAGTGGAGTCCCTGTGATGCGTTGGGCGGTTTTCACCACCCGCTGCAGCGCCTGGCGGTCAGCGACAGAGCAGCTCCCATACCAGACTGTGATACAGTTGGTCAGGGTGCTCTCTATCACGCAGCGGTAGAAGTTGCCCAGGATGTCAGTTGACAGATGGTTCTTCTTCAGTGTCCTCAAGAAGAAGAGGCGCTGATGGGCCTTCTTGATCAGGCTGGTGGTGTTAACTGACCAGGACAGGTCCTCCGAGATGTGGGTCCCCAGGAATTTGAAGCTGGGGACACGTTCAACAGCTATGCCATTGATATGGATGGGGTCATGTGTCTCTTCCCTCTCCTTCCTGTAGTCCACTATGAGCTCCTTGGTTTTGCTGGTGTTAAGGAGCAGGTTATTGTCAGCGCACCAAGTAGCCAAGTGCTCAACCTCTGCCCTGTAATCTGACTCGTCGTTGTCCCTGATGAGTCCAATCACCGTGGTGTCATCTGCGAACTTTATGATGGAATTGGATCCATACATAGGCCTGCAGTCATGGGTGTAGAGGGAGTAGAGGAATGGGCTGAGCACACAGCCCTGTGGTACACCAGTGTTGAGTGTGATGACGGAAGAACGGTTGGGGCCTGACCTAACATGCTGGGGTCTGTTGGTCAGAAAATCCATGATCCAGTTGCAGGTGGAGGTACTGATTCCCAGGTCCCCAAGTTTAGTGAGCAACTTGGAGGGGATAACTGTGTTGAATGCTGAGCTGAAGTCAACAAACAGCATTCTTGCGTAGGTGTTCTTGTCATCCAGGTGTGAGAGTACATAGTGCAGCGCTGTAGAAACCGCATCCTCTGTACTCCTGTTGCTCCGGTAGGCGAACTGATGAGGGTCCAGTGTAGGGGGCAGGCCTTTTTTGAGCTGTGCCAAGACCAGTCGCTCAAAGCACTTCATGACTATGGGCGTCAGTGCCACAGGGCGATAGTCATTTAGGCACGATGGTGTTGAATGTTTCGGCACTGGTACTATTGAAGTGGTTTTGAAGCACGCTGGTACCACGGCCTGGGCCAGGGACAGATTGAAGATGTCTGTGAAGACCCCTGCCAGCTGCTCAGCGCATGCCCTCAGCACACGCCCAGGAATGCCGTCAGGGCCAGCAGCCTTACGTACGTTGACATGACTCAGTGCGTTATGGACGTCGGTGTGGGTGAGTGTGAGGTGGTGGAAGTCGTCAGAGGGTGGAAAATTGATGTTCTTTTCGTTGTTGTCCTTGTCAAAACGAGCATAGAAGTCATTTAGCTCATTGAGAAAGGGCACAGTCATGGCTATAGGTATGGAGTTGCTGGGCTTATAATCAGAGATAGCTTGAATGCCCTGCGACATACGTCGGGGGTCAGAGTCCCCAAAATATTCCTCCACCTTCAGCTTGTAGCTGTGCTTGGCCTTCTTGATGCCCCTCTTTAGATCTGCCCTGGATGAACTGTAGGCCTGTGCATCACCAGATCTAAAGGCATTGTTACGTGCTTTTAGCAGAAGCCGCACTTCTCTGTTCATCCACGGCTTCTGATTTGGGTACGTGGTGATCTGTCTTTCCGTGGTAACACTGTCAATAGTGGTGTTGATATGGTCCAGGACTGAGTGGGTGTAAGAGTTGATGTTTATGTGGGAGCCACAGGTAGCCTGAGAGGTGAACATACTCCAGTCTGTGTTCCTAAACTTCTCCTGGAGTACAGAGTCAACCCCCTCTGGCCACACTTTGATGGTCCTCACTGATGGCTTCACCCGGTTGATGAGCGGTACATACTTGGGGGTAAGGAACAAGAATAAATGATCAGACTGACCTAGGTGGGGGAGGGGAGTTGCTGTGTAGGCTCCCACAATATTGGTGTAAACATGGTCCAATGTTTTGTCCCCTCTTGTGTGACAGGAGACATGCTGGTAGAATTTAGGAAGCACTGTCTTGAGGTTAGAGTGGTTAAAATCACCCGCCACAATAAATGCTGCCTCTGGGTGTGCAGTTTGTTGTTTGCTAATAGCTGCATGCAGTTCTTTCATAGCAAGCTTAGCATTAGCATCCGGAGAAATGTAAGCGGCTGTTATGATGGTACAAGTGAACTCGCGTGGCAGATAGAAAGGTCTACATTTAACCATGAGAAACTCCAGGTTAGCTGAGCAGTGTCTCTCAACAGTGACAGAGTTCGTGCACCAAGCCTTGTTAATATAAATGCACACTCCCCCTCCTCTTGTCTTACCGGAGTCAACTGCTGCTCTGTCTGCCCGGAGCGTGTGTAGGCCGGCTAGCTCGATAGCATTGTCGGGTATTCCACTGTGAAGCCATGTTTCCGTAAAAATCATGATATTGCAATTCATAAGTCTCATATTGTTGGTGATCCGAAGCCGTAGTTCACTCATTTTGCTCGCCAGAGACCGTACATTAGCAAGGAAAATACTGGGTAGCGATAGCCGGTGCGGTGTTAGCTTTAGCTTAGCTCTTAGCCCACCGCGCTTACCCCTCCTTTGTTTATGATCTCTACGCCGCCTGCGAGCACTTCCGGTCGGCCGGGAAGCCTGCCGAGCGTCGGGAGTTCTCCATAGCTCCGGGATGAGTCGTAGATTTAGACGTAGGTTGCTGATAAAAAGGTCGTTATCGTTGCTTTGTAATCCAATATTCAAAAGCTCATCTCGGGTGTAAGATGTAAAAGCAGAGCTGTTCTGAACGAACATACCCGAAATGAGCAGAAATAACACTGCTAGTCCCCAGAATCTGGTAGGACGCTGAGCCTCGCATTGTGCACGCGCCGCCATCTTGCGCTTTTAGCAAGTATAGCAAGTATACCTAAGAAAACAACACAGAGTAGGAAGAAGGTTGTACCCTGGTGTAATGAGGAATGTAGTATTGCAGTAAAAGAGCAAAACAAGGCATTCAGAAAGCTGAGGAAAAATATGAATAGTGAAAATTTAATAGATTATAAAAAGAAAAGGGCAGTAGCTAGAAGGATTATTGAAAACAGGAAAAGGTCAACATTGAGAGAATTTTGTTCCACCCTTGGTAGGAAAACAGAACTAGGTGATGTCTGGGGTGTGTTTAACAAAATTAGTGGGAAGAGGGTGTCAGTTAAAGTCCCAGCTCTTGTGGATGGGGACAAGAAGGCTGTATCAGACAAAGAAAATGCAGAAGTCATAGGCAGAGTATTTGCTGCAGTGCATAGAGGAGAACATCTTGGTGAGAGTCATAGACAGCAAAGGGAGCATAAACTCAGAGAAGATGCAAACTTAAAACAGGAAGTGAAAGAAGATATGACTGCGTGAAACCTCAAACTCACAATGTCAGAGCTTAAGAAATCTTGGCATGACAGTGGATACACAGCTCCAGGATATGATCAGTTAAGCTATGCTATGTTCTGGCAGTTGTCTATGCAATCAATGGAACTGGTGCTGAAATTGTTTCACAGAATATGGAAGGAGGGGGTTATCCCAAGTGGGTGGAAAAAGGCTGTAATTTTACAATTTAATAAGCCAGGGAAAGATCCAGCTCATCCAGGCAACTACAGGCCAATAGCATTAATGTCACACTTAGGGAAATGGATGGAGAAGGTGTTAGTTTACAGACTCTTATATGTACTAGAGCAAAAACGATTAATAAACAACTATCAGAATGGTTTTAGAAGAGGAAGATCCACAGTGGATGCGCAAGTTACGGTAAGTAATGATATTGAAAAGACACTCAAAATGAAAGAAGTAATGGTTATAGTTTATCTGGATATTGAAAAGGCTTATGACTGACTGTGGAGGGATGGACTTCTTATCAAACTGAATAAAATGGGCATTGGTGGTAAGATGTATAACTGGATCAAGGATTTTTTTCACACACAGGACAATTAGGGTTAAAGTAGGATCAGAAGTTTCTAATGACTTTGAAATAGAAAATGGTGTTCCTCAGGGGAGTGCAATAAGCTCAGTTTTATTCAACATAGTGATTAATAACATGTTTGAGGATCAAGAGGGATCCATCAAAACTGCACTATATGCAGATGATGGAGCCATATCGACGAGGGGAAGAAATGAGAAATTTGTGTTCAAAAACATCAGGAAAGCAATGGAAAAAAGTGGAAAAGTGGTCATATGAGTGGGGATTTAAATTTTCAAACAGTAAAACCTGCTATATGATTTTCACAAAAAATGCAGAACCGGTACAGAACCATAAACATTATATAATCAACCAATAGAGAAAGTGAGTGAGTTCATATATCTAGGATTGTGGTTTGATAGTGCATACACATGGAGAGTTCATGCTGAAAATCTGGAGACGAAGTGCAAAAAAATAATTAATCTCATAAAAGCTGTAGCTGGGCATGAATGGGGTGCAGATAAACAGGCATTAATCGACATTTACAGAGCACTAATCACATCAACAATAAACTATAGATGCATGAAATATGGAGCAGCAGCAAAGACGACTCTGGAAAAAATAGACAGAATGCAGCATAGAGCGCTTCGCCTGTGCATTGGAGCCGTCAAAACAACACCAAACAATGCAGTGTTAATAGAAGCAGGAGAAATGCCACTGGATTTGATACATTAGATTCTGTGAAGACATGACCATGCCAACTCAGACTGTACACTGCTTCTCCAACAACAGACCATGGGTCACCAGTGACCTGAAAGCACTTCTGAATAAAATGAAGAGAGCTTTTAGGGCTGGAGACAAGGAGAAGCTGAGGGGAGTGCAGCATGAGCTGAGAGAGATGCTGAGGAGGTGCAAGGACAATTATAGGAGGAAGCTGGAAGATAAACTCAGGCAAAACAACACTAAAGATGTGTGGGAGGGAACGAAACAAATAACTGGGTGCAAGGGGAGAGTCGGGCAGCCATCTGGGAGCCAGGAGAGAGCTGAGGAACTGAATCTGTTTTTAATAGGTTCAACTCACAGTCTGTCACCTGAGCAACACAACCAGACCCCCCACGCACCCCTCCCCACCCACCCTCCCGTGCAGAACCTCTCTCCATGTCCCCCCTCCTCCTCCTCAGGGGGCACCAGGACCCTCCCTCACTTCACGGTGACTACAGATCAGGTGGAGAAACAGCTGGAGAGACTCCGTCAGCGGAAGGCTTCGGGCCCTGATGGCATCTCCGCAAGGACCCTGAGGACCTGTGCCAACCAACTAGCTCCGGTACTGAAACATCTGTACAACCTGAGCCTGAGTCTGGAGAGAGTACTGGTGCTGTGGAAAACATCCTGCCTGGTTCCTGTCCCCAAGAAGTCATCTCCATCGGATTTGAATGACTACTGACCAGTTGCCCTCACATCTCATGTGATGAAGGTCTTGGAGATACTGATCTTAGCCCACCTGAGGCTGCAGGTGAAGACGTGGCTGGACCCTCTGCAGTTTGCATATCAGCCCCATTTAGGAGTTGAAGATGCTGTCATCTACCTGCTGCAACGAGCCCATCTGCACCTGGATGGTGGAGGAAATACTGTGAGAATCACTTTTTTTGATTTCTCCAGTGCCTTTAGCACCATCCAGCCACTGCTGCTGGGTGAGAAGCTGCGGGTGATGGGGGTTGACAGGTCTGTGATCTCCTGGATTACTGACTACCTGACAGGCAGACCACAGTTTGTCCGGCTGGGCAATGTCTTGTCTGGAGTGGTGGCTAATGATACAGGAGCTCCACGGGGGACTGTGCTCTCTCCTTTTCTTTTCACCTTATACACCACTGACTTTCAGTACAACACTGAGTCATGCCACCTGCAGAAATTCTCTGATGACTCAGCTGTTGTGGGGTGTATAAGAGGAGGAGAGGAGGGGGAGTACAGGGCACTGGTAGACAGATTTGTGGAGTGGATGGAGCAGAATCACCTGAGGTTGAATGTCAGCAAGACCAGAGAGATGGTGATTGACTTCAGGAAGAGGAAGACGCCTTCTCAGCCACTGCAGATTAGGGGGGAGGATGTGGGAGTGGTTGAGGACTACAAATATCTGGGTGTCAGGATCAGCAGCGGGTTGGACTGGAGATCCAACACCGATGCTGCGCACAAGAAGGGGATGAGCAGACTCTACTTCCTGAGAAAACTGAGATCCTTCAACGTGTGGAGCAGGATGCTGGAGCTTTTCTACCAGACCGTTGTCGCCAGCGCCATTTTCTTTGCTGCTGTCTGTTGGGGTAGCAGTATCAGGGCCAGAGATACCAACAGACTTGACAAGATTCTCAAGAGGGCTGGCTCTGTAATTGGTCTCAGACCGGAGACCTTTGAGACAGTGGTGGATAGGAGAACACTAAATAAACTGCGATCATGGACAATCCTGATCACCCCCTCCACCACACACTAGATAGACAGCGAAGCACTTTCTCCAGTAGACTACTACAGCTTCGTTGTCGAACAGCAAGGTACAGGAAATCTTTCCTGCCACATGCAATTTCACTGTACAATAACTCACTATGATGTTGTATTCTGGTTGTAGCTATGCTGCCACACTGTACCTTACAGACTAACTGGTACATCACTTTTCACTCTGCTCCTGATAGTCCTTCTTTGTGCAATGGGATGATTCATGTATTTCTACGGGTCATCATATATTAAGCCATGATGTACTGTATATAGGTTTTGTAGTCGTGTTAGTTTTACTTTCCATGGGTAATCCCTTTGTCTGTCATGTGTGTATTTCTGTTGTTTGGTTGTCTACTGTCATGCTGTTGTTACACTGTAATTTCCCAGTTTGGGATCAATAAAGTACATCTATCTATCTATCTATCTATCTATCTATCTATCTATCTATCTATCTATCTATCTATCTATCTAAGACAGGGGTGTCCAATCATGTGCCTTGGAGGGCCATGACCCTGCAGGTTTTCTGTTCTACCCAGTCTCTTCAGCAGGTGTTTTCACTTATCAACAATCAGTGGGAAGCAATTCAGTGAGCTCTGCTGTTGAAGACACTGGTTGGAGGTAAAGCCTGCAGGGTCTTGGCCCTTCATGGCACATGATTGGACACCCCTGATCTAAGAGATAAACTCGTTTTATCATACTGGGTCAAACTGAAAGAAAGTGAGGAAGCAAATATTTCAAAAACAACACTATAAGACTGCTGGGAATATTCTAACTTCCAGGGACACGGGTTTGGGTGGACAATTGAAAGAAAAGCCAGAATGTATGGATTAGACACTATTGATATTGCTAACACAACTCCAGTGAGTAATGTTCCCCCTTGGCTGTTTCCGGGAAAAGAAGTAGAGATTAGTCTGCTAATGAGGAAGAAGATTGGCAAATGAGTGAAGTTGGTGATAAAACAAGCATTTACCTCAGGAACAATTACTATAACTACTTACAGCTCTATACTGACGGTCCAAAGAACAAAGAGGGTTCTGTTGGAGTTGGAGTATACATTCGAGAGTTTAAAGTGACCATCTCAAAAAGACTCTCCAACAATATATCCGTGTTTACAGCAGAGATGGTGGCAATAATTAGGTGGGCTGCACGGTGGTGCAGCGGTTAGCACTGTGACAGCACAGTTTACTCTCGGCCGGGGGATTGCGGGGATCATGAGATCGTGGGTTCAATCCCTGCCTCCGACCAACAGTGATCTGTGTGGAGTTTGCATGTTCTCCCCGTGTTTGCGTGGGTTTACTCCGGGATTTCTCCGGTTTCCTCCCACATGCCAAAAACATGCAGGTTAGGGATACGGGGCTCTTGCGCACGCAGCGACCGGCAGCTGGTGGCTTGTCACCAGACTGCAAAACAAATCTACCTACGGGTACAAAACAAGTAACAAAAAAAAAATAAATTAAAAAATTATTGGTTTGCAGTGGGTGGAGGAGGTCAGACCGGACTGGGTGGCGGTGTGCACAGATTCACTTGCAGCTTTAAAAACCATACAGACACTAAAATCTACAAGGGAAGACTTGGTGATTGAGCTATATCAGTTTATTTAGGGTACACAGGGGTGGTAGAGAAGTTCAGTTTTGTTGGGTTCCTGCACACGAAGGGTTGAAAGGGAATGACTGTGCAGACAGGTTGGCAAGGGGTGCACTTGGGAAAGAAATAACTATACCATTGTCTCTTGGAAAAGGTGAAGGGAAAGCAGTAATCAAGAAAAAAGGAATTAAGCTATGGCAAAAAAGATGGGATGAAGATCATAAAGGTAGATCGTTTTACAAAATACAAAAATCTATTGCAATAAAGAATTATAAAACAACAAACAGGAAGGAAGACGTCATTATGACAAGACTCAGACTGGATCATAAAGGTTTAAACGGCACTTTATTCACCATGGGGAAAAGCGAAAGTGACAAATGTAGAGAATGTGGAGTAAAAGAAAATGTCAAGCACATCTTATTACACTATCACAAGTATGGAAATGAAAGAGAATGAAAAATGAAGTTTGAGAGGCCTGTAGGGAATGCAATTTTGTTATGAACTGAGCTGGTTTTCTCTTCAGGCTCAGTTCTGACCTTTCTCTGTGTCTCAGGTTATCTGTGTATTTATGTATTGTGTTATCTTTTGAGTTTCTTGTAGTTTCTATGTTTCCTAGTTTAATTTCCATACCTGTAGCCACTGTGTTCTGGCCGGCAGCTGTGAGGCAGCCTCCTTTGGCCTACACTCGTGTGGGCACTGTCTGACACCTGCCGGTCTGACCACGCCCCCTCCCTCATGACAGCCAGCTGGTTCGACTCCCGGTAATTGCCTTTCCCGCACTTTGCCCAGGTGCTCCCAATCTTCCTTGCCAGCAATGCTTGTACTTAAGCAGCTCTTTGCCAGCCAAGCATTGCTGGACTATTGGATTGTCATTTGTATCTGTTGTGCCACTGTACACTGTGGTCTGCCCGCTTCACATCCCGTCGTGTAAACCAGTAAGTGTACTCTGTCGTTTTTTGTATTGTCTCACGCCTTTTTTGTCCCACTGTACACTGTGGTCTGCCCGCTTCACGTCCTACCCCGTAAGCCAGTAGTGTACTCTGTTTTCCGTTTTTTGCATGTCTGCACTTTTGGGATCTGTGTCTTCTTTCCTTAATAAATGTGTTTGTGGTGTAACCCTGCACTTAAATCCGTCTTCCTTCTACTCCTCCGTGCGCTGCGTAAAAGCGCACAGGGAGATCGTGACAGGATTTAACTGGGATTCTGGGAACAGATGGAGATGGAGAGGCACTAAGAATCACGAGAAGGGCTCTTTTCTCTTTTTTAAATAACACAGGATTAAGTCATAGACTTTAGCGGTTGGGCTCAGATGGCATAATGTTACACTCTTGTACAGTAGGTGGCGGTATGCACCTTTTAGTTGTTTGCTATCTGTCAGTAACCGAGAGAAGAAGAAGAACTCAGTTGTTCAAAAGCAAGGATGGGACAAGGTTCACCATTTTGTGAACAGCTGCTTGGCCAAATAGTCCAACAGTTTAAGAACTAGGTTTCTCAGTGTACAATTGCAAGGAATTTAGGGATTTAAGGTTAAAGGTGCGTTCACACCAAACGTGAACAGGCAAATTTTTTGCGAGGCACGATTACATTATAACTCGATGTAAACACGCAAACAGACATGAATCCCCCTACTGAGTGAGATGCAGACAGGTGAAGTTGCCTTTCAAACTTCTACAGCTGTGTTCAATCTGCTGTGGAAATTCCCAAAATAACTTCATGCTTATGTTTACATTATTCAACCGGGGGCTCACCTGAAAATGTTGTCTCAAGCCTCCAAAAGTTCACAAGATGAGGGGTGTTTACATTGCTAGCTTGTCTGTGACAGGAAACCGTGGGTAAATAACGACATCCTGATTCAGCTGAAGGGCTCCTGGTCCTCCTGAGTCTCCAGGTGAGTGAGTCAAATTTTCAAACTAGTTTACTCTGCAAATGGTGATACCTTTACTCTGGTGACGACAGAATCTTAAAGCTAGCAGATAGCTAGCTAGCTAGCCTAGGATGCGAAAGCGTGACTGTGCAAATTCGCGCATACTCACGTCTTCCCATTCACTTTGTATGGATTTGCGCCGCCCGTTCATGTTTGGTGTGAACGCACCTTAAGACTTCCTTTATTTGTTTCCCTAGGGCAGGGGTTGGCAACCAGCAGCCCTTCAGCCACTGTGCTGTGACTCCCTGCAGTTATGTCTTAAAACACATGGAAATTAATGAAGCTCATTTTAATAATTTTATTTTTCAAATTACTGTTAATTGCAATTGAATACATTTCTCAATGGTGACATACTTTTATGAACATAAAATACTGTATATATTTTTAAAATTATTTATTATGTTCTCAACCATGCGTGACTGTGTCACATCTGACAGCGGCTGCACAGAGAGCCGCTCAGTCTCTCTGTCCTCAGTGTATAAGGAGAAGCACGGACAGCAGCAGCTTCCTGCTACTCTCGGTAAGA
Source organism: Pholidichthys leucotaenia (assembly GCA_020510985.1). NCBI lineage: Eukaryota > Metazoa > Chordata > Actinopteri > Cichliformes > Pholidichthyidae > Pholidichthys > Pholidichthys leucotaenia. The sequence continues at coordinate 117,051,425 of CM035848.1, read as the reverse complement.
CGAACAGATCCAGAGAAAATAAAATCACATAGGAAAATAGAGAGTTTAATTCTGTGTGGACAGATTAATTTGTATTCATGTATGGCTGTTGTGGAGAGAATTTCTCTGTGCGAACACAAACAAGGAGGAAAAACAGCCACCTCATTAGTGTCTACAGGTCCATAAAAAGTCTTAAATGTGATTATCTAAAATCAACACCTTAACTGTCCTTTAAAATGAGAAATAATCCTTGAATTCTTGCTCAATAACCTTACAGCTGCCTGCGCTATAAATGCTGGATTCACCAGACATGACTGAAGTCTGAATTAGTGTAAATTTATTTTCACTCTCACAGCTCAATACTTCCTGAGTTATGTAAAAATAAAAGCCCTCTACAGAGATTCCGTTTTCAGAAGGGTTGTGTCAGTTATGTGCTTTTACTATGAAACACTGTCAACCGGATATACATACTTGTCTGAAATCACAGCTGACAGTTTTTTCTCAATTTGTCAATAAAAAAAAAAAAAAAGAGAGAGAGAAGATTCTGTGACAATGATGTAGAGGCGAGCCTTTTATTTTAAGGATGTTTTCAGCTTTTTGTCTGTAGGATAACTGGTAGTTTGTTATCTGTGGTATCTGTGGGGTTTTGGACAGTGAATTATTTGTGCAGATTGTCTATTAGTGCTACGCATTTAAAAAAAAAAATTATAACCAATATTTAGCTCAGTGGAAGAAGATTTTAAAAAAAAAAAACGTTTTTCCACTCTGTTGTAATTATTTCTAATTGGCTTAATTTGTACCAAATGTTTTATAAAGTTATATTATTTAGAAAGTGTCATAATTAGTTTAGCCTAAGGTTAAAACGCTAGGCAGCTGTCACCAGAGGAAGCACATGGACACTGGGGAGACGTTTCACTGGGTTTAGTAAACAACACAGATGTACAGAAAATAACACACGCTGGAGGAGACACAGCCTAGGGAGAGAGAGAGACAGAGAGCCGGTTAGAGTCAGATGATGGAACCGAGATAAACAGACTGTGAGCAGACACACGGACAGAGATTTCTTGAATTATATATAGAGTGATTTTCATGATCCTGTCCATGAACTTGAATTACAATGCACCCATCCCTCAACCAGTGGTCTGAACGAAGACTTTTTGCTGAAGGCACAACAAGACCCACGGATAGCGTGAGTGATGGTATAGAGATAATATAGGGTGATATGTATCAGTTAAGTATGTGGCGGTAATGCACCTGTAAGCTGGTTGACAACCGCCAATCAAATCTAAAAGAAGAAGAAGAAGTAGACTGTGAGCAGGGGAAGACTTACAAAAATGAGCAGAGGACCCAGCAGCGAAACCCAGCAAAGGGAGATGAGGAAGCCAGCAGGGTTGAGCCGGCAGGAGGAGCAGATGAGAGAAGTGGAGGAGGAGTGGAGCTGAGAAGAGGACTGACCGGGTAGAGTAGGAGAGCCTCAAGCGAGGGTGATGGAGAGCAGGTGAGTGCGCACCAATCCCGGGAGCACACCGTTGAGATGGCAGCAACCTGAGGAGAGAAGGGAGAAGGAAGATTAGTCGTGGGTTTGGGTTTAAGGAGCTTGACCAAATTAAAGGCAGCAATATCCAATGGTCCAGCGCCGGAGCATTCACAAACTGGCTCCTTTATATGCTGGCAGTGTGGAAGCAGCAGGTGCGCCCACTCATGCAGGTGCACTGATGACCTGCGGAGCTGGGAGACAGACAAAGGAACCTGCCACAGGAGGGGAGGGGGAGCACGCTCACCAGATCACCATAGTGCCCCCCCACCCACCAAGGGGTGCTTCCTGGCATCCCTCTGGGCTTGTTGGGATGCACCCGGTGAAAGGCTCGGACCATCCCCTTGTCGTGAAAGTTGGAACCAGGGATCCATGATCTTTCCTTTGGTCCATAACCCTTCCAATATACCAAGTACTGTAAACCCTGGCCCCGATAACAAATGTCCAGAATCCTCTGCACGGTGTAGGTGGTCTGGCCATTGAGGATCTGGGGAGGAGGAGGAGGCTTCGGAGGGTAAGGCATGCGTCTTAGCGCAGCACATATGGGAATTGAACATGAAAACCAAATGCAGGAGTAAGTTGAGTGTATTTTATCAACAAAAATGTATGGGTGTACAACATACAAACAATGAAAGTCACTAGCTTACAAGGGCGACTGCCAGGATGCTCAATAGCTCACGGGAAAATGGAGGAAAAGAACCCAGGACGCTTCCAGATGTAACTGGATGGCGTGGGCCAAATAGGAAAAACTTACTGAGCTGGAGCAGTCCAAGGCAGTCCCAAGTAGCCGTCCCAGTGGAACAAAAAAACAGCAGTAAGCAGGCTGGTGGAAAAACATACCTCGACAGCATACCTAGCGGTCTAGTTCAATGCTGAGGGAACAAACACTGTCTGGAAACAATGACCCTGCAATGCTCATCAGTGAACAAGGAGCTAAAATACGACCACTGATTAATCAACTGAGTGCATGCCGGTGTGTGTAATGAGTGCGTGGATGTGTGAGCATATGAGTGAGAATGAATGGTGTGTGTGTGCAGACACATAATGTGTGTCAGTGAGTGTGTGCTGAGTGAACACAAATGACAAACAGCTGTGGCCCTGGCAGGAGGAGGGGGGCGTGGCTGTCGGCTGTCAGGAAGCAGGTGAACCCCAAGGCTCTCAGCAGCCTGACAAATGTGACCTGACAGACGACAGACATAAAAGAAATAATAAAGTGAACGGAGCCATGTCATGGAGCAGGGTAGGAAAAAACTTAAAACCCCGCTCATGACAAAGGGGGGCAAGGGGGGTTGCCAGAGAGGGGCTTTATCCAGGAGACATGGAACGTAGGATGGATGCGGAGTGTTGGAGGTACCTTGAGATGAACCGTCATGCCGTTAATGATCCTCGTGATGGGAAAGGGACCCATGAAGCGGGATGACAGTTTCCTCGAGTCGGTCTTCAAAGGAATCTGATCTGCCAACAACCACACCATCTGGCCAGTGGGGTATTTAGGTGCTGGTGCCCGCCTGGGGTTGGGATACTGTCGGTTCTGCTTGGATGACCTGAGAAGAGCAGCCCGGGTAGATCTCCATAGATGGTGACAGCGGCGAGCATGGGCCTCCACGGATGGGACAGCCACCTCTCACTCCGCCATAGGCAACAAGGGGGTGGGAGGTATAGCCCATAGAGGCCTCAAATGGCATCAGTTCGGTGGAAGAGGAGATGGCCGAACTATGGGCATATTCCACCCAGGTCAGGTGGGAGCTCCAGGCAGTGGGGTTACAAGAAGCCACACATCTTTGGGCAGCCTCCAGGGATTTGTTGACATGCTCAGCCTGCCCATTGCTCTGTGGGTGTTACCCAGAGGTGAGGCTGACTGTGATGCCGAGAGAGCAACAGAAGGACTTCCAGACTTGAGATGTGAACTGGGAATCCCGGTCAGACACAATGTCCATAGGTATACTGTGAAGGTGGATGACATGTAGGGTGAGCAGATTGGCAGTCTCGGCAGCAGAGGGCAGTTTGGGTAAGGGCACTAAGTGGACTGCTTTGGAGAAATGATCGATGATAGTGAGAATCACGGTGTTGCCCTGTGAAGGAGGAAGACCCATAACAAAGTCTATTGCAATATGTGACCAGGGGTGACTCGGAACAGGCAGGGGGTGCAGAAGGCCGGCCGGTGGTGAGGAGTCCGATTTGTTAGTGGCACAAACCTGGCATGCTCTAACATAGTCCCGCACATCTGCCCGCAGAGTGAGCCACCAAAACACTGGCTGCAAGAGTTCAATGGTGCGGGAAATTCCGGGATGTCAAGCAAAGTGACTGGTGTGTCCCCACCAGATGACGTCACTTCGTAGGGCAGAGGGGACAAACAGACAGTCACTAGGGCCTCCCTCAAGAATGGGCTCCGTGACCTGGGCCTTCCGGACCCTCTGCTCAATCTCCCGAAAGAGGGCGCCAACAATGCAAGAAGAAGGCAGGATGGGTTGGGGAGGAGAGGAGGAAGGGGGCTGAAAGGGGGAAGGTAACTGGTTGGAGGCGAACTGGTGAGAGAGAGCATTGGGCTTAATGTTACGAGATCCAGGCTGGTAAGTGATGGAAAGATTAAATCTGAGGAAAAATAAGGCCCAGCAGTCCTGCCTGGAATTTAATCTATGGGCTGATCTTAGATAATCTAAGATTTTGTGATCAGTCCACACAATGATGGGATGAGTAGCTCCCTCTAGCCAGTGCCTCCATTCCTCTAATGCCAACTTTATGGCCAGCAGCTCTCGATCACCTACGTTGTAATTCCTCGGCCGCGATCAACTGCCAAGAGAAAAATACGCGCATAGGTGCAACTTCTGATCAGAGGCTGAGCACTGTGAGAGGACAGCGCCCACCCCCAAATCAGAAGCTTCCACCTCTACCGCAAACTGTAGCTGAGGGTCGACCTGTGCCAAGATGGGCGTGTCGAAGAACAGAGCCTTCAGTTTGGTGAAGGCCTGCTCTGCTGCCTCAGACCATTTGAATGGAATTTTGGTTGCGATCAGCTGAGTCAAGGGCTGGGCTACTTTGCTATAATTCTGGATAAACTGGCAATAAAATTTGCAAAACCCAAGAAATACTGGAGGTGTTTCCTGGATTGGGGGGTAGGCCAATCTAGCACCACCTTCACCTTGGCCTGGTCAGCCCTCAGCTCGCCTTCAGCTACAATAAAGCCCAGGAAGGAAGTGGAGCGGGAGGAAGACTCACACTTTTCAGCCTTCACGTAGAGCTGGTTCTCCAGTAGCCGTTGCAACACAGCCTGGACATGGACTGTGTGTTCCTCCAGCGTGTGGGAAAAAATCAAAATATCATCCTGGTAAACGAAAACGAATTGGTTCACCATGTCGCGGAGGACATCATTAATCATGCACTGGAAGATGGCGAGGGCGTTGGTCAGCCTGAAGGGCATCACTAGGTACTCGAATTGGTCTAAGTGAGTTATAAACGCCGTCTTCCATTCGTCCCCCTCCCGAATGTGCACCAGATGATAGGCGTTGCGGAGATCGAGTTTGGTGAAAACCCGCCCGCGCTGAAGGAGCTCAAAAGCTGAATTGATCAGAGACAATGGATGTTTATCCTTAACCGTTATCACGTTTAACTTGCAGTAGTTGATACAGGGCTGCAGAGAGCCGTCCTTTTTCCTGACGAAGAAAACCCCCAATCCGAGCGGAACTGAGGAGGGCCTAATGAGGCCTGCGTTCAAAGAATCTTTAATATAGCTCTCCATCACCTCCCTCTCTGGCCCCATCAAGCTGTAGAGCCGGCTGGACAGCAACCGCGTGCCCGGGAGGAGGTCTATGGCACAGTCGTAGGACCGGTGAGGTGGTAACGAGAGGGCCCTCGACTTGCTAAAGACCTCCCCAAGGTCATGATAGACCTCGGGCACGAGGCTGAGGTCCAGCGGCTCAGCCGGAGGAGAGGAGATGGGGAGTGTAGATGAACAGGCGGCCGAATGGAGGCTCAAAAATAGGCAAAAGGGGCTCCAAGAGGAAATTGAGTTATGCACCCAGTTAATAATGGGATTGTGCTTTTGGAGCCAGGGATAGCCTAGGACCACGGGAGAAGAGGAACTGGGCAGCACGAAAAAAGAAAGGACCTCCTGATGGTTCCCAGAAAGAAGGATGGACACCGGCTCAGTCTGAAGGGACACAGAGGCTAGCCTACAACCGGAAAGGGCTGAGACATTTAATGGAGCCAGTATATTTTTCTGGGGATACCCAGACCCTGAACAAGCCCCTGCGAAATAAAGTTTTGTTCGGCCCCTGAGTCAACTAATGCCGAGACCTTCTTCTTGGCCCCCGGTAACTGAATGAGGGCCACCAGAGAAAAGTTACCAGGGAGGGGGTTAATAGAAGACCCGCCCGTCAGACCCCCCACGGCTACTGACGGGCCGAATTTTTTGGTTTAATTGGACAGTTTGACAACATGTGCTCCAAGGAGCCACAGTACATACAGGCGCCTGCTTTTCTTTGGCACTGATGCTCCTCCAGACTCAAATGGGTCTGGCCCAGGACCATTGGCTCGGCAGAGGAAGCTGATTTAGTGGGGCGCATAGCCGGGGTGGGGGGTGGGGAATAACCGCGCAGAGGACAAGGCGGAAAAGGCCTTCTGTTCCTTAGCTCGCTTGCGATAATGGTTATCAAGGCTTATGGCCTGCTTGATCAACTCATCCAGAGAGGAGGGGCTGGCATGGATGGCCAGGTTGTCGCAGAGGTTGGCATTAAGGCCCCGGAGGAAGGCGCTGAGTAAAGCAATATCATTCCACCTGGAGTCTGCTGCGACGACCTGGAATTCAACCGAGAAATCAGCGACGGACCAATTTCCCTGTTGCAGCAGCATTAGTTGGCTCATAATATTCCCCTCACTCTCTGAATGGTCAAATGTTCGGAAGAACTCCTGAACGAAGTGCTCAAATGTATACTGGGGGCCCTCAGAACTGCTCAGAACGGACTGAGCCCAATTAAGTGCCCAATCCTGGAGCAACAGGGTCATAAAATGAATTTTGGACGTGCCGTCCGGGTACTCCCCTCCCACCTGCTGAAGATAGAGTCGGCAGTGAAGCAGGAACCCCTTACCCCCTCCCCCCCACGTGTACAGGGTGGGTGACAGAACAGTAATGGTCCGGTGGGTGGTTGACATTACCGGGGCTGCAGGAGGAGGGGAGGGCCCCGAATGAGACAGATGATACAGGTGCTCCAAGACAGTGGCCAATTGTTGCATAATGGTTTGTAATTGGTCGGTGAGAACGCCAACCTGACGCTCCATGGCATCTAACCGGAAGAGAGCTGAATGCTCCCCTGGTGAAGCGCCTGCTGAGCCTCGATCCTGGCTGGACCATTCTGTCATAATTAGTTTAGCCTAAAGCTCAAACGCTAGGCAGCTGTCACCAGAGGAAGCACACAGACACTGGGAAGACGTTTCACTGGGTTTATTAAACAACGCAAATGCATAGAAAGTAACACACGCTGGAGGACACACAGCCTAGGGAGAGAGAGAGACAGAGAGCCAGTTAGTCAGATAATGGAACTGAGATAAATAGACTGTGAGCAGGGGAAGACTTACAAAAATGAGCAGAGGACCCGGCAGCGAAACCCAGCGAAGGGGCATTAGGAAGCCAGCGGGGTTGAGCCGATGGGAGGAGTAGACGAGGGAAGTGGAGGAGGAGTGGTGCTGAGAAGAGGACTGACCGGGTGAAGTAGGAGGGCCCCAAGCAAGGGTGATGGAGAGCAGGTGAGCGCGCACCAATCCTGGGAGCACACTGCTGAGATGGCAGCAACCTGAGGAGAGAAGGGAGAAGGAAGATTAGTCATACGTTTGGGTTTCAGGAGCTTGACCAAATTAAAGGCAGCAATACCCAACGTTCCAGCATTGGAGCATTCACAAACTGGTTCCTGGCAGCAAGGAAACAGCAGGTGCGCTCACTCACGCAGGTGCACTGATGACCTGCGGAGCCGGGAGACAGACAGAGGAACTCCCCACAGGAAGGGAGGGGGAGTGCACTCACCAGATCATCACAGAAAGTTATTTAGAATTCTTTTTGTTTAATTCCAAAATAAAGAAGAATATCAGATAACCAATTATCAGACAACCAATCCACTAATTGTCAAATGCTGTGTGATTACAAAAGCTGTGTGATTACTGTTGAAAGTAGGAGATGGATGATATTTTTCAGATTTAAACAATTTATGAATGTGCTGATAAGTAAAAAACTATACATAAAGTATGGTCAAATATTCAGAAATTTATTTTTCACCACAAAACAATTTGTAATTTATTTCTAATACTTATATTTCACAAATGAAGCTATATATAAAGCTTGGGATTTTTTCACTGTTGTAGTATGAATTCATTAATTCCACATAATATTCAGAGATATGTATATATATAAAAAACTTTATAAGCAACATACTTTACTTTAAAGGTCACATTGCTGCTCTGGTCCTCAGTCACTTCTATTTTAGTCGGAGACGGGCAAAATGGCTCTTTTGTTTTCAAAGGTTGCAGACCCCTGCCCTAGGGAGAAATTTGTTTCAGAGCAAGTGCCAGCTGCATCACAAGTACATGCAACACATCAAGTACATACAATACATCAACAACACTACACTATTACAATTCATGTTTCAAAAATCCCACCAACATCTACCCCCCACATACACACACACTAACCAGTTTCATTAATCAGTCTGAGTGATTGAGGAATGAATGAATATTTATACAGTATGTTATATCTACACAATAACTCATACTCCAAATTCAACACATGAAAGATCAGATAAGATTTTATGAGCTTGTCTTATAGTTGATTGATCAAAAATGACTTGGGGGGTTGTTAGAGGTGTGGACATACCCATGATCTTTCCCGCTATTTTGATTAACCTATAAATTTGTGATTTATACTTTACAGTTAAATTTCCAAACCAGTTGGTGATGCTGTACCTTAAGACAGACTCTACGCTAGCTTTCTAAAAAATCATCATAATATTTCCACTAACCCCAAATACCCCAAGTCTTTTCAGAAAATATAGACACTGATGAATTTTCGCACAAATATCACTTGATCAGCGACAACCTTTTATGACCCGTAATTATCCTTTGATCAGCGACATCCTTTATGACCCATAATCCTTTATGACCCGTAATAATAGGCGGCAAGATGGCGGCGCGTGCACAACGCGAGGCTCAGTGTCCTCTCAGATTTTGGGGATTAGCAGTGTTATTTCTGCTCATTTCGGGTATGTTCGTTCAGAACAGCTCTGCTTTTACATCTTACACCCGAGATGAGCTTTTGGATATTGGATTACAAAGCAACGATAACGATCTTTTTTATCAGCAACCTACGTCTGAATCTACGTCTCATCCTGGAGCTCTGGAGAACACCCGACGCTTGCCAGGCTTCCCGGCCGACCGGAAGTGCTCGCAGGCGGCGTAAAGATCGCAAACAAAGGCGGGGTAAGCGCGGTGGGCTAAGAGCCAAGCTAAAGCTAACACCGCACTGGCTATCGCTACCCAGTATTTTCCTTGCTAATGTACGGTCTCTGGCGAGCAAAATGAGTGAACTACGGCTTCGGATCACCAACAATAAGAGACTTATGAACTGCAATATCATGATTTTTACAGAAACATGGCTTCACAGTGGAATACCCGACAATGCTATCGAGCTAGCCAGCCTACACACGCTCCGGGCAGACAGAGCAGCAGATGTCTCCGGTAAGACAAGGGGGGGGGGGGGGGATTGTGCATTTATATTAACAAGGCTTGGTGCACGAACTCTGTCACTGTTGAAAGACACTGCTCAGCTAACCTGGAGTTTCTCATGGTTAAATGTAGACCTTTCTATCTGCCACGCGAGTTCACTTGTACCATCATACCAGCCGCTTACATTTCTCCGGATGCTAATGCTAAGCTTGCTATGAAAGAACTGCATGCAGCTATTAGCAAACAACAAACTGCACACCCAGAAGCAGTATTATTGTGGCGGGTGATTTTAACCACTCTAACCTCAAGACAGTGCTTCCTAAATTCTACCAGCATGTCTCCTGTCACACAAGAGGGGACAAAACATTGGACCATGTTTACACCAATATTGTGGGAGCCTACACAGCAACTCCCCTCCCCCACCTAGGTCAGTCTGATCATTTATTCTTGTTCCTTACCCCCAAGTATGTACCGCTCATCAACCGGGTGAAGCCATCAGTGAGGACCATCAAAGTGTGGCCAGAGGGGGTTGACTCTGTACTCCAGGAGAAGTTTAGGAACACAGACTGGAGTATGTTCACCTCTCAGGCTACCTGTGGCTCCCACATAAACATCAACTCTTACACCCACTCAGTCCTGGACCATATCAACACCACTATTGACAGTGTCACCACGGAAAGACAGATCACCACGTACCCAAATCAGAAGCCGTGGATGAACAGAGAAGTGCGGCTTCTGCTAAAGGCACGTAACAATGCCTTTAGATCTGGTGATGCACAGGCCTACAGTTCATCCAGGGCAGATCTGAAGAGGGACATCAAGAAGGCCAAGCACAGCTACAAGCTGAAGGTGGAGGAACATTTTGGGGACTCTGACCCCCGACGCATGTGGCAGGGCATTCAAGCTATCTCTGATTATAAGCCCAGCAACTCCATACCTATAGCCATGACTGTGCCCTTTCTCAATGAGCTAAATGACTTCTGTGCTCGTTTTGACAAGGACAATAATGAAAAGAACATCAATTTCCCACCCTCTGATGACCTCCACCACCTCACACTCACCCACACCGACGTCCGTAACGCACTGTGTCATGTCAACGTACGTAAGGCTGCTGGCCCTGACGGCATTCCTGGGCGTGTGCTGAGGGCATGCGCTGAGCAGCTGGCAGGGGTCTTTACAGACATCTTCAATCTGTCCCTGGCCCAGGCCGTGGTACCAGCGTGCTTCAAGACCACTTCAATAGTACCAGTGCCGAAACATTCAACACCATCGTGCCTAAATGACTATCGCCCTGTGGCACTGACGCCCATAGTCATGAAGTGCTTTGAGCGACTGGTCTTGGCACAGCTCAAAAAAGGCCTGCCCCCTACATTGGATCCTCATCAGTTCGCCTACCGGAGCAACAGGAGTACAGAGGATGCGGTTTCTACAGCGCTGCACTATGTACTCTCACACCTGGATGACAAGAACACCTACGCAAGAATGCTGTTTGTTGACTTCAGCTCAGCATTCAACACAGTTATCCCCTCCAAGTTGCTCACTAAACGTGGGGACCTGGGAATCAGTACCTCCACCTGCAACTGGATCATGGATTTTCTGACCAACAGACCCCAGCATGTTAGGTCAGGCCCCAACCGTTCTTCCGTCATCACACTCAACACTGGTGTACCACAGGGCTGTGTGCTCAGCCCATTCCTCTACTCCCTCTTCACCCATGACTGCAGGCCTATGTATGGATCCAATTCCATCATAAAGTTCGCAGATGACACCACGGTGATTGGACTCATCAGAGACAACGACGAGTCAGATTACAGGGCAGAGGTTGAGCACTTGGCTACTTGGTGCGCTGACAATAACCTGCTCCTTAACACCAGCAAAACCAAGGAGCTCATAGTGGACTACAGGAAGGAGAGAGAAGAGACACATGACCCCATCCATATCAATGGCATAGCTGTTGAACGTGTCCCCAGCTTCAAATTCCTGGGGACCCACATCTCGGAGGACCTGACCTGGTCAGTTAACTCCACCAGCCTGATCAAGAAGGCCCATCAGCACCTCTTCTTCTTGAGGACACTGAAGAAGAACCATCTGTCAACTGACATCCTGGGCAACTTCTACCGCTGCGTGATAGAGAGCACCCTGACCAACTGTATCACAGTCTGGTATGGGAGCTGCTCTGTCGCTGACCGTAAAGCGCTGCAGCGGGTGGTGAAAACCGCCCAACGCATCACAGGGACTCCACTTCCAATTATAGAGGACGTATACAGGAAAAGATGTCTGCGCCGGGCACGCAGCATTCTTAGGGACTCCAACCATCCTGCTCATGGACTGTTCCAGCTTCTCCCCTCCAGAAGACGTTTCAGAAGCCTTCGGACTAGAACCAGCAGGTTTAGGAACAGTTTCTTTCCAACAGCTGTCATGTTATTGAACTTAGTTCCCCGCTGACTCTCTTACCATTATCTCTTACCATCCTCACCTGTACATAACTGCATAACTATATAACTACATCTAACTTATTGTACATTATTTGCACATAACAGTACTCTTAACTTTCTGCACTGCTGCATATATTTGCATATATTTGCTTAAATTGCACATACTGTTAATTACCGTATATACTGCACTGCTGTCCTTTGCACTTCTGATTGGATGCTAAACTGTGTTTCGTTACCTTGTATTCATACATGTGTAATGACAATAAAGTTGAATCTGATCTAATCTAATCTAAATTGTCCTTTGATGGGTGACATTCTTTATGACCCGTAATTATCCTTTGATCAGCGACATCCTTTATGACCCGTAATTATCCTTTGATCAGTAACGACCTTTATGACTTGTAATTATCCTTTGATCAGCAACAACCTTTGATCTGTAATTATCCTTTTGATCCATGTTGACCTTTGACCCCTGTCCTGAGGGCTGAGCGTGGGAATGGAATGTTAACATACGGACAATGCTGAGATGAGCACAGCGAGTGTTGTAGTTGCAGAGTTTTACATACATATAGCTGAAGTAACAATGCGTGGAAAAAAGATCGCAGAACTAAACATTAAACAATAAACTTTAAATTTTGACAAAATGAAATGGTAAATGATGGTAGTGCTTTTTCTCATGAACAAGAAGGGGCTTTACAGATCCTGCTATTCACACACACTCCCCCCACTCCCTCGCCCACCTCACCCCTCCGTTCCCACATGTATAATGTTTGTGTTTTTATGTATTATCATTATGAATTTCATTTTATTTTATTTATCTATTTAAATTGATTCTTGTACTGATGCAACATGTTCACATAAATCATTCACACTGATGGATGATATTTGAGGTTTATAAACTTTTTGATCTGCCCTCAGCCAATGAGCGGTGAGGGAGGGTTTGACGGGCTGTCCAGTGATGACCTAGAGGCGTACCCCTGTGGTTGACCAATGAAACTACACCACGCCATATGCGAAAATTGGATCATTAAATAAAATCAGAAAATTAAACAATGAAAAAGAGAAAAAAAACTCTCCACGACTGCAGGTTAGTGAGACACCTGCCTCCAGCTTTTGGTCCAGACCGGTCAAGGATTAACTGGAAAAAAGAGGATTGTCTGAGCTGTATCCAGACCCTGTGGGTGACAGCTCCTCCCACAACTAACCCCGCCCAACGATTTTAAAAGAAGACCGCCGAACCGCCCATTTTTGCCCAAACCAAAATGGAGACAGACCCCACGGCCTAGCCAATGGTGTTCTAGAGGTGGGGTAATCCCCAACCCCAGTCAGGGGTCAACCTGGCATAGGAAAAAACAGTGCATTGATGATCCTGAGGTCTTCGGACGAACTGGGATAGATTGAACTGTGCAAAAAGTAAGCCTTTCCAACGTGCATTATTGCACCCACTTCCCTCCTTTTTTCCTTAATCAAACAACATAATAATGACAAAAAACTTTTATTTGTATGCTTGTGATGATTGGAGTTTATTTTGTGCTGATACTTGGAAATTTAACATTTCTCCTATAAAAGCATTTTATATTTTGTGTTTACATTTTTAAATGACCATGAAACAGTGTTGTAAGGATTGTCTGCATGAAACAATTGTGTAAAACATCACACAACTTGTACGTGATATTTACCAACAGTTAAATTATTTTTATTCAGTTAAACCTTTTATCATCTGCTGTGATCTGAAGAAAAGTTTTATAACTTTCAGGCAGAGCGAAGAGGATGATGGAATAAAGGCAGCGTTGGATTTTTAAATAGCTTTATTATCACCCGCCTTCATCAGAACTTGGCTGCAGCCCATGGCTTGAGCAGGCTGCAGCTTCATTCCTCCAGCTCTCCAAGAGGAGACACGTGTGTGTCTCCACAGTACAGAAATCAAGATGCAGTAGTCAGAGTGAGAGACAGAATCACAACTTGGCACAGCATTTATACCCAACTCAAACAATAGATCAAAGGACCTTCACAGCAGTCAATCTGGCATTTGCATATCAAAGGAACAGACAGGATGCATGAACACAATGCATGGATAACACATGGATGATACATTAACTCAAAGCAGTGACATGCATAACCGGCAGACTGTAGCAGAAACAACCAGAATGTGAGGTGATTGTCTTTAGCCTGTTGTGGGGGTTAAATCAAGCCGCCACACTGCTCCCCCCCCAGAGGGCACGGTAGGGGACCGTGACCTCGATGTTGCAGTTTGGGCAGCGAGCAGGGAAAAGCTCTGTGCAGGAGGAGGGGGAGGGGGGGTAGCAAATGCTGACCGGGCGCGGGAAAATCGTTTGAGTCGCGCCAAAAGTGTTTGCTGCTCCGCGATGTCCCGTCTGAACATACGGAGATCAGAAGAAGAAAAAAAATTAGTCTCTGACTCGTCTCGTGGCCATGAAGAAAAGCAGGAGTGGCGGTAAGAAAAAAATAAAAGCAGAGGGACTGGCGTGTTGACTTTAGGGCAGGCGCAACCCTAAAGCCTCGGGAACCGCAGACAGCTGAATTCCCCTTGTGTGCCGTGGCTAAGACCATAAAATCCAGTGAGCAAGCTGCGGGCCTCAGGTGTACAAGCAAGCCTGAAGGGCCAGTGTGCAGCAGAAGGAAGGCGGTCGGAAGAGCCGTATTTGTCCCGTGCGTGGTGCGCCGTCCTCGTCACCCCCGGTGCGCGTGCCGGGGCTCCGTGCGTGGGTGGGCCCGCTGGAGAGGAAATCAGGGTCGGAAACTTGGTGGAGATCGGCGCAGTCTGCGCCGAAAAACATCTCTGACGAGCCGTGGCTGCAGATTAGTCATGGTGCGTTCAGGTCCACGTGTGCTCCGTTGGCCATGGGAGTCGCCCGCATGTGCTCTCATGTGGAGGAGCTGCGCGGCCGGTCCCGCGTGGATGTGCCGATCTCGGCGAGGGCGCGCCATGACGTTCTCTGCCGCTTACCCGGTCTTGGTTGATGTCCTGAGAGCAGCTCGCCCGCCGTGGGCTCTGCGTCGAGGCCTCCCTGAGGCAGCAGGGAGGGCAGACCAGTCAGGCCGCTGCGACGGAGTATTCATGCCCGGGTGCTGCGTTCGCTGGCCGCTCGTTTTCTTCAGTCTCGGGTCGCCAGCGTGGCTGTTCAGATCGGAAGGTTGCGTTTGCACAAAACGTGTGCATCCATGGGGTCACCAGTGAAGAGGATGATGGAATAAAGGCAGCGTTGGATTTTTAAATAGCTTTATTATCACCCGCCTTCATCAGAACTCGGCTGCAGCCCATGGCTTGAGCAAGCTGCAGCTTCATTCCTCCAGCTCTCCAAGAGGAGACACGTGTGTGTCTCCACAGTACAGAAATCAAGATGCAGTAGTCAGAGTGAGAGACAGAATCACAACTTGGTACAGCATTTATACCCAACTCAAACAATAGATCAAAGGACCTTCACAGCAGTCAATCTGGCATTTGCATATCAAAGGAACAGACAGGATGCATGAGCACAATGCATGGATAACACATGGATGATACATTAACTCAAAGCAGTGACATGCATAACTGGCAGACTGGAGCAGAAACAACCAGAATGTGAGGTGATTGTCTTTAGCCTGTTGTGGGGGTTAAATCAAACCGCCACAAGAGTTTTTTTTCAACCACTCATGACAGCTTTAAACAGAATTTGTAGAGTTTTGGGGTGCCTGTGCATCTGCACATTCTTTTACCATTCCATATGACTTGAGCTTTTGTACAGGGTGGGTAATTGAAAAAAACAAACAAAAAAACCTTATTAAATCAGTCTACAGTTTTTTCAACATTCAAACTCCCCTCCCTAGTGTTCTGTCCAGCTTATGTCAAAGCTTATGTCAAACTGTCTGCAGTTTTACGTCAAATGGGCCTTAAATGATGTTCAAAAAGTGTTTGATGTTCACACACACACACACACACACACACACACACACACACACACACACACACACACACACACACACACACACACACACACACACACACAAGAAAGTTCAGTTGTTTTAGCTCCTGACACATAGGTGTTATCTCATCTCCCATAGTGTAGAAACCCCAATCTATTTTCACTACAGGAACAATCCTTTGTTTTTTTTTAGACATTTATCAACTTTCTAATCATTCAAAAACATTTTTCACACTATGAATTATTGTATAAAAAAACTGAAAACCAATTGTATTAACCAATTGTCATTAAAGGTATTTACTTCTTCAATCAATAAAGAGAGACTTGTGTCTCAGGTTTTTTTTATGCTAGGTCATTGTTATCTGAAACAGCCTTAAGGCAAAGCTTTACTTTAGTTAAACTCTAATACTTGAAACAACCAGTATGTGTTTATAGCTATGTTTGATATCACCACCTAAAACCTCTATGGCAGGATGTAGCATTTATCCCTAATACTTTTAACAGCACCAACAAACAAAGATTTAGTTTTTTCAAAACTTCATCATTTACAAGTTGAGAAGTTTGCTACAGTTAAAAAAAAAAAGTTTTTCATTATTGGCACAAGTCACAGAAGAATTATACTTTCAACAAAACTCAGATGCAACTTTCCAGCATACTTGCAAAATTATTCCACTTACATTAATCAAAGATTTATTCTGTTCAAAAACTTGTATCATTTAAAAGTGTGGTTTATTTTGCGGTAGCAAATTTAACATTCCTCTGGCTGACAGCTGTCGGAACCGAGCCGGCTTTGTTTACCCTGGCTCGGTCCTGGCCTCTCTGTGGGTGCGTTCCACGTTGTATGTATGTTAATATGTATTTCTGTGTACTCTGCCGTACCCATAGCCACTGCTATCTGGCCGGCAGTGGTGAGGCAGCCTCTTGGGCTCACGCTGGAGTGAGTGCTGTCTAACTGTCTGCCGGTCGGACCACACCCCCTCTCTATTACTGCCAGCTGTTCCCACTCCTGTGTGCCATCTCCCTGCTCCTTGCCCAGGTGTGATCAATCTGTAGATCCAGCAATGCATGTACTTAAGGAGCCTTTTTCCAGTCATGCATTGCTGGGTCATTGCACTTCATCTACGGTCTGCGCTCATCGTATGAAGTCACGTCGGAGGACTGTGTTCACTCAGTGCTTATTCGGACTTACTCAGACAGCTCCAGTCTTGTGAGTACTATCTCTGTGTGTTCCTTCCCCGGTATTCTCACCCAGACTGTGGAGTGTCCTGGAGGACTCCTTGAGCCTATGTGAATTGTTTGCACTAGAATTGTTTGTGGTGCGGTGCTCAATGAATGTGTGTGTGGTGTAACCCAGCGTGTAAATCCTCGTCCTTTTCCCCCTCCTCCGTGCGCTGTGGAAAAATGCACGAGGAGTTCATGACAGAATGACCCAGCCTGTCTAAAAGGATTTAGCAGGTTACACCCACACTAATTATTTTTTCATTTGTTGGACTGTCTTTTTCACCCAACGGTTTGTCCCACTATGCCTTCGACGTGCCGCTCCCATGCCGGCTGGGGGAAATCAGCAGCGCGGCATCCCACGGTGGAAGAGGAATGGGCGGCGACCTTCATCCAGCACTTTATGGATGAGGCCCATAAAGCCCGCGGACCCAAGGCGAAGTGGAGCAACCTAGACGCAGCAGAGAGAATCCTGGAAGCGCATCCTGGTCTCTGGGATTATCCTCAGTACGCAGACCTGATCGCTTTGGTCTACGCGCTCCAGTGCATGTTTGCTGGTGTGGGGAGAGCAGCGTTCCTCGCGGAGCCCAAGCGGGAATGCGCTCCACAGTCTGCAGCTGTTCTCTCCCCCGCTTTGCCATCAGCGTCGGCCACCCATAAGTAGGGTCATCTCGCGAGGAGATGCCGGGAGAAGCCCTCCTCATCTTCGGCAGCCATCATTATCCCTACAACTGTCATGAGGCCTGCTAGGGCCGCCCCGGGAACGCCCACCTCCGTAGCCATGGAGACGGCTCCTCCACAGACCTTGGAAAGGAACCAGATCACCGCTGACATGGAGAGGGATGACTGTTCGCCCCCTGCATCTGCCAACGTCAAACACCGTGGTGACAAGCAAGTGTTTTTTCATTTTACTCCATTAAATTATGATGAACCTTGTCTGTCTCCCGAGGGAGAGGCCCAGTCTTCGCAATCCGCTGGGCTCTCTCCTCCAGCTGCAGATACTTTTTCTTTTCCTGTTCTCTCCGTGTCTCCTCCTATTTTTCCTGAGCTCCCGATGACCCAAGGGCAGAGCCATCAGACGGTGGGGGAGCCGGGGGCTTTGGAGGACTTCGCCCCAAAGCCAGCACTCCACCACAGGCCCCATCTCCTACCAGGATTGGCCTGGTAAACGCCAGATCATGGGTAAATAAAACTTTTATCCTCAGGGATTTCTTCACTTCCCGTGGTCAGGACTTCCTCTGTATATGTGAGACTTGGTTGAGTGTTGGTAACTGTAGCATTTTTTCTGAACTTTTACTGGCTGACTGCTCTTATTTTAACTCCCCACGGACGTTGGGTCAAGGGGGAGGAATGGTGACTATTTATAAAAATGATTTTAAATGTAAACAGTGTTTTTATCATCGTCATTCCCCAGTTTTGAAATGACTTTATTTGAGGTGGGTTGCTCTGACCTGGTGCTGGTTGCTGTCATTTACTGACTCCTCAAATACAATAAGGATTTTATGAATGACTTTGCCGATTTTCTGGCAGAAATTATGCCAAAGTACTGTCATGATGAAAGAATGGTCAGCTCACGGGTAGGGTGCCACACCAGAGAAAACACACACGACTCAGCGAAGCTACATTTAACCAATTTATTAATCCAAAAAGGGAAAGCACAGTTAGGGAAAGATGCCACTCGCCAGAGGAGGAATCAGCCTGTAAGGAGGAGATGAGAGCTAATTAACAGGAGGAGGGAGGTCGGGAAAGGGGAATGACAAATTACCACTTATGGGAGCTGAGCAGAGAACCCGACAGAGAGACCCAGCAGGAATAGACGAACCAGCGGGATGAAGCTGGCAGGGAGTACGGAAGAAGTGGAGCTGGTTGAGGTGTCTGACCGGGTGGAAATAGGCAGCTGAAGCAGTGATGAGGATGATGGAGCAGGTGAGCGCACAACGATCCCTGGAGATGCACCGCACAGATGGCAGCAACATGAGAAGAGGAAAAGAAGAGGAATTAAGCACAGTATCCTCAAAGTATTAATATAAACGTACTTGCTTGTTGAGAAGGCAGTATACCTAAAGAGCCAGCGTTGAAGCATTCACAGATTGGTCCTTATAAGCGCTGGCAAGGCAGAGACAGCAGGTGCATCCACTCATGCAGGTGTGACGATTACCTCTGGGGAATCTCTCGCAGGAAGGGAGGAGGGCGCACGCTCACCTGATCATGACAGTGCCCCCCCCCCCCAAGGGGCGCTCCTGGTGGTCCACTGGGCTTGTTGGGATGGGTTTTGTGAAAGGCCCACACCATCCCTTTGTTGTGAAAATAGGACCTGAGGATCCATGACCTTTCTTTGGGGCCGTAGCCCTTCCAGTGGACGAAGTACTGCAGGCCCTGGCCCCGACGGCGAACATCCAGAATCCTCTGGATGGTGTAGGTGGTCTGGTCGTTGAGGAGCCAGGGAGGAGGAGGCGGCTTTGGGGGGGAACAGAGAAGGCTGGCGGAGAGGGGTTTGATTTTTGAGACGTGAAATGTGGGGTATATGCGAAGCATCTGCGGAAGCTCCTGGCGGACCGTCACGTCATTGACAATCCGGGAGATGGTAAAGGGGCCCAAGAAGCTAGGTGATAACTTTCTGGACTCCATCTTCAAGGGCACCTGGTCTGCTGACAGCCACACACGCTGCCCGACTGTATATTTGGGAGCTGGTACCAGCCTGCAGTCTGCATACTGGTGATTCTGCTCTGTAGAGTGGAGGAGGGCGGCTTGGGTGGCTCTCTAGAGCCAACGGCAACGGCAGGCATGGGCCCCCATGGATGGCACAGCAACTTCCCTCTCCACCATGGGCAACGGGGGGGGGGGGGTGGTAATACCCCATTTAGGCCTCGAAAGGCATGAATTCTGTAGCAGAAGAAACTGACGACTTGTAGGCGTACTCCACCCAGGTCAGATAGGTGCTCCATGTGGAGGGATTACAGGATGCCACACATCTGAGGGCAGCCTCTACGGACTGTTGGTGTGCTCAGCCTGTCCGTTGCTCTGTGGATGATATCCGGAGCGAGGCTGACCGTGGTCCCCGATGATCGGCAAAAGGACTTCCAAACATGGGAGGTGAACTTTGGACCCCAGTCAGAGACAATGTCCAAGGGAATCCCGTGCAGACGGATGATATGTGTAGTCAGCACGTCGGCGGTCTCAGAAGCAGAGGATTACAGAGGATTACAGAGGATTACTTGGGCACGGGCACCAGATGGATTGCCTTGGAGAAACAGTCATACTATGGTCAGGATCACAGTGTTACCTCCTGAGGGGGGAAGTCCTGTGACAAAATCCAGGGCGACGTGAGACCAAGGTCGGCTGGGAACTGGTAGAGGATGTAGCAGGCCAACAGGAGATGAGGAGTCTGATTTGTTGCGAGCACACACCTGGCATATTTTAACATAGTCCTGGATGTCCGTCTGCAGGGTGGGCCACCAGAACACTCGGATAAGATTTATCATCCGGGAAACCCCTGGGTGGCAGGCAAAGTGACTGGAGTGGCCCCACCGGATGACGTCGCTGTGGAGGCTGGCTGGGACAAACAGATGATCACTGGGTCCCCCTTCAGGTCTGGGCTCCGTAGACTGGGCCTGCTGGATCCTCTGCTCAATCTCCCAGGTAAGAGCTGCAAGAATGCAGGAGGATGGCACAATGGGTTGGGTTAGAGAGGTGGTGGTGGGGGGCTAGAAGGTTAAGGCTTAATTGGCGGGAGAGAACGTCCGGTTTGATGTTACGAGAGCCAGGCCTGTAGGTGATGGTAAGATTGAACCTAAGAAAAAATAAGACCCAGCGGGCCTGCCTGGTGTTAAGTCTGTGGGCCGACCGAAGATACTCTAAATTTTTATGGTCGGTCCACACAACGATGGGATGGACCGCTCCCTCCAACAAGTGCCTCCACTCCTCTAGGGCCAATTTAATGGCTAGGAGCTCTCGGTCCCCTATGTCGCAATTCCTCTCGGCTGGTGTAAGCCGCCGAGAGAAATGCGCGCATGGGTGGAGCTTCTGATTGGAGGTCGAGCACTGTGAGAGGACAGTGCCCACCCCCGAATCAGAAGCATCCACCTCCATGATAAAGTGGAGCTGCAGGTCGACCTGGGCCAAGATGGGGGTGTTGGAGAACAGGCTCTTTAATTTGAAAAAGGCCTGCTCGGCTGCCTCGGACCAGAGGAAAGGCACCTTGACTGAGGTGAGTTGCGTGAGAGGCTGTGCTACCCCACTGTAATTCCTGATGAATCTGCGATAAAAATTTGCAAACTCCAAGAAACTTTGACGCTCCTTGCAGGAATGGGGCGTAGGCCAATCCAGCACAGTCTTCACCTTGGCCGGGTCAGCTCTCAGCTCCCCCTCAGCCACAATAAACCCCAGGAAGGAAGTTGGAGCGGATGGAAAACTCGCACCTCTCGGCCTTCACAAAGAGCTGATTTTCCAGGAGCCACTGTAACACGGCCCTGACATGTACTGTGTGCTCCTCTGGCATGCGGGAAAAGATCAAAATGTCGTCCAAGTAGACAAAAACAAACTGATTTACCATATCGTGGAGGACATCATTAATGAAGCGTTGGAAGATGGTGGGGGTGTTGATGAGCCCAAAGGGCATCACAAGGTATTCAAATTGCCCCAAGTGTGTTTTAAAGGCTGTCTTCCACTCGTCCCCCTCGCGAATACGTACCAGATGGTACGCGTTGCGTAGGTCCAATTTGGAGAATATCCGTGCGCACTGAAGGAGCTCAAACACGGAGTTGATTGGGGCAGAGGATATTTGTCCTTGACGGTGGTGAGTCTAAAATACCTTAAACCCCAGTTCTTTGATACGACGACCAAATAACCAGGCTGAGAGAAGAAGTATATTTTCCTTTTTTTACTGAAAGTGAGATATGGATACAAGCAGCGCTGGAACACCACTCTTTAGGCAATTCCCCAAGAGAGTGTGTTACCCCAAAATTGAGCCCTATAGTTTTATAAGCTTAACCACTCCCTCATGCAAGAGGGAGGGGTTTTACCTCATTGGATCAACACACTTCTGCTGATGTGGCAGCTCTGCTGTGTGCAGAGCCGATTCTAACTGATTTCAGCAAATTAATTATAGTGTGTAAACTAAACTCTGCAGTGTAGTGTGTGAAGCAAGCAGATAAAGAAGTGTGAGAAAGACAGAGCAGTCATTTTAACTGACAATACCCCCTGTTGAGGTGTCCTAATGGGGCACCTCACTATCTATCTATCTATCTATCTATCTATCTATCTATCTATCTATCTATCTATCTATCTATCTATCTATCTATCTATCTATAATCTAGTAACCTAAACCTACGTTTTTGCATCTCCCCCCTGTTGAGATGGGTCTAAACCCATCTCATAACCGTCTCATAACCCTATTCTATCCCCTGTGTGTAGTGTTTATAAAGTTCTATACAGTGGGGCAAAAAAGTTTAATTTAGTCAGCCACCAATTTAGTCAGCCACTAATTGTGCAAGTTCTCCCACTTCAAAGATGAGAGAGGTCTCCAATTTTCATCATAGGTATACCTCAACTATGAGAGACAAAATGAGAAAAAAAAAATCCAAAAAATCACATTGAAGGATTTTTAATGAATTAATTGGTAAATTCCTCGGTAAAATAAGTATTTGGTCAATAACAAAAGTTCATCTCAATACTTTGTTATATACCCTTTGTTGGCAATGACAGAGGTCAAACGTTTTCTGTAAGTCATCACAAGGTTTTCACACACTGTTGCTGGTATTTTGGCCCATTCCTCTATGCAGATCTCCTCTAGAGCAGTGATGTTTTGGGGCTGTCGCTGGGCAACATGGACTTTCAACTCCCTCCAAAGATTTTCTATGGGGTTGAGATCTGGAGACTGGCTAGGCCACTCCAGGACCTTGAAATGCTTCTTACGAAGCCACTCCTTCGTTGCCCGGGCGGTGTGTTTGGGATCATTGTCATGCTGAAAGACCCAGCCACGTTTCATCTTCAATGCCCTTGCTGATGGAAGGAGGTTTTCACTCAAAATCTCACGATACATGGCCCCATTCATTCTTTCCTTTACACGGATCAGTCATCCTGGTCCCTTTGCAGAAAAACAGCCCCAAAGCATGATGTTTCCACCCTCATGCTTCACAGTAGGTATGGTGTTCTTTCTCCTCCAAACACGACAAGTTGAGTTTTTACCAAAAAGTTCTATTTTGTTTTCATCTGACCATATGACATTCTCCCAATCCTCTTCTGGATCATCCAAATGCTCTCTAGCAAACTTCAGATGGGCCTGGACATGTACTGGCTTAAGCAGGGGGACACGTCTGGCACTGCAGGATTTGAGTCCCTGGCGGCGTAGTGTGTTACTGATGGTAGCCTTTGTTACTTTGGTCCCAGCTCTCTGCAGGTCATTCACTAGGTCCCCCCATGTGGTTCTGGGATTTTTGCTCACCGTTCTCGTGATCATTTTGACCCCACGGGGTGAGCTCTTGCGTGGAGCCCCAGATGGAGGGAGATTATCAGTGGTCTTGTATGTCTTCCATTTTCTAATAATTGCTCCCACAGTTGATTTCTTCACACCAAGCTGCTTACCTATTGCAGATTCAGTCTTCCCAGCCTGGTGCAGGTCTACAATTTTGTTTCTGGTGTCCTTTGACAGCTCTTTGGTCTTGGCCATAGTGGAGTTTGGAGTCTGACTGTTTGAGGTTGTGGACAGGTGTCTTTTATACTGATAACAAGTTCAAATAGGGGCCATTAATACAGGTAACGAGTGGAGGACAGAGGAGCCTCTTAAAGAAGTTACGGGTCTGTGAGAGCCAGAAATCTTGCTTGTTTGTAGGTGACCAAATACTTATTTTACTGAGGAATTTACCAATTAATTCATTAAAAATCCTTCAATGTGATTTTCTGGATTTTTTTTTCTCATTTTGTCTCTCATAGTTGAGGTATACCTATGATGAAAATTGGAGACCTCTCTCATCTTTTAAGTGGGAGAACTTGCAGAACTGGTGGCTAACTAAATACTTTTTCGCCCCACCGTATGTGCGTGATGTCCTCCTTCCAGCATTCGCATAGACCTGCCCCCCTCAGGTCGCCATTTCTCCAGAGAACATCGGGTGTGGTGCAGACATCATGAGTTAATATAGCTAACAATCCTATATGTGTAAAATATATTCAAAACTAAACTATCCTCATCTATGCATATATATGAATACATGTGAAAATGCATATATGCACATATGAATGTATTGTAACGTCGGGGCCATTTTAAGGGAGCCAGGGATTTCCCAGCATGCTTTGCCAGTTTGAAACGTTACTGTGTGTGTTAAATGTGTTACTTCTGAGTTATACTGCTGTGTCATTATAACTGCATTATAATGGCCCAGCAGTGTTTAGCAGGATTAGGGCAAGATGTATCATGTGTGTGTAACCATGATTGAAACGGAGGTCTGGGGGAATGACCTCCACTGCTCTGTGTACTAAGTGGCAGGTTGGGGGTCGGGGTGTGTGAAAATAAATCTGGTTGATCAGAGCCATCTGCTCCATTGTCTTTTTGTGTGAACCCTTGCAAACGTCACAGTATGCATATATGAATACATTCATATACATGCATCTATTCTTTCATTAATCATTTATCACAAAGGAAACCTGTAGGGCAGAAGCACAGCAAAGCAAAATCTAACACCATGTGAATGTGCATTGTAGACCCATCAGAAAATGGGTCTACCCAATGCATTGGGTCAGATGACTACAATGCCGCATCAGAAAAAGCTCTGTCCCCTCTGCTTCTAAACTATGGAACAGTCTTCCTTTGCCTGTTAGACAGGCTCCTTCACTGTCCACTTTTAAAACTTATCTTAAAACTCATTTTTACTCCTTGGCCTTCAACCCAGCATGAGACATCGATTGTACTTGTTTTATTGCTTTTATTATATGATTGTCATTTTTACTTGTGTTGTTTTATACCTTTTTAGTTGCATTTTACTGTCTTTTATGCCCTTTTCATTTTATCTAATCCTGATGTACAGCACTTTGTGTCAGCTGTGGTTGTTTTTAAAGTGCTTTAGAAAAAAGTTTTATTGATTGATGGATTGATTAATGGAAGAAGGTCTCTCGAAGGGCATTCCCAGAATTTATGCACACCAATGTCAGTCTTTGCCTCACCCCTCACTTCCTGAAAAGCAATTCTTTTTCCATCGCACTTGTATTAAATGCTGCTTTAGCTTCTGCTATATTTAAACATCAAGCTGCATCTGGAGGTTTTCAAGGCAATTTTCCTACTTTATTCAACTTCCTCTTTTTATTTACTCCAAAATGTAAAAGAAATCATTCAAAATAAAGTCCTTGTTAAGCTCTAAATACAATATCCCATATAATAAATCCCTCCAAATCTTGAATGCCAGGATTTAAAACTCATTAGCGGTGGTCAAGAATCTGATGCTCTTACAACTCTCTGACCCAATGCCCTCGACCTATTGCAAGCCCATTACCACTGCCGGCATTAGACATGCATCAGCAGTGTCTTCCCATGCAGGATTATACTCACATAATGTTTCTGTTTTCTAAGTTAATTATTTTTGTGTGAGTTGCATTCACCGCGTGAAGGACCAGAGAAAAATCTTCCATCTGCTAACTTTTCTATGCCAATTACTCATTGTGACTATAAAGCTCAATACATCCTTGACCTAAAATAGTTTTTGCAGTTTTATGTGGATTGATTTTTATGAAATACAGTCATGTGAAAAAATTAGGACACCCCATTAAATATTCAGTTCTTTATTAATAAATGTTCACATACCTATGTCTAACCTTGTTTTATTTTTATTTACACTTTTTAGATTTATTTTAGCCATTTTAAGTGGGAATGAACGTGGGGGTGTCCTAAAAAAGATGGGGGGTGTCCTAATTTATTCCTCACTATTTGTTTAGAATTACATTTTACAGAAAATTTTTAAAAAGTCTTTAATTCATTTTAATTGTTTAGTTGTAATACATGAATCTCCCAGTATTTTTAACATTGATATTAAATATCCATATGTCCAAATATGTTAAAAAAAACCCACACAGGCTTATACCGGGTGTTCTAATTTTTTCACATGACTGTATACATTACAATGACTTTATTTATGAGATGTAAGATGGCCTCTGCTTTAAAGCTCAGTCACACAGACCTGTGCTTGTAATTAATTGTGCACACTTGCGTGTACCTGTGGTGTTTACAAAGGTTTAAAGAACTGCACTTTGGATTCACATCCTTGATTCCTGTGTGACTGCAATTCATAAAGAAATGCTTGCTAATAGTCACTGAGGCATGCTGGGATGAAAATAATGCACAACATTTTGGCATTCTGTATTACGTCACTTGAGTTTATTTGTCTGTACATCTGCAATCACTTGTAGATGCCTGTAATTGCACAAAGCAAGCATGCAAAGGAATTTTAAAAATTCAAAATTTTGGTCAGGTGTTCCGCATACACCACACCTGCATACAATTTGGGTTTGTCTGTGTTACACTTGCATATATTTGCATTTATATGATCACCATCTGTATCTATCCCATGCAGGTAGGTTCTACAGTGCAGAAAAACTGCATCTGATGCTCTTAGAAACATGAGTCAGAGGCATCTGAACTAAACACAACCACCATGGCTCAAAATGTGAACCTGTCTGTTTGTTTTCCCCAGGGGCAGGTCTGATACCTGGGTGAAGTTGGCTTAGCCACTCATTTTTAATTTTAACCTGCCGCCATTTTGTAACTACAGTTTTATATGTAGCCTTGCTT
Source organism: Pholidichthys leucotaenia (assembly GCA_020510985.1). Taxonomy (NCBI): domain Eukaryota; kingdom Metazoa; phylum Chordata; class Actinopteri; order Cichliformes; family Pholidichthyidae; genus Pholidichthys; species Pholidichthys leucotaenia. The sequence continues at coordinate 117,024,860 of CM035848.1, read as the reverse complement.
GAAAAAGAGAAAAATCTCTAATGCAGTTTTTCCTTTAAAATTGATTTGTCTTTCTTGAATAATTATCAATTTTCTGCCTTATACATGCTCTTCAAATGCACAAAATAATCAAGCACCCAAAGTGTAGTGAATTAATTCGTAGGCTTTAATAAACTTTTACACACGAGTGTACACATACACAACCTCACATTGATTAGACCAGTGTTTTCAACCAGGGGTCTTAGGACCCCAGGGAACTCTTGAGAGAACATTCAGAGGTCCTTGAAAAACTGTCAAATCTCACTTCTTAATTGACCCCCCCCACCACCACCACCACCAAAATGCAAATAATTTGCAATTGTTGTGCATGGATACCAGTAGTGGCTCTTCCATGTCAGTAGGTGGCAGTATGAATGCAATAATCATAGCTACTGTCCTCTTTTTCTTCTTCATATGATTTACAGAAATTAATGACCTTGTTAATTTAAAACGTGCTAGAGGTCACAGTGACTAGATGAAAAACAGTTCCTGCCAGGATATCCGCTTTGTGTTCATCTATACAGACCCAAGTTTCACACTGAGTATAAACTAATTACATGACTAAATTGTTATTACATTTGCTGTAATAGGCTACAATGTGTCATTTTGTAACATTTTTGGTTGGTGGGGTTCCCCGAGATTTTTTCCCCAATGTAAAAAGGGTTTCACGACTCATTCAAAGGGTTCTTTGGACTAGAGTTGTAAACAAACCAACAAAAAACTAGCCAGTCGTGTACCTCCCCACTGAAGGCTCTTTTGTATTTCTCACTGAAAAATAGCCTTTTAACTTTTGGCTCGTGACCTTTAGATTCTAGACATTTGGTCCACTTTGGCTGTTTTTAAGGTGCTTAAGAATAAAGTTGGATTAGATTGGATTGGACTGAACAATTGTATCCTCCTACTAAGGGTCTTGTCATCACCTACTCTATCCATACCTGTAATATATTACCACATTTTTGTTTTAAAATGTTCACAATAAGCTAATCTATCCCCTTCTCCCTGTGATTTCTTGTTCTTTTACCACCTACAACTCTGGAGTGTAACAACACTATAATTGTAGGTGGCCCAAAGACTGTTGGTCTATAGAAGCCTGATGATTGAATGGGATTTTCATGATAGAAGGCCCTTTGTTCATCCACCATGGAGGCTGATAAATTAATCATATTCTCAAGTCACTTAAATTTACCTGCATTTGGCTGGTGGCGGGCACTAATTTCCACCCTTAGTTTGGATAACACTTTTTGTGTACCTCAGTGTAAGTATGGTGTAATTTCAGGGTAACAAGCATTAATACCATCCAGCTGGCCAATGGCTGGTGGATTTCAGCAGTGGCCGTTAAGACAGCCACACCCACTAGCCGCTTTGGCCAGTTGTAGTTTTCTCAAACAGCATCTAAAATAATAAACCTATTGCAATGTGAGACGACAAAACTACAACTTCCATAAGTGCTGTGCTTTTTTTTATAATCAGTTTTCCTTTTCTTTCTCTTCTTTTTTCTGGTGAAAGCAGGTAGCATCCACTTAAGTTAAATCCATCAGCAACTACTAATGACATCGTGCAGCCATGAAAGAGTGTCCCAATTCATAGGGGAAGGGGAAGGGGTACAAATGAGAATTGGGACGGACCCAAATCTACCTGCACTTCACTCTCATATTGCAAATATTTTCTCTACTGTTTTACAGTATTCACTATTCTTTATAAACAAAAAGTGTTTCTCTGGCTATTTTTATGTATGTATAAGGGTAATTTACATTAAAAAGGTTGTAAATTTAGTTCAAGTAAATTTTAGCATGCCATTGTCCAATTTGATCATGTTAAACAATTTTCCAACCACAAAGTTGTGGCTGGTGAAAAGGCTGAGTGGCTAGTGACTTGAACAATTAAACTTGTCTGAAGCATCGACACTATTACTCTACTCTGTAGTTACCATGTAAGATCATTGTAGTGTCGATGCTTCAGACAAGTTTAATTGTTCAAACTACTCATAAGTGTAAGTACTCCAGAATGATCCTGTGTTCTCCAGGTATTTTGCTCAGTAACTTCAGCAGTATTCCCTTCAGCAATTTAAGTATTATATAGTTACTTTGTAATTACATCCAGACAAAGTAAGTGCTGTGTAATACATGGAGAATTTACAAATGAGAAAATTAACTAAAAAAATACAGCCTGAACTCAGTACCAGGTAATTTTAGAAAGTACAACTCAGCAGATTTACTGAAAAGATCGATGGAAGCCAGTAAGTACCGGGTATTTACTAATGAGCAACACACCTGGAAAACACAACCCAGAACCCTGTGACTATGGGGTACATTCAAGATTACAAGTAAACAAAATAACTGAAGAACCCAGCCCAGAGCCCAGTGAGTATTGGGTAATTTCAGGCAAATAACAAATGAGCAAAAATTTAAAAAAAATAAAAAAATAATACAGCTCAGAATTCAGTAAATTTCAGTAACTTCAGGGTAAAAAAAATTAAGCCCCAGTAAGTGGTAGATAATTTCAAGGTACTTACATATAAGATTACTTTAACAGTTAACCCTGCGTGGAAACATGGAAACTACAGGGTTCTTATATGGTAGCTACAGAGTACCTACATGGTAAGTACAGAGTTCATGTATGATTAAGTATAAGGAACATAAATTGTAGCAAATAAAGTACTACTATAGTAAAAAACAAACAGATAAACAAAAAAATGAAGCATCATTAGCATGAATTTACACCATACTTACATTGAAAGTACACAATAAATTCATTGTACTTCACAGGCTGTATTATAAAGTGTTACCGACCATTATAATAAAGGACACCCAGAGGTCAAGTTCAGCCACTTTTTCCACTTTTTTCATTATTTCCAAAAAGTGACTGAGACAAATTCACCCAAGCAATCCAATTCAGAGTTAAAGTGGCGTTGAATGATAGCAGCATTAGTTTTACAGCTGGAAGAACCATTTTCCATGAATAACAGCATTTAAAATTTTAACTTTTATTTATTTGATCATATAACATTTTATACATATTAGAATTATATATGTTTTTTACAGCATAATACATGTTTCAAGTAGTACAAGAATATGATTCCATACTTGCATAACGTAAAATAGAAATACAAAACCACTGACATTTTCCATAGTGATGAAACGGGCCTGGGAGCAATTGTTATGAACAGTTCTAAACACACCCATTCATTCATACATTCCTCACCTTTCGGTGAGCCATGCAAGCAAGAATAAACAAAACAATGTGTTACTGCATAGACAGTCTAATACTGTACTGGAGTGTGAGAAAATAAAAGCTTTTTATGTTTATAAACTACTGTATGTGTTGGCTATTGCTGCATACAGGAGCTTATAATCACATATTTCATTTCGTCTTTACATTTTTTTAATACACATAAACACAGAGTAATGACAAATTTTGACTTTGATAACAGTTGAGTCAATATTCTGGAAGGTCAGTTAGCATTTAAACATTAAAAGAATAAGATTGTTCACCCTTCAGGGATGTATTGCTTATGTTTTAACTGCTATCCAAACAGAAAAATAGAGGTAGGTACTAAAAAAAGTGAATGTAAAATGAAAAAAAAGGAACACAAATTCAAATCTGTACCTGAGTTTCCGTATTTTCCTTCCAAGATTAACCTGCAAAATGTCAAAGAAAAAATATCCACATAATTTAACAGAATCCAATTGTTTGCTTTGCTTCCGATTTTTGTTTGAGCAACATGTTTGGACAATTTACCGCCTTGTGCACTAGTAAAATGAAAAAGCAGAAGACAGCTACACTACCTCAAACTGAGCATTTTCCAGGATTGATAAATTCAGTTTATGATGGAGAAAACCGGAAGGCAGAGGGGGGGGGGGGGGGAAAGAATTATCAGTCTGTTCTCCTGAGCCATGTTTGATGCGTTCCCCTGTCTTGGATATGATAATACATTTTTCTGAACATAAAGAAGACTGTGGAGGCATTAAAAGCTATATCATTTGAGGTGTTTGTGGTATGACTAACGAGTATTCACTGATGATTTAAGAAAATTCCCATAAAGACAATTTAATCAGAGCAATATGATCCTTTTTTGATAGTTTGGTTTCATACCTACAAAAATAAATGCCAAATTCTTCTCCAACAAGTCTTCTATACAATATGGCCCCATAGTATATTTTTTTTTGGTAATTTTATATTCATTTGTTTCTACTTTTTAGGGTGACTTGTAACATCTGTTCAGGGACTATAGATGAAAAATAGCCTTTTGGCTAACTCTGGCACATTTACAAAACTGTTTGTTAATGTGCACTGTCCCTGCTAAATAAACCAATAAGTAAATAAATAAAATAGGTCATTTAATAAATAAATTAATGCATTTAATACCGGAGAGGAAACAATGCCCCTGATGGAAAGATTGTAGATACTTCTTTATTTGATTGCTATTTTAGAAGTTGTTTCATGCTCCAATATCTTCAACCATATAAATGTTTAATGGAAATATTTAGCTTATAACATCAGAATAACCCTAAAGGTGCGTTGAGACAAAATGCAAAGCGTGCATTTTTCACATTTTTCATTTTTAAAATCACTGCATTGGCTCCCCGTGCGTTTTAGGATCGATTTTAAGGTTCTCTTAATAATTTTGAAATGCCTCAATGGTCTTGCGCCTTCTTATCTATCTGAGCTGCTTTTATCTTAAGAGCCCTTGTGGACCCGGAGGTCCTCTGGTACTGGCCTTTTAATGGTTCCCAAAGTCAAGACCAAGATCTATGGTGAAGCCTCCTTTCATTAATATGGTCCTCGTCTGTGGAACAGCCTGCCAGAAAGCCTCAGGGCTGCAGAGTCAGCAGATATTTTTAAGAACAGGTTCAAGACTGTGGGGGTTCCCCCCTACAGTTGATAGTGCTATGAGATGACTGTTGTTGTGAAATGGCGCTATATAAATAAAGTTGAATTGAATTGAATTGAATTGAAGACACAACTTTTTAAATTGCCTTTTAACAAACTTGTTTGACTATTATTGGAGTATAGCCATTTATCTTTTGTTGTTTTATGTTCTTCTTGGCACCATTTGTCTTTAGATTTTCTCATCATTTCTTATTGATGTGTTTTTAGTTCAGTTTGTAAGTATGGGTCTTTAGTTCCTCTTGTTTTATGTGTTCTTAGTTTAATTTTGTACCTTTTTAATTTGGCTTTTAACAAACCTGTTTAAGTATTATTGATGTAGTCATTTATGTTATATTGTTTTACATTCTTCTTAGCTCCGTTTGCGTTTAGATTTTCTCATCTCTTTTTATTTTGATGTGTTTTTAGCTCAGTTTACAAGTATGGGTTTTTAGTTCCCTTTATGCATTCTTAGTTTTATCTTGTATCTTATGTGTTTTAGCTTCAGTGTTTCCTCAGTGGAGACCCTCATGCCGGATGCTGCTTGTCCCATCTGCAGGGGTGTTGGTCTCGTGGGTCGCTCTAGCTTGGGTGGGTCGGGGCTTTATGCCATTGCCTACAGCCATGGTGTGGGCCCCAGCCTGTCCTGGTTGGGGTAGCCTCTGTGGCACACCCTATGTTTATGGGCTGAGTGATCTCCCGGCATGGGGGGCTCCACAGGACGTTTACTCCTACACATGGTGCCTTGGTGCCGAGCAATGCCTTTTATTTTGTGTGTGTAAGAGAAGTAGGGGGTGGTGTATGTGCCTGTGTGTGTGTGTGTGTGTGTGTGTTTTGTGGGTATGTTTATGGGAGGGTTGGAAGGGGTGGGATGTATATCATGTAAATATATATAACTAAATTTATCTACTGTTTTTATCTATGTATATTTTTATCATTTTGTGCAGCATCCTATGTTTGAAAAGTGCTATACAAATAAAGTTTGATTGATTGACTGATTGATTGATGTGGCACAATTACATATAAAGTCAATGTAAAGATGCAAATACACGTAAGTTCCTGTCTGGACAAATTGTAAAGCCTTGCAGAGTGGTGGGCTTGCCCTTATAACTTCTGTAGCTGCTTACTACCTGTTGTTGAAATCCCCAAAATGGCATCATGTTTAGGTTTACAACATCATCTGGTGGGGGCACACAGCTGGGAAAATGTCACTGCCTCCTTCAGAAACTGCACCTGGATGACGTTTACAGTGCTAGCTGCTAGCCCTTATTAGCACATCAGCAGCAAGTGTACATAGGTGGAAAAAAACTGCAGACACTCCTGTCCATCTGTCTGCAGGTGAGTGGCAGTCTCATTTTCAAACTAGTTTACTCTCCAGTGTTAATACTCACTCCAGTGACGGTAAAATCTCAAGGCTGATTAGCTATCGCAACCAAATCAATCGGATGCAAATTCATGTGTATTCACGTCTATACATTGCATATGTAATCGCACCACATGAAAAATTCCCTCTGCATTTGGTCTGAACGCACCTTTACAATACAGAGTTGTATGTTTTTCACCCCACTTTATTTGTCTCACCAAACAACTGACTTACAACCCGTTAGTCTAGTAAAAATTAAACAAAATTTGTGTTGTTATACAGTACATATGTGATCTTACAGCAAGACAGCACAAAAGAAAAACGCTCTTATATAAATATGTAATTTGACAAGTAAAAGTGAAGCAGAGATCAGTAAATCCTTAGTGCACCATGTGTTCTCCAATCTGCATCTTCATAATACCAAAGTCACCCCTCTCTAAGTTATATAGGTAAAGGCAGCTGGAACAGGAAACAAAAAAACTGTCTTGCTCACAAGCTCATGATATGAAAAATTCGAAGAAAATAAACAAGATGGATAAAAGATATAAGGAGGCATATTAATTATTGTAACCAAGTTTATCTATTGGAACTTTAACTACACAATGCATCCCAATACATACAGTATATTTACTTACATTTATGAATAGGAGGTACAGGAAGATTATAATTTCTGCTGAATATGACCTTCAACTATTTGAAAATGCTATGGCTGAATGCGTTCTCTAATGACACTTTAAAGACAAGCCTGGGAAGGAAGGGACCTAACCCCCTTCTACAGTTTATGCTTTATTGGCTTCTTGGATGAGTTATGGGGTTGAAGTCTTATACTGCCACGCTGTGCTTTAGTTGAAAAAGCAAAGCAAAATAAAAAATAAATACAAATTCTCCATGACATTTCCATCTCCCATCACTTTCAGTGTCCACCAGCTGCAACTTCAACCAAACGTGGAAACTGAACATAGTCACATGGTGCAAAGGAAGTTCTTCTCATTGGGCCAGCATAACATCTGTTAAAGAGACAGAGGCCAGCGTGCCACCTTTTCTTGGCAGTGATGCACTGACCTGAACCCGCAAGGCTGACTCACGTCACGGCCTCTGCCTTCGTGACATCAACAAAATGTTTGTTGAAAACGTTGTTTGTCAGCATGTGTTTGTGAGTGTGGTGTACAGTTATCTACGGTATGACAGAGAAAACACAGGTTTTTTTTGTCTGTGCGAGTACATCAAAGTTGAAATGAGCGCCATTATACAGTCTCTTACTCAGACTGTGACAGGGCAAATGATAATTCTGTCCTCCAGCATGACGCTAACAACGAGGAAGACGAAGTAGAGCTGGAACATGAAGAAGCCCAGAATCTTGCTCATTCTCCACTTGCAAGCCGCAATGGAGATGATGACGAAGAGAAGCATGAGGAAGAGGAGGACGATGGCGCAAAACAGGCCATTGCTGCTTACCTCTACTGGCTTGAAATCATTGACAAAGTTATAAATGGCCCAGGGGAATGGCAGACTGGAGAAAGAAAAGGAGCAGAGGAAGAACAGCAGAGTTAGCTGGGTTTTCCTTATTTTCCTACTTTTTTTTCCCTTCATTTGTGGCCTTACCCAACAGTGATATCAAAGATGTTGGATCCCACTGAACTGGACACCGCCATGTCACCAAGGCCTTTTCTGGCGACAATCACACTGGTGATTAGGTCAGGGATGGAAGTACCAGCTGCTAATATTGTCAACCCCATGATCTCTTCTGTGATCCAGAAAGTCTCGCCAACCTGAAATTAAAACTGAAGTTGCACATCAAACTGTCATCTTTTCAGAGGATTTGAGTCTTAACTTTCTTCAGGCATCTGTTATCTAAAAAATGAAGTGAGGGCATTTTGGCATCAAGACTGGACATTTAAGGGCCACCTACACCAAGCACAATAAAGATAATGATAACTAAAAAATTATTGTTTGAAAAATCGTTCTAACTCAAGTTGGTGGCAGAGTGCACGCTACCGCGGTAACCATAACAAAGGTGGCATGCGATATCACTTTCAGAGTGATTTTATGAATGACAAAAACATTGCCAGCCAATCAGAAAACATCAAGCCATCACTGTTATCTGTTCTGACAGCAGGGCTGGAATAAATGACAGAGGCTGAGAAAGTTTGTTCACAGGCTGAGCTCTACGTGAATTGGACATTCTCTCAGACAGGATGCCGAGTGTGCAGGAGGAGGACGAATGATTGCATAGAGCGGTCCTCTGTGACAGCCTTATAATAATAATAATAATTTCATTTTGGATGCATAGAGCTATTATTATTAATTATTTGCAGGCTCAACTGATTCCACTTTGTGCTCACTTTGTCCTACCTGTCTGTGGATCTGAGGAAGCTCTCTAGCAAAACAAAAAAAAATCTGCTGAATAATTTCATGAACCCACACACTCTTATGTTTTTCTTCTTTTTTTCTGCCTAATGTACAGCAGTAGGTCTAGTAAAAAAAAAAAAAAAATCCATTGTGGTTCTCTGATTGCAGCAGCAGCACAGATGGTCTCATTCCATGGCATGAGAAACTTTTCCCAACAAACTAGGAGGAAATAGCCTCAATTGTTTGTGCATCATTTGCGCACTTGAAATTTTCATTTGTGTTATTACAGTTTTTTTTTATATATATACAGCATTTCCAGTGTAGATGTCATCAGCTCCCACACACTTGCTCCAAACTGAATGAACTATAAAATATTTTTTATTTCAAAAACATAAAAGCACAAACAAATCTTAAGTGCACACAGATGTACACATGATGCACAAATGATTGAATGATTTCCTCCTAGTTTAGCAGGGCCCACCTCACATTGGTGCAGTAAGGTGTGGTGTGAAACTGATGTCTGAAGTATGCAGCACGTTTGGTTCTGCTGTCATTGGTGTGAACGGGCCTTTACACAGAAGTTCCCAATGAGTTCAGTAAGACACAGACAAAAGAAGACATCATGTTTCAGTACCTGCCAAATATTTGTTGCACATTTTTCAATAAATATGTTTGGCTTTGAGTTTTATATAATAAGGCGTTAGTTGTTGTGCATGGGTGCCAACAGAACCCATGCAAAAAATGGCAAATTGTTTGCAATTTTGTGGACCAATTGAGAAGAGAATTTAGAAAATTTCAAAGAGAAACCTGAACGTTCCAGGGAACCCTGGTTGAAAAACGCTGTCCTAGTGTGATATCATAGGAGTGATGCATTTACAATCAATAATTATATCCAAACAAAGGAGATATCATGAATCCAGAGCTGGATTTTGGATTTTTTTTAACCATTTTGAATGTAGAGCAAAATTGCACCATTTCTATCAAATATTTTCAAATACATATGCAGTTGAACTAATAAAAACTGGGAGATAATTTTTTTGTTCTCAAGGAAATGTCAAAATGAATCTGGATCAAAGTATTTCTTCAGGATTCAGAGGAACAATTCAGGCACAGTGTTTAAGGAAATTTTTACTATACTTAAATTTATTGCATGATGCAATTACTGAAGCATGAAGTACCACACGGGAAAGACCAACATGAGACTCCTTTGTAGATCTTTCTCTTTTTTATGCTTTAAAAATATTGTCTTAAAAAATTTGTTTTTATTTTTACCTTAATTTTCAACATTTAGACGCACATGTAGCATAAAAGTACCCACGGTATAATTATTAGTAGTGCAAAATATTTCCATTTAATCTATGCTCATTCTTATCATGTGAAACAAAACAGAAAACTCCTATTTAATCACAGTGTACCATGGTTTCCTTTAACAGTATTATTTAAATTTTACCCTACAAAAGAGTCAGTGAAAACTTCATTTCTTTAGAAATTCATCTAGAAATACTATGGTATATGATACTTGACCCGCTGCTAACCTTCCTCCCCGCCCAGCAGTGTGAGTATCTGATGGTATAATGAATAGTGCAATGAATAGACTGGATTCTACTTCTTCAAGACTTTTTTTGTACACAGTGCTCTGAACCTGTGGCAGCTAAAAGAGCATGTCCACTTCATGAGTGACCTTGTGCTTCTGTCCCGTCTTTGCATTTGCGTTGTTAAAATAGAGTGTTACAGGTTGATCTGGCTGCGGCTCAAGGCAGATTAGCTGGGATTAACTGTCATGGTCACATATTCAACACCCTGACTGCAGCACTCAGATAAGAAAAGCCTCAGCAGCAGGAACGACATCAGGCAACAAAGTTGGTATATGTAACCAACGCTGGGGCATGTATTCGTGTGTGTGCGTGTGTTTATACCTGGTGAGCCCACCACACCATCAGGTAAGAGAAGAAAGCAATCCAGCAGATGGAGCCGAGGAAAGTGACAGGGAAGAACTTCTTTGATGTCTGAAAAGGGAATAAAGACTTGTTTGTTCAGCAATGTGATAGTTTCCAAGAGGCATCATTTTTCAACCAATCAAGGTTTGAAAGTTGTGTTCAGAATCCAACAACAGGAGGCTTATGATGTTTTTTTTTGTTCATGGAATAAAAGTTTTTGTACATCAGTGCCTATTATAAAAACACTCAGACTAGAATTTTTCTTTAGTAAAAATATTATCCTATTTTCACATATAAACATTTGTGGATCTTGTTCATCTTATTTTTTGTATAATAAAGTTGTATAATGTGGACTACAAGCAGCATTTGGAATGTAAAAAAGAAAAAAAGAATAAGATCATGAAATTCCCACACTGTAATTTACTTTAAGAAACACAATTCTTACAATGCCAGATTTATTGATGAAGAATGATCAATCCATCCCCATCTTCATTTCTAAACTTTCTGTATTCAGTCTTCTTAATAAACATATTAAGATTTTATCTTTTATTTTTTCTCTAGTTTTACTGCTCCTACCCTAATTTCCTTTATGTGTGCTGAATTATTACATGAAAATCAGCATCCCATCACTCCATGACAAATTAATCAGCGCCGCCCACCTGACTTATTTCAAATAGAATGAACTATGTTACTCACAACAAAAACAAACAAAAAAACACAGATCTGGTTATATTTTCTATTATTTTGCAATATTTTAATCATAATTATTTTAATATGATTATACAGTATACAATTAAAATGACATTTGTTAGAGAGCATCCCTGAGCCTAGTGGTCTATGGCATGGGTATCATGAGAGCATGCAGCTCACCCAGGCGGCGTGGGTCGGGTCTCAGCCCGGGCAGACCCGCTGTTTCCCTCTCTCCTGTTCTGCACAACATTTCCTGTCTATCCTCATTGTGTCTGACTAATAAAGACTAAGATTCCCTCCAAAATACATCCCTTAATTACAGTTGAAACCAGACCTTTACATACACCGAATAAAAAGACATAACCTTTTTTTCTCTGTCTGAGATTAAATCAGACTAAACTTTTTCTGTTTCAGGTCAGTTAGGATTACCAAAATTATTTCTTTTTGCTAAATAATTTTTACATTTGCTACAGTGGATGCAAAAAGTCTACACACCCCTGTTCAAATGCCAGGCTTTTGTGAGGTTTGGGTTTGGGGCACCGCGTCTCTCCGAAAGGAACGATCCCGCTGCCCGACAAAGTGCGCGCCGTGGCGGATTTTCCCCGGCCTCAGACGGTCAGGGCGCTGCAGGAATTTTTGGTGATGGTGAACTTTTATAACCGTTTCCTTCCCCGCGCGGGGCAGCTCATGCAACCATTGTACGCCGCGCTCAAGAAACAGAAACCCGCGGATAGGGTCGAATGGACCCCGGAGTGAGAGCGGGCGTTCTCGGAGGTTAAAGCAGCCCTGGCAAACGCCGCACTGCTGGCGCATCCAGACCCGACGGCCCGGATAGCGCTCACCACCGACACTTCAGACGTGGCCATAGGGGCTGTCGTGGAGCAGCACGTCGCCGAGGCTTGGTGGTAACCGCGGACCAGGTCTATTTTGGAAAAAATGCGTGCTCTGGCGAGGTGAACGGAAAAATCCTGTATGTGGGGAATTGGATAGTGGTCGTGCACTGTGGCGTTGCTCAACCTGCGGAAATCACCGCACGGTCGCCACGATCCCTCAGCCTTAGGAACCATGTGTAGCGGGGATGCTCATGGGCTGTTTGATTTCCTGATGATGCCCAACTATTCCAGGTTGGCGAACTCCTCGCGCGCTATGGCCAGTTTATCTGCGTCCAAGCGCCGAGGTCTTGCAAAAACAGGCGGCCCGGTGGTGGTGATAAAGTGCTCCACCCTGTGTTTAGTGATGGCCACCGAAAACGTCGGGACCGTGAGTGCTGGAAACTGAATGAGTCGGTCTGTTCTGTGCTTGAGAGATGTGAAGTGTGTAATAAACTGTGTGCCATGAGTTGGCCTCTTATTTCACACACTCCACACTTTCACACACATTTCACACACTCCACCCTAACCCTAACCCTTTTTTAAGAGGAAAAATAAAAAAACTTACAACAACCTGGTTGCATAAATATGCACACCCTGTTACAACTCGGGATGTGGCTGTGTTCAGAATTAACCAATCACATTCAAACTCATGTTAACTGGGAGTCAGCACACACCTACCAGTATTTAAAGTGCCTCTGATTAACCCCAAATAAAGTTCAGTTGTTCTAGTAGGCTTTTCCTGACATTTTTGTAGTCACATCTCACAGCACAAGCTATGGTCCACAGACAGCTTGGAAAGCATCAGAGGGATCTCAGTGTTCAAAGGTATCACTCAGGAGACGGGTACAAAAGAGTTTCCAAGGCATTAAATATACCATGGAACACAGTGAAGACAATCATCATCAAGTGGCGAAAATATGGCACAACAGTGACATTACCAAGAACTGGACGTCCCTCCAAAATTGATGAAAAGATGAGAAGAAAACTGGTCAGGGAGGCTGCCAAGAAGCCAACAGCAACATTGAAGGAGCTGCAGGACTTTCTGGCAAGTACTGGCTGTTTAGTACATGGGATAACAATCTCCCATCTAGGGTGGCAAGATGGAAGCCTTATCTTACGAAGAAAACATCCAAGCCTGGCTACATTTTGCAAAAACACATTTAAAATCTCCCAAATGCATGTGGGAAAATGTGTTATGGTCCAATGAAACCAAGGTTGAACTTTTTGGCCAAAATTCCAAAAGGTATATTTGGCGCAAACACAGCACTGCTCATCACCAAAAGAATACCATACCTACAGTGAAGCACGGTGGTGGCAGCATCATGCTTTGGGGCTGTTTTTCTTTAGCTGGAACTGGGGCCTTAGTCAAGGTGGAGGGAATTATGAACAGTTCCAAATACCAGTCAGTATTTGCACAAAACCTTCAGGCCTCTGCTAGACAGCTGAAGATGAACTTTATCTTTCAGCACGACAACAACCTAAAGCACACATCCAAATCAACAAAAGAATGGCTTCACCAGAAGAAGATTAAGGTTTTGGAATGGCCCAGCCAGAGTCCAGACCTGAATTCAATTGAACATCTGTGGGGTGATCTGAAGAGGGCTGTGCACAGGAGATGTCCTCGCAATCTGACAGATATGGAGCGTTTTTGCAAAGAAGAGTAGGAAAATATTGCCACATCAAGATGTGCCACGCTGACAGACTCCTACCCAAAAAGACTGAGTAGTGTAATAAAAGCCAAAGGTGCTGCAACAAAGTATTGGTTTAAGGATGTGCATGAAAACCGGTACTACCTGTCTCATGGGTGGGGCCGTCGGCAACTCAATCAGCGTCCCCGCCCTTCTGGGGGCGCAGAGGGTGAAACTGGGTATCCTGGCAGAACTAAAAACATTATCTGTCACAGGTCTGTGGTGGACCACTCCCAGTTACACGGGGTGAGACTGGACATCCTGGCAGATAAACACATCTGTCGCAAGGTCTGTGGTGGACTTTTGTGTGGTGTATTGTGACATGCACTACACAAAGAGCAGAGATAAACAAACCTATCATCTGGTCTGTCACTGCAACAGATACTGGAGTCAGTTTGTCTTGGCCTGTCCTTGCTACTGATAATACCTCTATCTGCCAAGAATGTGCCACTAGTCCAGCAAAAGCTGGCGGTACTCAAATACTTTGCAAGCAGTTTCATGAAATGGTCAGTCAGAAAACAACTCATACTGACTCGGACGTTGCCCAGGTTTGCAGGGTCGGGAGTTCCTGGCAGCAGAGGGTGGGGGACAGAGCTGCGTAGAGGAATCTGATCAGACCTAAATGAAACAGTCATTGTTGCCCGCGACAGACTGCTATGATGATGATTTATGCAAACAGGTTATTGTAAGTTTTTATTTTTTATTTTTCCCCTTAGAAGATTTCAGTTTGTTTTTCAATTGAGTTGTACAGATTATGGGTCACATTAATGGTGGAAAAAAGTTTTGAAATGATTTATCTTGTCTCATTTTTTACATCACAAAAACCTGGCATTTGAACAGGGGTGTGTAGACTTTTTATATCCACTGTAAATAAAACTTTAGAGAATTTTTTTAAATTATTTTCTTCAAAGTCAGAAGTATACATGCATTTTCTTAATATTTGGTAGCATTGCCTTTAAACTGTATGACTTGGGTGAAGCATGTTGGGTATCCTTCATCAAGCTTCTCACAATAGTTTGCTGGAACTGTAGTCCATTCCTCCTGACAGAACTGGTATAACTGAGTCAAGCTTGTAGGTCGCCTTTCTAGCACATGTCTTTTCAGCTCTGCCCACAAATTTTTATATGGAATTGAGATCGGGGCTTTGTGATGGCCACTTCAAATCATTTACTTTGTTGTCTTTAAGCCACTTTGTAACTAATTTCGCAGTATGCTTTGGGTCATTGTCCATTTGAAAGACCCATTTGCTCCCAAGTTTTAACTTCCTGGCTGATGTCTTGAGATGCTGCTTCAATATTTAAAGTGTTTTTTCCTCATATGCCATCTATTTTGTGGAGTGTACCAGTCCCTCCTGCAGCAAAACACCCCCACAACATGATGCTGCCACCCCCATACTTCACATTTGGCATCATCTTCTCAGGCTTGCAAGGTTCCCCTTTTTTCCTCCAAATGTAACGATGGCCATTATAGCAAAACAGTTCAATTTTAGTTTCATCAGACCATAGGACATGTCTCCAAAAATTGAGGTATTTCTGGAAATTATACCCAAGGATGAACCAGACTTGTGGAGGTCCACAATTCTCTTCCTGATATTAGTGTATGTAAACTTCTGACTTTGAAGAAAGTAATATATAATTCTCTAAAAAAACCTATTTTGCAAATATAAAAAATATTGAGCAAATAAAAATAATTTTGGTAATCCTAACTGGCCTAAAACAGTAAAAGTTTAGTCTGATTTAATGTCAGACAGTGAGAAAAAAAGGTTCTGTCTTTTTATACAGTGTATGTAAACTTCTGGTTTCAACTATAATATACAGTATATTTGATTGATTTATCATTTCAATCTATTTTTGTACATTTTACACAACCTCCTACTTCTAATTTGTAATTTATGTGTATGGGGGGGGGCTGAAAAGTTCATCGGCTGAAAAGTTCATAGTGGTCAAATCTGACCAAATGTGGTTTGTTTTTCAGTCGCGGGGATCCACACGCTGCAACATCATTGGAAGAAGTGTGTGGACCGAAGGGGAGACTATGTTGAAAAATAAACCCAATTTGGTCAAATTTGACCACTATGAACCTTTCATCCCCACCCTCCACTCCCTGTGTACCTCCCCTCACAGACAATCAGTCACAAAGTGCTTTGCAGTAACTAACAAGCGCACTGCACATGATACATTATATCAGTGTTTTTCAACCTTTTTTAAGCCACGGCACATTTTTTACATTGACAAAGTCCTGGGGCACACCACCATCCAAAATGACACAAAATGACACTCTATAGCCTAACAGTAAAAATAATAAAATATAGTTAGCAATACAGTTTCTAAATGTATTTATACTCACTCAGTGTGAACCCTGGGCCTGTTTAGATGAACACAAAGCTGATATCCTGGCAGGAATGGAAGAAAGACACGCACAGAGCTCTTCCTCAACAGCTCTCAGTCTCTCTCTGTTTTTAGTTTTTATCACAGTCAAGCTTGAAAAGCTCAGCTCACACAGATATGTCGTGGAAAATGGGAGCAATGTTGAAACAGCTTTGTTGGCCAGAATGAGGAACTCCTTGGCAGCAGTCAACCAAAAACTGTCCAAAGGAAGATCAGCAAAGTTTAGCTTTAAACCATGATCTTGTTTCAGTTCAATGAGTTCCTCTTGCTCCTGTAAAGTCATGTCGTTTCCAACAACTGATGCTGAGCTGTATGGGTTCCTAACCCAGTCAAGGCATTGTGTGAAGTCTGAAGAGAAATAAAATAACAACTTCTCCTCAAGAGTTTTCAAATGTGTGCCAATCACCTGGCACAGTGCAGCAGTGTTAACATCATGCCGTTTCTCGGTGAGTGGGAACATCTCAAGGTTGCCACGCTGCACATGTTGTTGCCAGAGCTGCACCTTTAAACGAAATCCATTCATTTTATCCGTGCTTGTAAGCAGGTTTTCATTTCGGCCTTGCATTCGGGTGTTCAGTTCATTCAGATGATGAAATATATCAGCCAGGTATGCTATCTTTGTACACCACTCATCAGTTGCAAGCGGCTTTGAGTCATCGGGCCTCTCATTTGTCTGAAATACTTTAAGTTCCTCCAGCAGCTCATACACTTGGGCCAGTCTGCTGCCATCCAGTGACAAAAGAGCATTACTCTGACACTGGCCACAGTTACATGGGCAAAATTTCTTCAATCTGATTACAATTCAGATCAGAATTTTACTGTTTACATGGATCCTGAAAAAGCTGATCTGATTAGGATGTGCGTTTTCATGTGTCACAGGTTTGAACGGAATAAATCATTTTGACATGTGCAGGTCGACATTTCGACATTCAAAAAATAGTAGAAGAAGCAGCAACTTCCGGTGTTAGCAAGCCCTGCTTCGTGTCGAAATTGACCTGTATCATGTTATTCAGACTGTTCTTCTGCTTCTGCTGGTCTTCGTAATGAAGCTACAAGTACATACTTCTGCATATGACGAAAAGAGGGAGACAGCAGGACGATACAGACCAGTTTTGTTTTACTCCCGCTATGTTTTCCGCTAGCTGCCGCTAAGGTGGAAATACGTCACGTCGACGTGCAGCTGGTGTACAGACATGCGCAGTAAACATATTTTCTGCCCTGTGTTCGGAATAAGTGTTTTCATGCGCACCATTCGGATTAACAATCGGCATAACCCACCCCTCTCAATCGGAATAAAATTTTGATCCGAATGAGCGTGATCGAGTTAGAATATTCAGACTGCCATGTTTACATGAAGCCTTTTTATTCCGATCAGGCTTTTAATCCGGTTACTTGTGTCCATGTAAACATAGCCACTCACTCGAGTAATTAAGTTAAATTGGATAATTTCCCACGGCACACCTAACGATCTCTCACGGCACACTAGTGTGCCGCGGCACATAGGTTAAAAATCACTGCATTATATGACCATCCATAGCCATTATCAATAGTGCATAGCCAGCACACCAACAACCAAAAAATTGATCACAAATTGAAGATGCAATATACTTAAATCTGTAATAAAACTAATAACCATGTAACTGCAAAGAGTTTGAGCAAAGCAAACAATCTATAATTCAAAGTGGAACAAATTTAGAGAAAATATCAGAAAATCATTTAACCTCCTACAATACACACATCTTCAAAGCATGTACAAACACTGTGTGGAACGAAAATGTCCTAGCTTGAAAACTGTGGGAGGAGTTAGCCGGACAGTGGACGCACTATTGAAATGTCATTCAAAAAATGACAAAATTCTAACTTTAACAAAACTTATCCAGAATTGAAATCCTTGTAATCTGCACGTCTTCAGCACAAAACACTGCGTGAAAAAAAAAAAATCTAGTGTGAAAAACTGTGAACTGTTCATACAGCATATGGACATCATCATACCATAATATGTTCCATCTGTCAACGGGCATATAAAAAAAACCCCAGAGGGACATGGGCTAAAACAAACATTTAAAATGAAGAAGTGGTGACCAGAGGTAGAGCATCCGCCCCACAACTGGGAGGTCGTGGGTTCAAGTCCCGGCTGGATCATACCAAGGACCATATAAAAATGGTGCTTCCTGCCTTCTAGCTTGCTGCTCAGCAAAAATAGAATGAAGGAAAGCAGGTTACCCAGCCACAGGGGGTGCACAAGCCAGTGTACTCCCTGTGTTGGTCCCAAGTCCGGATACATGGGCAAGATTGCATCAGGAAGGGCATCCGGCATAAAAATCCTTGTTAAATCAACATGTAGATCATCATGATATAAGTTGATGCTACGCTGTGGTGACCCCAAAAGGGAGCAGCCAAAAAAAAAAAAAAATAAATAAAATGAATAAGTAAAGCAAGATAAAGCAGAAACTGTCATAAATCTTGCCTGAAAATAAAAGTTTTTTTCTGTTTACTAAACAACAGAGTCAATAGAGCAGCGATTCAAAGAAAAGGCATTCCACAGTTTGGCTGCTACAACCTGAGATGCATGGCCACCATGGATCTTTAAACAGGTTCATGGGATGACTGACAATTGCTGGTCTGAAGGCTGAATAAAGATCCGCATTATAAGACAGGGCTTGTCCATGCAAGGCTTTAAAAGTTAGCATTAAAACCTTATAGCCCACTCTCAAATAAAGTGGGATCCAACGAAGCTCAAATAAAACTGGAGTTACTATATGAGGCCTCCTATTGGTTTTAGTTAAAAGCCTGCAGCGAAATTTTGAACAGTCTAATTTCAATTTAGAGACACTTTAATCATCATGCAATTGTGTGTATTCACCTCTCTCCTGACGTCAGGAAGTGTGAGCCAGAGAGGAAGGACGATGGGCAGGATGAAGAGATAGGTGAGCCGTTTCCTGGTGGTGTCAGGCCATTCCAGGCTCAGAGGCTGGTCCTCATCTTCTTCTTCCTCCTCACCACCCTGAGGATGAGTTCATGACCTTAATATACTGTTACTGTATGTAACAATATTTAGAAATTCTGATGAAGATCCAACTATGTTAGATACAGCGTTATAATGGAATTCAGTTGGTCAAGGATATTTTTACACTCTTTTGGATTATATCAGGTATTCATCTGAGGCTGTGTTTTGTATCATTCACCAATTCACTACCTCACTCACTATAGGGTATTCAACTGAAGGGGAGTATATAGTTAATCCAATAGAACACTGAAACAATTCTGTTTCAGACACTACTCAGATTATTTTCTCAACCCCAGTAAGATATACCATTACCATATTAATAAACTGAAAAACTTTGATGGCATTTAACGCTGTGATGCAAGTCTCTCCTTTCTTCTGAGTGCTACATTGCATGATGGGCTATAATCAGTTTGATACTTCCTTTCAAGATTCACTGTGGGAAATTTTCGGTGCACCATATAGTATATAATGATGAGTAGTGAGTGATTTTGGACACAGCCACGCTTCTAGCATGTTGACGGTGGGGTACAGATGGGGGGGGGGGGGGTCTTACCTCTTCTCCACCTGCAATACCATTCATGGGCGGCGTGACCTCCACTGCGACATTTGTACTGTTGGGGATGTTTCTATCAGCTTGTGGGTTAAAAGCACAGAGAGAAAGACAAATTTTTAGGGGGCTCTTTCACATGCATCATTAATCTGAAATAATGTAAAAGCACTGATGAGAGTAACTTTATGAAAGCAAATACAGGACAGGAACTTAATTTCAACATTAATTTGTTGCCCTTTTCCCACATCTTGACAGCTCCCACAGGTTTGGATGAAATGCTTGTGACATATTTGGTCAAACTGTCTTAAATGAAAGCACCAAGGTGCCAATGCCTCGGTGCCAGAGCCTTGGTGGAGGCATGCATTCTTGGAGCATCACCAAAATGTTATGGGTTCCTCTCTAGCCCAAGAACCACCTCTGGTAAAAAATTTCATCCAAATCCATCCAGTAGTTTTGGAGTGCACGCATGCGCAGTGAAAATAATCTGCAGTTCATATGCCCGTACTGTTGGCGGCAGCCAAGAGCCACCAAAGTGATTTGAACAGCTGCAATCCAAACAAAGGAAGAGCACGGTGGCAGACGTTTTAAATGGTGGAAGCGGTGGAGGTATGTGAATACAATGACAATCACGACGAACAGGAGCTTTTGCTGTTTATTGGCAGAGGAAGAAAACAGATGGGCAAAAAGATGAACATCTGTTTACCCAGTATTGCTCAGTACTTCCCTGTGGCGGGAGTTTCTGGGCACATGCACAGTTCACTGCAACCATTTGTGGATGAGGAATGTTGGGGCTTGGAGTTTTTAGCAAGTTTTTAACAAGCTTTACCTCGTCCTTCCTCTGCAAAACTAAACAGCAAAACCAGTGAGAAAACAACTGATGTGTTGAATAAATGATGTAGTTGCTGAATATGCGGGGTTTTTTTTCAGTAACTGCTATTTTATAACAGTTCAGCTCCATGTGCTGTAAAAAAAACGTGCTGTGTTGTGCTGTAAAAAAGTCATACTGCCACCTCTAATGGCCCGGCATAGTTATTACAACACCTTTTCCCCCGGCTTCATTGACGTTAATGGTGAGTTAAATTTGTGTTTATTTCAAAAACAAAGCCTCATCTTGGAATTCTGGCAAATTAAAGGTCAAGAAAATATGGCAATGCAATGATACAGGCCTTTAGTTCCACTTAATTTTGACCAGGCGAGCTGAAACAGACAGGCGGACGGACAGATACACACACACACAGACGCACTGAGTGATTACCGTATGCCTCTCTGTTTCACCGAGGCATAATTATTTAATTATGGCAGCATCATTGTGAATCATCTTTTGCAGTGTTTCTTAGAATGGTTGGTTTCAGTGCATGTCTCTTTAAATCCCTGAAACTGCATTTAACTCCACCCTCCCTTTTACGTCACTATTGCTAATCTTAGCTGGCTAGCTCCTAGCTTGGATTGAGCTTGAAACAACTAATGTAAATTAGAATGAATGGAATAATGCATCACTGATGGACGGGGTGTGTGGTTTCAGAGGTTGATAGGATATGACTGGTCCCTGGAGTGCAATAAGCACAGAAACATTTGTGAATGAGTGGCTAAACTGCTAGCTTCTGCTAGCTTGGATCTTGGTTACAGTACCTAACTATGCTAAAATAATGTCTAAGAATGCCATTGATGATCAAATGTTGTTAGATGAACAAAGATTCAAGTGGAGGGTGAATAGAATTTATAGAAAATAGCAATCAAAACTGGCCGGATCGACAGTTAGCCCATAAGAACCTAGACCCCTGTTCCTTCAAGGAAAATTATGGCACCATGGATTCTTATGGGTTAAACTAACACCAGACGGTTTGTCGAACAGCGTCTCCCCACTGAGGCAAGCTTGGTAAGCTGAGTCCCAAGTTGCACTCTGCACTGTTAGCTCTGAATGCCTTTGTTTACAGACAGACAGCTAGACTGACCATTGTGGCCAATAAGAAGAGCAACAGGTGGGATCAAAGCTGGTTTTCCCAGCAACTGACATAAAGGAAAAAAACCCAGAAGAGTGACATCAGCTGGTCAAAGTCAGAATCAATATAAAGGCTATGTGTGTGGTTTTTTTTAAAGAATAGTGAACATTTTTATGTTTTTTTCAGCTATTACGTGACCAACTGATGCATTTCAGAGGGTTAAAACCTACAAAAACAACTTTTCAGTGAATGAGACCTTTAATAAATTTAGGTCATGTAATTATGATTGTCTATTATACATATATTTTTGTTTTCATTTGGTCATTAAAATAAAAAGTTGTCAAAACTGAAAAATAATGTAAATACAATAACACAACCACTTAAAAAAGGTCAGTTCATTTAAATGCAAGAGCACTCTGAGGCAAGTGCAATATCCCCCACCTCCATTTTCTTTGACAATCCCAATACTTACTGACGGACAGCAGTTTTTAACTTTTCAATATAATTACTGTGGCAGAACCAAATTATGATAAACCCATCATCCACGATATACAAAAAAGTATCCAACACACAGTTGTAGGTCAAGATACCAAGGTGAACCTATGTAGCAAGTATGGTGACCTGAGAGAGCTTTACACATTCTATAATAAAAGAGCATTGGGAGTGCCAACCTTGACCTTTGACCTTTTGACCCCACACCTGTAGTCAGAGGTTCTGGTCTCAGAGTGAACCTGTGTACCAGGTTGAGTGACCCTAGCTTTCTTTATTGTGCGATATAGTTTATAAGCCATGTTGATGTTAACATTTGACCTTGCGATCCCAAAACCATAGTCACACTTCAGGGTCACAGGGTGAACCTGTGTACCAAGCCTGGTGACCCTAGCTTTACTTGTACAGTAATGAGGCATAAGGAATGTTAACCTTGACCTTTGACCTTTTGACCCCAAAACCACAGTCACACTTCAGGGTCACAGGGTGAACCTGTGTACCAAATTTGGTGACCCTAACTTTACTCGTTGTACAGTAATAAGGCATAGGGAATGTTAACCTTAACATTTGACCTTTTGACTCCAAACCCATAGTCAGGGGCCAGGATTCCAAGGTGAACCTGTGTTCCAGGTTTGCTGGCCCTAACTACTGATTACGGCATTGCACAGTAATAAGACAAAAGAAATGTTAACCTTGACCTTTTGACCCTAAACCCATAGTCAGAGTTCAGGATCCCAAGGTGAACCTCTATACCAGGTTTGGTGGCCCTAGCTTTACTTGTTTTATAGTAATAGTAAATGTAGCATTTACCATAGTGCAACTACAATGTTAACTTTGAACCTTTGACCTCTTGACCCCAAACTCATAGTTAGGTGAGGGTGTAAGTTGTCCAAGATGTGTATTAGATACAACTACTGTATCAATTTGAAAACCCTGCATCATTTCTTTTGGTAGTTACTGTGTTTAGAAAATTTATGGAAAAATTTGACCTGACCTTTGACCTCAAGGTCATCCGATGAGAGTGAATTTACAATATGTGCATCATCAGAGTATCTCAAACTATGGTACCAAGTTTCAAAACAATTGGAACAAAACTGTAGGAGATGTTGAATTCACAAGACAGTTACTGCCTATGAAGTGAGGTGAAACAGGAGGTCATAGGTCAGGGGCTACAATTCCAGCAAAAATCATCCAATCAGAACCAAATTGCAATATCCGCATCCTCAGTGTACTGTATATCAAATCATGGTACCAAGTTTAAAAACAATCGGACCAAAACTAAAGGAGGAGTTGATTTCACAAAAGTGGGACAGACGGACGGACGGACTGACCCATACCATAATCCACCTTCGGTCTTCGTCCAAAGGGCTCTTTGACCCCTTTGGGCTTCGACCAGCGGGGGATAAACTAATGGAAGACGGGTTTTTATCGTCTGCCACGTATAGTTAAAGTTAGATGTATTCTTTCACTATCTGTAGTATTCGTAGTAGTATACCTTCAAATCCTTCTGATCTTATTCACGTTTTTATCATGTGATGTATCAAACTGAATGAAGGTTGACTTGACATGTGAACTACTGCAATGCATTTATGTAAATCAATACTTTAGCTACCATATCAACTACACTTGATTCATCCTAGTGTGATTACTGTACATGATAAACAAGCCTACTGTGCACACATGGTACATTCTACAAATATCTGATGAAACAAAAAAAAATAGTCAATTAAAATGAAAATACAAAACAGAACAGAAACAGAAACAATAATGGAAAGATTAAAAATAAGGCTAGGAGAACTGGCCAAACTGCGCAGATGGTGTTTTCCTGGGTTGTAACCTCATAAAATATGACCATGTGCCACATGTACACCATTAAAATAGCAAAATGGTCACTTCATAAAGAAAAACAATCTGTTTTTTATTTATTTAAACTCTTAAAGAAACACTGCACTTCCAGGGAAACATGACATTACATTCCAACAAGCCCCACTGCTCTAAGTTTACAAAACAAATGCTCCCTGACTGCCTCATTACTTGTGTTATTTCACTCAAAATACCTTCAGATTAAGGGTTCATTAATAGCAGGCTGAAAACCAACTACTGCAGATGATCTTTACAGACACAGCTTTTGAGGAGCTTTAAAACAACAACAAAAAGATTCTGGACAGATATACAGTATGTCCTTGAGGATATCAAAACTTAAAATTAATCACTGGAAAATACAGAATATAGGACCTCTGAAATGCAAAATTAGCATGCAGAAATGCTGTTTCTAAAGCTGGTTTTCTTTGAATAAAGGAATTTAATCTTTTTCCAGAAGATAGAAATTTGAACAGATGATCAGGGTTATTTTAAGCCCACTTTTTCCACATGAGATTCATAATTGATTAAATGAAATTTAATTCAATTCAAATTCAATTCAACTTTATTTATACAGCACCCGAGGAGCATGGATTTGAGTCTTGTTTTTATCATTCAGCTATCAATATCCACATTATAACTTCAGTAAAACCCAACTTTATGTAGCAGCTGATGGGAATAAAATAGTAATTGTGTCTTCCTCCACCTCAGAGCAATGCTGATCACAGACGTCTGTTTGAGTCAACAATCGGTGAATTCAAAAGGGGCCCAAGTCCAAGAAATATGTTTTTGCAGGAAATCAAATAAATTGCATATCTCAAAGGTAGTCTATGCCAGATGGTTCATACTTTACTCAGATATAGCACAAGGCCATAGCTTAGAAATGCTATAATATGAAGCATTTCACTTTTTTAATTTCAGAGGATTGGCAAACTAAAGTCCCTGGACTTGGGCCCTTCTTGAATTAAACAATAAGAACATATGAAAAGAAGCGCACAACATCTATTTCTCACATGTTGAAAACGTTTTTTTTTAATTATGCCATGTTTTGAACACCTTTTATGATCACTTTATATTCAAACTATTGTTTTGATAACTGCCAGCAAATGAGATTTTCATCTAAAAGTGGGCAGATTAACATAGAGGTCCATCTACCGGTAACTAATCGTCAAAGTCAGACTCATCTTCACGCCTAGCATCACAAACTGTTAAATTACTGAGGAACTGCTGAGCCTCTGGTGAAAGATATTTCGCCAATTTCTGAACATCCTTTACTTCAGCTGCCTTTACACCAAGTTGCTTGCTGTACAGTGGCTCCTCTGGGTATGTAACAACCCTGCACGATGGCTTTAGAAGTCGTTTTCCTTGCTGGTTTCACTTCTTTTTTGGTATTGACATATTCTTTGCCTTCAGCGCGTAATCGTTTTTGTTTGTTTCTGGCCCATTCCTTTTCATTACGCCTTCTTTTTGGCCTGACCTCTTCATCACTTGAGTCAAACTCGTGTTGTATTGGCGCTGCCATCTTGGATGACTGGTGCTGCCACCTATGACTTTAAGTTTAATCCATGCAGGAAGGGCCCAAGTCCTGGACTTGGGTCTCTCTTGCACTCAATGCATAAACAATGCTGTGAATAGTCAATGCATTAAACTTGACTTGGGACGTTTTTGCACATAATCAGATAGCTTGTCTCTTAAAGTTCATTAAACATGTAATATCTGGGTTTTGAAAAAGTGTGGACTTGGGCCCTTTTTGAATTCACCGATTCAATTGTCCCAAAAAGAAGCCCAGAATCCACGATGTGCCCTTAAAAGCTGCTCTCGTAGTAGCTCTTGCATAAAACAAACTAACACAGAGCCCATCTGACGAAGGCTCACCAAAGCTCAGCAGCAAAAAACAGCTTAATGGTCCGGAAATACTTTCTGGACATGGCCCAAGTCAGTGCTTCTCCGATGTGAAGGAACTCATGGTGAAATCACTATTACTCACCAACACCGTTGGCACTGACACCATCTTCTTTACACTTCTTCTTGGCCATCCTGTGAAGGATTGACGCCTTCTCTTTGAAATGCCCTGAAACAGGGGAAACATGCTCCAATCAGTCTGTGGCAGGACTATCTAAAGGAGGCACAACTACAGTAACGAAGTGAAGAAGCACTTCAATACATGCGGAATGGATGTGTGTATTTTTACTTTTCACAGTATAACTCTTTCCAAGCGTAAGCCACAACAGAATTACTCAAAATTGATGATAATTGATTTACTGTGGAGACACACAAGCTACTCTCACATTACCAGAATCTGTGTACTCTTCCTTCTTTTAATATTTCCTTCCTGAAACTCAAACCAAACAACTGGAAATAGCCGTTATATGGTTTTGGCCTTGTCAAAACAAGACATAATTGAGCTGGAATAGAGCAAAAATGGGATAATGGATCTGATTTCGTTAGTTGATTTTTTTTTTTTTTTTGATTTACTGTTTTGGTCACAGCCGGAAGTACATTTACCTTTTTTTTTTCCACTTTTAGACCTACTTATTCTTTTTTCCAAAGTATCAGATTTAACTGTTCCTTTTGCCAGTAATATTGGCTTTGTAGAAATTAGCATGGTGATTACATCCATCTGCTGATGCACTGGGACACATCCTCAGTGAAGTACCTGGCATCATAGGGGGTTCAGACCCTTCTACCAGGTGACCCTCAATTCTGATTTTATTTTGACAAGGCCAAAACCATATACAGCTATTTCCTACTCAAATGAAATATTGAAAGAATGAGGAGTACACAGATTTACCAGCCTGAACTGACTCATGTCCATTTTTTAACCTATTGTGACACAGATCTGATGGTTTAGGACTGTCTGACCACACAAATCTGATCTAAAATCCAATATTTCAGATCGGATCTGAGTCACCTTTGTATGTGGTCCTAGATTAGATAGATACCCAATATGTGACCATGCAAGTAAATCAGAATTCATGTAATATTTATTTATCTCTAAGCTTGTGTCAGGCACTGATGCCATCAATCAGCATCGGTGCTAACAGTCGCTACTAAAACAGCTCATTTTACCCACGTCTGGTCCTTCTTTTGGACCTTATCACATACAGCCGACTAGCCACTTGTCGTCCTCCAAGCATAGCTTTACTAATAATACAAATGTGACAATTTCTTAAAGGGATTTTGCAAGTATAACATCTTTTGTTGTTATTGATGATGCAGTGATGCATCAGTGTGCGGCTGCATGGTGTTTTGCATTAAAGTGTGCATGTCTGCCGTTTCAGAGGACATACGAGTGATGAAAGTGAACTATCATGTCAACTAAATGCAATCTGGAAAAAAAAAGGAATGGGACTGAACAATGCGGTTTGTAATGAGAACATAGCCATAGTGTGTATCTAACAGACTGCAACTGTTCAAGGTACATTATCTGGGCAGAGTTAAAAAAAAAGTCTAAATAATAATAGTGAAGAATTTATAAAAGTTTTTTTTTCGTTACCTATACCTTCGTTACTGAGGGGGTCCAGTGTGTGTATCATGAGCTGGAAAATGCTGTTTCTCATTAGTGAGTTGTGTAAAGAAGCGCAGCTGCCTTCCCTCTGCAGCCTGGGTTTGGCCTGTAAAATCATTTCACAAATAACATAACAATTACATGAGTATAAAGGTATTTACACCATCACTGTTAAATCTTGTTTAGCTCAGGACATGCAAAGAAAAAAAAATACCAACAAGCAAAAGTACTCCTTGGTAGCACTTTATGACATAAGTATGACATAGCAGAGGTGGGCAGTAACTAGTAACATTCACTCAAGTACATGTACACAAGTAACTTTATCACATTAAATTTTTGTGAGAAGTTTTATTGTAGTATACGTTTACTTTTGCTTCAGTACTTTTACTCAAGTAACTGAGTTACTTTTGATTTCTCTGATGGTGCTTGTGTATAGTGTAATAAAGAGTAATGGCTGGCTCTTTAGTCATTTTAGTAATTTTTTTATTCAACATTTTTATTCATTTTTATTATTTCTTTGAATTCAGCTTAAAAATTCTTTTCTATTCTGGTTTTGCAAATTCATGAGTAAAGTCTGCAAGCGTAAAAAGTCACAATTTTAGTGCATATGATTTTAAATTTAGAGGGGAAAAATTAGTAAATTTATAGTTGACAAGAACTTGCCAATTTACAAGAATAAACTCTCAAATGTACAAGAAATTATTAATTAATTTACAGGGGGAAAAAAAGAGTACAGATTTATATAAGAGAAAGTTGCATGTTTATGTAAAGAATCTTTCAAATTTACACAGAAGAGTAATAAATTTACCAAAAAATGGTCATTAAATTTTGGAGACAAATGTCTTAAATTGGCAACGGTAATATTGTTACTCACTACTCATGTGACCTATTGAGCAGATACTTTCTTACTCTTACACAAGTAACTTTGGGGGACTACACTAACTTGCACTTGAGTAATTAATATTTGAAGTAGTGATGAACATTTTTATCTCAGTTAATCGTAGATATAGCATGGCTGCAATTAATTGCGATTGCTGCGCTTAAACATACCCATGCACTTAATCACAGTAATCATGATTAATTGCATGGGTGCGATTAATCACACAAACGTGATTAACATGATTATTTTGTCATTGGCAGCATATTGGCAAAAGACAGACCATGTCACATTAATCACACATAGTGCGATTATCTGCGTTTAAATGCAGTAAATGCAATAAAACGTGATTAACGTAATTAGAATGCCCACCACTAATTTCATGGTACCTCTACTTTTATTTAAGTAGTTTTACAGAATAAGTAATTATAACATGAGTATTTGGTAATTACAGCAAAATAAGGTGAAAGTACAGTGTGGAAGTGCGTGGAACAAGTATATTACATTACATTGGCTGCAGGCTGTATTCTTAATTGATTTTGATCAGAATAATTACAGTATAAGTACAATGTAAATACAGCACTAGTACTGTATAAATATGGAGTAAATATGACATACATATGGCATAAGTATAATGTAAGTACAAGTATGGTGTAAGTACAAAGTAATATGCCATAAGTGCAATATACTTCCACCATAGTTACACCGTAGTTACAGGCAAAGTCAAGGAAGAACACAGCCCATGCCCCTGTACTTAAAATGTAGCTATAGTTATTACACTGCACTTAAAAGTGTGATTTAGCTGTAATTACTTTGTATTTATATCAAACTTACACAGCAATTATGTCTGATAAACCTTAAGGAAGAATACAACTCACACCTCAGTTCTTGCGCTGTAGTTATGCAGTATTTACACCATTATTAAGCTGCACTTACTCATACTTACACAGTAATTACACCATATTTAGTGTATAATTTGTGGAGAGTATTATAAAATGCAACTAAATCTTCTAATAAGAAGTTAATTGTTGAAAACAGACCAGATTCATGGCCATCATATGACCTAGGCATGTTTGTGTGTCCGCAATTGTTTGTGTGTACGTATGCTTGCATGCTAATTTGCATAACTTCAATAACCCTGTGTACATGGGTTTAACCATGTATGCAAGCCTGGTGCAATAACATTAGCACACACACACACACACACACACGTCTGTATATGCTGAAACATAAGCAATAGAGCCATGTGCAATGCACTAAGCACTTTAAATTCATGCATCATATAATTCTACAAACGCACTTTACTGAACTACATGATGCACCTTAGCACTTTACACTTAAACATCCCGAGTAACACCTTGTCATTGTGGTACTTTTTACTGGTCTGAGATCAACAATATTCATCTTAACTTTGTTTATCTCTATCAGTGCGCAGTCCTACTGCTATTGTTATTATTATTGTTGTATTGTGTCATTTGCTTTATCATTGTTGTGTTGTTTATTGTTGTCGTATTGTGTTTATCTGTTTTATGTGGCTGGCATTGGCTGGCCAGGGGACACAAGATGGAAATTAGCTTCAGCTATAATCTTGTATGCTGCAAATTTACATGCAGCATGCCCCTTTTATAAATAAATAAACTTATAATTAGAAGAAAATCTCAGACAAATTGTGGCCTGTATTTTCTACTTTTGTTAAAATTTCCACTTTACCTTAATACCCTTTAATATGCAACACTATTTATCTAATAATTTTGACTTTAAATTCAAAATTAAATAGTATAAATTGTAAGCATATAAAAATC
Organism: Pholidichthys leucotaenia; assembly: GCA_020510985.1. Taxonomy (NCBI): domain Eukaryota; kingdom Metazoa; phylum Chordata; class Actinopteri; order Cichliformes; family Pholidichthyidae; genus Pholidichthys; species Pholidichthys leucotaenia. Next base: position 116,994,657 of record CM035848.1, on the reverse strand, counting down.
TTTAAAAAAAAACTCACCGTCAGCTTGTTCTCATCGTCTGCAGCTGCATTTACCTTTAAGAAGAGAAAAATAAAAACAACAATTTATTTATCAGTCATAATGATATAAAGTAGCATGTACACAAACGGGATGCCAGAAAAAATAATTCTATGTCTCACTGATTTTTTCATTAAATGTCAATTTATTAATAATTTATTATTATTAGAGTTTATTCATCATGTCTAATTTTTGCATTTGAACTATTATTTGGCCCGACAGGGAAAAGAATAGTGAACAAATTTATCCAATTAGAAAAATGTATAAAAAAGTACAAATATGTCACAATGTTGTTTAAAGCATATGTTTTCCAGTTAAAGATATTCCAAGTTCAATTGGCCAATCCTCTTTTCCTACCACAAAACAGCTGAGCAACTGGAACTATCAACTCTATAAGACACGATACAGATTAAACCCAAATCAATTACGAAAGGCTCACACGGTTTTCCTCATGAGTTCATTTGTATTTCTTTTAATCAGGCACAGTGTGAGTAATTTCTCCCTGACCGCACAGAGGAGTACAGAGAGCAACAATGTAAAAATATTTATCCAAAATTTATCCATGGTTAATGTTTTAGAAAGACCAGCACACTCAGTGTGTGTGTGTATGTGTGTGTGTGTGTGTGTGTGTGTGCGTGCGTGTGTGTGTGTGGCATCATTCCCACTCTACCTCCTCCACAGCAGACGTGAACCAGTGCCAGAGGTTTTAGGCTCAGTTCCAACATAAAGACTATACACACTCGGACATGCACTTGCACACCCTGGTCTCACACACTATTCTGAACACCCTGGACTATCACCACATACCATCCACCTGACACATGAGGGTTATTTGTTGTTGTAAAATATTAGATTTTACATCACAGTGAGATAAAAAAAAAATTAAAAATGATGAACTATGATGTTCTGAGCTCTTTGTTTTAAAATTTCACATAAACATCTTTTAGTCTTGAACAAATTATACAGGGAGGATGAGTTTGGACTAGTAAAGATGGCAGGAAAAATAAAAAGTAAAACAAAGAACAGGAAAAAAAGGACAAAAATCTGATTTCTCAAGCTACAGTAAATGTTAGTAGGATAGCATCGTATGACCGTAAACTACCTAGAAAATGAGTCATTTCTAATGCTTGGAAGTTGTGTGGAAGCAGAACCTGCTAAATTCCCTTACAAGCAAAAATCACACAGAGCAAACATCTGCAGCCCGACTGATAAACATCTGTTCACATCCTCTTCACACTGCTTGACAACAGAGCTTCAAAGAAATGCATGGACACTGAAGAAGCTGACAGAAAAATCTTACTAAACGTAAAATGACTTTAAGAGATTAAAAAACAACAATAATATGTAAATATGTAATATGAATCTGTAACCATACAACAATGTCTTTAAATTTAAATGGCAACCTCTACTGCTGGACAGAGCCATTTTGAGCAATGGTTTGGTCTAAAAAAGTCTGAATGAAGCCTTAAAATGGAGGTAGAGTCACCAAACCAAAGAATAAACTGGCTTATCATCTTCTTCTCTCGGCTGCTCCCTTTACAGCACATCATCTGTCTCCATCTCACCTGTATCTTCTTCTGTAACACCAAACCTCTCCATGTCCTCCTTCACTACATCCATGAATCTTCTCCATGGTCTTCCTCTTTTCCTCCTGCCTGGCAGCTCCATTTTCAACATTCTTTGTCCAATATAGCCACTATTCCTCCTCTGCACATGTCCAGACCATCTCAGCCTTGCCTCTCTTACTTTGTCTCCAAACTGCTCAACCTGAGCTGTCCCTCTGATATATTCATTTTTAATCCTGTCCCTCATAGTCACTCCCTATGAGAATCTTAGCATCTTCATCTCTGCCCCCTCTAGTGCTGCCTCCTGTCTTTTTGTCAGTGCCACTATCTCCAAACCATACATCATAGCAGGTCTCATTACCATCTTGCAAAGCTTCCCTTTCACGCTAGTTGCTATCCTTCTGTTGCAAATCACCCCTGACATTTGACTCCACCCATTCCACCCTGCCTGCACTCTCTTCTTCACCTCTCTTGTGCATTTTCCATTCCTTTGGATCGTTGACCCCAGGTATTTAAACTCCAATCCAATCCATCTTTATTTATAAAGCACTTTAAAAACAACCACAGCTGACACAAAGTGCTGTACATCAACAATAAATAAAATATAAAAACATAAGACATGAAAACAACAAAATACAACAAAAAAAATACAATATAGCACAAATAAAACAGTAGTCATACAATAAAAGCAACAAAAACAAGTAAAATCAGTGAGTCAAACTGGGTCAAAAGCCAGAGAATAAAAATGGGTTTTAAGATGAGTTTTAGTTCTACCATCACTACCTCTGCTCCTTGCATCTTCACCGTTACACCTGCCTCCCTCTCATTTATACACAGCTATTCTGTCTTGCTTCTACTGACTTTCATTCCCCTAAACTGGCTTATCAATATTGCTAATAGCCTTGCTATTTTCCTCTTAAATATGCAAATTTTCTCTCATAAATTTGCAACTTTTTCTTGTAAAACATGGATTTTTTTCTTTTAAATTTTCCCCCTGTATCTCCTGAACTTATTACTTTTGCTTTTTGTAAATTTGTGAGGAATTTTCTCTAAATGTGCAGCTTTTCTCATAAATGGGGTGCTTTTTTTGGTTATAAATTTGCTACTTTTTTCACAAACAACTGCAAATTTTCACACAAATTTGAGTTTTTTTGTTTCCAAAGCTGTCTGATTTTCTACTGTTTTGGTTATGCTGCCAGATTTTGTTAAGGCTATGCCTCCACAAACATGCAAGTTAAATTCACGAAAACTTTAAAGGAGAGCCAGATGTTCAGGAAAAGTCATTCTTTTTTTTCCACAATATCTTTATTGAACCTTTTTTTTTTTTTTTAACAAACATGACACAAACAATCAAACACTAACATTAAAGTACTACAAAAAAAAAAAATGCACTAAAAACACCAACAACCACCAACAAAATGAAGTCTTCAACAATGCTCCTCTGTTTAGTCTAGACAATCCATTACATAAGTATACATATTATGTTCACCAGTTTGGAATTTACAAGGTCCACACACATCATTCACCTTCTTCTTCAAGAGTTATGTTTAAATTTTTTACATAATCAATAAAAGGTCTCCATATATTCTCAAACACACTTTCCTTTGATTTCAGTATGTATGTTATTCTTTCTAATGGAAGGTTTGTTAACATCTGTCTTAACCACTGAGTCACATCTGGTCTATGAGTCTTTTTCCACAATAGTGCAATACATTTTTTGGCATTAAGCAAACTGAGGTCTATGAATGTTCTTTCACTTTTATTAAAGTTATGCTTTTTTGGGTACAGACCCAACAAAAACAGTTTAGGATTCAATATGATTTGTTTTGAAATTATTTTTTCAATTGTTACCCTCACCTCTTCCCAAAACATTCTAATTATTCTACATTCCCATAAACAATGAAATAGGGTTCCTTTACTTTCCATGCATTTTGTGCATGTATCTGGTATGTTTTTGTTATATCTATTTAACTCCACCGGTGTAACATACATCCGCATTAACCATTTAAAATGTATCAATTTAAGACGTACATTTATTGATTTGGTTTGAGCTTCTGTACAAGCCAATTCCCATTGTTCCTCTGAAATTTCAGTTTGCAGATCTTCTTTCCAGTAGTTTAATCTTTTCTGTGAGTTTTCACTTGAGGATAGTGTCAATGAGTTATAAAACTCTGAAATAATACCCTTTCTTTTACTATCTTTCATCAACATTTTTTCCAAGGATGAGTAAATAGGTCGAGTGAGAGCATTATTTTGATTTGATCGAATAAAGTTCCTAAGTTGAAGATATTTAAAAAAATGTGTTCTATTAAGATTAAATTTGATCCTCAGCTCTTCAAAAGACATTATGTTATCTGCACATGACAGATATAAATCTTGAATCTTTTGAATCCCTTTTAAATTCCATACTTTAAATACAGCATCCGCTCTCCCTGGTTTAAAATATTGATTACCCCATATTGGGCTAAATTGTGACAGTAAGTGTGGTTCTTTTAAATAGTTTTTAGTTTCACACCATATTTTGATCATATGTTTTACAAATGGATTTTTAACTTGTTTTTGTAATTTTTTTGCCAAATCTGAGTATATGAATATGGGAAGAGGTAAAGGTAAATTGTATGATTCCATTTCAGTCCAGTGAGGGAGATCATTTGATGAAAAATAATATGTCATAGACCTCAGTTATGCCGACCAATAATACAACATAAAATTCGGACATTTCAGACCTCCACGATCAAATGGTAAATATAATAAAGACAGACGTAATCTAACCCTCCTGTTGTTCCATATAAATTCCACTAACTTTTTTTTAATTCTTGAGAATAAATCTAAAGGTGGTGGTAAAGGAATGTATTGAAATAAATAAAGTATTTTAGGTAAGATATTACTTTTAAGAATATTGATTCTCCCGATCATCGACATTGGTAGTGACATCCATCTCTGAAGTAACTCATTAATATCTGTCATTAAGGCTTCATAATTGACACTGGCGATTGATTCTAACTTAGGCACAATTTGGATTCCTAAATATTTAAACTGATTTACAACAGTGAATTGATTTACCTCAGGGGCTGGATAATTTCTCTGGGTCTCATTTAGCATTAATATTGAAGATTTAGTTTTATTTATTTTATATCCTGATATTTCCCCAAAATTCTTTATTAAATTCAACAAGGTCGGAATTGATTTTTTAAGATTCGACATAAACAAAATTATGTCATCGGCATACAGGGAGATTTTATGTTCTGTTGGTCCAACTTTAATTCCATATCTTTGTGACTGTAGACGTATCGCCATCGCTAAAGGTTCAATTGCCATAGTAAACAGTAAAGGTGAAAGTGGACAACCTTGTCGACATCCTCTATTGATTTTTATTGATTTTGAAATATTGTTATTTGTTAGGATTTCTGCTGTAGCATTATTATATATTATCTGAACCCATTTTATGAAATTATTTCCAAGTCCAAACCTTTGTAAGACTTCAAAAAGAAAGGGCCATTCAACTCTATCAAAGGCTTTTTCGGCATCCAGTGATAGGAGAGCTGTATCCGGTGCTTCTTTATTAGAATAAATAATATTAAATAGTCTTCTTACATTATGGAAGCCTTGTCTTCCCTTTATAAAGCCATTCTGATCTCGATTAATAATATTTGGTAAAATTTCTTGTATTCGTCTTGCTAAAATTTTACAAATTATCTTAAGGTCGGCATTTAATAGGCTTATTGGTCTCATATTTTCACATTTATTAGAGGGCTTACCTGGTTTTGGCAACAGTATAATTAAGGCATTATTCATGTATGATGGTAAATTACTATTTTGAAATGCTTCTAAAACCATTTCCAAAAAAGGTTTTATTAATTTATTCTTAAATTTTTTATAAAGGTCAACTGGAAGACCATCTGGTCCTGCACTTTTTCCTGATTTCATATTATCAATGGCTAGTCCAACTTCTTCTTGACTAATTTTAGACTCCAGTATCTCCCTATTTTCATTTGGAATACACGGTATAAATAGTTCGTTCAAAAACCCATGTAGTTTTGTTAAGTCAGATTCATTTTTGGTATCATATAATTTTTCATAGTAATCTCTAAAGACTCTATTAATTTCTAAAGGATCTATAACTACCTGTCCCTTACTTATAATACTGGTAATTGGTGTTTTAAATGCTAATTGTTTAATCTGCCATGCCAATAACTTTCCTGATTTTTCACCTTGTTCATAAAAAGATTGTTTCAATCTTAGAAGACTCGAGGCAGCTCTATTCGCTGATTTTTTGTCATATTCAGCTCTCAAAATCAGTAATTCGTTCTCCAACCTTGGATCACTTCCTGCATACACTCTTTCTTGAAGAATTTTTATTTTATGTTCCAATTGGACTCTCTCCTCTCGAGTCTTCTTAGATTTTGAACCTGTATAACTAATAATATGTCCCCTAATAAAAGCTTTGAAAGCCTCCCACTTTACACATGCTGATGTTTGTGTAGTATTGATGTCAAAGAACTCATCTATCTGTTTTTCTATGTATTTAACAAATTCCTCATCCTGAAGCCATTTATGCTGAAATTGCCATCTACCTGGTTCCTTTGTCAATTTCTTATCTACATACATTAGACAGCAGGGTGCATGATCAGAGATCACGATGTTATCATAAAAACAGTTTTGAATCTTGGACCTTAATTCTGTGGAGATCAAAAAATAATCAATACGTGAGAATGTCTTGTAGGTATTGGAATAACAAGAGTAGGCTTTAACTTGTGGTTTCATTTCTCTCCATATATCTAGCAATTTCAATTCTTTCATAAAATGATTAATGGTCATCCTACATCCATTGTGCGTACAGTCCAGTCCTGTTGATCTATCTATACCGGGATTCAATGTACAATTAAAATCCCCTGCTATTATATGTTGCCCTGTAAGTGATGATAAGATAAGAAATAAATTAGCAAAGAACTTTTGATCATCTATATTGGGACCATATAAATTCACCAAATTTATATTTTCTAATAGCAAAGATCCTTGAATGATTACATATCTTCCAGATTTGTCTCCAATTACATTTTTCACTTGAAAAGGGACTGATTTATGTATGAGAGTCATAACTCCCCTGGCTCGGGATGAAAATGATGAGGTGAATACACTTCCTTGCCATCTACTCCTAATTCTTTTTACATCCTCCTCTATTAGATGAGTTTCTTGTAAAAACACAATTTTTGAACCCATGTCTTTTATTTTATTCATAACTTGTTTAAGTTTTTTTAAATTTTGTAGACCTCTGCAATTCCATGAAGTTAAATTAAGATTAACACTTTGGTTTATGATCAATAGGGAGTTTGGGATTACCTTGCAGTGTAAACATGCTCATACAGAGAAGCAAAAACATGAGTGGTTGAACATTCATCCTACAAACTACACACAAACAAATTCCCCCTTCCCACATTTGTGGCAATCCCCCCAAAATCAAAAGAAAAATTCCGTCTCCCGATATAGCCGTCGACCGTTCCACACCCACGAGGATCAGCCAAAGCCACTCCTTCTTCATCCTCCCAATCACCCTAACTCTACTGCTTTTAATAACGTAATATTAACTCTCTTCTGTAATTTTCCAATTTAACTCCAAAATTTTATAGCAATTTTGTACTTTTTTTTTTTTTTATTTTTTAGTATGTAATACAATCTATATTTTGTAATCTTGCTATATGCTTCAAATCAGTTAAATGCCTATGTAAATGCTCAAATATTCTACCCTATATTCTGTTCATGCTTAGCTCCCACCAGTCTCTTCCTGGATCTTCTTGATGAGCTCCTGCGCCTCCTCAGGGGTCTTGAAGATGTGTGTTCTGCCCTCATATGTGACCAGAAGTCTTGCAGGGTGAATCACTCCATGACGAATCTCAAGGTTGCGCAGTTCTTTACGAATGGGGTCAAACTGCTTCCTTAATTGTTGGATTCCTGAGGCCAAATCTGGGTAGAACCGCACCTGATGATCTTGGTATTTAATTTCTCCTTTGGCCCGCACCGCGTTGGAGATCGTCATCCTGTCTCTGTAGCTGAGGAACTTCATAATTAGCGTCCTCGGTGCTGCCTTGTTACCTCTCGGTGGGCCGATTCGGTGGGCGCTTTCCAAGACGACTGATGATTTTAGCTCCGCGTTGTTCAGCGCCTCCGGGATCCACCCCTCCAAAAAGGAGCATGAATCACGACCTTCGGCTCCCTCCGGTAGACCCACCAGCGGAAAAGTCATTCTGAACCATAAATGTGATCAAACTTTGCCCACAAACTTTTTCAAAATGCACCACATTTAGATGTAAAATACTCTCTATCAGTCCTACAAATTAAAGACTTGATGAAAACTAATTTATCACTATGCTAAAAAGGCAGCTTGCAAATATTATATGAGTTGTTTCTCACAAAAAGTTTTTACCACACAGATATCAATGTTAATATCTAAGGACAGACAAAAAGCTATAGCAGTATCTGAGCAGGAAACAAACACAGTCAACACCATGGATGGCTCAGGTGATTGAATTCTTACAGTTTGAGCAGATAGTCTTGAGAGCTGGCAGTATCTAGTCAATCAGATATATTTCTGACCAGTCTACTGAAATTACACATTAAAAAAAAAATAAATCAAGAAATCCTTTCTTTTTTCCCCTCAAATTCTAGCCCCCCCTGAGATATAAAACACAAGATACTGAAAATAAAAGACTGAGCAAAGCTGTGAGCATCTGTCTGAATGACACGTGTTTGCTTGGCAGTGCAGAAGGAGCTTCTAATCAGTTCATGTTGGTAAATGCTCACATGGCTCACGCACACCACTGACAATCCCAAGACACTGTCTGACCCACAGAGAATTAAAGCAGCTTCTAATCACTGCTCTTCAATCACCATTTTGTGTAAAATTAAAACAATTAATAACCTTTTCTTTTACAAAAAAAAAAAATATCTAATCAGACATGATGTATATTAAAATTTGACATGTGTCTATTTGAGCTGGTTGAAAAGATCAGCAATGGGGAACAACATGACTGACAAATCATATGGAAACAATGCATGTGCTTTTTTGTGCCAGAAATTTAGAAGAAAATCTTGAAAATCCTTAAGTCAAGAAAGTTGTTGGGAGAATGAATCAGCGGTGACAGTTTTTAAAAATATTTATGACGTTTGCAATAGTTGCGACATTATGCAGCTGTTTGCAAAATTTGGGGGGGCAAAATTTTATACAAATAACATCTCCTATAACCAAAGACAGTTCATGTCTTTTTACATCATCACATTTATGGTTCATCTACAATTATACAACAGTTAGTTCTGACCGAGCAATTTGATTGGACAACAGGGATTCCAGGAGTTACTATAATCCATGAAAATTGCTCTCAAATTTCACTGGATATGCATCACTCCGCTTCAAAGGTGTTCTAGTAACATTAATTACTAACAGTACTTTTCAATCAACTCTGACAATTGCAATGCTGTTTTAGATACCTTAATTTCCACAGTGAAGTGCTGTTTGACAAAAAATTAAACATCCATGATCCGGAAGTCCCACCCTTTTTCTTCCTTCTACCCGGTAAACGTCCGTTTAAAAAAAATAGGCAGTGCTTGAGTTTGTTTATTGTCTCAAATAACAAACCATAATACCTTTGTGGTGATGGACTCTTTGTTTCATCTGAAAATGTGAAGAAAAGCTAGCAAAGACAGAATGTCACAGAGAGAGATCCCTTTTTTTTTTTTTTTTTTTTTTCTCTCAGTCACACTTTGTCTTAGCTTTGTTCTAAATTGTAATCACTCTTGTCTTGTTTACTCTTTTTTCTTTGAATTCTTGGATGGAATATGGGTGGGCAATATAAGCTGCGGCTTCAGCCATCACCCATTTCGGATAACTCACGTGGAATTGTTTAGTAGAAGGAGTCTTTGTCTAATTTGACCTTGTTGTTATATTATACAGTTTCTTTTAACCTGTACTGTATTATCCGATATAAAATCTCAAACATTTATGACATTTAAAAGCTAGTAAAATCTGCTAAATCGCTAGCATGTGCTAAATTTGTTTAGTGTTTGTTTTCCCTTCCCCCTTCCCCCAGGCCACAGTTGTAAATAAGAATGTGCTCTTAATCTGTCTTGCCTGGTTAAATAAAGGTTAAACAAAAAATGAAATAAAAATCGCTAGCATGCTAAGTACTAGCTTCTGGCGACGGATGAATACGTTTTGATCTGGGATTTTCTGAAGTATCGACTTAACAGGTATGTTTTATCAACACTTATTACATTTGCACTTGACAATACTTAATTTGATTACATGCGTGTGAAATGACAATAGACATCTTCATGCTGATTGAGATGTTTAGCAACAGTTACTGGCTAGATTTAGGGACTATTTCTTTCTCAGATGCACAAAATAGCTGGTTAAACAAACAAATCATAATATTTCATCCAGTACTGCTGTCATTTAATACATTTTGCTTGTGAGAACTTACACTCAACGTCGTTATGGTATCATGATTATACTAACTACAGCTGTGATAAGCCACATCACAGCTGCAGTTACTATAATCATGATACCAGAACGATGTTTTGTGCAATATTGCTTAAGTACAGTACAATTAGTGTAAGTATGAAGTGCAGTGTAATTACAATGCCAGTACAACATAATGTAAGTACTAATAGAGGGGATGCATTGGAACGGAATTCTTGGCAGTTACAGGACAATTACCATAGCAACACAGCACTGAGTAGCAATCACATATGACAGCTTTATTTTGTATGCCACAAAACATAAAAATCACAAAATATTTAGTCACAGCAGTGCACAGAGTACCTTTTTTGACTTTAGAGGTTAATACCACCAGTCGTGTGGGTAAAGACCAAGGAGCATATGGTAAGCGAAGAACTGATTCAGAGCCTTTATTTATTTATTGTCAATACAAGATGGAATGATAACATTAGCTCTCCACAATGCAAGCAGGTACTCTGTACTACTGTGATTGAATACTATGTGTATTTTTTGTGCTTGAATGCATATGTCCTAATGCTGTCACTCATTTTTTGCCACTCAGCGTTTTTTTAACTGCCATGAATTCTGTTTGGTGACATCATACACATACCTGCTATATAGCCCAGAATTATACTGAATTTATGGTTTAAGTAGACCTTAAGTATGGTGTGAATACAGCACAAGTACATCATTAAGTACAAGTCAGTGTTATTTATGCCATAAGAATGTCATAATTATGTCAATCTTATACTGCAATTATGTCTGACTGAAGAAAGAACATGGCCTGTACCTCAGCCAGGAGCGGCACTGGGGTTAAGCTCCCAGTGCTCATAAAATGCTCCTTACGGCGTGCGTCTCGAAAAGCCTCTGACAACTAAGTCCAACTCTTAGCCTGCCCGTGTGGTTTAGTCTCTAAGCCCGGCGGAACTGCTTTTACTAATAGGAGAAGGGGCGAGGGCGGATCTCTGGCGCCTTAAAACCAGATGCTTCGGGTAGATGGTGGCTCGTCAACCTGGGAAGGTAGCCCATCTAGGGGAAGGTAAACCCTGATTTCAAACCTCCACTGCCTTGCGGCACACCCGGTCACGGGAAAGGCTTCGGGAGTCAACCCTGAGGAAAAATCCGGAGTCGGAGCCCCTAAGGCAGTTCTCTGTTGTGCTCAACATTGTTCTGGCAGCTCCTGCGACGGCGCTGGTGCCAAACTATAAGCAGCCCTGCTGTTCCTTTGGATTCATCAGTGACGTGGAGAGGGGGGACATGCTGCATGGGTAACATCTTGTCCTCCATATCTTCCTGCCCAGGCTTGAATCCTACCAACGCCCAACGCTGGAAGGTAGAACACCGGTGTGCATCGGCCTGTTCAGCCACAGGCGGTGCTGTTCCAGCAGAGTAGACGTTTAGGATTCTCGTCCATGGTCATCATAGACCGACGGAGGCCGACGACTGTACTTATACATAAGTGCAGCTCTTGCACTGCACTTTTGTCTTCTGATGTCCTACTTAACTTGCAATTATGGTATGATTATGTTGTTTTTACACTGCATTTAATTGACTATTACATCACACCTACACTGTAATTACAGCATATTTGTGGGCTGTATTATAACGTGATATCTTAATTTCTATATCTGTATTCAGTACATTTTCATATATTCATATTCATTTAACACATTTCATCTTCTGTAATATTGTCACTGTTGGGCACAAACCTCATACACCCAGAACAGACATTTTTCAAGAAAAGAGAAAAATTCTGTGTTTTCTGAATAATTTGCCTGTTATGAGATTTATTTACATGTTTTTTTCTGAAGCTTATAATTTCTTTGATCCCTCAGTGTCTCGCCACCTTATCACGAAGAAGGGGTTTGTATGCCCAAATAATCCCTGGAGCTATGTTGTCGAGGGCAACTTGCCCCTGGTAGGGACTCCCTAGACAAACTGGTCGTGGGTGAAGTGCCAGACCAAGAACAGTCCGGGGGATCCCTATGAAAAAAGTTACAAGAAGGACCCAGTGTACCCTAAATAGCTACATGGGTCCACCCTCCAGTGGGCTCACCACCTGCAGGAGAGATCATGGGGATCATGGTGCTATGTGATCCCCGGACAAGTACTAGAAGATGGATGGATGGATAATTGCTCTGACAATCATTAAAAAACACACCCACAGACATAAAGTATGCCCTTCTAATGGGTTTATATGTATTTAAAAAATACTATAGAAATATGAGCTTTTCACCCAACAATGACAATATATGAAAACTGAGCCGTATCAAAAATTATTTTAAGATAATCACTAGGATATTAACAATTTGGTTAAACAAAATAACTTAACAATTATCTTGAATTAACTGTTAAGCACTAATGAAATAAGAAGCACGTTTTTAAACTGACTCCAAACAGAAATCAGACCTTATGACTTCCTATTTGGGTTGAACTTTGATAATATTTAAGCAAAATGTAAATTGATAATTACTATTCACTACAATGATACATAACTGTAGCATGTGCAGAACTGCTGGTCTGGCTCAGTGATCTCATCCCCTTCATACAGGGAGCTATGGGCACTGGAGGACTGCCAAGCCGTCCAGTCACCCAACTGACCCCTGAATTCCCCTGCATCTTAATTACCACCTTGATAGTGTGACAAAATTTAAACCTTTGCTCTCGCTCTCCCTCCCTTTCCTGCTCCCTCTCTCTTCTTCCTTCCTCTTCTGTCCACCTGACCGTCCATCCTAGCTTTGGGACTTAGGCGGGATTACTCTTCAGTGATTGCCACTTTTAGACTGGTACTTTTCAGTGAAGTCCCACGGCAGCCCTCACAGGTCACAGTGCAGTCAAATAACTTGATTTTACTCTTATCTGTCAGCAAATTCCCAATTTGTCTTTACTCCAACTTACAGAACAGCAACAAAACTGCTTCTTTTAACAATTTCCTCAAGTGTGCTGCAGTCAGTGACGTACACGTCCAGCTAAAATGAACATGTCAAATACAGTTTGGACACAAAATACACAAATTTAAATATTTCTGCAGTTTTAGGGTAAACACTCTACAATCTCACTCTACATCCAGGTGATCTTACAATTAAATCCTCCTTTACTATTCGAGTATTGATGCCAGGGCTTGCTTTGTTCAATCACATGCAGCACGTCATTGTGGCCTGCGACGGAAATGAATGCTTTTGCATTTAGCATTTTAACATTTCCTCATCATTCTACAGGCACTGAGTGTGCTGGTCTGTATGTTTGCTGTCGTCACCGCAGGTTGATAAGGGGATAAAGGAGGATTGGCATGTTTAGTGCAATCAGCAAACAAACCTGCAGATCTCCTTATTTCTGACTATATAATGAAGTGCTTGGGGAAACAGGCAGCGTAACCCCCCCTGAAATGCCTCCAATTATGCATAAAGTAAAAAAAAAAACAAAACACACAATGTCATGAGCGTGCCTACAGGCTGAAAAAGGAGCACGCAGCTTCCTCCCTCAGTGATCTGCTGATTCCTGCTCCCCAGGGAGCATCGGACTATTATTAGAGGCTCTAATGGGATTGGAGAGCATTAACCTGGGGGATTATTTAACAGCTACTAACACATGAGGGCAAGGCAGCTGGACACAAAGTGCTGGACGACAGAAAGAGGAAAAGACGTCCTTGGGCTCAAGTGAATCAGCCTGAGGAACAGCTGATTCCCAGAAGGGCACAGATGTCAAACAAAAATGAGCTCCAGCAGTAGCACTAATGCGAACAAACATAAATGCATTTGTGCTCAAAACTTTAATTGCATATGTGTAATAGAAAATTGTGAGTGAGATTTTAAACTGACACTGAAACTGTTAGATGAAGTGGATTCGAGGTACCTGGTCTCAATGCTGAAAATACAAAAGCATAAAAAAAATCAATACGACATGGAGATATGGCTGCATTTACGAGAGCGTCTAAACCAGGGGTGTCCAATCATGTGTCATGGAGGGCCAAGACCCTGCAGGCTTTACCTCCAACCAATGTCTTCAACAGCAGATTTCACTGCATTTCTTCCCACTGGTTGCTGATAAGTGAAAACACCTGCTGAAGAGAAAATCTGCAGGGTCTTGGCCCTCCATGGCACATGATTGGATACCCCTGATCTAAACTGCAAATCACATGCAACCACATCAAAATGAATGACCTAATGTCTTAAGATAGCTCATTCCTTTTCTGAGAGGTGACCAAAAAGGCATTAAAAACAAAAAGAAACAGTTTTAAATTATGAATAAATACTATATTTTGATCAGAACTGGTGATGGGTGATGTTGGGTGAGGTAAAGAACAAGTCTGATATCATCAGACTACAATTTTCTGTGAGTATACTATTATATAACAACACTGCAGAGCAATAGAGCTGATTCCAAGATGCATCACTTTCCTCTGTATCACAAGGGCGGCTATGAGCTTCTTGCAGTTCTTATAAACATAGCACCAAGCATCATAATCTAAAAATGACATTTTCTTATAAAATATATGTCAAATTTTTGTCACATGGAAGGTTTTTCAAGCAGAGAACAATGCACATATGATCAAGCTCAATAATTTAATTGCCTGATATTTATCCTGTCAAACTTCTGCAAAATTTGGTGTCTTTTCTCCAAACACACTTATGCTCAGAATATATACAAGGAGCTTTAAGATATCTGTGAACATGCCTGAAAGAATATCCGCACATGCTCTACAAGTTTAGTGTGAATGGGGGATGGGGGGAAAATCACTCCAAGTTTCTAAGTCTTCATCCGCAATAAAATGCATCTGCCAAATGTTAGTCCAAGAACAGTACACAGGAGTGGAAAAGTATGATAAAAGAAAAAATGATTTCGTAGACTAATAATAGAACTATTTCTTCTCAAATTTACACTTTCGTTTTTGGCTGCTTTCCTTCCCTCTCCAACAAAATTTTGGGATGTACTGATCTGAAAGAATAGTCAAAAGGTTAAACAATTCATCACATACACATGGTAATGCAATTCCCAGTTTGAATGTGCTCTACCAACCTCACAACACACACTGAAAAGAAAATTTTGCATCATTAATCTTCTACGAAATAGATTTTTGCATTGTAATTTCCGAATTTTATCTGATTAACCTTGACTCTGAATGACATGTGCTTCCTCTTGTTCTAATATGAAATTTTAAAACAGCTAAGTCAAATTAGCAAAAGTTTTTGCCATGCTGATGTGGTTTAGACCACCCTCTGCATCTTACGTTCGAAATCCTCGCACTTAATTTAAACGTTTTAATAAACGCATGTCACACAATTCCATTCTTTAACTTTCTTTGGTGATCTAATATAAAACATTTTTAGCACCATAATCCAGTCGAGGCGGAGACAATGAGCAGCTCTGTTACATCACTCCTATTCCAGGAGCCTCGCAGGGCTCTGCTCTGAACTTGGTGGCTAAAAGTAGCAAATGAAGATGAAGCCAGCTCATAGACTTAGTCAGCATGAAGAGGCTGCAGACAAGCTCTGTCTCACATCATCCCGGGTGAACAAATGGTGGGTTAGGTTAAATCTTTACCGCCTTTGAAAGGGAACTTCTGGTGTATAGGGTTACCTGACAAAATGTCATCTGTTCAGTGAGCAGATCGGTGTTCAACCCCTCTGTGATTCTTAAAACAGAAGCATGACTTTTCGTAAGATTAGCAACCATGGCCTTTTTTTTTCTCTTACAGGTAATTCACTTAATTTTTAAAAAAAAACAGCAGAAATTATATGAATGGCAGTCATGCTTCCCTCTGAAAAATATCATAAGCACACACCAGAAACTCACACTGAACCACCAAAATAATTTAGTAATAGAAAATGTAATTGAGATGAAACCAAAATTCTCCAGGTCTAATGGGTTCAGACGGCTGCAACGCCATGATGGTGTGTGTTAGTGGTGGGTGTTAAAAAAATTGATGCATCGCAATGCCGCCATGTTTTGTGGTGGCTTTACTGTATCAATTCAAAGACAACAGTATGATGATATTTTATTAAAAATTATTAGTAAATGTTGCTAATACAAATTTATCTATTTTAAGGTGAGCAGGACTGCATTCCCATGAAAACAAATATTTTTAAAAAATAATACATCCAAAAATGTTTAGAAAGATGCAGAATTAAAGTATTTGTATTCTTCAAAAAATGATATATTGATGAAAAAAAACTTTTAATATTTTTTATGGGACTGAAATAATCATATTTATTTCTGAGCAGCTGGATGATGAGACGACAGTCCACGCTCCAGTGGCCAGTAACATAGATATATGATGCCCTAGATAAGACATGGCCAACATTTCAGGGCAAATGGAGGCACCATATTCTGTAGGTAATTATAATGGTCGATAGCACCTTCAGCATTGTGATAACAGGCTACACAAGGGGTGTCAAGCATGGAGGGTCAAGACCCTGCAGATTTTACCTCCACCCAGTGTCTTCAACATGTGATTTCATTGAATTTCTTCCCACTGATTGCTGATCAGTGAAAACACCTGCTGAAGACACTGGGTGGAAGTAAAACCTGCAGGGTCTTGGCTCTCCATGGAATGAGTTTGACACCACGGGATACACAAACAATTGTTCATTGTATTTATTGTAATCATATAAGTAAGCTATGGGGGGGGGGGAGCTGAAAAGTTCATAGTGGTCAAATTTGATCAAATGTGGTTTAGTTTTCAACCGCAGGGATCCAAGCATTGCAACACCAATGGAAGAAGTGTGTGGACTGAAGGGGAGACTATTTTGAAAAATAAACCACATTTGGTCAAATTTGACCACTATGAGCTTCCCCCCCCCCCCCCCATATGTATATGAAACATGACTAGCCTAGCAGCTAGCCATGTCCTATCTAATGTTTACATATTTATGTCTGGTAAAGACATCACAGCTGGTCACAGCCAGTAGCATGACTGAGTTGATGTCTGTGTGTCTCTACCAACCAGTTAGTACAAGACACCTACTGGCCAGGAGGTCAGAATCGTGCCTCTATCACCTTTTAATACCAGATTAATAAAAACCAGTTGACTTTTCAGTCCACTAATAAATGGTGCTAAATGTTCACTGTCTGGTTAGGTCAGCACAGGAAAAGGACTGACTCCTGAGAGCTAGCCGGGAGTTAGAAAAGAGAAAGATTGGGATGGGAAATTGCAATATATGATATCGCAACACCCAGCATATCACAAGATCATGATGCTATCACATTGCAGCCCGAGTATCATGATATCATATTGTGAGTCCTCTGGTGAGTCCCACCACTGGTGTGTGTTGTTTCTGATGACCAATAGCCAAGCAAACACACACACACATAAGCAAAAAAGTTATGGCCACACCTTCTACTGTCCAAAATAATGAATTGTCCCTGTCGTATAGTATACATTAGTTTCAGCATGTGTCATTGAGAAAAGAAGGGAAAAAGTTACCCGTCAAAACCACTGAAACTCGGCAGATGTCAGTTTTAGTCTCTGCTGATGACCCTTCAGTGGTGTAAAAGGTAGAAGATGATAGGTGACTGTATGAATGGAGAAATAATTGTTCCGCATAAAACAATTATACACAACATTTATTTGCCATTGGGGGAAAAAAATCAACACAGTGTAGTATCGTGATACTTGGCGTCCACAACACTGTATCAATTCAGAGACACCAATATTGGGATATTTTAATAAAAGCATAAATAAATGTTTCAAAGACAAATTCAGCTTTTTGGGTACCAGAGTAATAAAAGCTAACTGACTTTTACATCCACTAGATGGTGCTAAATGCTCACTGCCTGGTTAGATCAGGACAGCAAAGGAGTGACTCATAAAGCTGGATTCATGCTACACCTCTGCTGTCCGTGTAAGTGTAACTGGAAAACTCGTGTGACGAAATTTTCGTCATCGTCCCCACTCCGCTAGTGTCCGCAGTACTCGACCGCAGACGACCGTGTGCAGCCCAAATTTTGTGACTGCACCGCCTGCCCACGACCTGAACGCATTGAAAAGCGCATGCGCAAGACTGAACATCCCATTCACGAGGTGGTGATATCGGCACTGCATACATCAGTAGACAAAGAAGACGAGGAGGTGGAAAACGAGAATAAAAACATACATGAATCATACATACATACTTTCTTTTACAGCAGCAGCAGCATCTTCGTGGAAAAGGAGTGAAAACCGGGGTGTCAAACAGCAGAAATGGACTCTATATTTTAAGAGAAACTTTGTGAAGAAGTCCGCTGTTGATGTGCGTGCTCTTGCATTTCTTCGTTGGTGAAAATCCTAGAGCGTCATCACCTTGGTGCTACCTATCGGGCGGGAGTGAAACTACAAATGATGGTTGTGCGCATGTGTCAACCGCGTGGCCTGGGTAAATGAAAAAAGATGAAAAAAGTGAGCATGAACAGTGCCGTGTGCGTGCCGGGCTCGTCCAAAGCGTACGCGGATCAAAGCGGGCTAGAGGGAAATGCAGCATGAATAAGGCAGCCAGGAGAGGGACAAGACAAAGATCAGGATGGGACATCACAATATATGACATCACAATACTCAGTGTATCACAAGATCGTGATAATATCACATCATGCGGCCTTTTGTGATTCCCACTCTTTATATTTACAGTACAGTCTGCCAGCTGCTGGCCACAATATCCTAAAAATAAGGATGTTGAGGACAAGATGGATGGATGGATGGATGGAGAGACTCACCTTTGAAGCGTTCTCAAGCTCGTCTATCTGGTTGCTTCCCAGCATGCCTTTGATGATGAATTCGAATTTGGCATTGAACTTCATGAATGTCACATAGCAGGTGTAGAACATCAGCAGGCTGATACTTTCCAACACCGTGATTTGATTATCCAGAAAGAAATAGATGAGCATGAGCAAGCCCATGATATAGAAAGAGACGTCTCTGAACAGAGGCCACCAGGTGAGGTTAAGCACCTCTTTGGAGAAAAGGGCGCACATACCAATCACAAACAGGATGTTGAAGACGGCGGATCCCACAATGGTGCCGATACCTACATTACTGTGGGAGATGAAGACTCCAATGACGGAGGTGAAGAGCTCCGGGGCAGAACCACCTGCTGCCATGAAGGTGGCTCCCGCTACATCATCAGAGATCTCCATCTTCTCTGTGATGACAGTGAGTGCCGGGACAAAGAACTCATCACAAACAATAGCTAAGGCTATGAACATGTACAGCATCCCAAACATATGAAGCACCACGTAGCCCTGGCGCCTTTCTTCCACACTAAAGTAGTCTGTTGGGTAGTCCCCGTGGTTTATATCTGTTTCAGATGATTTCATGGCCACTGGTGTATCCTCTGTTCCTGCAGAGAGGTTGTGGTGTTGCAGAAGAGTTCTCTGGGGCACTGCTGCCTCTGCTGAGCTCTCAGGTGGTGATTCCAGCTTTGTGGCCACCAGTGACAAGGCACTCCATGAACAAACTGTGCAGACAGCCACTAGGCTGATGACAAAACATAAAATCCGTCCAGGACGCAGTTTTCGCTTGACGCCCTGGTAGAGGTTCCTAGGGCTCCTGCTACTTTGAGGCCCCGGAAGAGGAGCAGGAGAGCTGGAGTATGCTATCATGGCTTGACTTCTTATGGGTAGCATGAAATCCATTGTGTTTGGCGCACGTCGTCAAAGTGGAAGTCTGGAATTTCCCCCACCCTGAAAGCTGGGTTTGCAGTGCTGGAGGCTACAAGGGCGGGGGTTTGACAGGCCTCAGTGGTTCACCGATTTGTTTGCATGCTGCAGCCAGGTTTAAACACAGTGGAAACCTTTAAATCTGATTCCAGGATCAAGGCCGTTCAAAAGGGCCCCCATACTCCTTACTGAAAAAAAAAAAGGGGAGAGAAAACAGGTGTAAGGGTTGTAAGGCAAGAGAATACCCCAACCCCAACTCAACTACATCACAGAAATGTTTAACCTTTCACTCAATTACAGAACTAGTTCCTTTTGATATGAATACGCTGTAATAAAAGCTGAGATGGGAGTTAAATGATACTAAGTTAATTAATAACAGTAACTTTTGTGTTTATTGAAACTTTTTTAGGAATTTATTGATCACATTTGACTATTTTTTGGTTAAATATATTCTAATTTTATACACAGAGTAAAATTTGAAGAGATTCAACAGTGCAGAATGTTGTTTACTCAGTACTGTTTTGGGGTTTAATCCCCATTCCCTTATTCCCTATGCCCATATGAGCTGACTGTCACAGCATGCCCTGGCACAGTTTTAGCTGGCTTAGTTTAGGTATGTTTAACTGTAATTGTGCTGTTTTACCATAAGTGAGGTTACCTGTATGCTGAATAAATCCTTCACCCTTACAAATACAACGCTGACAATCTGTTATTTATTGTTAAGAACTGAATGAGGCTGTGGGGTGTTTGGAGCACAAAGGATGCAGTAGAAGTTCAAATTATTTTTATTTATTTATCTATATTTATAATCCTTAATTAGTCTCACAATGGGGAAATTACAGGGCATCCACCTGGATGGATGAGGCAGCCACGGTGCGGCGCCAATCCCCTCACCATTCACACACGCATTCACACCTAGGGCCACTTTAGAGTCTCCAGTTAACCTAACTTGCATGTTTTTGGCCTGTGGGAGGAAACCAGAGAACCGGAAGCAAACCCAAGCAGACACAGGGAGAACATGCAAACTCCGCACAGAAGAGTCACTGGATGTTCAGGGGGTGGGATCGAACTCGTGACCTTCTTACCGTGCTGCCACAGTGCTAACCACTGCCCCACCGAGCTGGCCAAAGCCCATTTCAAAGCTTGAATTTTATGGTTGCTAATCCTACTAGTACAGTCTTTATAAATTCGGTTTAGTTTTATCTAGATGCTGTGAAAAAAGTATGTACATCTACTTAATATTTTAGAGCTCTATAAAGGGTTGTTTTTTTGTTTTTGCATCCTACTTTTCTTATCTTCTACCTATTTCTCCACAGTAGATTTATTATTTTATATAGACTTTACATTCATATATAAATAGTTATAATTGGTCCTCACAATTCTCCGACAAACATTAACCTGCTGCATAAATGTCAGTGCATCAGTACTTATTACTTGGGTCTTTAAACCAATCTGCAAATTATATTCATAAATCCAGAAAAAAGTTTAACTTCTAAGGGATGCAATGCTTCTCTTTATTATACAGTGTTAGAACTACAGATGTACTAATTGTGAAAATCTGGACTGATACTGGTTTTGAAACTTTTTATTTTTCGTTTTGATCTTATTCTTTCTTCATTTTGCAGATAAAAATGAATTCCGATCCTAAGAAAAAGATTGGTTTGAAAGTCCGATAGCTCATTTTTGAATGCAAAATGTATCTAACACAGCTGGTATATTAGTTTAGTTTGTGTTTCACCCTCAGTTATCAATAAACACTGTCTCACATGCTCTCAGTCACTTGGAAGCCAAGTTACTGCTTCTGCTTGTGTAACTGTTCTACAGGTACTCACAACTGGCAACCAGCCTGACCTCTGCACACGTGACATTTTAAATAAATAATGTAATTTCTTTTGTCCTTTTTTTCTTTATAGTATCATAAAAAGAATGTAATTCAATTTACATTTCAATAAAATTAACAAACAATAAATCATTCCATGACTGCATATACTTCTGAGCTTACATAAACCAACAGGTTGTCGTCACAGCTGGTTAGGACTGGATTTTGATTCAAGTATGCTAAATAATAACAACTAGGAACGCCACACATGCTGTAGTCTATTTATATTATATATACAGCTCGGGAAAAAAGCAAGAGACCACTGCCAAAACTTTCCTAAATTAGCATTTCTACATATATGGCAGCATTGGAGTATCTGTTGAATTCCAACACAAGGACACCTCAAGTCTACTTAAGGAGGCACTGATCAGGGGATCATCTAAGCATCTAAGACACATGAAAGCTGTGAATAATAATCAGTTATGACACAAAAACAGATTTCTGAGTTCTTCCTAAATTAAAACTTAAGTATTCTAGTCTTTTAAGAATGAACTTGAACTTGTTTTCTTTTCGTTATTTGATCTAAAAGCACCTCAAAAAGCTGCATCTTTTTTCTGTTGTTTTGGCCAGTTGTCATTTTCTGTAAATAAATGTTATATCTGATGATATTTTGACTTGGAATTTGGGAGAGTTGTTTTCAGTAGGGTAGAGAATAAAACTAAATTGTTCGTTTTACCCAAACACATACATATAAATAGCAAAACCAGATAAGGTGATAATTTTATAGTGGTCTCGTTGGTCTCTTTATTTTTTCCAGAGCTTTATTTGCATTATTTTATTTTATTTAATAAATTCTATAGGAATAATTACAAAGATAAATGCATTTTCAAAAAAAAAAAAAAAATCCTCCTTCAAAAAAGTATTACTTCTTGAAAATCTGTAGAAGAATTTGTTACCAACAGATGAAAGTTAAAAACCCCGATGGTGACAATCATGTTAAGTGCAGGCCTGAGAAACTGCAGTGAAAGCTTTGCTTTAACTGAAGCTTGGACATTAGTGAAAGCTCATTAGGGAGCTATTTAATCCCTGAGAAGATATACTCAGATTAGCCTCAGGCCTGCACACTGCTGCTACTGCATAAAGTCAAAAAGTCGACACCAACGAAATTAACTGAATAAAGCTCAGATGCTCGTTTGCACATCAGTGATAAAACAATGAAGCAACTGCACTCAAACTTGAACAACAATAACACAGTATTATTCTATAGTCAAACACACATAACTCATTTTATTACAATATAGAAGGCTTTCTAAACCCTTGCATAATCAAAACTGAATCCTTTGGGCTCTCCTGAACCTTAGACATTGAAAAGTAGTGTTAAAAAATGCAGCTGAACTGAAAATTCACACACAAATTTTCATGACTCTCATACCGCTCTCGGGTGTCTCCTGGTCAGCAGGAAGGACTCCAGCAGGATGTAGACAGCTGGCTCCTGAATATTCCTGTAAAATTCAGTCCAAAAGTAAAATGATCCAAAGTGCTCAGCATTGAGCGTGAAGGTGCCACCTGTAAATCCCAAGTGAGACTTCCCTCACTGAGCAGAGGTGGAGCTCCGAGAGTCCAGGTCAGGAGCCGCTCCTCCCCCTCCATCACTGTTCCTCCCTTCTTTTACACAACCTCTCTCCTGCTTTCCTCCATCTTCCATGTCCTATTTCTCAACATATCAAAGAATCAGTGCTACCTCACTATAATCTTCCTCCCTTTTGCTCTTATCAAGCTCTGTCAGTTCCCACTAGCCTCATTATTCAGAATACTATATTCACGTGTCCATAATCCAACACATGGGTCTTAATCAGTAATCTTACAGCTGGGTGCGGCTAAATCCTTCTGTGATATTAGCTCATACACCTGAGCAGAAAGCCTCTGAAACTGATTCCAATTACTCGGTGGTGTAATGCCCTGCATGAGAATCCCAAAGAGATGTTGCTAATTATTACCGTGTGGAGAAAGGATGCAGGCAAGGCAATGAGCTAAACGACACAGAACTTTATTCTTTCCCCAACAACATATCAGCAAAACAGCGATAAGCTCCCAGCGCTACAGCGCATAGGCTGAAAAGCCTCTCAGGTCTCTGTGCACTCCCCTTTTATATTTTTATTCCTATGCATGGAGACCCGGAGCTTCCTACCATCATACATTGCTGTTTCACAAAGGAATGTGTGGCACATTAACATAACACGTACCAGCGCCGCTTTCACACCTTTCTTCTCTGAGCAGCCACAGTGGCTCTGGTCATTCTTCCTCTCCCCAGGGGGTGCATAGTCCTTACTGTCCTGTCTGAACCCCCACCCCCCCACCCTCCGGTGACACCTCCTCATACAGTCCACTCCCTCCCCTTGCCTCTGGGTGTGAGAAAACCCACATACATCATGCCCCCACAAGCGCTTCATTTTTTTTTTTTTAAAGACATCTGCTGATTAAGGGTGAAATAGGTGCAAGAATATATTTCAGATAAAGCTGTTAGTGAAAGCTAGTAAATGTTGTGTTTTATTTACAGTGGGGAAAAAAGTATTGAACACATCAACATTTTTCTCATGAAACATATTTTTGATTGAGCCACTGACCTGAAAATTTTACCAGATATCAGCAACTACCCAAGTAATCCATATAGTAGTGTGAAAAAGTGTTTGCCCCCTTCCTGATTTCTCATTTTTTTGTATGTTTGTCATACTTAAATGTTTCAGATCGTCAAACAAATTTAAATATCAGACAAAGATAACACAAGTAAACACAAAATGCAGTTTTTAAATGAAGGTGTTTATTATTAAGGGTAAAAAAAAATAATCCAAACCTACATGGCCCTGTGTGAAAAAGTGATTACCCCCTCCCATTAAAACATAAATTAACTGTGGTTTATCACATCTTCCCCCTCATGGATCGTCACCTTATCGTGGTGGGGGGGTTTGCGTGCCCCAGTGATCCCAGGAGCTATGTTGTCCGGGGCAATTTGCCTCTGATAGGGTCATCCAAGACAAACTGGTCCTGGGTAAAGGGCCAGACTAAGAACGATCCAACAGACTCTCATGATAAATTCTAGATCAAGGATTCAGTGTACCCCGCCCGGTATAGGGTTACCGGGGCCCCACCCTGGAGCCAGGCCTGGGGGAGGGGCTCGAAGGCTAGCATCTGGTGGCCAGTTTTCCACCCATGGGACCCAGCCGGGCTCAGCCCGAAGGATGGGTACATGGGTCCGCCCTCCAGTGGGCTCACCACCTGCAGGAGGGATCATGGGGGTCCGGTGCTATGTGGATTAGGTGGCAGTCAAAGGTGGAGACCTTGGAAGACTGACCCCAAGCTTTCTAAACTGGCTTTTGGTACGTGGAATGTCACCTCTCTGGTGGAAAAGGAGCCTGACCTGGTGTACGACGTTGAGAGATACCGGCTAGATATAGTCGGCCTCACCTCAACACACAGCTCCGGTTCTGGAACCAGTCTCCTGGAGAGGTGCTGGAGCTTGGCCTTTTCTGGAGTTGCCCCGGGTGAGAGGCAATGAGCAGGGGTGGGTATTCTTGTATCCCCCCACCTTGCTGCCTCTATATTGGAGTTTTCCCCGGTGGATGAAAGGGTTGCTTCCCTGCGCCTTTGGGTTGGGAAACGGGTCCTGACCATCATTTATGCCTATGCACCAAATGATGTTTCAGAGTACCCACCCTTTTTGGAGTCTGTGAATGGGGTGCTGGAGGGTGTTCCTCTTGGAGACTCCATTGTCCTACTGGGGGACTTCAATGCGCACGTGGGCAATGACAGTGAAACCTGGAGGGGGGTGATTGGAAGGAACGGCCTGCCCGATCTGAACCCGAGTGGTGTTCAGTTATTGGACTTCTGTGCTAACCACAGTTTGTCCATAACGAACACCATGTTCAAGCATAAGGGTGTCCGTATGTGCAACTGGCACCAGGACACCCTAGGTCGCAGGTCGATGATCGATTTTGTTATCGTGTCATCAGACCTGCGACCGTATGTCTTGGACACCCAGGTAAAGAGAGGTGCAGAGCTGCCAACTGATCACCACCTGGTGGTGAGTTGGATCCGATGGCAGGGGAGGAAGCCATTCAGACCTGGTGGACCCAAACATATTGAGGGTGTGCTGGGAACGTCAGGCTGAGGCCCCTGTCCGGGAGGTCTTCAACTCCCACCTCCGGAAGAACTTCAACCACATTCCGAGGGAGTCTGGAGACATGGAGTCTGAATGGGCCATGTTTTCCGCCTCTATTGTTGAAGCGGCGGCCCAGAGCTGCGGCTGCAAGGTGGTCGGTGCATCTCGTGGTGGCAACCCCCGAACCAAGTGGTGGACACCAGTGGTGAGGGGGGCCATTAAGCTGAAGAAGGAGTCCTATCAAGCTTGGTTGGCTTGTGGGACTCCCGAAGCAGCCGAGGTGTACCAGCAGGCCAAGTGGAGTGCAGCTCGGGTGGTTGCTGAAGAAAAAATCCTGGTATGGGAGGAGTTCGGTGAGGCCATGGAACAAGACTTTTAGTCGGCCTCGAAGAGATTCTGGCAAACTGTCCGGCGGCTCAGGAGGGGAAAGCAGCTCCCTGTCCACACTGTGTATGGCGCAGATGGGACACTGTTGACTTCGGCTGGGGATATCGTTGGGCGGTGGAAGGAATACTTCGAGGATCTTCTCAATGCCACTGATACGCCTTCCACAGAGGAAGCAGGGTTTGGGGACAAGGGGGATGACTCGCCTATCACAGGGGCTGAGGTCGCCAAGGTGGTTAAAAATCTCCTTGGTGGCCGGGCCCCGGGGGTGGAGAGATTCGCCCTGAGTATCTCAAGGCCCTGGATGTTGTTGGGTTGTCATGGTTGACACACCTCTACAACATTGCGTGGAGGTCGGAGGCAGTGCCTTTGGTATGGCAAACCGGGGTGGTGGTTCCTTTCTTCAAAAAAGGGGACCCGAGGGTGTGCTCCAACTTTAGAGGGATCACACTCCTCAGCCTCCCTGGGAAGGTCTATGCCAAGGTACTGGAGAGGAGAGTCCGGCCGTTGGCCGAACCTCGGATTCAGGAGGAGCAATGTGGTTTTCGTCCTGGCCGTGGCACATCGGACCAGCTCTTTAACCTCTCGAGAATTCTTGAGGGTTCGTGGGAGTTTGCCCAACCAGTTTACATGTGTTTTGTGGACTTGGACAAGGCATTTGACCACGTCCCTCGTGGTTTTTTGTGGGGGGTGCTTCAGGAGTATGGGGTATCGGGCTTGTTGTTACGAGCTATTCGGTCTCTGTACGATTGTGGTGAGAGTTTGGTTCGTATTGCCAACACTCGGTCGGAGTCATTCCCAGTGAAAGTTGAATTCCGCCAGGGCTGCCCTTTGTCATCGATCCTGTTCATAATTTTTATGGACAGGATTTCTAGGCGCAGCCAGGGAATGGAGGGTGTCATGCTTGGTGACCACAGGATCTCATCTCTGATGTTTGCAGATGATGTTGTCCAGTTGGCTTCATCCAGCAATGACCTACAGCTCTTGCTGGGATGGTTTGCCGCTGAGTGTGAAGCGGCTGGGATGAGAGTCAGCACCTCCAAGTCCGAGTCCATGGTCCTCAGCCGGAAAAAGGTGGATTGTCCTCTCTGGGTTGGGGACAGGCTCCTGCCCCAAGTGGAGGAGTTTAAGTATCTTGAGGTCTTGTTCACGAGTGAGGGGAAAATGGAGAGAGAGATTGACAGACGGATTGGAGCAGCATCTGCAGTGATGCGGACGTTGTACCGGTCTGTTGTGGTGAAGAGGGAGCTGAGTTCTAAGGCAAAGCTGTCGATTTACCAGTCAATCTACGTTCCTACTCTCACCTGTGGCCACGAGCTTTGGGTAATGACCGAAAGAACAAGATCGCAGATACAAGCGGCTGAAATGAGCTTTCTCCGTAGGATTGCTGGACTCACCCTCAGAGATAGGGTGAGGAGCTCAGTCATCCGGGAGAGGCTCAGAGTAGAACCGCTGCTCCTCCACATTGAAAGGAGTCAGTTGAGGTGGTATGGGCATCTGATTAGGATGTCTCCTGGACGCCTCTCACTTGAGGTGTTTCAGGCACGTCCCACTGGGAGGAGACCCCGGGGCAGACCCAGGACTCGTTGGAGAGACTATGTCTTCCAGCTGGTCTGGGAACGCCTTGGTATCCTCTCTGAAGAGCTGGAGCAGGTGGCTGGAGAGAGGGAAGTCTGGGCTTTTCTGCTTGAACTGCTGCCTCCGCGACCCGGACCTCCGGAAAAGCGGTAGAAGATGGATGGATGGATGGATGGATTATCACATCTTTGGAAAGCTGAGTTCAATTTCTCAAGCCACACCCAGGCCTGATTACTGCCACACCTGTTCTCAATCAAGAAATCACTTAAACAGGACCTGCCTGACAAAGTAGCCCAAAAAATCCTCAAAAGCTAGACATTATGTTGCGATCCAAAGATGTTAAGGAACAAATGAGAAACAAAATAACTGAGATCTATCAGTCTGGAAAAGTTATAAGGCCATTTCTAAAGCTTTGGGACTACAGCAAACCACAGTGAAAGCCATTATCCACAAATGGCAAAAACATGGAATAGTGGTGAACCTTGCCAGGAGTGGCCAGCCGACCAAAATTACCCCAAGACCGCAGCGACGACTCATCCAAGAGGTCACAAAAGACCCCACAACAACATCCAAAGAACTGCAGGCCTCACTTGCCTCAGTTAAGGTCAGTGTTTATGACTCCACCACAAGAAAAAGACTGGGCAAAAATGGCCTGCATGGCAGAGTTCCAAGATGAAAACCACTGCTGAGCAAAAAAAACCCCATAAAGGCTTGTCTCAGTTTTGCCATAAAACATCTTAATGATCCCCAAGACTTTTGGGAAAATACTTTGTGGACTGACGATACAAAAGTTGAACTTTTTGGAAGGTGTGTGTCCGATTACATTCGGCATAAAAGGAACACAGCATTTCAGAAAAGGGACATCATACCAACAGTAAAATATGGTCGTGGTAGTGTGATGGTTTGGGGCTGTTTTGCTGCTTCAGTACCTAGAAGACTTGCTGTGGTAAATGGAACCATGAATTCTGCTGTCTACCAAAAAATTCTGAAGGAGAATGTCCAGCCATTATTTCGTGACCTCAAGCTGAAGTGCACTTGGGTTCTGCAGCAGGACAATGATCCAAAACACACCAGCAAGTCCATCTCTGAATGGCTTAAGAAAAAAACAAAATGAAGACTTTGGAGTGGTCTAGTCAAAGTCCTGACCTGAATCCGATTAAGATGCTGTGGCATGACCTTAAAAAGGTGGTTCATGCTCGAAAACTCTCCAATGTGGCTGAATTACTACAATTCTGCAAAGATGAGTGGGCCAAAATTCCTCCACAGTGCTGTAAAAGACTCATTGCCAGTTGGTGCAAATGCTTGATTGCAGTTGTTGCTGTTAAGGGTGGCCCAACCAGTTACACACATGGACAAAATTGTTGGTACCCCTCTGTTAATGAAAGAAAAACCCACAATGGTCACAGAAAAAACTTGAATCTGACAAAAGTGGTAATAAATAAAAAATCTATGAAAACTAACCAATTAAAATCAGACAATGCTTTCAGGTTCAGGTTCAGGTTATTTTATTTATACCCGGAGGTAGATTTGTTTTGCAGTCTGGTGACATCCATATTTACAAACCACAGTTACATTCAACATAAACACAATCACAGGCACACATGAAGCTGACTATAAACATGATAAAAATACTCAAGGCTCCATCAATCAGGATATAAGACAAAGAGATGAGAGAAAAACCAGAGATAAGAGAGAAGGGTCATATTAAAAAGTTAAAGACTAATCAAAGAGGTTAAAAACTCAAAGGTCTAAGACCCAATAAAAGATTTAGAACCCAAATAAAAATCCTACAAAAATAAGTAAATATAAAATGAAATTAATAAATAGGTAACTAAATTATGTACAATATATTGTTACAACTTGTTCAACTCTTTGACAGCAGCAGGAACAAAGCTGTTTTTGTAGCGCTGGGTTTTACTTTTGGGGACAGCAAACCTCCGTCCTGAGGGAAGAAGCTGAAAGTGGCAGTGCAAAGGGTGGGAGTCATCATCTAAAATGGAGGTAGCAATCCTCTGTACCTGTCTGGTGTACAGGGATGTCAGGCTCAGCTGTGACTCACCAAGCAAACGACTGGACCATCTAACTACCTGATCCAAGGATTTCCTCTGTTTCAGTTTTATCTGACCAAACCATGACACTAAAGAAAAGGATAAAACAGATTCAATAAAGCCCAATAAAACATTGTCATTATGGTTCGGTCAATTTGGAAGTGTGCAAGTTTCCTCAAACAATGCAAATGTTGCTGACCCTTTTTGCACACCCTTTCACAGTTCTCTTCAAAGTTTAAATTACTATCAATAATCGTCCCAAGATATTTGTAGGATTGTACACATTCAGTGGTCTGGCCTTTGAGTACGGTGACTTTGTGCCTGGGAGTTTTCCTCCTAAAGTCAATAATCACATCTTTAGTTTTTGTCATATTCAGCTGCAGGAAGGAATCCTCACACCAGTGAACAAAATCATCAACTACTGGGCAGTGGCCACTCTCACCATCCTGGAGGACACTGACAATAACTGAATCATCAGCTATTGACAGATGTGTCTTTTAATGTGTCTGTTGTCATGTCTGCTCCGACACATGTTTGTGTACAGGATGAAGAGTAGTGGTGGCAACACACACCTCTGAGGAGAGCCAGTAGAAGAACACTTTTGGTCAGACAATGTACCATTGACCCTTACGCTCTGTGTCCTGTTGGTTAAGAAATCCAGAATCCAACCCACCAGATAATTGCTCAAATCAAATTGTTGCAGGAGCCTTTCAACTAAAATATGAGGTTAGATTGTATTAAAGGCGGAAGAAAAGTCCACAAATAAAAGTCTGGCATGTGTCCCATTAAAATGAGATGTTTAAAAAGCATGTTAAACAGAGTGACAGTGACGTCCTCCACTCCTTTGTGAGGCCTATATGCAAACTGCAAAGGATCCAATGTGTGTTCAGTCTGCTTTAGGACCTCAAACCTGACCAGTTTTTCAAAAGTTTTCATTAAAATTGAAGTCAAAGCAACTGGTCTAAAGTCGTTTACCGTTTTAGGACAGCTGGATTTTGGAACGGCGACAACTACGGCATCTTTCCAGATCTTAGGCACATGTTGTGTCTGTAAGGACTTATTGAAAATGTAATGAAATACAGGACTCAATCGCCCACATATATTATCATGGCCCTGACATTTGTTCACTTTTACAGCACAGAACTCCCTTTTAATATCCTGCACCTCAATATTAAAGTGCTGATTGTCTTTGAGTTTCTGTTTCAAATCTTGGGTTTCTGTGCTAAAATCAGAGAAATCAAAACGACCATAAAAACAATTAAGAGCATTAGCCAGCTCTGTGTCTGAATTAAAACCATCTAAAAACACACGATTACTGCACTCTGTGCTCTGAAGGCCTGCAATAGTTTTCATACTGGCCAAGGCTGAACCAAGTTTCTTTGCAGCCATCTTACTTTACAATTCTGATTTAAAATTCTGTTTTGCTCTTAAAATTTCAGACTTCAGCTCTTTTGTGGCAACCTGTAGCTCAGAGACAGACCCCTGTTTAAAGGCAAGTGTTTTCTTCTGTAAGCAGGATTTGACTGATTTTGTAACCCATGGCTTGTTGTTGGGATACCGGTATATTTTGACACGTTTACGTGGAACTATCATATTTTTACAGAAAGCCATGTATGAGCATGTGACGTCTACCAAAGAGTCCAAATCATCCCCGCAGGACAGTGTGAAAACCTCCCAGTCTGTACAGTTAAAGCATTCCTGGAGGCAGTGCACTGAATCCTCTGTCCACACATCTATGTCTCTGGTCTTCACCTTGCCTTTTCTGAGAGCAGTTTTATATGTGGGCAGCAAATGTGGTGGGGTGGCGATCAGCCCTGTTCCCCGGGGATGTGCAGCAGCTGTGGACACTATACAAGTTCTTGGAGCTGGTTTGTCCCTGGTGCGTGGCACACGCGTCCGGCGCAGTGGCCACGTAGCTGTAAGTTGTGCTATCCTTGTAATCCTGCGGTGTGCGCAAGGGGTTTCTGTGTGCCGAAACCCTGCTGTTGGAAGGTGAAGCCAGGTCGGGGAGCTTGATTGAAACAACACAGACGGCGCTGATCTTCCCCTTTCAGGCTGTTTCTGTGGGTTTGCTTGTCAAGCTGATCCTGGTGCGTCTTGGCCTCCGCGCTGCTCACTCTCTCTGGCCCTTCAGGTTGCCAGTGTGGAGAGAGGAACAGGTGAGCGTGCTCCAGTCTGGATGGAAAGGATGCCAGTGGTCCCTGTTAATCCGGATTCCACAACGTGGTGTGCGGGGTAGACAGTCCATATCACGTTGGGGTCACCAGTACTGAAGGTAAAGGAAAGGATGTGAGGCGAGGCACGAGCAGGATGACACAGAATCTTTATTATCCCTCTAACAACATGTACAGCCATGGACCCCAGCGCAGTCGTGCTGGGGCCAGGAAAACCCCTCCAGTTTCTATACGTTCTGCATTTATAGCTTTATTAATCATGCATAGAAACTGGGGCTGGGGCATTATGCATCATGCATGTACAAAGGAACTGTGTGATACAATTATCATAACACTTGTTACATAAATTATAATACATTTGCCACCTGCGTGTTCACACGCCCGCTTGTTGCTGCAGGTGGCAAAAAGCGCATCTTTGTCTAGATGACTCCATGTTAATTTTCTTTTCCCCGGGAGGTGTCTAAACTCTGCCCAGGTCTGAACCTCCCGATGAGCTTCCTCAAGCGGTCCATTGTCCTCGTGTTTCCTCCTGCCTCTCTGGGTGTGAGAGAATGCTAGACCTGTGTATTGTGTCCACCACAGTTTGATGATCTGAAACATTTCAGTGTGACAAACATACAAAAAAAATGAGAAATCAGGACGGGGGCAAACACTCTTTCACACCACTGTACATCCAAAGAAATCAAGGCAACTGTGTTTATAAAACAAGTTGTATTTAATGAAGTGTAATGACACAGGGAATAAGTATTGAACACATGAAGAAAAAGTGGTGCAAAAATGCATAGAAAGCCAAGAAACCAGCTGAAATCCATCAGAATTTAGGAAGCCATCCCATCCCCCATCCATCCATCCATCCATCCATCCATCCATCTTCTTCCACTTAATCCTTTTTGGGTCGCGGGGGGCTAGAGCCTATCCCAGCATCTTTGGGCAAGAGGCAGGGTACACCCTGGACAGATCGCCAATCCATCCCAGGGCAAACACAGAGAGACAGACAACCATTCACTCTCACAGTCATCAGTGCAAATTAATTTCAGATGGTTAAGTCCTGACTGATAGCCTTTAAAAAGGTCTGTGAATATCAGATTGTCACACCACAAAGAACTCATGATGAGTCGAAGCAAAGAGCTCTCTCTAAACCTTCACAACTTTATTGTTGCAAAACATAATGATGGCATTGGTTACAGACACATTTCTAAAATGCTGAATGTTCCAGTGAGCAGTGTTGGAGCCATCATTTGGAAGTGGACAAAACATAATTTTACCATAAACTGGCCATGACCAGGAGCTCTTTGCAAGATTTCTGACAGAGGAGTCAAAAGGATTATTAGAAGAGTTATCCATGAGCCAAAGACCACTTGTGGAGAGCTTCAGAAAGACCTGGAGCTAGCAGGTACTGCTGTTCCAAAGAAAACAATAAGTAATGCACTCAACCGACATGGGCTCTATGCCCGCTCACCTCACAAGACTCCATTGCTGAAGAAAAAGTATGTTGAAGCTCATTTAAAGTTTGCTGCACAACATTTGGACAAACCAGTAAAATACTTGGAGAATATAGTCTGGTCATATGAGACCAAAATTGAACTTTTTGGATGCCACAACACAGTATGTTTGGAAGAGAAATGGCACTGCACATCATGTTAGGAACCGAGCCGGCTTGGCTTCCCCCGGCTTGGTCCTGGCCGCTCTATGGGTACGTGCCACATTGTATGTATGTTAGTAGGTATTTCTGTGTGCTTTGCCATGCCCATAGCCACTGCCTTCTGGCTGGCAGTGGGGAGGCAGCCTCTTGCGCTCACACTGGAGTGAGCGCTGTCTAACTGTCTGCTGGTTGGACCACGCCCCCTCTCTATTGCTACCAGCTATTCCCACTCCCGTATGCCATCTTCCCACTCCTTGCCCAGGTGTAACTAATTTGGGAAACCAGCAATGCATGTTTTTAAGGAGCCTGTCTCCAGTCATGCATTGCTGGGTCATTGTACTCCATCGATGGAGTCACGTCAACGAAGGACTGTGTTTCACCGTGTGTTCTTTGGATTTTCTCAGACAGCTCCAGTCTCGTGAGTATTATCTGTGTGTGGTCTTTCCCCGGTCTTCTCACCCAGACTGTTAAGCATCCTGGAGGACTCCATAGCCAGAGTGAATTGTAGAAACTGTGACTGTTTGCCTGCTTGCCATATGAATAAATGTGTGTGGTGTTAATCTGCGCTTAAATCCTCGTCCTTTCTCCCCTCGTCGTGCACAATGGAAAAGCGCACGGAAGGGTTCATGACACATCAGCCCCAAAACACCATACCAACAGTGAAGTTTGGAAATGGGACCATCATGGTGTGGGGGGGTGTTTTTCAGCACATGGTACAGGCAGACTTCATATAACTGAAGGAAAGATGAATGGACAAATGCACAGAGACATCCTTGATAACAAACTGTTGCCATCTGTCAAGATGCTGAAGATGAAACAAGGGTGGACATTTCAGCAAGACAATGATCCCAAACACACAGCCAAGGAAACTCTCAGCTGGCTCCAGAGAAGGAAAATAAAGCTGCTAGAATGGCTCAGTCAGTTACCTGACCTGAATCCAATTGAAAATGGAATGAACTGAAGATCAGAGTTCATAGAAGACACCCTAGGAACCAGATAGTTTGTGTGGAAGAATGGGCTAAAATCAATCCTTAGCAATGCCTGTGCCTAGTTTCTCCATACAGTAGGCATCTGGAAGCTGTTATTACTAGCAAAGGCTTTTCTACTAAATATTAAATGAATTTCACCAAGTGTGTTCAATACTTATTCCCTGTGCCATTCCACTTTATTAAATGTAACTTGTTTTGAGAACATGGTTGCCTTGATTTCTTTGGATGTATGGAATACTTGGGTTGTTACTGATATCTGGTGAAAATCTCAGGTCAATGGCTTCATATATGTAGAAATACGTATGTTTAATGAGAAAAATGCTGATGTGTTCAGTACTTATTTTCCCCTCTGTATATTTGCTTCATGAATACAAATATAAAAGACAAGCTAGAGAATTAGCTTTTCCCCCCATATTTTGCTCTTTATTTGGAAGTGCCTTAATTCATTTTATTATTTTTTAAATGTAATTGGCTCTGAGTACAGCATCCATGAAATGTTGCCAAATAATACAGACAGATGCTAATCAGAACAGAAACACACACACACACACACACACACACACACACACACACACACACACACACACACACACACAATTGACTGCTAAATTACAGTACAGTGCATATGATTTTATATACCCCCACCCCAAATTTGGGAAAAACATACTAAAATTAATAAATCAAAATTACTTTTAAAATTATTACTTTAATACACAATATACTGTGTGTGGGAGCATGAATATACCTCAGGTCAGATCAGGGTTAACACGTGAGACTGTGAGCTTAAGAAGCAACCTAAGGCTAGGGTAAAATGTGCCCTAGTCTGTTACATAGTGCTGTTCTTATAATGCAGAGAGACTGTAGGTGTGGAAAGAAAATGGGAGCTGTGGTCATGTTTAATAATCATAGAAGAGAAATAATAAAGTTAAACAAACATGTTATATTCACAAATATATGTCATAAAAAATAAATGTGTCATGAGGCATAGTTTGGGTCTATACCATGCTCGGATCTTATGATTATTATCCTTTTTCTGTTTATGTATTTAGTCCTGATTTTCTGTCATCATTGTTTGTGCTTTTATTTTGACAGCGCTGTGACAGGACTTCCGCCTGTCAAGTCTGTTCGAGGCCTGTCACAGCTGTTTTATGGCACTGATTACGTTTTCACTTGTGCTTCCACACCTGTTTGTCATTTTTATTTCTGCTCTAGTATTATTTAAGTTCACTGGCGAGGGTTATTCCTCGCTGCGACCTAGTCATGT
The DNA here is from genome assembly GCA_020510985.1 of Pholidichthys leucotaenia. NCBI lineage: Eukaryota > Metazoa > Chordata > Actinopteri > Cichliformes > Pholidichthyidae > Pholidichthys > Pholidichthys leucotaenia. Next base: position 116,958,884 of record CM035848.1, on the reverse strand, counting down.
GCTTACTGAAATCCCCATCCCTGATCTCAGTCTTTCCTCTGCTTAAGATTTTTCATAGTGGTTTAGCACTGTGGCAGCACAGTTTTACCCTCGGCCGGGGGATCGCGGGGATCATGAGATCGTGGGTTCGATCCCAGCCCCCGACCAACAGTGAGCTGTGTGGAGTTTGCATGTTCTCCCCGTGTTGCGCGGGTTTACTCCGGGATTTCTCTGGTTTCCTCCCGCACACCAAAAACATGTAGGTTTAGGGTGCTCGCGCACGCAGCGACCAGCAGCCGGTGGCTTGTCACCAGACTGCAAACCAAGTCTACCTACGGGTACAAATAAGTAACAAAAAAAAAAAAATGTAAGTTACCTTTCATGTATTTTTTTTCAGTATTTGTATTTTTCTATCACCCCTCGTGGTCTCGTATTTAGCTTTTTGTAATCCACCCCTCGTGGCAAGGTTTTGCGTTCTTCATTTTTTAATAAATGAGCAAACTCACTGCAGGCAAGTGGTGCCTTATTTCTGCCCTGAAAAGGGCCAATTATGACAGTAGGCTGCAGCCCGCTGCCGCTGGCACGGCAGTGGGTTTGCCTTTTTTTTTCTTTTTCCCGATTTTCCCTTTTTTCACTCACCTTTTTTGTGGCTGGACTGAGTGGCCATCAGCATGTTCCCAGCGCGCCGAAGGAGGAAGGCAGCCAGGGGTCCCAGTATGGATGAGCAGTGGGCAGCTGAATTTATCCGGGGCCATGTTGCTGAAGCTCTCATCTCCTGCGGCCCGAAGAAGGTTCTGGAGAGCATGGTTGCAGCAGTCGCTATTGTGGAGGTGCACTCCAGTTTGGGTAATTATCCCGAGTTCGCCAAGCTGCTGGCCACCATTTCCGCTCTACAACTGCGATTTCCGGGGTTGGCGATTGAAGCGTCACTGGCCCGAAGATGCTGTTTCCTAGTGCAGAACTCAACTCCTCCCCGTGACACGGCTGTACTGAAGTGGATGGAGGAGAGTTACCGGGTTCAGTCACCGCCACTTCCCCACCATTACCCAGCCACGGACCGCCGGAAGAACTCCTCCGTCTCTCAGCCAGCAAGACAATTTTCGCCACGTCAGAGAGGAACTTCAGCAGCTTCAGCCTTTTGGGTCTCCTCACGGGCTATCTCGTCAGCTCCCAATCCTGGGGTCGTCGCAGCTGTTTCCCCCTTCTCCATGGTGCCTTCTTCGATTGCTGAGAGCTCAGCTGGTTCTCCCTCGGCTCTGCCCATCATTGTGTCTGCAGGAACGGCGCCTCCATTTTTTTCCAGAGTGGCCCATGATCACTGCAGTCATGGAAAAGGAAGAAGCTGGGCTTGCTGCAGCAGGAACCACCATACCCTGGGAAAACAGGCAAGTGTTTTTTCCCTGTATATCACAATCTGATTAATTACCTTGTCTGATTCCTGGGGATGGGGCTCAGTTTATGCAGTTGACTGGGCCCTCACCACCTGCTGCAGCCACAAAAATGTTACCTGCTCTCTCTGTGTCTCCTCCAATACCCCCCGACCGTCCGCTGGTTCCAGAATCATGCCGCCGGACGGAGGAAGAGCCTGCGGTGCTGGAGAACCTGCTTCCAGCCCCTCAGCAGCGTTATGGACAGAGGAGAAGGGCTGTCTGCAATCCGGAGCCTGAGCCGACAAAGAAGTGTCCCCGGGCTTCACCCGAGCGGAGTTCAGCACCAGCAGGAAGAGGATTTCTTGTCATCACGCCGAGCGAGCCACCTGCGTGGGTAACATCACCAGGGGGTTCTGAGACTGCAGAGACCATTATGACTGCTGTTGGGGTCGCCGCAGCAGAGTTCGCGTTGGACCTCCGGGGGGCTGGGCCTGAAACATTGCCATCCAGATTGACGGAGTCCTGGAGGGCAGTGGAACCTGAGCTCAGGCAAGTACTTTCCTTTGTTTTCATTGTTTCAATATTGGAGAGAGCTTGTCTGGCTTTTGGTGGGGAGAGCCGGGTGCTGCTGTCAGCAGCATCTGAGCTCGCCTCGCTGTGTTCCACTGCCGCCAGTGACCCTGTCCCTGTTTCTCTTCCTCTTTCATTCGAGTCTTCTCTCAGGGTCACCGAGAATCTACCAGCTACACCAGAGTTCTCCGTGGGTTCCAGTCCGCCGCCTGAGGTCTTCATGGGTCCAGCTCCTCCGGCCGAGGTGGTCGTGGAGGTGCTGTCCCAGCCCAGGATCTCCAAGAGTGCAGTTCTTCCTCAGTCTGGGTCTCCATGGGTGCTGAACTCCAGTTCGAATCCCACGTGGGTGCGGCACTCCAGTGTGTGCCCACTGTGGGTGCTACGCTCCAGCCCGGGGGCCATCGTGGGTGCAGTTTCGCCTCAGTCCGGGGCCACCGAGGGTGCAGCTGCGCCTCAGTCCGGGACCACCGAGGATGCAGCTACGCCTCAGTATGGGGCAACCGAGGGTGCTGCATGGATGCCCAAGGGTGCTGTGGGTCCTTTGTTTTCATCCGGTTCCATCGGGGTTCCTCCTCCACCATCTTCCTCTTCAGGCGCCTGTCGTCTGGGTCTGGGGATCGGTGGTGAGCACGGGTTCCGGTTGCCATCCCTAGGAGGAGGTGTGTGGCGTTCTGCATTCCGCTGGCCTAGTGACGCTGGGAGACCACCCGAACATTCTTGGTTGCTTGGGTGGCTTCGGTACCCAGAAAGACCACCTGACGGACATTGTCTACCTGGTTGGGGCCTCTGGAGACCTGGTAGGCCGCTCGACCTTTTTACACCTGATGGTCGGGTGGAGCCATGACTCTGGAAGGCCATCAGAACAGTTTCTTTGTTATCGTGTATTATCTACTTTTCTTGGTATTTTGTTCTGTTAGTGTTTGGGTCATATTTTTCTTTTGGGTTGTCTTTGTTTTTGTGTCTCTCCCTCCAGGCCTGGATCCCCCCACCGCCCTCCCAGGGTTGGTTTTTGAGGTTACTTCTGTTTGGTGGGGTGTCTCTCTTTCCTTTGATGTTACTGCGGGGTGTCTGGGTACCAACCCCTTAAGAGAGGGGCACTGTCATGAGGCTGAGCGTGGGTCTGTACCTTGCTCAGGTCTTATGATTATTATCTTTTCTGTTTATGTATTTAGTCCTGATTTTCTGTCATCATTGTTTGTGCTTTTATTTTGACAGCGCTGTGACAGGACTTCCATCTGTCAAGTCTGTTTGCAGCCTGTCACAGCTGTTTTATGTCACTGATTACATTTTCACTCGTGCTTCCACACCTGTTTGTCATTTTTGTTTCTGCTCTAGTATTGTTTAAGTTCGCTGGCGAGGGTTATTCCTCGCTGCGACCTAATCATGTGCTGACTGAGATCCCCATCCCTGATCTCAGTCTTTCCTCTGCTTAAAGTTTTTCCTCGTCTATTTCATGTAAGTTACCTTTCATGGTTTTTTTTTTTCAGTATTTGTATTTTTCTGTTATCATCCCTCGTGGTCTTGTATTTAGCTTTTTGTAATCTGCCCCTTGTAGCAAGGTTTTGTGTTCTTCATTATTTAATAAAAGAGCAAACTCACTGCAGGTGAGTGATGCCTTATTTCTGCCCTGAATAGGGCCAATTATGACAAAATGCATACATAGAAATGCACATATCCTGCAGGGATTAAATCCAAAAAGACACTTCCTATAGTTTTACGCCTCCAATTAAACATGAGCAAACTTAATGGCATGAGCTGCTCATTTTCACTTGGAGGTAAATCATTGTTCTTGATAGCTTACACATTGTCACAAACCTCCTCATGCGCTTTTACGTAGCGCACGGAAGAGGAGAAGGAAGAATGGATTTACGTGCAGGTTACACCACACACACATTTATTAGACAAAAGGGTAAACAGTTCCAAAAATAAAGACATACAAAAAGGTAATGATGTACACAAAATGGCTCATGGGGCGAGCGTGCAGCAGGCAGACCACAGTGTATCATGGCCACAGACAAATTATACAAATAACGTTAAGGCTCGGGTAAACTTGGAGTTCTCTAGGAGGCTCGACTGGCTGGAGACAACACTGGGCTAAGAGCCATAGCATAGCAGACAACTGCACAGAGAAACACAAACAGAATTACTCACAGCACAGGAGGAGTCCAATAGTCCAAGATCCAACGAGCAAAACACACACTCCTTCAAAGACATGGACTGTCATATGGTGATTCATGTCCGTATGACTAGCACAAGGGTCCAGCAACGCTTGACTGGCAAAGGCCGGCTAAGTACAAGCATTGCTGGCTCCATAAATTAGGCACACCTGGGCGAGGCGTGGGAAAGATAATTACCGGGGAGGAATCAGCTGGCTGTCAGGAGAGAGGGGGTGTGGTCGGACCGGCGAGTGTTAGACAACGCCCACATGAATGTAGGTCAAAGAGGCTGCCTAACAGCCGCCAGCCAGAGCAGTGGCTACAGGCATGGAAAAGAAAAGGAACGAAGACATACACACAACAAGAACTCAAACGATAACACAGTACATGATCATCATCATCATCATCGCAGTTTGTCGGGGGTGACAATGACTGCTTCATTTAGATCTGATCAGATTCCTCCACGCATAAATCACCTGATACCCAAGCCACAGAGAACGGTCAGAACCGAGCCTACAGGAAACACCGGCTTGGTTCATGACAGAGCCCCTCCTTCTAGGCGTTGATTCCAGACACCCACGGCAACATCAGCAGGAACAACAGCCATGAACCCGGGTGGGAGGTAGGGGGAACAGGCAAGGAGGGAACACAGTACACCTCACCCAGGGCCCACAATTACCCCCCCCCCAAGTCCAAAGGTGTGGAGGCTTGGGAGGCCGTCCAGAGTCCCAGGCCCAGCAGGGAGTCTGGCGAACACAGTCCAGTGGCCTGCTGGAAAACACGGGCCCTCTGGCCCAGAGACTCAGTCCCTCCAGCGGTTGGCCAGAGCTGTTAAGCCACCAGGGCCAGCGGGGTGAAGCAGGAGGTGGCCTGCCCACCGGGAGGCTCACTGGTGGGTGACCGGACTGTAGGGAGAGAACCCCCACGGTGTCGGACAGGAAGGAGAAGAGGGCCACAGCGTCCTCAGGCTGACCCGCAGCACCCTCGGTGGTCCCGGCTTGGGACACAGCTGCACCCGCGGTGGACCCCGACCGGGCCAACACTGCACCCTTGGTGGATCCCGACTGGGCCAACGCTGCACCCACGGTGGACCCCGACCAGGCCAACACTGCACCCTTGGTGGACCCCGACCGGGCCAACTCTGCATCCACGGTGGCTCCCGGCTGGAGATCTGCAGCACCCGCGGTGGACTCCGGCTGGAGCTCTGCAGCACCTGCGGTGGCTCCTGGCTGGAGCTCTGCAGCACCTGTGGTGGACTCCAGTTGGAGCTCTGCAGCACCCACGGTGGACCCCGACCGAGCCAGCGTTGTGCGCTCGGTGGACTCTGTCCTGGAGCGTGGTGTCCATGATGGGTCTGGACAGGAGTGCAGCACCCATGTCGGGCTAATCCTTGGGCGCAGCCCCCACGATGGTCCTAAGCTAGCATGCCACACCCATGGAGACTCAGCCTGTGAAGGGACCCACATGACAGCCTCAGGCAGCAGGGGAACTGGACCCATGACGTTGTCAGGTGGCGAGCCCGGTTCCAAGGAGACCCCTGGTGATGATGGCTCTTCTCCGGTGACCCTAGAAGGGAAATCAGGAGCGTGAGAAGAAAGCAGGTTATTGGGGTCGCCAGCAGTGGCAAAGCCCGGCGAAGGGAGTTCAGATGCAGCTGCACGCTGCACCTGACTCTCCTCACCTAGAGCCAAACAAGATCTCTCTAAAACTGACATTAGAAAAACAAGAGAGAAAACTTGCCTGAGCTCGAGCTCCACTGCCGTCCAGGACTCCGTCAATCCCGGTGATGAAGACTCGGGCCCGGCCTCCAGGAGGTCCAACTCCAGCTCCCAATCCGCTGCGACCATCTCCACAGCTGGCAAGATGGTAACGGCAGTCCAACAGTCCTCAGATTAAATAGCCATCGCTGGGGATGAATCCAGTGAGGAGGCTGAGGGCTTGCTCCATGCAGGCTCTGGAGCAGGATCCTCCAGGGCCTCAGGCTCCTCCATCGTCTAGCAGCTAGGTTCCAGGGCTGGCGGACACTCAGGGAAAATTGGAGGAGACACAGAGAGGGGAAAAAGAGAGTTAGTATTTGCAGCTGGGGTTGAGGACCCAGCGGACTGCTGAAACTGGGGCTCTCCTTCGGGAGACAGGCAAGGTTCAATGTTATTTATTAGATGGTACAGAATGAAAAAACACTTGCCTGTCATCCCAGTCTTTGATGTTAACAGCTGCAGCAGGCTGACGGTCCTCCCTCTCCATGTCCACGGAGAGCCTGGCCCCTTCGAAGGATTATGGAGGAGCCGTCTCCATGGCAACAGAGATGGGTGTGCCCGGGGTGGCCCTGACAGGCTTCACGGCAGCTGGAGAGAAGATGGCTGCTGAGGACAAGGAGGGCTTCTCCCGACACCCCAACGCAGGATGACCCTGTCTTTGGGAGGCTGGTGAAACGGCTGACGAGGGAGACCAAAGGGCTGCAGTTGCTGACTCTCCTTTCTGCCGTGGCGAGGACCAATCAGTTGGCTGAGAGACGGTGGGGTTCCTCCAGCCATCCGTGACTGGGACATGGCATGAAGCTGGCGGCGTCTTCACCCGGTAATTCTCCTCCATCCGTCTTGGTACAGCCATGTCACGGGGAGGAGCTGGGTTCTGCGCCAAGAGGCATCATCTTTGACCTGGAGACGAGCTGATCGCCAAATTCGGGAAGCACCGGTAGCGGTAGACAGCAGCTCAGCAAATTCAGGATAAATTTCCTAGGCTGGGATATGCCTCGACTACCTTAACTGCTGCCACCACACTCTTCAGAAGCTTATTCGGGCCACGGGACGAGAGAGCCTCCGCAATGTGGCCCCGGAGGAATTCAGCTGCCCATTGCTCCTCCGTACTGGTGCCCCCGGCTGCCCTCCTTCTCCGGCGTGCTGGGAACATGCTGCACGGCGCTCAGTCCAGCCCAAAAAGGTGGGTGAAAAAAAGAATCAGATCAAAAATGAAGGGGGAAAAAGTTATGTGTGGGTAACGCGCTAAATCCGTGCACCGTGGGCTGCACGGTGGCGCAGTGGTTTAGCACTGTGGCAGCACAGTTTTACCCTCGGCCGGGGTATCGCGGGGATCATGAGATCGTGGGTTCGATCCCAGCCCCCGACCAACAGTGAGCTGTGTGGAGTTTGCATGTTCTCCCCATGTTGCGCGGGTTTACTCCGGGATTTCTCCGGTTTCCTCCCGCACACCAAAAACATGTAGGTTTAGGGCGCTCGCGCACGCAGCGACCAGCAGCCAGTGGCTTGTCACCAGACTGCAAACCAAGTCTACCTACGGGTACAAATAAGTAACAAAAAAAAAAATAAATAAAAAAAATCCTCTTTTCTGGCTGGACCATTCTGTCACAAACCTCCTCGTGTGCTTTTACGCAGCGCATAGAGGAGAAGGAAGAATGGATTTATGCGCAGATTACACCACACACACATTTATTAGACAAAAGGATAAATAGCTCCAAAAATAAAGACATACAAAAAGATAATGATGTACACAAAATGGCTCACGGGGCGAGCGTGCAGCAGGCAGACCACTGTGTACCGTGGCCACAGACAAATTATACAAATAATGTTAAGGCTCGGGTAAACTAGGAGTTCTCCAGGAGGCTCGACTGGCTGGAGACAACACTGGGCTAAGAGCCAAAGCGTAGCAGACAACTGCACAGAGAAAAGCAAACAGAATTACTCACAGCACAGGAGCAGTCCGATAGTCCAAGATCCAGCGAGTAAAACACACACTCCTTCAAAGACACGGACTGTCATACAGCGATTCACGTCCGTATGACTAGCACAGTGGTCCAGTAATGCTTGACTGGCAAAGGCCGGCTAAGTACAAGCATTGCTGACTCCACAAATTAGGCACACCTGGGCGAGGCGCGGGAGAGACAATTACTGGGGAGGAATCAGCTGGCTGTCAGGAGAGAGGGGGCGTGGTCGGACCGGCGAGTGTTAGACAATGCCCACATGAATGTAGGTCAAAGAGGCTGCCTAACAGCCGACAGCCAGAGCGGTGGCTACAGGCACGGAAAAGAAAAGGAACAAAGACATACACACAACAAGAACTCAAAAGATAACACAGTACATAAATCATCCGATACCCGAGCCACAGAGAACGGTCAGAACCGAGCCTACAGGAAACACCGGCTCGGTTCATGACACACATGGTGTGTCTTGCACACTGGGTGTTTCCTCACAAGACCTTAATAAGAACTGCTATGCTTTAAAATATACCATAATTTTGTTGAGAGGACAATGATTATAACTAAACCAGAGGCCACTCCAGACCAAGTGAAGGGGGGGGGGGGCATTAGGGAATGGTACAGGTGCTGTAGAGTGGAAAAACCTTCCTCCACATGTCTGACAAACACAAACAAAAACAGTTTTAAAAAATTTTGCCCAAAAGTTTCTTTTACATGCAGTCAATCAGAATAATTTTTTTTATTTGGCAGTGTGGTGGTGGAGTGGTTAGCACTGCAGCAGCACAGCAACTCACCCTTGTCCGGGGGATCCTGGGTTCGATCCCAGCCCTCGACCAACAGTGATCTGTGTGGAGTTTACATGTTCTCCCCGTGTCTGCATGGGTTTACTCCGGAATTTCTCCGGTTTCCTCCCACATGTAAAAAACATGCAAGTTAGGTTAAGGCTGGGTGTCCACAAAACGTGTTTTTTCCACTCTGGGCGGCAATTTTCCATTCATTCTCTATGTAGTCCAGCATTTACAGCGCTGAGCGCCCACGGCGCTGTAACGCTCTCGGTGGTGGCCGTTTTTTGACGCGGCGCTCAGGGCACTCAGAGCTGAAAAAAGTTCAACTTTTCAGAGACTGCAGCTGAGCTCGTCAATGTCAGACGTAAGCAGCCAATCAGAACTGCTGCATGGGCGGGACATAGGACGCCGGTACTGGTCTGTACTCAGACTCCTGCTTTCTGTGTCATCACACTTCACATCCAGGGCTGCTGAAACACGTTTCCTGTCCATTGTTATTTAAAGACTGCTATTAAAAAATCAGAAGAAAGTCTGACCATAGGAAAGTGGAAGTGTTGAGCTGAGAGTGACAAGCTGTTGCTGGGATACAGGGCACAGACTTTTTTTCTCCACAGCGTCATGCACAAACGCTGAAAAAAAATGCTCAGGGCGGTCGGGTAACAAAAAAGGCGCTTTGTGGACATGCAGCCTAATTGGCATCAACTGGGGATTCTAAATTGTCCTTAGGTATGACTGTGAGAGTGAATGGCTGTCTGTCTCTCTGTGTTGCCCCTGCGATGGACTGGCGATCTGTCCAGGGTGTACCCTGCCTCTCGCCCAAAGATGCTGAGATAGGCTCCAGCCCCCCCCGCGACCCGAAAAGGATTAAGCGGAAGAAGATGGATGGATGGCTATTTTGTTTGTTGTTTTTATCAAATCATATATTTATATCATTATTACTATACACTGTAAATAGCAATTTTTTCACATATTTATGCAAATAATTTTCATGATATTTAATCTGTGATAGTATTATTTATATCTACTCATAATTTAATTTACTTAAACAATTTTGTCTCATTTTGTCTTTAGATTGTTTTGTTTTTGAGGGCCACAATGGAAATAAGTCTCAGGACTTTCCTGTGTCATCCTCAAGATTTTACAAGTAACTACTGCATCATGTATGTATTTAGCTTGTGTTGTCTGATTCCAACTTGGCGTTGAAATCTCCCATCAGAATGGTTATGTCCTTGGCTCCTCCTCTGTCTATCACTGCTTGCAACTGTTGGTAAAAATCCTCCTTTTTCGCATCGTCTGTATCATTGGTGGGAGCATAGCACTGGATGATGTTCAACCTGATGTTCTTCTTTCTGGTGGTGAACTTGACTAGTGATGCATGAATTTACCAGTTCCCAGCCAATAAGTACTTGCTATGCCTCCGGTACCAGCATCAAGCACCAATGTGCATCAATGTGGGCGGCTCCATCCTCTGTGTGTCCTGAGTACAGCAGTGTCTCTCCAGATGCAAGTCTTAGCTGTCTTGTCTGTAGCCACCTGGTCTCACTCAGACCGAGTACTCCTATCTTGTAGGTCTTCATTTCTCTCGCTACTTGGACGGTCCTCCTTGTTTCATACATCGTCCTGACATTCCATGTAGCGATTCTTGTTTTTGTCCTGCGAGTCAGAAGGGGAATCAGCCTTGCAGCTTCCTTTGGACTTTCACTACTCTACATAATGAGTCTCCAGGGTGGAGACCCTTCCTGTCCCAAATGAATGTTTTGGTTTGTTGTCAATGATGCTTCTGTAACAAAGTGTTTTTTTACAGGCAGGGTTGTTAGCCCTATGTCAACCTATTTATCCTCTAGGTGAGGTGATCCACATTTGTCTGACCTCTACCCTTTGACCTGTCCAGCATGGGTGACCCTACCAGGAGCATATGCTCCCGCTGACATAGCTCTCTGGGACATGGAGGTACGCAAGCCATCACACCACATCAAGGGGCAGACCATGTGATGGTTCATATTTATCTACTATAGGCAAAATGCAGGTACAGGACAGAGCAAAAGCAAAAATCATGAATCAAATTTGAATATCACAGAAGAAAAGCAGAAAATAAACTAGAAAGAAGTACTTAAAAAGGTTTAAATTTGTCAGGAATAAAACAAGTATGTAAAAAAAGTAAAGTTATAATTAGGAAGAAAGTTGAGGGGAAAGATTGCACATTTACATTTTTATTGATTTATTTTTTGTTTTTGAGGAAAAACCAAAAAATGCAAGAAAAGGTCCAAAATTTGTAGTTATCAACCCTAAGCAACAAACAGGCCAACTTGTCCAGTCATGTCCTTAACTTAGCCACCTTAAAATAACATACAGTGTTATATCCATTTTCAATACTTATCTCTAAACCTTTATTTTACAGGTGGGTTTTATGTCCACCTGTTAGAATGGAGTTATAAATTTCACTTTTTCCTGGTGGCTGGTGCTCCACTCTGCAAAAACAACAGAAAACCCCTTCACTCACTAAAGGTAATGATCAAAACCCAGCAAAAACTTCTGATTCAAAGATTATCACATACATATATTAACAATAATGAAAAATAAAATCAAAGAAATAAAACTTTAGACTGTGACCACTCTCTCAAATGAAAAAATAAAAATAAGTTAGTCATGCAATTTTCAAGCAGATGTTTTTAGACAGTCTTTAAACTCTTTCTTGCTTAGGTGAAAATGTCATTTTGCCTCTGGATGAAGGCCGTTCAGTCTCTCTCTTAGAAAAAAGTCAGAGCAGTCTGAACTTTTTTAGTCCAACCAGGAATAACAAACTTAGCTCTAGTCTGTTACGTTTACATAAAGAGAGAATGATGCAAAATTACTCTTAAACATCAACACAATAAATTATAAAAGTGATCTACCCGCTGGAGGGGGAAGGGAGGGGTAACCACCAGCACAGTAATGCTGCATTCACTTCCACTCAGAAATCTGAATTTTCATAAATATTCATTAACAATTAATAAAATGAAGTTTGATGCCAAAGGCTTAGTCTGGGGCTTTGGGGGGGGGGGGGGCGTAGTAACTTATTATGGGGGACACAAACCCAGAATGGCCCTCCATGGCACCAACTCTGTGTCTAACTATACTGAATGTTGGAAATTTAAATGGCCAATCAAAAGGGCACTTTGGACACTTTGGCAAAGGGGCAGGGGTTCAAACCCCCAAAGTCCCCCCCTCTGTACATGCATGGCCAGAGGCTTAGTCTGGGGCTTGGGGGTGGGGGGGTGGGGGGGTGAGGCACAGCCCGTGAATGCACTGGCTCATTCTTCTATGTGGGTTCTTTAATATTCAAGGAACTCACATTCAAAAGACAAAAATTAACCTGTGCAAAATTTAATCTTCTGCTTATCATCTGCATATAACACAATGGCTATGTCATGACCTGAGCAGACCTCAGCTGTGATTATCTATTTGTACCAGCTCGATTAAAGGCTCTGTACAGTTCTGAAAAGGCTAAAGTAGTTATATAATGGACCAAACTAACATAACCCTCCTGGGTAGGCTGAGATACATCCACAACTTGATGTAAGACTCTTAGTATGAAGTAAAGCCCTCAGCAAACCTCTGGGGGGATTTGAGATTAAGTTTATAACACAACTTTATTGCAATAACAATCAACATCTGTTAGGAGTTGAACACTGAAACAGTACAACGTTATTGTAATAACCAAAGAATATCAATCAAACCTCTTCTGATAGAGATCAAGCCCTGCAAATCTTTATTTTGCACCAGACATTAACTCAGCTGCACAGCAATTAACTATATATTTCTGAGTACCCTGTTTTAGGAAGCTGAATTGTTTGCAGGACAGATATTGAGAAGTAAGAGATAGATGTTCCCAAGTGTAGCTTGGATCAGCAGCAGCTTACTCTCTAAAGCTCCTGTCTGAAATAGCTGGAAAGGGAGGGACTTTTTTTTCTGCGAGCAGAGATGGCCTAGGTAATTGGTGAGATCTATATAATGAGTCTAGGAATAGAAGAGCTTACCTCCTTAGCTACTCTCACCAAGCCTGCCAAGTACAGTTGAAATTTACAGTTAAAGATTCTCAGAGATTGGTCAAAAAAGGGACACTGCTGGAAACATTAATAACTAGAAAAGCACTCATAGAGTGCATACCTCCACCAAGGCTCTTTCCGTTTCTCATGGATCACCTCCAAAATGTAATGGGTTTGTGTGTAGGCCTATAGCCACTTGTGGTGAAAATGGCATCAAAGTCTGTCCATCAGTTTTGGAGTAGTGTTGCTAACACACTGTGAGAAGATAAGAGCCTCGGCTGAGGTATGCATTCTTAGATCATCACCAAAATATAACGGGTTCCTCTCTAGCCCAAGAACCACCTCTAGTGAAAATTTCATCCAAATCCATCCAGTAGTTTTTGTGTAATCCTGCTGCACAAATACATACAAAGTCCTTAGTGGAGGTATGCACTCTCAGATCATCACCAAAATCTAATCATCTATTCCCCGTGCCATTACACACCTTTCCTGAGAATTTCGTCAAAATCTGTTCATAACTTTTTGAGTTATGTTGGTAACAGACAGACAAACAGACAAGACAAACCCCGGTAAAAACATTACCTCCTTGGCGGAGGTAAATATCGCCAAGTGGCAATCATTGGGTTCCAGGCAGATTGGAAGGCAGACTTCAAGGTCTTTTATTGTTTAGCAACAGCATTTAGAACCAAAGATGTGCTACGCCATTAGCTGTTAAAGCAGCATGATGTAATTTTCTTGTTCCTGGTAGGAACACTGAAAAGGCCACAGCCACGGTGACCACGACCCCAGTCCCAACAGCCTACCACAGGCCACTTTGTTGTTGATAGCTAAAGTTGCATCCTGTGATTTGCTGCTGGGACCAAAGCCACAAAGGCCACAGCTGCTGTCATCCCAGTGATCCCACCAAAAATGTGGGCCCAGTCAGGGCATGGGGGAAGTGACATTCACTCAGTCAAACATTGGTGTACCATCAAAATAATTTTGTAAACATTATTTTAAGATGAAAATCTTACATAGAGCTGCTTTAAAATGCACAAGAGAGGCATGCTGTACTTCAGTTGTTGTTCAGAGGAATAAGACTGCTCTGGCAAGATTCAAACCTGGGACCTTGAGCATGCCAAGCCATCACCTAAACCATAAAACTCTTCTTCTTTGGGCTGCTGCCTTTCAGGGTCGCCACAGGGCATCATCACCTGATAATGCAATGATCTGCATATTGATTTGGCAAAGACTTTCACGCCAAATGTCCTTCCTGACACAACCCTGCCCATTTATCTGGGCTTGGGAACGGCACATAGAGGAACCAACATTCCTTCCTCCATTCTATTATGCTGAGCACCAAACTAGAAGGCAGGAAGTACTATTTTTATACTTGAACCCACAATCAGGAGGTCGTGGGGTACAGTGGGGTAAAAAAGCATTTAGTCAGCCACCAATTGTGCAAGTTCTCCCACTTAAAAGATGAGAGAGGTCTCCAATTTTCATCATAGATATACCTCAACTATGAGAGACAAAATAAGAAAAAAAATCCAGAAAATCACATTGAAGGATTTTTAATGAATTAATTGGTAAATTCATTGGTAAAATAAGTATTTGGTCAATAACAAAAGTTCATCTCAATACTTTGTTATATACCCTTTGTTGGCAATGACAGAGGTCAAACGTTTTCTGTAAATTTTCACAAGGTTTTCACACACTGTTGCTGGTATTTTGGCCCACTCCTCCATGCAGATCTCCTCTAGAGCAGTGATGTTTTGGGGCTGTCGCTGGGCAACACAGACTTTCAACTCCCTCTCAAAGATTTTCTATGGGGTTGAGATCTGGAGACTGGCTAGGCCACTCCAGGACCTTGAAATGCTTTTTACGAAGCCACTCCTTTGTTGCCCAGGCGCTGTGTTTGGGATCATTGTCATGCTGAAAGACCCAGCCACGTTTCATCTTCAATGCCCTTGCTGGTGGAAGGAGGTTTTCACTCAAAATCTCATGATACATGGCCCCATTCATTCTTTCCTTTACACGGATCAGTCGTCCTGGTCCCTTTGCAGAAAAACAGCCCCAAAGTATGATGTTTCCACCCCCATGCTTCACAGTAGGTATGGTGTTCTTTCTCCTCCAAACACGACAAGTTGAATTTTTACCAAAAAGTTCTATTTTGTTTTCATCTGACCATATGACATTCTCCCACTCCTCTTCTGGATCATCCAAATGCTCTCTAGCAAACTTCAGACGGGCCTGGACATGTACTGGCGTAAGCAGGGGGACACATCTGGCACTGCAGGATTTGAGTCCCTGGCGGCGTAGTGTGTTTCTGATGTAGCCTTTGTTACTTTGGTCCCAGCTCTCTGCAGGTCATTCACTAGGTCCCCCCATGTGGTTCTGGGATTTTTGCTCACCGTTCTCGTGACAATTTTGACCCCACGGGGTGAGATCTTGCGTGGAGCCCCAGATCGAGGGAGATTATCAGTGGTCTTGTATGTCTTCTATTTTCTAATAATTGCTCCCACAGTTGATTTCTTCACACCAAGCTGCTTACCTATTGCAGATTCAGTCTTCCCAGCCTGGTGCAGGTCTACAATTTTGTTTCTGGTGTCCTTTGACAGCTCTTTGGTCTTGGCCATAGTGGAGTTTGGAGTCTGACTGTTTGAGGTTGTGGACAGGTGTCTTTTATACTGATAACGAGTTCAAACAGGTGCCATTAATACAGGTAACAAGTGGAGGACAGAGGAGCCTCTTACAGAAGAAGTTACAGGTCTGTGAGAGCCAGAAATCTTGCTTGTTTGTAAGATAAGATAAGATAAGATAAGATAAGATAAGCCTTTATTAGTCCCACAACGGGGAAATTCCAGGATTGCAACAGCACAGGGATAGCAACACTCAGAGCAACAATCAGAAGGCAAGAAAAAAAACAAGCAAGCAAGAGCAGCTAATAAACATATGTACGTATTACTATAAAATATATATATATACACACACACACAGACACACAGTGCAGAGCATTGTAGCTGGATGGAATAAATATATGAATATATGAACACACAGTGCAGAGCATTGTAGCTAGATGGAATAAATATGTAAATATATAAACACCCACAGTACGGAGGTGACCAAATACTTATTTTACTGGGGAATTTACCATTTAATTCATTAAAAATCCTTCAATGTGATTTTCTGGATTTTTTTTTTCTCATTTTGTCTCTCATAGTTGAGGTATACCTATGATGAAAATTGGAGACCTCTCTCATCTTTTAAGTGGGAGAACTTGCACAATTGGTGGCTGACTAAATACTTTTTTGCCCCACTGTAGATACTCTATCAACTAGGCCACCACTCCGGTGCATAAGGCTGCGTGTCCACCGAACACGTTTTTTCCGCTGTGGGCAACTATTTTCTATTCATTCTCTATGTAGTCCAGCGTTTACACTGCTGAGTGCTCTTGGAGCTGAAACACTCTCAGGGGTGGCCACTTTTTGTTGCGGCGCTGAGGGTGCTAAGAGTTGAAAAAATTTCAACTTTTCAGACTACAGCTGAGCTTGTCAATGTCAGACCTTTCTAAGCAGCCAATCAGAATAAGGAAGGGCGGGGCATAGAACGCCGGTACAGTCTGTACTCAGACTCCTGTTTTCCGTGTCATCATATTTTGCATCCAGAGCTGCTATCAATGCTAAAATACGTTTCCTGTCCATTGTTATTTAGAGACTACTATTAAAAAATAAGTACAAAGTCTGACCATAGGAAAAGTGGAAGTGCTGAGCTGTGAGTAACAAGCTGTTGCTGAGATACAGGGCACAGACTTTTTTTTTTCCCGAGAGCAGCACACAAGCACTGAGAAAAAAACAAAAACAAAAAAAAAAACGTTCAGGGCAGTCGAGCAACAAAAAACGCGTCTGGTGAACACGCAGCCTAAAACTCTATCTTACTCAAATGATAAATGTTTGAAAGGATTCCCAACAACAGCAGACAACATTTAAAACTTAAAATTGGAACCAACTGCCCCTGCATGTGAGGCTGGCCCCTAACCTATCCATTTTTAAATCTCGTTTAAAAATATATTTTTATTCTCTGGCCTTTTAATCCAGTCCTTTGAGTTCATTATGTTGCTGATCTGTCAGTTAATTGGTTTATTACGTTCGCCAAGGGAGGACGGAGGCAATGTTTTTAGTGGCGTTGGTTGTTTGGTTGCTTTGTCTGTTAGCGACATAACTCTAAAAGTTATTAATGGATTTTGATGAAATTTTCAGGAAAAGTGTGTAATGGCACACTGAACCCATGATTAGATTTTGGTGGTGATCTGAAAATGTATACCTCCGCCAAGGCTCTTTTCTTCTCACAACGTGTTAGCAGCAATACTCCAAAACTAATGGACAGACTTTGATACAATTTTCACCAGAAGTGGCTCTAGGCCTACACACAAACCCATTACATTTTGGAGGAGATCCATGAGGGACGGAAGGAGCCTTGGCAGAGGCCTGCACTCTGAGTGCTTTCTAGTTGTTCCTGTGTTTCTTTGAATTGTCCTTTGTTTCCTTGTTTTTGATGTTTTTTGTTGTCCCTAATCTGAACAGCACTTTCATCAACATTAGTTGTTTTAAATGTGCTTTATAAATAAATGTGACTTGACTTGTGACATAATGTGTGCATATTGTTTTCAAATGCACAAAAGAGGTGTGTTGTAGAACGTCATCAAAAAGTTGATTTCAGTAATTCAATTAAAAAAAATGGAACTCCTGTATTATATAGATTAATTCCATACAATATTTCATTGCTCGTCAAATCCTCATTGACTGTGAAAACTTCACACTGGATGGGAAGCATCTTGGATTCTGTGCCTCTCCACTCTTCCTCTACACTCTGGGACCTAGATTTACAAATGAAATGCAAAATTTGCTTTCATCTGAAAAGAGGTCATCTGCTGGTGTTGGTCCACTGTGTTTTATCAAGTCCAAAGTCAGCGCAGTCGTCTACCAGGAAATTTTAGAGCACTTCATGCTTCCCTCTACTGACAAGCTTTATGGAGATGCTGATTTAATTTTCCAGCAGGACTTGGCACCTGCCCACACTGCCAAAAGTACCAAAACCTGGTTTAATGACCGTGGTATCACTGTGCTTGATTGGCCAGCAAACTCTCCTGACCTAAACCCCTTAGAGAATCTCTGGAGTATTGTCAAGAGGAAGATGAGAGACACCAGATCCAACAATGCAGACCAGCTGAAGGCCGCTATCAAAACAGCCTGGACTTCTATAACACCTCAGGAGTACCACAGGCTAATCACCTCAATGCCACACCGCATTGAAGCAGTAATTCAAGCAAAAGGAGCCCCAACCAAGTACTGAGTGTGGCCATGGAAGTACTTCTCAGTCACCCAACATTTCTATTAAAAATTCTTTTTTTTTAATTAATTATTTGTAATCTTCTAATTTTTTAAGAAATTGAATTTGGGGTTGTTGTGAGCTATAAGCCATAACCATCAACATTAAAAGAAATAAACACTTGAAATATATCACTCTGTGTAATGAATCTGTTTAATATATGAGTTTCGGACTTCTGGTCTGGACACCATGATGATAGCAGCTTAACGCTGAAGCTCCCAGACCCGATCCGTGAAAATACCTTGAAAATCAGATTTAACAGATTTTTGGAAGAGTGAAAATCAAAAGGCAGTCATTATGCCTAAAGGAAAACAGAAGAGATCGACATTTCCCAGGCCAAGACGCACATCGGCAGGAGAATCTGACCTGGAGGAGATCCACTCGGAAACAGAGGAGCTGAATGAGGCTAGCAACACGGTTGGCTTAAAAATGGTACTTCAAGAATTAAGAGAATTTCGCCGAGAGTGTTGGGCCGAATTTCGTGAAATTAAAGACGAAATAAAAAGGACAAACAGCAGAGTGGACCAGGCTGAGGACCGAATCACAGAAGTAGAGGAAAGAATAAAAGGGCTGGAAGAAACCGTGCTGGATTTACTTAAACGACAGACAAGACTGGAGGCTAAGCTAACCGACCAAGAAGGAAGACTGAGAAGGGCCAACATAAGAATTCATGGTCTGAAAGAAGGAGTCGAGGACGGTTTCACCACAATGGCTGCATGCGTGGAATCCATACTGAGAGAGAAGTTGGAAATTCCCCAATCCACCTATTTGAAAATAGAAAGAGCGCACCGTTCATTAGCCCCAAGGCCGTCGGCGGAAGCGCCCCGTGTTCGGTGGTGGTTAAGTTCTCCAACTTCAAAACAAAGGAGGAGGTTTTGAGACTGGCTTGGCAGAAAAAAGGATTTATGCACCAAGAAAGAAAAGTTTTTGTGGAGCACGATTACGCCCCGGAGGTCCTTAAAAAGCGTCGGGAATACAACGACGCTAAAAAGGTACTACGAGAGAAGAAACTGCGCTTTCAAACTCCATTTCCGGCGAAGCTGCGGGTTTTTTACGGGGAAGAGACGTGTCTCTACAACTTGGCGGAAGAAGCAACCACGGATATGGCGAGAAGAGGGCTCCCGGTAACGGTGTATAAACCCACAGCAGACCCAATCGAAAGAATCAAGGCTCAAACGTGGTGCACACAGAGACCCTCAAAATCCACGGGCCAGCAGCGGGAAACCCAGCGCTATAGCCAGGGCTATAAGGAAAAACTGAGCATTTTCAGGAGGGAATAACAATATTTTTAATCAATCTGCACATCAAACCCTCCTCCTACAAGGTAACAAACATTAAAGGAGATGCAGAATCAGCAAGTATCAAGTGGTAAAACATTTCATGGAACAGTCATAATATTAAAAACAAATAAGTCTTTAAAAAAAAAAACTTGTTAAAATAGAAATGTGACAATGAACCACATGAACTCTCCACACTAACAAATACTGTATTAACGTGATTGTTTGCTGTGACGGTGGTGGGAGGTTGCGCACAATTTCATAGGGTATAGGCATAAAAAAAAAAAATCATTACAAGTTCGGATTGGGATCTGAAATTCACGTTAAAAACATGGGACAACTTACAGGGCTAAGAGAGGGCCCTCAGCACGTAACAGAGTTTGAGGAATTTCCCTCAGAACCAACGCACCAACAAGGCTCTTCTAAGGTCGCTAAAAAGACCTCAGGCTCAGGAAGATCTTTTGTCAGTTTTTTGTTTTAAAGTTTTATATACTATGTTCTTAATGTTTTTTATGTTCTTTATGTTCTTTCAGTTTCTGAGGAGCATAAAAGAGGGCCACCACACTGTTATACTAAATAAGACAACACAATGGAGAAACAGGGTGTAACCAAAATAATCTCATATAATGTAAAAGGGATCCTGAATCCAGTTAAAAGATCCAAGATTCTAGGCAAAATGAAAAAAAGACAAAGCAGGAATAATATTTTTACAAGAAACCCACCTAACAGACGTGGAGCACACTAAACTTAATAGACAAGGGTTTAAACTGATCTCTTCATCTTCATATAAGTCAGGGAGGAGGAGGGGGGTAGCGACCAAAATTATCAACCAAAATTGTATTTGAAAAAAAATCAGAACACAAAGATAAAGAAGGGAGATTCAGCATGGCACTTGGTGGCATGAGGGAGAAGATATCACCCTGCTGAATGTATATGCACCTCCAGGGGCAAACTGGAAATTTTATAAAAATGTATTTGACCTAATGATAACTAAAGCCCAAGGTTTAGTGATATGTGGTGGAGACTTCAATCTAAGACTGAATCCATACTGGGATGCATCAGGTAATTCTCCACATCAGAATAACACTCAAAGTAGAAAAACTCGGATGCTACTAAAAGAAATGGGAATCTGTGACGTGTGGAGGGAATTCAACCCCAGTGTAAAAGATTATACATTTTACTCGGCACTACATTCATCATACTCAAGGATTGACTATTTTTTTATGTTTAATAGAGACATTGGACCCCCTCATGGATCGTCACCTTATCGTGGTGGGGGGGTTTGCGTGCCCCAGTGATCCCAGGAGCTATGTTGTCCGGGGCAATTTGCCTCTGATAGGGTCTCCCAAGACAAACTGGTCCTGGGTGAAGGGCCAGACGAAGAACGATCCAACAGACTCTCATGATAAATTGTATATCAAGGATTCAGTGTACCCCGCCCGGTATGGGGTTACCGGGGCCCCACCCTGGAGCCAGGCCTGGGGGAGGGGCTCGAAGGCTAGCGTCTGGTGGCCGGGTTTCCACCCATGGGACCCGGCCGGGCTCAGCCCGAAGGAGTTACATGGGTCCGCCCTCCAGTAGGTTCACCACCTGCAGGAGGGATCATGGAAGTCCGGTGCTATGTGGATTAGGTGGCAGTCAAAGGCGGAGACCTTGGCGGACTGATCCCAAGCTTTCTAAACTGGCTTTTGGTACGTGGAATGTCACCTCTCTGGTGGGGAAGGAGCCTGAGCTGGTGTACGAGATTGAGCGATACCGGCTAGATATAGTCGGCCTCACCTCAACACACAGCTCCGGTTCCGGAACCAGTCTCCTGGAGAGGGGCTGGAGCTTGGCCTTTTCTGGAGTTGCCCCGGGCGAGAGGCGACGAGCAGGGGTAGGTATTCTTGTATCGCCCCACCTTGCTGCCTCTATATTGGAGTTTTCCCCGGTGGACGAAAGGGTTGCTTCCCTGCGCCTTCGGGTTGGGAAACGGGTCCTGACCATCATTTGTGCCTATGCACCAAATGATGTTTCAGAGTACCCACCCTTTTTGGAGTCTGTGACTGGGGTGCTGGAGGGTGCTCCTCCTGGAGACTCCATTGTCCTACTGGGGGACTTCAATGCGCACGTGGGCAACGACAGTGAAACCTGGAGGGGGGTGATTGGGAGGAACGGCCTGCCCGATCTGAACCCGAGTGGTGTTCAGTTATTGGACTTCTGTGCTAACCACAGTCTGTCTATAACGAACACCATGTTCAAGCATAAGGGTGTCCATATGTGCACCTGGCACCAGGACACCCTAGGCCGCAGGTCGATGATCGATTTTGTTATCGTATCATCAGACCTGCGACCGTATGTCTTGGACACCCGAGTAAAGAGAGGTGCAGAGCTGTCAACTGATCACCACCTGGTGGTGAGTTGGATCCGATGGCAGGGGAGGAAGCCATTCAGACCTGGTAGACCCAAACGTATAGTGAGGGTGTGCTGGGAGCGTCTGGCTGAGGCCCCTGTCCGGGAGGTCTTCAACTCCCACCTCCGGAAGAACTTCAACCACATTCCGAGGGAGTCTGGAGACATGGAGTCTGAATGGGCCATGTTCTCCACCTCTGTTGTTGAAGCGGCAGCCCAGAGCTGCGGCCGCAAGGTGGTCGGTGCATCTCGTGGTGGCAACCCCCGAACCAAGTGGTGGACACCAGTGGTGAGGGGGGCCATTAAGCTGAAGAAGGAGTCCTATCAAGCTTGGTTGGCTTGTGGGACTCCCGAAGCAGCTGAGGTGTACCGGCAGGCCAAGCGGAGTGCAGCTCGGGTGGTTGCTGAAGCAAAAACCCGGGTATGGGAGGAGTTCGGTGAGGCCATGGAACAAGACTTTCGGTCGGCTTCAAAGAGATTCTGGCAAACTGTTCGGCGGCTCAGGAGGGGAAAGCAGCTCCCCGTCCACACTGTGTATGGTGCGGATGGGACACTGTTGACTTCAACTGGGGATATCGTCGGGCGGTGGAAGGAATACTTCGAGGATCTCCTCAATCCCACTGATACGCCTTCCACAGAGGAAGCAGGGTTTGGGGACGAGGGGGATGACTCGCCTATCACAGGGGCTGAGGTCGCCAAGGTGGTTAAAAATCTCCTTGGTGGCCGGGCCCCGGGGGTGGACGAGATTCGCCCCGAGTACCTCAAGGCCCTGGATGTTGTTGGGTTGTCATGGTTGACACGCCTCTGCAACATTGCGTGGAGGTCGGGGGCAGTGCCTTTGGCATGGCAAACCGGGGTGGTGGTTCCTCTCTTCAAAAAAGGGGACCGGAGGGTGTGCTCCAACTTTAGAGGGATCACACTCCTCAGCCTCCCTGGGAAGGTCTATGCCAAGGTACTGGAGAGGAGAGTCCGGCCGTTGGTCGAACCTTGGATTCAGGAGGAGCAATGTGGTTTTCGTCCTGGCCGTGGCACATCGGACCAGCTCTTTACCCTCTCGAGAATTCTTGAGGGTTCGTGGGAGTTTGCCCAACCAGTTTACATGTGTTTTGTGGACTTGGAGAAGGCATTTGACCGCGTCCCTCGTGGATTTTTGTGGGGGGTGCTTCGGGAGTATGGGGTATCGGGCTTGTTGTTACGAGCTATTCGGTCTCTGTACGACCGTTGTGAGAGTTTAGTTCGCATTGCCAACACTCGGTCGGAGTCATTCCCAGTGAGAGTTGGACTCCGCCAGGGCTGCCCTTTGTCACCGGTCCTGTTCATAATTTTTATGGACAGGATTTCTAGGCGCAGCCAGGGAATGGAGGGCGTCATGCTTGGTGACCACAGGATCTCATCTCTGTTGTTTGCAGATGATGTTGTCCTGTTGGCTTCATCCAGCAATGACCTACAGCTCTTGCTGGGACGGTTTGCCGCTGAGTGTGAAGCGGCTGGGATGAGAATCAGCACCTCCAAGTCCGAGTCCATGGTCCTCAGCCGGAAAAAGGTGGATTGTCCTCTCCGGGTTGGGGACAGGCTCCTGCCCCAAGTGGAGGAGTTTAAGTATCTTGGGGTCTTGTTCACGAGTGAGGGGAAAATGGAGCGAGAGGTCGACAGACGGATTGGAGCAGCATCTGCAGTGATGCGGACGTTGTACCGGTCTGTTGTGGTGAAGAG
Organism: Pholidichthys leucotaenia; assembly: GCA_020510985.1. Taxonomy (NCBI): domain Eukaryota; kingdom Metazoa; phylum Chordata; class Actinopteri; order Cichliformes; family Pholidichthyidae; genus Pholidichthys; species Pholidichthys leucotaenia. Next base: position 116,935,539 of record CM035848.1, on the reverse strand, counting down.
GGAGCTTAGTTCTAAGGCAAAGCTGTCGATTTACCAGTCAATCTACGTTCCTACTCTCACCTATGGTCACGAGCTTTGGGTAATGACCGAAAGAACGAGATCGCGGATACAAGCGGCTGAAATGAGCTTTCTCCGTAGGATTGCTGGACTCACCCTCAGAGATAGGGTGAGGAGCTCAGTCATTCGGGAGAGGCTCAGAGTAGAACCGCTGCTCCTCCACATTGAAAGGAGTCAGTTGAGGTGGTATGGGCATCTGATTAGGATGCCTCCTGGACGCCTCCCACTTGAGGTGTTTCAGGCACGTCCCACTGGGAGGAGACCCCGGGGCAGACCCAGGACTCGGTGGAGAGACTATGTCTCCCAGCTAGTCTGGGAACGCCTTGGTATCCCCTCTGAAGAGCTGGAGCAGGTGGCTGGGGAGAGGGAAGTCTGGGCTTCTCTGCTTGAACTGCTGCCTCCGCGACCCGGACCTCCGGAAAAGCGGTAGAAGATGGATGGATGGATGGAGAGACATTGGAAGAGTAAAAACATGTAAAATAGGACTGATGGATCTCTCTGACCACAGTCCGATCTACACTACCGTTCAAAAGTTTGGGGTCACTTAGAAATTTCCTTATTTTTGAAAGAAAAGCACTGGGTTTTTTTTCGATGAAGATAACTTTAAACTAATCAGAAATACACTCTAATATCTAATATACATTGCTAATGTGGTAAATGACTATTCTAGCTGCAAATGTCTGGTTTTTGGTGCAATATCTACATAGGTGTATAGAGGCCCATTTCCAGCAACTATCACTCCAGTTTTCTAATGGTACAATGTGTTTGCTCATTGCGTCAGAAGGCTAATGGATGATTAGAAAACCCTTGTGCAATCATGTTAGCACAGCTGAAAACAGTTTAGCTGGTTAGAGAAGCAATAAAACTGACCTTCCTTTGAGCAGGTTGAGTATCTGGAAAAAATATTATTTCAAATACAAATCATTATTTCTAACCTTGTCAATGTCTTGACTATATTTTCTATTCATTTTACAACTCATGGTGGTAAATAAGTGTGACTTTTCATGGAAAACACAAAATAATTGTCTGGGTGACCCCAAACTTTTGAACGGTAGTGTATATGGACTTAAGTATCCAAAAATACACAAATAATACATTTTCTTGGAGGTTAAATTCAAATGTGCTGAAAGGACCACTGAAAGATGAATTGGAATCAGATATTCTCAGATATTTGGAAGAAAATGATAATGGAGAAGTATCCCTTTTAATACTGTGGGACACATGCAAAGCTGTAATACGGGGAAAGATTATCGCAAAACTGGCAATCCAAAAGAAACTGAGACAAGAAAAACTAATCACATTAGAGTCAGAACTTAAGAAACTAGAAAAGGAGCACAAAGACAACACTCATTCTAATGACTAGCTCAAAATTAAGGAAATTAAATAACAAATAAATGAGATCTACACAATAGAAATCCAGAAGAAACTTACATTTCTGAAACAAAAATACTATGAAACAGGTAGCAAATTACTAGCCTATAAATTGAGGAAACAACAAACAGAGAGAGCAATCTACAAAATCAGAGACCCAGTATCAAAGGAAATAAAATTTAGAATTCAGGAAATTCTTAAAAGCTTCGAGAACTACTACAAGAACTTGTACTCCCTCACAAAACACAAAAACGCATCCGAAGCCTTCCTAAATACATTAAACCTTCCCCAACTTACTGAGTCACAAAATAAAACACTATTGTCAGAAATACAGCCTAAAGAATTAGAAAAAGCAATTATGAAACTTAATGCTAACAAATCCCCAGGAGCAGATGGCTATACAGCAGAGTGGTACAAAACCTTTAAACAGCAACTATCTTCTCTCCTCCTGAAAACATTTAACTATGTCCTCCACACAGGGGAAATCCCCCCTCCTGGAGAGAAGGGGTCATTGCAGTCATACCTAAACCTGAAAAGGATAAACTAGACTGCTCCAACTACAGACCATTCAGTGTATTAAATCAGGACGATAAGCTTTTTACCACTATCCTTGCCAAAAGGTTAGAAAATATACTGACAGACTTAATTCATTTAGACCAAACAGGTTTTATAAGACACAAGATAACATTAGACACACTTTACATATAATTCATCATATAAAAAAAATATAATTTAAATGCAGCCATATTGGGATTAGATGCTGAAAAAGCATTTGATTCGGTTGACTGGTCTTTCCTATATAGAATCTTATCCAGTTTCAATTTTCATAACTTCATTAGAACCATCCAGGCATTATATAAAAAACCAACAGCTAAAATAAGGATTAACGGTAAATTATCATCATCTTTTGAACTGGAAAGAGGATGTCGTCAGGGCTGCCCCTTGTCTCCACTGCTCTTTGCAGTCTTCATAGAACCTTTGAGCCAATGGGTAGACAGAATCAAAATTTCAAGGTATTACACTTGGTCAGAAGGAACATAAAATAGCACTATTTGCTGATGACATTTTAATATACCTGGGGCAGCCGGACACCTCTTTTCCAGAACTAATCTCAGTTTTTTCAGAGTATGGAGATTTATCGGGGTACGAATTAAACATGCATAAAACCCAAATTTTAACATTCAACTATGACCCAAATCAATATTTACTAAGCAAACTCAAAACTAACAGGGAGATGGAATCTATGAAATATCTGGGGGTCAATATCCCGAAACAACTCAACAAAATTATAACACTAAACTATGATCCACTGATGGCAAAAATAAAATCTGATCTAGCAAGATGGAATATGATACCATTCTTGGGTACTGCACAAAGAATTGAAGCAGTCAAAATGAATATACTTCCACGTCTTCTATACCTTTTCCAAACAATACCGGTAGAACCTCCCAAAAAAAACATGGCAAGAACTGGACAGAAGGATCTCAAGATTCATATGGCAGGGCAAGAGACCTAGAATCAGATATAGAACCCTACAGCTAAACAAAGACAATGGTGGGCTTGCACTGCCAAATATCAGGGACTATTTTAAAGCCGCACAAATTAAAACTTTAGTAGAGATATGTAACCTAGTCTACACTGCACAATAGAAGGAGATGGAATGCCAAATAACAAGTGACATTCCCCTACAGGCGATAATATTGAACAATGCCTTACTTAAACTTTTGAATAACACTAACCCGTGGATAGAGACCCCGCTAAAAATTTGGTTTAAGATGGTCAGAGAGAAGCAAACAAAAGAATCCTATCGATTACTGCAAAGGATTGCCTATGATCAAGACTTTACTCCTAATAAAACAGACACTAGATTTAAAAAGTGGAAAGAGAACGGACTGATAAAATATTACGATTTTTTTAAAGGGCAAACTTTAAGAAGTTTTGAAGATTTGAAAAAACAAGGTCTAATAAATCAAGACCTTTACAGGTTCTTTCAGCTTAGACACCACATAAACAAAATACTTAAAAAGGAGGATTTGGGGACTTCCGGGAAGATGGCGGAGAGGCATAACGCTTAAACAGAGAGCTCTCCCTAGTCGGATTAAAAATCTTTGGTAAATGGCCAACTCGACATAAATAGGTCAATAAACCCAGGGATGAAAACACGAAGAACCCAGGCACACAGAAAAAAGCAGGGTAAAACTAAAGAATCCCTCTTCAACAACACTGGAGAAATCACTGAACACGAGGCCAACAAAAACGAGGAGACTTCAGAGAAAATGGAGGACGCCAACCTCGATGTTATGAACACTGGCTTCGCCAATATAAGTAAGGACATAAAAGACCTCAAGCAACAACTCCAACAGGATTTAACGGCTCTTAAGGAAGAACTGAAAAAAGAGATGAAGGAGGAAATTATGGGTCTCCGAAAAGAAATGGACCGCAAGCTAGCAGAAAACATGGAGGAGCTGTGCACTCAACGGGCGTGTATGGCAGAAGCACAGGCTCGAATATCAGAGTTGGAAGACTGGAAGACCGAGGCAAGTGAGCTGCTACAGATCCTGATGGCACAAACACAGAGGATGCAGGAAAAAATAACCGATCTGGAGAGCAGATCCAGACGGAGCAATATATGCATCTTCAGGATTCCGGAGGGCACTGAAGGCAACTCGATGACGAAATTCATAGATCAATTCTTAAAAAAAGAGCTTGAGCTGCCCAATGAAACAGACTTGCAGATCCAACGTGCGCACAGAGCCTTGGCACAGAACCCGAACTCAAACTCTGCACCCGGGTCAGCTGTGGTAAACTTTTTAAAATACGATGTAAAGGAAAGAATCCTGACACAAGCGTGGAAAAAAAAGATACGAGATGGCGACAAACAGATATTCTTTGACCATGACTACCCGACAGAAACTGTGCAGCAGTGAAAGAAATATGCCAACATTAAAAAAATGCTGAAAGAGAAAAAAATTAGATTCCAAACGCTGCTAACGAAGATGAGAATTCATTGGGATGACGGTGTGAAAACCTACAACACGGCCAGAGAGGTAGCACGGGACATGAAGGAGCGAGGCTTTGTGGTGAGTGTACCCGAGGAAGTGGCTGGAGCAGCGGCGGCACTGAGCGCATCGAGACAGCCGGAGTGGAGGCGAGTGAGCGGCAGAGGGCGGGAGACTGACGTGATGCACCGAGCCAAAGAAAAACTGCAAGGCTTTCAACGGAAAGCTTAGATTATAACAAAGATTAAGAAGGGCATAGAAGAAATGAAGGCCAAGAAGACAAGGTAAAATAGAATCAAATGGCTAGGAGAGGTTAAAGTGATTTTTGTTGGACATTTCTAGACTAATGACTATTACTTGGATAGTAACTAGAGGTCTAGGAAGGGCCCCTCACTCGGTGAGGACATTCCCTCCACCCTCCAACAGGGACCAATGGGCAGAAGAAAGGCCCAAAGTGCGGAGGTCGAGGTTCGTTAATGTGTTTTTGTACATATATGTGTTAGTTTTGTTGTTAAAGGGGCTAGGAGCACAAGTTAAAAAAATGGAAAAACATGAATATGGGTAAAAATCTTAAGATAATGACATTAAACGTGAATGGTCTGAACTCACCTGTTAAAAGGGAAAAAAATAATAAGAAAATTCAAGAAGGAAAAAGCCGAAATTATATTTATGCAAGAGACACATTTGAACTAGACAGAACATGAGAAACTAAAGAGATTTGGCTATAAGAACTCCTACTACAGTTCATTTAAGGGAGGAACTAAAAGGGGGGTTATGATACTAATTTCAAATAAAATACAATTTGAATGTGAACAAGAAATCCAGGATAAAGAAGGCAGATATGTAATAGTAAAGGGAAGAATAGATGGTATGCAGATCACATTAGTGAACATCTATGCTCCACCAGAAAGTGACAAGGGTTTTTTTCAACATCTATTTGATCTCATAGCAACACACAGTGCAGGAGTCCTAATTTGTGGAGGAGACTTAAATGCCGTCATGGATCATGAAGTTGACACAACAAGTGTTAAGAAGACAAAAAAACATGTAACAAAGTTCATAAGAACCTCACTGGCAGAAATGGGTATCGTAGACATATGGAGGGACCTGCACCCACTTGAAAAAGACTATACACATTATTCAGCAGTCCATAAAGTACACTCTATAATAGATTACTTCCTTCTGAATGAAGGTGACAGACACAGGGTGAGAAATTGTCGGATTGGAGGGGCAGAAATATCAGATCATAATCCTATATACATGGAAATATATTTAAACAATAGAAAACGACAAACAACATGGAAACTTAATGTAGGACTATTAAATGATGAGAAAATGAAAGAAAGAATAAAGTTAAACATAAATGAGTATATTGAGGAGAATGATAATGGAGAAGTGGACCCAACAATACTATGGGACGCACTAAAAGCCGTGTTAAGAGGTAAATTAATTGTTGAATCAGGAAAAGCAAAAAAGTCTAAACTGGAATCATATGAACAAAGATGTGAGAGACTGAGGGAATTAGAACGTAAACATCAAAACACAAATGACCCAAAAATATATCAAGAAATTAAGGAAGAAAAAAATAAAGATAAAAGAAATACAAATAGATGAAACTGAAAGGAAAAATAGATATTTAAAACAAAAATATTATGAAAAGGGGCCAAAGGCCACAAAACTGTTGGCAAAACGGTTAAGGAAACAACAAACAGTGAATAATGTATATAAGATTAAGGACCCCATTACAAATAAATCCACAGTTACTCCAGAAAACATCGAAGAAATATTCCATAAATTCTATCAAGAACTATACTCGCAACCTGAAGAGACAAATGTTAAGGATATTAAAAAAAAATTCTATGCACATTGAACTTGCCATCAATAGGAAACCAACAAAATGAAAAGCTAACAGCAGAAATAACAACACAAGAGATTAAAGATGTGATTAAGTCACTAAAAATTGGTAAATCACCAGGTAGTGGAGGATACCCGTCTGAGTTTTATAAAATGTTTATAGAAGAACTCAAGCCACAGCTCCTAAAGTCATTTAATTGGACATTAAACAACAACAAAATACCTCCATCATGGAACAAAGCCATTATTTCAGTAATTTTAAAGCCAGGGAAAGATAGGGAACAATGCGGAAACTATAGGCCGATCTCTTTATTAAATGTGGATTATAAAATATATTCAACAATTATCTGTAAACGAATAAAGACATTCTTGACGGAATTGATAGAGGATGATCAAACTGGTTTCATAGAGGGACACCAAACACATGATAATATCAGGAGAACAATACACATAATTAATCAAATACATAAAGAAAAGAAAAGCGCAGTAATAATGAGTTTAGACGCAGAAAAAGCATTTGATAGGGTTAATTGGATGTTTCTATATAATGTGCTGGAACGCTTTGGATTTAATGAAAAGTCAGTGCAATGCGTAAAGACACTGTATCAAAAACCTGTGGCAAGAATCAAGATAAACGGCAGCTTAACAGACAAAGTAAATATACAAAGATCAACTAGGCAGGGATGCTGCCTATTGCCTACCTTGTTTGCTCTGTTCATAGAGCCACTGGCTCAAGCGGTGCGACAAAATAAGAAATTAAAAGGTGTAACAATAAAGGGAGCGGAACACAAGATTGGGCTGTTTGCAGACGATATTATAGTTTACCTTGAACAACCAGATGAATCAATAATGGAAATGATGGACTTGATAGAAAATTTTGGAAAATTATCAGGATACAAGATAAACATACCAAAAACACAAATACTGACATTCCACTATAACCCTTTAAACCAGATAACTGATAAGATCAAACTAAACTGGAAACAAAAAGAAATAAAATACCTTGGAGTGAACATACCTAAAGATTTAAGCAAAATCTATAAAGCAAACTATGATAGGTTAGAACATCCATCCATCCATCCATCCATCTTCTACCGCTTTTCCGGAGGTCCGGGTCGCGGAGGCAGCAGTTCAAGCAGAGAAGCCCAGACTTCCCTCTCCCCAGCCACCTGCTCCAGCTCTTCAGAGGGGATACCAAGGCGTTCCCAGACCAGCTGGGAGACATAGTCTCTCCACCGAGTCCTGGGTCTGCCCCGGGGTCTCCTCCCAGTGGGACGTACCTGAAACACCTCAAGTGGGAGGCGTCCAGGAGGCATCCTAATCAGATGCCCATACCACCTCAACTGACTCCTTTCAATGTGGAGGAGCAGCGGTTCTACTCTGAGCCTCTCCCGGATGACTGAGCTCCTCACCTTATCTCTGAGGGTGAGTCCAGCAATCCTACGGAGAAAGCTCATTTCAGCCGCTTGTATCCGCGATCTCGTTCTTTCGGTCATTACCTAAAGCTCGTGACCATAGGTGAGAGTAGGAACGTAGATTGACTGGTAAATCGACAGCTTTGCCTTAGAACTAAGCTCCCTCTTCACCACAACAGACCGGTACAACGTCCGCATCACTGCAGATGCTGCTCCAATCCGTCTGTCGATCTCTCGCTCCATTTTCCCCTCACTCGTGAACAAGACCCCAAGATACTTAAACTCCTCCACTTGGGGCAGGAGCCTGTCCCCAACCCGGAGAGGACAATCCACCTTTTTCCGGCTGAGGACCATGGACTCGGACTTGGAGGTGCTGATTCTCATCCCAGCCGCTTCACACTCAGCGGCAAACCGTCCCAGCAAGAGCTGTAGGTCATTGCTGGATGAAGCCAACAGGACAACATCATCTGCAAACAACAGAGATGAGATCCTGTGGTCACCAAGCATGACACCCTCCATTCCCTGGCTGCGCCTAGAAATCCTGTCCATAAAAATTATGAACAGGATCGGTGACAAAGGGCAGCCCTGGCGGTGTCCAACTCTCACTGGGAATGACTCCGACCGAGTGTTGGCAATACGAACCAAACTCTCACAGCGGTCGTACAGAGACCGAATAGCTCGTAACAACAAGCCCGATACCCCATACTCCCGAAGCTCCCCCCACAAAAATCCACGAGGGACGCGGTCAAATGCCTTCTCCAAGTCCACAAAACACATGTAAACTGGTTGGGCAAACTCCCACGAACCCTCAAGAATTCTCGAGAGGGTAAAGAGCTGGTCCGATGTACCACGGCCAGGACGAAAACCACATTGCTCCTCCTGAATCCGAGGTTCGACCAACGGCCGGACTCTCCTCTCCAGTACCTTGGCATAGACCTTCCCAGGGAGGCTGAGGAGTGTGATCCCTCTAAAGTTGAAGCACACCCTCCGGTCCCCTTTTTTGAAGAGAGGAATCACCATCCCGGTTTGCCATGCCAAAGGCACTGCCCCCGACCTCCACGCAATGTTGCAGAGGCGTGTCAACCATGACAACCCAACAACATCCAGGGCCTTGAGGTACTCAGGGCGAATCTCGTCCACCCCCAGGGCCCGGCCACCAAGGAGATTTTTAACCACCTTGGCGACCTCAGCCCCTGTGATAGGCGAGTCATCCCCCTCGTCCCCAAACCCTGCTTCCTCTGTGGAAGGCGTATCAGTGGGATTGAGGAGATCCTCGAAGTATTCCTTCCACCGCCCGACGATATCCCCAGTTGAAGTCAACAGTGTCCCATCCGCACCATACACAGTGTGGACGGGGAGCTGCTTTCCCCTCCTGAGCCGCCGAACAGTTTGCCAGAATCTCTTTGAAGCCGACCGAAAGTCTTGTTCCATGGCCTCACCGAACTCCTCCCATACCCGGGTTTTTGCTTCAGCAACCACCTGAGCTGCACTCCGCTTGGCCTGCCGGTACACCTCAGCTGCTTCGGGAGTCCCGCAAGCCAACCAAGCTTGATAGGACTCCTTCTTCAGCTTAATGGCCCCCCTCACCACTGGTGTCCACCACTTGGTTCGGGGGTTGCCAAGATCCAAGGTTAGAACAAGAAATAAAAAAAAGATATTGATAGATGGTCAATCTTAAACACGGATCTGAATTCAAAAATTAAGACAGTCAAAATCAGCATACAACCTAGACTGCTTTACCTCTTCCAGGCTCTACCAATAGAGATTCCTGGTGCCCAGTTCTCAAAGTGGGACAGGATGATATCGAGATTTGTTTGGGGAGGTAAAAAGCCAAGAGTGAAATATAAAACTCTCCAACTACCAAAAGAGAAAGGAGGCATGGGTCTACAGAGTCTAAAGGAATATTACTACTCAGCACAAATAAGATACTGTATATCATATGTTGGTGGGACGGAGGATACGAGGCAAAATGGATAGAAATGGAAAAGGAAATTGAGAGACTCCCAGTGCAAAGCATAATAGGAGATAAGGATGCATATAAGCAAATCAAACAAATAGACCCAATCACTAAATTTACTTTGGAACTGTGGTATAAAATAGTACAAAAGTATAATATAAAGGAGGACATAAAACTATTGAAATGGGTAGCATTTGACAGTCAGTTTGAACCGGCAAAGCAAGATAGGGCATACAAAAATCTGGTGAACAAGGGAATCACAGCATGGGGCAATATGGGAAAAAAAGAGTTTGGGAGTTTTGTAAACATGAGAAGAAAATTTAAACAAGAAAAATCGGAATTCTTCAGATATCTGCAGATGAGAGATCATTATATGAGAAAGATTAGGCATAACCTCCACACAGATGTGAGTGAGATTATACAATTCATTTTAAACTCGTATGCAGGAAATAAAATAAGAATTATTTCAAAGCTATATCAGAAACTTACGGCAAACAAACATTCAAGTAACTATATAAAGGAGAAATGGGAGAAAGAGCTAAATTTAAACAGAAGAAAACTGGCAAGAAATATGGAAAACACAACACACATCAACAAGTTCAAAGACATGGAGGGAATTTGGATGGAAAAACCTGATTCGCTATTTCATTACACCACAGATCCAAAGAAAATATACAAATACCAAATCTATATGCTGGAGGGGCTGTGGGGCTCAAAATGCAGACCACTCGCATATGTTTTGGAAATGCTGCAAAATCTCATCATTCTGGAAATCTATACATGTGACAATACAGAGGATATTAGGATATAATATACCAATGAACTGTAACTTGATGTATTTATGTGATCTTAAAAGAGACAATGTAATACAGGCTGAGGACAGATATTTAGTTAAAATCATGCTGATTGCATGTAAAAAGCCAATCACAAGAAAATGGCAATCAGAAGTTCTTTCTGACCAAGAGCAATGGACAGACATTTTTGAGGATATACGTTTAATGGAAAAACTAACATATCGACAAAGAATGCAAGAAGGACAATATGAAAAAAAATGGTGGAAATGGACACACTACAAAGTGCAACAACGAGACAGAAATTGAAAGAATAACCAAAGACACTGGAAAAAACAGAAGAATTTAGAGATGGAAACTAAAAACTTGATGCTCCAACATTTGTCCCCCCCCCCTTTTTTTTCTTCTCTTTTTTTTTCTTTTTCTCTTTCTTTTTGGCTGTATGGTTAGCTCCTTTTTTAAATATAGAGACTGTGATTTGAATGTAATATGTATGATGAAAATGAATAAAAATCAAAGTTACAAAAAAAAAAAAAAGGAGGATTTGGAAAGGGCCCAGTCAGGTGTTCTGAAGGTCTTCTTAATGGCATATAAAGGGATCCCAGGGATCAGATACATTTCTAAAATATACCTTGGTCTTCAAGACTTAAAAGCAGACAACACATCATATATAAAAGAGAAATGGGAAAAAGAGGGGAATTTCACTTTACAACTGGAAATATGGGAAAAGCTAAATAAACAACAATGGAAAAGTACCTCATCCCTGCAGTGGAGAGAATTTGGATGGAAAAATTTGGTAAGATTTTTCAGAACACCTGCACAAAACAAATTTACTCATAAAGGGTTGAATTGTTGGCGCTTGTGTGGTGAAAAGACTGCAAATCATTTTCATGTGTTTTGGTCATGCCCAGTTATCCACCAATATTGGACCAATGTACAGACAATATTGGGGAAAATATTCAAAATAACAGTTCCCTTTTCTTTTGTAACTTTGTATTTGGGTTTACTACCGGAATCACTGGAAAGACGAGGAGAAAAATACTTATTCACTGTTTTAATATTGGCAAGTAAAAAAGCTCTAACAAAAAAATGGATGTTGAAGGACTGTCCTACACCTGAAGATTGGATTAACGTGATTCAGGACATTTATTCGATGGAAAAGTTGACATTCGCACTGAGACAGGACATGGATGGGTTCTTGAACTTTTGGCAACCCTGGAACGCATATGTGTCTTCCATCAGATCTAATCTTTGACAAACACCATTTCAATAATGGCACCTCTCTTTGTTCCAACGCTACTCAGATGCTCTTTTATTTTTTTTTGCTTTTTTCTTTCTTTTTTTCTTGTTTTTTTTTTTTAATTTCTCTTTTTCTTTCACTTAAAAAAAGGGTGTTGTAAGAATTATTTTTCCAATGTTGTCAAAAAACAACAAAAAAAAGGAATGTGATGAAAAAGTAAACAATGCAATGCTGTAATGACATGTATACCCTTTACAAAAACTTAAATAAATAAAAATATATGAGTTTCATTTTTTCCTGCTGGAAAATGAAATCAGCAGCTCCATAAAGCTTGTCAGCAGAGAGAAGCATGAAGTGCTCTAAAATTTCCCGGTAGATGGCTTAAAAAAATCTATTTTTTAAAATTAATTTCATGTAATATTCTATTTTTTTTTTTGAGAAATTGAATTTGGCATTTTCATTAGCTGTAAGCCATAACCATCAAAATTAAAAGAAATAAAACTTGAAATATATCACTCTGTGTGTAATGAATCTATATAAGATTTTTATTTGTTTTTATTGAATTACTGAAATAAATCAACTTTTTGATGACATTCTAATTTATTGAGATGCACCTATCAGTGAGATGATATGTGCAAATGTACAAGGAAATCATGAAAATATGAGAAAAAAAGGTGATACATGGCAAGTTTTTAAAAATGTAATAAACTTACCAGGAAAAAGTTGCAAGAAAAACCTCACTAATTGTTGACAAAACTGAACATTTGGACATTTAAGAGAGAAATAAAATAAGTTTTTTAAAATGTGTGTGTGGGGTGCCAGGGAGGCAGTCCGCCCAGGGCGTCATGCAAACCTGGACCGCCCCTGTCCCAAACAATCTCAAAGATCAAAATTTCTCCCAACCTCTCAACGATTTCCACGCGGTGTAAAGTGGCCCTTAGTGATTGTTGAGAGATTGTTATGGATTGAGTCAAAACAATCAACTGTGGTGACCATGGAAATCGCAGAGAGATTTTGGTGATCACAGAGCTCATTGAAAAATTGAGAGATCCGGCTATTTTTTAGTCTTTCAATGATCTCCACCCCTGTGTAAAGGGGTAGAAAAGCACTAGTAACCTCTCAAATATACAGTACAACCTCTTTGGTTGCCCAACAAACTCTCAATAATCCCGCAGTGATCTCTCCTGGTCTCTTAATGATCTCTCAAGGATCTTTCAAAGATCTCTGTAGATTGCCATAAAAATCATACAACGATCTTCCAAACATTTACACAGAAAGTGCTTTTTTTGAGACTTTCGGAGATTGTTGAAAGATTGGGTCAGTTTTTGATCTCTCAATGGTCACCCAACGATCTTCGTTTCTGTAAAGGGGCCCTTAGCTGGGGTAATCTTGGTCAGAGATTTGGGATTTTCACCTCCTTTGTGTGCTAAAAGAGAAAAGTGTAAATCTCGGTATCACATGATAACTGTCCCTGAGTGTAGAGCGCGCACACACCATGTCCCACAGATAACTCCCCAAGTGATTCTTCGTCAGTACACTGAGAGTCCCTGAGAGACAAGGCAGAGCTTTGTGCTAAAAGAGAAACTTGAGCATATCAAGCAACATGGTTAATGGACCAACATACTGTACTTGTATTTGTTGACTATGCTCACCTATTCTCTCATGCTCTAATGGCCGCTCTCTTTGAGTCTGGTACTATTTGCAAACTGGGGTATAGGGGTGGGTTTGTTTTTTTTCCATCCCACAGTTAGGTTCTTGTTGAAATTGCTTTTTAACTTTTGATTCTAAATATTGTGATGTAACTCTCAGTTACTGTAGATATGACCTGACATGACATGAAATGAGACGGACAAGGATGTTGCACTGGAACTGGGTTTTATTACATCACTGAGCACAACATAATATATACTGTTCACAGTGGAGTCGTCCGGGCAAGAGAGCCCCTAATGGCGGACACTCCCCATTATATGGCGGTGTGATGACGCAACTGGAAGGCGGCGCCATCACGCCGCACTTCACAATGAAACCCCATCATGACATTCTACCCCCCTTTAGAAAATACAAAACAGTTCTAATTTACCCCCCCAAAAAAAATTTGGCAACACAGAACCCCAATAAACACACTAAATAAAACAGCAAGCACTAAAATAAAAGAACTCAGAACACAATGACAAACTAAAACTATGGCCTGTGGGTGGAGTACCACAGAGCCCAGCACAGCCAAGTGGGATATTCTACCACTTTACGATGGGCCGGCCGTGCTCCTAACTAAATAGTCTTTCTTTTCTTCTTAACAGTCTCCCATGGTAAGGGTAGGTCAACAGGGGGGGCATTGCGGCAGCCCCGCAGCAGATGCACCCCAGGAGGCGGTAGGCCCCCGGGACAAAGGCGGATCTTCATGACACAAGAGCCCGGATTCCACACCTCCTTTGCCCACTCCTGCGTAGCCTTGTCACCCGGAGCGTCCACCTGTACCCGCCGCAGCTGGTTCACATGACAAATCAAGCCATCCATCAGCTGGAAACACGCCGCTCCCAACTTCGCCACAATCTTCAGCGGTGCCCGATGTTTTGCCGGCTGTGGTCTGGCTGGTTGTCGTCCTGGTTTTTCATCGGCCCAAACCCAAACCCAGTCCATGACCTGGAGTCGTACCTTGCTCGGCTTGATGTGCTGCTGTGCTCTTGGCAGCTCCGTGCTCTCCTTACATCTGGCGCTGTCATCACACTGCGGCAGTACAGCAGTCACGTTGTGGAAAAAACTTTTTAACCGTGGCCCAGTTCAGCATCGACCGCACGGCTGCCGTGTCGAGCAGGAGTGGCAAAGTCACACCCTCCAATTCCACCTCGCAATAGGACTAACCATTGGCTTTGGGACTCACTGAGTGGATGGTCGTCACTGGCGGGCAGGCTGGCCTACTTGGTGGGCTCCATGGCACTGAAGACCGGCATACCCTGGCGAAAGGGTTCATGTGCCCACACTTGCTGCACTGCTTTCCTCATGCTGGGCACACTCGCGCTTTAATCTGGTGTGTCGGGGACCCACAACCCCCGCAGACGGGGCCTCTCGGAGCAGACCTACGGCTCACGACATTAACTTTGTAGTCTTCCGCCATGCTGCCTTCGTCCTCCGAGTCCACTGCATTTGCTGACGTTGTCTGTTCCGGCGTCTTCTGTGACTGGCACAATTTAGCTAAGAGGCTATTTTATCTGCAGCCTCCAACTGAAGAGCTAGCTCAACTGTCCTAGCTACCATTAAGTCATTAGGCACTGTTAGCAACCTAGCCCGTAGCCCAGCACTACACTTGTGTTCGGCCAAATGGTCCGGCACCATCTCGTCCTCCAACGGCCTAAAACAGCACACACTTACTAACTGTCTTAGGTCAGCGACGAACTGCTGAATTGGCTCACCAACTCTTTGGCGTCTCTGGTGAGAGTGAACCTGTTGTACCGTAACGCTGTCCGGTGTGGTGAAATGGTTAGCTAGCAGCTCCACAACATCCTCGTATGAGTCCGTCGTGCCAAGTGTCCAGAGAATCCTTTGGCCCTCAATGCCAAGGTTATGGACAAGTCGCTTACGTCCTCACCTTATCCAGCTTCCCCAGGTCCAGCGCTGTGATGTATGTTTCAAATATGTCGAGCCAACATGGCCATGGAACTGGTGGTTCCCCGGGGAGCTCGAGGGAAGGCCGCAGTGATGTTATGCACGCCTCCATGAGTAAATCCTCATCGCTAAATGTTATGTCCACAATCCTGGCATGAAATGAGATGGACGAGGATATTGCACTGGAACTGGGCTTTATTATATATCTGAGCACAGCACAATCAATCAATCAATCAATCAATCAATCAATCAATCAATCTTTATTGTCATGATGCTATGCATACAACTGTAGTGCAAGCAAGATGAAATTGCATTTCTCTAGGCATCCGTATTGTAAAAAGAACATAATTTAAAAACACACTCACACCCCCCACCCCAACAGCCATTCACACATCCCTGAGACACATCTGGATATTACAGTAATGTTAACTTATTACAGTTGCAGTTAAAATAATAACTGCCTATGTATATATGAAACAATTAAAATGGCTAAGTGAATCTAAGTAACTAAGAGAAATAAATACTTAAAACTGACTAAAACTATAATATACATACAGTATAATATACTGTACATAATGTCCATAAAGTGCAGTAATATGTGTAAAGGATTCCGGATCAACTGTTCAGCATCCTAACAGCTTGTGGAAGGAAGCTGTTGATCAGTCTGGTGGTTCTGCCTCTGATGCTCCGGAATCGTTTGCCGGATGGCAGCAGTTCAAAGTGTTTGTGCAGAGGGTGAGAGTGGTCCTTAACAATGTTGAGTGCCCTGCTCCTACAATGGCTCTGAACAAGTTCTTGAACAGAGGGGAGGGAAACTCCAATTACCTTCTCAGCTCCCTTAACTATCCTCTGCAGAGCATTTTTGTCTGACATACTGCAACTGGAGTACCATGTTGCAATGCAGTACGTCAGAACACTCCCCACCACACCTCTGTAGAAGGTCCTGAGGATGCAGATGGGGAGAGAGGCCTGTTTGAGTTTCCTCAAGAAGTGCAGTCTCTGCTGGGCCCGCTTCCTGATCCCCAAGGAATTCTTGCTCCAGGTCAGGTCCTGCGAGATCTGCACTCCGAGGAACTTGATGTTCTCCACTCTCTCCACCAAACGGCTGCTAATGCGGAGAGGGGCGTGTTCAAGCCGTGACCGCCGGAAGTCGATAATCATCTCCTTCATTTTGTCCACATTGAGCACCAGCTTGTTCTCCCTGCACCAGCCCTCCAGGTCTCTAACTTCTTCCCTGTACATTGATTCTTCATCCCTCTGAATAAGTCCCACCACTGTAGTGTCATCCGCAAACTTAATAATCTGGTTCCCCTCGTGTCTGGACACACAGCCATGTGTTAAAAGTGTAAACAACAGTGGACTGAGTACACAGCCTTGAGGGGATCCAGTGCTCAGCGTGATGGAGTTGGAGATGTTGTTTTCAACCCGGACAGACTGAGGTCTCTCGGTCAGGAAATTCAGGATTCAGAGACATGTGGCAGTGTTCAGACCGAGAAGGAGTAATTTTTCCGTCAGTCTCTGGGGAATAATGGTGTTAAATGCTGAACTGAAATCAATGTACAGGAGTCTGGCATAGATGTCTTTCTGATCCAGGTGGGTAATGACAGAGTGCAGGGTGGTGACTATAGCGTCCTCTGTGGAGCGATTTGAACAATACGCGAACTGGAGTAGGTCATGTGATGCAGGGAGGCAGGCTGTGATGTGTGGTTTAACAAGCCGTTCAAAACACTTCATCACAATTGGTGTCAGTGCGACAGGACGATAGTCATTCAGACAGGACACAACCGCTTTCTTTGCCACCGGTACTATGATAGAGGTGTTAAAGCATCTAGGGAAGATGGCCTGATTCAGGGAAATGTTATATATGTCAGTCAGGACATCCTCCAACTCACTCGCGCAGACTCGGAGCACACGTCAGGGGATGTTGTCTGGACCTGCAGCTTTACGTGGGTTAACCCTGATTAGGGTACTCCGTGTGTCCGCTGCATTGATGGTGATAGCTGGCCCCACAGATGGTGAAGATAGGCCAGCCCTCCCTCTGATTGTCGGGTTTGATGCTTCAAAACGTGCAAAGAAGTTACTGAGCCTGTCTGGAAGCAAAGCGTCATCATCATTGACCCCCTGCCTAGACTTATAATTCATCAACGCCCGTACTCCCTGCCACATCCGTTTGGTGTTCCCTGTGTCACAGAAATGTCTCTGGATTTTCTCCGTGTAGGCGCATTTCGCCATCTTAATTCCCTTTGCGAGCGCAGACCTGGCTGAGCGGAGGGCGATCCTGTTCTTCTCTTCGAAGGCTGCATCACTGGCTGTGAGCAGCGAGCGCACCTCTGCAGTCATCCAGGGTTTATTGTTGCCCCGTGCAGTGAAGGTCTTCAATATAGTGACATCCTCTGTACACTTCGCGATGTAGCGGGTGACCATTTCAGCGTACTCCTCCACATCAATCCTGTCTCCCTGAGAGGCTGCTGTTTTGAAAACCTCCCAGTCTGTATGCAGAAAACAGTCCTGAAGTGCCGAGGCTGCACCCTGTAGCCAAGTCCTGAATTGTTTCTCTACTGGCCTGCTGCGCTTCAGTAAGGGTTTGTAGGCAGGCACCAGCATCACGGATAGGTGGTCAGAATGGCCGAGGTGGGGGCGAGGTGTTGCCTTGTATGCATTTGGGAAATTTGTGTACACCAAGTCCAACATATTGTCTCCTCTGGTCTTAAAGTCCACACATTGTTTGAACTTGGGGAGCACAGTCTTTAGACTGGTGTAATTAAAATCCCCTGCAACCACCACAAAACTGTCCGGGTGTGAAGTTTGAAATTCACTGATAGCATCATGAAGCTCACCGAGTGCCTCGTTAGCATTAGCTTTAGCATTAGCGCTAGAAGCTATGTAAACAACAGCTACAAACACGTTGGTGAATTCCCTTGGCAGATAGAATGGCCGGCAGTTTACAATGAGGAACTCCGCCAATGGAGAGCAGTGTTTAGTTGCTAACGTGGCATTAACACACCAGTTCTTGTTAATATAGATACATAAGCCCCCCCTTGGCTCTTACCGGAGCTAGTGGCCTCCCTGTCCGCCCGGAACGATGTCATCCCTTCCAGCTGAATGGCCGCGTCAGGGATGTTGTCGTGGACCCATGTATCCGTGAACGCAAACACAAAGCATTCCCTCCACTCTCTGCGGGTTTCTCTCAGCAGACGCAGCTCGTCCAGCGCTTGTTGTCGAGGGAGCGGACATTGGAAAGAAGGAGCGACGGTACTGCTGGTCTGGAGGGGTTAGCCTTTAGCCAAGTATTTATTTCGACCCTCTTTCCTCTCCTTTGTTTACGTTCGCACCGCTTACGCTTCCTCCTCTCCCGGGTACCTGCCAGCCTAACCCCCGACAGTATTCCATGCTAGCGTAGAATGTCCAAATCGCAGCCGAATGCCGCAATTCTTGCAGCGTACATTACCTTGATGCTTAATAAGGTCTCTCAGTTGTAAGTTGTACGTCTGGGATGATTAAAACACTCAAAACTCTCACACTCACTGATGCCTAGAGAGGCCGCAGCGTCCATGTGTGCCGCCATCCTATTCTCTCTCTATCTCTATCTCTTCTCTCGTCCAGGCAAGAAAGCCCCTTATGGCGGACACTCCCTATTATATGGCGGTGTGATGACACAACCGGAAGGCAGCATCATCACACTGCACTTCACAATAAAACCCCATCATGACACATCTTACGGTAACATGGCCTGTAACCATACAGGTATGATAAGCAGCCTAACTAAAATTTACTACAAACCCTGGCAAAAAACAGATTCTGACTGTGTGAAACATAGAAGAAAAGATAAATCTGTAAATTAGTCTTCATTTAAGAGAGAGAGAGCTTGCAGACCTTAACAAGATACTTCATCTGGCCGGCTAACTCGTTGGAAATGTGACCCCAATAAGAGAGATGTCAGCTGAAACACTGGAAAGATTGTAAAACTCTTTCAAAAGGTAATTAAATACAGAGAGTGGCAAAAGATTTTGGCTGTTGCTGGTCAGCAATGTCTAAAATTTGGAGCAAGTATAAACAAAATGGGAAGCTTGTCAAAGGGAAACAGCAGACCAAGAAAGAGTGTGAAGTGTCTGGATGGAAAACTCAAAGCAATATACCTTAAAAATAGAAATGTATAACACATTAGGAGAAACATGAGCCAAGTCTGTAATGAACTGTAAGAAAGTGGCTGAAGAAAATGGGATTAAAATACAGGAAAGTCAGATGTAAACCTTCATTTAAAACGAAATGGAAGAAAGAAAATTTACAGAAAATGCACAGCTGTACCCTGAAGTTTTGGATACTTTTCTCACTTCACTTGTAAAAAGTAGGTTTGGTGATGAGCAAAAAGCCTCAAAACATTGCTTTCATTTCAGATATATCAACTCCATGACATGGCAAGCAAACAGCCTGGACTTCAATGCAATTTAAAATTCCTGGTGGAAATGGAAGAAAATGGTTTATAATAGGGTTCCATATTCTATCAGCTGCTATATGAGAAAGTTGGAACCTCACCATGGAGAATATTGTTTTTCATTGGTCCACGCTTTAAAGAGTTCAAGCTGTCATAAAAAAAAACTACAGTAATTGTGCTTTTTTTAAGTTGCTGATTCTATCATTTTTTTCCTCTACTTGACCTGAAAAAATGCCATTAACTACAATTTTATTTATTTATATTCACTTATTTTAAGGGTTTGTTTACACAGCCACACCATTCAGCTGTTGAATCCAAATGTCTTTCTGAGTTTTTTTTTTCTTTTTATAAACAAAACAGCTGAATGAACATCTTCCAAGAGGGTGTTTGCATAATTTCTACCACAGGTTGTATTAGCAGCTTGTTAGTTGGACCAAGACATTGTAAAAGCCTTAATACAGAAAAGCAGAGCTTAATAAACCTTTACCTTTTCTGAATTGTGGTCAATCAGCATCATCAGTGAAGCTGGAAATCATTTCTACAGCATGAGCTGAAACCCTTCATCCAGAAAGGTATCTGAGTCAGTCATGTAATTTCTTAAAAATCAAGAATGTGCCTCATTGTTTTAGATCTCTTATGTACTGAAGTTATGGCGTGAATGCCCCATGTGGTCCTATATTGCAATCACTTAAAAAATCCTTGAAAAGTCTGAATGCAAAAGTTGGGTCAGAGGCCACCTCTGGTAAAACTTTTCATTCAAGACAGAAGGTAGACACAGGACACAACCACAAAAGCCCACTAGCAGAAATGATCATGATAATCCCAACAGGTATTGTTGTAAGAATTATTTTAATAATTTCAATAATGATTTTAAATATTACTAGCTTTTGAGCATGCTAGTCTGTTATCTTTCAGTTACTTCAACTTCCTCTCCAACCACATCTGTCACATCTGATATTTTAAGGCAGTGACACAAGTTTTTCTTAAATTTCTGTCATTCTAGATTGAAAATAAATTTGGTTTCGCTGAGGTGAGGACCAGGAGCTGAGATGGCTGCTGCAAGTACTGAAGAAGTATCCTCTTACCTTTGGCTAGAAAACCTTCCAGACTTAGAGCTGGAGCTGAGCCAGTGTGAGTTGGGTTGAATTAAATAAAACAAAAATCACCACCACCTAGTGGTTCAACTATAATATTACACATTATCAGCGGGCAATTGATTATTTTTTAAACGGGGTGGGGGGGGGGGGGTATTCACAAATTTACCATAAGGTACAAATGTATAAATGTAAATATGTACAAAATTACAAGAATAATGGTGCAGCAATATGATAAAAGATGTCAATTTAAAAGCTGAACTCACAAATTGCAGAAAAAAAACTAACACGAAGGTTGCAAATTTACCACAAAAAAGTTGAAAATTTGGAAGTGGGAGAAAAACGCTGCAAATTTACAAGGAAAAAATGCAAATTTACTGGAAAAAAGTTACAAGGAAAAAAAAAAATTATGAGAAAAAAGTTGCAAATTTATTAGAAAAAAGTTGCAAATTTATGAGAAAAGGTGCAAAATTATGAGACAAAAAGTTCCAAATTTACGAGAAAAATGCAGCAAATTTACAAGAAAAAGTAACAAATTTACTGGAAGAAAACTACAAAATTACAAGAAAAAATACAATTATGAGAAAAAAGTTGCAAATTTACAAGAAAAAAGTTGCAGATTTACAAGAAAAAGTTTCAAATTTATTAGAAAAAAGTTGCAAATTTATGAGAAAAGGTGCAAAATTATGAGACAAAAAGTTCCAAATTTACGAGAAAAATGCAGCAAATTTACAAGAAAAAAGTAACAAATTTACTGGAAAAAAACTACAAAATTACAAGAAAAAATGCAATTATGAGAAAAAAGTTGCAAATTTACAAGAAAAAAGTTGCAGATTTACAAGAAAAAGTTTCAAATTTATTAGAAAAAAGTTGAAAATTTATGAGAAAAAAGTGCAAATTTATGAGAAAAAAGTAGCAAATTTACAAGAAAAAAGTTGCAAATTTATGAGAGGAAAAAAAGCTGCAAATTTACATCCCTGTCCCCCCCTGATTAGCACCACTGAATGGGGAAAGGTGGATGCCCCCCGTGCCCCCAGCTCCCATCAAATCACCTCTTGTGTATTATACTTAAAAAAGTCTTGTTTTTCTTTATGAAGTATAAATTATTAAAGTGAAAATTTCTTCTCACAATGTGAAAAAGGATTTATGACAAGTTACCTCCACCAAGGAGGTTATGCTTTCAGGGTGGGTTGTCTGTTTGTGCAGCAGGATTACACAAAAACTGCTGGATGGATTTGGATGAAATTTTCACCAGAGGTGGTCCTTGGGCTAGAGAGGAACCCATTACATTTTGGTGATGATCTGGGAACGCATACCTCCACCAAGGCTCTTATCTTCTCACAGTGTGTTAGCAAAAATCCTCCAAACTACTGGATAGACTGATGCAATTTTTACCAGAACTGGCTCGTGGCCTACACACAAACCAGTTACATTTTGGAGGTGATTCATGAGGGACAGAAGGAGCCTTGGCAGAGGTATGCACTCTCTGAGTGCTTTTCTAGTTGTAAATATTCTATATGACTAAACTATTTAGCTGTGATTAGAGGTAAATGTTAGGCAGGAGCTACACCGGTGGATAAGAGATTCTATTGGTCAGTTAGAACATGAGGCCACAGCAGGACCACGCCCACTAGCCCGGGTTTCCAGTCTAGACACTTTTTGTAATTGTAACTTTGTGATCCGTAAAACGTTTTGATTTGAAAAGGCTTTTGAGGTTCAAAATACTTCCTCTTTGCAAGAAGGAAAAATAAAAAACTTGTAACCAAGTTTTTGCTTTGCAAACAGAAAAATGATTTGAAAGCAAAAGAAATTTGTTTTCAAAACAAACTTATTTTTCCAAATCAAACGAATTACCTTCATACATCAATAGCCCAAGGGCCACCTTTGCTGATTTTATTATTATCAATATCTGTCCAATAGTTTTTGTGTAATCCTCCAAACAAACACACAAACCACCCCAATTATGTTACCTCCTTGGCAGAGGTAATTACTCTATACCCAAAGGTCATAATACAATCTAATTCTAATGCACAGTAAACTGGTTACATTTAGGCATCACAATGAGATATATGGGAAACTTACTTTTGTTCTAGATTTAGCAAATATCCCCCTTCTGTGTAACTACAAACACTGAATATGCTATTTAGGAAAAAAAGGAAGAAGAATGAGAAAACTCTGTATTTGGAGGAGTCTTTATTTAAAGTTTCATCTTCACAGAACATCTGAACAGATCTTAACATGTAAAGGTCAATACAAACGTCCTTCATCTTAGCATCATCTTAGTGTCACTTTAGTGTCAGAACTACAGGATTTAAAAAAAGGCAAAATGCATACATAGTTCTTAATAAAGGTGACAGAAAAGGCACATTTGCATGACACTTTTAAGGTTTTATGTGCATTAGTACCTTAAGTCAACATGTCACTGGTAGTTCAAAACCTGGACAGTTCTGCAAATTCTCCCAAGAACACAGTCGGAGGTGAGCAGACGTCTCACTGTTGAAGAATGAGAGGACTACCAGCATCTCTACAAATTCAACTGCAATTTAAATCATAATTAAAAAAGAATCAACAAAATCTTGTGGTGCTGATGAAATTCTACTTTCAGGAAAAAAAACAAAACAAAAAAACTTTGGCTACAAAAAACAGAATGTGAGCAATGATGCAGACCATCCAAATCAAATCCACCACCCAACTGCAGTACATAAATTACAACTATCCACGTGATTTGAGTATCAGTAGTGTCACCAACACCAAGCAAAAATCACCCCATCTCCGCTTCATGTGTCATGTCGAACTTCTAATTATCCCAAGATTAATCAGATAAACTTATCCTCAGACTAAGTGCCTCCCTCATCTCAAACCTCCCCTTTGTAATTTTCAGCACTTGGATTTCTTCCCATAGCCATCCACCACATCAGGCATGACGCTATCTTCATCCTCCACATCATCAATGACCGTTTTCCCCACTAGCTGGAAGATGTCCTCAGGAGGAACACCCATGGGTTCGGCCACCTTCACTGCCAGCATGTCTAATGTTATAATTGTTCCTTTGGGGATCTTTCCCTTGGCCACCACTGACTTGCCCAGCTGCAGAAAAAAAGCGAAAAGGGAAGCAAAGAAAGTAGCATTATCATTTCCTTCACTGCAGAGGTTACTATATGTGGTTGGTGAGATTTGTTTTGCCCATGTATTGGCTTGTCTGTTCGAAAATTAATGATCTAATTTCAACAAAATTTAGTTGAAGCGTGGGGCTTGGGCCACAGAGGAACTCATAATATTTTGGAGTGGATCCAGGAATTCATTCACACTTTTCTTATCATGAGATAGTAATCTTTTTTTAAAGAGCCATTATTATGCACCGTTTCTGCAAAACCAAACAAGGCATTTCAGACAGATTTGTAGTCTTAAGGCCCTGTCACACCTTGACGATTTAGGCAGTGTTTGCCAAACGGATAAAAATTAGTCAAACTCTGGCATACACTGCACTTTTTACTTTTGGCCGTATTCATCGCATATCCATAATGAGTTGTACGTATACATAACGTATTAGTAAACTTATATAGAATATTTCTGTAACTTATAAATAACTTAACCCAACGAATGCTTAGAATGTTGGCGACATTCACAACTGATGTGCAACAATAGTCTAACTTATGCCTAACTTCTGTATAGTGCAGTCATGCCAAACTGCTGTAGCCTCCTGATCCATGAATCCTAGGTGTGCGAAAGATCATCTCTGTTCAACCAAAATGATTCTCCCCTCCAAAGACCTCGGCGGTGGGGGGGGGGGGGGGACCGACCTGACAGAACTGTCAAATCTATCAGGTTGGTCATGCGTAAAACAGCTGATGTGACACGTCAGGAACATCAGATGACAGTTGTCACAACCTGGCTCAAAGGCATGCAAACTGATGGTGACAAAAAAAGTTTATTTTCAATAAAATGGAAAAAAACCCAAAACAAGATAATGCATGGAGTGTGTTTTTGATGGGAGTCCACAGCCAAGGGACCTCAAAGTGGGATTTATCATGGAAAACAGCTGAGCTCTGTGCTTCAGGCGATCAGCTAATTGGATCCACCTCCTCCGGTGTTCTGACATTTTGGCATATCAATCAGAACAGCACTGAACAGCTGATGGTACATACTGCAGTCAAAGGTAAAAAAAACATGACAAGGAAGGCTAAACAGCAATTTGAATCTGTATCCTGTAGCTTGAAAGTGCTCATATACATTCCCGACAGGTCCCGGTATACGAAAAAGTACATATGTTTAGCTTTCTGTGTGTATGTGTATGCACTGCAGACAGCAGCTGAGCACTATATGGGTTTTTCCTGTGAGTGTTCTTGTTTAGTGCCATGTCAGCATCTATGGCTATTTCATGGCAAAATTAGAACTAATAAGAAAATTGAGTTAAAAAATTTTTAGAGAGAGGATGATAAATGAAAGAATAAATAAATAGAGGAAGATAGATATGTAGATACAATAAAATAGAAAAATTAAATAAAATGCTTCAGATGCACATGTGCTAAAAACCCTAAACTTTTTTTTGGTGGTGCCTTATTAAGAATATCCTTCAGTGACTTTTGAGTATAAAAATGTTGTCTTGCTGTCATGAGAGCAGGACAGTCAAGTAAAATGTGCTTTACTGATAAAAAAATCTCCGCAAAACTGACAAGATCTTATATTCATCTTTTAATAAAAAGCTGTGCGTAAGCCTTGAGTGGCCAATACGGCATCTATTGTACACTACCTCAACATGTCGGTTTTGAAAGTGATGCAAGTGTCTATGGCTTATGGCAGGTTTAATATCATGCAGTTTATTTGCAGTACATGTGTCCCATTCAGTCTGCCACTTCTTTAAAACATAGGAGGTTATTAGAGGCCTGAGGTCTGAGGCTGGGATCTGGCATTGAATGCCTTCTTGGGTAAGGGCTCTCTTGGCAGCATTGTCTGCCTGCTTGTTACCTGACAGGCCAACATGGCTGGGGGATCCAACAGAAGATGATATCAAAATTATGTTTCTGTAAAAAAACTAGTTTCTCTAAAATCCGGACAATAATGGGGTGATCAGTCTTTAAAAACCCAAGTGCCTGAAGACAGGATATGAAGTCAGTAAAAATTAAGGAGCTCTATTGTTTGGTTCTCTCAATGTGTTCCAATGCTAGAAGAAAAGCATGAGCCTCTGCTGTAAAAATTGAACACTGTTTGGGAATCTGCAAACCATGCTGATTGTGCCCAGTGACAACTGCAGCAGAGACTGAGCCATCTACTTTGGATCCATCCGAGTATATGGAAATATGGTGAGGAAAACAACATTTTATGTCCAAGATATGCTGCTGGTACACATTTGGGTGAGTGTCTTTCTTTTTGTTTTGGCTCAGATTCAGAATGATATTGGGTTTCCTCAAACTCCATGGTGGAATGAGACAAAACTGTGTCTGCGTTACATTGCTTATATCAGGGTTTAGTTTTACCAGGTGAGGTTCTATACGGAGTCCAAAAGGAGTGATGCTCTTAGGCCTGACCTTATACATCTGCAAAAATCGAGGGTGAAAAACTGAAGAGTAGGCTGGATTTCTATGGTCATCTTTAAGTTTAACCATATACTGGAGAGCCAATTTCAGGCGCCTGTTTTGAAGTGAAGGCTCGTTTGCTTCAACATACAAACTTTTAACAGGAGAGGTTCTGAAAGCCCCCAAGGCAAGCCTTAGCCCCTGGTGATGGACAGTTTCCAGTGTCCTGATGTATGTTTTCCTTGCTGATCCATAAACTATGCTCCCATACTCTGATGTCATGCGCTGACCCTCGCGAGCCAGCTAGAGACGCACAGAGTCACCAGTGAGTTTACAGTGAGTTTATTTACGGTGAAAAGTGAACAACACAAGATGCAGGAGTAATGACACATGAGTCTCCGCACTTCCGGAGGCGTAAGGCTAGACAGCTCACTTACGAGTCCATAGGAGGAGACAGTCATACACAGGCAACGGTTGATTAAATAATTAGCTACACAGGCTGCTGAAGCAAAGACACACAAAGGTCCACTCTCACCGGGAGGAGCAAGGCTAACAGCTAACTTACTGGTGCCGGAGAGGCAACGGTCAACCACAAGCATGCGAGGTAGATAATGGTCCAAGTCATCCGTAGCTCAGACGTATAACGACTGACACTGCTGCGTCATACCGTCGCCAGTGCTGGGCTTATATGGCGAAACACTAACGACGGTAATGACGCTCAGCTGGCCGACCGTTGACAGGCGGAAACCCCACCGAGCACCTTCACAATAAGAGCCCAGTGAGGCCAGAATACAGCCCGCAGCTGTCAAGGCCGGCAGCGAGACATAACTTTAACCCGAGCGCGATCAGAACCGGCGCTCGGGTCATAACAGTACCCTCCCTCCACGGGCGGACTCTGAACGCCCCAAGGAACCACCCTGCCCCCCCCCCGCCCCCCCAGGGTGGGAGGTGGGAGGACAGGTGCGGAGGGAGAGAAACCAACCCCTGAACAAGACCATGACCAGACAAAAAAACATACGAAACCAAAAAAAAAAAAAAAATACATGAAAATACCTGGAAACAAAGAACAAAATCCTCATACAATAGCCCCTCAAGAAAGGAGGGGAGAACAAAACAAAGACAAGACTTGACCAAACTATGAATACAAAACACAAAAGGCAATATAGATTGCTTTACCTGACTTATGGCTTTCAAAACACGAACAAAACAAAAAAAATACACACCAACACACAGGGAGCAATCTAAAATTGCTTAGCTTTGGCTATGACAATGACTATGGTTTTCCAAAAAAAACAAGAACAAGAGGCAATCAAAAATTGCTCAGAACTAGACAGTGACTAAGGCTGTGGCTTACAAAGAAGGAAAAAAAAAACAAGAGGCAATCAAAAATTGCTCAGACCTGACTAAGACTATGACTTTGGCTTACAAGAAAACAAGCGGCAATCTAAAAATTGCTCAGACCTGACTAAGACTAAGGCTTACAAGAAAATAAGAGGCAATCTAAAAATTGCTCAGACTTGACTAAGACTATGAGAAACAACAAAAAATCTCAAGACGTACTTCACATGACCAGGCCCCGTTGGGCCCACAGATAGTCCCACAGTACATGATAATCAGGTGGCCTGCCCCAGTCCCATGCCCCCAGAAACCAGTCCTCTGGTGGCCGAACCAGGTCACCCCGTAGCACATACAGTTTATTGGGTGGCCAACCCAAGACGCCGAACGCTCCAAGCAGTTCCTCAGGTGGCCGACCCGCATCCCACAACCACCAGGACCGTGGAGGGATTGCATGCAGCCGCTCACCTGAACATGACAAGACAGGGGAGCGCCAGACCGTCAAACAGAGCCCTCTCATGGACCCCAGCTGGTGGCTCCTGAGAGGGGGACAACCAAAACCTTGGGCCCCCTCGAATCCTGATTGGGTCACAGCCGCACCTGCGCTGGACCCCCACTGGACCTTGTCGGACCCCGATTGGGTCACAGTCACACCTGAGTCGGACCCCGATTGGGTAATCGCTGCACCCACGTTGGACCCCGACTGGGTCACCTCAGCCCATGCGTCGGACCCCGACTGGGTCAGGACGGGCCCCGATTGGGTCACCGCTGCACCCACGTTGGACCCCGACTGGGTCACCTCGGCCCACACGCCGGACCCCGACTGGGTCACCTCGGCCCACACGCCGGACCCTGACTGGGTCAGGACTGCTCCGGCGACGACCTCCAACTCCGAACCTGGAACCCCCGGTCCCGTGACCTTGACTGGCTCAGGACCGGTAACGCTGTGGAGGTGCTCAGAAAACAAGAGAGGACTGGGATCAGTTCCACCGGCAGCGCCAGAGCCCAGCGAGACGAGCTCGGGTGCAGCAGACGGCTGCCCCTCACTCGCCTCCCCATGAGGCAGGCAAAAATGCTCTAACACACCATACAGGAAAACAAGAAAGAGCACTTGCCTGCACTCGGGCTCTGGAGCCGTCCAGGACTTCGCCGATCCAGGTTCAAGAAGCAGCTCGTCATCGGGCTCCCACTCGGCTGCGTCGGGTTCCACAGCCGGCCTGATGGTCTCTGCAGCTGGATCCTCACGCGCTGGCGTCCACGCTAATAACCCGTATGGCGTGGGGGCAGAGGATCCTGGACCTGCTGACTCGGACTGCATCCCCGAGGAACCCTGGGGACGCTCTCTCATCGGCTCTGGCTCCTCACTGCAGTCCGTTCTTCTCTGTCCAAAGCGCGGCTGCAGGGCTGGGATATTGCCCAGAGCTGCAGGCCTCCCCCTCGTTCGATGGCATGGGACTGACGCCGAGGACCGCTCCGCAGGAGGAGACACAGAGGCAGCAGGTTTAATAACAATGGCTACAGCTGGGGAAAGAAGCTCAGGGAGCTGCAAACCCCGAGCTTCACCCCCAGGAGTCAGACAAGACAGATCACTATGATCGATAGGTAAGTGAACTTGAACTTGCCTGTCTCCCGGGGGGAGGATGGTATCAGCTGTAGCGGACATCGCTCCTTCCCTCGCTCGCTGGGTGGTAAAAACGGACCCATGGACGGAGCCCACCGGCACAGGACTCAGCTCACTCACAGCAGCCGGCTGGTTGACGGGGTCATCCCGGCGGCCCGGAACTGGATCCGGAGCAGGAGCTTGCCGAGGATGCGCCCGGCCGCGGCGCCGACGCCTTCGCCGGCCCCCAGACGGTGCGAACTCCCGGAACGGATCGAGGAAAGGATCAGGATCCATGAGCAAAGAGCAGGAGTGCCTCTTCTCCTGCTTCATGCCGCGTTCCTCCTCCATCATCAGGTAGATCTCGCGTTGCGCAGCGATGTCCTCCCTCCTCGCGTCGACTTCTGGGTGGTTAGCGTAGCGGGGAGAGAGATGACAAAGTATATCCTCGACAGCGTCCAGGTACCAGTGTATGCCGTGGTCATAGTCTAGCAGAGAAGCGGAGATGAGAAGCTCATCCACCACTTCCAGCACATCAGTCAGCTCGTGGCTCGGACTCCACACACGGTTCCTCCGCGACGGCATTCTTCACATACACGGCACCAAGACAGGAAAAAGCAAATGTCCAAAAAAGTCAAACTCACTGGAGAATAGCGTCTCGGGTTGGCGTCACCGTAACGCTGTTTTGGCAGCAGTGTACTGTCATGCGCTGGCCCTCGCGAGCCAGCTAGAGACGCACAGAGTCACCAGTGAGTTTACAGTGAGTTTATTTACGGTGAAAAGTGAACAACACAAGATGCAGGAGTAATGACACATGAGTCTCCGCACTTCCGGAGGCGTAAGGCTAGACAGCTCACTTACGAGTCCATAGGAGGAGACAGTCATACACAGGCAACGGTTGATTAAATAATTAGCTACACAGGCTGCTGAAGCAAAGACACACAAAGGTCCACTCTCACCGGGAGGAGCAAGGCTAACAGCTAACTTACTGGTGCCGGAGAGGCGACGGTCAACCACAAGCATGTGAGGTAGATAATGGTCCAAGTCATCCGTAGCTC
The DNA here is from genome assembly GCA_020510985.1 of Pholidichthys leucotaenia. Lineage (NCBI taxonomy): Eukaryota > Metazoa > Chordata > Actinopteri > Cichliformes > Pholidichthyidae > Pholidichthys > Pholidichthys leucotaenia. The sequence goes on along the minus strand of CM035848.1, from coordinate 116,905,223 downwards.
AGACGTATAACGACTGACACTGCTGCGTCATACCGTCGCCAGTGTTGGGCTTATATGGCGAAACACTAACGACGGTAATGACGCTCAGCTGGCCGACCGTTGACAGGCGGAAACCCCACCGAGCACCTTCACAATAAGAGCCCGGTGAGGCCAGAATACAGTCCGCAGCTGTCAAGGCCGGCAGCGAGACATAACTTTAACCCGAGCGCGATCAGAACCGGCGCTCGGGCCATAACAACTGAGCTCTTACAAGTGCTCTATAGAGACGCAGCAGCACAGTAGAGCCCGCACCCCCTTTTAGTTTTTGCTAAAACTTTAATAATATCAAGGGCTTTAAAACATCTGATTCGTAGAAATTTTATATGTGGAATAAAAGACAGCTTATTATCAAAAATAAGTCCAAAGAATTTGGTTTCTTTTACCACCTTGACAGCTTCTCCATCTATGAAAAGCTCAGGGTCGAGGTGAAGAGACCACAACAGGCAAAAGTGCATGCAGACAGTTTTTGTTTTTGAAAATTTAAAGCCATTACTGACTGACCACCTATTAATCTTGTTTATGCACAGCTGTAGCTGCTTTTCAATTGTGCTCATGTCTTTCCCCCTGTAGCAAATACAGAGGTCATCTACGTAAAGACTACAAAAGGTATTTGGTCTAAGAGCACCAACTATACTATTAATCTTAATGCAGAAAAAGAGTAACTGAGAGGATGCTTCCCTAGGGGACTCCTTGTTCTTGCACATGGGGCTCTGAAAGGGTATCTCCTACTCGGACTCTGAAGTGTTTATTGGACAAAAAGTTTGAAATGAAAAAGGGCAAATGTCCCCTAAAACCCATACCATATCGTCGGCCTCTGTCGGTCTATGATGACCATGGAAGAGAATCCTGAACGTCTACTCTGCTGGAATAGCACCGCCTGTGGCTGAACAGGCCGATGCGCGAATGGCAGTCCCTGTCACACAGGTCGCACTTGTGGGTGGTCTCCGTAATGCTGGGTCTGTGGCGGTTCTTCCTGTGGGTCCTTTTTTCATCTGCTGCAGCAGTCAGTCTCTCTTCACCCACCTTGAGCTGTCTGGTCAGGGTGCCTCTCCATTTGGAGCGGTCCGTTGCAAGGTCCTCCCAGCGCTCTGTGTTGATCTCCAGGGCCTCATGTCTCTCTTGTAGACGTCTCTAAAGCACAGCTGTGGGCAGCCAATGTCTCTTCTGCCAGTCGCCAGTTCTCCGTAGAGGACGTCTTTGGGGATTCTGCCATCCTCCATACGGTGAACGTGGCCTAGCCAGCGGAGCCTGCGCTGCCTGAGTAGAGTGAACATGGAGGGAAGGCCGGCGCGGGACAGAACTTCTGTGTTGAGCACTTTGTCCTGCCAGGATATGTCCAGGATGTGGCGAATGCAGCGCAAGTGGAAGGAGTTCAGTCTCTTTTCCTGCCGGGCGTATGTTGTCCACGTCTCACTCCCATAGAGCAGTGTGCTGATGACGCAGGCATTGTACACTGCCATCTTCGTCTTGACAGAGAGTTTGGGATTCTTCCACACTCGTGTGGTAAGGCGAGCGAGTGTGAAGGCTGATTTTCCAATCCTCTTGTCAATCTCTGTATCAAGGGAGAGGTTGTTGCTGATCGTGGACCCCAGGTACGTGAACTGATTCACGACCTCCAGCACGTAGTCGTCGATGGTGATGGTTGGTGGTGCTTCTGTGCCTTGCGCCAAGACGTTTGTCTTATTCAGGCTGATGGTAAGCCCGAAGTCCTTGCATGCCTGGGAGAAGCGGTCCATCAGGGTCTGAAGCTCCTGCTGTGTGTGGGTTGCGACTGCAGCGTCGTCTGCAAACAGCATGTCTCTGATTAGAGCCTCGCGTACTTTGGTTCTGGCTTTCAGGCGGGCGAGGTTGAAAAGCCTGCCGTCAGATCTTGTGTGCAGATAAATTCCCTCTGTTGCTGTGCTGAAGGCATGCCTCAGGAGCATAGCAAAGAAAATCCCAAAGAGGGTTGGTGCAAGTACACAGCCCTGTTTCACTCCTCTGAGTATGTTGAATGGCTCTGAGACGTTGCTGTCGTGCTGCACTATCCCCTGCATGTTGGTGTGAAACGATTCGATGAGGCTTTGCAACTTTGGTGGGCATCCCATCTTTGGCAGGATCTTGAAAAGGCCCTCTCTGCTGACCATATCAAACGCTTTGGTGAGGTCGATGAAGGCGACGTACAGGGGCATGTTCTGTTCTCTGCATTTCTCCTGGAGTTGACGAATGGAGAATATCATGTCTACCGTCGATCGCTCAGCGCGGAAGCCACACTGAGACTCAGGGTAGACACATTCGGCAAGCTTCTGTAGACGAACGAGAACAACTCGTGCATAGACTTTGCCAACAACACTGAGGAGGGAGATGCCCCTGTAGTTGTTGCAGTCGCTTCTCTCCCCTTTGTTTTTGTAGAGGGTGATGATCTTGGCGTCCCTCATGTCCTGTGGTACGGCACCTTCCTTCCAGCACTGGCAGAGGACGTCATGCAATGGCAGCAGTAGGGTGGTCTTGCAGTGCTTGATCAGGTCGGGGGGTATGCCGTCGTTGCCGGGTGCCTTGCCAGCAGCCAAGCTATCAATGGCCTTGCTGAGTTTGTCGATGGTTGGCTCGGCGTCAAGTTTCTTGATGCCATCGTACATACCACGGATGTTCCCTGTTATGGCAGCAGTTTGAATGTCTTGGCTGAGCTGAGTCCAGTACTCGTTGGCACAGCGCCGAGCAGTCTGCTGAACTTTGCTTCTTGCAGCCTTGAGAATCTGGAGATTCTTCTCGTTTGGGTACTTCTTGTACTCAGCAAGTGCTGAGCGCTTGGCTTCAATGACGGGGGTCATCTCAGTCAACTTGGCATCAAACCAGTCCTGTGACTTCGAGGTCTTCCTCCCAAAGGTAGCCAAGGCTGTGCGGTGGATGGCGTTTCGCAGCTCTTCCCACTTCTGCTTTGCAGATTCTCCTTCTTGTGGTACACCAAGTTCCTTCTTAAAGGTGGAGGCAAACTGCTCAACAAGTTCTGGTTGGGCCATCTTGCTGGTGTGTCAATCCGTGCCTTTCCAGGCTGTCTAGCATGATGGAATTTCTTCAGCTGCAGCTTGACCTTGCAACACACCAATGAATGGTCTGTGTCGCAATCTGCACTCTGGAACGAATGGGTGATTAGCACGTTCTTCAGTGAGGTGCGCCTGGTCAGGATCAAGTCCAGCTGGTACCAGTGCTTTGAGCATGGATGTCGCCAGGAAACCTTCTGTTGGGGCTTGGTCTTGAAGAACGAGTTTGTGATGCACAGATCGTGATACGTGCAGAGCTCGAGCAGCCGCTGTCCGTTGTCGTTCATTCTGCCCACGCCAAATGGTCCAAGACAGGAGGGCCAGGAGTCGTGGTCAGCACCCACTCTGGCATTGAAGTCTCCAAGCAGAATGAGTTGTTCAGAGTTGGGGATGATCCTGACAGTTGTTGCAAGGTTCTCGTAGAACTAGTCTTTTGCCTCTGGTGTGGCTGTCAGTGTTGGGGCATACACACTGACGAGGGTGACTGGGCCTTGAGTGGTGTTGAGGCGGAGGGTGAGGAGTCATGCAGAGCCATTGCTGCCCGGTTCCACCATCTTCAGCAAGGTGTTCTTCACTGCGAAGCCCACTCCGTGTTCCCTGTGTTCATCACTGCCCTTTCCCTGCCAGTAGAACGTGTAGTCCTTCTCTCTCAGTGTACCTGCGTCAGCCAACCGTGTTTCCTGGAGAGTGGCGATATCCACTCCCAGTCTCTTCAGCTCATTATTGATGATGGCAGTCTTCCTAGTGTCGTTGATGTCCTTGAGGTTAGCAGCGAGTCCTGTCATCATAGTGCGGACGTTCCAAGTTCCCAGTTTTAAGAGTTGGTCTCTTTTGTTTTTTTGTCTTGCCTGGTGCGAAGGTTCTCAGCCTGCTGTTCGGATTTCTCCTCATCCCCATGCACCCAATGAGGAAAGCAAGCTGTGGCGGGACAACACCTTATTGGCTGGGGGCTGCCCAGCTTGAGGCGGGCGGTAGCTGTCCAGTGAGATCCGATGATCCCTCCCACCGTCGGGAACAACCCCTGGCGCCGCGCTCTACGCCATTTTGAGCGGTGGCTTATAACCGGTAACTGTCATTCCCCGTGTTTTCTCTACACCAAAGGCGAAGCTGGAGTGTCCTCTCCAGTGATCCGGTGTTCTACCTTCCAGTGTTGGGCATTGGTAGGATTCAAGCCTGGGCAGGAAGATATGGAGGACAAGATGTTGCCCATGCAGCATGTCCCCCCTCTCCACGTCACTGATGAATCCAAAGGAACAGCAGGGCTGCTACAGTTTGGCACCAGCGCCATTGCAGGAGCTGCCAGAATGATGTTGAGAACAACAGAGAACTGCCTTAGGGGCTCCGACTCCGGATTTTTCCTCAGGGTTGACTCCCGAAGCCTTTCCCGTGACCGGGTGTGCCGCAAGGCAGCGGAGGTTTGAAATCAGGGTTTACCTTCCCCTAGATGGGCTACCTTCCCAGGTTGGCGAGCCACCATCTACCCGAAGCATCTGGTTTTAAGGTGCCAGAGATCTGCCCTCGCCCCTTCTCCTATTAGTAAAAGTAGTTCCGCCGGCCTTAGAGACTAAACCACGCGGGCAGGCTAGGAGTTGGACTTAATTGTCAGAGGCTTTTCGAGACGCACGCCATAAGGAGCATTTTATGAGCACTGGGAGCTTAACCCCAGTGCAGCTCCTGGCTATGACAACCTTGGAACCTTGTATGTTAAATGGCATATTGTATGATATAGTGTAGTTAGAAATGTACTTTAGTCAGTTAACATTATTCTTAAAATGATGTTTTAAAAACTCAAAGCAATCAGAAAGTGGCCATAAGGACTGGAAGAGAAAGCGGAAAAAAAAGAAAAAAAAATCAGCAAAATTTAAAACAGTGTGTCATGGGTTTAAGTTTCCCCTGAAGTTTATGTTTGCTGAAATTGTGACTTAGAATAACCATTATAATTCAATAAAGGGCCTTTTCCACTAGCACGCTTTAGCGCGACACGGGACGGCTCAGCACGCTTTGTACGCTTTTCCACAAGCCCCAACATGGTTTAACAGCCGCGATTCTCAGCCCCGCTCCAGGGCAGGGTACAGCAGTGCTGAGCTGTGACATGTTGTGACGTTAACAGACTGGTCGCCGCAGATTGGTCAGGTCGTAACCGGCGCTGATTGGTCAGGTTGTAACCGCCCCTCTCCTCCTCCTCTTCTACCGAATCTTCACGACCTTCTCAATAAGGTTTTTGAAAAAAAAAAAAAAAAAAAGAATCTTCACGACCGCCATTACTCAGCACACAACCACTGTTGGCGGTTTCTTTTCAGTGTATTGCTGTGCTATTTTCATTTATTCTCTTTCAAAAATGGCTTCGCGTAATAAGGGTGTTCCATGGACCAATAAGGGGGTGCAGTGTCTGCTCACTGCATTGTCAGACGAACGTATCCAGCGCGAGTTAGACGGAGCCGCCCGGAATGAAAAAATATACCAGGAGGTTTCGACATCGGAGTCCTTTAACGGTGAGTTTTAATTTTTTTTTATTGTGCGTTTTTTCGCAAATATATTCGGTAAGACGCTCAGTTTATTTATGCAATAAAAAAGCTGTTCATTTGTGGATGATGATCGCTGCTTTATTGCAGCACACTGCGGACTAAAGCTTTTATTTTAATTATTCATGTGAACAATACGCTGAAATAAGCTTATGTAATCTTGTTAAAAACTATTGTCTTTTCTGTATATCTTGCACTTTCGTGCTGTATTTTATTGTGTGCATTTTCCTTGTAGAAACATCCCACGCGTCCGCCGCGACAGCCTGTCCGGATTAATTCAACCGAGCCTTCCTGAACCAGAGCTGGCAGAGACGGCTTCATTCAACCGAGCCTTGCTGACCCAGTTTGGGAAGCTGGTGTAGAGGCACTCAGTGGTCAGCGTGTATAAAATGTCGATTAACCTTCATGTTGTGTTGCAAAGTTTTTTTTTTTAATATTTTGTATATAATAAAATGGAATTGTTTTGGAAAGTGTGGTTTGTCTGTTGTAACACTGAATTATAGAAATTCCATTGCCTAGTCTGATCAAAATGATGCTGATCATCCTGTCAGGGGTCAACCATTGTAAAGGTAATGTAATTTTTAACTAGACCAAAAAACAAATGTTTTTGTAAGCTTTCTGTTCTTTTTATTGAAATATCATAAAAAATTAGCACCAAGTCAAAGTAGGTACAAGTATATGTAAATTGAATGTTCTATCGGCATTCCAAATTCAGAGAATTACAATACTTTAGAAGGAGTGTAGCATCATCTAAACGGAAAATAATAATACTGTTGTTCCAAACGTTGACCTGAAGGTGAAAAACATGAATTTTTAGGATGTAAAAAATAATACAATTTGGTGTTGGCCAGTGTGCCACTGTCTCATTATTTAATACGAATAAAAACAAGTTTCAGCTCATTATTTCTAGGTCATTTGGCAGTTAATTCAAAACAAAAGTGACTTGTGTTGTTGCAGCTTAATTATGAGATAAAATTAATTGTGAGATAAAACCACAGAGCGAGCAAGGCAATCCTTGGATCCTCCATTTTTTGTCTCGTGTAAATAAGGACTCAGTCGGGTGCGTAACGTCACGGGAGTGTGGCCCCGCCTCGCTGGGAATCTGCCGCCGCCCCGCTTCTAAAACCTCCTAACACAAACCATCACAGCACAAGCACAACACCGTGCCTATGGAGACAGAAGCATTCCGAGCCGTACTGAAGTGAATCGAGCCGTACCGAGGTGTGCTGGGCTAGTGGAAAACAGGCTTAAGTGACTCCGTGAAACACTCATGGCTGCTCTGCTCATTCACAGACCAGAGAATTCGCACTGTTATCCTGTTAAATCAAAGGGAATCTTTGTTCTTTTGCATGTCCTTTTGTTGTTAAAATTGTGTTAACAGGTCTGAGGAGTTGTTAGTTCCTGTCCAGCAGGTCAGTTTGTGTGTGTGTGTGTGTGTGGGGGGGGGGGGGGTCAGTGCTGCTGATAAAGCCATGTCACCCTTTAACCCTTTGGTTTCCATCTCAGCAGCAGCTCTGTTTGAATTGTCTTCAGAAGGGAACATGTAAATCGACAGAGGTGTGAAGTTTGGGTCCAGCTGTTCCCACTGATGTCATGGGGGGGGGCGGTAATCTGTTGGTTGTCATGGGGTGTCGTGTTTACTCTTCCTGGGTTAACTGGATTATTTCTGCTGCTGGGAATCACCTATTCCTCTTCTTCTCCTATTCCCTGCTGATTAGTGCAGATCTTCAGGATTTAACACCTCCAAACACCACCGCTTAGTTCCTCTTCACAGCTGTCATTTAAATTTAAAAATGTAAAATTTATACCTTTTTTGTCCTTTTGCTAAAGTTGAAGCTTCTTACCCACAAAATTCCACTTTTTTTGGTCAGAAATTGGCAGCTTTTAACCGAGACTTGCATCTCCTTTTTTTTTTTTTTTTTTGGTCAGGTCAGGCATTGGCTTGCTTGCTACCGGATAACCATGAAAACCGGTACTACTTGTCTCATGGGTTGGGCCGTCGGCGACTCAATTGGCATCCCCACCCTTCCGAGGGCAGGGAGGGTGAAACAGGGTATCCTGGCAGAACTAAAAACAATATCTGCCACAGGTCTGTGGTGGACAACTCCCAGTTGCACGGGGTGAGACTGGACATCCTGGCAGATAAACACATCTGTCGCAAGGTCTGTGGTGGACTGTGTCAGTCGGTGCATTGTGAGATGCACTACACAAAGAGCAGCAATAAACAAACCTATCATCTGGTCAGTCACTGCAACAGATACTGGAGTCAGTTTGTCTTGGCTTGTCCTTGCCACTGATAATACCTTTATCTGCCAAGAATGTGCTGCTAGTCCAGCAAAAGCTAGCAGCACTCAAATACTTTGCAAGCAGTTTCATGAAATGGTCAATCAGAACGCAACTCATACCGGCTCGGACGTCGCCCGGGCTTACAAGGTCCGCACTGATCTGTTCACACTCCGACAGGCAGCGAAAAGTAAGCTAGGAGCAAGAAGACAAAAGAAGAGGAAAACAGCAGCCTTGTGTGTACCAGAATGCAATGTACGCACTCTGTTGGACAGAACAACATAACAGCGCCCAGAAAGACAGAATGCGCTTGTGGCCCTGGAAATGAACAGGTACAATTCAATTCAATTCAATTCAACTTTATTTATATAGCGCCATTTCACAACAACAGTCATCTCATAGCACTATCAACTGTAGGGGGGAACCCCCACAGTTGCAGAAAGACCCCAGCAATCAGGCGATCCCTGTGAGCAAGCACTTGGCGACGGTGGAGAGGAAAAACTCCCTTTTAACAGGAAGAAACCTCCAGCAGAACCAGGCTCAGGGAGGGGCAGTCATCTGCTGCGACTGGCTGGGGGGTGAGGGGATAGAGAAGAAGAAAAGAACAGACATGTAGAGAGCAAACAGCACGATGGGGACTCCATCTATGGGAGAGAACAAACGGATGTTAATGACCAGCAAAAAAAAATATTTCATAGAGAGTGAGGAAAGGAGTGAGGCCCAGTGCATTACTGGAGGTCCCCCGGCTGACTAAACCTATTAGCAGCATAACTAAGGGAGGGTTCAGAAACACATGATCCCTCCCTAATTGTAGGCTATATCAAAAAGGTAGGTTTTAGCCCTATTCTTAAAAACAGAGATCGAGTCTGACTCCCGAATCCAGATTGGCAGCTGATTCCACAGGAGAGGAGCTTGATAACTGAAGGCTCTGCCTCCCATTGTACTTTTGGAGATTCTAGGTATTACAAGTAATCCTGCATTTTGGGAGCGTAGTGCTCTGTTAGGATAATTTTTTTACCTGGCTTAAAGAGAACATTCCAGATAGCGCGATCAGCCTCGAGGGATTTCAGCTGTTTCGTGCTGATCACGTCACAGAGCTCTCCGGTAAGTCTATTGGAGGAGGAGTGTGCTTCTATATTAACAACAGCTGGTGCTCTGATGTAACGGTGATTTCCAAACACTGTTCTCCCGCCCTGGAATTTCTTTTTATTAACTGCAAGCCATTTTATTCCCCCCGGGAGTTCGCCTCATTCATCCTCGTCGCTGTGTACGTCCCTCCCGACGCGGACACGCGCGAAGCTCAGCGCGTGCTCGCGGATCACATCCAACTCACGGAGCGGAACTTTCCAGACTCCCTGGTTATTGTGGTGGGCGACTTTAACCAGAGCAATCTGAGTCACGAGCTCCCCCGCTACAAACAGTTTATTAAATGTCCAACCAGAGGAAATAACACGCTGGATCACTGTTACACTACAGTGAAAGACGCATATCGCGCTGTTCCCTGCGCTGCGCTGGGACTATCTGATCACGTGATGGTCCACCTCATCCCCACATACAGACAGAGACTGAAACTCACTAAACCTGTTGTGACCACCACGAAGAAATTGACCAGTGAAGCTGGAGAGAAACTGAACACATGCATGGAAATAACTGACTGGGGCATGTTTAAAGGAGCCACACATGATCTTAATGAGTACACACACACTGTGAACTCATATATCAACTTCTGTGAGGAGAACATTCTTCCATCGCACACCAGGGTGAGATACTCTAATGATAAGCCCTGGTTCACGGCCAAGCTCAGACAGATCAGGAAGGAGAAGGAAGCAGCGTTGAAAAGTGGAGACAGGGACTGCTACAGGGAGGTTAAATATCGGTTTAACAGAGAGCTGAGGAGAGCTAAATCTGTGTATTCTGAGAGACTCCAGCAGCAGTTCACTGCTAATGACTCGGCTTCTGTGTGGAGAGGACTGAGGCAAATCACCAACTATCGGCCTCAGGCTTCTAAAGGTCAGGATGACAAAGCCCTTTGTCAAAAACTGTCTCCCAACATTACGCCCGTTTTGACACCTCGTCAGCTGTGTCCAACTCACCCACTCCACCCAGCTCCACTGCCTCCTCAGCCCCTCATTCATCAAAAGCGGTCCCCCCTCCTCCTCCTCCTCCTCCCCCCTGCCCTTGTCATCAGTGAGCAGGACGTGCACAGACAGTTCTCCAGACTGAACCCGTGCAAGGCCCCCGGGCCGGACGGTGTGTCTCCCTCCACCCTGAGACACTGTGCGAAAGAGCTGGCTCCTGTCTTCACAGACATTTTTAACACCACCCTTAAGCAATGTCACGTGCCGACCTGCCTCAAATCCTCCACCATCATCCCTGTCCCCAAGAAGCCACAGATTACTGGACTTGACGACTACAGACCTGTAGCGCTCACCTCTGTAGTCATGAAGTCCTTTGAGCGCCTGGTCCTGTCTCACCTCAAGTCCATCACCACACCCCTCCTAGACCCGCTGCAGTTTGCCTACCGTGCTAACAGGTCTGTGGACGACGCAGTCAACCTGGCCCTCCACTCCATCCTGCAGCACCTGGACTCCCCGGGAACCTACGCCAGGATTCTGTTTGTGAACTTCAGCTCCGCATTCAACACCATCCGCCCCGATCTGCTCCAGGACAAGCTGTCCCTGCTCAACGTGCCTGACTCCCTCTGCAGGTGGATCACCGACTTCCTGACGGACCGGAGGCAGCATGTGCGGCTGGGGAAGTCTGTCTCGGACTCTGTTAGCATCAGCATTGGATCACCCCAGGGCTGTGTACTTTCCACCCTACTCTTCTCCCTTTATACCAACTCCTGCACCTCCTCCCACCAGTCTGTTAAGCTGATTAAATTTGTGGACGACACCACCCTCATTGGGCTCATCTCCAACGGCGACGAGTCCGTCTACAGGAAAGAGGTGGCCCAGCTGGTGTCCTGGTGCAGCCATAACAACCTGCAGCTGAATGCACTGAAGACTGCGGAGATGATTGTGGACTTCAGGAAAGTCACAACCCCCCTGCCCCCCCTCACCATCACAGGCTCTCCCATCACCATTGCAGATTCCTTCCGCTTCTTGGGCACCACCATCACCCGGGACCTCAAATGGGAGCCAACCATCAGCTCCCTCATCAAAAAGGTCCAGCAGAGGATGTTCTTTCTGCGGCAGCTGAGGAAGCTCAAGCTACCCACCAAGATGTTAGTGCAGTTCTACACGGCCATCATCGAGTCCATCCTCACCTCCTCCATAACTGTGTGGTATGCAGGAGCCACTGCCAGGGACAGACTAAGGCTGCAGCGCGTCGTGCGCACTGCTGAGAAGGTGATTGGCTGCAAACTCCCATCTCTCCAGGACCTGTACATCTCCAGGACCCGGAGGCGTGCTGGCCGGATCATAGCCGATCCTTCACACCCTGGTCACGTACTGTTTGCCCCCCTCCCCTCAGGTAGAAGACTTCGGTCCATTCGGACTAAAACCTCCCAGCACATGAACAGCTTTTTCCCCTCTGCCATCAGACTGCTGAACATTAAGTGACTTATTGACTCTCGTGCACTATGTACAGCAACTCAACCAGACTCAAGTCATTCATCACTGTTTTTTCTGTTGCATTATCAACTGCACTGTGGTACCCCATATTATCTGCTACTTGCTAATTTTTTTAAAAACTGCCTTGACTAGTACTACTCATTATTACTATTATTATTATTATTATTATTATTACTTATTTTTCTACACTTATTGCACGTTTTTAATCCTTTAGTTTTTTAGTTTATCTCTTTATCTCATCATGTTTTTAATGTTGCAGCATGGCACCGAGACAAATTCCTAGTTTGTGTACTACATGAACAATGGCAATAAAGCTGATTCTGATTCTGATTCTGATTCTGATTCTGATTCTAATACGGTAGTATCAGATCTTTTAAATAAAAAGGAGCCTGATTGTTTAGAGCTTTGTAAGTAAGAAGAAGGATTTTAAACTTAATTCTAAACTCTATGGGAAGCCAATGAAGGGAGGCCAGAACCGGAGAGATATGATCTCTCTTTCTAGTACCTGTTAAAACTCTTGCTGCAGCATTTTGGATCAGCTGAAGACTTTTTAAAGATGTTTTAGGACAGCCTGATAATAAAGAATTACAATAATCTAATCTCGAGCTAACAAAAGCGTGGATCAGTTTCTCAGCATCACTCTGAGACAAGATGCTCCTAATCTTGGCAATATTACGCAAATGATAGAAGGCAGTCTTAGAAACAAATTTAATATGTGAATTGAAGGACAAATCCTGATCAAAAATAACTCCAAGGTTCCTCACAGAGCTATTAAGAGAAAGAGTAACCACATCCAAACTGAAAGTTTGATTTGGAAAGGAATTTCTAAGGTTTTTTGGACCAACAAGAATGACTTCAGTCTTATCTGAATTTAATAGCAGGAAATTACAAGTCATCCAAGCTTTGATTTCCTTAAGACAGGCTTCTAACTTGGCTAATTGATTACTATCATCTGGCTTCATTGACAGGTATAATTGTGTGTCATCTGCATAACAATGAAAATGTATACAGTGCTTTCTAATAATGTTGCCTTACGGAAGCATATATAAACTAAAAAGAGTAGGGCCTAGCACAGATCCCTGTGGAACTCCATGACTAAGCTTTGAGTTGAAAGAAAACTCATTATTTACATGAACAAACTGGAACCTATCAGATAAATAAGATCTAAACCATTGCAACGAAGTTCCATTAAGTCCAACATAGTGTTCTAATCTATCAAGTAGAATATTATGATCGATAGTATCAAAAGCTGCACTAAGGTCTAAAAGGACAAGTACAGAAACTAGTCCATTATCAGATGCAATGAGGAGGTCGTTAGTGACCTTCGCTAAGGCTGTTTCAGTACTATGATGGATTCTAAACCCAGATTGAAACTCTTCAAGTAAACCATTTCCCTGCAGGTGGTCAAATAATTGCGTAGCAACAAGTCTTTCTAAGATTTTTGAAATGAAAGGGAGATTAGAGATTGGTCTATAGTTAGCTAAAGCTCCTGGATCTAGCGTTGGCTTTTTGAGTAAGGGTTTAATTACAGCCGTTTTAAAAGCCTGCGGTACATGGCCTAAAGTTAATGAAGAATTGATTATATGAAGAATAAAGCTACCAATAAATGGGAAGACTTCTTTAAATAACCTGGTAGGAATAGGGTCTAAAAGACAAGTTGAAGGTTTGGATGAGGAAACTATTTTGTCTAACTCACAAAGGTCAATTGGAGTAAACTCATCAAGACAGACATCAGTTGAAGGAGTTGTAGTAGTTACTGTATTTAAGTTAACTGTGGGAAGAATCTGATTTTATCTCTAATGGATGAATATCTATGTTAACAAGGACTGGTGCGTTAATGCCACGTTAGTGTCTAAACACTGCTCTCCGTTGGCAGAGTTCCTTGTTGTAAATTGTCGGCCTTATTATCTGCCGAGGGAATTCAGCAATGTGTTTGTAGCGGCTGTTTACATAGCGCCTAACGCTAATGCTAATGCTAAGAAGGCACTCGGGGAACTGCACGATGCGATTAGTGAAATCCAAACTTCACGTCCGGACAGTTTTGTGGTGGTTGCGGGGGATTTTAACCACACCAGCTTAAAGACTGTGCTCCCCAAGTTTAAACAATGTGTAGACTTTAAGACCAGAGGAGAGAATATGTTGGACTTTGTGTACACAAATACAGATGCATATAAGGCCATACCCCGCCCCCACCTCGGCCTTTCTGACCACATATCTGTGATGCTGGTGCCTGCCTACAAATCCTTATTGAAGCGCAGCAGGCCAGCAGTGAGACAAATCAGGATTTGGCCAGAGAGTGCAACCTCTGCACTGAAAGACTGTTTTCTGCACACAGACTGGGAGTTCTTCAAAATAGCAGCCTCCCAGGAAGACAAGACAGATGTGGAGGAGTATGCTGAAACGGTCACCAGCTACATCGCGAAGTGCACAGAGGATATCACTACTGAAGGAGTTGTAGTAGTTACAGTATTTAAGTTAACTGTGGGAAGAATCTGATTGATTTTATCTCTGATGGATGAAATTTTATTATTGAAAAAGTTCATAAAGTCCTGACTAGTAAGCTCTAAGGGAATGCTAGGATTGACAGAGTCCTGACTCTTTGTCAACCTGGCTACAGTACTGAAAAGAAACTTGGGATTATTCTTGTTCTCTTCTATTAATGCAGAGTAATAACTTGTTCTAGCTTTTCTAAGAGATTTTTTATAAATTAAAAGATGATTTCTCCAAGCTAAATAGATTTCATCTAAATTAGTAGAGCGCCATTTTCTTTCTAATTGACGAGTCTTCTGTTTTAAGGTACGAGTTTCTGTGTTGAACCAAGGAGTTAGAAATCTCTGATTAGACTTTTTCTTTTTTAAGGGGGCCACCAAGTCTAGAGTCTGATGCAGAGAAGCTGAAACACTATCCACCATGTTATCAATTACAGAAGGAGCAAGCTGTCTATAGCTTATTTCCGTTGTGTTGACACATGGCATAGAGGAAACAATCTGCATAAATTTGGAAACAGCATCATCTGAGAGGCATCTACTGTAATAATATTTTTCTTCAGGAGCCAAATAGTCAGAAATAGTAAAATCAAAGGTTAACAGACAATGGTCTGACAGTACAGGGTTATGAGGAGACACTACAAGATTTTCTATTTCTATGCCATATGTCAAAACAAGGTCCAATGTATGGTGGAGGTAATGAGTAGAATTTCCTACTTTCTGAGAAAACCCAATTGAATCTAATATTGAATTGAATGCCACATTAAGGCAGTCACTATCTACATCCACATGTATATTAAAGTCCCCTACTATAATTATTCTATCAGATTTCAGCACTAAATCAGCTAAGAAATCAGCAAATTCGGATAAAAATTCTGAGTAGGTTGATGGGGGACGATAAACTATGGCAAATAAAATTGGGTTTAACCTAAAATTGCTAAAGTGCCCAATACTGAGGACCAGGCCCTCAAAGGAATTATAACATGTTTTTTACTTTACATTAACTAGTAATTTGGAATGGTAAATTGTTGCTACTCCTCCTCCACGACCAGAACTTCTGGGATTTTGACAGTTTAAATAACCAGAGGGAGTTGATTCATTTAAACCAACATAATTCTCTTGTCCTAACCAAGTCTCTCTAAGGGAAATTAAATCAATCTGATAATCAATTAACAAATCATGGACTAACAGAGACTTGGGAGTTAGAGACCTAATATTTAATAAACCACATTTAATTTTTAAATTATGAGGAGGAACAGAGGCCAAATCATTCAATTTAGAGGCTTTATGTTTAATTTGAGTTTTACCAATATTTAGCTTTATCACTTTGGGATGCTTATACATTATATTTTTATTCACTTTGGAGGGAGCAGACAACGATTCTCTGATGGGGAAGACAGGGGCTAAGCTGAGGGGTGGCGGATGAAGAGGAGCTGCAGAGAGGCGTGTAAGACTGCGACTCTGCTTCCTGGTCCCAACTCTCGAGTAGTCATGGTTTTGGAAATTTGGATAAAAAAGATGCCAGATTGTTAGATAAATGAGAAGCACCATCCAAAGTGGGATGAATGCTGTCTCGTCTCATTAAGACCAGGTTTTCCCCAAAAAGAGCTCCAATGGTCAATGTAGCCCACGTCATTTTTAGGACACCACACAGACAGCCAGTGGTTCAAGGATGACGAGCGGCTAAACATGTCATCACTGGTCAGATTGGGGAGGGGCCCAGAGAATACTGCAGTGGCAGACATCGTTTTTGCAAAGTCACACACCGATTCTATATTAAGTTTCGTGACTTCCGACTGCCGGAGACGGATGTCATTAATGCCGGCGTGAATAACAATTGTGGAATATTTACAGTTACTTTTAGCCAGCATTTTCAAATTTGACTCGATGTCGCCTGCTCTGGCCCCAGGAATGCATTGGACTATGGCCGCTGGAGTCTCTAGGTTCACGTTTCTGACTACAGAGTCGCCAATGATCAGAGTTTTTTCCTCAGCGGGTGTGTCGCTGAGCGGGGAAAAACGATTAGAAACGTGAACAGGTTGGTGGTGAACCGGGGCTTTGCGACTAGGCTTCCTTCTCACCGTCACCCACCCAGTCTCCTCGCTGCTGAGGAGAGCCGAGGGACCGCTGACAGTGGGACCTAAGCTAGCTAGCTCCGCTGCAGCTAATGGGCGTCCGTCAAGATTAACTGGCGCAGACGGTGCTTCAATGCAGCGGAGCCGGGATTCCAAATCAGACAACCTCGCCTCGAGCGCCTCAAAAAGACAACATTTATTACATTTACCGTTATCGCTAAAAGAGGCAGAGGTGTAGCTAAACATCTGACAGAGACAGCACACCAGAGGAGGAGAGGAAAGAGAGCTAGTAGCCATAGCTAGTGGCTAGAGAGCAAACCACAAAGCAAACCACACAGGCAGACAGCAAAACAGGAAGTGACGATACGTTACCACAAGGAAGTGACGATTCCTCACCTAATGTAGACATAGCTGCACTTAGTGAAACAAGATTGCCTGGATATGACAGCTTGGAAGACCATGGGTACATCTTCTTTTGGAGTGGGAGATCAACTCAAGAAAGGAGAGAAGCAGGAGTGGGCTTTGCAGTTAGAAAGGAGATAGCAACAATGCTTGATGAGAATCCGGTGCCAATCAACGACAGGATAATGACTATGAGACTCCCACTACAGCGGGAAATGTATGCCACACTCATCAGTGTATATGCACCAACAATGACCAACACAGAGGAGGTGAAGGAAGAGTTCTAAAGTGATTTACATGAGACTATCAGTTGTGTACCGACTGATGACAAGCTGATACTCATTGGAGATTTTAATGCTAGAGTTGGTTCGGACACTGAGAAATGGAAAGGAGTGCTAGGCGGTCATGGAGTAGGCAAGTGCAATGCTAATGGAGAACTTCTACTTGCACTTTGTTCAGAGTAAAACCTTGTGATAACCAACACTCTATTTAAACACAAGGACACACACAAGAAGACATGGATACACCCAAGATCCAAGCACTGGCACTTATTGGACTACATCATAGTCAGGCAGAGAGACATAAGGGATGTACTGGACACCAGAGCAATGAGAGGCGCAGACTGTGGTACTGATCATGTTATGCTGAAGAAGCAGGAAGAACTTACACAGGAAATGAATGAAAACGTGAAAGCCTGGGACAGCAACAACTCAGAGAATGACATAAAAGAGAAATGGGCAACACTGAAGGAAACGGTGTATCAGACTGCGAGTGATGTATTAGGCCACCCTGAGAGGAAACGTCAAGATTTGTTTGATGAGCATGATGAACACCTGAAGAAACTACTAGAAGCGAGGAATACAGCTAGGCAGGAAAACCTACAGTGTAACACAAGGTCCAAGAAGAAGAAATACTCTAAGGCTCAGAGTGAGCTACAGAAGTACACCAGAGAGATGAAGTCCAACTGGTGGGATGAAAAAACAGAGGAACTTCAACCTGCAGCAGACAGGAAGGACATGAAAACATTCTTCACAGGTTTGAGAGAAATCTACGGCCCTAAACCAAGAGGACTGATCCAACTAAAGGCTATGAATGGTGAAACGGTTTTGCAGGAAAAGACAAGATCCAGGACAGATTTTCAGACCACTTTGACCAACTAATAAATAACTCTGGAGATCTCACTGAAGAGGCTAAAAAAGCTCTAGTGCAGCGACCAGCTGTATCAAGTCTGGATGAACCACCAAATTTTGATTAACTATTGGCAGCTATCAGGACAACACAGGATGGTAAAGCTCCAGGAAGGGATGGAATTCCAGCAGAAGTGTGGAAATTTGGTGGTGTTCAGCTGACCAACTGCCTGCACAAGCTCATCCAAGAGAATGGGATGCCCAGAAAGTACCTCAAGACAGGAAGGATGCAAGTAGTGTGCCTTTGTTCAAGAAAGGTGACAGGAAAGATTGTGGAAATTACCGAGGTATATCACGCTAGCCACTGTTGGTAAGATTCTCTCACCTGTACTACTGAACAGACTCAATGAACACATCTCGCAGAATGTATGACCGGAAACCCAGTGTAGCTTTAGAAGTGGAAGAAGCACAATGGACATGATTTTCTGCTTGAATCAGGTACAGGAAAAGTGTATCGAACAGAACATGCAGCTTTATGTAGTCTTCATAGACTTCAGTAAAGCCTTCGATCCTGCTTTGCGACAAGGACTTTGGCAGGTACTCAAGAAATATGGCTGTACAGAGAAGTTTGTCCGCCTGATCGAGGCACTCCATACAGGTATGCAAGCAAACGTGGCAATGAGTGGTTCAGTATCTAAAGACTTTTCAGTAAGCAACGGGGTGAAACCAGGGTGTGTGCTGGCGCCTACACTCTTCTCGGTATATCTGGTAGCCATGCTTGAGGTGGCACTTCAAAGACACTTCAGAAGGAGTATACATTCAAACAACGAAAGAAGCAGACTTGTTCAATGTGGCACAGTTTAAAGCCAAGAGTAAGACATCGATAAAGGTAGTAAGAGAAATGCTCTTTGCCGACGACAGTGCTCTAGTTGCACACAGTGTGGAAGATATGCAATCTTTAGTGGAGAACTTTGCAAGAGCAGCTAGCCAATTCAGCCTCCAAATCAACATCAAGAAGACACAGAGTGCCTTTATCAACCACCAAAGTTCCAATTATCAACATCACTACCAGAAGAGCTCAGTATTGGTACAGAGCCACTAGTCAAGTGCAAGACTTTCAAGTATCTAGGGAGTACTGTTTCAGAGAATGCTAGGCTGAAGGATGAACCATCTCTCAGAATGGGAAGAGTGAGCATTGTGTTTCGAAACTTGAGGGAGAGACTGTGGAACAATCAACATGTGTTTATCCGTGTGAAATGCAAAGTGTACAGAGTGACAGTAATGGCTGCTCTACTGTATGATGCTGAAACTTGGACTGTCTACAGAGTGCAGGTGAAGAAACTCCACACGTACATGATGAGACACCCTCGAGCCATAATGAAAGTCTAATGGAAAGATAAGATAACCAACATAGAAGTGTCTGGTCAGCAATTAGTGGGAAGAAGTTCAGTGAAATCTGCAGTTCAAACCACCAGCTAGGGGTAAAGCTTTCAGGGTCTTGGCCCTCCATGGCACACGACTGGACACCCCTGTGATACATGATAGTACTGTGATATCATACATTGTGATTTTCATCCCGGTCTTTGTCTTGTTCAACTCTGGCCTTGATCTCAGGAGTCACTCCTTTGCTGTGCTGACCTAACCAGACAGTGAGCATTTAGCACCATCTAGTGAACTGAAAAGTCAACTGGTTTTTTGTTACTCTGGTGCCTTAGAAGGTAAATTCATGTTTGCGACATTTATTAAAAATTCTTACTTCTAGGGTCTCTGAATTGATACAGTATCACCACCACAAAGTATCGCAATATTACGATGCACTGCTTTTTTTCCCCCTCACCCTTAATAAAATGCCACAAGAGAAAACCCCATAAATTATAATTGGAGCTCTTTAACATTTCATAAAGTTTTCAGATATTTGTGCATGGAATCAGATGGGAAAAAACAGGTACAATGGTGTGAAAAAGTGTTTGCCCCCTTCCTGATTTCTCCTTTTTTTGTATGTATGTCACACTGAAATGTTTCAGATCATCAACAAATTTAAATATTAGACAAAGACAGCACAAGTAAACACAAAATGCAGTTTTTAAATGACGGTGTTTATTATTAAGGGTAAAAAAAATCCAAACCTACATGGCCCTGTGTGAAAAAGTGAAAGTGAAGGAGAATGTCTGGCCATCTGTTTGTGACCTCAAGCTGAAGCGCACTTGGGTTCTGCAGCAGGACAATCATCCAAAACACACCAGCAAGTCCACCTCTGAATGGCTTAAGAAAAACAAAATGAAGATTTTGGAGTGGTCTAATCTAAGTCCTGACCTGAATCTGATTGAGATTTTGTGGCATGACTTTAAAAAGGTGGTTCATGCTCGAAAACCCTCCAATGTGGCTGAATTACGACAATTCTGCAAAGATGAGTGGGCCAAAATTCCTCCACAGCGCTGTAAAAGACTCATTGCCAGTTATCGCAAATGCTTAATTGCAGTTGTTGCTGCTAAGGATGACCCAACCAGTTATATTGGGTTTAGGGGGCAATCACTTTTTTACACATGGCCATGTAGGTTTGGATTTTTTCCCCTTAATAATAAACACCTTCATTTAAAAACTGCATTTTGTGCTTACTTGTGTTATCTTTGTCTAATATTGAAATTTGTTTGATGATCTGTAACATTTAAGTATGACAAACATACAAAAAAAGGAGAAATCAGGAAGGGGGCAAACACTTTTTCACACCACTGTATATACACACACGTGCGCACGTGCGCACACACACACACACATATTATATATACACATACACATGTGGACAAAATTGTTGGTACCCCTCTGTTAATGAAAGAAAAACCCACAATGGTCACAGAAATAACTTGAATCTGACAAAAGTGGTAATAAATAAAAATTCTATGAAAATTAACCAGTGAAAATCAGACAATGCTTTTGAATTGTGGTTCAACAGAATTATTTTTAAAAACAAACTCATGAAACAGGCCTGGACAAAAATGATGGTACTCCTAGAAAAAATTGAAAATAATGTGACCATAGGGATATGTTCAACCAAGATGTGTCTTCTAATTAACATCACGGGTGTCTACAAACTTGTAATCAGTCAGTTGGCCTATTTAAAGGGTGACAAGTAGTCACTGTGCTGTTTGGTGACATGGTGTGTATCACACTAAACATGGACCACAGGAAGCAAAGGAGAAAGTTGTCTCAGGAGATTAGAAAGAAAATTATAGACAAGCATGTGAAAGGTAAAGGCTATAAGACCATCTCCAAACAGCTTGATATTCCTGTGACTACAGTTGCGCATATTATTCAGAAATTTAGGATCCACGGGACTGTAGCCAACCTCCCTGGACGTGGCCGCAGGAGGAAACTTGATGAAAAATGGAAGAGACAGATAATACGAATGGTAACAAAAGAGCCCAGAACAACCTCTAAACACATTCATGGTGAACTCCAAGGTCAAGGTACAGCAGCGTCAGATCACACCATCCGTCGTTGTTTGAGACAGAGTGGACTTCATGGGAGACGACCAAGGAGGACACCACTGTTGAAAACAAATCATAAAAAAGCCAGACTGGAATTTGCCAAACTGCATGTTGACAAGCCACAAAGCTTCTGGAAGAATGTCCTAAGGACAGATGAGACAAAACTGCAACTTTTCGGCAAGGCACATTAGCGCTATGTTCACAGACGCAAAAATGAAGCATACCAAGAAAAGAACACTGTCCCTACTGTGAAACATGGAGGAGGTTCTGTTATGTTCTGGGGCTGCTTTGTTGCAACTGGGACAGGGTGTCTTGAATCTGTGCAGGGTACAATGAAATCTCAAGACTATCAAGGTATTCTACAGAGAAATGTGCTGCCCAGTGTCAGATAGCTTGGTCTCAGTCACAGGTCATGGGTCTTGCAACAGGGTAATGACCCAAAACACACAGCTAAAAACACCCAAGAATGGCTAAGAGCCAAACATTGGACTATTCTAAAGTGGCCTTCTATGAGCCCTGATCTAAATCCTATTGAACATCTGTGGAAGGAGCTGAAACATGCCGTCTGGAGAAGGCACCCCTCAAACCTGAGACAACTGGAGCAGTTTGCTCATGAGGAGTGGGCCAAAATACCTGCTGAGAGGTGCAGAAGTCTCACTGACAGTTACAGAAATCGTTTGATTGCAGTGATTGCCTCAAAAGGTTGTGCAACAAAATATTAAGTTAAGGGTACCATCATTACCGGAGTGGTGGCTCAGTTGGTAGAGCATCCGCCCCACACCCGGGAGGCAGGGGTTCAAATCCCGGCTGGGTCATGCCAAAGACCATATAAAAGTGGAACTTCCTGCCTTCCGGCTTGGTGCTCAGCAATAATGGAATGGAGGAGGGAAATTTGTGGCGGCGCCTTGCATGGCAGCGGCCCTCTGATTCTACACTTGGGGTGTGTGTGATTAACACAGTAGATAGGTAAAGCACAATCTCGTTCTACTGTACATGATTGGTTGTACAGTTGAATGACAATAAAGGGTGATTTGATTTTTGTCCAGGCCTGTTTCATGAGTTTGTTTTTTAAAATAATTCTGTTGAACCACAATTCAAAAGCATTGTCTTATTTTCATTGGTTAATTTTCATAGAATTTTTATTTATTACCCCTTTTGTCAGATTAAAGTTATTTCTGTGACCATTGTGGGTTTTTCTTTCATTAACAGAGGGTACCAACAATTTATTCCACGGTCTGTAATTGAAGGAAAGATAAATGGACGAATGTACAGAGACAGCTTTGATAAGAATCTGTTACCCTCTGCCAAGATGCTGAAAATGAAACGAGGGTAGACATTTCAGCAAGACAACGATCCCAAATGCACAGCCAAGGAAACTCTCAACTGGCTCCAGAGAAGGAAAATAAAGCTGCTAGAATGGCCCAGTCGGTCACCCAACCTGAATCCAATTGAAAATCTATGGAACAAACTGAAGATCAGAGTTCATCAAAGACATGCACGGAACCTTCAAGATTTGAAGATAGTTTGTGTGTAGGAATGGGCTAAACTCACTCCTGAATCAGAATCAGAATCAGAATCAGGTTTATTGCCATTGTTCATGTAGTACACAAACTAGGAATTTGTCTCGGTGCAATGCTGCAACAGTAAACATGATAAAATAAAAGAAATAAACTATACATGCAATAAAGTGTATACTGGTCAGCAGTTAAAATATATTAGCGAGCAGCAGATACTGTGGAGAACCATATAGTGCAGTCGGTAATGCAGGAAGAAAACAGTGATGATTGACATGAGTCTGGTTGAGCTGCTGTACATAGTGCACGAGAGTCAATAAGTCACATAGTGTTCAGCAGTCTGATGGCAGAGGGGAAGAAGCTGTTCATGTGACGGGAGGTTTTATTCTGGATGGACCGAAGTCTTCTACCTGAGGGGAGGGGGGCAAACAGTACGTGACCAGGGTGTGAGGGATCGGCTATGATCCGGCCAGCACGCCTCCGGGTCCTGGAGATGTACAGATCCTGGAGAGATGGGAGCTTGCAGCCGATCACCTTCTCAGCAGTGCGCACGATGCGCTGCAGCCTTAGTCTGTCCCTGGCAGTGGCTCCTGCGTACCACACGATTATGGAGGTGGTGAGGATGGACTCGATGATGGCTGTGTAGAACTGCACTAACATCTTGGTGGGTAGCTTGAGCTTCCTCAGCTGCCGCAGGAAGAACATCCTCTGCTGGGCTTTTTTGATGAGTGAGCTGATGGTCGGCTCCCACTTGAGGTCCCTGGTGATGGTAGTGCCTAGGAAGCAGAAGGAATCAGCAGTGGTGATGGGAGAGCCTGTGAGGGTGAGGGGGGGGCAGAGGGGTTGTGACTTTCCTGAAGTCCACAATCATCTCCACTGTCTTCAGAGCGTTCAGCTGCAGGTTGTTGTTGTTGCACCAGGACGCCAGCTGGGCCACCTCTCTCCTGTAGGCGGACTCGTCGCCGTTGGAGATGAGCCCGATGAGGGTGGTGTCGTCCGCAAACTTGATCAACTTGACAGACTGGTGGCTGGAGGTGCAGGAGTTGGTATAAAGGGAGAAGAGTAGGGGGGAAAGTACACAGCCCTGGGGTGATCCGGTGCTGATGCTAGTAGAGTCTGAGACAGTCTTTCCCAGCCGCACATGCTGCCTCCGGTCCGTCAGGAAGTCGGTGATCCACCCGCAGAGGGAGTCAGGCACGTTGAGCAGGGACAGCTTGTCCCGGAGCAGAGCGGGGCGGATGGTGTTGAATGCGGAGCTGAAGTCCACAAACAGGATCCTGGCGTAGGTTCCCGGGGAGTCCAGGTGCTGCAGGATGGAGTGGAGGGCCAGGTTGACTGCGTCGTCTACAGACCTGTTGGCTCGGTAAGCAAACTGCAGCGGGTCCAGGAGAGGGGTGGTGATGGACTTGAGGTGGGGCAGGACCAGGTGCTCAAAGGACTTCATGACTACAGAGGTGAGCGCTACAGGTCTGTAGTCATTAAGTCCAGTGATCCGTGGCTTCTTGGGGACAGGGATGATGGTGGAGGATTTGAGGCAGGTCGGCACGTGGCATAGCTTAAGGGGTCCTGAGCAATGCCTGTGCCTAGTTTCTCCAAACAGTAGGTGTCTGAAAGCTGTTATTACCAATAAAGGCTTTTCTACTAAATATTAAATGAATTTCACCAAGTGTGTTCAATACATATTCCCTGTGTCATTCCATTTTTAAATATAACTTGTTTTGTGAACACAGTTGCCTTAATTTCTTTGTATGTACAGTACGGATTACTTGGGTTGTTACTGATATCTGGTGAAAATCTCAGGTCAATGGCTCCATCAGAAATATGTCTAATGAAAAAAATGTTGACGTGTTCAATACTTATTTTCCCCACTGTATATTTGCAAGACAAGCAAGAGAATTAGCTTGTATGTCAGGGGTGTGTGCCGCATGCAGCTCTTTTGTGCCTCCTTTGTGTTTTTTTTTTTTTTTTTTTGCTCCTGTGTGGCTCTTTTTTTAAAATTATATTTTTTTCTTTACATTGTAGCATCATTCCTTTGGCTTATCAATAAAATTATCCTTCATCTTAAAGACATTGTTTCACCCAGGAAAGGCTAGTCAAGAATCGCTTTTTCATCTCAGGACCACTGTGGAGAACACATTCCTTTGCAAAGAGGAATGCGAGATAAGGATTCAATCTCATGCAAGGAACGGATTAGTGTACCTCATAAATAAATGGACTTCCTTTATGAAGACCGTTTTATTGGCTAATAAAATGGTTTGACATCTTCCAAAGTGCCCTGTGACAAAGAACAGACATTTTTGAGAGCATCATATGATCACTAGAAAATATCCACAGCTCAACATTGGCCTCTTCTGACAACTCAGGGATATGTCAGATTTAACCAGCCTTGAAACTGTGTGTGTATATTTGACTAAAATCTGCTCTCTCTTCAAAGTTTCATTCCTCAGGATAATTTCCAGGACACCATGGAAAAGCAAATGGACTCTGATATTCGGTGTGGACAATCATTTGGGTTTGAAATGCTTATTAATCCTTGATTTTAAATATGTTCATGTTAAAATGTTTAAATGAATTTTATTCTTGCATGTTAATTTAAAAGCACTAGTTATAAGGTTGCATGCCCACTGAAGTTACTCATGAATCACTGAAGTAGCTTAGATTTTATACATAAGTATATCGATGAATTTTCAGTATTAAGATGCGTGTATCGGGTTGCCAAAATGTTCCTTAACTCTCTGAGTGTGACTGTCTCTGAACTGTGACATAACCCCTACTGGTCAAGAGCGGTAAATGTTTTTTGTCAATAAAATAGTTCAGATTTCCAAGGCTATAACTTGAAAGTGGTAAGAGATAATGGCTTATTGTCAATTAAAAAGATGTAAAATATGATGCAAAGTTTCAGATAGGAATAAATTTATGCATCTAATTTGCATAATATTGTGGCAGCTCTTTATTCCATAACTCAGTCAAAACTGGACTTTGGACATATTTACACAGAGAATGGTTTGTCTTTTTGACACCGTTGTCTCTACAGGGGTATGTTGTTACCTTATCTTCAAAGTATATGAACCAGAAAACCAGTACAATGACAAAAAAACCCAAAGAAATTCATCACTTACCGGCGGCTAACGGGACTCGCTCGCTGCTGTGGTCGCTGTGTTTTCACCCATCATGGTCGTTATTTTGTGTTCTGTCGGTCATTACGCTCTCCACCACATCTACAAAGTCTTATGATTATCCCACATAAATTTCGCTTGTATCCCAAGGCTATTTTCTGTGTATGAAGCCATCTAAGTGATGGTGCACAATGATGGATCAAGGCCATATTAGCTTTCTGAACTAAAAGAAGGGAATACAGGAAAAGGAAACGAGGAGTTCTTCTTCTTTGGTGCATTATGTGTCATCCATTGAGTCCTCCAATGCGTGTCTGCCACCTTCTGAAACTGGCAGATCAGTACAAATCAGTACAAATCCTCAATGCAACGGGCGATGTCAGAGTGAGATGACAGGCGCAGTGCCGCACTCTGCCACTAGGACCACGCAAAATCTCACACTTAAGTCATATGTCATTAATCCAGGTCTCGGTACCTCAACAGAGCTACTGCCATCATTAAAGACTGTGCTCATCCAGGCCATGACTTCTTTCACTTGCTCCCCTCGGGAAAGCGGTACAGATCCCATAAAACCCGGACTACCAGGTTTAATCATAGTTTTTTCCCAGCAGCAGTACGTATTTTGAATGGATTTATGTAACACGCACAGACTGCTGATATTTTTTGTTATTTTAGGTTATTTTGTAGCAACAACCCTGTGTGCATAAGCTTGTCTTTTGTATTTATCGCTCAGTATGTTTTTCATTATTGCTACGTACATATTGTATTCAACTTTTAGGTAATTTTGTTTCAAGCATTATTTATTGTTGTAATTATAAGAATGTTAAATGCATGAGTGAACTGTGAGTGTGATAGTTTATAGTTTGTTTTTAGGGAGCAGCATCTCAATTTCGTTGCATTGTTCATTAACAATGGAATGACAATAAAGGCACTTTGACTTTTAGACTTTGACTATATGGTTGGAATCCGCCGGTCTCTGCTTAGAAACAGCTCTCTCAACATTATTGGTTGTTACAGACAAAGGACTGTTTTCTGATTGGACTAAAGTTCATAAAACCAGCCCACGACGGGTGGTAACTGGCTTATTTTCATGTCAATCATCCTAATGGCACGAAACTTGCTGAGTCTTTAGAAGGGAGATGCCCTAGGAGAGTTCAAGTTTTTTTTTCATTGTGCTGTGTAAACATCTGTGTGCTTTAATGTTTTCCTTTAACCTCTTGCGCTCCGGGATACCGCGGGCGGTCACGTCTCTGCGTCCTAGGGCGCACTGAAAAAAAAAAGGCTGCAGACACAGCCGCAAACAGAAAGCCAAAGGATTGCTTTGATTGGTTTAGATTTGATCTGGGTGACACACACGCGTTCGCCAGTCTTTTTTTCTTACTACTGTTCTTATTTGTTTTGAAAAATCGTTCGCCAAAACCGCAATCATTGAAGCACAAAACCGCAATAATGGAATCATGGTTTGACTGGATCGCGTGACCAGAACCACGAGTCCGTAACAAGCAGACCAGCGTCATGTTCGTCTGACAATGAGGAAGAGAAGTTCGCCAGCGACACTGCTGTTGTGGACAGGTAAGTGTTATAAGCTAAATTATTCTTTATCCCTGAAAATTGTAATCAAAATGACTTTTGACCGATCGGTAAATTACAACTGTGTGTAATCGCAACATGAAGACCGTGGCATCCGTGCGCCGCGTCCGGACCGTGAACGCCCCCCCCCCCCCGCTACTCTTCTGTAGCGGATTGCAGATATTATTGCAGATATTTTAGTACAACTGTGCGTAGTAGACCGCGGCGCACCGTCCCCGTGGTCCGTCATATAGCGATGGGCGATGTCCGTCCTCTGTAGCGAGGTGGGGGGTGGGAGGTGGGAGTTGTTATCTTCTACATTACAGATATTTTAGTATAATTTTTAGTGCACTGTAGGTTATTTTTTCTTGTAAAAAAAAAAAGCCACACATTTTTTTACGTGGCATGCTTCTTTGTGTGTGGGGGCTTGTTTGTTCATTCATTCATTCATGAATGAATAAACAACACCCCCCCCCCACACACACACACAGCCCTTCACCTTTCATTAGAGCCCAAGATGAAGCTTCTATATTGAATCATTCAAAAGTTAGACGTTTTTCCAAACTGTGCCATTTGGCACAATTTGGCACAGTTCAAAAACGCCTGGGAACTACTTGAGTAAAAAGCTGTGTTGTGGCAACCTGGGGAGTGCATAATGGTTTACCACCTTAGACAGGAACAAAGGACGCAAAGTTAACCTTTTGAGTGTGAGAAGTTTCTAGATGCTCTAGTAAGATAACAGGGAGGTGTCAAGGATGATTGGACTGACTGCAGTTGGACGGGGGGGATTATCTTTTGTGTGTGAGAAGAGTCTAGACGGGGATTATCTTTTGTGTGTGAGAAGAGTCTAGAAGGATGTCATGTTATTTAAGGGAAGAGTTCCTCCTTGTATGCCATTCTGTCTATGCTCCTTGTGTGAGTCGTGTAATAAACCGCTTGAACCAAATCAGCCTCATTATTTACATGCTCCACACTGGTGACACGCTTTGCTTCTACCATTGCCGCTTTGCAGAGAGGGCACGCAAATGTATACCACCGTGCCAGTTTCAAGCTCTCGGGAAACGCCAAGACCGGGGGTCGGTAGCAGCTGCGACCCTCGGGGAGGAGAACAAGCTGCTCTATTTGATGGACGCACGCTCGAGGAGGCATTTCCTCGTGGACACCGGCGCACAGAGGATTTTCATCCAGCCGACCTACGCTGACCGGCTGGCAGGAACCAGCAGCCCCGAGATGGCAGCAGCAAATGGCTCAGACATTAAGACCTTTGGTGAGAGGACTCTGCTCTTGTCTCTACATGGTCGTACATTTGAATGGACTTTTGTTGTAGCAGCATTGGATTACCATATACTGGGGGCTGATTTTCTATGTGCACATGGGTTGTTGGTAGATATGGCTAACAGGCGCCTGGTTAATGCACTGTCTTTTGACTCTCTCCCCTGTATAGCTCGAGTGACCCGGCCAACAGCACAAGCCAACGTCACAGCAGCATGCGGTAAGTTCCACACACTGCTCGCTCAGTTCCCAGTACTCACAGTCCCGACGTTTTCAGCAGCTATCGCTAAACATGGGGTGGAGCATTTTATCACCACCACCGGGCCACCCGTTTTTGCAAGGCTTCGGTGCTTGGACGCAGCTAAACTGGCCATAGCGCGCGAGGAGTTCGCTAACCTAGAGAGGTTAGGCATCATTAGGCGCTCAAACAGCCCATGGGCTTCCCTGCTACACATGGTCCCTAAAGCTGAAGGTTCGTGGCGACCTTGCAGCGATTTCCGCAGGTTAAACAACGCTACAGCGCATGACCGCTACCCAATTCATTCCCCACATTCAGGATTTTTCCACTCACCTCGCAGGAGCGCGCATTTTTTCTAAGATAGATGTGGTCCGTGGTTACCACCAAGTCCCAGTGCGCGCTGAGGACATACCCAAAACAGCGATAATAACTCCGTTTGGTTTATTTGAGTTCTTGCGCATGCCGTTTGGGCTTAAAGGGGCAGGACAGACGTTCCAACGCATGATGGATGCAGTGCTGCGCGATCTCCCTTTCGTGTTCGTCTACCTGGACGATATCTTGGTAGCCAGCGCGTCCGAAGACGAACACGAAACCCACCTCACGACGGTTTTCTGTAGGTTGGAAGAGCATGGTTTAATAATCAACCCAGCGAAATGTCAGTTCAGGGTGACGGGGATTGACTTTTTAGGGCACCGTGTCTCTCCCGAAGGAGCGGTTTCGCTGCCTGACAAAGTGCGCGCAGTGACAGATTTTCCCCGACCACAAACGGTCAGGGCGCTACAAGAATTTTTGGGAATGTAGAACTTTTATAACCGTTTCCTTCCCCATGCAGGGCAGCTCATGCAGCCATTGTACGCTGCGCTCAAAAAACAGAAACCCACGAATAAGGTCGAATGGACCCTGGAACGAGAGCAGGCGTTCTCGGAAGTTAAAGCAGCCCTGGCAAACGCCACATTGTTGGCACATCCAGACCCAAAGGCCCGCATAGCCCTCACCACTGACGCCTCAGATGTGACCATATGGGCTGTCGTGGAGCAGCGCGTCGCCGGGGCTTGGCAGCCGCTTGCCTTTTTCAGCAGAACCTTGCACGACAATGAACGTAAATACAGCGCGTTCGACAGAGAGTTGCTGGCTCTCCACCTGGCCATTCGCCATTTCCAGTTCTGGCTGGAAGGGCGCAATTTTACTGCGTTCGTTGACCATAAGCCACTAACATTCGCGATGGCCAAAGTTTCAGAACCTTGGTCGGGCCGGCAGCAGAGGCAGCTGGCCACGATCTTAAGAGTTTACTACCGACATTCAGCATGTGTCGGGCAAACTGAATATAGTGGCAGACTGCCTCTCGCGTGCCGTTGTGGCCCCGGTCTGTGTAGGGTTGGATTACGCAGCCATGGCCGCGGAGCAGGCTAGTGACGCGGACGTGCGCGTGCTCCAGTCTGGACCAACAGGGTTAAGGCTGGAGAAGAGGACGCTGCTTAATGGCATTCCCCCCTTAATCTGCGACGTCTCCACGGGTCGCCCACCGCCTGTGGTTCCGGCCGCGTGGCGCCACCGCGTGTTTGAGTCAGTTCACTCTTTGGCACACCCAGGGGTGCGCGCGTCGGTCAAAATGGTAGGAGAGAAATATGTGTGGCCTGGCCTTCGCAAACAAGTGAAAGAGTGGGCGGCAGCCTGCGTGGCGTGCCAACGAGCCAAGGTTCACAGACACACGAAGGCTCCTTTGGAGCCGTTTCGCATCCCGGCTAAGAGGTTTGACCATGTCCACGTGGACCTCGTAGGCCCCCTTCCGCTATCACAGGGGTACACACATCTCCTGACAATGGTGGACCACACCACGTGCTGGCCAGAAGCGGTCCCGCTGGTGGCAACCACGGCCGAGGAGGTGGCGCGCGCGTTTTTAACAGCATGGGTGGCGCGTTTTGGAGTTCTGTCGGACATTACGTCCGACAGAGGCTCTCAATTTGTTTCTGAACTCTGGTCAACCATGGCCCGCAGCCTAGGTGTCTCAATTCACTGCACAACTGCGTACAACCCGCAGGCAAATGGGTTATGCGAACGTTTTCATAGGTTGTTAAAAGCGGCTCTGAGGGCTTCACTGATGGATGCAAATTGGGTAGACAGGCTACCATGGGTTTTATTGGGGTTACGTTCTGCGCCTAAAGAGGATCTGGAAGCTTCCCCAGCGGAACTCGTTTTTGCACAACCACTCCGGCTGCCTGGGGAGTTTCTGCCAGATAATCCTGCGCCGGGCAGCTCCCCGTCTCAGCTGCTGCAGCGTTGCATAGACTCAAGCACGCTGCCGGGCCCTGCCCACCACAGTTTTCTGAGTGTTTTTGTGCCTAAAGCTTTGAAAAACGCAGAGTTCGTGTTTGTCAGACACGACGCCCACCGCCTCCCACTGCGCCCACCTTATGGACCGTTTAGAGTGCTGGAAACAGGGGATAAGCATTTTTTGCTAGATTTGGGGGGTAGGAGGGAAAAAACTGGCATAGACAGACTCAAACCTGCTTTCGATGTGGCTGACGAGCAAGTGCTGTTGGCGAGGGCCCCTCGGCATGGAAGACCCCCACGGGGCGCTTCCCAGAGAAAAGATTCTCCAGAGCACCCACACGGACAGTCAAAAAGTTTTCACCCCCAGACATCAGCCCCCCCAGCATGGCAGCGCCATGGAGGCAGCGAATCCTGGCTACAGCAGATACGGCAGAAGACTGAAGCCCAAGCAGCATGCGGACTGATGTTGATTGTTCTACAGCATGTGGACTGATGTTAATGGTTTTATCACAGCATGTAGACTGTTACCCTTTTGTCCTATCTAAGTTGCTGGGGGTGGTGGTGTGGCAACCTGGGGAGTGCATAATGGTTTACCACCTTAGACAGGAACAAAGGACACGAAGTTAACCTTTTGTGTGTGAGAAGTTTCTAGATGCCCTAGTAAGATAACAGGGAGGTGTCAAGGATGAATGGACTGACTGCAGTCAGACGGGGGGATTATCTTTTATGTGTGAGAAGAGTCTAGACGGGGATTATCTTTTGTGTGTGAGAAGAGTCTAGATTCTAGACTCAAATTGGGTCAAATGTCATGTTATTTAAGGGAAGAGTTCCTACTTGTATGCCATTCTGTCTATGCTCCTTGTGTGAGTCGTGTAATAAACCGCTTGAACCAAATCAGCCTCATTACGTATTTACACGCTCCACAGTGTAATACATTCATTTTTTGTGGTATTGTTACAAAATTTTGACCTCAGTTGGATAACACTTGGTTCTACATTTCTGTTACATTTTCCAGCCCAGATCTGACAGCTGTGTGTTATTTGCAAGCATTTGTATCCAAAAAAACACCCAGGCGAAATTTATTTTCTTCAAGTTCAGTATGTTTAGATGACTGTTACTCAGTGGCAGGAGCACTTAGAGAGATTATGACTGTTTTGCCAAAAAATTCAAAGTGTTTTCTTTTAAATGAGACCAACCCCATGAAGATTCTGCAAAGAGTTGAAGAACAGCTTTTGATATACTTTGGGTACGTTATTTTTAGGCGTTTTTAGGGAAATTGACCAGAGCGCAAGGGGTTAAACGTCTGGGAATTAATTCTTTCTTTCCTGAGCTCAAAATTCGTCCAAATGAAGTCAAACTTCATGCTTCACAGGCGTTTCTGTTTTTCTAACTTTTTATCCTGTTAAACTTTCTTTAAACTCACTGTGTGTTTTTTTAAAGGACTGACCATTCGTCTCCACACTGGAAGCTATTTCAGCCAACTTCACGAAGACAGAATAACTTGGATTTTTGTGGCTTGAGTTTATTTTTATCTTTTCTCTCTAAATTCTGTTATCCAGATCAGATTTTTTTTAATTATTCCCAAATTTAATCAGACCAACGGAGGAGAACAAACCACCATTGCCATCTTTGCTGGATCTTAGCCTAACTGTGATTGATACAGTCAAAATCTCATCTTGTGATGGTGGACTTTGAAAGCTGCTGTACCTTGTCCGAATATCTGCTGGCAAGATATTATGGTTCTGGTACCATCTGCAAATCTTCAGAAGGAGCCTCAACAACAGAACTTCAACCCCAGATTCATGTGAGCCCACTCTATTCCATCTGCTGATAAATGTCTGAGATTTGGAAATAATTCATAAATCTGATCACAGATACAGAATTAAAGAGTAATTTGTGGAGTGTGTAAATGACGAGGCGGATTTGACTCAGGCAGTTTATTACACATTCTCACACAGAAGCATAGTCAGAAAAGAGGGCATCTCAGACAAGACTCTTCACTTAAATACTCAGGCCTTCCTCCAGCAGCTTCTACACATCAAAGGTCACATTGCATTCACTTCCTTAATCCTTTAACATCCTCCTAGCATCTCTGATACACAAAAGATCCCTCTGCATTCGTCTGATAAGATCACTCTGCGTCTGACACACAAAAGATCATACTGCATTCGTCCTTCACACCTCCCTGTTATCTCCAAGGGAAACTCTGGGAAACTCTGCTCTTTGTTCTAATCTAAGATGTTACACCATTATGCACTCTCTAAAAATTAATATTTTTTCTTTTAATTAAAATTCCGTTTTTACTTTCTTAGAATAAGTCAGAATTTGTCCTATAAATAGTATAATTTGCTTCATAAATTCCCATCCAATTTTACTCTGTCTTCCATTTCAATTGTTCCAAAGTCATGCTGAACTTCCATGGTTTGACCGGTGTTCACATTTGGTTATTCATTATCCCTGTTACAAGTAATGTGATGGTAAATGTTGATCATTTCCCCTGCTTACAAATTATTGGAATGCAATGCCATTTAATCAGTTTCATTTACAGTAAATAAATCTGTAAAATGAGAGAAGTTGTTGAGTAATCTATTCCATTCTGTGAATGTTCTAAGCCCCAGTAGAACTCATGAATAATATTTTGAGACTGACTAATAAAGTATAAAGGTTGATTATGAATTGTTCACCGAGAAAGGTGATCTGGTGCCCCAACGAGAAACATATATTGTTTTCTGGTGTGTATGGGTGAACTGGGAGGCAAATTCCCATTCACGCATACCCTTCCAAGTCTAAATTACATATTCTTTATACCTGATCATAATTACTTAACTTAAATAACACTGCATCATGGTGGCTCAGTTTTTGGTGTGGCGGACAGGCACACAGAAATGTTACCAGTGGAAACCCTGTTGTATGTATGAATGTGTAGAAAATGGTGCAGATCCAAAGGAAAATCTAGATTTAGCATTAAAGTGTTGAAAGAGATTATACGTATGCTCGCTGAGGACTTTTGAGTTGTGCCATGTTTTAATGTATTTTTTATGCGCTGTTGTACGATCTTAAAGTTACCTGTAAATTGAATTTAAAAAAATACATGGTGGTTTTCTATTTTGTCATTTAATGTTTCACTGAGGCTGTGGGCTTTATGAAGCAGTTAAAGTGCAGAAGAAATTCAAATTAGTTCTGACTATTAAGATCATGAATCCTTATATAGCTCTGGAAAAAATAAGAGACCACTGCCAAATCTTTCCTAAATTAGCATCTTGATATCTATCTATCTACCACCAGAGTGGTGACCTAGTTGATAGAACATCCACCCCACAACTGGGAGGTCGTGGGTTCAAGCCCATGCCAGGTCTAAGAACATGTAAAAATGGTACTTCCCGCCTTCTAGCTTGATGCTCAGCATGATAGACTGGGGGAAGGAAATGTTGCTTGTGGCGGTGCCTTGCATGGCAGTGGCCCCTCGGATTCTAGATGTGATTAACACTGTAGATAGGAGAAACCTAATTTCGTTCTACTGTACATGATTGGCTGTACACACTGAATGACAATAAAGTTGGCTTCTTCTTCTTCTATATGTATGGCAACATGTCATTCAATTTGAGTGTCCGTTGGATTCCAAGACAAGGACTCCCCAATCTACTTAAAGAGGTACAGTACTGATTAGGTGATCATCTAAGCATGGTAAGATGCATGAAAGCTGTGAATAAAAATCAGAGTTATTGCACAAATACAGATTTATGAGTTCATCCAAAGTTAAAACTTAAGTATTGTAGTGTTTAAGAATGAACATGAACTTGTTTTTGTCATGGTCACACTTTGTCTTAGCTTTGTTCTAAATTGTAATCACTCTTGTCTTGTTTACTCTTTTTTCTTTTGAATTCTTGGATGGAATATGGGTGGGCAATATAAGCTGCGGCTTCAGCCATCACCCATTTTGGATAACTCACGTGGAATTGTTTAGTAGAAGGAGTCTTTGTCTAATTTGACCTTGTTGTTATATTATACAGTTTCTTTTAAGGTAAGATAAGATAAGATAAGATAAGCCTTTATTAGTCCCACAACGGGGAAATTCCAGGATTGCAACAGCACAGGGATAGCAACACTCAGAGCAACAATCAGAAGGCAAGAAAAAAAAAAAAAACAAAAAAAAAAAAAACAAGCAAGCAAGAGCAGCTAATATACATATGTACATATTACTATAAAATATATATATACACACACACACACACAGACACACAGTGCAGAGCATTGTAGCTGGATGGAATAAATATATGAATAAATAAATGGTCTGAGCGCTGATATTGTCCGTGCTTGGGTCATGCAGTATTTTCCTCCTGTTCTGTGTTAGTTTCCTTATGGCCTTCCGGGCTCTTACTTTGACAGCGTCCCTGCGGGGCTTCCGGCTGTCAGAGCCGAGTCGCGCAGTGACAGCTGGATTACATTCCACTAATTAGTGCTCATTATCTGTTTAATCCTCTAAGCCCTATTTAAGGGAGCAGCCGAGGTTACTCGGGGCTGTGACCTCACACGCATAACGTTGCATCCATACAACGTTCGGCTGGAGTCCCTACACCCGGCTTCAGTCACCCTGTGATTCTCCGTATTCTTGTAAGTTTATTCCATAGTCTGAGTATTTCATTACTGTGTCCTAGTCGTAAC
Source organism: Pholidichthys leucotaenia (assembly GCA_020510985.1). Taxonomy (NCBI): domain Eukaryota; kingdom Metazoa; phylum Chordata; class Actinopteri; order Cichliformes; family Pholidichthyidae; genus Pholidichthys; species Pholidichthys leucotaenia. The sequence goes on along the minus strand of CM035848.1, from coordinate 116,869,570 downwards.
TCTTGTTTGTGTTTTTGCCCCACGTGGCTCATTATTTTGTAATCGTTTATCCTTCATTAACAAATATGCAAACTCATCGGCTGCCTATAGCGTCTCATTAATGGCCCACGAGGGCCATCCTTGACAGTAGGTCGCAGCCAAAATGAGACGCCGGTCGCCATGAGTTTGTGTTTTTGGGCTTGAGTTTTTCCCCCTTCCCTGGGTGTCAGTACTTTTTGATAAACAATGTCAGCATTCGAGCATGGGTTTTGCCCCGAGTGGTTGTGGGAGGTGGATGGTCACCTGGCCAATACCTGCCTCCTTATGCCCACCTACACTGCATAGGAGCACCTGGGTCTCGCACAGATGACGTTACTGAAATATCATCTGATCTCCTTTCCGGAAGGAAAGGAGAGAGTGACTTTGATAGTGGTGCTACAGGGACAAATAGAGAAGACGGCCAAGGAGCCTCCGCCTTCCCTTCGGGACACGGTCGTCCCGACGAGGGAGAAAATCCGTGGGCTGGAGGGAAACTCTGGCAGGAAGCTGAAGGTGAGGCATCCCCACTCCTCGCCTCAGGATCCAGTTCCTGTCACCCGTCCAGTCTAGGAGTTCACGTCACCCAAGTGTCGTTCCCGTCGACAGCGGAGGAGGACGTCAGCCGGGATTCCCCCGGAGGAGATGCAGTGGACAGCAGTGATCATCAAGGACTGTGTGGCTGCGGCTCATTCTGCCTCCCATCCTACCCAGGCTTTATTATAAAGCATGTGACGGCGGCAGTCAGACTAGTGGAAATCAGTCCTGAATTCTATGACTATCCTGAGTACGCTGAACTGTTAGCCTCTGTGTCCGTACAGCAGCGGCGGTTTCCAGACCTCACCTTTGCCTCGCCCTCTGCCAGTAAACATCATCACCATGCTCGAAACAAGCCTCAGCGAGACCCCCTTCCAGTTCCAGTTCCGGGTAGCCACATGAACTCTGTCTCCCAGCCAGCTGTTGTGAGCTCCACGAGTCTGACTCCGGCTGTCCCCGTTTCTGATCCTGTGGGAGCAGCTCCTCTTCATCCTCCCGGGGACCCTCCATCACCATCTAAAGGGGACAGGAAAAAACCAATCCCACTGCAGCAGGGTCCATCGGTCATCAGCGGAGCAGGCAATTGTCTTTTCATTCTTTTCCTTCACTGGGTGAATTGCCTTGTCTGATCCCTGGGGGTGGAGTTCGGGGTTCACAGTCCCCCGAGCTCCCTCCACCTGCTGCAGTTATTAATTGTGAACCTGCAACCTCTGTGTCCCCTTCCCTTGAGCGTTCTCCGGTGCCAGGACAACACCGCCAGATGAGGAGGGAGCCTGTGGCCCTGGAGAGCCTGGTTCCAACCCCGCAGCCACGTCACAGGCAGACGAGGAGGGCGGACTGCTGATTGGAGCCTGCGCCGACAATCAAGCATCCCCGGGTCTTCACGGAGGAACGGTCCGACCCAGCAGGCCACGGATCCCCTGCCACCACGCTGTGAGGGCCTTCGGCGTGGACATCAGTGCCAGACAATTCCCAGACTGTGGAGACCATCATGCCGGCTGCGGAGCCCGCCGCAGTCGAGTGGGAACCAGAAGTGGACCTTCAGCTCGTTGAACTTGGAGCATCGAAGTCCTGGGCGGCGGTAGAACCCGATATCAGGCAAGTGCTCTGTTTTGTCTTCCTTTTTTCTATTCTGAAGCATTATTGCCTGACTCTCGGGGAGATGGGCCGGGTGCAGCCGTCCACTGCATCCGAGCTTGTCTCGCCGGGCTCTGCCGCTGCCGGTGATTCTGATCCCGGTTTCTTTTCTTCGTCTGAGCCTTCTCCCAGGGTCACCGGTGACGAGCCCGCTCTGGTTGTTGCCTTGGAGGCTCCGGGTTCGTGTCTGGAGGTTGTTCCTGGTGCTGCTCCGGCCCAGTCGGGATCCGTCGTGGGTATTGTTCCGGCCCAGTCGGGGTCCGTCGTGGGTGCGACTTTGACCCAATCGGGGTCCGCCGTGGACACTGTTCCGGCCCAGTCGGGGCCCGTCGTGGGTGCAGCACGGTCCCGCTTGGGTTCTAGCAAGAGCGCAGTGCCAGTTCATGTGGAGTTCGGAGAAGGAGCTGCAGATCCTCCGACGATCGACGCTGGACTGGTCCCTCATCTTTTCCCAGTTCCCTTTTTCCCTCCACCGGGTGCCACGGGGATTCCCCGTATTCGGCTCGGCTTTCCCCTGCTTTCCCTTGCGGTAGGGAGGCCGCCTCCGAGTTCTCCCCTGCGGTCCTGGTGGCCTGATGACGCAGGTTGGCCACCTAGGAAACTGCTTTGCCGGTTCGGCGTTCTGGGCCGGCTGCCTGACAGACTGGACTCTGTTCGGCGACCTGGTCCGGCCGCCAGAGGTACTGTTTCTCCGGGCCTGGGACTGGGGTAGACTGCCCGAACTTATTCTTTTTTCCCTGATAGCGATCTGGACGCTGGATGCAGGTAGACCTCCCGAACTATTTGTTTTTGTTTCATTGTGCTCTGCCTGCTGTCACCCCTGTGTTTTTTTTTTTTTTCTCTCCTCTGTGTATTAGGGATGCTCTTGCGTTTTTGTCATTTGGACTACTTTGAACTGTGGGTATATCGCTGCTCTTTAGCATGTCCCCCCCCCCCCTTTTTCTGGTGTTATGAGGGTACGTTGTGTTTGTGCCTGTATTTCTGTTTTTTGAGAGATGTTTTTTTTTTTCCCCCTCCTCTATAGGTTGAGAGAGGCTCTGTTGTGACCTTTGCCTGTAAATCATGGTCAATATTTGTAGTATCGCTGTTATAGACACAGAACACATTGTTCCTGTGTCTGTATTTTCATTCTGTTTCCTCTGTAGTTGGAGGTGCCCTTTTGGTTTTTCCTTTTTTTAGTGGACTATATTTGTGGTGACTGCTCCACTTTGAAGTTTGTTTCTTTTTTCTCTCTCCCCTGGTGTGGTTAGAATTCTGTATATTTTGTCATGAACCTGTATTTTAGTTCTGTATCCTACCATGCTCTGTGTCAATTGTAGCCTGTCCATGTTTGACTCTTGTCATTTTGTTTATCGTTGTTGCCCTCTGTTTTTTTTTTTTTAAACTTGATATGGTGTTCCCCTTTTCTTTTTGTTGGTTCTTGCTCTCCTAGCCTGTTTCCCCCTCCACCCATCCTGGGTGGGCCTGAGTAGCCTTCTGGGTGGGGGGGAGGCTTGGATGTTACGTTGCGCCTGGAATGCGCCGTTTTGGGGGGGGAGTACCGCCATGGTCTGAGCGCTGATATTGTCCGTGCTCGGGTCATGCAGTATTTTCCTCCCGTTCTGTGTTACGTTTCCTTATGGCCTTCCGGGCTCTTATTTTGACAGTGTTCCTGCGGGGCTTTCGGCTGTCAGAGCCGAGCTGCACAGTGACAGCTGGATTACATTCCACTAATTAGTGCTCATTATCTGTTTAATCCTCTAAGCCCTATTTAAGGGAGCAGCCGAGGTTACTCGGGGCTGTGACCTCACACGCATAACGTTGCATCCATACAACGTGCTGCTGGAGTCCCTACGCCCGGCTTCAGTCACCCTGTGATTCTCCGTGTTCTTGTAAGTTTATTTCGTAGTCTGAGTATTTCATTACTGTTTCCTAGTTGTAACTCTTGCTTGTGTTTTTACCCCACATGGCTCATTATTTTGTAATCGTTTATCCTTCATTAATAAATATGCAAACTCATCGGCTGCCTATAGCGTCTCATTAATGGCCCGCAAGGGCCATCCTTGACAGTTTTCTTTGCAATATGTGATCTAAAAGCACATCAAAAAGCAATATCATTTTTTTTTCCATTTGTCATGTTCTGTAAATAAATGTTATAGATGACGGTATTTTGACTTAGAATTTGGGTGAGTTGTTTTCAGTATGTTAGAGAATAAAACAAAATTGTTCATTTTACTCAAACACAATATGTATAAATAGTAAAACCAGATAAAGTGATAATTTTGCAGTGGTCGCTTTGGCCTCTTAATTTTTTTCAGAGCTGGATCTTTACTTGTTATTAAATACACTCAGATTCGTCTCAGCAAGACAGTAAGAAAAATAAATGTTTATTCCAATCTCATTAACATTTTGAACATACAGTCATGTGAAAAAACTAGGACACCCCATTAAATACTCAGTTCTTTATTAAGAACTGTTCACATATTGATGCCTAATCTTGTTTTTATTTATCTCTGGAAAAGAAGGTGATTTAATTGCAGGTAAATAACAAAAAATTAACCTTGTTTTACTCATTAAACAAAAGATATCAACAAAAATGTGCATTCTGAGGAAAAAATTAGGACACTCTACCGCCTAATAGCTAATGTCAATAGCTGGTCTCTGACATCAGTCTCAGGAAAGTTTGCTCCTCTCTTCAACGCAGAATTCTTTCAGCTGTGAGATGTTTGACGGATTTCTTGCATGTACAGCCCACTTCAAGTCACCCCACAGCATCTCAGTGGGATTAAGATCTGGGCTTTGACTCATCCATTCCAGGACTCTCCATTTCTTAGTTTTTAGCCAGTCCTTGGTGGAGTTACTGGTATGTTTTGGGTCATTGTCATGTTGTAGGGTCCAGTTCCACTTCAGTTTTAATTTTTTTACAAATGATCTCACCTGGTCTTCAAGCACCCTCTGATACATGATAGAACTCATGGTGGATTCTATGATGGTGAGCTGGCCAGGTCCTGCTGCAGCAAAGCATCCCCAAACCATGACACTTCCACCTCCATGCTTCACAGTTGGTATGAGGTTCTTTTCCTGGAATGCTGGATTTGGTCTACGCCAAACATGTCCTCTGTTCTGGTGTCCAAATAATTCAATTTTAGACTCATCTGTCCAAAAAACATTGTTCCAGAAATCCTGGTTTTGTCTACACTCTCTCTGGAAAACTTCAGTCTGGCCTTCATGTTTCTCTTAGAGAGCAAAGGTTTCCTCCTTGCATGCCTCCCATACAAGTTAAACCTGTGCAGGCTCTTTCTGATTGTAGAGGCATGCACTTTCACATCAACAGTAGCAAGAGCCTGCTGTCGGTCTGTAGGTGTGATGACATTTTATGGTTTGTGTAGACTTCTTTTAGCCTCTTGCGGTCTGCTCTTTGGGTGAACTTGCTTGGATGGCCAGACCTGTGCATGTTGACAGTTGTTTTGAATGTACTCCACTTGTAGACTATTTTCAGGACAGTGGAATGGCTGATTTTAAATTCTTTTGAGATCTTTTTAAATCCCTTACCAGACTCATAAGCTGCTACAGTCTTCTTTCTGAAGGCCTCAGACAGCTCTGTCGATCTCACCATGGCGTTCACTCTCACTTCAACAGTCAGGAGCACACCAAATTATATGTCTGTGGTTTAAATAGGACAAGCCTCCTTCAAAATGCTGAGTGACGATATTCTATTCATGTGCACCTGATGTGATACACCTGTGTGTAATTTTAGCCATTTTAAGTGGGAATAAATGTGGGGGTGTCATAATTTATTCCTCACCAGAAATTGTCTTTTCTTCAGTTTTAATTGTTTTGTTATATTACTTGAATCTTTCAGTATGGTTCACATTGATATTAAATATCCATTTTTCCAAATATGTAAAAAACACACAGGCTTTCATAGTGTGTCCTAAGTTTTTTCACAACTGCATATTAGCTCACTATTTTGGTGATTATTATGGTTATTGCTGTCATAGCACCAAGTTGTAAAAATGCAAATACAATTTTAAACCAACTTTTACACCCTTTTCTACAGCTCACCTTGTCATGGCATGCGTGCTCACAGGGCAGCATCTGCTTGATGCAGCTCCCCAAGGACCTCTCCACTACACGAACACAGCGAACCAGTTCAGCCAGTTCACCTGGATCCAGTGAGGCTTCGTGGTCACTCCCTTTCCATGTCTTATTCAAGGTAATGTGACGTTCGAGGACCTTCGCCCCTAAAGCTACAGCCGCCAGTGAAATTTCAATTCCCGATTCATGGCCGGAATAACCAATGGGGATATCTGGGAATTCCGTCTGGTATTCCTGCAGTTTAACAAGGGGAGACATAAGTGTTACCATATGTGTAGATAGGGAGCACATGTGATCATAATATTGAAGTTGTTATTGTACATCCATTCTACAAGACAGTATATGATAATGTAATCGTCATCTAAGAATCATAACAATATCTGATTAGCCAAAAAAGGACAAACAATTTTTTCTCTGCCTGGTTTTCTCTTGTGGTCCCCCAATGAGTTTGTATAAAATCATGTCCTAAATACACTAGCACATGCCAATCTTAGATCATCTTTCTACTCTAGAATATAAAGTAAAGAAAGAGCCTCCCCTTTGATCCCAATAAGACTTGTCATTATGCCTCCGAAAAAGAATCAGGCAAATGGAGAGGAGTTGGAGGAGATCAAACTCTCACTAAATTTTATGTCTGAAGAAATATCTAAGATAGCAAAACAACAAAACTGCTTATTGGCCTTACGGAGCAAGTGCGTGAATTAAAGGCTGAAATTATGGAAAAAGACAAGAAAATTAATTTCTTAGAAAGGCGTGTGGATGAATTAGAACAATATACAAGAATGGATGATGTCACTGTGAGTGGTCTTAACACCAAACACCGCTCCCATGCATGTGTGACAGCTGGAGTTGATAACCAGGATGGAGAGAATGAGACATTGGGAAAAACACACACTCTTGAACAGCAGGTATTAAATTTTTTCAACCTTAAAAACATTGCTGTGGACAATAAGACTATTTTGGCTTGCTACACGCTACCTAGAAAAGACAGTAAAGGAAAACCAGAGATTATCATGCGATTTGTCAACAGAATAGCAAAAACTGATCTTCTGCGACAAGCAAGAAAACTGAGAGGAACGGCTGTCTATGTAAATGCACGTTTAACAAAAGAGAACTCTGAAATAGCTAGACGAGCCAGGGCTCTCAGAAAACAGGGAAAAATACAATTGACATGGACAAAGAATTGTAAGGTGTGGATAAAACTGCTTTGCACTCCAGAAGAAGCTAAAGTAATAATGATTAGTTATAAGTGTACTTATTATGATGACCAACAATTAAATGGAATTATAAACTCGGATCAGACATTGACAATAAAACATATTAATAGTAGGAGTCTCTATGCCGACTTTGATAGTATTAAGGAGTTTTAAAATCAATTTAAGACCCCATTTAGGATTATAGCAATAACTGAAATATGGATGAATGAAGAAAAAGATGTAAATTTTGAATTACATGGATATGAGATGTATACCCAAAATAGGAAATGTAAAAATGGTGTGGGGGGTAGCACGGTATATTGATAGAAATTTAAAAAGTAAAAAAGTGGACAGCATGACATCAACAGTGAATGATTTTTTTTTTTAAATTTTGTATGCTTTATTGATCCCCAGAGGGGAAATTGAGGGCATTCACCTGGATGGATGAAGCAGCCATGGTACGGCGCTATCCCTTAACCATTCACACACACATTCACACCTAGGGCCACTTTAGAGTCTCCAATTAACCTAACCTGCATGTTTTTGGCATGTGGGAGGGAACAGGAGAAATCCCAGAGTAAACCCACGCAGACATGGAGAGAACATACAAACTCCACACAGATCACTGTTGGTCAGGGGCTGGTGTAACCCAGTGTTAAAAACGTGCATAAAAATATGAATATTGATACTGCTTTTGAAGAGAAAACCACCCATTTCACAATGGGAGTAAATAATTTAAAGATGAATATTTAAATAAATATATATTCATAAAACAGTAGGGAACATTTTCTGGGGAGTTCTGATAAAGTTCCAAAAGTTTTTATTTGGTATTTTGAGCAACCAATGGCTGCGTCGGTTGTTTGGCAGTATCAGCCAATGGGTTAAGCACTCTCTCTCCGGGTGTGGGTATGACTTGCATTTTTTGGCTCAGTCACGCCAGACGCCGAAAGACTCCGACCAAGAGAGAGAGACAGTCCTTGATGATATGGCAATGCTAACGTGCTAATAGCAGTCTTTGTCTCGGATAAAACTTGAGATTGATTTGGATCCAAAGGCTGTTAACGCCGTTGAGCGTGGGATTCCCATGACGCACGTGTCGATTAGCATGGTCAGGTTTTTTTCTTTGGACTGGATTACAAGCATGGATTCTCCAGATCTGGATGGCAAGCCGAAGCCTGAACCCAATTGACTGGTAAAGGTGATCAAATTGGTCACCTGGGACAGATACTAGAAGGACTGTATATATTATAAATATATTTGGAGTATATTTTGGGTATTCCATTTTATTTTTATTTTTTTATCTATTATTGTGACAAGTGTGTGTTTTTTGATTAAATGTACATATCTGTAAATAATACACATTTGTAAAAAGAAATATATATAGTTGCAAGTTCCATACACCGAGTGCGTGTCATCTGTTGCTGTGCCTCCCAGGCTCCTATGAACCCAGAGTGTATCTGACCTGGCCCAATTGTCCCTTCTGTCCAGGTAGTAGGTTAAAGGTAACTACACTGCCATACCCAGTACTACCAAAAGGGTACAAGACTGCACCTAAAGTAATATTACACACAAGTGGGTGTTACACTGGGATCAAACCAGGGATCCCATGGCCAAGGGTGAGTTGCTGTGTTGGCACAGTGCTAACCACTGCTCCACCGCACCGCGGTGGAATTATGGAATATTTAACCATTGAAATTACAATGGAAAATAGAAAAAACATAATAGTAAGTTGTATATATAGAGCACCAGGATCTGATATGGAAAAATTTTTTAGAAATGGTATGGAAAAGATGTATACAAAAATAAGACAAAAAGATAATATACTACATGGTATACTAATACATGACATGAGTGACCACTTGCATGTATTTGTTTCTTTAGATGTTAATTATGGGGCTATTGAGAGTAAGAAAAATAATAAACCATGTAAAAAGGTTATTTATAAAAGAATATGTACAGAAGATACAATCAGTGCTTTAAAAGATGACAATGTTACAGAATTGGGATGTTGTCTATAGACAGAAAGAAGTGGACATGGCATATGATAAATTTATTGATATATTTAAACCATTATATGATAAAAAAAACTGTCCAATTAAAGAAATTAATAAAAAATATCAATACAAAAATTGCCCGTGGTTAACCGGCTACAAAATGCTTGTAAAAACAAAAATTATCTCTAAATTTTTTTAATTAAATTAAGATCTAAAGACTCTGAAAAACGATATAAAACATAAAAATAAATTAACTGAAATAATACAAACTAGTAAAAAATTATACTATTGGGAAATGTTAAATGGAAATAATAATGATATAAAAGGAGTCTGGGACATATTAAACAAATTAAGGAAAAATGGAACTCAGAAACCAAAAGCCAGTTTAGAAAGCTTGGGATCAGTCCGCCAAGGTCTCCGCCTTTGACCGCCACCTAATCCACATAGCACTGGGCCCCCATGATCCCTCCTGCAGGTGGTGAGCCCACTGGAGGGCGGACCCATGTAACTCCTTCGGGCTGAGCCCGGCCGGGTCCCATGGGTGGAAACCCGGCCACCAGATGCTAGCCATCGAGCCCCTCACCCAGGCCTGGCTCCAGGGCGGGGCCCCGGTAACCCCATACTGGGCGGGGTACACTGAATCCATGATCTAGAATTTATTATGAGAGTCTGTTGGATCGTTCTTAGTCTGGCCCTTCACCCAGGACCAGTTTGTCTTGGGTGACCCTATCAGAGGCAAATTGCCCCAGACAACATAGCTCCTGGGATCACTGGGGCACGCAAACCCCCCCCACCACCACGATAAGATGATGATCCATGATCCGTGGTGGCAACTCCCGAACCAAGTGGTGGACACCAGTGGTGAGGGGGGCCATTAAGCTAAAGAAGGAGTCCTATCAAGCTTGGTTGGCTTGTGGGACTCCTGAAGCAGCTGAGGTGTACCGGCAGGCCAAGCAGAGTGCAGCTCGGGTGGTTGCTGAAGAAAAAACCCGGGTATGGGAGGAGTTCGGTGAGGCCATGGAACAAGACTTTTGGTCGGCCTCGAAGAGATTCTGGCAAACTGTCCGGCAGCTCAGGAGGGGAAAGCAGCTCCCTGTCCACACTGTGTATGGTGCGGATGGGGAGCTGTTGACTTCGACTGGGGATATCGTCGGGCAGTGGAAGGAATAGTTCCAAGGATCTCCTCAATCCCACTGATACACCTTCCACAGAGGAAGCAGGGTTTGTGGATGAGGGGGATGACTCGCCTATCACAGGGGCTGAGGTCGCCAAGGTGGTTAAAAATCTCCTTGGTGGCTGGGCCCCGGGGGTGGACGAGATTCGCCCTGAGTATCTCAAGGCCCTGGATGTTGTTGGGCTGTCATGGTTGACACGCCTCTGCGACATTGCGTGTAGGTCAGGGGCAGTGCCTTTGGCATGGCAAACCGGGGTGGTGGTTCCTCTCTCCAAAAAAAGGGGAACGGAGGGTGTGCTCCAACTTTAGAGGGATCACACTCCTCAGCCTCCCTGGGAAGGTCTATGCCAAGGTACTGGAGAGGAGAGTCCGACCATTGGTCGAACCTCAGATTCAGGAGGAGCAATGTGGTTTTCGTCCTGGCCGTGGCACATCGGACCAGCTCTTTACCCTCTCAACAATTCTCGAGGGTTCGTGGGAGTTTGCCCAACCAGTTTACATGTGTTTTGTGGACTTGGAGAAGGCATTTGACTGCGTCCCTCGTGGTTTTTTGTGTGGGGTGCTTCGGGAGTATGGGGTATCGGGCTTGTTGTTATGAGCTATTCGGTCTCTGTATGACCATTGTGAGAGTTTGGTTCGTATTGCCAACACTCGGTCGGACTCATCCCCAGTGAGAGTTGGACTCTGCCAGGGCTGCCCTTTGTCACCGATCCCGTTCATATTTTTTATGGACAGGATTTCTAGGCGCAGCCAGGGAATGGAGGGTGTCATGCTTGGTGACCACAGGATCTCATCTCTGTTGTTTGCAGATGATGTCGTCCTGTTGGCTTCATCCAGCAATGACCTACAGCTCTTGCTGGGACGGTTTGCCGCTGAGTGTGAGAAGCGGTTGGGATGAGAATCAGCACCTCCAAGTCCAAGTCCATGGTCCTCAGCCGGAAAATGGTGGATTGTCCACTCTGGGTTGGGGACAGGCTCCTGCCCCAAGTGGAGGAGTTTAAGTATCTTGGGGTCTTATTCACAAGTGAGGGGAAAATGGAGCGAGAGATTGACAGACGGATCGGAGCAGCATCTGCAGTGATGCGGATGTTGTACCGATCTGTTGTGGTGAAGAGGGAGCTTAGTTCTAAGGCAAAGCTGTCGATTTACCAGTCAATCTATGTTCCTACTCTCACCTATGGTCATGAGCTTTGGGTAATGACCCAAAGAACGAGATCGCGGATACAAGTGGCTGAAATAAGCTTTCTCTGTAGGATTGCTGGACTCACCCTCAGAGATAGGGTGAGGGGCTCAGTCATCCGGGAGAGGCTCAGAGTAGAACCGCTGCTCCTCCACATTGAAAGGAGTCAGTTGAGGTGGTATGGGCATCTGATTAGGGTTGGGCACGTCCCACTGGGAGGAGACCCCGGGGCAGACCCAGGACTCGGTGGAAAGACTATGTCTCCCAGCTGGTCTGGGAACGCCTTGGTATCCTCTCTGAAGAGCTGGAGCAGGTGGCTGGGGAGAGGGAAGTCTGGGCTTTTCTGCTTGAACTGCTGCCTCCGCGACCCGGACCTCCGGAAAAGCAGTAGAAGATGGATGGATGGATGGAACTAAGAAAACGATATATCCAGAGTATTGTACTGATAATTGTAGTGATAATTATGATAAGAACATGGTAGTAAATAGAATGAATAAATTTGTTGTAAATGTTGGACCAGAGTTGGCAGCAAAAATTACAAACCAAGAAGAGACACCGTGAGTAAAACATTGATTGGAAATAACCCTCAGTCAGTCTTTCTCTCAGCGGTGGATGAACTAGAGGTAAAATCTGTTGTTGAAAAGTGTAAAAATAGATTATCGACTGACTGTGATGGTATTGATATGGCACTAGTAAAATTACTGATGATGGCATATCAAAACCATTAACATATATTTGTAATCTATCATTTCAAACTGGCTCATTCCCACAGAAAATGAAAATAGCAAAAGTGATAACATTATTCAAGCAAGCAAATAAACACCACTACACAAACTACAGACCAGTATCACTCCTCCCACAATTTTCAAAGATTCTGGAAAAACTTTTCAACAACAGATTAGAAAACTTTCTAAATAAACATCATCTGCATAATCAGAATCAATATGGATTTAGATCAAAGAATACAACATCATTAGCAATAACTGAAGCAACAGAGGAAATAATCGATGCATTAGATCAAGGAAAATATGCAATTGGTATAGTCATAGATTTCAGAAAAGCATTTGATACAATACATCGCTCAATACTTCTTAATAAACTGCAATTGAAGCAGCGTTGAAAAGTGGAGACAGGGAACGCTACAGAGAGGTCAAATATCGGTTTAACAGAGAGCTGAGGAGAGCTAAATCTGTGTATTCTGAGAGACTCCAGCAGCAGTTCACTGCTAATGACTCGGCTTCTGTGTGGAGAGGACTGAGGCAAATCACCAACTATCGGCCTCAGGCTTCTAAAGGTCAGGATGACAAAGCCCTTTGTCAAAAACTGTCCCAACATTACGCCCGTTTTGACACCTCGTCAGCTGTGTCCAACTCCCCAACTCCACCCAGCTCCACTGCCTCCTCGGCCCCTAATTCATCAAAAGCGGTCCCCCCCTCCTCCTCCTCCTCCTCCCCTGCCCTTCTCATCAGTGAGCAGGACGTGCACAGACAGTTCTCCAGACTGAACCTGCGCAAGGCCCCCGGGCCGGACGGTGTGTCTCCCTCCACCCTGAGACACTGTGCGAATGAGCTGGCTCCTGTCTTCACAGACATTTTTAACACCTCCCTTAAGCAATGTCACGTGCTGACCTGCCTCAAATCCTCCACCATCATCCCTGTCCCCAAGAAGCCACGGATTACTGGACTTAACGACTACAGATCTGTAGCGCTCACCTCTGTAGTCATGAAGTCCTTTGAGCGCCTGGTCCTGTTCTCACCTCAAGTCCATCACCACTCCCCTCCTGGACCCGCTGCAGTTTGCCTACCGTGCCAACAGGTCTGTGGACGATGCAGTCAACCTGGCCCTCCACTCCATCTTGCAGCACCTGGACTCCCCGGGAACCTACGCCAGGATTCTGTTTGTGGACTTCAGCTCTGCATTCAACACCATCCGCCCCGCTCTGCTCCAGGACAAGCTGTCCCTGCTCGATGTGCCCGACTCCCTCTGCAGGTGGATCACCGACTTCCTGACGGACCGGAGGCAGCATGTGCGGCTGGGGAAGTCTGTCTCGGACTCTGTTAGCATCAGCATCGGATCACCCCAGGGCTGTGTACTTTCCCCCCTACTCTTCTCCCTTTATACCAACTCCTGCACCTCCAGCCACCAGTCTGTTAAGCTGATTAAGTTTGCGGACGACACCACCCTCATCGGGCTCATCTCCAACGGCGACGAGTCCGTCTACAGGAAAGAGGTGGCCCAGCTGGTGTCCTGGTGCAGCCACAACAACCTGCAGCTGAACGCTCTGAAGACAGCGGAGATGATTGTGGACTTCAGGAAAGTTACAACCCCCCTGCCCCCCCTCACCATCACAGGGTATCCCATCACCATTGTAGATTCCTTCCGCTTCTTGGGCACCACCATCACCCGGGACCTCAAATGGGAGCCAACCATCAGCTCCCTCATCAAAAAGGCCCAGCAGAGGATGTTCTTTCTGCGGCAGCTGAGGAAGCTCAAGCTACCCACCAAGATGTTAGTGCAGTTCTACACGGCCATCATCGAGTCCATCCTCACCTCCTCCATAACTGTGTGGTATGCAGGAGCCACTGACAGGGACAGACTAAGGCTGCAGCGCGTCGTGCGCACTGCTGAGAAGGTGATCGGCTGCAAGCTCCCATCTCTCCAGGACCTGTACATCTCCAGGACCCGGAAGCGCGCTGGCCGGATCATAGCCGATCCTTCACACCCTGGTCACGTACTGTTTGCCCCCCTCCCCTCAGGTAGAAGACTTCGGTCCATTCGGACTAAAACCTCCCGGCACATGAATAGCTTTCTCCCCTCTGCCATCAGACTGCTGAACATTAAGTGACATTGATTCTCGTGCACTATGTACAGCAGCTCAACCAGACTCATGACATTCATCACTGTTTTTCTGTTGCATTAACAACTGCACTGTGGTACCCCATATTATCTGCTACTTGCTAATTTATTTAAAACTGCCTTGACTAGTATTACTCATTACGTATTACTATTATTATTACTTATTTTTCTACACTTATTGCACGTTTTTAGTCCTTTAGTTTTTTAGTTTATCTCTTTATCTCATCATGTTTTTAATGTTGCAGCATGGCACCGAGACAAATTCCTAGTTTATGTGGCTGCACGGTGGCGCAGTGGTTAGCACTGCGGCAGCACAGTTTACCCTTGGCCGGGGGATTGTGGGGATCGTGGGATCGTGGGTTCGATCCCAGCCCCCGACCAACAGTGATCTGTGTGGAGTTTGCATGTTCTCCCCGTGTTGCGTGGGTTTACTCCGGGATTTCTCCGGTTTCCTCCCACATGCCAAAAACATGCATGTTAGGTTAATTGGCTGTTCTAAATTGTCCCTAGATATCTGTTTCCTATAGGCCCTTAGAATAGAGGGTTAGTATTAATGAAAGCGCTTTGAGTGGTCTTTGTGACTAGAAAAGCGCTATATAAGTGCAGGTTAGTTAGTTAGTTAGTTAGTACTACATGAACAATGGCAATAAATCTGATTCTGATTCTGATTCTGAATTGTATGGTATTAGGGGAGTGGCAATGAATAAGGTTACAAGTTATTTACCTGAGAGACAACAGTTTGTGAAGACGGGAGAATATCTGTCTGGATGTATGGGAACTGCCTGTGGGGTCCCCAGGGGTCAGTATTGGGCCCCAAATTATTTAACATATCTTTTTGGTTGTCCATCGACCCGATGATGACCGTCCCTCATGTGTTAAGTCCTCTTCTTGCGTGTGCACGGAGATGGCTGTTGAGGCCAATCCTGACATGGTTCAGGTGAACCACAGAACAGACACGACTCAGGATTAACTCACATTAACGTACTTTATTTTGTTAACGTGAGTGAATGGATGCGTGAGTGCGGTATATGGTGTAATGTTGTGTAGTGCAATCCGTATATTCCAGCTGGGCCAGCAGAGCACCGTACAGACTGGCAATCCTGTAAAGAGACAACGGCCGTTAGCTTACAGTACACCTATGCAGCACGTCAGATGTTAAAGTGCTTACTGTCAACAGATGTTGAAGTGTCTTCAGGTAGCTCCGAAGCTGCAGCCAGGGAGACGGTGTCTGCGGGCCGATTAGGTGGAGGTGGAATAAAAGTCCGCCGCCTGGAGGGAGAAGGAAGTCCGCCGTTGCGGGCTCCGCCTGCGCACAGGGGAAAGGACAGGTTAGAAGCAATGATGCTTACTTGGTGGTTGGTCCGGGTGAAACCGACCCGGATGCCGTTCTGCTGGGCTTGGAAGCCGAAGGCAGGAGAATTCAGTGCAGAGAAGCACAGAGGCAGGTTGTGGTGTGATTCACAGAATTAGACGACTCCGCGCCCAGCACTGGTCCTGATGGGAATAAATAGGGCCGCAGGAGATAACAGGCAGGTGCGCACACAGGTGCCATGATTGGCGGCCATGACAGTACCCCCCCCCCCCCCACGGCACGCCTCTCGGTGTGCTGTGCGTTCCAAACTACCCGGGTGCGTCCGATGGAAGTCCCTGATGAGCTGCTTGTCGAGCACAAGGGCGGGACGCACCCAGGACCTCCACTCCGGCCCGTAGCCCTCCCAGTCAACCAGATATTGCAGGCCACGCCCCCGGTGGCGGACGTCCAGGATGCAAGTGACGGGCCACGCCGGGTTGCCGTCGATCACCCTCAGTGGAGGTGGAGACCTGGGAGGGGGACACAACGGGCTGGAGGAGACAGGCTTAATCTGAGAGACATGGAAAGTTGGACAGATGCGGAGGGAGGGGGGGAGAGTTAGACACAAAGACACTGGGTTAATAATACGACAAATAGGGTATGGACCAATGAACCGCTGGGCAGTCTTCTTACGTTCAGCCTTCAGGTTGATGTTCTTTGTGGAGAGCCATACCTGCTGACCCACCTCATAAGCCGGGCCCAGAACCCTGTGCCGATTTGCCACCGCAGTGTTGCGTTCCGCTGTTCGTTGCAGTACCCTTCTGGCTGCCTTCCAAATCCGCCGACAGCATCTTAAGTGGGCCTGAACTGATGGAACAGCGATGTCCCCCTCCTCTTCCGGGAACAGCGGGGGGTTGTAACCCAACAACGCCTCGAAGGGGGACATGCCAGTGGCTGAGGACACCACTGTATTATGGGCGTATTCAATCCAAGGGAGGCGTGTGCTCCATGATGAAGGATTGGCGGCAGTGACACACCGCAGCGCTGCTTCCACCTCCTGGTTGTCTTGTTCACATTGCCTGTTGGATTGCGGGTGATAACCGGAGGACAGGCTCGCCATAGCCCCTAGGGCGGTGCAAAAGGCCTTCCAGACCTTAGAGATAAACTGGGGCCCTCGGTCCAAAACAATGTCCTGAGGAATGCCATGCAGCCAAATAACATGTTGAACCAGCAGATCCGCTGTCTCCTTGGCAGACGGTAACCCCCACAGAGGGATGAAGTGAGCCACCTTGGAAAATCTGTCCACCAGCGTGAGAATGGTGGTGAAGTTATTAGACGTGGGGAAACCTGTGACAAAATCCAGTGCCACGTGGGACCATGGTCTATCCGGGACGGGGAGGGGGTGGAGCAGCCCGAATGGCGGCGATGAGGATGTCTTCCACGTAGCACACTCGGGACATGCGCGGATATACTTCCCCATGTCCTTCTGGAGGGATGGCCACCAAAACGATCTTTGTAGGAGCGCCACCGTGCGTGCCCTTCCCGAACGGCAGGAGAATTTTGAGGTATGCCCCCACTGGATGACCTCCCCTCGGACCGCTGTGGGAACAAACAATTTGCCCGCTGGACACCCCCCCCCCCCCCCCGGGTCAGCTTCGTCAGCCTGCACCCCTATAACCTTATCCCGAATGCCCCAAGCGAGGGCGTTCCCGCGCTCAACGACGTTAACAGCCTTTGGATCCCAATCTCAAGTTTTATCCGAGACAAAGACTGCTATTAGCACGTTAGCTCACCGTCTCCATAAGGAAATGTGCTCTCTCGGTCGATGTCTGCTGCGACTGACAGCGTTCTGCGGATTACACCAAGACCGAGCGAGAAAGCGCGTGACCCCATTGGCTGGCGTGACCCCATTGGCTGTTGCTGCTTAACAAAAGACGCAGCCATTGGTTGCTCGATATACCAGATGAAAACACCTGGAACTTTATCAAAACTCCCCAGAAAATGTTCCCTACTGTTTTATGAATATATATTTATTTAAATATTCATCTTTAAATTATTTACTCCCATTGTGAAATGGGTGTTTCTCTTCAAAAGCGGTATCAATATTCATATTTTTATTCGCGTTTTTAACACTGGGTTACACAGGTATACCCCAAGGTCCAAGTCCCTGATGGAATGATTGAGGACGCAAGAGAAAAAGAGGTTGAAGAGGACCGGGGCCAGAACGCACCCCTGCTTGACGCCATTGCTGATATTGAATGGCTCCGATGCCTCTCCACCTGAGAGAACCTGCCCAGTCATGTTGCCGTGAAACTGGCATATGAGGTTTACAAACTTGTCTGGACACCCAAGCTTGAATAGGACAATCCAGAGGGGCCTCCCTGTTCACCGTGTCAAAGGCTTTAGTAAGGTCAATAAAGACGACATATAAGTCCATGTTTTATTCTAGACATTTCTCCTGCACTTGGCGGACGGAGAAGATCATGTCCACGGTGCTGCAGTTTGGGCGGAATCCACACTGTGTTTCTGGCAAGTTCCCTTCAGAGATGTTGTTAATCAGTCCGTTGAGAAGGACCCGGGCAAGTATTTTTCCGGCAATGGATACAAGGGAGATACCTAGATCATTGCCGCAGTCAGACTTGCTGCCCTTATTCTTGAACAGGGAGACAACAGTGGCATCCCTGAAGTCTTTGGGCAGTTGTTCTTCATCCCAGATGCTGGTGAGGAGGGAATGGAAGATTTCAAGGGCCACAGGACCGGCTGATTTGAATATTTCCGTCGGGATTCCATCCATCCCAGGTGCTTTGCCTGAATTGGTCTGCCTAATCACGTTCAAGACTTCGTCCATTGTAGGGGGGAGGTTGAGGCAGTGGATGGTGAGTTTTTGTGGGATCAGATTGAGGGCGTGGGGGTCTACAGTGGAGGGCCTGTTGAGCAGGTAGCTGAAGTGCTTTCTCCATTGTGCATTGATGCTGCTCTTCTCCTTCAGCAGAGTTGAACCATCTGCCGACAAGAGTGGGGTAGTACATGGTTGGGTAGGTCCATATACTTCCTTGATGACGCTGAAGAACATTTTGGAATTCTGCATGTCGACGTATCTCTGCACCTCATCTGCCTTCTTTCCGACCATTCATTCTGCATCTTTCGCAGCACTGCTTGTGCCTGTCTCTGGAGGTGCTTGAAGCGATCACACTTGGAAATGGAAGTGGGGTCATTCTGCAACTCAACAAAGGCCTCCTGCTTGTCATCTAGGAGTGTCTTGATGTTCTTGTTGATCTCGTCGAACCAGTCCTGGTGCACTCATTTCCTGGGGCTGATGGTAGTTTTTGCTGACTCCGTCACCAGTGCTCTAAACTGTTCCAAACCTTTGTGTTGGACAGCCAGTCAGGGGTCCATGGGCAATCAGTTGGCCATCCAGATCTTCCGCAAATTCACTACGTTGCTGAGGTTGTTCAAGTTTGGCGACGTTGAATGCTGGCCTGATGACTTTCGGCGTCTTGCGGTGTGTTGGGGCAATATGCAGGGATAGGATGGATCTGATTAGATGGTGGTCTGTCCCAACACTCTGCTCCACGCATGGCCCTGGTGATCCTGACATCACGGATGTCTCTCTGACGGCAAATGGCAAAGTCTATCAAATGCCAGCACTTGGATCTTGGGTGCATCCATGATGTCTATATTTGTCTGCTTGCTGGAACAGTGTGATTGTGAGGTGGTTTTAAGCACCAAGACTCAAGAGCATCAAGCCGTTGGAGTTCAATTTTCCAGTGCCGTGTGGCCCCAGCATGCCCTTCCAGTTACAGCAGTCTGTTCCAACTCTGGCGTTGAAATCGCCTAGCAGAATGAGTTTGTCATTGGGAGGAGTGTCCTTCACAAGGGTACTGAGCTCCTCATAAAAGGCTTCCTTCACTTCATCTCTACTAGTGAGAGTTGGGGCGTACGCACTGATGAGGGTAACGTGCAGGTTACAGTTGAGGGGAAAACAGAGATTCATCAGCCGTTCATTAATTGACGCTGGTAGGTCAGGAAGTTGCTTGAGAACCGATGTCTTGATGGCCAGTCCTACTCCATGGATTCTCTCTTCATCTTTGGCCTTGCCTTTCCAAAAAAAGGTGTAGCCGCCTTTTAGTTCGGCCACAGATCCTTCTTCGGCTAGTCTGGTCTCACTGAGGGCTGCAATGTCAATGCGGTAGCAGGCAAGTTCTCTTGCAATGAGGGCTGTTCTTCTCTCAGGCCTTGAGGAGGCCTCTCTGTCCATGAGCATGCGTACATTCCACGCACCAAGAATTAGTTTCTTTCTTCTTTGGTTTCGACCGCTTGGGGGGTAAAACTGCCAGCCGCGTTATACTGGCCAGTTGGAAGGGACAAGCATTTGGTTGGGACGCATTTTCTAGTCCCCTCCCTCATGTGAGGGTGAGCAGTGCTGTCCTAAAGAGGCTGCTCAGTTGCCTGGGGGAACGCCAAACTCCACTGTTGTCCCGGGGTCAGAAGGAGAGTGACTATTGCTGCCAAGCCGCCTGCGTGCAGGGTTCAAGCTTCAACTGCCAGTGGTCACCTCCACCCGTTGCTTCACTTGTTCCACATCACCACAGGACTGTTGTAGGGTTGTAAGGACTAACACACATGAAGAAAACCTGCGCGGGAAAGTTTTTTAAAAGTGGGAAAGTCGATGCACGGGGGCAATCCCATTCTCTCGGCCTCAAAAGCCAGAATCTGGTGGTACGAAAAGAGCCGTCATGACCAGGAACTTCCTCGGCTGCAGTGGATGACCACGATGTCTATAGTGCCTTGCTGTGCCCTTGCGCTCCACAACGCCTTCTGTCACCACCTTCATGACCGTTGGGACAAAAGATGACCTCATCCGCTCAATCCGCCGACTCCAGTATTCACATGCTTGGGTAGGCATACCCTGTTTAACTCACCGGAGGGTTTGAGGCCTGACCAGCTACACTCACCTGCTTCAGCCCGCCTGCCAAAGCGGTTTACTGGGGTGTGGCCGCTGCGCATGCTACAGCTTCGAGGAGCTACAGGTGAGAGATGGGTGCCAGGTGGGAACCAAAGTAGAATGAACTGTCCTAAAAAGGACATGGCAAGCCCACCCTACAGAGGTACTCTTCCTCCCCAGGCACCCCTTATATAAGATAAGATAAGATAAGCCTTTATTAGTCCCACAACGGGGAAATTCCAGGATTGCAACAGCACAGGGATAGCAACACTCAGAGCAACAATCAGAAGGCAAGAAAAAAAAAAAAAAAAAAAGTGTCACTGAGTTATTTACACACCACAGAATGTGAGAATGTTTTAGTTCTGTCTCAGATCAATCAGTAGGAGACGTAAACAACACAATAGCAGACGTAAACAAGACAAGACAGGTGGACTTCTCGTGGACTGCAGTGCCTTTGATCGGTCTCAGATCAATCAGTAGCAGACGTAAACAAGACAAGACAGGTGGATTTCCAGAGGTTATAAAGGTGCTGCAGGTGACAGTACCCCAAATTCTCTCTGTGCTGAAGCCATAGTGCGCGTCATACCGTCGAACAGGCTATAGAGCTGATTTTTACAGATGTCCAGCAAGAAAACTCTGATTCAGAAGAGGAAGTGGAGGATGTATCAGAAAAAAGAAGATGGGGAGGAATACAACCCAGAGCATGATGAATCATCTTTTGAAGAAGAAAACCCTGAAGCTGAAAGAGAGACTTTCCTTTCAAAAAACGGCAAAATAACATGGTCCTCGGCAGCATATGACCAACACGGCAGGGAGGCAGAACAAAATGTCATAAAGATGACCCCAGGACCTACAAGGTATGCCGTTTCTCATGCCCATGACATTGTCTCTACATTCTACCTGTTCATCACACCAGCAATACAAAAAATAATCCTGGAGATGACAAATCTGGAGGGTTTTCGCAAATATGGAGACAGCTGGAAAAAGATGGATGAGACTGACCTGCAGGCCTACTTAGGGCTGCTAATCTTAGCAGGTGTATACAGGTCCCAAGGTGAGGCTGCAGCTAGTCTATGGGATGCAGAGAGTGGAAGGCCAATTTTCCGAGCCACAATGCCACTCAAAGTCTTTCACACCTACTCAAGACTGCTACGATTTGATAACCGTGAGTCAAGACCAGCAAGACGTGTGACAGACTAACTTGCAGTTTCTTTCTTAGTTTCTTCATCTTGAGCAACAATAACATCATAAAGACACATTAGTCTAGGCATCGCAAGTGATGGTCTATATGACATCATGACATCATAAAGACACATTTATCTATGAGCCATATGACATCATAAAGACTCATTAGTCTAGGCATCATGAGTGATGGTCTATATGACATCATGAAGACACATACAGTATGTCTATGTGAAGTCATATAGACATCATATCTTTATGACGGCATCGCGAGTCCTATGATGCCTGAGTTCATAGGACGTCCTATGATGATCAGGCAGAGATCATAGGCCATCCGATGTCCTCCTCTGGTGTGCTCTCTATGTCAGATGTTTAGCTACACCTCTGCCTCTTTCAGTGATAATGGTAAATGTAATAAATGTTGTCTTTTTGAGGCGCTCGAGGCGAGGTTGTCTGATTTGGAATCCCGGCTCCGCTGCATTGAAACACCGTCTGCGCCAGTTACTCTCGACGGACGACCCCTAGCTGCAGCGGAGCTCGCTAGCATAGGCCCCGTTAGCGGTCCTCCGGCTCTCCTCAGCAGCGAGGAGACTGGGTGGGTGACGGTGAGAAGGAAGCCTAGTCGCAAAGCCCCGGTATGCCACCAATCTGTTAACGTTTCGAATCGTTTTTCCCCGCTCAGCAACAGACCCGCTGAGGAAAAACTCTGATCATTGGCGACTCTGTAGTCAGAAACGTGAACCTAGAGACTCCAGTGGCCATAGTCAAATGCATTCCTGGGGCCAGAGCAGGCAACGTCGAGTCAAATTTGAAAATGCTGGCTAAAAGTAACTGTGAATACTCCACAATTGTTATCCACGCCGGTATTAATGACATCCGTCTCCGGCAGTCGGAAGTCATAAAACTTAATGTAGAATTGGTGTGTGACTTTGCCAAAACAATGTCGGACTTTGTAGTATTCTCTGGGCCCCTCCCCAATCTGACCAGTGATGACATGTTTAGCCGCTCGTCATCCTTGAACTGCTGGCTGTCTGTGTGGTGTCCTGCAAACAACGTGGGCTACATTGACATTTGGAGCTCATTTTGGGGAAAACCTGGTCTTATGAGACGAGACAGCGTCCATCCCACTTTGGATGGTGCGTCTCATTTATCTAACAATCTGGCATCTTTTTTATCCAAATTTCCAAAATCTTGACAACTCAGAGTTGGGACCACGAAGCAGAGTCGCAGTCTTACACGCCTCTCTGCAGCTCCTCTTCATCCGCCACCCCTCAACTTAGCCCCCGTCTTCCCCATCAGAGAATCATTGTCTGCTCCCTCCAAAGTAAATAAAAATATAATATATAAGCATCCCAAAGTGACTAAGCAAAAAGTTGGTAAAACTCAAATTAAACATGAAGCCTCTAAATTGAATGATTTGGCCTCTGTTCCTCCTCATAATTTAAAAATTAAATGTGGTTTGTTAAATATTAGGTCTCTAACTCCCAATTCTCTGTTAGTCCATGATCTGTTAATTGATCATCAGATTGATTTTATATCCCTTACAGAGACTTGGTTAGGGCAAGAGGATTATGTTGGTTTGAATGAATCAACTCCCTCTGGTTATTTAAACTGTCAAAATCCCAGAAGTTCTGGTCGTAGAGGAGGAGTAGCAACAATTTACCATTCCAAATTACTAGTTAATGTAAAGAAAAAACACGTTATAATTCCTTTGAGGGCCTGGTCCTCAGTATTGGGCATTTTAGCAATTTTAGGCTAAACCCAATTTTATTTGCCATAGTTTATCGTCCCCCATCAACTTACTCAGAATTTTTATCCGAATTTGCTGATTTCTTAGCTGATTTAGTGCTGAAATCAGTTAATTATAGTAGGGGACTTTAATGTAGATGTAGATGTAGATAGTGACTGCCTTAATGTGGCATTTAATTCAATACTAGACTCGATTGGGTTTCCTCAGAAAGTAGGAAATTCTACTCATCTCCACCATACGTTGGACCTTGTTCTGACATATGGCATAGAAATAGAAAATCTTGTAGTGTCTCCTCATAACCCTGTACTGTCAGACCATTGTCTGTTAACCTTTGATTTTACCATTTTTGACTATTTGGCTCCTAAAGAAAAATATTATTACAGTAGATGCCTCTCAGATGATGCTGTTTCCAAATTTATGCAGATTGTTTCCTCTATGCCATGTGTCAACACAACAGAAGACAGCTTGCTCCTTCTGTAATTGATAACATGGTGGATAGTGTTACAGCTTCTCTGCATCAGACTCTAGACTTGGTGACCCCCTTAAAAAAGAAAAAGTCTAATCAGAGATTTCTAACTCCTTGGTTCAACACAGAAACTCGTAGCTTAAAACAGAAGACTCGTCAATTAGAAAGAAAATGGCGCTCCACTAATTTAGATGAAATCTATTTAGCTTGGAGAAATCATCTTTTAATTTATAAAAAAATCTCTTAGAAAAGCTAGAACGAGTTATTCTGCATTAATAGAAGAGAACAAGAATAATCCCAGGTTTCTTTTCAGTACTGTAGCCAGGTTGACAAAGAGTCAGGACTCTGTCAATCCTAGCATCCCCTTAGAGCTTACTAGTCAGGACTTTATGAACTTTTTCAATAATAAAATTTCATCAAATCAAAATCAAATCAAATTAACCTTTATTGTCATATTGCTGTACATACAACTGTAGTGCAGGCAAGATGAAATTGCGTTTCTCTCGGCATCCATATAAGTAGAAGAACATGATTTAAGACACACTCACACATATCTTCACCCCCCACCCCACCCCCCCAGCCGTTCACACATCCCTGAGACATACTTGAAAAAAACTAACTATAATATATAAATAGTGCATATAATGTCCGTAGGTGCAGTAGTGAATATGAGAGATTCCGGGTCAACTGTTCAGCATCCTAACAGCTCGTGGAAGGAAGCTGTTGATCAGTCTGGTGGTCCTGCCTCTGATGCTCCGGAATCGTTTGCCAGATGGCAGAAGTTCAAAGTGTTTATGCAGAGGGTGAGAACCGTCCTTGACAATGTTCAGTGCCCTGCTCCTACAACGGTTCTGAAAAAGTTCTTGGACAGAGGGGAGGGAGACTCCAATTACCCTCTCAGCTCCCTTAGCTATCCTCTGCAGGGCTTTTTTGTCTGACATACTGCAGCTGGAGTACCATGTAGCAATGCAGTATGTCAGAACACTCTCCACCACACCTCTGTAGAAGGTCCTGAGAATGCAGATGGGGAGACAGGCCTGTTTGAGTTTCCTCAAGAAGTGCCGTCTCTGCTGAGCCCGCTTCCTGATCCCCAAGGAATTCTTGCTCCAGGTCAGGTCCTGCGAGATCTACACTCCGAGGAACTTGATGTTCTCCACTCTCTCCACTAAATGGCCGCCGATGCTGAGGGGGACATGTTCAGGCTGTGACCGCCGGAAGTCGATAATCATCTCTTTCGTTTTGTCCACGTTGAGCACCAGATTGTTCTCCCTGCACCAGCCCTCCAGGTCTCTCACTTCTTCCCTGTACATTGATTCCTCATCCCTCTGAATAAGTCCCACCACCGTGGTGTTGTCTGCAAACTTAATAATCTGGTTCCCCTCGTGTCTGGATACACAGTCATGTGTTAGAAGTGTAAACAACAGTGGACTGAGTACGCAGCCTTGAGGGGATCCGGAGCTCAACGTGACAGAGTTGGAGATGTTGTTTCCAACCCGGACAGACTGGGGTCTCTCAGTCAGGAAATCCAGGATCCAGAGACATGTGGCGGTGTTCAGACCAAGAAGGAGTAATTTCTCCATCAGTCTCTGGGGAATAATGGTGTTGAATGCTGAACTGAAATCAATGTACAGGAGTCTGGCGTAGGTGTCTTTCTGGTCCAGGTCGGTGATGACAGAGTGCAGGATGGTGACTATAGCATCCTCCGTGGAGCGGTTTGAATGATATGCAAACTGGAGCGGGTCGTGTGATGCAGGGAGGCAGGATGTAATGTGTGGTTTGACAAGCCGTTCAAGACACTTACCACAATTGGTGTCAGTGCAACAGGACGGTAGTCATTCAAACAGGACACAACTGGTTTCTTTGCCACCGGTACAATGATAGAGGTCTTGAAGCATCTGGGAACAATGGCCTGACTCAGGGAGATGTTATAAATATCAGTCAGGACATCCGCCAACTCGCTCGCGCAGTCTCGGAGCACACGTCCCGGGATGTTGTCCGGACCTGCAGCTTTACGTGGGTTGACTCTGGTTAGGGTCCTCCGTGTGTCCGCTGTGTTGATGGTAAAAGCTGGTCCGACCGATGGTAGGGGTGGGCCAGCCCTCCCTCTGATTGTCGGGTTTGATGCTTCAAAACGTGCAAAGAAGTTGTTGAGCCTGTCTGGAAGCGAAGCGTCATCATCATCGACCCCCTGCCTAGACTTATAGCCCATCAGTGTCCAAACTCCCTGCCACATCTGCTTGGTGTTCCTAGTGTCACAGAGGTGTCCCTGGATTTTCTCCGCATAGACGCGCTTCGCCACCTTAATTCCCTTTGAGAGCGCAGACCTGGCTGAGCGGAGGGCGATCCTGTCCTTCGCTCTGAAGGCTGCATCTCTGGCTGTAAGCAGCCAGCGCACCTCTGCGGTCATTCAGGGCTTGTGGTTTCCCCGCACAGTGATGGTCTTCACAGTAGTGATATCCTCTGTGCACTTCGCGATGTAGCTGGTGACCGTTTCAGCATACTCCTCCACATCTGTCTTGTCTTCCTGGGAGGCTGCTATTTTGAAGACCTCCCAGTCTGTGTGCAGAAAACAGTCTTTCAGTGCAGAGGTTGCACTCTCTGGCCAAATCCTGATTTGTCTCACTGCTGGCCTGCTGCGCTTCAATAAGGGTTTGTAGGCAGGCACCAGCATCACGGATATGTGGTCAGAAAGGCCGAGGTGGGGGCGGGGTATGGCCTTATATGCATCTGTATTTGTGTACACTAAGTCCAACATATTCTCTCCTCTGGTCTTAAAGTCTACACATTGTTTAAACTTGGGGAGCACAGTCTTTAAGCTGGTGTGGTTAAAATCCCCCGCAACCACCACAAAACTGTCCGGACGTGAAGTTTGGATTTCACTAATCGCATCGTGCAGTTCCCCGAGTGCCTTCTTAGCATTAGCATTAGCGTTAGGCGCTATGTAAACAGCCGCTACAAACACATTGCTGAATTCCCTCGGCAGATAATAAGGCCGACAATTTACAACAAGGAACTCTGCCAACGGAGAGCAGTGTTTAGACACTAACGTGGCATTAACGCACCAGTCCTTGTTAACATAGATATTCATCCATTAGAGATAAAATCAATCAGATTCTTCCCACAGTTAACTTAAATACAGTAACTACTACAACTCCTTCAACTGATGTCTGTCTTGATGAGTTTACTCCAATTGACCTTTGTGAGTTAGACAAAATAGTTTCCTCATCCAAACCTTCAACTTGTCTTTTAGACCCTATTCCTACCAGGTTATTTAAAGAAGTCTTCCCATTTATTGGTAGCTTTATTCTTCATATAATCAATTCTTCATTAACTTTAGGCCATGTACCGCAGGCTTTTAAAACGGCTGTAATTAAACCCTTACTCAAAAAGCCAACGCTAGATCCAGGAGCTTTAGCTAACTATAGACCAATCTCTAATCTCCCTTTCATTTCAAAAATCTTAGAAAGACTTGTTGCTACGCAATTATTTGACCACCTGCAGGGAAATGGTTTATTTGAAGAGTTTCAATCTGGGTTTAGAATCCACCATAGTACTGAAACAGCCTTAGCGAAGGTCACTAACGACCTCCTCAATGCATCTGATAATGGACTGGTTTCTGTACTTGTCCTTTTAGACCTTAGTGCAGCTTTTGATACTATCGATCATAATATTCTACTTCATAGATTAGAACACTATGTTGGACTTAATGGAACTTCGTTGCAGTGGTTTAGATCTTATTTATCTGATAGGTTCCAGTTTGTTCATGTCAATAATGAGTTTTCTTTCAACTCAAAGCTTAGTCATGGAGTTTCACAGGGATCTGTGCTAGGCCCTACTCTTTTTAGTTTATATATGCTTCCGTTAGGCAACATTATTAAAAAGCACTTTATACATTTTCATTGTTATGCAGATGATACACAATTATGCCTGTCAATGAAGCCAGATGATAGTAATCAATTAGCCAAGTTGGAAGCCTGTCTTAAGGAAATCAAAGCTTGGATGACTTGTAATTTCCTACTATTAAATTCAGATAAGACTGAAGTCATTCTTGTTGGTCCAAAAAGCCTTAGAAATACCTTTCCAAATCAAACTTTCAGTTTGGATGCGGTTACTCTTTCTCTTAATAGCTCTGTGAGGAACCTTGGAATTATTTTTGATCAAGATCTGTTCTTCAATTCACATATTAAATTTGTTTCTAAGACTGCCTTCTATCATTTACGTAATATTGCCAAGATTAGGAGCATCTTGTCTCAGAGTGATGCTGAGAAACTGATCCACACTTTTGTTAGCTCGAGATTAGATTATTGTAATTCTTTATTATCAGGCTGTCCTAAAACATCTTTAAAAGGTCTTCAGCTGATCCAAAATGCTGCAGCAAGAGTTTTAACAGGTACTAGAAAGAGAGATCATATCTCTCCGGTTCTGGCCTCCCTTCATTGGCTTCCCATAGAGTTTAGAATTAATTTTAAAATCCTACTTACAAAGCTCTAAACAATCAGGCTCCTTTTTATTTAAAAGATCTGATACTACCGTATTATCCTAACAGAGCACTACGCTCCCAAAATGCAGGATTACTTGTAATACCTAGAATCTCCAGAAGTACAATGGGAGGCAGAGCCTTCAGTTATCAAGCTCCTCTCCTGTGGAACCAGCTGCCAATCTGGATTTGGGAGTCAGACTCGATTTCTGTTTTTAAGAATAGGGTTAAAACCTACCTTTTTGATATAGCCTACAATTAGGGAGGGATCATGTGTTTCTGAACCCTCCCTTAGTTATGCTGCTAATAGTTTTAGTCAGCCGGGGGACCTCTAATAATGCACTGGGCCTCATTCCTTTCTTCACTCAAAATGAAATATTTTTTTTTGCCGGTCATTAACATCTGTTTGTTCTCGCCCACAGATTGAGTCCCCATCGTGCTGCTGTTTGCTCTCTTTATGTCTGTTCTTTACATCTTCTCTGTCCCCTCACCCCCCAGCCAGTCACAGCAGATGACTGCCCCTCCCTGAGCCTGGTTCTGCTGGAGGTTTCTTCCTGTTAAAAGGGAGTTTTTCCTCTCCACCGTTGCCAAGTGCTTGCTCACAGGGTATCGCCTGATTGCTGGGGTCTTTCTGCAACTGTGGGGGTCCCCCCTACAGTTGAAAGTGCTATGAGATGACTGTTGTTGTGAAATGGCGCTATATAAATAAAGTTGAATTGAATTGAATATTCGCTGCACAATTACGCAGCAGACATGACACTCACTTAAGGTTGTATTCAGTTGTAATGGAAAACAAACACCCTGGCGAGTTGGACTGAGTACGTACTAGTGGAATTATTATTCTCACAGGGTCCATGCCATTTGCCGTCCAAAATGGCGGAAAAACAATGTGGCACGTGACCACTGACATCTCATGCAACCCCTCTATACCAGCAATAAAAGCTCAGAAAAGACTGTGTGGTCATTTTATTCCGCTGATGTTTTGTTCATTAATACCAGTGGTTCTTAGATCTTTTGTCTTTTATTCCCCACTGTAGGGAGGCAGGTGATTACCAAACCCACCTACAGTGGCTATAAAAAGTCTACATACCCCTGTTCAAATGCCAGGTTTTTGTGATGTAAAGAAATGAGGTCACAAACTGTCCAGATGCATACCTGTGCTTGAAATCCAGCAGTGGGTGTTCAGAATACAGTAGATCCACTTCATGGTGTTGTTAGCATAGCTAGCCGTTACTTAGCCCTAGCTTTGTCGGAGTTTTGTTGCCGTTTTCAAACACTTCTGTAGACTGCAGTAGGTCTCAATCAGCACTTTAGCTTGCAACCCACCAATACACTTTTGTACTTAACCACGACAAAGGAAAAATAATCTGTCCATTTCCACAAAAACAAAGTAGCTTCATCTTATCCTCCACTCAGTAGTGTAGAGGCTCTTTGCAACAGGTTATGCTGACTGACGGCTGTGTCAGCTATGTAGGGTCAGTTTATATTTATTTGCGATAAAAATATCTATCCATATTAATAAAAGAAGTAAAAAGTAATGCATCTCATCAAATTTCAGTAACTGTATTGCATTACTGAATTTTTAAACAGTAATTTTGTTACACAGCACATTACTGCAAAAGTAGTGGCGTTACAGTAACGTGTTACTCCCAACACTGGAGAAGAGTGAGACAAGCTCCGAAGCTTTGGTATCATTTGTCCATCACTACCTCCATTGCTGACCTACCTCTTCTGCTTTTTTCTCCATTGAAAGTACACTCATGCTTCACTCGGACATCAAGGGAGCAAGTACACGTCACTCGGACAGCGACGCCAGATACACTGCTGCTGACTGGAACTCTGACCACACCAGATGCTGGGAGTGTGTTGTTTGTGTGCGTGTTTGCAGAGTAACAGTCCTCATTTATTTTTTTAGTAAAAAAAATATATATATACACTACCGTTCAAAAGTTTGGGGTCACTTAGAAATTTCCTTATTTTTGAAAGAAAAGCACTGTTTTTTTCAATGAAGATAACTTTAACCTGTTGCACTTCGGTGTACCGCGGGCGGGCACGTCTCTGCGTCCTAGAGCGCACGAGGGCGCCCTAGTACCCACACTGTGCGTCCTAAGGCGCACTGAAGAAAAAAAAAACCCTTGCATTTCCGTTCTTCCACTACAGACACAGCCGCGAACAGAAAGCCAAAGGAGTGCTTTGATTGGTTTAGATGTGATTGACCTCTCATTCGGCTAATAAGAGCCTTGAATTGGGTTTCTGAAACCTTGAAGAACCAATGACTGAAAACCTAGCAAGAAGGACCCGCCTACCAACGGCTGCGAATACAGCCAGCCAATTGAAGCACAGAAGTTCGAAAGCTGTTTTGTGTAAGGCTGGGTGAAGAGAGACTGACTGCTGCAGCAGATGAAAAAAGGACCCGCAGGAAGAACCGCCACAGACCCAGCAGCACGGAGACCACCCACAAGTGCGACCTGTGTGACAGGGACTGCCATTCGCGCATCGGCCTGTTCAGCCACAGGCGGTGCTGTTCCAGCAGAGTAGACGTTTAGGATTCTCTTCCATGGTCATCATAGACTGACGGAGGCCGACGACAAAGGCTGGGTGACACACACTCGTTCGCCAGTCTTTTTTCTTACTACTTTTATTTGTTTTGAAAAATCGTTCACCAAAACCGCAATCATGGAAGCGCAAAACCACAATAATGGAATTATGCTTTGACCAGGTCGCGTGACTAGAACCACGAGTCCGTAACAAGCGGACCAGCTTCATGTTCGTCTGACAATGAGGAAGAGAAGTTCGCCAGCTATGCTGCTGTTGTGAACAGGTAAGTGTTATAAGCTAAATTATTCTTTATCCCTGAAAATTGTAATCAAAAATGACTTTTGACCAATCGGTAAATTACAACTGTGCGTAGTAGACCGCGGCGCACCAGGCGATGTCCGTCTTCTGTAGCGGGGGTGGGGACAACCCCGCCCCCCCCCCCCCACACACACACACAGAGCCCTGAGTGTCACCTTTCATCAGAGCCCAAGTTCTATATTGAATCATTCAAAAGTTAGACGTTTTTCCAAATTGTTGGCACAATTTGGCACAGTTCAAAAACGCCTGGGAACAACCTAAGAAAAAAGCTGTGTAATATATTCATTTTTTGTGGTATTGCTACAAAATTTTGACGTCAGCTGGATAACACTTGGTTCTACATTTCTGTTGCATTTTCCAGCCCGGATCTGAAGCTGTGTGTTATTTGCAAGCATTTGTATCCAAAAAAACACCCAGGCGAAATTTATTTTCTTCAAGTTCAGTATGTTTAGATGACTGTTACTCAGTGGCCGGAGCACTTAAGAGAGATTATGGCTGTTTTGCCAAAAAATTCAAAGTGTTTTCTTTTAAATGAGACCAACCCCATGAAGATGCTGCAAAGGGCTGAAGAACAGCTTTTGATTTATTTTGGGTATGTTATTTTTTGGCGTTTTTAGGGAAATTGACCAGAGTGCAAGGGGTTAAACTAATCAGAAATACACTCTAATATAATATACATTGCTAATGTGGTAAATGACTATTCTAGCTGCAAATGTCTGGTTTTTGGTGCAATATCTACATAGGTGTATAGAGGCCCATTTCCAGCAGCTATCACTCCAGTGTTCTAATGGTACAATGTGTTTGCTCATTGCATCAGAAGGCTAATGGATGATTAGAAAACCCTTGTGCAATCATGTTAGTACAGCTGAAAACAGTTTAGCTGGTTAGAGAAGCTATAAAACTGACCTTCCTTTGAGCAGGTTGAGTATCTGGAAAAAATTATTATTTCAAATACAAATCATTATTTCTAACCTTGTCAATGTCTTGACTATATTTTCAATTCATTTTACAACTCATGGTGGTAAATAAGTGTGACTTTTCATGGAAAACACAAAATAACTGTCTGGGTGACCCCAAACTTTTGAACGGTAGTGTATATGTTATGGCTCTCGTACTGCATGCAGCTCGTTTCCCTTTTTTTTTTTTTTTTTTTTTTTTTTTTTAAATTGGCTCCTGTGCGGCCCTTTTTAAAAAATTATATATTTTCTTTTCTTATATATTTTCTTTTCTTAGCATGGCAGCTCAGTTTTTGGCAAGCCGACTGCCACGAAGAAATGTTACCAGTGGAAACCCTGCTTAGTAGTATGAGTGTAACACTTGCTTGTACACAGTGTATTTTAGACTTACCGTAGAAAATGAATGGGAAATAACAAGATCAAATTAAAATACACAATCTTGCAAGGATTCATGCCATATGCATGAACACAGCCAAAATTATAAAAAAAGATAAAAATGCAAAGCATGTAAAATGCACTGAACAGTCTAAGGGTTAAAAAGCATAGAACTTTTATCAACAATGATCAACACTGAAACTGAAATGTGGAAAAATAATCATTGTTGTTCAATATGCCCACACAGTAGATGGCAATTATGTGCCACCAACAGGATTTGGACAATCAGAATGAAAAAAAAACAAAACAAAAAACAAGGAGGAAGAACATGAAGGCAGCTCATTTATGTTGAACTGTATAGTCCGACATGCTATTGTTTAATTCAACCTCGTTGGATTTTTATTTTCCCCCTGGTATATTGTTCAATTCCTTTCTTTTAATCTATCCAAAATAAAGATTCATTCAAGATTCATTCATTCAATTTCAGTATAAACAAACAATGGCATAAAAATTAACTTGACAAAAATGTTCTTTTTAATGATAAGTCAATGCAGTAATTACCACGACCAGCCTATTTCCTGGGCGCTCAAAAACAAACCAGGATCCTCAGGTGGGTCTGAACCCAGGATGTGCTCAAGCTCAAGGCCAAAAGTCACAAAATTTAAGAACATGTCATTTCAACTTTGAGCAAGGCTTTAGCCAAGCCAAGTCTACATAAATGTATGTAAAACGGGGTGAAATAAATGCTCTTGGTGACCTCGAAGTGTGTTCATCAGGCCCATGTTTTATTTACCGTGATCATTCTGAGGTTGACGTTTTCAGGTGCCAGAGGGTAGGCACTGGTACACTGCAGGATGGTAAAGTTTGGATTGTGCTTCTTCACTGTTTTGTAGACCTGACGCATGGTTTCCATATTCTGCATCCCACTGGATATGACCATGGGACGTCCTGACACGGCCAAGAGAGATGACAGGAATAAGTATGATGTTGAGCTACAGCAGTAAGCATTCAAATGTATGAGGAAAAAAGGAACTCAAGCAGATGTACATGATGCTGAAATCCTTAATATTCAGATGTTTTTCATTTTTATTTTAGCTTGATTTACAGGAAACTTTATCTAGTTCAATGCGTCTTTATTGTATGATACTGTCCAAGAAGCAGTTAATTTCTCATTTTATGAACACTGGATTCCTCAAAATTGCATCTTAAATGTTGCTAAATGCACTGAGACACTTGACTGCTTTAATGTCAACTTATGAACACTGAGAATTTGTTTATCATAAATCATTTACCATTGATTAGCATTTATGGAAGTTTATTCTCACCTTTTTTGGCAGTTTTCTCCAAATAGGGGAGGTTGTTGGTGTCTGCAGATGCAACTTTGAAGAAGGGCACATTGAGCTCATGGAGGAAGTCCACTGCTTTCTAGAGATGGAAAATAATGTGATTAAACTTACATTCTGATTAGAAATGGGGGCTGCAACCAGCAGCTTTGGACAAAAAAAGCCTACATTCAGGGGACATTTGTTGCAAAGATAACAAACACACCCTGGATTACAGGATGAGAAAAAAAAACAAAAAACTGAACCACATTGTCAGTCTTACCTCATCCATCCCTGAGGCAGTCAAGAAGATCCCCACTTCCTCTGCATATTTCTTCAGCTCCCTGTAGTGTTCATGGCTGAACTCGAGATGACGTTTGTGGTCACCGTATGTTTTCCCAAATGAGTTTTTGGACACGTATGGGCGGGCCAGTGCTTTGTTGGTGAATCTATGCTCTAATTCACTCTTCTGAAATTTAGCACAATCTGCACCACAGTCCTGTAAAGTTCAGAATTTTTTTTTTAAATGACAGCAAGGATTTTAATCAGCACTGAGATTGCCATAATGTTCATTATAAAATGGTTAGTTCTGAACAACAGGCACCACTGGGACATTTCATATGCAACAATCCAATTACGAGGGTTATCTTAAACCCTCCTGTTGTCCTTGGGTCAAAATGACCCGCTACTGTGTTAAAAACCCAAAAAAAAAATCCCCGTAAACAATATTTTTTCAACTTAAAATTTTATGATTTTTCCTAGATTGACCCCAACATTAGGATAAGTGAATTGTTGCCTTTATTCACATTTCCATGTAAGCTGTACAAAAAAAGTTACAAAGGTCGTCTTCGGGTCAAAATGACCCGACAGTCAAATTGAGTTGAAATCACGGTCACTGAGTTATTTACACACCACAGAATGTGAGAATGTTTTAGTTCTGTCTCAGATCAATCAGTAGGAGATGTAAACAACACAATAGCAGACGTAAACAAGACAAGACAGGTGGACTTCTCGTGGACTGCAGTGCCTTTGATCGGTCTCAGATCAATCAGTAGCAGATGTAAACAAGACAAGACAGGTGGATTTCCAGAGGTTATAAAGGTGCTGCAGATGACAGTACCCCAAATTCTCTCTGTGCTGAAGCCATAGTGCGCGTTATACCGTCGAACAGGCTATAGAGCTGATTTTTTCAGATGTCCAGCAAGACAACTCTGATTCAGAAGAGGAAGTGGAGGATGTATCAGAAAAAAGAAGACGGGGAGGAATACAACCCAGAGCATGATGAATCATCTTTTGAAGAAGAAAACCCTGAAGCTGAAAGAGACTTTCCTTTCAAAAAACGGCAAAATAACATGGTCCTCGGCAGCATATGACCAACACGGCAGGGAGGCAGAACAAAATGTCATAAAGATGACCCCAGGACCCACAAGGTATGCCGTTTCTCATGCCCATGACATTGTCTCTACATTCTACCTGTTCATCACACCAGCAATACAAAAAATAATCCTGGAGATGACAAATCTGGAGGGTTTTCGCAAATATGGAGACAGCTGGAAAAAGATGGATGAGACTGACCTGCAGGCCTACTTAGGGCTGCTAATCTTAGCAGGTGTATACAGGTCCCAAGGTGAGGCTGCAGCTAGTCTATGGGATGCAGAGAGTGGAAGGCCAATTTTCCGAGCCACAATGCCACTCAAAGTCTTTCACACCTACTCAAGACTGCTACGATTTGATAACCGTGAGTCAAGACCAGCAAGACGTGTGACAGACTAACTTGCAGTTTCTTTCTTAGTTTCTTCATCTTGAGCAACAATAACATCATAAAGACACATTAGTCTAGGCATCGCAAGTGATGGTCTATATGACATCATGACATCATAAAGACACATTTATCTATGAGCCATATGACATCATAAAGACTCATTAGTCTAGGCATCATGAGTGATGGTCTATATGACATCATGAAGACACATACAGTATGTCTATGTGAAGTCATATAGACATCATATCTTTATGACGGCATCGCGAGTCCTATGATGCCTGAGTTCATAGGACGTCCTATGATGATCAGGCAGAGATCATAGGCCATCCTATGATGTCCTACAAACATGGCAGACACGCACATACACAGACACAAAGAAATTTCTTGCTTTAAAATTCAATTAAGCTGCTTATCATTGGGGGTTTAGTGAAGATGGGTCATTTTGACCCGGAGGACACGGGGTGTATACAGAATATGAGGACAACAGGAGGGTTAAATACCAGTTTTGACTAAATATTTGCACCAATCCAGAGTGAAAATGCAAAAATTCTGTTAATTTTTTTTTTTTAATTTAAGTTTTTGTAAAGGGTATACACGTCATTACAGCATTGCATTGTTTACATTTTCATCACATGTTCCCTTATTTTTTGCTATTTGACAACATTGGTAGGATAGTTATTACAACACCCCCTTTTTTTTTAAAGTGAAAGAAAAAGTGAAATTAAGGAGAATTAAATTAAAAAAAAAAACGAATAAACAAACAAACAGAACAGCAAAAAACAAACAAACAGAAAATTAAGTAATTAAAAGTAAAAGAGCATCTGAGTAGTGTTGGAACAAAGAGCAGTGCCATTATTGAAATGGTATTTGTCAAAGATTAGATCTAATGGAAGATACATATGTGATCCAGGGTTGCCAAAAGTTCATGAACCCATCCATGTCCTGTCTCAGTGCGAATGTCAACTTTTCCATCGAGTAAATGTCTTGAATCACGTTAATCCAATCTTCAGGTGTAGGACAGTCCTTCAGCATCCATTTTTTAGTTAGGGCTTTTTTACTTGCCAATATTAAAACATTGAATAAGTATTTATCTCCTCGTCTTTCCAGTGAGTCCGGTAGTAAACCCAAATACAAAGTTACAAAAGAAAAGGGAACTGTTAAGTAATTTTTAACCCTCAGCAAACTGCATCTCCTTCAACTTTTTTTTTTCCACAGAAAAGACGTTTTTCTTATTAATCTAAAACTTTTTCCATGTAAATTTGCAAATTTTTAAAATAAACCTAAAGCTCTGCATGAAAATTTGAACTTTGTTTGTCAAAATGTAATTTGTATTACAAATATGGAACTGTTTCCCCTGTAAAATTAAAGTTTTGTTCCTTTAATTTCATAGCTTTTCTTGTAAATTTTAGGACTTTTCCCCCTCACATACTCATATCAGGTGAATCTGCATGTTCTTACATATTAACATTTGAGTATAGCTCTAGGACTTTGAACTGCATCTTCAGTCATTTTTGTGAATTTATAAATTTGTTCTTCTGTCCTTTTCATATGCAGGAAATGGAAATTATGCCGTTTACAGTTCTTTTTTTTTTTTTTTTTTTTTACTAAGTCTTCATTATATAAAAGAAAAACATTTTCAAAGTTAGTCACTACTTATTGGAGTAGAATTTCTGCCTACTCCACATTCAATTCATTGCAGATAAACTCAATAAAAACA
Organism: Pholidichthys leucotaenia; assembly: GCA_020510985.1. Taxonomy (NCBI): domain Eukaryota; kingdom Metazoa; phylum Chordata; class Actinopteri; order Cichliformes; family Pholidichthyidae; genus Pholidichthys; species Pholidichthys leucotaenia. The sequence goes on along the minus strand of CM035848.1, from coordinate 116,832,305 downwards.
GATGAAGACCATCACACAAAGGCCCGCGTTTATATTAATGCAACTTCTAACAGTCGTAAAAACAGCTTTAATCATAGATCAGGCATTTGAATGACTCTGCGTGTTACAGAAAGGACACGAAATGCGTTTTAAATGGACTAGAAGACGCCTTTACTATAATCTGTACTAATTTGTTCTAATCCGTGTTTGTAGGAAGAATAAGTAGAAAAGACGACATAGACTAAAATGTGATCATTACCTTTGCCACTTTGATCATTTTTTTGGCGATCTCGATGTCTCCCTGGTGGTTCTGCCCAATTTCAGCGATGATAAAGCACGGATGGTTCCCTCCGATCATCCGACCGGGACACAGCTCAAACGTTAAAGGCATTTTGGTGACAGAAAAGGGAGATCGGTGATTAAATAGAGGACAACTAAATGCAAGTGTCACTTTACTTCCCGAAACTGTAGCTGCTAAAGGTAGTGATGGACACCGGTGCTCCTAACGGTTATCCGAGCTCATCCAGGAAATATTTGGCGAGGCGTGTTCTTCTTCCTCTTCTTGTTTTACATTTGATTGGCGGTTGGCCACCACCGCCACGTACATCACTCTCTATCATTACTCTATCTGCTCAGGAGCTGTAGTCCTTCTATTATCATTGCTGTGTGCAGTCAAACCTCAACTCTTGTCTTCAGACATCACTCTTCTTCGTCTCCTCATACTTCACTCTATATCAACACTTCACACACCTTGTTCCCACGGCCCCCAGAGAGGTCGCCAGCCACCCACCAACTCCTGTGTGTGTGGTTTTTTTCCCCCACTCCTGTATTAATTATATTAAAGGTAAAATATCCAAATCAATTGCAATACTACACAGAGTGAAATATTTGCTGAATCAACCCACACTATCATTCACTAATACTCCCATACATGACATATTGTACTGAAGTATGGGGAAATACATATAAAACAAACATATATCCAGTCTTTATGCTTCAGAAGAGAGCTATTAGAATAATAAACAAAGCTGCTTATGTAACGGATGCCAACTAGCACTGTTCGGCGTAGAACGTTAGTAAAACCTCCCTCCCGAAAAGCCTCATACAGTATCGGTAGCGCTGAGCTAAAGGCGATCGTGCTGTGTCTCCCATGCTCGAACTGTGTAGTTGACTGGTAGGTCGCGGGTTCGTGTCCCGAGTGGGCGAACTGCGCAGGATGATCTCAGTCACACTTACAGGGAACCAACAAACCCACTTTTTCTTAAATTAAAAGCTCTCAAGTTGAAAGATCTGGTTGACTTTAAAACTGCAGTAATAATGTTTAAAGTGAAGAATCTATCACTGCCCGCAAATATCCAAAAGTTTTTCCAAATAAGGGAGAAACAATATCATTTCAGAGGAACATGTATATTTCAAAAACCTTCAGTGAGAACTGGTGTAGCGGGTTGAGTCAACCCCCACAACACAGAGACAGAACACAGAGACAGTCAGCTCGCACTCCTGGGTTTTTTCCGCTGCATGCTGCGTTTACAGCTGTGAGGTTAAAGTGTCATCCATGCATTGTGTTCATGCATCCTGTCTGTACCTCTGATATGCAAATGCCCAGATTGATTGCTGTGAATGTCTTTGATGTATTGTTTGAGTTGAGTATATATGCTGCACTGTTCTGTAAATCTGCCTCTCAATTCCACTTCCTCAACTGCTGCTGCTGGACACAGACTTTGTGTCCTCCTTCTCTGAGAGCCTGAGGACATCACCTCAGCCCTCAGCACGAGGGCTGGGGAGGTGTTCCGATGAAGGCGGTATGATTTAATAAACCAACTAAAAACTCCATCGCTGCCTTTATTTTATCATCCTCTAAACTGGTGACCCCAAGAACGCACATGTTTTTGTGCAAACGCAACCTTCTGGTCTGGACAGCCACGCTGGCAACCCGACGCTGAAGAAAACGAGCTGCCGGCGAACGCAGCACCCGGCAGTGATGCTCCGCCGCCGAACGAACGCAGCAGCCTGACTGATCTGCCCTCTCTGCGGCTTCAGGGAGGCCTCAACGCAGAGCTCACGGCAGGCGAGCTACTCTCCGGACATCGCCCAAGACCGGGTAAAGGACAGTAAACGTCATGGCGCGACCCTCGCTGAGATCGGGGCGTCCATGCGGGACAGCCTGAGGGACAAAGATCGTCTATCTTCCCTCATCGCTCCAATGCACCATGACTAATCTGCAGCCACGGTTCATCTAGATGTTTTTTGGCGCCGACTGCGCCGATCTCCACCAAGTTTCCGACCCTGGTTCCTCTCCAGCGGGCCCACCCACGCAAGGAGCCCCGGCACACGCACCGGGGGTGACGGGGACGGCGCAACATGTACGGAACAAGAATGGCTCCAGAGACCGCCATCGTCCTGCGCAGCTGCACGCAGAACCTTCAAGGCTGCGCGCTCACTTGAAGCAAGCACGCGCGCAGCGTGCCCACAGGATTCACTGATGGTTTCAGCCACGGCGCACAAAGGATTCAGCCGTCTGCTTTTCCCGAGGACTTTAGGGCTGCGCACGCACCTAAAGCCAACACGCCAAGTTCCTCTGCTTTTGTTTACGCAACCCCGCCGCTCCTGTTTTTCTTCATGGCCACGAGAGGAGTCAGAGACTAATTTTTCTTCTGGTGATCTCCACAAGTTCAACGGGACAGCCCCTCGACATCGCGGAGCAGCAAACAATTTTTGGCGCGGCCCAAACGATTTCACCGCGCCCGGTCAGCACTTACTACCCCCCTTCCCCCTCCCCCTGCACAGAGCTTTTCCCTGCTCGCTGCCCAAACTGCAACATCGAGGTCTCGGCCCCCTGCCGTGCCCTCTGGGGGGGAGCGGTGTAGCGGGTTGAATTCAACCCCCACAACACAGAGACAGAACACAGAGACAGTCAGCTCGCACTCCTGAGTTTTTTCCGCTGCATGCTGCGTTTACAGCTGTGAGGTTAAAGTGTCATCCATGCATTGTGTTCATGCATCCTGTCTGTACCTCTGATATGCAAATGCCCAGATTGACGGCTGTGAAGGTCTTTGATGTATTGTCTGAGTTGAGTATATATGCTGTACCATTCTGTAAATCTTTCTCTCATTCTCTCACTGCTCATCTGACTGCACACATCTGCCTGTTTGCTGAGAGCCTCCGGGCCCACTCATGGAGCGAGCCCGTGACGGCGGTATGATTCAATAAACCTGCTTAAAAACTTCTCATCGCTGCCTTATTTCATGCCACCGCACATTCATTCATTCATTGAAATAAAGACCTGTAGTTCTTCTTCTTTTCTCCTGGCGAGGCGTGTTTCCAGGCGTGCATCGTAACGTACGTGTTGACGTCGGACCACGTGACTTGGTCAGGCAGCCGTTCAAGATTTTGCACGCAACATGAAGTAAAGTGAGCGGAAACGTCCCTCACATTTTGTGTTGTCATGTTTGACTGTGTAAGGGATTTGTCACAGACAATTTTCACATGGAGGCAGCAGCAAAAAGATAGACTTCTCCCGTTTGGGAACGTTTTAACGCATTTCTCTCATTACTCCATCCATCCATCTTCTACCGCTTTACTGGAGGTCTGGGTCGCGGAGGCAGCAGTTCAAGCAGAGAAGCCCAGACTTCCCTCTCCCCAGCCACCTGCTCCAGCTCTTCAGAGAGGATACCAAGGCATTCCCAGACCAGCTGGGAGACATAATAGTGAGTCCTGTGATCTTTGATGACGGCATAGCGAGTCCTATGATGCCTGCATTTGATCTTTGATGATGTCATAGTATGTCTTATGATCTTTGATGTCATAGCGAGTCCTATGATCATGAGTGATGCTTGTGTTTGATCTTTGATGATGTCATAGCGAGCCCTATGATCATGAGTGATGCCTGCCTTTGATCTTTGATGTCCTATGATCCTGAGTGAGCATGAGTGATGCCTGCCTTTGATCTTTGACGTCCTATGATTCTGATTCTGCAACTGCTGCTGCTGGACACACACACCGTGTGTCTCCTCTCCTCTGAGAGCCTGAGGACATCACCTCAGCCCGCAGCACGAGGGCTGGGGAGGTGTTCCGATGAAGGCGGTATGATTCAATAAACCAACTAAAAACTCCATCGCTGCCTTTATTTTATCATCCGCTTTACACCATCCATTTCTGTCTTTGGTCTAGGCAAGAGGAAAGGAAAAGCAGCCACCCCACAACGGACCTTGCCACTGTGGAAAGTACTGAAATCCTTTGCTTTTATAGGTAAAGTGCCAAAACCAAAGTAGCACAATTTCCACTTAATATAAAAGGGACTGAACTGCGATTTATTTGATTGTGTGAATATTAATTACAGAATAATTGAAAATGACTGGCACATCAACTGTAAAATTTGATTTTGATTTGATTTTGTATACTTTATTGATCCCCAGAGGGGAGATTGAGGGCATCCACCTGGATGGATGAATAAACCACTTGTTAATGTATTTATTTATTTATTTTTTTTGTAAGATCACTTGTGTGATCCTCTGTGAGTTATATTCATAACTGTATGTTGCACTTTGGGGAATGGCAGTTGTTCAGTCATCAATATAATTTAGTTTATATGTGTAGTTTATAGTCTATCATCAATAAACTCATGCAGTAACAGGACACATTACAAATATTTGAGACTCATTGTAGTGCTTCCTTTTATATTTTAGCAATAAAAGTACAAAACACTTGCCCACACTTGAAGCCAGGGCAAGAAGAGATACAGCGGTGACAAAGTGGTGGCTAAACTTTTATTGATTAAAAATTCCATATTTTGACTGAGCGACTCCATTCTCGGTGATGCACACCCTCAGTTAAAGTACTATATTCCATTCAAGTGAATGTATTAATTCATTCTGATTGCTGAGGCCACAGTAAAAACAGATGATTTTAAATGTAACCCAGCCCTTGTAAAATCTACTTTACTGAAGTGCAGCTAAATGAAAATTGTGGTTAAATACAACAACGAAGTACTTTATTGTCACAGTGGAATTGTAATCACTCCTGTTTTGTTTTTCTTTTGAGTTCTTGGATGGAATATGGGTGGGCAATATAAGCTGCAGCTTCAGCCATCACCCATTTCAGATAACCTACTGTATGTTGAACTGTATAATCAGAGGGGTTATTGTTTAATTTGACCTTGTTAGAGTTTTTCCCCTTTGTTATATTATTCTATTTTCTTTTAATCTTTACTTTTAATCTATCTGAAATAAAGATTCATTCATTCATTCACATTCCACCATTGCCTTTTAGCAACAAGTGTATTTCCCAAATATGTTTTAAATTTGCTTTAATTAACCACCACCCATTTCTGTCTTTTGTCTAGGCAAGAGGGAAACGATCCACCCAAACTGGACCTTGCCTCACTATTTACAGAGATGTAGGCCTAAGATCTGCTGAGCCGGGACCAGCTTGAGCGGCACATCCCAGCTGCTTCTCAGTGAGGCAGCGTGGCCGGCGTGTGACCCATTCTAAGTTATTTTTTTTACAGTTTGAATTTTGCACATTCTGAATAATCTGGAATTTGCTGCTGATTGTAATAAACAATTTAGTGACTTATGTGTTTGCATCATAATTTTCTATTTTGTCTGTTAAGACACTGGTGGGAAAAGAGCCAACAGTACAAACCATTTATCAGTGACTTTGAAAATAATGTCTCATTTTTAAGAAAAAGTAACCAAAACAATTTATTGTTGGATGTGCCACCACAGAAGACCCCGCACACTTTAGTGAGAGTACCAGTATATGGAGGAATTCTGGGCCATATTAGCATCTGTCCTTTATCATAATGGGTTAGGGCAGGGGTGTCCAATCATGTGCCATGGAGGGCCAAGACCCTGCAGGCTTTACCTCCAACCAGTGTCTTCAACAGCAGATTCCACTGAATTTCTTCTACTGACTGCTGATCAGTGAGAACACCTGCTGAAGAGACTGGGTAGAAGAGAGAACCTACAGGGTCTTGGCCCTCCATGGCACATGATTGGACACCCCTTGGTTATAGTTTAATGGGATTTATCATTTTAACACAAACTGCTGTATGGTTCATAATTCTGTTGACAGACTTACACCAAACCAAAAGTGATTTTTCAAACTGCTGAATTGTTCTTAGACAGCTTTTCCAATCTTTCAGTATTTAATTTATGTCACTTGGTGGTAACCTTCACATATAAAAAAAAGAGACATATCTGCAAAAACTTCAGAGGTTTATTGTCAGTGCAATTCCCAGTGCAATACTACATGAATGCATGTATAGTACATTGTTGATGCAGAGAATATATATTTCTACAGTACATGTATCTAGTAAATCAAGTATTTTCCATGTAACCTTGTGACTGCATTATTTTTATTGCTTTTAATTCTAGATCAAGTTTGTTTTGGCCTAACATGTATCATAATTGTCAAATATATCTTATTATACCTAACTCAGTACTGTTTACTTTTTGAATATATATTTTGTGGTTAATACAACCCCATTACTACAACCTGGCAATCAAGTTGTGCCAGCTGAACACTTTTTGCTATGACACCACCACAGACTCAGTGCTGCTGGAGCAGCTGCATGACATGATGTCTCAACAGTCTGTCCATGATTTTCATGCAGATCAGAGCAATTTGTTGCACAGGAAGCTAAACGTTTCTACAGACATTCTTAAGTTCTATAACCACTGATCGTTTGTGAAGCTGGGGTGACATCAGTGACAGGCTGTGTTGAACGCCCAGACCGACTGTTTGAAGCGGTAATTTTCCCACTACAGAGCCATCTGAAACACACACACACAGCATACATATTTTAGTACCTAACAGCGATAACTTGCAGACATTACAGTATAGTACGACGTGCTTACAGCAAACTAGCATTAGCAACCATTAGCTTACCGTCATATATGATCTAGTTTGTATCCTCACGTCTTCGGCTCTCCCAGAAGCTGCAGTACTATTCCAGAGTGTTTCGTCTCGCTGCCTGTACCCTTGTCTGGCGGTCCTTTTTGGCATTTACGGTGACAAAAAGCCACAGACCGAGGAGTCGCCTTGTACAGCCGCAATGTTGTTTTGCTTGGGTCGCATGTTTTACATCACGGGAGTGTGGCGGCGCCTTGCTGTAAAAAAATCCCTCCCACCCCAGGAGTACTCCGCTGCAATAGAAACATAACCGAGCCGAACCGAGTAGTGGCGAGTAGTGTAGAGTAAGGCCGACTGGGACTAGTGGAAAAGGGCCTATCGTGAGAGATTTCTTGAATTATATCTAACTAGTGCAAACCCGTGCATGCCCGTAAAGGGGATGCATTGGAACAGAATTCTTGCCAGTTACAGGACAGTTGGTATAGTAACACAGCACTAAGTGGCAATCACATGTGACGGCTTTTGTATGCAGCAAAACATAAAAATCACACAAAATATGCCCTGCCATCTGGGGCTGTTTGCCCTTGCTTGTTACTTCGTCTCCTGCTTGTCACTGTTCTGTGTTATGTTGCTTACCTGTGTCTATATACAGTATACATGTATGTCTTGTAGGAAGTCATGTCCTCTGTCTATGTCCCATCACATAGACATCATCTGGTGGGTCTTCTTCTTTGTTTAGAGCACTGAAGGGTCTCCTCCTGTCTCAGACAGCTATGTTGTTCACAGTCATGCCAGCGGCGTACTGGTGGAACCTGAGGTGTGTCATGTTCATGGCATCCTTTCTGACTTGCAGCAGTTCTCCTCATTCTATTGCTGTCCATCTGGTGGGTCTTCTTCTTTGTTCAGACCACTGGTTGAGGGATAGGTGCGCCGTAAATCCAGTTCATTGGCACAATCCTGAAAAAGTGGCTTTCGACCCTGTTCAGGAAAGCTTGTGCATGCCCGTAGGAACCAAGAACAGCACCTGGAGAAAATCAGCGCTTTGCTTGGCATTTTACACATTTGTAGTGTAGACTGGCATTCGTCAAGGTTACACATTTGCCGTCATATAGAATGAGGAGTCGTCCTATGATGCCTGAGTTCATAGGACCCGCTATGATGAGGCAGAGATCATCAGCCGTCCTATGATGTCCTCGAAACGTGCTTTAAAGTCTGTCGTACCCTATGCTGGTGAGGGGTGTCCTCCTTTCAGACGGGTGCGATGTACTGCTGGAACCTCAGGTGTTTCATCTTCATGGCATCTTTTCTGATGTGCAGCAGTTGTCATTCTATTGCTCTTCATCTGGTGGGTCTTCTTCTTCTTCGTTGAGACCACTGGTTGAAGGATAGGTGTGTCGTAAGTCCAGTTCATGGACAGGATCATGAAAATAGAGCTGAGCAAAAAGAGGCTTTCCAGCATGGACTCACTGTATATGACATCATAAAGACATGAAGGCAGCCTTGATGTATATGATATCATAAAGACATGTTGCCTGATGTCTGTCACTGTATATGACATCATAAAGACATGAAGGTAGGCTTAATGTATATGACATCATAAAGACACATTTGTCTGTGTGTCTGTTACGTTCACTCTCTTAAAGCAAGAAATCTGTGTGTGTGTGTGTGTGTCACATTTCTAGGACTATAGGAAGTCCTGTGATGTCCTATAAACGTGACAGACACACAGACACACAGAGATTTCTTGCTTTAAATAATGATACATATACTGTATATGTAAATACTAATACATACCAGTGCATACCTGTCCATGCTCGTAGAAACTGTTCGAGTACCCACGACATGACCCCAGCAACCGCAAAAAGGCTGAAAGCAGCAGACCCTCCCAATCACACCGATTTACCCCCTACGAAAAGAAAATGGGGGATCCTGCTTCAAATGTGTCAAGAATATAGAAAACATTACAGGGAGGTCAGCCAGGGTCACAAAATCATCAGAGGGCACATACTCCTGTGGTCAGAAAGGACGGGAACAGACATGGCTGGTGAATCATAGAACTGAATGTAAAACATTATTGAAAGCATATGCCATGAAATGTAATATCTTGTGTATTCAGTAAAGCAAATGTATACTCATTGATTAAGAAGTATGTAATCAACAAAAATAATGAGTGTAATCAAACTGTGTGATCATATGTACATTTTAACTGCACAAAGAGAGGTTTATGTGGGGTCAGATTGTGAAATGTTTTGCAAGACCTGTTGACTGGGAAAGGATGTGACAAAATGAGGAACTGAAATTGGTTAGGAGAGTGAGTTGATTTATTTTGGTGATGGAAAGTGCTGAGATAAGCGAAACCAGACGGCCATGAGGGTAGAAGAGCCATGCATGAGCAGCGCGTGGTGATTCCTGGAAGCAGGAATACAAAAAATATTAGAGTATTTATACAAAATAGAGTTTTTATACAAAAAATGTATAAAAACTCTGTTCAAAAGCCCCAAAATGTTCATTTTCGGTGGTCTCCAGGACACCATTCATCCCATCGCAGAAGACTGGAGAGAGAGGGAAACCACTGTTAAGGAGATGAATCAAAACACCATCTCAACTCTTCCAATTTTTAACAACCCTAAATCTTATGCTGCAAGAAGGGAGAAAATAACACTTGGGCAAAGACAGAAGAGGAAGTCGAGGCACCCCTTTCCCTCCCCGGCTGATGGCTACACAGAGCATGGGCCCCGCTGATGGAAGAACAGAAGACGGAGCCTCAAGAGTCAGCTTCCCCTCCTCGCCTTTTCTTCCCCTTCTCCCTGAGAAAATGGAGCATCAAAGGAGAAGACCAGTAATTAATCATCTTTTTTTTCCAATCTCCCCAGCAAGGCTTTTTAGATATTTATTCACAAATTGATTAGATGTCTTTTTTTTTTTTTTTTTTACCAGGTTTTATGATTCAAAAGGTTTCTTTTATTTTGGACTCTTTCAGATTTTTTATATTTTTTGTTGATTTTAAATTCTGATTTTCTGGACTGATCAAGGCGATTTTGAATTTTTATAATTTTTGAATGATTTCACTTTTTGATCAAATGACTGATTTTACAACTACCGGTAACAACTTTTTGAATCAAGGTTTTTCAATCAGTTTCTGGTTTGACTTTGAATTTCATCATTTTGATTCAATTGACTGTTTTCATGCAATAATATCCTGTTTTGGCTGAGCTTTGCAGACCTTCAATAAATACTACAGCATATTAAAAGACAGTATGGGGGTTTATGAGACCACTGATTCAGTGTCCATCTTCCCTGGTTGTTTTTCAAGAAGGTATTTTTCTACAAGAGGTGTTACATTTTTATGAGTTTTTAAAGGTTACTCTTTAAGGTGCTTTTAAAACAGACCTCCTATAGATCAATTTTCCTGATCTTAAACATTTGCCCAGATTTTACCAAGAGCAATGTAAGACCATGAGGGGCTGTCGTTAATATCAAGGGTGTATTCCAGGTGTGTGACTGGACAGGTCACTCAGTCAGAGGTCTGGTATACAGGTGAGCGGAGGTCATCTGATATATGTAGACAGTGGAGCTGGGTTAACTCAAAGTCACCAAGCACACACACATGTGACAGAATTTCCTATGAGGAAAATTCCTCTAGGAACTGCAAGCTGGTGAGCCTAACTTCAATCTTGAGGTACAAGGTCAAAGGGTCTTCGACATGATGGCATCCCTGGGTGGGCCCAAAGGAACACCGGGGTCCACAGAAGCTGTCAGGTTCGAGGAGCCAGAGCAGCTAAGACGAGTCCAGCAATCAAGAGCGACTGCTGTGCTGTTCAAGAGACCCTGATCTGAGGCACAGGTAGGCAGCATCCTGCCAGGGTCTTTCGAAAACGGTAGACTATGAGGGAGCACCACGACAGGTAAAAACCTATCAAGAAATTGATGGGCAACATGGGTGCACCAGGCTACCAAGTCCTGCCAAGAAGCTGATAGGGCTGGCAGTGCCGAATCAGCCGGGCCTGACAAGGTCTGGGAGAAGGTGCAGTGACCTGGGTCTATCCCCTCATCCCTGTGCTCCGATGTGCTAAGGGGAGGCTTTGAAGGGAAGTCACAAGGCGACCTACAAGGAAGATGGAAGAAGAGGACGAGTTGCAGCGGGGCAGGAAGAGTCCTGACCCTGCCACGAAGAAGACAAAAGGAGTGCAAGGCGGCGCCTCTGGGGGTTCTGAGTCAGCAGAGCCCTCCAGGGGATCCACAAGGGAAGCAAGGCCCTCCAGGGAGTTTCTTGTACAGGATCCCCTGGAGGGAGCACCGAGTGGTGGAGAAGATTCAACATCGGCGAGGCAAGTCCCGAGAATCCATTTTGCAGTGGGGGTTATGCTGCATACTGGTGAACCACTTACTTGGAGCAGTAACTTCCTACAAGAAATGAGTCAAAACTACAGCAGAGCGGGCCTGATCATCACCCCTGAGAAATTGGGGGAAGACATCAGCACTGAAGGAAAAAGGTCAACATCTCCTGCTATCAAGACATTGGGGCATCCCTCTGTTGGTGGTGAGGTGCCCGCCAGTTGCTGCCTGGAAAAAAGGAGATCTGGCAGTGGCTGGAATGGTAGGTGAAATGGCTAGAGCAGCTGGAAGAAGACCGGTACAAAGTGGTGAAGCTGTACAGCTCTGGTCAACATCTCGACCCCCTGGTCAATATAGTGGCCAGGGAAATGCAAGTGACTGCAGGTCTCATCAAGGAAGACACTCAAGCGACAAAAAGGTTTGAAGACTACAATCCCCAGCTGCAAGAACTTCAGCGGTACGACGAGAGGTGTAGGGTTCAAGTACGACCACAACTTCTACAGCGGCCAGAAGGCGGCGACAGCGACACAAACTATGTGGGCTCAGTAAGGGTGAGCCTGCATGGCTGCACCGAGGTGAATGAAGAACATGGTGAGCGGTCAGAAGCCCAAGCATCCCCGTCCAATGGTGAGGAGATGAGGCAGCAGGAGGCACCAGAAACATCATCTGCGGGCGAAGAGGATGCGATAGAAGAGTTTGCAAGAACAGCTGAACGGTTATCTGTTAATGTGGAAGCCCCAAGACAACAAATGACTCCACAGCAGCAGCATATCAGGGAAGAATGAGACAACAAAGTGGAGAGTGAGAGCGGTGGGGGAAAAAATCTTCAAAAAATGGACAGAGAAAGTATTGGCATTCAATATGAGTTCATGGCTAAGATTGGGGAAGGCGCCTATGGAAAAGTGTACAAGGCGAGAGATCTGAAGAACGGGGGGTGCTTTGTGGCCCTGAAAAGAGTTTGAGTCCAGACAGGGGAAGAGGGATTGCCTCCGACCACCATCCGGGAGGTAGCAGTACTGAGGCTGCTGGAAGCTTTTGAGCACCCCAATGTTGTCAGATTGTTTGACGTGTGGACAGTGTCTCGGACTGACAGAGAAACCAAACTCACTCTGGTCTTTGAGCATGTGGACCAAGACCTGACCGTCTACTTTGAAAAATCCCCAGACCCTGGCGTGCCACCCAAGACCATCAAGGATATGATGTACCAGCTGCTCCAGGGGTTAAACTTCCTACACTCGCACTGCATAGTTCACCGAGACCTGAAGCCCCAAAACATCCTGGTCACCACCGGAGGACAGATCAAGTTAGCTGACTTTGGTCTCGCCCGCATCTACAGCTTCCAGATGGTGTTCACAACAGTGGTGGTGATGCTATGGTACAGGGCCCCAGAGGTGCTGCTTCAGTCAAATTATGCTACACCAGTAGACCTGTGGAGTGTCGGCTGTATCTTTGCTGAGATGTTCAGGCGGAGACCGCTATTTTGAGGAAACTCTGATGTTGATCAGCTAGGGAAGATTTTTGATGTTGTCGGGGTACCTTCAGCAGAAGACTGGCCCCAGGAAGTGGCCCTACCACGGAGTGCCTTCACACCTCGACCCCCGAAGCCAGTAGAGGACTTGATTCCAGACATGGATGAGCAAGGGCGGGCCCTATTAATGCAATTCCTCACGTTAACCCCTCCTGAAAAATATTTGCTTTCGCTGCACTGAGTCACCCCTACTTTCAAAGCGTAGACAACCACCACAGAAGTGTCTATGATGCACAACCGATCACCAGCAACAAACCCACTATCAAGGAAGAAGAGCCCTCTCAGAAGCAGGTATGACAGGTAAAAGAAAAGTTGCAAAGCACAAGCCCAACCATTATGTCAGTATCACAACTGCAAAAAGAAGGGGCCTATAGAGACATTAGAGACAGGGATTTGGAAGGCAAGTTTTGTGAGAAGAAAAGAAAACATGATGAACAGCAACAAAGACCCAAAAATAAACCACCTGAAAGAACTCCCCCACCTTCACAGCCCCAAGGGCTGAGGCCTAAGCTGCCGTCTGCAACTGCACACACTGCTTCAGCTACAGGCCCCAAAGGTGAAGTCAAGAAGAAAAGTAGTTATTTGTCACCAGAAGAATATCAGAAATTAACCCCAGAACAGAAGAAAGCCCACCGAGAGGAACATCAGAAGACCCTCTCGGGGGCCAAAAAGTAATGGCAGTTCAGGGGCAGGTCATTTTAAACGATGTCTACCAAGATGAAGAAATGTTTTATACCAACATCAATGGGGTCCGCTACTTGGTAGATACAGGAGCAGAGGTGTCGATGACCTGTCAACCCCTACAAACAAAAAGGGCACCTAACAGTGATACTTGCAGATGGGAGGACTACAAGAATGCCATATGGGGTAAGGAATGACATTGTTTTGTGAGAGGGCCATACAGTTTAATTTTACACAAAGACCTAAAGGATCTGCATGATCCTGAAGGCCGGAAGAAAAAAAACTGAGAACAAGAATACAGCACCTGCAGTCCATCAAGGTCCAAATAGACTTCAGTAATCTTTTGCTGTATCTGAGTAATTTGACAGACAAAAAAATGGTACAAGCCAGTGAATATGCCTGCAGTGAGGGAGCAAAAAGTGCAGGAAAGTGATCTCCCCCCACAAGGTAAATAAGAATTAAAGCGAGTCCTTCATATTGCAAGAGTGGCTTATTGTAAAAAAAAACAAGTGTGGGGATATGGGCACAAAATACACCCACACAATTGAAGGAGGGATTCACCCTGCAGTAAAACAGTATCCCCAGAACCCTGCAGCTGTTGAAGAAATGGACAAAATAGTGAGGGAATTAAATGCTTTAGGCATAATTAGGAAAGAGTCAAATCCCAACCAACAGTCCCATTCAAGCAGTACCAGATTCAGCTGGAGGAGGCTGGCGGCCAGTGATTAACTTCAAGGCCCTCAACAGAAGAACATAGCCAATAAAGCAAGTTTGATAAATCCACAAGGCACCCTGAAGACTCTACAGGTGAGACAATACAAATCCTGCATTGAATTGGCAAATAGGTTCTTCTCACGGAGATTAGCTAAAGAGTCACAAGGTAAAAGCGCATTCACCCACAAAGGCCAATCTTTTGTTTGGCAGCGCCTCCCCCAGGGTTACAAGAACTCACCAGATGTGTTCCAAGCAGCAGTAATGGATATACTGCAAGGCCTGGAGACCACAATCTACATTGATGATGTGTTCATCGCTGACGACACAGTAGATTATTGTGCACGAGCGCTGCTCGAAGATTTAACCATTTGGCAAGAAAATGGATTCGAAGGAGCAAAAGGAAAACCGATGGCGCATCAAGACCTGTGGAAGAAGATTGCAGAAATAGGATTGAAATGGAGCTGGAGGTAGTGCACCAGAAAGCTCAAAAGAAAATAAGTCCTCACTGGCAAGGTAACGATGAGGTTGATCGTTATGTGCAGATGAGGAGAATCATCCTTGTAGGTCAGGAGAACTGGGAAGAAACACCCAAGGGAAGGGTGATCCCAGAAGGTTCCATGCAGGGAGTAGTGGCTGCAGTGCAAGAGTCACTGGGTCAAGCAGGTATAGTCCCTACAAGAAAAGAGTTGGTGAAATTGCAGCTCTGGGTCCCTACACATCGCATCCGTCAGATCCTCAAGAACTGTTTAAGTATGTGGAAAATACAACGCAGGTGGAAGAGGTCAGAGGGTGGATGGGTTGACAATTAAGAGCACTGTGTCATGGGGCTCAGTGTGCATGGAGGTGGCTGGGCAATGGGGGTAAACGGCAAGAAGGGTAAAAAATACATCCTAGTCTTGGTTGACTCCATATCTGGTTACATGATTGCAAAGGCCATGCGAAAAGCCAATGGCAACAGTGTGGTTACAATGTTGGAAGAGACCTGTAAATGCTTGGGGGTGCCAAAAGAACTGAGAACAGACAACGGCACTCACTTTCGCAATGCATAGGTGGATAAGTGGTGTCAGCGGTTTGGGGTAATAAAGAGTTTATTCCCCCCCATACACCCCACAAGCTAATGGGGTGGTGGAAAGAACAATCAGGCTGGTGAAGAGTTGGATTGGAAAGAATGAAAACGCCAGAGACTGGAGCACAAAGCTGTTGGAAATGGCTCAACAACTGAATGACAGACACCGCACAGGTAGGCCCCCTCCATCTCAAGAGCTAAACCAACGCCCCTTCACATCTCAGGAAGTGGGACGGAGCCCTGAAGATAAAAAGGAGTCACAGCAACCTAAGGTGCCTTTTCAGGTGGGTCAGCGAGTGTGGATCAGAGCACACCAGCCCACAACTGCTGCAGTTAAGCCGAAGTACAACCGGGCTGACATCGTTAAGCAAGTTTTGGACAGCAATACTGTCCTTTTGGAAGAGCACGGGATCCAAGGAGTGGAGCAGTTGAAACCAATCTCTGTTTAAGAGAAAACCAGAAGCTGAAAATGTCCAACAAACACCTCTACAATACCTCCCTTCGTCAAACTGGCAACAGTGAAGGGCTTGATTATTATGAGAAGAACATCCTATGCATTCTGGGTTGCCAGAGCCCTGGATTTGCTACAATATGCTAAAATGGGTTTCTTATCTACAGAAACTGAAACCCTAACCTGGACTCAAGCAAGAATTTGTGATATGTCTGAAGCCCTCCCTTCTTGATGTGTTATGGGAAGGCCAGGCCTTCAGGAAACCGATGAAACCCATCTGTTTGCACTGATGGGTTTCAAGATATGCCGTGGAAGCCAGTCAAGGTTCTGGACAGCCAGGTTTGTGGCTAGTGCCGCCTAGCAACCTTACCAAAGGTGGTATTCATGATGCAGTGGGGTCATCGAGACGGCGCCAGTGTGACTCCACAAGGGTGCACGTATCAGTAGGATGGGCAGTATCTCCAACTGTGCCACATCTGTAAGAGTGCCTTTGGTCGAGGGAACCTTCTCCTGGTGGCGAGAGCAGAAGGTTGGCAAGTCAGGAAGATGGTGAGTTCCTTGCAGGCGCTTTCACCAATCCTGGAGCAAGAAAATGGCGAGTGGGTGCTGATACGTAATATTATTTCAGGTGAGGATACTGCCCCCGACTCAGCAGCTGCATCCTGTGCACCCCACTGCCCCACAGTTCCGCTGGGTCCTCGGTTTCCAAGGCCTTCCTCTGCCATCACAAGTGCCCCATCGGCCGACCTGACTGAGGTATCAACCCCTCTGAATGCCGCAATACAACTTGGATGGCCCCGCAACCCATGTGATAAACCAAAGCAGGTACCACCCTTGGGCACTCTTCAGTATCCCCAGGTTTTTAGAGTGTATTGAGACCTGGACGATCCAGACTACAAACTGCTTCCAGCTTACCTTGCTGAACCATTGCAGGAGCAGGCAAGTAACCAAGGTTTCGAAGGGCCATGGCAGCTCACTAGTTGGGCAACGGTGATTAAAGAAGTTATTGATAACCCCTGCCTCCCTTTGATAGATCTTGGCCCAGCCCTTAAAGAGAAGAATATCCGGGAAACATCTCTGCATGCCTGGATAACATTGCTTGATGCCATGAAGCCCTCAGGGTTCAAGACTCAACAAAAACTGCCGTGTACACAGTCACCTCTGAAGATTGGGTGAGGGGAGGTCAGGTGCAAATACCCGGGACTTGGGTCAACCGAGCCCCGGAGCCATTCAGGCCAGAAGATACTTGCAAGGTGAAGTTAACAGTTTCTATGGTATCTGTGCCATTGAGGGCCATCTACTCCTTGGGTGTGGAAATCCAGGTCTTCGATGAGCCTGAGTGGCAGAACAGCGCTAAGGCCACTGAGGGTAGGGGTCGACTTGGAAGGCTTCTGGCTAAGACCAAGAAATGGCCCTTATTCCAGAAAAGAAGGCGTGATTCGTCGTCCCCACCCCCCTGAATAGATTCCTCATGTATAAGCACAGAATACATCTAAAAAGCATCACACCACTTTAACATACTGCATCACATACACATCATCCACTGTTTTACGCATAAATCCATACCCTTCTCAAGTCTTACACACATCATCCACAAAAGAAATCTCATACGTACATATATACATAAACATATTTGTTATTTTCTTTTTTATTGTGTTGGTTACTATTTTGTTTTGAGCTGCACTAGTATACGCTGACGGAAGGGTGACAGCACCCCCCGGAGATGAAAAGGAGAAGTGATGACATCACTGGTGCAGCATAAGAGCTACGTCTGTTATCATGGGTGCTCACTTAGACAAGGGGCATCTCTGAATACAGGCCTCAGCATCCTCCACATCAGATAAGGATCGAAAAAGAAAAAAATATCAACAGGATGCAAAACAACACCTGAGCTCCCTAAGAAGAAACCCAGAGTAGGGGAGTCTCAACAAATGAGTAAGAAGAAGCTCTGCCTAATTCTCTTGCTCAAGTTTATGGCCATAACCATCGGTACGGTAGTACTGGTTTCCATACTATACTGACTGGGTTATGAACGATGGGCCCTCACCCACACCAGGGCTCAGTTTGTTACCACCAAGAGGTTTGAACAATCCTGCTGGGTAGCAGAAAGAAGAAGAGTTTACACCGCTCTGCTCAACAATGACACTCAGTTCAACTTAACCGAGATGCAACAGCAGACATCCAAGCTCAGCTTTGAAGAATGGAGAGATAAATGGAACAACACTTTGTGGTTCGAAGACAAACTCAACATCACAGGTACACAACCTGGAAGATGAGCCTTTGAAGATTTGCAAGACCTCACAGGAGGAGGGGGCCTATTTATTTATTTATTTATTTAGCGAATGCAAAGTCCTTAAGCCAAGCAGTTGCCTCCTGGTTTGCTGTATGGAGGGTGTGTAATCCTCCTTCCAGTCTTTGGAGCGGGCAAGCCTCTATGATGTGTTCCATAGTTTGCTCCTCTCCACATGCGCACAGTGGGCTAGGGCTACTGCCCCATCTGTGAAGGCTGGCCAAGCAGGGGCCATGTCCAGTCCTGAAGCGATTGAGTGTAGACCACTGTCTCCTTGGGAGGTTGGTGCCCGGGACCTGTTGGTTGGGGTTTATCACCAGCTGTTTGTTTGGGACCTCCTTGGTCTCCCATTCCTCTTGCCAAGCTGTCTGGATGGTAAAGTCAGCTGGGGGAGGGTTTTTCCAAATCGGCCGTCTGGATGAAAGTCGGGCAGTGGGTGGGGTGTAGATATCTGCATGGACTGGTAAGTGAGGAAAATCTTTAACTTTTTGGAGCATCCTTTGAGTTAATGCTGCTCTCCGGATGTGTGGAGGGGCTATGTTTGACAGTACAGAGAGCCAGGGGAGTGGTGTTGAGCGGATTGTTCCAGTTATAGTTCTCATGGTTGAGTTGAGCTGGGTGTCTACATGGTGTGTGTAAGATGACCTGGACCAGACAGGGGCACAATATTCTGCTACAGAGTATGAAAGGGCCAGTGCTGAGGTGCGCAGGGTGGAGACTGCCGCCCCCCATTTTGCACCAGCGAGCTTGCAGAGCAGGTTGTTTCGTACTTTCACCTTAGCAGCCATCCCCTTTAGATGTTCCTTGAAGGATAAGGTCCTATCAAGGGTCACTCCAAGATAAGTTGGATTTGGGGCATGCTTAAGCTTGAGTCCGCTCAGGTGGATGTTTAGTTCTCTGGCAGCTTTTGCATTGTGGAGATGAAATACACTGGAGACGGTTTTTGCTGGGCTTGGTTTTAGGCGCCAAATTTTGCAGAACTGGTCCAGTTTAGCAAGATCTTCCGTGAGCACCTGTTCCAGTGGTTCAAAGTCTGGTGCTTGGAATGCCAAACAGATGTCGTCTGCATAGATGAATTTGCGGGATTTTGTAGTAGGCAGGTCGTTTATGTAGAGGTTGAACAGAGTTGGCGCTAGAACTGAGCCTTGTGGGAGTCCGTTTTTCTGCATTCTCCATGCACTTGTGTTCTGACTGAGGTGGACTCTGAACCTTCGGTTGGTCAGCAGGGTTTTTATAATTGCTGTTGCCCAAGCAGGGATCGCCTTTATAAGTTTCAGGAGGAGGCCTTTGTGCCAGACCGTATCATAGGCGGCTGTAAGATCGAGAAACACAGCCCCTGTCTTCAGTCTGCTCTCGAAGCCATTTTCAATGAAGGTGGTTAGGGCCAGTACTTGTTCTCCTGTACTGCGGTCCTTGGGGGCCTATTAAGGCTGCTCATCCTCACAAAGAAGCAAAGAATACGAGTCCGGTGGAAGTGGATAAAGCCAGAACTGTATTCTTCAGCATGGTACTGTACCTGGAGCTGCAAACTCGTACCAGGTAAAAGCAACACTGGGTACTGGGAGGCTGAAGTGGTCCATGGACCAGCCCACTATCGCAACGAGACCTGTGTAGGGATATTCCCAAATTATGGGCATTTTTGGTGTTATTACAACCTCACCTGTCCAGGTACAGACAGACCTAAGAAGAGAGTGAGAAGGGTCATTCCAGTAACTGGTCACCACGATACAGTAGCCATCACAACACATCCAACGCCTTCGCCTCAAGTCGCCAGAACTCCAACCCCAGGGAAGCCCCGTTCCAGTGAAACAACTACAGCACCACCCTTGCCAGGTACGACTATAAAGTTTACAGATGAAATTGTGAATGACTTCAAGTCTGTTTCCAAAGCTCAAAAAGACTACAGCCGGAAGGTGGTCACCTACTGCATGCAAGAGAAAAGAAATAAATTAGCCCCATGTTTCTGGAACATCAACAGTAAATGCCCCAGTGGTAAGCATTATATGGTTATCACTCGGGTGTACAAGCCCTTAACTGTTCTAATACCCGGCACGGCCCTCAAAACTGAACCAGCAGCATTCCATGAAGATTGGCTGAACGAAACCCTGCCCTGGCTGTGGATGTTCAACTTAAACTACTTTCAAGGCACATTTGCACCCGGTATGCCTGTTAGACCACAAGGCCTGGGTGAAGTTCTCAAATCCCTGTTTTATGTGCAAAGACTGCCTACTCCAGATGATCTGTTGAAAGTCCCCCAGACAGATTTTAAAGCGATTGATGAATGTGTAGCGGACAAAATATTCGACTCACTCAATGGCACTGAATACGTAGCTGACAAAAAGTCTCCCAGATGCCCCCTGCAGCAAGTTTGGACCGGCGTCTGGGGTACATGGCTGTATGATTGTACATCACTGAAGAAGAACAACACTATCAAAGGCATTTTGCAGTCATGGTATGAAGAACGGAAGCGAGATGAGTATTTGACATGGTGGGGAATGGAAGAAGGAGAAATGAAGAAATGGGTCCTGCCATGTCTCACTAAAACCTCAAACTATTGGGTGAAGTATCAGTTTCTGGCAACAGTGTACTTGAAGTATCAGGATATCTGGCCTTGGTCAAACACCTTCATTAATTACATCAGCCCAGCACCACGGAAAATGACCTGCGACACAAGTAAGACCACCTGCACCATCAGCCTATCAAGAGGGGATTGTGGGCAGATCCCTTATTGGAAGAAAGACTGTGAAGACTACTATGAGGGAGAATATGAAACATATGGTTTGCAAACTGTCTGGAAGAAGATTAATGGACACTGAATTAGAGTGTTCCCTGAGAATGTGGGGTGCACCAAAACACTTATGGGGCATTCCATGCACAAAAGGAAGCAGATTCTGGGTCAAATCATCCCACAAGTTGTAGATGACCCCCAGTTCTATGTTGCAGAGAGCTATGCATTCAGGAAAAGCCTCTGTGAAGGAAAAGAAGAAATTGGTTATGAATGGCCGGACAAGAATGGCATCTATAATAATGGCACCTGTCACTCTCCTTCTGAGCATTGGCTTCATTGTGGCGAGGGTAAGAATGAACATGAATGCACTTTCCTAGAAATGGCGGGAAAGACGATTAAAGGGACCGTGGTTACGGTTCTAAAAGGAGCAGCTGAAATAGTTGAAGAAAGGCTACAAGTCGTCACTACCTGGCTGGGAACGCTGTTCAGCTGGGTATGGCCCTATCTGTTGCTTGGATTAGGCCTCCTAATAGCAGGGATAATTCTGCTGGTAATCATCAAAGGTGGTGCCCGAGCTGCTGTGTCATCCATCTTTCGTCGAAAGAGGGCACCAAAGAGAGGAGGGGTAGGGAAACTTCTCCCACTAAAAGAGGAAGTATAGTTATAAAACCGCACCATGCAGTAGCAGACTTCATTCGGGCTTGGGCTGACAACCATTCAACACTCAACTTCCCCCCGCTCCTCAGCTT
This sequence comes from Pholidichthys leucotaenia, assembly GCA_020510985.1. NCBI lineage: Eukaryota > Metazoa > Chordata > Actinopteri > Cichliformes > Pholidichthyidae > Pholidichthys > Pholidichthys leucotaenia. The sequence continues at coordinate 116,810,929 of CM035848.1, read as the reverse complement.
TGGCATCAGAATCTACTGGCACAGCACAGCCTACTGCAACATGACTACAGAAACAACAACGGTAGATGATTTCTACACTGCAGTGGACAGTTCATACAGAGTGAGTACATCACCTTCACCTGCTTGGGTTACTGCACTGACAAGAGCTAAAATACACTTCTGGATACTGCAAGCCATCTGGGCATGCTTCTGCTGTACTGAAACCTGGTCTAAGGGGCATACCCTGAGAATTGTGACAGCGTTGGCTGTAATCACCTGCATCATTTTGGTCAACATTGTATTTGGCAAATACGACTACACTCTGACCCTGTTCGTTACCGACATGTTAGGCCGTATTACACCACGGTGGGATCCTGAAGGCATAGCCTGCACAGTAATAATCCTCTTCTGAGTAGTTGTCGACATGCTTTCCATCTTTTACCCTGCCTGCGTCATAGTGAATGCAGCTTGTGTGGGGTTGATGGCGGTAGCATTGCTGAGTCATCAAGTATGGTTGGTGATGAAATTGAAGAAAAGTGGCTGCAACATCTGGTTCAGTAGGCTGGTAGCTGTTGCCTTTTGGGGAGGGGTCTAGGGGGTCCTCACAGTGGTATGGTGGTTGGACCTCATCTGTCCTTCGGCCATGATAGCATGGATGATGTCCTATGCGGTGTTCTTCCCCACGAAGGTGGAAGGCTACATAAAAGAAATTGCCACACTCAACACAGCACCAAAACCTTTGTAGTCTGTAACTGACAACAAGAACTGTGCTTCTGTATAAAAGGGGAGGGTAAAACCTCCTGAAGATTTTGCTTACAGCTAACTACAACCCTGCTATCCTGCCTAACCAGAACTCCAATTACAAAGACGTGCTCTGTGTTTCACCTGTCTGTTGTAGGATGGGAGAGTTGACTGCCTGTTCTGCCATACACCCCTGGCTGAAGTCAAGTTCCTATGGGACATCATTGGGAGTCTGTGGTGTAACAGCTGTTGCCCAGGCCCCAACACAATTCCACCGGTGCCCATGAATGTTCTCTTCAGTCGAGAAAAAGACATTGCCATACCCCCAATTGCACCTGAATTGAGGTGGCCTATACAAACAACAGGGAAGTTGCTTCACAACACAGCAAATCGGGAGCTCAGACCACAGTGGAGACCCATCAAGTACAACAATGGCTTCTACTATCCACTGTATCAGAAAACGGGGGATCTGTGGCATTTTCCACCCACCTCACCAACAACGACGCATGGCTGGCTTATGTCCAGGCTACACCAACACAGCCTCAATCAAATGACAGCCTGTACAATGAAGCTATGGATGCTCTTTCACAGCTGATGCAAGTATTCAATGGGGGGCTGACACCTCCCCATTCCTCAAGAGTCCCAATCATATGCGGTCCAGGTTCCTGCAACAGCTGTAGCTGCCGATTCGGGGGTCATTAATCTTACAGCTGCATCTCCATGGGTTGATCCCCCGACCTCTACGCAGATCATGTCACCAGCTAGTCAGCCTCCAACACCAACACAGCTTCTCATAATTGATGAGGCTGTGGAAGAGCAGGACGAGGATCCTCCACCACCCAGCTCAGGTACAGTTTAATCTCGCAAATGTCACACCTCGCCAGCAGCGGCATGCCACAGCTCAACTCAGCGAGAAGATGTTATTTCTCTTACAGCTGATGACGACAAAGTTCTTCTGGATACTGCTCCACAGATCTGCAACAGGATCCCCCGACTGAGGGGTGTTCAAGTACTCCACGACATGACCCCAGCAACCGCAAAAAGGCTGAAAGCAGCAGACCCTCCCAATCACACCGATTTACCCCCCACAAAAAGAAAATGGGGGATCCTGCTTCATCCCCTCTGATGGAAGAACAAAAGACGGAGCCTTGAGTCAGCTTCCCCACGTCGCCTTTTCTTCCCCTTCTCCCCAAGAAAACGGAGCATCGAAGGAGAAGACCAGCAATTAATCATCTTTTTTTCCAATCTCCCCAGCAAGGATTTTTAGACATTTATCCACAAATTGATTAGATGTTTTTTTTTGTTTTGTTTTGTTTTGTTTTGTTTTTTTACCAGGTTTTATGATTCAAAGGGTTTCTTTTATTTTGGACTCTTTCAGATTTTTCATATTTTTTTTTCCACAATATTTTTTATTGAACCTTTTTTTTTTACACACATGGCACAGACAGTCAAACACTAACACTAAAGTAATTTAAAAATTAAAAAAACAAACAAAAAAACCCACTAACAACAACAACAACAAAAACTTACTAAAAACAACAACCATTAACAAAAGCAAATCAACAACAATGCTCCTCTGTTTAGTCTAGGTAATCTATTACATAAGTATACATAATATACATTCACCAGTTTGGAATTTGCAAGATCCACACATATGATTCACCTTCTTCTTCAGAAGTTATGTTTAATTTCTTTACATAATCAATGAAAGGTCTCCATATATTCTAAAACACATTTTCCTTTGATTTCAGTATGTATGTTATTTTTTCTAGTGGAAGGTTTGTTAACATCTGTCTTAACCACTGAGTCACATCTGGTCTATGAGTCTTTTTCCACAGTAGTGCAATACATTTTTTGGCATTAAGCAAACCGAAGTCTATGAATGCTCTTTCACTCTTATTAAAGTTATGTTTTTCTGGATACAGACCCAACAAAAACAGTTTAGGGTTCAATGTAAATTGTTTGGAAATTATTTTTTCAATTGTTACCCTCACCTCTTCCCAAAACATTCTGATTTTTCTACATTCCCATAAACAATGAAATAGGGTTCCTTTACTTTCCATACATTTTGTGCATGTATCTGGTATGTTTTTGTTATATCTATTTAACTCCACTGGTGTAACATACATCCGCATTAACCATTTAAAATGTATCAGTTTAAGACGTGCATTTATTGATTTGGTTTGAGCTTCTGCACAAGCCATTTCCCATTGTTCCTCTGAAATTTCAATTTGCAGGTCTTCTTTCCAATAATTCAGTCTTTTCTGTGAGTTTTCACTTGAGAATAGTGTCAATGAGTTATAAAACTCTGAAATAATACCCTTTCTCTTACTATCTTTAGTCAAAATTTTTTCCAAGGATGAATAAGTAGGTTGAGTGAGAGCATTATTTTGATTTGATCGAATAAAATTTCTAAGCTGAAGATATTTAAAAAAAATGTGTTCTATTAAGATTGAATTTAATCCTCAGTTCTTCAAAGGGCATTATATTTTCTGAATGTGACAAATATAAATCTTGAATCTTTTGAATGCCTTTTAAATTCCATACTTTAAATACAGCATCCACTCTCCCTGGTGTAAAATATTGATTACCCCATATTGGGCTAAATTGTGACAGTGAGTGTAGTTCTTTTAAATATTTTTTAGTTTCACACCATATTTTGATCATGTGCTTTATTGGATTTTTAACTTGTTTCCATAATTTTTTAGCCGAGTCTGAATATATGAATAAGGGAAGAGGTAAAGGTAAATTGTATGATGTGGCACATGTGTTGGGTACATATTTTCCACAAATGTATTGCTGTATGTTTATTGTGTGCTTCACATCTCGAGGGACAAAAGGACTGAGTCTGGAGGAGATATCGAGTAGGTGTGAGATTTGGCCTTTGTCTCAGAGAGATGCCCTGGAGGGACGGACCATTGAAGGCTAAGGGACAATGGTGGAAGTTCAAAAGGGTTACATTGTGACTGGGATTAAGTACCATGTGACTGTATGTTTGCTTAGACACCATGTGACTTGAGTTTCGATGTTCCGGGATATAAAAGAGCAATGTGATATTGATCTGTCTCTTTTCTTGCTTGGAGATTGTTAGAGTATGTGTTCTGTTAATAAGGCTGAACCTGAGAAATAAACTCAGCCTCACCCTTGACCACATCCTCAACAATGATTCCATTTTAGTCCAGTGAGGAGGATCATTTGATGAAAAATAATATGTCATAGACCTCAGTTGTGCTGACCAGTAATACAACATAAAGTTTGGACATTTCAGACCTCCACGATCAAATGGTAAATATAGTAAGGACAAACGTAATCTAGCCTTCCTATTGTTCCATATAAATTCCACTAACTTTTTTTTAATTCTTGAGAATAGATCTGAAGGTGGTGGTAAAGGAATGTTTTGAAATAAATAAAGTATTTTTGGTAAGATATTACTTTTAAGTATATTAATTCTCCCGATCATCGACATTGGTAGTGACATCCATCTCTGAAGTAACTCATTAATATCTGTCATTAAGGCTTCATAGTTGGCACTGGCGACTGATTCTAGCTGAGGCAAAATTTGATTTCCTAAATATTTAAACTGATTTACAACATTGAATTGATTTACCTCAGGAGCTGGGTGATTTCTCTGGTTCTCATTTAGCATTAATATTGAAGATTTTGTTTTATTTATTTTATATCCTGATATTTCCCCAAAATTCTTTATTAAATTTAACAAGGTCGGAATTGATTTTTTAAAATTTGACATAAACAAAATTATGTCATCGGCATACAGGGAGATTTTATGTTCTGTTGATCCTACTTTAATTCCATATATTTGTTGATGTAAATGTACTGCCATCGCTAAAGGTTCAATTGCCACAGTAAACAATAAAGGTGAAAGTGGACAGCCTTGTCTACATCCTCTGTTGATTTTTATTGATTTTGAGATATTGCTGTTTGTTAGGATTTCTGCTGTAGCATTATTGTATATTATCTGGACCCATTTTATGAAATTATTTCCAAGTCCAAACCTTTGTAGGACTTCAAAAAGATAGGGCCATTCGACCCTATCAAAGGCTTTTTCAGCGTCCAGTGATAGGAGAGCTGTATCTGGTGCTTCTTTATTGGAATAAATAATATTAAATAGTCTTCTTACATTATGGAAGCCTTGTCTTCCCATTATAAAGCCATTCTGATCTCGGTTAATAATATTTGGTAATATTTCTTGTAGTCGTTTTGCTAAAATTTTACAGATTATCTTAAGATCGGCATTTAATAGGCTTATTGGTCTCATGTTTTCACATTTATTAGGGGGTTTACCTGGTTTTGGCAACAGTATAATTAAGGCATTATTCATGTATGGTGGTAAATTACCATTTTGAAATGCTTCTAAAACCATTTCCAAAAGTGGTTTTATTAATTTATTCTTAAATTTTTTATGGAGGTCAACTGGAAGACCATCTGGTCCTGCTCTTTTTCCTGATTTCATATCATCAATGGCTTGCCCAACTTCTTCTTGACTAGTTTTAGACTCCAGTATCTCCCTGTTTTCATTTCGAATACACGGTATAGATAATCCTCCCAAAAACTCATTTAGTTTTGTTAAGTCAGTTTCATTTTTTGTATCATATAGTTTTTCATAGTAATCTCTAAAGGCACTATTAATTTCTAAAGGATCTATAACTACCTGTCTGTTACTTATAATACTGGTATTTGGTGTTTTAGATTCTAATTGTTTAATCTGCTATGCCAATAATTTTCCTGATTTTTCACCTTGTTCATAAAAAGTTTGCTTCAATCTTAGAAGACTCGAGGCAGCTCTATTTGCTGATTTTTTTTTTTTATCATATTCAGCTCTCAGAATCAGTAATTCATTCTCTAACTGTAGGTTACTTCCTGCATACACCTTTTCTTGAAGAATTTTTATTTTACGTTCCAATTGACTCTCCTCTTGAGTCTTCTTAGATTTTGAACCTGTATAACTAATAAATACCCCCTAATAAAAGCGTTGAAAGCCTCCCACTTTATACATGCCGTTGTTTGTGTAGTATTAATATCAAAGAACTCATCTATCTGTTTTTCTATGTACTTAACAAATTCCTCATCCTGAAGCCATTTATGCTGAAAATGCCACCTACCTGGATCCTTTGTCAATTTCTTATCTACATATATTAGACAGCAGGGTGCATGATCAGAGATCACAATGTTATCATAGAAACAGTTTTGAATCTTGGACCTTAATTCTGCAGAGATCAAAAAGTAGTCAATACGTGAGAATGTCTTATAGGTATTAGAATAACAAGAATAGGCTTTGACTTGTGGTTTCATTTCTCTCCATATACAGTGGGGTAAAAAAGTATTTAGTCTGCCACCAATTGTGCAAGTTCTCCCACTTAAAAGATGAGATAGGTCTCCAATTTTCATCACAGGTATACCTCAACTATAAGTGACAAAATAAGAAAAAAAAAATCCAGAAAATCACATTGAAGGATTTTTAATGAATTAATTGGTAAATTCCTCGGTAAAATAAGTATTTGGTCAATAACAAAAGTTCATCTCAATACTTTGTTATATACCCTTTGTTGGCAATGACAGAGGTCAAACGTTTTCTGTAGGTTTTCACAAGGTTTTCACACACTGTTGCTGGTATTTTGGCCCATTCCTCCATGTAGATCTCCTCTAGAGCAGTGATGTTTTGGGGCTGTCGCTGGGCAACACGGACTTTCAACTCCATCCAAAGATTTTCTATAGGGTTGAGATCTGGAGACTGGCTAGGCCACTCCAGGACCTTGAAATGCTTCTTACGAAGCCACTCCTTCGTTGCCCGTGCGGTGTGTTTGGGATCATTGTCATGGTGAAAGACCCAGCCACGTTTCATCTTCAATGCCCTTGCTGGTGGAAGGAGGTTTTCACTCAAAATCTCATGATACATGGCCCCATTCATTCTTTCCTTTACACGGATCAGTCGTCCTGGTCCCTTTGCAGAAAAACAGCCCCAAAGTATGATGTTTCCACCCCCATGCTTCACAGTAGGTATGGTGTTCTTTCTCCTCCAAACACGACAAGTTGAGTTTTTACCAAAAAGTTCTATTTTGTTTTCATCTGACCGTATGACATTCTCCCAATCCTCTTCTGGATCATCCAAATGCTCTCTAGCAAACTTCAGACGGGCCTGGACATGTACTGGCTTAAGCAGGGGGACACGTCTGGCACTGCAGGATTTGAGTCCTTGGCAGCGTAGTGTGTTACTGATGTAGCCTTTGTTACTTTGGTCCCAGCTCTCTGCAAGTCATTCACTAGGTCCCCCCATGTGGTTCTGGGATTTTTGCTCACCGTTCTCATGATAATTTTGACCCCACGGGGTGAGATCTTGTGTGAAGCCCCAGATCGAGGGAGATTATCAGTGGTCTTGTATGTCTTCCATTTTCTAATAATTGCTCCCACAGTTGATTTCTTCACACCAAGCTGCTTACCTATTACAGATTCAGTCTTCCCAGCCCGGTGCAGGTCTACAATTTTGTTTCTGGTGTCCTTTGACAGCTCTTTGGTCTTGGCCATAGTGGAGTTTGGAGTCTGACTGTTTGAGGTTGTGGACAGGTGTCATTTGTACTGATAACGAGTTCAAACAGGTGCCATTAATACAGGTAACGAGTGGAGGACAGAGGAGCCTCTTAAAGATGGAGTTACAGGTCTGTGACAGCCAGAAGTCTTGCTTGGTTGTAGGTGACCAAATACTTATTTTACTGAGGAATTTACCAATTAATTCATTAAAAATCCTTCAATGTGATTTTCTGGATTTTTTTTCTCATTTTGTCTCTCATAGTTGAGGTATACCTATGATGAAAATTGGAGACCTCTCTCATCTTTTAAGTGGGAGAACTTGCACAATCGGTGGCTGACTAAATACTTTTGCCCCACTGTATCTAGCAATCTCAATTCTTTCATAAAATGATTAATGGTCATCCTGCATCCATTGTGCGTACAGTCCAGTCCTGTTGACCTATCTATGTTGGGATTCGATGTACAATTAAAATCCCCTGCTTTTATATGTTGCCCTGTAAGTGACGATAAAGTAAGAAATAAATTGACAAAGAAGTTTTGATCATCAATATTGGGGCTGTATAAGTTCACCAGATTTATATTTTCTAATAACAAAGATCCTTGGATGATTAGATATCTTCCAAATTTGTATCCAATTACATTTTTCACTTGAAATGGGACTGTTTTGTGTATGAGAGTCATAACTCCCCTGGCTTGGGATGAAAATGATGAGGTGAACACATTTCCTTGCCATCTTCTCCTAATTTTTTTTACATCCTCCTCTATTAGATGAGTTTCTTGTAAAAATACAATTTTTGAATCTATATCTTTTATTTTATTCAAAACTTGTTTAAGTTTTTTTTAAGATTTTGTAGACCTCTGCAATTCCATGAAGTTAAATTAAGATTAACGCTTTGATCTATGATCAATAAGGAGTTTGAGATTACCTTGCAATATGAACATGCTCATACAGAGAAGCAAAAACATGGATGGTTGAACATTCATCCTACAAACTACACAAAAACAAATTCCCTTTTCCCACATTCATGATAATCCCCCCAAAATCAAAAAAATTCTGTCTCCCGTTATAGCTAGTGACTGTTCCACACCTGCGAGGATCAGTCAAACCACTCTCTCTTTCTCCTCTCAATCACCCTGACTCTACTACTATTTTTAATGACATTAACTCTCTTATGGAGTTTTTTCAACATAACTTCATAGTTTTATAGCAACTTTGTACATCATAGCTTTTTTTTTATGTAATACAGTCTGTATTTTGTAGACATGTTATATGTTTCAGATCAATCAGATGCCTGTACAAATGCTTAAATGTTCTACCTTTATCTTGTTCAAGCTTAGCTCCCACCAGTCTCCTCCTGGATCTGCTTAATGAGCTCCTGCACCTCTTGAGGGGTCTTGAAGATATGGGTTCTCCCCTTATATGTGACCAGCAGTCTTGCCGGGTGAATCACTCCATGACGAATCCCGAGGTTGCGCAGCTCTTTGCGGGCAGAGTCAAACTGTTTCCTTAATTGTTGAATTCCTGTGGCCAAATCTGGGTAGAACCGCACCTGTTGATCCTGGTATTTAATTTCCCCTTTAACTCACGTCGCATTGGTGACCGTCATCTTGTCTCTGTAGTTGAGGAACTTCATAATCAGCGTCCTCGGTGGTGTCATATTATCTCTCGGTGGGCCGATTTGGTGAGCTCTCTCTAAGACGACCGATGACTGCAGATCCGCGTTGTTCAGCGCTTTTGGAATCCACTTTTCCAAAAAGGAACATGAGTCTCGTCCCTCCGCTCCCTCCGGGAGGCCCACCCAGCCTCAGATTATTCCGTCGCGAACGGGATTCCAAGTCTAGGACATTATCTTCCAGACGTTTCCATTTTAATTCCAATGTTTGCACCTTTAATTGTAGGCTGGTGATGTCATCTTCAGCGCTTGAAATTCGGAGCTCCGCCTGCGATACTCGTTCCATACAGTTGCTTATTTCCTTTCTCATTCCTTCTATCACTGCTATAATCCCATCAAATTTAGACAAAAACTCGGCTCTCATAGAGTTGATGGCAGTGAGCACTGCATTAGTCCCCTCCCCAGCTGTTCCCGCTCCACCGCTGGCTCTATCCTCCGCCATAGTCTCTGAAGTTTTTTGTGCTTCGCCTCAAGCGTGGAAGTCTGTTAGCTTGGGTTGTTTTGTCGAATTGCTTTTTCCGCCACCTGATTTCCCAGCCTTGGTCTTTACCATATCCGCGCCTAAGCGCTGGGATGGGTTTTTGTTCCAATTAAGAGAGTTTAAGCAAACTTTTTATTTTTAGGAGCAGAGCAGTGTGAATCACGTCTTCCTACGTGGCCGCCATAACCTGGAGTCGACTTTTCATATTTTTGGTTGATTTTAAATTCTGATTTTCTGGACTGATCAAAGTGATTTTGAATTTTTATAATTTTTGAATGATTTCAATTTTTGATCAAATGACTGATTTTACAACTACCAACTTTTTGAATCAAGGTTTTTCAATCAGTTTTTGGCTTGATTTTGAATTTCATCCTTTTGATTCAATTGACTGTTTTCATGCAAGAATATCCTGTTTTGGCTGAGCTTTGCAGACCTTCAATAAATACTACAGCATATTAAAAGACAGTATGGGAGTTTGTGAGATCACTGATTCAGTGTCCATCTTTCCTGGTTGTTTTTCAAGAAGGTATTTTTCTACAAGAGGTGTTACATTTTTTGTGGGTTTTTAAAGGTTACTCTTTAAGGTGTTTTTAAAACAGACCTCCTATAGATCAATTTTCCTGATCTTAAACATTTACCCAGATTTTACCAAGAACAATGTGAGACCATGAGGGGACTGTCATTAATAAGATAAGATAAGATAAGCCTTTATTAGTCCCACAATGGGGAAATTCCAGGATTGCAACAGCACAGGGATAGCAACACTCAGAGCAACAATCAGAAGGCAAGAAAAAACAACATCTAGTAAACATATGTCCATATTACTATAAATATAGACACACAGTGCAGAGCATTATGGCTGGTGAATGTGCAGCAGAAAGTCTAAGCTCTCTCTCCGCGGATGCAGCGGGCCAGCTGGAAGTCTTTGGGCATGATGGTGACCCCCTTAGCGAAGAAGAGACCCACCAGGTGGGCCTCGCTGGTCTCCTGCAGAGCCATGACGGCGAAGCTCAGGAAACGCAGGACGGTCTTGAAGTCCTGAGCGATCTCCCTCACCAGGCGCTGGACGGGCAGCTTACGGATGAGCAGCTCCGTGGATTTCTGGTAGCGACGGATCTCTCTCAGAGCCACGGGCCTGTGACGGCGAGGCCTCTTCACTCTGCCGGTGGCCAGAGCGCCTCTCCGAGCAGCCCTGGTGGCTAGCTGTCTCCTGGGGGGCTTCTTCCTCCAGTAGATTTTACGGGCGGTCTGCTTGGTTCTTGCCATCGCTCTTTATCATTCTGTCTTATATTTCTTTCACGCCGCCTAAACTCCAGCCCGGCACCCACGTCCTTTTCGCTACAGCTCCCGGTATGTCGAGTTTCCCATTAGCACCGGGCGGCGGCCAAGTGCTAGCTAGCACTAGCTCCTCCCCGCTGTAACGTCTCCCGCTGCAAACCGTGGCTCCGTCTGCCGACCCGGGAGACCCCCGGGGCGATCCGTGCGTCCGTGATATATATACAGAGTGAAAGGTGTAGAAAGAAGAAGGAAGATAAAAAAAAAAAAAAAAAGGCTGTTGCAACAGGCAGCCGACTCGTGTGGCGCCGCCGGTCCGGCGGAACCGGAACTGGAGTAATACCAAGGGTGTATTCCAGGTGTGTGACTGGACAGGTCACTCAGTCAGAAAGAAGTCTGGTATACAGGTAGCGGAGGTCGTCTGGTATATGTAGACAGTGGAGCTGGGTTAACTCTCAAAGTCACCAAGCACACACACATGTGACAGAATTTCCTGTGAGGAAAATTCCTCTAGGAACTGCAAGCTGGTGAGCCTAACTTCAATCTTGAGGTACAAGGTCAAAGGGTCTTCGACAAAACTAAGTATAAGCAAGTATTTCTGCATGCCTGTTGCTGAAGAGTCTCCTCCTGTCTCAGATGGCTGTGTTGTTCACAGTCATTCCTGTGGCGTACTGCTGGAACCTGAGGTGTTTCATGTTCACAGCATCTTTTCTGACGAGTAGCAGTTCCCCTCATTCTATTGTTCTCCACCTGGTAGGTCTTCTTCTTTCAGACCACTGGTTGAGGGATAGGTGCGTTGTAATTCCAGTTCATGGGCAGGATCATGAAAATAGATCTGAGCCAAAAGTGGCTTTCGACCCTGTTCAGGAAGGCCCGTGCATGCCCGTAGAAGCCAAGAAACTGGAGCACCCGGAGAAAATCAGCACTTTGCTTGGCATTTTACACATTTGTAGTGTAGACTGGCATTCTTAAAGGTTACACATTTTTACTGTGTCAGCACCTCTTTAAAAACAACATTGCTGAGAAAGCGACGTTTTTGCTTAGTTTCTTCATCTTGAGCAACGATACGAAGACTGCTTGATCTGGCAACTCTGCTCACGGCAACGAAGAATTGGCCATGGCTGCAGAAATCTGTCGTGCAGAAAACACAAACGTGCTGTGAAGACTGGCCCTGTGACTTATTCACCTTGCCAATTTTGAGCCATATGACATCATAAAGACAGCCTAGGCATCGTGAATGATGGTCTATATGACATCATAAAGACACATTTGTCTATATGACAGCATCGCGAGTCCTTTGTTGCCTGATATCGGATCATCATAGAACATCATGCAGATGTCATAGGGCTTTGTATGATGTGTTATGTCTATATGACGTCATATAGACAACATATCTTTTCGGATCATCGTAGCAGCTCCACAACATCTCTGTACGAGACCGTCGTGCCAAGCGTCTGGAGAATTCTTTAGCTGTCAATGCCTAGGTTGTGGACAAGTAACGCTTGCATCCTCACCTTTTCCAGCTTCCCCAGGTCCAACGCTGTGATGTACACTACCGATCAAAAGTTTGGGGTCACCCAGACAATTATTTTGTGTTTTCCATGAAAAGTCACACTTATTTACCACCATGAGTTGTAAAATGAATAGAAAATATAGTCAAGACATTGACAAGGTTAGAAATAATGATTTGTATTTGAAATAATAATTTTTTCCTTCAAACTTTGCTTTCGTCAAAGAATCCTCCATTTGCAGCAATTACAGCATTGCAGACCTAACATGATTGCACAAGGGTTTTCTAATCATCCATTAGCCTTCTGACGCAATGAGCAAACACATTGTACCATTAGAACACTGGAGTGATAGTTGCTGGAAATGGGCCTCTATACACCTATGTAGATATTGCAACAAAAAACAGACATTTGCAGCTATAATAGTCATTTACCACATTAGCAATGTATAGAGTGTATTTCTGATTAGTTTAAAGTTATCTTCATGGAAAAAAGTGCTTTTCTTTCAAAAATAAGGAAATTTCTAAGTGACCCCAAACTTTTGAACGGTAGTGTGTGTATATACGTATATATACTGTATATATATACACACTACCGTTCAAAAGTTTGGGGTCACCCAGACAATTATTTTGTGTTTTCCATGAAAAGTCACACTTATTATAAGTTATCTTCATTGAAAAAAAGTGCTTTTCTTTCAAAAATAAGGAAATTTCTAAGTGACCTCAAACTTTTGAACGGTAGTGTATATTTCGAATGCGTCGAGCCAACGTGGCCATGGAACTGTGGTGGTTCCACGGGGAGCTTGAGGAAAGGCCGCAGTGGTGTTACACACGCTCCATGAGTTAATCCTCATCTCCAAATGTTATGTCCACAAACCTGGCATGAAATGAGATGGATGAGGATGTTGCACTGGAACTGGGCTTTATTATATAACTGAGCACAACACAATATATACTACTTGCAGTGGAGTCGTCCGGGCAAGAGAGCCCCTAATGGTGGGCAGTCCCTATTATATGGCGGTATGATGACGCAACCGGAAGGCAGCATCATCACACTGCACTTCACAATAAAACCCCATCATGACACATCCTACGGTAACATGGCCTGTAACCATACAGGTATGATAACTGTATGATAACGGTATGATAACGGTATGATAACTGTATCATACAGTTCTTCTTCCGGCCTTCAGAGAGAGCAGTCGCATTTTCTCTCCCTCCTCCCCACTCCTCTCCCCTCTAACCCTCTCCCTTCTGATCCCAGCTTACAATGTCGCTCTTCTCCTGGCTGAATCTTAATCCAAATGGAAATTATGGATCTGGAAAGCGGCTTATGCGATTGTCACCACTTTAAAAGAAGAAGATCGGGTCAGGGGGAACCCAAGGAAGACTCATGGCATTGGAATTCATGTGTCTGTGTGATTCGACTGAGATTGAACTGATCACAGGATCTTCTGTTTGGCTCCTGAAGTTTTCCTAGTGTATCGAAATTATTTGGGTGAGCTAATCAGATGCGGACCCCGGCGTAGCTCCCTCAACAAATTCAACAATTCGTCCAGCTGGGGGGAGCACTGACTGTCAGCGGCAGGATTAACATGGAATTTACCACCTGGCATGCATTGAAGAGAGAACGGACTCTCTTGGACATGTTTACCTATGTTTCGGTAGGTGGATAACATCTGTGGATCGCTGAGTGCTCTCCAGAGAATGATCTAAAGCTCAAGCCTGTATGAAATTTGAAGCACAGAATCGAAGAGAGGGAAATTTTTTTATTCTCTGAGTGCACTGTGCAGATTTGACCTTGTGTTTTGGTGCCCTTGTTTACATTCCTCCTCGATGAAGATAACGCTGGAGAAGTGGCTTAACCCAAACATCGACAAACAATGGCTGTTGTTCTGCAGATCGAGCTTCTTCAAGGACAGCGCTATCATGTGTTTACAGAACTTGCCACCTGCATGAGAATGGACATGCCGAGTAGAACACATGACTATCCGTTGCCAGGGGGTGCCCTCTGCTGTTCACCAGCAATTGACACACCTCAACACTGCATCACACACTGATCATATGCTGACTACATACACTGGTCTCTCTTGCTTTGTCATTTGTCAACGTCTGCTAATTGTGCATAGAGGTTTTTTTTTTCTGTGTGATCAAAATTTGGCTCATTTGAGCTTTATATGAGCTTATACGAGCGTTATTCTGATAACTATGTTTTTTCTCTCTGCCTATTGTGTTCTCCCCCCCCCCCCTTCCCCTCTTTACCCTCACTGTTCGACTGGCGCCTTCGGGCTGCCCCGGCTATGGGATGCGCTTGCTGAGCGCGCCCAATGTCAAGTCAAATTTCAATTCTCCTGTATGTATTACGTATGGTAGTATTGACAATAAACCTTATTCATTCATTCATTCATTCATAAGCAGCCTAACTAAAACTTACTACAAACCATGGCAAAAAACAGATATAACAAAAAATTGCGCAGAGTCTGACTGTGTGAACCATAGAAGAAAAGATAAATCTGTAAATTAGTCTGCATTTAAGAGAGAGCTTGCAGACCTTAACAAGATACTTCATCTGGCCGGCTGACTCGTTGGAAATGTGACCCCCAATAAGCAAGATGTCAGTTGAAACACCAGAAAGATTGTAAAACTCTTTCAAAAGGTAATTCAACACAGAGAGGCAAAAGATTTCGGCTGTTGCTGGTCAGCAGTGTCTAAAATTTGGAGCAAGTATAAACAAAATGAGAAGCTTGTCACAGGGAAACAGTAGACCAAGAAAGAGTTTGAAGCGTCTGGATGGAAAACTCAAAGCAATATGCCTTGAAAATGGAAATGTAAAACACATTAGGATAAATATGAGCCAAGTCTGCAATGAACTGTAAGAAAGTGGCTGAAGAAAATGGGATTAAAATACAGGAAAGTCAGATGTAAACCTTCATTTAAAACGAAATGGAAGAAAAAAAATTCACAGAAAATGCAGAGCTGTACCCTGAAGTTTTGGACACTTTTCTCACTCCACTTGTAAAAAGTAGGTCTTGTAATGAGCAAAAAGCCTCAAAACATTGCTTTCATTTCAGACATATCCACTCCATGACATGGCAACATGACAGGTTGGAACATGACCATGAAGAATATTGTTTTTCATAAGTCCACGCTTAAGAGTTCAAGCTGTCATTAAAAAAAACAAAACAGTAATTGTGATTTTTTTAAGTTGCTGATTCTATCATTTTTTCCTCTACTTGACCTGAAAAAATGTCATTACCTACAATTTTATTTATATTTACTTATTTTAAGGGTTTGTTTACACAGCCACACCATTCAGCTGTTGAATCCAAATGTCTTGAGTTTTTTTTTCTTTTTATAAACAAAACAGCTGAATGAACATCGTCCAAGAGTGTGTTTGCATAATTTCTACCACAGGTTGTATTAGCAGCTTGTTAGTTGGACCAGGACATTGTAAAAGCCTTAATACAGAAAAGCAGAGCTTAATAAATCTTTACCTTTTCTGAATTGTGGTCAATCAGCATCATCAATGAAGCTGGAAATCATTTCTACAGCATGAGCTGAAACCCTTCATCCAGAAAGGTATCTGAGTCAGTCACATAATTTGCTAAAAATCAAGAATGTGCCTCATTGTTTTAGATCTCTTATGTACTGAAGTTATGGTGTGAATGTCCCATGTGGTCCTATACTGCAGTCACTTAAAAAAAATCCTTGAAAAGACTGAAAGCAAAAGTTGGGTCAGAGGCCACCTCTGGTAAAACACAGGACACAAACAACCACAAAAGCCCACTAGCAGAAATGATCATGATAATCCTAACAGGCATTGTTGTAAGAATTATTTTAATAATTTCAATAATAATTTTTAAATATTACTAGCTTTTCAGCATGCTAATCTGTTATCTTTCAATTACTTCTTCAACTTCCTCTCCAACCACATCTGTCACATCTAATATTTTAAGGCAGTGATGAAAGTTTTTCTTAGATTTCTGTCATTCTAGATTGAAAATAAATTTGGTTTCACTGAGGTGAGGACCAGGAGCTGAGATGGCTTCTGCAAGTACTCAAGAATTATTCTCTCAAGAAAACCTTCAAGACTTAAGAGCTGGAGCTGATGAGCCAGTGTGGGCTGGGTTGAATTAAATATAACAAAAATCACCACCACCTAATGGTTCAACTATTATACAGTATTGCGTATCATCAGTGGGCAATTTATTATTACCTCCGCCAAGGAGGTTATGTTTTCATCGGCGTTGGCTTGTCTGTCTGTCTGTTTGTTAGCAAGATAACTCAAAAAGTTATGGACGGATTTTCATGAAATTTTCACAGATTGTCAGAAATGGGGCATCCTACAGATGATTAGATTTTGGTGGTGATCCGGATCACCGTCCACAAGAAAACCGCCATTACGGAAAATGCCATTTTCGTCAATAACTACTGAACCACTAATCCTATCATTGTCAATCCAATTGCTAGTCATATGTTTTCATGGTCAAGGAATCTGAAAACGTACACACAAACACTGTATGGGGGGAACTGTGGCGCTTGGCAGAGGTCTGCGCTCTCCGAGTGCTTTTCTAGTTATTTTTTCACGGGGGGTTATTCCCAAATTTACCAAAAGGTACACATGTATAAATGTAAATACGTACAAAAATACAAAAATAAGGGTGCAGCAAAATGATAAAAGATGTCAATTTAAAAACTGAGCTCACAAGTGGCAGAAAAAAGTAACACGAAGGCTGCAAATTTACTACAAAAAAGTTGAAAATTTGGAAGTGGGAGAAAAATGTTGCAAATTTACTGGAAAAAAAGTTGCAAAATTACAAGAAAAAAACAGCAATTTATGAGAAAAAAGTTGCAAATTTATAAGAAAAAAGTTGCAAATTTATGAGAAAAAGGTGCAAAATTATGAGGCAAAAAGTTACAAATTTACGAGAAAAATGCAGCAAATTTGCAAGAAAAAAGCAGCAAATTTACTGGAAGAAAGTTGCAAAATTATAAGAAAAAAATGCAATTAAATTATAAGAAAAAAATGCAATTATGAGAAAAAAGGTGCAAATTTACAAGAAAACAGCTGCAGATTTACAAGAAAAAGTTTCAAATTTATGAGAACAAAGTAGCAAATTTATGAGAAAAAAGTAGTAAATTTACAAGAAAAAAGTTGCAAATTTACTGGAAGAAAGTTGCAAAATTACAAGAAAAAAGTTACAAATTTAAGAGAAAAAAGCTGCAAATTTACGTCCCGTTCCCCCCCTTGATTAGCACCACTGAATGGGAAAGTTGGACCCCCCCCCGCCCCCAGCTCCCTTCAAATCACCTCTTGTATATTATACTAAAAAAAAAAAAAATCTTGTTTTTCTTTATCCATCCATCCATCTTCTTCCGCTTAATCCCTTTCGGGTTGCGGGGGTGCTGGAGCCTATCCCACCCAGCATCTTTGGGCGAGAGGCAGGGTACATCCTGGACAGATCACCAGTCTATCTTTATGGAGTATAAATTATTAAAGTGAAAATTTCTTCTCACAATGTGAAAGAGGATTTATGACAACTAGTTACCTCCACCAAGGAGGTTATGTTTTCAGGGTGGGTTGTCTGTTTGTGCAGCAGGATTACACAAAAACTACTGGATGGATTTGGATGAAATTTTCACCAGAGGTGGTCCTTGGGCTAGAGATTAACCCAAGGGGCAGCACCCTGACCCAGTGGAGGAGATAGGAGAGAGAAGGATGGTGGCTAAACTGTCATCTCTGCTAGAGTCCGAGTCCCACCCTATGCAGGACATACTGAACGCACTGAGGAGTTCATTTAGCAATAGACTACATCATCCTAGGTGCGCAACCGAGAGGTTTCGCAGGTCCTTCCTACCTACGGCTGTCAGACTGTATAACTTAAGCAGGGCTGCTCGCAGAGATAGCAAAAAAACGTGACGACCTAATAGTACTGAATGCAAAAGACGCAATAGACTTACACAATGGTCCCCTCTAGTATATACAACTAGGACAGTATCGGTCGCTACGGAGGGTGGCAATATGTATGGGTACATATTCATACTATGTAGGATAACTAAGTAGACGGTTATGCTGTTTATTCCATCTCACTACAATGCACCGCACTTTGTATATACAGTATATTTATGTGTATGTATGTATATCCACTGCTCTTATGTATATCTTCCGTATCTTCTTAATTATTGCTCTGAGTGTTGCTATCCCTGTGCTGTTGCAATCCTGGAATTTCCCCATTGTGGAACTAATAAAGGCTTATTACATTTTGGTGATGATCTGGGAACGCATACCTCCACCAAGGCTCTTATCTTCTCACAGTGTGTTAGCAAAAATCCTCCAAACTACTGGATAGACTGATGCAATTTTTACCAGAACTGGCAGGTGGCCTACACATGAACCAATTACATTTTAGAGGTGATTCATGAGGGACAGAAGGAGCCTTGGCGGAGGTATGCATTCTTGAGTGCTTTTCTAGTTGTAAATATTCTATATGACTATTTAGCTGTGATTAGAGGTAAATGTTGGGCAGGATCTACACCGCTGGATAAGAGATTCTATTGGTCAGTTAGAAAATGAGGCCACAGCAGGACCACGCTCACTATCCCGGGCTTCCAGTCTAGACACTTTTTGTAATTGCAACTTTGTGATCAGTAAAAACGTTTTGATTTGAAAAGGCTTTTGAGGTTCAAAATACTTCTTTACCAAAAGGAAAAATAATTAAAAAAAACCAAAAAACCTTGTAACCAAGCTCTAGCTTTGCAAATAGAAAAAATTAGTTGAAAGCAAAAGAAATTTGTTTTCAAAACAAACTTTTATTTTTCCAAATCAAACAAATTACCTTCATACATCAATAACCCAAGGGCCACCTTTGCTGATTTTATTATCAATATCTGTCCAATAGTTTTTGTGTAATCCTCCAAACAAACACACAAACCACCCCAGTCACGCTACCTCCTTGACAGAGGTAATTACTCTATACCCAAAGGCCGTGACACAATCTAATTCTAATGTACAGTAAACTGGTTACATTTAGGCATCACAATGCGATATATGGGAAACTTAACTTTTGTTCTAGATCTAGCAAATATCCCCCTTCTGTGTAACTACAACCACAATATGCTATTTTAGCAAAAAAAAAAAAAAGTGACGAATGAAAAAAATCTGTATTTGGAAGAGTCTTTATTTAAAGTCTCATCTTCACAGAACATGTGAACAGATCTTAACATGTAAAGGTCAATACAAACGTCCTTCATCTTAGCATCATCTTAGAGTCACCTTAAGTGTCAGAACTACAGGATTTAAAAAAGGCAAAATGCATACATAGTTCTTAATAAAGGTGACAGAAAAGGTACATTTGCATGACACTTTTGAAGTTTTATGTGCATTAGCACCTTAAGTCAACATGTCATTGGTAGTACAAAACCTGGACAGCTCTGCAAATTCTCCCAAGAACAGAGTCGGAGCTGAGCAGACATTGCACTGTTGAAGGATGAGAGGACTACCAGCATCTCTACAAATTCAACTGCAATTTAAATCATAATTAAAAATAAATCAACAAAATCTTGTGGCGCTGATGAAATTCTATTTTCAGAAAAAAAACAAAACCCTTCGGCTACAAAAAACAGAATGGGAGCAATGATGCACAGACCATCCAAATCAAATCCACCACCCAACTGAAGTACATAATTACTAACTATCCACGTGATTTGAATATCAGTAGTGTCACCAACGCCAAGCAGAAATCACCCCATCTCTCCTTCATGTGTCATGTCGAACTTCTTTCTAATTATCCCAAGATTAATCAGATAAACTTATCCTCAGACTAAGTGCCTCCCTGATCTCAAACCTCCCCTTTGGAATTTTCAGCACTTGGATTTCTTCCCATAGCCGTCTACCACGTCAGGCGTGACGCTATCGTCGTCCTCCACATCATCAATGACCGTTTTCCCCACCAGCTGGAAGATGTCCTCAGGAGGAACGCCCATGGGTTCGGCCACCTTCACTGCCAGCATGTCTAATGTTATAACTGTTCCTTTGGGGATCTTTCCCTTGGCCACCACTGACTTACCCAGCTGCAGAAAGAAAGCAAAAAGGGAAGCAAAGAAAGCAGCATTATCATTTCCTTCACTGCAGAGGTTACTATATGTGGTTGGTGAGATTTGTTTTGCCCATTTATTGGTTTGTCTGTTAGAAAATTATTGATCTAATTTCAATGAAATTTAGTTGAAGCGTGGGGCTTGGACCACAGAGGAACTCATAATATTTTGGAGTGGATGCAGGAATTCATTCACACTTTTCTTAACATCATGAGATAGGAATCTTTTTTTAAAGAGCCATTATTATGCACAGTTTCTGCAAATCCAAACAAGACATTTCAGACAGATTTGTAGTCTTAAGGCCCTGTCACACCTTGACCATTTAGGCAGTGTTTGCCAAACGTATAAAAATTAGTCAAACTCTGGCATACGCCGCAATTTTCACTTTTGGCCGTATTCAGCGCATATTCATAATGAGTTGTACGTATACATAACGTATTAGTAACTTATATAGAGTATTTCTGTAACTTATTATAAATAACCCCAACGAATGCTTAGCATGTTGGCGACATTCACAACTTATGTGTAACAATAGTCTAACTTATGCCTAACTTCTGTATAGCGCAGTCATGTCAAACTGCCGTAGCCTCTTGATCCATGAATCCTATGTGTGCGAAAGATCATCTTTGTTCAACCAAAATGATTCTCCCCTCCAAAGACCACGGCGGGGGTGTGACCGACCATACAGAGCTGTCAAATCTGTCAGGTTGGTAATGCCTAAAACAGTTGATGTGACATGTCAGGAACATCAGATGACAGTTGTCACAACCTGGCTCAAAGGCACGCAAATTGATGGCGAAAAAAAAAGTTTATTTTCAATAAAGTGAAAAAAAACCAAGATAATGCATGGAGTGTGTTTTTGCTGGGAGTCCACAGCAAAGGGACAGAGATGTTGGATTTATCATGGAAAATAGCTGAGCTCTGTACTTCAGGCGATCACCTGATTGGCTCCACCTCCTCCGATGTTCTGACATTTTGGCATATCTACCAGAACAGCACTGGACAGCTGATGGTACATACTGCAGTCAAAGGTTAAAAAAAAAAACCATGACTAGGAAGGCTAAACAGCAATTTGAATCTTTATCCTGTAGCTTGAAAGTGTTCAGCCACATCCCCGACAAGTCCCGGTATACGAAAAAGTACATGTATTTAGCTCTCTGTGTGTATGTGTATGCACTGCAGGCAGCAGCTGAGCGCAATACGGGTTTTTCCTGTGAACCAATGCTGCATATTTGCCATTATAGGGTAGCTGTAAGTTAGAAACCCATTTGGTAAGTTACACACAGGTTCAAAGAGCTTTACTCATATGTTATAGAAATAAGTTTTTGGTACATCAGACATTTATCACAACATATTTTGACTTATGAGCAACTTGTGAGTCACTTACAAGTAATGTGTGTGAACAAACGCATAACTTCCCAACAACTTATGCCCCACTTATGCGGGACGTTTTAGCCATATACTGGATACAATGGAAAATTTTCAGCACGTTGAAAATTTGCAGAGGAGCTCAATGTACAACTCCGTATTCCAGCGTGCTTCAGCATTCTTCTGCATGCTCTTAACTTATACAGAACTTACCCATAACTGATTCAATGCATGCCAGCTTATTCTCCAAATGTTTCATACGTTTGGCAAACGCTGCCTAAATTGTCTAGGTGTGATAGAGCCTTTACTTTCTGTGGGAGGGGGGACTTCTGCCCAGGTGGGCTTTGGCCTGGTTGACTTTGCAGACCATAAAATGCTGGGGTGGGAATCAACACAGGCCACACAATACGATACTATCACGATACATCAGGGGTGTCCAATCATGTGCCATGGAGGGCCAAGACCCTGCAGGCTTTCTCTTTTACCCAGTCTCTTCAGCAGGTATTTTCACTGGTCAGCAATTATTGGGAAGAAGTTCAGTGAAATCTGCAGATGAAGGCACCAGTTAGGGGTAAAACCTGCATGGTCTTGGCCCTCCATGGCACACGATGGACACCCCTGTGATACATGATAGTATTGCAATATCACACATTGTGATTTCCATCCCGGTCTTTGTCTTGTTCAACTCTGGGCTAGATCTCAGGAGTCACTCCTTTGCTGTGCTGACCGAACCAGACAGTGAGCATTTAGCACCATCTAGTGAACTGAAAAGTCAACTGGTTTTTGTTACTCTGGTGCCTTAGTAGGTAAATTCATGTTTGCAACATTTAGTAATAATTCTTACTACTAGGGTCTCTGAATTGATACAGTATCACCACCACAAAGTATCGCAATATTACGATGCATTGATTTTTTTCCCCTCACCCCAAATAAAATGCCACAAGAGAAAACCCCATAAATCATAATTGGGGCTCTTTAACATTTCATAAAGTTTTCAGATATTTGTGCATGGAATCAGATGGGGGAAAAAAACAGGTACAGTGGTGTGAAAAAGTGTTTGCCCCCTTCCTGATTTCTCATTTTTTTGCATGTTTGTCACACTTAAATGTTTCAGATCAAACAAATTTAAATATTAGACAAAGATAACAAGTAAACACAAAATGCAGTTTTTAAATGAAGGTGTTTATTATTGAGGGTTAAAAAAAAATAAATCCAAACCTACATGGCCCTGTGTGAAAAAGTGAAAGTGAAGGAGAACGTCCGGCCATCTGTTTGTGACCTCAAGCTGAAGCGCACTTGGTTCTGCAGCAGGACAATGATCCAAAACACACCAGCAAGTCCACCTCTGAATGGCTTAAGAAAAACAAAATGAAGATTTTGGTGTGGTCTAGTCAAAGGCCTGACCTGGATCTGATCGAGATGCTGTGGCATGACCGTAAAAAGGCGGTTTATGCTCAAAAACCCTCCAATGTGGCTGAATTACAACAATTCTGCAAAGATGAGTGGACCAAAATTCCTCCACAGCGCTGTAAAAGACTCATTGCCAGTTATCGCAAACGCTTGATTGCAGTTGTTGCTGCTAAGGTTGACCCAACCAGTTACTGGGTTTAGGGGGCAATCACTTTTTCACACTGGGCCATGTAGGTTTGGATTTTTTCCCCCTTAATAATAAACACCTGCATTTTGTGTTTACTTACTCTTTGCGTAATATTTAAATTTGTTTGATGATCTGAAACATTTAGGTGTGACAAACATACAAAAAAAAGGAGAAATCAGGAAGGGGCAAACACTTTTTCACACTACTGTATACACATACACGCGCTCGCACACACACACACACACACACACACACACACACACACACACACACACACACACACACACACACACACACACACACACACACACACAGAGTAATCACAAAATGCTAGGGATATTTGGTGAAATTTATGGAAAATGTAACAAGTTCATGCTACAGAGATATAGTATCGTGAAACTCAGGCATTTAAGTAGAAGCATTTCCTTATGTCAAACAATTTATTGAAACAAAAGCCAACACCAGTGGTGGGTATACCGCAAAAAAATGTCAATGTCTCAATAAATTGTCATGTGCCCTTGAGCATCAGTTACAGCTTGACAACGACATCTCATGCTGTTCACAAGTCGATTTATTGTCTGCTGAGGCATGGCATTCCACTAATCTTGAAGGGTGGCCCTCAGGTCACTGAAGTTGTGGGGTGCAGGGTTACGAGCCTCTACATGGCGACTCAGCTGATCCCATAGGTTTTCTATGGGATTCAGGTCTGGAGAAAGTGCAGACTACTCTATTGGAGGTACCCCAGCCTCCAGCAGCTGTTCCCTAATGATGTGACCTCGATGAACGGGAGCATTGTTGTCCATGAAGATGAAATTGGGCCTGTGTTGTTCATGCAGGGGCAAAATGACTGGAATAATGATGTTATTAAGGTAGCATTGGCTTGTCACTGTACCATTCACAAGGTGTAGGGCAGTTTCATATTGACTAGACACACCTGCCCAGACTGTAACATGGGGATAACAGTGGTTGACGCATAGCATTCTCCTTGACATCTTTAACATCGTTGGCGGCCATCATTTCTGCTCAGCATGATTCAGCTTTCATCAGAGAACAGCACTGAGGCCCACTGGTGCATTGTCTAGCGTAAATGCTCCCTGGCCCATGCGAATGATGATGCCTGTGCCTGGTGGTGTGGTCAGGTACCCTTGCAGGTTGTCTTGCACATACACCATGCTGATGTAAACGGTTTTGAGTGGTTGGACTTGACACTTGGGTGCCTCTTACCCCCCTTAAATGTGCCTGGAGTTGAATGATATTCATCATCTGGTTCTGCAGGGCACTGTTCACAATGAAGCGGTCATCAGCGTGGGATATGGCCAAAGGACGTCCACTTCTATGCCTTTCTGTGACTCTTCCAGTCTCTCTATATCTCTGTTGCAACCTGCTGACACTCTATGACATCCTAAGCTCAGTGGCTACTTCCCTCTGAGAACATCCTGTTTGAAGCCTTGCAATGGCGAGGTACTGTTGATCAACTGTTAGGCGTCGTCTTGGTCTCATGATGTCAAAATGTGAACAGCATGATGAAGAGGACTGTTCAAATACCAATTCTAATTGAACCAGAAAATTTATTGGTCGATTCATGGATCAAACGCCTGTTGTGAATTTTGCCATTAAGCACCTTGTTGGAGAACAGCAAGTTATGCAAAAGGTACTGCAACACTGAACAGTTGGACATGTGAATTCAAAAGGTTAGAGAAGGCCAAATTAAGTTCACCTGTAAAGGTTATAGTGCATTTTAGGTGCATCCTGAAATTTCACCCAAAAGTTGAAGATCCCAAACTTTTTTCTGAGGAGCCTAAAATGCATTATAACCTTTACAGGTGAACTTAATTTGACCTCCTCTAACCTTTTGATGTTGCACATCCCAACATGGTGTGGGGGTGTTTTTCAGCACATGATAATGGCAGACTCCATATAACTGAAGGAAAGATGGATGGACAAATGTACAGAGACAGCCTTGATAAGAATCTGTTACCATCTGCCAAGATGCTGAAGATGAAACGAGGGTAGACATTTCAGCAAGACAATGATCCCAAACACACAGCCAAGAAAACTTTCAACTGGCTCCAGAGAAGGAAAATAAAGCTGCTAGAATGGCCCAGTCAGTCTCCCAACCTGAATCCAATTGAAAATCTATGGAACAAACTGAAGATCAGAGTTCACCAAAGACATGCACGGAACCTTCAAGATTTGAAGATAGTTTGTGTAGAAGAATGGGCTAAAATCACTCCTGAGCAATGCCTGTGCCTAGTTTCTCCAGACAGTAGGTGTCTGAAAGCTGTTATTACCAACAAAGGCTTTTCTACTAAATATTAAATGAATTTCACCAAGCATGTTCAATACATATTCCCTGTGTCATTCCATTTTTAAATATCACTTGTTCTGTGAACACAGTTGCCTTAATTTCTTTGTATGGATGGATTACTTGGGTTGTTACTGATATCTGGTGAAAATCTCAGGTCAGTGGCTCCATCAGAAATCTGTCTAATGAGAAAAATGTTGACGTGTTCAGTACTTATTTTCCCTTCTGTATATTTGCTTCATGAATACAAATATGCAAGAAAAGCGAGAGCATTAGCTTGTATGTCAGGGGGGCGTGCACATGCAGCTCTTCTATGTTTCCTTTGCGGCTGTTTTTTTTTTTTTTTTTAAAGTGGCTCCTGTGTGGCTATTTTTTAAAAATTATATTTTTTTCTTAACATGGTGGCTCAGTTTTTGGTGTGGCGGACAGGCACACAAAAATGTTACCAGTGGAAAGAAACCCTGTTGTATGTATGAATGTGTAGAAAATGGTGCAGATCCAAAGGAAAATCTAGATTTAGCATTAAAGTGTTGAAACAGAGTATACGTATGCTCGCTGAGGACTTTTGAGTTGTGCCATGTTTTATTGTAATTTTTATGCGCTGTTGTACGATCTTAAAGTTACCTGTAAATTGAATGAAAAAAAAAAATACATGGTGGTTTTCTATTGTTATTTAATGTTTCACTGAGGCTGTGGGCTTTATGAAGCAGTTAAAGTGCAGTAGAAATTAAAATTTAGTTCTGACTTAAGATCACGGATCCTTATATAGCTCTGGAAAAAAATAAGAGACCACTGCCAAATCTTTCCTAAATTAGCATCTTGATATCTATCTACCACCAGAGTGGTGACCTAGTTGATAGCGCATCCACCCCACAACTGGGAAGTTGTGGGTTCAAGCCCCTGCCGGGTCATACCTAAGACCATATAAAAATGGTACTTCCTGCCTCCTAGCTTGATGCTCAGCATGATAGACTGGGGGAAGGAAAAGTTGTTTGTGGCAGCACCTTGCATGGCAGCGGCCCCTCTGACTCTAGGTGTGATTAACACTGTAGATAGGAGAAACCTTATTTCGTTCTACTGTACATGATTGGCTGTATGGACTGAATGACAATAAAGTTGGCTTCTTCTTCTTCTATATGTATGCCAGTCATTCAATTTGAGTGTCTGTTGGATTCCAAGACAAGGACTCCCCAATCTACTTAAAGTGGTACAGTACTGATTAGGTCATCATCTAAGCATAGTAAGATGCATTAAAGCTGTGAATAAAAATCTGAGTTATTGCACAAATACAGATTTCTGAGTTCTTCCAAAGTTAAAACTTAAGTATTGTAGTGTTTAAGAATGAACATGAACTTGTTTTCTTTGCATTATGTGATCTAAAAGCACATCAAAAAGTAATATCTTTTTTTTCATTTGTCATGTTCTGTACATAAATGTTATAGATGACAATATTTTGACTTAGAATTTGGGTGAGTTGTTTTCAGTATGTTAGAAAATAAAACAAAATTGTTCATTTTACTCAAACACAATATGTATAAATAGTAAAACCAGATAAAGTGATAATTTTGCAGTGGTCTCTGGCCTCTAATTTTTTCCAGAGCTGGATCTTTATTTGTTATTAAATACACTCAGATTCGTTTCAGCAAGACAGTAAGAAAAATATATGTTAATTCTGATCTAATTAACATTTTGAGCATACAGTCATGTGAAAAAAATTAGGACACCCAATTAAATACTCAGTTCTTTATTAAGAACTGTTCACATATTGATGCCTAATCTTGTTTTTATTTATCTCTGGAAAAGAAGGTGATTTAATTGCAGGTAAATAACAAAAATTAACCTTGTTTTACTCATTAAACAAAAGATATCAACAAAAATGTGTATTCTAACTGAGGAAAAGTTACGACACCCTACCGCCTAATAGCTAGTGTTAATAGCTAGTCTGACATCGGTCTGAGGAAAGTTTGCCCCACTCCTCAACACAGAATTCTTTCAACTGTGAGATGTTTAGAAGGATTTCTTGCATGTACATCCCATTTCAAGTCACCCCACAGCATCTTCATGGGATTAAGATCTGGGATTTCACTCATCCATTCCAGGACTCTCCATTTCTTAGTTTTTAAGCCAGCCCTTGGTGGATTTACTGGTATGTTTTGGGTCATTGTCATGTTGCAGGGTCCAGTTCCGCTTCAGCTTTAATTTTTTTACAAATGATCTCACCTGGTCTTTAAGCACCCTCTGATACATGATAGAACTCATGGCGGATTCTATGATGGTGAGCTAGCCAGGTCCTGCTGCAGTAAAGCATCCCCAAACCATGACACTTCCACCTCCATGCTTCACAGTTGGTATGAGGTTCTTTTCCTGGAATGCTGTATTTGGTCTATGCCAAACACGTCCCCTGTTCTGGGGTCTAAATAATTCAATTTTAGACTCATCTGTCCAAAGAACATTATTCCAGAAGTCCTGGTCTTTGTCTACGTTCTCTCTGACAAACTTCAGTCTGGCCTTCATGTTTCTCTGAGAGAGCAAAGGTTTCCTCCTTGCATATCTCCCATACAAGTTAAACCTGTGCAGGCTCTTTCTGATTGTAGATTCATGCACTTTCACATCAACAGTACCAAGAGCCTGCTGTAGGTCCAGTGATGACATTTTAGGGTTTGTGGAGACTTCTTTTAGCCTCTTGTGGTCTGCTCTCCGGGTGAACTTGCTTGGATGGCCAGACCTGTAAATGTTGACAGTTGTTTTGAATGTACTCCACTTGCAGACTATTTTCTGGACAGTAGAATGGCTGATTTTAAATTATTTTGAGATCTTTTTAAATCCCTTACCAGACTCATAAGCTACTACAATCTTCTTTCTGAAGGCCTCAGAAAGCTCTGTCGATCTCACCATGACGTTCACTCTCACTTCAACAGTCAGGAGCACACCAAATTAAATGTTTGTGGTTTAAATAGGACAAGCCTCCTTCAAAATGCTGAGTGACGATATTCTAATCATGTGCACCTGATGTGATACACCTGTGTGTAATTTTAGCCATTTTAAGTGAGAATAAATGTGGGGGTGGTCCTAATTCATTCCTCACCAGAAATTACATGTTTTAGAATTACTTTTTACAGAAAATTTTAAAAAGTCTTTTTGTCAGATTTAATTGTTTTGTTATATTACTTGAATCTCCCAGTATTGTTAAAATTGATATTGGATATCCATTTTTCCAAATATGTAAAAAAACACCCAGGCTTTCATAGTGTGCCCTAATTTTTTCATGACTGTATATTAGCTTACTGTTTTGGTGATTATTATGGTTATTGCTGTCATAGCACCAAGTTGAAATAATGTAAATACAATTTTAACCAACTTTTACACCCTTTTCTACAACTCACCTTGTCATGGCATGCGTGCTCACAGGGCAGCATCTGCTTGATGCAGCTCCCCAAGGACCTCTCCACTACTCGAACACAGCAAACCAGTTCAGCTAGTTCAGCTGGTTCCAGTGAGGCTTCGTGGTCACTCCCTTTCCATGTCTTATCCAAGGTAATGTGACGTTCGAGGACCTTTGCTCCTAAAGCTACAGCCGCCAGTGAAATTTCAATTCCCGATTCATGGCCGGAATAACCAATGGGGATATCTGGGAATTCCTTCTGGTATTCCTGCAGTTTAACAAGGGGAGACATAAGTGTTACCATATGTGTAGATAGGGAGCACATGTGATCACAATATCGAAGGTGTTATTGTACACCCATTCTACAAGACAGTATACGAAAATATAATTATCATCTAAGAATCATAACATTATCTGATTAGCCGAATAAGTACAATTTTTCTCTGCCTGGTTTTCTCCTGTGGTCCCCAACGAGTTTGTATAAAATCATGTCCTAAATATACTAACACATACCCTTCTTAGATCTTCTTTCTACTCTAGAATATAAAGTAAAGAAAGAGCCTCTCCTTTGATCCCAATCAGACTAGTCCTTATGCCTCCGAAAAAGAATCAGACATATGGAGAGGAGTTGGAGGAGAACAAACTCTCACTCAATTTTATGTCTGAAGAAATATCTAAGATAACAAAACAACAAACTCTGCTTATTGGCCTTATGGAACAAGTGTGTGAATTAAAGGCTGAACTTATGGAAAAAGACAAGAAAATTAATTTCTTAGAAAGGCATGTGGATGAATTAGAACAATATACAAGAAAAGATTATGTCACTGTGAGTGGTCTTAACACCAGTGTAGTATCAGCTTCTCCTCAGGCTAATTCAGGAAATCACTCTTCTTCATCTTAAAGAAATTCTCACTCAACTCTGGTCAAGAATTGCTGTGTTCTTCATCATCAGGACCCCAGTGTAAACAAGTTCCCATTTGTAGAGAAACCTGAAAAGGACTTGTGTCACGTCTGCTGCGTAACCTCGCAGTGGACATATAAATTGGCAACGAGCCCAAAATGCAGTGTAAGTAACATGTTTATTTACAATGGAAAAATGTACAACAAAATGTTCAAATACCAGTTACAGATGAGAATGGGAAAGACTGCAAACCTAGTCGGCTAGAGGAAACGTTTAGCACTGTGGCAGCACAGTTTTACCCTCGGCCGGGGGACCGCGGGGATCATGAGATCGTGGGTTCGATCCCAGCCCCCGACCAACAGTGAGCTGTGTGGAGTTTGCATGTTCTCCCCGTGTTGCGCGGGTTTACTCCGGGATTTCTCCGGTTTCCTCCCGCACACCAAAAACATGTAGGTTTAGGGCGCTCGCGCACGCAGCGACCAGCAGCCGGTGGCTTGTCACCAGACTGCAAACCAAGTCTACCTACGGGTACAAATAAGTAACAAAAAAAAAAACAAAACAAAAAAAACAAAAAAACAATCAGGAGCAGAGGGAGAAGGCACAAAATGAGGACTTACAGAAATGTTGGAGCGGAAAGGCTCTAAGCAACAATATGATCAGTCCAAAGGAAAACAGTCAATAATCTGGTGAGTCAGGATGTCCATGTTGACTTAAGCTGCCACACTGACTAGTCACAATGCCTCCCTATAAGTACACAATACACTAACAAAGGCAAGTGGACACAGCCATGTGGCACGCAGGTGCGTGAATGATTAGATGTGTGCATGTGTGAGTGCGTGTGCGTGCATATGGTGACGGAATACCGCCGGTGAATATCTGGCAAGAGGAGGAAGCGTGGCCGTAGGGCTGGCAGAGATCAAGGCTCAATCTGCCAGCTGGAATTAATAAGCAATAATCAAAACCTACAGCCACAGGTTGTGGGCGGGGTTGAAACAACCCCGAACATGACAACTTGCTTTTTAAGGATTAAAAAAAGTCATAAAATTCTCAAGCTTCCTCCCTAAGCAGATAGCATCCATTCATACCAGGAACTGATACTCTTAAAAAGACATAAACTGGTTATGCTGGTAAACTCTTGGAGCCTTTCCAGAGGCCTCATAAAACTCTCTAGGCTGCCCTCCCTGCTCACATTCCAAGACCTAAAAATTATCTACAGCTCAACAGTATCTCCTAGTGGACATCTACGGAATATGTATCATTAATTGTGCAATCTGGGACTGTTAATTCTGACTGAACATTAAAACTCTTCTTCCAGCTCATTTCTCAGGATTCTAAGGACACTGTGAAGATAATTGCCAGTAATGGTTTGCAGTGATTCATTAATCCTTGATTTAAATGTGAATGCATGTCTTAGGAATGTTGTTTTTTTTTTTTCCATGATTGTTATTCAAATTCAAATAGACCGAACACCAGACAGTGGCAAAGCAAGGAGCAGTGGAGTGATGATCTATGTCAGGGGTGTCCAACCATGTGCCATGGAGAGCCAAGACCCTGCAGGTTTTCTCTTCTACCCAGTCTCTTCAGCAGGTGTTTTCACTTATCAGCAATCAGTGGGAAGAAGTTCACTGAAATCTGCTGTTGAAGACACTGGTTGGTGGCTCTCCATGGCACATGGTTGGACACCCCTGATCTATGTTAATAACAACTGGTGCAGACCGGGACATATCACTGTTAAACACCAGCACTGCAGCAAAGACATCGAGTTGCTAGCTGCTAGCATGCAGCCTACATATCTCCCGAGGGAATACTCACACGTGATCTGCATTGTTGTTTATGCAAATCCGACGGTGAACGCTGGGACAGCGCGTGACGTCATCCACTCAGTAACTGGCAGGCTGGCAGACAGAACACCCAGATGCTCTTCTCCTCATCTCAGGCGATTTCAACCATGTTTCACTGTCTCCCATTCTACCCACGTTTACCCAGTATGTCACATGCCACACTAGAGACAATAAAACACTGGACTTATTCTACGCAAACACTAAGGAGGCGTACACCTCATTATAACTCCCCCCAACTCGGGAGTTCAGATCACAACTTGGTTCATCTCCGGCCGGTGTACAAACCCCTAGTGCACAGACAACCTCCGGCCATGCGCACAGTGAAGTTATGGTCTGAGGAGGCAATGGACACTCTAAAGGGCTGTTTTGAAACCACTGCCCGGGAGCAGCTCTGCGAGCCACATGGTGAGGACATCGATGGCCTCACTCACACCATCACGGACTACTTCAGCTTCTGTGTGGACAACACCGTTCCCACCAAGACCATACGGTGTTGCTCAAACAACAAACTCTGGATCAACCCTGAGATAAAAACACTTCTGAGAGAGAAGAAGGGGATCTTCAGGTCGGGGAACAGGGAGATGCTGAAGTCCGTACAGAGGGAGCTGAGGACAAAGATCAGAGAAGGCAAGGACAGATTCAGGAAGAAGATGGAGGACAAGCTGCAACAGAGCGACATCAGCGGGGTCTGGAGAAACCTTAAAACCATCTCTGGGCTCCAGAATACCTCCCCCCAGGCCACGGGGGGCAGGGAGTGGGCGAACAATCTGAATCAGTTTTTTAATAGGTTTGACCAACCGCCTTCCCCCCCGACTGCACAACAACCACTGCTGCCACTGAAGACATCAAGTCCTGCTGCCCACTCCCCACTCCACCATCACCCCCCCCCCACTCCCAACACACAGCCCCCCAACCTGACCCTCACTAAGACCCAGGTGAGGACGGAGCTGAGGAAGATCAAGGCGAGGAAGGCGTCGGGACCGGACGGCATCAGTGCAAAGCTCCTCAAGTCCAGTGCAGACCAGCTGTGTGGGATTGTGGAGTACATCTTCAACCTGAGCCTGAAGCTGGGGAGGGTACCACAGTTGTGGAAAACATCCTGTGTGGTACCTGTACCAAAGACTTCCCACCCCAAAGATCTGAACAGCTACAGACCAGTGGCCCTGACATCCCACATGATGAAGACCCTGGAGAGACTGCTCCTTGCTCACCTCCGCCCCCTGGTGGGTCCAGCGATAGATCCACTCCAGTTCGCCTACCAGCATGGTATTGGGGTGGAGGATGCGGTCATCTTCCTCCTTCACCGTTCTCTGTTCCACCTGGAGAAGCCCGGGAATACAGTGAGGATCATGTTCTTTGACTTCTCTAGTGCTTTCAACACCATCCAACCGATGATCTTGAAGGACAAGCTGCTGTGCGCAGGGGTGGACCAGCACCTGTCATCATGGATCCTGGACTACCTCACAAACCGGCCACAGTTTGTGAGAACCCGGGACTGTGTGTCCGACACGATCATCGGTAGCACGGGGACCCCACAGGGAACGGTTTTGGCTCCCTTCCTGTTCACCCTTTATACTGCGGACTTCTCACACAACACAACACACTGCCATCTACAGAAGTTCTCTGACGACTCTGCGATCATTGGCCTCATCTCCAACGGAGATGAAGCTGAGTACAGAGGGCTTATCCAGGACTTTGTGGACTGGTGCCATCGGAACTGCCTCCAGATCAACGCCAGGAAAACTAAGGAGCTGGTGGTGGACTGCCGCAGGCAAGGACAACCCCTCACAGCACCAGTAAACATCCAGGGAACAGACACTGAGATGGTGACATCCTACAAGTACCTGGGTGTTCATCTGAACAATAAACTAGACTGGTCACACAATACTGATGCACTCTACAAGAAGGGACAGTGCAGGCTGTTCCTACTGAGGAGACTCAGGTCTTTTGGTGTACAAGGGGCGCTGCTGAAGACATTCTATGACATGGTGGTGGCATCAGCCATCACTTTTGGAGTGGTCTGCTGGGGCAGTGACATTACAGCAGCCGACAGGAAGAGACTGAACAAACTGATCAAGAAAGCTAGCTCTGTCCTGGGGCAGCGCCTTGACCTAGTGGAGGAGATAGGAGAGAGAAGGATGGTGGCTAAACTGTCATTTCTGCTGGAGTCTGAGTTCCACCCTATGCAGGACACACTGAATGCACTAAGGAGCTCATTTAGCAGCAGACTACATCATCCTAGGTGCACAACCGAGAGGTTTCGCAGGTCCTTCCTACCAACGGCTGTCAGACTGTATAACCTAATCAGGGCTGCTCGCAGAGATAGTAAAAGACGTGACAACCTAACAGTATTGAATGCAAAAGACGCAATAGACTTACACAATGGTCCCCTCCGGTATACAACTAGGAAAATACCAGTAGCTACGGAGGGTGACAATATGTATAGGTACATAATCATACCATGTAGGATAACTAAGTAGACGGTTATGCTGTTTCATTCCATCTAGCTGCAATGCTCCGCACTGTGTGTGTTTGTTTGTATATTTATATATTTATTCCATCTAGCGACAATGCTCCACACTGTGTTTATATATTTACATATTTATTCCATCTAGCTACAGTACTCCGCACTGTGTGTGTTTACACTACCGTTCAAAAGTTTGGGGTCACTTAGAAATGTCCTTATTTTTGAAAGAAAAGCACTTTTTTCCATAAAGATAACTTTAAACTAATCAGAAATACACTCTATACATTGCTAATGTGGTAAATGACTATTATAGCTGCAAATGTCTGTTTTTTGTTGCAATATCTACATAGGTGTATAGAGGCCCATTTCCAGCAACTATCACTCCAGTGTTCTAATGGTACAATGTGTTTGCTCATTGCGTCAGAAGGCTAATGGATGATTAGAAAACCCTCGTGCAATCATGTTAGGTCTGCAATGCTGTAATTGCTGCAAATGGAGGATTCTTTGATGAAAGCAAAGTTTGAAGGAAAAAATTATTATTTCAAATAAAAATCATTATTTCTAACCTTGTCAATGTCTTGACTATATTTTCTATTCATTTTACAACTCATGGTGGTAAATAAGTGTGACTTTTCATGGAAAACACAAAATAATTGTCTGGGTGACCCCAAACTTTTGAACGGTAGTGTATATATTTACATATTTATTCCATCTAGCTACGGTGCTCCGCACTGTGCGTGTTTATGTGTTTGCATATTTGTTCCATCTAGCTACAATGCTCCGCACTGTGTGTTTATATATTTGCATGTTTGTTCCATCTAGCTGCAATGCTCCGCACTGTGTGTGTTTATACTGTATATTCATATATTTATTCCAACTTGCTACAACGCTCCACACTGTGTGTGTTTATATATTCACATATTTATTCCATCTAGCTACAATGCTCCGCACTGTGTGTTTATATGTTCATATATTTAGTCCATCTAGCTACAATGCTCCGCACTGTGTGTTTATATATCTATATATTTATTCCATCTAGCTGCAATGCTCCGCATCGTGTGCCTATATATTTATGTTTATATGTACATATGTATACTCGCTGCTCTTGTTTTTTTTTTTGTTTGTTTGTTTTTTTGCCTTCTGATTGTTGCTCTGAGTGTTGCTATCCCTGTGCTGTTGCAATCCTGGAATTTTCCCGTTGTGGGACTAATAAAGGCTTATCTTATCTTAAATGAATGTTAAAATTATTAATAATAGTATAAATGCATGGTCACTGAATATTAGCCTTGAGTCACTTAATTTAGTTAGATTTTATATTGAGTATATCATGAATTTCATAGGAACTGAATGAACGTTTTCTGAAACTTGTGAGTCAGCTATTTCTGACCAATTCTCCAGGCTACTTCTCTGTTGGATAACTCCCTTGCATTTGATTGGCTGTTCACAGACAAAGAAGTGTTCCCTCATTGGACAAAAGCCCATTCAAACTCATCTTTATGGAAGATAATTGGTCCGTCTTGATGCCAGTCACACTTTTATCATATCAGAAGTGGGACCCCTTAAAAACAGAGAAGGAGCCACCCTAGGCAGTCTTTGAGGTTTTTCAGTCTTTGAGGTTTTTCTGTTGTCCTTTGAGTCTTTGAGTTGTGTTTAGGTTTTTTGTCTAATGTGTTCTGTAAGCTTGTGTTCTGTGTGTCTAAACCTTGTCAAGTCCTGCGCTAGCTTTCTTAAATCATCTTTTGATAAACTTCTGCCTGTTTCCTGGTAACTGAGGAGAAACCATCCTTTTCTATGAGCTCGCCTTTAAAGAGAGTTAAACTCGCAAATCTTTTTTTTTTTTTTTTCTTCTTCATCTCAGAAGCCGTTCTTATCCTATTTGAATGTTTTTCTTGGACTTTTTGACTTTTCCTGCAGTTAAAGTGGACTTTTAATTTTCCTGTTTTAAAGTAAACTGATTTTTGAACTTTCTTTCACTGCCTCACCCATGTCTGACAACGTCAAGAAACCTGGAGTGGTGGATGAAACTGACTAAAACATTTTCCTTCAGCCTTTGGGTTTGTCCTGCGGGATGGGGACATACTACTAAATTTTGGACTGGTTGCCAAAGGATGTCACGCCTGCTCTGGGGCCAGCCTTCACTCTGTGAATGATCTGAAAGATGACCAGCAGTCATTCTTTTGTCGTGCTTTTCTATTTTATTCAGTGAGTGTTGGGCTGACTGTTTAACTCTGTCCCCTCGCACACCCACTATTAAATAAAATAAATAATTCCTGTACCTTATTACACTATATTTTATTAAATATCGCTACACCAGACACCGCTCCTATGTACGTGTGACAGCTGGAGTTGATAACCAGGATTGGGAGGATGAGACATTGGGAGAATCACACACTCTTGAGCAGCAGGTATTCAATTTTTTTTCAACTCTAAAAACATTATTGTAGACAATAAGACTATTTTGGCTTGCTACATGTGGCCTAGAAAAGACAGTAAAGGGAAACCAGTGATTATCATCTGATTTGTCAACAGAAAAGCAAAAACATCTTCTGCGACAAGCAAGAAAACAGAGGAACGGCTGTCTATGTAAACGCACATCATCACTCTATAAAAGCAAGAAATCTGTGTGTGTGTGTGTGTATCCGTCACGTTCATAGGACATCATAGGACGGCCTATGAACTCAGGCATCATAGGACACATAGACAAATGTCTTTAGGATGTGTCTTTGAACTCAGGCATCATAGGACACATATACAAATGTGTCTTTATGATGTCATATAGACCATGTCAAGATCTGCTATTGAATATAAAAAACACCCCAAAATTAACTCATTATTGATTTTAGGAAACATAGTAGTGAGCCACCTCCTCTATATATAGGCAAGGGGTGTGTGGAGAGGTTGGAGGCTTTTAAGTTTCTCGGTGTTCATATTTCTCACAACCTTACCTGGGCAGTTAACACCATAGCTACGATAAAGAAGGCTCAACAACGTCTACACCAGGGGTGTCAAACTCATTCCATGGAGGGCCAAGACCCTGCAGGTTTTACTTCTACCCAGTCTCTTTAGCAGGTGTTTTCACTGATCAGCAATCAGTAGGAAGAAATTCAGAGAAATCACCTGTTGAAGACACTGGGTGGAGGTAAAACCTGCAGGGTCTTGGCCCTCCATGGAATGAGTTTGACACCTGTGGTCTACACTTTTTGAGGATCCTCAAGAGGAATGGCCTGAATGTACAGTGGCTGGTTTTATTTTATCGCTCTGCTATTGACAGCATTTTCGCCTACCAGCATGGCATTGGGGTGGAGGATGCGGTGATCTTCCTCCTTCACCGTTCTCTGTCCCACCTGGAGAAGCCCGGGAATATGGTGAGGATCATGTTCTTTGACTTCTCCAGTGCTTTCAACACCATCCAACCGATGATCCTGAAGGACAAGCTGCTGCGCGCAGGGGTGGACCAGCACCTGTCATCATGGATCCTGGACTACCTCACGAACCGGCCTCAGTTTGTGAGAACCCGGGACTGTGTGTCCGACACGATCATCAGTAGCACGGGGGCCCCCCAGGGAACGGTGCTGGCTCCCTTCCTGTTCACTCTTTATACTGCGGACTTCTCACACAACACAACACACTGCCATCTACAGAAGTTCTCTGATGACTCTGCGATCGTTGGCCTCATCTCCAATGGAGATGAAGCTGAGTACAGAGGGCTTATCCAGGACTTCGTGGACTGGTGCCATCGGAACTGCCTCCAGATCAACGCGAGGAAAACTAAGGAGCTGGTGGTGGACTGCCGCAGGCATGGGCAGCCCCTCACAGTACCAGTAAATATACAGGGAACAGACATCGAGATGGTGACATCCTATAAGTACCTGGGTATTCATCTGAACAATAAACTAGACTGGTCACACAATACTGATGCACTCTACAAGAAGGGACAGCGCAGGCTGTTCCTGCTGAGGAGACTCAGGTCTTTTGGTGTACAAGGGGCGCTGCTGAAGTCATTCTATGACACGGTGGTGGCATCAGCCATCACTTTTGGAGTGGTCTGCTGGGGCAGTGGCATTACTGCAGCCGATAGGAAGAGACTGAACAAACTGATTAAGAAAGCTAGCTCTGTCCTGGGGCAGCGCCTTGATCCGATGGAGGAGATAGGAGAGAGAAGGACGGTGGCTAAACTGTCATCTCTGCTGGAGTCCGAGTTCCACCCTATGCAGGACATACTGAATGCACTGAGGAGCTCATTTAGCAGCAGACTACATCATCCCAGGTGCACAACCGAGAGGTTTCGTAGGTCCTTCCTACCAACGGCTGTCAGACTGTACAACCTAAGCAGGGCTGCTCGCAGAGATAGCAAAAAGACGTAACAAACTAATAGTTTTTTGAATGCAAAAGATGCAATAGACTTACACAATGGTCCCCTCCGGCATACAACTAGGAACATACCGGTCGCTATGGAGGGTGAGAATATGTATGGGCACATAATCATACCATGTAGGATAACTAAGTAGACGGTTATGCTGTTTCATTCCATCTAGCAACAATGCTCTGCACTGTGTGTGTTTATATATTTGCATATTTATTCCATCTAGCTACAATGCTCAGCACTGGGTGTGTTTATATATTTATATATCTACATATTATTCCATCTAGCTACATTGCTCCGCACTGTGTGTGTTTATATACTTGCATATTTATTCCACCTAGCTGCAATGCTCCGTACTGTGGGTGTTTATATATTTACATATTTATTCCATCTAGCTACAATGCTCTGCACTGTGTGTTCATATATTTATTCCATCCAGCTACAATGCTCTGCACTGTGTGTCTGTGTGTGTGTGTATATATATATATTTTATAGTAATACGTACATATGTTTATTAGCTGCTCTTGCTTGCTTGTTTTTTTTCTTGCCTTCTGATTGTTGCTCTGAGTGTTGCTATCCCTGTGCTGTTGCAATCCTGGAATTTCCCCGTTGTGGGACTAATAAAGGCTTATCTTATCTTATCTTATCTTATTTTGTCATATGGCATCACGGTTTATATGAGGGCTGTTCAGCCACAGACTGCAAAGCCTTGCAGAGAGTGATCGAGACTGCGCAAAAAAATCACTGGCTGTTCTCTCCCTTCTCTGGAAGAGATTTCCAGGTCTCGGTACCTCAATAGAGCTACTGCCATAATTAAGGACTGCTCTCATCCAGGTCATGATTTCTTTCACTTGCTCCCCTCAGGAAAGCAGTACAGATCCCATAAAACCTGGACTACCAAGTTTAATCATAGTTTTTTTTTTTTCCCAACAGCAGTACGTATTTTGAACGGATTTATGTAACACATACAGACTGCTGATGTTATATTTTAGGTTATTTTGTGGCAAAAACCTTGTGTATAAGCTGGTCTTATTTATCGCTCAGTATGTTTTTATAATTGCTATGTACAGTACATATTGTATTTAACTTTTTAGGCATTATTGTTTTAAGCATTATTTATTGTTGTAATTATGAGAATGTTAAATGCATGAGTGAACTGTGTGTAACCCAGTGTTAAAAACGTGAATAAAATTATAAATATTGATACCGCTTTAAGAAGGGGACACTCATTTCACAATGGGAATAAATATTTTGAGGATAAATATATAGATAAATATAAGTTCACAGAATATATACCTAAATAGTTGAGAACATTTTCTGGGGAGTTTTGATGAAGTTCCTAGTGTTTTTATTTGGTATACTGAGCAACCAATGGCTGCGTCATTTGTTTGGCAGCAACAGCCAGTGGGGTCACGCGTTCCCTCGCTCGGTCTTAGTGTGGCCTGCAGAACGTTTTCAGTCGCAGCAGACACACGACTGAGAGAACGCGATCCCTTACTGAGACGATGAGCTAACGTGCTAGTAGCAGCCTTTGCCCGGATAAACTCTTGAGATTGATTTGAACCCAAAGGCTGTGAACTCCCGTGAGCGCGGGAATCCTTAGGAGCACGTGTTGCTTAGCATGGTCAGGTTTTTTTTGTACCCTGGATTCAGAAGAGCGTGGATCTCCAGATCTGGATGGCGAGTTGAAGCCCGAACCCTATTAACTGCTAGAGGTGATTCAACCGGTCACCTGGATCTGATACAAAAGGACTGAAAGTATTGTAAATATATTTCGGGGTATTTTATTTTTATTTTTTTTTTATTATTATTATTGTTGCAAGCGCTGTGTTTGTTTAAGTGTACGCAACTGTTACAAAATATACACATACGTGAAAGTTCCCATACTATGGTGTATGTGTCATCTGTTGTTGCACCTCCCAGGCTCCTACGGACCCAGAGTCTATCTGACCTGGCCCAATTGTCCCTTCTGTCCATGTGGTAAGGTTAAAGGTAACTACACTGCCATACCCAGTACTACCAAACGGGTACAGGACTGCACCTAAAGTTAGTGCTATACACACACACTAAAGTGGTGTCACAAAAATCTGGCGAGCGCAGCCAGGAGCCTGAAGCGTTGCAACAACAGATGTGGATTCTGTTCTGACCCCTGACCAAACAGTTCATATACCGTCAAAATGGATTTTGTTGCAAAATATGGTGTCAAAGTTCCAAATGCAGTCATTGTCAGTGGCGTGGTTGATAAAGAAAAAGTTAAAGATGTTTTTAAGTTCCTAGAGCAATGTGGCACTATTCGCAGGGTACTTAGCATTGATAACTCATCTGAATTTGACCAAAGTCACCTTGTGGAGTTCGAGTCTGGATTAGCTGTTTAAACAGTAGCACCTGTGTTGCCGTACTTCTTTCCATCCACTGACGATCCTGATGTTAAGTACTGCATTCAAGCCTTAACTGATGTCTACACTAAAACTGTAGGGGGCAGTGTTACTGAGGCTTATCTTAGCAACCTGAGGGGTTTAGCTAAGTTAAGTGGAAAAGGTTTTGAAGAGGTGTTGCGGGAGGTTATGTCCACTATAGGGAAGTCTATTGAAGCTGCTGAGACAGCTGAAACAGTCTCTGCTGACATCGATCCTGCTTTCCCTACTGTAGAACCCACACAAAGTGGAGTCTCTCCTCCACTCCAAGTTGAAGTGCCTCGCACCCCTAAAACCACTCAAGCACTCTTCCAAAGCCCTCTTAGACCAAACTTGACACCTCAACTGTTGAGTCCAGCTGATTTTAACCCACCCGAGCCGAGGTTCAGAAAATTGTAGTTGAGCATGTCATTAAAAATGCAGAGAAGCCGTCAAACGCCCATTCCTCCTTGAGAATCAGAGCTTTCTCTGGCAAAACGCCAAGACCGTATACTGAAGCTGATTATGAAACATGGTGTTCACATGTTGACTTGATGATGGAAGATACTTCTTTGTCTGACTTGGAAAAATCTCGCAAGATCCTTGAAAGTCTTCTTGCTCCTGCGTCTGATGTTATTCGCCCTCTTGGGCCTGAAGCCACCTCTGCCGACTATCTTAAGCTCTTGGACTCAGCTTTTGGGATTGTTGAAGACGGTGAGGAACTGCTTGTGCGATTCAGAATCAGAATCAGCTTTATTGGCCAAGTATGTACAACATATACAAGGAATTTGACTTTGGCTAAAAACTTGCTCTCGTTGTTCAGGTGTAAGATTTAAATGAGATTTAAATAAGGATTCAATGACAACAGAGTATGTACAGTAAATTACAGTCTGCCCATGTTTCTATAAAAGGATGCAAATATATACAGGAATATATGCAGTTATTTACTCAGACTATCCACACTTGCAGAAATATATGAAAAAATATACAGTCATACAGTATTTCAATGTGAACTCAGATTCAGTGATATAATGTGAATGAAGTAAAAAGCAGTGTGAGAGTTATGTGCAATGTAAGAATGGATGAAAAGTCATGTGTACAGCAACAGGTAGGACTAGGTGAATGTTAGGAGCATTCATGAACACTTTCCAAGATTATGGAGAAAAACCCTCTGCATATCTGCATCGTTTGCAGGTGGCGCTCAATCTCGCAGTGCGTAGAGGCGGTCTAGAGCCACAGGAAGTGGACAAACAGCTTCTCAAGCAGTTTAACAGAGGCTGTTGGGATGATAATCTGCTAAAGGAGCTACAGCTGGAACTAAAAGATAAACATCCACCTGCGTATGCAGAGTTATTGCTTCACCTTCGCACTGCTGAAAACAGACAAGAAGTTAAAAACACCCGCATGAAAAAACACTTGGGCACCACAAAACCAAAAGCAGCCTCCTACAAACAAACAGTCACCGAAACAAGTACAAATAGTGAAGGAGAGTCTGACAGTCTGAAAGAACTGAAAAAGCAAGTCGCTGATCTAAAAAGCCAATTAGCTGCTGTAGTGAAACAAAAGAAACAAGCACCACCCAAGAAAGACCCAACTAAGAAATCTGAAAATAAAATACCTGACCATGACAAACCTGAAAACTTACCTTCGTCCAGCCGTCCCAGTACTAGGCCCAAACCATGGTATCCGCTGTGGCGAAGATGGGCATATTGTAGCCACTTGTGAGTCAGAGGCAAACCCTGCGCTTGTGGCTGCAAAATGCAAAGAACTAAGAGTAAAAAGACAGATTTGGGACAGTCAGAACCCCCAATCTTCTTTAAACTGATGTCTGCCTCTGTTGCGGGACAAACAGAGGCTAGTTCAGAGATGACCTGTCCCAAACCAAAAGCTCCATTCAAGACACGTGCTAAACTGAAGTCACACTCCAAAACAGACCCCTTTAACGTTCCTAATGGTCTAATTGGTACAAAAAGTACAGCACAAGTGAAAGTGAATGGCTGTACTGTGAGCTGTTTGTTAGATACAGGTTCCCAGGTGACTACTGTCCCTGAGTCCTATTACA
Source organism: Pholidichthys leucotaenia (assembly GCA_020510985.1). Lineage (NCBI taxonomy): Eukaryota > Metazoa > Chordata > Actinopteri > Cichliformes > Pholidichthyidae > Pholidichthys > Pholidichthys leucotaenia. The sequence goes on along the minus strand of CM035848.1, from coordinate 116,767,957 downwards.
GACAGTACTTATCCAACCATGAGATTAAGCCACTTTTTGAGCTGTTAGAAGTGGAGGGAGCTAACGGTCAGAGTGTACCTTACTTAGGCTACATTGAAATGCATGCCACTTTCCCAAAAGACTTTCTCGGTATTGAAGCCGAAGTGCCAACACTTGCCTTAGTGGTTCCTGATGTACGTGCAGCTGATCAGTCCTCAGTGTTAATAGGGACAAACACATTAGATGTACTTTATGAGCTGTACTCTGATGCATGTTCTGAACTGCAGCCAACCATGTCACTTGGTTATAGGGCAGTGTTAAAAGTCCATGAACTACGGTACAGACAGTCTCAAGACACTAGCCTTGGTTTAGTGACCATGCACAACAAAGAGCCACAGTTAGTTCCTGCAGGCCAAACAGTTGTTCTAGATGGCGCTGTAGCTGTGTCAGCCGGCAACAGTGAAAAATCTGTCTTGTTAGAACAACCGGTAATGTCAGCCTTACCTGGTGGTATCCTAGCAAAACCATGTCTCATAGACTTACCTGAAAGAGCACCTTACCTTGTTCCAGTTATACTCACCAATGAATCGGAACATGACGTGACAATCCCTCAGAAGTGTGTCATTGGAGAAATTTGTGCATATCAACAAGTCCTATCGCAAGAACACTCGGTGAAAATTACAGAGTCCAAAACTGAACAAAAGTCCACTCTGTAGTTCAACTTTGACTCTTCCCCCATTAGCGCTGAATGGAAAGAGCGCCTAACAGGAAAACTAAGTCAAATGCCGAAGTATTTGCACAAAACGATCTTGACTTTGGAAAAACGGATCAAGTGAAACACACAACCAAATTATCAGATGAAACACCGTTCAAACACAGAGCACGTCCCATACATCCAAATGGCCTGGAAGTGGTCCGTAAGCATCTCAAAGAACTCCAACAAGCAGGCGTGATAAGAGAGTCCACTTCCGCATTTTCTTCGCCTATTGTAGTGGTGCGAAAGAAAAATGGCGATGTCCGCCTTTGTATTGATTACAGGAAGCTTAACATGCAGACTGTAAAAGATGCTTACGCCCTCCCCAACTTAGAGGAAACGTTTTCCACCTTGACCGGTTTGCAGTGGTTCTCCATCCTCGATTTAAAGTCGGGGTACTACTAAATTGAGGTAGAGGAGCTGGACAAACCAAAGATGGCGTTCGTATGTCCCATAGGCTTTTGGGAATTCAATAGAATGCCCCAAGGTATTACAAACGCCCCCAGCACGTTCCAGCGCCTCATGGAGAAATGTATGGGCGACATGAATCTGCATGAGGTGACTGTGTTCCTCGATGACATCACTGCATTCTCCAAGACGCCCGAAGAACATGAGGCTCGCTTAATGAAAGTTCTCAATCGCCTAAAAGAGTACGGGCTTAAACTCTCCACTGAGAAATGCAGATTTTTTCAAACTTCTGTCAGATACCTCGGTCACATTGTGTCCAGTAAAGGAGTTGAGACCGACCCCGAAAAAGTGAAAGCCCTAAGTACCTGGCCTGTGCCCCGTGATCTCAAACAGCTCCGCTCATTCTTAGGCTTTTCAGGGTACCATAGGCGGTTCATTAAGAACTATTCCAGCATCGTTAAGCCCCTCACTGACTTAACAGCAGGCTACCCTCCTTTGTGAAAAAGCACAAAGCCCAAAGCTAAGCCTGCCCAGTACCACGACCCAAAGACACCGTTTGGCGAGCGATGGACTTCTTCCTGTGATCTTGCATTCAAAACCATCATTGAAAAGCTCAGTACTGCGCCTGTCCTGGGTTTCGCTGACCCTCAGTTGCCATATACACTCCATACTGACGCCAGCACTACAGGGCTTGGAGCCGCCCTCTTATCAAGACCAGGAGGGCCAGACTAGGGTCATAGCTTATGCAAGCCAGGGGTTGTCTAGAAGTGAGTCCCGTTACCCCGCCTATAAATTAGAATTTTTAGCTCTAAAGTGGGCAGTAACGGAGAAGTTTACAGACTATTTATATGGCAATCGTTTTACTGTCATGACAGATAGTAACCCCCTGACGTACCTTTTGACAACTGCTAAGATAGATGCCATGAGTTATAGGTGGCTAGCTGCTCTGTCGACGTTTAACTTTAAGCTCCGATACAGAGCAGGCAAGCTTAACTCAGATGCAGACGGCCTCTCTAGATGGCCACATGGCGAGTTACTTAATGACGCAGTGTCCCAAAAGGAGCTTGACCGCATACAGCAGTTCACTCAAACTCACTTGTCTCTTCCTGAAAGCAGTTTAAGTTCCGAAGTAGTGTCTGCTATATGTGAAAAACACCTTGTCTGTAGCTCTCCAGATAACACCTTCCCTTTGGTTCACTCATTAGCCCTCTCTGTAGCCGCCATTCCAGATGGCTATGCCGATGAAGATGCCTGTGGCGGTCTTCCAGTTGTACCACACATGACTCCTGAACAGATCAAAAACGAACAAAGAACTGACCCCTGTTTAAGAGAAGTGATTGCACAAATTGAAACTGGGCTAAAAGTTCCACCAACTGTACGAACTGAACTTCCTGACAACAACTTGTTACTCCGAGAGCTCAGTCGACTTGAAATGTGCAATAATATCCTCTACCACACTCGCCAAGACGAAGGAAATGTTACTTACCAGCTTGTCTTACCTGAACAGCTCCGTGATTCAGTCTTTCAAGGCCTCCACTGTGACATGGGCCATTTAGGCACAGAGCGTACTTTGGATCTCGCCAGAACAAGGTTCTATTGGCCTCGCATGGCGGCAGATATTGAAAAGAAGATCAAGACAAGTAATCGCTGCGTAAGACGTAAAACCGCTCCAGAACGAGCTAAGATAAGATAAGATAAGATAAGATAAGCCTTTATTAGTCCCACAATGGGGAAATTCCAGGATTGCAACAGCATAGGGACAGCAACACTCAGAGCAACAATCAGAAGGCAAGAAAAAAAAAACATCTAGTAAACATATGTCCATATTACTATAAATGTATATATATATATATAGACACACAGTGCAGAGCATTATGGCTGGTGAATGTGCAGCAGAAAGTCTAAGCTCTCTCTCCGCAGATGCAGCGGGCCAGCTGGAAGTCTTTGGGCATGATGGTGACCCCCTTAGCGAAGAAGAGACCCACCAGGTGGGCCTCGCAGGTCTCCTGCAGAGCCATGACGGCGAAGCTCAGGAAACGCAGGACGGTCTTGAAGTCCTGAGCGATCTCCCTCACCAGGCGCTGGACGGGCAGCTTACGGATGAGCAGCTCCGTGGATTTCTGGCAGCGACGGATCTCTCTCAGAGCCACGGGCCTGTGACGGCGAGGCCTCTTCACTCTGCCGGTGGCCAGAGCGCCTCTCCGAGCAGCCCTGGTGGCTAGCTGTCTCCTGGGGGGGGGCTTCTTCCTCCAGTAGATTTTATGGGCGGTCTGCTTGGTTCTTGCCATCGCTCTTTATTATTCTGTCTTATATTCCTTTCACGCCGCCTAAACTCCAGCCCGGCACCCGCGTCGTTTTCGCTACAGCTCCCGGTATGTCGAGTTTCCCATTAGCACCGGGCGGCGGCCAAGTGCTAGCTAGCACTAGCTCCTCCCCGCTGTAACGTTTCCCGCTGCAAACCGTGGCACCGTCCGCCGACCCGGGAGACCCCCGGGGCGATCCGTGCGTCCGTGATATATATACAGAGTGAAAGGTGTAGAAAGAAGAAGGAAGATAAAAAGAAAAGGCTGTTGCAACAGGCAGCCGACTTGTGTGGCGCCGCCGGTCCGGGCGGAACCGGAACCGGAACCGGAGCTGCTGCGCTTGTCAATATCAAGTCCACCCAACCGCTCAAACTTGTCTGTATGGATTTCCTGTCCATTGAGCCCAATCAAAGTAACACTAAGGATGTGCTCGTGTTAACTGATCATTTCACGAAATACGTTATAGCCATCCCTACCAGCAATCAGAAAGCTCAGACCGCTGCAAAGGCACTTTGGGACAACTTTATAGTCCACTACGGGATACCTGAACGGTTACATAGTGATCAGGGCACCGATTTTGAGTCCCATATTAAAAAAGAACTTTGCAAAATCATGGGCATTCACAAAGTCCGGACGACACCCTATCACCCCAGAGGTAACCCGGTAGGACGTTTCAATAGAACGTTATTGAGCATGCTGGGTACTCTGGAGGAAAAGAACAAATCTCATTGGCACAACTATGTAAAACCACTTGTACATGCGTACAATTGTACAAAAAATGACACTACTGGTTTTGCCCCGTATGAGTTAATGTTCGATCGTCAGCCGAGATTTCCCATCGATCTTGCATTTGGGCTCCCGTTTCACAACAAAAGTTTCAAGTCACATTCCCAGTACATTGAAAAACTGAAGACAACTCTACAAGAAAGCTACAAACTAGCAACAGAAAATGCTAACAAGATGGCTGAAAGAAACAAAACAAGGTTTGATATGCGAGTGAAACCCTCAAAACTAGAACCAGGCGACAGAGTTTTGGTACGTGCAGTCTGCCTCAGAGGCAAGCACAAACTAGCAGACAGATGGGAAGCTGAAATTCACATTGTGGTGAGCCAAGCAGGTGACTTGCCTGTTTACACTATAAAACCTGAGACAAAAGATGGTCCTTTTCTCACCGTTCACCACGACCTCTTGCTTCCCTGTGGTTTTCTTGCCCCTGTTGAAGAAGAACCTGTCCAACCAAAACGTGTCCGCAAACCTAAGACAAGACAATCACCTTAACAAAGTGAGGAATGTGAGAATTAAGAACGGGAAAATGAGGATGTCTATTGGTACAGACAAGAACCAATCCAAACGCCCATCAAGCTCACTCAAGTTTATGAAATTCCCCATCCAAAGACATTCTTTAAAGAAGACATTCCTGCTGAAACTCACTCACCTGAGAATGACAACCAAATAGAAAATGACAATTCACCTGGATGTGACAACTTACCTGGAAATGGCAATTCACCTGGAAGTGACAACTTACCGAATGATGGAAACCTGGAAGAAACTGAAACAAATGTGGAACAATCAAACAATGAGAATGGAACTGAAAGTGAAACCAACTTATCTGATAAAAGTACCTGTGATGAACCTGTGGAAGAAAACAAATCTGAAAAAGAAATCTCAATGACTGTGAGATGCGCCGAGAGGACAACCTCCCAGCCAGAAAGACTACAGTATAGTCAGTTGGGAAATCCTCTCATGACTGTTGCCCAGTCCCTGTTTCAAGGACTAAACCTGGCTTTTACCAGAGCCTTAACAGAGCCAGATCCTAAGATTATTCCCATGAACACTGGTTCCCTTGTCATTACTATCTAGATAATCCCATGCAAAGGGACTTTCATGATTCTAAGGGGGGATAGTGTAACCCAGTGTTAAAAACGTGAATAAAATTATAAATATTGATACCGCTTTAAGAAGAAGGGGACACTCATTTCACAATGGGAATAAATATTTTGAGGATAAATATACAGATAAATATAAGTTCACAGAATATATACCTAAATAGTTAAGAACATTTTCTGGGGAGTTTTGATGAAGTTCCTAGTGTTTTTATTTGGTATACTGAGCAACCAATGGCTGCATCGTTTGTTTGGCAGCAACAGCCAATGGGGTCACGCCAGCCAATGGGGTCATGCGCTCCCTCGCTCGGTCTTAGTGTGGCCTGCAGAACGTTTTCAGTCACAGCAGAGAAACAACTGAGAGAACGCGATCCCTTACTGAGACGATGAGCTAACGTGCTAGTAGAAGCCTTTGCCCGGATAAACTCTTGAGATTGATTTGAACCCAAAGGCTGTGAACTCACGTGAGCGCGGGAATCCTTTGGAGCATGTGTTGCTTAGCATGGTCAGGTTTTTTTGTAACCTTGATTCAGAAGAGCGTGGATCTCCAGATCTGGATGGCGAGCCGAAGCCCGAACCCTATTAACTGCTAGAGGTGATTCAACCGGTCACCTGGAACTGATACAAAAGGACTGAAAATATTGTAAATATATTTTGGGGTATTTTATTTTTATTTATTATTATTGTTGCAAGCGCTGTGTTTGTTTAAGTGTACACAACTGTTAAAAAATATACACATACGTGAAAGTTCCCATACTATGGTGTATGTGTCATCTGTTGTTGCACCTCCCAGGCTCCTACGAACCCAGAGTCTATCTGACCTGGCCCAATTGTCCCTTCTGTCCAGGTGGTAAAGTTAAAGGTAACTACACTGCCATACCCAGTACTACCAAAAGGGTACAGGACTGCACCTAAAGCTAGTGCTATACACACACGCTAAAGTAGTGTTACATGTGAGTGTGATAGTTTGTTTTAGGGAGCAGTATCTCAATTTCGTTGTATTGTTTTTTAGTAATGGAATGACAATAAAGGCACTTTGACACTTTTTCTTCTTCTTTTAGACTTGATTGGCAGTTGGCAACCAGCTTACAGGTGCATTACCGCCACTGACTTGATTATCATCACTCTATCTTCTTCTTCTCTCAGTTACTGGCGGATAGCAAACAACTGAAAGGTGCATACTGCCACCTACTGTACAAGAGTGTGTAACATTATGTCATCTGAGCCCGATCCCTAAATTCTATGACTTAATCCTGTATTTAAAAAAGAGAAAAGAGCCCTCCTCATGATTCTTATTGCCTCTCCATCTCCATCTGTTCCCACAATCCCAGTTAAATCCCATTCCCTACCGGCTTCTCAAACTTCATTTTCCATTGTCTTTCATTTCCGTATTTGTGACGGTGCAATAAGATGTGCTTGGCATTTTCTTTTACTCCACATTCTCTACATTTGTCACTTTTGCTTTTCCCCATGGTGAATAAAGTGCCATTTAAACATGTGTGATCCAGTCTTGAGTCTTGCCATAATGATGTCTTCCCTCCTTTTGGTTGTTATGAAATTCTTTATTGCAATAGATTTTTGTATTTTGTAATACGATCTACCTTTATGATCTTCAGCCCATCTTTTTTCTTCTTCTTCTTTTAGATAGGGAGAAACAATTAGGAGAAACAATATCATTTCAGAGGAACATGTATATTTCAAAAACCTTCAGTGAGAACAACCACCAAGCAACACTGTGTTTCAGTGCAAGGAGTCAGATTATGGAACGATTTTGGACCTGAATTAAAATCATGTACAACGCTTGGACAATTTAAACAAAAACTAAAGGAAGAAATACTCCAAACATATATACAAGATGACATGTAAAATCACATAAGGATTGTCATATCCAGCCTGCGTGTTGTTGTAGCTTAGTTTTTTTTTTGTCACATTTTGTCTTAACATCGTTCTAAATTGTAATCGCTCTTGTTTTGTTTTGTTTTTTCTTTTGAATTCTTGGATGGAACATGGGTGGGCAATATAAGCTGCGGCTTCAGCCATCACCCATTTCGGATAACTTATGTTGAACTGCATAATCAGAGGAGTTATTGTCTAATTTTGACCTTGTTGGATTTTCTTTCCCCCTTTGTTATATTATTCAGTTTCTTTTAACCTGTACTTTTAATCTATCCGAAATAAAGATTCATTCATTCATTCACTCATAGATTTGATTGGTGGTTGGCAACCAGCTTACAGGTGCATTACCGCCACATACTTCACTCTACTGTATATCATCACTGTATATCTTTGTATCAGGAGTTCTTATAAGGAGTTCTGAACAACTCCCTAGTGTAAGGAGTAAAATGAAGGCAGTCTTCATGTATATGACATCATAAAGACATGTAGGCAGGTTTGATGTATATGACATCATAAAGACACATTTGGCTATGTGCCGTGGGCTTGATGCATATGACATCATAAAGACACATTTGTTGATATCCGCCTGATCATCATAGGACGTCCAGTGATGTCATATACAGTGACATCAGGCAACATGTCTTTATGATTTCATATACATCAAGGCTACCTTCATGTCTTTATGATGTCATATACAGTGAGTCCATGCCGGAAAGCCTCTTTTTGCTCAGCTCTATTTTCATGATCATGTCCATGAACTGAAATTACAATGCACCAATCCCTCAACCAGTGGTCTCAACAAAGAAAAAGAAGACGACCCACCAGATGGAGAGCAATAGAATGAGGATAGCTGCTGCACGTCAGAAAAGATGCCATGAAGATGAAACACCTGAGGTTCCAGCAGTACATCATACCCGTCTGAGACAGGAGGACACCCTTCACCAGCATAGGGTACGGTAGACTTTAAAATACATTTCTAGGACATCATTGGATGGCCTATAATCTCTGCCTCATCATCATAGTGCGTCCTATGAACTCCGGCATCATAGGACGACTCGCCATGCCTACATGACGGCAAATGTGTAACCTTGACGAATGCCAGTCTACACTACAAATGTGTAAAATGCCAAGTCAAGTGCTGATTTTCTCGGGTGCTCCGGTTTCTTGGTTTCTACGGGCATGCACGGGCCTTCCTGGACAGGGTTGAAAGCCACTTTTTTAGGATTGTGCCCATGAACTGGAATTACGACGCACCTATCCCTCAACCAGTGGTCTGAACGAAGAAGAAGAAGACCCACCAGATGGGGGGCAATAGAATGAGGGGAACTGCTGCACGTCAGAAAGGAACCCGTGAACATGAAACACCTCAGGTTCCACCAGTACGCTGCAGGCATGACTGTGAACAACACAGCCATTTGAGACAGGAGACCCGTTCAACAACGGGCATGCAGAAATACTTGCGTATACTTGGTTTCTACGGGCATGGACGGGTACGTACTAGTTTCACAAAAAAGAACTCTGAAATACAGTGGGGCAAAAAAGTATTTAGTCAGCCACCAATTGTGCAAGTTCTCCCCCTTAAAAGATGATAGAGGTCTCCAATTTTCATCATAGGTATACCTCAACTATGAGAGACAAAATGAGAAAAAAAAAATCCAGAAAATCACATTGAAGGATTTTTAATGAATTAATTGGTAAATTCCTCAATAAAATAAGTATTTGGTCACCTACAAACAAGCAAGATTTCTGGCTCTCACAGACCTGTAACTTCTTCTTTAAGAGGCTCCTCTGTCCTCCACTCGTTACCTGTATTAATGGCACCTGTTTGAACTCGTTATCAGTATAAAAGACACCTGTCCACAACCTCAAACAGTCAGATTCCAAACTCCACTATGGCCAAGACCAAAGAGCTGTCAAAGGACACCAGAAACAAAATTGTAGACCTGCACCAGGCTGGGAAGACTGAATCTGCAATAGGTAAGCAGCTTGGTGTGAAGAAATCAACTGTGGGAGCAATTATTAGAAAATGGAAGACATACTGTACAAGACCACTGATAATCTCCCTCGATCTGGGGCTCCATGCAAGATCTCACCCCGTGGGGTCAAAATTATCACAAGAACGGTGAGCAAAAATCCCAGAACCACATGGGGGGACCTAGTGAATGACCTGCAGAGAGCTGGGACCAAAGTAACAAAGGCTACATCAGAAACACACTACACCGCCTGGGACTCAAATCCTGCAGTGCCAGACGTGTCCCCCTGCTTAAGCCTGTGTATGTCCAGGCCCATCTGAAGTTTGCTAGAGAGCATTTGGATGATCCAGAAGAGGATTGGGAGAATGTCATATGGTCAGATGAAACCAAAATAGAACTTTTTGGTAAAAACTCAACTTGTCGTGTTTGGAGGAGAAAGAACACCATACCTACTGTGAAGCATGGGGGTGGAAACATCATACTTTGGGGCTGTTTTCTGCAAAGGGACCAGGATGACTGATCTGTGTAAAGGAAAGAATGAATGGGGCCATGTATCGTGAGATTTTGAGTGAAAACCTCCTTCCACCAGCAAGGGCATTGAAGATGAAACGTGGCTGGGTCTTTCAGCATGACAATGATCCCAAACACACCACCCGGGCAACGAAGGAGTGGCTTCGTAAGAAGCATTTCAAGGTCCTGGAGTGGCCTAGCCAGTCTCCAGATCTCAACCCCATTGAAAATCTTTGGAGGGAGTTGAAAGTCTGTGTTGCCCAGCGACAGCCCCAAAACATCACTGCTCTAGAGGAGATCTGCATGGAGGAATGGGCCAAAATACCAGCAACAGTGTGTGAAAACCTTGTGAAAACTTACACAAAACGTTTGACCTCTGTCATTGCCAACAAAGGGTATTTAACAGAGTATTGAGATGAACTTTTGTTATTGACCAGATACTTATTTTACCAAGGAATTTACCAATTAATTCATTAAAAATCCTTCAATGTGATTTTCTGGATTTTTTTTCTTATTTTGTCTCTCATAGTTGAGGTATACCTATGATGAAAATTGGAGACCCCTCTCATCTTTTAAGTGGGAGAACTTGCACAATTGGTGGCTGACTAAATACTTTTTTACCCCACTGTAGCTACACAAGCCAGGGCTCTCAGAAAACGGAAAAATACAATGGACATGGACAAAGAACTGTAAGGTGTGGATAAAACAGCGTGGCACTCCAGAAGAAACGAAAGTAACAATGATTAGAGATATGGAGGAATTAGACAAATGTAAACCATAGCTTTTATGCATGAATAACAGCGTAATAAGATTATGAGTGGAAATTTTTGTGGGGTTTTTTTTTTCTCTTTTTTTTTCCTTTTGGTGTACATTGTTGATACAACTTATGATCAGCACTTTAACCAATCATCCTTCCTCATTTAATAATGGGAGTATATTAGGTCAAATTGAAGCTGAAACCTTTGTAAATACTGAACAGCAACCACAACATATTTAAGGTGATACTGACCCAGATAATAACTACTTTAATCATATTAAAAATAAGTGTACTTATAACGACGAACAACAATTAAATGGAATTATGAACTCAGATCAAACGTTGACAATAACTAGTGCATACCCATGCATGCCTGTAGAAACCTGTGCATGCCCGTAGGGGGGATGCATTGGAACAGAATTCTTGCCAGTTACAGGACAGTTGGTATAGCAGCACAACACTAAGTGGCAATCATATGTGACGGCTTTTGTATGCAGCAAAACATAAAAATCACACAAAATATGCTGTGCCATCTGGGGTGTTTGCCCCTGTCTCCTCCTCCTCCTCCTCCTGCTCCTGGTTACTGGTAGATAGCAAACAACTGAAAGGTGCATACCGCCACCTACTGTACAAGAGTGTGTAACATTATGTCATCTAAACCCGACCCATAAATTCTATGACAATCCTGTGTTATTTAAAAAAGACAAAGAGCCCTTCTCGTGATTCTTATTGCCTCTCCATCTGTTCCCACAATCCCAGTTAAATCCCATTCCCTACCGGCCTCTCGAACTTAATTTTCCATTACCTGTCTTTCATTTCCGTATTTGTGACAGTGTAATAAGATGTGCTTGACATTTTCTTTTACTCCATATTCCCTACATTTGTCACTTTCGCTTTTCCCCATGGTGAATAAAGTGCCGTTTAAACCTGTGTGATACAGTCTGAGTCTTGCCATAATGATGTCTTCCCTCCTTTTGGTTGTTATGAAATTTTTTTTTGCAATAGATTTTTGTATTTTGTAATACGATCTACCTTTATGATCTTCATCCCATCTTTTTTGCCATAGCTAAGTTCCTTTTATCTTGATTACTGCTTTCCCTTCACCTTTTCCAAGAGACAATGGAATAGTTATCTCTTTTCCAAGAGCACTTTTTGCTAATTTGTCTGCACAGTCATTCCCTTTCAACCCTTCATGTGCAGGAACCCAGCAAAATGAACTTCTCCACCACCCCTGTGTACCCTAAATAAACTGTGATAGGGCAGCGTGGTGGCGGAGTGGTTAGCACTGCAGCAGCACAGCAACTAACCCTTGGCCAGGGGATCCTGGGTTCGATCCCAGCCCCCGACCAACAGTGATCTGTGTGGAGTTTGCATGTTCTCCCCGTGTCTGCGTGGGTTTACTCCGGGATTTCTCCGGTTTCCTCCCACATGCCAAAAAAACATGCAAGTTAGGTTAAATTAACATCAAACTGGGGATTCTAAATTGTCCTTAGGTATGACTGTGAGCGTGAATGGTTGTCTGTCTCTCTGTGTTGGCCCTGCGATGGACTGGCGATCTGTCCAGGGTGTACCCTGCCTCTCACCCAAAGATGCTGGGATAGGCTTCAGCCCCCCCGCGACCCGAAAAGGATTAAGCGGAAGAAGATGAATCAATAGCTCAATCACCAAGTCTCCCCTTGTAGATTTTAGTGTCTGTATGGTTTTTAGCGCTGCAAGTGAGTCCGTGCACACCACCACCCGGTCCGGTCTGACCTCCTCCACCCACTGCAAACCAATAATTATTGCCACCATCTCTGCTGTAAACACGGATGTATTGTTGGAGAGTCTTTTTGCGATGGTCACTTTAAATTCTGGGATGTATACTCCAACTCCAACAGAGCCCTCTTTATTCTTTGAACCGTCAGTATAGAGCTGTTAGAAATTATAGTAATTGTTCCTGAGGTAAATGCTTGTTTTAACACCAACTTCACTCATATGCCAATCCTTTTTCCTCATTAGCAGACTAGCGTCTACTTCTATTCCCAGAAACAGCCAAGGGGGAACATTACTCACTGGACTGGTGTTAGCTATATCAATAGTGTGCAGCCCATACATTCTGGTCCTTCTTTCAATTGTCCACCCAAACCCATGTCCCTGAAAATTAGAGTATTCCCAGCAGTCTTGTAGTGTTGTTTTTGAAATATTTATTTCGTCACTTCCTTTCAGCTTGACCCAGTATGATAATGCAAGTTTTTCTCTTCTCAAATCCATTGGCATTTCTCCTGCTTCTATTAAAACTGCATTGTTTGGTGTTGTTTTGACAGCTCTAATGCACAGGCGAAGCGCTCTATGCTGCATTTTATCTATTTTTTTCCAGAGTCGTCTTTGCCGCTGCTCCATAACTCATGTATCCGTAGTCTATTGTCAATCGCATTAGTGCTATGTAAATGTCAATTAATGCCTGTTTATCTGCACCCCACTCATGTCCAGCTACAGCTTTTATGAGATTAATGACTTATTTGCATTTTGTCTCCAGATTTTCAACATGAACTCTCCATGTGTATGCACTATCAAACCACAATCCTAGATATATGAACTCACTGACTTTCTCTATTGGTTGATTATATGTTAATGGTTCTGTACCAGTTCTGTGTTGTTTTTTTTTTGTGAAAGTCATATAGCAGGTTTTACTGTTTGAAAATTTAAATCCCCAGTCATATGAACACTTTTCCACTTTCTCCATTGCTTTCCTGATGTTTTTGAACACAAATTTCTCATTTCTTGCCCTCGTCCATATGGCTCCATCATCTGCATATAGTGCTGTTGTGATGGATCCCTCTTGACCCTCAAACATGTCATTAATTATTATTGAATAAAACAGGGCTTATCACACTTACCTGAGGAACACCGTTTTCTATTTCAAAGTCATTAGAAATTTCTGATCCTACTTTAACCCTAATTGTCCTGTGCGTTAAAAAGTCCATTATACAATTATATATCCTACCACCAATGTCCATTTTATTCAATTTCACAAGAAGACCCTCCACAGTGAGTCATAAGCCTTTTCAATATCCAGATAAACTATAACCAATTACTTCTTTCATTTTTGAGAGTCTTTCCAATATCATTACTTACCATAACTAGAGCATCCACTGTGGATCTTCCTCTCTTAAAACCATTCTGATAGTATTTTATTAATTGATTTTGCTCTTATACATATGAGAGTCTGTAAACTAACACCTTCTCCATTCATTTCACTAAATGTGACATTAATGCTATTGGCCTGTAGTTGCCTGGATAAGTTGGATCTTTCCCTGGCTTACTAAATGGTAAAATTACAGCCTTTTTCCACCCACTTGGGATAACCCCCTCCTTCCACATCCTGTTAAACAATGTCAGCACCAGTTGCACGGATGGCATAGGTAACTGCCGGAACATAGTATAGCTTAACTGATCATATACTGGAGCTGTGTATCCACTATCTTGCAAAGCTCTCTTGAGCTCTGACATTGTGACCTCGAGGTCTAACACAGTCATGTCCTCTTTCATTTCATTTTTTAAGTTTGCATTTTCTCAGAGTTTATGCTGCCTTTGCTGTCTATGGCTCTCACCAAGATGGTCTCCTCTATGCACTGCTGCAAATGTTCTACCTAGGACTTCTGCCTTTTCTTTGTCTGATACAGCCATCTTGTCTCCATCCACTAAAGCTGGAATTTTAACTGATACCCTTTTGCCACTCATTTTTTTTAAAACATACCCCAGACATCACCTAGATCTGTTTTCCTACCAAGGGTGGAACAAAATTCTCTCCCATGTTGAGCTTTTCCTGGTTTTTTAATAATCCTTCGAGCTACTGCCCTTTTCTTTTTATACTCTATTAATAAAGTTTTAACTAGTCATATTCTTCCTCAGCTGTCTGAATGCCTTGTTTTGCTATTTTTATTGCAATATTACATTCGTCATTCCACCAGGGTACAACCTTCTTCCTACCCTGTGTTGTTAGGTATACTTGCTATTGCAGCATTCGGAATATGATTGTTTACCTGACTTGAACACTCTTCTATGCCACCTTCTAATGTTACCAAATGACACGACTGAACACAGTATTGCCTAAATTTTTCCCCAATCTGTCTTGTCAAAACACCATCTTGTAAAACATCATCCCTCTGGTAAATATACCTCAGTTTTAATGACTGTAAGTACTGGGAAGTGATCACTTCCCATAGTTGTCCTGTTCATAACTGTCCATTCACAGGTGCTCACTAAAGAATCAGATACCAGAGTCAGGTCAATACATGAGCATGTGCCCCTATGCACATTCTCATGTATTGACCTGGTACCTTCACTACTGTTTAGACAAATTAACGATCTTTCATCTAACTTCTCTTCCACAACATTTCCATTGTTATCTGTAAGTGTGCTTCCCCACAAGCTATTGTGGGCATTAAAGTATCCACACCATACCTCTTTCATATGCCCTTCCCCTGCCATAACACTGAAAATATTTGCTATTAACTTCCTACATGGGTTGTAATAATCAATAAGCTTAAAATTTCCTTGTCCATTTGGCCTACATATTTCAATAATATTACACTTTATATCCTCAGGGGAGGGAATCCCCCATAGTATGCCAGGCCATCTTTAATGAAAGTGGAACATCCTCCTCCATTTACAGTGTTAATTCTATCCTGTCTGATTGAACTGTATCCTGGAATAACAAAATCTAAGTGAGGTTGAAGTCATGTCTCCTGTACACACACTACCTGTGGAACAACTGCTAGTCTGTAAAGATACTTCTTAAGTTCTTGTCTGTTTGCTATAAGACTCCTTGCATTCCACTGTAGTATGTGTAGTGCCATAACTAAGGTCTTGTTTCAGCATGTGCAGTCTTCCCAGTTTCAGCTTTCAATAAAGCATGAATCTGGTCAGCTGTGGTATCTTTCACATCTAGGAAGCTTTCTGCTGCTTCCACAATGGTTTTGATTCTGTCACTTTTCTTCTGCAGCTGTGCAGCAACATTCATGGTGTGGCAGATAAAAGCTATAAAGTCTGTCCTCTTAACTATCAATGTGTCATCATCCATTTTGCATTTGGGAACACAAACATTCCTTGCAGCTGCACGATCCTGTGCTTGCGTGGGACCCGTTGATTGCTGGGCTTCCATTTGAACTGCACTTCTTTGAGGAAGGCCTGCTGTGTTTCTGACTATTTCTGCCTCTCTATAACTGTCTTTAGAGCTTCCACATATGAGATTTTCTTAGTTATTCTGATTTCCTGGGCTTGTCTAGCTTCCCTCTGCACAACACATCCTCCATATGCAGCACTGTGCTCACCCCCGCAATTGCAACAATTTACTTCTTCTTCTTCTCCTTCTCTTGGTTACTGGCGGATAGCCATCAATTGAAAGATGCATACCGCCACCTACTGTCCTTGTCACATTTACCATAATCATGCTCCCCTCCACATCTAGCACATCTTAGCTTTCCCCTACATTGCTGAGCAGTGTGACCCATCCTTTGACATTTGTAGCACCTGAGTGGCTTTGGGATGTATTCTCTTACACTGAAATACATGTATCCTATTAGGACTGATTTAGGGAGTGTTTCCTCAAACTGAATCATGACAGATTGTGTGTCCTTCACCAAGCCTTCTTTTTTACTCTGTAGCCTTTTCACATCCTTCACCTTTCCTCCTTGGATCTCGTTTTTCACTTCTTCCATAGACATGCACAAAGGGACACCTGATATAACTCCCCTCAAGGTAGCTGTCACGCCAGGAACATGCGCCTTATTTGTTCTCTGTTTAGACATGTCATTGTCAGTATTTTCTGTTGCTGTTGTTTACTTGCGGCATGAATAAACAGTTGGTTATTCTTCAAGAACTTAGCAAACTTAATTTTCCCAATTTCTTTCTCAATTGCTTTTGTTAGCTTAACCGGGTGATAGTGTCCCCCACCCTGATTGAACTCAATGACAACCTTGCAGTCATTCCCTACATCCTCAAACTGCCATCCATTTTGGCCAGTTTGTGTTTTCTTCGCATCGTTATTTCCTCCCACATCACTCTCATCTGACCCACTTTTAAGTCTTGGTGCCCCCCGAGCTGTTCTTTTCTGACCCCCAGGCCTGGATAGTGTCCAGCCCACCTCAACTTGGTCGTACCCGTAAGAGCTAGATGCCATAATGTTACAGACTGCGTACAGTTTTTGCTATCCGCCACAAACAAATCAATCCTACCGCCAGCCGAACACAGACGTACATATGGTCCCAATCTTCTTCTTCTTCTCTTTGACGCCTTCCCTAAGGAGTTCCACTGCACACCGGTGCTGTGTTGTTTATCTGTGTCTATATACTGTATATATATATATATATATAATATATACACTACCGTTCAAAAGTTTGGGGTCACCCAGACAATTATTTTGTGTTTTCCATGAAAAGTCACACTTATTTACCACCATGAGTTGTAAAATGAATAGAAAATATAGTCAAGACATTGACAAGGTTAGAAATAATGATTTTTATTTGAAATAATAATTTTTTCCTTCAAACTTTGCTTTCATCAAAGAATCCTCCATTTGCAGCAATTACAGCATTGCAGACCTAACATGATTGCACGAGGGTTTTCTAATCATCCATTAGCCTTCTGACGCAATGAGCAAACACATTGTACCATTAGAACACTGGAGTGATAGTTGCTGGAAATGGGCCTCTATACACCTATGTAGATATTGCAACAAAAAACAGACATTTGCAGCTATAATAGTCATTTACCACATTAGCAATGTATAGAGTGTATTTCTGATTAGTTTAAAGTTATCTTCATGGAAAAAAGTGCTTTTCTTTCAAAAATAAGGAAATTTCTAAGTGACCCCAAACTTTTGAACGGTAGTGTGTGTATATACGTATATATACTGTATATATATATACACACTACCGTTCAAAAGTTTGGGGTCACCCAGACAATTATTTTGTGTTTTCCATGAAAAGTCACACTTATTTACCACCATGAGTTGTAAAATGAATAGAAAATATAGTCAAGACATTGACAAGGTTAGAAATAATGATTTGTATTTGAAATAATAATTTTTTCCAGATACTCAACCTGCTCAAAGGAAGGTCAGTTTAATAGCTTCTCTAACCAGCTAAACTTTTTTCAGCTGTGCTAACATGATTGCACAAGGGTTTTCTAATCATCCATTAGCCTTCTGACGCAACGAGCAAACACATTGTACCATCAGAACACTGGACTGATAGTTGCTGGAAATGGGCCTCTATACACTTATGTAGATATTGCACCAAAAACCAGACATTTGCAGCTAGAATAGTCATTTACCACATTAGCAATGTATATTAGATATTAGAGTGTATTTCTGATTAGTTTAAAGTTATCTTCATTGAAAAAAACAGTGCTTTTCTTTCAAAAATAAGGAAATTTCTAAGTGACCCCAAACTTTTGAACGGTAGTGTATATATATATATATATATATATATATATATATATATATATATATATATACATACATACATACATACATACATACATACATACATACACACACACAGGTCATCATATGGCATCATATGACACAAAGAGCACATGACTCCCTGCAAGACATATGTCTTGTAGGGTGTCATGTGCTCTATGTGTCATATGATGCCTGTGACAGACACATTTGTCTATGTGTCCTATAATGCCTGAGTTCATAGGACATCCTATGATGTTCAGGCAGAGATCATAGGCCGTCCTATGATGCCCTGCCATCTGGGGCTGTTTGTTCCTGCTTGTTACTTCTTCTCCTGCCTGTCACTGTCCTGTGTTATGTTGCTTACCTGTGTCTATATACAGTATATACTGTATATGTCTTGTAGGGAGTCATGTGCTCTGTCTATGTCCCGTCATATAGACATCATCTGGTGGGTCTTCTTTGTTCAGACCACTGAAGGGTCTCCTCCTGTCTCAGACGGCTGTGTTGTTCACAGTCATGCCTGCGGTTTATTGGTGGAACCTGAGGTGTTTCATGTTCACGGCATCCTTTCTGACGTGCAGCAGTTCTCCTCATTCTATTGCTCTCCATCTGGTGGGTCTTCTTCTTTGTTCAGACCACTGGTTGAGGGATAGGTGCGTCGCAATTCTAGTTCATGGACACAATCCTGAAAAAGTGGCTTTCGACCCTGTTCAGGAAGGCCCGTGCATGCCCGTAGAAACCAAGAAACCGCAGCACCCGGAGAAAATCAGCGTTTCGCTTGGCATTTTACACATTTGTAGTGTAGACTGGCATTAATTAAGGTTACACATTTGCCATCATGTAGGCATGGCGAGTTGTCCTATGATGCCTGAGTTTATAGGATGTCCTATGATGTTCAGGCAGAGATCATAGACCGTCCTATGATGTCCTATGAAGCGTGATACACACACAGATTTCTTGCTTTTAAGAGTGAAGTGATACATATTAATAGTAGGACTCTCTATGCAAACTTTGATAGTATTAAGGAGTTTTTAAATCATTTTAAGGCCCCATTTCGGATTATAGCAAAAACTGAAACATGGATTAATGAAGAAAAAGATGTAAATTTTGAATTACATGGATATGAGATGTATACACAAAATAGGAAATGTAAAAATGGTGTGGGGGGGGGGGGGGTAGCACTGGATATTGATAGAAATTTAAAAAGTAAAAAAGTGGACAGCATGACATCAACAGTGAATGAAATTATGGAATATTTAACAATTGAAATTACAATGGAAAATGGAAAAAAACATAATAGTAAGTTGTATATATAGAGCACCGGGATCTGATATGGAAAAATTTAGAAATGGTATGGAAAACATGTATACAAAAATACGACTAAAAGATATCTTTATTTGTGGTGACTTTTAATATAGATTTAATGAAAACAAAACAACTTAAACCAACTGAAGATTTCTTAGATACAATGTATAGCTTAACCTTATTTCCAAAGATTACAAAACCTACGAGAATAAACGACACATTGTGCTACCTTGATAGACAACATCCATCCATCCATCCATCTTCTACCGCTTTTCCGGAGGTCCGGGTCACGGAGGCAGCAGTTCAAGCAGAGAAGCCCAGACTTCCCTCTCCCCCACCACTTGCTCCAGCTCTTCAGAGAGGATACCAAGGCGTTCCCAGACCAGCTGGGAGACATAGTCTCTCCACCAAGTCCTGGGTCTGCCCCGGGGTCTCCTCCCAGTGGGATGTGGCTGAAACACCTCAAGTGGGAGGCGTCCAGGAGGCATCCTAATCAGATGCCCATACCACCTCAACTGACTCCTTTCAATGTGGAGGAGCAGCGGTTCTACTCTGAGCCTCTCCCGGATGACTGAGCTCCTCACCCTATCTCTGAGGGTGAGTCCAGCAATCCTACGGAGAAAGCTCATTTCAGCCGCTTGTATCCGCGATCTCATTCTTTCGGTCATTACCCAAAGCTCGTGACCATAGGTGAGAGTAGGAACGTAGATTGACTGGTAAATCGACAGCTTTACCTTAGAACTAAGCTCCCTCTTCACCACAACAGACCGGTACAACGTCCGCATCACTGCAGATGCTGCTCCAATCCGTCTGTCGATCTCTCGCTCCATTTTCCCCTCACTCGTGAACAAGACCCCAAGATACTTAAAATCCTCCACTTGGGGCAGGAGCCTGTCCCCAACCCAGAGAGGACAATCCACCTTTTTCCGGCTGAGGACCATGGACTCGGACTTGGAGGTGCTGATTCTCATCCCAGCCGCTTCACACTGAGCAGCAAACCGTCCCAGCAAGAGCTGTAGGTCATTGCTGGATGAAGCCAACAGGACAACATCATCTGCAAACAACAGAGATGAGATCCTGTGGTCACCAAGCATGACACCCTCCATTCCCTGGCTGCGCCTACAAATCCTGTCCATAAAAATTATGAACAGGATCGGTGACAAAGGGCAGCCCTGGCGGAGTCCAACTCTCACTGGGAATGAATCCGACTGAATGGTGGCAATACGAACCAAACTCTCACAACGGTCATACAGAGACTGAATAGCTTGTAACAACAAGCCCGATACCCCATACTCCCGAAGCACCCCCCACAAAAATTCACAAGGGACGCGGTCAAATGCCTTCTTCAAGTCCACAAAACACATGTAAACTGGTTGGGCAAACTCCTACAAACCCTCAAGGATTCTTGAGAGGGTAAAGAGCTGGTCCGATGTACCACGGCCAGGACGAAAACCACATTGCTCCTCCTGAATCCGAGGTTCGACCAACAGCCGGACTCTCCTCTCCAGTACCTTTGCATAGACCTTCCCAGGGAGGCTGAGGAGTGTGATCCCTCTAAAGTTGGAGCACACCCTCCGGTGCCCTTTTTTGAAGAGAGGAACCACCACTCCGGTTTGCCATGCCAAAGGCACTGCCCCCGACCTCCACGCAATGTTGCAGAGGCGTGTCAACCATGAAAGCCCAACAACATCCAGGACCTTGAGGTACTCAGGGCGAATCTCGTCCACCCCCGGGGCCCGGCAACCAAGGAGGTTTTTAACCACCTTAGCGACCTCAGCCCCTGTGATAGGCGAGTCATCCCCCTCGTCCCCAAACCCTGCTTCCTCCGTGGAAGGCGTATCAGTGGGATTGAGGAGATCCTCGAAGTATTCCTTCCACCGCCCGACGATATCCCCAGTCGAAGTCAACAGTATCCCATCCGCACCATACACAGTGTGGACAGGGAGCTGCTTTCCCCTCCTGAGCCGCCAGACAGTTTGCCAGAATCTCTTCGAGGCCGACCAAAAGTATTGTTCCGTGGCCTCACCAAACTCCTCCCATACCCGGGTTTTTTCTTCAGCAACCACCCGAGCTGCCCTCCGTTTGGCCTGCCGGTACACCTCGGCTGCTTCGGGAGTCCCACAAGCCAACCAAGCTTGATAGGACTCCTTCTTCAGCTTAATGACCCCCCTCACCACTGGTGTCCACCACTTGGTTCGGGGTTGCCACCACGAGAAGCACCGACAACCTTGCGGCCGCAGCTCTGGGCCGCCGCTTCAACAACAGAGGTGGAGAACATGGCCCATTCAGACTCCATGTCTCCAGACTCCCTTGGAATGTGGTTGAGGTTCTTCCGGAGGTGGGAGTTGAAGACCTCCCGGACAGGGGCCTCAGCCAGACGCTCCCAGCACACCCTCACTATATGTTTGGGTCTACCAGGTCTGAATGGCTTCCTCCCCTGCCATTGGATCCTACTCACCACCAGGTGGTGATCAGATGACAGCTCTGCACCTCTCTTTACTCGGGTGTCCAAGACATACGGTCGCAGGTCTGATGACACGATAACAAAATCGATCATTGACCTGCGACCTAGGGTGTCCTGGTGCCAGGTGCACACATGGACACCCTTATGCTTGAACATGGTGTTCGTTACGGACAGACCGTGGTTAGCACAGAAGTCCTATAACTGAACACCACTCAGGTTCAGATCTGGCAGGCTGTTCCTCCCAATCACCCCCTCCAGGTTTCACTGTCGTTGCCCACGTGCGCATTGAAGTCCCCCAGTAGGACAATGGAGTCTCCAAGAGGAGCACCCTCCAGCACCCCAGTCACAGACTCCAAAAAGGGTGGGTACTCTGAAACATCATTTGGTGCATAGGCACAAATGATGGTCAGGACCCGTTTCCCAACCAGAAGGCGCAGGGAAGCAACCCTTTCGTCCACCGGGGAAAACTCCAATATAGAGGCAGCAAGGTGGGGGGATACAAGAATACCCACCCCTGCTCATTGCCTCTCGCCCGGGGCAACTCCAGAAAAGGCCAAGCTCCAGCCCCTCTCCAGGAGACTGGTTCCGGAACCGGAGCTGTGTGTTGAGGTGAGGCCGACTATATCTAGCCGGTATCTCTCAACCTCATGCACCAGCTCAGGCTCCTTCCCCACCAGAGAGGTGACATTCCACGTACAAAAAGCCAGTTTAGAAAGCTTGGCATCAGTCCGCCAAGGTCTCCGCCTTTGGCCGCCACCTAATCCACATAGCACCGGACCCCCATCGTCCCTCCTGCAGGTGGTGAGCCCACTGGAGGGCGGACCCATGTAACTCCTTCGGGCTGAGCCCGGTCGGGTCCCATGGGTGGAAACCCAGCCACCAGACGCTAGCCTTCGAGCCCCTCCCCCAAGCCTGGCTCCAGGGTGGGGCCCCGGTAACCCCATACCGGGCGGGGTACACTGAATCCTTGATATACAATTTATCATGAGAGTCTGTTGGATCGTTCTTAGTCTGGCCCTTCACCCAGGACCAGTTTGTCTTGGGTGACCCTATCAGAGGCAAATTGCCCCAGACAACATAGTTCCTGGGATCACTGGGGCACGCAAACCCCCCCACCACGATAAGGTGATGACCCATGAGGGGGTGATAGACAACATTTTTACTTTTTTGTTATTGAATATAATATGGTAAGTGGTATAGTAATAAATGACATTAGTGACCACTTGCCTGTATTCGTTTCTTTAGATGTTAATTATGGGGTTATTGAGAGTAAGAATAATAAAAAAAAAACATGTTAAAAGGTTATTTATAGAAGAATACGAACAGAAGATAGAATCAGTACTTTTAACCTCTTGCACTCCGGTGTATCGCGGGCGGACACGTCTCTGCGTCCTAAAGCGCATGAGGGCGCCCTAGGACGCACACTGTGCGTCCTAGTGTGCACTGAAAAAAAAAAAGCTGCATTTCCGTTCTTCCACTACAGACACCGCTGCGAGCAGAAAGCCAAAGGAGTGCTTTGATTGGTTTAGATGT
The DNA here is from genome assembly GCA_020510985.1 of Pholidichthys leucotaenia. Taxonomy (NCBI): domain Eukaryota; kingdom Metazoa; phylum Chordata; class Actinopteri; order Cichliformes; family Pholidichthyidae; genus Pholidichthys; species Pholidichthys leucotaenia. Next base: position 116,744,745 of record CM035848.1, on the reverse strand, counting down.
GATTGACCTCTCATTCGACTAATAAGAGCCTTGAATTGGGTTTCTGAAACCTTGAAGAACCAATGACTGAAAACCTAGCAAGAAGGACCCGCCTACCAACGGCTGCGAATACAGCCAGCCAATTGAAGCACAGAAGTTCGAAAGCGTGCATCCCTTGCATAAAATCTGTTTTGTGTAAGGCTGGGTGACACACAGGCGTTCGCCAGTCTTTTTTTCTTACTACTGTTCTTATTTGTTTTGAAAAACCGTTCGCCAAAACCGCAATCATGGAAGCGCAAAACTGCAATAATGGAATTATGGTTTGACCCGGTCGCGTGACCAGAACCACGAGTCTGTAACAAGCGGACCAGCGTCACGTTCGTCTGACAATGAGGAAGAGAAGTTCGCCAGCGACACTGCTGTTGTGGACAGGTAAGTGTTATAAGCTAAATTATTCTTTATCCCTGAAAATTGTACTCAAAATGACTTTTGAGTGATCGGTAAATTACAACTGTGCGTCATCGCAACATGAAGACCCGTGCGCCGCGTCCGGACCGTGAACGCCCCCCCCCCCCCCCCCGCTACTCTTCTGTAGCGGATTGCAGATATTATTGCAGATATTTTAGTACAACTGTGCGTAGTAGACCGCGGCACACGGACCGTGTACCGTCCAGTCCGGGCGCCGCGTCCGGACCATGAACGCCCCCCCCCCCCCGCTACTCTTCTGTAGCGGATTGCAGATATTATTGTAGATTAATTTTAGTACAACTGTGCGTAGTAGACCGCGGCATGCGCCGTGGTCCGTCATGTGGCGATGGACGATGTCCGTCCTCTGTAGCGGGGGGGGGGGGGGTTGTTATCCTCTACATTACAGATATTTTAGTATAATTTTTAGTGCACTGTAGGTTATTTTTTCTTGTAAAAAAAAGCCACACATTTTTTACGTGGCATGCTTCTTTGTGTGTGGGGGCTTGTTTGTTCATTCATGAATGAATGAATGGACAACCCCCCCCCACACACACACACACAGCCCTGAGTGTCACCTTTTATTAGAGCCCAAGATGAAGCTTCTACATTGAATCATTCAAAAGTTACAGACGTTTTTCCAAACTGTGCCATTTGGCACAATTTGGCACACTTCAAAAACGCCTGGGAACAACCTAAGAAAAAAGCTGTGTAATACATTCATTTTTTGTGGTATTGTTACAAAATTTTGACCTCAGCTGGGTAACACTTGGTTCTACATTTCTGTTGCATTTTCCAGCCCGGATCTGACAGCTGTGTGTTATTTGCAAGCATTTGTATCCAAAAAAAACACCCAGGCCAAATTTATTTTCTTCAAGTTCAGTATGTTTAGATGACTGTTACTCAGTGGCATGAGCACTTAGAGAGATTATGACTGTTTTGCCAAAAAATTCAAAGTGTTTTCTTTTAAATGAGACCAACCCCATGAAGATGCTGCAAAGGGTTGAAGAACAGCTTTTGATTTACTTTGGGTACGTTATTTTTTGGCATTTTTAGGGAAATTGACCAGAGTGCAAGGTGTTAAAAGATGACTTAAAGTTACAGAATTGGGATGTTGTCTATAGACAGAAAGAAGTGGGCATGGCATATGATAAATTTATTGATATATTTAAACCATTATATGATAAAAACTGTCCAATTAAAGAAATTAATAAAAAAATATAAATACAAAAATTGCCCGTGGTTAACCAGGTGGCTACAAAATGCTTGTAAAAACAAAAATCTCTAAATTAAGAACTAAAGAATCTGAACAATGATATAAAACATATAAAAATAAATTAACTGACATAATACGAACTAGTCAAAAATTATATTATAGGAAAATGTTAAATGAAAATAATGATATAAAAGGAGTCTGGGACATAATAAACTAGAAAAGCACTCGGAGAGCGCAGACCTCCGCCAAGCGCCACAGTTCCCCCCATACAGTGTTTGTGTGTACGTTTTCAGATTCCTTGACCATGAAAACATATGACTAGCAATTGGATTCACAATGATAGGATTAGTGGTTCAGTAGTTATTGACGAAAATGGCATTTTCCGTAATGGCGGTTTAGCGCCACAGTTCCCCCTATACAGTGTTTGTGTGTACGTTTTCAGATTCCTTGACCATGAAAACATATGACTAGCAATTGGATTCACAATGATAGGATTAGTGGTTCATGTGGGGAGCCTTGAATAACGAAACTGAATTGCATTTAATTCAAGTTTATTTCAAGCAACCATTCCCACAGTCTGCTCTCATTCTTGAGCAGCGAACAAAGAGGAGGAAACACACCAAAGTCCTCACCTTTAAACATTCTCACATAAAGAAATCTCCCTCGCAGGGGAGGTCACACATCTCCATCATAATCCCTTTATTCACATTCATAATCCCTTTATTTACATTACTCCCCCCTCTGTCCTCTCGAGCCTCCGAGGTCAGGGAGTCTACTGTCCACACCTATTGTCTTCTCTCGCTGTCCTCCGCAGGAGTCCTAGACTGCGTCTCGTGTCCTAGACTCTGCGCCTCCTTCATCGTGAGGTTAAATCACATATGTGCTGTCAGCATATCTCTCATATGTCCAACATGTACATGCACAACTATACAGCCATAGTTCACTATTTATTGACGAAAATGGCATTTTCCGTAATGGCGGTTTAGCGCCACAGTTCCCCCCATACAGTGTTTGTGTGTACGTTTTCAGATTCCTTGACCATGAAAACATATGACTAGCAATTGGATTCACAATGATAGGATTAGTGGTTCAGTAGTTATTGACGAAAATGGCATTTTCTGTAATGGCGGTTTAGCACCACGGTTCCCCCCATACAGTGTTTGTGTGTACGTTTTCAGATTCCTTGACCATGAAAACATATGACAAGCAATTGGATTGACAATGACAGGATTAGTGGTTTAGTAGTTATTCACGAAAATGGCATTTTGCGTAATGGCGGTTTAGCGCCACAGTTCCCCCATACAGTGTTTGTGTGTATGTTTTCAGATTCCTTGACCATGAAAACATATGACTAGCAATTGGATTCACAATGATAGGATTAGTGGTTCAGTATTTATTGACAAAAATGGCATTTTCCGTAATGGCGGTTTAGCGCCACAGTTCCCCCCATACAGTGTTTGTGTGTATGTTTTCAGATTCCTTGACTATGAAAACATATGACAAGCAATTGGATTGACAATGATAGGATTAGTGGTTCAGTAGTTACTCACGAAAATGGCATTTTGCGTAATGGCGGTTTGCTTGTGGACGGTGATCTGGATCACCACCAAAATCTAATCATCTGTAGGATACCCCATTTGTGACTATCTGTGAAAATTTCATGAAAATCCGTCCATAACTTTTTGAGTTATCTTGCTAACAGACAGACAGACAGACAGACAAACCAACGCGATGAAAACATAACCTCCTTGGCGGAGGTAATAAATTAAGGAAAAATGGAACTAAGAAAACAATACATCCAGAGTATTTTACTGATAATTGTGGTGATAATTATGATAAGAACATGGTAATAAATAGAATGAATAAATTTGTTGTAAATGTTGGACCAGAGATGGCAGCAAAAATTACAAACCAAGGAACAGACACCGTGAGTGAAACATTGATTGGAAATAACCCTCAGTCAGTCTTTCTCTCAGCGGTGGATGAACTTGAGATAAAATCTGTTGTGAAAAGTGTAAAAATAAATTTTCGACTGACTGTGATGGTATTGATATGGCACTAATAAAATGAACTGTTGCTGGCAAATTAGAACCATCCATCCATCTTCTACCGCTTTTCCGGAGGTCCAGGTCGCGGAGGCAGCAGCTCAAGCAGAGAAGCCCAGACCTCCCTTTTCCCAGCCACCTGCTCCAGCTCTTCAGAGAGGACACCAAGGCATTCCCAGACCAGCTGGAAGACATAGTCTCTCCACCGAGTCCTGGGTCTGCCCCGGGGTCTCCTCCCAGTGGGACGTGCCCAAAAAACATCAAGTGGGAGGCGTCCAGGAGGCATCCTAATCAGATGCCCATACCACCTCAACTGACTCCTTTCAATGTGGAGGAGCAGCGGTTCTACTCTGAACCTCTCCTGGATGACTGAGCTCCTCACCCTGTCTCTGAGGGTGAGTCCAGCAATCCTACTGTGAAAGCTCATTTCAGCCACTTGTATCTGCGATCTCGTTCTTTGGGTCATTACCCAAAGCTCATGACCGTAGGTGAGAGTAAACATAGATTGACTGGTAAATTGACTGATCCCAAGCAAATTAGAACCATTAACATATATTTGTAATCTATCATTTCAAACTGGCTCATTCATGCAGAAAATGAAAATAGCAAAAGTAATACCATTATTCAAGCAAGGAAATAAACACCACTACACAAACTACAGACCAGTATCGCTCCTCCTAGAATTTTCAAAGATTCTGGAAAAACTTTTCAACAACAGATTAGAAAACTTTTTAAATAAACATGATGTGCTAAATCAGAATCAATATGGATTTAGAGCAAAGAATACAACGTCATTAGCAATAACTGAAGCAACAGAGGAAATAACTGATTGATGCATTAGATCAAAGAAAATATGCAATTGATATCATCACTCTATAAAAGCAAGAAATCTCTGTGGGTGTGTCTGCGTGTCATGCTTCAGATGCACCTATCCCTCAACCAGTGGTCTGAACGAAAAAGAAGAAGACCCACCAGATGGAGAGCAATAGAATGAGGAGAACTGCTGCACGTCAGAAAGGATGTCGTGAACACGAAACACCTCAGGTTCCACCAGTATGCCGCAGGCATGACTGTGAACAACACAGCTGTCTGAGACCGGAGAAGACCCTTCAGTGGTCTGAATGAAGAAGACCCACCAGATGATGTCTATATGACGGGCACATAGACAGAGAACATGACTCCCTACAAGACATAGACACAGGTAAGCAACATAACCAGGAGAAGAAGTAACAAACAGGGACAAACAGCCCCAGATGGCAGGGCATATTTTGTGTGATTTTTATGTTTTGCTGCATACAAAAGCCATCACGTGTGATTGCCACTTAGTACTGTGTTGCTATACCAACTGTCCTGTAACTGGCAAGAAATCTGTTCCAATGCATCCCCTCTACAGGCATGCACGGGTTTCCACGGGCATGCATGGGTGTGTGTCTGTGTGTGTGTCTGTGTGTTACGCTTCATAGGACATCATAGGACGGCCTATGATCTCTGCCTGAACATCATAGGACGTCCTATAAGCTCAGGCATCATAGGACACAAACGTGTCTTTATGATGCCACATAGCCCAGACCTCAGGCATACAAATGTGTCTTTATGATGTCACATAGACCATGTGTCTTTGAACTCAGAATGTGTTTTATGATGTCACACAGACCTCAGGCATCATAGGACACAAATGTGTCTTTATGATGTCACATAGACCATGTGTCTTTGAACTCAGAATGTGTCTTTATGATGTCACACAGACCTCAGGCATCATAGGACACAAATGGTTCCAAGGTTGTCATAGCCAGAAGCGGCACTGGGGTTAAGCTCCCAGTGCTCATAAAATGCTTCTTATGGCGTGCGTCTCGAAAAGCCTCTGACAACTAAGTCCAACTCCTAGCCTGCCCGTGTGGTTTAGTCTCTAAGCCCGGCGGAACTGCTTTTACTAATAGGAGAAGGGGCGAGGGCGGATCTCTGGCGCCTTAAAACCAGATGCTTCAGGTACATGGTGGCTCGTCAACCTGGGAAGGTAGCCCATCTAGGGGAAGGTAAACCCTGATATCAAACCTCTGCTGCCTTGCGGCACACCTGGTCACGGGAAAGGCTTCGGGAGTCAACCCTGAGGAAAAATCCGGAGTCGGAGCCCCTATGGCAGTTCTCTGTTGTGCTCAACATCGTTCTGGCAGCTCCTGCGATGGCGCTGGTGCCAAACTGTAGCAGTCCTGCTGTTCCTTTGGATTCATCAGTGACGTGGAGAGGGAGAACATGCTGCATGGGCAACATCTTGTCCTCCATAACTTCCTGCCCAGGCTTGAATCCTACCAACGCCCAACGCTGGAAGGTAGAACACCGGATCACTGGAGAGGACACTCCAGCTTCGCCTTTGGCGTAGACAAAACACGGGGAATGACAGTTACCTGTTATAAGCCACCACTCAACTGGCGTAGAGTGCGGTGCCAGGGGTTGTTCCCGATGGTGGGAGGGATCATCGGATCTCACTGGACAGCTACCACCCGCCTCAAGCTGGGCAGCCCCCAGCCAATAAGGTGTTGTCCCGCCACAGCTTGCTTTCCTCATTGGGTGCATGGGGATGAGGAGAAGTCCGAACAGAAGGCTGAGAACCTTCGCACCAGGCAAGACAAAAAAACTAAAGAGACCAACTCTAAAACTGGGAACTTGGAACGTCCGCACTATGATGACAGGACTCGATGCTAACATCAAGGACATCGACGACACCAGGAAGACTGCCATCATCAATAATGAGCTGAAGAGACTGGGAGTGGATATCGCCACTCTCCAGGAAACACAGTTGGCTGACGCAGGCACACTGAGAGAGAAGGACTACACGTTCGACTGGCAGGGAAAGGGCAGTGACGAACACAGGGAACACGGAGTGGGCTTCGCAGTGAAGAACACCTTGCTGAAGATGGTGGAACCGGGCAGCAATGGCTCTGCACGACTCCTCACCCTCAGCCTCAACACCACTCAAGGCCCAGTCACCCTCATCAGTGTGTATGCCCCAACACGTTGACAGCTACACCAGAGGCAAAAGATGAGTTCTACGAGAATCTCGCAACAACTGTTGGGATCATCCCCAACTCTGAACAACTCATTCTCCTTGGAGACTTCAATGCCAGAGTGGGTGCTGACCACGACTCCTGGCCCTCCTGTCTTGGACCATTTGGCGTGGGCAGAATGAACGACAACGGACAGCAGCTGCTCGAGTTCTGCACATATCACGATCTGTGCATCACAAACTCGTTCTTCAAGACCAAGCCCCAACACAAGGTTTCCTGGCGACATCCGTGCTCAAAGCACTGGCACAAGCTGGACTTGAACCTGACCAGGCGCACCTCACTGAAGAACGTGCTAATCACCCGTTCGTTCCAGAGTACAGATTGCGACACAGACCATTCATTGGTGTGTTGCAAGGTCAAGCTGCAGCTGAAGAAATTCCATCGTGCTAGACAGCCTGGAAAGGCATGGATTGACACCAGCAAGATGGCCCAACCAGAACTTGTTGAGCAGTTTGCCTCCACCTTTGAGAAGGAACTTGGTGTACCACAAGAAGGAGAATCTGCAAAGCAGAAGTGGGAAGAGCTGCGAAACACCACCCACCGCACAGCCTTGGCTACCTTTGGGAGGAAGACCTCGAAGTCACAGGACTGGTTTGCTGCCAAGGTGACCGAGATGACCCTCATCATTGAAGCCAAGCGCTCAGCACTTGCCGAGTACAAGAAGTACCCAAAAGAGAAGAATCTCCAGATTCTCAGGACTGCGAGAAGCAAAGTTCAGCAGACTGCTCGGTGCTGTGCCAACGAGTACTGGACTCAGCTCAGCCAAGACATTCAAACCGCTGCCATAACAGGGAACATCCGTGGTATGTACGATGGCATCAAGAAAGCACTTGGTCCGACTCAGAGCAAGACGACCCCCCTCAAATCCTCCACTGGGGAGATGATCACAGAAAAGAACAAGCAGATGGAGAGATGGGTGGAACACTACTCTGACCTCTACTCCAGACAGAACACCGTGACACTGTCAGCCCTTGATGCCGTTGATTGCCTGCCATCCATGGATGAACTTGACGCCGAGCCAACCATCGACGAACTCAGCAAGGCCATTGATAGCTTGGCCGCTGGCAAGGACCCGGCAACGACGGCATACCCCCCGACCTGATCAAGCACTGCAAGACCGCCCTACTGCTGCCATTGCATGACGTCCTCTGCCAGTGCTGGAAGGAAGGTGCCGTACCACAGGACATGAGGGACGCCAAGATCATCACCCTCTACAAAAACAAAGGGGAGAGAAGCGACTGCAACAACTACAGGGGCATCTCCCTCCTCAGCGTTGTTGGCAAAGTCTACGCATGAGTTGTTCTCGTTCGTCTACAGAAGCTTGCCGAACGTGTCTACCCCGAGTCTCAGTGTGGCTTCCGCGCTGAGCGATCGACGGTAGACATGGTATTCTCCATCCGCCAACTCCAGGAGAAATGCAGAGAACAGAACATGCCCCTGTATGTCGCCTTCATCGACCTCACCAAAGCGTTCGATCTGGTCAGCAGAGAGGGCCTTTTCAAGATCCTGCCAAAGATAGGATGTCCACCAAAGTTGCAAAGCCTCATCGAATCGTTTCACACCAACATGCAGGGGATAGTGCAGCACGACGGCAACGTCTCAGAGCCATTCAACATATGCAGCGGAGTGAAACAGGGCTGTGTACTTGCGCCAACCCCCTTTGGGATTTTCTTTGCTATGCTCCTGAGGCATGCCTTCAGCACAGCAACAGAGGGAATCTACCTGCACACAAGATCTGACGGCAGGCTTTTCAACCTCGCCCGCCTGAACGCCAGAACCAAAGTACCCGAGGCTCTAATCAGAGACATGCTGTTCGCAGACGACGCTGCAGTCGCAACCCACACACAGCAGGAGCTTCAGACCCTGATGGACCGCTTCTCCCAGGCATGCAAGGACTTCGGGCTTACCATCAGCCTGAAGAAGACTAACGTCTTGGCGCAAGGCATGGAAGCACCACCAACCATCACCATCGACGACTACGAACTGGAGGTCGTGAATCAGTTCACGTACCTGGGGTCCACGATCAGCAACAACCTCTCCCTTGATACAGAGATTGACAAGAGGATTGGAAAATTGGCCTTCACACTCGCTCGCCTCACCACACGAGTGTGGGAGAATCCCAAACTCTCTGTCAAGACGAAGATGGCAGTGTACAACGCCTGCGTCATCAGCACACTGCTCTATGGGAGTGAGACGTGGACAACATACGCCCGGCAGGAAAAGAGACTGAACTCCTTCCACTTGCGCTGCATTTGCCACATCCTGGACATATCCTGGCAGGACAAAGTGCCCAACACAGAAGTTCTGTCCCGCGCCGGCCTTCCCTCCATGTTCACTCTACTCAGGCAGCGTAGGCTCCGCTGGCTAGGCCACGTTCACCATATGGAGGATGGCAGAATCCCCAAAGACGTCCTCTACGGAGAACTGGCGACTGGCAGGAGAGACGTTGGCCGCCCACAGCTGCGCTTTAGAGACGTCTGCAAGAGAGACATGAAAAAAAAAAAAAAAAAAAAGATGGCGGCGCATCTAGACGCAGCGGCCCCTCTTGGTATCAGCGAGTGTGAGAGTTTTAATCATCCCAGACATACATTCTGTAAAACTTACAACCGTGAGACCTTATTAAACATCAAGGTACTGCACGCTGCAAGAATCGTGGCGATCGGTTGTGATTTGGACATTCTACGCCAGCATGGAATTTTGGCGGAGTCCCCACTGGAAGCTACCCGGGAGAGGAGGAAGCGGAAGCGGAGCGAGCGCAAGCAAAAGCGAGGAAAAAGGGCCGGGATCCATGCTAGGCTAAAGGCTAACCCCTCCAGACCAGCGGTACCGTCGCTTCTTCTATCAAACGTCCGCGCCCTCGAAAACAAGGTAGACGAGCTGCGTTTGCTGAAAGAAACCCGGAGAGAATGGAGGGACTGCTGTGTGTTTGTTTTCACCGAGACATGGCTCCACGACAACATTCCTGACGAGGCCATTCAGCTGGAAGATATGGCGATGTTCCGGGCCGACAGGGAAACGGCGAGCTCCGGTAAGAGCCGGGGGGGTGGGCTATGCATCTATGTTAACAAGAACTGGTGCGTTAATGCCACGTTAGTGTCTAAAGTTTAGACACTAACGTGGCATCAACTAAACACTGCTCTCCATTGGCGGAGTTCCTTATTGTTAATTGTCGGCCTTTTTATCTGCCGAGGGAATTCAGCAACGTGTTTGTAGTTGGTGTTTACATAGCGCCGAGCGCTAATGCTAAAGCTAATGCTAAGAAGGCACTCGGGGAACTGCACAATGCAATCAGTAAAATCCAAACGTCACACCCGGACAGTTTTGTGGTGGTTGCGGGGGATTTTAACCACACCAGCTTAAAGACTGTGCTCCCCAAGTTTAAACAATGTGTAGACTTCTAAGACCAGAGGAGAGAATATGTTGGACTTAGTGTACACAAACACAGATGCATATAAAGCGTTACCCCGCCCCCATCTCGGCCGTTCTGATCACATGTCCGTGATGCTGGTTCCTGCCTACAAACCTTTATTGAAGCGCAGCAGGCCAGCAGTGAAACAAATCAGGATTTTGCCAGAGAGTGCAACCTCTGCACTGTAAGACTGTTTTCATCACACAGACTGGAGGATCTTCAAAATAGCAGCCTCCCAGGAAGACAGGACAGATGTGGAGGAGTATGCTGATTCGGTCACCAGCTACATCGCGAAGTGCACAGAGGATGTCACTCCAGTGAAGACCATCACTATGCGGGGTAATCATAAGCCCTGGATGACTGCAGAGGTGCGCTCGCTGCTTAAAGCCAGAGATGCAGCGTTCAGAGCGAAGGACAGGATTGCCCTCCGCTCAGCCAGGTCTGCGCTTTCAAAGGGAATTAAGGTGGCAAAGCACGCCTATGCGGAGAAAATCCAGGGACACCTCTGTGACACTAGGAACACCAAGCAGATGTGGCAGGGAGTTCGGACACTGACGGGCTTTAAGTCTAGGCAGGGGGTCGATGATGACGACGCTTCGCTTCCAGACAGGCTTAACGACTTCTTTGCACGTTTTGAAACATCAAACTCGACAATCAGAGGGAGGGCCGGCCCACTCCCACCATCGGTCGGACCAGCTTTTACCATTAACACAGCGGACACACGGAGGACCCTATCCAGAATCAACCCACGCAAAGCTGCAGGTCCAGACAACATTCCGGGACGTGTGCTCCGAGACTGCGCGAGCGAGTTCGCGGATGTCCTGACTGACATTTATAACATTTCCCTCAGTCAGGCCATCGTTCCCAGATGCTTCAAGACCTCTATCATTGTACCGGTGGCAAAGAAACCAGTGGTGTCATGTTTGAATGACTATCGTCCTGTTGCACTTACACCAATTGTGATGAAGTGTTTTGAACGGCTTGTCAAACCACACATCACAGCCTGCCTCCCTGCATCACATGACCCGCTCCAGTTTGCATATCGTTTAAACCGCTCCACGGAGGATGCTATAATCACCACCCTACACTCTGTCATCACCCACCTGGACCAGAAAGACACCTACGCCAGACTCCTGTACATTGATTTCAGTTCAGCATTCAACACCATTATTCCCCAGAGACTGATAGAGAAATTACTCCTTCTCGGTCTGAACACCGCCACATGTCTCTGGATCCTGGATTTTCTGACTGAGAGACCTCAGTCTGTCCGGGTTGGAAACATCATCTCCAACTCTGTCACGCTGAGTACCGGAACCCCTCAAGGCTGTGTACTCAGTCCACTGTTGTTTACACTTCTAACACATGACTGTGTATCCAAACACGAGGGGAACCAGATTATTAAGTTTGCAGATGACACCACGGTGGTGGGACTTATTCAGAGGGATGAGGAATCAATGTACAGGGAAGAAGTGAGAGACCTGGAGGGCTGGTGCAGGGAGAACAATCTGGTGCTCAACGTGGACAAAACAAAGGAGATGATTATCGACTTCCGGCGGTCACAGCCTGAGCACGTCCCCCTCAGCATCGGCGGCCGTTTAGTGGAGAGAGTAGAGAACATCAAGTTCCTCGGAGTGCAGATCTCGCAGGACCTGACCTGGAGCAAAAATTCCTTGGAGATCAGGAAGCGAGCTCAGCAGAGACTACACTTCTTGAGGAAACTCAAACAGGCCTCTCTCCCCATCTGCATCCTCAGGACCTTCTACAGAGGTGTGGTGGAGAGTGTTCTGATGTACTGCATTGCTACATGGTACTCCAGCTGCAGTATGTCAGACAAAAAAGCCCTGCAGAGGATAGTCAAGGGGGCGGAGAGGGTAATTGGAGTCTCCCTCCCCTCTGTCCAAGAACTTTTTCAGAACCGTTGTAGGAGCAGGGCACTGAACATTGTCAAGGACCGTTCTCACCCTCTGCATAAACACTTTGAACTTCTTCCATCTGGTAAACGATTCCGGAGCATCAGAGGCAGAACCACCAGACTGATCAACAGCTTCCTCCCACAAGCTGTCAGGATGCTGAACAGCTGACCCGGAATCTCACATACACACTACTGCACCTATGGACATTTTGTATATTATAGTTAGTTATTCTTTTTCCCCAAGTATGTCTCAGGGATGTGTGAATGGATGGGGGGGGGGTGGGAGCTATGTGGGAGTGTGTCTTAATCATGCTGCTTCTTATATGGATGCCGAGAGAAACGCAATTTCATCTTGCCTGCACTACAGTTGTATGTACAGCAATATGACAATAAAGTTTGATTTGATTTGATTCGATTTGATTTGATTTGAAGGCCCTGGAGATCAACACAGAGCGCTGGGAGGACCTTGCAACGGACCGCTCCAAATGGAGAGGCACCCTGACCAGACAGCTCAAGGCGGGTGAAGAGAGACTGACTGCTGCAGCAGATGAAAAAAGGACCCGCAGGAAGAACCGCCACAAACCCATCAGCACGGAGACCACCCACAAGTGCGACCTGTGTGACAGGGACTGCCATTCGCGCATCGGCCTGTTCAGCCACAGGCGGTGTTCCAGCAGAGTAGACGTTTAGGATTCTCTTCCATGGTCATCATAGACCGACGGAGGCCGATGACGAAGAGACCATGTGTCTTTTGAACTCAGACAAATTGTTCCTGAACAGGGTCAAATGCCACTTTTTCAGGATTGTGCCCATGAACTGGAATTTCGACGCACCTACCCCTCAATCAGTGGTCTCTGTGGGGCAACCCCCACAACAGACTGGACAGACACAGCGCTCGGCTAGAGCAAATAACAGAACAGTGAAATGTGTGTATTAATGTCTACAGGCAGCCCCGCTTCTTCTGGCTTGTTCCGGCTCAGTACTGTGATGTTAATGTCCCATTCATGCATTGTGTTCATGCTTCCTGTTCTCACTGTGTCTCTCAAATGCAAATGCCATACCTACTGCTGTGAAGGCCTTTCATGTATTGTCTGTAGTTGGGTATATATGCTGCACATTCTGTAAATCTGCTCTCACTCTTCAACTGCTGCTGACACACACACTCTGTGTCTCTTTGCTAGAAAGCCTGAGGACCCCGCTCCAGTCTGCTCACACTGGGCTGGAGCGGAGTTCCTATGATGGCGGTATGATTCAATAAACCTACTTAAAACCCTTCGCTGCCTTTATTTTATCATCCGCCTCACTGGTGACCCCGAGAATGCACACGCTTTGTGCAACGCAACCTTCTGGTCTGGACAGCCACGCTGGCGACCCGACGCTCGAAAAAACACGCTGCCGGCGAACGCAGCACCCGGCGGTGATGCTCCAACGACAAGCGAACACAGCAGCTCCCTTCTGCTTCAGGGAACTCTCCGGACATCACCCACGACCAGGAAAGCCGCAGCAAACTTCATGGTGAGACCTGCACGCCTAGATCAGCACATCCACGCTGGACCGGCCGCGCTCGCAGCTCCTCCACACGAGAGCGCATGCACCTCGTCCTTTCTCCGCGACGGCGACCTCCACGGCCGACGGAGCACACGTGGACCTGAACGCACCATGACCGAGCGAGTGACAAGAGCGTCTACTTCCCTTCATCACTCCAACACATTGAACAGGGATGATTAAGCTCCCTGACCCTGGTTCTTCTCTCCAGCTGGCCCACCCACGCACGGAGCCCCGGCACACGCACCGGGGAGTTACGAGGACAGCGCACCACGCACAGGACACATACGGCTCTACAGACCCCCATCCTCCTTCACCGCTACACACAAAGCCTTCAGGGCTGCTCCCACACCTGAAGCACGCATGCAGCTCGCACACAGGATCTTCTAATGGTCTCAGCCTCGGCGCACAAGGGAAATTCAGCGGTTTGCGGTTCCCGAGAGCTTTAAGGTTGTGCTCGCACCTAAAGTCAACACGCCAGTCCCTCTGCTTTTATTACAGCCGCCACGCAGCCTCGTCTTTTCTTCACGGCCGCTATTAATCCTTGTAGGACTTAAATCGCGAGAGGAGTCAGTGACTAATTTTTCTTCTTGTGGATCTCTGCACATTCAACGGGACAGCCCTTCAGCATCGCGGACCCACAACCAATTTTTGCACGGCTCAAGACGATTTCACCATCCCTGGCCGGCACTTACTACCCCCTTCCTCCCTCCCCTCCTTCTGCGGCGAGCTTCCCCCGCAGCTCGCTCCCAAAGACGGACTATCGAGGCCTCGGCCGCCTGCCGAGCCCTCTGGGGGGGGGGGAGCGTGTGGGGCAACCCCCACAACAGACTAGACAGACACAGCGCTCGGCTAGAGCAAATAACAGAACAGTGAAATGTGTGTATTAATGTCTACAGGCAGCCCCGCTTCTTCTGGCTTGTTCCGGCTCGGTACTGTGATGTTAATGTCCCATTCATGCATTGTGTTCATGCTTCCTGTTCTCACTGTGTCTCTCAAATGCAAATGCCATACCTACTGCTGTGAAGGCCTTTCATGTATTGTCTGTAGTTGGGTATATATGCTGCACCATTCTGTAAATCTGCTCTCACTCTTCAACTGCTGCTGACACACACACTCTGTGTCTCTTTGCTAGAGAGCCTGAGGACCCCGCTCCAGTCTGCTCACACTGGGCTGGAGCGGAGTTCCTATGATGGCGGTATGATTCAATAAACCTACTTAAAACCCTTCGCTGCCTTTATTTTATCATCCGCCTCAGTCTCAACAAAGAAGAAGAAGACCCACCAGATGGAGAGCAATAGAATGAGGAGAACTGCTGTACATCAGAAAGGATGCCGTGAACATGAAACACCTCAGGTTCCACCAGTAAGCCACAGGCATGACTGAACAACACAGCCATCTGAGACGGGGGAGACCTGGTTGGCTGTTAATTCATGCCACAAGTAAACAACAGCAACAGAAAATACTGACAATGACATGTCTAAACGGAGAACAAATGAAGGCACATGTTCCTGGCGCGACAGCTAACTTGAGGGGAGTTATATCAGGTGTCCCTTTGTGCATGTCTATGGAAGAAGTGAAAAACTAGATCCAAGAAAGAAAGGTTAAGAATGTGAAAAGGCTACAGAGTAAAAAAGAAGGCTTGGTGAAGGACACACAGTCGGTCATGATTCAGTTTGAGGAAACACTCCCTAAATCAGTCCTAATAGGATACATGTATTTCAGTGTCAGAGAATACGTCCCGAAGTCACTCAGGTGCTACAAATGTCAAAGGATGGGTCACACTGCTCAGCAATGTAGGGGAAAGCTAAGATGTGCTAGATGTGGAGGGGAGCATGAATATGGTAAATTTGACAAGGACTGTAGGTGGCGGTATGCATCTTTCAATTGTTTGCTATCTGCCAGTAACCAAGAGAAGAAGCGAGCATGAATATGGTAAACGTGACAAGGACGTCAAAGTGTTGCAACTGCACGGGTGAGCACAGTACTGTATATGGAGGATGTGTTGTGCAGAGGGAAGCTAGACAAGTCCAGGAAATCAGAATAACTAAGAAAATCTTGTATGTGGAAGTTCTAAAGGTAGTTAGAGAGGAAGGAATAGTTAGAAACACAGCAGGCCTTCCTCAAAGAAGTGCAGTTCAAATGGAAGCCCAGCAATCAACGGGTCCCACACAAGCACAGGATCGTGCAGCTGCAAGGAATGTTTGTGTTCACAAATGCAAAATGGATGATGACACATTGATAGTTTTATCTGCCACACCACAAATGTTGCTGCACGGCTACAGAAGAAAAGTGACAGAATCAAAACCATTGTGGAAGCACCAGAAAGCTTCCTTGATGTGAAAGATATCACAGCTGACCAGATTCATGCTTTATTGAAAACTGAAACTGGGAAGACTGCACATGCTGAAACACGACCTTAATTATGGTACTACACATACTACAGTGGAATGCAAGGAGTCTTATAGCAAACGGACAAGAACTCAAGAAGTATCTTTACGAACTAGAAGTTATTCCACAGGTAGTGTGTGTACAGGAGACATGGCTTCAACCTCACTTAGATTTTGTTATTCCAGGATACAGTTCAATCAGACAGGATAGAATTAACACTGTAAATGG
This sequence comes from Pholidichthys leucotaenia, assembly GCA_020510985.1. Taxonomy (NCBI): domain Eukaryota; kingdom Metazoa; phylum Chordata; class Actinopteri; order Cichliformes; family Pholidichthyidae; genus Pholidichthys; species Pholidichthys leucotaenia. The sequence goes on along the minus strand of CM035848.1, from coordinate 116,728,493 downwards.
AGGAGGATGTTCCACTTTCATCAAAGATGGCCTGGCATATAGGGTGATTCCCTCCCCTGAGGATATAGAGTGTAATATTATTGAAATATGTAGGCCAAATGGACAAGGAAATATTAAGCTGATTAATTATTGCAACCCATGAAGCAAGTTAACAGCAGATATTTTCAGTGTTATGGCAGGGGAAGGGCATATGAAAGAGGTATGGTGTGGAGACTTAAATGTCCATAATAGCTTGTGCGGAAGCACACATACAGATAACAATGGAAATGTTGTGGAAGAGATGTTAGATGAAAGATCGCTAACTTGTCTAAACAGTGGTGAAGGTACCAGGGTGGATGTGCATAGGGGCACATTCTCATGTACTGACCTGACTCTGGTATCTGATTGGCTTAATGAAGAGCAGGCTCCCCTGATGGCAATAGAGGGATATCAGAGGTTTCATATTAACATCTCAAAAAAAGGGTGGTGGTGTTGCACTGTATATTGATGACCTGTATAGGTGTAAACTTGTAAATGGATGTCCTTAAAACTAATAGTTTTTTTTTTTTTTTTTGAATGCAAAAGATGCAATAGACTTACACAATGGTCCTCTCCGGCATACAACTAGGAACATACCGGTCGCTATGGAGGGTGAGAATATGTATGGGCACATAATCATACCATGTAGGATAACTAAGTAGACGGTTATGCTGTTTCATCCCACCTAGCAACAATGCTCTGCACTGTGTGTGTTTATATATTTACATATTTATTCCATCTAGCTACAATGCTCAGCACTGGGTGTGTTTATATTTATATATCTATATATTTATTCCATCTAGCTACAATGCTCCGCACTGTGTTTTTATATATCTACATATTATTCCATCTAGCTACATTGCTCCGCACTGTGTGTGTTTATACTGTATACTTGCATATTTTGGAAGAAGGAACAGATCGTCACTTCCTTGTGGTAACGTATCGTCACTTCCTGTTTTGCTGTCTGCCTGTGTGGTTTGCTCTCCAGCTCTCGAGCCACTAGCTATGGCTACTAGCTCTCTTTCCTCTTCTCCTCTGGTGTGCTCTCTCTGTCAGATGTTTAGCTACACCTCTGCCTCTTTTAGTGATAACGGTAAATGTAATAAATGTTGTCTTTTTGAGGCGCTCGAGGCGAGGTTGTCTGATTTGGAATCCCGGCTCCGCTGCATTGAAACACCGTCTGCGCCAGTTAATCTCGACGGACGCCCATTAGCTGCAGCGGAGCTAGCTAGCTTAGGTCCCACTGTCAGCGGTCCCTCGGCTCTCCTCAGCAGCGAGGAGACTGGGTGGGTGACGGTGAGAAGGAAGCCTAGTCGCAAAGCCCCGGTTCACCACCAACCTGTTCACGTTTCTAATCGTTTTTCCCCGCTCAGCGACACACCCGCTGAGGAAAAAACTCTGATCATTGGCGACTCTGTAGTCAGAAACGTGAACCTAGAGACTCCAGCGGCCATAGTCACATGTATTCCTGGGGCCAGAGCAGGCGACATCGAGTCAAATTTGAAAATGCTGGCTAAAAGTAACTGTAAATATTCCACAATTGTTATTCACGCCGGCATTAATGACATCCGTCTCCGGCAGTCGGAAGTCACGAAACTTAATGTAGAATCGGTGTGTGACTTTGCCAAAACGATGTCTGCCACTGTAGTATTCTCTGGGCCCCTCCCCAATCTGACCAGTGATGACATGTTTAGTCGCTCGTCATCCTTGAACCGCTGGCTGTCTGTGTGGTGTCCTAAAAATGACGTGGGCTACATTGACAATTGGAGCTCTTTTTGGGGAAAACCTGGTCTTATGAGACGAGACAGCATTCATCCCACTTTGGATGGTGCTTCTCATTTATCTAACAATCTGGCATCTTTTTTATCCAAATTTCCAAAACCCTGACTACTCAGAGTTGGGACCAGGAAGCAGAGTCACAGTCTTACACGCCTCTCTGCAGCTCCTCTTCATCCGCCACCCCTCAGCTTAGCCCCTGACTTCCCCATCAGAGAATCGTTGTCTGCTCCCTCCAAAGTAAATAAAAATATAATGTATAAGCATCCCAAAGTGATAAAGCAAAATATTGGTAAAACTCAAACATAAAGCCTCTAAATTGAATGATTTGGCCTCTGTTCCTCCTCATAATTTAAAAATTAAATGTGGTTTATTAAATATTAGGTCTCTAACTCCCAAGTCTCTGTTAGTCCATGATCTGTTAATTGATCATCAGATTGATTTAATTTCCCTTACAGAGACTTGGTTAGGGCAAGAGGATTATGTTGGTTTAAATGAATCAACTCCCTCTGGTTATTTAAACTGTCAAAATCCCAGAAGTTCTGGTCGTGGAGGAGGAGTAGCATCAATTTACCATTCCAAATTACTAGTTAATGTAAAGCAAAAAACATGTTATAATTCCTTTGAAGGCCTGGTCCTCAGTATTGGGCACTTTAGCAATTCCAGGTTAAACCCAATTTTATTTGCCATAGTTTATCGTCCCCCATCAACCTATTCAGAATTTTTATCCGAATTTCCTGATTTCTTAGCTGATTTAGTGCTGAAATCTGATAGAATAATTATAGTAGGGGACTTTAATATACATGTGGATGTAGATCAGGGGTGTCAAACTCATTCCATGGAGGGCCAAGACCCTGCATGTTTTGCTTTTACCCAGTATCTTCAGCAGGTGTTTTCACTGATCAGCAATCAGTGGGAAGAAACTCTGTGAGATCACCTATTGAAGACACTGGGTGGAGGTAAAACCTGCAGGGTCTTGGCCCTCCATGGAATGAGTTTGACACCTGTGATGTAGATAGTGACTGCCTTAATGTGGCTTTTAATTCAATATTAGACTCGATTGGGTTTTCTCAGAAAGTAGGAAATTCTACTCATTACCTCCACCATACATTGGACCTTGTTCTGACATATGGCATAGAAATAGAAAATCTTGTAGTGTCTCCTCATAACCCTGTACTGTCAGACCATTGTCTGTTAACCTTTGATTTTACTATTTCTGACTATTTGGCTCCTAAAGAAAAATATTATCACAGTAGATGCCTCTCAGATGATGCTGTTTCCAAATTTATGCAGATTGTTTCCTCTATGCCATGTGTCAACACAACGGAAATAAGCTATAGACAGCTTGCTCCTTCTGTAATTGATAACATGGTGGATAGTGTTTCAGCTTCTCTGCATCAGACTCTAGACTTGGTGGCCCCCTTAAAAAAGAAAAAGTCTAATCAGAGATTTTTAACTCCTTGGTTCAACACAGAAACTCGTAGCTTAAAACAGAAGACTCGTCAATTAGAAAGAAAATGGCGCTCTACTAATTTAGATGAAATCTATTTAGCTTGGAGAAATCATCTTTTAATTTATAAAAAATCTCTTAGAAAAGCTAGAACGAGTTATTACTCTGCATTAATAGAAGAGAACAAGAATAATCCCAGGTTTCTTTTCAGTACTGTAGCCAGGTTGACAAAGAGTCAGGACTCTGTCAATCCTAGCATCCCCTTAGAGCTTACTAGTCAGGACTTTATGAACTTTTTCAATAATAAAATTTCATCCATCAGAGATAAAATCAATCAGATTCTTCCCACAGTTAACTTAAATACTGTAACTACTACAACTCCTTCTATTGATGTCTGTCTTGATGAGTTTACTCCAATCGACCTTTGTGAGTTAGACAAAATAGTTTCCTCATCCAAACCTTCAACTTGTCTTTTAGACCCTATTCCTACCAGGTTATTTAAAGAAGTCTTCCCACTTATTGGTAGCTTTATTCTTCATATAATCAATTCTTCATTAACTTTAGGCCATGTACCGCAGGCTTTTAAAACGGCTGTAATTAAACCCTTACTCAAAAAGCCAATGCTAGATCCAGGAGCTTTAGCTAACTATAGACCAATCTCTAATCTCCCTTTCATTTCAAAAATCTTAGAAAGAGTTGTTGCTATGCAATTATTTGACCACCTGCAGGGAAATGGTTTATTTGAGGAGTTTCAATCTGGGTTTAGAATCCATCATAGCACTGAAACAGCCTTAGCGAAGGTCACTAACGACCTCCTCATTGCATCTGATAATGGACTAGTTTCTGTACTTGTCCTTTTAGATCTTAGTGCAGCTTTTGATACTATTGATCATAATATTCTACTTGATAGATTAGAACACTATGTTGGACTTAATGGAACTTCGTTGCAGTGGTTTAGATCTTATTTATCTGATAGGTTCCAGTTTGTTCATGTAAATGATGAGTTTTCTCTCAGCTCAAAGCTTAGTCATGGAGTTCCACAGGGATCTGTGCTTGGCCCTACTCTTTTTAGTTTATATATGCTTCCGTTAGGCAACATTATTAGAAAGCACTGTATACATTTTCACTGTTATGCAGATGACACACAATTATACCTGTCAATGAAGCCAGATGATACTAATCAATTAGCCAAGTTAGAAGCCTGTCTTAAGGAAATCAAAGTTTGGATGACTTGTAATTTCCTGCTATTAAATTCAGATAAGACTGAAGTCATTCTTGTTGGTCCAAAAAACCTTAGAAATTCCTTTCCAAATCAAACTTTCAGTTTGGATGCAGTTACTCTTTCTCTTAATAGCTCTGTGAGGAACCTTGGAGTTATTTTTGATCAGGATTTGTCCTTCAATTCACATATTAAATTTGTTTCTAAGACTGCCTTCTATCATTTGCGTAATATTGCCAAGATTAGGAGCATCTTGTCTCAGAGTGATGCTGAGAAGCTGATCCACGCTTTTGTTAGCTCGAGATTAGATTATTGTAATTCTTTATTATCAGGTTGTCCTAAAACATCTTTAAAAAGTCTTCAGCTGATCCAAAATGCTGCAGCAAGAGTTTTAACAGGTACTAGAAAGAGAGATCATATCTCTCCGGTTCTGGCCTCCCTTCATTGGCTTCCCATAGAGTTTAGAATTAAGTTTAAAATCCTTCTTCTTACTTACAAAGCTCTAAACAATCAGGCTCCTTTTTATTTAAAAGATCTGATACTACCGTATCATCCTAACAGAGCACTACGCTCCCAAAATGCAGGTTTACTTGTAATACCTAGAATCTCCAAAAGTACAATGGGAGGCAGAGCCTTCAGTTATCAAGCTCCTCTCCTGTGGAATCAGCTGCCAATCTGGATTCGGGAGTCAGACTCGATCTCTGTTTTTAAGAATAGGGCTAAAACCTACCTTTTTGATATAGCCTACAATTAGGGAGGGATCATGTGTTTTCTGAACCCTCCCTTAGTTATGCTGCTAATAGGTTTAGTCAGCCGGGGGACCTCCAGTAATGCACTGGGCCTCACTCCTTTCCTCACTCTCTATGAAATATTTTTTTTTTGCTGGTCATTAACATTTGTTTGTTCTCTCCCATAGATTGAGTCCCCATCGTGCTGTTTGCTCTCTACATGTCTGTTCTTTTCTTCTTCTCTATCCCCTCACCCCCCAGCCAGTCGCAGCAGATGACTGCCCCTCCCTGAGCCTGGTTCTGCTGGAGGTTTCTTCCTGTTAAAAGGGAGTTTTTCCTCTCCACCGTCGCCAAGTGCTTGCTCACAGGGGATCGCCTGATTGCTGGGGTCTTTCTGCAACTGTGGGGGTCCTCCCTACAGTTGATAGTGCTATGAGATGACTGTTGTTGTGAAATGGCGCTATATAAATAAAGTTGAATTGAAATTGAATTGAATTGAATATTTATTCCACCTAGCTGCAATGCTCCGTACTGTGGGTGTTTATACACTCACCGGCCACTTTATTAGGTACACCTGTCCAACTGCTCGTTAACACTTAATTTCTAATCAGCCAATCACATGGCGGCAACTCAGTGCATTTAGGCATGTAGACATGGTCAAGACAATCTCCTGCAGTTCAAACCGAGCATCAGTATGGGGAAGAAAGGTGATTTGAGTGACTTTGAACGTGGCATGGTTGTTGGTGCCAGAAGGGCTGGTCTGAGTATTTCAGAAACTGCTGATCTACTGGGATTTTCACGCACAACCATCTCTAGGGTTTACAGAGAATGGTCCGAAAAAGAAAAAATATCCAGTGAGCGGCAGTTCTGTGGGCGGAAATGCCTTGTTGATGCCAGAGGTCAGAGGAGAATGGCCAGACTGGTTCGAGCTGATAGAAAGGCAACAGTGACTCAAATAACCACCCGTTACAACCAAGGTAGGCAGAAGAGCATCTCTGAACGCACAGTACGTCGAACTTTGAGGCAGATGGGCTACAGCAGCAGAAGACCACGCCGGGTGCCACTCCTTTCAGCTAAGAACAGGAAACTGAGGCTACAATTTGCACAAGCTCATCGAAACTGGACAATAGAAGATTGGAAAAACGTTGCCTGGTCTGATGAGTCTCGATTTCTGCTGCGACATTCGGATGGTAGGGTCAGAATTTGGCGTCAACAACATGAAAGCATGGATCCATCCTGCCTTGTATCAATGGTTCAGGCTGGTGGTGGTGGTGTAATGGTGTGGGGAATATTTTCTTGGCACTCTTTGGGCCCCTTGGTACCAATTGAGCATCGTTGCAACGCTACAGCCTACCTGAGTATTGTTGCTGACCATGTCCATCCCTTTATGACCACAATGTACCCAACTTCTGATGGCTACTTTCAGCAGGATAATGCGCCATGTCATAAAGCTGGAATCATCTCAGACTGGTTTCTTGAACATGACAATGAGTTCACTGTACTCAAATGGCCTCCACAGTCACCAGATCTCAATCCAATAGAGCATCTTTGGGATGTGGTGGAACGGGAGATTCGCATCATGGATGTGCAGCCGACAAATCTGCGCCAACTGTGTGATGCCATCATGTCAATATGGACCAAACTCTCTGAGGAATGCTTCCAGCACCTTGTTGAATCTGTGCCACGAAGAATTGAGGCAGTTCTGAAGGCAAAAGGGGGTCCAACCCGTTACTAGCATGGTGTACCTAATAAAGTGGCCGGTGAGTGTATATTTACATATTTATTCCATCTAGCTACAATGCTCTGCACTGTGTGTTCATATATTCATATATTTATTCCATCCAGCTACAATGCTCTGCACTGTGTGTCTGTGTGTGTATACTGTATATTTTATAGTAATATGTACATATGTATATTAGCTGCTCTTGCTTGCTTGTTTTTTTTTTTTCTTGCCTTCTGATTGTTGCTCTGAGTGTTGCTATCCCTGTGCTGTTGCAATCCTGGAATTTCCCCGTTGTGGGACTAATAAAGGCTTATCTTATCTTATCTTATCTTATCTTTGCACTACCAGGGATTTTGGAATGTGTTACTGTTGAGATTGACCAAGATAAAACAAAAAATCTAATTATAAGTTGTATATACAGAACACCAGGAACTTGCATTGAGACATTCAGAGATAAATTAGTCGAGCTGTACAATAATATTACTAGTAAGAAAATGGTAGTAATTTGTGGAGATTTCAATATTGATTTACTAAATCCATATCAACAAAATGTAATTACAGAGTTCATGAATTCTATGTACAGCATGAGTCTATATCCCACAATAACATATACCAGTAGAATCACAGTCCACACTGCTACACTTATTGACAACCTGTTTGTTAATATTATTGATAAGAAAATAGAAAGTGGATTATTGATAAATGATATAAGTGACCATTTGCCAACCTTTGCACTTATCCATGGCCACATGGGGGCCAATACAGAAAAAAAATTTAAAATTGTTCAGATACAAATCACAAAATGCAATCTTAAAGAAGACTTGCTGAAGCAAGACTGGACAGAAGTCTATGTATCAGATGTAAATGAAGCCTATGACACATTTAAAAACATTGTAACCACTCATTATGAAAAAAAATTGTTCATTAGTAAAGAAAAAGCTTAAACATAAATTTGCCGATAAGTCATGGTTAACCAAAGGATTACAAAAGGCGTGTAAAAAGAAAAATTTATTATATAAAGCTTTTCTAAAGAAAAAGGACAAAAGAAGCAGAGCAGAGGTATAAAACATACAAAAATAAGTTAACATATAATAAGATGTAGTAAAAGAGACTATTACAGTAAAGAACTGGAGAAAAACAGAGACAATATTAAAAATACATGGACAATACTTAACAATATTCTTGGAAATAAAAACAAATACAAGCTACCCAACCAATTTTTCAAAAAATAATAAAACGACTCAGTGTGAATGCAGCTTCACCTGCAGATGAATTTAATAACTTTTTTGTTAACATTGGTCCTAATTTGGCTCGAGAAATACCCATTACGGCACCCACAGGTGATACAATAAGCAAAAACACTGCTATAAAAGACTCCATTTTCATAAAGAACACAGACGAGAGAGAGGCCATTGAAATTGTTAAATTGTTTAAAAGTAAAACATCTACAGACTGTGATGGTATTGACATGCTCTTAGTCAAAACTATTATTGAATGCTTAGTGAAACCACTGATGTATATCTGTAACCTGTCTCTCCAAACAGGTATATTTCCCAATGCAATGAAAAAAGCTAAAGTAATTCCAATATACAAGACGGGTGACAGAGGGGAACTTTCAAACTATAGACCAATTTCACTATTGCAGCAATTTTCCAAGATACTTGAAAAAATATTCTATGAGAGAACTGACAACTTCATACTTTAGAATAATTTATTGTGTGAGCAGCAATATGGGTTCAGACACAAGAGGACAACTGCATTTGCTCTAATGGGATTTATAGAAAAAATATCAACTGCCGTTGAAAATAAAGAGTATTCAGTTGGGGTATTCCTGGATCTTAAAAAAACATTTGATACAGTGGATCATAAGTTATTATTAAAGAAACTACAAAATTGTGGTATTAGGGGAGTAGCACTGTCCTGGTTATGTAGTTACTTAAAGAATAGATATCAGTATGTATGTGTTGGTAATAAAAACTCACAGTTACTGAAGGTTACTTGTGGAGTCCCACAGGGTTCAGTTTTGGGGCCATTGTCATTCAATATGTATATAAATGATATATGTAAAATTTCAGAAAAAATGCATTTAACCTTCATCCTACCAACATATTTTACATACAAATAGTACCAACTGGGGTCCGTTTGGACCCCACACAAAATTTAACTGTTAATTGGATTATTAAGCAATACCAAAGTATTTTTTTTTCACTTAAAATGTTTTATTTGGTTAAAACAAAGAACATTCATCTCAAAATTCTATAACCAACTTACATTTAGGCTACAAAGGTATCTTAATAGGAAAGAAAATGACAATTTTATCATTTGCATGCACATTTATGGTTTTTCTTTGGAACAAACATAGCACAAACGTCAAATATCAACTTTGATATCAACAAATCAGAGGGTGGATAATAGTCACAGCACCACCATATTTTCATACCATACTTAGCAGGCTTTGATGGGATATACTGCCGAAAACCAACTCTACCACGAAATGGCACTAATTGTTCATCCACACATAGATCCGGTCCTGGGATATAAAGTTTCGGTAGTTGTGCTTGAAACATGATCCAAAAATCCCAGAATGGGGCTAGTTTGTCGGTTGCCTGCCTTTCAGCACGAGTAGCCCGGTTGTCAAATCTAAGGTACTTCAGAATGGTGGTGAACCTAGTTCGCGACATGGTGGCACTAAAGATAGGTCTTCCTTCTTTCTCTGACCAAAGTGATGCTACTGGCTCATGGTTAGACTTGTAGATGAACACAAAATTCATACATTTAATATCATTAACATCCTATTTTTCCCTGGGGTCCGATCGGACCCCAATGAAAAATCTGAACTGACAGTACAGAAGAAAACTGTATTTTAAATCAGATTTATTTTTTGTGATTCACAGATGATGACAAACAAAGTCATAAAGCATGATAGCTGTGATCGATAATATGTCCGTGTTGTGCATAACAACATATATGTGGGGTCCGATCGGACCCCACTCAGTAGGATGATATTGTTTGCCAATGACACTAATTTATTATGCAGTGGAAGCATTTTGGAACAACTTTTGGATACACTCGGAAAGGAATTAGGAAAGCTTAAACTGTGGTTTGATTCAAACAAATTAACACTCAATTTAAGTAAGACAAAATTTATTGTTTTTAACAACCATCACAACAACTTAGTATCTAAACTCAGTGTAAATGGTGTAGAGATTGAAAGGGTATCCGAAACTAAATTTCTTGGTGTAATAATTGATAATAAACTGTGTTGGAAGTCACATATTAATTATATTAAAGGTAAAATATCCAAATCAATTGCAATACTACACAGAGTGAAATATTTGCTGAATCAACCCACACTATATACCTTGTATCATTCATTAATACTCCCATACATGATATTGTACTGAAGTATGGGGAAATACATATAAAACAAACATATATCCAGTCTTTATGCTTCAGAAGAGAGCTATTAGAGTAATAAACAAAGCTGCTTACAGGGAACCAACAAACCCACTTTTTCTTAAATTAAAAGCTCTCAAGTTGAAAGATCTGGTTGACTTTAAAACTGCAGTAATAATGTTTAAAGTGAAGAATCTATCACTGCCCGCAAATATCCAAAAGCTGTTCCAAATAAGGGAGAAACAATATCATTTCAGAGGAACATGTATATTTCAAAAACCTTCAGTGAGAACTACCACCAAGCAACACTGTTTCAGTGCAAGGAGTCAGATTATGGAACGATTTTGGACCCGAATTAAAATCATGTACAACGCTTGGACAATTTAAACAAAAACTAAAGGAAGAAATACTCCAAACATATATACAAGATGACATATAAAATCACATAAGGATTGTCATATCCAGTCTGCGTTGTGTTGTTGCTTAGTTTTGTTTTGTTGGTTTTTTTGTCACATTTTGTTTTAGCTTTGTTCTGAATTGTAATCGCTCTTGTTTGTTTTTCTTTTGAATTCTTGGATGGAATATGGGTGGGCAATATAAGCTGCGGCTTCAGCCATCACCCATTTCGGATAACTTATGTTGAACTGTATAATCAGAGGAGTTATTGTCTAATTTGACCTTGTTGGATTTTCTTTCCCCCTTTGTTATATTATTCTGTTTCTTTTAATCTGTACTTTTAATCTATCCGAAATAAAGATTGATTGATTGATTGATTGATTGATTGATTGATTCTTTAGTGAGCACCTGTGAATGGACAGTTATGAACAGGACAACTATGGGAAGTGATCACTTCCCAATACTTACAGTCATTAAAACTGAAGTATATTTACCAGAGGGAAGATGTTTTACAAGATGGTGTTTTGACAAGGCCGATTGGGAAAAATTTAGGCAATACTGTGTTCAATCGTGTCATTTGGTAACATTAGAAGGTGGCATAGAAGAGTGTTCAAGTCAGGTAAACAATCATATTCTGAATGCTGCAGTAGCAAGTATACCTAAGAAAACAACACAGGGTAGGAAGAAGGTTGTACCCTGGTGGAATGACAAATGTAGTATTGCAATAAACAAGCAAAACAAGGCATTCAGACAGCTGAGGAAGAATATGACTAGTGAAAACTTTAAATAGAGTATAAAAAGAAAAGGGCAGTAGCTCGAAGGATTATTAAAAACAGGAAAAGGTCAACATGGAGAGAATTTTGTTCCACCCTTGGTAGGAAAACAGAACTAGGTGATGTCTAGGGTATGTTTAAAAAAATGAGTGGCAAAAGGGTATCAGTTAAAATTCCAGCTTTAGTGGATGGAGACAAGATGGCTGTATCAGACAAAGAAAAGGCAGAAGTCCTAGGTAGAGCATCTGCAACAGTGCATAGAGGAGACCATCTTGGTGAGAGCCATAGACAACAAAGGCAGCATAAACTCTGAGAAAATGCAAACTTAAAAAATGAAATGAAAGAGGACATGACTGTGTTAGACCTCGAGCTCACAATGTCAGAGCTTAAGAGAGCTTTGCAAGATAGTGGATACACAGCTCCAGGATATGATTCAATTCAATTCAGTTCAATTCAGCTTTATTTATACAGCGCCACATCACAACAGAAGCCGTCTCGTGGCGCCAAAATGCAGAAAAAAAACCCCCACAATCTCAGAAAAACCCAGCAATCAGACGAACCCCTGTGAACAAGCACTTAGCGGCAGTGGAGAGGAAAAACTCCCATTTAGCAGGAAGAAACCTCCAGCAGAACCAGGCTCAGGGAGGGGCAATCATTTGCTGCGACTGGCTGGGGGTGCGGGGATAGAGAAGATGGAGAGGACAGACATAAAGAACATAACAGTGAGATGCCAAGTGAGATGATCAGTTAAGCTACAGTGGGGAAAAAAAAGTAGTCAGCCACCAATTGTGCAAGTTCTCCCACTTAAAAGATGAGAGAGGTCTCCAATTTTCATCATAGGTATACCTCAACTATGAGAGACAAAATGAAAAAAAAAAAATCCAGAAAATCACATTGAAGGATTTTTAATGAATTAATTGGTAAATTCCTTGAAAAATAAGATGCATAATATATCATGGTATTGGATGGATGGATGGATGGATGGATGGATGGATGGATGGATGGACGGATGGATGGACGGATGGATGGATGCGGACGGACGGACTTTATTGATCCCAAACTGGAAAATTACAGTGTAACAGCAGCATGACAGTTGACAGCCAAACAACAGAAACACACACGACAGACAAAGGGATTACCCATGGAAAGTAAAAAAGAAACTAACACGACTATGGAACCTATATAAATCATAGCTTAATATATGATGACGACCTGTATAAACACATGAATCATCCCATTGCACAAAGAAAGACTATCAGGAGCAGAGTGAAATGTGAGGTACCAGTTAGTCTGTAAGGTGCAGTGTGGCAGCATAGCTATGACCAGAATACAACATCATAGTGAGTTATTGTACAGTGAAATTGCATGTGGCAGGAAAGATTTCCTGTACCTGGCCGTTCGACAACGAAGCTGTAGTAGTCTACTGGAGAAAGTGCTTCGCTGCCTATCTAGTGTGTGGTGGAGGGGGTGATCAGGATTGTTCATGATGGCTCGCAGTTTATTTAGTGTTCTCCTCTCCACCATTGTCTCAAAGGTCTCCGGTCTGAGACCAATTACAGAGCCAGCCCTCTTGATAATCTTGTCAAGTCTGTTGGTATCTCTGGCCCTGATACTGCTACCCCAACAGACCGCAGCAAAGAAGATGGCGCTGGCGACAACAGTCTGGTAGAAAAGCTCCAGCATCCTGCTGCACACATTGAAGGATCTCAGTTTTCTCAGGAAATAGAGTCTGCTCATCCCCTTCTTGTGCGCAGCATCGGTGTTGGATCTCCAGTCCAACCCGCTGCTGATCCTGACACCCAGATATCTGTAGTCTTCAACCACTCCCACATCCTCCCCCCTAATCTGCAGTGGCTGAGAAGGAGCCTTCCTCTTCCTGAAGTCAATCACCATCTCCCTGGTCTTGCTGACATTCAACCTCAGGTGATTCTGTTCCGTCCACTCCACAAATCTGTCTACCAGTGCCCTGTACTCCCCCTCCTCTCCTCCTCTTATACACCCAACAACAGCTGAGTCATCAGAGAATTTTTGCAGGTGACATGACTCAGTGTTATACTGAAAGTCCGTGGTGTATAAGGTAAAAAAAAAAAAAAAAAGGAGAGAGCACAGTCCCCTGTGGCGCTCCCGTATCACTAGCCACCACTCCAGACAAGACACTGCCCAGCCTGACAAACTGTGGCCTGCCTGTCAGGTAGTCGGTAATCCAGGAGATCACAGAGCTGTCAACCCCCATCCCCCGCAGCTTCTCGCTCAGCAGCAATGGCTGGATGGTGTTAAAGGCACTGGAGAAATCAAAAAAAAGTGATTCTCACAGTATCTCCTCCACCATCCAGGTGCTGATGGACTCGTTGCAGCAGGTAGATGACAGCATCTTCAACTCCTAAATGGGGCTGATATGCAAACTGCAGAGGGTCCAGCCACGTCTCCACCTGCGGCCTCAGGTGGGCTAAGACCAGTCTCTCCAGGACCTTCATCACATGAGATGTGAGGGCAACTGGTCGATAGTCATTCAGATCCAATGGAGATGACTTCTTGGGGACAGGAACCAGGCAGGATGTCTTCCACAGCACTGGTACTCTCTCCAGACTCAGGCTCAGGTTGTACAGGTGTTTCAGTACTGGAGTTAGTTGGTTGGCACAGGTCCTCAGGATCCTAGCGGAGATGCCATCCAGGCCCGAAGCCTTCCGCTGACAGAGTCTCTTCAGCTGTTTCTCCACCTGATCTGTAGTCACCGTGAAGTTGGGGGGGGGGGGGGGGGGGCTGGTGCCCCCTGAAGAGGAGGAGGAGGGAGATGGAGAGAGTTCTGCACGGGAGCGTGGGTAGGGAGGGGTGTGTGGGGGTCTGGTTGTGTTGCTTGGGTGACAGACTGTGAGTTGAACCTATTAAAAAACAGATTCAGTTCCTCAGCTCTCTCCTGGCTCCCAGATGGCTGCCTGACTCTCCCCTTGTACCCTGTAATTATGGGATGGATAATGACTAGAATGATATTATAATTTACTGGGTATGGAGAAGGAGTGAGACTATATAAGTGATGACTTCTTCCCACTCCTTCTGAACAAGGACATTTTTTGTTATGTTTATTTTTATTTTTTTGGTTTTGATTCTTTGTTCCTAATTTATTTTGTCTTGATGTTCAAATAAATCATTCTTCCGCTTAATACTTTTCGGGTCGAGGTGGTGGTGGTGGTGGTGGTGGTGGTGGGGGGGCGGCTGGAGCCTATCCCAGCATCTTTGGGTGAGAGGCAGGGTACACCCTGGACAGATCGCCAATTCATTGCAGGGCCAACACAGAGAGACAGACAACCATTCACTCTCACAGTCATACCTAAGGACAATTTAGAATCCCCAGTTTTGATGCCAATTAACCTAACTTGCATGTTTTTTTGGCATGTGGGAGGAAACCAGAGAAATCCTGGAGTAAACCCACGCAGACACGGGGAGAACATGGGAGAACATGGGAGAACATGCAAACTCCACACAGATCACTGTTGGTCGGGGGCTGGGATCGAACCCAGGATCCCCTGGCCAAGGGTGAGTTGCTGCACTGCCGGAGTACTAACCACTCCGCCACCGCGCCGCCCTTCAAATAAATCAATCACTAAATAAATAAATAAAAACATCAGAAAAGGAAAGTAGGCCTTAAAACCACATTCTCCACATGCCAGAAGAAACTTGCTTTATAAAAAAGTAGGGCTGCTTCAAATTAGCCCACTAGTTGGTAAAACTCAAACATGAAGCCTCTAAATTGAATGATTTGGCCTCTGTTCCTGACTAAATACTTTTTTGCCCCACTGTATACACACACACATACACACACACACATACATACATACAGTATATACAGTGGGGCAAAAAAGTATTTAGTCAGCCACCAATTGTGCAAGTTCTCCCACTTAAAAGATGAGAGAGGTCTCCAATTTTCATCATAGGTATACCTCAACTATGAGAGACAAAATGAGAAAAAAAAAATCCAGAAAATCACATTGAAGGATTTTTAATGAATTAATTGGTAAATTCCTCAGTAAAATAAGTATTTAGTCACCTACAAACAAGCAAGATTCCTGGCTCTCACAGACCTGTAACAACTTCTTTAAGAGGCTCCTCTGTCCTCCACTCATTACCTGTATTAATGGCACCTGTTTGAACTCGTTATCAGTATAAAAGACACCTGTCCACAACCTCAAACAGTCAGACTCCAATCTCCACTATGGCCAAGACCAAAGAGCTGTCAAAGGACACCAGAAAAAAAAATTGTAGACCTGCACCAGGCTGGGAAGACTGAATCTGCAATAGGTAAGCAGCTTGGTGTGAAGAAATCAACTGTGGGAGCAATTATTAGAAAATGGAAGACATACAAGACCACTGATAATCTCCCTCGATCTGGGGCTCCACGCAAGATCTCACCCCGTGGGGTCAAAATTATCACGAGAACGGTGAGCAAAAATCCCACAACCACATGGGGGACCAAGTGAATGACCTGCAGAGAGCTGAGACTAAAGTAACAAAGGCTACATCAGAAACACACTATGCCGCCAGGGACTCAAATCCTGCAGTGCCAGACGTGTCCCCCTGCTTAAGCCAGTACATGTCCAGGCCCGTCTGAATTTTGCTAGAGAGCATTTGGATGATCCAGAAGAGGATTGGGAGAATGTCATATGGTCAGATGAAACCAAAATAGAACTTTTTGGTAAAAACTCAACTTGTCGTGTTTGGAGGAGAAAGAACACCATACCTACTGTGACGCATGGGTGTGGAAACATCATACTTTGGGGCTGTTTTTCTGCAAAGGGGCCAGGACGACTGATCCGTGTAAAGGAAAGAATGAATGGGGCCATGTATCGTGAGATTTTGAGTGAAAACCTCCTTCCACCAGCAAGGGCATTGAAGATGAAACATGGTTGGGTCTTTCAGCATGACAATGATCCCAAACACACCACCCGGGCAACGAAGGAGTGGCTTTGTAAGAAGCATTTCAAGGTCCTGGAGTGGCCTAGCCAGTCTCCAGATCTCAACCCCATAGAAAATCTTTGGAGGGAGTTGAAAGTCTGTGTTGCCCAGCAACAGCCCCAAAACATCACTGCTCTAGAGGAGACCTGCATGGAGGAATGGGCCAAAATACCAGCAACAGTGTGTGAAAACCTTGTGAAAACTTACAGAAAATGTTTGACCTCTGTCATTGCCAACAAAGGGCATATAACAAAGTATTGAGATGAACTTTTGTTATTGACCAAATACTTATTTTACCGAGGAATTTACCAATTAATTCATTAAAAATCCTTCAATGTGATTTTCTGGATTTTTTTTTTCCTCATTTTGTCTCTCATAGTTGAGGTATACCTATGATGAAAATTGGAGACCTCTCTCATCTTTTAAGTGGGAGAACTTGCACAATTGGTGGCTGACTAAATACTTTTTTACCCCACTGTATATATATATATATATATATATATATATATATATATATATATATATATATATATATATATACAGTATATACATACATATATATGTTGTGGCTCTTGTACTGCATGCAGCTCTTTTGTGTCTCCTTTGCAGCTCTTTTCTAATTTTTATTTATTTATTTTTTTTATTGGCTCCTGTGCAGCCCTTTTTAAAAAAATATATATATGTTCTTTTCTTAGCATGGCAGCTCAGTTTTTGGCAAGTGGGCCGCCATGAAGAAATGTTACCAGCGGAAACTCTGCTTAGCAGTATGAGTGTAACACTTGCTTGTACAGTGTATTTTAGACTTACCATAGAAAATGAATGGGAAATAACAAGATCAAATAAAAATACACAATCTTGCCAGGATTCATGCTATGCATGAACACAGCCAAAATTATTAAAAAAAAAGATGAAAAATGAAAAGCATGTAAAATGCGCTGAACAGTTTAAGGGTTAAAAAGCATAGAACATTTTATCAACAACGATCAACACTGAAACTGAAATGTGGAAAAATAGTCTTTGCTGTTCAATATGCCCACACAGTAGATGGCAGTAATGTGCTACCAACAGGACTTGGAGAGCCAGAATCAAACAAAACAAGGAGGAAGAACATCAAGGCAGCTCATTTATTTTGAACTGTATAATCTGAGGAGTTACTGTTTAATTCGACCTTGTTGGATTTTTTTCCCCCTGGTATATTGTTCTGTTCCTTTCTTTTAATCTATCCGAAATAAAGATTCATTTAAGGTTCATTCAAAGATTCATTCATTCAATTTCAGTATAAATAATGGCGTAAAAATTAACTTGACAAAAATGTTATTTTTAATGATAAGTCAATGCAGTAATTACCACGATCAGCCCATTTCCCGGGTGCTCAAAAACAAACCAGGATCCTCTGGTGGGTCTGAACCCAGGATGTGCTCAAGCTCAAGGCCAAAAGTCACAAAATTTAAGAACATGTCATTTCAACTTTGAGCAAGGCTTTAGCCAAGCCAAGTCTACATAAATGTATATAAAAAAGGGTGAAGTAAATGCTCTTGGTGACCTCGAAGTGTGTTCATCAGGCCCACGTTTTACTTACCGTGATCACTCTGAGGTTGACATTTTCAGGTAGCAGAGGGTAGGCACTGGTACACTGCAGGATGGTAAAGTTTGGATTGTGCTTCTTCACTGTTTTGTAGACCTGACGCATGGTTTCCATATTCTGCATCCCACTGGACACGACCATGGGACGTCCTGACACGGCCAAGAGAGATGACAGGAATAAGTATGATATTGAACTACAGCAGTAAGCATTCAAATGTATGAGAAAAAAAAGGAACTCAGGCAGATGTACTGTACATGATGCTGAAATCCTTAATATTCAGATGTTTTTCATTTTTATTTTAGCTTGATTTACAGGAAACTTCTTCTAGTTCAATGTATCTTTATTGTATGATACTGTCCGAGGAGCAGCTAATTTTTCATTTTATGAACACTGGATTCCTCAAAATTGCATCTTTAAATGTTGCTAAATGCACTGAGACACTTGACTGCTTTAATGTCAACTTATGAACACTGAGAATTTGTTTATCATAAATTAGTTATCTATGATTAGTGTTTATGGAAGCTTATTCTCACCTTTTTTGGCAGTTTTCTCCAAATAGGGGAGGTTGTTGGTGTCTCCAGATCCAACTTTGAAGAAGGGCACATTGAGCTCATGGAGGAAGTCCACTGCTTTCTAGAGATGGAAAATAATGTGATTAAACTTACCAGTTGGGCGCATGCGCACGCAGCAACTGGCAGTGGGTGAAAAAGTTTGGCATCTTAGCCTCTGTTTTTATGCACTTTAATGTGTTTTAACGTAATTCTCTGTGCCATTTTTGTCCTTGAATTGTTTGTGGACTATAAAACAAAGAGGTCTTTGGTTCCATCAGGATGGATTTTCTTCTTGTTACTGCACTGTGGCGTCTTTCTTACTGGCTCTTTGTCTGGGACGTCAGCGCGGTCACGTTGGTAAGAATGCAGTACTCCAGAGACATGTTACTGCAGCTAAACATGGATAATCCAGCATCTGTGTTTGAATTTGTGCCACAACTGCCGGACTTTATTTTAAGAGACTTTCATGGACACAGCAATGAAAAGAGAGACAAAAGGAGGAAACGCAGAAAGCATGGAGGCGTAAGATTAAACCTGAGGAGACGTCAGCTTAACTGCATTCCTCTTCCTTCCATTATTATGGGGAACGTACAATCCCTGAAAAATAAAGTGGATGAAATTCAAGGAAATGTCCGATATCAGAAGGATTTCAAGAACTGCTGTGTCATGGCTTACACAGAGAAGTGGCTTCCGGAGCATGACCAGGACCCGGACCTGAGTATTGACGGCTTTGGAGCCCCACTTCGCTTGTATTGGCAGGAAGAGGTAACGGAGAAACATCGGGGGCAGCATATGTTGGTATATTAATAAACAGTACTGTACATCTGTCACGGTCAGAGAACACATCTGTACACCAGATGTGGAGCTTCTGTCCATATTGCTATGCCCCTTTTATCTGCCCTGCGAGTTCCCCCAACTTATCATAACGACTGTGTACAGTCACCCGAGGGCGGATGCTGCCTCCGCCTCCAGCACAGTCTATGATGTGGTACAGCGGTTGCAGTCGATTTCCCCAAGGGCTCCAAATTTTATCCTTGGGGATTTTAACCATGTGTCTTTAAAGAATACACTTAAAAACTTTTATCAGTACGTCTCCTGCCCAACCAGGCGAGACAAGACATTGGACCTGTGCTACGGATCTATAGAGAGGGCCTATAAATCTCTTCCCCTTCCTCCTTTAGGATCTTCAGAACACAACTGTGTACATTTGCTGCCCACATATAAAACTGCTCTCAAAAGAGAGAAGACAAAGACCAGGGACAAAAACGTTTGGACAGATGATTCAGTGCTCTGCCTCCAGGAATGTTTTAACTGTACAGACTGGGAGGTGTTCACACTGTCGTGCGGGGATGATTTGGAATCTTTGGCGGACGTCACATGCTCTTACATGGCTTTTTGCAGGGAAATGATCGTTCCACGTAAACGTGTCAAAATATATCCCAATAATAAGCCATGGGTTACTAAATCTGTTAAATCCTGCTAACAGAGGAAAGCACTGGCCTTTAAACAGGGGGTTGTTTCTGAGCTGCAGGTTGCCACAAAACAGCTAAAGTCTGAAATTTTAAGAGCAAAACAGAATTATAAAAGCAGAATTGGAAAGCAAGATGGCAGCAAAGAAGCTTGGTTCAGCTAGCGCTATTATGAAAACTATTGCAGGCCTTCAGAGCACAGAGCGCAGTAATCGTGTGTTTTTAGATGGTTTTAATTCAGATACAGAGCTGGCTAATGCTCTTAATTGTTTTTATGGTCGTTTTGATTCTTTCAATTTCAGCACAGAAACCCAAGATTTGAAACAGAAACTCAAAGACAATCAGCACTTTAATATTGAGGTGCAGGATGTTAAAAGGGCATTCTGTGCTGTAAAAGTGAACAAAAGTCAGGGCCCTGATAATATATGTGGGCACTTGGTAAAGTTCTTTGCACATGAACTGAGTCCTGTGTTTCACTACATTTTTAATAAGTTCTTGCAGACACAACATGTGCCTAAAGTCTAGAAAGATGTTGTGGTTGTCCCTGTTCCAAAATCCAGCTGTCCTAAAACAGTTAATGATTTTAGACCAGCTGCCTTGACTTCAATTTTAATGAAAATTTTTGAAAAACTGGTCAAATTTGAGGTCCTAAAGCAGACTTAGCATGCATTGGATCCTTTGCAGTTTGCCTATAGGCCTCACAGAGGAGTGGAGGATGCCACTGTCACTCTGCTTAACATGCTTTTTAAACATCTGGATTTTAATGGGACACATGCCAGGCTTTTACTTGTGGACTTTTCTTCTGCTTTTAATACAATCCAACCTCATATTTTAGTTGAAAGGCTCCGGCAACAATTTGAGTAATAATCTGGTGGGTTGGATTCTGGATTTTTTAACCAACAGGACACAGAGAATAAGGGTCAATGGTACATTGTCTGATCAAACGTGTTTTTCTACTGGCTCTCCTCAGGGGTGTGTGCTGTCACCACTACTCTTCATCCTGTACACAGACGTGTCAGAGCAGACATGACAACAGACACATTATAAAGTATGCTGATGATTCAGTTATTGTCAGTCTCCTCCAGGATGGTAAGAGTGGCCACGGCCCAGTAGTTGATGATTTTGTTCACTGGTGTGAGGATTCCTACCTGCAGCTGAATACGACAAAAACTAAAGAAATGATTATTGACTTTAGGAGGAAAACTCCCAGGCACAAAGTCACTGTACTAAAAGGCCAGACCATTGAATGTGTGCAGTCTTACAAATATCTTGGGACGATTATTGATAGTAATTTAAAAGTTGAAGAGAACTGAGAAAGGGTGTGCAAAAAGGGTCAGCAACATTTGCATTGTTTAAGGAAACTCGCACACTTCCAAACTGACCGAACCATAATGACAATGTTTTATCGGACTTTTATTGAATCTGTTTTATCCTTTTCTTTAGTGTCATGGTTTGGTCAGATAAAACTGAAACAGAGGAAATCCTTGGGTCAGGTAGTTAGATGGTCCAGTCGTTTGCTTGGTGAGTCACAGCTCAGCCTGGCATCCCTGTACACCAGACAGGTACAGAGGCTGGCTACCTCCATTTTAAATGATGACTCCCACCCTTTGCACTGCCACTTTCAGCTTCTTCCCTCCAAACGGAGGTTTGTTGTCCCAAAATGTAAAACCCAACGCTACAAAAACAGCTTTGCTCCTGCGGCTGTCAAAGAGTTGAACAAGATATACTGTAGCAATATACTGCACATAATTTAGGTACCTATTTATCAATTTTTATTTTATATTTATTTATTCTTGTAGGTTTTTTATTTAGGTTTCAAATCTTTTATTGGGTTTTAGACTTTTATTGAGTTTTTAATCTCTTTGACTTAGTTCTTAACTTTTATGACCCTTTTATGATATCTCTGTTTTTTCTGTTATCTCTTTGTCTTATGTCCTGATTGGTGGAGCCCTGAGTACTTTTATCGTGTTTATAGTCAGCTTCATGTGTGCCTGTGTTTGTGTTCATGTTGAATGTAATTGAATCGGTGAATTCAAAAAGGGCCCAAGTCCCCATTGAAAAAGTGTGGACTTCGGCCCTTTTTGAATTCACCGATTCAATTGTGGTTTGTAAATATGTGTCTAAAAGGATGTCACCTGACTGCAAAACAAATCTACCTACGGGTACAAATAAAGTAACCTGAACCTGAACCTGATTAGAAATGGGGGCTGCAACCTGCAGCTTTGGGCAAAAAAGCCTACATTCAGGGGACATTTGTTGCAAAGATAACAAACACACCCTGGATTACAGGATGAGAAAAAAATCAACTGAGCCACAGTGTCAGTCTTACCTCATCCATCCCTGAGGCAGTGAAGAAGATCCCCACTTCCTTTGCATATTTCTGCAGCTCCCTGTACTGTTCATGGCTGAACTCCAGATGACATTTGTGGTCACCGTATGTTTGCCCAAATGAGTTTTTGGACACGTATGGGCGGGCCAGTGCTTTCTTGTTGAATTTATGCTCTAATTCACTCTTCTGAAATTTAGCACAATCTGCACCACAGTCCTGTAAAGTTCAGAAAAAAAAATAAAAAATGACAGCAAGGATTTTAATCAGTACTGAGATTGCCATAATGTTCATTATAAAATGGTTAGTTCTGAACAACAGGCACCCCTGAGACATTTCATATGCAACAATCCAATTACGAGGGTTATCTCAAATACCAGTTTTGGCTAAATATTTGCACCAATCCAGAGTGAAAATGCAAAAATTGTGTTAAGTCATTTTTCACCCTCAGCAAACTGAATCTCCTTCAACTTTTTTCCCAAGAAAAGACACTTTTCTTATTAATCTAAAACTTTTTCATGTAAATGTTCAAATTTTTAAAATAAACCTAAAGCTCTGCATGTTAATTTGAACTTTGTTTCTCAAAATGTAATTTGTATTGCAAATATGCAACTGTTTCCCTGTACAATTAAGTTTTGTTCCTTTAATTTTGCAGCTTTTCTTGTAAATTTTAGGACTTTTTCCCCTCACATATTCATATCAAGTGAATCTGCATGTTCTTACATATTAACAAATGAGTATAGCACTAGGACTTTGAACTGCATCTTCAGTCATTTTTGTGAATTTATAAATTTGTTCTTCTGTCTTTTTCATATAGAGGAAATGGAAATTATGCCGTTTACAGTTCTTTAAATGATGTTATTAGGATTATGTTTGACAGCACATGTTTGTATTTTTTTTTTTTTTTACTAAATCTTCATTATACAAAAGAAAAACATTTTCAGTTAGCCACTACTTATTGGAGTAGAATTTCTGCCTACTCCACCCATCTCCAACGTGGCTAAACACACTATCAGGAAGTTCAGTCCATTCAATTCATTGCAGATAAACTCAATAAAAACAGTTGAAGACCATCACACAAAGGCCCGCGTTTATATTAATGCAACTTCTAACAGTCGTAAAAACAGCTTTAGTCATAGATCAGGCATTTGAATGACTCTGCGTGTTACAGAAAGGACACGAAATGCGTTTTAAATGGACTAGAAGACGCCTTTACTATAATCTGTACTAATTTGTTCTAATCCGTGTTTGTAGGAAGAATAAGAAGAAAAGACGACATAGACTAAAATGTGATCATTACCTTTGCCACTTTGATCATTTTTTTGGCGATCTCGATGTCTCCCTGGTGGTTCTGCCCAATTTCAGCGATGATAAAGCACGGATGGTTCCCTCCGATCATCCGACCGGGACACAGCTCAAACTCTAAAGGCATTTTGGTGACAGAAAAGGGAGATCGGTGATTAAATAGAGGACAACTAAATGCAAGCGTCACTTCACTTCCCGAAACTGTCACTGCTAAAGGTATTATTTTTACGCATGCGCAAAACTAAGGACGCGATTTTCTTCTTTCGGCGATTCACAAACAGCTTTTACGTTCATACCGCCACCTACTGTTACACCACGGTGTAAAATCAACATGAGTGAAGTTAGCCCAGTCGATTTCTAGAGAAGATGAAAAAAACTGACGATATAACTCGCAAAGAATCTCCATTGGAATGAATGGTAAGAGCAAAATTATCTTTTGATCCCGACTGAATTTTGCTACAAGTTACACATACGGTGTTTGTCAATTTAAAAGATAAATTTCCAAGTAGGTTGTTGGCTAACTGTTAAGGTATAAGGTCAGAGGTGTCCAATCATGTACCATGGAGGGCCAAGACCCTGCAGGTTTTCTCTTCTACTCAATCTCTTCAGCAGGTGTTTTCACTGATCAGCAATCAGTGGGAAGAAGTTCAGCGAAATCTGCTGTTGAAGAAACTGGTTGGAGGTAAAGCCTGCAGGGTCTTGGCCCTCCATGGCACATGATTGGACACCCCTGGAATAAGGTTGTGAAAATATATAAATTAAAAGACACACTGTTTTCAAAGAGCTTAAACAACTATGCAAATATATGAAATAAAAGCAAACAGAGTAAAATATGCTAAAAGTGTTAAAATGTGTAAAAACTGAATGATGCTATGAGGTTTAGAGGAATTAAAGGAACCCCATAAGAATTTATTAGCCTGTGGGGGGCATGGTGTTGGACTTCTCCACCCAGGGGACATTGGACCAAAACAGGAGGTGTTATCGGGGGGGATCAGACTGGACAGAAGGAATATGCGCTCCCCGGAGAGAGTAACTGCCAGGCCGCTGGGAGATGGTGGTGAAAGCGGCACCAGTTTTGTTTTCGTCAGGTACAATGCGCACTGAACCCCGCTGCGCCCACCGTGCGATGGACCGTTCAGGGTATTGGAACCTGGGGCAGAACATTTTGTGTTAGACTTGGGGGGACGTAGAGAGACCGTCTGCATTGACAGGCTGAAGCCTGCTTTTGTGTTAGCAGACGAGCAGGTGTTGTTGGCCCAAGCTCCCTGGCGCGGATGTCCATTATTGGTGGCTCCACAGGTTGGTGATTCCTCAGCAGGGACCTGCACTGGTGAAGCTTATGTGTTTTCTCCCCCTCCCTTTTTCCCTCCACAGACTGATGTGCCCTCTTGTACATCCCGCCAGCAGAGCAGTTTGACTAGATCGGCGACCCCCCGCTACAGCCATTATGGGCGCCAGCTCAAGCCCAAAGGATGGGGTTAAGGCCCATTCTGGGTGTTCTGGGGGGGGGGGGGAGGTGGGGGGGGGGCTGTGTGGGGAGCATGGTGTTGGACTTCTCTACCCAGGGGACAATGGACCAAAACAGGAGGTGTTACCGGGGGATTCAGACGGGACAGAAGGAATATGCGCCCTCTCTGGGGAGAGTAACTGCTGGGCTGCTGGAAGATGGTGGTGAAAGCAGCACCGGCATTATGTCATGTTAAATGTGCCGCACAGGCTTTGTTCTAAACATAATGTGTATGGACGGAAGTTCCAGGTTGCTATGCATGAAACAAAAATATAAAAGACAGGTGCACAGAGGCCCGGGATGCACTTTTGCTATACAGTTCTTGGAGAAAGAATAAAGTCTTGTGTTGTTCAGCTCGTTTGTCACCTGCATCCTTTCTCCACAAGCCATCTAATATTTCAAATTCTCAGGCTGCTTATAGGTCATAGTGCTCAAATCATTAATTATAAAGTTGATTTCTTTTTTCCAGGAGCAGATTCTGTTCTCAGTCTATTCCCTCCCAGCACAATCTGGTTTAAAAAAAAAAAAAAAAAGTGAAAAGACGGCTTTACCAACTGTCTATAAACCTCTGGATTTGATTTAAAGTGAAAGATGAAAAGACGTCTTTATATAGACGTCTCTGTATGGTCTAAATTTAGTTGAAAAATCAAGGTGAAAAGCCATCTTTTTAAAGTTGTTGAAAAGACATCTTTTTACAAGCATCTCTATAATCTAAATTTGTTTGAAAAGTTATAGATTAAAACCTGCCTTTTTAAGTTTGTTAAATAACGTCATTCGGTTGCAACCAACATTTCTCATCTGATCCTTTTGGGTTGTGTGACCAAGGGGATGGGCCAAGCCCAACTGGTGGCATCCAACAGGGGTTTGAACTCACAACCTCCCACTCCAGGGTTTGGTACTCTGTGTCACCAAGAGGGTTGACCCACTTGGCAAGCCAAGTAGGAATACTTTTATTGACTCTGTTACAGGTGCACCTACACAAGCATTTTCCAGCACCTGGTATGCCCCTGGCAGTCTACCATCTTAGTACTAATCAGGGCCATGCAGAGACCATTTGAGGGGCATGGGCTCAACTTTCAAAAAAGGGGCACATGGAACAAGATTTGTTAACAATATACAGGTGCATCTCAATAAATTAAAATGTCATCAAAAAGTACATTTATTTCAGTATTTCAGTTCAAAAAGTGAAACTTATATCATACAGATTCTTTACACACAGTGATATACAGCGGGGAAAATAAGTATTGAACACGTCAACACTTTTCTCATTAAACGTATTTTTGATGGAGCCATTCACCTGAGATTTTCACCTGATATCAGTAACAACCAAAGTAATCCATACATACAAAGAAATCAAGCCAACTGTGTTCACAAAAGTTATATTTAATAAAGTGGGCGAAGAGGGAGTTGAGAAACTCGGTAACTACATCTGTAGTAACTGAGCCGGTGGGCAACACCTTTGGCTATTTTTAATGAAGGTCGTGTGCCACTAATAGGAAGTGGTGGTGCTTGGGGGCGCTATGTAGTTTGCCGCATATGTCCAACTGGACGCGTTTCCATGGGGCCGATGGCCATGGTAATGGTTGCAGGGGTGGTGGTGGACCGCCTGTTTTCCGCTGGCTACGCATGGCATACAGTCCCTCACCATGTTCTTCATGTCCTTATCGATGCCTGGCCAACAGGCCAAGCCTCTACACCATTGTTTGACTCTAACAAGACCCAGGTGGCCCTCGTGAACCATGGTCAGGATGCAGCCCCTTAGCGCCTCTGAAACCACCGTGATTTGGCCTCTTGCTACAAAGACGTCATTCCAACATGACAAATTGTCCCTGACTCTATAGAAGGGTATCGATTCCCCTGGCATGTCAGAAGGCCAGCCCTCACGAATAAAAGTACATAGTTGGGTCAGAGTTGGGTCTTGTTCGGATGCCACCTGGAGCTCTTGTAGAGAGACAACGTTTTGAATTGGCCTGTGCATCATGTGGATCAGATCCAACTCCAGGGGGTCTCGATCACTGTTTGGAGTGGGGTTAGGTGTGGCCCGGGACAAGAGGTACTCCACTACGTTTTCTCTGCCTGGCATGAACTGCGTTAAAGTCATATGCTTGAAGTCTTTCTGTCCACCTGTAGATGCGCAGAGGTTTGTCCCCGGACCCTAATGTCTCCAGCAGTGCTGTGAGTGCTCTGTGGTCTGTCCGCAGCGTGAAGTGTCGTTCATATAGGTACATGTGCCAGCGCTCACATGCCCAAATGCCTCCCTCTCTCCCACTGAGTACTTCTGCTCGGCCGAAGTGAGTTACCTCGAGGTGAACGCCACTGGGCACTCAGTTCCTCTATGCAGCTGTGATATAATGGCTCCCACTGATGTATTGGAGGCATCACACATCACAAATGTGGGGCTTTGCAGGTCGAAGTGGGCCAGCACCAGTGAGCTGCTTCTTCAGTTTCCTGATGGTGGCAGAGCACACTGGGGTCTGCACCCAGGGTGCATCCTGCTTCAGGAGGGCATGCAGCAGCTCTGTCGTCTCAGAGTACTGGGAAATGAAATGCCCATAAAAATTCATCATACCCACGAAGGATGAGAGCTGTGCGGGACATGAGGGCATGGGTAGCCGTAGTATCACCTCGGCATTTGAGTGTAGGGGGCTCTGGCTCTCAGCAGACAGGCGGAAACCCACAAACGTGATGGTCGTTGCTCCAAAAATGCATTTCTCCACATTGAGTGTGAGGCTGTCTTTTGCTAGTACCTCCATAACTTTATCAAGGTGGGCGTCGTTGAAGGCTGTTGTTGCGTTGTGTACCATGATGTCATCCAAGTACATCACCACTCCTGGGAGACCGGCGAAAATGGTAGCCATGATCTTTTGAAAGCAGCTTAGAGCAGAATTAAGACCAAAGGGCTTGCGGGTGTACCTGAATACTCCCATTTTCTTCTTGCTCTGAGAGAGAGCAGTCGCATTTTTCTTCCCTCCTCCTGTCTGCCTTCCTGACCTATTCCCAGCTTTGCAATGTTGCGTTTTTGTCTGTGTTTAGTTGCTCTTTTTCTGCTGAATCTTAATCTAAACGGAAATTATGGATTTGGAAGCGGCTTAAATGTGCTATTGTCACTATTTTTCAACAAGAATTGGGCCAAGGGGGAGCCCAAGAATTGGAACCTGCGAGGAGACTCATGGACATTGGAATTCATGCGTCTGTGGAGATTAGGAAACATTATTGGTTATGATCTCAGGACTTCTATTTTTGGCTGTGAAGTTCCCTGATGTATCAGAAATTGAAGGAAGGTGAGAGAGCTGATCAAAGCGGACCTGGCAAGCTCCTTCATCAAATTCGACCAGTTGGGGAGGGCACGAGTAGCGGCAAATGGTGAACTGAATGACAGTGATTCAGTGGCGGAATACATCTGGAGCCCTGTGCTCTCCATGGAATAAAGTTTAAGCCTGCACATGGAAATTATGAAAGCACAGAATTGCACGGGTGAGGAAAAATCTATTCTCTGAGTGCACTGTGCAGATTTGATTTGACCTTGTCTTTGGTGCCCTGTATTTACATTCCTCCTGATGAAGATAAGCGGAAGGAGCGGCTCTGCCTGCTAACCCAAACAATCGACACAGTTGTTGTTTCAGCAGATGAACACTCAAGGACAGTGCACCATGTGACAATTTACCATCTGCAAGCAAGAGCGAGAGACTCTAGACTGCTTAGATCACATGACTTTAACATCTATCCACTGCCAGGAGGTGCCCTCTGCTGTTCACTAGCAATTGACATACCTACATTATTGCATTCAACATTACACTACTGATACAATTACTGATATATATTCACAATACACTGACTCTCTCAACTACTGCTTTGTCATTGTGTGATCTATTGTCTGCTAATTGTGCATTTGAGAGTTTTTTTCTTGTAATCAAAATTTTGGTCATAAAATGAGCTCTATTTTGATCAACAATGCTTTTTTCTCTCTCCTATTGTGTTTTTCCCTATCCTTCCCCCCTCCCCCCTCTTCACCCCCCCCCCCCCCTATATGACAGGCGCCTCGTCATGGCTGCCGCGTCATTGGGATGCGCCTTTCGTGCGCGCCCAATGTCAAGTCAAATTCCTCGTATGTTTACTTGTTTACTTGTAAATGTGCTTGGCAATAAATCTGATTCTGATTCTGACGAAGGCCAACAGGTTGTGGCAGTCTGGGTGAAGGGGAACCTGTAGGTAGCCTTGGCGGAGGTCCAGTTTGGAAAAAAACCTTTGAAGCATGGAATGCTGCCGTCAGCTCCTCCGTTGTGTGCAGGGGATATTTGTCAGGGATCACCAATTTGTTTACCATTCTGAGGTCGATACACAGTCGTATGCCACCTGCCTTCGTCTTTGCCACCACCAAGTTTGAGATCCAGGGGGTTGCATCGACCCGGTCAATGATGCCAGTGTGTTGCAGCTTCTGCAGTTCTGCTGTGACGTCCCATACCGCAAGGGGTAAAAGGCTGAGAGGCTGAATTTTTGGGGACACTGTCAGGTCGGTGAGCAGTTGGTGGTTGACAGAGGTGAGGCAGCCCAGCCCCAGGAAAAGCTCTGGCCAGTGGTGGTGCCAGGATGAGGTGACTGTCAGAATGGTGGTGCCAATTGGGTCGGTTATGGAGGAGCCCAGCTAGCTGATCAGATCGATGCCTTGTAGATTGGTCCCCTTTCGCGTCACTTGGAAAGTGAATGAAGGAACGGTTTTGGAGCCATATCGCACAGCAAAGCTGACCCTTCCCACCATACCTATTTTGGCATTGCCGCAGCCAAATAAGTCCTCCACAACCGCTGCAATGGTTTTCTGAGGAAACAGCTTCTTGACCATAGACACGCTCAGAAGGGACCTCGAGGCCCCCATGCCCAGCAGCAGCAGCACATCGATGCCATCCAGTTCCACCATGCACTGCCTGAGCGGTGAGTATTTGGCACCAATTGAGTGGGCTGTGGCTGAGCCCAGTGAGCAGACTATTGAGTCTGTGCAGGCTGAGTGACAGACCCTGGCAAAATAGTTTAGCTTCCTGCAGCGGTAGCATTTCAACCCTCTGGCTCGGCAAGCTGGTGATCGAGTCTGATGTTTAGATGAACCACAGCCACTGCAGTGCGGGCGCTCACCTGCATTGTCCCATTTCCCACCCTTCTTTCGGTTGCAGCGGGGAGGTGTGGCGTTGGAGTGCTGAGCAGTGACACGACAACTTGTGCTTGCGAGGTCCGACAAGGCGCTTGTTAGCTAGGCGGCATTAGCTATGATAATAGCTTGTCCTCTGCCTCCATCTGGGATGTCAGTTTCACAGTCTCATCCAGGGTTAGCTTGTCTGCCAATAAAAGCAGCTTACTCCGCAGCCTCATGTTGTTAGTATTCTCCACTAGCTTATTGCATACTACCTCTTCCATCACCTCTCTATAATCACAAGTTCTTGCTAGGTCCATGAGGTCTGCCACATAATGCCAGATTGACTCACAATCACGCTGGTGGCACCAGTTGAAAGTCGCTCTCCGTTCCATTATAGTGCTTTTGTCAGAGTAAAACATGTTCATCGTGGCCACACTTTTTATGTATCCGTAGGGCCTAGAGAGTGAAGCACATGCTGTTCTTTAGTTCTGAGATAGTAGGTTAGCATCTCCTTTAGCTTCTCGTCATGAGCATTGTTTGCCCCTGTGGTGGTGACAAAGCTCTGA
Source organism: Pholidichthys leucotaenia (assembly GCA_020510985.1). NCBI lineage: Eukaryota > Metazoa > Chordata > Actinopteri > Cichliformes > Pholidichthyidae > Pholidichthys > Pholidichthys leucotaenia. Next base: position 116,697,636 of record CM035848.1, on the reverse strand, counting down.
AACAACTCGTGCCAGCGGGGCCAGGGAATCAGTAGCTCACCTGGTAGCGCGAGAAACAGTTGCAGGAGAACTATGCGTGCATTCATAATGGAGTTATTGTGGAGGAATATGTTCAGGCGTGCTGTGCTGTCTGTGCTGTGTGTGCACTGTACTGTACACAGTACTGTAGCACACAGAGCTACAAGTGCGTCTTATTATGTTGGAGGAAATAAAACCCTGCAATTTTTCAGCTCGTCATATCTCGCCTGAACATATTCCTCTACACTGGTGACCCTGACGTGATGAGTGTGGAGGAATATGTTCAGGCGAGATATGATGAGCTGGAAGATTGCAGAGTTTTATTTCCTGTCCCTTCTTGTAGGAGTGCGTCGGTATTGTGTGACCAGTCTAGTTTATTGTTCAGATGAACACCCAGGTACTTGTAGGATATCACCATCTCAATGTCTGTTCCCTGGATGTTCACTGGTGCTGTGAGGGGTTGTCCTTGCCTGCGGCAGTCCACCACCAGCTCTTTAGTTTTCCTCGCATTGATCTAGAGGCAGTTCCGATGGCACCAGTCCACGAAGTCCTGGATAAGTCCTCTGTACTCAGCTTCATCTCCGTTGGAGATGAGGCCGACGATTGCAGAGTCGTCAGAGAACTTCTGTAGATGGCAGTGTGTTGTGTTGTGTGAGAAGTCTGCAGTATAAAGGGTGAACAGGAAGGGAGCCAAAACCGTTCCCTGGGGGGCCCCCGTGCTACCGATGATTGTGTTGGACACACAATCCCGGATTCTCACAAACTGTGGCCGTTTAGTGAGGTAGTCCAGGATCCATGATGACAGGTGCTGGTCCACCCCTGCGCACAGCAGCTTGTCCTTCAAGATCATCGGTTGGATGGTGTTGAAAGCACTGGAGAAGTCAAAGAACATGATCCTCACCACGTTCCCGGGCTTCTCCAGGTGGGACAGGGAACAGTGAAAGAGCAAGATCACTGCATCCTCCACCCCAATGCCATGCTGGTAGGCAACTGGAGTGGATCCATCGCTGGTCCCACCAGGGGGCGGAGGTGAGCAAGGAGCAGTCTCTCCAGGGTCTTCATCATGTGAGACGTCAGGGCCACTGGTCTGTAGCTGTTCAGGTCTCTGGGGTGGGAAGTCTTTGGTACAGGTACCACACAAGATGTTTTCCACAACTGTGGTACCCTCCCCAGCTTCACACTCAGGTTGAAGATGTGCTCCACAATCCCACACAGCTGGTCTGTGCAGGACTTGAGGAGCTTCACGCTGATGCCGTCCTGTCCCGAGGCCTTCCTCGCCTTGATCTTCCTCAGCTCCGTCCTCACCTGGGTCTTAGTGAGGGTCAGGTTGTGGGGCTGTGTGCTGGGAGTGGGAGGGTGTAGGTGGAGTGGGGTGTGGACAGCAGGTCTCGATGACTTTAGAGGCACCAGTGGTTGGTATGCAGTCGGTGGGGGGGGGGGGGGGGTTCAACCCTATTAAAAAACAGGTTCAGATTGTTCGCCCACTCCCTGCCCCCCCGTGGCCTGGGAGGAGGTATTCTGGAGCCCAGAGATGGTTTTAAGGTTTCTCCAGACCCCGCCGATGTCGCTCTGTTGCAGCTTGTCCTCCATCTTCTTCCTGAAGCTGTCCTTGCCTTCTCTGATCTTCCTCCTCAGCTCCCTCTGTACTAATCTCAGGGTTGATCCAGGGTTTGTTGTTCGAGCAACACCATATGATCTTGGTGGGTACGGTGTTGTCCACACAGAAGCTGATGTAGTCCGTGATGGTGTGAGTGAGGCCATCGATGTCCTCACCATGTGGATCGCAGAGCTGCTCCCAGGCAGTGGTTTCAAAACAGTCTTTTAGAGTGTCCATTGCCTCCTCAGACCATAACTTCACCGTGCGCATCACCGGAGGTTGTCTGTGTACTAGGGGTTTTGTACACCGGCAGGAGATGAACCAAGTTGTGATCCGATCTCCCGAGTGGGGGAGTGGTGATGAGGTGTACGCCTCCTTAGTGTTTGCATAGAATTAGATGCACTTGTAGCGCTGTGTGCTACAGTGCTGTACTGTGCTGTGCTGTCTGTGCTGTGTGTGCACTGTACAGTACAGCACTGTAGCGCACAGCGCCACAAGTGCATCTTATTATGTTGGAGGAATTAAAACTCTTCAGTCTTCCAGCTCGTCATATCTCGCCTGAACAAATTCATCCACACTGGTGACCTGACGGGAGAGAATGACCATCTGCTCCCTCTCACCGTGCTGTGGACCCCAGAGGACCAGAGAAACTGCAACCTTCCAGCTCGTCACATCTCGCCTGACTATAATCCTCCACATTATTAGGGTTTATCCTCATCGCCATTTGTTGTGTTTAAGAATGAGACACGGACAGCGAGTATTGACTGTACTCTCTTTTATTCAACACACAACCAACTATATACAGAATATTGGTGCCGTATCCCCACGGCGGGTTCCCCCCACATCATCATGCCACCTACAGCAAATCACAAAGTCCAAACACCACAGTGGTCTATTTAAGTCTGCTGTGAATGTGCACTTATCCCAACTATCTACACCTGGCTTGACATAGCTATCTCTTCTCATCCTGGCTTGACAATAGTCCATCTGAATAAGCCAGGATAAGCAGGTCCAACTTTGTCAAGCCACAATTTCTCACTTATCCTGGCTTTCTTAATTCTATTTTTATGCAATACCCTCTGGTCTATTTCATGGCAGACAAGCATCTTAACCTCTACCACGCAGTTGTTTTCGGTCACATATTGACTTCCTCACACACAAGCAAAATGTTCCATTGTCAAAACAAAATGGCTGAGAGACATTTCATTAACAGGATTTTTGGAACATTCTTCTTCTTCTTCTTCTTTTAGATTTGATTGATGGTTGGCAACCACCTTACAGGTTGTAGCATCATCTCACTTTGGCTCATCAATAAAATTATTCTTCAGCTTAAAGACATTGTTTCACCCAGGAAAAGGACAGTCAAGAACTACTCTTTTACCCCAGGACCGCAGCTGAACTAACATTCCTTTGTTAATCCAGTCTCTGGAATCTCTAACCTTTTTATTGGCCCATAAACTTGGAGACATAGAACAGACCTCTGGAGCACCTCATGGCCTACGAAGATCCACGGCTCAACATTGCCCTGTACTGGCAACTGGGACATGCTGGATTTTACCAGTAAACTTTAAAGGACGATGTTATTAGGATTATGGTTCCAAGGTTGTCATAGCCAGGAGCAGCACTGGGGTTAAGCTCCCAGTGCTTATAAAATGCTCCTTATGGCATGAGTGTCAAAAAGTCTCTGACAACTAAGTCCAACTCCTAGCCTGCCCGTGTGGTTTAGTTTCTAAGCCCGGCGGAACTGCTTCTACTAATAGGAGAAGGGGTGAGGGCGGATTTCTGGTGCCTTAAAACCAGATGCTTCGGGTAAATGGTGGCCCGTTAACCTGGCAAGGTAGCCAATCTAGGGGAAGGTAAACCCCGATTTCAAACCTCCGCTGTCCTGCGGCATACCCGGTCACGGAAAAGGCTTCAGGAGTCAACCCTGAGGAAAAATCCGGAGTCGGAGTCCGTAAGGCAGTTCTCTGTTGTGCTCAACATCGTTCTGGCAGCTCCTGCGACGTCGCTGGTGCCAAACTGTAGCAGCTCTGCTGTTCCTTTGGATTCATCAGTGACGTGGAGAGGGGGGACATGCTGTATGGACAACATCTTGTCTTCCATATCTTCCTGCCCAGGCTTGAATCCTACCAACGCCCAACGCTGGAAGGTAGAACACCGGATCACTGGAGAGGACACTCCAGCTTCATCTACAGCGTAGACAAAACACGGGGAATGACAGTTACCGATTATAAGCCACCACTCAACTGGCGTAGAGCGTGGCACCAGGGGTTATTCCCAATGGTGGGAGGGATCATTTGATCTCACTGGACAGCTACCGCCCCCCTCAAGCTGGGCATCCCCCAGCCAATAAGGTGTTGTCTCGCCACAGCCTGCTTTCCTCATTGGGTGCATGGGGATGAGGTGAAGTCCGAACGGCAGGCTGAGAACCTTTGCACCAGGCAAGACAACAAAACAAAAGAGACCAACTCTAAAACTGGGAACTTGGAACGTCCGCACTATGATGACAGGACTCGCTGCTAACTTCAAGGACGTCAGCGACACCAGGAAGACTGCTGTCATCAATAATGAGCTGAAGAGACTGGAAGTGGATATCGCCACTGTCCAGGAAACACGGTTGGCTGACGCAGGCACATTGAGAGAAAAGGACTACACGTTCTACTGGCAGGGAAAGGGCAGCAACGAACACAGGGAACACGGAGTGGGCTTCGCAGTGAAGAACACCTTGCTGAAGATGGTGGAACCGGGCAGCAATGGCTCTGCATGACTCCTCACCCTCCGCCTTAACACCACTCAAGGCCCAGTCATCCTGGTCAGTGTGTATGCCCCAACACTGACAGCCATGCCAGAGGCAAAAGACGAGTTCTACGAGAATCTCGCAACAACTGTCAGGATCATCCCCAACTCTGAACAACTCATTCTCCTTGGAGACTTCAATGCCAAAGTGGGTGCTGACCACGACTCCTGGCCCTCCTGTCTTGGACCATTCGGCGTGGGCAGAATGAACGACAACGGACAGCGGCTGCTCGAGTTCTGCACACATCACGATCTGTTCATCACAAACTCGTTCTTCAAGACCAAACCCCAACACAAGGTTTCCTGGTGACATCCACGCCCAAAGCACTGGCACCAGCTGGACTTGATCCTGACCAGGCGCACCTCACTGAAGAATGTGCTAATCACCCGCTCGTTCCAGAGTGCAGATTGCGACACAGACCATTCATTGGTGTGTTTCAAGGTCAAGCTGCAGCTGAAGAAATTCCACCGTGCCAGACAGCCTGGAAAGGCACGGATTGACACCAGCAAGATGGCCCAACCAGAACTTGTTGAGCAGTTTGCCTCCACCTTTGTGAAGGAACTTGGTGAACCACAAGAAGGAGAGTCCGCAAAGCAGAAGTGGGAAGAGCTGCGAAACACCATCCACCGCACAGCCTTGGCTATCTTTGGGAGGAAGACCTCGAAGTCACAGGACTGGTTTGATGCCAAGTCGACCGTGATGACCCCCGTCATTGAAGCCAAGTGCTCAGCACTTGCTGAGTACAAGAAGTACCCAAACGAGAAGAATCTCCAGATTCTCAGGGCTGCGAGAAGCAAAGTTCAGCAGACTGCTCAGCGCTGCGCCAACGAGTACTGGACTCAGCTCAGCCAAGACATTCAAACCGCTGCCATAACAGGGAATATCCGTGGTATGTACGATGGCATCAAGAAAGCACTTGGTCCGGCTCAGAGCAAGACGACCACCCTCAAATCCTCCACTGGGGAGATGATCACAGAAAAAAACAAGCAGATGGAGAGATGGGTGGAGCACTACTCTGATCTCTACTCCAGACAGAACACCGTGACACTGTCAGCCCTTGATGCCATCGATTGCCTGCCATCCATGGATGAACTTGACGCCGAGCCAACCATCGACGAACTCAGCAAAGCCATTGATAGCTTAGCCGCTGGCAAGGCACCTGGCAATGACGGCATACCCCCCGACCTGATCAAGCACTCCAAGACCGCCCTACTGCTGCCATTGCATGACGTCCTCTGCCAGTGCTGGAAGGAAGATGCCGTACCACAGGACATGAGGGACGCCAAGATCATCACCCTCTACAAAAATAAAGGGGATAGAAGCGACTGCAACAACTACAGGGGCATCTTCCTCCTCAGCATTGTTGGCAAAGTCTACGCATGAGTTGTCCTTGTTCGTCTACAGAAGCTTGCCGAACGTGTCTATCCCAAGTTTCAGTGTGGCTTCCGCGCTGGGCGATCGACGGTGGACATGATATTCTCCATCCGCCAACTCCAGGAGAAGTGCAGAGAACAGAACATGCCCCTGTACGTTGCCTTCATCGACCTCACCAAAGTGTTCGATCTGGTCAGCAGAGAGGGCCTTTTCAAAATCCTGCCAAAGATAGGATGCCCACTAAAGTTGCAAAGCCTCATCGAATCGTTTCACACCAACATGCAGGGGATGGGACTTCCGGTTATGGCTGCCACGTAGGACGGACGTGTCTCGCTCTGCTCTGCTCCTGGAGAAAAAAATCGGCAAATAACTCTCTCATTTGGGACAGAACGTATCCCAGCATTTGGGCGAGGATATGTCGGCGAAGCCTAAGGCTGGAAAACCAGGAAAAGGAAAAAGTGAGCCGCCGAAACAGTCCAAATTAACGGACTTTCAGGTCTGTGACGCAGCAAACAAAACTCCATATATGGCGGAGGAGGCTGGCAACGGTGCGATATCTGCGGGGAATGGCGCAGATGCGCTGATGGCTGCCATGAGTTCAATGAGAGCGGACTTTTCCTCTAGATTTGATGGGATTATGACAGCGTTGGAAGGAATAAGAAAGGAATTGGGTGACTGTGTAGAACGAACGGCGCAGATGGAGCTCCGTCTCGCTAGTGCTGAAGATGACGTCACCCGTCTTCAATTAAAGGTGCGCACTTTGGAAAAAAAAAATAAATCTCTGGAAGATAATATTTTGGATTTGGAATCTTGGTCGAGACAGAATAATTTGAGGCTGGTGGGTCTTCCAGAGGAATCAGAAGGTCGGGACGTATGTTCCTTTCTGGAAAAGTGGATTCCGGAGGTGCTGGGCAGCGAGGAGTTGCAATCAGCAGTGGTTCTGGAAAAAGCACATCGTATTGGCCCACGGAGAGATAAGGGACCGCCGAGGACCTTAATTATGAAGTTTCTTAGCAACAGAGACAGGATGAAGATCTTCAACGCTGCACGTGCTAAAGGAGAGATTAAACACCAGGACCAGCAGGTGCGGTTCTACCCAGATTTGGCCACAGGAATCCAGCAATTGAGGAAGCAGTTTGATCCCGTACGTAAGGAGCTGCGCAACCTTGGGATTCGTCATGGTGTAATCTATCCTGCGAGACTGCTGACCACGTATGAGGGCAGAACCCACATCTTCAAGACCCCAGAGGAGGCGCAGGAGTTCATCAAGAAGATCAAAGAAGAAGAAGAGACTGGTGGGAGCTAAGCATGAACAAAATATAAGGTAGAATAATTAAGCATTTGCACAGGCATCTGACTGACTTGAAGTAAATAGTAAGTTTACAAAATATAGATTGTATTATATATTAAAAAAACAAAACAAAAACAAAACAAACAAAAAAAAAACTATGATGTACAAAGTTGTTAAAAATTTTGGAGTTAAGTTGGAAAACTACAGAGGAGAGTTAATGTTACGTCATTAAAAGCAGTAGAGTTAGGGTGATTGGGAGGATGAAGAAGGAGTGGCTTAGGCTGTTCCCCGTGGGTGTGGAACGGTCGATGGCTATATCGGGAGACAGAATTTTTCTTTTGATTTTGGGGGGTTTGCCACAAGTGTGGGAAGGGGAAATTTGTTTGTGTGTAGTTTGTAGGATGAATGTTCAACCACTCATGTTTTTGCTTCTCTGTATGAGCATGTTTACACTGCAAGGTAATCCCAAACTCTCTATTGATCATGGACCAAAGTGTTAATCTTAATTTAACTTCATGGAATTGCAGAGGTCTACAAAATTTAAAAAAACTTAAACAAGTTATGAATAAAATAAAGGACATGGGTTCAAGAATTGTGTTTTTACAAGAAACTCATCTGATAGAGGAGGATGTTAAAAGAATTAGGAGTAGATGGCAGGGAAGTGTATTCACCTCTTCATTTTCATCCCGAGCCAGGGGAGTTATGACTCTCATACATAAATCAGTTCCTTTTCAAGTGAAAAATGTAATTGGAGACAAATTTGGAAGATATGTAATCATTCAAGGTTCTTTGCTATTAGAAAATATAAATCTTGTGAACTTATATGGTCCCAATATAGATGATCAGAAGTTCTTTGCTAATTTATTTCTCATCTTATCATCACTTACAGGGCAACATATAATAGCAGGGGATTTTAATTGTACATTGAATCCAGGTGTGGATAGATCAACAGGACTGGATTGTACGCACATTGGATGTAGGATGACTATTAATCATTTTATGAAAGAATTGAGATTGTTAGATATATGGAGAGAAATGAAACCACAAGTTAAAGCCTATTCTTGTTATTCCAGTACCTACAAGACATTCTCACGTATTGATTATTTTTTGATTTCCACAGAATTAAGGTCCAAGATTCAAAACTGCTTTTATGATAACATCGTGATCTCTGATCATGCACCCTGTTGTCTAATATATGTAGATAAAAAATTGACAAAAGAATCAGGTAGATGGCAATTTCAGCATAAATGGCTTCAGGATGAGGAATTTGTCAAGTATATAGAAAAACAGATAGACGAGTTCTTTGACATCAATACTACACAAACATCAGCATGTGTAAAGTGGGAGGCTTTCAAAGCTTTTATTAGGGGACATATTATTAGTTATACAGGATCAAAATCTAAGAAGACTCGAGAGGAGAGAGCTAAATTGGAACATAAAATAAAAAATCTTCAGGAAAAAGTGTATGCAGGAAGTGACCCAAGGTTGGAGAATGAATTACTGATTTTGAGAGCTGAATACGACAAAAAATCAGCGAATAGAGCTGCCTCGAGTCTTCTAAGATTGAAACAATCTTTTTATGAACAAGGTGAAAAATCAGGAAAATTATTAGCATGGCAGATTAAACAATTGGAAATTAAAACACCAATTACCAGTATTATAAGTAACGGACAGGTAGTTATAGATCCTTTAGAAATTAATAGAGCCTTTAGAGATTACTATGAAAAATTATATGATACCAAAAATGAACCTGATTTAACAAAACTAAATGGGTTTTTGAACGAACTATCTATACCGTGTATTCCAAATGAAAACAGGGAGATATTGGAGTCTAAAATTAGTCAAGAAGAAGTTGGGCTAGCCATTGATAATATGAAATCAGGAAAAAGTGCAGGACCAGATGGTCTTCCAGTTGACCTTTATAAAAAATTTAAGAATAAATTAATAAAACCTTTTTTGGAAATGGTTTTAGAAGCATTTCAAAATATATAATTTACCATCATACATAAATAATGCCTTAATTATACTGCTGCCAAAACCAGGTAAGCCCTCTAATAAATGTGAAAATATGAGACCAATAAGCCTATTAAACGCCGACCTTAAGATAATCTGTAAAATTTTAGCAAGACGAATACAAGAAATTTTACCAAATATTATTAATCGAGATCAGAATGGCTTTATAAAGGGTAGACAAGGCTTCCATAATGTAAGAAGACTATTTAATATTATTTATTTTAATAAAGAAGCACCGGATACAGCTCTCCTATCATTGGACGCCGAAAAGGCCTTTGATAGAGTTGAATGGCCCTTTCTTTTTGAAGTCCTACAAAGGTTTGGACTTGGAAATAATTTCATAAAATGGGTTCAAATAATATACAATAATGCTACAGCAGAAATCCTAACAAATAACAATATTTCAAAACCAATAAAAATCAATAGAGGATGTCGACAAGGCTGTCCACTTTCACCTTTACTGTTTACTATGGCAATTGAACCTTTAGCGATAGCGATACGTTTACATTCACAAATATATGGAATTAAAGTTGGACCAACAGAACATAAAATCTCCCTGTACGCCGATGATATAATTTTGTTTATGTCGAATCTAAAAAAATCAATTCCAACCTTGTTGAATTTAATAAAGAATTTTGGGGAAATATCAGGATATAAAATAAATAAAACTAAATCTTCAATATTAATGCTAAATGAGACCCAGAGAAATTACCCAGCCCCTGAGGTAAATCAATTCAATGTTGTAAATCAGTTTAAATATTTAGGAATCCAAATTATGCCTAAGCTAGAATCAGTCGCCAGTGTCAACTATGAAGCCTTAATGTCAGATATCAGTGAGTTAACTCAGAGATGGATGTCACTACCAATGTCGATGATCGGGAGAATCAATATACTTAAAAGTAATATTTTACCTAAAATACTTTATTTATTTCAATACATTCCCTTATCACCACCTTTAGATCTATTCTAAAGAATAAAAAAAAAGTTAGTGGAATTTATATGGAACAACAGGAGGGCTAGATTACGTTTGTCTTTATTATACTTACCATTTGATCGTGGAGGTCTGAAATGTCCAAATTTTATGTTGTATTATTGGTCGGCACAACTGAGGTCTATGACATATTATTTTTCATCAAATGATCTCCCTCACTGGACTGAAATGGAATCATACAATTTACCTTTACCTCTTCCCATATTCATATACTCAGATTCGGCAAAAAAATTACAAAAACAAGTTAAAAATCCATTTGTAAAGCATATGATCAAAATATGGTGTGAAGCTAAAAACTATTTAAAAGAACCACAGTTATTGTCACAATTTAGTCCAATATGGGGTAATCAATATTTTAAACCAGGGAGAGCGGACGCTGTATTTAAAGTATGGAATTTAAAAGGGATACAAAAGATTCAGGATTTATATTTGCCATGTGCAGACAACATAATGTCTTTTGAAGAGCTGAGGATCAAATTTAATCTCAATAGAACACATTTTTTTAAATATCTTCAACTTAGAAACTTTATTCGATCAAATCAAAATAAAGCTCTCACTCGACCTATTTATTCATCCTTGGAAAAAATGATGATGAAAGATAGTAAAAGAAAGGGTATTATTTCAGAGTTTTATAACTCATTGACACTATCTTCAAGTGAAAATTCACTGAAAAGATTAAACTACTGGAAAGAAGATCTGCAAATTGAAATTTCAGAGGAACAATGGGAATTGGCTTGTACAGAAGCTCAAACCAAATCAATAAATGCACGCCTTAAATTGATACATTTCAAATGGTTAATGCGGATGTATGTTACACCGGAGGAGTTAAATAGATATAACAAAAATATACCAGATACATGCACAAAATGCATGGAAAGTAAAGGAACCCTATTTCATTGTTTATGGGAATGTAGATTAATAAGAATGTTTTGGGAAGAGGTGAGGGTAACAATTGAAAAAATAATCTCAAAACAAATCATATTGAATCCTAAACTGTTTTTGTTGGGTCTGTACCCAGAAAAGCATAATTTTAATAAAAGTGAAAGAACATTCATAGACCTCAGTTTGCTTAATGCCAAAAAATGTATTGCACTATTATGGAAAAAGACTCATAGACCAGATGTGACTCAGTGGTTAAGACAGATGTTAACAAACCTTCCATTAGAAAGAATAACATATATACTAAAATCAAAGGAAATTGTGTTTGAGAATATATGGAGACCTTTTATTGATTATGTAAAAAATTTAAACATAACTCTTGAAGAAGAAGGTGAATGATGTGTGTGGACCTTGTAAATTCCAAACTGGTGAACATAATATGTATACTTATGTATTGGATTGTCTAGACTAAACAGAGGAGCATTGTTGAAGACTTGATTTTGTTGGTGGTTGTTGGTGTTTTTAGTGCATTTTTTTTTTTTGTAGTACTTTAGTGTTAGTGTTTGATTGTTTGTATCATGTTTGTTAAAAAAAAAAAAAAGGTTCAATAAAGATATTGTGGAAAAAAAAACATGCAGGGGATGGTGCAGTACGACGGCAACGTCTCAGAGCCATTCAGTATACCCAGCGGAGTGAAACAGGGCTGTGTACTTGCGCCAACCCTCTTTGGGATTTTCTTTGCTATGCTCCTGAGGCATGCCTTCAGCACAGCAACAGAGGGAATTTACCTGCGTACAAGATCTGACGGCAGGCTTTTCAACCTCGCCCGCCTGAAAGTCAAAACCAAAGTACGTGAGGCTCTAATCAGAGATATGCTGTTCGCAGACGACGCTGCAGTCGCGACCCACACACAGCAGGAGCTTCAGACCCTGATGGACCGCTTCTCCCAGGCATGCAAGGACTTCGGGCTTACCATCAGCCTGAAGAAGACTAACGTCTTGGCGCAAGGCATGGAAGCACCACCAACCATCACCATCGACGACTACGAACTGGAGGTCGTGAATCAGTTCACGTACCTGGGGTCCACGATCAGCAGCAACCTCTCCCTTGATACAGAGATCGACAAGAGGATTGGAAAATCAGCCTCCACACTCGCTCGCCTCACCACACGAGTGTGGGAGAATCCCAAACTCTCTGTCAAGACGAAGATGGCAGTGTACAACGCCTGCGTCATCAGCACACTGCTCTATGGGAGTGAGACGTGGACAACATACGGCCGGCAGGAAAAGAGACTGAATTCTTTCCACTTGCGCTGCATTCGCCGCATCCTGGACATATCCTGGCAGGACAAAGTGCCCAACACAGAAGTCCTGTCTCGCGCCGGCCTTCCCTCCATGTTCACTCTACTCAGGCAGTGTAGGCTCCGCTGGCTAGGCCATGTTCACCGTATGGAGGATGGCAGAATCCCCAAAGACGTCCTCTACGGAGAACTGGCGACTGGCAGGAGAGACGCTGGCCGCCCACAGCTGCGCTTCAGAGACGTCTGCAAGAGAGATATGAAGGCCCTGGAGATCAACACAGAGCACTGGGAGGATCTCGCAATGGACCGCTCCAAATGGAGAGGCCCCCTGACCAGACAGCTCAAGGCGGGTGAAGAGAAACTGACTGCTGCAGCAGATGAAAAAAGGACCCGCAGGAAGAACCGCCACAGACCCAGCAGCACAGAGACCATCAACAACTGCGACCTGTGTGACAGGGACTGCCATTCGCGCATCGGCCTGTTCAGCCACAGGCGTTGCTGTTCCAGCAGAGTAGATATCTAGGATTCTCTTCCATGGTCATCATAGACCGACGGAGGCCTACGACGACGATTAGGTTTATGTTAGAGAGCACATATTTGTATTTTTGTTTTTATTCTAAATCTCCAATATACAAAAGAAAAACATTTTCAAAGTTAGTCACTACTTATTGGAGTAGAATTTCTGCCTACTCCACTCATCTCCAACGAGGCTAAACACATTATCAGGAAGTTCAGTCCATTCAATTCATTGTAGATAAACTCAATAAAAACAGATGAAGGCCATCACACAAAGGCCCGTGTTTATATTAATGCATCTTCTAACAGTCGTAAAAACAGCTTTAATCATAGATCAGGCATTTGAATGACTCTGTGTTACAGAAAGGACACAAAATGTGTTTTAAATGGACTAGAAGACGTCTTTACTATAATCTGTACTAATTTGTTCTAATCCGTGTTTGTAGGAAGAATAAGAATAAAAGACGACACAGACATAGACTAAAATGTGATCATTACCTTTGCCACTTTGATCATTTTCTTGGCGATCTCGATGTCTCCCTGGTGGTTCTGCCCAATTGCAGCGGTGATAAAGCACGGATGGTCCCCTCCGATCATCCGACCGGGACACAGTTCAAACGTTAAAGGCATTTTGGTGACACAAAAGGGAGATTAGTGATTAAATAGAGGACAACTTAATAAGTGTCACTTCACTTCCCAAAACTGTTGCTGCTAAAGGTAGTGATGTGAAGGCAGGCACCGGTGCTCATAACGGTTATCCGATCTTATCCAGGAAATATTTGGCGAGGAGTGTCTTTTAGATTTGATCGGTGGTTTGCATGGTGGCGGAATGGTTAGCACTGTGGCAACACAGCAACTCGCCGTTAGCCGGTGTATCCTGGGTTCGATCCCAGCCCCCGACCAACAGTGATCTGTGTGGAGTTTGCATGTTCTCCCCGTGTCTGCGTGGGTTTACTCCGGGATTTCTCCGGTTTCCTCCTACATGCCAAAAACATGCAAGTTAGGTTAATTGGCATCAAACTGGGGATTCTAAAATTGTCTTTAGGTGTGACCGTGAGAGTGAATGGTTGTCTGTCTCTCTGTGTTGGACTGGCGATCTGTCCAGGATGTACCTTGCCTCTCGCCCAAAGATGTTGGGATAGGCTCCAGCAACCCGAAAAGGATTAAGCAGAAGACAGCTTGCAGGTGCATTACCGCCATGTACTTCACTCTATATCATCACTTCACACATCTTGGACGTGGCAACTGCCATGGCCCCCGGAGGGGTCGCCAGCCACCCACCAAATCATGTCTGTTTTATTCCCACTCCTGTGGTTCTTCTTCTTCTTATCTCCTAGCGGGGCGTGTTTCCAGGTGTGCATCGTAACGTATGTGTTGATGTCGGACCACGTGACTGGGTCAGGCAGCCGTTCAATATTTTGCACATAACATGAAGTAAAGTGAGCAGAAACGTCCCTCACGTTTTGTGCTGTCATGTTTGACTGTGTAAGGGATTTGTCACAGCCAATTTTCACATGGAGGCAGCAGCAAAAAGACAGACTTCTCCCGTTTGGGAACACTTTAAGCACATTTTTCCCATTAATTTATTTTCTACAAGTAAAATGGTAAATGGCATTCACTTATATAGCGCTTTTATTCTCATGTCTAGATGACCAAAGCGGTTTACAGAGCCTATAGACCATTTGCTGTGACGTCACACTTTTTTTTACGCCGCCACATTGAACGGCGGAAGCGAGTGGACGGCGCATTCAGCAGCTGTTCAGCGTTGTACCAGATCGCGATATATTAGTATTCTCCGCTAGCTTATTGCGTACTTCCTCTTCCATCACCTCTCTATAATCACAGGTGCTTGCAAGGTCCATGAGGTCTGACACATAATACCAGACTGACTCACAATCACGCTGATGGCGCCGGTTGAAAGTCGCTCTCCGTGCCGTTATAGTGCTTTTGTCAGCGTAAAGCATGTTCATCATGGCCACACTTTTTATGTATCCGTAGGGCCCAGAGAGTGAAGCACAAGCTGTTCTTTGGTGCCGAGGTAGTAGGTTAGCATCTCCTTTAGCTTCTCGTCATTAGCATTGTTCACCCCTATGACAGTGACAAAGCTCTGAAACAACTCATGCCAGCAGGGCCAGGGAATTGGCAGCTCACCTGGTAGCGCGAGGAACAGTTGCGGAAGATCTATGCACACTTTCATCATGGAGTTATTAGGGTTTATCCTTGTCGCCATTTTTTATGTTTAAGAATGAGGCCCGGACAGTGAGTGTTGACTGTACTCTCTTTTATTCAACACACAGCTAACTATATACAGAATATTGGCGCTGTATCCCCACGGCGGGCTCCCCCCACATCATCACGCCACCTACAGCAAATCACGAAGTCCAAACACCACAATGTGGTCTATTTAAGTCTCCTGTGAATATGCACTTATCCCAACTATCTACACCTGGCTTGACAAAGCTTTCTGTTCTCATCCTGGCTTGACAATGGTCCATCTGAATAAGCCAGGATAAGCAGGTCCAACTTTGTCAAGCCACGATTTCTCACTTATCCTGGCTTTCTTAATTCTATTTTTATGCAATACCCTCTGGTCTATTGCATGGCAGACAAGCATCTGAACCTCTATCACGCAATTGCTTTGGGTCACATATTGACTTCCTCACACACAAACAAAATGTTCCATTAGCAAAACAAAATGGCTGAAAGACATTTCATGAACAGGACTTTTGGAACATTCTTCTTCCTTTTCTTCTTTTAGATTTGATTGCCGGTTGGCAACCAGCTTACATTTGCATTACCGCCATGTACTTCACTCTATAAAAACAGCATCACTCTATATACGTACTGTATATCACATACTTAAACTTGATTGGCGGTTGGCAACCAGCTTACAGGTGCATTACCGCCACGTACTTCACTCTGTAGCATCACTCTATATATCTTGGCCGTAACATCCATCCATCCATCCATCCATCTTCTTCCGCTGAATCCTTTTTGGGTCACGGGGGTCTGGAGTCTATCCAAGCATCTAACCTACATCTAACCTAAACTACAACTTGTGAGTGTGAGTGTGAAGTTTCATAAAATTTGAGTCACTATGTCAGTAGAGCCAAAAATGCATGCCAAAGAGAAACTACAACTTGACTGGCCTAGACAATCAAAACACATTGCTATTTTTGGATAATTTGAACAACTTTTCATTAGCTGTCTATAAATGATCTCTCCTTAATTTCAAGCAATTTGGATGAATGGCCTAGGAGGAGTTCATTTTGAGTTCACCTGCAAAGTTTTGTAAATATGGTATAGAAAACTTCATTTTTAAAGCATAAGACCAGTGAAGAAAAGTTGCAGAATTCTTCTTCTTTTTTTGGCTGCTTCTTTTAGGGGTCACTGGGGTGTAATGAGTGTGGCGTGTGTGTGTGCTGCCATACCTACCCCTGGCGTGATGTCAGGCGGGCATGGCCCTTGTGTTTAAATAGTTTGGTTCTCTATAATAAAGGGTTGTTGTTGGTTGCATGAAGATCGACTCTGACTCTCTTACTATTCATACATAACATTTTGATGACAAGAAGAAAACTATGTAAGCGTATGGGCTACCTCAACCACTGATACTGTTCCTAGAGTAGAAGGGAGAGCCAGTGATCCTGTGGCCGCAGTAGCGGGCCATGTTTGAGGGTCACATCGGAGCACTGGGCCTAAGCAGACTTGACGGGAGACAACGACAAGTGGTTTTGGCTCACCATCTCGGCGCGGAGGGCCAAAGAATTCTCAGTACGTTGGGTGAGATAGAGTTGTATGAGGATGCTGTCAAGCAGCTGGCTTAATTCTTCACCGGGCAGACAAGGACCACGAAGCTGTGGGTGGTGGAAGTATTGGCGCCAAGAGCGGCGAGGCTAATTAGCTTGGAGAAGCTAATGGCCCATTTGGTGCCTATGGGCAGGTTAGCCACAAAGCTAACTGCACACCAAAAGAGAGCTCCAAGTTGCTGCTCCAAGAGCAGCGATAGTCGGACGCAGAAACGACGCAGCAGAACGCCTTGGATGAGGGCGCTGACAGCAGCGACGAAGCGCCTGGGTTGGAGAGTGGAGCCAACGAGAGTGACCCTGAGAGTCCCGAGGGACAGCAGCTGTAGCCGGACATGGAGTCGATGCAGCAGAGTGCCTGGGACGAGAGTGCTGAGAGCAGCGACGAAGCGCCTGGGTCGGCGAGTGGAGCCAACGAGAGTGACCCTGAGAGCCCCGAGGGACAGCAGCTGTAGCCGGACATGGAGTCGATGCAGCAGAGTGCCTGGGACGAGAGTGCTGAGAGCAGCAACGAGGTGCATGGGTCGGAGAGTGGAGCCGACAAGAGTGAAGCTGAGAGAGCCGGGAAAGAGCAGCTACGGCTGGGCATGGAGACAGCGCAGCGGAGAGCCTGGGACGAGGGTACTGAGAACAGCAGTAAGGTGCCTGGGTTGGCGAGTGGCGCCGATGAGCAGGCTTCAGGTTTCCCCAGAGTTCGGCCACAGGGGGCCGGAGTATCTGGAGCCACGACGGTGGTGTTGAAGGCAGTCGGGGGCTGACCGACAAGCACGGAGGGACGGCATGCCAAACAGCAGCACTGCGGGTCCCAGGAAAAGGAGCAGGCGGTGGTGAAGAGTTACACTCTAGTGGGAGAGATTGTTTTTGATCCTGGGGGCAGACGGCAGCCAGGGGCGCTCACGTCGTAGGGCTGCCCGGGGCCTCCGAGCCTGACTTATCTTCAGTGGCCAAGGGAGTGGATGGTTTGGGGCTGTCCTGGGCCCCCGGGCCGGTTTCACCCTTGACTGCCAACGGACATCGGTATAACTTAAATGTTAGAATGTAAATATGTACACATATATTGCTGGTGTGCTTGAGAGTATGTATGTGGGGTTATGGGATTATTTTTATATGTTTTAAGAGACTTGGTCCAATTTTGTTATTCTTTTGGATGAGTGTGTTAGGATATTTTATTACAGTTCACGATTCTCTGGTTTTCTTAGTGCATGATTCAGATCCTAAATTGGGGAGGGTCTCGATTGTGTGTGTGGTTTGCATTTTCGTAAAGGGGAGGGGAATTGTGGTGTAGTGAGTGTGGCGTGTGTGTTTGCTGCCGTATCCGCCCCTGGCGTGACGTCAGGCGGGCACAGCCCTTGTGTGTAAATAGTTTGGTTCTCTATAATAAAGGGTTGTTGTTGGCTGCATGAAGATCGACTCTGACTCTCTCATTATTCATACATAACAGTCACCACATCGGATCATCGGCCTCCGTCTTATCCTATCCCTTGCATCTTCCTCCCTGCTGCATCCTGAGCCACTGCTCAGGAGGTAGAGCAGCTCGTCCAATAACCGGATGGTTGGCGGTTCGAATCCCGCTCTCCCCAGATATCCTGCCGTTGTGTCCCTGAGCAAGACACTTTTCCCCCAATTGCTCCTTGTGCATCTGGACAGCGCCATGTTTGGAAGCTATGCCGCCATCAGTGTGTGAATGTTTGTGTGAATGGATGGATAGCAGGATCTGTAAAGTGCTTTGGTCATCTAGAGATGAGAATAAAAGCGCTATATAAGTGAACGCCATTTACCATTCCTCTGTAATACCAGCCCTCTCCATGTCCTCCTTCACCACATCTATGAATCATCTCTGTGGTCTTCCTCTTTTCCTCGTACCTGGCAGCTCCATCTTCAACATCCTTTGTCCAATATATCCTATATACTATCCTTCCTCGGCACTTGTCCAAACCATCTCAACCTTGCCTCTCTTTCTTTGTCTCTAAATCACTCAACCTGAGCTGTCTCTCTGATATACTCATTTCTAATCCTGTTCCTCCTAGTCACCCCCAATGAGAATCTTAGCATCTTCAACTCTGCCACCTCTAGTGCTCCCTCCAATCTTGTTGTTTGCACTACCATCTCCAAACCATACATCATAGCAGGGGCCCAAAATCGACTGCTACCCTCCTGCTGGTCATATCCCAAATAATGATAAAATATTTTCTCTGAATAAATACAGTAAATGAATCAAACAAAGCTTGTCATGGCAATTGTTTTCACATGGTAATATTTGGTTGACAGGCGATCCCACTGCTGTCTCCACCAGCCAGATGGCTTGGACCCGCACTGCCAGCTCTGAAGGCTCCAGGGACACCTCATGGTCATTCCCCTTTCAGGTCTTATCCAGGGTCACATGGTGTTCCACAACCTTTGCTCCCACGGCCACTGCGGCCAAAGTGATGTACAGTATCTCACAAAAGTGAGTACACCCCTTACATTTTTGTAAATATTTTATAATATTTTTTCATGGGACAACACCGAAGATAGGACACTTTGATACAATGTAGTCAGTGTACAGCTTGTCTAACAGTGTAAATTTGCTGTCCCCTCAAAATAACTCAACACAAAGCCATTAATGTCTAAACTGCTGGCAACAAAAGTGAGTACACCCCTAAGAGAAAATGTCCAAATTGTGCCCAAAGTGTCAATATTTTGTGTGGCCACCATTATTTCCCAGCACTGCCTTAACTCTCTTGGGCATGGAGTTCACTACAGCTTCACAGGTTGCCACTGGAATCTTCTTCCACTCCTCCATGACAACATCTTGGTATTAGAGACCTTGTGCTCCTCCTTCCATTTAAGGATGCCCCACAGATGCTCATTAGGGTTTAGGTCTGGAGACATGCTTGGCCAGTCCTTCACCTTTACCCTTAATTTCTTTAGCAAGGCACTGGTCATCTTGAAGGTGTGTTTGGGGTCATTATCATGTTAGAATACTGCCCTGCGGCCCAGTTTCCAAAGGGAGGGGGTCATGCTCTGCTTCAGTATATCACAGTACATGCTGGCATTCATGATTCCCTCACTGAACGGTATCTCCCCAGTGCTAGCAGCACTCATGCAGCCTCAAACCATGACACTCCCACCACCATGCTTGACTGTAGGCAAGACACACTTGTCTTTGTACTCCTCACCTGGTCGCCACCACACATGCTTGACACCATCTGAACCAAATAAGTTTATGTTAGTCTCATCACACCACAGGACATGGTTCCAGTAATCCGTGTCCTTAGTCTGCTTGTCTTCAGCAAACCGTTTGCGAGCTTTCTTGTGCATCATCTTTAAAAGGAGCTTCCTTCTGGGATGACAGCCATGCAGACCAATTTGATGCAGTTTGCAGCATATGGTCTGAGCACTGACAGGCTGACCCCCCCACCCTTTCAACCTCTGCAGCAATGCTGACAGCACTCATACGTCTATTTTCAAAAGACAACCTCTGGATATGACGCTGAGCACGTGCACTCAACTTCTTTGGTCAACCATGTTGACCTGTTGTTCTGAGTGGAACCTGTCCTGTTAAACCGCTGTATGATCTTGTCCACCGTGCTGCAGCTCAGTTTCAAGGTGTTGGCAATCTTCTTATAGCCTAGGCCATCTTATAGCCTAGGCCATCTTTATGTAGAGCAACAATTCTTTTTTCACATCCTCAGAGAGTTCTTTGCCATGAGGTGCCATGTTGAACTTCCAGTGACCAGTATGAGAGAGTGTCAGAGCGATAACACCAAATTTAACACACCTGCTCCTCATTCACACCTGAGACCTTGTAACACTAACAAGTCACATGACACCGGGAAGGGAAAATGGCTAATTTGCACAATTTGGACATTTTCACTTTGGGGTGTACTCACTTTTGCTGCTAGTGGTTTAGATATTAATGGCTGTGTGTTGAGTTATGTTGAGGGGAAAGAAAATTTACACTGTTATACAAGCTGCACACTGATTACTTTACATTCTATCAAACTGTCATATCTTCAGCGCTGTCCCATGAAAAGATATAATAAAATATTTACAAAAATGTGAGGGGTGTACTCACTTTTGTGAGATACTGTAGATCCTCTTCTCGTGCCCTGAATAGCCTCTAGGAACTGTTAGATATGAATATTATGTACATAGTTGAGTGTACCAATATGGCGGTGCCCTGGGTGTAATGGGAGGTGACGCCCCGCCTTTTCGGTGATAGTGTCACGGGGAGTATAAGAGGTCACGGTGGAAGATCCTCTGTCTCCTTGCTGTGGACCCTTGACCTCTGTGAAGTGACTCCTGTTTGGTGAATGTTAGTTTAACAATAAAGAGCGTAAACTGTCACCTCGTCTCCTCCTCATTGACGAACATAACATTTGGGATAAAGAGTATGGAGTGAGCTGCTACCACTTTTGGCCGTTTTTGGAGGCTCCGGGAGAGCTGCTCGTCCCCTGAGCCAAGTGGTATGCAGCCTTCAAAAATTATCTTATCGCTCGGGACCTCGGTAAGCTCAAAAAGCTGCGTGCGAGGGCAATTCTGGTCCATAACCTAGGAATGGAGGGCCAGAGGATCCTGAGTGGGGAGGTGGTGACACATTCAACTATGTGGTGAGGCTTATGGCGGGCTATTTTCGCGCCCCAGAGAACATCATCATGAGGTGGACCCAGTTTCAACAGTGACGCCAGCAGCTAGGTGATTCGGTACAACAATTTGTTGCAGGCCTACGGCAGCTGGCAGAAGGGTGCCGTTTCGGCATTTTGGAGGAAGAAATGGTCCGCGACCAACTGGTGGAGCATGTCCACTATTCCTCCGCGAGGGTTCATCTCGTCACACATGCTGGAGAATTGACACTGTTAGCCGCCATGGACTTAGCTCTGCAGTACAAGGCAGCAGAGAAGCTGACCAGAAACCTTGGTGAGGAAGACAAGCTGCCAAGGGACGAGAAACAGTGGAAGGCATTGGCTGCGGACCTGGAAGGCGAGAGTAACGAGGAATATGCTTCTGCCGTGAAAATTAGGTCCGCCCCTGGGATGCCAAGATGCTATGGCTGTGGGTCCACCAGGCACCGCTACAAGTTGAGAGACTGTCCACAAAGGGGGAAGTGCTGTGGAAAGTGCGGCTTGTTCCACCACTTTGCAAGGGCCTGTAAAAACTTTGAGCAGGGGGACCGAAAGCCAGAGATGGGCTCTTCCACAAGAGAACCTACGGTAGTTCACACAGTCTCACCGAACACAGATGGATGCATTTATTGCAACATAGAATTGGACAGGGTGGGGGTGCCGCTGATGCTGGATACGGGATCGGCGGCCTCCATCCTGAACTGGGCCGCGGTGAAGAACTTTTTCCCGCATTATAGAGTGAGCAGGTCTGATGTATTGTGTTACGGCTATGGGAACAACCTGTTAGACATTGTGGGCTCACTGATGCTCTCAGCAAGATACAAGTCAGCAACGATGTGTGCAGTGGAATTCATGGTGTCCGCTGAAAGGGCGAACCTAACTGCGTTGCGACCTGTTTTATGGACTTGGGTTCTCGATTGCCTGCAGCGTTGGAGAGGAGTGGTCCAGCTGCGGACTGTGGGACCGACCATTTTATGCGGGAAATGATGACGAAGTGACTAACTGTCTTAGGTCAGCGACGAACTGCTGAATTGGCTCACCGACTCTTTGGCGTCTCTGGTGAAAGTGAATCCGTTGTACCGTCACACTGTCCAGTGTGGTGAAATGGTTAGCTAGCAGCTCCACAACATCCTCGTACGAGTCCGTCATGCCAAGCATCCGGAGAATTCTTTGGCCCTCAATGCCTAGGTTGTGGACAAGTAGCGCTTGCATCCTTACTTTATCAAGCTGCCCCAGATCCAACGCTGTGATGTATGTTTCGAATGCGTCGAGTCAATGTGTTCATGGAACTGGTGATTCCCCGGGGAGCTTGAGGAAAAGCCGCAGTGGTGTTATGCATGCCTCCATGAGTTAATCCTCATTGCCAAATGTTATGTGCACAATCCTGGCATGAAATGAGATGGCTGAGGATGTTGCACTTGAACTGGGCTTTATTATATAACTGAGCACAGCACAATATATACTGCTCGCAGTGGAGTCGTCCGGGCAAGAAAGCCCCTAATGGCGGACACTCCCTATTATATGGCGGTGTGATGATGCAACCGGAATGCAGCATCATCACACTGCACTTCACAATAAAACCCCATCATGACACATCCTACGGTAACATGGCCTGTAACCATACAGGTATGAAAAGCAGCCTAACTAAAACTTACTATAGCCCTGGCAAAAAACAAAATTGCAGAGTCTGACTGTGTGGAACATAAAAGAAAAGATAAATCTGTAAATTAGTCTGCATTTAAGAGAGAGAGCTTGCAGACCTTAACAAGATACTTCATCTGGCCTGCTGACTCGTTGGAAATGTGACCCCAATAAGAGAGATGTCAGTTGAAACACTGGAAAGATTGTAAAACTCTTTCAAAAGGTAATTAAATACAGAGAGTGGCAAAATATTTTGGCTGCTGCTGATCAGCAGTGTCTAAAATTTGGAGCAAGTATAAACACAAATGAGAAGCTTGTCACAGGGAAACAGTAGACCAAGAAAGAGTTTGAAGTGTCTGGATGGAAAACTCGAAGCAATATGCCTTGAAAATAGAAATGTAAAACACATTAGGAGAAACATGAGCCAAGTCTGTAATGAACTGTAAGAAACTGGCTGAAGAAAATGGGATTAAAATACAGGAAAGTCAGATGTCAACCTTCATTTAAAACGAAATGCAAGAAAAAAAATTCACAGAAAATGCACAACTGTACCCTGAAGTTTTGGATACCTTTACCACTCCACTTGTAAAAAGTAGGTTTGGTGATGAGCAAAAAGCCTCAAAACATTGCTTTCATTTCAGACATATCAACTCCATGACATGGCAAGCAAACAGTCTGGACTTCAATGCAATTTAAAATTCCTGGTGGAAATGGAAGAAAATGGTTCATAATAGGATTCCATATTCTGTCAGCTGCTTTATGAGAAAGTTGGAACCTGACTATGGAGAATATTGTTTTTCATAAGTCCACGCTTTAAACAGTTCAAGCTCTCATAAAAAAAAAAATAAAAAAACTGTGATTTTTTTAAAAGTTGCTGATTCCATCATTTTTTCCTCTACTTGACCTGAAAAAATGCCATTAACTACAATTTTATGTTTTTATATTTACTTATTTTAAGGGTTTGTTTACACAGCCACACCATTCAGCTGTTGAATCCAAATGTCTTTCTGAGTTTTTTTTTTCTTTTTATAAACAAAACAGCTGAATGAACATCGCCCAAGAGTGTGTTTGCATAATTTCTACCACAGGTTGTATTAGCAGCTTGTTAGTTGGACCAGGACATTGTAAAAGCCTTAATACAGAAAAGCAGAGCTTAATAAATCTTTACCTTTTCTGAATTGTGGTCAATCAGCATCATCAGTGAAGCTGGAAATTACTTCTACAGCATGAGCTGAAACCCTTCATCCAGAAAGGTATCTGAGCCAGTCACATAATTTCTTAAAAATCAAGAATGTGCCTCATTGTTTTAGATCTCTTATGTACTGAAGTTATGGTGTGAATGTCCCATGTGGTCCTATATTGCAATCACTTAAAAAAAAAAAAAAATCCTTGAAAAGACTGAAAGCAAAAGTTGGGTCAGAGGCCACCTCTGGTAAAACTTTTCATTCTAGACAGAAGGTAGACACAGGACACAAACAACTACAAAAGCCCACTAGCAGAAATGATCATGATAATCCTAACAGGCATTGTTGTAAGAATTATTTTAATAATTTCAATAATGATTTTAAATATTACTAGCTTTTGAGCATGCTAGTCTGTTATCTTTCAGTTACTTCTTCAACTTCCTCTCCAACCACATCTGTCATATCTAATATTTTAAGGCAGTGACACAAGTTTTTCTTAGATTTCTGTCATTCTAGATTGAAAATAAATTTGGTTTCACTGAGGTGAAGACCAGGAGCTGAGATGGCTGCTGTAAGTACTGAAGAAGTATTCTCTTACCTTTGGCTGGAAAACCTTCAAGACTTAGAGCTGGAGCTGAGCCAGTGTGGGCTGGGTTGAATTAAATAAAACAAAAATCACCACCACCTAGTGGTTCAACTATAATATTGCACATTATCAGTGGGCAATTGATTATTTTTTTTTCCGGCGGGGGAGGGGGGGGAGTGTCATTCACAAATTTACCATAAGGTACAAATGTATAAATGTAAATATGTACAAAATTACAAGAATAAGGGTGCAGCAATATAATAAAAGATGTCAATTTAAAAACTGAGCTCACAAGTTGCAGAAAAAAGTAACCCAAAGGTTGTAAATTTACCACAAAAAAGTGGAAAATTTGGAAGTGGGAGAAAAACACTGCAAATTTACAAGGAAAAAAATGCAAATTTACTGGAAAAAAAGTTGCAAAATTACAAGAAATGAGAAAAAAGTTGCAAATTTATAAGAAAAAAGTTGCAAATTTATGAGAAAAAGGTGCAAAATTATGAGACAAAAAGTTACATATTTACGAGAAAAATGCAGCAAATTTACAAGAAAAAAGTAAATTTACTGGAAGAAAGCTGCAAAATTACAAGAAAAAAATGCAATTATGAGAAAAAAGTTACAAATTTACAAGAAAAAGTTTCAAATTTATGAGAAAAAAGTTGCAAATTTATGAGAAAAAAGTGCAAAATTATGATAGAAAAAAGAAGCAAATTTATGAGAAAAAAGTAGCAAATTTACAAGGAAAAAGTTGCAAATTTACTGGAAGAAAGTAGCAAAAATACAAGAAAAAAATGTTGCAAATTTACAAGAAAAAAGTTGCAAATTTATGAGAGAAAAAAAGCTGCAAATTTACATCCCCGTCCCCTCCATGATTAGCACCACTGAATGGGGAAAGGTGGATGCCCCCAGCTCCCATCAAATCATCTCTTGTATATTATACTTAAAAAAAATTCTTGTTTTTCTTTATGGAGTATAAATTATTAAAGTGAAAATTTCTTCTCACAATGTGAAAGAGGATTTATGACAACGAGTTACCTCCGCCAAGGAGGTTATGTTTTCAGGGTGGGTTGTCTGTTTCTGCAGCAGAATTACACAAAAACTACTGGATGGATTAGGATGAAATTTTCACCAGAGGTGGTCCTTGGGCTAGAGATTAACCCACTACATCAATTTCTGTGTGGACAACACCGTACCCACCAAGATCATACGTTGTTGCTCGAACAACAAACCCTGGATCAACCCTGAGATAAAAACACTTATGAGAGAGAAGAAGAGGATCTTCAGGTCGGGGAACAGGGAGATGCTGTGAAGCCTTAATACAGAAAAGCAGAGCTTAATAAATTTTTAACTTTTCTGAATTGTGGTCAACCAGCATCATCAGTGAAGCTGGAAATCATTTCTACAGCGTGAGCTGAAACCCTTCATCCAGAAAGGTATCTGAATCAGTTATATAATTTCTTAAAAATCAAGAATGTGCCTCATTGTTTTAGATCTCTTATGTACTGAAGATATGGTGTGAATGTCCCATGTGGTCCTATATTGCAATCACTTAAAAAAAATCCTTGAAAAGACTGAAAGCAAAAGTTGGGTCAGAGGCCACCTCTGGTAAAACTTTTCATTCTAGACAGAAGGTAGACACAGGACACAAACAACCACAAAAGTCCACTAGCAGAAATGATCATGATAATCCTAACAGGCATTGTTGTAAGAATTATTTTAATAATTTCAATGATGATTTTAAATATTACTAGCTTTTGAGCATGCTAGTCTGTTATCTTTCAGTTGCTTCTTCAACTTCCTCTCCAACCACATCTGTCACATCTAATATTTTAAGGCAGTGACACAAGTTTTTCTTAGATTTCTGTCATTCTAGATTGAAAATAAATTTGGTTTCATTGAGGTGAGGACCAGGAGCTGAGATGGCTGCTGCAAGTACTGAAGAAGTATCCTCTTACCTTTGACTAGAAAACCTTCAAGACCTATAGCTGGGGCTGAGCCAGTGTGGGCTGGGTTGAATTAAATAAAACAAAAATCACCACCACCTAGTGGTTCAACCATAATATTATGCATTATCGGTGGGCAATTTATTATATTTTTAACGGGGGGGGGGAGGTATTCACAAATTTACCATAAGGTACAAATGTATAAATGTAAATACATACAAAATTACAAGAATAAGGGTGCAGCAATATGATAAAAGATGTCAATTTAAAAACTGAGCTCACAAGTTGCAGAAAAAAAAACTAACACGAAGGTTGCAAATTTACCACAAAAAAGCTGAAAATTTGGAAGTGGAAGAAAAACGCTGCAAATTTACAAGAAAAAAAAATGCAAATTTACTGGAAAAAAGTTGCAAAATTACAAGAAAAAAATGTATGAGAAAAAAAGTTGCAAATTTATGAGAAAAAGGTGCAAAATTATGAGACATAAAGTTACAAATTTACGAGAAAAATGCAGCAAATTTCCAAGAAAAAAGTAACAAATTCACTGGTAGAAAGCTGCAAAATTACAAGAAAAAAATGCAATTATCAGAAAAAAGTTGCAAATTTACAAGAAAAAAGCTGCAAATTTATGAGAGAAAAAAAAATGCAAATTTACGTCCCCGTCCCCCCCCCCCCCCCTTGATTAGCATCACTGAATGGGGAAAGGTGGATGCCCCCTTCCCCACCCTGCCCCCAGCTCCCATCAAATCACCTCTTGTATATTATACTTTAAAAAAAAATTCTTGTTTTTTTATTTATGGAGTATAAATTATTAAAGTGAAAATTTCTTCTCACAATGTGAAAGAGGATTTATGACAACTAGTTACCTCCGCCAAGGAAGTTATGTTTTCAGTTTGGGTTGTCTGTTTGTGCAGCAGGATTACACAAAAACTACTGGATGGCTATGGATGAAATTTTCACCAGAGGTGGTCCTTGGGCTAGAGATTAACCCACTACATCAACTTCTGTGTGGACAACACCGTACCCACCAAGATCATACGTTGTTGCTCGAACAACAAACCCTGGATCAACCCTGAGATAAAAACACTTCTGAGAGGGAAGAAGAGGATCTTCAGGTCGGGGAACAGGGAGATGCTGAAGTCCGTATAGAGGGAGCTAAGGAGGAAGATCAGAGAAGGCAAGGACAGCTTCAGGAAGAAGATGGAGGACAAGCTGCAACGGAGCGACATCGGCGGGGTCTGGAGAAACCTCAAAACCATCTCTGGGCTCCAGAATACCCCCTCCCAGGCCACAGGGGGCAGGGAGTGGGTGAACAATCTGAACCTGTTTTTGAATAGGTGGACCAGCACCTGCCATCATAGATCCTGGACTACCTCACAAACCGGCCACAGTTTGTGAGAACCCGGGATTGTGTGTCTGACACGATCATCGGCAGCACGGGGGCCCCCCAGGGAACGGTTTTGGCTCCCTTCCTGTTCACCCTTTATACTGCGGACTTCTCACACAACACAACACACTGCCATCTGCCGAAGTTCTCTGACGACTTTGCGATCGTCGGCCTCATCTCCAATGGAGATGAAGCTGAGTATAAAGGACTTATCCAGGACTTCGTGGACTGGTGCCATTGGAACTGCCTCCAGATCAACGCGAGGAAAACTAAGGAACTGGTGGTGGACTGCCGCAGGCAAGGACAGCCCCTCACAGCACCAGTAAATATCCAGGGAACAGACATTGAGATGGTGACATCGTACAAGTACCTGGGTGCTCATTTGAATAATAAACTAGACTGGTCACACAATACCAGCGCACTCTACAAGAAGGGACAGCGCAGGCTGTTCCTACTGAGGAGGCTCAGGTCTTTTGGTGTACAAGGGGCGCTGCTGAAGACATTCTACGATTCAGTGGTGGCATCAGCCATCACTTTTGGAGTGGTCTGCTGGGGCAGTGGCATCACAGCAGCCGATAGGAAGAGAATTAACAAACTGATCAAGAAAGCTAGCTCTGTCCTGGGGCAGCGCCTTGACCCAGTGGAGGAGATAGGAGAGAGAAGGATGGTGGCTAAACTGTCATCTCTGCTGGAGTCCGAGTCCCACCCTATGCAGGACATGCTGAACGCACTGAGGAGCTCATTTAGCAGTAGGCTACATCATCCTAGATGCATGACCGAGAGGTTTCGCAGGTCCTTCCTACCTACGGCTGTCAGACTTTATAAGCTAAGCAGGGCTGCATGCAGAAATAGCAAAAAAACGTGACGACCTAATAGTATTGAATGCAAAAGCCTCAACAGACTTACACAAAATGGTCCCCTCCAGTATACAACTAGGACAATATTGCTACGGAGGGTGACAATATGTATGGGTACATATTCATACTATGTGGGGCAACTAAATAGACGGTTATGCTGTTTATTCCATCTAGCTACAATGCTCTGCACTGTGTATATATATTTATATATTTATGTGTACATATGTATATTCACTGCTCTTTTTCTCTTATCTTCTAAATTATTGCTGAGTGTTGCTATCCCTGTGCTGTTGCAATCCTGGAATTTCCCCATTGTGGGACTAATAAAGGCTTATCTTACATTTTGTTGATGATCTGGGAACGCATACCTCCACCAAGGCTCTTATCTTCTCACAGTGTGTTAGCAAAAATCCTCCAAACTACTGGATAGACTGATGCAGTTTTTACCAGAACTGGCTCGTGGCCTACACACGAACCAGTTACATTTTGGAGGTGATTCATGAGGGACAGAAGGAGCCTTGGCGGAGGTATGCACTCTCTGAGTGCTTTTCTAGTTGTAAATATTCTGTATGACTAAACTATTTAGCTGTGATTAGAGGTAAATGTTGGGCAGGATCTAGACTGGTGGATAAGAGATTCTATTGGTCAGTTAGAACATGAGGCCACAGCAGGACCACGCCCACTAGCCCGGGTTTCCAGTCTAGACACTTTGTAAAATGTGATCCGTAAAACGTTTTGATTTGAAAAGGCTTTTGAGGTTCAAAATACTTCCTCTTTGCAAAAAGGAAAAATAAAAAAAAAACTTGTAACCAAGTTTTTGCTTTGCAAACAGAAAAATGATTTGAAAGCAAAAGAAATTTGTTTTCAAATCAAACTTTTATTTTTCCAAATCAAACGAATTACCTTCATCCATCAATAGCCCAAGGGCCACCTTTGCTGACTTTATTATTATCAATATCTGTCCAATAGTTTTTGTGTAATCCTCCAAACAATCACACAAACCACCCCAATCATGTTACCTCCTTGGCAGAGGTAATTACTCTATACCCAAAGGTCGTGACACAATCTAATTCTAATGTACAGTAAACTGGTTACACTTAGGCATCACAATGCAATATACGGGAAATTTACTTTTGTTCTAGATTTAGCAAATATCCTCCTTCTGTGTAACCACAAACACTGAATATGCTATTTTGGCAAAAAAACAAAAAAAAGGACGAAGAATGAGAAAACTCTGTATTTGGAAGAGTCTTTATTTAAAGTTTCATCTTCACAGAACATCTGAACAGATCTTAACATGTAAAGGTCAATACAAATATCCTTCAGCTTAGCATCATCTTGGTGTCACCTTAGTGTCAGAACTACAGGATTTAAAAAAAGGCAAAATGCATACATAGTTCTTAATAAAGGTGACAGAAAAGGCACATTTGTATGACACTTTTCAGGTTTTATGTGCATTAGCACCTTCAGTCAACATGTCATTGGCAGTTCAAAACCTGGACAGCTCTGCAAATTAGATATATTTTTGTGTTCGAAATAAACTAACAAATACAAGCAAATGGCAAATGCAATAAAGTAACATTATACACTGTTCGAAAGGGAGAAGGAAGAAGTGAACATTTATTAATTCCATCTCCTCTTTTCCATAGATACACCCATGTGAATTTTATACAAATTACCACCTTTAAGACCCCAAGTAAACAATTTACTGTATTTTTTACAAATCAACATTAACACCCATCCATTCTAACATACAATGATGTCCATACAACAAAACGAGCCTCAAACAACACAGATATACACAGTGCTGTCCCACCCACCATTCCATAGTGTCCCATAATATCCCAGAGTGAACATAATGAATCGTACATGTAACTACTACCCTTCTAACATATACCCTTTCAGCAAATGATGCTTATACCTCTTTTTGAATTGATTTCTGTTTGTACATAGTTTCAGTTCCGGCTCTAGACTGTTCCACAAATCCACCCCACAGACAGATATGCACATACTTTTCTTGGTAGTACGTATCTTGGGTTTTGTAAAGTTTAAGTCTCCCCTCAAATTATGATCATTGTCTCTTTTTTAAAATATTTTTTGTATATTAGTTGGTAGTTGATTATTAATTGCCCTGTACATTACTTGTGCTGTCTTAAATTTAACTAAATCGATGAACTTTATGACATGTGACTTTAAGAACAACGAATTGGTATGGTCTCTATATCCTGCATTGTTTATTAGCCTTATAGCTCTTTTTTGTAATGTGCATATTGACTGTAGGTTGGTTTTGTAGGTGTTTCCCCAGACTTCTACACAGTAGTTAAGATAAGGTAAAAACAGTGAATTGTACAATAAGACCAATGATTTATAGTCCAAGAAGTGTCTTGTCTTCCCCAGTATGCCTATACATTTTGCTAATTTGGCCCGGATGTGACTGATGTGAGGTTTCCAGCAGATTTTATTGTCAAGCGTCACCCCCAGGAACTTATTTTCCTGTACTGTTTCTATTCTGGTATCATCTATCGTTACCATTATTTCATGATTTATTTTATAATTTCCAAACAACATAATCTTTGTTTTTTTTAGATTTAGAGATAATTTATTTTTGTTGAACCACTGCGTTAATTTTTTCATTTCAGTTGTGACCACCTCTAAAACCTGCTGCAAATTCTCACCAGTGCAAAGGATATTTGTGTCATCCGCAAACAAAATAAATTTCAGAATTTTTGATACTTGGCATATGTCATTTATATATAAAATAAAGAGTTTGGGTCCCAAAACTGACCCCTGGGGCACACCACAAGTGATGTCCATGAAGGGTGATTTGTGCTCTCCAATTTGTGCTCTCCAATTTGTGCTCTCCAAATTCTCCCAAGAACACAGTCGGAGCTGAGCAGACATCTCACTGTTGAAGGATGAGAGGACCACCAGCATCTCTACAAATTCAACTGCAATTTAAATCCTAATTAAAAAAGAATCAACAAAATCTTGTGACGCTGATGAAATTCTACTTTCAGGAAAAAAAAAAAAACAACTTTGGCTACAAAAAACAGAATTCGAGCAATGATGCACAGACCATCCAAATCAAATCCACCACCCAACTGCAGTACATAATTACTAACTATCCACGTGATTTGAATATCAGTAGCGTCACCAACACCAAGCAAAAATCCCCCCATCTCCCCTTCATGTGTCATGTCGAACTTCTCTCTAATTATCCCAAGATTAATCAGATAAACTTATCCTCAGACTAAGTGCCTCCCTGATCTCAAACCTCCCTTTTAGAATTTTCAGCACTTGGATTTCTTCCCATAGCCGTCCACCACATCAGGCATGAGGCTATCTTCATCCTCCACGTCATCAATGACCGTTTTCCCCACCAGATGGAAGATGTCCTCAGGAGGAACGCCCATGGGTTCGGCCACCTTCACTGCCAGCATGTCTAATGTTATAACTGTTCCTTTGGGGAGCTTTCCCTTG
The DNA here is from genome assembly GCA_020510985.1 of Pholidichthys leucotaenia. Lineage (NCBI taxonomy): Eukaryota > Metazoa > Chordata > Actinopteri > Cichliformes > Pholidichthyidae > Pholidichthys > Pholidichthys leucotaenia. The sequence goes on along the minus strand of CM035848.1, from coordinate 116,665,378 downwards.
GCCACCACTGACTTGCCCAGCTGCAGAAAAAAAGCAAAAAGGGAAGCAAAGAAAGTAACATTATCATTTCCTTCACTGCAGAGGTTACTATATGTGGTTGGTGAGATTTGTTTTGCCCATGTATTGGTTTGTCTGTTAGAAAATTATTGATCTAATTTCAATGAAATTTAGTTGAAGCGTGGGGCTTGGGCCACAGAGGAACTCATAATATTTTGGAGTGGATCCAGGAATTCATTCACAATTTTCTTATCATGAGATAGGAATCTTTTTTTAAAGAGTCATTATTATGCACCGTTTCTGCAAATCCAAACAAAGCGTTTCAGACAGATTTGTAGTCTTAAGGCCCTGTCACACCTTGATGATTTAGGCAGTGTTTGCCAAACGTATAAAAATTGGTCAAACTCTGGCATACACCGCAATTTTCACTTTTGGCCATATTCATCGCATATCATAGTGAGTTGTACGTATACATAATGTATTAGTAACCTATATAGAATATTTCTGTAACTTAGAAATAACTGAACCCCAACGAATGCTTAGCATGTTGGCGACATTCACAACTTATGTGCAACAATAGTCTAACTTATGCCTAACTTCTGTATAGTGCAGTCATGCCAAACTGCTGTAGCCTCCTGATCCATGAATCCTATGTGTACAAAAGATCATCTCTGTTCAACCAAAATGATTCTCCCCTCCAAAGACCTCAGCAGGGGGCGTGACCGACCTGACAGAGTTGTCAAATCTGTCAGGTTGGTCATGTCTAAAACAGCTGATGTGACACATCAGGAACATCAGATGACACCTGTCACAACCTGGCTCAAAGGCATGCAAACTGATGGCGACAAAAAAAAGTTTATTTTCAATAAAGTGAAAAAAAACAAACAAGATAATGCATGGAGTGTGTTTTTGCTGGGAGTCCACAGCCAAGGCACAGCAAAGTGGGATTTATCATGGAAAACAGCTGAGCTCTGTGCTTCAGGCGATCCGCTGATTGGATCCACCTCCAACGGTGTTCTGACATTTTGGCATATCTATCAGGGGCTGCACGGTGGCGCAGTGGTTAGCACTGTGGCAGCACAGTTTACCCTCGGCCGGGGGATCGCGGGGATCGTGAGATCGTGGGTTCGATCCCTGCCCCCGGCCAACAGTGATCTGTGTAGAGTTTGCATGTTCTCCCCGTGTCTGCGTGGGTTTACTCCGGGATTTCTCCGGTTTCCTCCCACATGCCAAAAACATGCAGGTTAGGGATAAGGGGCGCTTGCACACGGAGCGACTGGCAGCTGGTGGCTTGTCACCAGACTGCAAAACAAATCTATCTACGGGTACAAAATAAGTAATGAAAAAAAAAAAAACAGCACTGGACAGCTGATGGTACAGACTGCAGTCAAAGGTAAAAAAAACCCATGACAAGGAAGGCTAAACAGCAATTTGAATCTGTATCCTGTAGCTTGAAAGTGCTCGGACACATCCCCGACAGGTCCCGGTATACGAAAAAGTACATGTGTTTAGCTTTCTGTGTGTAAGTATATGCACTGCAGGCAGCAGCTGAGCGCTATATGGGTTTTTCCTGTGAGTGAGTGAGTGTTCTTGTTTAGTGCCATGTCAGCATCTATGGCTATTTCATGGCAAAATTAGAACTAATAAGAAAATTGAGTTAAAAATTATATATAGAGAGGATGATAAATGAAAGAATAAATACATAGAGCAAGATAGATATGTAGATACAATAAACTAGAAAAATTAAATAAGATGCTTCAGATGCACATGTGCTAAAAACCCTAAACTTTTCTTTGGTGGTGCCTTATTAAAAATATCCTTCAGTGACTTTTGAGTATAAAAATGTTGTCTTGCTGTCATGAGAGCAGGACAGTCAAGTAAAATGTGCTTCATTGATAAAAACCTCCACAAAACTGACAAGATGGTGAGGATTCATCTTTTAATAAAAAGCCGTGCGTAAGCCTTGAGTGGCCAATATGGCATCTAGTGTACACTACCTCATCATGTCGGTTTTGAAAGTGATGCAAGTGTCTATGGCTTATGGCAGGTTTAATATCATGCAGTTTATTTGCAGTACATGTGTCCCATTCAGTCTGCCACTTCTTTAAAATATAGGAGGTTATTAGAGACCTGAGGTCTGAGGCTGGGATCTGGCATTGAATGACTTCTTGGGTAAGGGCTCTCTTGGCAGCATTGTCTGCCTGCTCGTTACCTGACAGGCCTACATGGCTGGGGATCCAACAGAAGATGATATTAAAATTATGTAAAAAACCTAGTTTCTCTAAAATCCGGACAATAATGGGGTGATCAGTCTTTAAAAACCCAAGTGTCTGAAGACAGGATCTGGAGTCAGTAAAAATTGAGGAGCTCTGTTGTTTGGTTCTCTCAGTGTGTTCCAATGCTAGAAGCAAAGCACGAGCCTCTGCTGTAAAAACTGAACATTGTTTGGGAATCCGCAAACCATGCTGATTGTGCCCAGTGACAATTGCAGCAGACTGAGCCATCTACTTTGGATCCATCCAAGTATATGGAAATATGGTGAGGAAAACATTACATTGCTCATATCAGGGTTTAATTTTACCAGGTAAGGTTCTATAGGAATCCAAAAGGAGTGATGCTCTTAGATCTGACCTTATACATCTGCAAAAATCGAGGGTGAAAAACTGCAAAGTAGGCTCGATTTCTATGGTCAGCTTTAAGTTTAACCATATACTGGAGAGCCAATTTCAGGCGCTTGTTTTGAAGTGAAGGCTCGTTTGCTTCAACATACAAACTTTTAACAGGAGAAGTTCTGAAAGCCCCCAAGGCAAGCCTTAGCCCCTGGTGATGGAGTTTCCAGTGTCCTGATGTATGTTTTCCTTGCTGATCCATAAACTATGCTCCCATACTCTAACTGAACTCTTACAAGTGCTCTGTAGAGATGCAGCAGCACAGTAGAGTCCACACCCCATTTAGTTTTTGCCAAAACTTTAATAATATCAAGGGCTTAAACATCTGATTTGTAGAAATTTTATATGTGGAATAAAAGACAACTTATTATCAAAAATAAGTCCAAAGAATTTGGTTTCTTTTACCACCGTGACAGCTTCTCCATCTATGAAAAGCTCAGGGTTGAGGTGAAGAGACCGCAACAGGCAACAGTGCATGCAGACAATTTTTGTTTTTGAAAATTTAAAGCCATTACTGACTGACCACCTATAATCTTGTTTATGCACAGCTGTAGCTGCTTTTCAATTGTGCTCATGTCTTTCCCCCTGTAGCAAACATAGAGGTCATCTACGTAAAGACTACAAAAGGTATTTGGTCTAAGAACACCAACTATACTATTAATTTTAATGCAAAAAAGAGTAACCGAGAGGATGCTTCCCTGGGGTACTCCTTGTTCTTGCACATGGGGCTCTGAAAGGGTGTCTCCTACTCGGACTCTGAAGTGTTTATTGGACAAAAAGTTTGAAATGAAAAAGGACAAATGTCCCCTAAAACCCATGCCATGTAGGTCTCTTAAAATACCATACATATTTCCATGTTGTGTCATATGCTTTTTCTAAATCAAAAAATACAGCAACTACATGTTCTTTTCTAATAAAACCATCACGTATATAGGCCTCTAATCTGATAAGGTGGTCTAAAGTGCTTTTATCACGTTTGAAGCTACACTGGTAATCAGTTAAAAGGCCTTCAGACTCAAGCACCCACACAAGGCGATTGTTTACCATTCTTTCCATGGTTTTACAGAGGCAACTTGTCAGAGCTATTGGACGGTAGTTGTTGGTATCAGTATGATCTTTCCCGGGTTTTGGAACAGGTATAAATACTGCTTCTTTCCAGTTTTCAGGGATACTGCCTGATTTCCAGATGTTGTTGAAAAACCATCAAGCGAATGGATAGTGCACTGGGGGGTAAGTGTTTTAAAAACTGATAATGAATTTTATCTGGCCCCACAGCAGTGTCATGAGAGTTCCTTATTGAGAACAAAAGTTCTTCCATAGTGAAATATTGGTTGTATGGTTCTGAGTTATCGGAAGAAAAGTTTATTTCTTTTTGTTCTTCTTGTGTTTGTGTGATTTGGAACTCAGTATGATAGTTTCCAATAGATGAATTCTTCTCAAAAGATTTTGCTAGTTGATTAGCTATTTCATATTTTGACGTCAGCAGATTACCCTGATGTCATGGATGGCCCTCACGAGCCATCATAAGACGCCACTCAGCCGGTGAGTTTGCACAGTTCATTAAAGGAAAAGGTGAAATGACAAAATAACAAGCCATGGAGGGCTAAAACACACTACAACAATATACAGTCAGTGACAGGGAAAAATGGATCATAAGGAGACACACTTACGAATATAGAAGAAGGGTAGTCAATGTCTGAACAGCGGGATGCTCGATAACGTCAAACAAGGGAAAGTTTTGACGAGACTGCCGCACATTTTGCTCTCAGCTGCCCTCTTAAGTAGGGAGCAGCTGATGAGGCGAAATGCGGCTCAGCTGTCGGTCTGACAGCCGGAAGCCCCTCCGAGCGCTGTCACAATAAAAGCTCGGAGAGCCAAAAAGGGCATACACACGTCAGATGGGAGAAAATAGTGCATGGCCTGAGTGCGGACAAGATTGGTGCTCGAACCATGACACCTGATGATTAATATGCTGTATTTGAAGTCCATTCTCCTTACCCTTCATCTTTCTAATTAAATCCGAGATCTTTATGGTAGATATGTTGGATGTGAGGCTTGATACAAATTCCCTCCAGCTCTGTCTCTTTGCTTCATTGATGATCTTGCGTGCTTTAGCTTGACAGATTTTAGATCTGGTCAGGTTTTCTGTTGTTGGATGTTTATTGAACACCCTCTCTGCTTTTTTCCTTGCCTCAATGGCCTTTTTGCAGTCATCATTGAACCATGGGTTGGACCTATGATGTGGCTTTGCTGATGTTTTTGGGACAGTCTTATCTGCAATTGTAATTAAGGTTTGAGCAAAGCTCTAAACAGAGTGACAGTGTGGTTGAGGTTTTCGGCTGAATCTCTTTGCACAGAGAAACAAAGGAAGACCAGTTTGCTTTTCTGAGTTGCCATCGTGGCGTTCTTGATCGCACATCCACTTCTGTAGACGTCAATATTAGTGGAAAGTGGTCACTTCCACAAAGATCATCCAAGACCCGCCATGAGAATTCCAGCACTAGCTCAGAATCACATATAGATAGGTCAATTGCAGTATAGGTTCCATGTCCTGGGTGGAGGTATGTGTGAGACCCATCGTTCCAAAGACATAGATCATTTTTAGCAATAGATCATTTTTAGCAATAAAATCCCCCAGTATCTTGCCTTTTGCATTTGAGCAAATTCCTCCCCACAGAGGGTTATGACCATTAAAATCACCCATAAGAATGTATGGGGATGGCAACTGATTATGAAGGGCATCAAGATTTTCCGGTGTCACAATCATATCTGGTGGTATATAGACAGAGCATAAGGTTATTGCTTTATGAAAAGTTAGATGAACTGCCACTACTTGTAAGTTGGAGACTAAAGCCAATTGGCTGTGAATTAGGTCATTCCTTACTAAAATTGTTGAACCACCAGATGTACATTTGGACCATATGTATTATACATAGTATAATGTTTCAGAGGCATGGGGTTAGTTGATAGCAGATGAGTTTCTTGAAGGCAAAAAGCACGGGGATTAAAACGAGCAGCTTAATGCTGCACTTCAGCGAAACTTGCCTTAAAGCCACAATAGTTCCACTGGATAATGTGGCTACCCACCATCAGATAGATAAAACAAAAGCACGCTCCTTATGCTTGCTTTTGGGGGAGGGGCTGCGACTACGGCAAGTCGTGACTTTAGACATTTCTGCATCTCCTGGATTCCCATTCTTTTGCAATTTATTTTCTTGGCTTGATGTTGCCTGAGTAGAGGAGCTGGATTTTTTCTTTTCTTTTGATGATTGGTTTTGTTCTGCGGACTTGCTTAGACTTTGACTTAAGGGTTGACTTATTGTAGTCAGGCTTTGAGTGCTCGTTTTACTTTAAACTGGGACTCTGGAATTTTTAATACTACTTAATAATGAGGGCTTATCTTTAGTTAAGCAGGTCAGATCTGTCTGGCACTCAGCAGGCTCCATCTTAGGTTTCACAACAGAGGAGAAAGTCTGCTGGAATTTGTACTTTGGGAAACCTTCTACCAGTTTACGTGCCTCAGGGTAGCTAATTTTCTTAGTACATTTGACAGTTTGGATTTCTTTTTCCTTGATCCAACAAGGACATTCCTTTGATGATGATGCATGATTGACATGGATGGCCCTCACGGGCCATTAATGAGACGCTATAGGCCAACCGGTGAGTTTGCATGTTTTATTAACAAAAGGTAAAGATGGCAACATAAATAGCTACGTGGGGAAACATGAACATAGACTGAGGCTAAGGCTAAAGATACTGGATCATAAACTCTGAGGAGGAATAACACTTACTGAGAGTGAGGAATCAAAAAGGAGACTGGAGTCAGGGTTTGGGACTCCAGTCCAACGTGGTGAGAGTCCAATGTAGTGTGAGGTTGCAGCCAGGAGTAACCTCAGCTGCTCCCTTAAATAAGGTACAACCATAATCAGGAAATGAGAAAATAATCAATGGAATGTGAATCAGCTGTCATGGCGCAGCTGGCTCTGACAGCCGGAAGTCCCACCGTGACGCTGTTACAATAAAAGCCCTAGAGGCCATAAACACGGCCCGAAATGGGATGACACGGGGAAAATACTGAACAGCCCGAGCACGGACAGAATCAGCGCTCAGACCATGACAGTACTCCCCGCTCAAAAGGTGCATTCCAGGTGCAAATGTGACATCCAAGCCCCCCCCCCCCCCCCAACTAGAAGGTTACCAGAGCCGACCCAGGGAGGGTGGAGGGGGAAACAGGCCAGGAGGGAGAGAACCAAAACAGGAAAATTCTACACCAAGAAAAAAAAAACTCAAAAACTACAGAGAAGAGCAGCAATACTACAATTATAGTCCACTATTATACATAGGCAAAGGCAAAAACAAAAGAGCATCTCTCAACTACAGAGGAAGAAGAAAACTAAAATACAGGTACAGTACCAAAACATACAGTACTTATAAACACTAGGGGAAAAAAAAACTCAACCAGCAACACTACAAATATAGTCCCATATTATCAATAGGCAAAGACAAAAAACAAAGGAACATCTCTCAAACTACAGAGGAGAGAAAAAAAAAAAAAAACACTTGCAGGGATGCCGGCAGTTAGAGCACAAAGAGTCACCAAAAAAAAAAAAAAAAAATATAAACAGTTTGGGCGGTCTACCCAGGGAAAAAAAGAAACAGTTCAGGCGGTCTACCCCAGTCCCAGGCCCGGAGAAACAGTACCTCTGGCGGCCAGATGAGGTCGCCGAACAAACAGGGCAGTCCATCGGGTGGCCAACCCAGAATGCCAAACCAGCGAAGCAGTTTCCTGGGCGGCCGACCCACATCATTAGGCCACCAGGACCGGAGGGGAAAACTAGGTGGTGGCCTTCCTACCGAGAGGGATAGCGAGAAAAAGCCAAACTGAATCTGGGGAACCCAGCGGCACCCGGTGGAGAAGGATAGGGGGAAAGATGAGGGGCCAGTCCGGCATTAGATGGCGGAGGATCTGCAGCTTCTTTTCCAAACTGAAACCGAACCGGTGCTGCGTCCTTGCTGGACCCTGATCGGGCCAGCGCTGCACCCACGACGGACCCCAACTGGGTCGGAGCTGCACCCACGACGGACCCCAACTGGGCCGGAACAGCACCCACGATGGACCCCGACTGGGCCGGCGCAGCACCAGGGATGACCTCCGAGCACGAACCTGGAACTTCCAAGATGACGACCGGAACAGGCTCATCACCGGTGACCCTAGGAGAAGGCTCAGAGGAAGAGACAGAACCGGAAACAGGATCACCGGCAGCGGCAGAGCCCGGCAAGACAAGCTCAGATGCAGCAATCGGCTGCACCCGGCTCATTTTCCCGAGAGACAGGCAATAATGCTCCAGATTAGAGAAGAGAAAGACAAAATAGAGCACTTGCCTGATATCGGGCTCCACCGCTGTCCAGGACTCTGATAATCCAGGCTCAATTAGCTGGAGGTCCATTCCTGGTTCCCACTCGACTGCGGTGGGCTCCACAGCCGGCATGATGGACTTCACAGTCTGGAGACTCCCTGGTGCTGAAGTCCATGCCGAAGGCCCGCACAGCATGGTGGCAGGGGATCCGTGGCCTGCTGGGTCGAACCGCTCCTCCACGAAGACCCGGGGACACTTAATCGTCGGCGCAGGCTACAATCGGCAGTCCGCCCTCCTCCTCTGCCCGTGACGTGGCTATGGGGCTGGTTCCAGGCTCTCCAGGGCCACAGGCTCCTTCTTCATCCGGTGGTGTATTCCTGGCACCGGGGAACGCTCAGGGGAAGGAGACACAGAGGATGCAGGTTCACTGTTAATGGTTACAGCAGGAGGAAGCTCGGGGGACTGTGAACCCCGAACTCCACCCCCAAGAGTCAGACAAGGCAATTCATAGCATGGAGGAAGAGAATGAAATAGCACTTGCCTTTTCTCGAGAGGGCCAATGGTGCCTGCTGTAATGGGCTTGAATCTTCCCTTCCCCCTACAGATGGTGATGGAGGGCCCCCCGGGAAGACGAAGAGGAGCTGCTCGCACAGGATTGATGACTCGCACAGCCGGAGCAGGACTCGTGGAGCTCACAGCAGCTGGGGAGAGCATCGAGGAGGATGGAGGAGAAGCCGAGGCAGACCGGGGACGAGGAGCTGACAGAACAGCCGAAACAGAAGACCCGGAGGTGGAGGCTGCTGTCTCTCCCTTTTGTCGTGATGCAGGGGCAAAAGCTGGCTGGGAGGCAGAGTTCTAACGGCTACCCGGAACTGGATCCGGACGGGGATCTCACTGAGGCTTATTATGAGCAGGGTGATGACGTTTACCGGCAGAGGGCGAAGCAAAGGTTAGGTCGGGAAAACGCTGCTCCTGCGCGGAGACAAAGGCTAGCAGATCAGCGTACTCGGGGTAATCATGGAGTTCAGGACTGACCTCCACCAGTCTGACTGCCGCCACCACATGCTTCATAATCTGAGTTGGATGGATGGTGGAGCGAGCCTCAGCCACACGGCCCCAGATGAGCTCAGCTGTCCATTACATCTCTTCAGGGGGAACCCTGGTTGATCTCCTCCTCCGCTGTGGACGGGAATGACACCCTGGTGACGTGGACTCCTGGGCTGGAACGGGGATGCCTTCCCTTCAGCTTCCTGCCCGAATTCCCCTCCAGTCCACGGTTCTTCTCCCAGAGTGCTGTGATTTCCGCCATCCTTGTCCTGACCTCGGCGTGGTCGGCATGGCGAGGATTGTGGTTAATTGCCGCCTCTGCGAGGTCCAAGTACCATCTAGCTCTATTAGGAACACGATCAGCTCATAGCCCAAGCTCCCAGAATAACCCTTTCCTGGCGATGCCATCTCCTAACACGCTGGTACATGGTAAAAAGGAAAAACTACAAGCCCAACACAGACTCACGGTGACTGGCATCTCGTTTTGGCTGTGACCTACTGACATGGATGGCCCTCGCGGGCCATTAATGAGACACTATAGGCCAACCGGTGAGTTTGCATGTTTTATTAACAAAAGATAAAGATGACAACATAAATAGCCACGTGGGGAAACACGAACATAGACTGAGGCTAAGGCTAAAGACACTGGATCATAAACTGAGGAGGAATAACACTGACTGAGAGTGAAGAATCAAAAAGGAGACTGGAGTCAGGGTTAGGGACTCCAGTGGAACATGGTGAGAGTCCAACGTAGTGTGAGGTCGCAGCCAGGAGTAACCTCAGCTGCTCCCTTAAATAAGGCACTGTGGTGACCCACCACAATCTACAAGGACATTCAATCTTCACACTCAGCTAGCCAGCAGGAAGCAGAGGACAATTTGCATACGGACAGAGAGCCCCTAGGAGACAATCAGAACAATGGACTATTGTTATACATCCCCGGATTAAGGAGAGGAAGTCCAGGCGCCAGTTGGTCACGCGATTGATATGTATTGACTGATATGTATATCAATATGCAAATATGCCATGCATTCTTTCTCTTTGTATAACATGTATAAAATAGCTTGCTATACATGCCTCAAGAGCACACACAGCGCAACACAGCGCACTGCGCTACAGTGTGTCTCATGATGTTGGAGAAAAATAAAATTCTGCCACCTTCCAGCTCGCCGCATCTCGCCTGAACTTATTTTTCCTCCACACTGGTGACCCTTGACGAAGAATGGAACACGAGGCGAACACCCCGGAGATGATCCCGACCGGGAAAGCCCCAGCATGCGTCATGGTGCGACCCTCGCCTGATCTCTTAAGATAAGATAAGATAAGATAAGCCTTTATTAGTCCCACAATGGGGAAATTCCAGGATTGCAACAGCACAGGGATAGCAACACTCAGAGCAACAATCAGAAGGCAAGACAAAAAACAAGAGCAGCGAGTATAGTCATATATATAGTCATATATATATATATATATATATATATATATATACAGACACACAGTGCGGAGCATTGTAGCTAGATGGGATAGGTATATAAATATATAAACACAGTGTGGAGCATTGTAGCTGGATGGAATAAATATATGAGTATATAAACACACAGTGCGGAGTATTGTAGCTAGATGGAATGGATATGTGAATATATAAACACACAGTGCGGAGCATTGTAGCTAGATGGAATAAATATGTAGATATAAACACACACAGTGCGGAGCATTGTAGCTAGATGGAATAAATATGTAAATATATAAACACACAGTGCGGAGCATTGTAGCTAGATGGAATAATATGTAGATATATAAACAGTGCGGAGCATTGTAGCTAGATGGAATAAATATATGAATATATAAACACACAGTGCGGAGCATTGTAGCTAGATGGAATAAATATGTAGATATATAAACACACACAGTGCGGAGCATTGTAGCTAGATGGAATAAATATATAAATATATATATATATAAACACACACAGTGTGGCGCATTGTAGCTAGATGGAATAAATATATAAATATATATATATATAAACACACACAGTGCGGAGCATTGTAGCTAGATGGGATAAATATGTAAATATATAAACACACACAGTGCGGAGCATTGTAGCTAGATGGGATAAATATGTAAATATATAAACACACACAGCGTGGAGCATTGTTGCTAGATGTAATAAATATATAAATTTATAAACACACACAGTGCGGAGCATTGTAGCTAGATGGAATGAAACAGCACAACCGTCTACTTAGTTATCCTACATGGTATGATTATGTACCCATACATATTCTCACCCTCCATAGCGACCGGTATTTTCCTAGTTGTATACTGGAGGGGACCATTGTGTAAGTCTATTCCGTCTTTTGCATTCAATACTATTAGGTTGTCACGTCTTTTTGCTATCTCTGCGAGCAGCCCTTCTTAGGTTGTACAGTCTGACAGCCGTAGGTAGGAAGGACCTGCGAAACCTCTCGGTTGTGCACCTAGGATGATGTAGTTTGCTGCTAAATGAGCTCCTCAGTGCATTCAGTATGTCCTGCATAGGGTGGAACTCGGACTCCAGGACAGATGACAGTTTAGCCACCATCTTTCTCTCTCCCATCTCCTCCACTGGGTCAAGGCGCTGCCCAAGGACAGAGCTACCTTTCTTGATCAGTTTGTTCAGTCTCTTGCTATCGGCTGCTGTAATGCCACTGCCCCAGCAGACCACTCCAAAAGTGATGGCTGATGCCACCACCGTGTCATAGAATGTCTTCAGCAGCGCCCCTTGTAAACCAAAAGACCTGAGTCTTCTCAGTAGGAACAGCCTGCACTGTCCCTTCTTGTAGAGTGCGTCAGTATTGTGTGACCAGTCTAGTTTATTATTCAGATGAACACCCAGGTACTTATAGGATGTCACCATCTCGATGTCTGTTCCCTGTATATTTACTGGTGCTGTGAGGGGTTGTCCTTGCCTGCGGCAGTCCACCACCAGCTCCTTAGTTTTCCTCGCGTTGATCTGGAGGCAGTTCCAATGGCACCAGTCCACAAAGTCCTGGATAAGCCCTCTGTACTCAGCTTCATCTCCGTTGGAGATTAGGCCAATGATCGCAGAGTCATCAGAGAACTTCTGTAGATGGCAGTGTGTTGTGTTGTGTAAGAAGTCCGCAGTATAAAGGGTGAACAGGAAGGGAGCCAAAACCATTCCCTGGGGGCCCCCCGTGCTACCGATGATCGTGTCGGACACACAGTCCCGGGTTCTCACAAACTGAGGCCGGTTTGTGAGGTAGTCCAGGATCCATAATGACAGGTGCTGGTCCACCCCTGCGCACAGCAGCTTGTCCTTCAGGATCATCGGTTGGATGGTGTTGAAAGCACTGGAGAAGTCAAAGAACATGATCCTCACCGAATTCCCGGGCTTCTCCAGGTGGGACAGAGAACGATGAAGGAGGAAGATCACCACATCCTCCACCCCAATGCCATGCTGGTAGGCGAACTGGAGTGGATCCATCGCTAGTCCCACCAGGGGGCGGAGGTGAGCAAGGAGCAGTCTCTCCAGGGTCTTCATCATGTGGGACGTCAAGGCCACTGGTCTGTAGCTGTTCAGATCTTTGGGGTGGGAAGTCTTTGGTACAGGTACCACACAAGATGTTTTCCACAACTGTGGTACCCTCCCCAGCTTCAGGCTCAGATTGAAGATGTACTCCACAATCCCACACAGCTGGTCTGCACAGGACTTGAGGAGCTTTGTGCTGATGCCGTCCGGTCCCGACGCCTTCCTCGCCTTGATCTTCCTCAGCTCCGTCCTCACCTGGGTCTTAGTGAGGGTCAGGTTGGGGGGCTGTGTGTTGGGAGTGGGGGGGTGTTGGTGGAGTGGGGAGTGGGCAGCAGGACTTGATGTCTTTAGAGGCAGCAGTGGTTGTTGTGCAGTCAGGGGGGAGGGCGGTTGGTCAAACCTATTGAAAAACTGACCGGTTTGTGAGGTAGTCCAGGATCTATGATGGCAGGTGCTGGTCCACCTATTCAAAAACAGGTTCAGATTGTTCGCCCACTCCCTGCCCCCCGTGGCCTGGGGGGAGGTATTCTGGAGCCCAGAGATGGTTTTAAGTTTTCTCCAGACCCCGCTGATGTCACTGTGTTGCAGCTTGTCCTCCATCTTCTTCCTGAAGCTGTCCTTGCCTTCTCTGATCTTTCTCCTCAGCTCCCTCTGTACGGATTTCAGCATCTCCCTGTTCCCCGACCTGAAGATCCTCTTCTTCTCTCTCAGAAGTGTTTTTATCTCAGGGTTGATCCAGGGTTTGTTGTTTGAGCAACACCGTATGGTCTTGGTGGGAACGGTGTTGTCCACACAGAAGCTGATGTAGTCCGTGATGGTGTGAGTGAGGCCATCGATGTCCTCACCATGTGGATCGCAGAGCTGCTCCCAGGCGGTGGTTTCAAAACAGCCCTTTAGAGTGTCCATTGCCTCCTCAGACCATAACTTCACCGTGTGCATGGCCGGAGGTTGTCTGTGCTCTATGGGTTTGTACACCGGCCGGAGATGAACCAAGTTGTGGTCCGATCTCCCGAGTGGGGGGAGTTGTGATGAGGTGTACGCCTCCTTAGTGTTTGCGTAGAATAAGTCCAGTGTTTTATTGTCTCTAGTGTGGCATGTGACATACTGGGTGAACATGGGTAGAATGGGAGACAGTGAAACATGGTTGAAATCACCTGAGATAAGGAGAAGAGCATCTGGTGTTCTGTCTGCAGCCTGCCAGTTACTGAATGGATGACGTCACGCGCTGTCCCAGCGTTCGCCGTCGGATTTGCATAAATAACAATGCAGATCACGTGTGAGTATTCCCTCGGGAGATATGTAGGCCGCATGCTAACAGCTAGCAACTCGATGTCTTTGCTGCAGTGTTGTTGTTTAACAGTGATATGTCCCGGTCTGCACCAGTTGTTGTTAACATACATTGTCACTCCACCGCCCCTTGCTTTGCCACTGTCTGATGTTCGGTCTGCCCGTATCGCGTGGAAACCCTCCAGTTCAATGTTAGCATCTGCTGCTAATTCAGGTAGCCAAGTCTCTGTGAGTAGAAACAGGCTACACTCCCGGTATATGCTATCGTAGCGGGAGATAACCGCTAGCTCATCTACCTTTCCCAGTGACGATCGTACATTCCCCATAACAATGGATGGGAGGGTGGGTCTGTACCTTATATTTCTTGCTCTCTGCCTTACTCCAGAACGACACCCACGTCGTTTTCACCTCAGTTCTCCCGGTATGTCGAGTTTTTCCGTTAGCACCGGGTGGCGGTTGAGTGCTAGCAGCTCTTCCCTGCTGTACCATCTCCTGCTGTAAACAATGGCTCCGTCCACCAGCTCGGGAGACATTTGGGGTGATCTGTGTGTCCGTGATATATATGGAATGGATATATATCTTCCCTCCACATATATCTTCCCTCCACACTGGTGACATGACGAGAAAGAATGACCGTCTACTCCCTCTCACCGCGCTGTGGACACAGAGGACCAGAGAACGCCTGCAACCTCTTCATCTTCATCGGAGCGCACGCTCCGGAGCGCAGTGCTGGGACCAAAACGCACCATGAACGACATGAGCGAACGAAGGAAGCAGCCTGAACGGGGACAATCATCGACGCCAACTGCATTGATTTCCACCGAGCTCCCCGACTCTGACTAAACTCCGGACAGTGGACTTCCCGCGCACAGAAGCCCCGCACGCACACTGCAGGATTACGAGGACAGCGCAACTGCCAGTTATGTGGTCAAACCGCCAAGTGCACACCACGCACAGAGACGAACCAGCTCCACAGACTGATACATCGTCCTCCGCCGCTGCACATGCCCGAGAAAAATGGCCGATTGCCACCCTCAGAACCTTCAGGGCTGCTCACGCGCCTGGAGCAGATGTGCAGCCTGCACACAGGACTTTGTATGGGTTTCTCAGCCGCGGCGCACAAGGGGAATTTAGCCGATTGCTTTCCCTGATGACTTTAGGACTGCTTCCCGCACCTAAAACCCAAACCGCCTCACACCCTCATACAGCTGCAGTTGTTTCACAGCTGCTATGCATCCTCAGGGAATTTAGCCGCTTGCCTTCCCCACATCCTTGCTGGATCGAGCCGTGAGAGGAGTCAGATAAAATGTTTTTTTCACAGCCGCTGTGGATCTCCGCCAGGTTTACTGGGAAGGTCTCTCACCATTTTTTTTTTTTTTGTTACTTATTTGTACCCGTAGGTAGACTTGGTTTGCAGTCTGGTGACAAGCCACCGGCTGCTGGTCGCTGCGTGCGCGAGCGCCCTAAACCTACATGTTTTTGGAGTGCGGGAGGAAACCGGAGAAATCCCGGAGTAAACCCGCGCAACACGGGGAGAACATGCAAACTCCACACAGCTCACTGTTGGTCGGGGGCTGGGATCGAACCCACGATCTCATGATCCCCGCGATCCCCCGGCCGAGGGTAAAACTGTGCTGCCACAGTGCTAAACCACTGCGCCACCGTGCAGCCCATTGCGGATCCACACGCAATTTTTGCGTGGCCCAGACACCTTTGACATCCCGGGCCAGCACTCACTTACTCCCATCCCCCTCCCCCTCCTCCTCCACAGCACTTTTCCCGCACCTCACTCCCTAAAGCTGGCCGATCGCCGTCTTGTTCCATTATGCACGAAACGCAGCGGCCCGTGCTCCCGCGATCCACAGCTGTTCAACGTGCTGGAATCCGGAGCTGGAGCCAAACGACGGGGGGGGGGGGGGACAATCCCTGCTGAGTGTTCTGGGGGGGATCCCTGTGGTGACCCACCACAATCTACATGGACATTCAATCTTCACACTCAGCTAGCCGGCAAGAAGCAGAGGACAATTTGCATATGGACAGAGAGCCCCTAGGAGACAATCAGAACAATGGACTATTGTTATACAACCCCGGATTAAGGAGAGGAAGTCCGGGCGCCAGTTGGTCACGCGATTGATATGTATTGACTGATATGTATATCAATATACAAATGTGCCATACATTCTCTCTCTTTGTATAACATGTATAAAAGAGCTTGCTATACAGACGTGGACAAAATTGTTGGTACCCCTCTTTTAATGAAAGAAGAACCCACAATGGTCACAGAAATAACTTGAATCTGACAAAAGTGGTAATAAATAAAAAATCTATGAAAGTTAACCAATGAAAATCAGACAATTCTTTTGAATTGTGGTTCAACAGAATTATTTTAAAAAACAAACTCATGAAACAGGCCTGGACAAAAATGATGGTACCCTTAATATTTTGTTGCACAACCTTTTGAGGCAATCACTGCAATCAAACGATTTCTGTAACTGTCAATAAGACTTCTGCACCTCTCAGCAGGTATTTTGGCCCACTCCTCATGAGAAAAAACTGCTCCAGTTGTCTCAGGTTTGAAGGGTGCCTTCTCCAGACGCCATGTTTCAGCTCCTTCCACAGATGTTCAATAGGATTTAGATCAGGGCTCATGGAAGGCCACTTTAGAATAGTCCAATGTTTCGCTCTTAGCCATTCTTGGGTGTTTTTAGCTGTGTGTTTTGGGTCATTATCCTCTTGCAAGACCCATGACCTGTGACTGAGACCAAGCTGTCTGACACTGGGCAGCACATTTCTCTCTAGAATACCTTGATAGTCTTAAGATTTCATTGTACCCTGCACAGATTCAAGACACCCTGTGCCAGATGCAGCAAAGCAGTCCCAGAACATAACAGAACCTCCTCCATGTTTCACAGTAGGGACAGTGTTCTTTTCGTGGTATGCTTCATTTTTGCGTCTGTGAACATAGAGCTGATGTGTCTTGCCAAAAAGTTCCAGCTTTGTCTCGTCTGTCCATAGGACATTCTCCCAGAAGCTTTGTGGCTTGTCAACATGCAGTTTGGCAAATTCCAGTCTGGCACTTTTATGATTTGTTTTCAACAGTGGTGTCCTCCTTGGTCGTCTCCCATGAAGTCCACTTTGGCTCAAACAATGACGGATGGTGCGATCTGACACTGATGTACCTTGACCTTGGAGTTCACCATGAATGTGTTTAGAGGTTGTTCTGGGCTCTTTTGTTACCATTCGTATTATCCGTCTCCTCCTGCGGCCACGTCCAGGAAGGTTGGCTACAGTCCCGTGGATCTTAAATTTCTGAATAATATGTGCAACTGTAGTCACAGGAACATCAAGCTGCTTTGAGATGGTCTTATAGCTTTTACCTTTAACATGCTTGTCTATAATTTTCTTTCTAATCTCCTGAGACAACTCTCTCCTTTGCTTCCATGTATGTATGTCTCCTTTGCGTCCATGTTTAGTGTGGTACACACCATGTCACCAAACAGCACAGTGACTACTTGTCACTCTTTAAATAGGCCGACTGACTGATTACAAGTTTGTAGACACCTGTGATGTTAATTAGAGGACACATCTTGGTTGAACATGTCCCTATGGTCTCATTATTTTCAATCTTTTCTAGGGGTACCATCATTTTTGTCCAGGCCTGTTTCATGAGTTTGCTTTTTAAAATAATTCTGTTGAACCACAATTCAAAAGCACTGTCTGATTTTCATTGGTTAGTTTTCATAGAATTTTTATTTATTACCACTTTTGTCAGATTCAAGTTATTTCTGTGACCATTGTGGGTTTTTCTTTCATTAACAGAGGGGTACCAACAATTTTGTCCACGTCTGTACATGCCTCAGGAGCACACACAACACAACACAGCACACAGCGCTACAGTGTGTCTCATGATAATGGAGGAAAATAAAATCCTGACACCATCCAGCTCGCCGCATCTCGCCTGAACTTATTATTCCTCCGCAGCACAACCATAATCAGGAAATGAGAAAATAATCAATGGAATGTGAATCAGCTGTCACAGTGCAGCTGGCTCTGACAGCCGGAAGTCCCTCCATGACGCTGTCACAATAAAAGCCCGAGAGGCCATAAACATGGCCCGAAATGGGATGACACGGGGAAAATACTGAACAGCCCGAGCGCGGACAGAATCAGCGCTCATACCATGACAATGATTGCCTAAACAGTTACTACATTTTGGGAGGTGTTGTGCAGGCCAACTCATGCTTTTCTTCTCCACATTTGCAGCAAACTGGTTTATTACTGCATCCTGCAGTGCCATGGCCAAACTTTTGGCAGTTAAAACATCTCAATGGGTTTGGAGTAAATGTATCAACAGTTATGCTCAGATATCCTATTTGGATTCTTTCTGGGAGTTGATGCCAGTTGAACGTCAGAATGTAAGTGCCAGTTTTTACTGTTCGGTCATCTTTTTTAATAGTTATTCTCTTCACATGTGTTACTCCTTGTTGTTGCAGTTCTGAGGCTATTTCATCCTCTTCCATATCGTGGAGTTCTCTAGTACGAATTACTCCTTTGCAGCTGTTTAGAAAAGGGTGAGGAAAAGCCTTCATTGGAACACCAGCCAGCACATTACACCGCAACAAATATTCAGAATGGAATTTCTTTAAGCATTCCACCAAAATCTGGCCAGACCTCAGTTCTTTAACATCCTTAACTGACCCTGCAATACCAGAAATTCCTTTCTGTACAGCAAAAGGGGACAGCTTAGAAAGAGGCATATCTGATGAGAGCAACTCTAAAACAATAAGCCTCGGCCAATTATCACCATTTGAAAGAGCCATCCTGCTAATTCCTGGGTCATCCACATCATCTTCCAACATCCGTTTTTTAGGGGTTTGTTTAACCCCTTGCACTCCGGTCAATTTTCCTAAAAATGCCAAAAATAAATGTGCCCAAAGTAAATCGAAAGCTGTTCTTCAACCCTTTGCAGCATCTTCATGGGGTTGGTCTCATTTAAAAGAAAACACTTTGAATTTTTTGGCAAAAAAAACATGATCTCTCTAAGTGCTCCGGCCACTGAGTTACAGTCATCTAAACATAGTGAACTTGAAGAAAATAAATTTGGCCTGGGTGTTTTTTTGGTTACAAATGCTTGCAAATAACACACAGCTTCAGATCCGGGCTGGAAAATGCAACAGAAATGTAGAAGTAGTGTCTCCTCATAACCCTGTACTGTCAGACCATTGTCTGTTAACCTTTGATTTTACTATTTCTGACTATTTGGCTCTTAAAGAAAAATATTATTACAGTAGATGCCTCTCAGATGATGCTGTTTCCAAATTTATGCAGATTGTTTCCTCTATGCCATGTGTCAACACAACGGAAATAAGCTATAGACAGCTTGCTCCTTCTGTAATTGATAACATGGTGGATAGTGTTTCAGCTTCTCTGCATCAGGCTCTAGACTTGGTGGCCCCCTTAAAAAAGAAAACGTCTAATCAGAGATTTCTAACTCCTTGGTTCAACACAGAAACTCGTAGCTTAAAACAGAAGACTCGTCAATTAGAAAGAAAATGGCGCTCTACTAATTTAGATGAAATCTATTTAGCTTGGAGAAATCATCTTTTAATTTATAAAAAATCTCTTAGAAAAGCTAGAACGAGTTATTACTCTGCATTAATAGAAGAGAACAAGAATAATCCCAGGTTTCTTTTCAGTACTGTAGCCAGGTTGACAAAGAGTCAGGACTCTGTCAATCCTAGCATTCCCTTAGAGCTTACCAGTCAGGACTTTATGAGCTTTTTCAATAATAAAATTTCATCCATCAGAGATAAAATCAATCAGATTCTTCCCACAGTTAACTTAAATACTGTAACTACTACAACTCCTTCTATTGATGTCTGTCTTGATGAGTTTACTCCAATCGACCTTTGTGAGTTAGACAAAATAGTTTCCTCATCCAAACCTTCAACTTGTCTTTTAGACCCTATTCCTACCAGGTTATTTAAAGAAGTCTTCCCACTTATTGGTAGCTTTATTCTTCATATAATCAATTCTTCATTAACTTTAGGCCATGTACCGCAGGCTTTTAAAATGGCTGTAATTAAACCCTTACTCAAAAAGCCAACGCTAGATCCAGGAGCTTTAGCTAACTATAGACCAATCTCTAATCTCCCTTTCATTTCAAAAATCTTAGAAAGACTTGTTGCTATGCAATTATTTGACCACCTGCAGGGAAATGGTTTACTTGAAGAGTTTCAATCTGGGTTTAGAATCCATCATAGTACTGAAACAGCCTTAGCGAAGGTCACTAACAACCTCCTCATTGCATCTGATAATGGACTAGTTTCTGTACTTGTCCTTTTAGACCTTAGTGCAGCTTTTGATACTATCGATCATAATATTCTACTTGATAGATTAGAACACTATGTTGGACTTAATGGAACTTCGTTGCAGTGGTTTAGATCTTATTTATCTGATAGGTTCCAGTTTGTTCATGTAAATAATGAGTTTTCTTTCAACTCAAAGCTTAGTCATGGAGTTCCACAGGGATCTGTGCTAGGCCCTACTCTTTTTAGTTTATATATGCTTCCATTAGGCAACATTATTAGAAAGCACTGTATACATTTTCATTGTTATGCAGATGACACACAATTATACCTGTCAATGAAGCCAGATGATAGTAATCAATTAGCCAAGTTAGAAGCCTGTCTTAAGGAAATCAAAGCTTGGATGACTTGTAATTTCCTGCTATTAAATTCAGATAAGACTGAAGTCATTCTTGTTGGTCCAAAAAACCTTAGAAATTCCTTTCCAAATCAAACTTTCAGTTTGGATGCGGATACTCTTTCTCTTAATAGCTCTGTGAGGAACCTTGGAGTTATTTTTGATCAAGATCTGTCCTTCAATTCACATATTAAATTTGTTTCTAAGACTGCCTTCTATCATTTGCGTAATATTGCCAAGATTAGGAGCATCTTGTCTCAGAGTGATGCTGAGAAGCTGATCCACGCTTTTGTTAGCTCAAGATTAGATTATTGTAATTCTTTATTATCAGGCTGTCCTAAAACATCTTTAAAAAGTCTTCAGCTGATTCAAAATGCTGCAGCAAGAGTTTTAACAGGTACTAGAAAGAGAGATCATATCTCTCCGGTTCTGGCCTCCCTTCATTGGCTTCCCATAGAATTTAGAATTAAGTTTAAAATCCTTCTTCTTACTTACAAAGCTCTCAACAATCAGGCTCCTTTTTATTTAAAAGATCTGATACTACCGTATTATCCTAACAGAGCACTACGCCCCCAAAATGCAGGATTACTTGTAATACCTAGAATCTCCAATAGTACAATGGGAGGCAGAGCCTTCAGTTATCAAGCTCCTCTCCTGTGGAATCAGCTGCCAATCTGGATTCGGGAGTCAGACTCGATCTCTGTTTTTAAGAATAGGGCTAAAACCTACCTTTTTGATATAGCCTACAATTAGGGAGGGATCATGTGTTTCTGAACCCTCCCTTAGTTGTGCTGCTAATAGGTTTAGTCAGCCGGGGGACCTCCAGTAATGCACTGGGCCTCACTCCTTTCCTCACTCTCTATGAAATTTTTTTTTTTTTGCTGGTTATTAACATTTGTTTGTTCTCTCCCATAGATTGAGTCCCCATTGTGCTGTTTGCTCTCTACATGTCTGTTCTTTTCTTCTTCTCTATCCCCTCACCCCCCAGCCAGTCGCAGCAGATGACTGCCCCTCCCTGAGCCTGGTTCTGCTGGAGGTTTCTTCGTGTTAAAAGGGAGTTTTTCCTCTCCACCGTCGCCAAGTGCTTGCTCACAGGGGATTGCCTGATTGCTGGGGTCTTTCTGCAACTGTGGGGGTCCCCCCCTACAGTTGAAAGTGCTATGAGATGACTGTTGTTGTGAAATGGCGCTATATAAATAAAGTTGAATTGAATTAGAACCAAGTGTTATCCAGCTGAGGTCCAAATTTTGTAACAATACCACAAAAAATGAATATATTACACAGCTTTATACTCAGGCTGTTCCCAGGCATTTTGGAACTGTGCCAAATTGTGCCAAATGGCACAGTTTGGAAAAACGTCTGTAACTTTTGAATGATTCAATGTAGAAGCTTCATTTAGGGCTGTAATGAAAGGTGACACTCAGGGCTGTGTCTGTGTGTGTGTGTGTGTGGGGGGGGGGGGGGTGTCCACCCCCCGCTACAGAGGACGGCGATCCGCCCTCGCTAAATGACGGATTACACTCGGATAAGGCATGTTTCCACAACACCGCTGTCACTGCGGCTCCCCCCACCCCCCCGCTACAGAATCATAGTGGCGGGGGGGGGGGGGGGGGTGTTCACGGTCCGGAGGCGGCAAAGAACCGTGTAACGCGGCGCACGCACTTCGGACATCGTGCGCTGCACAGTTGTAATTTACCGATCGGTCAAAAGTCATTTTTGATTACAATTTTCAGGGATAAAAAATAATTTGGCTTATAACACTTACCTCTTCACAGCCACATTGTCCTGGCCAACTTCTCTTCCTCATTGTCAGACGAACGCAACGCTGGTCCGCTCTGGTTCTGGTCTCGCGACCCGGTCAAAACATAATTCCATGATTGTGGTTTTGGCCAATGATTTACGACCTTCGTCGTCGGCCTCCGTTGGTCTATGATGACCATATAAGAGAATCCTAAACACTCTGCTGGAATTAAAAAAATAAATAAATAAACCACTGCCTGTGGCTGCTGAAGCAGTCTCTCTTCACCCAGCTTTAGACAAAACAGCTCAGCGAACTTCTGTGCTTCAATTGGCTCACAGCCGTTGGGAGGCGGGTCCTTCTGGCTAGGTTTTCATTCATTGGTTCTTCAAGGTTTCAGAAACCCAATTCAAGGCTCTTATTAGTCGAATGAGAGGTCAGATGAACTAATCTGTTCGTGGCTGTGTCTCCAGCTTTTATTTTCAGTGCGCGATTGAACGCCATACACCACCTACATCAAAATCTCCATGATGCGTCCTAGAGCGCACGAGAGCGCCCTCGTGCGCTCTCGTGCGCTCTAGGACGCAGAGACTTGCCCACCCGTGGGACAACGGAGCGCAAGAGGTTAATAGCCATATTTTATAGAGTATCATTCATCATCCCTGCTCCTCACCCTCCTCGGAGCCTTACAAGGGCTCCGAGGAGGGTGCCGGTGCACTCCGATGCACAGAGCTGCGGACTTCCTGCAGGTTATGCACCAGGGATACAGGGATGGTAAACTCGAGCAATAAAGCATAAAAGTGCAAATTACTCGATTGACCCTCCACCATAGGCTTCTGGGATTAGGAGATGTTATACTGATAAAAGACATCCCAGAGTAGACCTTGACAAGCCGATTGATTGGACCAGGCCCTTCCAACCTCCCGTCTAAGTGAAGTAGGAGCCAAAGCACTGTGTTGGACTTGTGAGTGCCGCAGCAAGACACATTCCTCAAGAACCAGGATCTCTTCCTCCACTGACACGGGTCGCAACTCACAGCAAACAAGTTGCCCCATTTGTCACCTCATATTATCAGCAAACAGTGATGAGTTTGAATCTCTTCATTTGTAAAGGACATTTCAAGGTAAGACAGCTGCGTTTTAAATTAAACTATTTTCCGTCTTGCAATACTCTTAACTTTAGTGTTATGTGCGTTTTAAACTTGCTTGTTTGCAATAACTCGCTGCCATCCCTTTCAAAATGAAATGCCGGTTCCATGTTGTCGAAGCCATGCAGGGTTTAAATGACATTAACAGCCGGTTTAATCTCTGGATTATTTTAGCGACTTTGAGCCTTTTGTGGTATACTGACTTGGCCGTTTTATACAAAGGTGGACTCTTCAGCACTTGAGACTTTTAACTGGAACAGCAACAACCCCTTAAAGATGAAGCCAAAGTAAAATTTTTAACATTTTGTATGGAACCTGATCCGTCCCATGAGTGGTACTTGGAATGCTTGAGAGCAGGTGATCTGCAGGCAGAACTTCATTAAGGAATCCAAAGATTTTTATTCTAAAATGCTCCCAGTTGTATTCAGATTGTTTTTAGTTCAAGTCTTAATTAAGTTAGTTGCAAATACTCTGCTTGTTTGAATTAAGATCTAAATGTGATCAAATGAAATTGTATGTTAAACGGCATATTATATGATATAGTGTAGTTAGACATGTACTTTAAGTCAGTTAACATTATTTTTAAAATTATGTTTTAAAAACTCAAAGCAATCAGAAAGTGGCCATAAGGACTGGAAGAGAAGTGGGAAAAAAAGAAAAAAAAAATCAGCAAAATTTAAAACAATGTGTCATGGGTTTAAGTTTCCCCTGAAGTTTATGTTTCCTGACATTGTGACTTAGATTAACCATTATAATTCAATAAGTGACTCCGTGAAACACTCATGGCTGCTCTGTTCATTCACAGACCAGAAAATTAATGCTGTTATCCTGTTAAATCAAAGGGAATCTTCGTTCTTTTGCATGTTCTTTTGTTGTTAAAATTGTGTTAACAGGTCAGTTGTTAGTTCCTGTCCAGCAGGTCAGTTTGGGGGGGGGGGGGGGGGGGTCTCAGTGCTGCTGATAAAGCCACGCCACCCTTTAACCCTTTGGTTTCTATCTCAGCAGCAGCTCTGTTTGAATTGTCCTCAGAAGGGAACATGTAAATCGACAGAGGTGTGACGTTTGGCCCAGCTGTTCCCACTGACGGCATGGGGGGGTGTGATCTGTTGGGTGTCATGGGGTGTCATGTGTTTACTCTTCCTGGGTTAACTGGATTATTTCTGCTGCTGGGGATCACCTCTTCCTCTTCTCCTATTCCCTGCTGATTAGTGCAGATCTGCAGAATTTAAAACCTCCGAACATCACCGCTTAGTTCCTCCTCATGGCAGTCATTTAAAAAAATGGCCAACACACGCCAATTTATCACATCTATTTTCATACAAATTAGAAATATTCTTTTGTAAATGTGAGGATTTTTCTCATAAATTTGCAGGATTTTCCTGCAGAGTTAGAGCCATTTTACTCAGAAATGTGCAGCTTCTTACTTGAAAATTTGCCGCTTTTTATTATGCATAATTTTGCAGCTTTTTCCTCATGAATTAGGAAATTTTCTTACTCTTGAATTTGCAGTTAAAAAAAGCTTAAACTTACAGCATTTTACTCAAATCTTATATTTGCAGTGTTTTAGGTTGTAACAGTTGGAAATTTACACTTTTTTTGTCTTTTTGCTAAAGTTGCAGCTTCTTACCCATAAAATTCCACCTTTTTTTTTTGGACAGAAATTGGCAGCTTTTAACTGAGACTTACATCCCCTTGTTTTTTTTTTTGTTTTTTTTTTGTCAGGTCAGGCATTGGCTTGCTTGCTACTGGATAGCAATGAAATCCGGTACTACCTGTCTCATGGGTCGGGCCGTCGGCAACTCAGCCAGCATCCCCACCCTTCCGAGGTCTTGGAGGGTGAAACAGGGCATCCTGGCAGAACTAAAAACAATATCTGCCACAGGTCTGTGGTGGACCACTTCCAGTTACACGGGGTGAGACTGGACATCCTAGCAGGTAAACACATCTGTCACAAGGTCTGTGGTGGACTGTGCCAGTTGGTGCATTGTGACACGCACTATACAAAGAGCAGAGATAAACAAACCTATCATCTGGTCAGTCACTGCAACAGGTACTGGAGTCAGTTTGTCTTGGCTTGTCCTTGCCACTGATAATACCTTTATCTGCCAAGAATATGCTGCTAGTCCAGCAAAAGCTAGCAGTACTCAAATACTTTGCAAGCAGTTTCATGAACTGGTCAATCAGAAAGCAACTCATACCGGCTCGGACGTCGCCCGGGCTTACAAGGTCTGTGCTGATCTGTCCACACTCCGACAGGCAGCAAAAAGTAAGCTAGGAGCAGGAAGACAAAAGAAGAGGAAAACAGCAGCCTTGTGTGTAGCAGAATGGAATGTACACGCTCTGTTGAACAGAACAACATCACAGTGCCCAGAAAGACAGACTGCGCTTATGGCCCTGGAAATGAACAGGTACAATGTAGACATAGCTGCACTTAGTGAAACAAGATTTCCTGGATATGACAGCTTGGAAGACCATGGGTACATCTTCTTTTGGAGTGGGAGATCAACTCAAGAAAGGAGAGAAGCAGGAGTGGGCTTTGCAGTTACAAAAGAGATAGCAGCAATGCTTGATGAGGAACCAGTGCCAATCAATGACAGGATAATGACCATGAGACTCCCACTACAGTGGAAGATGTATGCCACACTCATCAGTGTATATGCCCCAACAATGACCAACACAGAGGAGGTGAAGGAAGAGTTCTACAGTGATTTACATGAGACTATCAGGCATGTACCGACTGATGACAGGCTGATTCTCGTTGGAGATTTTAATGCCAGAGTTGGTTCGGACACTGAAAAATGGAAAGGAGTGCTAGGCAGTCATGGAGTAGGCAAGTGCAATGCAAATGGAGAACTTCTACTTGCACTATGTTCAGAGTACAACCTTGTGATGACCAGCACTCTATTTAAGCACAAGGACACACACAAGAAGACATGGATGCACCCAAGAGCTAAGCACTGGCACTTATTAGACTACATCATAGTCAGGCAGAAAAACATAAGGGATGTACTGGACACCAGAGCAATGAGAGGCGCGGACTGTGGTACTGATCATGTTATGCTGAGATCTAGATTAAGGATTTGCAGACGAAAACAGCACTGCAGGACGGGTGCGAAGCCACCACGGAAGCTAAACACTAGTGCACTGAAAGGCCAAAAGAAGCAGGAAGAACTTACACAGGAAATGGATGAAAACTTGAAAGACTGGGACAGCAACAACTCAAAGAATGACTTTGAAGAGAAATGGGCAACACTGAAGGATACAGTGTATCAGACTGCGAGTGATGTATTAGGCCACCCTGAGAGGAAACATCAAGATTGGTTTGATGAGCATGATGAACACCTGAAGAAACTACTAGAAGTGAGGAATACAGCTAGGCAGGAAAACCTACAGTGTTACACAAGGTCGAAGAAGAAGAAATACTCAAAGGCTCAGAGTGAGCTACAGAAGTACACCAGAGAGATAAAGTCCAACTGGTGGGATGAAAAAGCGGAGGAACTTCAAACTGCAGCAGACAGGAAGGACATGAAAACATTCTTCACAGGTTTGAGAGAAATCTACGGCCCTACACCAAGAGGATTGATCCAACTAAAGGCTATGGATGGTGAAACGGTTTTGCAGGAGAAAGACAAGATCCTAGACAGATTTGCAGACCACTTTGACCAACTACTAAACAACCCTGGAGATCTCACTGAAGAGGCTAAAGAAGCTCTGGTGCAGCGACCAGCTGTATCAAGTCTGGATGAACCACCAAATTTTGATGAACTAATGGCAGCTATCAGGACAACACAGGATGGTAAAGCTCCAGGAAGGGATGGAATTCCAGCAGAAGTGTGGAAATTTGATGGTGTTCAGCTGACCAACTGCCTGCACAAGCTCATCCAAGAGAAATGGGATGCCCAGAAAGTACCTCAAGACTGGAAGGATGCAAGTATTGTGCCTTTGTTCAAGAAAGGTGACAGGAAAGATTGTGGAAATTACCAAGGTATATCACTGCTGGCCACTGTTGGTAAAATTCTCCCACATGTACTACTGAACAGACTCAATGAACACATCTTACAGAATGTACTACTGGAAACCCAGTGCGGCTTTAGAAGTGGAAGAAGCACAATGGACATGATTTTCTGCTTGAAACAGGTTCAAGAAAAGTGTATCGAACAGAACATGCTGCTTTATGTAGTCTTCATAGACTTCAGTAAAGCCTTCGATACTGTTTCACGACAAGGACTTTGGCAGGTACTCAAGAAATATGGCTGTACAGAGGAGTTTGTCAGCCTGACCGAGGCACTCCATACAGGTATGCAAGCAAACGTGGCAATGAGTGATTCAGTATCTAAAGACTTTTCAGTAAGCAACGGGGTGAAACAAGAGTGTGTGCTGGTGCCTACACTCTTCTCGCTATATCTGGCAGCCATGCTTGAGGTGGCCTTCAAAGACACTTCAGAAGGAGTATACATTCAAACAAGGAAAGAAGCAGACTTGTTCAATGTGGCACAGTTTAAAGCCAAGAGTAAGACATCGATAAAGGTAGTAAGAGAAATGCTCTTTGCCGACGACAGTGCTCTAGTTGCACACAGTGTGGAAGATATGCAATCTTTAGTGGAGAAATTTGCAAGAGCAGCTAGCCAATTCAGCCTCCAAATCAACATCAAGAAGACAGAGTGCCTTTATCAACCACCAAAGTTCCAATTATCAATATCACTACCAGAAGAGATCAGCATTGGTACAGAGCCACTAGTCAAGTGCAAGACTTTCAAGTATCTAGGGAGTACTGTTTCAGAGAATGCTAGGCTGAAGGATGAACTATCTCTCAGAATGGGAAGAGCGAGCGCTGTGTTTGGAAACTTGAGGGAGAGACTGTGGAACAATCGACATGTGTCTGTCCGTGTGAAATGCAAAGTGTACAGAGCGACAGTACTGGCTACTCTATTGTACGGTGCTGAATCTTGGACTGTCTACAGAGTGCAGGTGAAGAAACTCCACGCATACATGATGAGACACCCTTGAGCCATAATGAACATCTCATGGAAAGACAAGCTAACCAACATAGAAGTGTTGAAACGAGCTGGTCTACCATCAATGGCGGACATGCTAATACAGATGAACCTGAGATGGCTCGGACATGTTGAGAGGATGGACCACCAGCGGCTCCCTCGGCAGTTACTCTACTCACAGTTAGGCAAGGGCAAACGCAATCAGGGTAGACCAAGGCTCAGATTTAAAGACACTGTAAAAAGAAACTTGAAGAAGTTGGACATAGACAGGAGTTCCTGGCAGCATAAGGCTAAGGACAGAGCTTTGTGGAGGAATCTGATCAGACCTAAATGAAACAGTCATTGTCACCCACGACAGACTGCTATGATGATGATGATGATGATGATGATGATGATGATGATCAGCAAGGGGGTGCTCAGAACCACTTTAACCCTGGGTCCCCTTTGGGGATTATAATGCACAAAGTTGTTGGAGATTTTTACCGGAACCCTGGTAAGGGAGGCTAACAGGTACTAGTCCTTGCCCAAGGGACACCTGGGAGTATCAGTGAGGGTTAAGAGGAAATCCATCATCCTCCTAGTCCAACAGACCCCCTTGCCTGGATGCAGTTTAACGTCATACCAAGGACGGGGTTTTTCCTGTGAACCAATGCTGTAAATATGCCATTATAGGGTAGCTGTAAGTTAGAAACCCGTTTGGTAAGTTACATAGGTTCAAAGAGGGTTACTCATGTGTTAGAAATAAGTTTTGAGTACGTTAGACATTTATCTCAACATATTTTGACTTATGAGTAACTTGTGAGTCGCTTACAAGTAATATGTGTGAATGAACGCATAACCTCCCGACAGCCTATGCCCTGCTTATGCAAGACTTTTTAGCCATATGCTGGATACATTGGAAAATTTTCAGCACATTGAAAATTTGCAGAGGAGCTCATCGTACAACTCCGTGCACCAGTGTGCTTCAGCGTTCTTCCGTGTGCTCTTAACTTATACAAAACGTACCCATAACTGATTCAAAGGATGCCAGCGTATTCTCCAAATTTTTCATATGTTTGGCAAATGCTGCCTAAATTGTCTAGGTGTGATAGGGCCTTTGATTCCAAGGTTGTCATAGCCAGGGGTGGCACTGGGGTTAAGATCCCAGTGCTCATAAAATGCTCCTTATGGCGTGCGTCTCGAAAAGCCTCTGACAACTAAGTCCAACTCCTAGCCTGCCTTTGTGGTTTAGTCTCTAAGCCCAGCGGAACTGCTTTTACTAATAGGAGAAGGGGCGAGGGCGGATCTTTGGCGCCTTAAAACCAGATGCTTCGGGTAGATGGTGGCTCGTCAACCTGGGAAGGTAGCCCATCTAGGGGAAGGTAAACCCTGATTTCAAACCTCCGCTGCCTTGCAGCACACCCGGTCATGGGAAAGGCTTCGGGAGTCAACCCTGAGGAAAAATCCGGAGTCGGAGCCCCTAAGGCAGTTCTCTGTTGTGCTCAACATTGTTCTGGCAGCTCCTGTGACGGCGCTGGTGCCCAACTGTAGCAGCCCTGCTGTTCCTTTGGATTCGTCAGTGATGTGGAGAGGGGGGACATGCTGCATGGGCAACATCTTGTCCTCCATATCTTCCTGCCCAGGCTTGAATCCTACCAATGCCCAATGCTTGAAGGTAGAACACCGGATCACTGGAGAGGACACTCCAGCTTCGTCTTTGGCGTAGACAAAACACGGGGAATGACAGTTACCGGTTATAAGCCACCGCTCAATTGACGTAGACTGCGGTGCCAGGGGTTGTTCCCGACGGTGGGAGGGATCATTGGATCTCACTGGACAGCTACCGCCCGCCTCAAGCTGGGCAGCCCCCAGCCAATAAGGTGTTGTCCCGCCACAGCTTGCTTTCCTCATTGGGTGCATGGGGATGAGGACAAGTCCGAACAGCAGGTTGAGAACCTTCGCACCAGGCAAGACAAAAAAAACACAAGAGATCAACTCTAAAACTGGGAACTTGGAATGTCCGCACTATGATGACAGGACTCGCTGCTAACCTCAAGGACATCAACAACACCAGGAAAACTGCCATCATCAATAATGAGCTGAAGAGACTGGGAGTGGATATCGCCACTCTCCAGGAAACACGGTTGGCTGACGCAGGCACACTGAGAGAGAAGGACTACACATTCTACTGGCAGGGAAAGGGCAGTGACGAACACAGGGAACACGGAGTGGGCTTTGCAGTGAAGAACACCTTGCTGAAGATGGTGGAACCGGGTAGCAATGGCTCTGCACGACTCCTCACCCTCCGCCTCAACACCACTCAAGGCTCAGTCACCCTCATCAGTGTGTATGCCCCAACATTGACAGCCACACCAGAGGCAAAAGACGAGTTCTACGAGAATCTCGCAACAACTGTCAGGATCATCCCCAACTCTGAACAACTCATTCTCCTTGGAGACTTCAATGCCAGAGTGGGTGCTGACCACAACTCCTGGCCCTCCTGTCTTGGACCATTTGGCGTGGGCAGAATGAACGACAACGGACAGCGGCTGCTCGAGTTCTGCACATGTCACGATCTATGCATCACAAACTCGTTCTTCAAGACCAAGCCCCAACACAAGGTTTCCTGGCAACATCCGCGCTCAAAGCACTGGCACCAGCTGGACTTGATCCTGACCAGGCGCAACTCACTGAAGAACGTGCTAATCACCCGTTCGTTCCAGAGTGCAGATTGCGACACAGACCATTCATTGGTGTGTTGCAAGGTCATGTTGCAGCTGAAGAAATTCCATCGTGCTAGACAGCCTGGAAAGGCACGGATTGACACCAGCAAGATGGCTCAACCAGAACTTGTTGAGCAGTTTGCCTCCACCTTTGAGAAGGAACTTGGTGTACCACAAGAAGGATAATCTGCAAAGCAGAAGTGGGAAGAGCTGCGAAACACCATCCACCGCACAGCCTTGGCTACCTTTGGGAGGAAGACTTCGAAGTCATAGGACTGGTTTGATGCCAAGGTGACCGAGATGACCCCCATCATTGAAGCCAAGCGCTCAGCACTTGCAGAGTACAAGAAGTACCCAAACGAGAAGAATCTCCAGATTCTCAGGGCTGCGAGAAGCAAAGTTCAGCAGACTGCTCGGCGCTGTGCCAACGGGTACTGGACTCAGCTCAGCCAAGACATTCAAACCGCTGCCATAACTGGGAACATCCGTGGTATGTACGATGGCATCAAGAAAGCACTTGGTCCGGCTCAGAGCAAGACGGCCCCCCTCAAATCCTCCACTGGGGAGATGATCACAGAAAAGAACAAGCAGATGGAGAGATGGATGGAACACTACTCCGACCTCTACTCCAGACAGAACACCGTGACACCGTCAGCCCTTGATGCCATCGACTGCCTGCCATCCATTGGACGAACTTGACGCCGAGCCAACCATTGACGAACTCAGCAAGGCCGTTGATAGCTTGGCCGCTGGCAAGGCACCCGGCAACGACGGCATACCCCCCGACCTGATCAAGCACTGCAAGACCGCCCTACTGCTGCCATTGCATGACGTCCTCTGCCAGTGCTGGAAGGAAGGTGCCGTACCACAGGACATGAGGGACACCAAGATCATCACCCTCTACAAAAACAAAGGGGAGAGAAGCGACTGCAACAACTACAGGGGCATCTTCCTCCTCAGCGTTGTTGGCAAAGTCTACGCACGAGTTGTTCTCGTTCGTCTACAGAAGCTTGCCGAACGTGTCTACCCCGAGTCTCAGTGTGGCTTCCGCGCTGAGCGATCGACGGTAGACATGATATTCTCCATCCGCCAATTCCAGGAGAAGTGCAGAGAACAGAACATGCCCCTGTACGTCGCCTTCATCGACCTCACCAAAGCGTTCGATCTGGTCAGCAGAGAGGGCCTTTTCAAGATCCTGCCAAAGATAGGATGCCCACCAAGTTGCAAAGCCTCATCGAATCGTTTCACACCAACATGCAGGGGATAGTGCAGCACGACGGCAACGTCTCAGAGCCATTGAACATACGCAGCGGAGTGAAACAAGGCTATGTACTTGCGCCAACCTTCTTTGGGATTTTCTTTGCTATGCTCCTGAGGCATGCCTTCAGCACAGCAACAGAGGGAATCTACCTGCACACAAGATCTGACGGCAGGCTTTTCAACCTCGCCCGCCTGAAAGCCAGAACCAAAGTACGCGAGGCTCTAATCAGAGACATGCTGTTTGCAGACGACGCTGCAGTCGCAACCCACACACAGCAGGAGCTTCAGACCCTGATGGACCGCTTCTCCCAGGCATGCAAGGACTTTGGGCTTACCATCAGCCTGAAGAAGGCTAACGTCTTGGCGCAAGACATGGAAGCACCACCAACCATCACCATCGATGACTACGAGCTGGAGGTCGTGAATCAGTTCACGTACCTGGGGTCCACGATCAGCAACAACCTCTCCCTTGATACAGAGATTGACAAGACGATTGGAAAATCAGCCTTCACACTTGCTCGCCT
Organism: Pholidichthys leucotaenia; assembly: GCA_020510985.1. Taxonomy (NCBI): domain Eukaryota; kingdom Metazoa; phylum Chordata; class Actinopteri; order Cichliformes; family Pholidichthyidae; genus Pholidichthys; species Pholidichthys leucotaenia. Next base: position 116,632,422 of record CM035848.1, on the reverse strand, counting down.
CACCACACGAGTGTGGGAGAATCCCAAACTCTCTGTCAAAACGAAGATGGCAGTGTACAACGCCTGCGTCATCAGCACACTGCTCTATGGGAGTGAGACGTGGACAACATACGCCCGGCAGGAAAAGAGACTGAACTCCTTCCACTTGCGCTGCATTTGCCACATCCTGGACATATCCTGGCAGGACAAAGTGCCCAACACAGAAGTTCTGTCCTGCGCCGGCCTTCCCTCCATGTTCACTCTACTCAGGCAGTGCAGGCTTCGCTGGCTAGGCCACGTTCACCGTATGGAGGATGGCAGAATCCCCAAAGACGTTCTCTACGGAGAACTGGCGACTGGCAGGAGAGACGTTGGCCGCCCACAGCTACGCTTTAGAGACGTCTGCAAGAGAGACATGAAGACCCTGGAGATCACCACAGAGTGCTGGGAGGACCTTGCAATGGACCGCTCCAAATGGAGAGGCACCCTGACCAGACAGCTCAAGACGGGTGAAGAGAAACTGACTGCTGCAGCAGATGAAAAAAGGACCCGCAGGAAGAACCGCCACAGACCCAGCAGCACGGAGACCACCCACAAGTGCGACCTGTGTGACAGGGACTGCCATTCGCGCATCGGCCTGTTCAGCCACAGGCGGTGCTGTTCCAGCAGAGTAGACGTTTAGGATTCTCTTTCATGGTCATCATAGACCAACGGAGGCCGACGATAGGGCCTTTACTTTCTGTGGGAGGGGGGACTTCTGCCCAGGTGGGCTTTGGCCTGGTTGACTTTGCAGACCATAAAATGTTGGTGTGGGAATCAAGACAAGCCACACGAAACGATACTATTGTGGAGGAAAAATAAGTTCAAGTGAAGTATGACGAGCTGTGAGGTTGCAGAGTTTTATTTTCCTCCAACATCATGAGACACACTGTAGCGCTGTGCCCTGTGTTGTGCTGTGTGCTATTGAGGCATGTATAGCAAGCTCTTTTATACATGTTATACAAAGAGAGAGAATGCATGGCACATTTGCATATTGATGTACATATCAGTCAACACATATCAATCGCATGACCAACTGGCGTCCGGATTTCCTCTCCTTAATCCGGGGATGTATAACAATAGTCCATTGTTCTGATTGTCTCGTAGGGGCTATCTGTCCGTATGCAAATTGGGGGCGCACGGGCCAGTGCGTTTCATGCGTAATGGAACAAGACGGTGATCGGCTGGCTTTAGGGAGTGAGGTGCGGAAAACCGCTGTGGAGGAGGAGGGGGAGGGGGGTGGGGGTAAGTGAGTGCCAGCCCGGGATGTGGGCCGTGCAAAAATTGCATGTGGATCCGCGATGGTGAGGGAATTTTCCGGTAAACCTGGCGGAGATCCACAGTGGCTGTGGAAAAAAAAAACATTTTATCTGACTCCTTTCACGGCTCGATCCAGCGAGGATGCGGGGAAGGCGAGCGGCCAAATTACCCGAGGATGCATAGCGGCTGTGAAACAACTGCAGCAGTGTGAGGGTGTGAGGCGGTTTGGCTTTTAGGTGCGGAAGCAGCCCTAAAGCCATCGGGGACAGCAATCGGCTAAATTCCCCTTGTGCGCATTGGCTGAGAAACCCACACAAAGTTCTGTGTGCGGGCTGCACGTCTGCTCCAGGTGTGTGAGCAGCCCTGAAGGTTTGGAGGGAGGCGATCGGCCGTTTTTCACGGGCATGTGCAGCAGCGGAGGACGATGTATCAGTCTGTGGAGACGGTTCGTCTCTGTGTGTGGTGCGCGCTTGGCGCCGTGACCACATAACTGGCAGTTGCGCTGTCCTCGTAATCTTGCAGTGTGCGTGCGGGGCTTCTGTGCACGGGAGGTCGGCTGTCTGGAGTTTAGTCAGAGTCGGGGAGCTCGGTGGAAATCAACGCAGTCGGCGTCAATGATTGTCCCCGTTCAGGCTGCTTCCTTCGTTCGCTCGTGTCATTCATGGTGCGTTTTGGTCCAAGCGCTGCACTCCGGAGCACGCGCTCCAGTGAGGATGAAGAGGTTGCAGGCGTTCTCTCATCCTCTGTGTCCACAGCGCGGTGAAAGGGAGCAGACAGTCATTCTCTCTCGTCATGTCACCAGTGTGGAGGAAAGAGATCAGGCGAGGGTCGCATCATGACGCGTACTGGGGCTTTCCCAGTTGGGGTTATCTCCGGGGTGTTCGCCTCGTGTTCCATTCTTCATCAAGGGTCACCAGCGTGGAGGAAAAATAAGTTCAAGTGAGGTACGACAAGGCTGAAGAGTTTTATTTTCCTCCAACATCATGAGACACACTGTAGCGCTGTGCGCTGTGTTGTGCTGTGTGTGCTATTGAGGCATGTGTAACAAGCTCTTTTATACATGTTATACAAAGAGAAAGAATGCATGGCACATTTGCATATTGATATACATATCAGTCAATACATATCAATCGCGTGACCAACTGGCGCCCAGACTTCCTCTCCTTAATCCGGGGAAGTATAACAATAGTCCATTGTTCTGATTGTCTCCTAGGGGCTCTCTGTCCGTATGCAAATTGTCCCCTGCTTAGTGCAGGCTGGCTGAGTGTGAGGATTGAATGTCCATGTAGGTTGTGGTGGGTCACCACACTATCATGATACATCAGGGGTGTCCAATCATGTGTCATGGACGGCCAAGACCCTGCAGGCTTTCTCTTCTACCCAGTCTCTTCAGCAGGTATTTTCACTGGTCAGCAATTAGTGGGAAGAAGTTCAGTGAAATCTGCAGTTGAAGCCACAAGCTAGGGGTAAAGCCTTTAGGGTCTCTGCCCTCCATGGCACACGATTGGACACCCCTGTGATACATGATAGTACTACGATATCATACATTGCAATAAGTTCATACATTCCAAAAAGTTAAAGATTTTCCTCACTTACCAATCCATGCAGATATCTACACCCCACCCACTGCCCGACTTTCATCCAGACGGCCGATTTGGAAAAACCCTCCCCCAGCTGACTTTACCATCCAGACAGCTTGGCAAGAGGAATGGGAAACCAAGGAGGTCCCAAACAAACAGCTGGTGATAAACCCCAACCAACAGGTCCCGGGCACCAACCTCCCAAGGAGACAGTGGTCTACACTCAATCGCTTCAGGACTGGACATGGCCCCTGCTTGGCCAGCCTTCACAGATGGGGCAGTAGCCCTAGCCCACTGTGCGCATGTGGAGAGGAGCAAACTATGGAACACATCATAGAGGCTTGCCCGCTCCAAAGACTGGAAGGAGGATTACACACCCTCCATACAGCAAACCAGGAGGCAACTGCTTGGCTTAAGGACTTTGCATTCGCTAAATAAATACATTGCAATTTTCATCCCGGTCTTTGTCTTGTTCAACTCTGGGCTAGATCTCAGGAGTCACTCCTTTGCTGTGCTGACCTAACCAGACAGTGAGCATTTAGCACCATCCAGTGAACTGAAAAGTCAACTGTTTTTTTGTTACTCTGGTGCCTTAGTAGGTAAATTCATGTTTGCAACATTTATTAAAAATTCTTACTACTAGGGTCTCTGAATTGATACAGTATCACCACCACAAAGTATCGCAATATTACAATGCATTGATTTTTTTTTTCCCTACCCCTAATAAAATTCCACAAGAGAAAACCCCATAAATCAAAACTGGGGCTCTTAAACATTTCATAAATTTTTCAGATATTTGTGCATGGAATCAGATGGGGAAAAAAAACAGGTACAGTGGAGTGAAAAAGTGTTTCCCCCCTTCCTGATTTCTCCTTTTTTTGTATGCATGTCACACTTAAATGTTTCAGATCATCAAACAAATTTAAATTTTAGACAAAGATAACACAAGTAAACACAAAATGCAGTTTTTAAATGATGGCGTTTATTATTAAGGGTAAAAAAAATCCAAACCTACATGGCCCTGTGTTAAAAAAGTGAAAGTGAAGGAGAATGTCCGGCCATCTGTTTGTGACCTCAAGCTGAAGCGCACTTGGGTTCTGCAGCAGGACAATCATCCAAAACACACCAGCAAGTCCACCTCTGAATGGCTTAAGAAAAACAAAATGAAGATTTTGGAGTGGTCTAGTCAAAGTCCTGACCTGAATCTGATTGAGATTTTGTGGCATGACTTTAAAAAGGTGGTTCAAGCTCGAAAACCCTCCAATGTGGCTGAATTACAACAATTCTGCAAAGATGAGTGGGTCAAAATTCCTCCACAGTGCTGTAAAAGACTCATTGCCAGTTATCGCAAACATTTGATTGCAGTTGTTGCTGCTAAGGATGACCCAACCACTTACTGGGTTTAGGGGGCAATCACTTTTTTACACACGGCCATGTAGGTTTGGATTTTTTCCCCTTAATAATAAGCACCTTCATTTAAAAACTGCATTTTGTGTTTACTTGTGTTATCTTTGTCTAATATTGAAATTTGTTTGATGATCTGTAACATTTAAGTGTGACAAACATACAAAAAAAGGAGAAATAAAGAGGGGGCAAACACTTTTTCACACCACTGTATATACACACGTGCGCACACACACACACACACACACACACACACATACATATATACATATATGTACACACACACAGACACACAGTAATCACAAAAAGCTAGCGATATTTTGTGAAATTCATGGAAAATGTAACAAGTTCATGCTACAGAGATATTGTATCATGAAACTCAGGCATTTAATTAGAAGCATACGATGGTGATTTCTTCATCTCAAACAATTTATTGAAACAAAAGCCAACAACAGTGGTGGGTATACCACAACAAAAAAATGTCAGCATCTCAATAAATTGTCATGTGCCCTCGAGCATCAGTTACAGCTTGACAATGACGTCTCATGCTGTTCACAAGTCGACTTATTGTCTGCTGAGGCATGGCATTCCACTATTCTTGAAGGGTGGCCCTCAGGTCATTGAAGTCGTGGGGTGCAGGGTTACGAGCCTCTACACGGCGACTCAGCTGATCTCATAGATTTTCTACGGGATTCGGGTCTGAAGAAAGTGCAGGCCACTCCATTGGAGGTACTCCAGCCTCCAGCAGCTGTTCCCTAATGATGTGACCTCGATGAGAGGGAGCATTGTTGTCCATGTAGATGAAATTGGGCCCGTGTTGTTCATGCAGGGGCAAAATGACTGGATTAATGATGTTATTCAGGTAGTATCGGCTTGTCACTGTACCATTCACAAGGTGTAGGGCAGTTTCGTATTGACTAGACACACCTGCCCAGACTGTAACATGGTGAAAACAGTGGGTGATGCATAGCGCTCTCCTTGACGTCTTTAACATCGTTGGCAGCCATCATTTCTGCTCAGTGTGAATCAACTTCCATCAGAGAACAGCACTGAGGCCCACTGGTCCCCTGTCAAGTGTAAATGCTCCCTGGCCCATGCAACTGATAATGCCTGTGCCTGGTGGTGTGGTCAGGTATCCTTGCAGGTTGTCTAGCACACAGACCACGCTGATGTAAATGGTTTTGAATGGTTGGAAGTGACACTTGGATGCCTCCCCCCCCAAAAAAAAGTGTGTCTGGATTTGAATGATATTCATCATCTGGTTCTGCAGGGCACTGTTCACAATGAAGCGGTCATCAGCGTGGGATGTGGCCAAAGGACGTCCACTTCTATGCCTTTCTGTGACTCTTCCAGTCTCTCTATATCTCTGTTGCAACCTGCTGATGACACTCTGTGACACTCTAGCAGTGTCACAGTGTCATCAGGCTAGTCCAGCTTACTCAGATTAAAGGAACACTTTTTAATCTGAGTAAGCTCGACTAGCCTGCCACAATTTCGATAACCAGCTTATTTTTTCCCATTAAAATCTGATGTGTTTTCAAAGTGTTCCCTTTATTTTTTTGAGCAGTATATATTGTTTTCTGGTGTGTGTGGGTGAACTGGGAGGCAAATTCCCATTCACGCATACCCTTCCAAGTCTAAATTAAATAATCTTTATACCTGATTATAATTACTTAACTTAAATAACACTACATCATGGTGGCTCAGTTTTTGGTGTGGCACACAGGCACACAGAAATGTTACCAGTGGAAACCCTGTTGTATGTATGAATGTGTAGAAAATGGTGCAGATCCAAAGGAGAATCTAGATTTAGCATTAAAGTGTTGAAAGAGAGTATACGTATGCTCGCTGAGGACTTTTGAGTTGTGTCATGCTTTATTGTATTTTTTTATGCACTGTTGTATGATCTTAAAGTTACCTGCAAATTGAATTTAAAAAAATACATGGTGGTTTTCTATTTTGTTATTTAATGTTTCTCTGAGGCTGTGGGCTTTATGAAGCAGTTAAAGTGCAGTAGAAGTTCAAGTTAGTTCTGACTTTTAAGATCATGAATCCTTATAGTAGCTCTGGAAAAAAATTAAGAGACCACTGCCAAATCTTTCCTAAATTAGCATCTTGATATCTATCTATCTACCACCAGAGTGGTGACTTAGTTGATAGAGCATCCACCCCACAACTGGGAGGTCGTGGGTTCAAGCCCCTGCCAGGTCATACCTAAGACCATATAAAAATGGTACTTCCCGCCTTCTAGCTTGATGCTCAGCATGATAGACTGGAGGAAGGAAAAGTTTTTTTGCAGCGGCACCTTGCATGGCAGTGGCCCCTCTGATTCTAGATGTGATTAACACTGTAGATAGGAGAAACCTAATTTCATTCTACTGTACATGATCGGCCATATGGACTGAATAAAGTCTGAATAAAGTTGGCTTCTTCTTCTTCTATATGTATGACAGTCATTCAGTTTGAGTGTCTGTTGGATTCCAAGACAAGGACAACCCAATCTACTTAAAGAGGTACAGTACTGATTAGGTGATCATCTAAGTATGGTGAGATGCATGAAAGCTGTGAATAAAAATCAGTTATTGCACAAATACAGATTTATGGGTTCTTCCAAAGTTAAAACTTAAGTATTGTAGTGTTTAAGAATGAACATGAACTTGTTTTCTTTGCATTATGTGATCTAAAAGCACATCAAAAAGCAATATCTTTTTTTTCATTTGTCATGTTCTGTAAATAAATGTTATAGATGATGATATTTTGACTTAGAATTTGGGTGAGTTGTTTTCAGTATGTTAGAGAATAAAACAAAATTCTTCATTTTACTCAAACACAATATGTATAAATAGTAAAACCAGATAAAGTGATAATTTTGCAGTGGTCGCTTTGGCCTCTTAATTTTTTCCAGAGCTGGATCTTTACTTGTTATTAAATACACTCAGATTCGTTTCAGCAAGACAGTAAGAAAAATATATGTTTATTCCGATCTAATTGACATTTTGAACATACAGTCATGTGAAAAAATTAGGACACCCCATTAAATACTCAGTTCTTTATTAAAAACTGTTCACATACTGATGCCTAATCTTGTTTGATTTATGTCTGGAAAAGAAGGTGATTTAACTGCAGGTAAATAACAAAAATTAACCTTGTTTTACTCATCAAACAAAAGATATCAACAAAAATGTGCATTCTAACTGAGGAAAAAGTTAGGACACCTTACTGCCTAATAGCTAATGTTAATATCTGGTCTCTGACATCGGTCTGAGGAAAGTTTGCCCCACTCCTCAACGCAGAATTCTTTCAGCTGTGAGATGTTTGACGGATTTCTTGCATGTACAGCCCATTTCAAGTCACCCCACAGCATCTCAGTGGGATTAAGATCTGGGCTTTGACTCATCAGAACCGTTGTAGGAGCAGGGCACTGAACATTGTCAAGGACCGTTCTCACCCTCTGCATAAACACTTTGAACTTCTGCCATCTGGCAAACGATTCCAGAGCATCAGAGGCAGAACCACCAGACTGATTAACAGCTTCCTTCCACAAGCTGTTAGGATGCTGAACAGTTGATAAGGAATCTCTCATACATACTACTGCACCTATGGACATTATGTATATTATTTGTATATTATAGTTCCGGTTAGTTTTCAAGTATATCTCAGGGAAGTGTGAATGGCTGTGTTGGGGTGTGGGGTGAGGGTGTGTGTGAGTGTGTCTTAAATTATGTTCTTTTCTTATATGGATGCCAAGAGAAACACAATTTCATCTTGCTTGCACTACAGTTGTATGTACAGCAATATGACAATAAAGGTTGATTTGATTTGATTTGATCCATTCCAGGACTCTCCATTTCTTAGTTTTTAGCCAGTCCTTGGTGGAGTTACTGGTATGTTTTGGGTCATTGACATGTTGCAGGGTCCAGTTCCGCTTCAGCTTTAATTTTTTTTACAAATGATCTCACCTGGTCTTCAAGCACCCTCTGATACATGATAGAATTCATGGTGGATTCTATGATGGTGAGCTGGCCAGGTCCTGCTGCAGCAAAGTATCCCCAAACCATGACACTTCCACCTCCATGCTTCACAGTTGGTATGAGGTTCTTTTCCTGGAATGCTGTATTTGGTCTACACCAAACACGTCCTCTGTTCTGGTGTCCAAATAATTCAATTTTAGACTCATCTGTCCAAAGAACATTATTCCAGAAGTCTCAGAATCAGAATCAGAATCAGAAAAGATTTATTGCCAAGTACATTAACAGATCACTGATAACATACGAGAGAATTTGACTTGACACAGAAAATGAACCTGCATTTCCAGTGACACGGCTGCATCAGAGACGCGCCTGCCAACAGGATAGTGGGTACAAGCATAAGAATAAGAATAATACGAGGAACAATAGGAAGGAGCAAAAAAATCATTGATTCAAAATACTGGTTACATAATTAATCAATATTAAGATTTCAAGGAAAAAAAAAGCTCTCGATGCACATTCGCTACACAGGATTCACAAGACACAAGAGACTTTGTCTTTGGTCTTTGGTCTTTGTCTACGTTCTCTCTGGCAAACTTCAGTCTGGCCTTCATGTTTCTCTTAAAGAGCAAAGGTTTTCTCCTTGCATGCCTCCCATACAAGTTAAACCTGTGCAGGCTCTTTCTGATTGTAGAGGCATGCACTTTCACATCAACAGTAGCAAGAGCCTGCTGTAGGTCTATAGGTGTGATGACATTTTAGAGTTTGTGGAGACTTCTTTTAGCCTCTTGCGGTCTGCTCTCCGGGTGAACTTGCTTGGACAGCCAAACCTGTGCATGTTGACAGTTGTTTTGAATGTACTCCACTTGTAGACTATTTTCTGGACAGTGGAATGGCTGATTTTAAATTCTTTTGAGATCTTTTAAAATCCCTTACCAGACTCATAAGCTTCTACAATCTTCTTTCTGAAGGCCTCAAACAGCTCTGTCGATCTCACCATGGCGTTCACTCTCACTTCAGCAGTCAGGAGCACACCAAATTAAATGTCTGTGGTTTAAATGGGACAAGCCTCCTTCAAAATGCTGAGTGATGATATTCTAATCATGTGCACCTGATGTGATTCACCTGTGTGTAATTTTAGCCATTTTAAGTGGGAATAAATGTGGGGGTGTCATGATTTATTCCTCACCAGAAATTGCATGTTTTAGAATTACATTTTACAGAAAATTTTAAAAAGTCTTTTCTTCAGTTTTGTTTTGTTGTATTACTTGAATCTCCCAGTATGGTTAACATTGATACTAAATATCAATTTTTCCAAATATGTAAAAAAAAAACAACACACAGGCTTTCATGGTGTGTCCTAAGTTTTTCACATGACTGTATATTAGTTCACTATTTTGGTGATTATTATGGTTATTGCTGTCATAGTACCAAGTTGTAAAAATGTAAATACAATTTTAATCAACTTTTACACCCTTTTCTACAACTCACCTTGTCATGGCATGCATGCTCACAGGGCAGCATCTGCTTGATGCAGCTCCCCAAGGACCTCTCCACTACTCAAACAGAGCGAACCAGTTCAGCCAGTTCACCTGGATCCAGTGAGGCTTCGTGGTCACTCCCTTTCCATGTCTTATCCAAGGTAATGTGACGTTCAAGGACCTTCGCCCCTAAAGCTACAGCCGCCAGTGAAATTTCAATTCCTGATTCATGGCCAGAATAACCAATGGGGATATCTGGGAATTCCTTCTGGTATTCCTGCAGTTTAACAAGGGGAGACATAAGTGTTACCATATGTGTAGATAGGGAGCACATGTGATCATAATGTTGAAGTTGTTATTGTACACCCATTCTACAAGACAGTATATGATAATATAATCATCATATGTTCGTTCATATGTTCATCACAAGGTTCGTCACTTCCTTGTGGTAACGTATCATCACTTCCTGTTTTGCTGTCTGTCTGTGTGGTTTGCTCTCCTCACTCTCCTGAGCTTTAGGGTTAGCCACTAGTGATGGCTACTAGCTCTCCTTCCTCTCCTCCTCTGGTGTGCTCTCTCTGTCAGATGTTTAGCTACACATCTGCCTCTTTTAGTGATAAAGGTAAATGTAATAAATGTTGTCTTTTTGAGGTGCTTGAGGCGAGGTTGTCTGATTTAGAATCCCGGCTCTGCTGCATTGAAACACCGTCTGCGCCAGTTACTCTTGACGGACGCCCCTTAGCTGCAGCGGAGCTAACTAGCATAGCTAACCCCATTAGCGGTCCTCCGGCTCTCCTCAGCAGCGAGGAGACTGGGTGGGTGACGGTGAGAAGGAAGCCTAGTCGCAAAGCCCCGGTACACCTCCAACCTGTTCACGTTTCTAATCGTTTTTCCCCACTCAGCGACACACCCGCTGAGGAAAAAACTCTGATCATTGACGACTCATCCGTCTCCGGCAGTCGGAAATCACGAAACTTAATGTAGAATCGGTGTGTGACTTTGCAAAAATGATGTCTGCCACTGTAGTATTCTCTGGGCCCCTCCCCAATCTGACCAGTGATTACATGTTTAGCCGCTCGTCATCCTTGAACCGCTGGCTGTCTGTGTGGTGTCCTGCAAATGACGTGGGCTACATTGACAATTGGAGCTCATTTTGGGGAACACCTGGTCTTATGAGACGAGACAGCATTCATCCCACTTTGGATGGTGCTTCTCATTTATCTAACAATCTGGCATCTTTTTTATCCAAATTTCCAAAACCTTGACTACTCGGAGTTGGGACCAGGAAGCAGAGTCGCAGTCTTACACGCCTCTCTGCAGCTCCTCTTCATCCGCCACCCCTCAACTTAGCCCCTGTCTTCCCCATCAGAGAATCATTGTCTGCTCCCTCCAAAGTAAATAAAAATATAATATATAAGCATCCCAAAGTGATTAAGCAAAAAGTTGGTAAAACTCAAATTAAACATAAAGCCTCTAAATTGAATGATTTGGCCTCTGTTCCTCCTCATAATTTAAAAATTAAATGTGGTTTATTAAATATTAGGTCTCTAACTCCCAAGTCTCTGTTAGTCCATGATCTGTTAATTGATAATCAGATTGATTTAATATCCCTTACAGAGACTTGGTTAGGGCAAGAGGATTATGTTGGTTTAAATGAATCAACTCCCTCTGGTTATTTAAACTGTCAAAATCCCAGAAGTTCTGGTCGTGGAGGAGGAGTAGCAACAATTTACCATTCCAAATTACTAGTTAATGTAAAGCAAAAGACATGTTATAATTCCTTTGAGGGCCTGGTCCTCAGTATTGGGCACTTTAGCAATTTTAGGCTAAACCCAATTTTATTTGCCATAGTTTATCGTCCCCCATCAACCTACTCAGAATTTTTATCTGAATTTGCTGATTTCTTAGCTGATTTAGTGCTGAAATCTGATATAATTATAGTAGGTGACTTTAATATACATGTGGATGTAGATAGTGACTGCCTTAATGTGGCATGTAATTCAGTATTAGACTCGATTGGGTTTTCTCAGAAAGTAGGAAATTCTACTCATTACCTCCACCATACATTGGACCTTGTTTTGACATATGGCATAGAAATAGAAAATCCCGTAGTGTCTCCTCATAACCCTGTACTGTCAGACCATTGTCTGTTAACCTTTGGTTTTACTATTTCTGACTATTTGGCTCCTAAAGAAAAATATTATTACAGTAGATGCCTCTCAGATGATGCTGCTACCAAATTTATGCAGATTGTTTCCTCTATGCCATGTGTCAACACAACGGAAATAAGCTATAGACAGCTTGCTCCTTCTGTAATTGATAACATGGTGGATAGTGTTTCAGCTTCTCTGCATCAGACTCTAGACTTGGTGGCCCCCTTAAAAAAGAAAACGTCTAATCAGAGATTTCTAACTCCTTGGTTCAACACAGAAACTCGTAGCTTAAAACAGAAGACTCGTCAGTTAGAAAGAAAATGGCGCTCCACTAATTTAGATGAAATCTATTTAGCTTGGAGAAATCATCTTTTAATTTATAAAAAATCTCTTAGAAAAGCTAGAACGAGTTATTATTCTGCATTAATAGAAGAGAACAAGAATAATCCCAGGTTTCTTTTCAGCACTGTAGCCAGGTTGACAAAGAGTCAGGACTCTGTCAATCCTAGCATTCCCTTAGAGCTTACTAGTCAGGACTTTATGAACTTTTTCAATAATAAAATTTCATCCATCAGAGATAAAATCAATCAGATTCTTCCCACAGTTAACTTAAATACTGTAATTACTACAACTCCTTCAATTGATGTCTGTCTTGATGAGTTTACTCCAATCGACCTTTGTGAGTTAGACAAAATAGTTTCCTCATCCAAACCTTCAACTTGTCTTTTAGACCCTATTCCTACCAGGTTATTTAAAGAAGTCTTCCCACTTATTGGTAGCTTTATTCTTCATATAATCAATTCTTCATTAACTTTAGGCCATGTACCGCAGGCTTTTAAAATGGCTGTAATTAAACCCTTACTCAAAAAGCCAACGCTAGATCCAGGAGCTTTAGCTAACTATAGACCAATCTCTAATCTCCCTTTCATTTCAAAAATCTTAGAAAGAGTTGTTGCTACGCAATTATTTGACCACCTGCAGGGAAATGGTTTACTTGAAGAGTTTCAATCTGGGTTTAGAATCCATCATAGTACTGAAACAGCCTTAGCGAAGGTCACTAACGACCTCCTCATCGCATCTGATAATGGACTGGTTTCTGTACTTGTCCTTTTAGACCTTAGTGCAGCTTTTGATACTATCTGTGGTCTATATTAATCATATATTCCATAACCTACATATGTTTAAGCATGTGAGAATGTTTGGTGATTACATATGTAAGGCGACTTCACACCTCAGAACAGGACAAAGAGTCTCAACCGCCAGTGAAGATCAAAGAGCATCCGAGGCACTGCGGTGGAGACCGGATGGGTTGCCCTGACCCCCCAGGGCCAGGCGGAGGAGTACGAAGACAATGGGGGGGATTAAGATAATGAGGGATGTCAGCTTTTGATATGCATGTCTTTTGTTATGTGCGAGTATAAGTTCGTAGAGCCGAAGGTGTTCGCTCTCTTTCCTTCTTCTGCTGCTGCACCTAGATGAGACTTGTTAGAGGAGCTGATAATAAACTTTGGTTTATATATCACATCGCCTCGTTCTTTCAAGCTCTTCTACACTGGTGACCCTGACGCGAGCATGGACCAGAGGCGTTCCCCCACAATCGACTCATCTGTGGCGACCCAGGCAGACGCCGGCGCCCACGCAGACAGGGGAACAGATGGACGACGTTCCCCCTCGGCAGAAGTGATAGAGAGGGCTCAACCAAGCACCAGCGCCGCTGAGAGAGCCGAAGCAAGGCACTCTCACCCTGCGGACACATCAATGACGGTCCACACAAACACCGTCACTGTCAAGCTGCCGGACTTCTGGCAGGAAGACCCTGCCTCGTGGTTTCAGCAAGCTGAAGCCCAGTTTACATTGGCGGGCATCACGGCTGACGATACGAAGTTCTATCACATCGTCGCCAAACTCGACGCCACCACTTCGAGGTGTGTGCGGAGCATTATCCAGCGGCCGCCAGCCCAAGACAAATATAAAGTACTGAAAGCAACCATCGTGGCAAATTACGTCCCCTCAGCCGAAGAGAGAGCCGAGAGGATCCTGGCGGTCTACGGCCACAGAGGATGCAGACCCAAGGCCCTCATAGAGGACTTGCTGCAGCTTAAAGAAGTGGACAATGACAACTTCCTCTTCCAATTCATATTCCTCAGTACGCTGCCGCCACACATGAGAGGGACGCTTGCCAACATGCGATGCAGCACCCAGCAAGACTTCCGCGTGCTAGCTCATGAAGCTCAACGGCTCGTCAACGCCTGCAAGGAGCAGACACCCACAGCAGCATCCGCAGACTTCAACGCTGATGCCCGGAGCCACGGGGAGCCACAAACCACCGAGCAGAACCAGCCTGCGGTGACAGCGACACGGCCAAAACGTAACAGACGGAGCGACGTTTGTTATTACCACCACCGCTTCGCCGAGAAGGCTCACAAATGCGTTCCCCCCTGCAAATTCACGATTTTGGGAAACGCCAAAGCCAAGAGCCGTTAACAGCAGCAGTTCTCGGCGAAAAAAGCAAGCTGTTATATGTGACGGACGGACACACCGGCAAGCAGTTCCTTATTGACACGGGAGCTCAACTAAGTTTTGTCATGCCCTCCCAAGCAGATCGGGCCATGGGCACCCGGGGCAATGGAGCGGTGGCAGCCAATGGCTCCAGCATCAACACTTTTGGCGAAAAGAGCCTGCACCTCCGCATCCACGGCCGCAACTACAGATGGACATTTGTTGTAGCGGCGGTGAGTTTTAACTTGTTGGGCGCAGATTTTTTGTGTGCACATGGGTTATTAGTTGATCTAGCGAACAGACGCTTGGTTAATGCACTGTCCTTTGCTTCTATTCCCTGCGCAGCTCGAGTTTCTCCACCACCCATGCAGGCCAGCGTCACCACAGCAGGAGGTAAGTTTGATCAACTCCTCACCCAATTTCCAGCACTCACAATTCCCAAATTCTCAGCCACAGTGGCTAAACACGGGGTCGAACACTTCATTCCCACAACGGGCCCACCCATATTCGCCAAAGCTCGGCGCTTAGACGCGACCAAGCTTGCCATAGCTCGGGACGAGTTTACTACCCTCGAAAAATTAGGCATTATCAGACGCTCGAAAAGCCCCTGGGCGTCACCACTTCACATGGTCCCAAAATCCGACGG
Source organism: Pholidichthys leucotaenia (assembly GCA_020510985.1). Classification (NCBI taxonomy): domain Eukaryota; kingdom Metazoa; phylum Chordata; class Actinopteri; order Cichliformes; family Pholidichthyidae; genus Pholidichthys; species Pholidichthys leucotaenia. Next base: position 116,617,413 of record CM035848.1, on the reverse strand, counting down.
TTCTTGGAGACCGTGCGGCGATTACCGCAGATTAAACAATGCGACAGCGCATGACCGCTACCCAATTCCTCACATTCAAGATTTTTCACTACATCTGGCGGGTGCGCGCATTTTTTCAAAAATAGACCTGGTCCGCGGTTATCATCAAGTCCCAGTTCGAGCAGAGGACATTCCTAAAACAGCTGTAATAACCCCCTTCGGCCTTTTTGAATTTTTGCGGATGCCTTTCGGCCTCAAAGGCGCTGCTCAAACCTTTCAGCGGATGATGGACGCAGTATTACGCGACCTCCCTTTTGTTTTCGTCTACCTCGACGATATGCTGGTAGCCAGCCCGTCTGAGGAAGAACACGAGCGGCATCTCACTATGGTTTTTCAGAGGCTAGAAGAGCACGGGTTAATAATCAATCCAGCCAAATGCAAATTCGGCGTGTCACAAATTGATTTTTTAGGACACAGAGTTTCTCCGAAGGGGGCAGTCCCACTGCCAGACAAAGTTCACGCGATAAAAAGTTTCCCACGGCCACAAACGGTCAAATCGCTGCAAGAATTTTTAGGAATGGTTAATTTTTACAACCGTTTCCTCCCCCACGCAGCTCAGCTCATGCAGCCCCTATATGACGCGCTCAGAAAACAAAAAGCTTCCAACGCGGTCGAATGGACCCCGGAGCGCGAACGCGCCTTCGTGGAAGTAAAAAGTGCCCTAGCTAATGCCACATTGTTGGTTCACCCCGATCCCTCGGCCCGCATTGCGCTAACCACAGACGCTTCGGACCTGGCCATAGGGGCAGTTGTAGAACAACACGTCTGCGGAATCTGGCAAACTTTGGCATTCTTCAGCAAATCGTTAAACCAAACTGAGCGTAAATACAGCACTTTTGACAGGGAGCTGCTAGCGCTTCATTTATCCATCCGCCACTTCCAGTTCTGGTTAGAAGGGCGGCGTTTCACGGCTTTTGTAGACCACAAACCGCTCACCTTTGCCATGGCTAAAATTTCCGAACCGTGGTCAGGCAGGCAACAAAGACAGCTAGCTGCGATTTCAGAGTTCACCACAGACATTCGACATGTGGCAGGCAAACTTAACGTGGTAGCAGACTGCCTCTCTCGCGCTGTGACATCGCCAGAGTGCGAGGAGACAGATTATACTACCGCAGCCGCAGAGCTTTTCACCAACACGGACACATACGCAGCACCAATCCACGCAGGGATAGATTATGCAGCCATGGCAGAGGAACAAAGTAGTGACGCGGACGTGCACGCACTCCTGTCTGGACCAACAGGGTTAAGGCTGGAGGAAAGGGGTGTACGCGACGGTGTGCCCCCCCTAATATGCGATATCTCAACCGGCCGACCTCGCCTGTTAGTCCCAGCTGCATGGCGCCGCCGTATTTTCGACTCGATTCACTCCCTCGCGCACCCAGGTGTGCGCGCTTCGGTTAAAATGGTCGCCGAAAAGTTTGTGTGGCCTGGCCTGCGCAAAAACGTAAAAGAATGGGCAAAAACTTGCATTTCTTGTCAGCGCGCCAAAATACACAAACACACAAAAGCCCCTCTGGAGCCTTTTCCAATCCCTGCTAGAAGGTTCGACCACGTTCATGTCGACCTCGTGGGGCCGCTACCTTCCTCCCAAGGTTTCACACATCTGTTAACAATGATAGACCGCACCACGCGCTGGCCAGAGGCAGTCCCTCTGGCGTCAACCACAGCGGAGGAAGTCGCTCGCGTTTTTTTGACAAACTGGGTGGCACGTTTCGGCGTTCCATCGGACATCACGTCCGACAGGGGGCCTCAATTTGTCTCGGAGCTTTGGTCAGCCATGGCCAGCAGCTTAGGGGCGACAATTCACCGCACCACCACTTATCACCCTCAGGCTAATGGGTTATGCGAGCGTTTTCACAGATCTTTAAAAGCCGCCCTCAGAGCCTCACTAACGGATACAAATTGGGTAAATAAACTTCCCTGGGTTTTATTGGGGTTGCGTGCTGCGCCCAAAGAGGATCTAGATGCCTCTCCAGCAGAATTAGTTTTTGCACAACCTCTCAGGCTCTCGGGTGAATTTTTACCAGAGAACCCAGAGCCAGGGCATCTCCCTGCCCCGAGGTTTTTAGGCAGCAACGGACCGGACTCTCTCCCAGGACCGGCACATCACTCTTTTCCATGGGTTTTTGTCCCACAAGCTTTAAAGAACGCTGAATTTGTTTTTGTTAGGCATGAAGCTTTAAAACCAACTTTCCGCCCACCATACGATGGGCCATTCAGAGTGCTGGAACCTGGTGATAAACACTTTGTGCTTGATTTTGGGGATAGAAAAGAAACAGTCAGCATTGACAGACTTAAACCTGCCTTCTTGTTGAGAGACGAGCCTGCACGGTTGGCGAGAGCACCTCGGCGGGGTAGACCCCCCAAGAGAAAAGACTCAGCCCCCCTGCAGGGAACAAATAATCACTCTCCTTCCCAAGCTGCAGATTCCTTACAGGAAGGTCCCAGCAGGACGCCCAAGCGGACCCACAGCAGATTCAGGAGAAGATTAAAACCCAGACGGCACAGAGACTGATGCAAACTACTCAACAGTTGTTCACTAATTGTGCTGTAACAGTTTAGGACTGACTTGTGATTTTACTATGCTGTTATGATTACCACTGAACTCTCTTAGGAGCATGGCTGCTGGAAAGTTTCTTCTGTGGCAAGAGGTGTAGCAGTTAGTATGTCATAATAATTATCTTAAACTGTGAATTTTTCTATTGTCCTTTTCTTAGTCGTTTGGGGGGGGGGGCTGTGGTCTATATTAATCATATATTCCATAACCTACATATGTTTAAGCATGTGAGAATGTTTGGTGATTACATATGTAAGGCGACTTCACACCTCAGAACAGGACAAAGAGTCTCAACCGCCAGTGAAGATCAAAGAGCATCCGAGGCACTGCGGTGGAGACCGGATGGGTTGCCCTGACCCCCAGGGCCAGGCGGAGGAGTACGAAGACAATGGGGGGATTAAGATAATGAGGGATGTCAGCTTTTGATATGCATGTCTTTTGTTATGTGCGAGTATAAGTTCGTAGAGCCGAAGGTGTTCACTGTCTTTCCTTCTTCTGCTGCTGCACCTAGATGAGACTTGTTAGAGGAGCTGATAATAAACTTTGGTTTATATATCACATCGCCTCGTTCTTTCAAGCTCTTCTACACTATCGATCATAATATTCTACTTGATAGATTAGAACACTATGTTGGACTTGATGGAACTTCGTTGCAGTGGTTTAGATCTTATTTATCTGATAGGTTCCAGTTTGTTCATGTAAATAATGAGTTTTCTTTCAACTCAAAGCTTAGTCATGGAGTTCCACAGGGATCTGTGCTAGGCCCTACTCTTTTTAGTTTATCTCTGCTTCCTTTAGGCAACATTATTAGAAAGCACTGTATACATTTTCATTGTTATGCAGATGACACACAATTATACCTGTCTATGAAGCCAGATGATAGTAATCAATTAGCCAAGTTAGAAGTCTGTCTTAAGGAAATCAAAGCTTGGATGACTTGTAATTTCCTGCTATTAAATTCAGATAAGACTGAAGTCATTCTTGTTGGTCCAAAAAACCTTAGAAATACCTTTCCAAATCAAACTTTCATTTTGGATGCAGTTACTCTTTCTTCTTAATAGCTCTGTGAGGAACCTTGGAATTATTTTTGATCAAGATCTGTCCTTCAGTTATTGTAATTCTTTATTATCAGGCTGTCCTAAAACATCTTTTAAAAGTCTTCAGCTGATCCAAAATGCTGCAGAAAGAGTTTTAACAGGTACTAGAAAGAGAGATCATATCTCTCCGGTTCTGGCCTCCCTTCATTGGCTTCCCATAGAGTTTAGAATAAAGTTTAAAATCCTTCTTCTTACTTACAAAGCTCTAAACAATAAGGCTCCTTTTTATTTAAAAGATCTGATACTACCGTATTATCCTAACAGAGCACTACGCTCCCAAAATGCTGGATTACTTGTAATACCTAGAATCTCCAAAAGTACAATGGGAGGCAGAGCCTTCAGCTATCAAGCTCCTCTCCTGTGGAACCAGCTGCCAATCTGGATTCAGGAGTCAGACTCGATCTCTGTTTTTAAGAATAGGGCTAAAACCTACCTTTTTGATATAGCCTACAATTAGGGAGGGATCATGTGTTTCTGAACCCTCCCTTAGTTATGCTGCTAATAGGTTTAGTCAGCTGGGGGACCTCCAATAATGCACTGGGCTTCACTCCTTTCTTCACTCTCAATGAAATATTTTTTTTTTTTTGCTGGTCATTAACATCTGTTTGTTCTCTCCCATAGATTGAGTCCCCATCGTGCTGTTTGCTCTCTACATGTCTGTTCTTTTCATCTTCTCTGTCCCCTCACCCCCCAGCCAGTGCAGCAGATGACTGCCCCTCCCTGAGCCCGGTTCTGCTGGAGGTTTCTTCGTGTTAAAAGGGAGTTTTTCCTCTCCACCGTCGCCAAGTGCTTGCTCACAGGGGATCGCCTGATTGCTGGGGTCTTTCTGCAACTGTGGGGGTTCCCCCTACAGTTGATAGTGCTATGAGATGACTGTTGTTGTGAAATGGCGCTATATAAATAAAGCTGGATTGAATTGAATTCATCTAAGAATCAAAACAATATCTGATTAGCCAAATAAGTACAAACAATTTTTTCTCTGCCTGGTTTTCTCTTGTGGTCCCCCAATGAGTTTGTATAAAATCATGTCCCAAATATACTAGCACATGCCAATCTTAGATCTTCTTTCTACTCTAGAATATAAAGTAAAGAAAGAGCCTCTCCTTTGATCCCAATCAGACTAGTCATTATGCCTCCGAAAAAGAATCAGACAAATGGAGAGGAGTTGGAGGAGATCAAACTCTCACTAAATTTTATGTCTGAAGAAATATCTAAGATAGCAAAACAACAAACTTTGCTTATTGGCCTTATGGAACAAGTGTGTGAATTAAAGGCTGAATTTATGGAAAAAGACAAGAAAATTCATCTTTTAGAAAGGCGTGTGGATGAATTAGAACAATATACAAGAATGGATGATGTCACTGTGAGTGGTCTTAACACCAGACACCGCTCCTATGCACGTGTGACAGCTGGAGTTGATAACCAGGATGGGAAGAATGAGACATTGGGAAAATCACACACTCTTGAGCAGCAGGTATTAAATTTTTTCAACTCTAAAAACATTGTTGTGGACAATAAGACTATTTTGGCTTGCTACACGTTACCTAGAAAAGACAGTAAAGGAAAACCAGAGATTATCATGCGATTTGTCAACAGAAAAGCAAAAACTGATCTTCTGCGACAAGCAAGAAAACTGAGAGGAACGGCTGTCTATGTAAATGCACGTTTAACAAAAGAGAACTGTGAAATAGCTAGACAAGCCAGGGCTCTCAGAAAACAGGGAAAAATACAATTGACATGGACAAAGAACTGTAAAGTGTGGATAAAACTGCTTGGCACTCCAGAAGAAGCTAAAGTAATAATGATTAGAGATATGGAGGAATTAGACAAATTTAAACCATAGCTTTTATGCACGAATAACAACGCAGTAAGATTATAAGTGGGAAATTTTGTGGTGGTTTTTTCCTCTCATTTTGTTTTGTTTTTCTCTTTTTTTCTTTTGGTGTACATTGTTGACACAACTTATGATCATAACTTTAACCAATCATCCTTCCTCATTTAATAATGGAAGTATATTAGGTCAAATTGAAGCTGAAACCTTTGTAAATACTGAACAGCAACAAAAAGATATTTTAGGTGATACTGACCCAGATAATAACTACTTTAAACATATTAACAATAAGTGTACTTATTATGATGAACAACAATTAAATGGAATTATGAACTCGGATCAGACATTGACAATAATAGATATTAATAGCAGGAGTCTCTATGCCGACTTTGATGAATGAATGAATGAATCTTTATTTCGGATAGATTAAAAGTAAAGATTAAAAAGAAACAGAATAATATAACAAAGGGGAAAAAAGAAAAAAAATCCAACAAGGTCAAATTAAACAATAACTCCTCTGATTATACAGTTCAACATAAGTTATCCGAAATGGGTGATGGTTGAAGCTGCAGCTTATATTGCCCACCCATATTCTATCCAAGAATTCAAAAGAAAAACAAAACAAGAGCGATTACAATTCAGAACAAAGCTAAGACAAAATGTGACAAAAAAAAACTAAGCAACAACACAACACAGACTGGATATGACAATCCTTATGTGATTTTACATGTCATCTTGTATATATGTTTGGAGTATTTCTTCCTTTAGTTTTTGTTTAAATTGCCCAAGCGTTGTACATGATTTTAATTCAGGTCCAAAATCGTTCCATAATCTGACTCCTTGCACTAAAACACAGTGTTGCTTGGTGGTAGTTCTCACTGAAGGTTTTTGAAATATACATGTTCCTCTGAAATGATATTGTTTCTCCCTTATTTGGAACAACTTTTGGATATTTGCGGGCAGTGATAAGATTCTTCACTTTAAACACTATTACTGTAGTTTTAAAGTCAACCAGATCTTTCAACTTGAGAGCTTTTAATTTAAGAAAAAGTGGGTTTGTTGGTTCCCTGTAAGCAGCTTGGTGTATTATTCTAATAGCTCTCTTCTGAAGCATAAAGACTGGATATATGTTAGTTTTATATGTATTTCCCCATACTTCAGTACAATATGTCATGTATGGGAGTATTAATGAATGATACAAAGTATATAGTGTGGGTTGATTCAGCAAATATTTCACTCTGTGTAGTATTGCAATTGATTTAGATATTTTACCTTTAATATAATTAATATGTGACTTCCAACACAGTTTATTATCAATTATTACTCCAAGAAATTTAGTTTTGGATACCCTTTCAATTTCTACACCATTTACACTGAGTTTAGATACTAAGTTGTTGTGATGGTTGTTAAAAACTATAAATGAGAGATAAAAACACTTCTGAGAGAGAAGAAGAGGATCTTCAGGTCGGGGAACAGGGAGATGCTGAAGTCCGTACAGAGGGAGCTGAGGAGGAAGATCAGAGAGGGCAAGGACAGCTTCAGGAAGAAGATGGAGGACAAGCTGCAACAGAGCAACATCGGTGGGGTCTGGAGAAACCTTAAAACCATCTCTGGGCTCCAGAATACCTCCTCCCAGGCCACGGGGGGCAGGGAGTGGGCGAACAATCTGAACCTGATTTTTAATAGGTTTGACCAACCGCCCTCCCCCCCGACTGCACAACAACCACTGCTGCCTCTAAAGACATCGAGTCCTGCTGCCCACACCCCACTCCACCAACACCCCCCCACTCCCAACACACAGCCCCCCAACATGACCCTCACTAAGACCCAGGTGAGGACGGAGCTGAGGAAGATCAAGGCGAGGAAGGCGTCGGGACTGGACGGCATCAGCGCAAAGCTCCTCAAGTCCTGTGCAGATCAGCTGTGTGGGATTGTGGAGCTCATCTTCAACCTGAGCCTGAAGCTGGGGAGGGTACCACAGTTGTGGAAAACATCTTGTGTGGTACCAGTACCAAAGACTTCCCGCCCCAAAGACCTGAACAGCTACAGACCAGTGGCCCTGACGTCCCACATGATGAAGACCCTGGAGAGACTGCTCCTTGCTCACCTCCGCCCCCTGGTGGGACCAGCGATGGATCCACTCCAGTTCACCTACCAGCATGGCCTTGGGGTGGAGGATGCAGTGATCTTCCTCCTTCACCGTTCTCTGTCCCACCTGGAGAAGCCCAGGAATGCGGTGAGGATCATGTTCTTTGACTTCTCCAGTGCTTTCAACACCATCCAACCGATGATCCTGAAGGATAAGATGCTGTGCGCAGGGGTGGACCAGCACCTGTCATCATGGATCCTGGACTACCTCACTAACCGGCCACAGTTTGTGAGAACCCGGGACTGTGTGTCCGACATGATCATCGGTAGCACGGGGGCCCCCCAGGGAACGGTTTTGGCTCCCTTCCTGTTCACCCTTTATACTGCGGACTTCTCACACAACACAACACACTGCCATCTACAGAAGTTCTCTGACGACTCTGCGATCGTCGGCCTCATCTCCAACGGAGATGAAGCTGAGTACAGAGGACTTATCCAGGACTTTGTGGACTGGTGCCATCGGAACTGCCTCCAGATCAATGCGAGGAAAACTAAGGAGCTGGTGGTGGACTGCCGCAGGCAAGGACAACCCCTCACAGCACCAGTAAACATACAGGGAACAGACATTGAGATGCTGACATCCTACAAGTACCTGGGCGTTCATTTGAACAATAAACTAGACTGGTCACACAATACCGACGCACTCTACAAGAAGGGACAGCGCAGGCTGTTCCTACTGAGGAGACTCAGGTCTTTTGGTGTACAAGGGGCGCTGCTGAAGACATCCTACGACACGGTGGTGGCATCAGCCATCACTTTTGGAGTGGTCTGCTGGGGCAGTGGCATTACAGCAGCCGATAGGAAGAGACTGTCATGTGGGATGAGACGCCGTGTCATCCGGCGCTCAGACCATATTTCCCTCAGCCCTGTTCTTTCTGTGACAGCGTCTCAGCGGGCTCCCAGCTGTCAGTTATATGGGACGGCTGGAGCCCAATTAACCCTCATCAGCTGAGGCGCTGTTAATGGGTATAAAAAGGAGCAGCTCCGATCATTCGGGGCTGTGACTTAGCACATCGAAGGCTGGAACCCCTACGCCCGGCGCCAGCCCTCTGCTCGTCGTTCTGCATTATTTGTGAGTGTACACCTGTATGAGTATTTGTGCCTTTTGGCCCCACGAGGCCGTGTTCCTTATCCCCTGTTCCCTATTATAATAAAACATCGCAAACTCACTGGCTCGCCCTCGGCTCTCATTGTGTGGCTCGCGAGGGCCACACGTAACAGTAAGTCACAGCCAGATGAGTTGCCGGCGGCCGTGAGTTTGCCGTTGGACTTGTGCCTTCCCTGTCTGGGTGTCTGCTCTTTAAGCATGCCGTCTCCCAGGAGTCGCGTTCGGCGCCAGGGCGACGAGCTGTCAGCCATCTTGGAGGATGTCGACAGGACGCTCTTCACCGCCACCCTGTACGACACCCCAAAAGAGAAATGCTGGCACCTAGACTATGCTGAGAATCTCCTGGACAGTCTCCCTCGCCATTCCAACCATCCTGAGGTCTGTGCCAGGAGGGACGCCATCGCTGCACAGTGAGAGGAGCTCCGTGGGTTGGAGGGAAATCCCGGCAGGAGGCCGAAGAGGAGGAGACGTCACCCTTCACTTCGGGATCCCGTTCCTGCCTCCACTCCGGCCCAGGAGTTTGCGCCATCCAGAGGGCTTTCCCCATCCAGCATGACGTCACTCGGGATTCCCCCGGAGGACCTGCAGCTGATAGCTATTAAGGTCCGGGACCGAGTGGCTGCTGCTCGCTCCGCTGTGCACCCGTCCTCCAGCATGAAGCATGTGGCGGCGGCAGTAAGATTGGTGGAGAGGAGTCCAGGGCTGCGAGACTACCCCGAGTTCGACGCCCTCCTCACCTTGGTCTCTGCTCAGGAGCGGCGATTCCCGGGTCTCTCCTTCGCTTCGCCCCCTGGGAGTAGCCGTCGTCACATTGCCAAACCGTCTCAGCATGAACCCCGTCCGGATCCAGTTCCGGGTTGCCGCAAGGTCTCATCCTCCCACGCAGCTGTCACTCCTGCGCCTCGTCTGAGAGGAGATTCCGCAGCCTCGCCTCCTGAGCCACCTCCCTCCACTGTTACGCCAGCACTTCGGGCCCGGCTCATCTCGGCTGTCACCCCCTCCTTCTTGACGTGCTCCCCGGCTGCTGTGTGTGTCCAGAATCCTGACCTGGCGAGCTCCCTCCTGGAATCAACACAAGCGGCTCCCCGACGTCCTCTCAGGGGGTCCTCCGTTACCGCCCAGCGGGGAAAGGGAGGAGCAACGTCCACTACAGCAGGCACCATCCAGCCTCCAGGAGACAGGCAAGTCCCAGTTTTTTCACATTCACCTTGTGATTTGCTCTGTCAAACTCCTGGAGGTGGAGTTCGGGGTTCGCAGCTCCCCGAACTCCCACCACCTGCTGTAGCTGTAGTCATTAATCCTGCACCCTCTGTGTCTCCCTCCACTGAGCGGTCCCCAGCGCCAGGCCAACGTCGTGGGATGAGGAGGGGGCCTGCGGTTCTGGACAGCCTGGTTCCGGTTCCGCAGCTACGCCGTGGATGGAGGAGGAAGGCGGATTGCTACGTGGAGTCTGTGCCGATGACCAAGCGTCCCCGGGTCTCCACGGAGGAGCGGTCCGGTCCAGCGGGACGAGGTTCTCCTGCCACCATGCCGTGTGGGCTGTTGGCGTGGGCACCGGTGCCGGAGGAATCACAAGCTGCGCTGTCCATCATGCCAGCTGCGGAGCCCAACGCAGCTGAGTGGGAGCCTGATGATGACCTCCTGATGCTGGATCCCGGATCTTCACAGTCCTGGACAGCGTCAGAACCCGAGATCAGGCAAGTGCTCTATCTTATCTTTCTTCTCCTTACTTTAGAACACTTTAACCTGTCTCTAGGGGAGATTAGCTGGGTGCAGCCGTCCGCTGCGTCCGAGCTTATCTCGCCGTGTTCTGGCGCTGCCGGTGATCCTGATCCCGGTTCTGTTTTCTCTCCTGAGCCTTCTCCCAGGGTCGCCGGCGAGGAGCTGCCATCACTCGTGGTGCCAGAGGGTCCAGGTTCGACATCGGAGGTTGGTTCTGGTGTGGCGCCGGCCCAATCGGGGTCCGACGCGGGTTCAACGGAGACCCAATTGGGGTCCGACGTGGGTTCGCCCGAGACCCAATCGGGGTCCGACGTGGGTTCTGCACCAGCGGTGTCCAGGTCCGGTGAGGGAGCTGCTGATCTCCTGCCATCTGACGTTTGACCACCTCGTCATCAGCTCTCTCCCAAGCCTCTTCCACTAGGGCCCTTGTGGACCTCTCCCTCTTCCCTACGGGCCTGGTGGTTGAGCGATGCGGGTCGGCCGTTGGAGGGTCTGCCGTGCCCATTCGGCTCACTTGTGCGGCCGCCCGACCCGCCAGACTTTCTGTTCGGCGATCTGGTTCGGCCTCCCGAGGAACTGTGTTTTCTGGCCTGGGGTTCGGTTAGGCCGCCGGAACTTTTCCCTTCACCCCTGTTAGCGGTATGGACGCTGGGTGTGGGGAGACCCCCCGAACTGAATGTCTTTTGCTGTGCTTATGTTTGGGTGGGTACAGCTAAACTGTTATTATTGTTCCGCGTTTAGCGTGATTTTTTTTTTGGGGGGGGGAGTTTCCCCTCCTGTGTGAGGGATGGCTGTATGGTTAATTTTCGCCCTTGGGAGTTCTCCTTTCATTTTGGGGCTCCGGAGTTGATTTTCTTTGTTTGACCTGTACATGGTTATGGAGTATTGTGGGGTTTTTTGTCTTCCCTGTTTGTTGGGCTGTTATTTCCGCATTTATTCTCTGCCTGTATGGGTTTTTCTCTCATGTTGTACTTTATGGAGTATTGTGTTTGGGTTTTTCCCTTGTACTCTATATTGGTTTATCGTCTGTTTTCTTTCCTTTCTCTGGGTTTTTTTTTTCTCATGTTGTATTTTATGGAGTATGGTGTTTGGGTTTTCCCCTTGTACTCTGTATTGGTTTATTGTCGATTGTTTTTTTTCCTTTCTCTGGGTTTTTTTTTTCTCATGTTGTATTTTATGGAGTATTGTGTTTGGGTTTTTCCCTTTGTACTCTGTATTGGTTTATTGTTGGGTTTTTTTCCCCCTGTTCTCTGATTCTCTCCCTCCTGACCTGTGCCCGATCCGCCCACCCTAGGTGGGGGGGGGGGGGTCTTGGAAGTTACGGGTCGTTCATAGTCCGACCGTGAGGGGGGGGCTGTGTCACGTGGGATGAGACGCCGTGTCATCCGGCGCTCAGACCATATTTCCCTCAGCCCTGTTCTTTCTGTGACAGCGTCTCAGCGGGCTCCCAGCTGTCAGTTATACGGGACGGCTGGAGCCCAATTAACCCTCATCAGCTGAGGCGCTGCTAATGGGTATAAAAAGGAGCAGCTCCGATCATTCGGGGCTGTGACTTAGCACATCGAAGGCTGGAACCCCTACGCCCGGCGCCAGCCCTCTGCTCGTCGTTCTGCATTATTTGTGAGTGTACACCTGTATGAGTATTTGTGCCTTTTGGCCTCACGAGGCCGTGTTCCTTATCCCCTGTTCCCTATTATAATAAAACATCGCAAACTCACTGGCTCGCCCTCGGCTCTCATTGTGTGGCTCGCGAGGGCCACACGTAACAGAGACTGAACAAACTGATCAAGAAAGCCAGCTCTGTCCTGGGGCAGCACCCTGACCCAGTGGAGGAGATAGGAGAGAGAAGGATGGTGGCTAAACTGTCATCTCTGCTGGCGTCCGAGTCCCACCCTATGCAGGACATACTGAACGTGCTGAGGAGCTCATTTAGCAGCAGACTACATCATCCTAGGTGCGCAACTGAGAGGTTTCACAGGTCCTTGGCTGTGTTCATGCCATATGCATGAACACAGCCAAAATTATAAAAAAAAGAAAAAAAGATGAAAAATGAAAAGCATGTAAAATGCGCTGAATAGTGTAGGGGTTAAAACGCATAGAACTTTTGTTTATCAACAATGATCAACACTGAAACTGAAATGTGGAAAAATAATCTTTGCTGTTCAATATGCCCACACAGTAGATGGCAGTGATGTGCCACCAACAGGTGATGATCTTGGTGACCTCGGAGTGTGTTCATCAGGCCCACGTTTTATTTACCGTGATCATTCTGAGGTTGACGTTTTCAGGTGCCAGAGGGTAGGCACTGGTACACTGCAGGATGGTAAAGTTTAGATTGTGCTTCTTCACTGTTTCGTAGACCTGACGCATGGTTTCCATATTCTGCATCCCACTGGACACAACCATGGGACGTCCTGACACGGCCAAGAGAGATGACAGGAATAAGTATGATGTTGAACGACAGCAGTAAGCATTCAAATGTATGAGAAAAAAGGAACTCAAGCAGATGTACATTGATGGGATAAAGTGATCAATATAACCATATAACAGTTATTTGTGTGGCTCAAAATATTTCTATTCTGCTTATGTCTAGGTAAAATAACCAATACACCATAATGGAATATATATTGCCAAGTGTGTGGTTCACTCTCTGCAAAATAGTGGACCTTTGTCTCAGCACAGAGGATAACAAACGCCTGGGATTTATGAGAAGGAGGCACAGTTGTGATAAGGAATGGCTGAGCCTGGTCTACTCTGACCTGGGAGGTGAAGTGGCCTTCATGTGGATACACTCGGTGCCAGGAACAGATTGTGACTCCCTACTATGGACCATGCACCTGGACTGTCATTTGATAATGCATGCGTTCACTTTTGTTCATTTTCTGTATAAATATTCTGGGTCAGGGCCAGCATAGCCAGTCAGACTTCATGAACTGACACAGCCTGTTGCTGTCAGGGAGAGAAGAGTTGACCCAGCGCTGTAACCTACTATATTCAACTTGCTTAAATAAATACGTGTTCCAAGTAAACTAATCTCTTCCTTGAAAACGAATCTGGGTAAACCATCTACACACATAGACAATAAGATAAGATAAGATAAGATAAGCCTTTATTAGTCCCACAACGGGGGAATTCCAGGATTGCAACAGCACAGGGATAGCAACACTCAGAGCAACAATCAGAAGGCAAGAAAAAAAAAAAAAAAAAAAAAAATCTTTGAAGAGTAGACTTAGATGGTTTTACTGAGTTTTATCCTAACAACATGATGCTGAAATCCTTAATATTCAGATGTTTTTCATTTTTATTTTAGCTTGATTCACAGGAAACTTCATCTAGTTCAATGCATCTTTATTGTATGATACTGTCTAAGAAGCAGTTAATTTCTCATTTTATGAACACTGGAATCCTCAAAATTGCATCTTAAATGTTGTTAAATGCACTGAGACACTTGACTGCTTTAATGTCAACTTATGAACACTGAGAATTTGTTTATCATAAATCAGTTACCTATGATTAGCATTTATGGAAGTTTATTCTCACCTTTTTTGGCAGTTTTCTCCAAATAGGGGAGGTTGTTGGTGTCTGCAGATGCAACTTTGAAGAAGGGCACATTGAGCTCATGGAGGAAGTCCACTGCTTTCTAGAGATGGAAAATAATGTGATTAAAGGCCAAATGTCACGTAACAGGGTACTTTAAATATCTTGAAACTAGATATAAAAGGGAACCGATCCGTTCGGGTCTTGGTGCATATGCTTCAGTAACAACGGAATATTCGTTAATTTAAAACTACCGCGCTTGGCCTGACACGGCCCCTGGAATCGCCTGGGGAAGAAGGCGGAAGTGACGAAATCGATTGTACCCTAGTTTGATGCTTGGGGTATTTCAATTGATTGTTTATATGGAGACTGGAAGGTTGAAGTGAGCAACAAGAAAGAAAAAATTGGATATTTCACCCATACCTTAAAACGGGACTATCAGGGACAGCTGGGTAATAAGGGACACTTCTCTGGGAAATGTTTTCATACCTGTCAAGTGAGACGTTTTCGCCGTACTTCAACACCGTAAAAAGCGGCTATAAGGAACGGCGGAGCAACAAGGGACACCTCTCTGGGAAATGCCCCAAATGCAACTCGTGTTGTTATTGTCAAATATTTTAAGGATTCATGGATATTTGACAATAACAACACAACTCAGCGTCCGGCGCTAAATAAAAAAAAAAAAGCAGAATTCTGTATTTGTCAGGCGATCTCTGTCTGTTCCGCAACCGCTGCACAGCTCAACGTGTTAAACCATTGTCCTAATGACTTCTCATTGTAGTGAGAATAGCTCAAGCTGAGCGATCAGCCCGCCCGACAATTAGACTAATGAGTGACTCCACACTTCTCATGGTAGTGCGAATAGCTCATGCTGAGCGATCAGCCCGCCCAGACAATCAAACTGATTTACTCCACACTTCTCATTGAAGTGATAATAGCTCAGGCTGAGCGATCTGACAGCACCAGCTGTGGGTGATCACACACAGGACGGGCTCCTCAACACACTCAGTTTTTTTTCCAGTATATTTTTTCTTTTGGGCGTACAGAAATGGCAATACGCCCGTTTTTGCTAAAATTGCATTTTCCCCGTATTTTCCTTAAAATATTTGACAATAACAACATGAACTACATTTAAAACATTTCCCAGAAAAGTGTCCCAAACCACTCCGCCGTCTCCCACAGCCGCGCTTGGCACCAAAATACGGCGAAAACGTCTCACTTGACAGGTATGCGCCTCCATTTTCATATTGATCTGGTCAATTTCTTGACAGCAGCGGCTCTCCTCCACTGTAATAATAATGGCTTCCGAAAAATCAATATTTATGGGGTGCCCTCGACAGACCCCCTTCGGCTTCGCAATTCTGGAGGCGATTAATGTCCAGTTCAATGACATTTTCCACTGGTTCTGCTCTCTGGTCATCGTTGGAACTGTTGTCATCAGACAAAGCATCTGATTCCGTCTCGGACGGCTCGAACCTGTAAGGTTCTATGCCTCTGTCACTGTCTGAACCACTGACAAAAAAAAAAGACAAAACTAAACTAATTTGTTCACAATCGCTGTCACTTTCCGTCATGATTGTCCAGTGTTGATAAGTGTGAATGTGGATAGGCAGGGCAGCCAGGGTACAACTGGTGATGTCAAAAACATGGGCGTGGTCTGGACTGGCTGTCACAAGCCAGCAAGCAAGGTGGGGCCTTCACCTGGTGTATTTTGTGCAATTATGTAAATACAGGTGGGTGATATGGTCTCCGGTATGAATATTTGGTTTAAGCTATGTGTATTTTATCTAAATTCGTTGTCATTTAGAAAAAAAAAATTACGTGACATTTGGCCTTTAAACTTACATTCTGATTAGAAATGGGGGCTGCAACCTGCAGCTTTGGGCAAAAAAAGCCTACATTCAAGGAACATTTGTTGCAAAGATAACAAACACACCCTGGATTACAGGATGAGAAAAAAATCAACTGAACCACATTGTCAGTCTTACCTCATCCATCCCTGAGGCAGTCAAGAAGATCCCCACTTCCTCTGCATATTCCTGCAGCTCCCTGTACTGATCATGGCTGAACTCGAGATGACGTTTGTGGTCACCATATGTTTTCCCAAATGAGTTTTTGGACACGTATGGGCGGGCCAGTGCTTTGTTGGTGAATCTATGCTCTAATTCACTCTTCTGAAATTTAACACAATCTGCACCACAGTCCTGTAAAGTTCAGAATTTTTTTTTTTAAAATGACAGCAAGGATTTTAATCAGTACTGAGATTGCCATAATGTTCATTATGAAATGGTTAGTTCTGAACAACAGGCACCACTGGGACATTTCATATGCAACAATCCAATTACGAGGGTTATCTCAAATACCAGTTTTGGCTAAATATTTGCACCAATCCAGAGTGAAAATGCAAAAATTGTGTTAAGTCATTTTTCACCCTCAGCAAACTGCATCTCCTTCAATTTTTTTTTTCCACAGAAAAGATGCTTTTCTAATTAATCTAAAACTTTTTCATGTAAATTTGCAAATTTTTAAAATAAACCTAAAGCTCTGCATGTTAATTTGAACTTTGTTTCTCAAAATGTAATTTGTATTGCAAATATGCAACTGTTTCCCTGTACAATTAAAGTTTTGTTCCTTTAATTTCACAGCTTTTCTTGTAAATTTAAGGACTTTTTTCCCCTCACATATTCATATCAAGTGAATCTGCATGTTCTTACATATTAACATTTGAATATACTGTAGCTCTAGGACTTTGAACTGCATCTTCAGTCATTTTTGTGAATTTATGCAGGAAATGGAAATTATGCCGTTTACAGTTCTTTAAATGATGTTATTAGGATTATGTAGCGCATGTTTGTATTTTTTTACTAAATCTTCATTA
Organism: Pholidichthys leucotaenia; assembly: GCA_020510985.1. Lineage (NCBI taxonomy): Eukaryota > Metazoa > Chordata > Actinopteri > Cichliformes > Pholidichthyidae > Pholidichthys > Pholidichthys leucotaenia. Next base: position 116,600,496 of record CM035848.1, on the reverse strand, counting down.
TACAAAAGAAAAACATTTTCAGTTAGTCATTACTTATTGGAGTAGAATTTCTGCCTACTCCACCCATCTCCAACGTGGCTAAACACTATCAGGAAGTTCAGTCCATTCAATTCACTGCAGATAAACTCAATAAAAACAGATGAAGACCATCACACAAAGGCCCGCGTTTATATTAATGCAACTTCTAACAGTCGTAAAAACAGCTTTAGTCATAGATCAGGCATTTGAATGACTCTGTGTGTTACAGAAAGGACACGAAATGCGTTTTAAATGGACTAGAAGACGCCTTTACTATAATCTGTACTAATTTGTTCTTATCCGTGTATGTAGGAAGAATAAGAAGAAAAGACGACATAGACTAAAATGTGATCATTACCTTTGCCACTTTGATCATTTTTTTGGCGATCTCGATGTCTCCCTGGTGGTTCTGCCCAATTTCAGCGATGATAAAGCACGGATGCTCCCCTCCGATCATCCGACCGGGACACAGCTCAAACGTTAAAGGCATTTTGGTGACAGAAAAGGGAGATCGGTGATTAAATAGAGGACAACTAAATGCAAGTGTCACTTCACTTCCCGAAAGTGTCACTGCTAAAGGTAGTGATGGACACCGGTGCTCCTAACGGTTATCCGAGCTCATCCAGGAAATATTTGACGAAGCGTGTTCTTCTTGTTTTAGATTTGATTGGCGGTTTGGGCGGTGGAGCAGTGGATAGCACCGCGGCAACACAGCAACTCACCGTTGGTCGGTGTATCCTGGGTTCGATCCCAGCCCCCGACCAGCAGTGATCTGTTTAGAGTTTGCGTGTTCTCCCCTTGTCTGCGTGGGATTTCTCGGTTTCCTCCCACATGCAAGTTAGGTTAATTGGCATCAACTGGGGATTCTAAAATTGTCCTTAGGTATGACTGTGCGAGTGAATGGTTGTCTGTCTCTCTGTGTTGGACTGGCCTCGCCCGAAGATGCTGGGATAGGCTCCAGCGACATGAAAAGGATTAAGCAGTAGAAGATGGATGGCGGTTGGCAACCAGCTTGCAGGTGCATTACCGCCACGTACTTCACTCTCTATCATCACTATCTGGTCAGGAGCTGTAGTCCTTCTATCATCATTGCTGTGTCCAGTCAAACCTCAACTCTATCTTCAGACATCACTCTTCTTCATCTCCTCGTACTTCACTCTATATCATCACTTCACACATCTTGGACGGGGTGCCACGGCCCCCGGAGGGGTCGCCAGCCACCCAGCAACTCCTGTCTGTGTGTCTGTTTTTTTCCCCCCACGCCTGTAGTTCTTCTTCTTCTTTTCTCCTGGCGAGGCGTGTTTCCAGGCGTGCATCGTAACGTATGTGTTGACGTCGGGCCACGTGACTGGGTCAGGCAGCCGTTAAAGATTTTGCACGCAACATGAGGTAAAGTGAGCGGAAACGTCCCTCACGTTTTGTGTTGTCATGTTTGACTGATTTGTCACAGCCAATTTTCACATGGAGGCAGCAGCAAAAAGACGGACTTCTCCCGTTTGGGAACACTTTAAGCACATTTCTCCCATTAATTTATTTTCTACAAGTAAAATGGTAAATGGCATTCACTTATATAGCGCTTTTATTCTCATCTCTAGATGACCAAAGCGCTTTACAGAGCCTATTATCCACCCATTCACACACAGTCACACACTGATGAAGGCAAGTAGTAGCCCCTCAATGCAGTAGAAATGATGGCTTAGCAGCAAAGGTTTTTGCAACACAAGCGGGAGGCCTGGGTTTGAATCCCAGCTGTGTCATTCTTGTCATTTTATTTTTATTTGCAAGGTGAAGTTTGTTGTGTTTCAAAGAGCTTGGATCATTATTACGCATCATTATGCTGAGGCACTATTGTGCCCTGCATGACAATAAGGACAGAGATGAATGTACTGAGAAAGAGAGTATGACTGTTGAGAAGTTATTATTTCTTAAAAACATGGATAAGTAGCACAAGCATATTCACTGTAGTCACCTCAATTTCATTATTTTTTGCCTTATTATCATTGATACTTCTTAAAAGGCAGCACATTTATTGAAATTGAAAAAAAATTAAACCATCAATACCCTTGTAAAAAATCAGCATGTTGTATACATTTTGTCCACTAGATGGACTGGTAGACTAATTGAAGTCCCATATGAGGTCTCGTCTATGTGAACAATTTTGATGAAAGGCCTCAAGTCCTCCAGAAAGCCTCATTTGGCCATCACTAGCTAAAGGTAATATTTTTACACATGCGCAAAACTTAGGTCGCGCTTTTCTTCTTTTGGCAGATCACAAACAGCTTTTACGTTCATATCACCACCTTCTGTTACACCACGGTATAAAATCAACCTGGGTGAAGTTGGCCCAGCTGATTTCTAGAAAAGATGAAAAAACTATAATGTTTTAACTCACAAAAAATCTCCATTGGAATGAATGGTAAGAGCAAAATTATCTTTTGATCCTGATCGAATTTTGATACAAGTTACACATGTGATGTTTGTCAGTTTAAAAGATAAATTTCCAATTAGGTTGTTGTCTAACTGTTAAGGTATAAGGTTGTGAATATATATAAATTAAAAGACTACAAGCACAGAGACGTAACTTACATCACTATTTTCAAAGAGCTTAAAAACTATACAAATAATTGAAATAAAAACAAACAGAGTAAAATATGCTAAAAGTGTTAAAATGTGTAAAAACTGAATGATGCTATGAGGTTTAGAGGAATAAAAGACCCCCATAAGAATTTATTAGCGCTATGGGGGGCATGGTGTTGGACTTTTCCACCCAGGGGACAGTGGACCAAAAGAGGAGGTGTTACCGGGAGGGGTCAGACGGGACAGAAGGAATATGCGCTCCCCGGGGAGAGTAACTGTCGGGCCAGCCGCTGGGAGATGGTGATGAAAGCGGCACCGGCGTTACAGTATATCATGTTAAATGTGTCGCACAGGCTTTGTTCTAAACTTAATGTGTATGGACGGAAGTTCCGGGCCGCTATGCATGAAATAAAAATATAAAAGAGAGATGCACAGAGGCCCGGGATGCGCTTTTGCTATACTGTTCTTGTTGGAGAAAGAATAAATTCATGTTTTGTTCAGCTCGTTCCTCGCCTGCATCCTTTCCCCACACTGGTGATCGAAGACGTGCCATGGAGGGCGAGACAAGCACAGCCCCACAGACTACCTGGAGAGAGAGCAACAACGCCGCATACGCTGTTTCAGTCAAGCTCACAGACTTCTGGCTTCATGACCTGGCAGTGTGTTTTTTGCACATAGAAGCCCATTTCGCACTCAGCGGGATAACAACAGATGACACAAGGTACTACTACATGGTTGCTGAACTGGACGCGCGCCCCACGCAACAGATGGCAAGCCTGCTCCAGGAGCCCCTGGCCCAGGGGAAATACGAGGTGCTCAAGAGGATGCTTCTCCAGCGCTATACCCTTTCAGACAGCAAAAGAGCGGAGAGACTCCTATCACGTTCAGAGTTGGGGGACAGATCAGCCGTAGAGTTAATGGAGAGCATGCTGGCGCTGATGGGTAGAAACCACAAGTGTTTCCTGTTCACCCATCTGTCCCTCAAGAACCTACCTGCTGCAGTGAGGGCGATCCTGGCTAACTCGCCCTTGCTGGTGATAAAGGACTACTGTGCACTGGCGCAGGAAGCGGATTGCAGACATGCTGAGGCTGAGGGGCTCAGACGGCAATGACTTCCTCTTCACCCACATTTTCCTGAGAACCCTACCGTCGGCCACGAGAGCGACCCTGGCCGGTTCACCATTGATGGTCCAGCGGGACTTCCGCGCGCTGGCCCAGGAGGCACAACGGATTCTCAACGCCAGCAGACAGCGCGCGGCCACCGCAGCAGCGACAGAGCTCGGCGCGACGGCCGGAGACGACAGGGGGCCAGAGGCGGCGGTAGCAGACCCACCGACAACGGCGGCGGCGAGGGCCAGGGATCGCGGAGGAGACGACCTCTGTTTTTACCATCGCCGCTTCGCAGAGAGGGCACGCAAATGTATACCACCGTGACGTTTTTTGGTGGACTCCGGCTCCCAGAAGAGCCTCATCTTGCCGCACAATGCAGACAGGATGGCAGGGGGCAGTGGTCCCGAACTTACGGCCGTCAACGGCTCCACCATCAGACGTTTGATGAGCAGACACTGACAATATGCTTACACGGACGCACCTTTCAGTGGAACTTTGTGGTGGCTGCATGTTCTGCCCCCATTTTAGGTACAGATTTTTTATGTAGTTATGGGTTATTAGTTGATGTTGCTAATAGGACATTAGTCGATGCTGTCTCTTTTGCCTCTCTGCCCTGTACAGCTCGGGGAGCTGGGTCAACAACACTGGCCAACGTTATAGCTCCAGGGGGTAAGTACCAACAGTTGCTCGCACAGTTCCCAGCACTCACGGTCCTGACATTTTCAGCTACAATAACAAAGCACGGGGTTGAACACTTAACTACTTTACATAACTAAACACATAACTACAAAAGGGTCGCCGGTATTCACGCAACCTCGGCACCTGGACGCACCTAAATTGGCCAGCACGTGCGAGGAGTTCGCCAACCTGGAACAGCTGGGCATCGTCAAGCGCTCCAACAGCCCGTGGGCATCCCTGCTACACATGATGCCTAAAGCCGATGGGTCGTGGCGACCATGCGGCGATTTCAGGTGCTTCAAAAATGCCATGGAACACGATTGCTATACTATTCCACACATCCAAGATTTTTCCATACACCTGGTAGGGGAGCGTGTTTTTTCCAAAGTAGATCTGGTCCGCGGTTACCACCAAGTCCCGGTGTGTGAGAAAGACGTTCCAAAAACAGCTGTAATAACTCCTTTGGTCCTTTTTGAGTTTTTTCGCATGCCTTTCGGGTTAAAAGGCGCAATGCAGACTTTCTAGAGGATGATGGACGCAGTGCTTCGTGACTTGTCCTTTGTTTTTATCTACTTAGACAACATTCTGGTAGCCAGCGCATCCGAAGAGGAGCACATCGCCCATCTCAAGACAGTTTTCCAGAGATTGGAAGCGCACAGGCTGATAGTTAACCTGGCAAAGTGCCAGTTCGGTGTGGCAGTGATTGACTTTTTGGGCCACCGCATTTCGCCAGAGGGCGCGATCCCTTTACAGAACAAAGTGCATGCTGTGTCGGACTTTCCATGCCAGCAGACGGTGAAGTCATTACAGGAGTCTTTGGGAATGGTTAATTTTTATAACCGTTTCCTTCCCCGGACAGCCCAGCTGGTGTAGCCGTTGTATGCAGCACTTAAAAAAAAGAAGCCCGTAGAAGCCATCAACTGGAGTCCCAAGCAAGTCTAGGCTTTCACTAGCGCCAAAACAGCGCTGGTGGATGCCGGATGGCGACACACCATTTCCAGTTTTGGCTAGAGGGGTGCAAGTTCACCACGTTTGAGGACTACAAGCCACTGACGTATGCAATGTCTAAGACCTCAAAATTGTAGTTGGCACAGCAGCAATGGCACTTGGCTGCAATTTCGGAGTTCACGACCAACATTCAACACGTCGGCGGTAAACTCAATGTCATGGTCGATTGCCTGTGACACGCATTAATCGCCCCGGTCTACATGGGAATAGAGTTCCCTGCCATGGCCATGGAACAAGCAGGGGAAGCGGACATTTGCACTCTCCGGTCTGTGTCAACTGGGTTCAGGCTGAAGAACAGGGTGGTGCAGGAAGGGTGCCCTCCCTTACTCTGTGACGTCTCCACCGGCCACCCGCGTCCGGTGGTTCCGAGCTCTTGACACTGTTGCGTTTTTAAGTCGGTCCACTCCCTTTCGCACCCGGGAGTGCGCGCTTCAGTGAAACTAGTGGGGGCGAAATTCGTCTGGCTTTGCTTGTGCAAAGACGTGAAAGGGTGGGCTGCAGCTTGCGTCACGTGCCAGTGGGCCAAAGTGCACAAGCACACCAGAGCTCCCCTCGAGCCATTCCAAATCCCAGTTTGGAGGTTTGACCACGTCCATGTGGATTTGGTGGGACCCTTCCCGCTGTTGCAAGGTTTCACACACCTTTTAACTAGAGCCTGAGAGTTAAAATTCACCGCACTACCGCGTACAACCCCCAGGCTAACGGGTTATGCAAGTGTTTTCATAGGTCACTTAAAGCAGCGCTTAAAGCTTCGATCATGGACACAAATTGGGTTGAACGCCTGCCTTGGTTTCTTTTAGGGTTGCGTTCCACACCTAAGGAGGATTTGGCAGCCTCCCCAGCAGAACTTGTTTTTTCCCAACTGCTGCGGATCCCCGGAGAATTTTTACCAGAAAACCCCGAGCCCGAGGCCGACCCATCCATGCAAGTTCTACACAATAGGGAGGCTGTGAGCGTACAGGGCCTGCACATTCATCCCAAAAAGCATGCAGAACGCCAGTTTTGTTTTTGTCATGCTTGATGGGCACCAAACCCCGCTGCGCCCACCGTACAACGGACCATTCAGGGTGTTGGAACCTGGGGCGAAACATTTTGTGTTAGACTTGGGGGGATGTAGAGAGACTGTCTGCATTGACAGGCTGAAGCCTGCTTTTGTAGTCCGCAGATGAGCAGGTAGTGTTGGCCCAAGCTCCCCGGTGTGGATGTCCACCGTTGGTGGCTCCGCAGGTTGGTGATTCCTCAGCAGAGACCTACACTGGCGAAGCTGATGTGTTTTCTCCGCCTCCCCTTTTCCCTCCACAGACTGACGTGCCCTCCTGTACACCCTGCCAGCAGGGCAGTTCGACTGGATCGGCGACCCCCCGCTACAGCTGTTATGGGTGCCAGCTCAAGCCCAAAGGACGGGGTTAAGACCCATTCTGGGTGTTCCGGGGGGGAAGAGGGGCTGTGTGGGGGTCATGGTGTTGGACTTCTCCACCCAGGGGACAATGGACCAAAAGAGGAGGTGTTACCGGGGGGTTCAGATGGGACAGAAGGAATATGCGCTCCCCGGAGAGAGCAACTGCTGGGCCGGCCGCTGGGAGATGGTGGTGAAAGCGGCACCAGCATTATGTCATGTCAATCAATCAATCAATCAATCAATCAATCAATCAATCAATCAATCAAACTTTATTCCAGACTCATGGTCCATCAAAATAAAAATAAAAATAAAAAAATAAATAAAACAAGACAATTAAAACACTTAATAAAAACAAGACATTTAAAAAGTTAAAAAAACAATAAGAAACAATTAATAAAAGAAGTACAAAAACAGTACAGACTTTAAAAAGACAACTGTACCAATGCCTTCTAAACTGTGACTGACAGCGAATAGAACTGAGCTTAATGCTGGACATAACCTGAACGATTTCATTTCCAGATACATCAAGCCGACACATGAATTTATACATAAGATTCCTTATTACTGCATGCAGTGTATTTTCACGTGACGATACAAATAACTCAGAAGCACTGCACCACCGAGGCTTTTTAAGTAAAATTCTTAAAGCATGACTAAACAGAGGAGCATTGTTGAAGATTTGATTTTGTTGGTGGTTGTTGGTGTTTTTAGTGCATTTTTTTTTTTTTGTAGTACTTTAGTGTTAGTGTTTGATTGTTTGTATCATGTTTGTTAAAAAAAAAAAAAAAGGTTCAATAAAGATATTGTGGAAAAAAAAAAATTCTTAAAGCATTATTGTAAGCAACCTGTAATCTCTGCATGCTTTGTTTCCTATAATTTATCCATAAATGAGCAGTGTATAAAGGTGTACAATAGGTTTTTAAAAGAACCAGCTTCACCTCATCTCAACAAAAGCCAAACCTACGTGCAAGAATATTTGCTTACATGTAGATTTTGCAGCACTGTCTGAAAATATCATCATCATCAGTCATTCTATCATTAATAAAATGTCCCAGATATTTAATTTTATCCCTGACAATTAATTCCCTGCCTGCCAAATCAAAGACAGGGAATTTCATTATCAAATCTTCTCTAGTGCGGCAAATCAGCACACAACTCTTATTTGTATTATATTTTATGTCATTTTCATCTCCATAAGCACTACACACTCCTGAAGACCAGCACTACTTGGACTGAGAAGAACTAGATCGTCAGCATACATAAAATGATTCACTGACTTATTCCCTATTAAACATCCAGTTTTACAGGCATTCAGTTGCTTTGACAAATCATCCATATAAAGATTAAATAGAATAGGGGACAATATACTGCCCTGTCTAACACTACTGCTCACACCAAATGGGGATGAATGACTCTTCCCCCATTTCACCAGCATCTTCTGATGTGCGTACCAGTAAATCAGGATACGTACTAAGTACTTGGGAACCCCTCTATCAATCATTTTCCTAAACAATTTTCTGTGATTAACACGATCAAACGCCTTAGAAGTGTCAATAAAACACAAAGAAACTGATGGATTTTGATTTCTATACTTACTTATAATTTCTTTTAAAGCATATATGCACAGATCTGTTCCATGATGGGGTTTAAATCCAAATTGATGATCAGTAGATTTAATGAATACATTAAATTTTTCAAACAGGATTCTTTCCAATACTTTAGATATTATATTGGCTACAGCTATGGGCCCGTAATTGTCTAGGATACACAGCTTGCCCACTTTATCTTTAATGACTGGTACCAACACAACTGACAATAATGATTCTGGTAACATCCCATGAATCATGAAGCTGGTGAAACAGATTGCAAGAAGAGGAGCAATTCTTGAGCTAGCATATTTAAGATGCTCAGCAGAAATACAGTCTAAACTACTCGCTTTGTTATCTGACAGCGCTCTAATGGCTTTGATCACTGCGTAAGTGTCAGTCAGAAACGAATTGTCCCTCTCTACTTTCCCTACTTTATAAGTTTCATCCTTAGTTGAATTAAACAATGAATAAAAAATGCTGCCGCCATAAATCCACAATATTTTCTACACCTGAAATGCCTTCCAGAGTACAGGGTAAAGACGTTTTACTGTTACTAATCCGTCTAAGCTCCTTCCAAAAATTTGTAACATTCTTATCTAACAATTTCTTGGCCAGGGAATTACTTCTCATTAGCTGCTCATTTTTAGAAATATAACGAATAGCATACTTAAACTTTGCATTCGTACATTTCTTCATCTCAAATTCCGGCCCTTGTCTGGGTCTCCCAGCCACCACCCATGCTTTATATGCTTCCCGAGCTTCAGAATAAGGCACAGCTACAGCCTCAGTCCAGCCACGTCTTACATTATGTGTCTTGCGTATCTTCCTATAATAAGGCTTACTGTCCTAATACAGGGAGTTAACTATAGCATCATACATACTACAAAGGTCTTTCTCATGCTCAACAATGCTACAGTTCACATCATTGCACATTACATCATCTCTAGGAAGACATACTTTACTCAAGGATTTATCTGTACGGACACAGTATTCAACAATTTCTTCCTTAGAAAGAGTGGCCCAGTCTAATTTTTCCACCTCATCCTGACTGACATTCTGACAAAGTGCAGGTAGACAGTCAACATTAATTATCATCTCAAACGGTATATGATCAGACATTGTTAACCCATAATAAATACTCATGCCACCCAAAGAGGCATGTGCATCACCAGTGCCGATGCAATGGTCCAGCCAGGACGTAGTGTGCCAAGCCTCACTTATATAGGTATAACTATCAGAAGGCATTAACACCTTACCTGACAAAATTAAGTTATTTTCATAACAAAAATGATACATATGTTTTGCAAATAAGGAGTCAGTGTCAGATATGTCCGCATTCAAGTCCCCTATAATAAAAATACAAGTATTATTATAATCTTGCATATAAGAATTAATAAAAGCAAGCTTATTTAAATATTCATCCTCATTCTGTTGACATTCAAAGGGTGTATATACATTAATAATGAGAAATTCCTTATCATTACAATTAAACTGCATACCAATGCACCAATCTACACCAAGTCGGACTACTTTTATCAAGGAGTCCAGCTTCTTTCTCCAGAGAATAGCCACACCTCCAGGTATCCTCCCCCTGATAATCCCCTTGCTGAGGTCAGGTGTAGACTCCCCAGCACCATGGAAATCAGGGTTTAGACAGTTCAAACATTCCAAGTCTTGTTCAGAAAGAAACGTCTCCTGAAGGCACAAAATATCACAAGTGTTCAATAAATTGTCAATAACTATTCGGCGAGCTTTCTCTCCAGCACTTTCCCCCAAATTAAGGCCACGACAGTTGTAAGACATGACCTGAATACTCATCAATAAAAAAAAGTGTAAGAAAGATCACCATCATCCGTGGGTGCCTGCGTATTCTTCACAGCAGCCGCTCTACTAGCTCCAGCCCTCCCAGCCTCCCGGGGCTCATAATATCGCAGCACCAAATAAATAATAAATAATAATTAATAAATAATAAATGTGCCATACAGGTTTTGCTCTAAACATAATGTGTATGGACGGAAGTTCCAGGCTGCTATGCATGAAATAAAAATATAAAAGAGAGATGCACAGAGGCCCGGGATGCGCTTTTGCTATACTGTTCTTAGAGAAAAAGAAGTCTTGTTTTGTTCAGCTCGTTCCTCGCCTGCATCCTTTCTCCACAAGCCATCTAATATTTCGAATTCTCAGGCTGTTCATAGGTCATAGTGCTCAAATCATTAATTATAATGTTGATTTTTTTTTTCCAGGAGTAGATTCTGATCTCAGTCTATTCCCTCCCAGCACAATTTGGTTGAAAAAAAAAAAAAAACCTGAAAAGACGGCTTTGCCAACTCTCTAAAAACCTCTGGATTTGATTTAAAGTGAAAGATGAAAAGACGTCTTTATATAGACGTCTCTGTATGGTCTAAATTTGGTTGAAAAATCAAGGTGAAAAGCCGTCTTTCTAACTTTTTAAGGTCGTTGAAAAGATGTCTTTATACAAGCATCTCTATACAGTAGTCTAAATTTGGTTGAAAAGTTATAGATGAAAACCTGCTTTTTAAAGTCTGTTAAATAACATCATTAGGTTGTAACTGACATTTATCATCTGATCCTTTTGGGTTGTGTGACCAAGGGGATGGGCCAAGCCCAACTGGTGGCATCCAACAGAGGATTGAACTCACAACCTCCCACTCCAGAGTCTGATACTCTGTGTCACCAAGAGGGTTGACCCACTTGGCAAGCCAAGTAGGAATGCTTTTATTGACTCTGTTACAGGTGCACCTATACCAGTATCTTCCAGCACCTGGTATGCCCTGGCAGTCTACCATCTGAGCACTAATCAGGGCCGTGCAGAGACCATTTGAGGGGCATGGACTCAACTTTTAAAAAAGGGGCACATGGAACAAGATTTGTTAACAATATACAGGTGCATCTCAATAAATTAAAATGTTATCAAAAGGTAAATTTATTTCAGTAATTCAGTTCAAAAAGTGAAACTTATATCATATAGATTGTGTACACACAGTGATATACAGCGGGGAAAATAAGTATTGAACACGTCAACACTTTTCTCCATCCCTCCACCCATCCATCCATCCATCCATCTTCTTCCGCTTAATCCTTTTCGGGTCACGGGGGGGCTGGAGCCTATCCCACCATCTTTGGGCAAGAGGCAGGGTATATCCTGGACAGATCGAACACTTTTATCATTAAACATATTTCTGATGGAGCCATTCACCTGAAATTTTCACCTGATATCAGTAACAACCAAAGTAATCCATAAATACAAAAAAATCAAGCCAACTGTGTTCACAAAAGTTATATTTAATAAAGTGGGCAAAGCAAGAGTTGAAACTCGGCAACTGCGTCTGTAGAAATTGAGCCAGTGGGCAACACCTTGGGCTGTTTTTAATGAATGTCGTGTGCCAAAAATAGGAAGTGGTGGTGCTGGGGGGCGCTATGTAGTTCGCCGCATATGTCCAACTGGACACGCTTCCATGGAGCCGATGGCCATGGTAATGGTTGCAGGGGTGGTGGTGGACCGCCCGTTTTCCCCTGGCTACACATGGCATACAGTCCCTCACCGTGTTCTTCATGTCCTTATCGATGCCTGGCCAACAGGCCAAGCCTCTGCACCGTTGTTTGACTCTAACGACACCCAGGTGGCCCTCGTGAACCATGGTCAGGATGCGGCCCCTTAGCACCTCTGAAATCATCGTGCACTGGCCTCTTGCTACAAAGATGTCGTTCCAACATGACAAATTGTCCCTGACTCTGTGGAAGGGTTTCAATTCCCCCGGCACGTTAGAAGGCCAGCCCTCACAAATAAAAGTATGTAGTTGGGTCAGGGTTGGGTCTTGTTCGGATGCCACCTGGAGCTCTTGCAGAGGGACATTTTGAATTGGCCCGTGCATCATGTGGATCAGTTCTGATTCCAGGGGGTCTCAATCACTGTTCGGAGTGGGGTTAGCGGTGGCCCGGGACAAGAGGTCCGCCACTACGTTTTCTCTGCCTGGCGTGAACTGCGTGTTAAAGTCGTATGCTTGAAGTCTTTCTGTCCACCTGTAGATGCGCAGAAGTTTGTCCCCTGACCCCAATGTCTTCAGCAGTGCTGTGAGGGCTCTGTGGTCTGTCCGCAGCGTGAAGTGTCGTTCATATAGGTATATGTGCCAGCGCTTACATGCCCAAATGCCTCCCTCTCTCCCACTGAGTACTTCTGCTCAGCCGAAGTGAGTGACCTTGAAACGAACGCTACTGGGTCCTCAGTTCCTCCATGCAGCTGTGACATAGCGGCTCCCACTGACATATTGGAGGTGTCACACATCACGAATGTGGGGCTCTGCGGGTCAAAGTGGGCGAGCACCGGTGGGGAGATGAGCTGCTTCTTCAGTTTGCTGATGGCGGTGGAGCATGCTGGGGTCCACACCCAGGGTGCATCCTGCTTCAGGAGGGCATGTGGCGGCTCTGTCATCTCAGAGTACTGGGAAATGAAACGCCGGTAAAAATTCATCATACCCAAGAAGGATGAGAGCTGTGTGGGACATGAGGGTTTGGGTAGCTGTAGTATCACCTCGACATTTGAGTGTAGGGGGCTCAGGCCGTCAGCAGACAGGCGGAAATCCACAAACATGATGGTCATTGCTCCAAAAATGCATTTCTCCACGTTGAGTGTGAGGCTGTCTTTTGCTAGTACCTCCATAACTTTATCAAGGTGGGTGTCGTGGGAGGCTGTTGTTGTTCTGTGCACCACAATGTCATCCAAGTACAGCACCACTCCTGGGACACCGGCGAAAATGGGAGCCATGATATTTTGAAAGCAGCTTGGAGGTGAACTATGACCGAAGGGATTGCGGGTGTACCTGAATACTCTCATGTGGGTGATGAATGCCATGAGGTTGCGGCAGTCTGGGTGAAGGGGAACCTGTAGGTAGCCTTGGTAGAGGTCCAGTTTGGAAAAAACTTTGAAGCATGGAATGCTGCCGTTAGCTCCTCTGTTGTGGGCAGGGGATATTTGTTGGAGATCACCACTTTGTTTACCATTCTGAGGTTGTTACACAGTCATATGCTGCCTGCCTTCTTCTTTGCCACCACCAAGTTTGAGATCCAGGGGGTTGCTTTGACCCGGTCAGTGATGCCAGCATCTAGTAGCTTCTGCAGTTCCTCTGTGATGTCCCGTAGAGCAAGGGGTAAAAGACTGAGAGGCTGAATTTTTGGGGACACCGTCAGGTCGGTGAGCAATTGATGGTTGAAAGAGGTGAGGCAGCCCAGCCCCATGAAAAGCTCTGGCCAGCGGTGGTGCCAGGATGAGGTGACTATCAGAATGGTGGCGCCAGTTGGGTCAGTTATGGAGAAACCCAGCTCACTGATCAGATCGATGCCTAGTAGATTGGACCCCTTTCGTGTCACTTGGAAAGTGAATGAAGGAACCGTCTTGGAGCCATATCGCACGGCAAAGCTGACCCTTCCCACCATACCCATTTTAGCATCGCCGTAGCCAAATAAGTCCTCCACATCCGCTGCAATGGTTTTCCGAGGAAACAGCTTCTTTACCGTAGACACGCTCAGAAGGGACCTTGAGGCCCCCGTGTCCAGCAGCAGCGGCACATCGGCACCGTCCAGTTCCACCATGCACTGCCTGAGTGGCTGTGGCTGAGCCCAGTGAGCGGACTACTGAGTCTGTGCAGGCTGAGTGACAGACCCTGGCAAAATGGTGTAGCTTCCTGCAGCGGTAGCATTTCACCCCCCTGGCTCGGCAGGCGGGTGATCGAGTCTGATGTTTAGATGAACCATAGCCACTGCAGTGCGGACGCTCACCTGTGTTGTCCCATTTCCTACCCTTCTTCTTTCGGTTACAGTGGGGAGGTGTGGGGCTGGAGTGCTGGGCAGTGACACGGCGACTTGTGTTTGCGGGGTCGGACAAGGCGCTTGTTGGCTAGGTGGCGTTAGCTATGATAATAGCTCGTCCTCTGCCTCCATCTGGGATGTCAGTTTCACAGTCTCATCCAGGGTTAGCTTGTTTGCCATTAAAAACAGCTTACTCCGCAGCCTCATGTTGTTAGTGTTCTCCGCTAGCTTATTGTGTACTTCCTCTTCCATCACCTCTCTATAATCACAGGTGCTTGTAAGGTCCATGAGGTCTGCCACATAATGCCAGACTGACTCACACTCACGCTGGTAGCGCCAGTTAAACATCGCTGTCCGTACCATTATAGTGCTTTTGTCAGCGTAAAGCATGTTCATCATGGCCACACTTTTTATGCATCCGTAGGGCCCAGAGAGTGAAGCACACACTGTTCTTTGGTGCCGAGGTAGTAGGTTAACATCTCCTTTAGCTTCTCATCATTAGCACTGTTCGCCCCACAACTCGTGCCAGCGGGGCCAGGGAATCGGCAGCTCACCTGGTAGCGCGAGGAACAGTTGCGGGAGATCTATGCATGCTTTCTTAATGGAGTTATTAGGGTTTATCCTTGTCGCCATTTGTTATTTTTAAGAGTGAGGCACGGACAGCGAGTGTTGACTGTACTCTCTTTTGTTCAACACACAACTAACTATATACAGAATATTGGCGCTGTATCCCTACGGCGGGCTCCCCCCACATCATCACGCCAACTACAGCAAATCACGAAGTCCAAACACCACAGTGTGGTCTATTTAAGTCTCCTGTGAATATGCACTCATCCCAGCTATCTACTCCTGGCTCGACATAGCTTTCTCTTTTCATCCTGCCTTGACAATGGTCCATCTGAATAAGCCAGGATAAGCAGATCCAACTTTGTCAAGCCATGATTTCTCACGTATCCTGGATTTCTTAATTCTATTTTTATGCAATACCCTCTGGTCTATTGCATGGCAGACAAGCATCTGAACCTCTACTATGCAATTGCTTTCGGTCACATATTGACTTCCTCACACACAAACAAAATGTTCCATTGGCAAAACAAAGTGGCTGAAAGACATTTCATGAACAGGATTTTTGGAACATTCTTCTTCTTCTTTTAGATTTGATTGACGGTTGGCAACCAGCTTACAGATGCATTACCACCACGTACTTCACTCTATAAAAACAGCATCACTCTATATATATCACATACTTAAACTTGATTGGCAGTTGGCAACCAGCTTACAGGTGCATTACCACCACATACTTCACTCTGTAGCATCACTCTAAAGCCGTGGACAAAATTGTTGGTACCCCTCTGTTAATGAAAGAAAAACCCACAATGGTCACAGAAATAACTTGAATCTGACAAAAGTGGTAATAAATAAAAAGTCTATGAAAATTAACCAATGAAAATCAGACAATGCTTTTGAATTGTGGTTCAATAGAATTATTTTAAAAAACAAACTCATGAAACAGGCCTGGACAAAAATGATGGTACCCTTAACTTATTATTTTGTTGCACAACCTTTTGAGACAATCACTGCAATCAAACGATTTCTGTAACTGTCAATGAGACTTCTGCACCTCTCAGCAGGTATTTTGGCCCACTCCTCATGAGCAAACTGCTCCAGTTGTCTCAGGTTTGAAGGGTGCCTTCTCCAGACCCCGTGTTTCTGCTCCTTCCACAGATATTCAATAGGATTTAGATCAGGGCTCATAGAAGGCCACTTTTGAATAGTCCAATGTTTCGCTCTTAGCCATTCGTGAGTGTTTTTAGCTGTGTGTTTTGGGTCATTATCCTGTTGCAAGAACCATGACCTGTGACTAAGACTAAGCTGTCTGACACTGGACAGCACATTTCTCTCTAGAATACCTTGATAGTCTTGAGATTTCATTGTACCCTGCACAGATTCAAGACATCCTGTGCCAGATGCAGCAAAGCAGCCCCAGAACATAACAGAACCGCCTCCATGTTTCACAGTAGGGACAGTGTTCTTTTCTTGGTATGCTTCATATTTGCGTCTGTGAACATAGAGCTTATGTGCCTTGCCAAAAAGTTCCAGTTTTGTCTCGTCTGTCCATAGGACATTCTCCCAGAAGCTTTGTGGCTTGTCAACATGCAGTTTGGCAAATTCCAGTCTGGCTTTTTTATGATTTGTTTTCAACAGTGGTGTCCTCCTTGGTCGTCTCCCATGAAGTCCACTTTGGCTCAAACAATGACGGATGGTGCGATCTGACACTGATGTACCTTGACCTTGGAGTTCACCATGAATGTGTTTAGAGGTTGTTCTGGGCTCTTTTGTTACCATTCGTATTATCCGTCTCTTCTATTTTTCCTCCTGCAGCCACGTCCAGGGAGGTTGGCTATAGTCCTGTGGATGTTAAATTTCTGAATAAAATGCGCAACTGTAGTCACAGGAACATCAAGCTGCTTGGAGATGGTCTTATAGCCTTTACCTTTAACATGCTTGTCTATAATTTTCTTTCTAATCTCCTGAGACAAAGCTCTCTTTTGCTTCCTCTGGTTCATGTTTAGTGTGGTACACACCATGTCATCAAACAGCACAGTGACTACTTGTCACCCTTTAAATAGGCCGATTGACTGATTACAAGTTTGTAGACACCTGTGATGTTAATTAGAGGACACATCTTGATTGAACATTGTCATGGCGACCGCAGGGCCATCATCAGTCCCAGCTGCGTGCACACCTGTCGCTAATCTCCAGCGGACTATAAGAGCCAGACCTGCCAGCGACTCAGCATGGAGCCGTCTGTCATCACTACGGAGGTACGTCCCTCATCTACAGCCACAGAGTGGCTCTTCGTCTGGCCAAGCGCTTCACATCGTCTCACTTAAGCAAACCAAGCTCTTACCTTGTCCAGCTCCTCTCCCCTGTGCACAGGTGGATACCCCAGGCGGGCGATTCTCCCTCCCCAGTGGCGGCTCAGCTCCTCCCCGGCACCGGAGTCTTCCCTCCGCGTCACGACACCGAGCAGGACGCTCCTCTCCTGGCAATCGCCCACAAGGCAAACGGAGGCTCAGCATCGCCACCTGCAAGTAAGCAGCAGACCTTGTTACACCTCCCGCTACTGTGCAGCGCTAATCCCTCTGCTTTATCTTCCTAGGGTTGCCAGGCAGCACAGAGACCTGCTCAGCTCCAGCACGACACCAGCGCACCACACTACATCGCACACACGCATTCACACGCATCACTTGGGTGAATAAAAGGATAATTGTAACTCCTCGAGTGTGTCTTCTGTCCCCTGGGTCCAGTCATTATGTCAGTACGGCTCCATCAAAGTGACCCAGTGGACACCGCGCTAGCACGCCGTCTTAACACCTTAGACGCTCGAGTCAAGCAGTTAATTTACCAACAAAACATTATCCTTACCCAATTAACACAAATTAACAAGGACAGCAGGCATTTCAGCCGGTCTCCGGGGTTCCTCCGGGCCCCGCTAGCTCCCCGCCTAGCCAGGTTAGCCAGATTCCCCCAACCCGTCTCACACCGGTGCCTACACCCGCTCGCTTCAGTGGGAAGCTTGGGGAGGCTCGGGGATTTATCTTACAATGTGAGGCAGTATTCCATCGGGTGCCGGGGGATTTTCCCACGGACCACAGTAAGATTGGCTACATAGCTTACCTGCTAGAGGGTAGGGCGTTAGACTGAGGCCTACGCAGTCATGGCCAAGCCCAGATACGCCAGTTTAACTTATCAGCAGTTTCTGGCTGAATTTACCGAAGTGTTTGACCACACCGATCGGGACTCCGTGCTCACTAACCGGTTATTAAACCTTCGACAGGGCGGTAGGTCCGCTGCGGACTACGCGGTCGACTTCCGGGTGGTAGCGGCGGAGGTCGGGTGGGAGAATGCTTCACTGTGTAGCATATTTGTCCGTAGTCTAAGCCCTGGGCTAAGGGATGAGCTAGCTACCTGGGATAAACCAGATCAGTTAAATGAGTTGAATTCCCTTACCATCAGCTTAGATAACAGGCTGAAGGAGTGTGCCGCCAAGCGAAGAGCTTCCAGTTGCTCGAGCGTGCAGTATTTTCGTTCCTCTCGGCCGTCCCTGTTGGCCCTGCCCTCTTCGGAGGAACTTCCGGGGAGGAGGATATGGTAACCTGGCGCTCTGGGACTCCGGCTGCTGAAAGACAGTGCCGTAGGGAGTTGGGGCTGTGTTATTACTGTGGGAGTGCTTCACATGAGTTGGCTGATTGTACGAATCGAGTAAAAAGATGAGATCCGTGGGTCACAGTAGGGGGACTCACGGACGCGTCCCAGTCAAAACCCCTCACCAGCTGTCTTGTACCCATCCAACTCATGTTCAAACATTCTGAACACTCCACTCACGCACTGATTGATTCAGGGGCTGAGCAGAGTTTCATATCAGGAGACCTGGCAACCCGGTTGGGGCTCCCATGTGAAACTTTTCGGCCACCACTCAGACTGATTACCCTGTCTAAAGACACAATAACAACCGTCTCTCAGCAGACTGCCCCGGTGTTGGTGATTGTCTCTGGAAACCACCGGGAGGACCTTCGTTTCCTGGTGCTGCCCCCCTCCACCTCTCCGGTCATCCTGGGCTACCCCTGGCTACGATTGATTAACCCCTCGTTTGATTGGCAGAGTGGGAGCATCGTTTCATGGAGTTCTTTCTGCCTCAGCGCATGCCTGCAGTCGGCGGCATGTGTCCCATCGGTGTCTGTGGCCCCACGTGTGTCGCCCCCTACCCGGATCTGTCCAGGGTACCAGTGGTATATCACGATCTGGGGGCTGTCTTCAGTAAATCGCGGGCGCTGTCCCTCCCCCCCCCCCCCCCACCGCCCCTATGACTGCGCCATTAATCTCCGGGCTGGTGCCCCGCTTCCGGGCGAGCCGCTTGTACAGCCTGTCTGCTCCAGAACGGGAGGCGATGGACACGTACATTAAGGAATCGCTCAGCTCTGGGATCATCCACTCGTCTTCTTCGGTGGTGGGGGCGGGATTTTTCTTCGTTGGTAAGAAGGATGGCTCCCTGCACCCATGTATTGACTTCAGAGGTCTGAACAACATTATAATAAAGGACAAGTACACCTTGCCTCTTACGGACTCGGCTTTTGACTCTCTCCAGGGGTCCTCTTGGTTCACTAAATTGGATCTCCGTGTCATGCCTGGCTCTCACGAGCCAGAAGGGAGACGCGAGGGTGACCAGTGAGTTTGCGTAATTTATTAACGTAAACACACAAAGTACAAATAATAAAGTAAAGAGCCACATGGGGCTATAACACGCACAACACTAGATAACAAACAGTAAGGAAAAGAGCCATGTGGGGCTAAAATACGCACAGAACTAAGGACAATGTACAACCCAGAGAGAAAGGCTAGAGAGGCGGCGAGGGGAAACACACGCCGAGCCGCAGCACTTACTAAGGGTGTAGCGCCGAGGTAACGGGGAACTGAAGCTGGACATGGGAACTCCAGTCGTGGAAACACGGTGCACGTCCTTCCGTAGTGAGGTCGCAGCGAGGAGTAACTCTCAGCTGCGTGCTTAAATGGGAAAGAGAACCCAAACAGAAGCGGGGGAGATAATTATCAATGATGGGAGACAGCTGTCCCAGAGCAGCTGAACTAGACAGCTGGAGATCAGCTGGGCGCTGTCAAACTACGGGCCTTGTAAGACCCGGCACGGCCTAGCACGGAGCAGGAGCGACACTGGACAACCTGAACGCGGAGAAGGATAGCGTTTAGGTCGTGACAGTACTCCTCCCCCGAGCCGCGCCTCCTGGCGCAGGCTTAACCCCCCCCCCCCCCCCCCCCCCCCCGGAGGGAAAGACCAGGGAGGGCGGTGGGGGCCAGGTCTGGGGGAAAGCGAGGGACAAGGAAAAGGAGAGAGAGAAGGAAAAAAAATCCCCAGATAACAGCATAGAATCAGACACAACATAAATCTCAAACAGGAAATAATTATCACCCCCTCCTCTGCAGAGGCCAGACGGTCTAAGCAGGTAACCACAGGAGGTGGGGAAAAGCGACAAGAACCAAAATGCAGAAACATAGCGACATAGTCATGGAAAAAGCTCACAATAACTTAGGGCGAGGACAATTAAAAAAAAAACTCATGTCCCGAAGGCCAAAAACTACAAAACTCTGAACATATGGTTGAAATAGACTTACACATGTAACCCCGGCCAAAACAGAATATACAAAGGAGGCAATCCGGGCATAAGACCTAAAAATAGAGCCTGGAACAGCAAATTGGCATAAAGATACAAAAAGAACAACTCCTCAAACATGTATTAGCACAAAAAGTGTCACCAAACAGTCTGGAGGAGGATATAAATACAGATAAACAAGACTACTCGGAATGAGGCCAGGCAATGTGAAGCAAAAGCTACTTAAAGGGCTAATTAGAATAAGAGTTCATACTGGGATTATAAGACACAGAAAATAGTCTAAGGAAATTTTAGTTGGAATGACACCACAATAAGGACTCTAGGGCAGAAAGTTCTTTGCTGTCCTGAAAAGTAATAAATTAGGGAGGACAATCAAACACAAGGCAACAAACAGTCAGTCAATTCTTCCAGGAACGTCAGCAGGTGGAGCGGGGCAGGCGGTGACAGCTTGTCCGGCGGGCGACCCGAACTCCACCAGGCCAGGAACCACAATACCAGTTTGGGCGGCCTACCAGAGTCCCAGGCTAGGAGACACAGTTTCTCCGGAGGCCGACCCAGATCACCGAACCAGCCAGACGGCTCCCCAGGTGGTCGTCCCGTGACCTCAGACCACCGAGAGCTGAGGGAGAAGTTTTGGTGCAGCTTCCTCCCTGAGGGAAAAGGCAGGAGGAAACTGACCCGGGTGAGAGAAACCCCAACAGTGGCAGGAGGAGAGAAGATGGAGGCAAGGGACGAAGTACGGGCAGCACGGTGGTGCAGTGGTTAGCACTGTTGCCTTACAGCTAGAAGGTTCCTGGTTCGAATCCCCAGGCTGGCAGGGGTTGGAACCTTTCTGTATGGAGTTTGCATGTTCTCCCTGTGCTGTGTGGGTTTGCTCCGGGGGCTCCGGTTTCCTCCCACAATCCAAAGACATGCATGTTAGGTTAATTGGTTGTTCTAAATTGTCCCTAGATATCTGTTTCCTATAGGCCCTTAGAATAGAGGGTTAGTACTAGTGAAAGCGCTTTGAGTGGTCTTTGTGACTAGAAAAGCGCTATATAAGTGCAGGTTAGTTAGTTAGTTAGAAGTCAGCCTGACATCTGATGAACACATGGGCAGGGGGAAACTGGCCCGGGTGAGAGATATCCCAACAGTGGCAGGAGGAGAGAAGATGGAGGCAAGGGACGGAGTCAGCCTGATGTCCGATGAGCACAATCCTCCAGTTCCCTCACTGACCTTTAACCGGACCGGCGTAGCGAAACACTCCCGGTGGACCCCGATTGGGCCGGTACAGCACTCCCGGTGGACCCCGACTGGGCCGGTACAGCACTCCCGGTGGACCCCGACTGGGCCGGCAAAGCACCCCCGGTGGACCCCGATTGGGCCGGCGAAGCACCCCCGGTGGACCCCAACTGGGCCGGCGAAGCACTCCCGGTGGACCCCAACTGGACCGGCGAAGCACTCCAGGTGGACCCCAACTGGACCGGCGAAGCACCCCCGGTGGACCCCGATTGGGCCGGTAAAGCACTTCCGGGCGCAGCATCTGAGGCGAACACCGTGCAGAGAACCGGAACCTCCGAGGTGGCACCCAGAGCAGGTTCGTCTCCAGTGACCCTGGGGAGAGGCTCAGAGGAACAAAAGGAACCGGGATCAGGATCATCGGCAGCGGCAGAGCCCGGCGAGACAGGCTCGAGCGCAGCAGACGGCTGCACCCGGCTCGCCCCTCCGAGAGACAGGCAATAATGCTCCAGAAAATAGATGAGAGAGAGAAAATAGAGCACTCGCCTGATCTCGGGTTCTACCGCCATCCAGGACTTCGATGCTCCAGGTTCAGCGTGCAGAACTCCGTCTTCCGGCTCCCACTCGACTGCGAATGGCTCTGCAGCCGGCATGATGGTACCCACAGTCAGATGACCTCCAAGCGCCGAAGACCACGTCGACAGCCCGCATGGCGTGGAGGTAGGAGATCTGGGCTCTGCTGGGCCGAACCATTCCTCCGTGGAGACCCAGGGACACTTAATCATCGGCGCAAGCTCCAACAGGCAGTTCGACCTTCTCCTCTGCCCATGACGTGGCTGCGGGGCTGGGGCGAAACCTTCCAGGGCCGCAGGCCTCCTCCTCGCTCGGCGGTGCAGACCTGGCACCGGGGCACACTCGGGGGGGAGAGACACAGAGGACGCAGGTTCATATTTTACTTTTGCAGCGGGAGGAGAGAGCTCAGGGGACTGTGAACCCTGAACTCCTCCCCCAGGAATCAAACAAGGCAATTCACTCATAACGGGAGGAGAATGAAAAGACACTTGCCTGATTCCCGGAGAGTCGGTGGAACCCGCTGCAAGGGACTTGAGTCTTTCTTCTCCCAGCCGGATGGAAGTGGAGGACCCCCCGGACAGACAAGGTGATGCCCCTTGCACTGGATCGGGACCGGGGACACCTAGAGATGAATTCGCGCTGTTCTCAGCAGCCGGAGTGAATGACGAAGAGGGGGGAGAAACAGCTGAGGAGAACCGGGGGCCCAGAGCTGACGGGACAGTGGGAAGAGAGGGCCCAGGAGCGAGAGCAGCTGATTCGCTTCTTCGGCGAGACACGGGAGCTACAGCAGGCTGGGAGGCGAAATTCATATGGCTTCCTGGAGCGGGATCCGGACGGGGCTCTCGCTGAGATGTTCGGGGAATTTGGGAGCGACGTCTTCTGAATGTGAAGTCGGGGAAACGCCGCTCCTGTATGGAGACCGAAGCCAACAGGTCAGCGTATCCCGGATAATCATACAGCTCAGGGTTCTTCTCAATCAGCCTGACCGCTGCTATCACGTGCTTCATGGCTACGGGGGGATAGGCGGCGGAACAAGTGGCAGTCACTCGGTCCGCTATGCGGATCGCTGTCATTCTTATCTTCTCCGGGGGAACCCCGGTTGATGTCACTCTACCTTGGGGATTACCCCTGGGTGAGGCGAACTCCTGGACTGGATCGGCGGCAGGAGCGAGATTCCGAAGCGAGGAGCGATGGTGTCCTGTCCTCGGCTTCCTGCCGGGGTTCTCCTCCAGCCTACGGAGTCTCTCCCAGGCCACAAAGATGTCTGCCCTCCTCGCCTTAACTTCGGGGAGATGGAAGTAGCGAGGGAGGTTGTTAATCATGTTCTCGGCGAGCTCCAGACGCCAGCGTATCTTGCTGGGAGTATCGTAGAGGTCCGTGGTGAAAAGCGTCCCATCCACAAGGTCCAGAGCCTCCGAGAGATCGTGGCCTGGGTGCCGCATACGCCTCCTGGAGGGAGACATGATACCAGCTTGTCTGCACCCAGAGGAAGAGAAAAACAACAAGTCCCACTGCAAACTCACGGTCGCAGACGTCTCAGTCTGGCTGCGACCTACTGTCATGTCTGGCTCTCACGAGCCAGAAAGGAGACGCGAGGGCGACCAGTGAGTTTGCGTAATTTATTAACGTAAACACACAAAGTACAAATAATAAAGTAAAGAGCCACTTGGGGCTATAACACGCACAACACTAGATAACAAACAGTAAGGAAAAGAGCCACGTGGGGCTAAAATACGCACAGAACTAAGGACAATGTACAACCCAGAGAGAAAGGCTAGAGAGGCGGCAAGGGGAAACACACGCCGAGCCGCAGCACTTACTAAGGGTGTAGTGCCGAGGTAACGGGGAACTGAAGCTGGACATGGGAACTCCAGTCGTGGAAACACAGTGCACGTCCTTCCGTAGTGAGGTTGCAGCGAAGAGTAACTCTCAGCTGCGTGCTTAAATGGGAAGGAGAACCCAAACAGAAGTGGGGGAGATAATTATCCATGATGGGAGACAGCTGTCCCAGAGCAGCTGAACTAGACAGCTGGAGATCAGCTGGGCGCTGTCAAACTACGGGCCTTGTAAGACCCGGCACGGACTAGCACGAAGCAGGAGCGACACTGGACAACCTGAGCGCGGAGAAGGATAGCGTTCAGGTCGTGACACTGACAATCTCGTGCTGCATTCGAGATGCTCAAGAGGGAGTTTGCTTTGTCCCGCATCCTGACGCAAGTGGATCCAAATCTCCAGTGCCTGGTTGAGGTGGACGCTTCGGACTCCGGGGTGGGGGCAGTGCTCTCCCAGCGTTCTCCAGTTGACGGGGTGATCCGCCCCTGCACCTTCTTCTCTCACCACCTACTTCCTGCAGAGAGGAATTACAGCATCAACGACAGGGAGCTGCTGGCAGTGAAGCTCGATCTGGAGGAATGACATCATTGGCTGGAGGGTGCTGCCCAGCCTTTTGTGGTATGGACCGACCACAAAAACTTGGAATATCTTAGGACGGCGAGGCGGTTGAACTCTCATCAGGCCCGCTGGTCCCTCTTTTTTGGTCAGTTTAACTTCACCATCGCCTACCGCCCCAAAAGCAAGAATTTGAAGCCAGACGCCCTCTCCAGGCAGTTTTCGGCAGAGGCATCCGAGGACCAAGAACAGACCATCCTCCCTCCGTCCTGCGTTGTGGTGCCCTCATGTGGGACATCCGGGAAAAGGTGATGAAGGCGCAGGAGGCTGAGCCGACCCAGGAGGTGGCCCCCCAGGGCGGTTGTTCGTCCCCACACCAGTCCGTGGCGAGGCCATTCAGTGGGCTCATGCCTTGAAGTTGGCATGTCACCCTGGAGTGTCTCGCACTGTTGTGCTTCTCCAAAGGGTGTTCTGGTGGCCGGGGCTGCGGAAAGACGTCAACAATTACATCCGGGCCTGCGCGCAATGCGCCACCGGGAAGTCTTCCTCCTCTCCTCCGGCCGGACTGCTCCATCCCCTGCCAGTTCCTAGTCGTCCTTGGTCGCACATTGCTCTGGACTTCGTGACAGGCCTCCCTCCATCTAACCATTTCACCATGATCCTCACCATCGTTGATCGCTTCCCCAAGGCGGCCCACTTTGTGCCCCTGCAGGGGTTGCCGATGGCGCGGGAGATGGCGGACCTACTAGTGCAGCATGTAGTCCACCTCCATGGAATCCCCACGGACGTCGTCTCGAATTGGGGCCCCCAGTTTGTGTCTCAAGTTTGGAGGGCGTTCTGCCAGGCGTTGGGATCGACGGTGAGCCTGTCATCGGGGTACCATCCCCAGAGCAATGGGCAGTGTGAGCAGGCGAATCAAGAACTGGAGGCCGCCCTTCGCTGCATCATTGCATCCAGCTCCTCTTCTTGGAGCAGGTATCTGCCGTGGACTGAATACGCCCACAACTCCACGGTGTCCTCTGCGATTGGGATGTCCCCCTTCAGGGTGTCTTTGGGGTACAACCCGCTGCTGTTCCCGGAGGAAAAGAAGGAGCTGGCAGTGCCTTCTGTCCACACCCATGTCAGGTGCTGCCACTGGCTCTGGACCACCACCCGCAGAGTCCTCCTCCGGACCACGGAGCGCAATGTCAGGGTGGCCAATCGTCACAGGAGGCCAGCACCCGAGTACAAGGTGGGTCAGCAGGTTTGGCTCTTGACACGCAACATTAATGTAAAGGCATAGAAACGCAAGTTGACTAAGCGTTTCATTGGGCCTTTTCCCATTGTCCACATAATTAACCCTGTGGCTGTTCGCCTAGCCCTCCCCCCTTCCATGCGCATCTGTCCCACCTTCCATGTTTCACAGGTGAAGCCCGTCGTTGCCGATCCCCTATGCCCGCCCCCCGCGGCGTCGCCCCCCTGGATGATCGATGGCCACCCGGCATGGGGGGTTACTGCCATGTTGGATGTCCACCGGCAGGGTCATGGCTTGCAATATCTGGTGGACTGGGAAGGATTCGGCCCTGAACATAGATCCTGGACACGCCCGGCTCTGATTCTCAATAAGCAGCTTATCCGTGACTTCCACTGGGAGCATCCAGGTAAGATAGGACAGGTGCCAGGCGGCTCCTCTAGAGGGGGGAGTACTGTCATGGTGACCGCAGGGCCATCATCAGTCCCGGCTGCGTGCACACCTGTCGCTAATCTCCAGCGGACTATAAGAGCCAGACCTGCCAGCGACTCAGCACGGAGCTGTCTGTCATTACTACGGAGGCATGTCCCTCATCTACAGCCACGGAGTGGCTCTTCGTCTGGCCAAGCGCTTCACGTCATCTCACGTAAGCAAACCAAGCTCTTACCTTGCCCAGCTCCTCTCCCCTGTGCACAGGTGGATTCCCCAGGCGGCGGATTCTCCTTCCCCAGCGGAGGCTCAGCTCCTCCCCGGCACCGGAGTCTTCCCTCCGTGTCACGACACCGAGCAGGACACTGCTTTCCTGACAATCGTCCACAAGGCAAATGGAGGCTCAGCATCGCCACCTGCAAGTAAGCAGCAGACCTTGTTACACCTCCCGCTACTGTGCAGCGCTAATCCCTCTGCTTTGTCTTCCTAGGGTTGCCAGGCAGCACAGAGACCTGCTCAGCTCCAGCATGACACCAGCACACCACACTACATCGCACATACGCATTCACACACATCACTTGGGTGAATAAAAGGATAATTGTAACTCCTCGAGTGTGTCTTCTGTCCCCTGGGTCCAGTCATTATGTCAAACATGTCCCTATGGTCACATTATTTTCAATCTTTTCTAGGGGTACCATCATTTTTGTCCAGGCCTGTTTCATGAGTTTGTTTTTTAAAATAATTCTGTTGAACCACAATTCAAAAGCATTGCCTGATTTTCATTGGTTAATTTTCATAGAATTTTTTATTTATTACCACTTTTGTCAGATTCAAGTTATTTCTGTGACCATTGTGGGTTTTTCTTTCATTAACAGAAGGGTACCAACAATTTTGTCCATGTGTGTATCTTGGCCGTAACATCCATCCATCCATCCATCCATCCATCCATCCATCCATCTTCTTCCACTTAATCCTTTTTGGGTCATGGGGGGCTGGAGCCTATCCCAGCATCTTTGGGTGAGAGGCAGGCATATAATTGATTTTTGGAACATTAACAGAATTGCATGGGATTTGGTGTTTTTTTCTGAGAATGCTGCTGTGGTTGTGAGTGTGAAGTTTCATAAAATTTGGATCACTATGTCAGGAGAGCCAAAAATACATGCCAAAGAGAAACTACAACTTGACTGGCCTAGAAAATCAAAACAGACTGATATTTTTGGATAATTCTAACAACTTTTCATTAGCTGTCTATAAATGATCTCTCCTTAATTTCAAGCAATTTGGATGAATGGCCTAGGAGGAGTTCATTTTGAGTTCACCTGCAAAGTTTTGAAAATATGGTATGGAAAACTTCATTTTTAAAGCATAAGACCAGTGAGGAAAAGTTGCAGAATTCTTCTTCTTCTTTTTTTGGCTGCTTCTTTTAGGGGTCACTGGGGTGTAGTGAGTGTGGCATGTGTGTGTGCTGCCATACCTACCCCTGGCGTGATGTCAGGCGGGCATGACCCTTGTGTATAAATAGTTCGGTTCTCTATAATAAAGGGTTTTTGTTGGCTGCATGAAGATCGACTCTGACTCTCTTATTATTCATACAAAACATTTTGGCGACGACAAGAAAACTATGGAAGCGTATGGGCTACCTCAACCCCTGATACTGTTCCTTGAGTACATGGGAGAGCTGGTGATCCTGTGGCCGCAGTGGCGGGCCATGTTTGAGGGTTACATCGGGGCACTGGGCCTAAGCATACTTGACGGGAGATGACAACGAGCGCTTTTGGCTCACCATCTCGGCGTGGAGGGCAAAGAATTCTCAGTACGTTGGGTGAGACGGAGTTGTATGAGGATGCTGTCAAGCAGCTGGCCCAATTCTTTGCTGGGCAGACAAGGACCACGAAGCTGTGGGTGGTGGGAATATTGGCGCCAAGAGCGGCGAGGCTAATTAGCTTGGAGAAGCTAATGGCCCATTCGGTGCCTATGGGCAGGTTAGCCACAAAGCTAACTGCACACCAAAAGAGAGCTCCAAGTTGCTGCTCCAAGAGCAGCGATAGTCGGACGCAGAAGCGACGCAGCAGAACGCCTTGGATGAGGGTGCTGAGAGCAGCGACAAAGCACCTGGGTAGGAAAGTGGAGCCAACGAGAGTGACGCTGAGAGCCCCGAGGGACAGCAGCCATAGCCGGACATGGAATCGATGCAGCAGAGCGCCTGGGACGAGAGTGCTGAGAGCAGCGATGAGGTGCATGGGTCGGAGAGTGGAGCCGACCAGAGTGAAGCTGAGAGAGCTGGGAGAGAGCAGCTACGGCTGGGCATGGAGACAGCGCGGCGGAGAGCCTGTGACGAGGGTGCTGAGACCAGCAGCGAGGTGCCTTGGTCGGAGAGTGACGCCGACCAGAGTGAAGCTGAGAGCCCCGTGAAAGAGCAGCTACGGCTGGGCATGGAGACAGCGCAGCGGAGTGCCTGGGACGAGGGTGCTGAGAACAGCGGCAAGGTGCCTGGGTTGGCGAGCAGCACCGACGAGCAGACTTCAGGTTTCCCTGGAGTTCGACCACAGGGGGCCGGAGTAGCTGGAGTCACGATGGTGGTGTTGAAGGCGGTCGGGGGCTGACCGACAAGCACGGAGGGACGGCATGCCGAACAGCAGCACTGCGGGTCCCGGAAAAGGGAGCAGGCGATGGTGAAGAGGGCGCTCTCGTGGGAGAGATTGTTTTTGATCCTGAGGGCAGACGGTGGCCAGGGGCGCTCACGTCGTAGGGCTGCCCAGGGCCTCCGAGGCTGACTTATCTTCAGCGGCCAAGGGAGTGGATGGTTTGGGACTGTCCTGGGCCCCCGGGCCGATTTTACCCCTGACTGCCAATGGACATCGGTATAACTTAAATGTTAGAATTTAAATATGTACATATATATTGCTGGTGTGCATGAGAGTATGTATGTGGTGTATTGGGATTATTTTTATGTTTTAAGAGACTTGGTCCAATTTTGTTATTCTTTTGGATGAGTGTGTTAGGATATTTTATTACAGTTCACGATTCCCTGGTTTTCTTGATTGAGTGCATGATTTGGGTCCTAAATTGGGGAGGGTCTCGATTGTGTGTGTGGTTTGCATTTTTGTAAGGGGGAGGGGAATTGTGGTGTAGTGAGTGTGGCATGTGTGTGTGTGCTGCCGTACCCACCCCTGGCGTGACATCAGGCGGGCACAGCCCTTGTGTGTAAATAGTTTGGTCGTCTATAATAAATGGTTGTTGCTGGCTGCATGAAGATCGACACTGACTCTTTCATTATTCATACATAACAGTCACCACATCGGATTATCGGCCTCCATCTTACCCTGTCCCTTGCATCTTCCTCCCTGCTGCATCCTGAGCCACTGCTCGGGAGGTAGAGCAGGTCGTCCAATAACCGGATGGTTGGCAGTTCGAATCCCGCTCTCCCCAGATATCCTGCCGTTCTGTCCCTGAGCAAGACACTTTTCCCCCAATTGCTCCTTGTGCGTCTGGACAGCGCCATGTTTGGAAGCTATGCCGACATCAGTGTGTGAATGTTTGTGTGAATGGATGGATAGCAGGATCTGTAAAGTGCTTTGGTCATCTAGAGATGAGAATAAAAGCGCTATATAAGTGAATGCCATTTACCATTCCTCTGTAATACCAGCCCTCTCTATGTCCTCCTTCACTACATCTATTCCCATTCCTCTTGCCAAGCTGTCTGGATGGTAAAGTCAGCTGGGGGAGGGTTTTTCCAAATCGGCCGTCTGGATGAAAGTCGGGCAGTGGGTGGGGTGTAGATATCTGCATCGATTGGTAAGTGAGGAAAATCTTTAACTTTTTGGAGCATCCTTTGAGTTAATGCTGCTCGCCGGATGTGTGGAGGGGCTATGTTTGACAGTACAGAGAGCCAGGGGAGTGGTGTTGAGCGGATTGTTCCAGTTATAGTTCTCATGGTTGAGTTGAGCTGGGTGTCTACATGGTGTGTGTAAGATGACCTGGACCAGACAGGGGCACAATATTCTGCTACAGAGTATGAAAGGGCCAGTGCTGAGGTGCGCAGGGTGGAGACTGCCGCCCCCCATTTTGCACCAGCGAGCTTGCAGAGCAGGTTGTTTCGTACTTTCACCTTAGCAGCCGTCCCCTTTAGATGTTCCTTGAAGGATAAGGTCCTATCAAGGGTCACTCCAAGATAAGTTGGATTTGGGGCATGCTTAAGCTTGAGTCCGCTCAGGTGGATGTTTAGTTCTCTGGCAGCTTTTGCATTGTGGAGATGAAATACACTGGAGACGGTTTTTGCTGGGCTTGGTTTTAGGCGCCAGATTTTGCAGAACTGGTCCAGTTTAGCAAGATCTTCCGTGAGCACCCGTTCCAGTGGTTCAAAGTCTGGTGCTTGGAATGCCAAACAGATGTCGTCTGTGGAGGAATGGGAGACCAAGGAGGTCCCAAACAAACAGCTGGTGATAAACCCCAACCAACAGGTCCTGGGCACCAACCTCCCAAGGAGACAGTGGTCTACACTCAATCGCTTCAGGACTGGACATGGCCCCTGCTTGGCCAGCCTTCACAGATGGGGCAGTAGCCCTAGCCCACTGTGCGCATGTGGAGAGGAGCAAACTATGGAACACATCATAGAGGCTTGCCCGCTCCAAAGACTGGAAGGAGGATTACACACCCTCCATACAGCAAACCAGGAGGCAACTGCTTGGCTTAAGGACTTTGCATTCGCTAAATAAATAAATACTACATCTATGAATCTTCTCTGTGGTCTTCCTCTTTTCCTCATGCCTGGCAGCTCCATCTTCAACATCCTTTGTCCAATATATCTACTATCCCTCCTCGGCACATGTCCAAACCATCTCAACCTTGCCTCTCTTACTTTGTCTCTAAATCACTCAACCTAAGCTGTCTCTCTGATATACTCATTTCTAATCCTGTTCTTCCTAGTCACCCCCAATGAGAATCTTAGCATCTTCAACTCTGCCACCTCCAGTGCTGCCTCCTGTCTTGCTGTCTGCGCTACCGTACATCATACATCATAGCAGGGGCCCAAAATCGACTGCTACCTGCCTGCTGGTCATATCCCAAATAATGATAAAATAATTTCTCTGAATAAATACAGTAAATGAATCAAACAAACCTTGTCATGGCAATTGTTTTCACACGGTAATATTTGGTTGACAGGCGATCCCACTGCTGTTTCCACCAGCCAGATGGCTTGGACCAGCTCTGCCAGCTCTGAAGGCTCCAGGGACACCTCATGGTCATTCCCCTTTCAGGTCTTATCCAGGGTCACATGGTGTTCCACAACCTTTCCTCCCAAAGCCACTGCAGCCAAAAGTGAGTACACCCCTCACATTTTTGTAAATATTTTATAATATCTTTTCATGGGACAACACTGAAGATAGGACACTTTGATACTATGTAAAGTAGTCAGTGTACAGCTTGTATAACAGTGTAAATTTGCTGTCCACTCAAAATAACTAAACACACAGCCATTAATGTCTAAACTGCTGGCAACAAAAGTGAGTACACCCCTAAGTGAAAATGTCCAAATTGTGCCCAACGTGTCAATATTTTGTGTGGCCACCATTATTTTCCAGCACTGCCTTAACTCTCTTGGGAATGGAGTTCACTACAGCTACACAGGTTGCCACTGGAATCCTCTTCCACTCCTCCATGACAACATCATGGTGTTAGAGACCTTGTGCTCCTTCTTCCATTTAAGGATGCCCCACAGATGCTCAATAGGGTTTAGGTCTGGAGACATGCTTGGCCAGTCCTTCACCTTTACCCTCAGTTTCTTTAGCAAGGCACTGGTTATCTTGGAGGAGTGTTTGGGGTCGTTATCATGTTGGAATAATGCCCTGCGGCCCAGTTTCCAAAGGGAGGGGATTATGCTCTACTTCAGTATATCACAGTACATGCTGGCATTCATGGCTCCTTCACTGAACTGTATCTCCCCAGTGCCGGCAGCACTCATGCAGCCCCAAACCATGACACTCCCACCATGCTTGATTGTAGGCAAGACACACTTGTCTTTGTACTCCTCACCTGGTCGCCACCACACATGCTTGACACCATCTGAACCAAATAAGTTTATGTTGGTCTCATCAGACCACAGGACATGGTTCCAGTAATTCATGTCCTTAGGCTGCTTGTCTTCAGCAAACTGTTTGTGGGCGTTCTTGTGCATCATCTTTAAAAGGGGCTTCCTTCTGGGATGACAGCCATGCAGACTAATTTGATGCAGTGTGCGGCATATGGTCTGAGCACTGACAGGCTGACCCCCCACCCTTTCAACCTCAGCAGCAATGCTGACAGCACTCATACGTCTATTTTCAAAAGACAACCTCTAGATATGACGCTGAGCACGTGCACTCAACTTCTTTAGTCAACCATGGCGAGGCCTGTTCTGAGTGGAACCTGTCCTGTTAAACCACTGTATGGTCTTGGCCACCATGCTGCAGTTCAATTTCAGGGTGTTGGCAATCTTCTTATAGCCTAGGCCATTTTTATGTAGAGCAACAATTCTTTTTTCACATCCTCAGAGAGTTCTTTGCCATGAGGTGACATGTTGAACTTCCAATGACAAATGTGAGAGAGTGTCAGAGCGATAACACCAAATTTAACACACCTGCTCCCCATTCGCACCTGAGACCTTGTAACACTAATGAGTCACATGACACCGGGAAGGGAAAATGGGTAATTGGGCACAATTTGGACATTTTCTCTTCGGGGTGTACTCACTTTTGTTGCCAGCAGTTTAGACATTAATGGCTGTGTGTTGAGTTATGTTGAAGGGAAAGCTAATCTACGCTGTTATACAAGCTGCACACTGATTACTTTACATTGCATCAAAGTGTCATATCTTTAGCGTTGTCCTTATTTTTAAGGACAGTGTTGTCCTATCTTCAGGTGTTTACTTGTGTTTTCTTTGTCTAATATTTAAATTTGTTTGATGATCTGTAACATTTAACTGTGACAAACATACAAAAAAAAAGGAGAAATCAGGAAGGGGCAAACACTTTTTCACATCACCATATATACACACATGTGCGCGTACACACACACACACACACACACACACACACACACACACACTGTATATACACACAGTAATCACAAAAAGCTAGGGATATTTGGTGAAATTTATGGAAAATGCAACAAGTTCATGCTACAGAGATATTGTATCGTGAAACTCAAGCATTTAAGTAGAAGCATACGATGTTGATTTCCTCATCTCAAACAATTTATTTAAACAACAGCCAACAACAGTGGTGGGTATACCACAACAAAAAATGTCAGTGTCTCAATAAATTGTCATGTGCCTTTGAGCATCAGTTACAGCTTGACAACGACTTCTCATGCTGTTCACAAGTCGACTTATTGTCTGCTGAGGCATGGCATTCCACTATTCTTGAAGGGTGGCCCTCAGGTCTTTGAAGTCGTGGGGTGCAGGGTTACGAGCCTCTACACGGCGACCCAGCTGATCCCATAG
Organism: Pholidichthys leucotaenia; assembly: GCA_020510985.1. Taxonomy (NCBI): domain Eukaryota; kingdom Metazoa; phylum Chordata; class Actinopteri; order Cichliformes; family Pholidichthyidae; genus Pholidichthys; species Pholidichthys leucotaenia. Next base: position 116,566,787 of record CM035848.1, on the reverse strand, counting down.
GTTTCTATGGGACTCAGTTCTGGAGAAAGTGCAGGCCACTCCATTGGAGGTACCCTAGCCTTCAGCAGCTGTTCCCTAATGATGTGACCTCGATGAGAGGGAGCATTGTTGTCCATGAAGATGAAACTGGGCCCGTGTTGTTCGTGCAGGGGCAAAATGACTGGATTAATGATGTTATTCAGGTAGTATTGGCTTGTCACTATACCATTCACAAGGTGTAGGGCAGTTTCGTATCGACTAGACACACCTACCTAGACTGTAACATGGTGACAACAGTGGGTGATGCATACCGCTCTCTTTGACGTCTTTAACATCGTTGGCAGCCATCATTTCTGCTCAGCGTGAATCAACTTCCATCAGAGAACAACACTGAGGCCCACTGGTTCCCTGTCCAGCGCAAATGCTCCCTGGCCCATGCAAATGATGATGCCTGTGCCTGGTGGTGTGGTCAGGAACCCTTGCAGGTTGTCTAGCACACAGACCACGCTGATGTAAATGGTTATGAATGGTTGGACGTGACACTTGGATGCCCCTTACCACCCCCCCCCCCCCCAAATGTGTCTGGATTTGAATGATATTCATCATCTGGTTCTGCAGGGCACTGTTCACAATGAAGCGGTCATCAGCGTGGGATGTGGCCAAAGGACGTCCACTTCTATGCCTTTCTGTGACTCTTCCAGTCTCTCTATATCTCTGTTGCAACCTACTGATGACACTCTGTGACACTCTAAGCTCAGTGGCTACTTCCCTCTGAGAACATCCTGTTTGAAGCCTTGCAGTGGTGATGTACTGTTGATCAACTGTTAGGCGTCGTCTTGGTATCATGATGTCAAAATGTGAACAGCATGATGAAGAGGACTGTTTAAATACCAATTCTAATTGAACCAGAAAATTTATTGGTCGATTCACTGATCAAACACCTGTTGTGAATTTTGCCGTTAAGCACCTTGTTTGAGAACAGCAAGTTATGCAAAAGGTACTGCAACACTGAACAGTTGGACGTGTGCATTCAAAAGGTTAGAGAAGGTCGAATTAAGTTCACCTGTAAAGGTTATAGTGCATTTTAGGTGCATCCTGAAATTTCACCCAAAAGTTGAAGATCCCTAACTTTTTCTGAGTAGCCTAAAATGCACTATAACCTTTACAGGTGAACTTAATTTGACCTTCTCTAACCTTTTCATGCTGCACATCCCAGCATAGTGTTGGGGTGTTTTTCAGCACATGGTACAGGCAGACTCCAAATAATTGAAGGAAAGATGAATGAATAAATGTACAGCGACAGCCTTGAGAAGAATCTTTTGCCATCTGCCAAGATGCTGAAGATGAAACAAGGGTAGACATTTCAGCAAGACAATGATCCCAAACACACAGCCAAGGAAAATCTCAACTGGCTCCAGAGAAGGAAAATAAAGCTGCTAGAATGGCCCAGTCAGTCACCCAACCTGAATCCAATTGAAAATCTATGGAACAAACTGAAGATCAGAGTTCATCAAAGACACGCACGGAACCTTCAAGATTTGAAGATAGTTTGTGTGTAGGAATGGGCTAAACTCACTCCTGAGCAATGCCTGTGCTTAGTTTCTCGATACAGTTGGTGTCTGAAAGCTGTTATTACCAACAAAGGCTTTTCTACTAAATTTTAAATGAATTTCACCAAGCGTGTTCAATACATAGTCCCTGTGTCATTCCATTTTTAAATATAACTTGTTTTGTGAACACAGTTGCCTTAATTTCTTTGCATTACTGCAAAGTAATAATTGGATTACTTGGGTTACAAAGTAGTAATTGGATTACTTGGGTTGTTACTGATATCTGGTGAAAATGTAAGGTCAATGGCCCCATCAGAAATACAATATGTCTAATGAGAAAAATGTTGACATGTTCCTTACTTATTTTCCCCAATGTATATTTGCTTCATGAATACAAATATGCAAGACAAGCAAGATAATTAGTTTGTATGTCAGGGGGGTGCGCAGCATGCAGCTCTTTTGTGTCTCCTTTGCGGCTTTTTTTTTTAAGTGGCTCCTGTGTGGTTCTTTTTTTAAAATAATATTTTTTTTCTTAACCTTGTAGCATCATTCCTTTGGCTCATCAATAAAATTATCCTTCATCTTAAAGACATTGTTTCACCAAGGAAAGGCTAGTCAAGAATTGCTTTTTCATCTCAGGACCACTGTGGAGAACACATTCCTTTGTAAAGAGGTACGAGAGATAAGGATTTCATCTCATGCAAGGAACAGAGTAGTTCACCTCATAAATACATGGACTTCTTTTATCAAGACCATTTTATTGGCTAATAAAACGGTTTGACATCTTCCAAAGTGCCCTGTGACAAAGAACAGACATTTTTGAGTGCATCGTAGGGTCACTAGAAAATATCTACAGTTCAACATTGCCCTCTTCTGACAACTGAGGGACATGTCGGATTTAACCAGCCGTGAAACTTTGTGTGTATCTTTGACTAAAATCTGCTCTCTCTTCAAAGTTTCATTCCTCAGGACAATTTCCAGGACACCATGGAAAAGCAAATGGACTCTGATATTCGGTGTGGACAACCATTTGGGTTTGAAATGCTTATTAATCCTTGATTTCAAATATGTTCATGTTAAAATGTTTAAATGAATTTTATTCTTGCATGTTAATTTAAAAGCATTAGTTATAAGGTTGCATTCCCACTGAAGTTAGTCATGAATCACTGAAGTAGCTTAGATTTTATACATAAGTATATTGATGAATTTTCAGTATTAAGATGTATGTATCAGGTTGCCAAAACGTTCCTTAATTCTCTGAGTGTCACTGTCGCCAAACTGTGACATAACCCCTACTGGTCAGGAGTGGTAAATATTTTTTGTCAATAAAATTTTTGTCAAAAAGATTTCCAAGGCTATAACTTGAAAGTGGTAAGAGACAATGGCTTATTGTCAATTAGAAAGGTGTAAAATATGATCCAAAGTTTCAGATAGGAATAAATTTATGCATCTAATTTGCATAATGTCACAGCAGCTCTTTAAATTTTATAACTCAGTCAAAACTGGACTTTGGACATATTTACACAAAGAATGGTTCGGTTTTTTGACACCGTTGTCTCTACAGGGGTATGTTGTTACCTTATCTTCAAAGTATATGAACCAGAAAATCAGTACAATGACAAAAAACAAAGAATTTCATCACTTAGGGGCAGCTAACGGACTCACTCGCTGCCATGGTTGCTGCGTTTTCACCCATCGTGGTCATTATTTTGCATTCTGTCGGTCATTATGCTCTCTACTACATCTACAAAGTCTTATGATTATCCTACATAAATTTTGCTTGTGTCCCACGGCTATTTTCCGTGTATGAACCCTTCTAAGTGACGGTACACGATGATGGATCACAGCCATATTAGCTTTCTGAACTAAAAGAAGGGAATTCAGGAAAAGGAAATGAGGAGTTTTTCTTCTTTGGTGCATTACGTGTCATCCATTGAGTCCTCCAACGCGTGTCTGCCACCTTCTGAAACTGGCAGATCAGTACAAATCAGTACAAATCCTCAATGCAGCCGGCGATGTCAGAGTGAGATGACAGGCGCCGCACCGCGCTCTGCCACTAGGAGCACGCAAAATCTCACACTCTAAGGGTTAAGTCATATGGCTGGGATCTGCCAGTCTCTGCTTAGAAACAGCTCTCTCAACATTATTGGTTGTTACAGACAAAGAACTGTTTTCTGATTGGACTAAAGTTCATAAAACCAGCCCACATCGGGAGGTAATTGGCTTATTTTCATGTCAATCATCCTAATGGCATGAAACTTGCTCAGTCTTTAGCAGGGAGATGCCCTAGGAGAGTTAAGGTTTTTTTTTTTTTATTGTGCTGTGTAAACGTCTGTGTGTTTTAATGTTTTCCTTTAAACGTCTGGGAATCAATTCTTTCTTTCCTGAGCTCAGAATTCATCCAAATGAAGTCAAACTTCATGCTTCACAGGCGTTTCTCTTTTTCTAACTTTTTATCCTGTTAAACTTTCTTTAAACTCACCGTGTGTTTTTTCAAAGGACTGACCATTCGTCTCCACACTGGAAGCTATTTCAGCCAACTCCACGAAGACAGAGGAACTTGGATTTTTGTGGCTTGAGTTTATTTTTATCTTATCACTCTAAATTCTATTATCCGGAAAATATTTTTTTAAATTATTCCCGAATTTATTCGGACTAACGGAGGAGAAGAAACCACCATCGCCATCTTTGCTGGATCTTAGCCCAACTGTGATTGATACAGTCAAAATCTCATCTTGTGACTGTGGACTTTGAAAGCTGCTGTCCCTTGTCCGAATATCTGCTGGCAAGATATTCTGGTTCTGGTACCACCTGCAAGTAAAGTTTCAGAAGGAGCCACAACAACAGAACTTCAACCCCAGATTCACGTGAGCCCGCTCTGTTCCATCTGCTGATAAATGTCTGAGATTTGGAAATAATTCATAAATCTGATCACAGATACAGACAACAACATTAGAGACAACAACATTAGAGAGTAATTAATATTTTTTTTCTTTTAATTAAAATTCACTTTTTACTTTCTTAGAACAAGTCAGAATTTTTCCTATAATTAGTATAATTTGCTTCATAAATTTGCGTCCAATTTTACTCTGTCTTCCATTTCAGCTGTTCCAAATTCATGCTGAAGTTCCATGGTTTTACCGGTGTACACATTTGGTTATTCATTATCCCAGTTACAAGTAATGTGATGGTTAATGTTGATTATTTCCCCCGCTTACAAACTGTTGGAATGTAATGTCATTTAATCAGTTTAATATAAATAAATCTGTAAAATGAGAGAAGTTGTTGAGTAATCCCTTCCGTTCTGTGAATGTTCTAAGCCCCAGTAGAACTCATGAATAATATGTTGAGATTGACTGACAATTAAGGTATAAAGGTCCATTATTAATAAATTGTTCACCGAGAAAGAGATGATCTGGTGCCCCAACGAGTAATATATATTGTTTTCTTGTGTGTGTGGGTGAAATGGGAGGCAAATTCCCATCCACGCATACCCTTCCAAATCTAAATTAAATAATCTTTATACCTGATCATAATTACTTAACTTAAATAACACTACATCATGGTGGCTCAGTTTTTGGTGTGGCGGACAGGCACACAGAAATGTTACCAGTGGAAACCCTGTTGTATGTATTAATGTGTAGAAAATGGTGCAGATCCAAAGGAAAATTTAGATTTAGCATTAAAGTTTTAAAAGAAAGTATATGTATGCACTGTGCCATGTTTTATTGTATTTTTTATGCGCTGTTGTACGATCTTAAAGTCACATGTAAATTGAATTAAAAAAATACATGGTGGTTTTCTATTTTGTTATTTTGCAGCGGCATAAAATAAAAAGCAGCGTGGTGATGGTTTTAAGCAGGTTTATTAAATCATACCGCCGTCACGAAGCTCGCCCAATGGGCGGCTCGGAGGCTCTCCAGCAAAGGGACACAGTGTGTGTCAGCAGCAGTAGTTGCAGGAAAGAGAGCGAGTTACAGAATCTTGCAGCATATATACCCAGTTACAACAATACATGAAAGGGGCGTTCACAGCAGTTGGTACGGGCATTTGCATATGAGAGACAGTAAGGACAGGATGCATGAACACAATGCATGAATGGCACATTAACATCACAATGGATGAAAGGCACATCACATCACAGCAGTGCAGCGGAAAAAAACAGGAGTAGCGAGCTGTCTGTCCTTAGTCTGTTGTGGGGGTTTTCCCAAACCCGCCACACTGCTCCCCCCCAGAGGGCTCGGCAGGGGGCTGAGACCTCGATGTGCAGCTTGGCAGCGAGCAGGGAAAGTTCTGTGCAGGCAAAGGTGTGGGGGGGGTGGGGGGTAGTAAATGCCGGCCGGGGACGGTGAAATCGTCCGGGCCGCGCAAAAAATGCTTGTTGCTCTGCGATGTCGAGGGGCTGTCCCGTTGAACGTGCGGAGATCACAAGAAGAAAAATTTGTCTCTGACTCCTCTCGTGGCCATGAAGAAAAACAGGAGCGGCGAGGCTGCGTAGCGGCTGTAAGAAAAAAAGAAACAAAAGCAGAGGGACTTGGCGTGTTGACTTTAGGTGCGGGCACAGCCCTAAAGCCTTCGGGAAAAGCTGACGGCTGAATCCCCTTGTGCGCCGTGGCTGTGACCGTTAGAGAATCCTGTGAGCGAGCTGCGTGCTTGCTTCAGGTGTGCGAGCAGCCCTGAAGGTTCTGTGTGCAGCGACGAAGGACGATGGCGGTCTGAAGAGCCGTATTTGTCCCGTGCGTGGTGCGCCATCCTGGTATCTCCCCGGTGCGTGTGCGGGGGTTCCGTGCGTGGGTGGGCCGCTGGAGGGGTGAGTCAGGGTCTAGAATCTTGGTGGAGATCAGCGCAATCGGCGCCGATAATATCCAAGTTGAGCTGTGGCTGCAGATTGGCCATGGTGCGTTGGAGCAGTGAGAGTGAATAGACGATCTTTGTCCCTCAGGCTCGTGCAGATGCGTTGGAGTGGTGAGAGGGAGGAGATGATCTTTGTCACCGCTCGGCCATGGTGCGTTCAGGTCCACGCGCTGCGTTCTCCGCCGGCCCTGGAGGTTGCCGTCGTGGAGAGGGGACGAGGTGCATGCGCTCTCGTGTGGAGGAGCTGCGAGCGCGGCCGGTCCAGCGTGGATGAGCAGATCTCAGACGTGCAGATCTCATCATGAAGAACGGGTCACCAGTGTAGCTGTCCAGACCAGAAGGTTGCTTTGCATAAAACGTGTGCATGTTCGGGGTCACCAGTGCAGCGGCATGAAATAAAATAAGGCACCCCGAGCGGCACGGCGAAACTCGCCCCTGCGCTGTGAGCGCGTGCAGGAGCGAGCCCCGTGGCTCTGCAGCAAAGTGTGCTGTGAGCAGCAGCTGCAGGAAAAGTGAATGAGAGAGAGCGAGTTACAGAATCTTGCAGCATATATACCCAGTTACAACAATACATGAAAGGGGCGTTCACAGCAGTTGGTACGGGCATTTGCATATGAGAGACAGTAAGGACAGGATGCATTGTGCATTCATGCACAATGCATGAATGGCACATTAACATCACAATGGATGAAAGGCACATCACATCACAGCAGTGCAGCGGAAAAAACCAGGAGTAGCGAGCTGTCTGTCCTTAGTCTGTTGTGGGGGTTTTCCCAAACCCGCCACAATTTAATGTTTCACTGAGGCTGTGGGCTTTATGAAGCAGTTAAAGTGCAGTAGAAATTCAAATTAGTTCTGACTTTTAAGACCATGAATCCTTATATAGCTCTGGAAAAAAATAAGAGACTGTAGAGATGCATATTGTAGGGGAATCTGCAGACAGAGTCTCAGTCAGGATGCAGTGATTAAACATAAGAGAATAATAGGCAAGGACGTCCTGGGGAGTTGGCAGGAAAAGGGAGCTGGGGGTTGAAGGCAAATGTATTGTGGAGCTGGATATCATGCAGTGTGATGTGAAATGTCATGCAGATGTGAGATGATCTGTGGAGCTTATAAGGAGTACCCTGGTTTGGCTGATTCATTGTTTTTCTGTGTATGAATGTTGAGAGTGCTAATAAATTTCGTCTGCTCGTAAACTGGCCTCCTCATTTCCCACACTCTCCACACTAGTGACCCTAGACGTATTATGGAACACGAGGCAAGAACCCCGGAGTCGGCCAGGACGGGAAGCCCCAGCAACGCGGCAAGCATCCCACAGACGGCCCGGACGGGACCCCCTAGCAACGCGTGCGCTGTTGCAGTCAAGCTACCGGACTTTTGGCAGCACAACCCACGCTCTTGGTTCCACCACACCGAGGTCCAGTTCGCCCTCCGGGGAATAACGGCAGACAACACCAAGTTTTTCCATGTGGTTGCAGCGCTGGACGCTCGCACAGCTCAGCAGGTAACGAGCCTGCTCAACCAGCCCCCAGCCCACAGCAGATACGAGGCTCTCAAAGCTGCGCTGGTTCGGCGCTACACGCTCTTGGACTGTGAGAGACCAGAGAGGCTCCTGAGGCGTTCCGAGTTAGGAGATGGTTCGGCCGTCGATCTGATGGAGAAGATGTTGGCGTTAATGGGCACGGATGATGGGCATTTTCTGTTTGCCCACCTTTTCCTCCGGAACCTTCCAACAGAGGCGAGAGCGGTCCCGGCCAATTCACCGTTGCTGGCCACGCGTGACTACCGTGCGCTAGCCCAGGAGGCAGACCGGATCATCCTCACCACCAGAGCGCTCACGGTGAACGCGGCGGAATCGGAGCCCAGCTGGACGACCAGAGGAGGCAAGGAGCCACCGACGGTAGCGGCAGCAGGGGCCAAGGAGCGCCAAAGAAACACGCTCTGCTTCTACCACCACCGCTTCGGAGAGAACGCACGCAGATGTGCCCCACCATGCCAATTCAAGCGCTCGGGAAATGCCAGAGCCGGCAGTCAGTAGCAGCTGCGACCGCCGGCGAAGAGAACAAGCTGCTCTATGTGACGGACTCGCGCTCAGGGAGGTGTTTCCTTGTAGACACCGGAGCCCAGAAGAGCATCATCCTGCCGACCTACGCCGACCGGCTGGCAGGACCTAGTGGCCCCGGGCTGGTAGCAGTAAACGGCTCGGACATTAAGACCTTTGGTGAGAGAACACTGGCTTTATCTCTGCACGGCCGTACATACGAGTGGACTTTTGTCATAGCAGCACTGAGTTTCCCAATCCTGGGAGCTGATTTTCTGTGTGCGCATGGTTTATTAGTTGATGTTGCTAACAGGCGCCTGATTAATGCACTGTCCTTTGACTCTCTCCCCTGTACAGCTCGAGGGGCCGGGCCAGTAATACAAGCCAACGTCACAACTCCAGGCGGTAAGTTCCACACACTGCTCACTCAGTTCCCAGCACTCACGGTCCCGACGTTTTCAGCGGCCATCGCTAAACACGGGGTGGAGCACTTTATCACCACCACCGGGCCACCTGTGTTCGCACGACCTCGGTGCTTGGACGCAGCTAAACTGGCCATAGCGCGTGAGGAGTTCGCCAACCTGGAAAGGTTGGGCATCATCAGGCGTTCGAACAGCCCATGGGCATCCCCGCTACACATGGTCCCTAAGGCTGAGGGGTTGTGGCGACCGTGCAGCAATTTCCGCAGGTTGAATAACGCCATAGCACACGACCGCTACCCGATTCCCCACATTCAGGATTTTTCCATTCACCTCGCCGGCGCATGCATTTTTTCTAAAATAAACCTGGTCCGCGGTTACCACCAGGTCCCAGGGCGCTCGGAGGACATACCCAAAACAGCGGTAATAACTCCGTTCAGCTTGTTTGAGTTTCTGCGCATGCCATTCGGATTAAAAGGAGCAGCACAGACGCTCCAGCGCATGATGGACGCGGTGCTGCGCGATCTCTCGTTTGTGTTCGTCTACCTGGATGATATCCTGGTAGCCAGTGCGTCCGAAGACGAACACGTAACCCACCTCAGGACGGTTTTCCAGAGGTTGGAGGAGCACGGGTTAATAATCAACCCGGCAAAGTGCCAGTTCGGTGTGACGGGGATTGATTTTTTGGGGCACCGCATCTCACCGGAGGCAGCGATACCCTTGCCCGACAAAGTGCGCACTGTGGTGAACTTTCCCCGGCTTCAGCCGGTCAGGGCACTGCAGGAATTTTGGGGGATGGTTAATTTTTATAACCGTTTCCTCCCCCGCGCAGCTCAGCTCATGCAGCCACTGTACGCCGCGCTCAAGAGACGAAAACCCGCAGATGGAGTCGAATGGACCCCGGAGCGAGAGCAGGCGTTCTCTGAGGTGAAAGCAGCACTGGCAAATGCCGCACTGTTGGCGCACCCAGACCCAGCGGCCCGGATAGCGCTCACTACCGACGCCTCGGACGTGGCCACTCCCTCTTGCACTCCCTCTTGCACTCCCTTAACCACTCCCTCTTGCAAGAGGGAGTGGTTAAGCTTTATAACAACTATAGGGCCCACTTTTTGAGTAGCACTCTCTTGGGGAATTGCCTAAAGAGTTGTGTTCCAGCACTGCTTGTATCCATATCTCAATTTCAGTAAAACAAGTGAAAGTATACTTCATCTCTCAGTCTAGTTATTTGGCCTTCATACAAAAGAACTGGGGGTCAAGGTATTTAGATGCAACAATTTGGTGTTTCGGCCCGGTTATGAGGCTAAATTTTAGTTTTAGTTTTGTAAACGGCTTGAGGATTTTTCTCTACAGACTGGTGGCCGCAACATCATAAGAGGTGAGCAGAAAACCTTTTTCAATAAATTTCTTCCTGTCCTTTTGGGGATGACCCTTTCTGTAGAGATTAAATATTCATGCACGTGTGATTTTATTTGTGGAATGAAACTGAGATATGGTCTTGAATTTATGATATGTTGTTTTAAGAAATATATTTACTGAGTTTGATGAGGAAATCTCCAAACGGTTTTGACCCCGAGGGATGAGTCAGACGCATTAATACTGTCCCTGAATATCCGGTGGACATATAAAAAAGACAAAAAAAATCCTGTGGGGCCACCGGAAAGCTTGGAGATAGCTTGGGCAAGAGGTTGAAATCCCTGGATGGACAAAATAAAAAGACAAAAAAAATTGTAGGGCCACCTAAAAGAAGTCCGGTGGGCAAAATAAAAAGACAAAAAAATTGTGGGGCCACCGGAAAAGAGGATTTGCCCCATTGAGCATTGCATAGTCTGGGTAAAAGGTTTAAATCCCAAGGTGGACAAAATAAAAAGACAAAAAAAAAATTGTAGGGCCACCTAAAAAGGTCGGGCAGACATAAGAAAAAGACAAAAAAAAAATTGTAGGGCCGCCGACAAAAGAAGTGATACCCGGCTGATGCATAGCTTTGCCAAAAGGTTATAACCCCTTGAAATCATTGCTTGATTTCAAAAAGGAGAAGGTTGGCACCCCTAGCGTATTTAGCTCAGACCAAAAGGTTTTAACTCCTAGAGAAATTGCAATGCGCACAACTCTGAAATACAGTTGGTCTTACCGCAAAGAGTTTTAAAATTGTGGAAAAAGTTGGTGTGAAAAAGTTGAGATAAATAAGATCATAATAATAACTATATTCTATGTTATAAGATATTGATATTAGACTATAACATTTAAAGACGGTTGGTTTAAAATGGCAACAAAACTGGATAACAATAACGACAATGATTAAAAATGAATAATGATAAACGCAGCTCTGAATACCCTTTGGGAGGTTTGAGATATGCTGTAAAGGAGATAGAGGAAGTGTTAAAAACCACTGTGTGTCGAGAGAAACTAAATGAAGAGCGGAAACAGTTTAAAACATGGGTAAAATGGTTACAAAGAGATGGCTTGTTTGACAACATGAGGGCCCCCTACCAAATAAATCAGACAAAGCCATTTATGTGGATTATTGCAGTTTGGGTTGTTTTGTCTTTGTGTAAATCTGCTTTGGCGTGGAAGAAAAAAGGATGAGAGTTCTCCTTAGAGGTGGAAGGAGCAGGTTGTAAAACTTTTGTAATTTTTTAGCATATAAGGATTGATTAATTAATTGTTATCCTTTTGAGAAATGTTTAAAATTATAGGTATTTGAAAATAGTAGCTTTGAGCAAAAGGAGTTGATTAATGTGTGTGTTACGGCAGTGTAGAAAAAATGGAAGGACCTTCATGCTGCTTCGACCTTGTGGAGATAAGAGAGAGGAGCAATTCTGTGTTTGTGTGTGTGTGTGGTTGCTTGAGAAAAAAGAGAATGAAAAACACAGGCTGTGTGGGTGCTGACCTGTGTGATATGAGGTGAAAGAGAAATATTTTAAATATGGGTATTTTTGCAAAGTTTTGGGATTTTACTTTTTCAATCTAACTTTGTGGGTTTTTAATTCTAATGTTGCATACGTGATAAATTATTTACATATTTTTAAAGCAATTTTTTGATATATCACTGACTTTTTCTTAATCAATGTTACCAGCATGACAATGATGAAATTAATTGAATATTACAAGATCATGATGTCACTTAATAATGCCTAATCACTGAAGGCTTTATGTATACCCTATATTACATGATTTAAAGCATAGAGGTTCAAAAGAGATTGATAATTAATGTGTTTGTGCATATGATTTGCCAGAGACTACGAATTATCAAATAGAGGTCTTGGTAATTGTATATTACATTGTTGCTTTGTTTAAATAATACTATACTCACCTTTTAATAAATGACATATGCAATCTTATTTACATTTCAACCCTAGGCCTGACCATGTAATAAAAAAAGGGGAAAACGTGAGAGCAGGATCTGAGACAGTCCACGTTGTGACTTTTTCCCTCCTAAAGAACATAGTAAGATGATGATGAAGTTTTTATTATTGGGAGATGGTAAATTTATGAACAGAAAAGACAGAAATACCACAAGAATTCTGATAAAATGGAGAAAGGGAATTTAATTTCAGTGGTAAACTGAGACTGATTAGTGAGTTGTGTCAGTCTGACCTAGATAAGAATAGACTGAATCAGCCTTCAAAAGGAAAAAAAACACACAGGCCACAGATTGTGGTCCTGTGCCATAAATTCCTGAAAACAGATATTAGGTTTACACCTATCCATCCATCCATCCATCTTCTACCGCTTTTCCGGAGGTCCGGGTCGCGGAGGCAGCAGTTCAAGCAGAGAAGCCCAGACTTCCCTCTCCCCAGCCACCTGCTCCAGCTCTTCAGAGGGGATACCAAGGCGTTCCCAGACCAGCTGGGAGACATAGTCTCTCCACCGAGTCCTGGGTCTGCCCCGGTGTCTCCTCCCAGTGGGACGTGCCTGAAACACCTCAAGTGGGAGGCGTCCAGGAGGCATCCTAATCAGATGCCCATACCACCTCAACTGACTCCTTTCAATGTGGAGGAGCAGCGGTTCTACTCTGAGCCTCTCCCGGATGACTGAGCTCCTCACCCTATCTCTCAGGGTGAGTCCAGCAATCCTACGGAGAAAGCTCATTTCAGCCGCTTGTATCCGCGATCTCGTTCTTTCGGTCATTACCCAAAGCTTGTGACCATAGGTGAGAGTAGGAATGTAGATTGACTGGTAAATCGACAGCTTTGCCTTAGAACTCAGCTCCCTCTTCACCACAACAGAACGGTACAACGTCCGCATCACTGCAGATGCTGCTCCAATCCGTCTGTCGATCTCTCGCTCCATTTTCCCCTCACTCGTGAACAAGACCCCAAGATACTTAAACTCTTCCACTTGGGGCAGGAGCCTGTCCCCAACCCGGAGAGGACAATCCACCTTTTTCCGGCTGAGGACCATGGACTCAGACTTGGAGGTGCTGATTCTCATCCCAGCCGCTTCACACTCAGCGGCAAACCGTCCCAGCAAGAGCTGTAGGTCATTGCTGGATGAAGCCAACAGGACAACATCATCTGCAAACAACAGAGATGAGATCCTGTGGTCACCAAGCATGACACCCTCCATTCCCTGGCTGCGCCTAGAAATCCTGTCCATAAAAATTATGAACAGGATCGGTGACAAAGGGCAGCCCTGGCGGAGTCCAACTCTCACTGGGACTGACTCCGACCGAGTGTTGGCAATACGAACCAAACTCTCACAACGGTCGTACAGAGACCGAATAGCTCGTAACAACAAGCCTGATACCCCATACTCCCGAAGCACCCCCCACAAAAATCCATGAGGGACACGGTCAAATGCCTTCTCCAAGTCCACGAAACACATGTAAACTGGTTGGGCAAACTCCCACGAACCCTCAAGAATTCTCGAGAGGGTAAAGAGCTGGTCCGATGTGCCACGGCCAGGACGAAAACCACATTGCTCCTCCTGAATCCGAGGTTCGACCAACGGCCGGACTCTCCTCTCCAGTACCTTGGCATAGACCTTCCCAGGGAGGCTGAGGAGTGTGATCCCTCTAAAGTTGGAGCACACCCTCCGGTCCCCTTTTTTGAAGAGAGGAACCACCACCCCGGTTTGCCATGCCAAAGGCACTGCCCCCGACCTCCACGCAATGTTGCAGAGGCGTGTCAACCATGACAACCCAACAACATCCAGGGCCTGGAGGTACTCAGGGCGAATCTCGTCCACCCCCGGGGCCCGGCCACCAAGGAGATTTTTAACCACCTTGTCGACCTCAGCCCCTGTGATAGGCGAGTCATCCCCTTCGTCCCCAAACCCTGCTTCCTCTGTGGAAGGCGTATCAGTGGGATTGAGGAGATCCTCGAAGTATTCCTTCCACCGCCCGACGATATCCCCAGTTGAAGTCAACAGTGTCCCATCCGCACCATATACAGTGTGGACAGGGAGCTGCTTTCCCCTCCTGAGCCGCCGAACAGTTTGCCAGAATCTCTTTGAAGCTGACCGAAAGTCTTGTTCCATGGCCTCACCGAACTCCTCCCATACCCGGGTTTTTGCTTCAGCAACCACCCGAGCTGCACTCCGCTTGGCCTGCCGGTACACCTCAGCTGCTTCGGGAGTCCCACAAGCCAACCAAGCTTGATAGGACTCCTTCTTCAGCTTAATGGCTCCCCTCACCACTGGTGTCCACCACTTGGTTCGGGGGTTGCCACCACGAGATGCACCGACCACCTTGCGGCCACAGCTCTGGGCCGCAAGGCCTCCTATCAGTTTAAGGCCTCCTCATGGATCGTCACCTTATCGTGGTGGGGGGGTTTGCGTGCCCCAGTGATCCCAGGAGCTATGTTGTCCGGGGGCAATTTGCCTCTGATAGGGTCTCCCAAGACAAACTGGTCCTGGGTGAAGGGCCAGACTAAGAACGATTCAACAGACTCTCATGATAAATTGTATATCAAGGATTCAGTGTACCCCGCCCGGTATGGGGTTACCGGGGCCCCACCCTGGAGCCAGGCCTGGGGGAGGGGCTCGAAGGCTAGCGTCTGGTGGCCGGGTTTCCACCCATGGGACCCGGCCAGGCTCAGCCCGAAGGAGTTACATGGGTCCGCCCTCCAGTGGGTTCACCACCTGCAGGAGGGATCATGGGGGTCCGGTGCTATGTGGATTAGGTGGCGGTAAAAGGCGGAGACCTTGGCGGACTGATCCCAAGGTTTACACCTGCAGTTACTAATTCTAAATGCTGCACTGGTCTAAGCATTTTAATATATGATACTGTTTTGTTTGAATATAATCCTAAACTAAGTGATTACCGATGTCAATTGGTAAAACCTTAATTGATTCACAGAATATTTAGCGAATATTTGTTGTAAGTAGCGAACTCACATTCAAATTGTGGAAGGTTTAGGTGTGATTTAAAGGTTTTTCTGCTATTCTTTATCTTTGTTTTTCAAAAGGAAAGGGAATAGCATTCACAGTTTTTTTTATTATTATTATTTTAGCTTTCACCAGGAATTAGATTTGCCAAATTAACAAGGAATCATAACATCATCATTACCTTTCAATATTGCAATATGTAATAAAATAATAAAAAACAATAATTCACTTGTGTTTCTTAATATTAATAAACAACTGGGATAAACATTTAAGGGATACAAAACTAATGATGATTACTGGAACATAAGTAAAATCAATTTATGAGGTGATAAAACTTGCACTCCTGTTGATGTAAACTCTGATGTGCAGACTGGGAAGCCGTAAGGTTTTCCCCAAATTTTTCTTTGCAGGATAGCACCGAAATTTGATCTAAATGGGAAATGGAGAGATGCCGGACAGTGGGTGTGTGTGTGGGGCGACATTAACTGACCACAGGAGAAAGAACCCCTAAATTGATAAGCATTTTTGAAGCTAAGTGTGACTTTGCATGACATTGTAAATGACATAAAGTATAATGATTTAAATGACTCTGACTTTACAAATGTAATTGTTATATGATTTTGCACTGCAGGATACATCCGATGTTACTCACCACATAATGGTGTGACATCATATTTCAGAAATGTGACAGTAAAAAGGAATGTGTTTTCCTGATGCTCAGCGTGGCCAAGCTGGGCCTCGGGACTACATTCCACCCCATAATTTACCAAGGAATGTATAAAATGAGGCATACCTTGTAAAAAATTAAACCAAATTCTAATTAGGCAATATGCCCACCTTTCCATTGACTGAAGGAGTGTGACACAATCTTTATTCATTAATACAAATTCAACCTATCTGTGTTCAACTGGACAAACTGACCTTACTTATCAATGCTAAATCATATCAAATCTGCATAGACAGCTATTTTGTTTTTCTTAAATGAAATTTGTAAATTAGTTCAAGAGACATCACAAAAGAAGCTATGATTATTGAAATCTCATTTTGAAGGAGCTGTACTACCCACAAATTTTCATCTAAATTAACTGTGTAACACAAAAAAGTGGTAACACGCTTCCTTTCAGTAAAAGATACTACCCATCAAGCAAAAACCCTGTAACTTTGCTGCATGTGTGTCTCCATGCATCAAAAAGGGGGTATCAAAGAAATTAATTAGCAAAAATAATTGGCAATCCTTAGAAAAATACATAAAATTATCAATAGATGATCAATAATGAAGAGAATAATATAAATGAAACTGCTTGGTAATGAAATCACAACATTCAATAGGAGAAGTTAAAAGTTATATCAATACATTTCCAAATATTTAAGGAAATATCTGTAGATTATTGTAAAGGAAATATGTCTATAAGGAACAAGGTAAACTGATAAGGAGGAAAACCACACAAATCTATGAGAAAAGTTTCAAATGTCTAAGGAAAGTCCAACTTGTGCTTAATTTATGTTTACTGTGGGACTTGATTTAGAATCTACTACAAAGACAATACAGATTGTTACATTTATTAAAATTGTTTTACTGTGGAAATGTGAAAATGACGAGGCAGAGTTTATCTCTTGAGTCAGTTTTATTCACATCTTCCAACATCATGAAGCAGAATAAAGAGAACGAAATAAGGGCACTCTCGTCCTTAAATACCAGGACTCTTACAGTTAACAGGTCACATGTCTCACAAAACCATTGCATTATAAAGACAGCAACAATGCATCCTCTCTGCATGATATCACACCACTGTCTACAATGCATCCCCTCATTAATCCTTTAATTATGCCCCACAGTCTCCAGCTTTGCATACCAAAGCTAACCCTCTTGCAGCTTCCTGTAATAACCACAGAAGCTCTGCCCCTGCTCTGGTCTAAAATGTGAGTCCAAAAGCAGGTCACGTATGTGTGTCCACCACACAAAGCCCCCCCAGCATTTTAGAACAAACAAGGGAAAAACAACATGCATGCCGTGATAGTATCAATACACATTAGTCCACAAGCTGTCTGGGCTTCCGTCTCCTGCCGTATCTGCTGTAGCTGGGGTTGGACATCTCCGCGGCGCTGTCACGCTGGGGGTTTGCCGTCTGAGGGTGGAAACCTTCTGTCAGCACCTGTGGGGGTTCTGGGGAGACATTACTCTGTGAAGCCCTCCGCGGGGGTCTACCTCGCCGCGGGGCCCTCGCCAACAGCACTTGCTCATCTGCCACCACAAAGCGGGTTTGAGTCTGTTTATGCCAACTTTCTCTTCCCTACCCCCCAAATCTAGCAAAAACTGCTTGTCCCCTGTTTCCAGCACTCTGAAGGGTCCGTCATAAGGCGGTCGCAGCAGGGTTCAGTGCGCATCATGTCTGACAAAAACAAACTCTGCGTTCTTCAAAGTTTTAGGCACAAAAACGCGCGGAAAACTGTGGTGCGCGGGGCCGGGCAGCGTGCTTGATTCTATGTCACTCCGCAACAGCTGAGACGGGGAGGTGTCTGGCGCAGGGTTATCTTGGAGAAACTCCCCAGGGAGCCGGAGTGTCTGCGCAAACACGAACTCTGCTGGGGAGGCTTCTAAGTCCTCTTTAGGGGTAGAACGCAACCCCAATAACACCCACGGTAACTTGTCTACCCAATTTGCACCCGTCAGTGATGCCCTGAGAGCTGCTTTCAATGACCTATGAAAACGTTCGCATAACCCGTTAGCCTGCGGATTGTACGCGGTTGTGCGGTGAATTGTGACACCCAGGCTGCGGGCCATTGTCGACCAAAGCTCGGACACAAATTGAGGGCCTCTGTCGGACGTAACATCCGATGGAACGCTGAAGCGCGCCACCCAAGCTGTTAAAAACGTGCGCGCAACCTCCTCAGCCGTGGTTGATGCCAGCGGGACCACTTCAGGCCAGCGCGTGGTGCGGTCCACCATTGTGAGAAGGTGTGTGCGCCCTTGTGACAGCGGGAGGGGGCCCACGAGGTCCACATGAACGTGGTCGAACCTCTTGGCCGGAATGTGAAACGGCTCCAAAGGAGCTCTCGTGTGCCTGTGTACTTTGGCTCGTTGACACGCCGTGCAGGCTGCTGCCCACTCTTTCACTTGCTTGCGGAGGCTCGGCCACGCAAATTTTTCTCCTACCATTTTGACCGACCCGCGCACTCCCGGGTGCGCCAAGGAATGAATCGAGTCAAAAACGTGGCTGCGCCACGCAGCTGGTACTACTGGACGCGGCCGACCCGTGGAGACATCGCAGATTAGGGGAGGCATACCGTCTTGCAGCACCCTGTTCTCCAGCCTTAACCCTGTTGGTCCAGACTGGAGCGCGCGCACATCCGCGTCACTACCCTGCTCCGCGGCCATGGCTGTGTAATCTATTCCTACGCTGACTGGGGTCACTACGGTGCGCGAGAGGCAACTGCCACTACATTGAGTTTGCCCGCCACATGCTGGATATCAGTGGTAAACTCTGATATCACGGCCAGCTGTCTCTGCTGCCGGCCTGACCACAGTTCGGAAACCTTGGCCATCGCGAATGTGAGCGGTTTGTGGTCAACGAACGCGGTGAAAGAGTGTCCCTCCAGCCAGAACTGAAAGTGGCGAATGGCCAAATGGAGAGCGAGCAGCTCCCTGTCGAACGCGCTGTATTTATGTTCGCTATCGCGCAAGGTCCTGCTGAAAAAAGCAAGGGGCTGCCAAACCCCGGCTACACGTTGCTCCACGACCACCCCTATGGCCACCTCTGAAGCGTCAGTAGTGAGCGCTATGCTGTAGGTGGGGCCACTCGCGCTGTGCAGGGGATAGAATCAAAAGAAAGTGCATTAACCAGGCGCCTGTTAGCGAGATCAACCAACAAACCATGTGAGCACAAAAAATCAGCCCCCAACGTATTGAAATTTACTGCTGCTACAACAAAAGTCCACTCAAATGTACGGCCGTGTAGAGACAGAAGCAGAGTCTTCTCACCGAAGGTCTTAATCTCCGAGCCGTTCGCTGCTGACACCCGGGGACCTCCGGAACCAGCTAGTCTGTCCGCGTAGGAAGGCGTGATGAAACTCAACTGGGAGCCTGTGTTGACGAGGAACTGCCTCCCCGAGCGTGCGTCTGACAAGTAGAGCAGCTTGTTCTCCTCCCTGAGGGCCGCGGCTGCTACCGACCCCCGGTCTTGACGTTTCCCGAACGCCCGAACTGGCACTGTGGTACACATTTGCGTGCCCTCTCTGAGAAGCGGCGATGGTAGAAACAAAGGACGTCCGATCCGCGTTCCCTGGCCCCTGCCGCCGCCGTTGTCGGTGCGTCTGGTACCGCTGCCTCTGGCCTCCTGTCATCGCACTGAGTTCTGCTGCAGTTGGTGGCGTTGACAATCCGCTGCACTTCTCGACCCAGCGCACGGTAGTCCCGTTGAGCCAACAGTGGCGAACTGGCCAGGGTCGCTCTCGCTGCTGACGGTATAGTCCTGAGGAAGAGGTGGGTGAAAATGAAGTGATCGTCGTCAGAGTCTTTCAACCTCAACAACTTCTCCATCAGGTTCGCGGGCATGTCATTTTAAGATAAGATAAGCCTTTATTAGTCCCACAACGGGGAAATTCCAGGATTGCAACAGCACAGGGATAGCAACACTCAGAGCAACAATCAGAAGGCAAGAAAAAACAAGCAAGCAAGAGCAGCTAATATACATATGTACATATTACTATAAAATATTTTCCGACTCCGTCAGCCCCAGGAGCCTCTCTGCTCGCTCCTCCGCCGAGGGGGTGAATTACTGGATGAGTGCAACCTTCAACGTGTCGTATTTGTCGTTGTCCGGCGGCTGGTCGATCAGGCTCTCCACATGCTGGACTGTGTTGTTGTCCAGCTTTGCGACTACGTGGTAGAATCTTGTGGCATCTACCGATATCCCCCGGAGGTTGAACTGCGCCAAACCGCGTTGAACCAGGAGCGTGGATTGTTCTGCCAGAAGTCCGGTAGCTGGACTGTAGCGACATTCTCTTGGCTGGGGGCTCCTGACGAGGCTGGCCCGGGGGAATTCTCCTCTTTCATGATACGTCTTAGGGTCACCAGTGTGGAAATGTGAAAATGATGAGGCAGAGTTTATCTCTCGAGTCAGTTTTGTTCACATCTTCCAACATCACGAAGCAGAATAAAGAGAACGAAAAAAGGGCACTCTCATCCTTAAATACCAGGACTCTTACAGTTAACAGGTCACATGTCTCACAAAACCATTGCATTATAAAGACAGCAACAATGCATCCTCTCTGCATGATATCACACCACTGTCTACAATGCATCCCCTCATTAATCCTTTAATTATACCCCACAGTCTCCAGCTTTGCATACCAAAGCTAACCCTTCTGCTACAGGGAGATCTCTACGCAGAGCCACCGCCAGGCGAACTCTCCGGAGCTCATCCACGACCGGGAAAGCTGCAGAAATCGTCATTGTGCGATCCCCGCCTGAGATCTGCACATCCACGCTGGAACCGGCCGAGGGACACAAAACGTCTCCTCCCTCTCACCGCTCCAACGCATCTGCACGAGCCCGAGGGACAAAGATCACCTCCTCCCTCTCACCACTCCAACGCACCACCAGCGAACAACGCAACAGCTACAACAGGGATGACCATCGACGCCAACTACGCTGATCTCCAGCAAGCTCCCTGACCCTGACTCGCCTCTACAGCGGACCTGCCATGCACCGAACCCCGCACGCACACCGGGGGGTTATGAGGACAGCGCACCACGCATGGGACAATACCGGCTCCTCACAGACCGCCATCGTCCGTCGCCGCTGCACACAGAACCTTCAGGGCTGCTCACACACCTGAAGCACGCACACAGCTCGTTCACAGGATTTTCTAATGGTCTCAGCCACGGCGCACAAGGGAATTCAGCCGCCTGCTGTCCCCGAGGGCTTTAGGGCTGCGCCCGCACCTAAAGTCAACATGCCAAGTCCCTCACTGCTGCAGCTCCTTTTTTTCTTCATGGTCGCAAGAGGAGTCAGAGACAAATTTTTCTTCTTACAGCTGCTGTGGACCTCCGCACGTTCAACGGGACAGCCCCTCAACATCGCGGATCCACAGGCAATTTTTGCGCAGCCCAGATAATTTCGCCGTCCCGGGCCGGCACTTGCTACCCCCACCCCCCTCCCTCCACCGCCGCCTGCAGCGAGCTTCCCTCGCAGCGAGCTCCCAAAGCCGGACTATCGAGGCCTCAGCTTCCCGCTGAGCCCTCTGGGGGGGAGTGTATGGGTAACCCCCACAACAGCCACGGACAAGCAGAGTGCTCAGCGGGAGCAATTAACATAGCAGTGTGATCTATGGACTGATAACAATATGTAGATGTGCCTTGTAACCTCTTTTGTCCCACAGCTCCGGAGCAGAGGCGAATTCCGGCCAGTAATCTTCCTATTATTATGTGTGTCTCTCAAATGCAAATGTTCATGCTTCCTGCTCTCACTGCTCATCTGACTGCACGCATTGCCTTTGCTTGAGAGCCTCCGGGCTCGCTCTAGCCCGCACCCACAGGGCTGGAGTGAGTTCTCGTGATGGCAGTATGATTAATAAAATCCCTCAAAAACTCTCAGTTCGCTGTATATTATTCCATGCCGCCACACGTGATTCATTACCTTCGTAACACTAAAATTCTAATCAGATGCAAAAAGACATACGATAACATAAACATACACTTCATAAAATTTTTGAAATTTAAAAGGG
Source organism: Pholidichthys leucotaenia (assembly GCA_020510985.1). NCBI lineage: Eukaryota > Metazoa > Chordata > Actinopteri > Cichliformes > Pholidichthyidae > Pholidichthys > Pholidichthys leucotaenia. The sequence continues at coordinate 116,544,892 of CM035848.1, read as the reverse complement.
CTCTCAGAAAACAGGGGAAATTTTTGGATGGCGGCACGTATGGATGCAGCGGCCCCTCTTGGCATCAGTGAGTGTGAGAGTTTTGAGTGTTTTGATCATCCCAGATGTACATTCTGTAAAACTTACAACCGTGAGACCTTATTAAACATCAAGGTACTGCACGCTGCAAGAATCATTCTATGCCAGCATGTATTTCTGTCGGAGATTCCGCTGGAGGCTACCCGGGAAAGGAGGAAGCGTAAGCGGTGCGAACGCAAGCAAAAGCGAGGAAAAAGGGCTGGGATTCATGCTAGGCTAAAGGCTAGCCCCTCCAGACCAGCAGTACCACCGCTCCTTCTCTCTAATGTCCACTCGACAACAAGCTGGATGAGCTGTGTCTGCTGAGAGAAACTCGGAGAGAGTGGAGGGACTGCTGTGTGTTTGCATTCATGGAGACATGGCTCCATGACAACATCCCTGACGCAGCCATTCAGCTGGAAGGGATGACATCATTCCGGGTGGACAGAGAAACTGCTAGGGGGGGCCTATGCATCTATGTTAACAAGAACTGGTGCGTTAACGCCACGTTAGTATCTAAACACTGCTCTCCATTGGCGGAATTCCTTATTGTAAATTGTTGGCTATTTTATCTGCCGAGGGAATTCACCAACAAGTTTGTAGCTGCTGTTTACAAAGCTCCTAGTGCTAATGCTAAAGCTAATGCTAAAGAGGCACTCGGAGAGCTGCACGATGCTATTAGTGAAATTCAAACTTCACACCCGGACAGCTTTGTGGTGGTTGCGGGGGATTTTAACCACACCAGTTTAAAGACTATGTTCCCCAAGTTTAAACAATGTGTAGACTTTAAGACCAGAGGAGAGAATATGTTGGACTTGGTGTACACAAACACAGATGCTTATAAGGCAACACCTCGCCCCCACCTCGGCCATTCTGACCACCTATCCGTGATGCTGGTGCCTGCCTACAAACCTTTACTGAAGCGCAGCAGGCCAGTAGTGAAACAAATCAGGATTTGGCCAGAGAGTGCAACCTCAGCACTTAAAGACTGTTTTCTGCACACAGACTGGGAGGTCTTCAAAATAGCAGCCTCTCAGGAAGACAGGACAGATGTGGAGGAGTATGCTGAAACGGTCACCAGCTACATCGCGAAGTGCACAGAGGATGTCACTATAGTGAAGATTATCACTGCACGGGGAAACCATAAGCCCTGGATGACTGCAGAGGTGCGCTCGCTGCTCACAGCCAGAGATGCAGCCTTCAGAGTGAAGGACAGGATCGCCCTCCGCTCATCCAGGTCTGCGCTCTCAAAGGGAATTAAGACGGCGAAGCGCGCCTATGCGGAGAAAATCCAGGGACACTCTGTGACACTAGGAACACCAAGCGGATGTGGCAGAGAGTTCGGGCGCTGACGGACTATAAGTCTAGGCAGGGGGTCGATGATGATGACGCTTCGCTTCCAGACAGGCTCAACAACTTCTTTGCACGTTTTGAAGCATCAATCCCGACAATCAGAGGGAGGGCTGGCCCATCTCCACCATCGGTTAGGCCAGCTATCACCATCAACACAGCGGACACACAGAGGACGCTAACCAGGGTCAACCCACGTAAAGCTGCAGGTCCGGACAACATCCCGGGACGTGTGCTCCGAGACTGCGCGAGTGAGTTGGCGGATGTCCTGACTGACATTTATAACATCTCCCTGAGTCAGGCCATCATTTCCAGATCCTTTAAGACCTCTACCATAGTACCAGTGGCAAAGAAACCAGTTGTGTCCTGTCTAAATGACTATCATCCTGTTGCACTGACACCAGTTGTGATGAAGTGTTTTGAACGGCTTGTCAAACCACACATCACAGCCAGCCTCCCTGCATCACATGACCCGCTCCAGTTTGCATATTGTTCAAACCGCTCCACGGAGGATGCTATAGTCACCACCCTGCACTCTGTCATCACCCACCTGGATCAGAAAGACACCTACGCCAGACTCCTGTACATTGATTTCAGTTCAGCATTCAACACCATTATTCCTCAGAGACTGATGGAGAAATTACTCCTTCTTGGTCTGAACACCGCCACATGTCTCTGGATCCTGGATTTCCTGACTGAGAGACCTCAGTCTGTCAGGGTTGGAAACAACATCTCCAACTCTATCACGCTGAGCACCGGATCCCCTCAAGGCTGCGTACTCAGTCCACTGTTGTTTACAGTTCTAACATATGACTGTGTATCCAGACATGAGGGGAACCAGATTATTAAGTTTGCAGACGACACCACAGTGGTAGGACTTATTCAGAGGGATGAGGAATCAATGTACAGGGAAGAAGTGAGAGACCTGGAGGGCTGGTGCAGGGAGAACAATCTGGTGCTCAACGTGGACAAAACAAAGGAGATGATTATCGACTTACGGCGGTCACAGCCTGAACACGTCCCTCTCAGCATCAGTGGCCGTTTAGTGGAGAGAGTGGAGAACATCAAGTTCCTTGGAGTGCAGATCTCGCACGACCTGACCTGGAGCAAGAATTCCTTGGGGATCAGGAAGCGGGCCCAGCAGAGACTACACTTCTTGAGGAAACTCAAACAGGCCTCTCTCCCCATCTGCATTCTCAGGAACTTCTACAGAGGTGTGGTGGAGAATGTTCTGACGTACTGCATTGCAACATGGTACTCCAGCTGCAGTATGTCAGACAAAAAAGCCCTGCAGAGGATTGTTAAGGGAGCTGAGAGGGTAATTGGAGTTTCCCTCCCCTCTGTCCAAGAACTTTTTCAGAACCGTTGTAGGAGCAGGGCACTGAACATTGTCAAGGACCATTCTCACCCTCTGCATAAACACTTTGAACTTCTGCCATCTGGCAAACGATTCTGGAGCATCAGAGGCAGAACCACCAGACTGATTAACAGCTTCCTTCCACAAGCCGTTAGGATGCTGAACAGTTGATCCAGAATCTCTCATACATACTACTGCACCTATGGACATTATGTATATTATTTGCATATTATAGTTCTGGTTAGTTTCAAGTATGTCTCAGGGAAGTGCGAATGGCTGTGTTGGGTGGGGGGTGAGGGTGTGTGTGAGTGTCTTAAATTATGTTTTTTTTTTTACTTATATGGATGCCGAGAGAAACGCAATTTCATCTTGCCTGCACTATAGTTGTATGTACAGCAATATGACAATAAAGGTTGATTTGATTTGATTTGATTTGATTTGAAAATACAGTCAGCATGGACAAAGAACTGTAAGGTGTGGATAAAACTGCTTGGAACTCCAGAAGAAGCTTAAGTAATAATGATTAGAGAAATGGAGGAATTAGACAAATTTAAACCTTAGTTCTGATGTATGAATAATAGTGCAGTAAGATTATGAGTGGAGATTTTTGTGTTCTTTTTTCCTTTGTGTTTCTTCTCTTTTTTTTTTCTTTTGGTGTACATTGTTGACATAACTTATGGTGAGTATTTTAACCAATCATCCTTCCTCATTTAATAATGGAAGTGTATTAGGGCAAACTGAAGCTGAAACCTCTGTCAATATTGAACAGCAACCACAAGACATTTTAGGATATACTGACCCAGACAATAACTATTTTAATCATATTAACAATAAGTGTGCTTATTATGATGAACAACAATTAAATGGAATTATGAATTTGGATCAGACATTGACAATAATACATATTAATAGTAGGAGTCTCTATGCAAACTTGGATAGCATTAAGGAGTTTTAAATCAATATTAAAAGGTAAAAAAGTGGAGACCCTTTCTATTGGCCTTCAGTGAAGCCTCCACAGTAAGATTAAGGCACAGCTGCATAACTTGGAGACATAACTTGGAGACATCATAAGATAAAGGCATAGGGCTTCAAGGCCATCAAGCAGTTTACTCCCAGGACAGGAGAAAAGGGAGGAGGGAGTGAGAGCATGAAACTCTTTAGTCGGTCAGTGTGACATAAAACTTCATCTTGGAACACAAAATATAACAGACACATCAAACAGCTTGTTAATATAGCATATTAAAACAGTTTATATATGGATAAAAGTTACAGTTATATGTTGTAACACACCCACACACACACTTATAAAACATGTGATCTCAACAGATAAATGCATAATTTGTGAATTTCTGTTACAAGGTAATACTAGATGATAAAAGTCGTTGGAAACCACACGTCAGATAAATGCAACAAAGTTGCAAAAACATTGCAATCATAAATAAATTTAAGCAAGTCCTAGATAACAAATCACTACATAGCTTGTATTACTTGGTACTTCCATACTTGACCTATTGTATAGAGGTCTGGGGTAACAATTATAAAAGTACACTTAATTCATTGCTAACAATACAAAAAAGGCTGTCCATGTTATATACAAAGTTGGGTATCTTGAACATACTAATTTATTGTTTACACCTTTAAAGTTATTGAAATTTGATTAGAGAAATGGAGGAATTAGACAAATTTAAACCTTAGTTCTGATGTAAGAATAATAGTGCAGTAAGATTATGAGTGGAGATTTTTGTGTTCTTTTTTCCTTTGTGTTTCTTCTGTTTTTTTTTCTTTTGGTGTACATTGTTGGCATAACTTATGGTGAGTATTTTAACCAATCATCCTTCCTCATTTAATAATGGAAGTGTATTAGGGCAAACTGAAGCTGAAACCTTTGTCAATATTGAATAGCAACCACAAGACATTTTAGGAGATATTCCCTAACCTGCATGCCAAAAACATGCAGGTTAGGGATACGGGGCGCTTGCGCACGCAGCAACCGGCAGCTGGTGGCTTGTCACCAGACTGCAAAACAAATCTACCTACGGGTACAAAATAAGTACAAAAAAAAAATAAAATTGTGGGATCTGGTTTATTATTATATAGCACAATTAATGTTTAGAAAAAAAAGAAAAACCTTTTGCATTATCAATCAACTTACTAAAATAGTTATAAAATCCATAAATTGCATATTTTTAATAAAATTATTATAAAGTATAGCTTAAATCGCGGAAAGCGTGGAGATGTAAGATTAAGCCTGAGGAGGCGTCAGTTTAACAGCATTCCTCTTCCTTCCATGATTATGGGGAACGTTCAATCCCTGAGAAATAAAGTGGATGAAATTCAAGGGAATGTACGATATCAGAAGGACTTCAAGAACTGCTGTGTCATGGCTTACACGGAGACGTGGCTTACGGAGCATGACCCGGATGCGGACCTGTGGCTTGACGGCTTTAGAGCCCCACTTCGCTCGGATCGGCAGGAAGAGGTAATGGGGAAACGTCAGGGGGGCGGCGTATGTTTATATATTAATAAACAGTACTGCACATCCGTCACAGTCATAGAGCACATCTGTACACCCGATGTGGAGCTTCTGTCCGTATCGCTACGCCCCTTTTATCTGCCCCGCGAGTTCCCCCAACTTTTCATCACGACTGTGTACATTCATCCGAGGGCAGATGCTGACTCCGCCTCCAGCACCGTCTTTGATGTGGTACAGCGGCTGCAGTCTATTTCCCCAGAGGCTCCAAACTTTATTCTTGGGGATTTTAACCATGTTTCTTTAAAGAAGACACTTAAAAACTTTTATCAGTATGTCTCCTGTCCAACCAGGCGAAAAAAGAAAATGGACCTGTGCTATGGATCCATTGAGAGGGCCTATAAATCACTTCCCCTTCCTCCTTTAGGATCCTCAGATCACAACTGTGTACATTTGCTGCCCACATATAAAACTACTCTCAGAAGAGGCAAGGTGAAGACCAGAAACATAGATGTGTGGACAGAGGATTCAGTGCACTGCCTCCAGGAATGCTTTAACTGTACAGACTGGGAGGTTTTCACACTGTCCTGCGGGGATGATTTGGACTCTTTAGTGGACGTAATATGCTCATACATGACTTTCTGTAGAGACATGATCGTTCCACGTAAACGTGTCAAAATATATCCCAACAACAAGCCATGGGTTACAAAATCAGTTAAATCCTGCTTACAGAGGAAAGCACTTGCCTTTAAACAGGGGTCTGTTTCTGAGCTACAGGTAGCCACAAAAGAGCTGAAGTCCGAAATTTTAAGAGCAAAACAGTACTATAAATCAGAGTTGGAAAGCAAGATGGCAACAAAGAAACTTGGTTCAGCCTGGGCCAGTATGAAAACTATTGCAGGCCTTCAGAGCACAAAGCACAGTAATCGTGTGTTTTTAGATGGCTTTAATTTAGACACAGAGCTGGCTAATGTTCTTAATTGTTTTTATGGTCGTTTTGATTCCTCTGATTTTAGCACAGAAACCCAAGATTTGAAACAGAAACTCAAAGACAATCAGCACTTCAATATTGAGGTGCAGGATATTAAAAGGGCGTTCTGTGCTGTAAAAGTGAGCAAAAGTCAGGGCCCTGATAATATATGTGGGCACTTGGTAAAGTCCTGTGCACATGAATTGAGTCCTGTATTTCACTAAATTTTCAATAAGTCCTTACAGACACAACATGTGCCTAAAATCTGGAAAGATGCCGTGGCTGTCCCCGTTCCAAAATCCAGCTGTCCTAAAATGGTAAACGACTTTAGACCAGTTGCTTTGACTTCAATTTTAATGAAAATTTTTGAAAAACTGGTCAGATTTGAGGTCCTAAAGCAGACTGAGCATGCATTGGATCCTCTGCAGTTTGCATATAGGCCTCACAGAAGAGTGGAGGATGCCACTGTCACTCTGTTTAACATGCTTTTTAAACATCTGGATTTTAACGGGACACACACCAGGCTTTTATTTGTGGACTTTTCTTCCGCCTTTAACACAATCCAACCTCATATTTTAGTTGAAAGGCTCCTGCAACAATTTGATTTGAGCAATAATCTGGTGGGTTGGATTCTGGATTTTTTAACCAACAGGACACAGAGAGTAAGGGTCAATGATACATTGTCTGACCTAAAGTGCTCTTCTACTGGCTCTCCTCAGGGGTGTGTGTTGTCACCACTACTCTTCATCCTGTACACAAACATGTGTCGGAGCAGACATGACAACAGACACATTATAAAGTATGCTGATGATTCAGTTATTGTCAGTCTTCTCCAGGATGGTGAGAGTGGCCACGGCCCAGTAGTTGATGATTTTGTTCACTGGTGTGAGGATTCCTACCTGCAGCTGAATACAACAAAAATTAAAGATATGATTATTGACTTTAGGAGGAAAACTATCAGGCACGAAGTCACCGTACTAAAAGGCCAGACCACTGAATGTGCACAATCCTACAAATATCTTGGGACGATTATTGATAGTAATTTAAACTTTGAAGAGAACTGTGAAAGGGTGTGCAAAAAGGGTCAGCAACATTTGCATTGACCGAACCATAATGACAATGTTTTATCGGGCTTTTATTGAATCTGTTTTATCCTTTTCCTTAGTGTCATGGTTTGGTCAGATAAAACTGAAACGGAGGAAATCCTTGGATCAGGTAGTTAGATGGTTCAGTCGTTTGCTTGGTGAGTCACAGCTGAGCCTGACATCCCTGTACACCAGACAGGTACAGAGGATTGCTACCTCCATTTTAAATGATGATTCCCACCCTTTGCACTGCCACTTTCAGCTTCTTCCCTCAAGACGGAGGTTTGCTGTCCCAAAAAGTAAAACCCAGCGCTACAAAAACAGCTTTGTTCCTGCTGCTGTCAAAGAGTAGAACAAGTTGTAACAATATATTACACATAATTTAGTTACCTATTTATTGATTTCATTTTATATTTACTTATTTTTGTAGTTTTTTTTTTATTTGGGTTCTAAATCTTTTATTGGGTTTTAGACTTTTGAGTTTTTAACCTCTTTGACTAGTCTTTAACTTTTTAATATGACCCTTCTCTCTTATCTCTGGTTTTTCTCTCATCTCTTTGTCTTATATCCTGATTGATGGAGCCTTGAGCATTTTTATCATGTTTGTAGTCAGCTTCATGTGTGCCTGTGTTTGTGTTTATGTTGAATGTAATTGTAGTTTGTAAATACGGATGTCACCTGACTGCAAAACAAATCTACCTACGGGTACAAATAAAGTAACCTGAACCTGAACCCAAACCTTAAATTTTAGAAAAATGAAAATCTTTATAAGAGCTAAAAGCTCAATAAAGCTTAATCTGGCATTGATAATCTTGTAAGTAGTTGGTTTGATAATATATTTGGCAAATGGGGAAAAATAATTCAAGAAGCCCTTATAAGTATAATTATTAGTTTACTGATCTTTGTTTTTTGTGGATGTTGTTGTATTCCCATGATTAAAAGAATAAAAAAAATTTTTTTAAAAAATAAAAGAAAGATCTATTTTAGTGGCCTTCTCTTCCAAGGAGCCGCCTCCATACCAAGGGGTCCTGGAAGCTGCCCGCCTGCTCTCCTATTGCCAGGACAATGACGAGGTTGTGCCACGACTGAACCTAGATGGGGACCTAGATGACGCCGAGGAGATAGTTTAGGGTCTTCAATAGGGCCTACAATGGTGTTAGATTTTGCTCTGCTGTGCTTCTGCCCTACAGGTTTCCTTTGTTATAAATCAGTGGTTCCCAAACTACGGCCCGCGGGCCGGATATGGCCCGCCTCCACATTTGGCCCGGCCCCCTGAACAATACCAGAGACGCATTATGATTTTTTTTTTCAGTCTGGCAACGCGATCGAGACTAATGCATGCATAGAACGTGACATTCTAGTCCACCCTTCTATTCCACTCTTCAACAGCAATTCTAGTTTGCTACCTGCTCCGGTCGCCTCTCTCTACTCACCTGCACACTTCACACACACCGTCCGCTCCGCGGGGCCACTCACACGGGGGCGTGCCTCAGCTGTGCGCACGCACTCACTCACTCACGTTCACGCACTGAGGTTTTTTTTTTCCCAAACTTTATTGAGAACAAGGTGAAGGTACAGAATTATGACATAGATGGTGATAAACATGGCAGTTAACAAGTTTTTTTTTCTTTTTTTTTCCCCCTAAATTGTGTAGTTCAGTCAACAGTCGTACAAGAGGTACGAAGGATAAAATAAAATAGTAAGAGTAGTAAATAATAATAAGATAAAGTAAATAAAAGCATAATAAAAGTAGACAAAAAGAGAAACGGGGGGGGGGGGGGGTTCTTTTCAGTCCAGAGTGTCCAGAGCACTAGGGGTTGACCATGAGTTTCCGATCATCAACCAAACAGTGGAGTTTCACAGCATTCCACTTCTTCATGTGTTTCAGTGATGAGAAAAAAAGGCAGAGTTCTTTATGAAATACATTAAAATTGGCTTGCATTTTAAAAATCTATTTCTGTGTACATAAAATTTTCCCAAGATTACGAGGGTGTTAATAGACATATCATGCAATGAGTTCTTAATAATAAAGCCATACAAAATATTCTGACAGTTAAAAACAGGGGTTGGTACATGTTTGGATAACCAGTGATGAAAATCATCCCAAAACTCATTAGTGTACATACAGGAAAAGAAAATGTGATCTGTACTTTCTATATGTTCATTACAAAAGGTACAGTTATTGTTCTCAAAGCCAAAACGTTTACTTAGAAACTCAGCAGGATAAATTCCATTTAAAACTTTGTAATAGATCTCTTTTGCTTTTGGTGAAATAGGAAATTTAAAGAATTTAGATCTTAGAATTTGAGCTTCTTTTTGGAGAAAAAATTAAGAATAGCAGCTCTAGAAACTGTTACTGGGAAGATTTCTTTATTAAATATTTTTCTAATCGCTAAATTGTTTAATTTTGAGTCATCTAGGCGGAAACCATTTACTAAAAGCAAAGGGAGATTTGGGCAAGAGCCAAATCTATTTAGAGTTGAGGCCATTAGTATAATTGTCTGAGGTATTGCCTCAATTACTTGGTTATATTCTTGTTTATCATTTATGTTATATTTAGGACAGAAATTTTCAAAAGTTAAAATGTTCCCTGTGCTGTCTAATAAGTGTAGTACAGACCAAATGCCCTTATTTTTCCAGTTTTGTAGGAATATTGATTTGTGTTTATATAGTACATATCTACAATTCCACAGAGGAGTCATATGAGGGCTAAAATTATGTTTATAGATCAATCTCCAATATAGTAAGACCTGTTGATGAAATGAGGAGAGTTTATAGGGGAGCTTTTTTGGGTCATAGTCACATCTGAGCAGGAATTCAACGCCCCCAAATTTAGCAAAAATTTCATTGGGAATATGAAACCAGAAATGTTTGGGTTGTTTAATAAATTGTCTCAGCCAGTTAATTTTGATGGTGCCATTAATGCATTCAAAGTCTATTGCTTTAACACCACCTTCCTCATATTCTTGAATCATGGTACCTTTTTTAATATAATGTGTTTTCCCTTTTCAGATATAATTGAAAATAGTTTGATTGATGGCTTTAACGGCATCTTTGGGCATTGGCAATGAATGGGCTGGATAAATAAATCGGGAGATGCATTCCATTTTTGTCAGAAATGTTCTTCCTATGATGGAAATATCTCTTTGAGACCAGGAGTTGAGATAAGTTTTTGATTTCTCCAAGCAATTCCATATACTGAGCTTGACTAATTGATCAACATCTTTAGTGATATGCATGCCCAAATATTTCACTGTTTGTTTGATGGGAATGGTATGAATGGCTGATAGACTGCAATCATGAATAGGTAATAATTCACATTTACCTAGATTCAGTTTAAGCCCAGAGGCTTTAGAGAAAACATCTATATAATTGAGAATTTTAGGGACTTGATCAGAGTTGTGCATGAATATGGCTGTGTCGTCAGCCAGTTGGCTGATTGTTAGTTGTTTTCCAAATACTGTTAATTTATCAAAGTCAGAGTTTTTCATAAAAATTGAGAGCATTTCAGCTGCTGCAATGAACAACAGATGCGAAAAAGGGCAGCCTAGTTTAATTCCTTTGCCTATTGAAAATCTAGGGGAGGTACCATGTGGTAATAGAACTGAGCTGTTGGTATCCGTATAAATTAGTTTTATAAAGTCTAAAAAGTGCTCCCCAAAACCAAAAAGCTCTAAGGTCCTAAACATAAATTTGTGTGCAATCATATCAAAAGCTTTAAAAAAATCCAAAAATAAAATAAACCCCTCGTCAATTAGGTCCCTATAGTCAAGTAAATCCAATACAAGGCATATATTGTTGTGTATTGAGCGCCCTTTAATAAAACCTGATTGTGTCTCTGAGATAAGATCAGTGATGCCAGTTTTGAGTCTGTTGGCATAAATATGTGTTAAAATTTTGTAATCATTATTAAGTAAAGTAATTGGTCTGAGATTATCAATCAATTTTGGGTCCTTGCCAGGTTTAGGAATTAATGTGATGACTCCTTGTTTCATAGTATTTGGTAAAACTGATGTAGCACGGATTTCCTTTAACATATTAAAAAATAAATCTTTTAGGTTAATCCAGAAGTGCCTGTAAAAATTGGCTGTCAAGCTGTCTGAGCCAGGTGATTTGTCTAGAGCTAAGGATTTTAAAGCTTTTTCAACTTCCTCCATTTGGATCTCTGCGTCACATGATTTTCTAAAATATTCATCAATTTTCGGTATCTGTCCTGAAATGGACTCAAAGAAACCCTCTGCATTAGTGTGTGAGTAAGAGGAGGAGTATAATTCACTGTAAAATTTAAATATTTCTTTAGAGATCCTCACAGAATCAGTACATTCTTTACCATCAATTATAAGAGACTTAATGGCATTTCGTTCTTGTCTTCTTTTCTCAAGCCTACAGAAGTATGCTGAGCTTCTCTCTCCCTCCTCTATCCATTTCGCTCTCGACCTAATATATGCTCCTTTGGCTTTATTAATATAGATGTTATCTAGGGAAGAGTGCAATAAAATCAGTTTTTGTTTGTCCTCTTCACATAAGGAATGTTTGTTGCATATTAAATGGATCTCATTTACAATATCCATTTCTTTTTGTTTATTGGCTCGGCTTATGACTTTGCTGTATGAAATGGAAATCTGACGGATTTTAAATTTAAGAAATTCCCATTTCTCCCTGTAAGTTGAAAATGATGTATCTTTGGTTATACTGTCGATTGTCCTTTTAACATCCTGACAGAAAGGGTCATGTTTTAGAAGATTTGAGTTAAATTTCCAGTAGCCTTTATTTCTTCTGACTGCGCTAGTGGGAGTTATGGTTAACTTGATCATACAATGATCTGTAAGCGGAGCTGCAGAAATTGAGGTATTTATGTCTATATCAGGTTGGAATTCAGAAATAAGCCAGTAGTCTAATCGTGATTTAATGGTGCCATCAGGTTTAAACCAAGTAAAGGTTTGAGTATCTGGATTTAGCGCACGCCATATGTCACTAAGCTGAAACATGTTACAGAAATCTAGTAAAGTGGTATTATACTGATGATTAGGAAATCTTGAGGGTTGCCTATCAAGCCATTCATCCATAACCATATTGTAGTCTCCACCCAACACAAAAACAGGATTGATATATATTTGAGATAATTCCTTCAATATGTTAGTCACGTCTGTAATTAAGATAAGATAAGATAAGATAAGCCTTTATTAGTCCCACAATGGGGAAATTCCAGGATTGCAACAGCACAGGGATAGCAACACTCAGAGCAACAATCAGAAGGCAAGAAAAAACAACATCTAGTAAACATATGTCCATATTACTATAAATGTATATATATAGACACACAGTGCAGAGCATTATGGTTGGTTGGTGAATGTGCAGCAGAAAGTCTAAGCTCTCTCTCCGCGGATGCGGCGGGCCAGCTGGAAGTCTTTGGGCATGATGGTGACCCCCTTAGCGAAGAAGAGACCACCAGGTGGGCCTCGCTGGTCTCCTGCAGAGCCATGACGGCGAAGCTCAGGAAACACAGGACGGTCTTGAAGTCCTGAGCGATCTCCCTCACCAGGCGCTGGACGGGCAGCTTACGGATGAGCAGCTCCGTGGATTTCTGGCAGGGACGGATCTCTCTCAGAGCCACGGGCCTGTGATGGCGAGGCCTCTTCACTCTGCCGGTGGCCGGAGCGCCTCTCCGAGCAGCCCTGGTGGCTAGCTGTCTCCTGGGGGGCTTCTTCCTCCAGTAGATTTTACGGGCGGTCTGCTTGGTTCTTGCCATCGCTCTTTATTATTCTGTCTTATATTTCTTGCACGCCGCCTAAACTCCAGCCCGGCACCCGCGTCGTTTTCGCTACAGCTCCCGGTATGTCGAGTTTCCCATTAGCACCGGGCGGCGGCCAAGTGCTAGCTAGCACTAGCTCCTCCCCGCTGTAGCGTCTCCCGCTGCAAGCCGTGGCTCCGTCCGCCGACCCGGGAGACCCCCGGGGCGATCCGTGCGTCCGTGATATATATACAGAGTGAAAGGTGTAGAAAGAAGAAGGAAGATAAAAAAAAGGCTGTTGCAACGGGCAGCCTACTCGTGTGGCGCCACCGGTCCGGCGGAACCGGAACCGGAAAGTTAACCGGAAAATTAATTGTTTGTTCTGGTTGCGGTTAATAAATCCATAAATGTTAACAAGAATCAAGGATTGTTTGTGTATTTCAAAAACGCAAATAATCCAGTGTCCTGTGTCATCTCTTTTGGTTGCAACTACTTTCCCAGGAAAGTTATTTAGGAGTATGGCGACCCCTGCTGACCTATTTGTGCCATGACTATAGTATATTTTTTCTCCCCATTGGTTTGTCCACATTTTTTCATCTGTATCGTTGCTGTGAGTCTCCTGAATAAGATAACAATGTGCTTTTTCATTTTTAAGGAATAGAAATGTAGCCTTTCTTTTTATAGAGTCTCGTAAACCCCTAGCATTAAGTGATGCAAAAGAAAAGGTTGTAATAAAAGACATAAAGGATGAACGAGAATAAGGAAAAAATTAAAATAATAATAAAATAAAAATAAGTAGATAAACGGTTTAGGTTGTTACTTTGGACCAAGTACACTGAAGAAAGCCCCTGATTAAATTGCTAAATATATGTTTTAACTCATAACTTTTTTTCCCCTTTTCCCTTTTTTTCCTTCCCTTTTTTCCTTTTCCTTCCTCTTTTTTCCTTCCCCTTCTTTTCCCTTTTTTCCCCTTTTCTTTCCTCTTTGCCTTCCTCCTTTTTCCCCAAGCTGCACGCTTGTTATGACAGAATCCAAAAACCTAATCTATAAAATTATTGAAAATATGTAATGCAAATTATCAAAATAGCATTGAAAAAGAGCTGCCTTATAAATCTACCCTTCAAAAAAAAAGATGCAGGAACCTGAGTAAAAGTAGCATGTAAACATTTCCAAATGACAGCTGCCAGGAACACAGCGTACTTCAAAAGGGGACTATGAAATGACTCCCTATAAAGTAAACATTGAAGTAGCTTAGCAACATGTACAGAACATTAAAGAGTCAAAGTGCTTGTTCAGCCATAGTTGTGAACCAGACCCTTAGATGCTGACTCTTCTACCGTCGATGTATCCCACATGGCCTTTGTACCAGATGTTTTTCCCAACTGCACGGGCTTGCTCCATCTGTGGCCATGCTGCTGCGCGGGCATCCCTGTCGGCTTTACAAAAATCTCGCTTGAATCGGATCCCGGCTATTCTGCAGAATTTGGAGTTTTTGGTCAGCCTCCAAATTTCTTCACAGTGGTATCTCATAACAAACTGGAGAATAACCTGGCGGTTTCTTCCATTTTCACGTTTTCCCAGGCGGTGGACATTATCAACAATAGTGCCCATGGTCGTTGCCCACTGCGGTGCAATTTCTGACAGAATGTGGATTACCTCCTCACGGATCATTTCGTTATTCTTTTCTTTGATCCCGTGTATTTTAAGGTTCCAGCGCCTCTTGTACCTCTCCAGGTCAGTAATCCTTTCCTTTAGCTCTTTGTTTTCTTGTATAAGCTTGGGAATGTCTCTCTCAAAGCTCTGTAGTTTGGTCTGGCAATTTTGGATGTCAGCAGTATTAATTTCAACAAGACGGGTGATGCTGGCTACCATTGTGACGGTCTCCCTTAACTGCGCTCCAAAATCATCAACTTTGATGGTTAGTTTTGTGATAGCATCTACCAGGTTGTCGTAAGATTGCTCTTGGGCGGTTTTCATCTTGGAAAGTGGCGGAGCAGAGGACTTTGTTGGAGTGACGGGAGAACTTTTTCTCTTACCAGGACCGCTACTAACAGAGGTTTCCATCGGGGTGTAGTCGTGATCAGTAGTAGTTGTTGTTAGCTTAACGTTTGTTTTCCCGCCGGACATGTTAGTCGGATTTGATTAGTTTCCCATGACAGAAACTTGCGTTCAAAATCACCAATTGAACTTACTTGCTTTAAAGCTGTCAGCTCTGAAAATGTTTTCAGTCTGAATATGAGTTATTGTCCAAGTTTCGGGGCTGGAGAATGCGGGTTTAGAAGAGCAAACTGGTCAGGATCGCCATCTTCCGGAAGTCCGTTCACGCACTGAGGTGCCCTATCTAAACACATGAACCAGACACATCCTGCAACACTAGACTCACCCCTGTCAAATAAAACGGAATAATGGTGAAAAGGTTAGGCAAGAGAAAAATTGATTCAGAATGCAGGGTATTTAACCTGCAGTGGACAAACAATTATTTTTTTGTTCAATGCAAAGAAAAGGCTGTTTGTCTCATCTGTCCAGAGACTGTGGCGGTATTCAAAGAATACAATCTGCGCCGACACTATGAATCCCGTCACAAAGACAAGTATGATAGCTTGCAAGGCCAAATGCGAGCAGACAAACTCTCCAAGCTAAAAAGTGGACTGTTAGCTCAGCAGAATACATTTGTACGCCAAGCTCAGCTGAAGCAGTCATCCTTTCGGGCCAGCTTTCAGGTTGCTCAACTGATAGCAAGCAGCGGTAAACCTTTCACTGATGGAGAATTTGTCAAGAAATGTTTGAATGCTGTCGCGGAGGAGGTGTGTCCCGAGAAGAAAGACGTCTTTAATGCCGTGAGTCTGTCGGCGAGTACAATCACCAGACGCATTGAAGAAATCGGGGGTAATGTATATGCCCAGCTGCAGCAGAAGACGAAAGAATTTGACTTTTTTTCATTAGCACTGGATGAGAGAACGGACGTGCAGGACAAAGCGCAGCTGCTCATTTTTATTTGTGGAGTTAACGCAAACTTTGACATGGGCGAGGAGCTGGCAGCCCTCCACAGTCTCACAGGGACTACGACGGGGGAGGATATTTTCGGCAAAGTATAGGTAAGAGTTTAAGTAAGAGATTCTGCTCTGACAACTAAGCTGAACTTTTAACTGTTAAGATTGTGCACGGCACAACAGAAAGTTAATGTTCCATGGACTTTTTTTCTGAGAAGAACTCAGAGAGGGTTATTTGGTTATTATTTATTTCATAAATAGTGTTATTATTTATTTTCTGACTTTTTTCCTGTGAAGATCCTGGAGAGGGTTATTAATATTTGGTTATGTTGTGGAGAGCGTGAAAAGATGAGGCTGAGTTTATTTCTCAATTCAGGTTTATTAACATCCACGTATCTCCAACATCCTCTCAAACAGAAAAGAGAACCATCCTCCCACATCTGCCCTTTTTATACCTGGGAAATCAAAGTACAGTCTTTAAATCCCAAGACACAATACATCGCCCCCCAGGTCTTCTCCTCTCCACCTAAAACCCTGGTGGTCAGGAAGTCTCTCAAGGCCATCTCTAAAGATCATATTTCGCACCCTCCTGTTATCCCCAGGAGACCCAGACTTATTGTTCCTTCTAAGACGTGAGGCAACAGTAATATACATATGCAGCCTAAGCAACTCAAATATGTGTGCCACAATGTGTGGCTTTCTGGAAAACAATAAATGTTTACGTTTAGGCACCCGTGCGATTGTCTCAATTTTTCTGTTACAAACTGACCCTGGCCCCCATCAGAGAAGGCAAAAGTTATGTGGCCCTCACAGGAAAAAGTTTGGGGACCCCTGTTATAAATGATTAATGAAATAATAGATGCATATATATGAATGTATTCATATATGTATTCATATATGCATATATTCATATATGCATCTTCATATATATTCATATATATGCATAGATGAAGATAGCTTAGTTTTGAATATATTTTACACATATAGGATTGTTGGCTATATTGACTCATAATGTCTGCACCACACCCGATGTCCTCTGGAGAAATGGCGACCTGATGGGGGCAGGTCCACGTGACTGCAGGAAAGGGGGCATCACCCACATATAGAACTTTAGAAACACTACACACAGGGTTTAGAATAGGGTTATGAGATGGGTTTAGAGTCTAAACCCATCTCAGGGATGGGTCTAAACTTTAGACCCATCTCAACAGGGGGAGATGCAAAAAAAACGTAAGCTTATGTTACTAGGGTATAGATAGATAGATAGATAGATAGATAGATAGATAGATAGATAGATAGATAGATAGATAGTGATGTGTCCTAATAGGACACCTCGATGGGGGAATTGTCGGTAAAATGACATGATTGGCCTGTCTTTCTCACACTTCTTTATCTGCTTGCTTCACACGCTACACTGCAGAGTTTAGGTTACACCTTACAATTCACTTGTTGAAACCAGTCAGAATCAGTTCTGCACACAGCCGAACTGCCACATAAGTGGAATTGTACTGATACAATGAGGGAAAAACCCCTCCCTCTTGCAAGAGGGAGTGGTTAAGCTTTATAAAAACTATAGGGCCCACTTTTTGAGTAGCACTCTCTTGGGGAATTGCCTAAAGAGTTGTGTTCCAGCATTGCTTGTATCATATCTCAATTTCAGTAAAATAAGTGAAAGTATACTTCATCTTTCAGTCTGGTTATTTGGCCTTCATATAAAAGAACTGGGGGTTAAGGTATTTAGACGCAACAGATGTATACAAAAATAAGACAAAAAGATATCTTTAATTGTGGTGAAATTAATATAGATTTAATGAAAACAAAACAATATAAACTAACTGAAGATTTCTTAGATACAATGTATAGCTTAACCTTATGTCCAAAGATTACAAAACCTACGAGAATAACGACACACTGTGCTACCTTGATAGACAACATTTTTGCCAATGTTATTGAATATAATATGGGAAGTGGTATACTAATAAATGACATTAGTGACCACTTGCCTGTATTTGTTTCTTTAGACGTTAATTATGGGGTTATTGAGAGTAAGAAACCATGTAAAAATGTTATTTATAAAAGAATACGTACAGAAGATACAATCAGTGCTTTAAAAGAAAGCTTAATGTTACAGAATTGAGATGTTGTCTATAGACAGAAAGAAGTGGACATGGCATATAATAAATTTAGTGAAATATTTAAATCATTATATTGTGGTGACCCGCCACAATCTACAGGGACATTCATCCTCATTCTCAGAAGGTCTGGAAGAAGCAGAGGACCATTCACATATGGGCAGAGAGCCCCTGGGGGGACAACCAGAACAATGGACTATTGTTTATACATCCCCAGATTAAGGAGAAGGCGTCCGGGCACCAGTTGGTCAGGCTAATCATATGTATTGACTGATAAGTATATCAATATGCTAATGTGCCATGCATTCTCTCTGTTTGTATAACATACAAAAGAGCTGATGATACATGCCTCAGCAACACGACACAGCACACGCAGCACAGCACAGTAGACCACAAGTGCGTCTCATTTTGATGGAGGAAATAAAACTCTGCAACCTTCCAGCTCATCATATCTCGCCTGAACTTATTCCTCCACACGGGTGACCGTGATGTGATATGGTGCACCCCTCGCCTGATCTTTTACCTCCACACTGGTGGCCTGATAGCGATACCCCGCCCCCATCTCGGCCGTTCTGATCACATGTCCGTGATGCTGCTGCCTGCCTACAAACCTTTATTGAAGCGTAGCAGGCCAGCAGTGAAACAAATCAGGATTTTGCCAGAGAGTGCAACCTCTGCACTGCAAGACTGTTTTCAGCACACAGACTGGAAGATCTTCAAAATAGCAGCCTCCCAGGAAGACAGGACAGATGTGGAGGAGTATGCTGATACAGTCACCAGCTACATCGCGAAGTGCACAGAGGATTTCACTACAGTGAAGACCATCACTATGCGGGGTAATCATAAGCCCAGGATGACTGCAGAGGTGCGCTCGCTGCTTACAGCCAGAGATGCAGCCTTCAGAGCGAAGGACAGGATTGCCCTCCGCTCAGCCAGGTCTGTGCTTTCAAAGGGAATTAAGGCGGCAAAGCGCGCCTATGCGGAGAAAATCCAGGGACACCTCTGTGACACTAGGAACACCAAGCAGATGTGGCAGGGAGTTCGGACACTGACGGGCTTTAAGTCTAGGCAGGGGGTCGATGATGACGACGCTTCGCTTCCAGACAGGCTTAACGACTTCTTTGCACGTTTTGAAGCATCAAACTCGACAATCAGAGGGAGGGCCGGCCCACCCCCACCATCGGTCGATGAAGTGTTTTGAACGGCTTGTCAAACCACACTTCACAGCCTGCCTCCCTGCATCACACGACCCGCTCCAGTTTGCATATCGTTCAAACCGCTCCACGGAGGATGCTATAGTCACCACCCTACACTCTGTCATCACCCACCTGGACCAGAAAGACACCTACGCCAGACTCCTGTACATTGATTTCAGTTCAGCATTCAACATCATTATTCCCCAGAGACTGATGGAGAAGTTACTCCTTCTCGGTCTGAACACCGCCACATGTCTCTGGATCCTGGATTTCCTGACTGAGAGACCTCAGTCTGTCCGGGTTGAAAACAACATCTCCAACTCTGTCACGCTGAGTACCGGAACCCCTCAAGGCTCTGTACTCAGTCCACTGTTGTTTACACTTCTAACACATGACTGTGTATCCAAACACGAGGGGAACCAGATTATTAAGTTTGCAGATGACACCACAGTGGTGGGACTTATTCAGAGGGATGAGGAATCAATGTACAGGGAAGAAGTGAGAGACCTGGAGGGCTGGTGCAGGGAGAACAATCTGGTGCTCAACGTGGACAAAACAAAGGAGATGATTATCGACTTCCGGCGGTCACAGCCTGAGCACGTCCCCCTCAGCATCGGCAGCCGTTTAGTGGAGAGAGTAGAGAACATCAAGTTCCTCGGAGTGCAGATCTCGCAGGACCTGACCTGGAGCAAGAACTCCTTGGAGATCAGGAAGCAGGCTCAGCAGAGACTACACTTCTTGAGGAAACTCAAACAGGCCTCTCTCCCCATCTGCATCCTCAGGACCTTCTACAGAGGTGTGGTGGAGAGTGTTCTGACGTACTGCATTGCTACATGGTACTCCAGCTGCAGTATGTCAGACAAAAAAGCCCTGCAGAGGACAGTGAAGGGGGCGGAGAGGGTAATTGGAGTCTCTTCCCCTCTGTCCAAGAACTTTTTCAGAACCGTTGTAGGAGCAGGGCACTGAACATTGTCAAGGACCGTTCTCACCCTCTGCATAAACACTTTGAACTTCTTCCATCTGGTAAACGATTCCGGAGCATCAGAGACAGAACCACCAGACTGATCAACAGCTTCCTCCCACAAGCTGTCAGGATGCTGAACAGCTGACCCGGAATCTCTCATACACACTACTGCACCTATGGACATTTTGTATATTATAGTTAGTTATTCTTTTTCCCCAAGTATGTCTCAGGGATGTGTGAATGGATGGGGGTGGTGGGGGTGGTGGGTGGAGCTATGTGAGAGTGTGTCTTAATCATGCTGCTTCTTATATGGATGCCGAGAGAAACGCAATTTCATCTTGCCTGCACTACAGTTGTATGTACAGCAATATGATAATAAAGTTTGATTAGATTTTGATTTGATTTGATGAGAGAGAATGACCGTCTGCTCCCTCTCACCATGCTGTGGACCCCAGAGGACCAGAGAACGCCTGCAACCCCTTCATCCTCACCGGAGCGTGCTCCCCGGAGCGGGCAGTGCTTGGACCGACACGCACCATGGATGGCGACATGAGCGAAACGAAGGAAGCAGACTGAATGGGGACGATCATCGACACCGTCTGCGTTGATTTCCACTGAGCTCCCCGACTCTGACTAAACTCCCGACACCGGGCCTCCCGCGCACAGAAGCCCCGCGCACACACCGCAGGATTACGAGGACAGCGCAACTGCCAGCTAGTGGTCACTGCGCCATGTGTGTGCCACGCACAGGGTCAAGCTGGCTCCACAGACTAATACAGCGTCCTCCGCCGCTGCACATGCCCGAGAAACATGGCCGATCGCCAGCCTCAAAACCTTCAG
This sequence comes from Pholidichthys leucotaenia, assembly GCA_020510985.1. Classification (NCBI taxonomy): domain Eukaryota; kingdom Metazoa; phylum Chordata; class Actinopteri; order Cichliformes; family Pholidichthyidae; genus Pholidichthys; species Pholidichthys leucotaenia. The sequence continues at coordinate 116,523,750 of CM035848.1, read as the reverse complement.
GGCTGCTCACGCACCTGAAGCAGACGTGCAGCCCTCATACAGGGCTTTGTATGGGTTTCTCAGCCATGGTGCACAAGGGGAATTTAGCCGATTGCTGTCCTCGATGGCTTTAGGGCTGCTTCCGCACCTAAAAGCCAGACCACCAGGTCCCTCACACAGCTGCAGTTGTTTCACAGCCGCTACGCATCCTTGGGGAATTTGGCTGTTCGCTTTCCCCACATCCTCACTGGACCGAGCCGCAAGAGGAGTCAGACAATTTTTTTTCACAGCCGCTGTGGATCACCGCCAGGGTGACCGAGAAAGTCCCTCACCATCGCGGATCCACACACAATTTTTGCACGGCCCAGACACCTTTGATGTCCTGGGCTGGCACTCACTTACTCTCACCCCGTCCCCCTCCTCCTCCACAGCGCTCTTCCCGCACCTCACTCCCTAAAGCTGGCCGATCGCCGTCTTGTTCCATTACGCATGAAGCGCACCGGCCCATGCACTCACGATCCACGGCCGTTCAACGTGCTGGAACCCGGTGCGGAGCACACTGTTTTTTTCCACCCCTCCCCCGTCCCCCCCATGGACTGACATACCCTCCAACAGTTCTACCGGAGCTGGAGCCCAAACGACGGGGTGGGGGGGGGGGTCACAGCCCCTTCTGTGTGTTCTGGGGGGGGAGCCCTGTGGTGACCCACCACAATCTACAGGGACATTCATCCTCACGCTCAGAAGGTCTGGAAGAAGCAGAGGACCATTCACGTTTCTTCTGTCTCACCTACGTGATGTTAATCGATGCCTTTCATCCTTTGTACTCATGCGTCCTGTCCTTACTGTGACCTAGAGACTCAGATCAATATGTAGATGTGCTTGTTAGCCTCTTTGTCTTGCACTTAGAGCGAGGTCTAGCTAATCTGCCCATTGTGATGTATGGCTTACAAATGCAAATACCTCCTGCCTGTTCTGTTGTCCCTTTGATCATTCTAGACTGTGGGGTATGTCTTTTTGATGTATTGTTATGATCAAGTATTTAAGGTGCAACTCTGTAACGCAATCTCTCTCTTACTCTCTCACTCTGATCCTGCAACTGGCGGACACACTGTGTCTGCCTCTCCTTCTCAGAGAGCCGTGGGATCCCGCTCCGGGCTGCTCCACTATGCACCGGAGAGGGGATCCCGTGAAGGCGACATGATTAATAAAACCTGCTTAAAACCACAGCACTGCTGCTTATTTTTTTCATGCCGCTTCACTCAACAATGCTCTGCACTGGGTGTGTTTATATTTATATATCTATATATTTATTCCATCTAGCTACAATGCTCAGCACTGGGTGTGTTTATATTTATATATCTATATATTTATTCCATCTAGCTACAATGCTCCGCACTGTGTTTTTATATATCTACATATTATTCCATCTAGCTACATTGCTCCGCACTGTGTGTGTTTATATACTTGCATATTTATTCCACCTAGCTGCAATGCTCCGTACTGTGGGTGTTTATATATTTACATATTTATTCCATCTAGCTACAATGCTCTGCACTGTGTTCATATATTCATATATTTATTCCATCCAGCTACAGTGCTCTGCACTGTGTGTCTGTGTGTGTGTGTGTATATATATTTTATAGTAATATGTACATATGTATATTAGCTGCTCTTGCTTGCTTGGTTTTTTTTTTTTTTTTTTTTTTTCTTGCCTTCTGATTGTTGCTCTGAGTGTTGCTATCCCTGTGCTGTTGCAATCCTGGAATTTCCCCGTTGTGGGACTAATGAAGGCTTATCTTATTTTATACGGACAGAGAGCCCCTGGGGGGACAACCAGAACAATGGACTATTGTTTATACATCCCCGGATTAAGGAGAAGACGTCCGGGCGCCAGTTGGTCAGGCTAATCATATGTATTGACTGATATGTATATCAATATGCTAATGTGCCATGCATTCTCTCTGTTTGTATAACATATAAAAGAGCTGATGATACATGCCTCAGCAACATGACACAGCGCACACAGGACAGCACAGTAGACCACAAGTGCGTCTCATTTTGATGGAGGAAATAAAACTCTGCAACCTTCCAGCTCGTCATATCTCGCCTGAACTTATTCCTCCACAACCTGATAAAAACTGTCCATTTAAAGAAATTAATAAAAAATATAAATACAAAAATTGCCCATGGTTAACTGGCTACAAAATGCTTGTAAAAACAAAAATTATCTCTAAATTTTTTTATTAAATTAAGAACTAAAGAAGGGCAGCACGGTGGTGGAGTGGTTAGCACTGCGGCAGCACAGCAACTCACCCTTGGCCGGGGGATCCTGGGTTTGATCCCAGCCCCGACCAACGGTGATCTGTGTGGAGTTTGTGTGGAGTTTGCATGTTCTCCCCGTGTCTGCATGGGTTTACGCCGGGATTTCTCCGGTTTCCTCCCACATGCCAAAAACATGCAAGTTAGGTTAATTGGCATCAAAACTGGGAATTCTAAATTGTCCTTAGGTATGACTGTGAGAGTGAATGGTTGTCTGTCACTGTGTTGCCCCTGCGATGGACTGGCGATCTGTCCAGGGTGTACCCTGCCTCTCGCCCAAAGATGCTGGGATAGGCTCCAGCCCCCCCACGACCCGAAAAGGATTAAGCGGCAGAAGATGGATGGATGGATGGATGGAAGAACTAAAGAATTTGAAAAATGATATAAAACATATAAAAATAAATTAACTGAAATAAAATTAAATTAAATCACCCTTATTGTCATTCAACCGTACAACCAATCATGTACAGCAGAACGAGATTGTGTTTTACCTATCTACAGTGTAAATCACACACACCCCAAGTGCAGAATCAGAGGGCCGCTGCCATGCAAGGCGCCGCCACAGAGTTCCCTCCTCACATTCCATTTATTGCTGAGCACCAAGCTGAATGGCAGGAAGTTCCACTTTTATATGGTCTTAGGCATGACCCGGCCGGGATTTGAACCCCTGCCTCCCGGGTGTGGGGCGGATGCTCTACCAACTGAGCCACCACTCCGGTAATTAAATAATTCAAACTAGTAAAAAAAATATGATATAGGGAAATGCTAAATGAAAATAATAATGATACAAAAGGAGTCTGGGAGATATTAAATAAATTAAGGAAAAATGGAACTAAGAAAACGATATATCCAGAGTATTTTACTGATAATTGTAGTGATAATTATGATAAGAACACGGTAGTAAATAGAATGAATAAATTTGCTGTAAATGTTGGACCAGATTTGGCAGCAAAAATTACAAACCAAGGAAGAGACACCATGAGTAAAACATTGATTGGAAATAACCCTCAGTCAATCTTTCTCTCAGCAGTGGATGAACTAGAGGTAAACTCTGTTGTTGAAAAGTGTAAAAATAAATTATCCACTGACTGTGATGGTATTGATATGGCACTAGTAAAATGACTGATGATGGCATATTAAAACCATTACCATATATTTGTAATCTATCATTTCAAACTGGCTCATTCCCGCAGAAAATGAAAATAGCAAAAGTGATAACATTATTCAAGCAAGGAAATAAACACCACAACACAGACTACAGACCAGTATCACTCCTTCCACAGTTTTCAAAGATTCTGGAGAAACTTTTCAACAACAGAATAGAAAACTTTTTAAATAAACATGATCTGCTTAATCAGAATCAATATGGATTTAGAGCAAAGAATACAAAATCATTAGCAACTAGAAAAGCACTCGGAGAGCGCAGACCTCGGCCAAGCGCCACAGTTCCCCCCATACAGTGTTTGTGTGTACGTTGTCAGATTCCTTGACCATGAAAACATCTGAGTAGCAATTGGATTCACAATGATAGGATTAGTGGTTCAGTAGTAAAAGCATTACCTCCTTGGCGGAGGTAATAAACTGAAGTGTTGGTGTTGTGTCCATGTCCTGCATCTGCAAACTCCCAGGCTTGGGGCGTTGCAATTGAATGAACGAATGAATTAATCTTTATTTCGAATAGATTAAGAGTACAGGTTAAAAGAAAGTGAATAATATAACAAAGGGGGTAATAAAATCCAACAAGGTCAAATTAGACAATAGCTCCTCTGATTATACAGTTCAACATAAGTTATCCGAAATATGTGATGGCTGAATCCGCAGCTTATATTGCCCACCCATGTTCCATCCAAGAATTCAAAAGAAAAAACAAAAGAAGTCCTGACACAACTGCGTACAACCCACAGGCCAATGGGTTATGTGAGCGTTTTAGATCACTGAAAGCAGCACTGAGGGCTTCACTGACGGATGCCAATTAGGTAGACGAGTTGGCGTGGGTTTTATTCAAAAATCAAACGTTTATTTCAAACTCAGGGTTCATATTAAATGCAGAACTAAAAGGAGTAGAAAATAAATAAATAAATAAATAAAAGTATATACAGATCAGCAGACAGTCGGCGGTCTTGTAACAACAATAACATACAATATTGGACTCAGTATAAAATGGAACGCCACCACTTCCAAATGCTGAAGTGTGAGTGACAAGTTGACAATTGCTGATATAAGATGATTGTTACATGGCAGCAACCTTCTCATCAAACTGTAAACATCGTTACGTATCAACTCGCCAAAAGACGGAATGTTCACAGACACAAACATCTTGCTTGCACTCGACCTTCGTGGTACATCTAATCTTTATCTTTATTGGGGTTGCGCTCCGCGGCCAAAGATGATTTGGAAAATTCCCCGGCAGAGAGCTTCTTTTTGCGGAGCTACTATGGCTGACCGGGGAATTTCTGCCAAATAATCCAGCGGCGGACAGCTGGCTGTCTGAGCTTTTGCAGCGTTGCGCAAACACAGGCACACAGCACGCTGCCGAGCAGCTGGTTTTTGCGCAGCGCCTATGGCTGCCCGGGGAATTTCTGCCAAATAATCCGGCGGCGGACAGCTGCCCGTCTCAGCTTTTGCAGCGTCGCGCAAACACAGGCACGGTGTTTTCCGCGTGCTTTTGTGCCTAAAATGTTGAAGAAGGCGGAGTTTATGTTGGTCAGACACGATGACCAGCGCCCTCCATTGCGCCTGCGCACATGTTGAAAATAGCCGTATGTCACAGTGTTAAAGAATGCTTTAAAAAATTCCTGTATCCAGACGGTGATCCGGATCATCCCCAAAATTTAATCAGTTCTTCCTTGTACCATTTCCAACAACGCCTGAAAGTTTCATGGAAATCCGTCCAAGACTTTTTGAGTTATCTTGCTAACCAACAGACAAACAGACAGACAGACAGACAGACAGACAGACAGACAGACAGACAGACAGACAAACAAACACACAGACAAACCCCGGCAAAAACATAACCTCCTCCTGGCCTTTTCGGCCTGGCGGAGGTAATAACTGAAGCAACAGAGGAAATAATCAATGCATTAGATCAAGGAAAATACGCAATTGGTTTAGTCATAGATTTTAGAAAAGCGTTTGATACAATACATCGTTCAATCCTTCTTAATAAAATGCAATTGTATGGTATTAGGGGAGTGACAATGAATTGGGTTACAAGTTATTTATCTGAGAGACAAACTCCACAAAGATCCCCGACCAAAAGTGATCTGTGGGAGTTTGCATGTCCTCCCCGTGCCTGCATGGGTTTATGCCGGGATTTCTCCGGTTTCCTCCCACATGCCAAAAACATGCAAGTTAGGTTAATTGGCATCAAACTGGGGATTCTAAATTGTCCTTAGGTATGACTGTGAGAGTGAATGGTTGTCTGTCTCTCAGTGTTGGCCCTGTGATGGACTGGTGATCTGCCCAGGGTGTACCCTGCCTCTCGCCCAAAGACTCTGGGATAGGCTCCAGCCCCCCTATGACCAGAAAAGGGTTAAGCAGAAGAAGATGGATGGATGGACAACAGTTTGTGAAGATGGGAGAATATCTGTCTGGATGTATGGGAGGTGGCTGTTTAGGCCAATCCTCGATCGGCAGACACGGCTGCACTAGGGGCAAGGAAACTGCCCAGGTAATAACGCCTTTCTTCATGCCCATACTTCAGCTACATCAGCTCGCCTCTTCTCTTCAAAGTAGTCTCGTGCCTGGGTAGTGAGGGAGCCCCAGCCTGGCCTGTCCATAGCCCACAACTCTAATTGTTTGGGAAGGATGCCAGTGTGTCTGATGTTGAGCTTCACACAGTCTTTGAATCTTTTGCGTGGTCTGCCTTGGTTCCACTTCCCAGAGCAGAGATCGCCGTACATGAGCTGCTTGGGCATCCTGTAGCCATCCATCCGGATTACATGACCAACCCATCGGAGCTGGGCTTTCAGAATCATGGCTTCGATACTGGTCATCTCAGCTCTGTCCAGGACCTCAAGGTTTGTGACTCGGTCTTGCCAGTGAATGTTCATGATCATCCATAGGCTTCTCATGTGGAACTTCTCCATCTGCTTCAGGTGTTTTTTGTGCACTGTCCACGTCTCACATCCGTAGAGAAGGCTGGTGAGGACAACGGCCCTGTACACTTTGAGCTACGTGGACCGCTGGATGTTGTGCTGGTTCAGGATGCCAGCTCGGAGACGACCGAGAGCTTGGCTGGCCTTGCAGATTCTGGCGTTGATCTCCTTATCCCGGCTGTCATCATTGCTGATGGTGCTGCCGAGGTACTTAAAGTCATCTCCCGTCTTCAGTTGGGTAGCCTCGATGGAGATGGGGGGGGGGGGGGAAGGTGGAGGTGGGTGCTGGTTGGAACAGTACCTCTGTCTTGTAAAGGCTGATGGAAAGACCAAAAAGGCGGGAGGCTTCTAAAAACTTATTCACGATGATCTGGAGATCAAACTCCGTGTGGGCCATGAGGGCACAGTCGTCAGTGAAAAGCGCTTCCAGGACAATCTTTTCTGCGACCTTGGTCTTAGCCTTCAGTCGGTGGAGGTCGAACAGTGAGCCATCAGGTCTGTATCGCAAGTATACCCCAAGGTCCAAGTCCCTGATGGCATGGTTGAGGACTCAAGAGAAAAAGAGGCTGAAGAGGACCAGGGCTAGAACGCACCCCTGCTTGATGCCATTGCTGATATTGAATGGCTCCAATACCTCTCCACCTGAGAGAACCTGCCCAGTCATGTTGTCATGAAAGTGGCGTATGAGGTTTACAAACTTGTCTGGACACTCAAGCTTGGATAGGATGATCCAGAAGGCCTCCCTGTTCACCATGTTGAAGGTCTTAGGTCAATAAAGACCACATATAAGTTCATGTTTTGTTCTAGACATTTCTCCTGCACCTGGTGGACAGAGAAGATCATGTCCACGGTGCTGTGGTTTGGGCAGAATCCACACTGTGTTTCTGGCAGGTTCCCTTCAGAGATGTTTTTAATCAGTCGGTTGAGGAGGACCCGGGCCACTATTTTTCCGGCAATAGATAGAAGGGAGATACCTCCGTTATTGCCGCAGTCAGACTTGCTACCCTTATTCTTGAACAGGGAGACAACAGTGGCATCCCTGAAGTTTTTGGTCAGTTGTTCTTCATCCCAGATGCTGGTGAGGAGGGAATGGAAGATTTCAAGGGCCACAGAACCGGCTGATTAGAATATTTCCACCAGGATTCCATCCATCCCAGGTGCTTTGCCTGAATTGGTCTGCCGAATCGCATTCAAGACTCCATCCATTGTTGGGGGTAGGTCGAAGCAGTGGACGGTGGGTTTTTGTGGGATCAGATTGAGGGCTTGGGGGTTTACAGTGGAGGGTCTGTTGCGCAGGTAACTGAAATGCTCTCTCCATCGTGCATTGATGCTGCTTTTCTCCTTCAGCAGAGTTGAACCGTCTGCTGACAGGAGTGGGTTAGTACATGGCTGGGCAGGTCCATATACTTCCTTGATGACGCTGAAGAACATTTTGGAATTCTGCATGTCGGCGTATGTCTGCGCTTCATCTTCCTTCTTCTCCCACCATTCATTCTGCATCTTTCACAGCGCTGCTTGTGCCTGTATCTGGAGGTGCTTGAAGCGATCACACTTGGAAATGGAAGTGGGGTCATTCTGCCACTCAACAAAGGCCTTCTGCTTGTCCTCCAGGAGTGTCTTGATGTTCTCGTTGTTCTTGTCAAACCAGTCCTGGTGCACTCATTTCCTGGGGAAGATGGTGGTTTTTGCTGACTCCATCACCAGTGGTCTAAACTGCTCTCACTTTTGTGTTGGACAGCCAGTCAGGGGTCCATGGGCAATCAGTCGGCCGTCCAGATCTTCTGCAAATTCACTGCGTCGCTGAGGTTGTTCAAGTTTGGCGACATTGAACGCTTGCCCGATTACTTTCGGCGTCTTGCGCTGTGTTGGGGCAATATGCAGGGATAGGATGGATCTGACTAGATGGCGGTCCATCCAACACTCTGCTCCACGCATGGCCCTGGTGATCCTGACTTCACGGATGTCTCTCTGACGGCAAATGGCAAAGTCTATCAAATGCCAGTGCTTGGATCTTGGGTGCATCCATGTTTTATCTTAGTCTGCTTGCTGGAACAGTGTGCTTGTGATAGCGAGGTGGTTTTCAGCACAAAGACTCAAGAGCATCAAGCCGCTGGAGTTCAATTTTCCAGTACCGTGTGGCCTCAGCACGCCTTTCCAGTTACAGCAGTCTGTTCCGACTCTGGCGTTGAAATCGCCTAGCAGAATGAGTTTGTCATTGGGAGGAGTGTCCTTCACAAGGGTACTGAGCTCCTCATAAAAGGCTTCCTTCACTTCATCTTTACTGGTGAGAGTTGGGGCATACGTGCTGATGAGGGTAACGTGACGGTTACGGTTGAGGGGGAAACGGAGATTCATCAGCCATTCATTAACTGACGTTGGTAGGTGAGGAAGTTGCTTGAGAACTGATGTCGTGATGGCCAGTCCTACTCCATGGATCCTCTCTCCATCTTTGGCCTTGCCTTTCCAGAAGAAGGTGTAGCCGCCTTTTAGTTCAGCCACAGATCCTTCTTCGGCTAGTCTGGTCTCACTGAGGGCTGCAATGTCAATGCGATAGCAGGCCAGTTCTCTTGCAATGAGGGCTGTTCTTCCCTCAGGCCTCGAGGAGGCCTCTCTGTCCATGAGCATGCGTACATTCCATGCAACAAGAATTAGTTTCTTTCTTCTTTGGTTTCGACCACTTGGGGGGTAGAACTGCCAGCCGCGGTATGCTGGCCAGTTGGAAGGGACAAGCATTTGTTTGGGACATATTTTCTAGTCCCCTCCCTCATGTGAGGGTGAGCAGTGCTGTCCTAAAGAGGCTGGTCAGTTGCCTGGGGGAACGCCAAACTCCACTGTTGTCCCAGGGTCAGAAGGAGAGTGACTATTGCCGCCAAGCTGCCAAGCCGCCTACATGCGGGATTCAAGCTACAACTGCCAGTGGTCACCTCCACCTGTTGCTTCACTCATTCCTCATCACCACAGGACTGTTGTAGGGTTGTGAGGACTAACACACATGAGGAAAACCTGTGTGGGAAAGTTTTTGTAAAAGTGGGAAAGTCGATGCACAGGGGTAATCCCACTTTCTCAGCCTCAAAAACCAGGATCTGGTGATACGAAAAGAGCCGTCATGACCAGGGACTTCCTCAGCTGCAGTGGATGACCACAAGGTCTATAGTGCCTTGCTGTGCCCTTGCGCTCCACAACGCCTGCTGTCCCTGCCTTCATGACCGTTGGGACAGAAGATGACCTCTTCCGCTCAATCCTCCGACTACAGTCTTCACATGCTTGGGTAGGCATACCCTGTTCAACTCACCGGAGGTTTTGAGGGCTGACCAGCTACCCTCACCTGGTTCAGCCCGCCTGCCAAAGCGGTTTACTGGGTTGTGGCTGCTACGCATGCTACAGCTTCGAGGAGCCACAGGTGAGAGTTGGGTGCCAGGTGGGAACCAAAGTAGAATGAACTGTCCTAAAAAGGACATGGCAAGGACATGGCAATCCCCCCCCCCCAACAGAGGTATTATCCCTGCCCAGACACCCCATATATAAATGATATATTCCAAGCTTCTAAATAATTAAAAATAATATTATTTGGACTTCCGGTTATGGCGGCCACGTAGGAAGACGTGTTTCACACTGCTCTGCTTGTAAAACTAAAAATTCTACTAAAACTCTCTCAATTGGAACAAAAACCCATCCCAGTGTTTTGGCGTGGATATGGTAAAGACTAAGGTTGGAAAATTAGGTGGAGGAAAAGGCAACTTGACAAAACAATCCAAGCTAACGGACTTCCACACTCAAGGCAAGGCAGGGAAAACTCCAGAGACAATGGCGGAGGATGGAGCCAGCGGCGGAACGGGCACTGCTGGGGAGGGGACAAGCGTAGTGCTCGCTGCCATCACCTCCATGAGAACAGAGTTTTCATCTAAATTTGATGGGATTATAGCAGCGATAGAAGGTATGAGGAAAGAAATAAATGACTGTTTGGGACGAGTGTCGCAGGCAGAGCTCCAAATATCAAGCACTGAGGATGGCGTCACCAGCCTGCAAATTAAACTTCAAACACTGGAATTAAAATGGAAACGTCTGGAAGATAACGTTCTAGACTTGGAATCCTGCTCACAATGGAATAATTTGAGGCTGGTGGGCCTCCAGGAGGGAGCGGAGGGACGGGACCCATGTTCCTTTTTGGAAAAGTGGATTCCAGAAGCGCTGAACAACGCGGACCTGCAGTCATCGATCGTTTTAGAGAGCGCTCACAGAATCGGCCCACCGAGAGATAATAAGACACCACCGAGGACGCTGATTATGAAGTTCCTCAACTACAGAGACAAGATGACAGTCACCAATGCTGCGCGAGCTAAAGCGGAAATTAAATACCAGGATCAACAGGTGCGGTTCTACCCAGACTTCGCCACAGGAATACAACAATTAAGGAGGCAGTTCGACCCCGCCCACAAAGGGCTGCGCAACCTCGGGATTCGTCATGGAGTGATTCATCCGGCAAGACTGCTGGTCACATATAAGGGGAGAACCCACACCTTCAAGACCCCTCAAGAGGCGCAGGAGCTCATCAAGCAGATCCAAAAGGAAACTGGTGGGAGCTAAGCATGAATATGACAAAGGTAGAACATTTAAGCGTATGTACAGACATCTGTTTGATCTGAAACATATAACAAGTCTACAAAATACAGACTGTATTTAAAAAAAAAAAGCTATGATGTACAACGTTGCTATAAAACTTTGAAGAAATGCTGAAAAAACTACAGAAGAGAGTTAATGTTATAATGTTATAAGAATAGAAGTAGAGTCAGGGTGATTGAGAGGAGAAAGAGAGAGTGGTTTGACTGATCCTCGTAGGTGTGGAACAGTCACTAGCTATAACGGGAGACAGAATTTTTTTGATTTTGGGGGGATTACCACGAATGTGGGGAAAGGGAATTTGTTTTTGTTCAATTTGTAGGATGAATGTTATATCATCCATGTTTTTGCTTCTCTGTAAGAGTATGTTCATATTGCCAGGTAATCTCAAACTCCTTATTGATCATAGATCAAAGCGTTAATCTTAATTTAACTTCATGGAATTGCAGAGGTCTACAAAATCTAAAAAAGCTTAAACAAGTTATGAATAAAATAAAAGATATAGATTCAAAAATTGTATTTTTACAAAAAAACTCATCTAATAGAGGAGGATGTAAAAAGAATTAGGAGAAGATGGCAAGGTAACGTGTTCACCTCATCATTTTCATCCCGAGCTAGGGGAGTTATGATTCTCATACATAAAACAGTCCCATTTCAAATGAAAAATGTAATTAGAGACAAATTTGGAAGATATCTAATCATCCAAGGATCTTTGTTATTAGAAAATATAAATCTGGTGAACTTATACGGCCCCAATATTGATGATCAAAACTTCTTTGTTAATTTATTCCTTACTTTATCATCACTTACAGGGCAACATATAATAGCAGAGGATTTTAATTGTACATGGAATCCCAGTATAGACAGATAAACAGGACTGGACCTTACGCACAATGGATGTAGGATGACCATTAATCATTTTATGAAAGAATTGAGATTGCTAGATATATGGAGAGAAATGAAACCACAAGTCAAAGCCTATTCTTGTTATTCTAATACCTATAAGACATTTTCACGTATTGACTACTTTTTGATCTCTACAGAATTAAGGTCCAAGATTCAAAACTGTTTCTATGATAACATTGTGATCTCTGATCATGCACCCTGCTGTCTAATATATGTAGATAAGAAACTGACAAAGGATCCAGGTAGGTGTCATTTTCAGCATAAATGGCTTCAGGATGAGGAATTTGTTAAGTACATAGAAAAACAGATAGATGAGTTCTTTGATATTAATACTACACAAACAACAGCATGTATAAAGTGGGAGGCTTTCAAAGCTTTTATTAGGGGGCATATTATTAGTTATACAGGTTCAAAATCTAAGATGACCAGAGAGGAGAGTCCAATTGGAACGTAAAATAAAAATTCTTCAAGAAAAAGTGTATGCAGGAAGTAACCCACAGTTAGAGAATGAATTACTGATTCTGAGAGCAGAATATGACAAAAAATCAATGAATAGAGCTGCCTCGAGTCTTCTAAGATTGAAGCAAACTTTTTATGAACAAGGTGAAAAATCAGGAAAATTATTGGCATGGCAGATTAAACAATTAGAATTTAAAACACCAATTGCCAGTATTATAAGTAACGGACAGGTAGTTATAGATCCTTTAGAAATTAATAGTGTCTTTAGAGATTATTATGAAAAACTATATGATACAAAAAATGAAACTGACTTAACAAAACTAAATGGGTTTTTGGGTGGATTATCTATACCGTGTATTCCAAATGAAAACAGGGAGATACTGGAGTCTAAAATTAGTCAAGAAGAAGTTGGGCAAGCCATTGATAATATGAAATCAGGAAAAAGAGCAGGACCAGATGGTCTTCCAGTTGACCTCTATAAAAAAATTTAAGAATAAATTAATAAAACCACTTTTGGAAATGGTTTTAGAAGCATTTCAAAATGGTAATTTACCACCATACATGAATAATGCCTTATTTATACTGTTGCCAAAACCAGGTAAACCCCCTAATAAATGTGAAAACATGAGACCAATAAGCCTATTAAATGCTGATCTTAAAATAATCTGTAAAATTTTAGCAAAACGACTACAAGAAATATTACCAAATATTATTAATCGAGATCAGAATGGCTTTATAATGGGAAGACAAGGCTTCCATAATGTAAGAAGACTATTTAATATTATTTATTCCAATAAAGAAGCACCGGATGCAGCTCTCTTATCATTGGACGCCGAAAAGGCCTTTGATAGGGTCGAATGGCCCTATCTTTTTGAAGTCCTACGAAGGTTTGGACTTGGAAATAATTTCATAAAATGGGTCCAGATAATATACAATAATGCTTCAGCAGAAATCCTAACAAACAGCAATATCTCAAAATCAATAAAAATCAATAGAGGATGTCAACAATGGTGTCCACTTTCACCTTTACTGTTTACTATGGCAATTGAACCTTTAGCGATGGCAGTACATTTACATCCACAAATATATGGAATTAAAGTCGGACCAACAGAACATAAAATCTCCATGTATGCCGATGAGATAATTTTGTTTATGGCGAATTTTAAAAAATCAATTCCGACCTTGTTAAATTTAATAAAGAATTTTGGGGAAATATCAGGATATAAAATAAATAAAACAAAATCTTCAATATTAATGCTAAATGAGACCCAGAGAAATCATCCAGCTCCTGAGGTAAATCAATTCAATGTTGTAAATCAGTTTAAATATTTAGGAATTCAAATTTTGCCTAAGCTAGAATCAGTCGCCAGTGCCAACTATGAAGCCTTAATGACAGATATTAATGAGTCACTTCAGAGATGGATGTCACTACCAATGTCGATGATCGGGAGAATTAATATACTTAAAAGTAATATCTTACCAAAAATACTTTATTTATTTCAAAACATTCCTTTACCACCACCTTCAGATCTATTCTCAAGAATTTAAAAAAAGTTAGTGGAATTTATATGGAACAATAGGAAGGCTAGATTACATTTGTCCTTACTATATTTACCATTTGATCGTGGAGGTCTGAAATGTCCAAACTTTATGTTGTATTACTGGTCAGCACAACTGAGGTCTATGACATATTATTTTTCATCAAATGATCTTCCTCACTTGACTGAAATGGAATCATACAATTTACCTTTACCTCTTCCCTTATTCATATACTCAGACTCGGCTAAAAAACTACAGAAACAAGTTAAAAATCCAATTGTAAAGCACATGATCAAAATATGGTGTGAAACCAAAAAATATTTAAAAGAACCACACTTACTGTCACAATTTAGCCCAATATGGGGTAATCAATATTTTACACCAGGGAGAGCAGATGCTGTATTTAAAGTATGGAATTTAAAAGGGATTCAAAAGATTCAAGACTTATATTTGTCACGCTCAGATAACATAATGTCTTTTGAAGAACTGAGGATTAAATTCAATTTTAATAGAACACACTTTTTAAAATTTCTTCAGCTTAGAAATTTTATTCGATCAAATCAAAATAATGCTCTCACTCGACCTACTTATTCATCTTTGGAAAAAATTTTGACGAAAGATAGTAAGAGAAAGGGTATTATTTCAGAGTTTTATAGCTCATTGACACTATTCTCAAGTGAAGACTCACAGAAAAGACTGAATTATTGGAAAGAAGACCTGCAAACTGAAATTTCAGAGGAACAATGGGAAATGGCTTGCGCAGGAGCTCAAACCAAATCAATAAATGTACGTCTTAAACTGATACATTTAAATGGTTAATGCGGATGTATGTTACACCAGTGGAATTAAATAGATATAACAAAAACATACCAGATACATGCACAAAATGTATGGAAAGTAAAGGAACCCTATTTCACTGTTTATGGGAATGTAGAAAAATCAGAATGTTTTGGGAAGAGGTGAGGGTAACAATTGAAAAAATAATATCAAAACAATTCACATTGAACCCTAAACTGTTTTTGTTGGGTCTGTATCCAGAAAAACATAACTTTAATAAGAGCGAAAGAGCATTCATAGACCTTGGTTTGCTTAATGCCAAAAAATGTATTGCACTACTGTGGAAAAAGACTCATAGACCAGATGTGACTCAGTGGTTAAGACAAATGTCAACAAACCTTCCACTAGAAAGAATAACATATATACTGAAATTAAAGGAAAATGTGTTTGAGAATATATGGAGACCTTTCATTGATTATGTTAAGAAATTAAACATAACTTCTGAAGAAGAAGGTGAATGATATGTGTGGACCTTGCAAATTCCAAACTGGTGAATGTATATTATGTATTCTTATGTAATAGATTACCTAGACTAAACAGAGGAGCATTGTTGTTGACTTGCTTTTGTTAATGGTTGTTGTTGTTTTTAGTAGATTCAAGATGGTGCTGCGGATGGCAGCCACTGGCTTCTGCTCTCTGATGTTTTTGATAATTTTGTGTGTTTTTTTGGACTTCTGCTCTTCCGTCCGAGTCACCTATTCAAGGGAGGAACTACTTTCACTCAGACTATCTCCCAATGCAACTTCTCCGCCAGTTTCTGCTGCTGATCTGAAGTTTTTTCAGTCGATCTTAGCTGTGGGAGCAGCGGCTATTGGCACTGGCCGGAAACGAAGGCGGCGTGGTAAACGTGCCGGTGCGCTAGTCAGGCTGAAGAAACGAGGATATCGCACGCCGCTCCCATCGATCCATCTGACCAATATCCGCTCTTTGGTGAACAAAATGGACGAACTGCTGCTCCTGACTCACAAAAACCTGGATTTTAGCAGATCTGGCGCCCTGTGTTTCACGGAGTCCTGGCTGAGTGAACACATCCCGGACAGCGCGGTTCACCTGGATGGATTCCAACTGTTTCACGCTGATCGCAGGCAAGAATTCTCTGGAAAGGCTAAAGGTGGTGGAATCTGCTTCTACATAAACAAAGGTTGGTGTACTGATGTCACAGTGTTGAAGAAGTTTTGTAGCCCTAACCTAGAGTCACTGTTCATAAACTGTAAACCCTTTTATTCACCGCAAGAGTTCTCCTCGTTTATTCTGGTCGGAATTTATATCCCGCCTGCTGCTTGTACAACGGAGGCACTGCAGCACCTCGCTGACCAGATAGCAGATGTGGAGGAAAAACATCCAGACTCTCTGCTTATCATTCTGGGTGATTTCAATAGAGCTAATCTCACAAATGAGCTTCCTAAATACAGACAGCATATTAAATGTCCCACCAGGGACACAAATACACTTGACCACTGTTACACAGTTTTAAGAAACGCCTATCATGCCGTCCCCCGTGCAGCTCTGGGTTTTTCTGACCACTGTCTGCTCCATCTTATTCCAACATACAGACAGAAACTAAAAACTTCCAAGTCTGTTGTAAGGACTGTGAAGAAATGTACTGAGGAATCAAAGCTGGAGTTACAAGCCTGCTTTGACTGCACAGACTGGAGTGTTTTTGAAGATGCAGCCATTAACCTAAATTAACTCACTGACACTGTGACATCATACATCAGTTTTTGTGAGGATATGTGTGTGCAGACCAAGACCTTCTGCGCATACAACAACAATAAACCCTGGTTCACTCCTAAACTGAAGCAGCTACGTCAGACCAAGGAGGAGGCCTACAGGACTGGTGACTGGACTCTGTACAAGTGGGCCAGAAACATGCTGATGAAGGAGACCAGGCTTGCTAAGAGGAGCTACAGTGAGAAGTTAAAACATAACTTCTCAGCCAACAACTCTGCTTCTGTTTGGAGAGGCCTGCAGAATATCACCAACTACAGGAGACCATCCCCCCACCCTTTGGAAAACCTCCAGCTGGCTAACGACCTAAACAGCTTTTACTGTAGGTTTGAAAAGAACCTACAGTTCTCACCTCCCACCCACACAAAAGGATTATCTGCAGCCCCAGGAACTCCATCCCTCCTCCACTCTGACCTCCCACCAGCACTAACGATCTGTGAAGAGGAGGTGCGCTGGGTCTTTCAGAGACAAAAGATCAAGAAGGCTGCAGGACCTGATGGTGTGTCTCCGTCCTGCCTGAGAGTCTGCTTCAACGAGTTGGCCCCCATCTTCACTCAGATCTTTAATAGATCACTGGAGCTGTGTGAAGTGCCTTCCTGCTTCAAACGCTCCATCATCATTCCAGTTCCCAAGAAACCCTCTGGCACAGGATTAAATAACTACAGACCTGTTGCCTTGACCTCTGTGGTCATGAAATACTTGGAGAGATTGGTGCTGAACCACCTAAAGGTCGTCACAGGCCCCCTGATGGACCCACTGCAGTTTGCCTACCGGTCAAACAGGTCAGTGGATGATGCAGTGAATATGGGACTACACTACATCCTGCAACACCTCGACTCCCCAGGGACGTACGCTAGGATCCTGTTTGTTGACTTCAGCTCAGCGTTCAACACCATCATCCCAGGCAATCTTCATCAGAAACTCCTCCAGCTCAAGGTGCCCCCCTCCACCTGCCAGTGGATCTCCAGCTTTCTGACTGACTGGTGGCAACAGGTGAAGCTAGGGAGGTTTACATCCAGCTCCTGAAAAATTAGTACTGGCGCCCCCCCAAGGATGTGTCCTTTCCCCACTGCTCTTCTCCCTCTACTCCAACGACTGCACCACAGAGGACCCTTCGGTGAAGCTCCTGAAGTTTGCGGACGACACCACAGTCATCGGTTTGATCCGGGATGGTGATGAGTCTGCATACAGGCGGGAGGTGGAGCAGCTGATCCACTGGTGCCGCCAGAACCATCTTGAACTTAACCCAGCCAAAACGGTGGAGATGACTGTGGATTTCAGGCGACACCCTCCTTCATTCCCCCCACTCACCATCCTCAACAGCACAGTGTCCACTGTGGACTCCTTCAAGTTTCCGGGTACCACAATCTCCCGGAACCTGAAGTGGTCCTCCCATATAGACACTGTCCGGAAAAAGGCCCAGCAGAGGTTGTTTTTTCTGCATCAGCTCAAGAAGTTTGATTTGCCTCAGGAGCTGCTGGTTGTCTTCTACGCCGCCATCATCCAATCTGTCCTCTGCTTTTCCATCACTGTCTGGTTTGGATCTGCCACTAAACAGGACAAGACCAGACTGCAGCGGATCATTAAGTCTGCGGAGAGGATCATTGGTACCGACCTACCCTCCATTGAGAACTTATATCGGTCCATAACCAGGAAACGGGCGGGAAACATCCGTGCTGACCCGTCACACCCCGACCACAAACTGCTTGAACTTCTATCTTCTGGTCGTCGTTGTTACAACTCGCCGCTCATCAGCGGCGCCAGCTGCGCGCACACCTGCACCTCGTCAGCAGTGTGGGATATAAGCCACTCTGCCCTGGGCTTCGGCCTGAAGCCGTCTGATTCCTTCGGCCAACTTGCTGCAGAGGGACCCCCTCATCTATCCGCAAGATCTACGAAGTAAGCATACCTTACTCTTGTCTTTCCAGTTTCTCCCCTGTGCATAGGAGGATTTCCTGGTGGCGGACCTCGCCCCTGCATCGCCACCTGCCTGCTGCTGCCACAAGTGGATTTCCCGGCGGCGGACTTCGCCTCTACATCGCCGTCTCCCCGCTGCTGTCAGGTGCATCAGGTCGCTGTCTTTCGGGCTCGCCCTTGTGCACGCCTGCCACCTGCCCTGCCAAGTAAGCCAACAAACCTCATTTACCCTCTGTACTGGTTTGGTGCCCGTTACCGTTTCCCTGTGCTCTCTCCCCAGGGTTGTCCGGCTGCACGGTTTCCTGCCCCCGTGCCTGACGCAGACGTCCACCACCAGTACATCTACATATCACAGACACGCAACCACACATCCCTGTTGTTGAATAAAGCTGTTAAATTTACCCTGAGCCTGCGTGTGTGTCTCCTGAGCCGTGCGCTATGTCAGTACGGCTTCAGCAGAGCGGCTCGGCGGACAGTGGGCTCGCACGCCGTTTTTCCACCCTCGAGGCTTGGGTGGATTTAATAGCTCATCAGCAACAGGTGATACTCAATCAGTTAACCTTGATTACTGACCGGTTAGACCGCCTGGACCCCCGTCAGCCGTTCCCCCTGGCTCGTCAGGGAGCTCCAGCGGCCGTCCAGCCTGCTCCAGGTGCCCCAGCCCGACTCACACCTATCCCGACCCCCGCCCGCTTTAGCGGTAAGCTCGGTGGAGCGCGGGGGTTCATTATGCAGTGTGAGTCGGTGTTCCTGCGCGTCTCCGGAGATTTTCCCTCAGACCACAGCCGAATTGGCTATATTGGAAATCTCCTGGAGGGTCGTGCGCTCACCTGGGCTTACGCCGTAATGGCGAAGCCCAGCTACGCCACCCTCACCTATGGCCAGTTCATTAACCAGTTCCTGGAGGTCTTTGATCACTCGCGTTTGGACAGTGTCCAGGTCGATCGTCTCCTCAGTCTGCAACAGGGGAGCCGATCGGCCGCAGATTACGCCATTGACTTCCGGGTAACAGCGGAGGAAGTTGGCTGGGAGGAACGCTCCCTCTGTGGCATCTTCCTCCGCAGTTTAAACTCTGGTCTGAGGGATGAGCTGGCTGGTCGGGATATCCCTGAGACATTAGCGGAGCTAATCTCCCTCGCCATCAGCTTGGACAACCAGCTGTGCGAGCGCGCCTCGGAGCGGAAGTTGCCTTCTCGCTCGCGGGGTGCCTCGTCGCGCCCGTCCCAAGCTCGCCCCCTGGCGTTACCACCACCAGAGTCCTCCGAGGAGTCGGAGCCCATGGTGACGGGCTGGGCAAAGCTCCCCCTTGCGGAGAAACAACGCCGCCGTGAGTTGGGTCTCTGCATGTATTGCGGAGGCAACCAGCATACTGTGGAGCGTTGCCCGGAGAAGCCAAACGGGGAGGTCCGCGAGTCACTGTAGGGGGCCTCGCGGACGCTAACCGGTCAACTCCCCTCACACATTTGTCGCTGCCCATCCATTTTTGCCATAAGACCACAGGGCATCTCACCCACGCACTGGTGGACTCAGGCGCGGAGGGAAACTTTATCTCTCAAAGCCTGGCAACCCGATTGGGCATCCGTTGCCAGCCCCTTAAGACTCCTCTCGTCCTCATCAATCTCTCCCGTGCGTCCCTGGGGAAAGTGACTCACCGGACGAACCCCGTCTCAGTCATTGTCTCTGGAAACCACTGGGAGGACATATCCTTCTACATCCTGCCATCCTCTGTGTCTTCGGTGATTCTGGGTTACCCGTGGCTCCGCCTCCACAACCCCGTCCTGGACTGGAAGACCGGAAGGGTGACTGCCTGGAGTACGTTCTGCATGAGCACCTGCCTCCAATCCGCTGCCTGCGCCCCATCCCCTCCTCCCGTGGCCAAGGATGCCGCGCCCCCTGACCTCTCCTTGGTGCCCGCAGATTTCTACGACCTGGGCGTGGTCTTCAGTAAGTCCAAGGCGATGTCTCTTCCCCCACACCGGCCTTACGACTGCGCTATAAATCTCCGCCAGGGGGCGCCCCTTCCCTCGGGACGTCTGTACAGCCTGTCAGCGCCGGAGAAGGAGGCCATGAATACCTATCTGAAGGAGTCGCTCAGTGCAGGAATAATTCGTCCTTCCTCATCTCCATTAGGTGCAGGGTTCTTCTTCGTGGGCAAGAAGGATGGCTCCCTTCGTCCATGCATCGACTTCCGTGCCCTTAACGACATCACAGAGAAGGACCGTTACACCCTGCCCCTGATGGACTCTGCCTTCCACTCCCTCCAGGGGGCGACCTGGTTTACCAAGCTGGATCTCCGCAGCGCGTACCACCTCGTCCCGATCGGGGAGGGAGATGAATGGAAGACTGCCTTCTGTACCCCGAATGACCACTTTGAATACCTGGTCATGCCGTTCGGGTTGACCAATGCTCCAGCCGTCTTTCAGCGCCTGATCAATGACGTTCTCCGGGATTTCATCGGTCTGTTCGTGTTCGTCTACCTGGATGACATACTCATCTTCTCCAAATCCAGGGACGAGCACCGGGTGCACGTGAGGCGGGTCCTCCAGAGGCTGCTGGAGAACTGGTTGTATGTGAAGGCGGAAAAGTGTGAATTCTATGCCAAAACAACGTCATTTCTGGGATTTGTCATCTCCCATGACCAGGTGCTTCCAGACCCAGCCAAAGTTAAAGCGGTGGTAGATTGGCCTACTCCCACATCCAGGAAGCAGGTGCCACAGTTCATCGGCTTTGCCAATTTCTACCGCCGCTTCGTACCCAATTTTGGAGCCATCGTCGGTCCTCTGACCCGCCTCACTTCCCCTAATACCCCGTTCCAGTGGTCTGAAGAGGCTGCAGCGGCCTTCCAGGCGCTGAAGGCGGAGTTCTCCTCCTCCCGGGTCCTCAGCCAGGTCGATCCTTCTCTACAGTGCATCGTGGAGGTCGACGCCTCGGATACGGGGGTGGGGGCGGTGTTATCACAGCGGTCACCTGCTGACGGGGTCAAACAGCCCTGCGCCTTCTTCTCCCAGCGCTTGTCCCCGGCGGAGCGTAACTACGACGTGGGGGACAGAGAGCTCCTTGCCATCAAGCTCGCGCTCCAGGAGTGGCGTCACTGGCTGGAGGGGGCCACCCTGCCATTCGTGGTATTAATGGACCACAAGAACTTGGAATACTTAAGAACTGCCAAGCGTCTGAATGCCCGCCAGGCGCGTTGGTCCTTGTTTTTTGCCAGGTTCCGTTTTACCATTACATTCAGGCCGGGCTCCAAGAACGGTCTCCCTGACACCCTCTCCAGGCAGTTCGCCCCTGAGGAATCTGAGGACGCCGTACACACCATCCTGCCCGGGTCGTGCGTCGTGGGGGCCGTTTCCTGGGAGATCGAAGATAAGATCCGGAGGGCGCTGGAATCGGAACCGGACCCTGGCGGTGGACCGGAGGGGAGGCTCTTCGTTCCATCCTCCGTCCGGGGGAAGGTCATCCATTGGCTCCATACATCCAGGCTCGCCTGCCATCCTGGGACCTCTCGGATGATCGATCTTCTCCAACGTTCCTTCTGGTGGCCGGGACTGCGTAAGGACGCTGCCCGCTACACCCAGGCCTGCCCCGTCTGCGCCACCAGTAAGTCTGGCAATGCTCCCCCCGCGGGCCTGCTCCAGCCCCTACCCATCCCTGGTAGGCCCTGGTCACACATCGCATTAGACTTCGTCACCGGTCTCCCCGTCTCTAACAGCTTCGACACTGTCCTGACCATCGTCAACCGCTTCTCCAAGGCCGCCCACTTCGTGCCATTATGGGGGCTCCCCTCTGCCTTGGAGACGGCAGATCTTCTTATCCAACACGTGGTCAGGCTGCACGGGATACCGGTCGACGTGGTTTCCAACCGGGGTCCCCAGTTCACCTCGGACGTCTGGTGGAGTTTCTGCAAAGCATTAGGAGCCCAAGTAAGCCTCTCCTGCGTCACCGCCTCCAAGCCTGCGTCATGGAGTAAACACCTCGCCTGGGTGGAGTACGCCCACATCACCGCTTGCTCCTCCGCCACCGGGATGTCCCCCTTTAAGGCGTCCCTGGGTTACGACCCCCCTCTGTTCCCCTCGCTGGAGAGCGAGTCGGCAGTCCCTACAGTCCAGGCTCACCTCAGGCGGTGCCGCTCCATCTGGGCCGTGACGCACAATGCGCTTTTACGCATGGCGGAGCGCAATAAAACCACAGCGGACCGACGTAGGAGGGCTGCTCCTGCCTACCAGGTAGGCCAGCCAGTCTGGGTTTCCACGCAGGATGTGAACCTGAAGGGTGAGAGGAGGAAACTGGCAAAGCGTTTCATGGGCCCATACCCCGTTACCAAAATTATCAACCCGGTGGCTGTGCGTGTTGCTACCCCCCCTCCCTCCGCATCCATCCCACCTTCCACGTCTCCAAGGTGAAGCCGGTGGTGTCTGATCCCATCTGCCCTCCTCCTGCTGCGCCGCCCGCACCCAGGATGATAGATGGCCATCCAGCTTGGACACTCTCCACCATCTTGGACTCCCGGCGCCGGGGTCGCAGGTTACAGTACTTGGTGGACTGGGAGGGCTATGGCTCAGAATGGAGACAGTGGGTGCGTCCCTCGTTTGTGTTGGACCCCTCCCTCATCACTGAGTTTCACCGGGCGCACCCTGAAAAACCATCGCCAGGAGGCACTGCTAGAGGGGGGAGTACTGTTACAACTCGCCGCTCATCAGCGGCGCCAGCTGCGCGCACACCTGCACCTCGTCAGCAGTGTGGGATATAAGCCACTCTGCCCTGGGCTTCGGCCTGAAGCCGTCTGATTCCTTCGGCCAACTTGCTGCAGAGGAACCCCCTCATCTATCCGCAAGATCTACGACGTAAGCATACCTTACTCTTGACTTTCCAGTTTCTCCCCTGTGCACAGGAGGATTTCCCGGCGGCGGACCTCGCCCCTGCATCGCCGCCTGCCTGCTGCTGCCACAAGTGGATTTCCCGGCGGCAGACTTTGCCTCTGCATCGCCGTCTCCCCGCTGCTGTCAGGTGCATCAGGTCGCTGTCTTCCGGGCTCACCCTTGTGCACGCCTGCCACCTGCCCTGCCAAGTAAGCCAACAAACCTCATTTACCCTCTGTACTGGTTTGGTGCCCGTTACCGTTTCCCTGTGCTCTCTCCCCAGGGTTGTCCGGCTGCACGGTTTCCTGCCCCCGTGCCTGACGCAGACGTCCACCACCAGTACATCTACATATCACAGACACGCAACCACACATCCCTGTTGTTGAATAAAGCTGTTAAATTTAGTGTGGATAGTCTGAGTAAATAACTGCATATATCCCTGTATATATTTGCATCCTTTTATAGAAACGTGGACAGACTGTAATTTACTGTACATACTCTGTTGTCATTGAATCCTTATTTAAATCTTATTTAAATCCTCCACCTGAACAAGAGCAAGTTTTTAGCCAAAGTCAAATTCCTTGTATGTGTTGTGCATACTTGGCCAATAAAGCTGATTCTGATTCTGATTCTGAGTACATTTTTTGTTGTTGTTGTTGTTAGTGGGTTTTTTTTATTTTTAAATTACTTTAGTGTTAGTGTCTGACTGTTTGTGCCATGTTTGTAAAAAAAGGTTCAATAAAAATATTGTGGAAAAAAAATAATATTATTTGCTGATGATAAATATATTTTATTCTGGAAATAATTATAAGGAACTAATCCATACTCTAAATAATGAATTAAATAAGCTTAAAAATGGATGGGTAGTAATAAATTATCACTAAATATAGATAAAACTAAGGTAATGATATTTGGTAATTGTAAAAATAAAGATGATATACATATTCATATAGATAATGTAATTATTGAAAATGTTAAGGAGATCACGTTTTTGGGTGTAATACTAGATGATAAAATTAGTTGGAAACCACACATCAGATACATACAAAACAAAGTGGCAAAAAATATTGCAATTATAAATAAAATTAAGCAAGTCCTAGATTACAAATTGCTTCATATCTTGTATTGCTCATTAGTACTTCCATACTTGACCTATTGTATAGAGGTCTGGGGTAACAACTATAAAAGTGCACTTAATTCATTGTTAATATTACAAAAAAGGGCAGTCTGTGTTATACACAAAGTTGGGTATCTTGAGCATACTAATTTATTGTTTTTACATTCAAAATTATTGAAATTACAGGATCTGGTTGATTATTGTACACCACAGTTAATGTTTAAAGTCAGTTAAAACTTTTTGCCACACAATATACAAAATCCTTTTAGTCAGAGAGAAGAGAAATACAATTTATGGGGGAATACAAAATTTAAAATGAACCTACTAAGATCTACTAGGAAAGTTTTTGTGTCTGTGTGTGGGGTAAAATTGTAGAATGGGTTGGGGGAGAAACACAGGTGATATCCAAACATCCATATATTTAAATCAACATTTAAAGAAATGATTTTTGAACAATATAAAAATAAAGGACAGTAATATTACAATGTGTCTTTAATGAAGAAAGGCTGTTATTGTTGTTATTGTTAAATATAAGTATTATATAGGCCAGGTCTTTGCCGACAACAGTGCTCTAGTTGCACACAGTGTGGAAGATATGCAATCTTTAGTGGAGAAATTTGCAAGAGCAGCTAGCCAGTTCAGCCTCCAAATCAACATCAAGAAGACAGAGTTCCTTTATCAACCACCAAAGTTCCAATTGTCAACATCACTACCAGAAGAGATCAGCATTGGTACAGAGCCACTAGTCAAGTGCCAGACTTTCAAGTACCTAGGGAGTACTGTTTCAGAGAATGCTAGGCTGGAGGATGAACTATCTCTCAGAATGGGAAGAGCGAGCGCTGTGTTTGGAAACTTGAGGGAGAGACTGTGGAACAATCGACATGTGTCTATCCGTGTGAAATGCAAAGTGTACAGAGTGACAGTACTGGCTACTCTATTGTACGGTGCTGAAACTTGGACTGTCTACAGAGTGCAGGTGAAGAAACTCAATGCGTACGTGATGAGACACCTTCGAGCCATAATGAACATCTCATGGAAAGACAAGATAACCAACATAGAAGTGTTGAAACAAGCTGGTCTACCATCAATGGAGGACATGCTATTACAGATGAACCTGAGATGGCTCGGACATATTGAGAGGATGGACCACCAGCATCTCCCTCGACAGTTTACTCACAGTTATGCAAGGTCAAATGCAATCAGGGTAGACCAAGGCTTCGATTTAAAGACACTGTAAAAAGAAACTTGAAGAAGTTGGACATAGACAAGAGTTCCTGGCAGTGGAAGGCTAAGGACAGAGCTGTGCGGAGGAATCTGATCAGACTTAAATGAAACAGTCATTGTGGCCCACGACAGACTGCTATGATGATGATGATGATGATGATGATAGGCCAGGTGATATTATTATTATTATTATTATTATTATTATTATTATTATTATTATTATTGCAACTACTATATGGCTTCCTATTATTATGGTTATTATTGTATAGTTACTTATCGTACCTAGGTATTGTAAGCCATGTGGGGGTATGTGGTGGTGTATATGGTGATTATGATGATGATAATATTGTCTATAATTATATTAACCATACCAGAAGTATTTACTTATTATTACAATTATTATTAGATGTTGGTATTATTGTCATTATAAACTATCACTGTTGTATTATTTCTATTGCAAAATTTAATTATAAGATGCATTATATATTATGGTATTGTATAATGAATGTAATTATGGGATAGAAAATGACTAGAATGACATTATAATTTATTGGGTATGGAGAAGGGGTGGGACTATATAAGCGCTGACTTCTTCCCACTCCTTCTGAACAAGGACATATTTTGTTATGTTTATTTTTTTTGGTTTTGATTCCTTGTTTTTATTTTTTTTTGTCTTGATGTTCAAATAAATCAATCACAAAATAAATAAATAAAAACATTAGAAAAGGAAAGTAGGCCTTAGAACCACATTCTCCACATGCCAGAAGAAACCTGCTTTATAAAAAAGTAGGGTTGCTTCAAATTAGCCCACTCTAACAACTGACTAATCTGCTGTTTTCACTTCAACATTTTTTAAATAGTAATAAAGTTAGTATTTTAAACCTAGTCTTGCAAAGGAGAAATGAGCTAATCCTATGGTGATGTGTCTTTTCATCCATCCACAACTCACAAGAATCACTACTCCTCCTAGGCAATTAATTGCCCCATAGGCCTGTAACAATTTTGCTTGATGATGAACTTGTCACCATGGGTTGAGATGCCGTCTCGGCACTGAGCCCATGTTTTCCCTCATCCCTGCCTCCCATTGAGCGGCGTCTCAGCTGGCCCCAGCTGGCAGCATTATGGACGGCTGGGGCCAATTAGTCTTCATCAGCTGGGGCGCTGCCAATGAGGATAAATAGGAGCAGCCTCGATGACTCGGGGCTGCGACATAAGCACTGCTAGGCTGAAGCCCCTTCGTCTGGTGTCAGCCTCAACTCCCCTTGCAGCATTCCTGTGTTTGTATCCCGCTGTGAGGATGTACGTCTTGCTACCCCCACGTCCGGTACGAGCTGCTTACCTCTGCGCAGTGCAACCTGTGAGTGTACCTCTGCATGAGTATCTGTGCTCTCCTCATCCCTTATCCCTTACCCAAAATAAACCATCTCGACTCACTGGCTTGTCCCTGGCTCTGATTGCCCGGCTCCCTAGAGCCGGATATGACAGTATGTCGCAGCCAGAAGAGTTGCCGGCGGCCGTGAGTCGCTGTGGAAATGTACCTTTCTGTCCGGGTGTCAGCGCTGCTAGCATGCCGTTTCCCAGGAGTCACTTCCGGCGCCAGGGCGACGAGCTGAGGTCCATCTCGGAGGCTGTCGACGGGACGTTCTTCACCCTGCACGACGTCTCCAACGCGAGACGCTGGCATCCGGGCCGTGCTGAGGAACTCCTGGACTGTCACCCTCACTCTCTGTACCATCTGGAGGACAGTGCCAGGATAGACGCTGCAGGTACACAGCGAGAGAAGCTCCACGGGGTGGATGGAAATCCCGGCAGGGAGTCGAAGTGGGCGACGTCTTTCCCCGCTTCGGAGTCCCGTTCCTGCCGCTATTCCAGTCCGGGAGTTCGCGCCAACCAGAGGACTTCCCCCGACCTGCGCCACGTCACTCGGGATTCCCTTCAAGGAGCCGCAGCTGACAGCAGTTATGTCCGGGGTCGAGTGGCTGTCGCGAGCTCTACTGTGTTTCCTGTCACCACCTTCAGGCATGTGGCGGCGGCAGTGAGATTGATGGTGAGGACTTCAGGGCTACGAAGCTTTCCCGTGCTCGACGCCTTCCTCGTCTCGATCTCCGATCTGGAGCGGCGAATCCTGGGTTTCCCCCTCGCTTCGTCCCCTGGGAGTAGTCGTCATCACATCGCCGAGTCACCTCTGCACGAACCTCGTCCGGATCCAGTTCTGGGTCATCGTCAGGACCGTTCCTCCCACGCAGCTGTCATCCCT
This sequence comes from Pholidichthys leucotaenia, assembly GCA_020510985.1. NCBI lineage: Eukaryota > Metazoa > Chordata > Actinopteri > Cichliformes > Pholidichthyidae > Pholidichthys > Pholidichthys leucotaenia. The sequence goes on along the minus strand of CM035848.1, from coordinate 116,495,898 downwards.
TCGCCTCGTCAGTGTGGAGATTCTACAGCCCCGTCCCCTGAGCCTCGTTCCCCCGCTGTCATTCCTGGACATTCGGGCTGGCTCACCCCGGCTGTTTTCCCCTCCTCCTCGACGCGCTTCCTGACCGCTGTGTGTGCCTGGAATTCCGGCCTGGTGAGCTCTCTGCTGGAGACAACGCGAGCGACCCTCAGACGAATTCCCGGGGGGTCCTCCGTTATCGCCGGGCGGGGAGAGGAAGAAGCAGATTCCACTACAGCAGGCGATACTCAACCTCCAGGGGGCAGGCAAGTCATTGTTTTTTCACACCTGCTTAATGATTTGCTCTGTCACATCCCTGGAGGAGAAGTTCAGGGTTCGCAGCTCCCTGAACTCTCCCCACCTGCTGTAACCTGTATTCCTAATCCCGCATCCTCTGTGTCTCTCTCCGCCGAGCGGTCCCCGGCTCCGGGTCAACGTGGTGGGATATGGAGAGGGCCTGTGGTTCCGCAGCTACATTGCGGACGGAGGAGGGGGACTGACTGCTGCGTGGAGTCTCCGCCGACGACTGAGCGTCCCCGGGTCTCCACGGAGGAGCGGTTCGGTCCAGCGGGACGAGATTCTTCTGGCTTCACGCCGAGTGGATCGTCGGCGGGGTTACCTGAGCTGGAGGGATCTCAAGCTGCGCTGACCATCGTGCTGGCTGCGGGGCCCGACGCGGCTAGATGGGAGCCTGACAACGACCTCCTGACGACGGATCCTGGATCTTCGCAGTCCTGGACGGCGTCAGAACCCGAGATCAGGCGAGTGCTCTCCTTTCTTTTCTCTCTTTTTATCCCCGAGCACTTCAGCCTATCTCCAGGGGAGACGAGCCGGGTGCAGCCGTCCGCTGCGTCTGAGCTCGTCTCGCCGGGTTCTGGCGCTGCCGGTGATCCTGATCCCGGTTCTGTTTTCTCTTCTGAGCCTTCTTCCAGGGTCACCGGCAAGGAGTTGCTGTTCCTCGTGGTGCTGGAGGGTCCGGGTTCAACGTTGGAGGTCGGTTCTGGTGCAGTAGTCAACGTGGGATCGCCCGAGACCCAGTCGGGGTCCAACGTGGGTTCGCCTGAGGCCCGATCGGGGTCCGACGTGGGTGCTGCCCCAGTATTGTCCAGGTCCGGTGAGGAGGTGGCCGTTTCCCTGAGGCCCGCCGCCCTCGTCATCGGCTCTCCCCTGAGCCTCTTCCACCGGGATCCGCTCTGACCCTTCGTCCGTCTCAACGGTCCTGGTGGTTGAGTGATGCGGGTCGACGACCCGACCCGCAAAACTTTCGGTTCGGTGATCTGGTTCCCCCCACTGGTCTGTGTTTCCCTCTGGGCAGCCTGGTTCGGCTGCCGGTGGACTGGATTCCTGGGATCTGGGTCCAGAGTTCGCCGTCCGAACACTTCTTCCCCTGATTCGCCAGCTGGACAATGGGCGGGGAGATCTCCGGAGCCATCTCGGCTATTTTTGGACTCTGCCTGCCATACACCTCGGGTGTCACTTTTTCTTTTATCGTTATTAAGGTCACTTGGGTGTAATGTCTGTCCTGTTGGTGGATGTGTATTTATAGTGCTGTGTGTTTTCCTTCCCTCGTACCCAGCATTTTATTTTTTGTACCATGTTTTTAGTCTCGTTTTTGCATTGTAGAGTTATGTTTTGTTCCCTTTCAGACCATACTCTGCAGTTGCCCATTCATTCCAGTCACTTTCATTTCTTTAGGTGACTGTGGGTATTTATATATTCATGTGTGTGGGTTTTTCTTTGCCTGCACTCAGTATTTCTTTTTTATGCCCTGTTGGTTCATTATAGAGTCATGTGCCTTGTTTTCCGTAACACCATGCTCTGTAATTGTCCATTTGTTCCAGTCACTTTTCTTGGTGACTGTGTGTATGTACTTATATTGGTGCTGTGTATTGTGTTTTCCCTTTATTTGACCATACTCAGCATTTTTTGCCCTGTACCTTTTTGGTGGTTCTTTTTTTTTCTTGCTCTGGGTCACGCATGGTTGGTACTCTCTGGGTAGTATGTAACCGGCGTGTTGACCCAGTTCTTCTCCCCATCTGTTCCTGGGTTAATTATTCAGTTTTGTCAGTATTGTATTTGGGTTTTTCTTTCCCGCTACCCTACATTGCCCCATTGGTGTTGTCCTTCCCTTGGCTTCTTCCCCTCCGGTCCGCCTCCCTTCCTCCCACCCTAGGTGGGGGGGGGGGGGGGGGCTGGGATGTTCCTGGTCGTTCAGGAGCCCGACCTTGAGGGAGGGGCTCTGTCACCATGGGTTGAGATGCCGTCTCGGCACTGAGCCCATGTTTTCCCTCATCCCTGCCTCCCATTGAGCGGCGTCTCAGCTGGCCCCAGCTGGCAGCATTATGGACGGCTGGGGCCAATTAGTCTTCATCAGCTGGGGCGCTGCCAATGAGGATAAATAGGAGCAGCCTCGATGACTCGGGGCTGCGACATAAGCACTGCTAGGCTGAAGCCCCTTCGTCTGGTGTCAGCCTCAACTCCCCTTGCAGCATTCCTGTGTTTGTATCCCGCTGTGAGGATGTACGTCTTGCTACCCCCACGTCCGGTACGAGCTGCTTACCTCTGCGCTGTGCAACCTGTGAGTGTACCTCTGCATGAGTATCTGTGCTCTCCTCATCCCTTATCCCTTACCCAAAATAAACCATCTCGACTCACTGGCTTGTCCCTGGCTCTGATTGCCCGGCTCCCTAGAGCCGGATATGACAGAACTGTCCTACAAATTTTCAAAACCAACAACATTGTTGATGTCACAGAGACCATTTTGTTTAATTTTTTTTATTTATTTATTTGTGTTCTGTATACTTTATTAATCCCAGAGGGATATTACAGGGCATCTACCTAGATGGATGAGCCAGTCAAGGTGCGGCGCTAATGCCTTCACCATTAACACACACATTCACACCTAGGGCCAACTTTAGAGTCTCCAATTAACCTAACTTGCATGTTTTTGGCCTATGGGAGGAAGCCGTAGTGCCCAGGGTAAACCCACGCAGACACGGGGAGAACATGCAAACTCCACACTAAAGGGTCTATATGCCACTGATATAATGATAATAATCCATGCACCTTCTTTTAAACCTTTGGGATCGTTTAAATATTGGTCACACTCATACCACTAAGCACAAAAAATGTGCTTTTCAGAAGGTAGCTATAAAAAAATATACATTTTTATATTCTACTGTGGAGAATGTGTTCAAGGATGAGGCTGAGTTTGTTCCTCAGATTCAGCTTTATTCACAGATCACATCTCCAACAATCTCAAAGCAAGTCAAGAGGAAGTTTTCATCTCACATCAGGGGTTTTATACCCCGGGTACGAAACAGCAGTCACATGGTGTTTAATCAAACATACAGTCACATGGTACTTAATCTCAATCACAAAGTAACCCCTTTGATCTCACACCATTGTCCTCTAGTCTCTGTGGTCCGGAAATCTTCCCCGGTCGTCTCCCGGAAACAAAGGCCGAATCTCACACTCTTCTGCTGAATCCCAGAGTCTCAGTCCCTTTTGTTCCATGAGACGTGAAGCACACAATAAACATACAGCAATACATTTGTGGAGAATATGTAACCAACATATGTGCCACATGACACCCCCCCAAACGTCTAAAATGGGACAAACATAACTAGAGACACATGACATAATAACATTACTACATATCAATCCACCATTCCTTCAGGCCTTCAGAGCACAGAGCGCAGTAATCGTGTGTTTTTAGATGGTTTTAGTTCAGACAGAGCTGGCTAATGCTCTTAATTGTTTTTATGGTCGTTTTGACTCCTTTGATTTTAGCACAGAAATCCAAGATTTGAAACAGAAACTCAAAGACAATCAGCACTTTAATATTGAGATGCAGGATGTTGAAAGGGAGTTCCGCGCTGTAAAAGTGAACAAAAGTCAGGGCCCTGATAATATATGTGGACGCCTGGTAAAGTCCTGTGCACATGAACTGAGTCCTATATTTCACTACATTTTCAATAAGTCCTTACAGACACAACATGTGCCTAAGATCTGGAAAGATGCCGTGGTTGTTCCCGTTCCAAAATCCAGCTGTCCTAAAACGGTAAATGACTTTAGACCAGTTGCTTTGACTTCAATTTTAATGAAAATTTTTGAAAAACTGGTCAGATGTGAGGTCCTAAAGCAGACTGAACATGCATTGGATCCTCTGCAGTTTGCCTATAGGCCTCACAGAGGAGTGGAGGATGCCACTGTCACTCTGTTTAACATGCTTTTTAAACATCTGGATTTTAATGGGACACACGCCAGACTTTTATTTGTGGACTTTTCTTCTGCCTTTAATACAATCCAACCTCATATTTTAGTTGAAAGGCTCCTGCAACAATTTGATTTAAGCAATAATCTGGTGGGTTGGATTCTGGATTTCTTAACCAACAGGACGCAGAGAGTAAGGGTCAATGGCACATTGTCTGACCTAAAGTGCTCTTCTACTGGCTCTCCTCAGGGGTGTGTGTTGTCACCACTACTCTTCATCCTGTACACAAACATGTGTCGGAGCAGTCATGACAACAGACACATTATAAAGTATGCTGATGACTCAGTCATTGTCAGTCTCCTCCAGGATGGTGAGAGTGGCCACGGCCCAGTAGTTGATGACTTTGTTCACTGGTGTGAGGATTCCTACCTGCAGCTGAATACAACAAAAACGAAAGATATGATTATTGACTTTAGGAGGAAAACTCCCAGGCACAAAGTCACCATACTAAAAGGCCAGACCACCGAATGTGTACAATCGTACAAATATCTTGGGACGATTATTGATAGTGGATTGAACTTTGAGGTGAACTGTGAAAGGGTGTGCAAAAAGGGTCAGCAAAATTTGCATTGTTTGAGGAAACTTGCACGCTTCCAAATTGACCGAACCATAATGACTATGTTCTATCGGGCTTTTATTGAATCTGTTTTATCCTTTTCTTTAATGTCATGGTTTGGTCAGATAAAACTGAAACAGAGGAAATCCTTGGATCAGGTAGTCAGATGGTCCAGTCATTTGCTTGGTGAGTCACAGCTGAGCCTGACATCCCTGTACACCAGACAAGTACAGAGGATGGCCGACTCGATTTTAAATGATGACTCCCACCCTTTGCACTGCAACTTTCAGCTTCTTCCCTCCAGACGGAGGTTTGCTGTCCCAAAAAGTAGAACCCAGCGCTACAAAAACAGCTTTGTCCCTGCTGCTGTCAAAGAGTTGAACAAGCTATAAAAATTATATTGTACATATTTTATATTTACCTATTTTGTAAGATGTGTGCCTGTGTTTGTGTCTATGTTGAATGTAATTGTGGCTTGTAAATATGGATGTCACCAACTGCAAAACAAATCTACCTACGGGTACAAATAAAGTAACCTGAACCTGAACCTGAACCATTTGCTTAACTCTCAGTCTCCTGCCGTATCTGCTGAAAGCCGGCTTTGCTGCTTCCGCAGCGTCTTTCTGCACCTGTGGATTAGAACTGTTAGTCGATCTCTGTGGGAGATCTGTAGAATGCCCTCTAGGGGGTCTACCACGACGGGGGGCTCTCGCCAACTGCACCTCTTCATCCGCCAAAACAAAAGCGGGTTTGAGTCTGTTCATACAAATCAATTCTTTTCTGTCTCCCAAATCTAGCAAAAAATGCTTCTCTCCTGTTTCCAGCACCTTGTACGGCCCATCGTAAGGCGGGCGCAGGTTGGGACGACAAGCATCATGTCTCACAAAAACAAACTCCGCATTTTTTTAAAGCCTTCGGCACAAAAACGCGTGGGAAACTGTGATGAACCGGGCCAGGAAGCGTGTTTGATCCTGTACCGCTCTGCAACAGCTGAGTGGGGGGGCAATTTGGGGCAGGATTATAAGGGAGAAATTCACCGGGCAGACGGAGAGGCTGTGCAAAAACTAATTCCGCTGGGGAGGCTTGCAAATCCTCCTTAGGTGCAGAACGCAACCCCAATAAGACCCATGGTAACTTGTCAACCCAATTTGTATCCGTAAGCGACGCTCTGAGGGCCGCTTTCTATGACCTATGAAAACGCTCGCATAAACCATTAGCCTGGGGGTTGTACGCGGTGGTGCGGTGGATCTTTACCCCTAGGCTGCGGGCCATCGACGACCAGAGTTCGGAAACAAATTGAGGACCTCTGTCCGACGTTATGTCCGACGGAACTCCAAAACGCGCTACCCAAGCTGTTAAAAACGCACGCGCCACTTCCTCCGCTGTGGTTGATGCCAGAGGGACTGCTTCTGGCCAACGCGTGGTGCGGTCCACCATCGTCAAAAGGTGTGTGTACCCCTGTGATGACGGAAGGGGGCTTACCAAGTTGACATGCACATGATCAAAGCGCTTAGCCGGAATGTGAAAAGGCTCCAAGGGAGCTCTAGTGTGTTTGTGTATTTTGGCTTGCTGACACGCTACGCAGGCTGTCGCCCATTCCTTGACCTGTCTGCGCAACCCCGGCCATACAAATTTCTCCCCCACCATTTTGACCGATGCGCACACCCCCGGGTGCGCCAGAGAATGGATCGAGTCAAAAACACGGCGGCGCCATGCAGCTGGTACCACGGGGCGCGGCCGTCCCGTGGAGACATCGCAGATTAGGGGAGGCATACCCATTTGCAGCACCTTGTCCTCCAGCCTTAACCCTGTTGGTCCAGACTGGAGCGCGCGCACATCCGCATCGCTAACCTGCTCCGCGGCCATGGCTGCATAATCTAACCCTACGCGGACCGGGGCTGCGCACGCTCCCGCGTCGCTACCCTGGCCCGCGGCCATGGCTGCAGAGTCTGCCCTCACGTGGTCTGGTGCCGGCACAGCACGTGAGAGGCAGTCTGCCACTACATTATGTTTACCTGCGACATGCTGGATATCGGTGGTGAACTCTGATATCGCGGCCAGCTGTCTTTGCTGCCGGCCCAACCAAGGTTCCGAAATCTTGGCCATCACAAAAGTCAGCGGTTTGTGGTCCACGAACGCGGTGAAATGGCGCCCTTCCAGCCAGAACTGGAAATGGCGGATGGCCAAGTGTAGGGCCAACAACTCCCTGTCAAACGCGTTGTATTTTCGCTCGCTATCGCGCAAGGTTTTGCTGAAAAACACGAGCGGTTGCCAGGTCCCCACTACAAACTGTTCAACGACCGCCCCTACTGCTAAATCGGACGCGTCAGTGGTGAGGGCCATGCGGGCTGTTGGAACTGGATGTGCCAACAAAGCCGCGTTTGCCAGCGCTGTTTTGACTTGAGAGAATGCGCGGTCCCGCTCAGGAGACCATTCGATTTTATTTGTGGGTTTTTGTTTTTTTAGTGCCGCGTACAATGGTTGCATGAGCCGCGCTGCGCTTGGGAGGAAATGGTTATAAAAATTAACCATTCCCAAAAACTCCTGTAACGCTTTGACCGTTTGAGGTTGGGGAAAATTTGTTATTGCGCGCACTTTATCGGGCAGAGGGACCGCTCCTTCTGGCGAAACGCGATGCCCCAAAAAATCAATCTGCGCTACCCCAAACTGACACTTCGCTGGGTTAATTATTAACCCGTGCTCTGCCAGCCTCTGGAAAACTGCCGTGAGGTGGTTTTTGTGTTCGTCTTCGGACGTGTTGGCTACTAAAATGTCATCCAAGTAGACGAACATGAAAGGGAGGTCGCGCAGCACCGCGTCCATCATGCGCTGGAACGTCTGCGCGGCCCCCTTGAGTCCAAAAGACATGCACAAAAACTCAAAAAGTCCGAAAGGAGTTATTACCGCTGTTTTGGGTATGTCCTGGGCGTGCACTGGAACCTGATGGTAGCCGCGCACTAAATCTATTTTAGAAAAAATGCGTGCCCCCGCCAAATGAACCGAAAAATCTTGAATGTGCGGGATCGGGTAGCGGTCGTGTGCAGTGGCGTTATTCAACCTGCGGAAATCACCGCAAGGTCGCCTCGAGCCATCAGTCTTTGGGACCATGTGCAATGGTGAAGCCCAGGGGCTTTTCGAACGTCTGATGATGCCCAGTTTTTCCAGGTTGGCAAACTCCTTGTGCGCTATGGTCAGTTTAGCTGAGTCCAGGCGCCGAGCTTTTGCAAAAACGGGCGGCCCGGTGGTAGTGATATAATGCTCCACCCCATGTTTGGCCACTGTCGCCGAAAACGTTGGGACTGTTAGTGCTGGGAACTGAGTGAGGAGTGCGTGGAACTTACCACCCGCAGTTGTGACGTTGGCTTGTGCAGTTGGCGGTGCCACTCGTGCTGTGCAGGGAATAGAATGAAAAGACAGTGCATTAACCAGACGTCTATTAGCAAGATCAACCAATAAACCATGTGAGCACAAGAAATCAGCCCCTAACATGTTGAAACTGACTGCAGCTACAACAAAAGTCCACTCAAATGAACGACCCTGCAAAGACAGAAGCAGAGTCCTCTCACTGAAGGTCTTAATAGCTGAGCCGTTCGCTGCTGACACTGACACCCGGGGAACCTTGGACGGCATCAGCCGGTCCGCATAGGACGGCATGATGAAGCTCAGCTGGGAGCCTGTGTCCACGAGGAATTGTCTCCCCGAACGTGCATCCGTCAGGTAAAGCAGCTTGTTCTCGTCCCCGAGGGCCGCAGCCACTACCGACCCTCGGTCTTGGCGTTTCCCGAACGCTTGAAGTGGCACAGTGGGAGGCACTTGTGTGCCCTCTCTGCAAAATGGCGATGATAGAAGCAAAGGACGTCGCCTGCTCCGTGTTGCTTGGTGCTGACTGCTGCCGTCGTCGGCGCGTCTGGTGCTGCAACCACTGGCCCCATGCCGTCTCCGGGCATCGCTCCTAGCTCCGCTGTTGCAGCCGAAACTGCGCTCTGCTTGTGGGCATCGACGAGTCGCTGCGCCTCCTTGCTCAGCCCGTGGTAGTCTCGCTTGGCCAACCGGGGTGAATCTGCCAGGGTAACTCTCACCGCTGGCGGCAGGGTCCAGAGGAAAAGGGGGGCGAAGATAAATTCACAGTCCTCGGAGTCTTTCAGCCTCAGCATTTTGACCATCAGGTCTACGGGTCTGTCGTTCTCCGACTCCGTCAACGCCAGGAGCCCCTCTGCTCACTGTTGCACGGAGGGGGTGAAATGGCTGATAAGCGCAGCTTTCAAGGTGCTGTATTTGTCGCTGTCCGGTGGGTGGTTGACCAGATCTTTCACCCTCTGGACTGTGTGGCTGTCCAGCTTCGCCACCACATGGTAGAATCTCGTGTCGTCCTTCGAGATTCCCCGGAGGTTGAACTGCGCCTCGACCGCGCTAAACCAGGAGCGCGGACTATGCTGCCAGAAGTCAGGCAGCTGGAGTGTGGAGGCAGCCATCAGGCTGGCTTCTGCCGAGCCCCGTTTCTGGAGAATTATTTCTGCTCATTTTACGTCGTAAGGTCACCTGTGTGGAGAATGTGTTCAAGGATGAGGCTGAGTTTGTTCCTCGGATTCAGCTTTATTCACAGATCACATCTCCAACAATCTCAAAGCAAGTCAAGAGGAAGATTTTAACCCTTTAAATGAAAGGCATTTGTCATGATATCACTATGTTTTTAGATTAAAAAAAAAAGAATTATTTTCAATATACTAGATGCAATGGGATGGAATGCTATAAACTACATTAAATGCAATGTTTCCCCTACCGTTTTATTGGTGGGGCAGGCTTAACAGGGAGTCATTTTGTCCTTGTTAGTGGGTTGAAACCAGTGAAACCAGGCTTTCCTTCAAATTGTGCTGAAAAAGATTCAAAGCTTCAGTCTAAGCACAGTGACATCTGGTGGCCCACTGAAGCCAAAGGTGGGTCTCCCGAGGGCCGGACCTGAGACATCGCCCCTTGGATCGACAGAGTCCTGGGCGGCAGTGGAGATTGAGATCAGGCAAGTGTTCTCATTAGTTTTTGTTGCTTCCATGTTGAAGAGATCTTGTCTGGCTCTTGGTGGGGAGAGCAAGGTGCAGCCATCAGCCGCACCTGAGCTCACACCGCCGGTCTTTACTGCCGCTGGTCACCCTGACCCTATTTCTTTGCCCCATCTGTCTGAGCCTTTCCCCAGGGTTACCGAGGATTGTCCAGGTTCACCAGAGGTCTCCATGGGTCCAGCCTTGCCGCCTATGATCACCATGTGTCCAGCTCCTCCTGCGGAGGTTGTTGCGGGTGCCCCGTCCTAGCCTGGGACCTCTGTGGGTGCTGTTTTCCCTCCGGTTGAGGTCTTCATGGGTGCTCTGTCCCAGCCCAGGGCCTCCGAGGGTGCTGCTTTCCCATCAGCTGAGGTCATCGCGGGTGCTCTGTCCCAGCCTGGGACCTCCATGGGTGCAGCTCTTCCTCCGGTTGAGGTCTTCGTGGGTGCTTTGCTCAAGCCCGAGGCCTCTGAGGGTGCTGCTTCCCCATTATTTGAGGTTCTCACGGGTGCTCCATCCCAGCCTGGGGCCTCCGTGGGTGCAGCTCTTCCTCAGTCCAGATCCACCGTGGGTGCAGCTTTGGCCCAGTCTGGCTCCACCGTGAGTGCAGCTTTGGCCCAGCCCAGCTCCACCATGGGTGCCGCTTTGAGCCAGTCTGGGTCAACCGTGAGTGCAGCTTTGACCCAGTCTGGGTCCACCATGGGTGCAGCTCTGCTCCAGCCCGGAGCCATCGTGGGTGCAGCTGTTATCCAGTCCGGAGCCACCGAGGGTGCTACTGGCCAATCCGAGGGCATCGTGGGTCCCTCTCCTTGGCCTGATGCCGTCGTGGTTCCTTCTCTTCTGCCCAAGGCCGTTGTGGGTCTCTCTCTTCTGCCCGAGGCTGTTGTGGGTCCCCTTTCTCCTCCATCCTCCTCATTGCTGGTTGTCCCTGTTGGGCAGCCGCCCCCTGGACCACCTCTTCTGTTTAGGTGGTGAAAGAACTCTGGCAGGCCACCTGACAGACTGTGCCATGTGGGTTGGGTGGCCCACATTCTCCGGCAGGCCGCCCAACTCTTACCATCACACCATCTACCAGGTCTGGGACTGTAGCTGGCCACCTGGACTGTCCAGCTCTCCGGTCCAGGGGGCCTAGGGTCCTGGTCCTTCCTGGTGTGGATCCTGAACATTGTTGTTTTGTTTTTTTTTTATCTCTCTTAGACTGGGGTTGCTGAGGTGTGAGTCATGAGAGTTTTCTTAATTTTTCTGGTTTATTTTCGGTTCCTCCGTGCCTGGGTCCCCCTCCTCCTGCCCAGGGTAGGGTTGTTTTCTTGTTGTTTTTGGTGGGGTGGGGTGGGTTCTTTGCATGGGTGGGTCCTTTTCTTTCCTTTTGATGTTGCCTGGGGTGTCTGGTTTCCACCCCTTGGGAGGGGGGGCTCTGTCACAATCTGAGCACGGGGGGATTCCACCATGCTCTGTCTCCTTGCCTTTTTCCATATTTTTATAATGTCGAATTTTTTAGTTCTAATTCCTGTTATTTTATCTTTAGTTGGATTTCACATATTCTGTATTGTTTCTTAGTATGACTTATTTTCCTGTTTACATTCATTGTAGTTATTTACATGTTTGGGTTTGCTTGTCTTTACTTATCATCTCATTATATTTATATTTTGCTGGTTCCTTTTTTTTCTTTCTCTCTCCAGGGTTGTAGCTGTCAGAGGCACTTCCGGGTTTTTCCCCAGTTGTGGGCGGTGCCCCTGTCAAGCTGTCAGCCCTGTCTCCTCTTCTCATGCCTCACATCTGATTGTCATCATCTTCTTCCCCAGCCTGCTCATGTGATTCACACCAGTTACCATTTGTGCTTAATTGTTTCTGGCCCCATTTAAGGGCGGTCATTTCTTTTCTGTTTGCTGGTGTCTCAAGAATCATTTACGTCTGAACCCTGTTCCCGTTCTGACGTTCATATCGTGTTTTCTCCCTGTTGCTCGTACATTTTGCTTTGTGCAGTTTTTGGATTTTTGTGTTTGTACACTGTTTGGACTTTTTGCTTTTATTAATAAATATCACAAACTGCAGTCCAGCGTCCTCTCCTCTCCTCTCTGCTGTTCGGGCAATTCATGACACAAACAGCTTAACCTTTCTGTCTTCTTAGCCAAATAAGGGACAAAAGCATGTGTCTGCCATTAAAACTGGTCTCTACCAATGGAGGAGAGAGAGGAGAGACTTCTGTTAACATCTTGAGAAGGCAGACTTCTTGACCATCATGCTGTGCTAATATTGTCTCCTGTGTTGTACAGTAAAGAATTAATAATAATGTTTAACTGTCAATGGATCAGTGTTTTTTGTGTGCTTATGAAAATTAGTCCAGAGTGCTTAAATTCAGGATCACCATGACAGGAGTACAAAGAGTCTAGAGATCCTGAGTAATCAGAGCTCTTACGTGGAGGGGTTCCAGAAGTCAGGATCCAAGTGGAGATGAGTGTGTAAGGAAAGAATGCTTGTGAGTATGTACTGTATGTGTGTATGTACAGTTAGGCCCAGAAATATTTGGACAGTGACACAATCTTCATGATCTGGGCTCTGCATGCCACCACATTGGATTTGAAATGAAACAACTACAATGCAATTGAAGTGCAGACTTTAAGGTTTAATTCAAGGGGTTGAACAAAAATATATGATTAAACATGTAGGAATTGTAGCTATGTTTATACAAACACTCCTCATTTCAGGGGCTCAAAAGTAATTGGACAAATAAACATAATCCTAAGTAAAATGTTACTTTTCAATATTTTGTTGAGAATCCTTTGCAGGCAATGACTGCCTGAAGTCTGGAACCCATGGGCATCACCAAACACTGGGTTTCCTCCTTTGTGATGCTTTGCCAGGCCTTTACTGCAGCTGTCTTCAGTTGTTGCTTGTTTGTGGGTCTTTCTGCCTTAAGTTTTGTCTTGAGCAAGTGAAACGCATGCTCAATTGGGTTGAGATCTGGTGATTGACTCGGTCATGGCATAATATTCCACTTCTTTGCTTTAAAAAACTCCTGGGTTGCTTTTGCAGTATGTTTTGGATTATTGGTGAAGCGCCGTCTAATCAACTTTTTTTTTTTTTTTTTTTTTTGGTTACTTATTTGTACCCATAGGTAGATTTGGTTTGCAGTCTGGTGACAAGCCACCGGCTGCCGGTCGCTGCGTGCGCGAGCGCCCTAAACCTACATGTTTTTTTTGGTATGCGGGAGGAAACCGGAGAAATCCCGGAGTAAACCCACGCAACACGGGGAGAACATGCAAACTCCACACAGCTCACTGTTGGTCGGGGGCTGGGATCGAACCCACGATCTCATGATCCCTGCGATCCCCCGGCCGAGGGTAAACTGTGCTGCCACAGTGCTAAACCACTGCGCCACCGTGCAGCCCAACTTTGCTGCATTTGGCTGAATCTGAGCAGAAAGTATATCCCTGTACACTTCAGAATTCATCCGGCTGCTTCTGTCTTTTGTCACATTATCAATAAACACAAGTGACCCAGTGCCATTGGAAGCCATGCATGCCCATGCCATCACACTGCCTCCACCATGTTTTACAGAAGATGTAGTGCTTTGGATCATGAGCTGTTCCAATTCTTCTCCAAGCCTTCTTCTTCCCATCATTCTGGTACTGGTTGATCTTAGTCTCATCTGTCCAAAGAATGCTGTTCCAGAACTGGACTGGCTTCTTCAGGTGTTTTTTGGCAGTCAATTCTGGCCTTTCTATTTTTGAGGCTGATTAATGGTTTGCACCTTGTGGTGAATCCTTTGTATTTACTCTCATGAAGTCTTCTCTTTATGGTAGACTTAGATACTGATACACCTACTTCCTGGAGAGTGTTCTTCACTTGAGTGGATGTTGTGAAGGGGTTGTTCTTCTCCATGGAAAGGATTCTGCGATCATCCACCACTGTTGTCTTTCGTGGACGTCCAGGCCTTTTTGAGTTCCCAAGCTCACCAGTGCACTCTTTTTTTCTCAGAATGTACCAAACTGTTGATTTGGCCACTCCTACCATTTCTGCTATCTGTCTGATGGATTTCTTCTTTTTTTTTCAGCCTCAGGATGGTCTATTTCACCTCCATTGAGAGCTCCTTTGACCACATGTTGTGTGTACACAGCAACAGCTTCCAAATGCAAACACCACACCTGGAATTAACTCCAGACCTTTTAAATGCTTAATTGATGACAGGTTAATGAGGGAAGAGCCCATGCAGCCTTCTTATTTTTTTTTTTTTTTTGCAGCCTTCTGAGTCAATTGTCCAATTACTTTTGGTCCCTTGAAAAAGAGGCGGCTACGTATTAAAGAGCTGTAATTCCTAAACCCTTGCTCCAATTTGGATGTGACTACTCTCAAATTGCAGCTGAGAGTCAGCACTTTAAGCCCATATTGATTATATAATTGTATCCTGAATATGTTTTCGTAAACAGCTAAAATAACAAAACTTGTGTCACTGTCCAAATATTTTTGGGCCTAACTGTATGTATGCATGCAAATGATATAAGATAAGATAAGATAAGATAAGATAAATTCCAGGATTGCAACAGCACAGGGATAGCAACACTCAGAGCAACAATCAAAAGGCAAGAAAAAAACAAGAGCAGCGAGTGTACATATGTACATATAAATATAAATATATAGACACACAGTGCGGAGCATTGTAGCTAGATGGAATAAATATATAAATATATAAACACACTTTGCACTTTGCGGAGCATTGTAGCTAGATGGAATAAATGTATGAGTATATAAACACACAGTGCGGAGCATTGTAGCTAGATGGAATAAATATGTAAATATATAAACACACAGTGTGGAGCATTGTAACTAGATGGAATAAATATATGGATATATAAACACACACAGTGCGGAGCATTGTAGCTAGATGGAATTAATATGTAGATATATAAAAACACACAGTGCGGAGCATTGTAGCTAGATGGAATGAAACAGCATAACCGTCTACTTAGTTATCCTATATGGTATGATTATGTACCCATACATATTGTCACCCTCCATAGCGACCGGTATTTTCCTAGTTGTATACCGGAGGGGACCATTGTGTAAGTCTATTGCGTCTTTTGCATTCCATACTATTAGGCTGTCACGTCTTTTTGCTATCTCTGCGAGCAGCCCTGCTTAGGTTGTACAGTCTGACAGCTGTAGGTAGGAAGGACCTGCGAAACCTATCGGTTGTGTACCTAGGATGATGTAGTCTGCTGCTAAATGAGCTCCTCAGTGCATTCAGTATGTCTCGCATAGGGTGGAACTCGGACTCCAGCAGAGATGACAGTTTAGCCACCATCCTTCTCTCTCCTATCTCCTCCACTGGGTCAAGGCGCTGCCCCAGGACAGAGCTAGCTTTCTTGATCAGTTTGTTCAGTCTCTTCCTATTGGCTGCTGTAATGTCACTGCCCCAGCAGACCTCTCCAAAAGTGATGGTTGATGCCACCACCATGTCATAGAATGACTTCAGCAGCGCCCCTTGTACACCAAAAGACCTGAGTCTCCTCAGTAGGAACAGCCTGCACTGTCCCTTCTTGTAGAGTGCATCAGTATTGTGTGACCAGTCTAGTTTATTGTTCAGATGAACACCCAGGTACTTGTAGGATGTCACCATCTCGATGTCTGTTCCCTGTATATTTACTGGTGCTGTGAGGGGTTGTCCTTGCCTGCGGCAGTCCATCACCAGCTCCTTAGTTTTCCTTGCGTTGATCTGGAGGCAGTTCCGATGGCACCGGTCCACAAAGTCCTGGATAAGCCCTCTGTACTCAGCTTCATCTCCGTTGGAGATGAGGCCAACGATCGCAGAGTCGTCAGAAAACTTCTGTAGATGGCAATGTGTTGTGTTGTGTGAGAAGTCCGCAGTATAAAGGGTGAACAGGAAGGGAGCCAAAACCATTCCCTGGGGGGCCCCCGTGCTACCGATGATCGTGTTGGACACACAGTCCCAGGTTCTCACAGACTGTGGCCAGTTTGTGAGGTAGTCCAGGATCCATGATGACAGGTGCTGGTCCACCCCTGCGCACAGCAGCTTGTCCTTCAGGATCATTGGTTGGATGGTGTTGAAAGCACTGGAGAAGTCAAAGAACATGATCCTCACCGCATTCCCGGGCTTCTCCAGGTGGGATAGAGAACGGTGAAGGAGGAAGATCACCGCATCCTCCACCCTAATGCCATGCTGGTAGGCGAACTGGAGTGGATCCATCGCTGGTCCCACCAGGGGGCAGAGGTGAGCAAGGAGCAGTCTCTCCAGGGTCTTCATCATGTGGGACGTCAGGGCCACTGGTCTGTAGCTGTTCAGATCTTTGGGGTGGGAAGTCTTTGGTACAGGTACCACACAAGATGTTTTCCACAACTGTGGTACCCTCCCTAGCTTCAGGCTCAGGTTGAAGATGTACTCCACAATCCCACACAGCTGGTCTGCACAGGACTTGAGGAGCTTTGCGCTGATGCCGTCTGGTCCCGACGCCTTCCTCGCCTTGATCTTCCTCAGCTCCGTCCTCACCTGGGTCTTAGTGAGGGTCAGGTTGGGGGGATGTGTGTTGGGAGTGGGGGGGTGTTGGTGGAGTGGGGAGTGGGCAGCATGACTTGACGTCTTCAGAGGCAGCAGTGGTTGTTGTGCAGTCGAGGGAGAGGGCGGTTGGTCAAACCTATTGAAAAACAGATTCAGATTGTTCGCCCAGTCCCTGCCCCCCGTGGCCTGGGGGGAGGTATTCTGGAGCCCAGAGATGGTTTTAAGGTTTCTCCAGACCCCACCGATGTCGCTCTGTTGCAGCTTGTCCTCCATCTTCTTCCTGAAGCTGTCCTTGCCTTCTCTGATCTTTCTCCTCAGCTCCCTCTGTACGGACTTCAGCATCTCCCTGTTCCCCAACCTGAAGATCCTCTTCTTCTCTCTCAGAAGTGTTTTTATCTCAGAGTTGATCCAGGGTTTGTTGTTTGAGCAACACCATATGGTCTTGGTGGGAACGGTGTTGTCCACACAGAAGCTGATGTGGTCCGTGATGGTGTGAGTGAGGCCATCGATGTCCTCACCATGTGGATCGCAGAGCTGCTCCCAGGCAGTGGTTTCAAAACAGTCCTTTAGAGCGTCCATTGCCTCCTCAGACCATAACTTTACTGTGCGCATGACCGGAGGTTGTCTGTGCACTAGGGGTTTGTACACCGGCCGGAGATGAACCAAGTTGTGATCCAATCTCCCGAGTGGGAGGAGTGGTGATGAGGTGTACGCCTCCTTAGTGTTTGCATAGAATAAGCTCAGTGTTTTATTGTCTCTAGTGTGGCATGTGTCAAAGACCCTTTGACCTTGAACCTCAAGAATTGAGGTTTAGGTTCACCAGCTTGCAGTTCCTAGAGGAATTTTCCTCATAGGAAATTCTGTTACCTGTGTAGGTGTGCTTGGTGACTGTGAGAGTTACCCCAGCTGTACTGTCTCCATATATTGGAGGACCCCCACTTCCTGTATACCAGACCTCCGACTGAGTGACCTGTCCAGTCAGACACCTGGAATACACCTCCAATATTAACGACAGCCTCTCATGGTCTTACATTGCGCTTGGTAATCTGGGTAAATGTTTAAAACCAGGAAAATTGGTTTATAGGGGATCTGCTTTAAACACCATTGAATAAGAGTAACCTTTTTAAAAAACTTGGAAAATGTAACACCTCTTTGCAGAAAAATACCTTTTCTTGTCAAAAATCACCCAGTGAGAATGAACGCTGAATCAATAAGCCCACAGAGTCCCATACTGTCTTTTGATATGCTGTGGTATTTATTAAAAATCAGCAAAGCTCAGCCAAAACAGGATAAATTGCATTAAACAGTCCATAAAATCAAAAGAATAAAAATTAAAAATCAAACTCAGAACCCTGATGGCAAAACCTTGATTCAAAAGTCAAAAGTTGTAAAAATCAGTCATTTGATCAAAAAGATTAAAAACCAATAGTTTCAAATAGCCCCAAAAATTGTTCAAAAATCATCAAACAGTTCAAAAATTTGAAATAGAAAATCAAAATAAATAAAAAAAAACCAACCTTTGATTAAAACCTGATAAAAAAATACCTAATTAATTTGTGGATAATATCTAAGAAGCCTAAATGGTGAGATTTGGGGAAAAAGGATGTGCCTGATAGCTGTTCTCCTCTGTTGAAGCACCTCTTCGGGGAAGAGGAGAGAAGGCAGGGAGGGAAAGAGCAGCTGTGGCCCGATGTTCCTCTTCAGGCTGGGCGGTGGCAGCCTTGGCTGGGGGAGAGCGATGAGTCGTGTCCCTGAAGCGGTGTCTCGGCCCGGGGAGCTTCTGCTTTTTCCCCGCTGTTGCTCTGCGACGACGGTGACTCACAGCCTCCTGGCTGAGAGCGGGGCCAGCTGCTGTAGTCTCCAGTTCCTCAATTCCCTCCTCTTGAAAGTGCTATTATAGCACTTAAGGGCAGCAGATGTGAAAGTTGTTAAAGGCTGAAGATTTGAGGCGAAAACTGATTCACTTCTCTTCTGGCGTTCCTCGTCTTCAGTCCGCTGCTCCGGTGATGTTGCCTCTCAGAAGTCCCACTGAAAAGTGAACATTTGGGGAAAAAAGGAATTGTTTTTTATAACCTTCGCCCGAGTTCTCTGATTGGTCCCAAACTCACCCTAGGCTTCTTGGCTTCTTATGATTGGCTTAAAATTACATTTTATATAACCATTACTTCATTCTGCACATGTTCGGGCTAGTCAATTCTCGTAAACCATGTGATTGATCAGGCGCTCATGACTCATGGCCTTTCCTGCTAGCCTCTCAGCATTTTCCATTACCAAAATATCCCAGTTTGCTGGACATTCACGCCCATTTCCTCATTTCTAACACATTTCCAGTAAACAGGGTTCTTTCAAACATTTCACCATCTGTTTCACATAAAACCTTCTTTTGTGCAGTTAAAAGATACATATAATCATACAGTTTGATTACACTCATTATTTCAAGTGATTACATACATTTATTACATGTATTTTTTTACTCAATGAGCATACATTTTGTTTTACTGATTACACAGAAAATATCACATAGCATATGCAATTACTTATGGCTTTTACATTCAGTCTCTGCGTTTTACCAATGTTGTCTGCTCCCATCTTTCCTGAATGCTGGATTCTGGGCTTTCTGATAATTCCTCTCATTTTGCTGATTACCCTGAGTGGATCTTTGAAGCCTGTTATGATCAGCAGCAGAATTGCCCATTTTCCTTCCATAGGGGGTATATCGGTGTTGGGAAGGCCGACCACCTTCGGCCCTTCTGCGGTGATTAGGGTCGTGGCGTGGGGTACTCGAACACATGTGACATACTGGGTAAACGTGGGTAGAATGGGAGACAGTGAAACATGGCTGAAATCACCTGAGATGAGGAGAAGAGCATCTGGGTGTTCTGTCTGCAGCCTGCCAGTTACTGAGTGGATGACGTCACGTGCTGTCCCAGCGTTCGCCGTCGGATTTGCATAAATAACAATGCAGATCACGTGTGAGTATTCCCTCGGGAGAAAGGTAGGCCGCATGCTAACAGCTAGCAACTCGATGTCTTTGCTGCAGTGTTGTTGTTTAACAGTGATATGTCCCGGTCTGCACCAGTTGTTGTTAACATACATTATCACTCCACCGCCCCTTGCTTTGCCACTGTCTGGTGTTTGGTCTGCCCATATCGCGTGGAAACCCTCCAGTTCAATGTTAGCATCTGCTGCTAGTTCATTTAGCCACGTCTCAGTAAATAACAAAAGGCAGCGCTCCCGGTATATGCTCTCGTAGCGGGAGATAGCCGCTAGCTCATCTACCTTTCCCAATATCGATCGTACATTCCCCATAACAACGGATGGGAGGGTGGGTCTGTACCTTATATTTCTTGCCCGCCGTCTTACACCAGCACGACACCCACGTCGTTTTCACCTCAGTTCTCCCGGTATGTCGAGTTTTTTCGTTAGCACCGAGTGGCGGTTGAGTGCTAACAGCTGTTCCCTGCTGTACCGTCTCCTGCTATAAACAGTGGCTCCGTCCACCTGCTCGGGAGGCATTTGGGGCAATCTGTGTGTCCGTGATGTATAAGGTGTGTAAGGTGTCGCCGGATCAGAAAGTTGTCACCGGATCAGAAAATTAGAGGAAGAAAAAAACTCAGAATTGAGCCGCTGTTGCAAAAAGGCACCCAACTCGTGTGGCGCCGGAAGTAGAAAAAAGGAAAAAAAAAATATATCCAGGGTGATCAGCAAGAAAAATGGTCAATTATAATCTGTTGGAGTTTAAGCTTGAAAAGTGGTAAGAGACATCAAAACTGTAGTTTGAAGGAGTTTTGTAAATTGTTCCAGATGTCCAGCAAGGAGAGAGTGGCAGCCAGGAGCAGGGCAGTTAGTTGAGTGAGCATGTCAGAGCCAGGAGGAGCTGGCAGCAGACAGACAAACAGGTTGGTTTTACCTGGGGAGCAGAAAGCAGAGGTTGAGTAACTGTGAGTCAAGAGCTGAGGCAAGTGTCTGTTTTAAAGTCTAGAGAGTGATGAGGAAGGTTTACCATGTGGTGGTCCTATGATGGGCAGCTCCAGAATGAAGCTTATAAAGCTCTGGGCCAGTGATCACCCAGCTGCTGCCACTTAGCCTGCCTCCTGGACACCTGATGAGAGATGATACGCAACCAACAAAGAGTAACATGGTACAATATAGTGCAGCGCTCACCTAGGTCCACAACAATAAAAAGAGAAGGGGTAACATGTTTAGAAAAGAACAAAACAGGCAGAGAAAATAACGTATAAGTAGACAGACAAAGACAACAAAGAAAATAAACTCATTATCAAACAAAATCAAAGATTTTAAAAGATGCACAGGTCATTATCTTTTTTTTACTGCTTTGTGATTTGGCCTGTCCATCCATTCATCCTTTTGACTGTTCATTTGACAACATATTGTCGCCACTTTAGTGCCTACATTTCAGATCGGATTAACTTCAAATTTATACAGAAGCTTTAACTCATCAATACCTTGGACACATTTGATTTTCACTCACACCTAATGAGGGTTTCCATTTATTTTGGGGAGAGGTCATTCCCAGTTGTCACCACTATAGTTTCTACATTTCTGATTGGATTCACTTCAAATTTATATATCTAAGAAGGAGATCCATTTCTTGATCAGGTGGGCTTGTACTTGTTCACTCTGTTTTATGTTGTCACCTGCATAGCTTCAACATTTCTGATGGAATAAAATTGAATTGACTGAGACTGAATCAATAATCAATAGACGGTATCCAAGTTCTGAGTGATTTATTCCACTCTGATAAGAGGAGGGAAAAGTTACAGCATCAACCATCTCAGAGCCTGCTCACTCGTTCTCCCTAACATACATTCCAGATCTGGGGCTCTTATAACCTAAGCAGAACAGTCCTTGAGTTTATCAATAGGCCGGAGACAGCTCCAGGAGACATCTCCCTGGAGCCAGCGTAACTGCTTTAATCTATAGATGATTTCTGACATCCTGACCAGGGCAGGTTGGTATGACAAGAGCAATAAAACCTGGGTCATTACCTACGTCATTATTTATGGCCTTTGCTTAGCTTAATCTCACAGTGAAAAACAGACATTCTCTTACAAAGACATTCTAGGCTCTGAGACGTGAAACAACACAGATAATCAAACATTGGCTCATTATACGCACCAAATGCAGACATAATATAAAAAAGAATAATACAGAGTTAAAATTTTATAGAATAATATAAAGAAATATGAAATTATCCTATAATTCCCCCTTGATGCTTAAGAAGCATCAGAGATGAAACACTATGGCTTCTAAAACCTCATTGGGCAGCTTGCTAAGTTCTGGTGCGTTTTATGCGAAAAGCATTTTATTGCAAAAGATCCTAACTCGCTTTTTAATGAGGAAAGTCCGTCATCGGCCCCGCTGCCACTCCTGAGCACCGCTGAAATGTTTCATTTCCTGGGGAGCATGAGAAGATAATACACTTTGTTTCAGAAGAGAAATCAATCATTTAATCAAATCATAAGAGAGAAAAATAAAATCAGTAGTGTTGATTAACTGTAAAATGAGATGAATAGTGTATGTAGTTGTAGTTCTATGTGTTAGCAGATTAGTGGGGATTTAATGAAACAAGTTAGTATACATATATAAATGTAAACCTAATAAAACCTTAATGAAGAACAATAAAAATGATCAAAAATTATTATATGTGTATGTATGTGTTAAAGATATATATGTGTTAGCATCCAAACCTATGTGTATTAGTACCTTAATGTAAAAAATGTAAACAAGCAATCACTACAGTAAAACTGCATAAGGGCTAAATAGTGATTAACAACATGATGATTTCAGATGCAATATATTAAAACAGAATGAAGTGGAAAATTGCAAACAAGGATAAAACAACATCTCAGAACTTCAAAACATGTTTGGTCACTTTTGCAACTTAGTACATTTCAAATTCACATCATGAACATACATCTCCTTTCGGTTTTCTGCATGTCAGTCATACTTTTACTCTGTACTCATAAAAACCTTAGGCTGATGTTGTCTCCCCATCATCTCCAGTGGTGGCCTCATGATACATCACTAGGTTCACGTAAACAAGTCTCATCAACATATCACGGATGCAAGGAATAACACATGAAAAAAATCAAAAGTATCACTACAAAAATCACCACCAAGTTTATGGCAAGACTCCTCCATGAGGAAAACAACCAGTTTATCCAGGGTTGTACATCATTAACATTATCCTTAGCTCCAGCAGACTGCAGAGCAGTAAGATTGTGTATGGCTGAAGCAATGACATATCCATCTGCATCACGTGCAGGTATGTAGGTGCAACAGTACTGACCCACAATAGCACACACACACCCCCACGGGCGGCAGTCAACTGATCAAGTACCATTCTATTCTGTGTCGCCATGAGTCTTATAGCAGTCATTTCTTCCCTTTCACCTTTCCAGGCAGCCAAGGAAAAGTTCACAAAAGACTGTAATCTATAATTAAGAGTCTCAACCCACAAAGTGTTCTTTGCCACTCCCACCCAAGGGAACAGTGACTGAAGAACCTTTTGTCCTGTGGTGTGTAGTTTAAACTGTTCCGGCATGTCCGTACCCCAGATAGATTCATGTGGTGCGAAAGTGGTATCTTGTGATAGGTCTCTCTTCCCCCTGCCCACCTGACCCGCTGACACAATGAGGATGTGATCAGTCACAAGGACAGGGGCACAAACTCCTGCCCAATTCATAGGCAGATGGGAATATGCCCTACAATCACACCGCCACCAACCACCTGTCACCATATATGTGCCATACATATGGAAGTTGCAGATAGCAGCACTGCAGAACTCCAGCATGGAGACAGGCCCGTCATGACAACAGTTAACTTGCAGGCACCACCTGCCAACATAATTGGTCAGGGTATCAGCATCACAGGCACAGTATACACTGTACACCGTTGCACACCGAGAAAGGGGTAGGTCACCCAGAGTATTGTTACCACTTACCCTCAGACAGAAAGAGAAGTTCCCTGATGAAACTAGCCTTGCCCTTACAAAGCAAGGGGTGCCATAGGTTTTCTGATTAGTGGAGTGATGAAAGGTTTTACAAGAGCGATTCAGAATAATCTTTCTTGTGTAGTCCCTCTCCATAGCTTTCTGTAAGAAACAGAGAGCCTTTGATGGTTTCATTATTCCTGCCGTAACAGCAGTCTCTCCAGTTGACAGTGGCACCAGGGAACAAACTTAACAATTAGAGCGATTAGCTGACCAAGCTGTATAGTTAGCATACCTCCACCATGTATTGGCAGCATATTCTTGATCCTGATGCTCTTGTAGCTCCAGCCAATCGTGCTGGACGTGTGCAAGATCCCTAGCACTACGGTGTATGGTTTGTGGAGTAACTAAAAGAAACCAGAGCAAAAATGTCACCCCTAGGATGATGATGATGCAAAGGAAACAACAATCACCACACCATTTAATGATTGAGCGTCTTCCCTCCGCTTCTTGTCTCTCCATGACGGTCGAACGCTTGCTTCACTATCCCAAGCCGGTACTGGGCGCCCCACGTGGGACGTCGTCAGTCGACACTTGTATAGGAAAACAATTAAAGAGTCACTTGCTAAAAGTCTTTAATGAAATAAAATTGGAAGTATTTATTCAGCAGTCCCTAGCTGTAAGTTCTGAGTGGGGTAAAGTTTGTAGTGTGTTAAATGCACCCAAGAGTCCCGTCCTTCAACTTTCACCACTGTTGGCATTGACAAAACAACTTTACAGTGGGGTAAAAAAGTATTTAGTCAGCCACCAATTGTGCACGTTCTCCCACTTAAAAGATGAGAGAGGTCTCCAATTTTCATCATAGGTATACCTCAACTATGAGAGACAAAATAAGAAAAAAAAATCCAGAAAATCACATTGAAGGATTTTTAATGAATTAATTGGTAAATTCCTTGGTAAAATAAGTATTTGGTCAATAACAAAAGTTCATCTCAATACTTTGCTATATACCCTTTGTTGGCAATTTATTTATTTATTTAGCGAATGCAAAGTCCTTAAGCCAAGCAGTTGCCTCCTGGTTTGCTGTATGGAGGGTGTGTAATCCTCCTTCCAGTCTTTGGAGTGGGCAAACCTCTATGATGTGTTCCATAGTTTGCTCCTCTCCACATGTGCACAGTGGGCTAGGGCTACTGCCCCATCTGTGAAGGCTGGCCAAGCAGGGGCCATGTCCAGTCCTGAAGCGATTGAGTGTAGACCACTGTCTCCTTGGGAGGTTGGTGCCCGGGACCTGTTGGTTGGGGTTTATTGTTGGCAATGACAGAGGTCAAACATCTTCTGTAAGTTTTCACAAGGTTTTCACACACTGTTGCTGGTATTTTGGCCCATTCCTCCATGCAGATCTCCTCTAGAGCAGTGATGTTTTGGGGCTGTCGCTGGGCAACACAGACTTTCAACTCCCTCCAAAGATTTTCTATGGGGTTGAGATCTGGAGACTGGCTAGGCCACTCCAGGACCTTGAAATGCTTCTTACGAAGCCACTCCTTTGCTGCCCGGGCGCTGTGTTTGGGATCACTGTCATGCTGAAAGACCCAGCCACGTTTCATCTTCAATGCCCTTGCTGGTGGAAGGAGGTTTTCACTCAAAATCTCACATGGCCCCATTCATTCTTTCCTTTACACGGATCAGTCATCCTGGTCCCTTTGCAGAAAAACAGCCCCAAAGCATGATGTTTCCACCCCCATGCTTCACAGTAGGTATGGTGTTCTTTCTCCTCCAAACACAACAAGTTGAGTTTTTACAATAAAGTTCTATTTTGGTTTCATCTGACCATATGACATTCTCCCAGTCCTCTTCTGGATCATCCAAATGCTCTCTAGCAAACTTCAGACGGGCCTGGACATGTACTGGCTTAAGCAGGGGGACACGTCTGGCAATGCAGGATTTGAGTCCCTGGCAGCGTAGTGTGTTTCTGATGTAACCTTTGTTACTTTGGTCCCAGCTCTCTGCAGGTCATTCACTAGGTCCCCCCATGTGGTTCTGGGATTTTTGTTCACCGTTCTCGTGATCATTTTGACCTCACAGGGTGAGATCTTGCGTGGAACCCCAGATCGAGGGAGATTATCAGTGGTCTTGTATGTCTTCCATTTTCTAATAATTGCTCCCACAGTTGATTTCTTCACACCAAGCTGCTTACCTATTGCAGATTCAGTCTTCCCAGCCTGGTGCAGGTCTACAATTTTGTTTCTGGTGTCCTTTGACAGCTCTTTGGTCTTGGCCATAGTGGAGTTTGGAGTCTGACTGTTTGAGGTTGTGGACAGGTGTCTTTTATACTGATAACGAGTTCAAACAGGTGCCATTAATACAGGTAACGAGTGGAGGACAGAGGAGCCTCTTAAAGAAGAAGTTACAGGTCTGTGAGAGCCAGAAATCTTGCTTGTTTGTAGGTGACCAAATACTTATTTTACTGAGGAATTTACCAATTAATTCATTAAAAATCCTTCAGTGTGATTTTCTGGATTTTTTTTTTCTCATTTTGTCTATCATAGTTGAGGTATACCTATGATGAAAATTGGACACCTCTCTCATCTTTTAAGTGGGAGAACTTGCACAATTGGTGGCTGACTAAATACTTTTTTGCCCCACTGTATGTGGTCCTTGCCAGGGTGAATCAGTCTAATTCTTCTTTTTGATGACTTTGATAAGGACGAGGTCCCCTGGCTTGGCCAAGATTGGTGCAGCTTCCTCGTGAACCCTCCTGGGGACATCTCTGTTAGTCAACATCCTTCTCATGTGATCTGCTAAACATACCTCCTCATCACTTGAGTTGAATGGTCTTAAAGGTGGGAACAAGTATGGTTTGCCATACATGATTTCAAATGGAGATAACCCCCCTTTGGCTGGGATTATCCTCATGTAGAACAAAACTAACGGGAGGCAATATATCCAATTTTGTCCTGTTTCTGCCATTGTTTTTCTAAGTCTTTCTTTAATAGTTCTGTTTGTGCATTCCACCAGTCCTGCAGATCATGGATGATAAGCTGAATGATTTTTCAAACTAATGTCCAGTGCTGTGCCTAATTGTGATATAACTTGATTTACAAAATGTGTACCATTATCTGAGTAAATTTTCTCAGGTATTCCAAACCTAGGTACAATTTTGGCCAGCAATTTCTTCGCCACTGTGATTGCATTTGGATGAGTACAGGGAAAAGCCTCTGTCCATTTAGAAAACATATCACAAATGACCAAACAATGTTTCTTAGCTTCACATTTATTTAGCTCAATAAAGTCCATACAAATGTTCTGAAATGGATAAATGGTGGATGGAAAAGTGTCTCTTTCAGGTCTAAAATTTCCCCGTGCATTGTTTTTCGCACAAATCAAACATTTTTTACAAAACTGTGTGGCAAACTGGTTAAACCCATAGGCAGTAAAGGTTTTATTCAATGTAGATATCATCCCCCCCCCCCCCTTTGCTATATGCGAGACGCCATGCAGCAAGGTAGAGACCTGGTGAAACAGTTTGCATGGCAGAATGGGCTTGTTTTTGTGACGTTTGTAGAGCTTTGAGGAGTCATCAAAAATAGCTTCCTTTTTTATCCACTTGTAAATTTCAGCCTGTGGTGCTGCTTTTTGAGCTTCAATGAAAATGTCATGTGACAACTCCTCTGTCAGTGTGAAAATGGAATCAGATATGCTTTGCTCAGGTTGCAAGCCTTGTGCAACTGCTTTTGCAGTTTGATCCGCAAAGTGATTACCTTGAGAAACCGGATCATTGCCATTTGTATGAGCAGCACATTTGCATATGGCCAGCTGTGATGGAAGTTTGACACTTTCAAGCAACTCCAAAATGAGGTGTTTATGCTGAATAGGCTTCCCTGTTGATGTAATAATGCCTCTGTTTTTCCACTGCTGTGCAAAGTGGTGAATAGTGGAAAATGCATATTGGCTGTCAGTGTAAACTGTAAGTTTTTTTATTTTGGGCCAATTTTCTTGCTTCAGTCAGAGCAATCAAATCTGATGCTTGTGCTGAAAAATGAGATGGAAGTTTTTGGACTTTAAAACAGTGTCATGAGTGACAACTGCATAGCCAGACAGATTTGATCCATCACAGTCACATTTTGATGATCCATCTACAAACAGCGTGAGATGTGAATCATCCAAAGGGGTATCCTGTAAATCAGGTTGTGGTAGCGTTTCATTTTCAATTTCTGCTAAGCAATCATGAGGTTCACCTTCAGTGGAAATCGGTAAAAAGCTTGCTGGATTTAGTACCATGCAATGCTCAATGGTTAAATGTGGCTGTGACAGTGACACTGTCATGCATGTAAGGTGTCTAGATGGTGAGAGAACTGATATTTTGCTCTGACACAAAATAACTGACATCGCATGTGTGACCTTTAGGGTCAAAGGATGAAAAAGAACAATTCCTGCAGATGCTTGAACTGCCATGGATGCACAAGTACTGTAGGTTCATTTTGTCTTCTTTTAATTATTTACCTTTTGTTCTTATTAAAGACAAAAATAGAAAGGAGATGTCTTTACCTTCTTAACATGTTTCGACTGTGCACTGCAGGCTTTGTCAGAAGAGGGCAGCAGTGCAGGCTGCAGGGTACAGTCGAGAACATGTTAAGAAGGTA
This sequence comes from Pholidichthys leucotaenia, assembly GCA_020510985.1. Classification (NCBI taxonomy): domain Eukaryota; kingdom Metazoa; phylum Chordata; class Actinopteri; order Cichliformes; family Pholidichthyidae; genus Pholidichthys; species Pholidichthys leucotaenia. Next base: position 116,467,906 of record CM035848.1, on the reverse strand, counting down.
AAGACATCTCCTTTCTATTTTTGTCTTTAATAAGAACAAAAGGTAAATAAATGCCATGGATGCAGCTATTACGGCCTGCACACATGGAGGCAGGGCTCTTGCAACAGCGTCCAGTCTTGTGGAGTAATATGCCACTGGACGCATTTTAGCACCAAACGGCTGAAGGAACTCTGACGTCATGTGTCCCTGCCTACAATCAGCCATTTGAATAAATGGCTTCTTATAGTCAGGGACTGCCAAAACTTCAGTGCTGACCAAAAGCTTTTTCATCTTGACAAATGCTTCCTCTGCCTCAGGTGTCCACTCAATTTTGTCCACTTGTGCCATTGTTTTTTTGTAGATAAGGTCAGACAATGGTTGCACTTCAAATGAATAATTTGCGATCCAGGAGCGACAATAGTTTAATGTCCCCAAAAATGACATCATGTCTCTGTTTGTAATTGGTTTGGGTGCTGCCAAAATAGCCTCTTTGTGAACAGGATCAACATGTCTTCCTTCTGCTGACAAAATGTGGCCTCTGTCTTCCACAATTGCAGCTTGGCTTTGTTGACCTTGTGACCCTGCTCAGCTAAAAATTTCAGCAAGGCAATGGTGTCTTTTTTGCATGTGCTTTCATCAGGGGATGCCAGCAAAATGTCATCAACATACAGGAGTAACTGACTCCCATGAGAAGGAGCAAACTGGGCCAAATTTGCTGACATTGCCTGTAAAAAAATGGCTGGTGAGTTACAGTAGCCTTGTGGTAACCTCGTGAACGTGTACCTGTTGCCTTCAAATGTGAATGCAAACCAGAACTAATGATCTGGATGAATAGGAATGCTGAAAAAATTCAATTCAATTCAATTCAACTTTATTTATATAGCGCCATTTCACAACAACAGTCATCTCATAGCACTAAAAAAGCATTGCTGATGTCAATCACTGTGAAAAATTTCATCTGTGATTGTAGATCATTTAACCGGTTGAACTCGGGAGATTCCACGGGCGGTCACGTCTGTGCGTCTTAGTGCGTCTCAGTACACACTGAAAAAAAAAGGCTGTATTTCCGGTCTTCCAGTACAGACAGAGCAGCAAACAGAAAGCCAAAGGAGTGTTTGATTGGTTTAGAATGAGATTGACATCTCATGCGACCAACAAGAGCCTTGATTTGGATTTTTAAACCTTGAATAACCAATGATTGTAAACCTAGCAAGAAGTATCTGCCCATCAATGACCGCGAATACAACGACCCAATTGAAGCCGAGTAATCTGACAATGGATGTGTCGTTTAGCCAATCAATTTCTGACTTTAATGACATCCTACATGCCTAGTTCAGTGTTTATATTTCCGGTAAAATGCCATGCGTTCTCGTGCGTAAAATCTTTTTTGACTCCGCCGCTGTGTGACGTGCAGTCCTTTGTGATACTGTGCACAAGGGTCAGGGTAAGATTAGCCATTATTTTACTTGTTTTGAAAAATGGTTCACAAAATAAACCGAAAGGGCATGCATGAAAACGTCAATGGCTTGACAGGGTCGGGTGACCTGGACGACGTAAATAACGGAGGTTTCCATTGATCAGCAGAATAGCTGACAATCGTCACACGCCAGTGGACAATACCAGCGACAGTGCGGTTGTGGACAGGTAAGTCTTATAATCTAAATTATTCTTTATTGATAAAAATAGTAATAAAAATAATTTTTGACCAATCGCGGTAATTACAAGGGTCCCGCATGGAGACGTTTTTGTGAGCGCCGTGGGGGGGGGGGGTTATTTGTTACTGTGTATATTGCAGAAAAATGTAATAATTTTTTAGTATAATTTTTATTTCACTGTAGGCTATTTTTTTCCTGTAAAAAAAGGAACTGTGCTGTGTATGTCTGGGTTATTATGCCTTTGTTTTACTGTGTAAGCATGATATAGTGAAATGGAGCCCTGACCATGTGAGCACACTACTGTGAGCACCCCAGGTGGACACCGGTATTCAATCTGTACATTTTCAATCCAGTGATTTACAAAGTGATTCATAATTTTGTAAAGCCTCATTCAGAACATTATAGTCCCACAGACTGGTTTTCATCTGGGGCAGCATTTATAAATCACTGGATGGAGAATGCACCTGTACATGTACAGATTGGATTCCGTGGTCCACTTGGGGTGCACACTTGGTCAGGGGTCCAGTTGACCTGTATCTGTGTAAACTGGTGAGATAGTGAACTCTGGAAAAATTGGAGGGGGGAGAGGGTTGTTTTTGTGTATACTTTAGTGAAATGTAATAATTTTTCGCGTAATTTTTCTTACACTGTAGGCTATTTTTGCCTGTAAAAAAAAAAAAAACAGGAACTGTGCTGTTTATGTCTGGGTTGTTACCCCTTGGTTTTACTGTGCAACCTGCTGAGATAGTGAACTCTGGAACATAGCTTTCCAAACTGTGCCATTTGGCACAGTTTGGCACAGTTCAAGAACGCCTTGTTACAACCTGAGAAAAAAGCTGTGTAATATATTCATTTTTGTGGTATTGTTACAAAATTTTGACCTGAGCTTGATAACACTTGGTTCTACATTTCTGTTGCTTTCCAGCAAGTTTCACACAGCTGTATGTTATTTGCAAGCATTTGTATCTAAAAAAAAAAACACCCAGGCGAACTTTATTTTCTTCAAATTCAGTATGTTTAGATGATCGTTATTCAGTGGCAGGAGCACTTAGAGAGATTATGACTGTTTTGCCAAAAACTTCAGTGTTTTCTTTTAAATGAGACCAACCCCATGAAGATGCTGCAAAGGGTTGAAGAACAGCTTTTGATTTACTTTGGGCATGTTATTTTTAGCTGTTTTTAGGGAAATTGACCAGAGTTCAACAGGTTAACAAAGTGTGAGGATCTGGGACTGTTACAGCCCTAGGAATGATGGCTCTATTCACTGCCTGGAGGCCCTGGACCATTATCCACCCAGAGGACGGTGCAGCCTTCTTCACAGGGAACAGAGGTGTATTACATGGTGATTTTGGGCATGGTATAATAACCCCTGCGTCTACCAATTCCTGTGTAACAGGTTTAATGCCTTCCTGTGCTTCTGGGCGCAGAGGATATTGTCTCCGATAAGGCCTAAAATGAGATTTAGCATTTATTGTTACCAATTCTGCATTTTTCATTAAGCCTACATCTGCTTTTTCTGTTGACCACAAGGAATTTGGAATTTCTGAGAGTTCATCTTCCTCTCCCTCTGTCAGAGGAAAAAGTCATGCTTGTGATTCTGGGACGTCAATGCTGACATCTTTTTGGACTTGTGTCACCCAGTTCAAAGGCAGTCTGTAGGTTTCAAGCTTCAGACAGTACTGAACTCTTGGATCAGGTGTGTCCTTCCATGATTGGTCACATTGTTCTGCTGTGTTCACAAATCTACCTACATCCTTCCACTGCATGTGTTCAGGTTTAATCAATGCAATGTGTGGTGACTCCCAATGTTTGAAATAGCTCTTATCTTCATCAGATAACCTCACAGATGCCCCTGCATAGCCCTTTGGTTACCAGTATGGATTTGTAATGACTATTCTGGAAGATGGGTTTGCAAAAAATGTTTTTTTTTCAAAATTATCATCTGGGCCACTCAGATATCTGTCATACATGTTACAATGATATTGATTTGTGGCCTGCTTAGTTGTAGGAATTTGTGTTTTGAAATGTTGCATTGTTTACGCAGCCAAGTTCTCTGTCACCCCGGTTGGTCTGGCCGGTACCAAGCGGAGCGAATATGTGTAACTTGGCACTGCAAAACTTTGCAGCACATTGGTTTCTGCTACATGTGGGAAATGTGATGCCCTCATACCACCTTCTGTTGGAATCATGGTGATATTGAGAGTTGTAAACAAATCCCTACCTAATAGGTTAACTGGCCATACTTGTGACAAAATGAATGAACCTTCTGCGCTGTCCCCTGTGACAGGATCTTTTACTGCTACAATTTCAGAAAGGTATTCTGTTTTTAGTTTTCCTTTTGCTGATTTAACAATCACTGTGTGTTCTGATTTTGTGAACCCATCAACATCCAAGCCTAAAATAACAAATCTACAAGCGCCTGTATCACAAAGAAATTTCAAAGGAGTTCCCTGAACTTCTAGAGTAACCTGTGGTAAACACTCTAGTGTCATTATTAGGTCAAAGTCAAGTAAGTGAAATATGTCAACTGTGCCATTGTCAATTTCAGTAGCTGTACTTAGCTTTGAGTCGGTTAGTCGCATGCTGGGATGCGTCCGTTCCTGTTGTGGTGGCTGGGCGGCACGTAGTCCCCTCCCCTCCTCCCAGCTCTGCAGCCGAACAGGGCAGTACTTTTGCCAATGACTCCGCCATCCACAAAGCCGACAGGTGTCACAGTCCCACCATCGGGGGTGTACAGCCCCAGATCCACAGCCCCTCCACCCTCTTCCATGTCGGGAACCCTGGAAAAATACAGAAGTGGGGGAAGCAAAAGCCTCCCCCTGTGGGTCAGCAATCACATAAACAGGAGTGGGTTTCGCTTTAGCCTTCTTTTCCTCCCTGTCCAGTCGCTCCTCCTCTAGCCTTTCTGCATGCTTTGCATAAGTCAGTACTTCAGCAAATCAATCAAATCAATCAATCAATCCATCAGATTTATATAGTGCTTTATCATAGACACTCAAAGACGCTTTACAGAAATTGAGGGTCATCCACCACCTGGATGGATGAAGCAGCCACAATACGGCGCCATCCCTTTTTAACCATTCACACACACATTCACACAAAGGGCCACTTTAGAGTCTCCAGTTAACCTAACCTGCATGTTTTTGGCATGTGGGAGGAAACCGGAGAAATCCCGGGGTAAACCCATGCATATACGGGGAGAACATGCAAACTCCACACAGATCACTGTTGGCCGGGGGCAGGGATCGAACCCACGATCTCATGATCTCCGCGATCCCCCGGCCGAGGGTAAACTGTGCTGCCGCAGTGCTAACCACTGCGCCACCGTGCAGCCACCCAAATGAACATGTACAATATGTCAGAAGGTGTTTGTGTATATACTGTGCTAAATTGGGATGCATGTTCTGCAGAAATACACTTTTCAAATTTTGCCAATAGGGCTCTGAACCTGTGTCTGTGGTAGGGTTTTCCAAACCAGAATGATTGTCAAAAACATCCTGTAATTTGCATCTGTAGGCTTCAACACCTTTTGTCTTATTCTGAGTGGTATTCTGAATGACTGTCCAATCTCGTTTTAATCTCCATTTGTTTCCAATGCGATCATTTAATTCTCTCACCCGCTGAGCCAATGTTGCATCAGTTGGTGCTAAGGGTAGATTATTATTAGCTCTTGGATTCCAATCACCTGAAACTGTACACCAGTCACCTTTCAGGACCTTCCTATTGAGTTTTTGCATATGACGTCAGGGGGCGTGCCGCACTGGCCCGTTAGAGTGTGCCGCCATATTGGATGGCAAGAAACAGCAGCAGCAGGGTGAAACAAACCACATAGCTCACGTGTACCTACAAACTCGGCAAAATGGTGTACTCCTGTTGTTCCCCCTGATAAGGGGATAAGCGGGGAATTAAATGGCCGGTGTGAAATGCAAAAAAAAAAAAAAAAAAAAAGTTGGATTTTTGAATAATTATCTTCACTGACGTAATCTCTCGCTTTCTCATAACGGGCTGCACGGTGGCACAGTGGTTTAGCACTGTGGCAGCACAGTTTACCCTCGGCCGGGGGATCGCGGGGATCATGAGACCGTGGGCTCGATCCCAGCCCCCGACCAACAGTGAGCTGTGTGGAGTTTGCATGTTCTCCCCGTGTTGCGTGGGTTTACTACGGGATTTCTCCGGTTTCCTCCCGCATACCGAAAACATGTAGGTTTAGGGCGCTCGCGCACGCAGCGGCCGGTGGCTTGTCACCAGACTGCAAACCAAATCTACCTACAGGTACAAAAAAAAAAAAAAAAAACTTTCTGGTTTGGGGGCGCCTCTCTGCTTGCTACAAAGGACAATGCACACATGAAAGGGGAGAAAACTATTGTACATGTGCATAAAATCAGGTACGTTTTAACGCGGCGCGCCGTGGAGAGCCTTTAAAAAAAAAAAAAAACACGCAGCGCGCTTCACTCACCTCCGAGTCCGAGGAGCTGCTGTTGTTTTCCGACTCGTTCACCAGCAAAGACTTCACATCATCCAGATCCCTTTCCGCTGACACGTTTTCCGATATCTTTTCCTCCTGCTCCCCTTCGTCTTTGAAAGATATCATCTCATCGTTTGCCCCCAAATCATCCCCGCTGAGCAGATTACTGGCAGTCATTGTTCTGCTAATTGCTCCAGCTGTTACCCCACACCCGCCACCTCCGTTCAACTGAGGCATTTCGGCACACCAGAGGAGCGCACGGGAGCAAGATTAAAAACACTTGTCTGCTGTTATGACTGCTGACAATGACTCCACTGAATGTGACACAGACATCGCAGACACAGTGTCAGAGGCCACAGTGTCAGTTGTTGAAGAGGATGATAGGATGTTATTATGTCAGACTGTGACTGTGTGTTCTCCTCACTCATTCTGATCGCTAAACAGTACAAGTTACGCCTGGGTTGTCACAGTGCAACTGCTGCTCTTGCCATCCAAGATGGCGGCACCTACGGCGTGTTTATGTTTACCCCCGCGAGTCACGTGAATTTTACGAGCCTACGCAAAAACTCTATAGGCCGTCTCTGTCTCCTGGCCATTTAATTTGAAACTTTGAAGGAGGTTTGCCATCCCTGGCACTGTGGTTTAGCACTGTGGCAGCACAGTTTTATCCTCGGCCGGGGGATCGCGGGGATCATGAGATCGTGGGTTCGATCCCAGCCCCCGACCAACAGTGAGCTGTGTGGAGTTTGCATGTTCTCCCCGTGCTGCGTGGGTTTACTCCGGGATTTCTCCGGTTTCCTCCCGCATACCAAAAACATGTAGGTTTAGGGCGCTCGCGCACGCAGCGACCAGCAGCCAATGGCTTGTCACCAGACTGCAAACCAAATCTACCTACGGGTACAAATAAGTAACAAAAAAAAACAAAAAAATCCCTTCAAAAAACTGTGTAGGTTCATTCTTAGGATGTGGAATTTCTTTAACTGCTTCAGTAAAATCTGCATCAGTCCAAGGTCTATAGACCAGCACTATAGGCTGGTGTTGAACAGCACTTGCTTGACCCTCGCTGGCAGCTGGACCTACATAAGCAGGGTTAGATCATGGGGAACTGTTCTAATGACTCACAATTTTCTTCCTTAATGTGTTTAACTATGGATGAAAATGGGTGTGTGTTTGAAGTAACATAGCGTGAGGGTGCATAATCACTTACCTGCTTTGCAATCCGCGGCGGCTGCTCCCTGAAGCCAAAGTCTTTTTTAACCTTGGGCTTTGCATCTGGGTTGTGAGGAGGAGGAGGCGCAGCAGGAGAGGGAGGGAGAGGAGGAGAATCCACTGTCGGAGCCGTGGTGGGCACCCCCTCTTCAAGGCTGGGACCAGGGGGAGGAGGAGAGGCCAGGCGCCGGCCCTGGCCTGTTGATTCTTCCTCACCTCGGAATTTTGAGAAAGAATGTGCATTAGTCAAATCCTTTTTATTTTAAACATCCGAGTCCTTTGAAGTCTGGTCTGTTTGCTGTCACCTCATCTAAATCAACCTGATGCTGTTTTGCAACTTGAAGCCATTGTTCAGCTTCAATGAGTCCATATTTTAACTCCTTGCGTCTGCTTCCATCTGCCGTTAATCTAATGGCAGAGACTAAAACCTCGCAGTCATTAACTCTAAGTTTGCCACTGAAATTAATTTTTTCTCCATTTTGCTAGAAACCTTATGCTATTTCTGTCTTTTCTGTTCATAAATTTACAATCTCCTGATAATACAACAAATTCATTCTTATCTTGCTGTGCTCTGCAACCCTTACAGCAAAGCAAGCTATTTTTTCTATCTGTCTGAATATTTTGTGGCTCTCTTATGCTATGTTTGCTATAACAACAACCCATGTTTAAAAGTTGTTTTTTTTCTTTCACAGTTCTCACACAGATCAGTAGCTACACAGCCTCTTTATTTTTTTCCCAACCTCACACACACACACACACACAGGGTCCATACAGAAATGCTCCTCTCTGTTATCCACACAAGGTCACAGCTAAATGAAACATACGCACACAATGAAAAGCTTCAGATTTAATACCCACACACAAAGCAGTGCGAAAATTACTTCAATTAATCTCCCAAACTGGCAACTTTAGCAGAGAATGCGTACATCTGGCAACTACGCACTCTCACTGCAGTGTGAAGGTCCTTCTATTTTTTCTACACTACCGTGAAAACACAACACAAGTCAACTCTTGCTCAAAATTACTGTTTTCAAACACCCATAATTTACATGGTATTTCCATTCAGTGCGACATTATTATTATTAATATAATTATCCATTCAGTGAGACATATTCTAGAAAGAAATGGTATTTTGGCCCACTCCTCATGAGCAAACTGCTCCAGTTGTCTCAGGTTTGAAGGGTGCCTTCTCCAGACGCCATATTTCAGCTCCTTCCACAGATGATCAATAGGATTTAGATCAGGGCTCATAGAAGGCCACTTTAGAATAGTCCAGTGTTTCACTCTTAGCCATTCTTGGGTGTTTAGCTGTGTGTTTTGGGTCATTATCCTGTTGCAAGAACCATGACCTGCAACTTAGACCAAGCTGTCTGACAATGGGCAACACATTTCTCTAGAATACCTTGATAGTCCTGAGATTTCATTGTACCCTGCACAGATTCAAGACACCCTGTGCCAGATGCAGCAAACAGACCCAGAACATAACAGAACCTCCTCCATGTTTCACAGTAGGCACAGTGTTCTTTTCTTGGTATGCTTCATTTTTGCATCTGTGAACATAGAGCTAATGTGCCTTGCAAAAAATTCCAGTTTTGTCTTGTCTGTCCATAGGGCATTCTCCCAGAAGCTTTGTGGCTTGTCAACATGCAGTTTGGCAAATTCCAGTCTGGCTTTTTTATGATTTGTTTTCAACAGTGGTGTCCTCCTTGGTCGTCTCCCATGAAGTCCACTTCAAAAAACATACAAAACAGCTCATGCCCATTTGATTCTGATGTGCTGATAATATAAAATGGTATGTGGGCGACACACATTGTGGGCTCACATTTCCACAGAGACATGACTGCATGTGTATTGAGGGTGTCACGTCTGCAAGGACAAAGGACTCGAATCTGCAAGAGATAACGAGGAGGTGTGAGATTTGTCTTTTTGTCCCACAGAAGATGCCCCGGAGAGATTTCCGGTTCATCAAGAAATGAGAGACAATGGTGAAGATTCAAAGGGATGCTTTGTGACTGTATGTTTACTGAAAACACCATGTGACTTGAATTCTGATGCTGGAAACATATAAAAGGGTGATGAGATATGATTCTGTCTCTTTCCTGCTTTGAGAATGCTAGACGATGTGTTCTGTCAATAAAGCTGGTTTACGAACTAAACTCAGCCTCATCATTCGACCACATCTTCTACACTGGTGACCTACAACAAGAAATGAGCAGACAGAATTCTCCCGAGCGGGGCTCGGCGGAAGCCAGCCTGATGGCCGCCTCCACGATCCAGCTGCCCGATTTCTGGCAGCACAGCCCGCACTCATGGTTTAGCGCAGTCGAGGCGCAGTTCAACCTCCGGAGAATCTCCAACGACGACACAAAATTCTACCATGTGGTAGCGAAGCTGGACAGCAACACGGTCCAGAGAGTGGAGGATTTGGTTAATCATCCACCAGACAGCGACAAGTACAGCGCATTGAAGGACACGCTGATCAGCCATTTCACCCCTTCAGTCCAACAACGAGCAGAGGGGCTCCTGACGTTGACGGAGTCAGAAAACGATAGACCTGCGGACCTGATGGTGAAGATGCTGAGGCTCAAAGACTCTGAGGATGGCGAATTCATTTTCGCCCACCTTTTCCTTCGGACCCTGCCGCCAGCAGTGAGAGTGGCCCTGGCAGAGTCGCCCCGATTGGCCAGGCGAGACTACCATGGGTTGAGCAAAGAGGCGCAGCGGCTGGTCGACGCCCACAAGCGGAACGCGGTTTCGGCCGCGGCTGCTAGCCCAGGAACGGCGTCCGGAGACAGCGCAGGTCCAGCGGCCGCGGCGCCGGACGCACCAACGACGGCGGCGATGTGGGCCAGACGACACGGAGCGGAGGACGGCCTGTGTTTCTACCACCGCCGTTTTGCAGAGAGAGCGCACAGGTGCGTCCCACCGTGCAACTTCAAGCGCCAGGGAAACGCCAAGACCGAGGGCCGGTAGCAGCTGCGACCCTCGGCAACGAGAACAAGCTGCTTTACCTGACGGATGCACACTCGAGGAAACAGTTCCTCGTGGACACGGGCTCTCAGCTGAGTTTTGTCACACCCACCTACGCGGAACGGCTGATGCCGTCTAAAGCTCCCTGGGTGTCAGTGTCAGCAGCGAACGGCTCTGCGATTAAAATGTTCGGTGAGAGGACCATGCTTCTGTCCTTACAGGGCCGTTCATTTGAGTGGACATTTATTGTAGCAGCAGTCAGTTTCAACATGTTAGGGGCTGATTTTTTGTGCTCACATGGTTTATTGGTTGACCTTGCTAATAGACGTCTGATTAATGCACTGTCCTTTCATTCTATTCCCTGCACAGCTCGGGTGGCCCCGCCGACTGCACATGCCAGCGTCTCAGCTGAGGGTGGTAAGTTTCACACATTGCTTGCTCAGTTCCCAGCACTCACAGTCCCCACGTTTTCGGCAACGGTGGCTAAACATGGGGTGGAGCATTTCATAACCACCACCGGCCCTCCCGTTTTTGCAAAAGCTCGGCGCTTGGGACCCAGCTAAACTGGCCATCGCGCGTGAGGAGTTCACTAATCTGGAAAAACTGGGCATTGTTAGACGCTCCAAGAGCTCTTGGGCTTCACCGTTACACATGGTCCCAAAGGCTGACGGCTCGTGGCGACCTTGTGGTGATTTCCGCAGGTTGAACAACGTTTCAGCTCATGACCGTTACCCGATTCCGCACATTCAGGATTTTTCTGTTCATTTGGCGGGGGCGTGCATTTTTTCTAAAATAGACTTGGTGCGTGGTTACCACCAGGTTCCAGTGCGCGCGCAAGATGTACCCAAAACAGCGGTCATAACTCCTTTCGGCCTTTTTGAGTTTTTGCGCATGCCTTTTGGCCTCAAGGAGGCCGCGCAGACTTTCCAACGCATGATGGATGCAGTTTTACGTGACCTCCCTTTCGTGTTCGTTTATTTGGATGATATTTTGGTAGCCAGCGCGTCCGAGGGCGAGCATGAAAAACACCTCACAGCAGTTTTTCGGAGGCTGGCAGAGCACGGGATAATAGTTAACCCAGCGAAGTGCCAGTTTGGGGTGGCGCAGATTGATTTTTTGGGACATCGCATTTCGGCAGAAGGAGCGGTTCCTCTTCCAAATAAAATGCGTGCCATAACGGATTTTCCGCAACCTGAAACGGTCAAGGCGCTTCAGGAGTTTCTAGGGATGGTTAATTTTTACAACCAGTTCCTCCCAAGCGCAGCATGGCTCAAGCAGCCATTGTACACCGCGTTAAAAAAACAAAAGCCCGCAAATAAAGTTGAATGGTCTCCGGAGCGGGAGCGCGCTTTTGCCCAGGTCAAATCAGCCCTGGCAAACGCAGTTTTGTTAGCGCACCCAGTTCCAACGGCCCGCATGGCGCTCACCACTGACGCTTCCGATGTAGCGGTGGGGGCGGTAGTTGAACAGTTTGTGGCAGGTACCTGGCAACCCCTCGGGTTTTTCAGCAGGACTTTGCGCGATAGTGAGCGTAAATACAGTGCGTTTGGCAGGGAGCTTTTGGCCCTACACTTGGCCATCCGTCATTTTCAGTTCTGGTTAGAGGGGTGACGTTTCACCGCGTTTGTGGATCATAAACCGCTAATGTTTGCGATGGCCAAAATTTCAGAACCCTGGTCAGGCCGACAACAAAGGCAACTAGCCGCAATATCGGAGTTCACTACTGATATTCAGCATGTCGCCGGTAAACACAATGTTGTGGCAGACTGCCTCTCGCGCGCGGTAGCACCACCCAGCCCCATAGGGGCAGACTCTGTAGCCGTGGCCGCGGGCCCGGGCAGCAACGCGGGAGCGCGCGCAGCCCCGGTCTGTGTTGGGTTAGATTATGCAGCCATGGCTGCAGAGCAGGTTAACGACGCGGACGTGCGCACACTCCAGTCTGGACCAACAGGGTTAAGGCTGGAGCACAGGGAGCAACAAAGTGGTATGCCCCCACTAATCTGCGATGTCTCCACAGGACGGCCCCGCCCCGTGGTGCCAGCCACGTGGCGTCGCCGCGTTTTTGACTCGGTCCATTCTCTCGCGCACCCGGGGGTGCGTGCATCGATTAAGTTGGTGGGGGAGAAATTTGTTTGGCCCGGGTTGCGCAAACAGGTCAAGGAATGGGTGGCAGCCTGCGTAGCGTGTCAGCGAGCCAAAATACACAGACACACTAAGGCCCCGTTAGAACCTTTTCACATCCCCGCTAAGCGTTTTGATCACGTGCATGTTGACTTGGTGGGCCCGCTCCCATTATCACACGGGCACACACATCTTTTGACGATGGTGGATCGCACCACGCGTTGGCCAGAGGCGATTCCTCTGACATCAACCACAGCGGAAGAAGTTGCGCAAGCATTTTTAGCAGCGTGGGTTGCGCGTTTCGGTGTACCGTCGGACATAACGTCCGACAGGGGTCCCCAATTTATTTCCGAACTATGGTCATCGATGGCCCGCAGCTTGGGGGTGAAGATTCATCGCACTACTGCGTATAACCCCCAGGCTAATGGTTTATGCGAACGCTTTCACAGGTCATTGAAAGCAGCCCTCAGAGCGTCGCTGACGGATACAAATTGGGTGGACAAACTTACATGGGTTTTATTGGGGTTGCGTTCTGCACCTAAGGAAGATTTACATGCTTCCCCGGCTGAATTAGTTTTTGCACAACCACTCCGTTTGCCGGGGGAATTTCTCCCTGATAATCCCGCACCAAATGGCCCCCCTGCTCAGCCGTGGCAGAGCGACTCGGGAGCAAACACGCTCCCTGGCCCGGTCCATCACAGTTTACCACACGTTTTTGTGCCAAAGGCTTTAAAAAATGCAGAGTTTGTTTTTGTTAAACATGATGCTCAGCGTCCAAGTTTGCGGCCGTTTTATGACGGACCGTTCAGAGTGCTGGAGACCAGGCAGAAGCATTTTCTGCTAGATTTAGGGGGCAGAAGGGAGTTGATTTGCATAAACAGGCTCAAACCCGCTTTTGTTTTGGCTGATGAGGAAGTGCAGCTCGCGAGGCCCCCCCGCCGTGGCAGGCCGCCGAGAGGACATTCTCCAGAATCTTCACAGAAAGGTGCTAACAGCTTTAATCCACAGATGCAGAGAGATGTTGCAGGTGCAGCAAAGCCAGGTTGCAGCAGATTCGGCAGAAAGTTAAAACCTAGGCAGTTGGTGGATTGATTAGCGATATATGGAGTGTTTTGTGTTTTTCTTTTTTTATGCCATGCAGGTTTTGCCCTTACTAGACGTTTGGGGGGGGTAGTGTGGGCGACACACATTGTGGGCTCACATTTCCACAGAGACATGACTGCATGTGTATTGAGGGTGTCACGTCTGCAAGGACAAAGGACTCGAATCTGCAAGAGATAACGAGGAGGTGTGAGATTTGTCTTTTTGTCCCACAGAAGATGCCCCGGAGAGATTTCCGGTTCATCAAGAAATGAGAGACAATGGTGAAGATTCAAAGGGATGCTTTGTGACTGTATGTTTACTGAAAACACCATGTGACTTGAATTCTGATGCTGGAAACATATAAAAGGGTGATGAGATATGATTCTGTCTCTTTCCTGCTTTGAGAATGCTAGACGATGTGTTCTGTCAATAAAGCTGGTTTACGAACTAAACTCAGCCTCATCATTCGACCACATCTTCTACAGGTAAAACTTTAGTATCTTACTCCTAAAGGAGCTCAGATTTGGGTTCATTGTCCTGTAAGGTAAGGTAAGGTGGTCCTAGTGTTTGACGCTAACTTCCGGGAATTATTTCGTGCTACATGTTCCACCAGTGATGCAAAAAAAAGTGGTCAGTTGTAGTGAACTGCGTTGATACCACTTTGTCTATTTCTAGTACTTTATCCACACTCACAGGCAGTTCAAAAAGTGAACATTTGCCAGCAGAAAAGAGTAAACAGTATGGCCGGCTGCCTTGCACTATCTTTGTTAGCTGTTGTAGAAGAGCTTGAAATAACGAGGCGATGTGATTTATAAACCAAAGTTTAATATCAGCTTCGCTCCTCTAACAAGTCTCATCTCAGTGCAGAAGCAGAATAAGAGGTCGAACACAGTCAGACCTTCATACTTATACCTACACACAACAAAAGACATTGCATATCAAAGCTGACATCCCGCATTAACTTAATCCCCCCTCCTTTGTCCTCGTCTCCTCCACCTGACCCTGGGTGGTCAGGGAGATCGATCTCCTCCATTGTCCTCCGTCTCCTCCACCTGACCCTGGGTGGTCAGGGAGATCGATCTGGTCTCCACCGCTGTCCTGTTCTGAGGCGTGAGGTCATTCCACATATGTAATCACTAAACATCTTAATATGTCTATGCATATGTAGGTATGGAATATATGATTAATATAAACCACAGCTGTTTGCATTTGCTTAAGATTCAGTCCCCTTTACAGCGTCTAATTAAATGTAATATATGGTTCAAATGTCCACATAGTATGATAGAGATACTCAAGTAAACTGATTTGAACACCCAGAATTAAATAAAATGAGGAGTTGTTGGACCCTATTGTATTGTGTCCCGCGCCATGATTGTCCGGGCAGAAAAAATTGTTCGGCATGTCAAGTTCTGGGCAGTGATGGCGTTAATTTGTTTAATTTTTTTTTTTAATCTGTCAGATAGACCACTATAATTAATTACTTTAACACATATACCCAGCACTACTTGTTGGTCAGTTCCTTCATCATCGTTCTTCCCTGCACCTGTGTGCTCAGCTGATAGATAGATAGATAGATAGATAGATAGATAGATAGATAGATAGATAGATAGATAGATAGATAGATAGATAGTTTATTTCGAACACAAAAATATAACAAAAAACAAGCAAATGGCAAATGCAATAAAGTTACAGTATACACTGTTCGAAAGGGAGAAGGAAGAAGTGAACACTTACACTACCGTTCAAAAGTTTGGGGTCACCCAGACAATTATTTTGTGTTTTACATGAAAAGTCACACTTATTTACCACCATGAGTTGTAAAATGAATAGAAAATATAGTCAAGACATTGACAAGGTTAGAAATAATGATTTTTATTTGAAATAATAATTTTTTCCTTCAAACTTTGCTTTCATCAAAGAATCCTCCATTTGCAGCAATTACAGCATTGCAGACCTAACATGATTGCACGAGGGTTTTCTAATCATCCATTAGCCTTCTGACGCAATGAGCAAACATATTGTACCATTAGAACACTGGAGTGATAGTTGCTGGAAATGGGCCTCTATACACCTATGTAGATATTGCAACAAAAAACAGACATTTGCAGCTATAATAGTCATTTACCACATTAGCAATGTTATAGAGTGTATTTCTGATTAGTTTAAAGTTATCTTCATGGAAAAAAGTGCTTTTCTTTCAAAAATAAGGAAATTTCTAAGTGACCCCAAACTTTTGAACTGTAATGTATTAATTCCAACTCCTCTTTTCCATAGATACACCCATGTGAATTTTATACAAATTACCACCTTTAAGATCCCAAGTAAACAATTTACTGTATTTTTTACAAATCAACATTAACACCCGTCCATTCTAACATACAATGAAGTCCATACATCCAAAAACCAGTCTCAAACAACACAGATATACACAGTGCTGTCCCACCCACCATTCCATAGTGTCCCATAATGTCCCAGAGTGAACATAATGAATCGTACATATAAATACTACCCTTCTAACATATATCCTTTCAGCAAATGGTGCTTATACTTCTTTTTGAATTGATTTCTGTTTGTACATAGTTTCAGTTCCGGCTCCAGACTGTTCCACAAATCCACCCCACAGACAGATATGCACATACTTTTCTTGGTTGTACGTATCTTGGGTTTTGTAAAGTTTAAGTCTCCTCTCAAATTATGATCATGGTCTCTTTTTTTAAATATTATTTGTATATTAGTTGGGAGTTGATTGTTAATTGCCCTGTACATTACTTGTGCTGTCTTAAATTTAACTAAATCGATGAACTTTATGACATGTGACTTTAAGAACAACGAATTGGTATGGTCTCTATATCCTGCATTGTTTATTATCCTTATAGCTCTTTTTTGTGATGTGCATATTGCCTGTAGGTTGGACTTGTAGGTGTTTCCCCAGACTTCTACACAGTAGTTAAGATAAGGTAAAAACAGTGAATTGTACAATAAGACCAATGATTTATAGTCCAAGATGTGTCTTGTCTTCCCCAGTATGCCTATACATTTTGCTAATTTAGCCCGGATGTGACTGATGTGAGGTTTCCAGCAGATTTTATTGTCTAGCGTCACCCCCAGAAACTTATTTTCCTGTACTGTTTCTATTCTGGTATCATCTATCGTTACTGTAGAAGAGCTTGGAATAACGAGGCGATGTGATTTATAAACCAAAGTTTATTATCAGCTTCGCTCCTCTAACAAGTCTCATCTCAGTGCAGAAACAGAAGAAGAGGTCAAACACATTCAGACCTACATACTTATACCTACACATCACAAAAGACATTGCACATCAAAGCTGACATCCCGCATTAGCTTAATCCCCCCTCCTTTGTCTTCCTACTCCTCCACCTGACCCTGGGTGGTCAGGGCGATCGATCTCCTCCATTGTCCTCTGTCTCTTCCACCTGGCCTTGGGAAGTCAGGGCGATCAATCTGGTCTCCACCGCTGCTCCTCGGATGCTCTTTGATCTTCGCTGGCGGTTGAGACCTCTTGTCCTGTTCTGAGGCGTGAGGTCGTTGTACATATGTAATCACTAAACATTCTAACATGCTTATACATATGTAGGTTATGGGATATATGATTAATATAAACCACAGCCCCCCCCCAAACGACTAAGAAAAGGACAATAAAAGAAAGTCCACAGTTTAAGATAATTTCTATGACATACCAACTGTTAAACCTCTTGACAAGGAAAAAAAAACACTTCCCAGCAGCTATGCTCCTGTAGAGAATTCAGTGGTAATCATAACAGCGTAGTAATATCACAAATCAGTCTTAAAACTGTCACAGCACAATCTGATAAAATAGTTAACAACTTTAGGTTAATTTGTATCAGTCCCTGTGCCGTCTGGGTTTTAATCTTCTCCCGAATCTGCTGTGGGTCCGCTTGGGCGTCCCGGCGGGACCTTCCTGTAAGGAATCTGCAGCTTGGGGAGGAGAGTGGTTATTTGTTCCCTGCAGGGGGGCTGAGTCTTTTTTCTTGGGGGGTCTACCCCGCCGAGGTGCTCTCGCCAACCGTGCAGGTTCGTCTCTCAACAAGAAGGCAGGTTTAAGTCTGTCAATGCTGACTGTTTCTTTTCTGTCCCCTAAATCAAGCACAAAATGCTTATCACCAGGTTCCAACACTCTGAATGGTCCATCGTATGGTGGACGGAGGGTAGATTTTAAAGCTTCATGCCTAACAAAAACGAATTCAGCGTTTTTTTAAAGCTTGGGGGACAAAAACCCGTGGAAAAGAGTGGTGTGCTGGTCCGGGGAGAGTGTCCGGTCCACTGCTGCCTGAAAGCCTCATGGCTGGGAGATGCCCAGGCTCTGGGTTCTCTGGTAAAAATTCACCTGGGAGTCTGAGAGGTTGTGCAAAAACTAATTCTGCTGGGGAGGCGTCTAGATCCTCTTTAGGCGCAGCACGCAACCCCAGTAAAACCCAGGGGAGTTTATTTACCCAATTTGTATCTGTTAGTGAGGCCCTGAGGGCGGCCTTTAAAGATCTGTGAAAGCGCTCGCATAACCCATTAGCCTGAGGGTGATAAGCGGTGGTGCGGTGAATTGTTGCCCCTAAGCTGCTGGCCATGGCTGACCAAAGCTCTGAGACAAATTGAGGCCCCCTATCGGACGTGATGTCTGATGGGACGCCGAAACGCGCCACCCAGTTTGTCAAAAAAACGCGAGCGACTTCCGCCACTGTGGTTGATGCCAGAGGGACCGCCTCAGGCCAGCGCGTAGTACGATCTATCATTGTTAACAGGTGTGTGAAACCCTGAGACGAAGGTAGTGGTCCCACGAGGTCGACATGAACGTGGTTGAACCTTCTAGCTGGGATTCGAAAAGGCTCTAGAGGGGCTTTTGTGTGTTTGTGTATTTTGGCGCGCTGACAAGACATGCAAGTTTTTGCCCATTCCTTTACATTTTTGTGCAGGCCGGGCCACACAAACTTTTCGGCGACCATTTTAACCGAGGCGCGCACACCTGGGTGCGCGAGGGAGTGAATTGAGTCGAAAATACGGCGGCGCCATGCAGCTGGGACTACCGGGCGAGGTCGGCCGGTTGAAACGTCGCAGATTAGGGGGGTACACCGTCGCGTAAACCCCTTTCCTCCAGCCTTAACCCTGTTGGTCCAGACAGGAGTGCGCGCACGTCCGCGTCACTGCTTTGTTCCTCTGCCATGGCTGCGTAATCTATCCCTATGTGAATTGGGGCCGCGTACATGTCCGCATTGGCGAAGAGTTCTGCGGCTGAGGTAGTATAATCTGTCTCCTTGCGCTCTGGCGATGTCACAGCGCGAGAGAGGCAGTCTGCTACCACGTTAAGTTTGCCTGCACATGTCGAATGTCTGTGGTGAACTCTGAAATTGCAGCTAGCTGTCTTTGTTGCCTGCCTGACCATGGTTCTGAAATTTTAGCCATCGCAAAGGTGAGCGGTTTGTGGTCTACAAAAGCCGTGAAACGCCGCCCTTCTAACCAGAACTGGAAGTGGCGGATGGATAAATGAAGTGCTAGCAGCTCCCTGTCAAAAGTGCTATATTTACGCTCCGTTTGGTTTAACGATTTGCTGAAAAACGCCAAAGGTTGCCAGGTTCTGCCAACGTGTTGTTCCACAACTGCCCCTATGGCCAGGTCTGAAGCGTCTGTGGTTAGCGCGATGCGGGCCGAGGGATCAGGGTGAACCAACAATGTGGCGTTCGCTAGAGCACTTTTTACTTCCGCGAAGGCGCGTCCGCGCTCTGGGGTCCATTCGACCGCGTTGGAAGGCTTTTGTTTTCTGAGCCCGGTATACAGGGGCTGCATGAGTTGAGCTGCGCGGGGGAGGAAACGGTTGTAAAAATTAACCATTCCCAAAAATTCTTGCAGCGATTTGACTGTTTGCGGTCGTGGAAAATTTTTTACTGTGCGAACTTTGTCTGGCAATGGGACTGCCCCCTCTGGTGAAACTCTGTGTCCCAAAAAATCAATTTGTGACACGCCGAATTTGCATTTGGCTGGATTGATTATTAACCCGTGCTCTTCTAGTCTCTGAAAAACCGTAGTGAGGTGTTGTTCGTGTTCTTCCTCCGACGAGCTGGCTACCAGCATATCGTCGAGGTAGACGAACACGAAAGGGAGA
This sequence comes from Pholidichthys leucotaenia, assembly GCA_020510985.1. Classification (NCBI taxonomy): domain Eukaryota; kingdom Metazoa; phylum Chordata; class Actinopteri; order Cichliformes; family Pholidichthyidae; genus Pholidichthys; species Pholidichthys leucotaenia. The sequence goes on along the minus strand of CM035848.1, from coordinate 116,448,294 downwards.
TCGCATAATACCGCGTCCATCATCCGTTGAAAGGTTTGAGCAGCGCCTTTGAGGCCAAACGGCATCCGCAAAAATTCAAAAAGACCGAAAGGGGTTATTACAGCCGTTTTAGGAATGTCTTCCGCTCGAACGGGGACTTGGTGATAGCCGCGGACCAGGTCTATTTTAGAAAAAATACGCGCACCCGCCAGATGTAGTGAGAAATCTTGGATGTGAGGAATTGGGTAGCGGTCATGTGCTGTTGCATTGTTTAATCTGTGGTAATCGCCGCACGGTCTCCAAGAACCGTCGGTTTTCGGGACCATGTGGAGTGGCGATGCCCAGGGGCTTTTCGATCATCTAATAATGCCTAATTTTTCCAGGGTGGCAAACTCGTCCCGTGCTATGGCGAGCTTCGTCGCGTCTAATCGCCGAGCTTTGGTGAAAACGGGTGGGCCTGTTGTGGGAATGAAGTGTTCAACCCCGTGTTTCGCTACTGTTGCTGAAAATTTGGGAACTGTGAGTGCTGGAAATTGGGTGAGGAGTTGGTCAAACTTACCTCCTGCTGTTGTGACGCCGGCCTGCACGGGTGGTGGAGAGACTCGAGCTGAGCAGGGAATAGAAGAAAATGACAATGCATTAACCAAGCGTCTATTTGCTAGATTAACTAACAACCCATGTGCACACAAAAAATCAGCACCCAAAATGTTAAAGCTCACCGCCGCTACAATAAATGTCCATCTATAGTTGCGGCCGTGAATGCAAAGAGGCAGGCTCCTTTCACCGTAAGTGTCGATGATGGAGCCGTTGGCTGCCATCGCCCCATTTCCCCGGGGACCCATGGCCCGATTTGCGTGGGAAGGGGTGATAAAGCTCAGTTGAGCTCCGGTGTCGATCAGGAACTGTCTCCCGGTGTGTCCGTCAGTCACATAAAGAACCGCAGCCGTTAATGGTTCTCGGTTTTGGCGTTTTCCCGAACTTTTGAACTTGCAGGGGGGAACGCATTTGTACGCCCCCTCGGCGAAACGGTGGTGGTAATAGCAGATGTCGTTCTGCCTGCTGCGTCTTGGTCGTGTTGCCGCCATGGTGGGTGGGCTCTGCTCGGTTGTCTGTGGTTCTCCGTTGCTCTGGGCATCTGCGGATGCTGCTGTGGCCACCTGTTCCCTGCAGGCGTTGGTGAGTTGTTGCGCTTCTCGGGCCAGCGCGTGGAAGTCCTGCTGGGTGCTGCACCGCATGTTGATCAGCGTCCCTCTCATGTGTGGCGGCAGAGTGCTGAGGAAGATGTGTTGGAAGAGGAAGTTGTCGTTGTCCTCCTCCTTGAGCTGCAGCGTGTCCTCCATGAGGGCCTTGGGTCTGCATCCTCTGTGGCCGTAGATCGCCAGGATCCTCTCTGCTCTCTCCTCGGCTGAGGGGACGAAGTTCTCGACGATGGTCGCCTTCAGCTCTCTGTATTTGTCATGGGCGGGCGGCTGTCGGATTATGCTCCGCGCGCATCTTGACGTGGCAGCGTTGAGTTTGGCGACGATGTGATAAAATTTCGTCTCATCCGCCGTTATGCCCGCCAGTGCAAACTGAGCCTCAGCTTGCTGGAACCACGAGCTCGGGTCTTCTTGCCAGAATTCTGGCAGCTTGACGGTGACGGCGCTTGTGTGGGCCGTCCTTGATGTGTCCGCAGGGTGAGAGCGCCTTTCTTCTGCTCTCACGGCGGGGCTGGGGATGGTGCTCGGTTGAGCCCTCTCTTCTGCCGTGGGGGAACGTCTTCCATCCGTTCCCCTGTCTGCATGGGCGCCGGCGCTTGCCTGGGTCGCCTCCGATGAGTCAATCGCAGGAGAACGTCTCTGTTCCATCCTCACGTCTGGTCACCAGTGTAGAAGAGCTTGGAATAACGAGGCGATGTGATTTATAAACCAAAGTTTATTATCAGCTTCGCTCCTCTAACAAGTCTCATCTCAGTGCAGAAACAGAAGAAGAGGTCAAACACATTCAGACCTACATACTTATACCTACACATCACAAAAGACATTGCACATCAAAGCTGACATCCCGCATTAGCTTAATCCCCCCTCCTTTGTCTTCCTACTCCTCCACCTGACCCTGGGTGGTCAGGGCGATCGATCTCCTCCATTGTCCTCTGTCTCTTCCACCTGGCCTTGGGAAGTCAGGGCGATCGATCTGGTCTCCACCGCTGCGCCTCGGATGCTCTTTGATCTTCGCTGGCGGTTGAGACCTCTTGTCCTGTTCTGAGGCGTGAGGTCGTTGTACATATGTAATCACTAAACATTTTCAGAATCAGAATCAGAATCAGATTTATTGCCATTGTTCATGTAGTACACAAACTAGGATTTTGTCTCGGTGCCATGGTGCAACATTAAAAACATGATGAGATAAAGAGATAAACTAAAAAACTAAAAGACTAAAAACATGCAATAAGTGTAAAATAATAAGTAATAATAATAATAATGAGTAATACTAGTCAAGGCAGTTTTAAATAAATTAGCAAGTAGCAGATAATATGGGGTACCACAGTGCAGTCGATAATGCAACAGAAAAACAGTGATGAACGACATGAGCTGCTGTATATGGTGCACGAGAGTCAATAAGCCACTTAATGTTCAGCAGTCTGATGGCAGAGGGGAAAAAGCTGTTCATGTGCCGGGAGGTTTTAGTTTGAATGGACCGAAGTCTTCTACCTGAGGGGAGGGGGGCAAACAGTACGTGACCAGGGTGTGAAGGATCGGCTATGATCCGGCCTGCACGCCTCCGGGTCCTGGAGATGTACAGGTCCTGGAGAGATGGGAGCTTGCAGCCGATCACCTTCTCAGCAGTGCGCACGACGCGCTGCAGCCTTAGTCTGTCCCTGGCAGTGGCTCCTGCGTACCACACGGTTATGGAGGAGGTGAGGATGGACTCGATGATGGCCGTGTAGAACTGCACTAACATCTTGGTGGGTAGCTTGAGCTTCCTCAGCTGCCGCAGAAAGAACATCCTCTGCTGGGCCTTTTTGATGAGGGAGCTGATGGTTGGCTCCCATTTGAGGTCCCGGGTGATGGTGGTGCCCAAGAAGCGGAAGGAACCTGCAATGGTGATGGGAGAGCCTGTGATGGTGAGGGGGGGCAGGGGGGTTGTGACTTTCCTGAAGTCCACAATCTTCTCCGCTGTCTTCAGAGCGTTCAGCTGCAGGTTGTTGTGGCTGCACCAGGACACCAGCTGGGCCACCTCTTTCCTGTAGACGGACTCGTCGCCGTTGGAGATGAGCCCGATGAGGGTGGTGTCGTCCGCAAACTTGATCAGCTTAACAGACTGGTGGGAGGAGGTACAGGAGTTGGTATAAAGGGAGAAGAGTAGGGGGGAAAGTACACAGCCCTGGGGTGATCCGATGCTGATGCTAACAGAGTCCGAGACAGACTTCCCCAGCCGCACATGCTGCCTCCGGTCCGTCAGGAAGTCATACACTACCGTTCAAAAGTTTGGGGTCACTTAGAAATTTCCTTATTTTTGAAAGAAAAGCACTTTTTTCCATGAAGATAACTTTAAACTAATCAGAAATACACTCTATACATTGCTAATGTGGTAAATGACTATTATAGCTGCAAATGTCTGTTTTTTGTTGCAATATCTACATAGGTGTATAGAGGCCCATTTCCAGCAACTATCACTCCAGTGTTCTAATGGTACAATGTGTTTGCTCATTGCGTCAGAAGGCTAATGGATGATTAGAAAACCCTCGTGCAATCATGTTAGGTCTGCAATGCTGTAATTGCTGCAAATGGAGGATTCTTTGATGAAAGCAAAGTTTGAAGGAAAAAATTATTATTTCAAATAAAAATCATTATTTCTAACCTTGTCAATGTCTTGACTATATTTTCTATTCATTTTACAACTCATGGTGGTAAATAAGTGTGACTTTTCATGTAAAACACAAAATAATTGTCTGGGTGACCCCAAACTTTTGAACGGTAGTGTATGTATAAGCATTCTAACATGCTTATACATATGTAGGTTATGGGATATATGATTAATAATGATTAATATAAACCACAGTTACCATTATTTCATGATTTATTTTATAATTTCCAAACACCATAATCTCTGGGTTTTTTTAGATTTAGAGATAATTTATTTTTGTTGAACCACTGCGTTAATTTTTCCATTTCAGTTGTGACCACCTCTAAAACCTGCTGCAAATTCTCACCAGTGCAAAGGATATTTGTGTCATCCGCAAACAAAATAAATTTCAGAATTTTTGATACTTGGCATATGTCATTTATATACAAAATAAAGAGTTTGGGTCCCAAAACTGACCCCTGGGGCACACCACAAGTGATGTCCATGAAGGGTGATTTGTGCTCTCCAATTTGTACAAATTGTTGTCTGTTACTTAAATAACTTTCCATCCAACTCAGTCCTACCCCTCTTATCCCATACCTTTCCAGTTTCCTTAGTAGTATTCTGTGGTCAATGGTGTCAAAAGCTTTCTTTAAATCTATAAATACTCCTACAGCAACCTTTTTTTTATCTATACAAGAGAGAGAGCTTAGACTTTCTGCTGCACATCCACCAGCCATAATGCTCTGCACTGTGTGTCTATATATATACATTTATAGTAATATGGACATATGTTTGCTAGATGTTGTTTTTTCTTGCCTTCTGATTGTTGCTCTGAGTGTTGCTGTCCCTGTGCTGTTGCAATCCTGGAATTTCCCCATTGTGGGACTAATAAAGGCTTATCTTATCTTATCTTATCTTATCTTATAAGTTCGATCAGTGGCAAAGATGTAGATTTATCTGCTCTAAAACCATACTGGCTATCTGTAAGGAGGTTGTGTTTTTCAGTGAAATCATCCAGTCTCTTAGTGAAGATTTTTTCAAGTATTTTGGAGAATTGTGAGAGTAAAGAGACTGGCCTGTAATTTGTGAAGCGATGACTGTCTCCTGTTTTGTATAGAGGTATTACTTTTGCTATTTTCATTTTGTCTGGAAATGTACCAGTTTGAAATGACAGGTTACAGATGTGGGTGAGTGGCTTAACAATTCCCTCAATTACTTTTTTCACTATTGTCATGTCAATTTCATTCCAGTCCGTTGATTTTTTTGTTCTTAAATTTACTCACAGTCTCGATAATTTCCTTTTCAGTAACTGCACCCAAAAAGATAGTGTTTGGATTTCTGTCCTCTATTTCATTCACAGAACCACTGTGGTTTGTTTCCGGTGTCACTATTGATTTTGCTAATTCAGGACCAACATTTACAAAAAATTTATTGAAGCCACTGACCACATCTTCCATATTATTAATCAAACTGCCATTTTTGATCAAATATTCTGGATAATTTGCATTCTTAAGACGATTACTAATAATCCCATTGAGTACTTGCCATATTCTTCTTATGTTATTTTTGTTATCCTCTAGTATTCTGTTGTAATATTCTTTCTTACAGGTCCTCATTATAGTAGTAAGCTTATTTTTATATTTTTTATATTTGATCTCAGCTTCCACTGTTCTGCATTTAATGAATTGTTTATATAATGTATTCTTCTTTTTACATGCATTTATTAACCCCTTGTTGACCCAAGGAATATTTTTTTTTTTGTTGTCTGTCACTGTATTGTTTTATAGGACAGTATTTATTGAATAATGATTGAAATATTTGTAAAAATTTATCATATGCTCTATTTATGTCATTTTCATCATAAACTATCTTCCAATCTTGTATTAATAATTCCCTTGTCAGTAAATACATTGATTCTTCGGTTCTTATTCTTTTATATTTAATATTTTTGGTATACTTTTTCTTCCTATAATCACATTGATAGACAACAAAAATCGGCAGGTGGTCACTGATATCATTCAATAAGAGCCCACTCCTGATATTATTTTCCTTAATGTTTGTGAATATGTTATCTATTAGTGTGGCACTGTGTGACGTGATTCTGCTAGGTCCGGTAATTATTGGATGTAAGCCCATGCTGTATATTGTGTTGATAAATTCTTCTGTCAAACTATGTTGTTTTGAGTTCATCAGATCTATATTGAAATCCCCACAGATGAACATAACTTTATGAGTTAGTTTTGCGTACATTTTTTCCATCCAGTCCTTAAATAAGTCAATGTTTGATCCAGGTGTTCTATATACACAGCTCACTACTATATTCTTCACATTGTCCAGACAGATTTCTACTGTAATACATTCAAATAAATCATCCACAGTTACTGTCAGATTTTCAACAACCTTGTATTTCAAGCTCTTGTCAACATAAATTGCAACTCCTCCTCCTTTTTTCACTTTTCTATTTATATAATTTAATTCATAGCCATCCATGGTAAAAATCCACTCCTTTCTCTTCACTGAGCCACGTCTCTGATATTGCCACAATATTGAATGGCTCTTTAAACTGATGTAAATAATCTTTAATGTTATTAAAGTTTGCATAGAGACTCCTGGTGTTGAAGTGGATCATAGAAATATTGAAATCAGATGTGATCATTGTGTTAAACTGTTCATCTGTGTAATAATTACAGTCATTATTGATTGAGTTAAAAAAAATTGTTATCAGGGTCTATGTCATATTCTACGTCCTGTGGGTTGTGATCTGTGTATTCAAAAACTTTCAGTTCCTGTTGTTCCTGTTTGTTGATTTTTTGATTCATGTTGTTGAATGTTTTTTTTTTTTTTGCAGATGAGTAAAATCCTTCAGTGTCCTATAGTTGTCTGAATTGTTGCTGTGACTCCACTTCATAATATTCATTGATAATTGTCCAGTTCCATAATATTACGGATGTTAATGACCTTGGCTTCTTCAGGCGATCCATTTAATTTGATGAATATTTTACAGTTTGATGTCCAGGTGTTTTGAATTTTTTTCTGCTTTGATTCAGTGTTTGATTTTTGGTTTTCCTCTAAGTTCAGTTTTTACCTTTAGCACCTTGCAGCGACAGAGCCTGTGTTCTGGTATCCTTTGCCTGTGTTCCTGGTTCCCTGGTTTTTCTTTTCTCGTAGTTTATTTTCCCCAAGTGTGTTTTTTCCAACCATCATGCTGTTTTATTTTCAATTAATAATAAATTTCTGTGAGCTGGAATTGTCTGCATTTGGGTCCTCTTTCTTCCATGCCTGCCCCAAAACATAACAAATATAGCAAAAATTATCATCACTTACATGCCTGTATAGTGCAAATGAGTGCAGTAAGGGTGAAATATTATTGCAGAATATATAAAACATGTAAAATGAGATAATGGCTTGTATAATTTGATCTTTTTTCAAACTATTTGCTACTTTTTCTTTTAAATTTGTGACTTTATGTAAATCTTTATTTTCTTTATAACTCTATTCTTGTAAATCTATGTCTTTTCTTGTGAATTGTAAAGTGACTTTTTCTCATAGCTAGATTTTTTTTTTTACCGTTTTCTGATAAATTTTTCAATTCTTTTCCCTTGCAAAGTTACACCGTTTTCTCTGTACATTTTTACCACTAATTTCAGGTATTTTACTTGAATTACTCAGTTATCTAGTAGCAAATGGATCCAGGGGAAGTTCAGATTTCATGAGGTGGAGTAATGACTCAAAAATTGCATTTATTTCAGCTCCAGTGAATAGTTGGATAAGATTAAAGATGCACTCTGGCGGCTCTAAAATCACTCCAAAAACCACTGTGTTTTGCCCATAGTAGTATATTATGAGACCAGAGACCAGAGACCAGAGACTGCTCCTTTGGGGGGAGAGGGAGGAGCCGAGGAGCGCTCGGCTCCTTCGGAGCATTCTGCCCGGCTCGCTCTGGGGAGAGGCAAGGTGGCTGGTGGGGCGCACTGGCGGGTGCTCCCAGTGAGGCGAGGGGAGCCCTCCAGCCAGGCAGCGACAACCTCTCCGCTCCACCGAGAATGAGCCTTCTGCAGGTTCATCAATGACGATACTTGTCCCAGCTGTTGCAACACGCATAGCAGGGATGTCTCCCCCAGCATACAGATTGCCAACCTGTGTCCTCTCTGGTATTTTAGCAGGGACACTGAGGTTTTTCCAAATAAAATTAATTATTGCTGTTGTATTTTCATGTCTGTGGGTAAGACATGTAATTTAAAAGAAGAGGAATTTTTGCTCACAGCCAAAAACTGAACACGTACATGGGGTTGAAAAGTTCATAGTGGTCAAATTTGACCAAATATGGTTTATTTTTCAACATAGCCTCCCCTTTGGCCCACACAGTTCTTCCATCGGTGCTGCAGTGCTTGGAATCTGTGCGGTTGAAAAATAAGCCACATTTGGTCAAATTTGACTACTATGAACTTTTCAGCCCTCCCCCCGCTGTATAATCTGCCGTCTTTCCCAATTTGTAAAAAGCTGAGCTCTTGCTTGCTCCTCGGCTCCTCCTTCTTCCCCCGAGAGAGTCGAGTAGGGGCCAAGTAGGGGTCTCAGCACTTAGCCTGATTGATTAATGTTATAAACAATGAGGCTAAGCAGGAATGCTTATGTAGCTAGAAACACTGTCCAAACTCATGTTTTTTTGAGGGGTGGGGGTTGTTGCCTCACTGGAAATTCCCAGGAGAAAAACAGAGATATGAGACATTTCAATGATTTTGCTCTTGATATGTCTTGTAAAGTCCTTTTTCCACTAGTACCCACTCAGCCCTACTCTACTCTACTCTACCCGGTTTGTAGGGCTTTCCATTAGTACCTAGTACCTGGTACCGGGTATTTTTTTTCATACCTATTCCAGGGTAGGTATTAACCGTGCTGAGTAGGGCTGAAAATGTGACGTCAACAGACTGCAGGCACTGATTGGTCAGGGCGTAACGTCATTAACGTGCCCGTCTTCTGCAGAATCTCCAAACTGCCATTTGCAAAAGTTCACGGAGTAAACACGGTCACCGAGTAAACATGATATTAATAGAGATGGCTTCACAGGTTTTGCGGAAATCTACACCGTGGTCCAACAAAGAGGTGCAGAGTTTTCTGTGCTTGGTGGCAGATAGTATCCAGAGCAACATGAAGCAACCCCATAATGAAACAGATGGCTGCCCAGAATAGAACCGGACTATGGAGAAGCTGAAGATGAAAGTGAGAGAACCATCAATGCTGAGTGATTTGTGATATCGTGCATCTTTTCGCTTATTTATCCTGTTAGTGGTAAGCTCACTTTGACATAATTCTCGGCCCAGGAAACACGCACGCAGGCTCAGGTAGATTTGAAAGCTTTATTCAACCAGGAAAGTGTGTTTGGATGCGTGTATGTGATATGGTAGTGGATTGTGGGTGGAAGATGAGAACAGGAACAGAGCAGCACGCCGTGCGGCCAGGCAACCCTATGGGAGAAACACAAACTGGGAGTGAGCTGGGCAAAACCACACGGGAAAGTGATGCTGAGTTATGCTTACTTGCAGGGAGAGTGGTGGCTGGCGTTGGCGAGGATTTCAGGCCTGGGAGACAGCGCCCTGCTGATTCATGCTTGCTTTGTCCGAAGTATTCGTTTGTGAGAGCAAAACGATAAAATATGTTAATCCTGGTTAAAGTCCTGGTTTGTGTACGTGTTGCACGTTGGTGCTGTGCATTAAGTTGTGTGTATTTTCTTTCTATAATCTGTTTCCACTTGCCAGGGGTCCACCTCCCTCAGCATGTTGTTGCTATGGATAAAGGTCAAGAGGATCCCAGGCTCCAAAATCTCAACATATTCAAGTGTATTTTCAATCCAGTGATTTATAAAGTGATTTATAAAGTGATTCATATAATTTTCTAAAGCCTCATAATATACCCACATACCTATTCTGTGGATTTTCCAAAAAAAGTGTTGGAACAGTGTTGTCGTGCTGTTTCTGTTCCACCATAAATCCCTGGATTGAAAATGTTCTTGTACATGTACAGAGTGGCTCTTGGGGTGGTCACTTGTCAGGGAAACAAAGCATTTATGTCACATCCCACCACTGACTTTCACAAGTGTATTTCCCTAATACAGGTACATCTCCAAAAATTAGAATATCATGAAAAAGTTCAATATTTTTTGTCACTCATTTCAGAAAGTGAAACCCATATATTATATAGATTCATTATACAGACAGTGATATATTTCAAGCATTTATTTATTTTAATTTTGATGATTATGGCTTACAGCCCACAAAAACCCCAAATTCAGTTTCTCAAAAAATTAGAATATTACATAAAATTAACACTTGCAATATATCACTGTCTGTGTAATGAATCTATATATGGGTTTCACTTTCTGAAATGAGGGACAAAAAAAATATTGAACTTTTTCATGATATTATAATTTTTTTGAGATGCACCTGTATATGTTTTGAACTTGCTTTAACTAACCACCATCCATTTCTGTCTTTCGTCTAGGCAAGAGGAAAGGAAAAGCAGCCACCCCACAACGGACCTTGCCACTGTGGAAAGTACTGAAATACTTTGCTTTTTTTGTTAAAGTATAGATAAAGTGCCAAAACTAAAGTAGCACAATTTCCACTTAATATGAAAGGGACTGAACTGAGATTTATTTGATTGTGTGAATATTAATTACAGAATAATTGAGAATGAATGGCACATCAACTGTAAAATAAACTGCTTGTTTGTGTATTTTATTTTTTTTTTTTTTTTGTCAGATCACTTGTGTGATCCTTTGTGAGATATAGTCATAACTGTATGCTCTGCTTTGGGGAATGGGAGTTGTTCAGTCATCAACATAATTTAGTTTATATGTGTAGTTTAAAGTCTATCGTCAATAAATGCATGCAGCATTATAATAACAGGACACATCACAAATAAGGGCAGTGCGGTGGCAGAGTGGTTAGCACTGCGGCAGCACAGCAACTCACCCTTGGCCAGGGGATCCTGAGTTCGATCCCAATCCCCCGACCAACAGTGATCTGTGTGGAGTTTGCATATTCTCCCTGTGTCTGCATGGGTTTACTCCGGGATTTCTCCGGTTTCCTCCCACATGCCAAAAACATGCAAGTTAGGTTAATTGGCATCAATTGGCCAATTAACCGGGGGGGGGGGGGGCTGGAGCCTATTCCAGCATCCTTGGGCAAGAGGCAGGGTACACCCTGGACAGATCGCCAGTCCATCGCAGGGCCAACACAGAGAGACAGACAACCATTCACTCTCACAGTCATACCTAAGGACAATTTAGAATCCCCAGTTTGTGTCTGATCCGAATTCATAATTCCATTTAATTGTTGATCATAATAAGCACACTTATTGTTAATATGATTAAAATGGTTATTGTCTGGGTCAATATCTTCTAAAATGTCTTGTGGTTGCTGTTCAGTATTGACAGCAGTTTCAGCTTCAATTTGCCCTCATACACTTCCATCATTAAATGAGGAAAAGGAAAAAAAGAAAGAAAGACAAAGGAAAAAAGAACACAAAAATCTCCACTCATAATCTTACTGCACTATTATTCGTACATCAGAACTAAGGTTTAAATTTATCTAATTCCTCCATTTCTCTAATCATTATTACTTTAGCTTCTTCTGGAGTTCCAAGCAGTTTTATCCACACCTTACAGTTCTTTGTCCATGTTGACTGTATTTTTTCCCCTGTTGTCTGAGAGCCCTTTTAAAATTCAAAAATTTTATGAAGTGTATGTTTATGTTATCATATGTCTTTTTGCATCTGATTAGAATTTTAGCTTTACAAAGGTAATGAATCACGGACTTCTGCCAGTGTCGGAGTTCCTGGAGGCACTGGACACTTGATACAGTGGGACTTGTGCCAGTACCCACTCAGTTTTTTGGAAAGCAATTTTAATAAATGTAAAAATCTGTATTGTCTTTGTAGTAGATTCTAAATCAGGTCCCACAGTAAACATAAATTCAGCACAAGTTTGACTTTCCTTAGACATTTGGAACTTTTCTCATAAATTTGCATGGTTTTCTTCCTTATCAGTTTATCTTGTTCCTTATAGACATATTTCCTTTACAATAATCTACAGATATTTCCTTGAATAATATTTATTGATGTAACTTTTAACTTCTCCTGTTGAATGTTGTGATTTCATTATCAAGCAGTTTCATTTGTATTTTTCTCTTCATTATTGATCATCTAGTGATAATTTTTATGTATTACCTATTTTTCTGATGATTACTAACTATTTTTGCTAATTATTTTCTTTAATACTCCCTTTTTGATGCATAGAGACACACTTAATTTTAATTTAAAATTAAATGCAGTTTATTAAATATTAGGTCTCTAACTCCCAAGTCTCTGCTAGTCCATGATCTGTTAATTGATCATCAAATTGATTTAATATCCCTTACAGAGACTTGGTTAGGGCTAGAGGATTATGTTATATTGTTGGTTTAAATGAATCAATTCCCTCTGGTTATTTAAACTGTCAAAATCCCAGACGTTCTGGTCATGGAGGAGTAGTAGTAACAATTTACCATTCCAAACTATTAATTAATGTCAAGCAAAAACATGTTATAATTCCTTTGAGGGCCTGGTTCTCAGTATTGGGCACTTTAGCAGTTTTAGGCTAAATCCAATTTTATTTGCCATAGTTTATCGTCCTCCATCAACCTACTCAGAATTTTCATCCGAATTTGCCGAATTCTTAGCTGATTTAGTGCTGACTTTAATATACATGAAGCTGTAGATAGTGATTGCCTTAATGTGGCATTTAATTCAATATTAGACTCGATGGGGTTTTCTCAAAAAGTAGGAAACTCTACCCATTATCTCCACCATACGTTGGACCTTGTTCTGACATATGGCATAGAATCACAAAATCTGGTAGTGCCTCCTCATAACCCTGTACTGTCAGACCATTGTCTGTTAACCTTTGATTCTACTATTTCTGACTATTTGGCTCCTAAAGAAAAATATTACTACAGTAGATGCCTCTCAGATGATATTATTACCAAATTTATGCAGCTTGTTTCCTCTATGCCGTGTGTCAACACAACGGAAATAAGCTATAGACAGCTTGCTCCTTCTGTAATTGATAGCATGGTAGATAGTGTTACAGCTTCTCTGCATCAGACTCTAGACTTGGTGGCCCCCTTAAAAAGAAAAAGTCTAATCAGAGATTTCTAACTACTTGGTTCAACACAGAAACTCATAGCTTAAATTAGAAAGAAAATGGCGCTCCTGTAGTGGTTTGATTCAATCCCCACAACACAGAGACAGAACACAGAGACAGTCAGCTCGCACTCCTGGGTTTTTTCCGCTGCATGCTGCGTTTACAGCTGTGAGGTTAAAGTGTCATCCATGCATTGTGTTCATGCATCCTGTCTGTACCTCTGATATGCAAATGCCCAGATTGACTGCTGTGAATGTCTTTGATGTATTGTCTGAGTTGAGTATATATGCTGCACTGTGCTGTAAATCTGCCTCTCATTCTCTCTCACTACCTGATCCTGATTCCTGTAATGCTGTAGACACACACACGTGTCTCCTCTTTGAGAGCTGGAGGAATGAAGTTGCAGCCTGCTCAAGCCATGGGCAGCAGCCGAGTTCTGATGAAGGCGGATGATAATAAAGCTATTTAAAAATCCAACGCTGCCTTTATTTTATCATCCTCTTCACTCCACTAATTTAGCTGAAATCTATTTAGCTTGGAGAAATCATCTTTTAATTTATAAAAAAATCTCTTAGAAAAGCTAGAACAAGTTATTATTCTGCATTAATAGAAGAGAACAAGAATAATTCCAGGTTTCTTTTCAGCACTGTAGCCAGGTTGACAAAGAGTCAGGACTCTGTCAATCCTAGCATTCCCTTAGAGTTTATTAATCAGGACTTTATGAACTTTTTCAATCATAAAATTTCATCCATCAGAGATAAAATCAGATTCTTCCCACCGTTAACTTAAATACAGTAACTACTACAACTCCTTCAATTAATATCTGTCTTGGTGAGTTTACTCCAATTGACCTTTTAGAGTTAGACAAAATAGTTTCCTCATCCAAGCCTTCAACTTGTCTTTTAGACCCTATTCCTACCAGGTTATTTAAAGAAGTCTTCCCACTTATTGGCAGTTTTATTCTTCATATAATCATTTCTTCATTAACTTTAGGCCATGTACCGCAGGTTTTTAAAACGGCTGTAATTAAACCCTTACTCAAAAAGCCAACACTGGATCCAGGAGTTTTAGCTAACTATAGAACAATCTCTAATCTCCCTTTCATTTCAAAAATCTTAGAAAGAGTTGTTACTACATAATTATTTGACCACCTGCAGGGAAATGGTTTACTTGGAAAAGTTTCAATCTAGGTTTAGAATCCATCATAGTACTGAAACAGCCTTAGCGAAGGTCACTAACGACCTCCTCATTGCATCTGATAATGGACCTGTTTCTGTACTTTTCCTTTTAGACCTTAGTGCAGCTTTTGATACTATCGATAATAATATTCTACTTGATAGATTAAAACACTATATTGGACATAATGGAACTTCGTTGCAGTGGTTTAGATTTTATTTATCTGATAGGTTCCAGTTTGTTCATGTCAATAATGAGTTTTCTTTCAACTCAAAGCTCAGTCATGGAGTTCCTCTACAGTTGAAAGTGCTATGAGATGACTGTTGTTATGAAATGGCACTATATAAATAAAGTTGAATTGAATTGAATTGAATTGAATATACAACAAAGTTTCAGGGTATTTGCTTGATGGGTTCTGTCTTTTACTGGAAGGAAGCTGTCACGGTCCGTGTGCTGACTCTGTCTGCACTCGGGCTGTGCCGTAGTTCTCCGTTCTCTCCTCTGGCACACCTCTAGGCTTCTGTTATGACAGCATCTCGGCGGGGCTTCCGGCTGTCAGAGCGGAGCTCCGCTGGACGGCTGGATTCCAATCAGTTGATGATCCTTCATCAGCTGATTAATCTGTCAGGCTCTATTTAAGGGAGCAGCTCTGTTTGCTCGAGGCTGCAACCTCGTCTGCCTTCCAGGCTGGTTTCCCTCACCCCGAAGCCAGTTCTTCCCAGCATTCAGGTTCCGTCCTTGCTGTTTATATGTAAGTGTTGTGTCTTGTCTTTATTTGTGTTTTGCCCCATGAGGCTCATTATTTTGTCATTCAGTCCTTATTTAATAAATGTACAAACTCTACGGCTGCCTGCAGCGTCTCATTGATGGCTCGTGAGGGCCATCCATAACAGTACGGCATAGCTTAAAAGAGATGCCGGTGACTGTGAGTTTGTTTAATTGGACTTGAAGTTCCCCTGTTCAGCATACCAGTGTGCTGGGAGATGGCATCACCGCTCAAGGGCTACGCTATGAGCCTGGGCTACAAGCTAATCATGGCTCTCATCAAGATTGACGGGATCCTCTCCAATGCTCGTAGCCATCCTTTCCCCAGCAGCTCGCGCTGGTACCTGGACTTTGCTGAGGCGACCATTAACCGCCACCCTCGTTATGCTGACCATCCTGAGATCACAGCGAGGAAGGCGGACATCTCTGCTCAACGGGGTTTTTTTTCTCTCCCTTCCTCTGTTAGAAGGATGATATGTGGTGGCCTGTAGGGTTAGTATTCCCTTATTTGCATTTATTGTCCTGTCTGTTGTCCACCTGTGCATTATGGAGTATTTTTTTTGTGTTTTTCCGATGCTCTGTAGTTGCTTCTTGTTATATTTTCTGTATTCACCCTTGTCACCTGGGTCTGACCCTCCTTAGCCTTTTTCCCCTCCTTCCTCCCTGGGGTGGTCCTGTTGACCTTTCAGTTGGGGGGATTCGATGTTACACGGCGTCTAGAATCCGCCTCGTGAATGGGGGCAACTGTCATGGTCCTTGTGCTGACTCTGTCTGCACTTGGGCTGTGCGGTAGTTCTCCGTTCTCTCCTCTGGTGCACCTCTAGGCTTCTGTTATGACAGCGTCTCGGCGGGGCTTCCGGCTGTCAGAGCGGAGCGCCGCTGGATGGCTGGATTCCAATCAGCTGATGATCCTTCATCAGCTGATTAATCTGTCAAGCCCTAGTTGAGGGAGCAGCTCTGTTTGCTCGGGGCTGCGACCTCGTCTGCCTTCCAGGCTGGTTTCCCTAACCCCAAAGCCAGTTTTTCCCAGCACTGTTTATATGTAAGTGTCGTGTCTTGTCTTTATTTGTGTTTTGTCCCACGAGGCTCATTATTTTGTCATTCAGTCCTTATTTAATAAATGTACAAACTCTACGGCTGCCTGCAGCATCTCATTGATGGCTCGTCAGGGCCATCCATAACAGAAGCGTGTTACCACTTTTATGTGTTATACACAGTTAATTTAGATGAAAATTTGTGGGTAGTACAGCTCCTTCAAAATGAAATTTCAGTAATCATGGCTTCTTTTGTGACGTCTCTTGAACTAATTTACAAATTCCATTTAAGAAAAACAAAATAGCTGTCTGTGCAGATTTGATATGCTTTTGCATTGATAACTAAAATTAGTTTATCCAGTTGAACACAGACAGATTGAATCCTTGTGAAAGGTTGTGTCACACTCCTTCAGTCAATGGAAAAGTGGACATTTTGCCTAATTAGAATTTGGCTTAATTTTGTACAAGGAATGCCTCATTTTATACATTCCTTGGTAAGTTATGGGGTGGAATGTAGTCCCGAGGCCCAGCTTGGCCATGGCTGAGCATCACAAAAATACATTCTTTATTACTGTCACATTTCTGAAATATGATGTCACACCATTATGTGGTGAGTAACATCAGATGTATTCTGCAGTATAAAATCATATAAACATTACATTTGTAAAGTCAGAGTCATTTAAATCATTATACTTTGTCATTTACAATATCGTGAAGTCATACTTAGCTTCAAAAAATGCTTATCAATTTAGGGGTCCTTTCTTCTGTGGTCAGTCAAGGTCGCCCCACACACACACTGTCTGGCCTATCTCCGTCTCCCACAAAGATCAAATCTCGGTGTTATCCTGCAAAGAAATATTTGGGGAAAACCTTACAGTTTCCCAGCCTGCACATCAGTGTTTACATCAACAGCAGTGCAAGTTTCATCACCTCATAAATTGATTTTACTTATGTTCCAGCGATCATCGTTAATTTTGTATCCCTTAAATGTTTATCCCAATTGTTTATTAATATTAAGAAACACAAGTGAATTATTGTTTTTATTATTTTATTACATATTGCATATGTCACCAAAGATTTATTAAATTGAAAGGTAATGATGATGTTATGATTCCTTGTTAATTTGGCAAATCTGATTCCTGGTGAAAGTTAAAATAAAAATTTTGTAAATGCTTTTCCCTTTCCTTTTAAAAAACAAACAATAAAGAATATCAGAAAAACCTTTAAATCACTCCTAAAGCTTACACAATTTGAATGTGAGTTCGCTACTCACAACAAATATTCGCTAAATATTCTGTGAATCAATTAAGGTTTTACCAATTGACATGGGTCATCACTTAGTTTAGGATTATATTCAAACAAAACAATATCATATATTAAAAGCCTTAGACCAGTGCAGCATTTACAATTAGTAACTGTAGATGTAAACCTAATCTCTGTTTTCAGGAATTTATGGCACAGGACCACAATCTGTGGCCTGTGTGTTTTTTCCCTTTGAAGGCTGATTCTGTCTATTCTTATCTAGGTCAGACTGACGCAACTCAGTAATCAATCTCAGTTTACCATTGAAATTAAATTCCTTTTCTCTATTTTATCAGAATTCTTGTGCTATTTCTATCTTTTCTGTTCATAAATTTACCATCTTCCAATAATAAAAACTTCATCATCATCTTGCTATGTTCTTTAGGAGGGAAAAAGTCACAGCATGGACTGTCTCAGATCCTGCTCTCGCGTTCTCCCTTTTTTATTACATGGACAGGCCTAGGGTCAAAATGTAAATAAGATTGCATATGTCATTTATTAAAAAGTGAGTATAGTATTATCTAAACAAAGCAACAGTATAACATACAATTACCAAGACCTCTGTTTGATAATCCATAGTCTCTGACAAATCATATGCACAAACACATTAATTATCAGTCTCTTTTGAACCTCTATGCTTTAAATCATGTAATATAGGGTATACATAAAGCCTTCAGTGATTAGGCATTATTGACATCATGATATTGTAATATTCAATTAATTTCATCATTGTCATGCTGGTAACATTGATTAAAGATGTAAGCATTTATATTTAACTTGGTGTCCTATGTACCTATGGTCACGTCGAGGGAGGCATGGACAGCTGTGAGAAAATTGTTAGTCCTGTGTCCTTTTTCCCTGTAAAGTGCACTGTTATGCTTCAGTCAAAGAAAAAGGTCAGTGACACGTCAAAAAATTGCTTTAAAAATATGTAAATAATTTATCACGTATGCAACATTAGAGTTAAAAACTAGCAAAGTTAGATTGAAAAAGTAAAATCCCAAAACTTTGCAAAAATGCCCATATTTAGATTACTTCTCTTTCACTACCCTGTCACACAGCCAGTGTTTTTTCATTCTCTTTTTTCTCAAGCAACCACACACACACACACACACAAACACAGAATTGCTCCTCTCTCTTATCTCCACAAGGTTGAAGCAGCATGAAGGTCCTTCCATTGTTTCTGCACAAAGACAAAGCAACCCACACATAAATGGCTTTGTCTGATTTATTTGGTAGGGGCCCCCCCATATTGCCAAACAAGCCATCTCTTTGTAACCATTTTACCCATGTTTTAAGCTGTTTTCGCTCTTCATTTAGTTTCTCTTGACACACAGTGGTTTTTAACACTTCCTCCATCTCCTTTACAGCATATCCCAAACTTCCCAAAGGGTATTCAGAGCTGCATTTATCATTATCCATTTTATCGTTGTCTTTATCGTTATCCAGTTTTGTTGCCATTTTAATCCAACCGTCTTTAAATGTTATAGTCTAATATCAATATTTTATAGCATAAAATGAAATCATTATTATTATGATCTTATTTATTTCCACTTCCTCACAACAATATTGTCTCACACATCACCGTGTTTTTTACTATAGTTAGTTTAATTATATTATTATATATCACCTATGAACCGATCGTCCCGATAGGGTTACTTAAAACTTATGTGTTTATTTCACACGCAGTTGGTCCCTAACTAATGCGGTAAGACCAACTATATTTTAGAGATGCGCCCGTTGCAATTTTCTCAAGGAGTTACAACCTTTTGGTCTGAGCTAAATACGCGAGGGGTGCCAACTCTACTTTTTGAAACCAAGCAATAATCTCAAGGGATTTAAACCTTTTGGCAAAGTTATGTACCAGCCGAATAACACCTCTTTTTCGGTAACCCTATATCAGTCACCCCGGGGTTTGAACCTTTTATCCGGACTGTACAATGCGCAATTAGGTAATTCTACTTTTCAGTGGACCCAATAAATACTTTCCACTGCGGGGTTTAAACCGATTACCCAAGATCTCTCCAACTCTACTTTCTGGAACAGTATTAACGCGTATAATTAATTCCACGGGGTTAAAACCGTTTGGAGATTTCCTCATCAAACTCAGTAAATATATTTATTAAAACAATATATCATAAATTCAAGACCATATCTCAGTTTCATTCCACAAATAAAATCACACGTGCATTAATATTTAATCTCTACAGAAAGGTCTGTCCCCAAAGGGACAGGCAGAAATTTATTGAAAAAGGTTTTCTGCTCACCTCTTATAATGTTGAGGCTGCCAGTCTGTAGAGAAAAACTCCTCACGCTGTTTACAAAACTAAAACTAAAATTTAGCCTTGTAACCAGGCGGAAACACCAAATTGTTGTGTCTGAAATGCCTTAACCCCCAGTTCTTTTATATGAAGGCCAAATAACCAGACTGAGAGATGAAGTATACTTTCACTTATTTTACTGAAAGTGAGATATGGATTACAAGCAGCGCTGGAACACAACTCTTTAGGAAAATACCCCAAGAGAGTGCTACTCAAAAAGTGGGCCCTATAGTTTTTATAAAGCTTAAAAACAATGTGGTGCTCATGGGGCGGACCTAACTTTTACCTGGGAGGCATCTTCATCCTCTCCACTGTCTTCATCCTCAGGGTCCAATGACAGTGCCTTAAAATGAGGCTCGCCCTAGGTCAGAGCAGCTCCCTCATTTAGATCTCTCGCTATTGTCTCAGCTGCCTCGAATTGCTGAGCGAGCTCGATAGCAGCGGTCAACTTCAGCTCACCTGGGTGGGTCAGAAGTCTGTACTGGGCTGCTGGACAGCGGATGTGTTCCGCCAACTGGTCCCACATCATCTCATCTTCCAGGTTTCCAAATTTGCATTTACTCGCCAGCTCCTGGAGGTCTGCAGTGAATCTCTTCACAGGTTCCCCCGTCCGCTGGTGGCACTGTCAGAATTGAATGCACCGGACAGTGACGTTTTCCGGGGCATGAAAGTAGCGCGCCATCAGCTCCACCACTTCATCAAAACTAGATAGATAGATAGATAGATAGATAGATAGATAGATAGATAGATAGATAGATAGATAGATAGATGTACTTTATTGATCCCAAACTGGGAAATTACAGTGTAACAGCAGCATGACAGTAGACAACCAAACAACAGAAACACACACATGACAGACAAAGGGATTACCCATAGAAAGTAAAAACTAACACAACTATAAAAACCTATATACATCATAGCTTAATATGATGACCCGTATAAACACATGAATCATCCCACTGCACAAAGAAGGACTATCAGGAGCAGAGTGAAAATGTGAGGTACCAGTTAGTCTGTAAGGTCCAGTGTGACAGCATTGTTATGACCAGAATACATCATAGTGAGTTATTGTACAGTGAAATTGCACTTGGCAGGAAAGAGTTCCTGTACCTGGCCTTTCAACAGCAAAGCTGTAGTAGTCTACTGGAGAAAGTGCTTCGCTGTCTGTCTAGTGTGTGGTGGAGGGGGTGATCAGGATTGTCCATGATGGATCACAGTTTATTTAGTGTTCTCCTCTCCACCACTGTCTCAAAGGTCTCCGGTCTGAGACCAATTACAGAGCCAGCCCTCTTGATAATCTTGTCAAGTCTGTTGGTGTCTCTGGCCCTGATACTGCTACCCCAACAGACAGCAGCAAAGAAGACGGCGCTGGTGGCAACGGTCTGGTAGAAAAGCTCCAGCATCCTGCTGCACACGTTGAAGGATCTCAGCTTCCTCAAGAAGTAGAGTCTGCTCATCCCCTTCTTGTGGGCAGCATCAGTGTTGGATCTCCAGTCCAACCCGCTGCTGATCCTGACACCCAGATATTTGTAGTCCTCAACCACTCCTACATCCTCCCCCCCTAATCTGCAGTGGCTGAGAAGGCGTCTTCCTCTTCCTGAAGTCAATCACCATCTCTCTGGTCTTGCTGACATTCAACCTCAGGTGATTCTGCTCCATCCACTCCACAAATCTGTCTACCAGTGTCCTGTACTTCCCCTCCTCTCCTCCTCTTATACACCCCACAACAGCTGAGTCATCAAAGAAATTCTGCAGGTGGCATGACTCTGTGTTGTACTGAAAGTATGTGGTGTATAAGGTAAAGAGAAAAGGAGAGAGCACAGTCCCCTGTGGAGCTCTCGTATCACAAGCCACCACTCCAGACAAGACATTGCCCAGCCGGACAAACTGTGGTCTGCCTGTCAGGTAGTCAGTAATCCAGGAGATCACAGAGCTGTCAACCCCCATCACCCGCAGCTTCTCACCCAGCAGCAGAGGCTGGATGGTGTTAAAGGCACTGGAGAAATAAAAAAAAAGTGATTCTCACAGTATCACCTCCACCATCCAGGTGCAGATGTGCTCGTTGCAGCAGGTAGATGACAGCATCATCAACAACTAAATGGGGATGATATGCAAACTGCAGAGGGTCCAGCCACATCTTCATCTGCGGCCTCAGGTGGGCTAAGACCAGTCTCTTCAGGACCTTCATCACATGAGATGTGAGGGCAACTGGTCGAAAGTCATTCAGGTCCAATGGAGATGACTCCTTGGGGACAGGAACCAGGCAGGATGTCTTCCACAGCACCAGTACTCTCTCCAGACTCAGGCTGAGGTTGTATAGGTGTTTCAGTACCGGAGCAAGTTGGTTGGCACAGGTCCTTAGGGTCCTTGCGGAGATGCCATCAGGGCCTGAAGCCTTCCACTGACGGAGTCTCTCCAGCTGTTTCTCCACCTGGTCTGTAGTCACCTTGAAGTGAGGGAGGGTCCTGGTGCCCCCTGAGGAGGAGGAGGAGGGAGATGGAGAGAGGTTCTGCACAGGAGGGTGGGTGTGGAGGGGTGTGTGTGGGGGGGTCTGGTTGTGTTGCTGGGGTGACAGACTGTGAGTTGAACCTATTAAAAAACAAATTTAGTTCCTCAGCTCTCTCCTGGCTCCCAGATGGCTGCCTGACTCTCCCCTTGCACCCAATTATTTTCTTCATTCCCTCCCACACATCTTTAGCGTTGTTTTGCCTGAGTTTTTCTTCCAACTTCCTCCTATAATTGTCCTTGCACCTCCTCAGCATCTCTCTGAGCTCATGCTGCACTCCTCTCAGCTTCTCCTTGTCTCCAGCCCTAAAAGCTCTCTTCTTTTTGTTCAGAAGTGCTTTCAGATCACTGGTGACCCATGGTCTGTTGTTGGAGAAGCAGTGTACAGTCTGAGCTGGCATGGTTATGTCTTCACAGAATCTAATGTATTCTGTGATGCAGTCAGTCATATTGTCTGTGTCCACCCCATGTGGTTCACAGAGTATGCTCCAGTCTGTCGTCGCAAAGCAGTCCTGTAGTGCATCAGCAGCCTCCTCACAGTCCATGTATAAGCAGGCTCCCTTTGCACAAGGGGAACGTACTTGGGTGCTAACATGACAATGCAGTGATCTGATTTGCCAATGGGGGGTAGAGCTGTGGCACTATATGCATCACTGACATTGGCATACAGTAAATCCAGTGTTTTGTTTTCTCTGGTGGGACAGTCAACAAACTGGTGAAAGTTTGGTAGTGTTTTTCCCACTGAGACATGATTAAAATCACCTGTGATGGCCATGAATGCATCTGGGTGCTTCTCCAGTAATGTGGCCACAGTGGAGCTGATGACATCACAGGCCACCGCTGCGTCAGCTGACGGAGGGACGTAGACGATAATGATGAAGGCACATTTCATTTCTCGCGGCATATAATAAGGTCTCATACTCATAGCCAGCAGTTCAATGTCCGGGCTGCAGCACTTTTCCTTCACATAAATATGTACAGGATGACACTACTGCTCATTAACAAGGAGTGCCACTCCTCCTCCTCTCTTTTTCCTGCTGCTTTTCACGTCTCTGTCCACCCGTATAGTCTTGAAGCCAGGTATCGCTACGTTTACATCCGGGATTTGTGAGTGTAACCACGTCTCAGTAGAACACATGATACTACACTCACGATACTCCTTTTGCGTCCTGACCAGCGCTGTAAGCTTATCTGTTTTATTTCCCAGCGATTGCACGTTCCTGGTGATGACCATTGGTACAGCTGGCTTATGCTTCCTCCTCCTCCTCCTCACCTTAGCTCCAGCCCTTCACCCGCGGCGTCTCCTCTTCAGCTCAACCAGGATGAGGGGCTTCACTGCCGGCTGCAGCGCTCCAGGCACCAGCCTCCTCAGCGCAATCAGCTGTTCGCGTGTGTAAACAATGTGTCCGCCCCCACCTATGTTGATCTCCATTGCCCGAGGAAGAGAAAAAAAAAGAAAACTAGAGAAAGACCGGGCTAAAATAGAGAAAAAAGTTGGTCCAGTCTTATCTGAGTATTCCTACAGAGCCCTGGTTAATAAGAGACACACTATATACAGGAATAAACAGATAGAAACACAAAGACACGAGAGAGTTGCTGCTGGTACGGCCGCCATGCCTCCGGCACCATTAAAAAAAGAAAAAACTATCAGCTCCTCCTAGATTTTCCAAAATCCTCTGCCCCTCCATGCCCAAATTGTGAACCAGGACGGCCCTCGCGCGAAGTTTCTCGAGTTTGCCGAGGTTCAAACTACCAGATAATTTATAAATGTGGCAAACCACCAAGGCCAAGGCACAGGTGGCTCGCCAGGGGTTTCCAAAAACAGCCAAAAACTGGCAATGGACCTCTCCATAACCGCTTTTACCTCGTCGCCAAATCGTCGTCATCGGCCTCTGTCGGTCTATGATGACCATGGAAAGGAATCCTAAACGTCTACTCTGCTGGAACAGCACCGCCTGTGGCTGAACAGGCCGATGCACGAATGGCAGTCCCTGTCACACAGGTCGCACTTGTGGGTAGTCTCCGTGCTGCTGGGTCTGTGGCGGTTCTTCCTGCTAGTCCTTTTTTCATCTGCTGCAGCAGTCAGTCTCTCTTCACCCGCCTTGAGCTGTCTGGTCAGGGTGCCTCTCCATTTGGAGCGGTCTGTTGCAAGGTCCTCCCAGCGCTCTGTGTTGATCTCCAGGGCCTTCATGTCTCTCTTGCAGACGTCTCTAAAGCGCAGCTGTGGGCGGCCAACGTCTCTCCTGCCAGTCGCCAGTTCTCCGTAGAGGACGTCTTTGGGGATTCTGCCATCCTCCATACAGTGAACGTGGCCTAGCCAGCGGAGCCTGCGCTGCCTGAGTACAGTGAAAATGGAGGGAAGGCCAGCGCGGGACAGAACTTCTGTGTTGGGCACTTTGTCCTGCCAGGATATGTCCAGGATGTGACGAATGCAGCGCAAGTGGAAGGAGTTCAGTCTCTTTTCCTGCCGGGCGTATGTTGTCCACGTCTCACTCCCATAGAGCAGTGTGCTGATGACGCAGGCGTTGTACACTGCCATCTTCGTCTTGACAGAGAGTTTGGGATTCTCCCACACTCGTGTGGTGAGATGAGCGAGTGTGAAGGCTGATTTTCCAATCCTCTTGTCGATCTCTGTATCAAGGGAGAGGTTGTTGCTGATCATGGACCCCAGGTATGTGAACTGATTCACGACCTCCAGCTCGTAGTCGTCGATGGTGATGGTTGGTGGTGCTTCCGTGCCTTGCGCCAAGACGTTAGTCTTCTTCAGGCTGATGGTAAGCCCGAAGTCCTTGCATGCCTGGGAGAAGCGGTCTATCAGGGTCTGAAGCTCCTGCTGTGTGTGGGTTGCGACTGCAGCGTCGTCTGCGAACAGCATGTCTCTGATTAGAGCCTCGCATACTTTGGTTCTGGCTTTCAGGCGGGCGAGGTTGAAAAGCCTGCCGTCAGATCTTGTGTGCAGATAGATTCCCTCTGTTGCTATGCTGAAGGCATGCCTCAGGAGCATAGCAAAGAAAATCCCAAAGAGGGTTGGTGCAAGTACACAGCCCTGTTTCACTCTGCTGTGTATGTTGAATGGCTCTGAGACATTGCCATCGTGCTGCACTATCCCCTGCATGTTGGTGTGAAACGATTCGATGAGGCTTTGCAACTTTGGTGGGCATCCTATCTTTGGCAGGATCTTGAAAAGGCCCTCTCTGCTGACCAGATCGAACGCTTTGGTGAGGTCCATGAAGGCGACGTACAGGGGCATGTTCTGTTCTCTGCACTTCTCCTGGAATTGGCAGATGGAGAATATCATGTCTACTGTCGATCGCTCAGCGCGGAAGCCACACTGAGACTCGGGGTAGACACGTTCGGCAAGCTTCTGTAGACAAATGAGAACAACTCGTGCGTAGACTTTGCCAACAACGCTGAGGAGGGAGATGCCCCTGTAGTTGTTGCAGTCACTTCTCTCCCCTTTGTTTTTGTAGAGGATGATGATCTTGGCATCCCTCATGTCCTGTGGTACGGCACCTTCCTTCCAGCACTGGCAGAGGACGTCATGCAATGGCAGCAGTAGGAGAGTCTTGCAGTACTTGATCAGGTTGGGGGGTATGCCGTTGTTGCCGGGTGCCTTGCCAGCAGCCAAGCTATCAATGGCCTTGCTGAGTTCGTCGATGGTTGGCTCAGCGTCAAGTTCATCCATGGATGGCAGGCAGTCGATGGCATCAAGGGCTGATGGTGTCACGGTGTTCTGTCTGGAGTAGAGGTCGAAGAAGTGTTCCACCCATCTCTCCATCTGCTTGTTCTTTTCTGTGATCATCTCCCCAGTGGAGGATTTGAGGGGGGCTGTCTTGCTCTGAGCCGGACCAAGTGCTTTCTTGATGCCATCGTACATACCACGGATGTTCCCTGTTATGGCAGCGGTTTGAATGTCTTGGCTGAGCTGAGTCCAGTACTTGTTGGCACAGTGCCAAGCAGTCTGCTGAACTTTGCTTCTTGCAGCCCTGAGAATCTGGAGATTCTTCTCGTTTGGGTACTTCTTGTACTCGGCAAGTGCTGAGCGCTTGGCTTCAATGACGGGGGTCATCTCAGTCAACTTGGCATCAAACCAGCCCTGTGACTTCGAGGTCTTCCTCCCAAAGGAAGCCAAGGCTGTGCGGTGGATGGTGTTTCGCAGCTCTTCCCACTTCTGCTTTGCAGATTCTCCTTCTTGTGGTACACCAAGTTCCTTCTCAAAGGTGT
Organism: Pholidichthys leucotaenia; assembly: GCA_020510985.1. Lineage (NCBI taxonomy): Eukaryota > Metazoa > Chordata > Actinopteri > Cichliformes > Pholidichthyidae > Pholidichthys > Pholidichthys leucotaenia. The sequence goes on along the minus strand of CM035848.1, from coordinate 116,421,982 downwards.
AGGCAAACTGCTCAACAAGTTCTGGTTGGGCCATCTTGCTGGTGTCAATCTGTGCCTTTCCAGGCTGTCTAGCACAGGGGTGGGCAATCATGTGCCATGGAGGGCCATTCCACTGCAGGTTTTCTACTCCACCCAGTCTCTTCAGCAGGTGTTTTCACTGATTAGCAATCCTTGAAGCTGATTAGAGCAAACACCTGCTGAAAAGAATGAGTGGAACAGAAAACCTGCAGTGGAATGGCCCTCACTGCTCACCCCTGGTCTAGCATGATGGAATTTCTTCAGCTGCAGCTTGACCTTGCAACACACCAATGAATGGTCTGTGTCACAATCTGCACTCTGGAACGAACAGGTGATTAGCACGTTCTTCTGTGAGGTGCGCCTGGTTAGGATCAAGTCCAGCTGGTGCCAGTGCTTTGAGTGCGGATGTCGCCAGGAAACCTTTTGTTGGGGCTTGGTCTTGAAGAACGAGTTTGTGATGCACAGATCATGATATATGCAGAACTCGAGCAGCCGCTGTCCGTTGTCGTTCATTCTGCCCATGCCAAATGGTCCAAGACAGGAGGGCCAGGAGTCATGGTCAGCACCCACTCTGGCATTGAAGTCTCCAAGGAGAATGAGTTGTTCAGAGTTGGGGATGATCCTGACAGTTGTTGCGAGATTCTCGTAGAACTCGTCTTTTGCCTCTGATGTGGCTGTCAGTGTTGGGGCATACACACTGACGAGGGTGACTGGGCCTTGAGTGGTGTTGAGGCGGAGGGTGAGGAGTCGTGCAGAGCCATTGCTGCCCGGTTCCACCATCTTCAGCAAGGTGTTCTTCACTGCGAAGCCCACTCCGTGTTCCCTGTGTTCGTCACTGCCCTTTCCCTGCCAGTAGAACGTGTAGTCCTTCTCTCTCAGCGTGCCTGCGTCAGCCAACCGTGTTTCCTGGAGAATGGCGATATCCACGTCCAGTCTCTTCAGCTCATTATTGATGATGGCAGTCTTCCTGGTGTCGTTGATGTCCTTGAGGTTAGCAGCGAGTCCTGTCATCATAGTATGGACGTTCCAAGTTCCCAGTTTTAGAGTTGGTCTCTTTTGTTTTTTTGTCTTGCCTGGTGTGAAGGTTCTCAGCCTGCCGTTCGGACTTCTCCTCATCCCCATGCACCCAATGAGGAAAGCAAGCTGTGGCGGGACAACACCTTATTGGCTGGGGGCTGCCCAGCTTGAGGCGGGCGGTAGCTGTCCAGTGAGATCCGATGATCCCTCCCACCATCAGGAACAACCCCTGGCGCCACGATCTACGCCAATTGAGCAGTGGCTTATAACCGGTAACTGTCATTCCCCGTGTTTTGTCTATGCCAAAGGCGAAGCTGGAGTGTCCTCTCCAGTGATCCGGTGTTCTACCTTCCAGCGTTGGGCGTTGGTAGGATTCAAGCCTGGGTAGGAAGACATGGAGGACAAGATGTTGCCCATGCAGCATGTCCCCCCTCTCCACATCACTGATGAATCCAAAGGAACAGCAGGGCTGCTACAGTTTTGCACCAGCGCCGTTGCAAGAGCTGCCAGAACAATGTTGAGCACAACAGAGAACTGCCTTAGGGACTCCGACTCCGGATTTTTCCTCAGGGTTGACTCCCGAAGCCTTTCCCGTGACCAGGTGTGCCGCAAGGCAGTGGAGGTCTGAAATCAGGGTTTACCTTCCTCTAGATGGGCTACCTTCTGTCATGCCCTTGGACTCAGGGAACACACACACGGGCTCGGGAAGATTTAATGCTTTTATTGATAACCAATGGTGTATGAGTGCATGGTGAGAATGGAGATGTGGTGTGGGTGGACATCGTGCATAGTGGGCGGAACAGCTCGCCGTGCGACCAGGTAACCCTGAGGGGAGAGCAGAGCAAGAGGTTAGTTGTAGCCGACCACATCGTGGGAATAATTTACTACGCTTGCTCACGTGCAGATGGGCGAGTGGCTGGCGTTGGCTTGACAGCTGTGCCCTGGAAGACAGCGCGGCTGTGCGCCCTTGACGAGCCGGTGCCATGCAGGCGGAGAAGAGGCGAGGAGAGGGAAATCCGCCGCCTGGGAATCCACCTGTGCACAGGGGAAGAACTGGAGAGAAGGTAAGGGTATGGAGAGTTGCTTACTTGCAGGATTCGCTGTCGGTAGTGACCGGATCAGTCGCCGTGTAGAAGCGTAGAAGCGAAGACGACTCCAGGCCGAAGCAGAGGGCAGAGGGGTAGATATAGCTCATCGCTGATGAGGCGCAGGTGTGCGCCCAGCTGGTAATGATGACCGGCGAGAGCAAGGTGTAACAGTACTCCCCCCCCCCCCCGAGCAGCGCCTCCCGGATGCTGGCTTACCTGGGTGCGTCCAATGGAACTCTGTGATGAGACTGTTGTCCAGCACCCAGGACGGCAGCACCCAGGACCTGTGCTCCAGGCCATATCCCTCCCAATCCACCAGGTACTGGAGACCGCGACCATGGCGGCGGGCATCCAGGATGGCCGTGACACTCCAAGCAGGATCTCCATCGAACAACCTGGGGGGAGGAGGGGTCTTGGGAGGAGGACAGAGAGGGTCAGACAGCACAGGTTTAACACGAGACACATGGAAGGTAGGATGGACCCGGAGAGAGGGGGGGAGAGCCAAGCGCACAGTCACCGGGTTAACAATTTTGGTGATGGTAAATAGTCCGATAAAACGTTGTGCCAACTTCTTCCTCTCCGCCTTCAACTTGATGTCCTTGGTTGACAGCCAAACACGCTGACCCACCTGGTATTCGGGAGCGGCCCTCCTGTGGCGATTGGCGATGCGAGAGTTGCGCTCCGCCGTGCGTAACAGAGCCTGGCGCGTTCTAGTCCATATGCGCCGGCAGCACCTTACATGAGCCTGGACCGATGGAACCGCCACCTCCTTTTCTTCCTCCGGAAACAGCGGTGGATCGTACCCCAAGGACGCCCGGAAAGGGGACATGCCAGTGGCTGAGGAGAGGGTGGAGTTATGAGCGTACTTGACCCAGGGTTGGCAGGTGCTCCAGGAGGATGGATTGGATGAGGTGACGCAGCGCAGGGCTGCCTCCAACTCCTGGTTCGTGCGCTCACACTGGCCGTTGGTCTGGGGATGGTGACCAGAGGACACGCTCACCGTGGCCCCCAGCGCGTTGCAGAAGGCGTCCCACACCTTGGAAACAAACTGGCGTCCCGGATCCGAGACCACGTCCACCGGGATTCCATGCAGCCTGACCACATGCTGAGTCAGCAACTCGGCCATCTCCCGTGCCGAGGGGAGCCCACGGAGGGGCACAAAGTGGGCCGCCTTGGAGAACCGGTCGACAATGGTCAAGATGGTGTCGTAGGAATTAGACTTAGGAAGACCGGTAACAAAGTCCAAGGCCACATGGGACCACGGTCTCCCGGGAACTGGTAAAGGGTGGAGGAGACCCGCTGGGGGGGAAGTGGAGGTCTTACCCACGGTGCACTGAGGACAGGCACGGACATAGTTGGAGACGTCACTTCTGAGACCCGGCCACCAGAAAGACCGCATGGATGAGCTCCACCAGCCGAGAGGTACCAGGATGGCAAGCGAACTTGGATGCGTGGGCCCAATGGATGACGTCGCCCCGAACTGAAGACGGGACGAACAACCTCCCGACTGGACCGCCACCAGGATCAGGCTCCGCCTCTTGTGCCCTTCGGACCTTGGCCTTTATCCCCTATGTAACAGCCCCTACGACACACGAGGATGGAAGGATGGTATGTTCATGGTCCGCCAGTTCCTCGGGTTCAAACTGCCTGGAGAGCGCGTCTGGTTTGCCGTTCTTGGATCCAGGCCGGTAGGTGATGGTGAACTTGAAGCGACCGAAAAACAAAGACCAACGCGCCTGGCGGGCATTCAGGCGCTTGGCCGTCCTCAGGTACTCCAGGTTCTTGTGGTCGGTCCAGACCACGGATGGCTGAGAAGCCCCCTCCAGCCAATGGCGCCACTCCTGAAGAGCTAGCTTCACCGCTAGGAGCTCCCGATCCCCGATGTCATAGTTCCGTTCAGCGGGGGAGAGGCGATGAGAGAAGAAGGCGCAGGGGCGTACCTGTCCATCCACTGGCGAGCACTGGGAGAGCACTGCTCCCACCCCCTGTCGGATGTGTCCACCTCGACCAAGCACTGGAGGGCGGGGTCCACCTGTGTGAGGACCCGGGAGGATGCAACCTCTGTCTTTAGGGTCCTGAAGGCCGACGCAGCCTCTTCGTTCCACTGGAACGGCACCTTGGGGGAGGTGAGGCGGGTCAGGGGGGCGGGGATGGCACTGTACTTCGGCACAAAGTGGCGGTAGAAGTTAGCAAAGCCTAGGAACTGTTGCACCTGCTTCCTGGAAGAGGGGGTGGGCCACTCCACCACCGCTTTGACCTTAGCTGGGTCAGGGAGGACCTGATTAGGAGCAATTACGAACCCCAAAAAGGAAGTCTGATTGGTGTAAAATTCACACTTCTCCGCCTTTACATACAGCCTGTTCTCCAGGAGGCACTGAAAGACCCACCTCACGTGGACCTGGTGTTCCTATCTGGACCGGGAGAAGATCAGAATGTCGTCCAGGTACACGAACACGAAGACCCCCAGAAAATCCCGAAGAACATCGTTGATTAACCGTTGGAAGACGGCCGGCATGTTGGTGAGCCCAAACGGCATAACCAGGTACTCAAAGTGGCTGCTGGGTGTCCGGAACCCCGTCTTCCATTTGTCACCCTCCCGGATCTGTACCAGATGGTACGCACTGCGCAGGTCGAGTTTGGTGAACCAGGTGGCCCCCTGGAGGGAATCGAAGGCCGAGTCCATCAGGGGCAGCGTGTACTTGTCTCTGATGGTGATGTCATTCAGCACCCGGAAGTCAATACACAGGCGCAGGGACCCGTCCTTCTTTCCCACAAAGAAAAAAACGGCTCCAACCGGGGACAAGGATGGTCGAATAATGCCTGCGTTGAGCGACTCCTTGATGTAAATGTCCATGGCCTCACGCTCCGGGGCAGACAGGCTGTAGAGGCGGCCAGATGGTAACGGCACCCCCGGGCGGAGGTTTATGGCGCAGTCGTAGGGATGGTGGGGGGGGAGAGACAGTGCTTTTGACTTACTAAACACCTGTCCGAGATCATGGAACTCTGGAGGCACCGAGGATAGGTCTGGGGCCGCTGAGTCAGGCGTCGGGGGAGGCACCGAGGGAGCACAGGCGGCAGACTGGAGACAGGAGCTCATGCAGAAGGTGCTCCAGGAGAGGACGCTGCCGGACTGCCAGTCGAGAACGGGGTTGTGGATCCGCAACCAGGGATAACCCAAGATGACAGGGGAGGCCGAGGTGGGTAGCACGATCAGGCTGAGATCCTCCCTGTGATTGCCGGAGATGATCACCGGGACCGGTTTAGTCTTGTGGGTAGCAGTCACTAGGGGCGTGTGAGCAAGGGTGATTAGTTTCAAGGGGGTTGGCAGAGCTTGGCATGGAATGCCCAAACGGGTTACCAGGCCTTGTGAAATAAAATTTTGTTCCGCCCCTGAGTCCACCAGTGCGTGTGTGACGTGGTGAGAAGATTAGAACGGGAGGCGTCCGCGAGGCCCCCTACAGCGACTCGCGGACGTTCCCTTTTTGGCCGAACCAGACAATTCCCCACTGAGTGCTGATCCCCTCCGCAATATATGCAGAGGGACAGCTCCCGGCGGCGCTGTCGTTCCGCAGGCGAAAGCCTGGCACGACCCACCTGCATTGCCTCCGAGGCATCGGCGGACCCAGGAGTGAGTAACGCCAGGGGGCGAGACTGAGGAACCCGGGCGGAAGTCCTGCTCAAGCAACCGGAAGTCCGGCGCTCGGCGACCCGCTCCCTCAGTCTGTTGTCTACACTAATGGCTAAAGTTATCAAATCAGTTCATTTGTCCGGCAGCTCCCGGGAAGCCAGCTCGTCCCACAGGGAGGAGTTAAGGCTGCGGATGAAGATGCCACTGAGCTCCGCTTCGCCCCAACCGACCTCCGTCGCTACCACCCGGAAGTCGACAGCATAGTCGGCGGCAGACCGGCTACCCTGACTAAGATTTAACAATCGGGCGGCTTGAACGTTATCGCGAGCGGAGTGGTCAAATACCTCCTTGAATTGGTGCACGAACTGGGCGTAGGTCAGGTTCGCGTAGCTGGGTCTCGCCCTGACGGCATAGGCCCAAGCTAACGCTCGCCCTCCCAGAAGGTTAGCAATATACCCAATTCGGCTGTGATCGGATGGGAAGTCACCGGGAACACGCTCAAACACCGACTCACACTGCAGGAGAAACCCCCACGCTTCACCGAGTTGCCCGCTGAAGCGCGCAGGGGTAGGGATGGGAGTGAGTCGGGTCAGCGAACCCGAGCTACTGGGACTTGCCGAGGGGGAAACGGAGGCTAACCCACCGGGAGGTGCCGGAGGAGCCAAACGGCCCAGCCGCTGGACAATTTGGGTAAGCTGATGGACAACTGTCTGTTGCTGATGAGCAATTAAATCAACCAGAGCCTTTAGGTTGGAAAAGCGGCGTGCGAGCCCGCTGTCCGCTGAGTCACTTTGCTGGAGTCGTACTGTCATGCCCTTGGACTCAGGGAACACACACACACGGGCTCTGGAAGATTTAATACTTTTATTGATAACCAATGGTGTATGAGTGCGTGAGTGAGAATGGAGATGTGGTGTGGGTGGACATCATGCATAGTGGGCGGAACAGCTCGCCGTGCGACCAGGTAACCCTGAGGGGAGAGCAGAGCAAGAAGTTAGTTGTAGCCGACCACATCGTGGGAATAATTTACTACGCTTGCTCACATGCAGATGGGCGAGTGGCTGGCGTTGGCTTGACAGCTGTGCCCTGGAAGACAGCGCGGCTGTGCGCCCTTGACAAGCCGGTGCCATGCAGGCGGAGAAGAGGCGAGGAGAGGGAAATCCGCCGCCTGGGAATCCACCTGTGCACAGGGGAAGAACTGGAGAGAAGGTAAGGGTATGGAGAGTTGCTTACGTGCAGGATGCGCTGTCGGTAGTGACCGGATCAGTCGCCATGTAGAAGCGTAGAAGCGAAGACGACTCCAGGCCGAAGCAGAGGGCAGGGGGTAGATATAGCTCATCATCGATGAGGCGCAGGTGTGCACGCAGCTGGTAATGATGACTGGCGAGAGCGAGGTGTAACACTAAGTGTCTGAGTTTTTGTATTAGGTGGTGGGGGATGATTGTGTTGAATGCTGAGCTGAAATCCAAGAACAGCATGCTCACGTACAAGATTTTTTAATCCATGTGGGTGAGGTCTAGATGGAGAGCAGCAGCCATGGCATCTTCTGTGGATCTGTTTGACCTGTATGCAAACTGGAATGGGTCATGAGAGGGAGGCAGGGTGGACTTGATGTGCTCCATGACTAGCTGCTCAAAGCACTTCATTATAGTGGGGGTCAGTGCTACTGGCCGGTAATCATTGTAGCTGGATGGGACGGGCTTCTTTGGGACTGGTATTATGGTGGCAGTCTTGAAGCGTGTGGGGACAACAGCTTGAGACAGGGAGATGTTGAAGATGACGGCCAGCACATTTTTAAGCTGCTCTACGCAGTCCTTCAGGATGCAACCCGGTATGTTGTCTAGGCCAGCTGCCTTACATGGGTTGATCCTGCAGAGAGTCCTCTTCACGCTAGCTGGATCCAGACTTAAGGCCAGCTCATCCAAAGGAGGAGTGGTCTTCTGTGCTGGTCTGCTGTTTTGTGCTTCAAATCGGGCAAAGAAGTTGCTTAGGTTGTTGAGCTGTGTGATGTCACTGGCACATGTCTGAGGTGGAAGGTTGTAGTTGGTGAGAATCTGTATGCCACACCAGACAGAACGTGCATCTCTGGTGTCTCTTATTAGCAAGATGGCGGCCGGGTTGGACGGGGAATAAGCAGGGGTGGCCAACTACTGGTTTCCGGTGGTGGCATCACTCCAAGTATAAAGGAAGTGGGCAGAAGAGGCTAGTCCTCTTTCATAGTGGGACACCTGGCTTGCTGGAGGATGCTGAACACCTGAGGGTATTGTCCATGTTACTTTACACACATGGACAAAATTGTTGGTACTCCTCTGTTAATGAAAGAAAAACCCACAATGGTCACAGAAATAACTTGAATCTGACAAAAGTGGTAATAAATAAAAATTCTATGAAAATTAACCAGTGAAGATCAGACAATGCTTTTGAATTGTGGTTCAACAGAATTATTTTAAAAAACAAACTCATGAAACAGGCCTGGACAAAAATGATGGTATCCCTAGAAAAGATTGAAAATAATGTGACCATAGGGACATGTTCAACCAAGATGTGTCAACATCACATGTGTTAACATCACAGGTGTCTACAAACTTGTAAGCAGTCAGTCGGCCTATTTAAAGGGTGACAAGTAGTCACTGTGCTGTTTGGTGACATGGTGTGTACTACACTAAACATGGACCAGCGAAAGCAAAGGAGAGAGTTGTCTCACAAGATTAGAAAGAAAATTACAGAAAAGCATGTTAAAGGTAAAGGCTATAAGACCATCTCCAAGCAGCTTGATGTTCCTGTGACTACAGTTGCATATATTATTCAGAAATTTAAGATCCACGGGACTGTAGCCACCCTCTCTGGACATGGCCGCAGGAGGAAACTTGATGAAAAATGGAAGAGACGGATAATACGAATGGTAACAAAAGAGCCCAGAACAACCTCTAAACACATTCAAGGTGAACTCCAAGGTCAAGGTACATCAGTGTCAGATCGCACCATCCGTCGTTGTTTGAGTCAAAGTGGACTTCATGGGAGACGACCAAGGAGGACACCACTGTTGAAAACAAATCATAAAAATCCAGACTGGAATTTGCCAAACTGCATGTTGACAAGCCACAAAGCTTCTGGGAGAATGTCCTATGGACAGACGAGACAAAACTGGAACTTTTTGGCAAGGCACATCAGCTCTATGTTCACAGATGATAAAATGAAGCATACCAAGAAAAGAACACTGTCCCTACTGTGAAACATGGAGGAGGTTCTGTTATGTTCTGGGGCTACTTTGCTGCATCTGGCACAGGGTGTTTTGAATCTGTGTAGGGTACAATGAAATCTCAAGACTATCAAGGTATTCTAGAGAGAAATGTGCTGCCCAGTGTCAGACAGCTTGGTCTCAGTTGCAGGTCATGGGTCTTGCAACAGGATAATGACCCAAAACACACAGCTAAAAACACCCAAGAATTGCTAAGAGCAATACACTGGACTATTCTAAAGCGGCCTTCTATGAGCCTTGATCTAAATCCTATTGAACATCTGTGGAAGGAGCTGAAACATTGCGTCTGGAGAAGGCACCCTTCAAACCTGAGACAACTGGAGCAGTTTGTTCGTGAGGAGTGGGCCAAAATACCTGCTGAGAGGTGCAGAAGTCTCATTGACAGTTACAGAAATTGTTTGATTGCAGTGATTGTCTCAAAAGGTTATGCAACAAAATATTAAGTTAAGGGTACCATCATTTTTGTCCAGGCCTGTTTAATGAGTTTGTTTTTTTAAATAATTCTGTTGAACCACAATTCAAAAGCATTGTCTGATTTTCATTGGTTAATTTTCATAGACTTTTTATTTATTACCTCTTTTGTCAGATTCAAGTTATTTCTGTGACCATTGTGGGTTTTTCTTTCATTAAAAGAGGGGTACCAACAATTTTGTCCACGTCTAAAGCTCCATTAACAGTAACTACACTCTGCTTGTTATTGCCCTATTATGGATCCAACATTTGGCGACATTTGGTTCCAAGGTTGTCATAGCCAGGAGCGGCACTGGGGTTAAGCTCCCAGTGCTCATAAAATGCTCCGTATGGCGTGCGTCTCGAAAAGCCTCTGACATCTAAGTCCAACTCCTAGCCTGCCCGTGTGGTTTAGTCTCTAAGCCCGGCGGAACTGCTTTTACTAATAGGAGAAGGGGCGAGGGCGGACCTCTGGCGCCTTAAAACCAGATGCTTCGGGTAGATGGTGGCTCGTCAACCTGGGAAGGTGTTTCACCTCGCTCTCGCCAGTCATCATTACCAGCTGCACGCACACCTGCGCCTCATCAGCGATGAGCTATATCTACCCCTCGGCCCTCTGCTTCGGCCTGGAGTCGTCTTCGCTTCAACGCTTCTACATGGCGACTGATCCGGTCACTACCGACAGCGCATCCTGCACGTAAGCAACTCTCCATACCCTTACCTTCTCTCCAGTTCTTCCCCTGTGCACAGGTGGATTCCCAGGCGGCGGATTTCCCTCTCCTCGCCTCTTCTCCGCCTGCATGGCACCGGCTCGTCAAGGGCGCACAGCCGCGCTGTCTTCCAGGACACAGCTGTCAAGCCAACGCCAGCCACTCGCCCATCTGCACGTGAGCAAGCGTAGTAAATTATTCCCACGATGTGGTCGGCTACAACTAACCTCTTGCTCTGCTCTCCCCTCAGGGTTACCTGGTCGCACGGCGAGCTGTTCCGCCCACTATGCACGATGTCCACCCACACCACATCTCCATTCTCACTCACGCACTCATACACCATTGGTTATCAATAAAAGCATTAAATCTTCCCGAGCCCATGTGTGTGTGTTCCCTGAGTCCAAGGGCATGACACTTAGGACTCAAAACCTCTCTGTAACTGGGTGCTGGACTTTCTCACAAGGAGGCCACAGAACATGCGGATTGGCAGCAACACATCCAAGACCATCACACTGTGCGCAGGGGCCCCACAAGGGTACGTGCTCAGCCCGCTGCTCTTCACCCTGCTGACCTATGACTGTGTGTCAGCCTACAACACTAATCACATCATCAAGTTTGCAGATGACACAACGGTAGTGGGCCTCATCACCAACAACGACAAGGCCAACTACAAAAACAAGGTGAGCCAACTGGTCCAGTGGTGTAAAGACAACATCCCCTTCATGAACGTGGGAAAAACCAAAGAGATTGTGGTCGACTTCAGGAGGGGTCACACACAGCACCACCCTCTGATCCTCAACAGTGCAGCTGTGGAGAGGGTGAACAGCACCAAGTTCCTGGGAGTGCACATCTCTGCGGACCTCACCTGGACCAACAACACCACATCACTGGCCAAGAAGGCTCAAACTCGCCTCCATTTCCTCCACAGACTGAGAAGAGCACGAGTCCCAACCCCCACATGCAGCCTTTCTACCGGGGCACCATTGAGAGCATCCTTACCAATGACAATGCATAGTGGGTGCAGCCAGCAAGATCATCGGTGCCCCTCTGCCCCCCTGCCCCCCCCCCCGGACATCTACCCCACTCACCTCACCCGCAGAGCCACCAACATCACAGGCAACACCTCCCATCCCCTGTACTCCCTCTTCAGCCCCCTGCCCTAGCAAAAAGGTACCGTAGCCTCCGGGCCCGCTCCACAAGACTGCTGAACAGCTTTGTTCATCAGGCCATCAGGACCCTGAACTCTGTTCACTACCCCCCGCTTCCCAGACAGTAACACCTGCACAATAACTACCTCAGATGTTGGCACAGAAAGGCTGGCACACCAACAATAATACTGTTGTTTTGTTGTACTTTCGCTGCTATATGTCTCTGCACTTTAACCGCAACCATTTGCACAAATGCCATATCTGTTGCTGTCTGTATATCACTGCAGTACTGATCATATGCAATCATTCTGTCACAATCTGCACCTACACTGCCGCATTGAAAGGCACTATGGATATTCATCTCTAGCTGTCCGAATATAGAATTGCTGGGTTTATTACCACTAATCGTTTACCTAAACTAATCGTTTACCTCTGTGGAGGTCGAAGTCCTTCTGGCTGCCATTGGCACCACAGGTTGCATCACTGTATATAGACTGTACATATACTGCTGCTGTCGCAGTTTGTTCTTGTTTTTCTTTTTTTAATCCAGCCTAATTTCCTTTCTTTTTATAAAACTAGTGCATACCCGTGCAGAACAGAATTCTTGCCAGTTACAGGACAGTTTACAGGACACAATCCTGAAAAAGTGGCTTTCGACCCTGTTCAGGAAGGCACGTGCATGCCCGTAGAAACCAAGAAACCAGAGTACCCGGAGAACATCAGCGCTTTGCTTGGCATTTTACACATTTGTAGTGTAGACTGGCATTCGTCAAGGTTACACATTTGTCGTTATGTAGGCATGGCGAGTCGTCCTATGATGCCTGAGTTCATAGAACACGCTATGATGATGAGGCAGAGATCATAGGCCATCCTATGATGTCTTTGAAACGTGCTTTAAAATCTGTCGTGCCCTACGCTGGTGAAGAGTGTCCTCCTGTCTCAGACGGGTGTGGTGTACTGCTGGAACCTCAGGTGTTTCATCTTCATGGCATCTTTTCTGACGTACAGCAGTTGTCATCATTCTATTGCTCTCCATCTTCTTCTTCTACTTCTTCTTCTTCTTCTTCTTCTTCTTCTTCTTCTTCTTCTTCTTCTTCTTCTTCTTCTTCTTCTTCTTCTTCTTCTTCTTCTTCTTCTTCTTCTTCTTCTTCTTCGTTGAGACCACTGGTTGAGGGATAGGTGCGTCGTAATTCCAGTTCATGGACAGGATCGTGAAAATAGATCTGAGCAAAAAGAGGCTTTCTGGCATGGACTCACTGTATATGACATCATATAGACATGAAGGCAGCCTTGATGTATATGACATCATAAAGACATGTTGCCTGATGTCTGTCACTGTATATGACATCAAAAAGACATGAAGGCAGGCTTGATGTATATGACATCATAAAGACACATTTGTCTATGTGCCATCATATAGGCATCGTGAGTCATCCTATGATGCCTGAGTTCATGGTCTATATGACATCATAAAGACACATTTGTCTATGTCCTAAGATGCCTGAGTTCAAAGACACATGGTCTATATGACATCATAAAGACACATTTGTCTGTGTCCTAAGATGCCTGAGTTCATAGGACATCCTATGATGCTCAGGCAGAGATCATAGGCCATCCTATGATGTCCTATGAAGTGTGACAGACAGACACACAGAGATTTCTTGCTTTTAGAGTGATGCACACTGGATCAAGCTGAAAGGAAGTGATGAAGCAATTATTTCAAAAACAACACTACAAGACTGCTGGGAATACTCTAATTTCCAGGGACATGGGTTTGGGTGGGCAATTGAAAGAAGAACCAGAATGTATGGCCTGCACACTATTGATACAGCTAACACCAGTCCAGTGAGTAATGTTCCCCCTTGGCTGTTTCCAGGAATAGAAGTAGACGCTAGTCTGCTAATGAGGAAAAAGAGTTGGCATATGAGTGAAGTTGGTGTTAAAACAAGCATTTTCCTTAGGAACAATTACTATAACTTCTTACAGCTCTATACTGACGGTTCAAAGATTAAAGAGTGCTCTGTTGGAGTTGGAGTACATATACAGTACATCCCAGAATTTAAAGTGACCATCGCAAAAAGACTCTCCAACAATACATCCGTGCTTACAGCAGAGATGGTGGCAGTAGTTATTGCTTTGCAGTGAGTGGAGGAAGTCAGGCCAGACCGGGTGGTGATGTGCACGGACTCACTTGCGGCGCTAAAAACCATACAGACACTAAAATCTACAAGGGAAGACTTGGTGATTGAGCTATATCACAGTTTATTTAGGGTACACAGGGGTGGTGGAGAAGTTCAGTTTTGTTGGGTTCCTGCACATGAAGGGTTGAAAGGAAATGACTGTGCAGACAACTTAGCAAAAAGTGCTCTTGGAAAACTATACAATTGTCTCTTGGAAAAGGTGAAGGGAAAGCAGTAATCAAGTAAAAAGGAACTGAGCTATGGCAAAAAAAAGATGGGATGAAGATCATAAAGGTAGATCATATTACAAAATACAAAAATCTATTGCAATAAAGAATTTCATAACAACCAAAAGGAGGGAAGGCATCATTATGGCAAAAGACTCAGACTGGATCACACAGGTTTAAACAGCACTTTATTCACCATGGGGAAAAGCGAAAGTGACCAATGTAGAGAATGTGGAGTAAAAGAAAATGTTGAGCACATCTTATTACACTGTCACAAATACGGAAATGAAAGACATCATGGAAAATTAAGTTTGAGAAGCTGGTAGGGAATGGGATCTAACTGGGATTCTGGGAACAGATGTCATGGCGCCCGCAGGGCCATCATCAATCTCAGCTGCACGCACACCTGCTGCCAATCATCAGCGGGCATTAAAAGCCGGACCTGCCTGTGACTCAGCACGGAGTCGTCTGTCAAACTCCCGAGGACACGTCTCTCGTCTACAGCCACGTCCTGGCTCTTCATCTACCCGAGAGCAACGCGTCACCGCACATAAGCTTAATATCAACTTACCTTGTCAAGTTCATCTCCCCTGTGCACAGGTGGATCACCCTGGCGGCGGATTCTCCCTCCCCGGCGGCAGTTCAGCTCCACACCTGCATCAGGGTAACTCGCACTCCTCCCTGCACAAAGCCAGACGCCGTCTTCCCAGCTGTTGCCCTCAAGGCAAACCTGAGCCCTCCATCATCATCTGCAAAAGTAAGCGGTCGTTATTATTACGCCCTTAGCGCTGGTGCTGAGTTAATACCTCTGTTTTGTCTTCATAGGGTTGCCAGGCCGAACGGCATCCAGCTCTCCCCCAGCACGAGTCCAGCACTGCACACACCACACTGTACATACACGCACGCATTCACACGACATGGGTTACTAATAAAAGGATAATTGTATTTCCCTTGAGTCTGTCCTTTGTCCCCTGGGTCCAGAATTATGTCAGTACGGCTCTGTCAGAGCGACCCAGTGGACAGAGTGCTAGCACGCCGCTTTAACACCTTAGAAGCTCGAGTGGAAAAGCTAACATACCAACAAAACGTTATCCTTAGTCAGCTAACCCTAATTAACAGCCAGTTGGATCGTCTGGATGGACAACAGACATTCCCGCCGGCTTCCGGGGTCCCGTCGGGCCCCGTTAGCCCCCCTCCTAGCCAGGCTAGTCAGATTCCATCGGCCCACCTGACACCGGTGCCCACTCCCGCACGCTTCAGCGGTAAGCTCGGGAAGGCCCGCAGGTTTATTCTTCAATGTGAGACGGTTTTCCAGAGGGTGCCAGGGGACTTTCCCACTGATCACAGCAGGATAGGCTACATCGCTAACTTGCTAGAGGGTAGAGCACTAGCTTGGGCCTATGCCATTATGGCCAAGCCCAGTTATGCTAACCTAACATATCAACAGTTTCTTGCCAATTTTCACAAGGTGTTTGATCATTCCGACCGGGATAGCGTGCTTACCACCCGGTTGTTAAATCTCCAACAGGGCGAGTAGGTCTGCAGCGGACTACGCCGTCGATTTCCGGGTGGTGGCCGCTGAGGTTGGGTGGGAAGGCACCTCGTTGTGCAGCATTTTTATCTGGAGCCTAAGTCCTAGCCTCAGGGACAAGCTAGCTAGGTTGGATAAACCAGAGAAATTCACTGAGCTGATTTCTCTTACGATAAATTTGGATAACAGGCTGAGGGAATGAGCAGCCAAGTGAAGAGCTTCTAGTCGCTCGGACGCGCAGTTTTTTCGTTCCTCGCAGTCACCCCAGTTGGCCCTGCCCTCACCGGAAGCACTAGAAGGGCAGGAGGACATGGTAATCGGGCGCTCCAAGATTCCGCTAGCGGAGAGACAGCACAGCAGGGAATTAGGGCTGTGTATGTATTGTGGGAGTAGTGAACACGAGGTGGAGAATTGCACCATTCGGCCAAAAGAGGGGGTCTGTGGGTCACAGTAGGGGGACTCACGGACGAGTCTCAGTCAAAAACCCTCACTAGTTGCCTTGTGCCCATCAGATTTATCCACAAACACACAGAATACTCCACTCATGCACTGATTGACTCGGGGGCTGAGCAGAGTTTTATATCAGGAGACCTGGCAACCCGGTTAGGGCTCCCCTGTCATACTCTCCAGCCTCCGCTCAGACTGATAGCCCTATCCAAAGCCCCTTTAACGACTGTCTCTCAGCAGACCACTCCAGTGACCGTGATCGTTTCTGGGAACCATCGAGAGGACCAATGCCTACTGGTGCTGCCCTCCTCCAAGTCCCCTGTCATCCTGGGCTACCCCTGGCTGCAGCTGCATAATCCATCTTTTGACTGGCAGACAGGAAACATCACATCTTGGAGTTCGTTCTGCCTCAGCACGTGCCTGCAGTCCACGGCATGTGCCACGTCAGTGTCTTTGGCCCCCCCGCGCCTCCCACCCTCCAGATCTGTCTAAGGTGCCACCTGAATACCTTGATCTGGGGGCGGTGTTCAGTAAGTCGCAGGCGCTGTCACTTCCCCACCACCACCCCTACGACTGTGCTATTAATCTCCGGGCTGGTGCCCCGCTGCCATCGAGCCGCCTATACAACCTGTCTGCTCTGGAGCGGGAGGGGATGGATACATATATTAAGGAGTCGCTCAGGTTGGGCATCATCCGCCCGTCCTCCTCGGTGGTGGGGGCAGGATTCTTCTTCGTCGGTAAGAAGGATGGCTCCCTGCGGCCATGTATCGATTTCAGGGGGCTCAACGACATTACGGTGAAGGATAAGTACACCCTGCCCCTCATGGACACGGCTTTCGACTCAATCCAGGGGGCCTCTTGGTTCACCAAGCTCGACCTCCGCAATGCTTACCATCTCGTGTGGATTAAGGAGGGAGATGAGTGGAAGATGGGTTTCCGGACCCCAAGCGGCCACTTCGAATATCTGGTGATGCCGTTTGGGTTGACCAACTCGCCGGCCGTCTTCCAGCGCCTGATAAATGATGTTCTCTGGGATTTCCTGGGCACCTTTGTCTTCGTCTACCTGGCTGACATTCTGATCTTCTCCCAGTTGTTAGAGGAGCACTGGGTGCACATGAGATGGGTCCTCCAACGACTCCTGGAGAACAAGCTGTTTGTGAAGGCCGAGAAGTGCGAGTTCCACACTAACAAGACTTCATTTCTCAGCTTTGTGATCTCCCACAACCAGGTTCTCCCCGATCTGGCCAAGGTCAAGGCGGTGGTGGATTGCCCCCCCCCCCATCCAGGAAGCAACTCCAGCAGTTCCTAAGGTTTGCCAATTTTTATCGCCGTTTTGTTCCCAGGTATAGCATGGTTGCCCGCTCCCTGACCTGTCTCATGTCCCCGAAGGTTCCCTTCCGTTGGACAGAGGAGGCTGCAGTGGCGTTCAACGTCCTCAAGAGGGAGTTCTCATCGGCCCGCGTCCTCACGCAGGTGGACCCGTCCCTCCAGTGCTTGGTTGAGGTGGCTGCATCGAGACTCCGGGGTGGGGGCAGTGCTCTCCCAGGGCTCTCCTATAGACGGGGTGGTCCGCCCCTGCGCCTTCTTCTCGCACCGCCTGTCTCCAGCAGAGAGAAACTACAACATCGGCGACAGGGAGCTCCTGGCGGCAAAGCTCGCGTTGGAGGAGTGGCACCACTGGTTGGAGGGGGCTGCCCAGCCTTTTGTAGTTTGGACTGGCCGCAAGAACTTGGAATACCTGAGGACCGCTAAGCGGTTGAATTCCCGACAGGCCCGCTGGTCCCTGTTCTTTGGTCGGTTTGACTTTATGATCACCTACTGGCCCGGGGCCAAGAACGCCAAACCGGATGCCCTCTCCAGGCAATTCTCAGTGGAGGTTTCAGAGGACTGGGAGCAGACCATCCTTCCTCCATCCTGTGTCATTGGCGCCCTCTCGTGGGACATCAGGGAGAAGGTTGTGAAGGTGTTGGAGGCTGAGCCCGATCCTGGAGGCGGTCCCTCGGAACAGCTGTTCCCAGATCGTTCCGGAGTGAAGTGATTCAGTGGGCCCATCCATCCATCCATCCACCTTCTGCCGCTTAATCCTTTTGGGTCACAGGGGGGCTGGAGCCTATCCCAGCATCTTTGGGCGAGAGGCAGGGTACACCCTGGACAGATCGCCAGTCCATCGCAGGGCCAACACAGAGACAGACAGCCATTCACTCTCACATCCACACCTAAGGACAATTTAGAATCCCCAGTTGATGCCAATTAACCTAACCTGCATGTCTTTGGCATGTGGGAGGAAACCAGAGTACCCAGAGTAAACCCACGCAGACACGGGGAGAACATGCAAACTCCACACAGAAGGGTCACCGATGGTCTGGGGGTGGGATCGAACCTACAATGGTCAAGGTTGCAATCGATCCCATGACCTTCTTACTGTGCTGCCACTGTGCAAACCACTGCGCCACCGTGCTAGTCCATCTTCTTGGAGCAGCCACCTGCCATGGATCGAGTACGCCCATAACTCTATGGTTTTCTCGGAGATTGGGATGTCCCCTTTCAGGGCCTCCTTAGGGTATGACCCCCCCACTGTTTCCTGAGGAGGAGAAGGAAGTGGTGGTGCCTTCTGTCTGCGCTCATGTGAGGTGCTGCTGCCGGCTCTGTACTACCACCCGCAGAGTTCTCCTTCGGACCACCGAACGTAACATCAGGACGGCTAACCGCCGCAGGAGACCATCGCCCGAGTACAAGGTGGGTCTGCAGGTATGGCTGTCAACACGAAATATCAATTTGAAGGCTGAGAGGCAGAAGCTGGCCCAGCGTTTTATCGGGCCCTTCCCCATTGTTCATGTGGTTAACCCCGTGGCTGTTCACCTAGCTCTCCCCCCTCCCTCCGCATCTGTCTGACCTTCCATCTTTCACAGGTGAAACCCGTTTGCTCCAGTCCCATCTATCTGCCTCCCAAGGCTCCACCTCCACCAGTGGTGATAGATGGCGATCCGGTGTGGGGAATCAATGCCATCCTGGATGTCTGCCGCAGGGGTCGCAGCCTGCAATACCTGGTGGACTGGGAGGGGTACGGCCCCGAGTGGAGGTCCTGGGTTTGTACGGACACCGGACTGGGTCTGCACGCACACCTGCTGCCAATCATCAGCGGGCATTAAAAGCCGGACCTGCCTGTGACTCAGCACGGAGCCGTCTGTCAAACTCCCGAGGACACGTCTCTTGTCTACAGCCACATCCTGGCTCTTCATCTACCCGAGAGCAACACGTCGCCGCACGTAAGCTTAATATCAACTTACCTTGTCATGTTCATCTCCCCTGTGCACGGGTGGATCTCCCTGGCGGTGGATTCTCCTTCCCCGGCGACTGTTCAGCTCCACACCTGCATCAGGGTAACTCGCACTCCTCCCTGCACAAAGCCAGATGCCGTCTTCCCAGCTGTTGCCCTCAAGGCAAACCTGAGCCCTCCATCACCATCTGCAAAAGTAAGCGGTCATCATTATTACGCCCTTAGCGCTGGTGCTGAGTTAATACCTCTGTTTTGTCTTCATAGGGTTGCCAGGCCGAACGGCATCCAGCTCTCCCCCAGCACAAGTCCAGCACTGCACACACCACACTGTACATGCACGCACGCATTCACACAACACGGGTTGCTAATTAAAGGATAACTGTATTTCCCTCGAGTCTGTCCTTTGTTCCCTGGGTCCAGAATTATGTCAACAGATAGAGATGGAGAGGCAATAAGAATCAGGAGAAAGGCTCTTTTCTCTTTTTTAAATAACACAGGATTAAGTCATAGAATTTAGGGGTCGGGCTGAGATGACATAATGTTACACACTCTTGTACAGTAGATGGCGGTATGCACCTTTCAGTTGTTTGCTATTCACCAGTAACCGAGAGAAGAAGAAGAAGAAGAAGAAGAAGAAGAAGAAGAAGAAAAAGAAGAAGAATGTAGAGCGAGAGAGAAACGCCATTTCAATTCTCCTGTATGTCCTGCACGTATTGTAGTATTTGTGGTGATCCGCGCTGTGTGTGCCTTTGCCCTATTTATCTTTCACAGCTGCGGGCGCACCTGCATCCCCTCATTAAGCACCCTTTATAAGGAACGCTGCCCAGAAAGCAGCACGGAGACATCTACACTCTCTCCCAGGAAGAACTCATACCTAGAGTTTTCCTCCACAGCTCTACGAGTTTCTTCGCTCCTCAACTGCTTCTTGCCTCACAGGAGTTCCGTCTCCCCAACGCCACATAAGATTTTACAGAGTGTTTCTGCAACTGCCTATTCTCCCTTTGTTCCCTATGCACAGATGGACCACCCTCCAGGTGGACCTTTCCTTCCTCCTGGCAGTGGACCGCACCTTGTTTGTGTACGGCAGCTTCCCTTTCCTCGCTAACGGTGAGCTGGAGCACACGGCACGCATTCTTCACTCCAAGCTGCACTGTATATATACTGCACCTGCACCACAGCACCACAGTGGAACGCTGGACCGGTATTGGATAATCATCTCTTCGGAGCCAGATTCATTCTTCGCTGCCGTAAGACTATAAAATCTCTGTCAACGTCATTATCTGTCAGCCAGAGTCTAACCTCTCCATCTCTGCTGTCATTCCAGGGTTGTCAGATCTGTCCTGCTGTGCACGCTCCTGCTCCTGCTACACTACTCTCTCACAACACCATAAGCACACACAAACCTTCATTCTCGCTCAGTAAAGGATCATTATTGTTGCTGAGCCTGTGTCTGCTTCTGGGTGTTTCTGGAATCATGACAATAAAATCTTTGAATCCTTTGAATCCTTGAATGATTTGCAGCTCCAGTGCGGTGCCTGCCGGAACCACCTGGGTCAGCGCAATCTGAGCCCCGCCTGGTACGAGTCCGGTGGAGCGCTCTTCATCTTGAGCACTATGTTTCTAACTTTAAATACATTGACAGTTAGCGCATAGCCCATTCAAGTGGCAGAATAACCCACATGACCATGCAGGCACACTGGCAGTCTACCCAGTTGCCCAGTCAGAAATGTTATGGTTGAAATGTGCTTTAAGGGGTTCCTTATATCAGCCTGTTCGGTCCAGTAAGGTATGTGTTCTGTTTCACATTAGCCAATATGCTAATCTTTATACCGGCCCGTTCACCCTAGTCATATGTGTGTGTTTCAGCTTTACATTAGCCAATATGCTAACAATTGTTCCTATATATATAATGTGGGGCGGCGGTGGCGCAGGTATAGTGTGACCGACTACTGATTGGAGGGTCATGGGTTCGATTCCCGCTCTGTCTGTTGTCCAACTGTCGAAGTGTCCTTGAGCAAGACACTGAACCCCCAGTTGCTCCTGATGGCCTGGTTAGCACCTGTGTGTATGGCAGCTCTGCCGCCATCAGTGTGTGAATGTGTGTGTGAATGGGTGGATTGCAGGATCTGTTAAGTGCTTTGGACATCCTAGATGAGAAGAAAAGTGCTATATAAGTGAATGCCATTTACCATACCAGCATGTTCCTGCTAAGCTAGCTAAACAAGCTAATGTTCTAAGCTTCTCAAGGGGGAAGTAAATGTGGTGTCCATGAAACGGCGCGACGCACTACGCTGCAGTAGCACGTATGCACGTGTGACGCCACAACACCTCAAGGTACTGTATATTATACGGCTGCCCAGGGCCGCAGGGCGCCCTACCTACTACCAACCAATGAGGAATGTAACCAATGTAATGAATGAGGAAGAAAAGGCAAATGAGTTGAATAATTTCTTTTGCAGATTTGAGACTAGAGATTTTTCTCATGAACAAAAAGCTGCTCTGGACGCTATATCAGTATTAGGCTCTGCAAAAATTATAGTTGACCAGCATGTTGTGGAAAGATTTTTCTCACGTATGTGCCCCAAGAAGGCATCTGGACCAGACGGGATCTCTGGGTGTTTACTGAAGTCATGTAATGAGGAGCTAGCAGAAGCCTGGAGTCCCATCTACCAGAAGTCTTTAGATACGTGTTCTGTCCCAGTAATTTGGAAAAGCTCTATTACAATTCCTGTACCAAAAAAAAGCAAGCTGTAAAGAGAATAATGACTATCGTCCTGTTGCACTGACCTCACTGGTAATGAAGTGCCTCGAGAAGATTGTCATTGACATTCTGAAAACTGATTTTGGAGGACTTTTGGATCCTCTGCAGTTTGCTTATAAAAATAATAGAAGTACAGAGGATGCCATTTTAACCTTAACTCATTGTGTTTAAACATTTGGAGGAGACAACCTTATATGCACGTCTTTTATTGGTTGATTTTAGTTCAGCTTTTAACACACTGCAGCCACACCTTTTAATTAAGAGGTTAAAAGATTTTAAAGTGCATCTTGTTATTATTAAATGGTACCACTCAGTTTTAACATCGTAAACAGTAAGTTAGTGTAAATGGAACTTTATCTAAATTTAGAACCCTCAGCACAGGGGCTCCCCAAGGTTGTATTAGTTCACCATTTTTGTTCACCTTGTACACTGATGAATGCAGAAGTGTCTATCCAGGCAATCGAATTAATAAATTTTCTGATGACACTGCTATTTTATCACTACTTCAAAAGACTCATGATCTGTCAAGCTATTTTATAGAAATTCAGAGGTTTGTCAATTGGTGTGGTGACAGTCATCTCATTTTGAATACTGATAAAACAAAGGAGATGGTGTTTGACCCTCGGGGAGTTGGTGACCATAGGCCTGTGGTCATCCACAACCACACTATAACACAGGTTAGTTCCTATAAATATTTGGGAGTATTTATTGACAATTCATTAACCTGGAGCATACATACTGATTACCTCTGTAGTAGACTACAACAGCGGCTGCATTTCTTGCGTAGATTAAGAATACATGGTATTGATAAATGGATTATGTTAATATTTTACCAGGCTGTGTTGGAGAGCTGTATTAGATACAGCATTACAGCTTGGTTTGGCAACCTCTCTGTGAAACTAAAGAACAGAGTGTTGCGTTTAAGTCATACAGCATGGAAAATTATTGGAGTTAGAGTATTTACCCATGCAGATCTTATACGACCAGGCAGCCTGTAGACAAGCTCAAAAAATAATCAGTGACATGAGCCATGTACTAAACAATGAATATGTGCGGCTGCCCTCAGGGAGGAGATACAGAGTCCCCAAGTGCGGGTTCAATAGATACAAGAACTCATTTATCCCAACGTCAGTAAAACTTTTAAACTCAGATAAATAGGTCAGGGACACTTATAACTCCTGTTCTTAATGACTGCTGTTATATATTTATGTATGTATGTACTTGTATTATTTATTGGGTTTTATTTCATTTATTATGTACTACATCCATTGTGTATGTGTGGACTGTGTGGTTGCAGCACAGGTGACAAGCCCAAGACAAATTTCCCCTTGAGGGACAATAAAGTTTATCTTATCTTATCTTATCTTATCTTATCTTAACCACACACTGTTCTGTACCACTATATTGTGCTAACCTTCAATAAAGCAAACCTCAACACGTGGACATATCCGCCCTTATTTCCAGACATAACAGCAAGATCTTGAATTTCATCATGTGTGTTAAAAAGTACTAAATTTAACTTCCTTATACCCACAGATACCCAGTGTATGTAATTTTTTTAATTAATATGTTAATCTTATAGTCCCATTGCAAGAGCAATGAGAGAGGCACATTTTGTGACACTAAAAACAGTGCAATGATTCATTAATATCTTCTCTTTCAATCTTTTTCAAAAAACAATTGGAGTAATTTTGGTGCTATTAGAACTAGTTAAGAATTCAGAATTAGTGTTTAGTATTTTTTCTGTAAACAGCCTACATTCAATAGAATGGAACTAGAGTTAAAACCAAATTCCACTGCATGGTGTAATTCTTGCTATGTCTGGAACTGGAGTCAAGGAGGAGCGCAATAGTGGAGCTGAACACGTTTATTATAATACAGGGCGTAGTGCACCTGACCACACATACACGCAGGCAGAGGCAAAGGCGGAATAGGCTGCCCCCCTACCTGCAGTCCTTTTTACATGCACAGGGTTGGTGGAACCGGAACATGAAGCCACCACCCTATGCCACACAAATAAGAGCTCCAATAATCATAATAATATTTAAACAATAAATAACTATACTACATTCCCCCCACCCCGTAGAAAAATCAAAACTCACACATACCATTAAAACTCTCCCCAATTTGTAACCCGAATCATCCGCTAAACATAACTGAACTAAAATCACAAAAGGGGCCTATGGCATTCACACAAAACAACTAAAATTAGGGGGGACGGGTAGACTGCCGTCCTACTCCCCGCACAGCAAGGCTGGTTATTCTGCTGCCTATGATATATGAAAGTCCTATTAAAAAAAAAAATACTGCCGTGTCTCCTACTTAAACAGAACACCAAAATAATCCCAGAACTATAAATACATATTAACAACTCACAACACATACACATCCATGGCTCAGTGAGGATGACCCATGGACCCCAGACCCTTCACCAGTCAATCCGCCCCTGCAGGTAGCTCACTTCATGGGCCACAGCTGTTTGCCTCAATCCCGGTGCACCTTCTCCTCCACATCGCTGAACATTCCGATCATCCAGGGCCATGCCCAACTGCCTTTTTCAGGGCATGCCATAACTCATTGGGATGATGCCACGAGCCATCCAACAGCAGAAGATAACCATCATGTCGCTCGCCCATCACCTGCAGCCAGCCCTGGTACTGCTCCATCTTCCATTTTTCTCTCACCCGCCTGGATCTTGCCTCCGCCCGAGCCCGAACCCAGTCCACGATTCCAAGCAGGGCTCTGCATGGCCTGTGGTGTCTCTGCCTGGCACTCACTCTCCCAGTGCCACTAAGTCCTGCCCCGACTGCTTGTAGACCCGCTGCGGACCCTGCCAATGTGGCCCCATGTTCACCGACCCACCACAGCCATGCTCCGGGAACACCTAGGACCATCTTTTGGGCATTGCTCACCACCGCAGACTCTCCCCCGTGCCTCCTGGTACCCTCGTCCAGGGCAACTCGGACACCGGCACCGGGACCCTCCCACAGCGACCCTGAGCATGATAAGGCCTGTCCACTGTCCAGAGTTCCCAGCAATCATTCATACCACACAGCATCATCCCAAACTCTCGGAGCTGGTCGGTCCCAAAGTCCACAGCCTGACCACTCTTCCCCAGCGCTGCTCCTGATGGAAAACCCAAGGCCAAAGAACAGGTTGCAGCCCATGATGTTTGTGCCACAGGCTGTCACGACAAACTCCACATCGGCCATCTCCGCCAACTTGTACCGAGCCATCATTCTGACAGTACCCACCGTGGCAAACTGTCCTCCTCCATATCCGCAAAGCAGCACTGAGTCACCTCCAATTCTGTAGTGGGGAAAACATTGTCTCACTGTAGCCCAGTTCAGCAGCAAACTCTCCACTCCTGTGTCAGTCAGCATTGGTACCGGTACTCTGTCCAACTCTACCAGGCAATGTGTGCGCCCACTGATACTTAGGGACACAGTATGACTCACCATCGGGGCGTGAGGAGTCAAGCTCTTGTGCGGGCCATCTTGTTCCACTGACTGGCACACCCTCGCAAAATGATGCAGATGGCCACATTTGCCGCAGTGCTTTCCTCTTGTTGCACGCTCTCTGGCCATGTAGCGGTGTTTCATGGACCCGCAACCCATACACCTGGGCTTCTCCGGGGCAGACCTCATCTGTACAGCGTTGGCACTCTAGCCATCATCCTCAACACTCCCATCGCTGTCAGGGTCCACTACCAGTGTAATCATGGAGGATCCCAATCTCGTGGTGGCAGACGCTCACGTAGCTCCCAAGTCAGCTTATCCGCTGCCTCCAGCTGGAGAGCCAACTTGACGGCCCTGGCCAGCATCATCTCACCCGGAAATGTAAGCAGCCCAGACCGGACCACAGCACAGTTGGCACGCGCCGCCATCTGGTCGCGACCCATTTCTTCCTCCAACAGTCTGAACCGACACTCAGTGGCTAGCTGTCTAAAGTCTGATATATACCGCCAGATGGGCTTGCCAACCCGTTGGCAGTGCTGTCGGAATTCAATCCTCCGGACGATGATATTGTCTGGCGCCCTGAAATGGTGCGCCATGAGCTCGATCACTTCTTCATAACTGTCTATGTCACCAAGTGTGCCCAAAATCCTCTGGCTCTCCATTCACAGGTTGTGCACAAGCAAAGCACGTGCCCTCATCTTCTCCATCCTTCCTTCCTTTAAGATAAGATAAGATAAGATAAGATAAGATAAGAAAAGATAAGCCTTTATTAGTCCCACAATAGGGAAATTACAGGATTGCAGCAGCAAAGGGAAAGCAGCACTCAGAGCAATAGTAAATAAGATAATAAGATAACAACTGGTTAGCAAAAGCAGTAAATAAATATACATACAGTATGTACACAGCTATACACACAGTGCAGGAGTATTGCAGCTTGATGATATTAACAGCATTACAGTTAGCTACATTACTGGCAATATATAAATATAAATATAGACCCAGACAGTATGTTTCACATTTGAATGAACAGTGCTGTTGCCACCCTCAATAATAATTGTAATTGTATTAGTTGTGTATTGGAAGGGACAATCTCTATTGTGCAAAGTTGTGATGTTTAATATGGCCTCTATGAGCAGCACCGGCTAGATTGTAAAGTCTGACAGCCGAAGGTAGGAAAGACCTGTGGAACCTCTCCCTTGAACACCTAGGGTGACACAGCCTACCACTAAATGACCTCCTCAGTGTGTTCAGCATGTCCCGCTTGAGGTGGGACTCTGACTTCAGCAGAGATGACAACTTAGCCACCATCCTCCTCCCTCCTATCTCCTCCACTGGCTCAAGGTGGCACCCCAAAACAGAGCTGGCTGCTTTGATCAGTCTGTTCAGTCTTTTCCTGTCAGCTAACGTGATGCTGCTGCCCCAGCAGACCACTGCAAATGTGATGGCTGATGCCACCACAGAATCATAGGTCTTCAGGAGCACCCCCTGCAGTCCAAAAGACCTGAGTCTCCTCAGGAGGAACAGCCTGTGCTGCCCCTTCTTGTAGAGTGCATTGGTGTTGTGTGTCTAGTCCAGTTTATTGTTCAGGTGAACGCCCAGGTATCTGTAAGATGTCACCACCTCAATGTCTGTTCCCTGGATGTTTACCAGTGTTGCAGGGGGTTGTCCACACCTGCGGCAGTCCACCACCAGATCATTGGTTTTCCTTGCACTGATCTGGAGGCAGTTCTGCAGACACCAGTCCATGAAGTCTTCTGTACTCCACGTCATCCCCATCGGAGATGAGGCCGATGATCACAGAGTCATCAGAGAACTTCTGTAGATGGCAGTGTGGTGTGTTGTGTGAAAAGTCAGCAGTGTAGAGGGTGAACAGGAAGGGAGCCAGAACTGTTCTCTGGGGGGCCTCCGTACTACAGATGATGGTGTCAAACACACAGTCTTGGGTTTTCACAAACTGTGGTCGGTCTATGAGTTAGTGTAGGATCCATGACGACAGGTGCTGGTCCACCACTGCACGCAGCAGCTTGTCCCTCAGAATCGCTGATTGGATGGTGTTGAAAGCACTGGAGAAATCAAAGAACATGATACTCACAGTGCTCTCAGGCTTCTCCAGGTGAGACAGGGAACGATGTAGGAGGAAGATCACTGCATCTTCCGCTTCAATGCCATGCTGGTAGGCAAACTGAAGTGGGTCTATCACTGGTCTAACAAGGGGCGGAGGTGGGCCAGGAGCAGCCTCTCCAGGGTCTTCATCAGGTGTGATGTGAGGGCCACTGGTCTGTAGCTGTTCAGGTCCTTGGGGTATGGAGTCTTCGGTACAGGTACCACGCAGGATGTTTTCCACAACAGTGGTACCTTCCAAAGCTTCAGCCTCAGACTAAAGATGTGCTCCACATTGCCGCACAGCTGTTCTGCACGGGACTTGAAGAGCCTCAAGCTGATGCCGTCTGGACCTGCAGCCTTCCTCTCCTTGATTTTCTTCAGCTCATATCTCACCTGGGTCTTAGTGAGAGTCAGGCTGGGGAAAAGGGCTGTCTGCTGGGAGTGATGGGGTGTTGGGTCTGTGAGCAAAAAACAGCTGGGGGTGTGCACTGAGAGCTGGGGGATGTAAAAGGGGGGTGGAGTGAAGGCAGTGGACAGTGGGACTAGATGAAGGTGGAGGCAGCAGTGGTTGGTGAGCAGGCGGAGAAGGGGGCGGATGGTCAAACCTGTTGAAGAACAGGTTCAGGTCGTTCATCCACTCCCTACCCCCACAGACTGGGAGGAGGAATCCTGGTGCCCAGAGATTGCTTTGAGGCCTCCCCAGACACTGCTGACATCAGTCTGCTTCAGCTTGTCCTCCATCTTCTTCCTGTAGCTGTCCTTCCCCTCTGTGATCTTCCTCCTTAGCTCCCTGTGTACAGACTTTAACTCTTCCTTGTTTCCCAAACTGAAGATCCTTCAGGTTCAGGTTCAGGTTCAGGTTACTTTATTTGTACCCGTAGGTAGATTTGTTTTGCAGTTGGTGACATCCATATTTACAAGCCACTAATTACATTCAACATAGACACAAACACAGGCACACATCTTACAAAATAGGTAAATATAGAATATGTACAATATAATTTTATAGCTTGTTCAACTCTTTGACAGCAGCAGGGACAAAGCTGTTTTTGTAGCGCTGGGTTCTACTTTTTGGGACAGCAAACCTCCGTCTGGAGGGAAGAAGCTGAAAGTTGCAGTGCAAAGGGTGGGAGTCATCATTTAAAATCGAGTCGGCCATCCTCTGTACTTGTTTGGCGTACAGGGATGCCAGGCTCAGCTGTGACTCACCAAGCAAACGACTGGACCATCTGACTACCTGATCCAAGGATTTCCTCTGTTTCAGTTTTATCTGACCAACCATGACATTAAAGAAAAGGATAAAACAGATTCAATAAAAGCCCGATAAAACATAGTCATTATGGGTCGGTCAATTTGGAAGCGTGCAAGTTTCCTCAAACAATGCAAATTTTGCTGACCCTTTTTGCACACCCTTTCACAGTTCACCTCAAAGTTCAATCCACTATCAATAATCGTCCCAAGATATTTGTACGATTGTACACATTCGGTGGTCTGGCCTTTTAGTATGGTGACTTTGTGCCTGGGAGTTTTCCTCCTAAAGTCAATAATCATATCTTTCGTTTTTGTTGTATTCAGCTGCAGGTAGGAATCCTCACACCAGTGAACAAAGTCATCAACTACTGGGCCGTGGCCACTCTCACCATCCTGGAGGAGACTGACAATGACTGAGTCATCAGCATACTTTATAATGCGTCTGTTGTCATGTCTACTCTGACACATGTTTGTGTACAGGATGAAGAGTAGTGGTGACAACACACACCCCTGAGGGGAGCCAGTAGAAGAGCACTTTAGGTCAGACAATGTGCCATTGACCCTTACTCTCTGCGTCCTGTTGGTTAAGAAATCCAGAATCCAACCCACCAGATTATTGCTTAAATCAAATTGTTGCAGGAGCCTTTCAACTAAAATAAGAGGTTGGATTGTATTAAAGGCAGAAGAAAAGTCCACAAATAAAAGCCTGGCGTGTGTCCCATTAAAATCCAGATGTTTAAAAAGCATGTCAAACAGAGTGACAGTGGCATCCTCCACTCCTCTGTGAGGCCTATAGGCAAACTGCAGAGGATCCAATGCATGTTCAGTCTGCCTTAGGACCTCACATCTGACCAGTTTTTCAAAAATTTCATTAAAATTGAAGTCAAAGCAACTGGTCTAAAGTCATTTACCGTTTTAGGACAGCTGGATTTTGGAACGGGAACAACCACGGCATCTTTCCAGATCTTAGGCACATGTTGTGTCTGTAACGACTTATTGAAAATGTAATGAAATATAGGACTCAGTTCATGTGCACAGGACTTTACCAAGCGCCCACATACAGTATATTATCAGGGCCCTGACTTTTGTTCACTTTTACAGCGCGGAACTCCCTTTCAACATCCTGCATCTCAATATTAAAGTGCTGATTGTCTTTGAGTTTCTGTTTCAAATCTTGGATTTCTGTGCTAAAATCAAAGGAGTCAAAACGACCATAAAAACAATTAAGAGCATTAGCCAGCTCTGTGTCTGAACTAAAACCATCTAAAAACACACGATTACTGCGCTCTGTGCTCTGAAGGCCTGCAATAGTTTTCATACTGGCCCAGGCCGAACCCAGTTTATTTGCTGCCATCTTGCTTTCCAATTCTGATTTATAATTCTGTTTTGCTCTTAAAATTTCAGCCTTCAGCTCCTTGGTGGCAACCTGTAGCTCAGAAACAGACCCCTGTTTAAAGGCAAGACCTTTCCTCTGTAAGCAGGATTTAACTGATTTAGTAACCCATGGTTTGTTGTTGGGGTATATTTTGACACGTTTACGTGGAACAATCTTATTTTGACAGTAAGCCATGTATGAGCATGTGAGCTCAGCCAGAGAGTCCAAGTCATCCCCGCAGGCCATTATGAACATCTTCTAGTCTGTACAGTCAAAGCATTCCTGGAGGCTGTGCTCTGAATCTTCTGTCCACACATCAATGTCTCTCATCTCCACCTTGCCTCTTCTGAGAGCAGTTTTATATGTGGGCAGCAAATGAACACAGTTGTGATCTGATGATCCTAAAGGAGGAAGGGGGAGTGATTTATAGGCCCTCTCTATGGATCCATAGCACAGGTCCAATGTCTTTTTTCGCCTGGTTGGGCAGGAGACATACTGATGAAAGTTTTTAAGTGTCTTCTTTAAAGAAACATGGTTAAAATCCCCAAGAATGAAGTTTGGCGCCTCTGGAGAGATTGACTGCAGCCGCTGCACCACGTCAGAGATGGTGCTGGAGGTGGAGTCAGCGTCTGCCCTCGGGTGAATGTACACAACTGTGATGAAAAGTTGGGGAAACTCTCGAGGCAAATAAAAGGGGCATAGTGACACAGACAGCAGTTCCACATCGGGTGTACAGATGCGCTCTCTGACCGTGACAGATGTGCAGTACTGCTTATTAATGTATAAACATACTCCGCCCCCCTGACGTTTCCCCGTTACCTCTTCCTGCCGATCCGAGCGCAGCGGGGCTCCAAAGCCGTCAATCCACAGCTCTGCATCTCGATCATGCGCAGTAAGCCAAGATTCAGTGAAAGCCATGACGCAGCAGTTCTTAAAATCCTTCTGGTAACGTACGTTGCCTTGAATTTCCTCCACCTTGTTTCTCACAGACTGTGCATTCCCAAAAATGATCGAAGGAAGAGGAATGTTACAAAACTGACGTCTCCTAAGGCGCAATTTCACACCTCCACGTCTTCCACGCTTCCTTCTGCCGTCTTTCTTTTCACCGCTGTGTCCGTCTCTCAAAATAAAGTCCGGCAGCTGAAATTTGGGCGCAATCAGAGACTCTGCACCAGCTGTGTTAAAGCGCAGCAACACGTCCCTGGAATATTGTATTCTGCCCGCTATTCTGCTCGCCATGGAGCCGAACGCGTTTACCTCAGAGACAAAGAGCCACAGCACAGATAGCAGCAATGCGAGATAGGAGAGGAAATCCATGTTATGGATGCCAGGGAGCTCTTCGCCATATATTCCACAAACGCTCCAGGGCAGAAACGACACAGAGGATTTTCTAAAAACGTAAAAAAGTACAAAAAACACACACACGCACACACGCACTATATCATCAGCTGCAGGTCGCTGCGTGTGCATGCGCCCGATCCTTTTCTTCTCCTTCAGCAAGGAGGAGCTCCCCATGGTTATATGAGAGTCACCATTCTGATATTAAGTCTTGTTGGAAAGGTTCTGTCAGAAAATTGTTTATTGTTTATCATGCATGTCTAATCATTTATCATTTTATATGATTGCTGTTACTAACAAATCATTTTATAATTACTAACATCATTATCATTATCATTGCATAACCACATTATATGATTCAAAATGTATACTGCATGCACCTTTTATGAGTTATACCGTGCTGTATTGTTTTTGGGTAATAAGTGGGCCTTTTGAGTGTCCTTCATTTAAAATGTGCTTAGAAGTCAAAGTGTCTTACCAGACCAGACTATGTGCATGATAAGGGGTCTGGGAGTGAGGGGGATTGACCTTGTTTTCTTATGAAATGCTGTGACTTGGAGCCCGAGAGCACACCTGCAAGGCCATGTTGTTCTCAGTCCAGGCCAATGTTTTGTCATATTATGACTGTGAATTGTACCCAGTAGATGCTTTGTGTGACTGACTATGTATAAAAACTTCCTGATTGTTTTTTATGGCCAGTGCTGAATTGGCTGTTGCAAGCACTCCTGCAGTAAAGAACTCATATGAGGAATATACTTGTGTCATGAATCTTATTTGAGGTAACGAACCAATATACGATCACTCTAAATTTTCTAGATTCTGACATACTTGGTGCCGTGACCCGGATGGGCAATATCTGGACGACGGATGGAGGCGATGCGCTCTCCAGGTTGGAAATCCATGCGCATAGTCTGACTGCATACAGTCAGTATTGGACTCCCCATTGAGGAAATCTGGATTGTGCGGGACTCTAGACGTCGTCTAGTGAAGCCCATCCTCCTCAATTAAAAGAAAGAAAAGTAAGTGACGTCTTTTTTATTATTTACTATATGTGCGTTTAGAAGATTCTCTAAAATCGAGCCTTGAGTGAGTAATGTTAAACATGTTACAAGAATCTCCAAATCCAACTACGAGTGACTAACGCGAAAAGTAAATAAAGGTAAATAAAGTGCGCGGAAGTAGTTGCAACGAGGTAAAAGGTTTGGGTTGAAATCCACGGTCAGGGACAAACATAAGGTTTTGGGTTGAGATCCCCGAGTTTTGGAACTAAAAATAGAATATCAGGTCGCGGTTATGCTGTAATGGTAGTGTGACGGCGTTTCACACTTTTCCTGGTAAAGCATCTTAATTCCTGTGGAATTACCAAGGGGGTTTAAAAAATAATAAAAACAGCAGAAAAAAGGGAAAAATGGGTAACTGTGTGGGGAAAAAAGAGAATAAGCAAAAAACTAAACAGCAGAAAAGGGAGCAGACAGCACATTACAATGACCGGTTAAAAGATAGAGAGCAGATAAAGGATCCTGAAAAATATCTGAGCAAATGGGAAAAAGACTATTCTTTCAAACCCACACTGGATGTGGATGAATGCGCAGCCTTGGTGTCGACAGTAAAACTTACAACTAAAATAAAGATAAAAACAATAAGATAAATATCAAAACCAACCGAGCATTTAACCATTATTAAATGAAAAAGATAATCCTCCCCCAGCTTAACAATGCTGTGATCCTAAGGAGGGTCCATACAGCAAATTATTAAAGGAAGCCCAAGAGGTTGGGAGAAGGAGGAAGTAAATAAAATCATAATAATAACTTTACTCTATGTTATAAGATATTGATACTAGACTATAAGATCTAAAGACGGTCGGGTTAAGTGGCAACGGAACCGGATAACGCTAAAACGGACAATGAGAAACAGTTATTTTATTTTTGTGTGTGTGTGTGAGCCTTAGAGGCAGCTGCAGCTTAGATTGTTTTTGTTTCTGTAAACGGCTCCAGCGTGAGGAAAAGGGATGAGAGTTCTGAGTTCTCTGCGAAGGCAGAGGGAGCAGGTTTTTAAACTGTTTGTAATTTTTGGTATAAAAGGATTGGTTGTCTAATTGTTATCCTTCTGAGAAATGTTTGAAATTATAGGTATCTGAAAATAGTGGCCTTGAGCAGAAGGAGTTGGCTAGTTTTGTGTTACGGCTGAGTTGAGAGAATGGAAGGAGCTGCGTCGACCTAAATTAGTTCAAGAAAAGTAAAAAAAAAAGGCTATGATTATTGAACTCTTATTTTTGAAGGAATTGGGCTATCCACACTTTTTATCAAGCAAATACCCTGTAACTTTGCTGCATGTGTGTCTTCATGTATCAAAGCAGGGGGTATCAAAGAAATTAATTAGCAAATAATTAGTAACCCTCAGAAAAATAGATAATGCATAAAAATTATCAATAAATGAATAAATAAATGAATTCAATTCAACTTTATTTTCATAACACCTCATTGCACTTTGAGCTATAGGGGGAACCCCCATACTTGCACCTCCCATAGTTGCACCCCCATACTTGCAGAACTGACAGCCTAGCTACAGTGCTGAGAAAAGAAGAAAGAAAAAACTGAGATTACCTTTGTTTTCTTCTATTAATGCAGACTAATGACTTACAGTATTTTATCTTTTCTAAAAAAAATAAAATAAAGAAATTCTTCAAGTTAAATAGATTTCATCTAAATAAATGAAGTGTCATTTTCTCTAAGGAGGAGGGAAAATGAAGAAAAATTGCTACAGCATATGACATTTTGAGGAGAGAGGAAAAAAAAAAAACGTTACACCAGCCTCCAATTTAGAATTGAGGACTGAACTTAAAGAGCTTATTGATGCTTATGTGTGATAGTTTTGCTAAATTAGGACAGGACTTTTATTTTATTTCATTCTCTATTTTTCTGTAGTGCCCAGGATAAACACATTGCTGCAATTATAACTCAAATACATGCTGAGCAATACAGACCACTTTCTTATTATTTATGGAATAATAGCAAGATCAGGCCCTCTATTATCCTTATAACGCATGCTGCCTGCATACCGCTACCTTGAACCTGTGGGGTTTGTCACCTCCACAGGAAAACCAGTAAACGCTTGGCTGATATCGCTGCTCATTATACTGCTATTGATTTTTTAAGAACCGTCTGTTTCTTAATAATGTTGATGTTGATGTTTTAAAAGACTGTTAAAATAATTTGGACCTCCCTCCTGTTACATGTGGCTTGCCTGATGGAAAAATTGTTTTGCCACCCATGTTATACAAATGGGCTGCCCTGGTGGCACATGAACTATTCATGTGCCAACAGGAGGGAATGATGAGGATGTTGGGAAAACTGTCCTAATATTTTGAAAGAAGTAACAAAAACATGCCAAAAGTGCATCTTTTGTTTATAAAATAATGCTCAAGGAGGAATGAGAAGCTACGATATTGCTTGGTGTTGATTGACACCCTCACAAGGTGGACAGAAATTCACCCCACATCCTCAGCAAATGCAGCACATGAATCATGTTTTTCCCGCCGTTGGGGTTCCAGAACTGATTTATGCAGATAATGGAACTCAGTTTACGGCACAAACAGCCAAGACTTAATCCAAGCTGTAAGAAGTAAGATCAAATTTCATAGTGCCTACCACCCACAAAGTACAGGTTTTGTGAAAAGAAAAATGGTACAATCAAACTAATAATTAACCCTATACCATCCTTATGTATTGCCTGACCTCTCACCACTAATCACGTCTAACAAATACATCTCAGAGCACATTGATTCTGTCAAGAGCTCTCTCTACTCCACAGAAAGAAAGCGGATAACTTCATAAAGAACCACCACCGACAACACTGGACACTCCCACCCCCACTGCCATACGTATTGCTGAACGACCATCTTGGATTCACCTTTCACACGTTAAGAGACTGTAAGTGAACTAACTTGTTTCCCTGAGTAAGTCCAGTTACAAAGGGGGCTTTGTCCTTCTAAGGACAGAGCCGTCTCAAACCTGGTGAAGATAGGGGCCCAGATGGGTACTCTCTCAGGTGGAGGCATGGCACCAAAGGTACTGATGACTCTGTGTTCCATACTTTTCATGACTGTGGGGTGGGGGACCATTTCTGATTCCAGGACGAGGAGCCCGCAAAACATGGACCGCAAGACATGGACAATGGACAATGGACAATACGTGGACTATACGCACAACCTGTGGTACCAAACAATGGTGGTTTCGGTGAGAGGACTGGGAATCAACACTTCCTGCTATGTGTGTTCATTGCTACCCCATTCACACAAGACTGCAATCCCCATGATGTGCTGCTGAGCGAAGAGGAGACAGCTGGAGTGACAATAGCGATGACCTCACGTCTCAATCTGCTAAATTCAAGTAATGGTGTTAGACATTGGTTGGTAAGAAATTTGTCTGAAGGGTATTTTAATAAATTGAATGTCACTGTTACTGATTACACTGGGTCTAAGTTAAGAATATTCAACACCACTGGAATTGGGAAGTCTTTGCTTGCTGTTAAAAAGTCCTTGATGAAGGTAAATCCTACACTGTTTACTTCACCAATCTGTTTTAATAAAGCTTGTAATGAAAATAATTTCAGTCTAGGTTTTTCACCAAGGTGTAATGATGTGAAGACGGCAACCTGTGGAGTAAGATACCATGATTCTGTTTATAAAAATGCATTTCACTTTCCCTATATTGCTACTGGAAATTTTACCTTAAAAAGCAAAAATTATACATTTAACTGTAGCAATAATCCTACTATTTTTTGGCCAAATGATGATGGGTATGGATGTTTAGGGTCTAATGTTTACTCATTACTTCCTCCAGGGTGGTGTGGCAGATGCTACATGGCTATTTTGATCCCACACATTAGCATAAGTTCAAATCTCACACATAAAATGAAGACATCATACTCCCATTATTATCATCCTGATCAAACTGAAATTCACACCAGGGCACGGAGAAGTACAACCCCAGATATGCAACAACTAATAGGTAGGCTGTCTGGGAAACAGAGGATTAGTGATTTCAAAATTGTAATGAGTACTCTTTTTCCAATGTATGGCAGTTACCTGGCTACATATCACATAAATGCGTTAGCATGGACAGTGGAAAATCTAACTGTATTAACGGAACAAGGTTTCACAGCTTTAACTGAGGAGCAGAAATTCTCAAGGATGATGACATTGCAAAACAGGATGGCTTTAGATTTAACATTAGCTGCATAAGGAGGAGTGAGTCATGTTATTGGCCAGGAGTGCTGCATACATCCCAGATTTTAATCAGAATCTCTCTCACATTATTAGCCATTTAAATGACATTTTACACTTACAACACACTTTAGATGAAGATAAGGGTTGGAGCCCCTGGGATTGGTTTCAAAGTGGAGCTTGGTGGCAGATTCTCCTCA
Organism: Pholidichthys leucotaenia; assembly: GCA_020510985.1. Classification (NCBI taxonomy): domain Eukaryota; kingdom Metazoa; phylum Chordata; class Actinopteri; order Cichliformes; family Pholidichthyidae; genus Pholidichthys; species Pholidichthys leucotaenia. Next base: position 116,385,292 of record CM035848.1, on the reverse strand, counting down.
AATGGTTAACCCCATTGATTGTAATATTGGTCTTATCCAGTATGCTTTTCATGTGTGTTATTCCCTGTATGAGATCGATGATTACACAAGCCATTGCTCTTCATACTTTTCTGTTGCAAACTGCTATGCTGAAACTTGAGTGTAAAGGACAATATGCAGCTCTTTCAAAAACTGATGATGACTGTGAAGAGTGTAAGTAATCTCCTGTATAATTGGAATATGATGCAAATGACGGGCATGTAGAAAATCGAAAGAAGTTACATGTTTCTGATGAATAAAGGCATCCCTAAATGTAAACTGTGATAAAAATGATAAAACAGGAGGGAAATGTCAGAAAATTGTTTATTGTTTATCATGCATGTCTAATCATTTATCATTTTATATGATTGCTGTTACTAACAAATCATTTTATAATTGTTAATCATTTTATAATTACTAACATCATTATCATTATCATTGCATAACCACATTATATGATTCAAAATGTATACTGCATGCACCTTTTATGAGTTATACCGTGCTGTATTGTTTTTGGGTAATAAGTGGGCCTTTTGAGTGTCCTTCATTTAAAATGTGCTTAGAAGTCAAAGTGTCTTACCAGACCAGACTATGTGCATGATAAGGGGTCTGGGAGTGAGGGGGATTGACCTTGTTTTCTTATGAAATGCTGTGACTTGGAGCCCGAGAGCACACCTGCAAGGCCATGTTGTTCTCAGTCCAGGCCAATGTTTTGTCATATTATGACTGTGAATTGTACCCAGTAGATGCTTTGTGTGACTGACTATGTATAAAAACTTCCTGATTGTTTTTTATGGCCAGTGCTGAATTGGCTGTTGCAAGCACTCCTGCAGTAAAGAACTCATATGAGGAATATACTTGTGTCATGAATCTTATTTGAGGTAACGAACCAATATACGATCACTCTAAATTTTCTAGATTCTGACAGGTTCTTAAACACTTTGCAAAAAATCGAGTTTTTTTCTTAACATGTCTGTAACATGTTTTTTTGTGGCATATCAAGAGCAAAATCACTCAAATGTCTGACATCTCTGTTTTGGTTTTTTTGGTTTTTTGCTGTAAAGTTTCATTTAAGCCCCGCCCCGTGCAAAAAGGCGAGTTGAGACGTAACATTTTTGGTGACGTAATTATTCATGGTGCTGGCATGTGGGTAGTGTTGAGCCAGTCAGGACTGGTCTAACTGACATTATCCTTCACTAGTTAGCATTTTTTAACAGACTACTTTGAAAACTTGACTCACATTAAAATGGGCTTTTACCATTAAAGTGCTTTTAAGGACTGATGGAGTTTCAGTCATTATCCTGGGCCACCGGTCATACAACTGGGCATGTCCTTCAGCTGGTAATTTTTTTTTTGTTTTGTTTTGTTTTTTTATCACATCACAACCTTGTGGTATGTGGTTGGGCCTAGTAATCACAGGCTCTGGCGTTTGAAGGGTATGTGTGTTGGGGGGCGGGGGTTTGACATGAAACTGTAAGTCAATGAAAGGGCTTTTTTGTAGAAAAAAGGTCACAAGATACCATTTTAAACAATGTAGATTTGTTTTTGTAGGGGATTTATAGCCACCGGAGTGTGTTTTTAAGAAGAGTTACAGTATGCTAGTTGTGATAGACAAACAATGTATCTTATACTTCTTGCTTGTTTGAGTTTCAGAGTCAACAGTAATGTTTCAGGAGTTCAGAGTATCAAACTGCTCTTCTTGTGTGTCAGGTAGTTGGGGATCAATATTTGGCTCCAGATGGACCAGGAGGAACCATTGAAGGAGCTTGAAAGGTCCACAGAGGAGTGAAATCGGGTGATAGTTCTTTGGGTTGTCAGTGGGCTTCTTTGGTTTTGGCAGAGCAATGATAGTTGCCTTCTGCCAGATCTTGGTTATGGACTGACTGATCAGACAGAAGAGTAGAACATTTGGAGCCAGTCAAGACAGTTTGCATCACAGTGTATGATGAACTTTGGTGGGATGCTATCAGGTCTTTGGGCCTTTCCATTATTTAATGGAAGTGGTTAACTCTTGGGCTGAAAATGGTGCTGATAGATAGCGATGGACTCCTGGGGCTTGCCATAGTCTGGCTGTTTCTTGCTTAACGGAGTGCATTTGGTCCTTTTCAGCACACTTGAAATGGCCAGTTGCACGGAGGTGTTCAGCAATGGAGTTGGCTGTCAATAGGCAATGGGAGGATCTGGAGCTTCTGCCAGTAAGGTGGTTAAAGATCTTCCCAGCCAGCCTGCTGCAGTAGGTAAAGTCAATACTCTGAACAGTCTCCTCCCATCTTTCTCTATACTTTTGGTCTTGGCAATCTGTTAGGTTTGATGACTTGTTGACTGCATCTTTACCAGCTTCAACCTGCAGGAATTCCTCATACTGTGCATCATATTCTTCAGCCCGTGAAGGGATATAATGATGATAGAAGCCATGTGGGATAGTACGCTTGGCTGCCCTGATAAAGAAAGCACAAATGACTGAGTAGGCATTGTCTAGGTTAGAAGATGGTGTGGGTAAATTGTCTATGCCTGAGTCCACCAGGAGTGTCAACTGATCCCCTATGAAAGTTGCACCTTTTCACTAGTGTGGTAGGGACTGATTCAACTTGGTTGCTTGGAAATGGAATTGAAATGAATCGATTGGAATCAGTGAAAGCCTATGTTGTGGTCTAGGGAAGGGATCTAGGATGATGTGATGGGGTAAGGGACTGTTCAAGTTTGCAAAGGCCAAATCAGGGTTTTAAATTAGAATAGAATAGACTAGGCTTTATTGTCATTGTCCAGTACAACGAAATTGTGGGTGCTCCACCAGGCTACTGCGCAATAAAGTAAGGGAGAAGGATTACATAAAACACGGTTACAGAGAACACGATTAAACACAAAACTGAAATAAAAATAAGATAAAAATGGTCCAGGATTATGGAAATATACATAGATATGGCAGTGGCTATGCGGGTGGAAATATGTACATAAGAGTGCAGACACACAATTGAACACACAATTGAGTAAAATGGCCCAAGGATTGTGGAAAATATACATAGTAGTGGATTCACTGCTATACATGAACATGAGGAGTGCAAAGACAGGTGATTTATTGTGAATAAATTAAATGGTCCTCAGTTCTGAGCATGTGAGTGTTTGGAGGGAGGGAGTGGGGCCTCTGACTGTTTGCAGTTTGGATGGCCAGGGGAAGGAACTGTTTGTCAGTCTAGAGGTGTGGGACCTGATTGATCTGAACCGTCATCCAGAGGGAAGCAAGTCAAACAGGTGGTGGGCGGGATGTGAGGTCTTTGATCCTTCTGAGATCTGAGGCCTTGTGATGGCCTTGATCCTTCTGAGACAGGAGGATCTGGAGATGTCTTCCAGGGAGGACAAAGGGCCACCAATAATTTTTTGGGTGGTGTTGATGACCCTCTGTACAGTCTTCCTGTCTCAGCCGTGGAGCCGGCATACCACACACCTAGACGGTAGGTGAGCATGCTCTTCACTGAGCAGCAATAGAAGGCCAGCAGCAGCCTCTGGTCCAGGTTGTTCTAACTCAGGACACGGAGGAAGTGCAGCTGCTGCTGGGCTTTCTTCGCCAGGGCCTCGGTGTTGACAGTCCAGGAGAGGTCAGAGGAGATGTGGGTGCCCAGGAACCTGAAGGTGGGGACGTTTTCCACATGGTTGCCAATTATGAAGAGGGTTGGGTGGTCCTGTCTGTTCTTCCTGAAGTCCAGTGTGAGTTCTTTGGGGGTTTTTTGGACATTCAGTTTCATGTTGTTTGCTTGGCACTACAGCAGCAGATTCTCTACCTCTGCCCTGTATACCTTCTCATCGTCATCGGTGATGAGCCCAACCAAGGTGGTATTGTCCACGTATTTCATGATGCCAGTGGCTGGGTGGGTTGAAATACACCCTGAGGGGAGCCAGTGCTAAGAGACAGTGTGGAGGAGTGGTGGGGGCCGAGTCTGACAATTTGTGGGCAGTTGGTGAGAAAGTTTTTTATCCAGGAGCAAGTGTGTGTGTGTGTGTGGGGGGGGGGGTCTGGAGGAGGTGAAGTTTGTTGATCAGGATATCCGGGATGATGGTGTTGAAAGCTGAGCTGTAGTCCACAAGAGCATCCTCACATAGCTCCTTGGGTTCTCCAGGTGGCTCAGCACTCTGTGGAGAGTGGTGGCGATGGCGTCTTCTGTAGATTGGTTCTCCCTGTAGGCCTGTAGGTGAACTGGTGTGGATCGAAGGAGGGGGGAAGACAGTCTCTGATGTGCTGGGACAAATTGTGTTCCAGTCTGCCAGAATGGAAGCTGTCTGGTTGTTTGGAATCATAAAGGAGTTGCATACCTGTTTCTGAAGCCGATTCTTCAAGAATAACACCATCTGAATTAGTTGAGATACTGTATATCCCTAAGTGGTGCTGTGACAGTTAAAATCTCCAGGATAAATACCAGGTGGATCAAAGATAGGGATAGCATTTCACCATTTCACTGAAGCGGGATGTAGAGGGCTTCTACACAAAGAGCAGAGATAAACAAGCCTATCATCTGGTCAGTCACTGCAACAGATACTGGAGTCAGTTTGTCTTGGCCTGTCCTTGCCACTGATAATACCTCTATCTGCCAAGAATGTGCCGCTAGTCCAGCAAAAGCTAGCAGTACTCAAATACTGCTATTGTTTTCCACTCTTCTGTATTTTTTTAAGAAGGTGGCAATCACATGGATGCTGTTCTCTGTAGCATCATCGTCTCCTCAAACCAATCCAGAAGATCACTTTCCTCCATTCTACAGGGATTTCACTTTTCTTCCTTCTACAGGAAAATCACTTTTCTTCATTCTACAGGAATATCACTTGTTTTCATATGAACTACTCTCACTCAAGGCCTGACCAAGAATCCTTTTCCCAGCACCCCAATGTAAACAGTGGCCTCTTGCAAAGATGGTAAGGATCAGAATTTCCTTTTAAAGGCTTAAAGGGACCATAAAAACTCAGAGTCCAGATCCCCAACGTGGACAGTTCATGTGGATAGCATCCGCCCTACAGGAAACTAATGCTCTTAAAAGGTCATAAACTGCTTAACCAGACAGGTTTATGACTTTTGACAGATACCAGATCCCCTGTTCAGATATCATGGACCTAAAGAAATTATCTACAGCTCAACAGTACCTCCTAGCGGATACCTACGGAATATGTTTCATTATGTATAATTTGACTGTCAATTCTTGCTAAGCATTAATGTTCTTTCAGCTTATCATCTCCCCCGGATCCTAATGTAGCATCATCTCACTTTGGCTCAGCAACAATTATTTTTCTGCTTAAAGACATTTTGTTTCATCCAGGAATAACACAAAAAAATGGATTTTCTTCCTCCAGGCCACAGCTGAAATCCCCCTTCTTTTGTTAAAACCAGCCTAAGGAATTTCCCCAATGTCCGGCTTCACTTTTATTGCCCCCATAAAACGTGCAACAGATCCACGACTCAGCTAATTTCCTTAAACTCTGGACATGCTGGATTTAAACAGTGAACTTTAAAGTACATTATTACAAACTCAATTCTAAACCTTCATTCTTTTCAGAACTATGAAAATGCAGATGGACTCTGATGTTTTTGATGTGGAAAATCAATATGTGTGGAATGCATTAATCTGTGATTTTATATATATACATGCTAATGTTTAAGTGAATGTTTATTCCTGCATGTTGATTTAGAAGCACTGATTATAATTTATACTAATCACTAAAGTTATCTTAGTTTAATACATAAAGGGAAATATTAACTTCCAGTATGTATCAAAGTTTTGCCTCTAAAACCATGTGACTCCCACAGCCAATCTCTGCATGACAACTCTTCTTCCCAAAGGACTCCAAACAATAGACTGTTTGTTCATTGGACTAAAAGTTCATCGAGCCCGCCCACGAAGGACGCTCATTGGCTGAGATTCCGGTCAGGCCGGAAGCCCGCGAAACTCAACAGAGCTTATATAAAGGAGAGAGACCCCTGCTTCAGTCTTTTTTCGTCACTTCTTTTCGTCAGCCCTCTTTTGCTCCGCTCCCCCGGATTTTCTTTTCGGGTTCTCTTTTTTTTTCTGATCTCCTCCATTGTCTACGCACAGCAAGGAAGAAAAAGGACCGTCTGAACAAGGACTTCGACCATGTGTCGCTTTTCTGAACACAGAGCAGATAACTCGTAATTTATGTAACTTTGTATTTTCTTTCTCTCTTAAATGCCTAGGAATTCCTATTTCTTTGAGCTCAATTCTTAATCGGAGTTAAACTCCAATTTTTATTCATCACTTTTTCTTTGTTAAACTTTCTGTAAAACCACCGTTTGTTTAATTTTAATGTAAACTTTAATCTTGACTTTATTTTATAATATTTTTCTTGACCAAGCACCCACCAGAAGCTACTATTTTTATCTAAAGTCCGAAGCCTTTTTAATTTGAGATCGGATTAGATATCGTTTAATTATTATCGAAGACCTCTTGAGAAGACGCAGCTCCCACATCGCTCTGAAGAAACGTCACCATCTGGCTCCGAGCCCAGTTACAACTCTGGGTCATACAGCCCAGAATCCAGCCCCCTTCGACCGCTTGAATCTAAAGGTCGAACTGTGGACCCTGAAATATCTGCGGGCAGATATTTCCCCTAACATCCACGAAATCTTGGGCTGAGGACGACGACAGAACCATCGTCGACCGAAGATCACGTGAGCTGCAAACTTTAATTCAACTGCTGAATAAACTTCTGAGGTTCGGTAATAATTTGCATATCTAATCAGATGCAAATTAAGAAGCCCTTAACATAACTCTTCTTTTCATTAAAATTCCGTTTTTATTTTCTTAAGATTAATTTAGGACTTTTTCATAATTAATAAACTTTCTCCATAAATTTGCGTTTTTTTTATAATCTGTTAACTCAAACTGATAGAAATTCATTTCTCAGTTTAACCCTGGTTCCGAAAATATTGACATTGTTAATCTATCATTTACAAGATTGATCTTGTGATTAAGGAAATTACTGCAATGTCTGTTAATCATTTCATTTAATAAATATTTAAAAATGAGAGAAGTTGTTGGGAATTTATTTCATTCTGAGTCTGTTTCAAGCCCAGGTATCGAATTCACGGAAAATTTTTGAGACTGATTATTGATTAATTTATTGAGTGATCAAACAGGTATAAAGTGAAATTAAAGATCAAATTGCTTCTTAAAGATAGAAGCTGGTGCCCCTTACGAGTGTTATTAACTTTTCTGATGTATATGAAATGAGATTTGAGCTCAGATTCCAATACATCAATATAAATTAAATAATTCATACCTGATCATATTTATTATTTATTAAATATTTCTATTTTCCCTTACACTAAAGACACTGAAAATCATCCTTTTGATCACCGACCATGGTTTGCAGTACTTCATTAATCTTTGATCTAAATATGACTGCATGTATTATAAATATGTATAAGAAATGTTACGTTTATGAGTGTTAGTCAAACGAATGTAATATTAGTAGTAATGGTATAAATGCATGATCACTGAATATTAGCCAAGTCATTTAATTTAGTTACATCTTATATTGAGCACCTAATTTTATAAGAACTGAATGAGTATTAATTCTTCTCTGCATTTTCATGGGGTGGTGCCCTCATTCGACTGGTTGCTCCCAAACAAAGAAATGTTTTCACAGTGGATGGTGGTCAGTTCAAACTCCTTTTTATAAAGTTGATTGGTCTGTCTTGACCCAATGGCGCACTCAGTTAAAAGGATTGCGGAGTCGCCCTGCATGTTAGAATAAGAGAAAGAATGAATAGAATAACATTGAGAATAAGAGAGAATAAGAGACAGATTAAGAAAGAATAAGGCAGACAAAGAAAAGACAAAGAATAAGTGGATTGAGAACTAGAAAAAGATTGAAAAACGTGTAGAAGTCTGGGTAGATCAGGAATTAGATTAAGATTAAAGAAGCAGAATAGCGGTCCAGATCTCAGAGGAAAGTTTTATTCCATCTTTTCAAGGTTCCGTGTAGTTTTCTTTTATCTAAATTGTTCTGTGTGAAGTTTGTCAAATCCTGCGTTAGTTTTCTCATTTTTCTGGTTACTGAGGAGAAACCATCTTTTACTTATGAGCTCGCCTTAAATAGAGAGTCAAACTCTCAAACTTTTTTCCCCTTCACCTCAGAAGCCATTCTTATCCTAGTAAATGTTTTTCTCAGATTTTCTGACTTTTCACGCCGTTAAAGCGGACCTTTAATTTTCCTAAAGTGAACAGAGATTGTGTTTTTGGACTCTCTTTCCGGCCTCATACCCGCCTGACTGAGAAGTTTCTCCTTCAGTTTTTGGTCTATCCCACGGCCAGAGACCTCATCGATTCGGTCGGACTCGTTGCCTAAGGACTTTTCACGCCGTTCTGGGACAACTCTTCACTGCTGCCATTGTCCTGCGAGCCCCCAGCTGACCCTGCATTTCTTACGGCTGTGAGGAAGCATAGCAGTAGTCACTTTCTCCCGATGTCCCGACTTCAAATTCAGCTGGTACCGACCTGCTGAAAACGTGGACCTACAGCTGTTCGTAAGTGAGACTCCCATTTTCCTATCTGCTGGGTTAAACATGATGTCCTAACATTCAAATTACAATTGAACATAACCAGTATTTCATGGCACAATTAGTCTCTCAGCCATAGGATAAAGCTATAAACTGAAGGAAGACTCTTAGTCATTTTTAAGTAATTTCCCTTCATTTTTGTAGATTAATTCAGACATTCATTTTTAGATAATCAGCTTATGAATTGGTGACCACAGGATCTCATCTCTGTTGTTTGCAGATGATGTTGTCCTGTTGGCTTCATCCAGCAATGACCTACAGTTCTTGCTGGGACGGTTTGCCGCTGAGTGTGAAGCAGCTAGGATGAGAATCAGCACCTCCAAGTCCGAGTCCATGGTCCTCAGCCGGAAAAAGGTGGATTGTCCTCTCTGGGTTGGGGACAAGCTCCTGCCCCAAGTGGAGGAGTTTAAGTATCTTGGGGTCTTGTTCACGAGTGAGGGGAAAATGGAACGAGAGATCGACAGACGGATTGGAGCAGCATCTGCAGTGATGTGGATGTTGTACCGGACTGTTGTGGTGAAGAGGGAGCTTAGTTCTAAGGCAAAGCTGTCAATTTACCAGTCAATCTACGTTCCTACTCTCACCTATGGTCACGAGCTTTGGGTAATGACCGAAAGAACAAGAACGCGGACACAAGCAGCTGAAATGAGCTTTCTCCGTAGGATTGCTGGACTCACCCTCAGAGATAGGGTGAGGAGCTCAGTCATCTGGGAGAGGCTCAGAGTAGAACCGCTGATCCTCCACATTGAAAGGAGTCAGTTGAGGTGGTATGGGCATCTGATTAGGATGCCTCCTGGACGCCTCCCACTTGAGGTGTTTCAGGCACGTCCCACTGGGAGGAGATCCTGGGGCAGACCCAGGACTCGGTGGAGAGACTATGTCTCCCAGCTGGTCTGGGAACGCCTTGGTATCCTCTCTGAAGAGCTGGAGCAGGTGGCTGGGAATCAGAATCAGAATCAGCTTTATTGCCAAGTATATTTACAAGTAAACACACAAGGAATTTGACTTGACATTGGGCGCGCACGTTAGGCGCATCCAATGACGCGGCAGCCATGAAGGCGCCTGCCATGCAGTGAGGGTAAAGAGGGGAAGGGGGGGGGACACAATAGGCAGAGAGAAAAAACATAGTTATCAGAATAACGCTCGTATAAGCTCATATAAAGCTCAATGAGCCAAATTTTGATTACACAGAAAAAAAACCTCTATGCACAATTAGCAGACAATAGATCACACATTAACAAAACAGGAGAGTTGAGAGAGTCAGTGTATGTATATTTGTGTCAGTTTACATGTATCAGTCATGTAATGTTGAATGCAAAGTGTAATGTAGGTGTGTCATTGCTGGTGAACAGCAGAGGGCACCCTCTGGCAATGGATAGATGTTATTCAGTCAAGTGTTCTTCAGTCCAGACACATGGTAACGCTGTCCTTCGAGCTGGTCTGCAGAACAACAACAATTGTCGAATGATTGGGTTAACTCCCTTCAGCCTTATCTTCCCAGGAGGAATGAGTGGTCTTCAAGGGCGCCGAATCAAGGTCGAAAGGCACAGCTCACTTAGAGTAAAATTTCATCTCTCAGCGATTGTGCATCACAATTTATAGGCTTTAAGTCATTCTTTGGAAAGCACTCAGCGACTCCAGATGATATCCACCTACCGAAACATAGATAACATGTCCAAGAGAGTCCATTCTCTCTTCAGTGCATGCCAGATGGTAAATTCCATGTTAATCCCATTTGCCGCTATCCGTGCTCCCCCCCAGCTGGAAATTGTTGTTGGGGGAGCTACGCCGGGGTCCGCATTGATTAGCTCTCCCAAATAATTTTGATACACCAGGAACTTCAAGGCCAAACAGAAAATCCTGTGCTCATACCAATCCACAGTCGAATCAAGCAGGTTCCAATTCTTGGGCTCCCCCTGGCCCGGTTCTTGTTGAAGAGTGGTGACAATAGCATTAAGCCACAATCCAATTTCCATAGTTTCCATTCGGGTCGATTCAGCAGAAGTAGAGAGAGAGCGACGCAGACACAGACAGTAGCAAGCTGGGATTCAGTCAGTTGGGGAGGAAGGAGGAGGGAGTCTGGGCTTCTCTGCTTGAACTTCTGCTTCTGCAACCCAGACCTCCAGAAAAGCGGCAGAAGATGGATAGATGGATGGATGGATGGATGGATGGATGGTATTATTGTTTTAAGCATTATTTATTGTTGTAATTATGAGAATGTTAAATGCATGAGTGAACTGTGAGTGTGAGTTTGTTTTAGAGAGCAGTATCTCAGTTTCGTTGTATTGTTTTTTAGCAATGGAATGACAATAAAGGCACTTTTTGACTTTGACTTTGATATAAATAACCAAGACTATAATAACTAAACTAACAGAATACCTCAGAACAAACAGAGACAAAGGGCAACCTCAGAGAAGAAAGTACAAATAATACTGCAATTTCCCAGTTTGGGATCAATAAAGTACATCTATCTATCTATCTATCTATCTATCTATCTATCTATCTATCTATCTATCTATCTATCTATCTATCTATCATAATCAAATTCAGTAATGAAACCGAGATGAGAAAAGTACAGAAAACAACTGGAACAAACTGAAAGCGTGAGCACGGTTCTTCCACCATGCTCAACATCATGACAAGAATGACAGCAACTTGAAGTGCTGCCTCCGTGACCCGGGCCTCCGGAAAAGTGGTAGAAGATGGATGGATGGATGGATGGATGGATGGATAGCTTATGAATTTTCCACATAAAATTGCGTTCTGTTTTGTTAGACATTTCAGCCTTCATTTACCGTTGAAACATAAGTCTGGCTTCTCTTTGGTTCCACAAAGGTTTAACGCTAGATTTTATGTTCAGGAATCCCCTAACAGTTGATGTGATCATCAGACTCCTGTTATCATTTGAATCTGTTTATCCATTATTTGAATGCCACATCATGTAACCTGAATGAGTTTAATAAAAGGGTGAATGAGAGAAGTTGAAGCGTTTTCCTTTTGCATGTACTGTATGTGTTTCTTAGATCACGGCAGGAGAAGAACTCCCTTAAATTTTGAGACTGATCCATTAAGTAATTGAAGGTACAAAATGAATTAAAACTAAGTTTAATATAAGTGTCCTTCAGGTCTGGTGCCCCTTTTATGAGTGCTTATTTATTTTATTTAGCGAGTGCAGGAGTGACGGTTTAATGCTGCCCCCCTTTTACGCCCACTATTAAATAAAATAAATAATTCCTGTACCTTATTACAATATTAACTATCAAATAACGCTATATCTCAGTATGTGAGGAAGGGAGTAGCCATCAATTTTTAGATAGGAAGGGTTGATAACATGAGTCTCTACAAGGACAATTATGGTAACTTTGTGTAGCTATAATAAATGCTCAATGATGATGATCTTGGTCTTGATGAGGCCTTCCACTTTCAGCTGCAGCACAGTGTTGTCAGCCTGATTAGCCTCTGGCACTGTCTGACCTGACGGGGCAAGTATATTGTATTGACAGCAGACTGCCTTCTCTGATGTTGCATTAGGATGACTTATCAGTGTACAGATTACTGCTGCTGTTACCGGTACTGCTACCACTGCTGTGGCTGTCTCTATCTGTTGTCGTTTGCCTGACAGGTCAATTACCAAGTTGGTTATGAGGGTCCACCACAAGGAGATCAACAACATGAGCCCCTAAAAGGTGGACACACCACTCAATAAGACCCTGAGAATGATTACCAGGTGTCTGTGAACTACTCCACTGGAGTTCTTGCCAGTACCTGCTGGCATTGCACCTGCAGCCCTTTGCAATGAACATCATCCTTATAGACTGGTAAAAAGAGCTTTGCTGGACACCAGCCATCCTCTACTTAACCTTGTTCTGAACTCACAACTTGTTTGCCAACATCTGTCTCCTTGTTACCCTCTCTCCTGTTCTGCAGTAATCCCCCATGGCTCCAACTTCAATTAAATTGAGAGATGGAGAACTAATTGGCAAAAGACTCCCCAACCCATCCAGTTCACAGTCTTCCCCTCACATTACGTAGCCACCAGGTGCACATCTACCTCGGAGAGAATGGGTCACCCTAAACTGGCTACGAACTGCAGTTGGACGGGTCAGTTCCAATATGTACCATTGGGGACTGCGCCCAACAGTGGCCTGCATATGTGGTCTTACTGAACAGACTGCATACCACATACTCTACGAATGTACCATTCTTAGCCCACCTGAGAACACACTGCTTGACCTGCACACCCCTAATTCGGACACAGTGAGCTGGCTGCAGCACCTGAAACAAACATCATATCTGTCTCATACACAAGAAGAAGAAACTGCTTTTCTGAATACCTTGAGGGATAATGAGGAGGATCTCTGGCTGACATTCAGACAGTACAGAGCAGTTTCAAAAGGAGGAATTGGGAACACTGCAATTTTCAAGAGCCTTTCTTTAAGATAGCCACTACATACATATAGGGCACCGCCATCCAGAGGTTTTTTAAGTTACTTAAACCAGAAAAGATAATTATATCTCAAAGGTTTGTAGCATTCAAAAATGCCAATGGAGAGTTCTTGCAATCAAAAACACGTGTTTATGATATACCCCTAAGTAAGAGTTATCCAGTTCAGAAACAAGATGATTGATTTTCTTTGATCTTATTCAGCAAAGACTTAAGTATAATGCATATCATTTTAGAGGGGGTTGCACCCATGGTGGAAAACAATGTGTGTTAAAACAACTTGTTCTCTCGGGACAGATGAAGCTGGACATGTTCAATTTAGCCATGCAGAGTTTTCCTTTGTCATCGATAGTCATACGTGACAAACCGTCATCGTCAGTACCTTGGCATCTAATAGCAAACTGATACTGTTGAAAATCATGCTTTTTCTGCTGAGCACTAGAAAGAAAATGAACATGTTCATTTTGTTTTGGACTTAATTGTGATAGATCAGGTCCTTTTTGCCCCTCACTTCAAAAATGTCTGCAAGTCCCTTGTAAACTATAACTGGCTTTTTGACAAAGACAACACTGAGACATAAAAAGATGAACTTTGGACTTACAAACATTTATCTATGTGGTAGACACTTCAATGTATCCTCTATTGCCAGCTTTATGAGACTGTGGGTTGGAATTTACCATCTATGGTTGGGATATATTAGCAATTTGAAGCTGTAGTACCTAGTTTTGTTCAGAATTGATAAAGCTACTTGATCATACACCATATTACCCAGTTTCAAAAGCAGTGCCTATGTTGGGAAAAAATACACCCTTAATGTCATTGCATTTAAAAACAGATATATATTTTTCCTGATAGAGATTTCTCCTCTAATCCAACGTCTCCTTGTGTTGGAAAAAATCCTTTTAACCAGTAGTCAAAAAACAGGCAGGATTAGTTTCAGCAAATTTAATGCACACTGGCCAGTGGAGAACAATACAAAAACAGCATCAGAGTATCTGTGCATCGCTCTACTCAAACACACTTTTCTCAGTCCTTTAAGCACTCCCATTATCTTGAGACTGTCCGTGATGGGGCATCTGGTTTAGACTGGTTTCTACAAACTGTCTCTTTCTCAGGCACACTCATAACAATACAGTACAAACTGTCTCAGACAAAAAGATAAGTGTACAGCTGCAGATTAAAAAATATTAAATTTTCCCATCATTTCCCCCCTTTGATGCCATGCAAGGCATCATAAAAGAAAAGTGATAAGTTATGGCATCTAAAACCCCATCTGACAGCTATGGTAAGCTCCAGTGCATTCATATGCAACAGACCCTAACTAGCTAGTGATGGGGAAAGTCCGCCATCGGTCCTGCTGCTCCAGGTGCCGCCTAACAATTAGTCCTTTAGGAGAAAAATAGAACAAATGGTAAAAACTTATTAATGGTGAAATTAATTAATGGTAAAAACATTAAAATCAAAATGATAATAAAGTCAAAGTGATAATAAGGATATATGTGTCATTGCAGCTCGTATAAAAACAAAAGATAAATAGCCAAAATAAAACAAACTGAAAAATAAAATAGACATAGAAAAATAAAAATAAAGCAAATCAGAGTAATAAGGTATACAGTATGTGTTACCATAGCTCATACAAGGAAATCGAAGCTTGGATGACTTGTAATTTCCTGCAATTAAATTCAGATAAGACTGAAGTCATTCTTGTTGGTCCAAAAAACCTTAGAAATACCTTGCCAAATCAAACTTTTAGTTTGGATACAGTTACTCTTTCTCTTAATAGTTCTGTGAGGAACCTTGGAGTTATTTTTGATCAAGATCTGTTTTTCAATTCACATATTAAATTTGTTTCCAAGACTGCCTTCTATCATTTGCATAATATTGCCAAGATTAGGGGCATCTTGTCGCAGAGTGATGCTGAGAAACTGATCCATGCTTTTGTTAGCTTGAGATTAGATTATTGTAACTGCTGATTATTGTAACATTATCTGCTGGGGCAGTGGCATTACTGCAGCCGATAGGAAGAGACTGAACAAACTGATTAAGAAAGCTAGCTCTGTCCTGGGGCAGCGCCTTGATCCGATGGAGGAGATAGGAGAGAGAAGGATGGTGGCTAAACTGTTATCTCTGCTGGAGTCCGAGTTCCACCCTATGCAGGACATACTGGATGCACTGAGGAGCTCATTTAGCAGCAGACTACATCATCCCAGGTGCACAACCGAGAGGTTTCGTAGGTCCCTCCTACCAACGGCTGTCAGACTGTACAACCTAAGCAGGGCTGCTCGCAGAGATAGCAAAAAGACGTAACAAACTAATAGTTTTTTGGGGGTTTTTTTGAATGCAAAAGATGCAATAGACTTACACAATGGTCCTCTCCGGCATACAACTAGGAACATACTGGTCGCTATGGAGGGTGAGAATATGTATGGGCACATAATCATACCATGTAGGATAACTAAATAGACGGTTATGCTGTTTCATCCCACCTAGCAACAATGCTCTGCACTGTGTGTGTTTATATATTTACATATTTATTCCATCTAGCTACAATGCTCAGCACTGGGTGTGTTTATATTTATATATCTATATATTTATTCCATCTAGCTACAATGCTCCGCACTGTGTTTTTATATATCTACATATTATTCCATCTAGCTACATTGCTCCGCACTGTGTGTGTTTATATACTTGCATATTTATTCCACCTAGCTGCAATGCTCCGTACTGTGGGTGTTTATATATTTACATATTTATTCCATCTAGCTACAATGCTCTGCACTGTGTTCATATATTCATATATTTATTCCATCCAGCTACAATGCTCTGCACTGTGTGTCTGTGTGTGTGTGTGTATATATATATTTTATAGTAATATGTACATATGTATATTAGCTGCTCTTGCTTGCTTGTTTTTTTTCTTGCCTTCTGATTGTTGCTCTGAGTGTTGCTATCCCTGTGCTGTTGCAATCCTGGAATTTCCCCGTTGTGGGACTAATAAAGGCTTATCTTATTATCAGGCTGTCCTAAAACATCTCTAAAAAGTGTTCAGTTGATCCAAAATGCTGCAGCAAGAGTTTTAGCAGGCACTAGAAAGAGAGATCATATCTCTCCGGTTCTGGCCTCCCTTCATTGGCTTCCCATAGAGTTTAGAATTAAGTTTAAAATCATTCTTCTTACTTTCAAAGCTCTAAACAATCAGGCCCCTTTTTATTTAAAAGATCTGATATTACCCTATTATCCTAACAGAGCACTATGCTCCCAAAATTAAATTAAATTAAATTAAATTAAATCACCCTTATTGTCATTCAACCGTACAACCAATCATGTACAGCAGAACGAGATTGTGCTTTACGTATCTACAGTGTAAATCACACACACCCCGAGTGCAGAATCAGAGGGCCGCTGCCATGCAAGGCGCCGCCACAGAGTTCCCTCCTCCATTCCATTTATTG
This sequence comes from Pholidichthys leucotaenia, assembly GCA_020510985.1. Taxonomy (NCBI): domain Eukaryota; kingdom Metazoa; phylum Chordata; class Actinopteri; order Cichliformes; family Pholidichthyidae; genus Pholidichthys; species Pholidichthys leucotaenia. The sequence goes on along the minus strand of CM035848.1, from coordinate 116,368,821 downwards.
CTGAGCACCAAGCTGGATGGCAGGAAGTTCCATTTTTATATGGTCTTTGGCATGACCTGGCTGGGATTTGAACCCCTGCCTCCCGGGTGTGGGGCGGATGCTCTACCAACTGAGCCACCACTCCGGTGGTGGTGGTGGAAATGCTGGATTACTTGTAATACTTAGAATCTCCAAAAGTACAATGGGGAGCAGAGCCTTCAGTTATCAAGCTCCTCTTTTGTGGAACCAGCTGCCAATCTGGATTTGGGAGTCAGACTCAATCTTTGTTTTTAAGAATAGGTTAAAACCTTCCTTTTTGATATAGCCTACAATTAGGGATGGATCATGTGTCTCTGAACCCTCCCTTAGTTATGCTGCTAATAGGTTTAGACAGTCGGGGGACCTTTAATAATTGCACTGGGCTCCACTCCTTTCTTCACTCTCAATGAAATTTTTTTTTGCTGGTCATTAACATCTGTTTGTTCTCTCCCATAGATTGAGTCCCCATCGTGCTGTTTGCTCTCTACATGTCTGTTCTTTTCATCTTCTCTATCCCCTCACCCCCCAGCCAGTCGCAGCAGATGACTGCTCCTCCCTGAGCCTGGTTCTGCTGGAGGTTTCTTCCTGTTAAAATGGAGTTTTTCCTCTCCATCGTCGCCACGCGCTTGCTCACAGGGGATCGCCTGATTGCTGGGGTCTTTCTGCAACTGTGGGGGTCCCCCCTACAGTTGATAGTGCTATGAGATGACTGTTGTTGTGAAATGGCGCTATATAAATAAAGTTGAATTGAATTGAATTGAAAGATGAAAAATAAAAATAAAAGTAATAAAACAAATGTAATATTTGAAAACCTTCATAAATGTATTTACAGGTAGTACATTTCAACTTCACATCATGATCATGCAACTCCTCTCGGTTTTCTTCAAGTCAATCGTACTTTTACTCTGTACTGGGAGGCATGGAGAGACACTTTGAGCTTACACTGTTTGTTCGTCATCTTCATCATCCTTTGTGACCATGCCATGGTACATCATTAGGTTAATGTGCATAAGGTTCATCATCATTTTATGGATACATGGAATAATACAAGAAAAGACCAGAAACATTATCACAAAAATTATTAACAGGTTCATGATGAGACCTCTCCATGAAGAGAATAACCAACTTAATCAGGTATGTTCATCAGTGATGTTGTCCTTGGCCATGGCAGCCTGCAAAGCAGTCAGGTTCTGTATTGCTGAGGCAATCACAAGACCATCTGCATCATTATCAGTGATAAAAGTACAACAATCATCCCCCACAATTGCAAACTTTCACCCTCGGGCGGCAGTTATTTGATCAAGAACCATCCTATTTTGGGTCAGCATAATTCAAAGAGCTGTTAACTCCTCTTTTATTCCAGAAAAAGCAGACAAAGAAAAATTCACAGATGATTGTAGTCTACAACTAGTTGTTTCAGTCCATAAGGTATTCTTAGCCACTCCCACCCAAGGAAAAAAGGAATAAAGTACCTTCTGCCCAGTGGTTTTAACTTGAATTCTTTCGGCATATCTGAACCCCAGATGGGATCATGTGGTGAAAAAGAAACATCTCTCTTCACCCTGCCTGCCTGTCCTGCTGACAATATGATGGTATGGTCAGTCACCACCACGGGGGCACACACCCCTCCCCAGTTCATGGGCAGGTGTGAGTATGCACAATGGCCACACAGCCACCAACCCCCTGTCACCATGTATGTGTGAGAATCACAAATTGCAGCACTGCAGAGTTCCTGCAGGGTGACATCGCCTTCCAGACTTCTAGACTAACAATAAGGAGCTTCAGGACAACTTTTGCCCACTATGCCAGTCCAGCAGGTGGCAGTACAGGGGTGAGATGTACTATGCACCATTGCACACCCGGAAACCGATAAATTGCCCAAAGAGACATTTCCTTTAGACAGAAGGAAAAAATTTCCTGGTAAGGTTAATCTTGCCTTTACAGAGTAAGGGATGTCATCATGTCTCTGGCCAGTGGAGTCATAGACAATGGGGCAGGTGTGATTCAAGTTAATGGTTGCTGTACTATTTCCATACATAGCCTCTTGCAAAAAACAAACAGCTTCTGACAGTTCCATTGGTTTAGCAGTAACAGATATGTGACCAGCTGAGAGTGGGAGCAAAGAACACACATAACAATTTGTACGATTGGCTGTTCTGGCTGTGTGGTTAGTATACTTCCACCACACATTGCCAGCATAAACATGATCATCATAGCCTGGTCCTTCCAGCCGGTCATGATAAACATGAGTAACATATCTAGCTCTACGATGAATAGGTAAGGTAAACAAAAGTGCTATCACAAGGATGAGGATGAGGAAAAAACATGTGTACCATTCACATCTTTCTACTGCCAACCTTCTTTCTCTTGCATTTTGTCTCTCCATGACAATCAACAGGTTGTTTCACTAAGCAAGGTGTTACTGGGCATGGATGCCATCTTGTATAGCTAAACAGTGACTTGCTGGTGTCACAGCTCCCTCTCGCCCATCTCCAGCTCCAGCTGTGAACACACCTGCGTCTCATCAAGCCCAGGCTATTTAGCCCGCTCTGCCCTGCGCTTCAGCCTGGAGTCGTCTGCTCATCTGAGATTGTGCTTCCCACACTCGCCTTCTCCTCGACACTCCTAAGACCCTCAACCATCGCTTCCCACGTAAGCCATCATCCTATCACTCACCTTTTCTCCAGTCCTTCTCCCCTGTGCACAGGTGGATTCCTTGGCGGCGGAACCTCTCCTCGTCAGCTTCACTCTCTCACCCGCTGCGCCGAGTGCGCATTGGAGCGCTGTCCTCCAGGCAGGAGACCTGCGGCTCACCACCAGAAACACCTGCAAGTAAGTCACAGTCCGAGTATTAATTCACCGGGCTTGGCTCGGCGACTAATCCCTCCTCTGCTCTGCCCTAGGGTTGTCTGGCCGTACAGCGCGCTGCTCTGCCCTCGGTGCATCCTGTCCTCCAGCAGCACATCAACTCCCGCACTCACACATCCACACACTCACTATTTAATAAACCTTTGTTGCAATTGACTCGAGCCTGTGTGCGTGTTCCCTGGGTCTGAACTCATGACAGTACGACTCCAGCAGCGTGACCCAGCGGACAGCGGGCTCGCACACCGGCTAACCAACTTAGAGGCTCAAGTCAATCAGGTAATACATCAGCAACAGGTGATATTGAATCAGCTCACCGTTCTCACCAGCCGGATGGATCGTCTGGATCCCCCGCATGCATTCCCTCTGGGTCCTCAGGGCGGCCTAGCTCCTGCCGCTCCTCCGGCTGACCAGGCTAACCCGGGGGCACCGGCCCGGCTAACTCCAATCCCCATGCCCACACGCTTCGGCAGCAAGCTCGGTGAGGCGCGTGGGTTCATTCTCCAATGTGAGTCGGTGTTCCAACGTGTCCCTGGGGACTTCCCGATGGATCACAGCTGAATTGGTTACATCGCCAACCTCCTAGAAGGGCGAGCGTTAGCTTGGGCCTATGCCGTCATGGCGCGACCCAGCTACGCTAACCTAACTTATGCCCAGTTCGTCCGAGACTTTAACGAGGTGTTTGACCATTTGGACCGTGATAACGTGCTAACAACCTGGTTGCTAAATCTTCGCCAGGGTAGCCAGTCAGCCGCCGACTACGCTGTCGACTTCCGGGTTGTAGCGGCGGAAGTTGGATGGGGAAATGCTGCCCTCTGCAGCATTTTCGTCCGTAGCCTGAATGCCAGCCTTCGGGACGAATTGGCCTGCAAGGATCTGCCAGAGCGGCTCTCCGAGCTGATCTCCCTCACCATCAGCCTGGACAACAGGTTGAGAGAACAGGCTGCCGAGCGGAAGTCCTCCAGCTGCTCGAGCGGTACTCCTCCCCGCTCCTCTCAATCTCGCCCCCTGGCGTTGCCTGCGCCTGAGTCCGCCGACGACCCCGAGGCGATGCTGATTGGCCGGGCGGAGCTCCCACAAGCAGAGAAGCAGCGCTGGAGGGAGCTGGGGCTCTGCGTGTATTGCGGAGATGACCAGCACGCCTTGGAATCTTGCCCGGTTCGGCCAAAAGGGGGAGTCCGCGAGTCACCATAAGGGGCCTCGCAGACGCATCCCAGCCTAACCCCCTATCCAAGTGCATGCTGCCAATTCGATTTTGTCACAACCACACTGAACATCTCACTCACGCACTAGTGGACTCGGGGGCGGAGCAGAGTTTCATCTCCAAGGGCCTGGCAACCCGTTTGGGCATCCCCTGCCTTCCTCTGCCGGCTCCCTTGAGTCTGGTCTCTCTCGCTGCCACCCCCCTGGAGCGGGTTACTCACCGGACAGCCCCAGTCCCGGTCATTATTTCCGGAAATCATCGAGAGGACCTCAGCTTCTATGTGCTGCCCATCTCGGTCGCCTCTGTCATTCTGGGCTACCCCTGGCTGTGCCTGCACGGCCCAACCTTTGATTGGCAGTCGGGGAGCGTCCTCTCTTGGAGCACCTTCTGTCTGGGCGCCTGCCTCCAGTCCGCCGCTTGAGCCCCGTCACTCCCTCCTCCTTCCTCCAACGTGCCTCCTCCGGACCTCTCCTTAGTCCCTGCGGAGTTTCATGACCTTGGCATAGTTTTCAGCAAGTCTAAAGCACTGTCTCCCCCCCCCCCCCCACCGCCCCTACAACTGTGCCATCAACCTCCGCCCGGGGGTGCCCTTGCCTTCCAGTCACTTGAACAACCTGTCAGCGCCGGAGCGTGAAGCCATGGACTCCTATATCAAGGAATCGCTGAACTCCGGCATCATTTGGCCTTCTTTGTCTCCTGTCGGTGCTGGCTTCTTCTTCATGGCCAAGAAGGATGGGTCACTCCGGCCATGCATCGACTACCAAGCGCTGAACGACATTACAGTTAAGGACAGGTATACGCTGCCGTTGATGAATTCAGCTTTCGATTCTCTGCAGGGGGCCACCTGGTTTACGAAGCTGGATCTCCGCAGCACATATCACCTCGTCCAGATCCGGGAGGGCGACGAATGGAAGACGGGGTTTCACACGCCCAGCGGACATTTCGAGTATCTTGTCATGCCATTTGGGCTCACGAACCCGCCAGCCGTCTTCCAGCGCCTAATTAATGATGTTCTCCGCGATTTCCTGGGGGTGTTTGTCTTTGTTTACCTAGACGATATCTTGATCTTCTCCCGGTCGTGGGAGGAGCACCAGGTTCACGTGAGGCGGGTCCTCCAGCGCCTTCTGGAGAACAGACTTTATGTTAAAGCGGAGAAGTGTGAATTCTACGCTGACAAGACCTCCTTCCTGGGGTTTATTATCTTCCATAATCAGATCATCCCCGACCCTGCTAAGGTCAAGGCGGTTGTCGAGTGGCCCACCCCCTCATCCAGGAAGCAGGTCCAGCAGTTCCTCAGCTTCGCCAATTTTTACCGGCGCTTCATCCCGAACTTCGGCGCCATCACTTCTCCCCTGACCCGCCTCACCTCCCCCAAGGTGCCTTTTCTGTGGACTGAGTATGCCAAGGCCGCTTTCACGGCGCTGAAGACAGAGTTCTCCTCCTCCCGGGTCCTGGCCAAGGTGGACCCTGCCCTGCAGTGCCTTGTGGAAGTGGACGCCTCTGATACGGGGGTGGGGGCGGTGTTATCTCAGCGCTCACCGTTGGACGGGGCGATCCCCCCCTGCGCCTTCTTCTCCCGGCGCCTATCGGCTGCGGAGAGGAACTACGACGTGGGTGACAGAGAGCTCCTGGCGGTCAAGCTCGCTCTCCAGGAGTGGCGTCACTGGCTCGAGGGGGCGGCTCAGCCCTTCGTGGTCTGGACCGACCACAAGAACCTGGAGTACCTGAGAGCGGCCAAGCGTCTGAACGCCCGCCAGGCACGCTGGTCTCTCTTCTTTGGCTGATTCAGGTTCACTATCACCTACCGCCCAGGCTCGAAGAACGATAAGGCGGACGCCCTGTCCAGGCAATTTGCCCCTGAAGCCCCCGAGGACCAGGATCATACCATCCTTCCAGCCTCGTGTGTCATGGGCGCCGTCTCCTGGTCCATTAGGGACAAGGTCCGGAGGACACAGGCAACTGAACCCGACCCGGGTGGTGGACCAGCGGGTAAGCTGTTCATTCCTTCCTCAGTTCGGAGTGACGTCATCCACTGGGCTCACACCACCAAGCTCGCCTGTCACCCTGGGATCTCCCGCCTGACTGAGCTCCTTCAGAGGTCCTTTTGGTGGCCAGGCCTCCGGGGTGACGTCGCCAATTATGTCCACGCTTGCCCCCAGTGTGCGACTGGGAAGACATCTTCCTCTCCCCCAGCTGGTCTTCTCTACCCTCTGCCGACCCCCAGCAGACCCTGGTCCCATGTGGCCTTGGACTTCGTTACCGGTCTCCCGTCTTCCACCTCCTTCACCAACATCCTGACGATCGTGGACAGATTTTCCAAGACCGCCCACTTTGTGCCACTCCATGGTCTTCCTACTGCTCGGGAGACAGCGAACCTATTGGTCCAACACGTCGTGAGGCAGCATGGGATCCCAGCGGACATCGTCTCGGACCGGGGTCCCCAGTTTGTGTCCAGAGTCTGGTCGTGTTTCTGCAAAGCCCTGGGGGCCACGGTGAGTTTGTCCTCCGGCCACCACCCCCAGTCCAACGGGCAGTGCGAGTGGACGAACCAGGAATTGGAGGCCGCTCTGCACTACGTCACCTCCTCCAATCCTTCCTCCTATAGCGCACATCTGCCCTGGGTTGAATATGCGCACAACGCCACTTTGTCATCGGCGATCGGGATGTCCCCCTTCCGAGCATCACTTGGGTATGACCCCCCGTTGTTCCCTGAAGAGGAGGGGGAGGTGGCGGTGCCTTCCATCAAGGCCCATCTCAGGCATTGTCGGCGCATATGGACAACGGTGCGCCGTGCGCTTTTACACACGGTTGAGCGCAACACCAGGGCGGCTAATCGCCACAGGAGGGCAGGTGGGTCAGCAGGTCTGGTTGTCTACGCGGGATATCAACCTGAAGGCAGAGAAGAAGAAGCTGGCTCGACGCTTCATTGGCCCCTACCCCATCACAAAAATCATCAACCCGGTGGCTGTGCATCTGGCTCTCCCCCCCTCCCTCCACGTCTGCCCGATGTTCCATGTTTCCCTTGTTAAGCCTGTGGTGTCTCACCCTCTCTGTCCTCCTCCTAGGGCTCCTCCCCCTCCTGTGATCATCGACGACGACCCGGCGTGGAGGGTCTCTTCCTTCTTGGACTCCCGCTGCCGAGGTCACGGGCTGCAATACCTGGTGGATTGGGAAGGGTATGGCCCCGAATGGAGGTCCTGGGTGCGTCCATTGTTTGTGCTGGACAAACGCCTCATCTCGGAGTTCCATCTGGCGCAGCCAGGTAAGCCAGCGCCGGGAGGCGCTTCTCGGGGGGGGGAGTACTGTCACAGCTCACTCTCGCCCATCTCCAGCTCCAGCTGTGAACACACCTGCGTCTCATCAAGCCCGGGCTATTTAGCCCGCTCTGCCCTGCACTTCAGCCTTGAGTCGTCTGCTCATCTGAGATTGTGCTTCCCACACTCGCCTTCTCCTCGACGCTCCTAAGACCCTCAACCATCGCTTCCCACGTAAGCCATCATCCTATCACTCACCTTTTCTCCAGTCCTTCTCCCCTGTGCACAGGTGGATTCCTTGGCGGTGGAACCTCTCCTCGTCAGCTTCACTCTCTCACCCGCTGCCCCAAGCGCACATTGGAGCACTGTCCTCCAGGCAGGAGACCTGCGGCTCACCACCGGAAACACCTGCAAGTAAGCCACAGTCCGAGTATTAATTCACCGGGCTTGGCTCGGCGACTAGTCCCTCCTCTGCTCTGCCCTAGGGTTGTCTGGCCGTATGGCGCGCTGCTCTGCCCTCGGTGCATCCTGTCCTCCAGCAGCACATCAACTCCCGCATTCACACATCCACACACTCACTATTTAATAAACCTTTGTTGCAATTGACTCGAGCCTGTGTGCGTGTTCCCTGGGTCTGAACTCATGTCAGCTGGGAGTTTTGAATGGGGTAAAGTTTGCAATGTGTCAAATGAACCCAAGAGTCCTGTCCTTCAACCTTTACAGCTGTTGGTGTCTATAGGATGACCCTGTGTGGTCCTTGCCAGGGAGCTTCAGCCCAGTTTTTTTCTTTTTGATGGCTTTGATGAGGACCATGTCTCCTGGGTTTGCTATAGTCTGTCCTTCACTATGGTCCCTCCTGGGGAGAGTAGCATGCACAGGATCTTTGTCAATCAACATTCTTCTCATGTAATCAGCTAAGCACACTTCCTCATCACTTGAATTAAATGGTCTTAATGGTGGAAGTAGATAAGGTTTACCATGCATTATTTCAAATGGGGACAACCTCCTTTGAAGGGAACTATTCTCATGTAAAACACAACTAGGGGTAGACAGTATATCCAATTTTGTCCTGTTTCTGCCAATGATTTTCTAAGCCTTTCTTTAATGGTCCTATTTTTGCATTCACTAACCCTGCAGACTGTGGATGCTAAGCTGAGTGATTTTTCAAGTTAATGTTAAGTGCTGTGCCTAAATTGGCTATAATCTAATTTACAAAATATATTCCATTATCTGAGTAAATCTTTTCAGGTATTCCAAATCTTGGCACAATTTCAGTTAAAAGGGTTTTTTTGCTACCGTAACAGCATTTGGATGAGTGCAAGGGAAGGCTTCTGTCCATTTGGTAAACATATCAACAATCACTAAACAGTATTTTTTGCCGTCACATTTATTTAGTTCAATGAAATCCATGCAAATGTTTTGAAATGGATAAGTTGATGCTAAGTGTCCCTGAGCATTGTTTTCTGCACAGATTAAGAATCTTTTTTACAAAATTGAGTAGCAAATTGACTAAACCCATAAGTGGTAAAAGATTTGTTTAACATAGAGATCATACCCTCTGCTGCTACATGGGAGGCCCCATGTAGCAGAAGAGCAGTTTGGTTGAACAATTTGCATGGTGAAATGGGTTTGTTATTGCATCATTTGTAAAGTTTGGAAGTTTTGTCAAATGTTGCCCCATTTTTATCCACTGGCAAATTACAGCTTGTGGTGATGTTTCCTGGGCATTAGTGAGCATGTCATGGGATAGTTGGTGAGGTGTGAGTTCCCGTATGACCTTGGGCAGCTGCTTTTGCTGTGCTGTCTGCAAAGTGGTTGCCCTTAGAGATTGGATCTTTGCCATTGGTGTGTACAGCACATTTGCAAATGGCCAATTTAGAGGGACATTTTACACTGTCTAACAGTTTTAAGACAAGATCTTTATGTTGGATTGGTTTTCCTGTTGATGTAATCATCCTTCTCTTTTTCCACTGTTGCGCGAAGTGATGGATGGTAGAAAAAGTGTATTGACTGTCAGTGTACTCTGAGTGCTTTTTCCTGGCCTAATTTACAAGCCTCAGTTAGAGCAACCAATTCATGCTTGTGCAGAATAATGTGATGGGAGTTTTTGTGCCCGTAAAACGGTGCCATGGGTGACTACTGCAAAACCAGACAAGTTTGAACCAGTACAGTCACGTTTAGAGGAGCTATCAACAAGCAATGTGAGATCAGAGTCCTCCAAAGGTGTGTCCTGCAAATCAGGGCATGGTAATGTTTCACTCTCAATTTCTGCCAGTCATGGGGCTCCTCTTGTGTTGAGATGGGCAAAAAACTTGCTGAATTCAGTATTGTACAACATCCAATGGTTAGATGAGGTTGTGATAATAACACTGTCATGTATGAGAGGTGTCTGGATGGTGAGAGAACTGAGATTTTGCTTTGTGACAAGATAACTGATACTGCATGTGTGACCTTTAGGGTCAAGGGATGAAAAAGAACGAGCCCTGATGAGGCCTGCAAAGCCATAGAGGCAGCTATGACAGCCTGTACACATGGAGGTGTTGCCCTCGCCACAGGGTCTAACCTGGCGGAATAAAATGCTATTAGATGCATTTTTGTACCACTTGGTTGGAGAAGTACTGACATCATGTGTCCCTGTCTACAATCAACCATTTGCACAAATGTTTTTTTGTAATTGGGGAGTGCCAGGACGTCAGTGCTGACCAAAAGTTTTTTTCATTTTAACAAATGTATTTTCTGCCTCAGGAGTCCACTCAATTTTGCCCATCTGAGCCATGGGTGTTTTGTAAATGAGATCAGATAAGGGTTGAGTTTCAACTGAGTAGTTTGCAATCCAAGAGCGGCAATATTTTAAAGTACCCAGAAATGACGTCATGTCTCTTTTTGTGATTGGTTTTGGTGCTGACAAAATCGCTTGTTTTCTGATGTTTATGGATGTACTCAGCCAGATGTGGGTGTATGTTTTGCAAAGAGACAGTTTTCAAAATGCTGCCAATAAGGTTCTACACCTGAGTCATTATCAGCCATAGTTAAACCAGAATGTCTATCAAAAATCTCTTGTAACCTGGTTCTATAAGCTTTCACACCTTTATCTTTACCTTGTGTTGTGGTTTGGATCCTGATCCAGTCATGCTTCACGTGCCATTGAGTTTGAATGCGATCCTTTAGCTCTCTTACATGCTGTTGTAAGTCAGTACTTTTTGGAGGAAGAATTCTACCAGCAGTATCTTTTGAACTCCAATTACCCAACACAGTACAACAATCAACCTTCAAAACCTTTCTGTATGCATGTTCTGTCTCATGACTATTTAATTTGAAGCTGTCAAGGAGATTTGCCATCCCTTCAAAAAACTCTGGGGGTTTATCTTTTGGATGGGGAATTTCTTTTACAGCTTCAGAGAAATCAGCGTCAGTCCATGGTCTGTAAATCAAAACTGTGGGTTGAAACTGTGGCGCAACTGGATTATTGTCACCTTCTCCCAGAGGTCCCGTATAAGCTGGATTTGAAAGTTCAATCATAGGATATTGTTCAGTGACAACATATTCTTCATAGTCTTCAGTTTTTATTGATTGTATTGATGGTGATTGTGGAGTGGGTGTGTGTGCATATCTACTTAACTTTTTGGTACCCCTGTGTGGCTGGTCCTGGGTATCTCACTCCTTCTTTACTTTGGGTTTGACATCAGCGGGTGGAGGGGCAGATGCGGGCAGAGGCGTGGTGGCGGCAGCTTCCCCAGCTTGATGGATTTCTGTGAGGTCAGGATAGATTTGAGGAATGGGGACAGCAGTGGGGGAAGGAACATGGACATAGGGAGGATGAGCATGACCCCAGGCACCAGTGTCACACTCATCAGAGATAGTGGAAGAAACAGAGCACAGATTAGACAAATCCTTTTTCCTACCATGATCAATTTTTTCATGTGTCATTAGATTTGGATTTTACCGTCACAAGCTCCAAGCCAGCCTTTTTCTTTTTCGCCATGTCGAGCCATTGCTGCGCTTCAGTTAGCCCATACTTACTCTCCTTCCGCTTGCTCCCACCTGATACCCGTTTTATATCACAAACAAAGTTCTCACAGTCAATTACCTTCAGCCGCCCTGAAAAACCAAAATGTTTTTGCCATTTTCCTAAATAACGTGTACTATCCTTATCTTTCCTGTGCATAAATGGCAAGACACTTTACCCACCTTGCCTCCTGGAGGGGCGGATGCGGGCAGAGGCGTGGTGGCGGCAGCTTCCCCAGCTTGATGGATTTCTGTGAGGTCAGGATAGATTTGAGGAATGGGGACAGCAGTGGGGGAAGGAACATGGACATAGGGAGGATGAGCATGACCCCAGGCACCAGTGTCACACTCATCAGAGATAGTGGAAGAAACAGAGCACAGATTAGACAAATCCTTTTTCCTACCATGATCAATTTTTTCATGTGTCATTAGATTTGGATTTTACCGTCACAAGCTCCAAGCCAGCCTTTTTCTTTTTCGCCATGTCGAGCCATTGCTGCGCTTCAGTTAGCCCATACTTACTCTCCTTCCGCTTGCTCCCACCTGATACCCGTTTTATATCACAAACAAAGTTCTCACAGTCAATTACCTTCAGCCGCCCTGAAAAACCAAAATGTTTTTGCCATTTTCCTAAATAACGTGTACTATCCTTATCTTTCCTGTGCATAAATGGCAAGACACTTTACCCACCTTGCCTCCAGTGTCCATAACACTGGGTATGAATGTGTATAAATGTTCGGTGGTGGCCGGAAAGGCCGTTGGCGCGGATTGGCGGCCACGTTTCCATCAGCCTGCCCCAGGGCAGCTGTGGCTACAGTAGTAGCTTGCCACTACCATTGTCTGTCTGGAGTGAATGAATAATGTATCTACTTGTAAAGCGTCTTTGAGTGTCTATGATCAAGCGCTATATAAATCTGATGCATTATTATTATTATTATTATTATTATTATTATTATTATTATTATTATTATAAATCTGCCATCACCAGATAGAACAAAAATCTTATTAATGTCTTGTGCTGCACAACAACCACACAACAACCACACACACCCGGAAGACAACATGTCTTCCAGCCAAGATGCAAATTTTGTCTCTCTGCCTCCCTCTCGCGGTCTCTGTCCCTGCTGTGACAGTTTCCCATATTTCATCAAAGTCCGTAGAGACATTATTTATTAAAAACACACAAATGACCAAACGACCAAACAAGCAAACTGCAGATATTTATTTTAATTAATTAATTTTATTTTTTAAAACTTATTTTAAGTTATACTTTAAGGTATTTTAGTTGTTACTATATTAACCCTTGTGTTTCCACGCAACACATAACGTTGGTGGTGGGGTGGGGGTCATATCGACCCCTGGATGTTTTTTTTGGGGGGGGTTTCTCCAGAATGGATAGTTGATCTCCCAGGTTTTTTGTTTTTGTTTTTTGTTTTTTCCGGGGGGGTCAAATAGACCCCTGGGATTTGGGTGACAGGAATCCTCAGGTTTGGGTGAGAGGGGGTCATATTGACCCCCTGGCTATTTTTTTTTGGGGGGGGGGGTTTCCCCAGAATAGATAGTTGATCTCATGATGGTTTGAGGACGGGGGGGGATCGACTAGACCCCTCGGGATTGGGTGAGAGGGGTCATATCGACCCCCTGGGTTTTTTGGGGGTCATATCAACCCCCTGGGTATTTTTTTGGTTTCCCCAGAATAGATGATCTCCCAGTGGTGTGAGGACGGGGGGGGGGGGGGGTCAACTAGACCCCTCGGGATTGGGTGAGAGGGGTCATATCAACCCCCTGGGTATTTTTTGTTTGTTTGTTTGTTTCCCCAGAATAGATAGTTAATCTCCCGGTGGTTTGAGGAAAGAGTTGGGGTCAACTAGACCCCTCGGGATTGGGTGAGAGGGGTCATATCAACCCCCTGGGTATTTTTTTTTTGTTTCCCCAGAATAGATAGTTGATCGTCCAGTGGTTTGCGGATGGAGAGGAGGTCGACTAGATCCCTCAGGATTGGGTGAGAGGGGTCATATCAACCCCCTGGTTTTTTTTTGTTTGTTTGTTTGTTTCCCCAGAATAGATAGTTAATCTCCCGGTGGTTTGAGGAAAGAGTTGGGGTCGACTAGACCCCTCGGGATTGGGTTGAGAGGGGTCATATCAAACCCCTGGGATTTTTTGGGGGGATGGGGGAGTCCCAGAATAGATATTATTATTATTATTATTATTATTATTCACCCTTATTGTCATTCAACCATACAACTAATCATGTACAGTAGAACGAGATTGTGCTTTACCTATCTACTGTGTCAATCGCACACACCCCAAGTGTAGAATCAGAGGGCCGCTGCCATGCAAGGAGCCGCCACAGATTTCCCTTCTCCATTCCATTATTGCTGAGCACCAAGCTGGATGGCAGGAAGTGCCACTTTTATATGGTCTTCGGCATGACCCAGCCGGGATTTGAACCCCTGCCTCCCGGGTGTGGGGCAGGTGCTCTACCAACTGAGCCACCACTCCGGTAAAAGAGAGCACGAACGCAGTCCCCCACTACCAGAAATTATGCAGTCGAGATTCCCACATTTGGGGAATTCGCAGAGGTCAGCTCAAGCGGAGTGCAATGGCTGAGCCTCACCCTGGGTGAACCACCTTCTTGATCATGGTATCTCCCCTGCCAGGTAAGTATCATAGATAGTTGATATCCCAGTAGTTTTTGAGGACGGAGGTTGTCGACTAGACCCCTTGAGTTTGGGTGAGAGGCGTCATATCGACCCCGTTTTTTTTGGGGGGGGGGGGTCCCACAATGGATAGTTGATCTCCCGGTGGTTTGAGGACTTGCTATTTGGCAGAAGCGGCGAGAGGACTGCGACTGACGGGAGCGCAGGCGGAGCAGTACGTGAGTCCGCATCTTCTGCACACATCACAGCGTTTTGGTCTTGGTGTCCTTGCTTCCGGGACACACAAGGCACATCTTCCTCTTTTCTTCTAAAGACCGCGGGGGTCTTCCTTCCGCGGGAGGGTCCCGGGTCCTTGCGGCCACGGCCTCGGCCTCGGGTTCGCCGCTGGGGATCCTCTCCCTCGTTCTGCTGCGCATGAGCGGGGCCACAAGCACCTTCCCCAGCTGCTCCGTGAACAACCTGCACCTGTTGCATCTGCTGGGCATCCACACGGGATTGAGCTCTAGCCACAGGATAAAGGCGTTGTATGCCGACATGTCCACCATATTGTGGAACAGGACTAGGGGCCAGCATGAGGTTTTTCTGCTGCCGCTGTACGTCGCCACGACCTTGTCTAGTTTGTCGACACCTCCCTTGGTGCCATTGTAATGGAGCACCGTGAGGGGTTTGCGATTGGCACGGTTGCTCAGCAGGGGGGCCTCGCAGGTACCTGTCAGTGGTGGCGAGGAGCAGTGCATTCTTGTTCCTCTTGGCGAGATAGGACATCGGGGCGATGTCAGGAGCCTCGGAGGCCCTGGAGGCAAATGCGAAGGACGAGGAGCCAACCGCCCTGCCCTTGATGGTGAGCAGCTCACGCAGGATCTTGGGTCTGTTGGCGAGCAGGGTCCCCAATACGGCCAGGCCCCTTTCGAGAAAGAGCCTCCGAGCGAGCTTGTGGGATGTGAAGAAGTTGTCGCAGGTGACGTTCTGCCCGGGTCCCAGTCCCTTGTTGAGGTAGAGGATGACTTGGGTGGCCAGGTTCTTTTCGGGGGGGGGGGACCTCCTTTTTCTGGTTGGCCGGTGTAGACCTGCATCTTCCATGCATAGCTGGACCGGGTGTCACACGCCACCCACAGCTTGATGCCGTACTTGGCTGGCTTGTTGGGCATGTACTGTCGGAACAGACAGCGACCTGGGTTGGATTAAAAAACAAAAAGGGAGAGAAGGTGGATTTTTTTCGGTCAAGAGAGAAAGAAAGAAAGAAAGAAAGAAAGAAAGAAAGAAAGAAAGAAAGAAAGAAAGAAAGAAAGAAATGCAATTAGATTTACACCCACCCCCTACCGCTATGACCCCTAAAGGGAACTAGTCGTTTGTCCACAGTGACCTCCATTCACTGTGGACTCCTCACTTCCGCTTCTGAGAGAGAGCAGACGCCTTTTCTAATCCTCTCTCTTTCCCTTCTGATCCTAGCTTGCAATGTTGTGTTTTTGTCTGTGTTTAGTCGCTCTTCTGCTGAATCTTAATCTAAATGGAAATTATGGATCTGGAAAGCGGCTTAACTGTGATTGTCACCACTTCAAAAGAAGATCGGGTCAGGAGGAACCCAAGAGGAGACTCATGGACATTGGAAGTCATGCGTCTGTGGAGATTTGGCAGGAAACATTATTGGATATGATCTCAGGACTTCTATTTTTGGCTGTGAAGTTCCCTGATGTATCAGAAATTGAAGGAAGGTGAGAGAGCTGATCAAAGCGGACCCAGCAAGCTCCTTCATCAAATTTGACCAGTTGGGGAGTGCACGTGTAGCGGCAAACGGTGAAGTGAATGACAGTGATTCAGTGAAGGAATACATCTGGAGCCCCGTGCTCTCCATGGAATGGAATGCCTGTTTAAGCCTGTAATATTAAAATTATGAAGCACAAGCGCATGAAGAGAGGAAATTTCTATTCTCCGTGGCTCTGAGCTGTGTAGATTTGACCTTGTTTTGATGCCCTGTTTACATTCCTCCTTGATGAGATAAGCAGTAGTGGTGGCTGCTAGCCCAAACAATCGACAGACAGCTGCTGTCTTCAGTGGATGAACTTCTCAAGGACAGTCCATGTGCCTTTATCTGCAAGCGAAGAGACAGACTCTGGACTTGTTTATAAGTCACATGACTATAACATCTATCTACTGCCTGGAGGCGCCCTCTGCTGTTCACTAGCAACTGTCACACCTATACTACACAAATGCACACAACATTACACGAACTGATACATATATACTGACTCATACATACACTGCCTCTCTCAACTCTTGTTTGTGTGATCTATAGTGTCTGCTAATTGTGCATAGAGGGTTTTTTTCTGTGTAGTCAAAATTTGGCTCATTTGAGCTTTATATGAGCTTATAAGAGCGTTATTCTGATTAACTATGTTTTTTCTCTCTCCTATTGTGTTTTCCTCCCCTCCCTTCCCCTCTTTACCTCAACTGTATGACAGGCGCCTTGCATGGCGCCGCGTCATTGGATGCGTCTAACGTGCGCGTCCAATGTCAAGTCAAATTCCTCGTACATATGTTTACTTGTAAATATACTTGGCAATAAAGCTGATTCTGATTCTGATTCTGATTCTGATTCCGGGCTCGTACAGGAGTGACAGCCGCCTCTGCCACGCGTCCCACACGGCCCTGATGGGTGCCAGCTTGTCTCCTGAGGAGGAGGAGGAGGAGGAGGAGGAAGAGTGTCTGGCCTCTCTGGTGTTGCAATTGTCAAAACGCAGGACGCTCGAGTATGAGTGGAAGGTCTTGAGGGACATGGTGGACCGGAAGGCGGAGTGTCCACTCTTGGCGTCCCAGAGGCTCTTGCATGCCTCGCCTCTCGACCTGTACACGCCCATGAGGATCAGCAGCCCCACGTAGGTGCACAGGTTGGTCCGCTCCATGGGCCTCCACCTGTCGAGCCCTCGCAACGTCCTCCTGGTGCCTTCCAGGTTGGTCATGGCGATCACCGCATCCTCCAGATCAGGCTGAAAGTAAGCGAGGAATGCCAAAGCCACGTCCACGACAGCCTTGTGTGCCATGCTTGTGGGGCCCGGGGCCAGCGGGCACAGCGGTGATTGAGGAGGACATTACTGCTGTGACTGTGACGGCTGGCGAGGCTTCGAGCTCCATGTGACATTCTCGCGTTTCGAGGTCATCGATTCCACAGGAGCGTCGCGATTGTCATGGTAATCCAGTCCTCCTCCTTCGTCGTTGTTGTCGTCTTCTTCACTTCCTTGTCAAGGGCCTTCATTGTCTGTGTCCAATTCCTCTTCTTCTTCTTCCTCGTCTTTGTACTCTGTGTCAGATTCCTCTTCTTCACCTTCTTCTACCTCTTCATCTTCTTCCTCCTGTTCTTCTCCTTCTTCACCTTCTCCTTCTCATTCTTCTTCACCTTCTTCTTCTTCTTCTTGTTTTTGTCCTTCCTTGCCGTCGCTGCAGTGTTTGTCTCCACGGGCTCTCGGGGACATTGGGAGTCGCTCGCGGTCCCTCACGCAGTCCGGTATCACAATAGGGTCCAGTGGCGCGGTGCCGCATCACAGATACCGACTCGTAGTCATCGCCCCTGTCGTACTGCGGAGCCAGTACGGGACCGAAGAAGAAGAAGAAGAAGAAGAAGAAGAAGAAGAAGAAGAAGAAGAAGAAGAAGAAGAAGAAGAAGAAGAAGATGAGACTGCAGAGGGGAATACTTCTTCTTTCCTCCAGGTCCACGGACATGTGCGCGACATGTCGTAGAGACAGAAGAGAGGGAGGGAGCGAGAGAGAAAGAGAGTGTGGTCGTTGGTTTTTTTTTGTTGCGGGAATTGGCAGTCACAGACCCGACGCGAGGGACCCTTAGTAATGCGACTTCCTTTCACCCGTCCTTGCAGGCAATGGGCACATTCACGACTGGGCCCTCGTACCACTCCCCGGTTTCGTGAAGGAGGGCCGCGGGTGCGGGTCACAGTCTGTAGCGCACCTCAAGCTCCTTTTCCGAGCAGGGTCCCAAGAATTGCGTCCGCTTCTCGTGATCGAGTAATTTTCAGGCCTTGGGGATTTTTTTTTTCAGACGTTATTGCCCCTTCCATGTATGGGTCCCAAGTATCGCGCCTGCTTCATATGATTGAGTCATTTTCAGGCCTTGGGGGATTTTTTTTTTCCCAGACGTTATCACCCCTTCCGTGTAGCTCCGCGAGGATGGGCGCCTCACAAGTGTATTTCCCAAATATATGTTTTGAACTTGCTTTAACTAACCACCACCCATTTCTGTCTTTTGTCGAGGCAAGAGGGAAAAGGAGCCACACTCAACAATGGACCTCGCCACTGTGTTTGCCCAGGTGCAGGCCAATGAGGTGTGGCTCCATGAACGGCAGCTTGAATGGCAGCTTCAACTGCAGCGTGAATCACAACATGCCCAGTATGTCCAGGCCATCAACAGGCTTACCGATGAAGCACGTGAAGCAAGGGAGCAATAAGCCGCCTTGCGAAGGAAGGAGATGGCTCAAACTGCTGCCTTCAATCAGGCTTTCCTGGCTGTACTGGGCGACCTTGTGAACGAGATGAGTGGCTGCCATGCATGACCTTGTGTCTCCCCACCCCAAGTGTCTTTTTTAACTTGTATACATGCGAAACAAAACAATCTGTAATGTTTTTTTAAATTTTTTATTCTTTATTGATCCCCAGAGGTGAAATTGAGGGCATCCACCTGGATGGATGAAGCAGCCATGGTACGGCGCTATCCCTTAACCATTCACACACACATCCACACCTGGGGCCACTTTAGAGTCTCCAGTTAACCTAACCTGCATGTTTTTGGCCTGTGGGAGGAAACCGGAGAAATCCCGAAGTAAATCCACGCAGACACGGGGAGAACATGCAAACTCCACACAGATCACTGTTGGTCAGGGGCTGGGATCGAACCAGGGATCCCATGGCCAAGGGTGAGTTGCTGTGCTGCCGCAGTGCTAACCACTGCGCTACCGCACTGCCCCAATTTGACTGCTACTTGTAATAAAACCAATAGTGACTGTGTTTGCATCACGATTGTGGGGTTTTTTTGTCTCTTAGGACACTGGTGGGAAGAGAGTCAATAATTACATACGCATCCTCTCTTCTGACCAAATTCAGCTGTAAATCATGTTATGTGTCTGTTGTAAATTAACAATTTTTCTCATAAGTTTTAGGAAAAAAGGGGTTGCTTGACAATTTTATTGGAGTATAGAGTCTAATAATTACTTAAATGAGGGTTTGCGTTCTGGTTTTTGGTGGTGGTGGGTCGTCACGACCCCATACCCCTAGGGGGCGCTAGAACAAGATGGAGGGGGGTAGGATGGACCCCTCTCCAAGATATAGGGTTGGCTTTCTGGTTTTTGGTACAGGATTTAGGGCTAGGCTTCGGATTACATTTGGAGATGGTCGTGGGGTCTTTTGAGGACCCCAGACCCCTAGGGGGCACTAGGACAAGATGGAGGGGGGTGCATCCCTCTCCAAGATATAGGGTTAGGTTTCTGGCTTTTGGTGGTAGTGGTGGTGGTGGGGTCCGTCATGACCCCAGACCCCTAGGGGGCACTTGGACAAGACGAGGGGGGTTGGCCAAGATATAGGGTTAAGTTTCCAGTTTTTGGTGGTGGTGGTGGTGGTGGGGTCCGTCATGACCCCAAACCACTAGGGGGCGCTAGGACAAGCTGGTGGGGGGTAGGGTGGACCCCTCTCCAAGCCATAGAGTTAGGTTTCCAGTTTTTGGTGGTGGTTGCAGGGCCTTTTGAGGACCCCAGACCACTAGGGGGCGGTAGGACAAGATGGGGGATTTGGTTGATACCTGGGGACCGCACGAAGGTTAAGGTTATTCCTTATTATATTAAAGTTATTTCTCTTTATTTTAAAGTTATTTCTTATTATAACTATTTTTTCTCTATTTTTTTCCTCTTATTTTTATTTGGCCGTTGATATCACTCCGTGATACTCTTCTGCTGTATCCTTTCGCGCACTGCCTCTGCGCTGTCTATTTCCCGGCTTAGACTCGAACTGACCTCAGTAAAAATGCATTTTCACCAAATAGTACCTATAACCGTGGTACTTTTTACTGAACGGACTCGAATCTGCGGTAATTTATCAACTTTTACACGTAATTACATCGACCAAACTCGAACCTGTCACAAGATGTCTGTAAATCATCCATCCATCCATCCATCTTCTACCGCTTTTCCGGAGGTCCAGGTCGCGGAGGCAGCAGTTCAAGCAGAGAAGCCCAGACTTCCCTCTCCCCCGCCACCTGCTCCAGCTCTTCAGAGAGGATACCAAGGCATTCCAAGACCAGCTGGGAGACATAGTCTTTCCACCGAGTCCTGGGTCTGCCCCGGGGTCTCCTCCCAGTGGGACGTGTCCGAAACACCTCAAGTGGGAGGCGTCCAGGAGGCATCCTAATCAGATGCCCATACCACCTCAACTGACTCCTTTCAATGTGGAGGAGCAGCGGTTCTACTCTGAGCCTCTCCCAGATGACTGAGCTCCTCACCCTCTCTCTAAGGGTGAGTCCAGCAATCCTACGGAGAAAACTCATTTCAGCCGCTTGTATCCGCGATCTTGTTCTTTCGGTCATTACCCAAAGCTTGTGACCATAGGTGAGAGTAGGAACGTAGATTGAGTGGTAAATCGACAGCTTTGCCTTAGAACTAAGCTCCCTCTTCACCACAACAGACCGGTACAACGTCCGCATCACTGCAGATGCTGCTCCAATCCGTCTGTCAATCTCTCGCTCCATTTTCCCCTCACTCATGAACAAGACCCCAAGATACTTTAACTCCTCCACTTGGGGCAGGAGCCTATCCCCAACCCAGAGAGGACAATCCACCTTTTTCCGGCTGAGGACCATGGACTCGGACTTGGAGGTGCTGATTCTCATCCCAGCCGCTTCACACTCAGCGGCAAACCATCCCAGCAAGAGCTGTAGGTCATTGCTGGATGAAGCCAACAGGACAACATCATCTGCAAACAACAGAGATGAGATCCTGTAGTCACCAAGCACGACACCCTCCATTTCCTGGCTGCGCCTAGAAATCCTGTCCATAAACATTATGAACAGGATCGGTGACAAAGGGCAGCACTGGCGGAGTCCAACTCTCACTGGGAATGTCCCCGACCGAGTGTTGGCAATACGAACCAAACTCTCACAACGGTTGTAGAGACCGAATAGCTCGTAGCAACAAGCCCGATACCCCATACTCCCGAAGCACCCCCGACAAAAAACCACGAGAGACGCGGTCAAATGCCTTCTCCAAGTCCACAAAACACATGTAAACTTGTTGGGCAAATTCCCACGAACCCTCGAGAATTCTCGAGAGGGTAAAGAGCTGGTCCGATGTGCCACGGCCAGGACGAAAACCACATTACTCCTCCTGAATCCGAGGTTCGACCAACGACTGGACTCTCCTCTCCAGTACCTTGGCATAGACCTTCCCAGGGAGGCTGAGGAGTGTGATCCCTCTAAAGTTGGAGCACACCCTCCGGTCCCCTTTTTTGAAGAGAGGAACCACCACCCCAGTTTGCCATGCCAAAGGCAC
Organism: Pholidichthys leucotaenia; assembly: GCA_020510985.1. NCBI lineage: Eukaryota > Metazoa > Chordata > Actinopteri > Cichliformes > Pholidichthyidae > Pholidichthys > Pholidichthys leucotaenia. The sequence goes on along the minus strand of CM035848.1, from coordinate 116,347,280 downwards.
TGCCCCCGACCTCCACGCAATGTTGCAGAGGCGTGTCAACCATGACAGCCCAACAACATCCAGGGCCTTGAGGTACTCAGGGCGAATCTCGTCCACCCCCGGGGCCGGCCACCAAGGAGATTTTTAACCACCTTGGCAACCTCAGCCCCTGTGATAGGCGAGTCATCCCCCTCGTCCCCAAACCCTGCTTTCTCTGTGGAAGGCGTATCAGTGGGATTGAGGAGATCCTCGAAGTATTCCTTCCACCGCCCGACGATATCCCCAGTCGATGTCAACAGTGTCCCATCCCCACCATACACAGTGTGGACAGGGAGCTGCTTTCCCCTCCTGAGCCGCAGGACAGTTTGCCAGAATCTCTTCGAGGCCGACTGAAAGTCTTGTTCCATGGCCTCACCGAACTCCTCCCATACCCGGGTTTTTGCTTTAGCAACCACCCGAGCTGCACTCCACTTGGCCTGCCGGTACACCTCAGCTGCTTCGGGAGTCCCACAAGCCAACCAAGCTTGATAGGACTCCTTCTTCAGCTTAATGGCCCCCCTCACCACTGGTGTCCACCACTTGGTTCGGGGGTTGCCACCACGAGATGCACCGACCACCTTGCAGCCGCAGCTCTGGGCCGCCGCTTCAACAACAGAGGTGGAGAACATGGCCCATTCAGACTCCATGTCTCCAGACTCCCTCGGAATGTGGTTGAAGTTCTTCCGGAGGTGGGAGCTGAAGACCTCCCGGACAGGGGCCTCAGCCAGACGTTCCCAGCACACCCTCACTCTGTAAATCATTAATAATTAAATTTACTCACTTCAGTCTACCTTGGTTCAGTTGACTCTTTCACCCTCTCCGTCCTGGAAGTATCCCTCTTTTGCCTTGGTTCCCAAAGCCGCTCCTTTGGGAAACATGGAAAAGGATTTTTGGACAGTTGTGCACTAACTGTGTGACATAATATCGGGCCCAGGGAACACGCACACAGGCTCAAGCGAGATTTGAAAGCTTTATTCAACAACTGTGCGTGTATGGATGCGTGTGTGTGGAATGTGAGTGGTCTACTGGTGAACAGGATGCACCGGGGGCAGAATGGCACGTTGTGCAACCAGGCAACACTAAGGGCAGAGCAAAGACAGGGATGAGAGCAGGCCTTCACAAAGCAGGGTTAATGTTTAGGTGTTGCTTACTTGCAGGTGACGCGGTGGCTGGTGTTGGCAAGTGGAGCTCCTGCCTGGAGGACAGCGCCCAGCTGCGCGCTCGGCGATGAGAGGGAGACAATGTCAATGTAATGACAATAAAGTTGAATCTCATCTCATCTCATCTCAAGAGGACGAGGATGAGGCGAGGATGGGAGAAATCCGCCGCCTGGGGAATCCACCTGTGCATAGGGGAGAGACTGTAGAACAGGTGAGGAAAGACACAGCTAACTTGCTGGAAGATGAGGGACGCAGGTTGGGAACAGACGATCCTGCGCTGGGGTTTGAGAGCGTTGGCGAACAGACAGCTCCAGGCTGAAGCTCTGGGCAGAGTGGGTTAAATAGCCGGCGGTTGATGAGGCGCAGGTGTGCGCGCAGCTGAGGTAGATGACCGGCGAAGGCGAGTTGTGACACTGTGTGAGTGATCCACTGGCCGGAGCTCAGGAGAAAGATATCTGGGGTCCCTGTTTGGTTACACCAAGTATGTTGGAAAAATACCTTTAACCAGTAGTCAAAAATTAGGCAGGATTAAAGTTTCATCAAATTTAATGCACACTGGCCAGTGGAGAACAATACAAAAATAGCATCAGAGCCAATCCACGCATTGCTCTACTCAAACACACATCGCTCAGTCCTTTAAGCACTCTTGTTATCTTGAGACTGTCCACGATGGGACATCTGGTTCAGACTGGTTCTTACAAACTGTCGCTTTCTCAGGCACACTCATAACAATATAGTACAAACTGTCTCAATCAAAAAGATAAGTGTACAGCTGCCCCGCGTCCTTGTACATGTCACACAGACTCTTAGACATAAGCAGATTACAAAATATTAAATCTTCCCATCACCTTGTTTTTTGTTCAGACTTGCAACAGATACTGGAGTCAGTTTGTCTTGGCCTGTCCTTGCCACTGATAATACCTCTATCTGCCAAGAATGTGCCGCTAGTCCAGCAAAAGCTAACCGTACTCAAATACTTTGCAAGCAATTTCATGAAATGGTCAGTCAGAAAGCAACTCATACCAGCTCGAACGTCGCCTGTGTTAACAAGGTCAGGAGTTCCTGGCAGCGGAAGGCAAAGGACAAAGCTGCGTGGAGGAATCTGGTCAGACCTAAATGAAACAGTCTTTGTCGCCTCCGACAGACTGCTATGATGATGATGAGTGAACTAAACAGCAGCTTTTGGTTGGCTTCAATCTTAGCAACAGGCACTGCCATCTGTTTATAAAAAAAAAAAAAATCTTTGCAGTTATGCCAGTGAGGAAGCAATTTCCACCTTTTTTTTTTTCCTAAAAGGAAATTTTGTTATACAGTATATGGTTAATCTGTGTATGTAAATGACCCTAAAAGGGCATGAGCACTGTAGTTACTTACTGATCTATGTATATTTTGTGCAATATTGATAAATTAGACCCCTGGTTTCAGGAAGTAAAAGTCCTATCCTCATACTTATTAGGCACAGGTTTCAAAGGTGGAAGTCATGAGCTCATCTACTTGACTGTAGATGAGCTCTACATCAAGTAGACTGTGCTTCTCAAAATCAGTTGGTTTAGTGAATGGCAGACCAAATATGGGAAAGGACTTTTACTTTCTAAAGCCAGGATTGTACACCTCTAATACTAAAACAAGCAGTCACTCACAAAACTTCTGCTTTCTTATGAGGTTCTCTGACATTATACCCCCAGGGGTGGAAATCAATGAGAGATTGCAGAGTGATCATTGAGGGATCCTGGCGATCATTAAAAGGCCATTTCTTCATCTTTCAATGGTCTTTACCCCTGTGTAACAGGAGTAGAAGAGCACTAGAAACCTCTCATATACAGTCGAGATCGAAATTAAAGAGCGATGTATTGTAGCAAAGCAGTCTGTGTGAGTCAAAAATGACCACAGCTGGAGGCAGATATTTGCTTTGGAACTTTATTAGACCAGGAAAGTGTCACTGTTGACTATGGCACACACCTTACAGCTCTGAGAAGAGAGAGGGGCAAAAAATTTCAGGACTATTAATCTCTCTCGTCACTTCCTGCTGCTGTGCCCTCCCTCTTCCCTGTGGTGCTTTTAAGGTCCCTCAGAAAACACATAACTACTGAACAACAACAGATACCTGATCACTGTGAACACATAACATCAAACAGAACTCCACACATCACACTGCCCCCAACTTAGAGGTTAGCTGTCCGCAGCAATCTAAGCGTCCATGGCAAAGTCTCTAAAATGTCCTGGTAGTTGCCAGTGGCGACATTCTGGCCTAGCCAGTTCACCCACACTCTGGGGGGAAGGCTGGGTTGTTTGAGACTTGTTTAAAGCTTCTGGCTCCTCACCCCTAGGGTCTTTGGAATGGTAGGGTGCAAGGCAATCCCTGTGAAGCACCACCACCCATCTCTGCTTGACCAGGCATACTCAATATACCACGTCTGATAGTTTCTGAAGCACTGTGCAAGGCCCTACCCACTGGCTCATCAGTTTAGGGGACAACCCTTTCTTACATTCAGGGTTGTACACCCACACCTGATCCCCTGGAGAAAAGTCTGTTCCCATGCAGTGGATGTTGTAGGCCCTCTTCTGCTTGGCTCCTGCTTCAGTAACAGCCTGCCGGGCCAATTCATGCACCTTTTGTAACATTTCCTGGAGGGAGTAGAAGTAGTCCAGTCCTGGCTCACCCGCTAACTCTGGTTCTGGACGTCTACCAAACACCAGGTCCACAGGTGTACGGAGCTCCCGCCCAAACATGAGGTTTTCAGGGGTGCATTTTGTTGATTCCTGGACAGCGGTGCGGTAGGCCCAGAGGACCAACAGTAGATGCAGATCCCAATCTCTCTGCTGGCAACTAGTAAGGATTGCCAGCTGGGTGGCCAGGGTGTGATTAAACCGCTCAACAAGCCCATCACTCTGATAATTCAGTGGTGTTGTTCTGGTCTTTTTGATGCCCAACCACTGGCAGACCTGGCTAAAGACCTCAGCCTCAAAATTCCACCCCTGGTCGCTGTACAGTTCCTCTGGCACCCCGAAGCAGCAGAACATCTCATTGACAAGGTGTTCGGCAGTGGTGGCTGCACTCTGATCTGGGACTGCATACGCCTCTGGCCACTTAGTGAAACAGTCCCTGGCCACAAGGACGTAGCAGTTCCCCTGATTGGTGAGGGGAAGGGCCCTAGGATGTCAACACCCACTCGCTCCATTGGGCCCCCCACCTGATTCTGCTGCAGTGGGGTATGAAAGCGCCGAGTTGGGCCCTATCTGGCTGTACACAAGTCACATCAACGGACAAATAGCTCCATGTCCTGGTGGCAACCTGGCCAGTAGAAACTGGACCGGAGCCGATGCAGGGTCTTGGCCACTCCAAAATGGCCCGACCCCACAGAGCCATGGACCATCTGCAGAACCTTGTGACGTAGTCGGCGTGGCACCAGGAGCTGAAGGAGATCACGGTGATCCCCAGAAGCCTGCCAGCATCAATACAGAAAGCCATCCTGGCTGGTGAGGCTTGAGCACTGAGAATAGAGCATCTTCATCTCGAGATCTAGTGCTGCCACTTCTGTCCATGCTGGTCGCTGTCCTGCCCCCATCCATGCCTGAATCTGGGCAAGCACAGAATCCTGACTCTGCTTCTGCTTGAATTGTTGGGGTTCGGCAAAGTCCCAGTTGCCAGTAGCTGCAGCTGGTGATACTGAACCTCCACCAACAGGGAGGTCATCTTCATCCAATGAAGCAGTCCATGAAGCTGCCACCATCCAGGTTGCAGCATGCTGCTCCTCAACTTGCCAGCAATAGCTGCACTCCTCTTCCAGGGAGGGCCATCGGGACAGCGCATCTGCATTGGCATGAAGACGGCCAGCCCAATGATGAATCTCAAAGTCGTAGTCCTGTAGCACCTCCAACCACTTGGCCAACTGCCCCTCTGGTTCTTTAAAGTGGAGCAGCTATGTGAGGGCTGCGTGATCAGTGCACAAGATGAACTTCTTGCCATAGAGATAGGGTCAGAAATGGCGGAGTCCTTGGGTCATAGCTAACAGCTCCTGGCAGGTCATGCAGTAATTCCTCTCTGCCTGGGAGAGAGCACGGCTCTAATAGGCACCAACCTGCTTATCTAGCTCCCCCTCCTGTGACAAGACCGTGCCACGGCCTGGCGATGATGGTGAAGTCCTTGACAAACTGCCGGTAGTAAGAAGCCAGCCCCAGGAAGCGCCGCAGCTCCCCGATGTCACAGGGAATACACCAGTCCCTCACCACAGCAACCTTGGCAGGATCGGTGGCCACCCCTGTTGCGCTGACGATGTGGCTGAGGAATGATGTCTAACGCTGGAGCAGGTGGCACTTCTTTGAGTGGAAGCGAAGCTCAGCCCATCGGATGGCGTAGAAGACATCCCTTAGGCTGGGCAGGGCACCCTCGAAGTCTGCACCGTGGGAAAGGAGGTCATCGAGGTAGACTACACACCGGCTTCGGGGGATGTCAGCCAGCACCTTCTCCATCAGCCTTTCAAAAGTGGCAGGCACGTTGCAGAGACTGAAGGGCATAACCCTACACTGCCACAACCCTTGGCCAATGGTGAAAGCGGCCTTAGGGCAGGCCTCTGGTATCAGCTCCACCTGCCAATAACCACTGCGGAGATCCAGGGAGCTGAAGCAGCTGGAACCAGTGATGCAATCGAGGGCGTCGTCCACCCGTGGTAGTGGATAAGAGTCTTTGTGTGTGGCCTTGTTGAGGAGGTAGTAGACGCAGAATGCCCGCATACCATCTTTCTTCTTCACGAGAACTGCTGGAGCTGCCCACGGGCTAATGGAGGGTTCTATGACCCATGCTGCTGCCATCTCTTTAATCTTAAGCTCTGCTGCCTCCCGCTTGGTGAGGGGCAGGCGACAAGGGCGGAGGCGGATTGGGTGACCATCGCTGGTATTAATGTCATGTTGTACTAGGCTGGTGTGCATGCAGTCTTCATCTCGGGTAGCAAAGATGTCGGTGAATGAGTTCAGCAGCTCCCGCAGTTGATGTTGCTGTTCGGTGCTCAGACCCTCACAGCTCCGGCGATTCAACTCCTCGATCGCCTGCATGGTCTCTGGAGATGGCAACTGGGGCACTGATGATGATGCTGCTGCACACCCCATCTCCATCTGTGGCCATGCCAGGGGCTCCTCAGCTGGCTGTGGTGATGCAGAGGCATGCCGTAGTCCTTCCTTTAAAGTGGGGTGGTGTATCACAGCTTCCAAACCCAGACAGAGTGTCGCCCTGGGTACATCCACCATGGCCCCCAATTTGGTCAGCAGGTTCAGCCCGATGATACAAGGGTCTTGTATTCTGGCTAACCAGATCTGGTGATCAACAGGACAGTCAGCAACAGTCACCTTTAGCAGTCTTTTTCCCCTCATTGTTATCCAGGCCCCTGTGACTGTGGTTATCTTCAAACCTGTGGCTTCCCAGCTCGCAGGCCTCTGCCCCCCAGTCCCCAGTAGAATCTCAGGGCGGACCAGGAAGATTGTGGAACCTGTGTCCACCAGGGCTCTGCAAAAGATGGCATTCAGATTACAGTCCACATACAGTCCATTAGTATGTCCCAAACACCCTAGTCACTGGTGTGACATAATTAGGGGAAAAAGTTCATCGGTGGGCAGTGGTTCCCTCGCTGTGCCCCCCTCCTTTAGTTTAAAGGAGGCTGGGGGACTCGCTTCTGTGGAGCAGGGGCTGGGCAGTGTCACGCGATGTGACCCTGTTCCCCACACTGGTAGCAGCCCTCCATGTCCTGCTTAGATGCCCTCCTGTTGCCCCGGCATCGCCACCATGGAGATGAGGGATCAAATGCACATATTTTCTCCTCCTCTCCACTGCTTTCATAATCTGCCTGGTGTACTCTGTGGTTTGCAGTCAGTGGGCGATCACCCCCACACAGCATGTGTTCGACCCGTTCAGCTTCGGTGATGGATGATGTCAAGGAGGTTGGTGCAAACAGGCCGATGTGCTCCCTTAAGTGGTCTGGATGCAGGCCCCAAACAAAGGCTTGGAGGGCCAGCTCCTCTTGGTCTTTATCAGTGAATGTAGGGTAACCCTGCCGTGCATACATGCAAAGGTCAGCTGCATAAGCACCCAGGCGTTCGGATATCCCTCACTAGGGGCTGTGGAGTTGGTCTCTCGCATTATCAGCATAAACATGGTGGCCAAATCGGCATTGTAAGGCTCCCTCTACCGCTGGCAAGCTGGAGCGCTACTCCGGTTGGAGGTCGGTGAGAACTTGTAAGGCCTTCCCCTCTAACGCCAGTGCCACCTGGATTGCAGTTTCTTCTGCTGACCCTGCATTAAGCTCGGAAGCTAGCTGCACTTGAGTGAGGTACAGTGGTGTGAAAAAGTGTTTGCCCCCTTCCTGATTTCTCATTTTTTTGTGTGTTTGTCACGCTTAAATGTTTCAGATCATCAAATAAATTTAAATATTAGACAAAGATAACACAAGTAAACACAAAATGCAGTTTTTAAATGGTGTTTATTATTAAGGGAAAACAAATGCAAACCTACATGGCCCTGTGTGAAAAAGTGATTGCCCCCTAAACCTAATAACTGGTTGGGCCACCCTTAGCAGTAACAACTGCAATCAAATGTTTGCGATAACTGGCAAGAGTCTTTTACAGCGCTGTGGAGGAATTTTGGCCCACTTATCTTTGCAGAATTGTTGTAATTCAGTCACATTGGAGGGTTTTCGAGTATGAACCACCTTTTTAAGGTCATGCCACATTATCTCAATCAGATTTAGGTGAAGACTTTGACTAGGCCACTCCAAAGTCTTCATTTTGTTTTTCTTAAGCCATTCAAAGATGGACTTGCTGGTGTGTTTTGGATCATTGTCCTGCTGCAGAACCCAAGAGCGCTTCAGCTTGAGGTCACAAACAGATGGCCAGACATTCTCCTTCAGGATTTTTATGGTAGACAGCAGAATTCATGGTCCCATTTATCATAGTAAGTCTTCCAGGTCCTGAAGCAGCAAAACAGCCCCACATCATCACGCTACCACCACCATATTTTACTGTTGGTATGATGTTCCTTTTCTGAAATGCTGTGTTACTTTTATGCCGGATGTAATGGGACACACGCCTTCCAAAAAGTTCATCTTTTGTCTTGTCAGTCCACAGAGTATTTTCCCAAAAGTCTTGGGGATCGTCAAGATGTTTTCTGGCAAAACTGAGACAAGCCTTTATGTTTTTTTTGCTCAGTAGTGGTTTTCATCTTGGAACTCTGCCATGAAGGTCATTTTTGCCCAATCCCTTTCCTATGGTGCAGTCATGAACACTGACCTTAACTGAGGCAAGTGAGGCCTGCAGTTCTTTAAATGTTGTTGTGGGCTCTTTTGTGACCTCTTGGATGAGTTGTCATTGCACTCTTGGGGTAATTTTGGTCGGCCGGCCACTCCTTGGAAGGTTCACCACTGTTCCATGTTTTTGCCATTTATGGATAATGGCTCTCACTGTGGTTCGCTGGAGTCCCAAAGCTTTAGAAATGGCTTTATAACCTTTTTCAGACTGATAGATCTCAATTTGTTTCTCATTTGTTCCTGAATTTCTTGGGATCACAGCATGATGTTTAGCTTTTGAGGATCTTTTTGTCTACTTCACTTTGTCAGGCAGGTCCTATTTAAGTGATTTCTTGATTGACAACAGGTGTGGCAGTAATCAGGCCTGGGTGTTGCTAGAGAAATTGAACTCAGCTTTCCAAAGATGAGATAAACCACAGTTAATTTATGTTTTAATGGGGGGAGAGGTCACTTTTTCACACAGGGCCATGTAGGTTTGGATTTTATTTTTTTTTTACCCTTAATAATAAACACCTTCATTTAAAAACTGCATTCTGTGTTTACGTGTGTTATCTTTGACTAATATTTAAATTTGTTTGATGATCTCAAACATTTAAGTGTGACAAACATACAAAAAAATGAGAACTCGGGAAGGGGCAAACACTTTTTCACACCACTGTATGTCTCTGGTGGTGTTTCCCCATTACAACGGGGCGGCTTTACCTTAGCTTGGTTGGGTGACAAGGTTGTTGGCGTTAGCATAGCGTGGCTAAAAGTCTCTGTGCATGGAGTTACAGGGCTCTGCTTCTTCACTGACTGGTGGGGCCCTGCAGCTTTTCTACATGTGCTGGCTAGATCAGGAAGGCCAGCAATCCTTTCCCTTCTTTGGCTCATCATGCATGGGTTATAGGCACTCACATGTAGTCTTGTAGCTGCAGTGGGCTCCTCTCTTAGTTGCCCTTCCATGGCCTCACAGCGAGCAATGAGTTCTTCTATGTCTGTTAGCCTAGCTGCCATTAGCATCCCACTTCTGACACCAGTGTAGTAAAGCAATCTGTGTGAGTCAAAAATGACCATGGCTGGAGGCACATATTAGCTTTTGAACTTTATTAGGCCAGGAAAGTGTTAGACCAGGAAACTGTTGGCCATGGCATACGATCTTCCTCCTTCACCGTTCTCTGTCCCACCTGGAGAAGCCCGGGAATGCGGTGAGGATCATGTTCTTTGACTTCTCCAGTGCTTTTTTTTTTTTTTTGTTACTTATTTGTACCCGTAGGTAGACTTGGTTTGCAGTCTGGTGACAAGCTACCGGCTGCTGGTCGCTGCGTGCGCGAGCGCCCTAAACCTACATGTTTTTGGTGTGCGGGAGGAAACCGGAAAAATCCCGGAGTAAACCCGCGCAACACGGGGAGAACATGCAAACTCCACACAGCTCACTGTTGGTCGGGGGCTGGGATCGAACCCACGATCTCATGATCCCCGCGATCCCCCGGCCGAGGGTAAAACTGTGCTGCCACAGTGCTAAACCACTGCGCCACCGTGCAGCCACACCATCCAACCGATGATCCTGAAGGACAAGCTGCTGTGCGCAGGGGTGGACCAGCACTTGTCATCATGGATCCTGGACTACCTCACTAACCGGCCACAGTTTGTGAGAACCCGGGACTGTGTGTCTGACACGATCATCGGTAGCACGGGGGCCCCCCAGGGAACGGTTTTGGCTCCCTTCCTGTTCACCCTTTATACTGCGGACTTCTCACACAGCACAACACACTGCCACCTACAGAGGTTCTCTGATGACTCTGCGATCATCGGCCTCATCTCCAACGGAGATGAAGCTGAGTACAGAGGACTTATCCAGATCAACGCGAGGAAAACTAAGGAGCTGGTGGTGGACTGCCGCAGGCAAGAACAACCCCTCACAGCACCAGTAAACATACAGGGAACAGACATTGAGATGGTGACATCCTGCAAGTACCTGGGTGTTCATCTGAACAATAAACTAGACTGGTCACACAATACTGACGCACTCTACAAGAAGGGACAGCGCAGGCTGTTCCTACTGAGGAGGCTCAGGTCTTTTGGTGTACAAGGGGCGCTGCTGAAGACATTCTACGACACGGTGGTGGCATCAGCCATCACTTTTGGAGTGGTCTGCTGGGGCAGTGGCATTACAGCAGCCGATAGGAAGAGACTGTACAAACTGATCAAGAAAGCAAGCTCTGTCCTGAGGCAGCGCCTTGACCCAGTGGAGGAGATAGGAGAGAGAAGGATGGTGGCTAAACTGTCATCTCTGCTGGAGTCCGAGTCCCACCCTATGCAGGACATACTGAACGCACTTAGGAGCTCATTTAGCAGCAGACTACATCATCCTAGGTGTGCAACCGAGAGGTTTCGCAGCTCCTTCCTACCTACGGCTGTCAGACTGTATAACCTAAGCAGGGCTGCTCGCAGAGATAGCAAAAAAACGTGATGACCTAATAGTATTGAATGCAAAAGACGCAATAGACTTACACAATGGTCCCCTCCAGTATACAACTAGGACAATATCGGTCGCTACGGAGGGTGACAATATGTATGGGTACATATTCATACTACGTAGGATAACTAAGCAGACGGTTATGCTGTTTATTCCATCTAGCTACAATGCTCCGCACTGTGTGTATTTATTTCATCTAGCTACAATGCTCCACACTGTGTGTTTATATATTTATATATTTATATGTACATATGTATATTCGCTGCTCTTGTTTTTCTTGTCTTCTTGATTGTTGCTCTGAGTGTTGCTATCCCTGTGCTGTTGCAATCCTGGAATTTCCCCATTGTGGGACTAATAAAGGCTTATCTTATCTTATCTTATCTTATCTTACAGCTCTGAGAAGAGAGAGAGGCAAAAAATTTCAGCATTATTAACCTCTCCCTTCAATTCCTGCTGCTGCGCCCTCCCTCTCCCCTGTGGTGCTTTTAAGGGTCCTCAGAAAACACATTAACTACTGAACAATGACAGACACCTGAACATGGTGAACACAAAGCATCAAACAGAACCCCACACGTCACAGTATTAATACTTGATTTATTCTGAAATATTGTTTTTCTTCATTGTTCAGAATTTGACAGAATATCAGCTGTGGCTATACCACTCTGACAGGCAGCAAAAAGTAAGTTAGGAGCAGGAAGAGAGAAGAAGAGGAAAACAGCAGCCTTGTGTGTAGCAGAATGGAATGTATGCACTCTGTTAGTCAGATCAACATCACAGTGCCCAGAAAGACAGATTGCGCTTGTGGCCCTGGAAATGAACAGGTACAATGTAGACATAGCTGCACTTCGTGAAACAGCTTGGAAGATCATGGGTACATCTTCTTTTGGATTGGGAAATCATCTCAAGAAAGGAGAGAAGCAGGAGTGGGCTTTGCAGTTAGAAAGGAGATAGCAGCAATACTTGATGAGGAACCGGTGCCAATCAACAACAGGATAATGACTATGAGACTCCCACTACAGCGGAAGATGTATGCCACACTCATCAGTGTGTATGCCCCAACAATGACCAACACAGAAGAGGCGAAGGAAGAGTTCTACAGTGATTTACGTGAGACTATCAGGCGTGTACCAACTGATGACAGGCTGATACTCGGAGATTTTAATGCCAGAGTTGGTTTGGACACTGAGAAATGGAAAGGAGTGCTAGGCAGTCATGGAGTAGGCAAGTGTAATGCTAATGGAGAACTTCTACTTGCACTATGTTCAGAGTACAACCTTGTGATAACCAACACCCTTTTTAAGCACAAAGACACACACAAGAAGACATGGATGCACCCAAGATCCAAGTACTGGCACTTGTTAGACTACATCATAGTAAGGCAGAGAGACATAAAGGATGTATTGGACACCAGAGCAATGAGAGGTGCAGATTATGGTACTGATCATGTTATGCTGAGATCTAGATTAAGGATTTGCAGATGAAAACAGCACTGCAGGACGGGTGCAAAGCCACCACGGAAGCTAAACACTAGTGCACTGAAAGGCCAAAAGAAGCAGGAAGAACTTACACAGGAAATGGATGAAAACTTGAAAGACTGGGACAGCAACAACTCAGAAAATGACATAGAAGAGAAATGGGCAGCACTGAAGGATATGGTGTATCAGACTGTGAGTGATGTTTTAGGCCACCCTGAGAGGAAACATCAAGATTGTTTTGATGAGCATGATGAACATCTGAAGAAACCACTAGAAGTGAGGAATACAGCTAGGCAGGGAAATCTACAGTGTAACACATGGTTGAAGAAGAAGAAATACTCAAAGGCTCAGAGTGAGCTACAGAAGTACACCAGAGAGATGAAGTCCAACTGGTGGGATGAGAAAGCGAAGAGACTTCAAACTGCAGCAGACAGGAAGGACATGAAAACATTCTTCACAGGTTTGAGAGAAATCTATGGCCCTAAACCAAGTGGATTGATCCAACTAAAGGCTATGGATGGTGAAACGGTTTTGCAAGAGAAAGACAAGATCCTGGACAGATTTACAGATCACTTTGACAAACTACTAAACAACCCTGGAACTCTCGCTGAAGAGGCTAAAGAAGCTCTAGTGCAGCAACCAGTTGTATCAAATCTGGATGAACCACCAAATCTTGATGAACTAATGGCAGCTATCAGGACAACACAGGATAGTAAAGTTCCAGGAAGGGATGGAATTCCAGCAGAAGTGTAGAAATTTGGTGGTGTTCAGCTGACCAACTGCCTGCACAAGCTCATCCAAGAGATATGGGATGCCCAGAAAGTACCTCAAGACTGGAAGGATCAAGTATTGTGCCTTTGTTCAAGAAAGGTGACAGGAAAGACTGTGGAAATTACCGAGGTATATCACTGCTAGCCACTGTTGGCAAGATCCTCTCATGTGTACTACTGAACAGACTCAATAAACACATCTCGCAGAATGTACTACCGGAAACCCAGTGTGGCTTTAGAAGTGAAAGAAGCACAATGGACATGATTTTCTGCTTGAAACAGGTTCAAGAAAAGTGTATCGAACAGAACATGCTGCTTTAAGTAGTCTTCATAGACTTCAGTAAAGCCTTCGATACTGAATCGAGACAAGGACTTTGGCAGGTACTCAAAAAATATGGCTGTACAGAGAAGTTTGTCAGCCTGATCGAGGCACTCCATACAGGTATGCAAGCAAACGTGGCAATAAGTGGTTCAGTGTCTAAAGACTTTTCAGTAAGCAATGGGGTGAAACAAGGGTGTGTGCTGGTGCCTACACTCTTCTCACTATATCTGGCAGCCATGCTTGAGGTGGCCTTCAAAGACACTTCAGAAGGAGTATACATTCAAACAAGGAAAGAAGCAGACTTGTTCAATGTGGCACAGTTTAAAGTCAAGAGTAAGACACTGATAAAAGTAGTAAGAGAAATGCTCTTTGCCAATGACAGTGCTCTAGTTGCACACAGTGTGGAAGATATGCAATCTTTAGTGGAGAAATTTGCAAGCGCAGCTAGCCAATTCAGCCTCCAAATCAACATCAAGAAGACAGAGTGCCTTTATCAACCACCAAAGTTCCAGTTATCAACATCACTACCAGAAGAGGTCAGCTTTGGTACAGAGCCACTAGTCAAATGTAAGACTTTCAAGTATCTCTGGAGTACTGTTTCAGAGAATGCTAGGCTGGAGGATGAACTATCTCTCAGAATGGAAAGAGCGAGCACTGTTGTTTGGAAACTTGAGGGAGAGACTGTGGAACAATCGACATGTGTCTATCCATGGGAAATGCAAATTGTACAGAGCGACAGTACTGGCTACTCTATTGTACGGTGCTGAAACTTGGTCTGTCTACAGGGCACAGGTAAAGAAACTCCATGCGTACATGATGAGACACCTTCGGGCCATAATGAACATCTCATAGAAAGACAAGATAACCAACACAGAAGTGCTGAAACAAGCTGGTCTACCATCAATGGAGGACATGCTAATACAGATGAACCTGAGATGGCTCGGACATGTTGAGAGGATGGATCACAAGTGTCTCCCTCGGCAGTTACTCTACTCACAGTTATGGGAGGGCAAATGCAATCAGGGTAGACCAAGGCTCAGATTTAAAGACACAGTAAAAAGAAACTTGAAGAAGTTGAATATAGACAGGAGTTCCTGGCAGTGGAAGGCGAAGGGCAGAGCTGCATGGAGGAATCTGATCAGACCTAAATGAAACAGTCATTGTCGCCCACAGCAGACCGCTATGATGATGAGTATACCACTGCTGTACTAGCAGTTTTTTTTAAATAGCCAAGGCACCTCAACACAAACATTTATTTTGTCAAAAAAACAAAACAGTGAGCAAAACTAGAGAACAGACCACTGTGTCAGAAGAGAAGATTTAAACAATGTTTTTTTTTTTTAGGGCTAAAGGATTCAAAAATTAATAGGAAGTGTAAAGTGTGGTAAATATATTTGGGGCACTTTATTGAGAAGTGCAGTGTGGTGATGTAGACTTCCTGTCATGAAACTGCACTGCCCTATATAGCGGGGCTAGCCACCATAGCATGGCTTCTTGAGCCGGATGCCCAAGCCAGGTGCCTGTCGTGTAACTACTGTGTTTCAACCTTCAATAAAGCTGTGTTTGACACTACCTCATCTTGCCTCATTCATCACCAGGTTTTACATACGTAACATTTGGTGACTGAGGATTAACGTATGGGGGCGTGCATTACATCACTCTGTCCGTTCCTCGAGCTCTCGGGCGAGCCACCGGTTCCATGGTCACATTGGTTGGAGGCCTATCAAACGTACATTTCGGCGCTGGACCTCGAGAAGCTCGATAAGGTGAGGGCACATGCGCTTCTCATGCACAACCCGGGTATTGAAAGCCGGAGGGTCCTACGGACGCTCGGCACGTCAGAATCATACAAGGATGTTGTGGAGCTGCTAGCCAAATGTTTCTCCACCCCAGACAGCGTGACTGTTCAGAGAATTCGCTTTTGCTGGAGACGCTAGCATGTAGGTGAGCCTATCCACCAGTATGTCATTGACTTGAAGCAGCTAGCTAGCGAGTGTCATTTTGGACCGCTTGAAGATGAGATGTATGCGACCAACTAGCAGAGCACACATGCAACACTGAGCTGCATGCTAGGCTATTAGTGGCGCCTAATGACTTGACGTTAGCTAAAGCAGTTGAGCTAGCTCTCCAGTTGGAAGCCATTGATAAGCTAGCTGTGGAGCTAAATTGGCGCCAGCCACAGAAGCCACCAGAGCCACCCGCCTCAGCTAATGTTGTGGACCCTGATAGCTAGGATAGCTTAGACGAAGATTATTGGGAAATCAATGCTGCAAGCAGGGGTTGTGGGTCCACGATGGACCACCACAGAGTGAGGGAATGCCTGGCAAGAGGAAAACATTGTAGTAGATATGGACGCTTGAATCACTATGCCAGGGTGTGCCATCTGTCTTACCCGGGGAACCCACGGGAGAGATCACCCCACCCGCCCCCAACAGACACTGGGAGCGAATGGTACAAGGAGCTAACGGACACCCTCGCTTTCAAGTCAGCTAGTTCTCGTGCAGTGTCAGTACCCATGCCGATGAGTGACACCATGTTAGCCATAGATGCGACACCATGTTAGCCATAGATGCCTCTGGTACTTGTTGGGTGGGAGGTCTGCAGCTATGACAGTGAACACTACAATGTTTATAGAAGAGGATGGGGCCTGACCAACGAGCACGGAGTTACTGCATGCTCAGCAGAAGCACATCGGGCCAAGTAAAATTCCACTTCAGGTTATGGACTTGGTTTGGGTTCGGGGTGATGAACAACCACGGCGAAGATGGGCCAGATGACAGCCAGCAAAACATCATGCACGCCTGCGGAGTGGCGAAGTTGGGAGTGGTGTGCTTCTGGTTGTCCGACGGCTCAATCAGGCATGCCAACCAGCTACGATGTGTCCAGGAGGATGTTCCAGGTGGCAAGGCTGGACGGGAGTTAGTGATGGTGCTGTGGGATCCGGGATCCGTCGTCCAGAAGATCAGCCATCGCTCTGGGGGCCTGCTGCTTCCAGAAGTGCACCTGCTGAGGGGCTGCCCTGCCGGCCCCCATGCAGCTTCCATCTTTCCCACCTAAGTGACTGTGCAGTAGCATTTTGTTTATAGTTATGTTGTTATTGTGTGTTATAATGTTTAGTTTAGGAGCACGGCTTATATTTTTTAGTTTGAATAAAGGACTTTTAGTTTAATCTGGTGGCAGAATAATCCACCATGCCGTGCGGACTGTGTGGCAGTCCACCCACCAGCCCTATTTTAGGTTGTTTTATGTGAATGTGTTAGACCAGTTTAGTACATTATGGCGCTTTTCCACTAGGGTCAGTACGATACGGTTCGGTACGGGACGGCACGGTTTGTCCGCTTTTCCATTAGGGACCATAACTACTTTCAGTTCTGTTTTTTCGGAACTGTCCCTATTTTTTCAGAACTGCTCGACGGTGGTTCCAAAGGTACCGTCCCGGTTACGTAAAAACACTGCAGGCCACTGATTGGTCCGGGCGTAGCATCATGAGACTGGGTGTTATGCTGACTTTCCAGAATCGCTGGCGAGATGCCATTTGCAGTGATTCATCCATGCATCAGCCACAAGTGATATTATAAACGACAACGATAGAATGGCTTAACAGAAATCAGCAGAAATCAACACCGCGGTCCAGCAGAGTTTTCTGTGCGTTTCGGCTGATGAGATAATCCAGAGGGAAGCAGACGGAGGCGCACTAGGAAGTAGACGGCGCCTCCCAAACTGAATTGAATGTATGAATCAGAATCAGAATCAGAATCAGATTTATTGCCATTGTTCATGTAGTACACAAACTAGGAATTTGTCTCGGTGCAATACTGCAACATTAAACATGATAAAATAAAAGAAATAAACTATACATGCAATAAAGTGTAGAATAAGAGTGAGTAATACTGGTCAGCAGTTAAAATATATTAGTGAGCAGCAGATAATGTGGAGAACCATATAGTGCAGTCGGTAATGCAGGAAGAAAACAGTGATGATTGACATGAGTCTGGTTGAGCTACTGTACATAGTGCACGAGAGTCAATAAGTCACTTAGTGTTCAGCAGTCTGATGGCAGAGGGGAAGAAGCTGTTCATGTGACGGGAGGTTTTAGTCTGGATGGACCGAAGTCTTCTACCTGAGGGGAGGGGGGCAAACAGTACGTGACCAGGGTGTGAGGGATCGGCTATGACCCGGCCAGCACGCCTCCGTGTCCTGGAGATGTACAGATCCTGGAGAGATGGGAGCTTGCAGCCGATCACCTTCTCAGCAGTGCGCACGACGCGCTGCAGCCTTAGTCTGTCCCTGGCAGTGGCTCCTGCGTACCACACGGTTATGGAGGTGGTGAGGATGGACTCGATGATGGCTGTGTAGAACTGCACTAACATCTTGGTGGGTAGCTTGAGCTTCCTCAGCTGCCGCAGGAAGAACATCCTCTGCTGGGCCTTTTTGATGAGGGAGCTGATGGTCGGCTCCCACTTGAGGTCCCTGGTGATGGTGGTGCCTAGGAAGCGGAAGGAATCAGCAGTGGTGATGGGAGAGCCTGTGAGGGTGAGGGGGGGCAGAGGGGTTGTGACTTTCCTGAAGTCCACAATCATCTCCACTGTCTTCAGAGCGTTCAGCTGCAGGTTGTTGTTGTTGCACCAGGACGCCAGCTGGGCCACCTCTCTCCTGTAGGCGGACTCGTCGCCGTTGGAGATGAGCCCGATGAGGGTGGTGTCGTCTGCAAACTTGATCAACTTGACAGACTGGTGGCTGGAGGTGCAGGAGTTGGTATAAAGGGAGAATAGTAGGGGGGAAAGTACACAGCCCTGGGGTGATCCGGTGCTGATGCTAGCAGAGTCTGAGACAGTCTTTCCCAGCCGCACATGCTGCCTCCGGTCCGTCAGGAAGTCGGTGATCCACCTGCAGAGGGAGTCAGGCACGTTGAGCAGGGACAGCTTGTCCCGGAGCAGAGCGGGGCGGATGGTGTTGAATGCGGAGCTGAAGTCCACAAACAGGATCCTGGCGTAGGTTCCCGGGGAGTCCAGGTGCTGCAGGATGGAGTGGAGGGCCAGGTTGACTGCGTCGTCTACAGACCTGTTGGCTCGGTAGGCAAACTGCAGCGGGTCCAGGAGAGGGGTGGTGATGGACTTGAGGTGGGGCAGGACCAGGCGCTCAAAGGACTTCATGACTACAGAGGTGAGTGCTACAGGTCTGTAGTCATTAAGCCCAGTGATCCGTGGCTTCTTGGGGACAGGGATGATGGTGGAGGATTTGAGGCAGAGCGGCACGTGGCATAGCTTAAGGGAGGTGTTAAAAATGTCTGTGAAGACAGGAGCCAGCTGTTTCGCACAGTGTCTCAGGGTGGAGGGAGACACGCCGTCCGGACCGGGGGCCTTGCGCGGGTTCAGTCTGGAGAACTGTTTGAGCACGTCCTGCTCACTGATGACAAGGGCGGGGGGGGGGAGGAGGGGGGGGCACCTTTGATGAAGTAGGGATCGTGGAGGCTGTGGAGCTGGAGAGAGGGGGGGAGTTGGACACAGATGACGAGGTGTCAAAACGGGCATAGTGTTGGGACAGTCTTTGACAAAGGGCTTTGTCATCCTGACCTTTAGGAGCCTGAGGCCGATAATTGGTGATTTGCCTCAGTCCTCTCCACACAGAAGCCGAGTCATTAGCAGTGAACTGCTGCTGGAGTCTCTCAGAATACACAGATTTAGCTCTCTTCAGCTCTCTGTTAAACCGATATTTAACCTCCCTGTAGCAGTCCCTGTCTCCACTTTTCAATGCTGCTTCCTTCTCCTTCCTGATCTGTCTGAGCTTAGCTGTGAACCAGGGCTTGTCATTAGAGTACCTCACCCTGGTGCGCGATGGAAGAATGTCCTCCTCACAAAAGTGGATATAAGAGTTCACAGTATCCGTGTATTCATCCAGATCATGCGTGGCTCCTTTAAACATGCCCCAGTCAGTTATTTCCATGCACGTTTCCAGCTTCTCCTCAGCTTCACTGGTCCATTTCTTCGTAGTGCTCACAACAGGTTTAGTGAGCTTCAATCTCTGTCTGTATGTGGGAATGAGGTGGACCATCACGTGATCAGATAATCCCAGTGCAGCGCGGGGAACAGCGCGATATGCGTCTTTCACTGTGGTGTAACAGTGATCCAGCGTGTTTATTCCTCTGGTGGGGCATTTAATAAACTGTTTGTAGCGGGGGAGATCGTGGCTCAGATTGCTCTGGTTAAAGTCGCCAACCACAATAACCAGAGAGTCTGGAAAAATCCGCTCCGTGTGTTGGATGTGATCCGCGAGCATGCGCTGAGCTTCGCGCGTGTCCGCGTCGGGAGGGACGTACACAGCGGCGAGGATGAATGAGGCGAACTCCCGCGGGGAATAAAATGGCTTGCAGTTAATAAAAAGAAATTCCAGGGCGGGAGAACAGTGTTTGGAAATTACCGTTACATCAGAGCACCAGCTGCTGTTGATGTAAAAGCAGACTCCGCCTCCTGTGGTCTTGCCGGAGAGCTCTGTGTCACAATCTGCACGAAACAGCTGAAATCCCTCGAGGCGCAGCGCGCTGTCCGGTGTGTTTTCCCTGAGCCAGGTCTCGGTAAAACAGAGGGCAGCCAAGGAAGAGAGGTCCTTAAAACGCATCAGCAGTCTCAGTTCATCTACCTTGTTAGAGAGAGAGTTGGTATTGGACAGGAATATGCCAGGCAACGCCGTGCGCGTGCCTCTCCTGCGAAGCCAGACGAGAGCGCCCGCTCGTCTTCCTCTCTTTCGCCGTCTCACTTTTCGAGCCAAGCAATGAACCAGATCGGCGGCAGGAGCTAAAAAAACTGGGAGTAGGTCCGTGGGAGTGAAAGTCCTGATATTTAGAAGTTCTTCACGGGTATAAGAACAAGCAGACACACAATTGACAAACAAAAACAAACAAAGGGCGCAGCGAAGCACCATGGCGACCACTGTGGGCGCCATCTTGGATCTTCAAGAAGGGCCGCCAACTTCAGCAGTTGAAGCCGTAATATTGGGATATAGAGGACGGTGAGTGATATGATATGCATGTTTTATGTTATCCCAGCAGTGGAAAGTTCACTTTGGACAGACGAAAACTTAATTGTGTTTAAACGATGACGTAGCTAGTTAGCCGTCAATGGTACATCCGTCCTTGTATGTTGCTTTTGTGTTGACAATATCTGATGAAATAAGCTAGTTGTAATCCTGGTTAAAAGGGTGTTTTTTTACATGTTGCACTTTCATGCTGTGCATGTACTTAAGTTGCGTGTATTTTCATTGTATTGTCCAAACAGGATCTGCTCTGAATGGCTACATTTTGACAGCAATGTATTCTGACAGGTAAGCTACACATCTTGTTATTTATAGTCAAATCTTTTGCTTTTTAAGTTAAAGTATAAGTAAAGTGCCAAATTTAAAGTAGCACAAGTTCCACTTAATATGAAAGGGACTGAACTGAGATTTATTTGATTGTGTGAATATTAATTAAATCACCCTTTATTGTCATTCAACTGTACAACCAATCATGTACAGTAGAACAAGATTGTGTTTTACCTATCTACTGTGTTAATCACACACACCTCAAGTGTAGAATCAGAGGGCCACTGCCATGCAAGGCGCCGCCACAAATTTCCCTCCTCCATTCCATTATTGCTGAGCACCAAGCTGGACGACAGGAAGTTCCACTTTTATATGGTCTTCGGCATGACCCGGCCAAGATTTGAACCCCTGCCTCCTGGGTGTGGGGTGGATGCTCTACCAACTGAGCCACCACTCCGGTGACAGCAATTTCAATTACAGAGCAATTGAAAATGAATGGCACATCCAATAATAGCCACCCTAAACTAAACCGCTTGTTTATTTATTTTTTTATCAGATCATTTCTGTGATCCTTTATGAGTTATAGTCATAATAGTGTATCTTGCACTTTGGGGAATGGGAGCTGTTCAGTCACCATTAGGGTTTAGTTACCTCCGCCAAGGAGGTTATGTGATCATCGGCGATGGTTTGTCTGTCTGTCTGTCTGTCTGTTTGTTTGTTAGCAAGATAACTCAAAAACTTATGGACGGATTTTCATGAAATTTTCACAGATTGTCAGAAATGGGGTATCCTACAGATGATTACATTTTGGTGGTGATCCAGATCACCGTCCAGAAGAAAACCGCCATTACGGAAAATGCCATTTTCGTGAATAACTACTGAACCACTAATCCTATCATTGTCAATCCAATTGCTAGTCATATGTTTTCATGGTCAAGTAATCTGAAAATGTACACACAGATGATTACATTTTGGTGGTGATCCGGATCACCGTCTAGAAGAAAACCGCCATTACGGAAAATGCCATTTTCGTGAATAACCACTGAACCACTAATCCTATCACTGTCAATCCAATTGCTAGTCATATGTTTTCATGGTCAAGGAATCTAAAAACGTACACACAAACACTGTATGGGGGGAACTGTGGCCGCCATTATGGAAAATGTCATTTTCGTGAATAACCACTGAACCACTAATCCTATCATTGTCAATCCAATTGCTAGTCATATGTTTTCGTGGTCAAGGAATCTGAAAACGTACACACAAAGACTGTATGGGGGGAACTGTGGCGCTTGGTGGAGGTCTGCGCTCTCCGAGTGCTTTTCTAGTTTATATGTGTAGTCTATAGTATTTCATCTTTAAACTCATCCAATAAAAGAACACATTACAAATATTTGAGACCCAGTGCAGTGCTTCCTTTTATATTTTAGCAATAAAAGCACAAAACACTACCCACACTTGAAACCAACTTTTATTGATAACGTTATTTCACAACATCACAACAACTCAGTATCTAAATTCAGTGTAAATGGTGTAGAGATTGAAAGGGTATCCAAAATTAAATTCCTTGGCGTAATAATTGATAATAAACTGTGTTGGAAGTCACATATTAATTATATTAAAGGTAAAATATGCAAATCAATTGCAATACTATACAGAGTGAAATATTTGCTGCATCAACCCACACTATATACTTTGTATCATTCATTAATACTCCCATACATGACATATTGTACTGAAGTATGGGGAAATACATATAAAACGTATATCCAGCCTTTATGCTTCAGAAGAGAGCTATTAGAATAATAAACCAAGCTGCTTACAGGGAACCAACAAACCCACTTTTTCTTAAATTAAAAGGTCTCAAGTTGAAAGAGCTGGATGATTTTAAAACTGCAGTAATAATGTTTAAAGCTAAGAATCTATCACTGCCCGCAAATATCCAAAAGTTGTTCCAAATAAGGGAGAAACAATATAATTTCAAAGGAACAAGTATATTTCAAAAACCTTCAGTGAGAACTACCACCAAGCAACACTGTGTCTCAGTGCAAGGAGTCAGAATGTGGAATGCTTTTGGACCTGAATTAAAATCATGTACAACGCTTGGACAATTTAAACAAAAATTAAAGAAAGAAATACTCCAAACATGTACAGTATATACAAGATGACATGTAAAGTCACATAAGGATTATCATATTCAGTCTGTGTTGTGCTGTTGCTTAGTGTTTTGTCAAGTTTTGTCTTAGCTTTGTTCTGATTTGTAATCACTCTTATTTTATTTTCTTTGTGAATTCTTAGATGGAACATGGGTGGGAAATATAAGCTGCGGCTTCACCCATCACCCATTTCGGATAACTTATGTTGAATTGTATAATCTGAGGAATTGCTGTTTAATTTGACCTTGTTGTATTTTTTTCCCCTTTGTTATATTATTCTGTTCCTTTCTTTTAATCTAATCTATCCAAAATAAAGATTCATTCATTCATTCATTTCTTAAATATGTTTTAAACTTGCTTTAATTATCCACCACCCATTTCTGTCTTTCATCTAGGCAAGGGGAAAACAATCTACCCAAACCAGACCTTGCCTCACTATTTACAGAGATGCAGGCTGAAGATCTGCTGAACCAGGACCAGTACAAGGGGCCAATCCAATTGCTGCTCAGTGAGGCAGCGTGGCTGGTGTGTGTGACCCATTCCAGTTTTTTGTTTTTTTTAGTTTGAATTTTGCACATTCTAAATAATCTGGAATTTGCTGCTGATTGTAATAAACAATTTAGTGATTTATGTGTTTGTATCATGATTTTCTATTTTGTCTGTTAAGACACTGGTGTGAAAAGAGTCAACAGTACAAACCATTTATCAGTGACTTTGAAAATAATGGCTCATTTTTAAGAAAAGTAACCAAAACAATTATTTGCTGAAGACTGTATTGTTGGATGTGCCAGTGCAGAAGACACTGCACACTTTAGTGATAGCCCCAGTATATGGAGGAATTCTGGGCCATATTAGCATCTGTATTTCCTAATAATGGGATAGAAGAGAGAACCTGCAGGGTCTTGGCCCTCCATGGCACATGATTGGACACCCCTGAGTTTGGGTTTAATGGGATTTAACATTTTAACACAAACTGCTTTATGGTTCACAATTGTGTTGGCAGACTTGCACCAAACCAAAAGTGATTTCTCAAACTGCTGGATTGTTCTTAGACAGCTTTTTCCAATCTTTTAATCCACCAGCGTCTCCCGTGGCAGTTACTCTACTCACAGTTATGCGAGGGCAAACACAATCAGGGTAGACCAAGGCTCAGATTTAACCCCTGTATTATCCATCCATCCATCTTCTACCGCTTTTCCGGAGGTCCGGGTCGCGGAGGCAGCAGTTCAAGCAGAGAAGCCCAGACTTCCCTCTCCCCCGCCACCTGCTCCAGCTCTTCAGAGAGGATACCAAGGCATTCCCAGACCAGCTGGGAGACATAGTCTCTCCACCGAGTCCTGGGTCTGCCTGGGGTCTCCTCCCAGTGGGACGTGCCTGAAACACCTCAAGTGGGAGGCGTCCAGGAGGCATCCTAATCAGATGCCCATACCACCTCAACTGACTCATTTCAATGTGGAGGAGCAGCGGTTCTACTCTGAGCCTCTCCCGGATGACTGAGCTCCTCACCTTATCTCTGAGGGTGAGTCCAACAATCCTACGGAGAAAGCTCATTTCAGCCGTTTGTATCCGCGATCTCGTTCTTTCGGTCATTACCCAAAGCTTGTGACCATAGGTGAGAGTAGGAACGTAGATTGACTGGTAAATCGACAGCTTTGCCTTAGAACTCAGCTCCCTCTTCACCACAACAGAACGGTACAACGTCCGCATCACTGCAGATGCTGCTCCAATCCGTCTGTCGATCTCTCGCTCCATTTTCCCCTCACTCGTGAACAAGACCCCAAGATACTTAAACTCCTCCACTTGGGGCAGGGGCTTGTCCCCAACCCAGAGAGGACAATCCACCTTTGTCCGGCTGAGGACCATGGACTCGGACTTGGAGGTGCTGATTCTCATCCCAGTCGCTTCACTCTCAGCGGAAAACCGTCCCAGCAAGAGCTGTAGGTCATTGCTGGATGAAGCCAACAGGACAACATCATCTGCAAACAACAGAGATGAGATCCTGTGGTCACCAAGCATGGCACCCTCGGTTCCCTGGCTGTGCCTAGAAATCCTGTCCATAAAAATTATGAACAGGATCGGTGACAAAGGGCAGCCCTGGCGGAGTCCAACTCTCACTGGGAATGAATCCGACCGAGTGTTGGCAATACAAACCAAACTCTCACAACGGTCGTACAGAGACCAAATAGCTCGTAACAACAAGCCCGATACCCCATACTCCCGAAGCACCCCCCACAAAAATCCACGAGGGACGCAGTCAAATGCCTTCTCCAAGTCCACAAAACACATGTAAACTGGTTGGGCAAACTCCCACGAACCCTCAAGAATTCTCGAGAGGGTAAAGAGCTGGTCCGATGTGCCACGGCCAGGACGAAAACCACATTGCTCCTCCTGAATCCAAGGTTCGACCAACGGCCGGACTCTCCTCTCGAGTACCTTGGTATAGACCTTCCCAGGGAGGTTGAGGAGTGTGATCCCTCTAAAGTTGGAGCACACCCTCCGGTCCCCTTTATTGAAGAGAGGAACCACCACCCCGGTATGCCATGTCAAAGGCACTGCCCCCGACCTCCACGCAATGTTGAAGAAGGAGTCCCTTGTATTATGTTGAAAAAAAATTACATTGATTATGTTGCGGGTCATTTTGACCCGTACTGTGTAAATCCACTCAAAACAGTCAAAAACCAGGTTAAACCAATAACAACTTTATTTTAGATTATATAAACATTTATAAAAGAGACATAACAATACATTTTTAATTTCAACACTATATTTACCTCTGCCAAGGAGGTTATGTGATCATCGGCGTTGGTTTGTCTGTCTGTCTGTCTGTTTGTTTGCTTGTTTGTCTGTTTGTTTGTTAGCAAGATAACTCAAAAACTTATGGACAGATTTTCATGAAATTTTCACAGATTGTCAGAAATGGGGTATCCTACAGATGATTACATTTTGGTGGTGATCCAGATCACCGTCCAGAAGAAAACCGCCATTACGGAAAATGCCATTTTCGTGAATAACTACTGAACCACTAATCCTATCATTGTCAATCCAATTGCTAGTCATATGTTTTCATGGTCAAGTAATCTGAAAACGTACACACAGATGATTACATTTTGGTGGTGATCCGGATCACCGTCCAGAAGAAAATCGCCATTACGGAAAATGCCATTTTTGTGAATAACTACTGAACCACTAATCCTATCATTGTCAATCCTAGTCATATGTTTTCATGGTCAAGGAATCTAAAAACGTACACACAGATGATTACATTTTGGTGGTGATCCGGATCACCGTCCAGAAGAAAACCGCCATTACGGAAAATGCCATTTTCGTGAATAACCACTGAACCACTAATCCTATCATTGTCAGTCCAATTGCTAGTCATATGTTTTTGTGGTCAAGGAATCTGAAAACGTACACACAAACACTGTATGGGGGGAACTGTGGCCGCCATTACGGAAAATGCCATTTTCGTGAATAACCACTGAACCACTAATCCTACCATTGTCAATCCAATTGCTAGTCATGTGTTTTCGTGGTCAAGGAATCTGAAAACGTACACACAAACACTGTATGGGGGAACTGTGGCCGCCATTACGGAAAATGTCATTTTCGTGAATAATTACTGAACCACTAATCCTATCATTGTCAATCCAATTGCTAGTCATATGTTTTCGTGGTCAAGGAATCTAAAAACGTACACACAAACACTGTATGGGGGGAACTGTGGCGCTTGGCGGAGGTCTGTGCTCTCCGAGTGCTTTTCTAGTTAAGAACTATTTTGTTCAAGTTTTTCCCTCTGCATTTTTTTTTCATTTAACTTGCCCCTTTTTCTCACATTTTCAATGTTCAACATTTTCAATGCTCTCCACATGATGGACAGAATGTAACTGTGTGCTTTCTGCAGATGTAATTCTGAAAGGACAGCGCCCCCTGAATGGTACAAGGCGCTCATCTACAGTAACATGGGGACCAGGATTGTACAACAAAGGTAGAATTTCAACCCATTTATCCCCTACATCTCTAAACGCAGCTAGTTTGTCTCTTTCATGTCGACCAGCTCGGTTGTCAAATCAGATCACACGAGATATCATGTGAAATGTCTCCAGAGACATTGTTGCTCAAAAGATTGGCCTTCCATACTCTTCATCCCATAGACTTGCAGTTGCTTCTCCCTTTGACATGTAAACTCCAGCTAATACCAGAATTCCAATGTAAGCATGCAAGTCAGTCTGATCCAGTGGCTTCCATTTCTCCTGAAATACACGCCTCCCCTCCAAGTTGGTCATTTCCAGAATAATCTTCTCTATTGGTGGGGATATGAAGAGCTGAAATGCTGATTGAATATCATCAACTCGTGTGACAGCAAATCTTGTAGGACCGGGAGTCATTTTGATGACATTGGAAGATGACAGTCTACCTCGGCTTTGGTGTGGTGATGTTGACCATTTTATATTACCATCTTTAGATGCCCATGTCCCCTCTGTGGATGATGATTGCTGCATTCCTTGGCTTTCATCCGATGGAGACACAATGGCAGGCTCATCCTCTGAATCCTCCTCATCGTCGGAAAATTGACAATCTGGATCATCAATTACATTGTCCTCAGTCTCTGAAATCTCTTCCTCTGCATCACTATCCCAGTTCAAAATATGTGATGAAGCTTCTTCAGCTGTAAACCTTCTGGAGCTCATTTTTGGTGTGTTTGTCAAAGAGATGGCATGAGAAAAGTGACAAGGACAAGGGAGAGAAAGTCCCTCCTCGACACACACCTGGGTCTCTGGCAGTCAAAATACAATTAACTGGGCAGAATAAAGTACATCAAAGAGGCATGTTTATTTTGGATCTGTACAGCTACTTACCCACATAAAAGTGTCCGGGTCAAAATGACCCGCAACATCATCTTTGTATACAAATTAAAATATATCTGTCTGTGGGGTAGATTTGTGGAACAGTCTGGAGCCGGAACTGAAACTATGTACAAACAGAAATCAATTCAAAAAGAGGTACAAACATTATTTGCTGAAAGGATATATGTTAGAAGGGTAGTATTTATATGTACGATTCACTATGCTCACTCTGGGACACTATGGAATGGTGGGTGGGACAGCACTGTGTATATCTGTGTTGTTTGAGGCTGGTTTTGATGTATGGACATCAATGTATGCTAGGATGGATGGGTGTTAATGTTGATATGTACAAAATACAGTTAATTGTTTACTTGGGAATCTTAAATGTGGTAATTTGTATATAATTCACATGGGTGTATTTATGGAAAAGAGGAGATGGAATTAATAAGTGCTCACTTCTTCCTTCTCCCTTTCGAACACTGTAGACTGTTACTTTATTGCATTTGTCATTTGTTTTGTTTTTGTTATACTTTTTTGTTCGAAATAAAGTATCTATCTATCTATCTATCTATCTATCTATCTATCTATCTAATTATGCACATACATTCCACTACACATCAAAGTGTCCAGATTTTACACACCAGTTCATGACCCTAGATGAGGAAAAGTCACAAAATTTCATGAAGAAAAAGAAAGGATAACCCGTACTTTGGTGAACACAAAAACCGAAATGGGTCAAATTGACCCTTAACATAATACAAGAGTTAAAGACATTGTAAAAAGAAACTTGAAGAAGTTGGACATAGACAGGAGTTCCTTGTCACTTGGTGGTAACGTTCACACATAAAGCAAAATAGAGACATCTGCAAAAGTACAAGATAAGGTAACATAAGCCTTTATTAGTCCCACAGTGGGGAAATTCCAGGATTCCAGGTACAAAGGTTTATTGTCAAAATTCCCAGGGCAATACTATATGAATACATGTATTGAAGAAACTGGGTTAACCATCTCAGACTGGAGGCAGAGGGTAAACAGAGAAGGACCATAGGTATTGAGATGAGAGAGATTATGGTGAGGTAGCAGGAAAAAGCAGTGGGGGGAGAAGGGTTGAATGTATTGTGATGCGAGATGTCATGCAGATGTAAGATGGGCGGTTCAGGTTCAGGTTCAGGTTCAGGTCACCTTATTTGTACCCGTAGGTAGATGTGTTTTGCAGTCTGGTGACATCCATACTTACAAGCCACAAATTACATTCAACATAGACACAAACACAGGCACACATGAAATTGACTATAAACATGATAAAAATACTCAAGGCTCCATCAATCAGGGTATAAAAAGACAAAGCGATGAGAGAAAAACCAGAGGTAAGAGAGAAGAGTCATATTAAAACTTAAAAACTAGTCAAAGAGGTTAAAAACTCAAAGGTCTAAAACTCAATAAAATATTTAGAACCCAAAATAAAAAAGATAAAAAAAGGTTGATATAAAAGGAGAGACCCTGGTGTATTGAGACATGCTTTTTCTTGGTATGACTGATGTGAGAGTGAATAAAGTCGTCTGCTGCATAAGTCTGTCCCCATTATTTCTACTCTCCACACTGGTGACCCCTTGGCGAATTATGGAACACGAGGCAAGAACCCCGGAGTCGGCCCAGACGGGAAGCCCCAGCAACGTGGCAAGCATCCCAGAGATGGCCCGGACGGGAACCCCCAACAACCTGTGCGCGGTTTCGGTCAAACTACCGGACTTCTGGCTGCACGACCCGCGGTCTTGGCTCCACCACACCGAGGCTCAGTTCGTCCTCCGGGAAATAACGGCAGATGACACCAGATATTACTATGTGGTCACAGCGCTGGACGCTCGCACGTCTCAGCAAGTAGCAAGCCTGCTCCAACAGCCTCTAGCCCATGACAAATACGGGGCTCTCAAGGCCGCGCTGACCCGGCGCTACACGCTCTCAGACTGTGAGAGAGCAGAGAGGCTCCTGAGGCGCTCCGAGTTAGGAGACGGGTCGGCGGTCGAACTGATGGAGAAGATGTTGGTGTTGATGGGCACGGAAGACGGGCATTTTCTGTTTGCCCACCTTTTCCTCCGGAACCTCCCAACAGACGCAAGAGCGGTTCTTGCCAATTCGCCGTTGCTGGCCGTGCGTGACTACCGTGTGCTAGCCCAGGAGGCAGATCGGATCATCCTCACCACCAGAGCCCTCACAGTGAATGTGGCGGCGTCGGAACCCAGCAAGACGACCAGCGGAGGTGAGGAGTTGGCGACAGTAGCGGCAGCGGGGGCCAGGAAGCGGCAGAGAGACACACTCTGCTTCTACCACTGCCGCTTTGGAGAGAACGCATGCAGATGTGTGCCACCGTGCCAATTCAAGCGTTCGGGAAACGCTAAGGCTGGCAGTCAGTAGCAGCTGCGACTGCCAGTGAAGAGAACAAGCTGCTCTACGTGACGGACTCGCGCTCGGGGAGAAGGTTCCTCGTAGACACCGGCTCCCAAAAGAGCCTCATCCTGCCGTCCTACACCAACCAGCTAGTGGGAGCTAGCGGCACCCAGCTGGTAGCCGTAAATGGCTCGGACATTAAGACTTTTGGTTAGAGAACACTGACTTTATCCCTACACGGCCGTATGTATGAGTGGACTTTTGTCATAGCGGCAATGAGTTTCCCAATCTTGGGAGCTGATTTTCTGTGTGCATACGGGTTGCTAGTCGATGTTGCTAACAGGTGCCTGGTTAATGCAATGTGTTTTGATTCTCTCCCCGGTACAGCTCGAGGGGCCGGGCTAATGACACAAGCCAACGTTACAGCTCCAGGCGGCAAGTTCCACACACTGCTCACTCAGTTCCCAGCACGCACGGTCCCAAAGTTTTTGGCGGCCAGCACTAAACACGGGGTGGAGCACTTTATCACCACCACTGGGCCGCCCGTTTTCGCACGACCTTGGCGCCTGGACACAGCTAAACTGGCCATAGCGCGCGAGGAGTTTGCCAACTTGAAAAGGTTGGGCATCATCAGGTGCTCAAACAGCCCATGGGCATCACCACTACATATGGTTCCTAAGACCGAGGGATCGTGGTGACCGTGCGGAAATTTCTGCAGGTTGAATAACGCCACAGCGCACGACCGCTACCCGATTCCCCATATTCAGGATTTTTCCGTTCACCTCGCCGGGGCACGCATTTTTTCTAAAATAGACCTGGTTCGCGGTTACCACCAGGTCCCGGTGCGCGCGGAGGACATACCCAAAACAGCGGTAATAACTCCGTTTGGCTTGTTTGAGTTTTTACGCATGCCCTTCAGATTAAAAGGCGCGGCACAGACATTCCAACGCATGATGGATGTGGTGTTGCGCGATCTGCCATTTGTTTTTGTCTACCTGGATGGTATCCTGGTGGCCAGTGCGTCCGAGGACGAACACGTAACCCACCTCAGGACAGTTTTCCGGAGGTTGGAGGAGAACGGGTTAATAATCAACCCGGTGAAATGCCAGTTCGGCGTGACGGGGATTGACTTTTTGGGGCACCGCGTCTCAATGGAGGGAGCGATACCCTTGCCCAACAAGGTGCGTGCCGTGGTGAATTTTCCCCAGCCTCAGACGGTCAGGGCGCTGCAAGAGATTTTGGGGATGGTTAACTTTTATAACCGGTTCCTCCCCGCAGCTCAGCTCATGCAGTCATTGTACGCCGTGCTCAAGAAATGGAAACTGGCGGACAGAGTCGAATGGACTCCGGAGCAGGAGTAGGCGTTCTCTGAGGTTAAAACAGCCCTGGCAAATGCCGCACTGTTGGCGCACCCGGACCCGGCAGCCCGGATAGCGCTCACTACCGACGCCTTGGATGTGGCCATAGGGGCCGTCATGGAGCAACGCGTCGCCGGTTCTTGGCAGCCACTCGTTTTTTTCAACAGGGCTTTGCGCGACAGTGAGCGTAAATACAGCACGTTCGACAGAGAGTTGCTGGCTCTCCACCTGGCCATACGCCACTTCCAGTTCTGGCTGGAAGGGCGCAGCTTCACCGTGTTCGTGGACCACAAGCCGCTAACGTTCGCGATGGCCAAGGTTTCGGAACCATGGTCGGGGCGGCATCAGAGACAGCTGGCCGCGATCTCGGAGTTTACAACCGATATTCAGCATGTGTTGGGTAAACTGAATGTGGTGGCGGACTGCCTCTCGCGCACAGTAGTGGCCCCGGTCTGGTGGGGATAGATTATATAGCCATGGCCGCAGAGCAGATTGGCGATGCGGACATGTGCGCGCTCCAGTCTGGACCAACAGGGTTAAGGCTGGAGAGCAGAGTACTGCAAGATGGCAGCACCCCCCCTTATCTGCGACGTCTCCACGGGACGCCCACGCCCGGTGGTCCCAGTTGCTTGGCGCCGCCAAGTGTTTGAGTCAGTTCACGCTCTGGCGCACCCAGGAGTGCGCGTGTCAGTCAAAATGGTGGGAGCGAAGTTCGTTTGGCCAGGCCTGCGCAAACAAGTGAAAGAGTGGGCGGCAGCCTGCGTAGCGTGCCAACGAGCCAAAGTACACAGACACACGAAGGTTCCTTTGGAGCCGTTTCGTATACCGGCTAAGAGGTTCGACCATGTTCACATGGACCTCGTGGGCCCCCTCCCGCCATCGCAGGGGTGCACGCACCTTCTGACAGTGGTGGACTGCACCACATGCTGACCAGAAACAGTTCCGCTGGCGGCAACCACGTCCGCGGACGTGGCACACACTTTTTTGACAACATGGGTGGCACGTTTTGGCATCCCATCGGACATCACGTCCGATATGGGCCCACAGTTTGTTTCCGACCTCTGGTCTGCGATGGCCCGTAGCCTGGGTGTTGCAATTCATCGCACAACCGCGTACAACCCACAGGCCAATGGGTTATGCGAGCGTTTTTATAGGTCACTGAAAGCAGCGCTCAGGGCTTCGCTGACGGATGCAAATTGGGTAGACTGGTTGCCGTGGATTTTATTGGGGTTGTGTTCCGCACCAAATAGGATTTGTCAATGTCAAGTCAATGTCAAGTCAAATTCCTTGTGTGTTTACTTGTAAATATACTTGGCAATAAAGCTGATTCTGATTCTGATTCTGATTCTGATTTGGAGGCTTCCCCGGCGGAGCTTGTTTTTTCTCAGCCACTGTGGCTCCCCGGGGAGTTTTTACCAGATAATCCCGCGCAGGACAACTGTCCGTCTCAGCGTTTGCAGCATAGCGCAGACACAGGCATGCTGCCAGGCCCGGCCCACCACTGTTTTCCACGCACTTTTGTGCCAAAAACTTTGAAGGACGCGGCGTTCGTGTTTGTCAGGCACGATGCCCACCGCCCCC
Organism: Pholidichthys leucotaenia; assembly: GCA_020510985.1. Taxonomy (NCBI): domain Eukaryota; kingdom Metazoa; phylum Chordata; class Actinopteri; order Cichliformes; family Pholidichthyidae; genus Pholidichthys; species Pholidichthys leucotaenia. The sequence continues at coordinate 116,314,168 of CM035848.1, read as the reverse complement.
CATTGCGCCCACCCTACGATGGCCCATTCAGAGTGCTGGAAACAGGGGACAAACATTTTTTGTTAGATTTGGGGGGTCGTAGGGAGAAAATATGTATAGACAGACTTAAGCCCACCTTTGTGGTGGCAGACGAGCAAGTGATGTTGGCTCGGGCCCCTCGGTGTGGAAGACCCCCACTGAGAACTCCCCAGGCAAACGATTTATCAGAGCAGCCACACGGGCAAGTCGAAGGTCCCCCCCCCTCGCCGTGGCCCACCCACAGACAGACACACCCCCGGGAGCCCCCCACCGGCACAGCAGCGCCGCGGAGGCAGGAAACCTCCGTTACAGCAGATACGGGAGGAGACTGAAACCAAAAGAAACTCGGCCTGAGATTCTTGGGGGGGGGGAGAAGCTGGGTTAATCATCTCAGACTGGAGGCAGAGGGTAAACAGAGAAGGACAATAGGTATTGAGATGAGAGAGATTATGGCAAGGTAGCAGGAAGAAGAAGTGGGGGGAGAAGGGTTGAATGTATTGTGATGCGAGATGTCATGCAGATGTAAGCTGGGCGGTTGAAAAAGAAGGAGAGACCCTGGTGTATTGAGACATGCTTTTTCTTGGTATGACTGATGTGAGAGTGAATAAAGTCGTCTGCTGCATAAGTCTGCTCCGTTATTTCTACTCTCCACAGTATAGTTCACTGTTGATGCAGAGAATATATATTTATACAGTATCTACTGTACATGTAGTCAGCAATACTCAATACGATATATTTCCAGTTAATCCATGTATTTCTCCATGTGACCTTGTGACTGCATTATTTTAATCACTTTTAATCCTAGATCCATTTGTTTTTGGCTTAAAATGCATCATACTGTAATTGTTAAATTGTGGAGCGTGTAAATGAAGAGGCAGATTTGTTTCAGACGATTTATTACACACTCTCACATCTTCAAGCATAGACAGAATCCATTCCAGCAGAAGCTCCTCTCTTAAATATCATGGCATTCTTCTAGAATCTTCTCACACACAAAAGATGACCTTCGCGTCACATTGCATTCAACTCACTCATCCTTAACACCTTTCTGTTATCTCACTAGGGAACCCCTGCTCTTTTGTTCCTGTCTGAGATGGTACACAATTAGGCTCTCCCCAGGCACCACCCCCCCCCCCCGAGCATCTTAGATGGAACAATAGTATAACAGTCCACATGCTGTGATAGAACCATTAAACATCAGTCCACATGCTGCTTGGGCTTTAGTCTTCTCCCGTATCTGCTGTAACCAGAATTCACCGCCTCCGCGGCGCTGCCCTGCCTTTGGGGGGCTGTTGTTTGGGGGGGGAAACCTTTATGTCTGTCCGTGTGGGTGCTCTGGGGAATCGTTTCTCTGGGGAGCTCCCCGTGGGGGTCTTCCACGCCGAGGGGCCCTCGCCAACAGCACTTGCTCGTCCGCCACAATGAAAGCAGGTTTGAGTCTGTCTATGCCAATTTTTTCTCTCCTACCCCCCAAGTCTAGCAAAAAATGCTTATCCCCTGTTTCCAGCACTCTGAACGGTCCATCATAGGGTGGGCGCAGTGGAGGGCAGTGGGCGTCGTGTCTGACAAACACGAACTCCGCATTCTTCAAAGTTTTAGGCACAAAAACGCGCGGAAAACTGTGGTGGGCAGGGCCCGGCAGCGTGCCTGTGTTTGCGCTATGCTGCAAAAGCTGAGACGGGCAGCTGCCCGGCGCGGGATTATCTGGCAGAAACTCCCCGGGCAGCCGGAGTGGTTGCGCAAAAACGAGTTCTGCCGGGGAAGCTTCCAGATCCTCTTTAGGCGCGGACCGCAACCCCAATAAAACCCACGGTAGCCTGTCTACCCAATTTGCATCCATCAATGAAGCCCTGAGAGCTGCTTTCAATGATCTATGAAAACGTTCGCATAACCCATTAACCTGTGGGTTGTAAGCGGTTGTGCGGTGAATTGTAATACCCAGGCTGCGGGCCATCACTGACCAGAGTTCGGAAACAAATTGAGGGCCTCTGTTGGACGTAATGTCTGACGGGACTCCAAAACGCGCCACCCATGCTGTTAAAAAGGCGCGCGCCACCTCCTCGGACGTGGTTGCCGCCAGCGGAACCGCTTCCGGCCAGCGTGTGATGCGGTCCACCATTGTCAGGAGGTGCGTGCACCCCTGCGATGGTGGGAGGGGGCCCACGAGGTCCACGTGAACATGGTCGAACCTCTTAGCCGGAATATGAAACGGCTCCAAGGGAGCCTTCGAGTGTCTGTGTACTTTGGCTCGTTGGCACGCCACGCAGGCTGCCGCCCACTCTTTCACTTGTTTGTGAAGGCTCGGCCACACAAATTTCTCTCCTACCATTTTGACCGACGTGCGCACTCCTGGGTGCGCCAAACAGTGAACCGACTCAAACACGCAGGGGCGCCACGCGGCCGGGACCACGGGACACAGGCGACCCGTGGAGACATCGCAGATTAGGGGGGGCATGCCATCTTGCAGCACCCTGCTCTCCAGCCTTAACCCTGTTGGTCCAGACTGGAGCGTGCGCACGTCCGCGTCACTAACCTGCTCCGCGGCCATGGCTGCGTAATCTATCCCCACGCAGACCGGGGCCACCACGGCGCGCGCGAGAGGCAGTCTGCCACTATATTCAGTTTACCCGACACATGCTGAATATCGGTAGTAAACTCTGAGATCGTGGCCAGATGTCTCTGCTGCCGGCCCGACCACGGTTCTGAAACTTTGGCCATCGCGAATGTTAGCGGCTTGTGGTCAACGAATGCGGTGAAATTGCGCCCTTCCAGCCAGAACTGGAAGTGGCGAATGGCCAGGTGGAGAGCCAGCAACTCTCTGTCGAACGCGCTATATTTACGTTCACTGTCGCGCAAAGACCTGCTGAAAAAGGCGAGCGGCTGCCAAGCCCCGGCTACACGCTGCTCCACGACAGCCCCTATGGCCACCTCTGAAGCGTCAGTGGTGAGCGCTATGCGGGCCGTTGGGTCTGGATGTGTCAGCAATGCGGCGCTTGCCAGGGCTGCCTTGACTTCCGAGAACGCGCGCTCCCGCTCCGGGGTCCATTCGACCCTATCCGCGGGTTTCTTTTTTTTGAGCGCGGCGTACAATGGTTGCATGAGCTGCGCTGCGCGGGGAAGGAAACGGTTATAAAAGTTCACCATTCCCAAAAATTCTTGTAGCGCCCTGACCGTTTGCGGCCTGGGAAAATCCGCCACTGCACGCACCTTGTCAGGCAGTGGGATTGCTCCTTCGGGAGAGACGCGGTGCCCCAAAAAATCAATCTCCGTCACCCCGAACTGACATTTCGCTGGGTTGATTATTAACCCGTGCTCTTCCAACCTCCGGAAAACCGTCGTGAGGTGGGTTTCGTGTTCGTCTTCGGACGCGCTGGCTACTAGGATATCGTCCAGGTAGACGAACACGAACGAGAGATCACGCAGCACTGCATCCATCATGCGCTGGAACGTCTGTGCCGCTCCTTTTAACCCGAATGGCATGTGCAGGAACTCAAATAAACCGAACAGAGTTATTACCGCTGTTTTGGGTCTATCCTCGGCGCGCACTGGGACTTGGTGGTAACCACGGACCAGATCTATTTTGGAAAAAATGTGCGCTCTGGCAAGGTGAACGGAAAAATCCTGTATGTGGGGAATTGGGTAGCGGTCGTGCGCTGTGGCGTTGTTCAATCTGCGGAAATCTCTGCACTGTCGCCACAAACCCTCAGCTTTAGGGACCATGTGTAGCGAGGATGCCCATGGGCTGTTTGAGCGCCTGATGATGCCCAACCTTTCCAGGTTGGCGAACTCCTCGCACGCTATGGCCAGTTTAGCTGCGTCCAAGCGCCGAGGTCGTGCAAAAACGGGCGGCCCGGTGGTGGTGATAAAATGCTCCACCCGTGTTTAGTGATGGCTGCCGAAAACGTCGGGACTGTGAGTGCTGGGAACTGAATGAGCAGTGTGTGGAACTTACCGCCTGCTGCTGTGATGTTGGCTTGTGCTGTTGGCCAGGTCACTCGAGCTATACAGGGGAGAGAGTCAAAAGACAGTGCATTAACTAGGCGCCTGTTAGCAACATCAACCAGTAAACCATATGCACACAGAAAATCAGCCCCCAGTATATGGTAATTCAATGCTGCTATGACAAAAGTCCACTCATATGTACGGCCGTGTAGAGACAAGAGTAGAGTCTTCTCACCAAAGGTCTTAATCTCCGAGCCGTTTGCTGCCGCCATCTCGGGGCCGCTAGATCCTGCCAGCCGATCAGCATAGGTCAGCCGGATGAAACTCTTCTGGGCGCCGGTGTCCACGAGGAAATGCCTCCCCGAGCGTGCGTCCGTCAGGTAGAGCAGCTTGTTCTCCTCCCTGAGGGTCGCGGCTGCTACCGACCCCCCGGTCTTGGCGTTTCGCGAGCGCTTGAGTTGGCACGGTGGTGTACATCTGCATGCCTTCTCTCCGAAGCGGCGGTGGTAGAAACAAAGCGTGTCTCCCTCGCGTTCCTTGGCCCCCGCTGCTGCTGCCGTCGGTGGCTCCTCGCCTCCTCTGGTCGCCTCGCTGAGCTCCGTCGCTGCCGCGATGGTCGTGAACGCCCTGGTGACGATGATGACCCGGTCTGCCTCCCAGGCTAGCGCACGAAAGTCCCGCTCGGTCAGCAACGGCGAATTGGCCAGGGTCGCTCTCGCCGCTGTCGGAAGGTTCCGGAGGAAGAGGTGGGTAAACAGAAAGTGGTCGTCGTCCGTGCCCCTTAAGATAAGATAAGATAAGATAAGATAAGCCTTTATTAGTCCCACAACGGGGAAATTCCAGGATTGCAACAGCACAGGGATAGCAACACTCAGAGCAACAATCAGAAGGCAAGAAAACAAAACAAGCAAGCAAGAGCAGCTAATATACATATGTACATATTACTATAAAATATATATATACACACACACACACAGACACACAGTGCAGAGCATTGTAGCTGGATGGAATAAATATATGAATATATGAACACACAGTACAGAGCATTGTAGCTAGATGGAATAAATATGTAAATATATAAACACCCACAGTACGGAGCATTGCAGCTAGGTGGAATAAATATGCAAGTATATAAACACACACAGTGCGGAGCAATGTAGCTAGATGGAATAATATGTAGATATATAAAAACACAGTGCGGAGCATTGTAGCTAGATGGAATAAATGTATAGATATATAAATATAAACACACCCAGTGCTGAGCATTGTAGCTAGATGGAATAAATATGTAAATATATAAACACACACAGTGCAGAGCATTGTTGCTAGATGGGATGAAACAGCATAACCATCTACTTAGTTATCCTACATGGTATGATTATGTGCCCATACATATTCTCACCCTCCATAGCGACCAGTATGTTCCTAGTTGTATGCCGGAGAGGACCATTGTGTAAGTCTATTGCATCTTTTGCATTCAAAAAACTATTAGTTTGTTACGTCTTTTTGCTATCTCTGCGAGCAGCCCTGCTTAGGTTGTACAGTCTGACAGCCGTTGGTAGGAAGGACCTACGAAACCTCTCGGTTGTGCACCTGGGATGATGTAGTCTGCTGCTAAATGAGCTCCTCAGTGCATCCAGTATGTCCTGCATAGGGTGGAACTCAGACTCCAGCAGAGATGATAGTTTAGCCACCGTCCTTCTCTCTCCTATCTCCTCCATCGGATCAAGGCGCTGCCCCAGGACAGAGCTAGCTTTCTTAATCAGTTTGTTCAGTCTCTTCCTATCGGCTGCAGTAATGCCACTGCCCCAGCAGACCACTCCAAAAGTGATGGCTGATGCCACCACCGTGTCATAGAATGACTTCAGCAGCGCCCCTTGTACACCAAAAGACCTGAGTCTCCTCAGCAGGAACAGCCTGCGCTGTCCCTTCTTGTAGAGTGCGTCAGTATTGTGTGACCAGTCTAGTTTATTGTTCAGATGAACACCCAGGTACTTATAGGATGTCACCATCTCGATGTCTGTTCCCTGTATATTTACTGGTGCTGTGAGGGGCTGCCCATGCCTGCGGCAGTCCACCACCAGCTCCTTAGTTTTCCTCGCGTTGATCTGGAGGCAGTTCCGATGGCACCAGTCCACGAAGTCCTGGATAAGCCCTCTGTACTCAGCTTCATCTCCGTTGGAGATGAGACCAACGATCGCAGAGTCATCAGAGAACTTCTGTAGATGGCAATGTGTTGTGTTGTGTGAGAAGTCCGCAGTATAACGAGTGAACAGGAAGGGAGCCAGCACCGTTCCCTGGGGGGCCCCCGTGCTACTGATGATCGTGTCGGAAACACAGTCCCGGGTTCTCACAAACTGAGGCCGGTTCGTGAGGTAGTCCAGGATCCATGATGACAGGTGCTGGTCCACCCCTGCGCGCAGCAGCTTGTCCTTCAGGATCATCGGTTGGATGGTGTTGAAAGCACTGGAGAAGTCAAAGAACATGAACCTCACCATATTCCCGGGCTTCTCCAGGTGGGACAGAGAACGGTGAAGGAGGAAGATCACCGCATCCTCCACCCCAATGCCATGCTGGTAGGCGAACTGGAGTGGATCCATCGCTGGTTCCACCAGGGGGCGGAGATGAGCAAGGAGCAGTCTCTCCAGGGTCTTCATCAAGTGGGACGTCAAGGCCACCGGTCTGAAGCTGTTCAGGTCTTTGGGGTGGGAAGTTTTTGGTACAGGTACCACACAAGATGTTTTCCACAGCTGTGGTACCCTCCCCAGTTTCAGGCTCATGTTTAAGATATACGTCACAATCCCACACAGCTGGTCTGCACAGGACTTGAGGAGGTTTGCGCTGATGCCGTCCGGTCCCGACGCCTTCCTCGCCTTGATCTTCCTCAGCTCCGTCCTCACCTGGGTCTTGGTCAGGGTCAGGATGGGGGGCTGTGTGTTGGGAGTGGGGGGGGTGTCGGTGGAGTGGGGAGTGGGCAGCAGGACTTGATTTCTTAGAGGCAGCAGTGGTTGTTGTGCAGACAGGGGGGAGGGCGGTTGGTCAAATCTATTGAAAAACAGATTCAGGTTGTTCGCCCACTCCCTGCCCCCCGTGGCCTGGGGGGAGGTATTCTGGAGCCCCGAGATGGTTTTGAGGTTTCTCCAGACCCCGCTGATGTCGCTCTGTTGCAGCTTGTCCTCCATCTTCTTCCTGAAGCTGTCCTTGCCTTCTCTGATCTTTCTCCTCAGCTCTCTCTGTACGGACTTCAGCATCTCCCTATTCCCCGACCTGAAGATCCTCTTCTTCTCTCTCAGAAGTGTTTTTATCTCAGGGTTGATCCAGGGTTTGTTGTTTGAGTGACGCCGTATGGTCTTGGTGGGAACGGATTTGTCCACACAGAAGCTGAGATAGCCCGTGAAGGTGTGAATGAGGCCATCGATGTCCTCACCATGTGGATCGCAGAGCTGCTTCCAGGCGGTGGCTTCAAAACAGTCCTTTAGAGTGTCCATTGTCTCCTCAGACCATAACTCCACAGTGTGCATGGCCGGAGGTTGTCTGTGCACTACGGGTTTGTACACCGGCCGGAGATGAACCAAGTTGTGATCCGATCTCCCGAGTGGGGGGAGTTGTGATGAGGTGTACGCCTCCTTAGTGTTTGCGTAGAATAAATCCAGTGTTTTATTGTCTCTAGTGTGGCATGTGACATACTGGGTGAACGTGGGTAGAATGGGAGACAGTGAAACGTGGTTGAAATCGCCTGAGATGAGGAGAAGAGCATCTGGGTGTTCTGTCTGCAGCCTGCTGGTTACTGAATGGATGACGTCACGCGCTGTCCCAGCGTTCGCCGTCGGATTTGCATAAACAACAATGCAGATCACGTGTGAGTGTTCTCTCGGGAGATATGTAGGCCTCATGCTAACAGCTAGCAACTCAATGTCTTTGCTGCAGTGTCGTTGTTTAACAGTGATATGTCCCGGTCTGCACCAGTTGTTGTTAACATACATTATCACTCCACCGCCCCTGGCTTTGCCACTGTCTGGTGTTCGGTCAGCTCGTATCATGTGAAAACCCTCCAGCTCAATGTTAGCATCTGCTGCTAGTTCAGTTAGCCACGTCTCAGTAAACAAAAGGAGAGAGCACTCCCGGTAAGTGCTATCATAACGGGAGATAGCCGCTAGCTCATCTAACTTTCCCAGTATCGACCGTACATTTCCCATGACAACAGATGGAAGGGAGGGTCTGTACCTTATATTTTTTGTCCTCCGCCTTACTCCAGCCCGGCAGCCGCGACGCTTTCGCCTCAATTCTCTCGGTATGTCGAGTTTTTCCAATGGGACCGGGTGGCGGTTAAATGCTAGCAGCTCTTCCCTGTTGTATCGTATCCTGCTATAAACAGTGGCTCCGTCCACCGGCTCAGGAGACATTTGGGACGATCTGTGTGTCCGTGATATAAGTGGGGTGGAAAAAAAAAGACTGATCAAAAAAGAGAGGAAGGGAAAAAAACTCGGAATCGAGCCGCTGTTGCAAAAAGGCAGCCTACTCGTGTGGCGCCGAGTAACAAAACGTCAGCATCTTCTCCATGAGGTCTATTGCCGACCCATCTCCCAACTCGGTCCGCGTCAGGAGCCTCTCTGCTCTCTCACCATCCGAGAGAGTGAAGCGCTGGATGAGCGCAGCCTTTAGCGCCTCGTACTTGTTGCTGGTTGGTGGCTGATCAAGCAGGCTCGCTACGTGCTGAGCTGTGCGGGCGTCGAGCACTGCGACCACATAGTGGAACTTGGTGTCATCTGCCGTTATCCCCCGGAGGGCAAACTGCGCCTCGATGAGGTGGAACCAAGAGCGCGGGTTGTGCTGCCAGAAATCCGGTAGGTTGACTGCGACCGCACATGCGTGGCTGGAGGTTCCCGTCGAGGTCGGCTCCGGGGATCTTGACTCGTGTTCCATGATACGTCTTGGGTCACCAGTGTGTGTAAATGAAGAGGCAGATTTGTTTCAGACGATTTATTACACACTCTCACATCTTCAAGCATAGACAGAATCCATTCCAGCAGAAGCTCCTCTCTTAAATATCATGGCATTCTTCTAGAATCTTCTCACACACAAAAGATGACCTTCGGTCACATTGCATTCAACCCACTCATCCTTAACACCTCCCTGTTATCTCACTAGGGAACCCCTGCTCTTTTGTTCCTGTCTGAGATGGTACACAATTAGGCTCTCCCCAGGCGCCACAAAATATATCTTATTATGCCTAACTCAGTACTGTTTACGTGTTGAAATATATATTTTACGGCTCATATACTACAATATGGCACCTAGCTGATCCATGTTTTGCCACGATACCACTGGCTGGAGCAGGTAAATCCCATGACGTCTCAACAGTCGCTCCATGATTTTGACACAGATCAGAGCAATTTGTTGCACAGGAAGCTAAATATTTCTGCAGACAATCTGCAGTTCTGTAACCACTTCGTGTTCGTGAAGCTGGGGTCACATCATTGTGTTGAACGTTCAGACCGACCGTTTGAAGCGATATTTTTGCAGCAAGAGAGCCATTTGAAACACACACACAGAGAATACATATTTTAGTACCTAATACCGATAACTTGCCGACATTACAATGTTGTACGGCGGACTTAAAAGCAAAGTAGCAATAGCAATCATAAGCTTACCGTCATACGTGATGCAGTTCGTATCCTCATGTCTTTCCCTTTATACTGCTCTATGGTTTCCTAAATGCTCAAGTACTTCTCCAGAGTGTGTCGTATTGCCGCCTTTGCCTTCTGTTCTCCTTTTTTGCCTTTATTCTGGCAAAAAAAAAGCCAGAGAATGCAGACGCCTCGTATCCTGCCAGCTTGTGTTTTGCATAACGTTACACTTGTTTTATGCCAGTTTCGCTTGTTTTAAGTAACGGGAGGGAGAGGGTTGCGCCGCCTTCCTGTAACTATATCCCCAACCACGTCAAGTGGGACCTAGTGCAGTGGAAACACAAAGCGGGCCGAACTGTACTGTCCCGTACCGAACCATACCGTACTGACCCTAGTGGAAAAGCGCCTTTAGTTTCCATTATTTTAAGAGTGTGATTTTGGGTTCCAAACTGGGGTGAGTTTGATTGTGTTTTTTTTTTTTATTATTTCTAAGGGGTGGGGGGATGTGGTATATGTATTTGGGGCACTTAATTGTGAGGTGCAGTGTGGTGACTTGGACCTCCTGTCACGTCACCGCACTGCCCCATATAGCGGGGCGAGCCACCATGGCACGGTCTCTTGAGCCGGACGCCCACGCCAGGTGCCTGCTATGTAACTGCTGTGTTTCAACCTTCAATAAAGCTGTGTTTGACACTACCTCATCTTGCCTCATTCATCACCAGGTTTTACATACATAACATAAAGCCCCTTGCTTTGACTGACTTTAGCACATCTGCACCCACAGGACATCACTAGTTTCTCACACTGCTTTGGTTTGAGGGACAGGATTATGCAAAGACTCTCAATGGGGAATCGATTCAACACTGCAGCTACAATTGTTTGTCAGCTGAATAGGGCAAGGATCTGTCTCAGCATACAGTGTCCACTGTTTAAGAAAATTTGGACTCAAATCTCACTCTGCAGTGACTGGACCTCTCATCAGCAGAAAGAATAAAAAGGTTAGACTTGCCTTTGCTAAGGAGCATGTTGTGTGGACAGAGGAGAACTGGTCCAGAGTGCACTTCAGTGAGAGTAAGTTCAATTTATTTGGGTCTGATGGGAAACAATATGTTCGACATCAAACTGAGGAAAGACTAAACCCAAAGTGTGTAAAGAAATCAGTCAGATTTGGAGGAGGAAGTGTCATAGTTTGGGGGATATTTTCTGCAGCCGGAGTTGGGCCTCTTTTACAGCTACATGGCAGGATGAATGGAAATGTTTATGTGAACCTCCTTTGGCAACATGCAGTTCCTTCACTGCAATTGTCTCCCAATCAGCCTGCAATTTTCAAGCAAGACAATGCCCCCGTCACACTGCAAAATGGATTCTGACACAGTGGTCATTGTTCTTGGCGCAGTGGTTAGCACTGCGGCAGCACAGTTTACCCTTGGCCGGGGGATTGTGGGGATCATGGGATCGTGGGTTCGATCCCAGCCCCCGACCAACAGTGATCTGTGTGGAGTTTGCATGTTCTCCCCGTGTTGCGTGGGTTTACTCCGGGATTTCTCCGGTTTCCTCCCACATGCCAAAAACATGCATGTTAGGTTAATTGGCTGTTCTAAATTGTCCCTAGATATCTGTTTCCTATAGGCCCTTAGAATAGAGGGTTAGCATTAATGAAAGCGCTTTGAGTGGTCTTTGTGACTAGAAAAGCGCTATATAAGTGCAGGTTAGTTAGTAGTTAGTTAGTTAAATTTGCTTGCCTTTTTTTTTTTTTTCCCCAAAATAAATGTTTGCGTTGAAGTGCCTTGGCTATTAAAAAAAACCCAGCTTAAAGCCTGTGCTCCCCAAGTTTAAACAATGTGTAGACTTTAAGACCAGAGGAGAGAATATGTTGGACTTAGTGTACACAAACACAGATGCATATAAGGCGATACCCCGCCCCCACCTCGGCCTTTCTGACCACATATCCGTGATGCTGGTGCCTGCCTACAAACCCTTATTGAAGCGCAGCAGGCCAGTAGTGAAACAAATCAGGATTTGGCCAGAGAGTGCAACCTCTGCACTGAAAGACTGTTTTCTGCACACAGACTGGGAGGTCTTCAAAACAGCAGCCTCCCAGGAACACAAGACAGATGTGGAGCAGTATGCTGAAACGGTCACCAGCTACATCGCGAAGTGCACAGAGGATGTCACTACAATGAAGACCATCACTATGCGGGGAAACCATAAGCCCTGGATGACCGCAGAGGTGTGCTCGCTGCTTACAGCCAGAGATGCAGCCTTCAGAGCGAAGGACAGGATCGCCCTCTGCTCAGCCAGGTCTGCGCTCTCAAAGGGAATTAAGACGGCGAAGTGCGCCTATGTGGAGAAAATCCAGGGATACCTCTGTGACACTAGGAACACCAAGCAGATATGGCAGGGGGTTCGGACACTGATGGGCTATAAGTCTAGGCAGGGGGTCGATGATGACGACGCTTCGCTTCCAGACAGGCTCAATGACTTCTTTGCACATTTTGAAGCATCAAACTCGACAATCAGAGGGAGGGCTGGCCCATTCCCACCATCGGGTCGGACCAGCTTTTACCAGCAACACAGCGGACACACGGAGGACCCTAACCAGAGTCAACCCACGTAAAGCTGCAGGTCCGGACAACATCCCGGGACGTGTGCTCCGAGACTGCGCAAGCGAGTTGGCAGAGGTACTGACTGACATTTATAACATCTCCCTGAGTCAGGCCATCATTCCCAGATGCTTCAAGACCTCTATCATAGTACCAGTGACAAAGAAACCAGTTGTGTCCTGTCTGAATGACTATCGTCCTGTTGCACTGACACCAATTGTGATGAAGTGTTTCGAACGGCTTGTCAAACCACACATTACAGCCTGCCTCCCTGCATCACACGACCCGCTCCAGTTTGCATATCGTTCAAACCGCTCCACAGAGGATGCTACAGTCACCACCCTGCACTCTGTCATCACCCACCTGGATCAGAAAGGCACCTACGCCAGACTCCTGTACATTGATTTCAGTTCAGCATTCAACACCATTATTCCCCAGAGACTGATGGAGAAATTACTCCTTCTTGGTCTGAACACCGCCACATGTCTCTGGATCCTGGATTTCCTGACTGAGAGACCTCAGTCTGTCCAGGTTGGAAACAACATCTCCAACTCTGTCACGATGAGCACCGGATCCCCTCAAGGCTGCGTACTCAGTCCACTGTTGTTTACACTTCTAACACATGACTGTGTATCCAGACACGAGGGGAACCAGATTATTAAGTTTGCAGACGACATCACGGTGGTGTGACTTATTCAGAGGGATGAGGAATCAATGTACAGGGAAGAAGTGAGAGACCTGGAGGGCTGGTGCAGGGAGAACAATCTGGTGCTCAACATGGACAAAATGAAGGAGATGATTATCGACTTCCGGCGGTCACAGCCTGAACACGTCCCCCTCAGCATCGATGGCCGTTTAGTGGAGAGAGTGGAGAACATCAAGTTCCTCGGAGTGCAGATCTCGCAGGACCTGACCTGGAGCAAGAATTCCTTGGGGATCAGGAAGCAGGCCCAGCAGAGACTGCACTTCTTGAGGAAACTCAAACACGCCTCTCTCCCCATCTGCATCCTCAGGACCTTCTACAGAGGTGTGGTGGAGAGTGTTCTGACGTACTGCATTGCTACATGGTACTCCAGCTGCAGTATGTCAGACAAAAAAGCCCTGCAGAGGATAGTTAAGGGAGCTGACAGGGTAATTGGAGTCTCCCTCCCCTCTGTCCAAGAACTTTTTCAGAACCGTTGTAGGAGCAGGGCACTGAACATTGCCAAGGACCGTTCTCACCCTCTGCATAAACACTTTGAACTTTTGCCATCTGGCAAACGATTCCGAAGCATCAGAGGCAGAACCACCAGACTGATCAACAGCTTCCTTCCACAAGCGGTTAGGATACTGAACAGCTGATCCAGAATCTCTAATATACACTACCGCACCTACGGACATTATGTACATTATTTGTATATTATAGTTAGTTTTTTTTCCAAGTATGTCACAGGGATGTGTGAATGGATGTGGTGGGGTGATGAAGATATGTTTGAGAGTGTCTTAAATCCTGTTCTTTTACTTATATGGATGCCGAGAGAAACGCAATTTTATCTTGCCTGCACTACAGTTGTATGTACAGCAATATGACAAAGGTTGATTTGATTTGATTTTGAAAACATGCTAGTGCAGCAGTGGTATAGACACAGCTGATACTGAAACTCTGAACAATGAAGAATAATATTTTAGAACAAATCAAGCATTAATACATTGTTCTCTAATTTTGATCTCCACTGTACAAGAGGGGGCTGAAAAATTAATCGGCTGACCATGATGCAGTGGTCAAATTTGACCAAATGTTTATTGTACCCATACTCGACAGTTCTCTCACTCTCAGCTCTGCCCTCTTGTTCCTCAGCCAATGAAGCACAAATACTACTAGCTCAACACCTACGAGCATAAGTCCTTAGACAGCCTATGAACTTTTCAGCCCCCCTCATATATTCACACACCTCTTTGGTCACCCAACAAACTCAATGATCCTTCTGTGACCTCTCAAGGATCTTTATAGATCACCATGAAAATCTTACAAAAATCTCCCAAACATTTACACAGAAAAGGATTTTTTTTTTTTTTTTAAGCACTGTGTGGTCAGGTAAATTTTTGATCTCTCAGTGGTCACCCAACAATCTCCGTCTGTGCAAAAGGGGCCTTAATGTCTTTCATTATTGAAGAAAAATAACGTGAAATAATCCTGGAACTACAAACTCCTAAAGATAAAATATGACAGGACAATAAATTTCAATTAATCTTTATTGATACTGAAATCAAATGGACAATGAACACATGGTAAAGCAACAACTGGCTAGGTTCTCTTTCTATGTAAAACCACAACTATCTGGTTTCAATGATGTTAATGTTTCATATATATTGTATACATACTGCCTTCAGTATATGTACATAAGTACACACAGAGTACATACACACTAGTAAAGTTTAAACACACACACACAAACCAATCACATACATTGTAATGACTGGATTTTGTTCAGTTCCTGACAGGAAAGGGGGGAGGCTTTCAAAAGAAAATGCATAGATTGTAAAATTCAACACGTGCCCCAAGCAGGCTCAGCACAGTTCAACAGAAGACACACTGAATTTGGAGTTTTATCTAAGAGTTTGGTCCTTCAAAATAAGAGAAAATAAGCTCTGTGTGTGTGTGTGTGTGTGTGTGTGTGTGTGTGTGTGTGTGTGTGTGTGTGTGTGTGTGTGTGTGTGTGTATAAAGAGGGTTCTGATGCCCATTTAGTTAAAATGTACAGCACTGTAGGAATGATAATGTTTGGGGACCATGACAAGCAGACTGTAATGTAGCTGTAGGCCCAAAAAACAACAACTAATAAACACAGCCTTCCCTTTTAATTATGCAACCCACCATCTTTAGATTTAGTGCCACATAAGGCCACAGACCATAAAATATCGTATAAACAATACCTCACCCTTTATTTTGGTTGATCTGTGGAACATGGGCACAGAGGTAAAAACGTTTCAGGGGATAAACGGTAGGCAGGTAGATCAACGCCAATTTCTACAGCCCTGCCGGGAGGGAATGGATCAAAACGGGGGTGAATAAAGGGGCATGGCATTGCTAGTAGATGTGAACACAAGGGATGCAAGCATGCCCTCCAGTCTTCAGAATACAGACAGTTGAATGTCAGTAGTTGGGTTTGTTGTGTCGTAGTTGGACAAGGATGATATGGAATGACTGAACCAAGCATTCCTGACTGCCTAGCGGACTAGTGGTGACTGCTTGAGGGAGATGAGGACTGAGCGCATGCGGGACACGTCTTTGGCTTGCTTGCTGGACTTGGGGTTGAAGTCGCAGAGCCGAGCCACACGCTCCCACTCCGTGCCGGGATTGTTCTCATCCAGATCTGAAATCATGGCCTCCTCAGCCGCCCTACATGCAAGACAGAGAAGGGGAGGGTGTGGAGTAGAGAGAAGTCAGTGCAGGAAAATATTAAAAGTAACAGGGGAAAAAAGATGCTGCCCTGAGAAAATTTTCTGCTGGATACCAACACAAGTTTGAAAAACTCAGCATGGGCAAGAGTACAGTTTGTTCTCAAGTACCACGTTTTCTGACCCTGATTTACCAAGGTGATACTTTTGAAAGCCATGCATCTACTTTATTAACAAGTCACTGACAGGCTGATTTAAGAGTTTAAATTAACCCCACACAGTGATACGCTGTGCATACAGACAAAAACTCTGAGCCCCAAGTTGTTCATTTCCATTTGGCTTGGTTGGTAACCCAGCAGAGACTAATTCAGGGCAGGACACAACACTACACAGAAACACCCATCTGTCTTGACACAACAAAGAGAACCAAGCATAAGCATAAACCACACAATCCCAACGCTGCCTAGTTTATATCTGTCACCTGGATTTTCTACTCTTTACAACAGTAAGCGGGGGTACATATACAACAGTAAAAAGAAACAAGTAAAATCATATATGAATAAAATATGTAATATCTGATATATTCGGCTGAAGCTGCAGTACAGTGGAAAAGCAGTTTGCTCACACTGATACACTTCAATTTGTTGTTTTAAAGTGTATGAATGTGGGAATTTACAGCGTTCTCTTTCCTCAACAAGAACCAAGTATAGAGGTAATGTGCTCCTCTGTATACTTGCCCTTGATTTGAAAAAGAAACAAAACAAGCAAGGCCATTTATTCCCCCATTTTTTTAAACCCAAGCCCAAATAAACTGGAAGCACTATGTGGCCTTTAGCCATGCATTATACTGCAGCAGTAAAGCAGGCTATTTCAGGGTGTGGAGAAGGATGTTTACTTTAAATTCAAGTGTCATGCATGTGAAACCGAAATTAAAAGCTTCTTCATAAAGGTTGTGGTATTTTTTGACAGATTCATTTGAGGAAAAAAAAGGACTTACCATTTACAATAAATTAAAATGAAATGAAAAGGAAAAATGAACAAAAAGTTAAAAAAAAAAAAAAAACTTCTAAAAAATTGTAAGTCATCAAGCCCCACTCAGACATGGTAGTAATTCCACTGCCATATTTATGTTGTTTCTACAAGGCTATTAACTATTCCCCACCTACAAGCACATACTGAACAACTAACTACAACAAGGTACATAAAGCACAATGGGGGATGAAGAGGTAAATACACAGTCAAAATCACAACCAACTACAAATATACAAAGGGCTAGAAGGACCAAAAAAAAAAAAAAAAAAAAATCAATGGAGGGGCACTGCACATTGTAATGTCTATCTAGGCAGTGGATTTAAATAATATACACATGCAGACACACACACACATACTGGATGGCATCTATCCCCTGTAGAAAAAAAAAATTATTATTTGAGAGTTTTGGGGTTTTATATTTTTACTTAACTGGTCTAGGCGGTAGCAAGGATGGTTAATGTGTGTGCTTTAAGGTGCATAGGAAAAGAAAACAGGGAGAAACAGTTTCAAAAGTCAAAATTTAGAAGAGAGAGAGAGAAGGAAGGAGAACAAAATAAAAAGACAACAGAAATGAGCTCAATGCAGATGTTGAAAGCCAGCATGCAACAGCAACATTTTTACTTTGTTTCTGAAGATGGACAGTATGCAGCCTTTGGTGTGGTAAACAATTTAAATCTGTAAATATGTCTTTACATTCGCTTAATATTGTAATGTTTAATGACATGCTCAGATATACAGTGTTGGGAAAAAGTATTAGCCCCTTTCTTGATTTCTTATATTAATGCATGTTTGTCACACTTAAGTTAAATGGCATGTTACAGAGTCACACCAGATGTAACGGGACGCACGCCTTCCAAAAAGTTCAGCTTTTGTCTCGTCAGTTCACAAAATATTTTCCCAAAAGTCTTGGGGATCATCAAGATGTTTTTTTGGCAAATGTGAGACCAGCATTTTTGTTCTTTTTCCCCATCAGCAGTGATTTTTGCCTTGAAACTCTGCCATGGATGCCATTTTTGCCCAGTCTCTTTCTTACTGTTGAATTGCTATTGTGACCAGTGTCCAAACTGAGACAAGGGAGGCCTGCAGGTCTTTAGATGCTGTTCTAGGTTGTCGTTTCTCATCTGTTCTTAAATTTCTGTAGATTGCAACATGATGTGTTGCTTTTTGAGATCTTATAGCCTACTTCACTTTGTCAGACAGGTTCTATTTAAGTGATTTTGTGATTCAACAGGCCTGGCATTAATCAAGCCTGGGTGTGGCTAGTGAAATTGAACTCAGCTTTTCAAAAAATGTGGTTAATCACTTAATTCATGATGTAACAAGGGGGGCGGAGATTACTTTTTCCACATAGTAGGTTTGGATAGCCTTTTTCCCTTAATAAACGGAATCATTTAAAAACTACATTTTGTGTTTACTTGGGTTATCTTTGTCTAATATTAAAATTTGTTTGATGATCTGAAACATTTAAGTGTGAGAAATGTGCAAAAATATAAGATATCAGGAAGGGGGCAAATACTTTCACAGCATTGTAGAACCCCATCAAAATATCGACAGGCTGACATCAGCTGATATTAGCCATTTGTAGATCTATGTGCATCTACATTTTTCACAGTAAATGCATAAAAATTTGAAAAAGTACAGGGAATGCTGCTCATTTTACTGCTTCTGTGAAGAAGCCAAGTTTGTTATTAGTTTTACTGTGTAGTTTGATTTGTTATACATTTGACCACAGTTCTTAAATCTGAAGCCTCATTAAATTTGTTTCTTTTCTTTACACTTTACTTTTTGTATGTGTGTATGTGTGTGTGTGTGTGGGGGGGGGGGTTTGCTGGAAAGTTCATAGTGGTCACATTTGATCAAATGTGGTTTATTTTTCAACATAGTCTCCCCTTTGGCCCACACACTTCTTCCATCGGTGTTGCAGCGCTTGGATCCCTGCAGTTGAAAAATAAACCAAATTGGGTCAAATTTGACCACTATGAACTTTTCATCCCCTGTTGTACTTAAGGCAAAGTTCAATTTACTCTGACAATAAAAAGTCCATTCTTCAACAGCACTGTTGTTTTGTCCTTAGGACTGGTTGGACTCTATTCAGGTATCCATTAAGAGACCCTTATCTTTATTTGTCACAGGCATAAAGTTTACACCAGTTAACATAATCCAGCTCCCCCTTCCACTACGTGGACAGTGAAGTGTTCCTTTTTTAAAATGGTCAAATACCAGCTGAATAAAGGAGGATGTGCTATGACTCAGCAGACTTCGGGTTTTACAATCAGTCTTATAAAAGATAGCATGCCACATAATTTTGAGATTAACAATTCAATAAAGGAATGGGCATATAAACATTAAATCATCACCAATCAACTGCATTTCATACTACTGTAGTTCCCCCCCACCCCCGACCAGGACACCACAGTTCACGTAAATAGATAAGAAGTAATTTGATAGGAAAACCAAAGGCTGCACACGTCACAGCTACTAGGTAGTCAGCTGGGCATAGTAGCAGGTCTTCATACAGGACAGCAGTACAGGCTACACAGCAGCTAACATTTTAGTAAAGCATGAATATAGCTGAGTTTGAAGCAGTTGTGCATCCTTGTTATGATCACTGTTTTAAGTTATTTTTGCTGAAAATTGTACTGCAGCACCAAAAACATGCAATGGTAAGTAACCATGTGACATTTGTCCAAGTTATGTCGGGCTTCTTTTCAATCCAATTCAGATTACGGTGCACCTGCAGTAAGGTACATTACTAAAAACACTGACAAATTTGTCATTATACACATGATAATCTGGGGGCTCAAAAAACAAATCCAGCAGTGAGGACCTTTTTTGTGGGAAAAAGTCTTTCTACCAAACTAATCAGTTTTAGAAGAAAAGGGAAAATATGAATTGCATTTTGGGGTGAAATGTTAAAAACAAAAATTAAGTGAAAATGCATTTTATTGCCTGGAAATTTACGACAGAACAATTCAATGAGGGACATTAAAGAGCCAGATAGATGTTTCTTACCAGCAGTTTACATTTTGGATTCATGAACATTTGTGGCACTTGGGACATTATAGAATAAACTTAGAAGACATTAACTTCTGCTTTTCAGTAATGCCAACTCGGCACATATACTTTTTGTAATACTCTGGGCCAATTCAAAACACACAAATGCTTCAAACAAACCTATTCCTTCTAAAAAAAAAATAGCATACTGTTGATCTTTTTTTTTTTTTTTAATCCCAAAACAATATTCATGAAGCAGTTAAACTAAAACACATTCTCTTAAGGTTTATAGAAGTAACTAAAGCAAATATTAATAAATGGAAACAAGATGTATTTGCCAAAATGACTCCAATGAAAACCAAACCGTCAATGACGAAGTAGCTCATTCAGGCCCGATGAATCATCCCTAGTACTATGATCTCCTGACTACTGACCTTGAACACAGCCTACATGCAGACCCACTTGAGGATCATTGTGCATGCGTTTGCTGAACTTTGGGGCAATTGCCTAGAAGGAGTAACGATTTTTGTTGAGATTATAAATGCCCAGATCTCCTGACCTTTCACAATGACCTTGATCTTGAGTTCAACCTGGATGCAGTGAAATCTTAGAATCACTGTGTGTGTGACTTTGTTGAGAATTAGGACAACTGCCTCAGAGGAGTAGTGACTTTTAAATCATATAAGTACCCAGATCTCCCGACCTTTGACCCTGAGCACAACCTGGATGCAGACCCACCTGAGGATCACTGTGAGCAAGTTTGGTGACCATCAGGGCAAATGCCTAGGAGTAGCGATTCCTGTGGAATGTGGATGGACAGACAGAGGGATGCTGCGTCATCGCCGGAATGAGCTAATAAGTGAAAAAATGAGAAATAAAGAAAGTTGTGAAAGTGATCGTCTGAATTCCATGTGTATAGATGACAACACTGGCATGCACGTTTCTCTCTTCATGGAAACATTCTGACAGGCATCAGTGAAAAACAGTCAGACATACTGTATGGGGTTAAAACTAAGGTTCAACTGATATTTTTTCAGAAGACAACATGGCTGCAAATCAATACATGGGACCATCATTAGAAGTAAAAATAAAAACTTGGTGTCAAAATTATTTTTTAATAATGGCTTTTTTTAATGTGAGCTGGGAAAAGTCTTGTTCAAAACCAGGCTACTTCAACATTAAGGATTACTAGAGCTGATATAATAGCTATGAGCTGCGTGGAAGAATCTGATCAGACCTAAATGAAACAGTCATTGTCGCCCCCAACACTGCTATGATGATGAATCTGGAATAATGGTAATGTTAATTCTTTATAGTTTGTCTATTTACGCAGGATTTTTTTTAAATAAGCCCCTAAGCTGACATGTACTCCAGAGACATTTAGTTTATACTAAATTTACATATAATCACTAAAACCCTGAAAACTGGTATATTTCTGATTCAGATTATTGCTAGAGTTTTCATTCTTTAAAAAAAGCTAAATGTTTTGATGCAGAAGGCAGGTTAAAAAAATAGCAGAAGGGGGCAGGATACCTTAATATTTCATCGGAGACAATATATCTTCAAGGCAATCAAGGGATTTTTTTTTTTTTTTTTAAAGATTCCTTTATTAGTCCCACAATGGGGAAATTACAGGGCATCCCCATGAGTGGATGAGGCACCCTTTCACCATTCGCACCTGGGGCCACTTTAGAGTCTCCAATTAACCTAGCTTGCATGTTTTTGGCATGTGGGAGGAAACCGGAGAAGTCCCAGAGTAAACCCACGCAAACACGGGGAGAACATGCAAATTCCACACAGATCACTGCTGGTCAGGGGCTGGGATCGAACCCAGGATCTCCCGACCAAGGGGGATCCTGAGCTGCTGTGCTGCTGCAGTGCTAACCACTCTGCCATCG
Source organism: Pholidichthys leucotaenia (assembly GCA_020510985.1). Classification (NCBI taxonomy): domain Eukaryota; kingdom Metazoa; phylum Chordata; class Actinopteri; order Cichliformes; family Pholidichthyidae; genus Pholidichthys; species Pholidichthys leucotaenia. Next base: position 116,292,677 of record CM035848.1, on the reverse strand, counting down.
CGTTGCCCATTATGCATTTAAACCTACATATTCAATGCTATAAAGTTGCTAAAACCATTTTTAAAAGTTTCATAATATCCAGCTTCAAAGATTCAGTCACAATTTTGGTTCACTAAAACTTCTCTTGTTCATATCAAGGCGAGGAAGACCAAAACACATTTCAGGCCTTAATCTATCCACAGGGGCATGCATTCAATTTTTCTTAATCATCATTGCTGGGAGAAAAAGCAAACAAATGAACAAATGCACATATTTCAGTACCGCTTAAAAAGCTTGGGGTGATGCAATGGCAAATACTCCCCTGGTTGCCTTTAACAAGTAGATTTGTATAAATTTATTTTCATATTTAATCACAAAGCGTGTTCACATGAGCACCAGTATCCTGCTTATGAGCCTTAGCCTGGTTATGATCATATCCCACTTATTTTGTTTACAAGGCACAAGCGAAACAGTGATTCTTACTGGGGGCGGATGGATGAACGGGCCGGCAGAGGTCTTTGACTCTTGAATGCCTCATTCACACTCCCGACGGATCTTTGATGCAAAGGAGGCGTGGGGACCATCTGTCAACAGACGCCTAGGTGGACACGTAGCATGAGTGTCTCCAGTTGCTGTGGAGCCAATACCAGCCTGTCCTGGTTCGGCGCTGGGCAGTCTCCCTGTACAGCTCCACTCTGTGCTTGTTCGTGTATCCCGGCGCCCCATTAACTTTTACCCTGTGATTCTCTGTTCCTCTTTTCTGTGACACCCCCCTCTGAAGGGGGTAGGGGTGGTTATCCTGCTTTGTATAGTGCTGGACACAAAACATGACAACACATGGCCCCACCACGGCATGGGGTGTGCAGCACTTTGGCTCTTTTCTCTTTCTGTACTTGGCCCACAGCAGGAGAGCTACTCCAACTGCTACTTGCAGGAGAGCAAGTTTTGCCATCTTCACCACCCTGGGAGTATTTAAAAAAAAAAGAAGATATTTTTGTCTACTTTTCAGGTGGTTGACACTACATATATTCCAACATGTGTTCTGTCTGCTGATGGAAGTGTGTGCTTGCATGTGTCTGCGCAGGTGTGCATCAGGGCAGGAGAATTGTAAATGTGCAACCATGTAGAGACAGAAACGACATGCAGTTGTGTAAATACGATCACTTTTTTTTTTGTTGGTCTTTTGGCTGCTCCTTTTTGGTGTCACCACAGTGCATCATCACCTTATATATTGCTATGATTCACATGTTGATTTGGCAAGGAATTTTACACCAGATGTCCTTCCTGATGCAACCCTCCCCATTTACCTGGGCTTGGGACCGGCACAGGGAGTACACTGGCTTGTGCTCCCCCTGTGGCTGGGCAACCAACTTTCTTTCCCCCATTCCATTATGCTGAGCACCAAGTTAGAAGGTGGGAAGTACCATTTTTTTATATGGTCTGACCTGGCTGGAGCTTGAACCCACGACCTCCCAGTTGTGGGGCGAATGCGCTACGTCTACACCACCACTCCGGTGTTGTAAATACGCTAAATAGCATAAGGCTATTTAGTTTGTGTAATAAAAGAACAAGGTATAGAACTGTTCTATAGGAAATGGCAAATGGCATTCACTTATATAGCACTTTTATTCTCATCACTAGATGACCAAAGCGCTTTACAGATCCTGCTATCCACCCATTCACACACTGATGGCGGCAGGGAAAGGTAACCTTAAACTACTTTTGTTGTGATCTGGTGCCACATAGAAAATAAAATTCACTTGACCTTCAAAGGGGGGTGGGGAGCGGTTAGGGAGGGGCGAGGCACCCCCTAATACAATGATAGGGGAAACACTGGAGCGTTATGATGGACTTGACCTTCCATCATATTCATACTTCTCTCATATTACTTGCCATAATATTCTGCCTGCTCAGATAGCCTGCAACTGTCAGTAATCGAGATATGGTGCTTCTATTCATCAAAACCCCAACTTTTGCCAGAATACAAAAGGTTTCTCAAAAACAGCATAAGAGCCCATCCTGAGTTCTAAAAGTGATATACGTTTACATGTACAATCACATAAGTAGGATACGTCAAAAACCAAGTCATAACCAAGATAACTGTGCTTGTGTAAACGCACCAATAGACAAATGGCATGTAACTGAAGGGACTACAAATGCTTTGAAATACATGCTCCCTCCCCTAGAATGTCATGCCTATAAAATATATTTTGTCATTCACCATTTTAACACCAAGATTGTAATTTTACTGTGAATGTATGTTGTTACAAATACTGTTAGTTTTCTGATTATCCACACAGAAAAGTAACTGATGATATAACGAAGAGATGAATATACTGTCAATAGCTGAAGTAAATGGAATGGAGAAAATTGAATAAAAATAACTAAAAAAATGAGGAGGGTGTTAGTTGGAGCAACATACACATAACCAATGAGCTCAGAGAAGGGCTGCTTGTAGAAGTCTTCATCCAGCACCCTGGACAAACATCCGCCCAAACGACAGAGCAGCAAGAAGGTAGGAGAGAAGAGAGACAGTGGTAAAAGGGAGAACAGGATGGAAACAAACAAGTGTTATAGGTTACCAAACAGCAAGTCAAATTATCACTTTATCACAGATTGAGGTTTTTAGAAGAACTTCTGAATGTAGCCTCTAAGGGTTTCAGATAATCAGACCATAGTGTGGCAATTTAAGATGGAAAAACATGCAAGAAAGTTGAGAAGAGATTGACGCGAATGGATTCCACTTAAGATCCCATAGTGTTTCTATACAGGACCAAAACTACTTCTGTGTGTTTTACAGCTCAGCAAAAAAAAAAAAAAAAAACAACCTCTGCCTCTGCCATCCTGTCTGAAACAATCAGTTTCCAACCTGTTCATTAATATTAAAAGGAACATTAGGCAATCCTGACAACTAGCATTTTAAAATTTCACAGCAGTCCAAATTCAGAACACAGAATGCTGTTCCCTCCGTCACCCCTTCTTTTCTTGCACAAAGTCACACAGGTTGCCAAGTTGAGAAGAGCACTGAGAACATACAGAACACACAATGGCAAGCTCTAATGACTCATACACAGTAAGTGGTTCTGCCAATATATACTTAATACCTAGATTGGGTAGAAATGATCTCTGGTCCCATTCTCGCTCGCCTCCATAACTGCAGCACACTGCACTTTCTCCCACAGATGCATTCTCTTAACTGGGTCTCTGAAATTTCTCTGAAAATGTCATTGGCTCTGACACTAGGAAATAGTCTGGCCAACAGAAAACAAAAACACAGCCTTCTGAGATGTTGCAAACTTTTCAACTGGGAATAGCTGGGCTGCAACATTGTTGGCACAGTCAGTTTTTCATCTTAAATGTTGAATTCTTATCTGATCACACCTCACTTATTTTGTGTTTTATCTGCATAAACGATCTTAATGGATATCACCTTTAAAGATGTTCAAACCTTTTCACAAATTTTTTTGCCAAATATCAGTATTTTACATTGATATAATTTAATACTGTAAATTTCACAGTTGTAGGGTTAATGAAGGATGATCTTAGCACTCTTATCTTGAAAACAGTGGTGGGAATTACATCAACTGGTATTAGTAGTTAGAAGTTTTCTTTGACCAACCCACTTCAACAAATTAGATCCAATGTCTTTGTGCCATTAATCATTTTTTAAAGGATTAATTATCCATGCCGACAGAGTCGAGGCATGAGTAGGGTGGTTGCCTGAGTCTGTATCTGTAGGTCTGCATGTCTGTCTGTGTAGCCATACTTTAACTCAAGAAATGATGCTAGGGTGACCAAACTTGACACGCAGGTTGACTACAGGAGTACCATGGTTGGCAATGCTTTTGGGACCAAAGGGTCAAAGGTCAAGGTCAAAATCAGTTTTGGCTTATAGTGACGGATGCATCCACCAAATTTTAACAGAACCTAGAATGGGTCTGAGACACCTCTTGAATGTCCAGTGACCTTGCATTTGATCTGGGAATATTGGTAAGGTCTGAAAATAGGTCATGGAATCCCATCAAAGTCACCCAGGGCTTTTTCCTACTATATGACATTCCATCAGGGATAGAACTGTAAGGTGTGGGTCTTCATCTCTGTTGAGTGCAGTTCCAGTTATTAGACTGATGGTTCCCAACCTTTTTACCTCCAGTGGACCCCCTACTTGATTGTGTCCAAGACAAGTCAGACATGTGCCACCACCCCCTCCCCCCACTCCGTATTCATGCACCAAAGAATAAAGTGATTCATTACAAATCTTTACATGTGGTAAAAAAATTCTGTAATGTTTTAAGTGGGTCTATACACATTTGTGAATATCAAATGAGGTGCATTATTATCTTTACATTTAACAAACAAACATAATTTTCATAACTCCACATTTCTAATCATCTGTACAGCTTCCAAAACGACAGTACCTGTTACTGGTTTTGGTTTTCTCCAGCTGCTCATTCTGCCGAGCATGCCACTCCTCAAGTTCCACCTTGGCCTTCTCCTTCCACTCAGACTCCTGCTTGCGTGAATTAGCATCTGCAGAGTAAGATGACACAGAACAGACATAAATTGGCAAAAAAGAACAATAATACAGACGGTGGCAGGCATAAAGCTGCATTTTTAAGGCCCAGTTATAATTGCCGTATGAGGTGCTGAGTGTGCGATCCACGACATCAATATGATGTCTCATTGCAGTTTTCACCATGAGCAACAATGATTTTATCTATTATTTTCAACTGACCAAACTAAAAACAAGCACATTTCCACTTTTGCTGGATAAAAAATCTAATTAATTTTTAAAAGAATAACTTACTTTTCAATAAATAACTAAAAAAAATATCTGTGCCAAAATAAATCTGTAAACATCAGACAGCAATTGTATAACAATGAATCTATGCATACAGAGATGCTTAGTAGAATAATTGTGTGTGTGTGGGGGGGGGGGCAGCTGCATTACATGTGCCAAGTTACACAAATGAAGATGTGCATGACCAGGTGAAACAAAAGAGCGGATGTAGTATCATTTTTGTCACGCAACGTAATTCGCAAAGGCGAGAACGCCAATAAATAATGCATTATTCACATATTAAAGCCATGTGTCCTATTCCCTCAGAAAATAGTTCCCTGATGTTACCTAGCTGCTCCAGTCTCTCTCTTTGCTCCTCCCTCCACTTGCGCAGACTTTCCGGTTCAGCCTGCAGTCGGTCTGCATTGGAAATTGCTGCATAAGCATCTGATGGACCGTTGCTTTCCTGAAAAAGGCAGTGACAGGCAGATCAAAAACATTTTGATTTGCTCAATCCTATCTTTTCAATAATTTGAAATCAAATGTGGAATTGGCTGTGTGCTACATTTTTAATATGCTTGTATCTGTCCTTAAGTCAGTGCCTCCACTTTCCTCTGTACTGTGCAAAGGGAAGAAATGCTGCACTGACAGCACAGGAAAGGGAAGTACAGTGCATCCAAAAAGTATTCACAGCACTTGACTTTTTTCACATTTTCTTACATTACAGCCATATTCCAAAATGGATTAAATTCATTTTTCCCCTCAAAATTCTACACACAATACCCCACATAATATGAACAAAGTTTCTTTTTTTTTTTTTTTAAATTTCAGCAAATTTATTAAAAATAAAAAACTAAGCAATCACATGTACATAAGTATTCACAGCCTTTGCCATGAAGCTCAAAATTGAGCTCAGGTGCATCCTGTTTCCACTGATCATCCTTGAGATGTTTCTACAGCTTAATTGGAGTCCACCTGTGGTACATTCAGTTGACTGGACATGATTTGGAAAGGCACACACCTGTTTATATAAGGTTCCACAGATGACAGTGCACGTCAGAGCACAAACCAAGCACCAAGTCAAAGGAATTGTAGACCTCCGAGATAGGATTGTCTCGTGGCACAAATCTGGGGAAGCGTACAGAAAAAATTCTGCTGTTTTGAAGGTCCCAATGAGCACAGTGTCCTCCATCATCCGTAAATGGAAGAAGTTCAGAACCGCCAGGACTCTTCCTAGAGCTGGCCGGCTGTCTAAACTGAGTGATCGGGAAAAAGGGCCTTAATCAGGAAGGTGACCAAGAACCTGATGGTCACTCTGTCAGTGCTCCAGCGTTCCTCTGTGGAGAGAGGAGAACCTTCCAGAAGGACAACCATCTCTGCAGCAATCCACCAATCAGGCCTGTATGGTAGAGTTGCCAGACGGAACCCACTCCTTAGTAAAAGGCACATGGCAGCCAGCCTGGAGTTTGCCAAAAGGCACCTGAAGGACTCTCAGACCATGAGAAACAAAATTCTCTGGTCTAATGAGACAAAGATTGAACTCTTTGGCGTGAATGTCAGGCATCATATTTGGAGGAAACTAGGCACTGCTTATCACCAGGCCAATACCATCCCTACAGTGAAGCATAGTGGTGGCAACATCATGCTGTGGGGATATTTTTCAGTGGCAGGAACTGGGAGACTAGTCAGGATAGAGGGAAAGATGAATGCAATAACGTACAGATACATCACTCACTCACTATCCATTTACGTCATTGATCCACTGTCATCGCGAGTATGACGTTGCATGGCTATTAAAGCTGTCTTCCACTTTACCCTATCCTGGGCGTCAGCCTGAGTGAGATTTGTTTGCTTTAAATCACTGGTGACAACCTCTATCCATGTCTTGCATGGCCTGCCCTTGGGTCTAAGCCCGCCAACATCAAAGACAGATGCTTTTGATCGCGCTGGCGCTTCTCTCAACATGGCCATACCATCTAAGGCAGCTGACCCTAATGGTCGTTTCAAGGTCAGGGAGGTGCAACCTCTCACACAGCTCTCTCGTGCTTGTCTTGACTGTGGGTTTTACACCACACATCCAGCGCAGCACGGCCCGTTCATTCCTGTGCAACCGAGAAAGGTCACACGTTTTCAACGGCCAACACTCTCAGGCATACAGCATGGCTCCTCTCACACAACTGCCATACACACGACCCCGTGTGAGAGGAGAGACTCCTGGAGCAAAGGGCAAAAGTTCCCTAAACTTGCCCCAGGCAGCTCTGATTCTTGTGATAGTGGCAACTTCACAGCCACCACCTGCCGAGACACAGTCTCCAAGATAGCAAAAGGAGCCCACGACTGCAAGCTGGTGATCCTGCACCGAAACTGGCTGTAAAGGTCTTCCATCAATGGGACAGGCTTTACCAAGACATCTGTTACATCTAAATGAGGCATCAGGAACTAGTCTGCCATGAATGCCACTACATCTCTTATGGATCCAGTGCAAGCAGCCAGTACAATGGATGGAATTGACACTTTTCCTACAGACCCCACATGGGTGATCTCCTGAGTCTCTTAACGACTAAGTTGGAACCTGAGATCATAATCTTGGTCTTATCCACGTTCAAGTGAAGTTCAGCTTTTTAGAGTACAGCTGTGCTTGTCAATGTCAAACCTTTCTAACCAGCCAATTAGAACTAAGGAAGGGCAGGACATAGGATGCCGGTAGAGGAAGAAAAGAATAGTAAGATGACGGGGTAGAGCTGATCTTCGCTGCATCAGACAATCCGGTACTCTTTGATCTGACACTAAAAAGGATACCATGATCAAAATTTGAAAGCAAAAGCTTGGAGGAATGTGTCCACATCTATCAGCATGCCAGGTGAGTGTTTGTGCCTCAGTCACAGTCATATTCCTTAAGGCAATTAACTGATACTATGTGAATTTGTACAGTTGATGACTGCAAAAAAATGGAAATACCTCCAATGTGAAATGTGATCATATACCGACATTCATTTATGAGTTTAGGAAACCATGTGTTGAGCATATCTCATCGTGAGTTTTATGAAAATAGATGTAAAAATAAATAAAATTTTGACCCTAGACTACTCACCTCAGAAGGGCTCTCTGTAATTAGTCTGCATCCAAGAAATTGATGGGCCAATCTTCTTCAAAACCAGTTCAAACTGACTCCTAGTCAATCTAAAATACTTCCTGAAACGGCACCGTCAAGGTGCAACTCTAGCACCACTCAGTAATACTGTCCCAGCCGTTTCTTCGACTGGTTGATGGCTGTACCCGGACTCCCGTTTTCTTTTCCATGTCATCATATTTTGCATCCAGAGCTGCTGCCAATGCCAGAATGTGTTTCCTGTCCATCGTTATTTAGAGACCACTATTAAAAAAAAGTAGAACGTGGAAGTGCTGAGCTGTAAGTGACCAACTGTTGCTAGGATACAGGGCTCAGACTTTTTTCCGGACTGCAGCGCACAAGCACTGCAAAAAGAGGTTCAGGGCAGTCTGGCGACAAAACACATTTGGTGGACACGTAGCCTAAGTCTCCCAATCCTATTTAATTTCTTTCAAGAATAATTAGTTTATTAGAGGCAGGACTGTAATTATGTGGGAAATCTGGAGACAGGACAAATAAAACAAGTCACATGAAACATAAGCAGCCAAACTACGAGGATGTTCAAATTCTTTTGAGAGAATCTACCATAGTGTATTTTGGGGGGGCTGAAAAGTTCATAGTAGTCAAATTTGACCAAATGTGGTTTATTTTTCCAACATAGTCTCCCCTTTGGTCCACACACTTCTTCCATCGATGTTGCAGGGCTTGGATCCCTGCTGTTGAAAAATTAAACCACATTTGGTCAAATTTGACCACTATGAACTTTTGAGCCTATTAACTTCTCAGTCCTCCCCTTGTACATGCACAGAGACATCCTGACTCAATGCTAGCCTTCTAAATTTTGTGTAAATGAGCACAATTTTCTGTCCTACAAAGTTTTTTTTTTTCCCTTTTAGTGACTATATTCAACATTTGATGTTTGGCTGGATAAGATAAGATAAGATAAGCCTTTATTAGTCCCACAACGGGGAAATTCCAGGATTGCAACAGCACAGGGATAGCAACACTCAGAGCAACAATCAGAAGGCAAGAAAAAAAACAAGCAAGCAAGAGCAGCTAATATACATATGTACATATTACTATAAAATATATATATACACACACACACACACACACACAGACACACAGTGCAGAGCATTGTAGCTGGATGGAATAAATATATGAATATATGAACACACAGTGCAGAGCATTGTAGCTAGATGGAATAAATATGTAAATATATAAACACCCACAGTACGGAGCATTGCAGCTAGGTGGAATAAATATGCAAGTATATAAACACACACAGTGCGGAGCAATGTAGCTAGATGGAATAATATGTAGATATATAAAAACACAGTGCGGAGCATTGTAGCTAGATGGAATAAATATATAGATATATAAATATAAACACACCCAGTGCTGAGCATTGTAGCTAGATGGAATAAATATGTAAATATATAAACACACACAGTGCAGAGCATTGTTGCTAGGTGGGATGAAACAGCATAACCGTCTAATTAGTTATCCTACATGGTATGATTATGTGCCCATACATATTCTCACCCTCCATAGCGACCGGTATGTTCCTAGTTGTATGCCGGAGAGGACCATTGTGTAAGTCTATTGCATCTTTTGCATTCAAAAAAAACTTAGTTTGTTACGTCTTTTTGCTATCTCTGCGAGCAGCCCTGCTTAGGTTGTACAGTCTGACAGCCGTTGGTAGGAAGGACCTACGAAACCTCTCGGTTGTGCACCTGGGATGATGTAGTCTGCTGCTAAATGAGCTCCTCAGTGCATCCAGTAAGTCCTGCATAGGGTGGAACTCGGACTCCAGCAGAGATGACAGTTTAGCCACCGATATGACTTATTATAAGGTATAACAACATAGCAAATGCACAATTACCATCCTGCATTATATTTATGCAATCGTGTACCTTGCACAACTACCCTTATTACCCCTCCTAAAGAAATTATATGATCAAATAGGTTGGCTTGTCTCTTAGCACAAATATATGTGTGTGTGTGTGTGTGTGGCGGCATGAAATAATACGCAGCGAACTGAGGTTTAAAAGTGGGTTTTATTCATCATTCACCCGCCATCACAAGAACTCACTCCGGCGCCGTGCAGGCGTGCCGGAGCGAGCCCGGAGGCTCTCGTCAGGAGACAGGGAATGAGTCTAGTCAGAAGCAGTGGTCAGAGAGAGAAAGTTACAGAGCGATATGCAGTTTAAATACCCCACTACAGACAATGCATGAATGGCACATTAACATCACAGTAACTGCAGGAAGGCATGGGACATTTGCATCACAGTACAGAGCAGGAAGGCATGAACACCTGCATTTGAATCACACATATCAGCAGCAGGATACTGGCAGGAAGGAGCTAGACAAAGAGAAGCTGCCTATTGATCTCAATACACACATCTCATTGTTCTGCTAATTGCTCCAGCTGAGCGCTCTGCTTGTCCCAGTATGTTGTGGGGGTTACCCACACTACTCCCCCCCAGAGGGCTCAGCGGGGAGCTGAGGCCTCGATCGTCCAATTTTGGTAGCGAGCTGCGGGAAAAGCTCTGTGCAAGCAGCGGAGGGGGAGGGAGGAGGGTGGGGGTAGCGAGTGCCGGCCCGGGAACGAAGTTGTCTGGGCTGCGCAAAAATTGCATGTGGTTCCACGATGTTGAGGGGCTGTCCCGTTGAACGTGGCGGAGGTCCACAGCGGCTGTGCGAAGAAAAATTTGTCTCTGACTCCTCTCACGGCTATGAAGAAAAACAGGAGCTGCAAGGCTGCGTAGCGGCTGTGAGAAAAAAGGAGCTGCAGCTGTGTGAGGGACTTGGCGTGTTGGCTTTAGGTGCACGCGCGCAGCCCTCAGGGACAGCTGACGGCTGAATTCCCTTTGTGCGCCGTGGCTGAGCCCATACAAAATCCTGTGAGCGAGCTGCGTGCGTGCTTCAGGTGTGTGAGCAGCCCTGAAGGTTCTGTGTGCAGCAGCGAAGGACAATGGCGGTCTGTGAAGCTGTTATTGTCCCGTGCGTGGTGCGCCGTCCTCGTAACCCCCCGGTGTGCGAGCGGGGGTTCGGTGTGTGGGTGGTCCGCTGTTGAGAGGCGAGTCAGGGTCAGGGAGCTTGATGGAGATCAGCGTCGTCGGCGCCGATGGTTCTCCCTGTCTTGGCTGTTGCTGTAGTTCGCTGGTGCCGGGTCATGGTGCGTTCTGGTCCAAGCGCTGCGTTCTCTGTCGTGCGCGCTCGTGTCGATGCAGAGGAGCGGTGAGAGGGAGTAGACGATATTTGTCCCTCGGGCTCGTGTCGATGCGGAGGAGCGGTGAGAGGGAGGAGGAGTGGTGAGAGGGAGAAGACGTTCTGTGTCCCTCGGCCGGTCCAGCGTGGATGTCCCAATCTCAGGCGAGGGTCGCACCATGAAGCTTTCTGCGGCTTTCCCGGTCGTGGGTGATCTCCGGAGAGTTCGCCTGGTGTTGGTTCTGCGTCAAGGTCTCCCTGTAGCCGAAGGGAGGGCAGTCCATTTGCGTCAGGCTGCTGCGTTCGCTTGTCGTCGGAGAGTCACCGCCGGGGGCTGCCAGCGTGTTCTTTTCTTGGGGTCACCAGTGTGACGGTATGAAATAATAAGCAGCGAACTGAGGTTTAAAAGTGGGTTTTATTCATCATTCATCCGCCATCACAAGAACTCACTCCAGCGCCGTGTAGGCGAGCCGGAGCGAGCCCGGAGGCTCTCGTCAGGAGACAGGGATTGCGTCTAGTCAGAAGCAGTGGTCAGAGAGAGAGAGTTACAGAGCGATATGCACTTTAAATACCCCACTACAGACAATGCATGAATGGCACATTAACATCACAGTAACTGCAGGAAGGCATGGGACATTTGCATCACAGTACAGAGCAGGAAGGCATGAACACCTGCATTTGAATCACACATATCAGCAGCAGGATACTGGCAGGAAGGAGCTAGACAAAGAGAGGCTGCCTATTGATCTCAATACACACATCTCATTGTTCTGCTAATTGCTCCAGCTGAGCGCTCTGCTTGTCCCAGTATGTTGTGGGGGTTACCCACACATATACACTACCGTTCAAAAGTTTGGGGTCACCCAGACAGTTATTTTGTGTTTTCCATGAAAAGTCACACTTATTTACCACCATGAGTTGTAAAATGAATAGAAAATATAGTCAAGACATTGACAAGGTTAGAAATAATGATTTGTATTTGAAATAATAAATTTTTCCTTCAAACTTTGCTTTCGTCAAAGAATCCTCCATTTGCAGCAATTACAGCACTGCAGACCTAACATGATTGCACAAGGGTTTTCTAATCATCCATTAGCCTTCTGATGCAATGAGCAAACACATTGTACCATTAGAACACTGGAGTGATAGTTGCTGGAAATGGGCCTCTATACACCTATGTAGATATTGCACCAAAAACCAGACATTTGCAGCTAGAATAGTCATTTACCACATTAGCAATGTATGGAGTGTATTTCCGATTACTTTAAAGTTATCTTCACTGAAAAAAAGTGCTTTTCTTTCAAAAATAAGGAAATTTCTAAGTGACCCCAAACTTTTGAACGGTAGTGTGTGTGTGTATATACAGTATATATATATATATATATATATATTTTTTTTTTTTTTTATTTTTTTTTTTTTTTTACAATAGATTGCCCTAAATTAGAAACAATTAAAACAGTATGGATTCAAGGTGTTTCTTTATAATTTTTAAAGTCATGTAAGCCTGGACACACATCTGTGATCTGTTCAAATGTGGGCACTGTCTCCATCTGCTGGTATAATGACACCATATCATACAGCTGCCACAGCCATTTTAAAGATCTTTTAACACTAGATGCACGGTGGCGCAGTGGTTAGCACTGTGGCAGCACAGTTTTACCCTCGGCCGGGGGATCGCGGGGACCGTGAGATCATGGGTTCGATCCCTGCCCCCGGCCAACAGTGATCTGTGTGGAGTTTGCATGTTCTCCCCGTGTTTGCGTGGGTTTACTCCGGGATTTCTCCGGTTTCCTCCCACATGCCAAAAACATGCAGGTTAGGGAGTTAAGGGGCGCTTGCGCACGCAGCGACCGGCAGCTGGTGGTTTGTCACCAGACTGCAAAACAAATCTACCTACGGGTACAAAATAAGTAATAAAAAAAAAAAAAATCTCTTCTGAATAAAGGAGATAAAGGTTTAGACCTGGTGGAGATATGTGGTTTCAGACTAGGGCTGTGCGACATGACTGTAATCTTATATAACAATATATACTGTATGTCGATATACATTTTCTGTAAATTCTACAGTTTAGATAATCACATAAAAAGGACCATCTTTTTTTTTTTAAACTTTTTTACATGCACCTTTTTCCCCTCATAATGTTGCAGTGTTGTTATAGTTTTAAATGTGCATTTGAGACTTGATTCTCATAAATTTGAGAGTTTTCTTCCAAATCATTCATATCATGAATAATAAATAAGTTAAATAATAAATAATAAAATTAATAAAAAATAATAAAAAAAAATAATAAAAAAATAATAAAAATAATAAAATAAATAATAAATAAGTTAAATATTTCCTGAGCCAGGAGAATAGCAAAAAAAAAAAAAAAATAAATGTGCTGCCATCTACAGATATAATTTAGTTGTTAGTTTAAATCAATGAAAATTTAAGTGCAGATCCACAGCCTGGTGACTGCTATTCTGGCCTGATTTAATCTGTTTGCTTCTTAGTAAAAATATTTCAGATTAGCCATGATCTGAAAATCAAAGACACAAAAGGTAATGTAATAAAATACATATAAAATACATGTGACAACTTTAACTTTATTCATTACCGCTACTTGACTAATTAAAACTATTAGAAATCAAATAAAATTACATTAAGAGCCAACTTGCTTCGCTGACCCATTTTAATTTATTATTTATTTTGCGTGTATGTGGCTTCATCACGCACTTTTGCAGCTTTAATAAATGTTTTCAGCCAAAACTAAGAAACTAGGCAGTAATTTAAACCAAAGAAACAATGGTATGATACATTATAATGTTTCCTATTAGCACAACTTAGCATCGTCATTTAGCATTTGTCGTTTCAGGGTTTCCTCTGGTAACATCTCCAGGTGGTGGCCCACCATGGCTGAATTTATTCCGCCACTCTATGAGGAAATATAAATTAAGAAAAAACTATGAAGGAATGACGTTACGAACACGCACACAAACAACGCACACACAAACAATGCGCGTGATCGTCAGCCGCACGGAGTTCAGAAGCGCCCCGTCCGTGTTACCGCTCCAGTTGCCAGACAGAGTGTCTCGCTAGCGTTGCTGTCCGAGAGACACATGAGCTTATTAAAGCACTTTAAACGTGGGAAAAAAAAAAAAAAAAGCATATGAGGTACTGTATGTAAACAGTGAAGGCATTTATCACGGTTTTAACCCACTGGTAATGGGAGCAATAATGGAAGAGTCGCTTAGCTAACAGATGTAGGTAGGAGCTCGAGTTGGTTCATTTTGTCTTCTTTTTAATTATTAGTTTTTTGTTTTTCTTATTTCAGACAAGAATAAAAAGGAGATGTTTTTACCTTTACCTTAGTTAATATTAACTAATTTATGTTCATTATTATGTACCTGGCAAGTTAAGATGACCAAAATTCACGAAGTCAATGACTAATCCGTCAGCAGCCTTCAAACAAACTAAACGTGGCAACATTTGGATTTCAAAATAAGAGAGGTTCTTCCTGCTGTCTGGGTGGTGAGGAGATTTCTAAAAAGACTATAAATATATAGAAATATTATGACAGAAATAACTGCATCTGGCGTCATTAAAGTTTTCATTAAATACAATTTTCTTAATTTTTCTGAAATCAAGAGTTAAATTATTGTTCCGTTCTGGCTCTACAAAATTATGGTCAAAATTGTTATAAGGAAAACCTAAAAAAAAAAATTACCACAGTCTCGTTCAAATTTTTTAACCCTTGTGGGTCCTGGGTGTAACTGGGCATTTTTGACTACTTTTGATTTTACCTTAATATTCCATATTTAAAAACTGTTTACCTTGCCTTGTTTGGTGTCATTTTTTCAGCACAACCTCACATGTGCGAATTAAGTTATTTTTTTTCATTTTTCATATTATATTAGTACACTGGACCTAAAATCACACAAAAAACAAAGGCTGAGTATGAAAAAGTTTGATTTTTCTACTGTGAAACCCACAAATATGTCTAACAAACCATGTTTATAACTCAGGATGCAAATATAAATTGTAAATTTCAAAAACATATGTAAAAATTTAGCAAAAAGTTATACACAACTATTTGCATGAAAATGCAGGCAGTGCTCAGGTATTTTTTTGTACAACTATTTACAAAACAATCGTGTCACAAAAATATGACAAATTATTTGTGCCACTCAAAAAAGCAGTTCCTGTCACCAACAACACAGAGGGGCACATCAGCTTGAGTGCACAACATTTTCAGCTGATCTGACCACTTTTTTCCATTTTATAAAATGACAAAAAAATCACACACACACATATATATATATATATATACATATATACATACATATATACATACACTACCGTTCAAAAGTTTGGGGTCACTTAGAAATTTCCTTATTTTTGAAAGAAAAGCACTTTTTTTCAATGAAGATAACTTTAAACTAATCAGAAATACACTCTATACATTGCTAATGTGGTAAATGACTATTCTAGCTGCAAATGTCTGGTTTTTGGTGCAATATCTACATAGGTGTATAGAGGCCCATTTCCAGCAACTATCACTCCAGTGTTCTAATGGTACAATGTGTTTGCTCATTGCGTCAGAAGGCTAATGGATGATTAGAAAACCCTTGTGCAATCATGTTAGGTCTGCAATGCTGTAATTGCTGCAAATGGAGGATTCTTTGACGAAAGCAAAGTTTGAAGGAAAAAATTATTATTTCAAATACAAATCATTATTTCTAACCTTGTCAATGTCTTGACTATATTTTCTATTCATTTTACAACTCATGGTGGTAAATAAGTGTGACTTTTCATGGAAAACACAAAATAACTGTCTGGGTGACCCCAAACTTTTGAACGGTAGTGTGTATATACGTATATATATATATATATACATACACACACACATATACACACACACACACACACACACACACACACACACACACACATACATACATACACACACATATACATACGTACATACAAACACAGAGAAAGAGAGACAGATTTAAAATTTAAATGTCCTGAAAGTGCAGCATAGCACAGGTCATCACCCCACATGACAATACGTCATTTCGTAAAATCAAGTCAAGCAAAATGACAAATATATGGAAAGAAACACGACGCCTGCCCATCCCACCTTTAAACACAGGTAAATATTTTTGTACTATACGATGGACTGGCGATCTGTCCAGGGTGTACCCTGCCTCTCGCCCAAAGATGCTGGAATAGGCTCCTGTCCCCCCACGACCCGAAAAGGATTAAGCGGAAGAAGATGGATGGATGGATGGATGGAAAATTAAAACCATTTCTCCGTGTATACAGGGTCTATCAACAAACATTGTGTTTTGAATCTGCACTTTCACTTCATTGCATTTTCAGTTTTTTGCTGCTCCAACCATGCACCAAACATGACGAAAATATTTGGAAAAGCATGACAGTAATTATTTTCTCATAACTCTGGTTTTACTTGCCTTATTATTTTTCTTCACTTTTTTGTTGATAAAGTGGACTCTGTCAGACGAGTTATTAATAACAGTTTTAATGGAAGCTTGTCTATTGTCCCGGGTTACTCTGCTGTGTTTGAACAGTTTCAGTCGGTCTGTTTGTCATCACTTACTGATATAGTGAAGTCTCTGAAGTCTACAAATTGCTCACTGGATGTTATTCCCGCTGGAATACTGAAAAGGGTTTTTAATACTGTAGGGCCTGGTCTTTTGGTTTTTATTAATTCCTGCCTTAGTTCAGGATTTGTCCCACCTGCTTTTAAACATGCTGTGGTTAGGCCCCTTCTTAAAAAAAAAAAAAAAAACTCACCTTGACCCTTCAGTTTTATCTAATTTTAGACCCATTTCTCATTTGCCCTTTTTATTTAAGGTTTTAGAAAAAAGCTGTTTTATACAGTTGCAATCTTTTTTAGAAGACAATTCTATTTTTGAGAAGTTTCAATCTGGGTTTAGATCTCGTCACAGCACAGAGTCTGCCCTGCTAAAGGCGCACAATGATATTATGATGTCTGCTGATGCCAAATGCCCTGTGGTCTTAGTGCTGCTAGATCTTACAGCAGCCTTTGACACTGTGGACCATACTATCCTTCTGTCACGCCTGAATCACCATGTTGGCATCCATGGCACTGCACTTAAGTGGTTTGAATCTTACCTATCTAACATACAGTGGGGTAAAAAAGTATTTAGTCAGCCACCAATTGTGCAAGTTCTCCCACTTAAAAGATGAGAGGTCTCCAATTTTCATCATAGGTATACCTCAACTATGAGAGACAAAATAAGAAAAAAAAAACATCCAGAAAATCACATTGAAGGATTTTTAATGAATTAATTGGTAAATTCCTCGGTAAAATAAGTATTTGGTCAATAACAAAAGTTCATCTCAATACTTTGTTGTTGGCAATGACAGAGGTCAAACGTTTTCTGTAAGTTTTCACAAGGATTTCACACACTGTTGCTGGTATTTTGGCCCATTCCTCCATGCAGATCTCCTCTAGAGCAGTGATGTTTTGGGGCTGTCGCTGGGCAACACAGACTTTCAACTCCCTCCAAAGATTTTCTATGGGGTTGAGATCTGGAGATTGGTTAGGCCACTCCTGGACCTTGAAATGCTTCTTACGAAGCCACTCCTTCGTTGCCCTGGCAGTGTGTTTGGGATCATTGTCATGCTGAAAAACCCAGCCATGTTTCATCTTCAATGCCCTTGCTGGTGGAAGGAGGTTTTCACTCAAAATCTCACGATACATGGCCCCATTAATTCTTTCCTTTACACGGATCAGTCGTCCTGGTCCTTTTGCAGAAAAACAGCCCCAAAGTATGATGTTTCCACCCCCATGCTTCACAGTAGGTATGGTGTTCTTTCTCCTCCAAACATGACAAGTTGAGTTTTTACCAAAAAGTTCTATTTTGGTTTCATCTGACCATATGACATTTCCCAAACCTCTTCTGGATCATCCAAATGCTCTCTAGCAAACTTCAGACGGGCCTGGACATGTACTGGCTTAAGCAGGGAGACACGTCTGGCACTGCAGGATTTGAGTCCCTGGCGGCGTAGTGTGTTTCTGATGTAGCCTTTGTTACTTTGGTCCCAGCTCTCTGCAGGTCATTCACTAGGTCCCCCCATGTGGTTCTGGGATTTTTGCTCACCGTTCTCGTGATAATTTTGACCCCACGGGGTGAGATCTTGCGTGGAGCCCCAGATCGAGGGAGATTATCAGTGGTCTTGTATGTCTTCCATTTTCTAATAATTGCTCCCACAGTTGATTTCTTCACACCAAGCTGCTTACCTATTGCAGATTCAGTCTTCCCAGCCTGGTGCAGGTCTACAATTTTGTTTCTGGTGTCCTTTGACAGCTCTTTGGTCTTGGCCATAGTGGAGTTTGGAGTCTGACTGTTTGAGGTTGTGGACAGGTGTCTTTTATACTGATAACGAGTTCAAACAGGTGCCATTAATACAGGTAACGAGTGGAGGACAGAGGAGCCTCTTAAAGAAGAAGTTACAGGTCTGTGAGAGCCAGAAATCTTGCTTGTTTGTAGGTGACCAAATACTTATTTTACTGAGGAATTTACCAATTGATTCATTAAAAATCCTTCAATGTGATTTTCTGGATTTTTTTTTTTTCTCATTTTGTCTCTCATAGTTGAGGTATACCTATGATGAAAATTGGAGACCTCTCTCATCTTTTAAGTGGGAGAACTTGCACAATTGGTGGCTGACTGAATACTTTTTTGCCCCACTGTAACCTTTTCTGTAATGATTGGTGACGTGTCTTCTTCTAGTGCCTCTCTCTCCTGTGGGGTCCCACAGGGCTCTATTCTTGGCCCTATTCTGTTTTCATTATATATGCTGCCACTCGGGTCAATAATAGTCAGGCACAACATGTCTTTCCACTGTTATGCAGACAATTTGCAGCTTTATTTACCTTTGAACCCAGAACAAACAAACTCACAAAGTGTTCTATTGGACTGCATCACTGACATTAAGTTGTGGTTAAGCCAAAATTTTCTCCACTTAAATGAAGAAAAAACAGAATGTATTGTGTTTGGGGATACTGTAATGGCTGGCTTTGGTACTCTCTCTTTAAAACCTCTTCCACTCTGGTCAATTTCCCTAAAAACGCCTAAAAAAAAAAAAAAAAAAATACCCAAAGTAAATCAAAAGCTGTTCTTCAACCCTTTGCAGCATCTTCATGGGGTTGGTCTCATTAAAAAGAAAACACTCTGAATTTTTTTTGGCAAAACAGTCAGTCAGTCTCTCTAAGTGCTCCTGCCACTGAGTAACAATCATCTAAACATATTGAATTTAAAGAAAATAAAGTTTGCCTGGGTGTTTTTTAAGATACAAATGCTTGCAAATAACATACAGCTGTCAGATACTGGCTGGAAAACACAACAGAAATGTACAACCAAGTGTTATCAAGTTCAGGTCAAAATTTTGTAACAATACCACAAAAAATGATTACACAGCTTTTTTCTCAGGTTGTAACAAGGCGTTCTTGAACTGTGCCAAACTGTGCCATTTCCAGAGTTCACTATCTCAGCAGTTTGCACAGTAAAACCAAGGGGTAATAACCCAGACATACACAGTACAGTTCCTGTTTTTTTACAGGTAAAAATAGCCTACAGTGTAAGAAAAATTATGCTAAAAATTATTACATTTCACTAAAGTATACACAAAAACAACCCTCCCCCTCCAATTTTTCCAGAGTTCACTATCTCACCAGTTTACACAAATACAGGTCAACTGGACCCCTGACCAAGTGCGCACTCCAAGTGGACCACGGAATCCAGTCTGTACATGTACAGGTGCATTCTCCATCCAGTGATTTATAAATGCTGCCCCAGAAGAAAACCAGTCTGTGGGACTATAATGTTCTGAATGAGGCTTTAGAAAATTATGAATCACTTTGTAAATCATTGGATTGAAAATGTACTTGTACAGATTGGATACCGGGGTCCACCTGGGGTGCTCACTTGGTCAGGGGTCCATTTCACCAGATCCCGTTTACACGGTAAAACAAAGGCATAATAACCCAGACATACACAGCACAGTTGCTTTTTTTACAGGAAAAAAATAGCCTACAGTGAAATAAAAATTATACTAAGAAATTATTACATTTTTCTGCAATGTACACAGTAACCCCCCCCCGCTACAGAGGAACACGGCGCATACAAAAACTTGTGGCCATGCGGGACCCTTGTAATTACCGACTGGTCAAAAGTTATTACCTCCGCCAAAGAAGTAATGTTTTTAACAGGGTTTGTCTGTCTGTCTGTCTGTTACCAACATAACTCAAAAAGTTATGAACGGATTTTGACGAAATTTTCAGGAAAGGTGTGTAATGGAACGGGGAACAGATGATTAGATTTTGGTGATGATCTGAGAGTGCATCCCTCAACCAAGGGCTTTGTTTGTATTTGTGCAGCAGGATTACACAAAAACTACTGGATGGATTTGGATGAAATTTTCACCAGAGGTGGTTCTTGGGCTAGAGAGGAACCCATTATATTTTGGTGATAATCTGAGAATGCATACCTCAGCCAAGGCTCTTATCTTCTCAGTGTGTTAGCAACAATACTCCAAAACTGATGGACAGACATTGATGCCATTTTCACCAAAAGTGGCTATAGGCCTACACACAAACCCATTACATTTTGGAGGTGAGCCAAGAGAAATAGAAGGAGCCTTGGCGGAGGTATGTGCTCTATGAGTGCTTTTCTAGTTTTTATTACTATTTTTATCGATAAAGAATAATTTAGATTATAAGACTTACCCGTCCACAACTGCACTGTCGTTGGCGAGGTTCCTCATCGTCAGACGAGCTATTGTTCCGTTGTTGCAACTTCCAGTTGTTCTTTTACTGATTCATCGTCCCGGTCACCCGACCCAGTCAAGCCATCTACGCTTTTACGCATGTGCTTTCGGTTTAATTTGTGAACCATATTTCAAAACAATTAAAATAATGGCTAATGTTACCCTTACCCTTCTGCACAGCGTCACATAGGACTGCACGTCACACAGCGGCTCAGTCAAAAGAGATTTTACGCACGGGAACGCATGGCATTTTACCAGAAATATAAACAAGGAACAAGCGCATGTAGGGTATCACTGAATTCACAAATTGACTGGCTAAACGACACGTCCATCATCAGATTACTCAGCTTCAATTGGCTCGTTGTATTCGCGGTCGTTGATGGGCAGGTCCTTCTTGCTAGGTTTTCGGTCATTGGCTATTCAAGGTTTTAAAAACCCAAATCAAGGGTCTTATTGGTTTAATGAGATGTCAATCAAATCTAAACCAATCAACCACTCCTTTGGCTTTCTGTTTATGGCTGTGCCTGTACCGCAAGACCAGAAATACAGCTTTTTTTTCCATTGCGCACTGAGACGTGCCCGCCCCCAGTATCGCGGAGTGGAAGAGGCTTAATTCAGCTGTCAGAAATTTGAGTGTGATTTTTGACAGCCATTTAAAATTTGATAAACAGATCGACAATGTAGTCAAGATGAGCTTTTATCAATTACGTTTGTTATCCAAAGCCAAACTTTTCCTGAGCCGTCATGATTTTGAGATAGCCATCCATGCTTTAATCACGTCTTGACTTGATTACTGCAATGCACTTTATGTTGGCATCTCTTAGTCTTCTCTCGGCCGCCTTCAACTTCTGCAAAATGCAGCGGCCCGTCTTTTGACCCACACACCTAGGCGAGAGCACATTACTCCGATCCTTTTTTCACTTCATTGGCTTCCAGTCCATTTTAGAATCAATTTTAAACTTTTGCTTTTTGTTTTTAAAGCTCTTAATGGCCTTGCTCCGGTTTATCTGTCTGAGATTTTGACTGTCTGTGACCAAGGCAGGGCTTTGAGGTCATCCAATCAGCTTTTGCTGGATGTGCCCAGGTAAAGGTATTAACACTGGGGTGACCGAGCCTTTTCTGTCGTCGCCCCCAGGCTCTGGAATAATCTCCCCCCTGACCTATGTACTATCTCTGACCTGGCCCTTTTTAAATCAGAACTTAAAACATATTTGTTTAGGATGGCTTTTAATACCCAGTAGTGGTGATATTTGTCTTGACATTTGTTGTTATTTTATTCTTATTTTTAGGCTTTTTATTTCTTTGTTTATGTTATTTGTTTTTAATGCTGTGTGTGTTTTTAATGCTGTTTAATTTTCTGTAAAGCACTTTGGTCACCTATGGGTTGTTTTAAAGGGTTATATAAATAAAGTGCATTACATTATTAACACAGTTTAAAAACAGTGCAAGAGTTTCAAATCTCCACTTTCGACACAAGCTGAAACAGTGCAGCTGTGACGCTGTGTGTCTGTGCTGCGTCATCTTAAAATGGCCACATGATCCTAATGCGTATGCGCGTCGTCCGACCAAATTATTGTTCTGTTCTGGCTCTGCAAAATTATGGTCAAAACTTGTTATAAGGAAAAAGTAAAAAAAAAAAAAGATACCACAGTGTCTTTCAAATTTATTTAAAAAAACCTAATTTTATTTATAAAAATAGACAAAAATTTGCCATAAAATAATCCACAAATTTATAATAAAGTTTCAAATGTACATGAAAAGTCAATTTTACATGAGAAATTTACAAATTTGAGGAATATGGTTTCAAATTTAGATAAATTTACAGAGAAAAGTA
Source organism: Pholidichthys leucotaenia (assembly GCA_020510985.1). NCBI lineage: Eukaryota > Metazoa > Chordata > Actinopteri > Cichliformes > Pholidichthyidae > Pholidichthys > Pholidichthys leucotaenia. The sequence continues at coordinate 116,269,961 of CM035848.1, read as the reverse complement.
GAAAACTATAAATAAATTGTTATAAATTTTGGAGAAAAACCTCAAACCTTCAAGACTGAAGTCATTACTCAAGTTTGTAAATGGGTGCTCTTTGTACCCTTAACTGTAATTTTTTGGTTGTCTACTTTTAATTATTAATTTCAAAGCACTGCTTTTACATGAGTAGAATTTCTGGCTACTATAGCCACCTCTGATCATACAATTTACACACGTAGACAAAATTGTTGGTACCTCTCTGTTAATGAAAGAAAAACCCACAATGGTCACAGAAATAACTTGAATTTGACACAAGTGGTAATAAATAAAAAGTCTATGAAAATTAACCAGTGAAAATCAGACATTGCTTTTGAATTGTGGTTCAACAGAATTATTTTAAAAAACAAACTCATGAAACAGGCCTAGACAAAAATGATGGTACCCTTAACTTAATATTTTGTTGCACAACCTTTTGAGGCAATCACTGCAATCAAACGATTTCTGTAACTGTCAATGAGACTTCTGCGCCTCTCAGCAGGTATTTTGGCCCACTACTCATGAGCAAACTGCTCCAGTTGTCTCAGGTTTGAAGGGTGCCTTCTCCAGACGCCATGTTTCAGCTCCTTCCACAGATGTTCAATAGGATTTAGATCAGGGCTCATAGAAGGCCACTTTAGAATAGTGCAGTGTTTTGCTCTTAACCAATCTTGGGTGTTTTTAGCTGTGTGTTTTGGGTCATTATCCTGTTGCAAGACCTATGACCCGCGACTGAGACCAAGCTGTCTGACACTGGGCAGCACATTTCTCTCGAGAATACCTTGATAGTCTTGAGATTTCATTGTACCCTACACAGATTCAAGACACCCTGTGCCAGATGCAGCAAAGCAGCCCCAGAACATAACAGAACCTCCTCCATGTTTCATAGTAGGGACAGTGTTCTTTTCTTGGTATGCTTCATTTTATCGTCTGTGAACATAGAGCTGATGTGCTTGCCAAAAAGTTCCAGTTTTGTCTTATCTGTCCATAAGACATTCTCCCAGAAGCTTTGTGGCTTGTCAACATGCAGTTTGGCAAATTCCGGTCTGGCTGTTTTATGATTTGTTTTCAACAGTGGTGTCCTTCTTGGTCTTCTCACATGAAGTCCACTTTGGCTCAAACAACGACGGATGGTGCGATCTGACACTGATGTACCTTGACCTTGGAGTTCACCTTGAATGTGTGTGGAGGTTGTTCTGGGATCTTTTGTTACCATTCATATTATCCGTCTCTTCCATTTTTCATCAAGTTTCCTCCTGCGGCCACATCCAGGGAGGTTGGCTACAGTCCCGTGGATCTTAAATTTCTGAATAATATGTGCAACTGTAGTCACATGAACATCAAGCTGCTTGGAGATGGTCTTATAGCCTTTACCTTTAACATGCTTGTCTACAATTTTCTTTCTAATCTCCTGAGACAACTCTCTCCTTTGCTTCTTCTGGTCCATGCTTAGTATGGTACACACCATGTAACCAAACCGCACAGTGACTACTTGTCACCCTTTAAATAGGCCGACTGACTGATTACAAGTTTGTAGACACCTGTGATGTTAATTAGAGGACACATCTTGGTTGAACATGTCCCTATGGTCACATTATTTTCAATCTTTTCTAGGGGTACCATCATTTTTGTCTAGGCCTGTTTCATGAGTTATGTTTTTTAAAGTAATTCTGTTGAACCACAATTCAAAAGCATTGTCTGATTTTCATTGGTTAATTTTCATAGAATTTTTATTTATTACCACTTTTGTCAGATTCAAGTTATTTCTGTGACCATTGTGGGTTTTTCTTTCATTAACAGAGGGGTACCAACAATTTTGTCCACGTGTGTACAAAATTGTTGGTACCCCTGCATGAGTACCCCATGCAGGGGTACATGCAATTTTGCATGGGGTACATGCAATTTACTCATGCAGGTACCCCTGCATGAGTAAATTACTATTATTGTTTTGTTCCCTTCCCTACTTTCTCAATGGAAAAAAGAAACACTACAATAAAAACACAAAAAATACACATTTTTTGGTCATTCATGTAAACCACGACAAAAAAATCCTGCAGGACAAAACAAGACACTTGATATTTTGTAACCTGTTTGTATATCACCATAGACAGAGACAGAGCCTGAATTAGACAGAGCTCAGAGAGGGCAAGATGAGACAGAAGAGAGGAGCCAAGAAGAGGAAAGTGTTCAGGCAGAGGGTCCAGGAGAGGTGAGCGCAGAGGAAGGAGAGAAAGATGACGCCCGTAAAAAGTCCATACACAGGACGTCTGGGTGGGACCCCAACTGGCCCAATATTCCAACATTCAAGCCTCGGTTGTACAATACTTCAAATGGTAAGTTTCATACACAAAGTTACTGTGCAAAAAAAAAAAAAAAAAAAAAGAAATGGTATAAAATTAACATATTCTAGTTACAATAGTGTCATGTGTTTTCTGCCCCCCCCCCCCCGGAAACATATGTAGCCACCGCGGCAAGGTCTTTAAGCCAGAGGAAACACTGTGTTTTATAATTAGACATGGTGTTAACGTTACTTACTCCCACTTAAAACAAGGTTAGCGGGCTATCCTCTCTGACGCAGCACTATGGAAACAGTCCCACATCCCTGGGAAACAGGAATAGCGGCTATTTGACCAAACCGGTAGTTTGGAGTTAGTAACCACCAGAGAGTCTAGCCACCCACCTGTTCCGCTGAGCACACTGCAGGGGGAGAGATGGGGCGATGAGAAGTAGTGCGTGAGGGGCTTTGCTCAAGAAACGGGAGAATGTGCATTTTAAATCACGATATAAACGAGAGAGTATTCTATGAAATGATAGACATTTTTATATTGTCATCCGATATATACTGTCATATCGCACAGCCCTATTTCAGACTACTCAGTGGTAACATAAATACTTTCATTTTTGTAATAAGAACCATTCACAGGGAACTAGTTCTACTTTTGGACCTGGAATGGAACTACAATATTTTTACCAAAAAAAAAAACAAAACCATAAGTCCTTAGAAAATTTTCACAAAACAACACTCTGGGTAATACCGTTTTGTAGCAGTGGAAAAACTTTTTTCCTCCATTGCATGCTACCTTGTTTTAGTTAGATATAGTTCCTAGTTTGACTCTTGCTAATGGCAGATGGACAGAATACTTAAAAGTTATCTGACACCACTTTTATGACATGTTTGACAGATCTTGCAATGTTTTTTCCAATGCGGTAGTGCATAGTGGGGACAGAGGGACATCCTTATATTGTCAGACAAAGTTAAAAAATGCTAAACTGAATCCTACTCCATTAAGAATGACAAGAGTAACCTGATGCCTCCTGTGGCATGGACTTCAGCAGCTTGCAAAAAAGAGGGTCACTTTCCAAAGTAAATGCCAAGCTGGCCATTGATTTAAAAAGGAAGGCTTAACCATGTACAGATTCCATTTTTGTATGCATTGGTCAGTTTTACTTTTATGTACATAACTATTTTAAATTAGGGATGGACCCAAATATTCAGTTGTTGGGATGGTTTTGGCTTTGGTATGTTAGGAACTACATACTTTTTTTAATGACTGCTATATGGGAACCATCTTAATACGCATGATGTTGCCAATGTGTTCTTGTTTTGTAATGGAAGTGTAATGCAAGTTCTTCGAAAAGGTGGAAAAATAAAAGTGGGAAAGGCTTTTTCCTTCCCACTTCAGCACCGAGTGTCTGTCTCTTTGGGCAGCAAATGTAAACTGCCTAACCTCAGCTGTATGAACATTTTAATCCTCATCCTACCAACATATTTTACATACAAATAGTACCAACTGGGGTCCGTTTGGACCCCACACAAAATTTAACTGTTAATTGGATTATTAAGCAATACCAAAGTATTTTTTTCACTTAAAATGTTTTATTTGGTTAAAACAAAGAGTTGTGCTTGAAACATGATCCAAAAATCCCGGAATGGGGCTAGTTTGTCGGTTGCCTGCCTTTCAGCACGAGTAGCCCGGTTGTAATGTGTTTTTCAACCAGTGTGCCCTGGTGCGTTCAGGTTTTTGTGGGAAATTATCTAATTTCACTTCTTAATTGGTACAAGAAATGCAAATACTTTGCCATTGTTGTGCATGTGTTCTGTAGGCCCTAGGATACTAGGTACTCGGTAGGATCATCACTCCATGGCCAACTCGCCACACAACAAACTCGCCCCAGATGGGCGGAGCGTCAGCAGGGACCAGGGTCTGACAAACAACACCGGTGTATCCAACACAGAATATGCCAGGAGAAGCAGCGGCCCAACACAACCTGGCTCAAAGGCACACTAACTGATGGTGATTAAAAAAAAGGTTTTTTTCAATAAAGTGAAAAAAAAAAAACAAAAAAAAACAACAAGCTAATACATGCAGTGTGCTTTTACCAGGAGGCACAGCCAATAGCAAAGTGTGATTTATCATGGAAAACAGCTGAGCTCTGACTTTGAGCGATCAGCTGACTGGATCCTCCTCCACTGGTGTTCTGACATTTTGGCATATCTATCAGAACAACACTGGTCATCATCATCATCACAGCAGTCTGTTGGAGGTGACAATGACTGTTTCATTTAGGTCTGATCAGATTCCTCCACGCAGCTCTGTCCTTCACCTTCCGCTGCCAGGAACTCCTGAACTTGTTAACCCGGACGACGTCCGAGCCGGTATGAGTTGCTTTTTTGACTGACCATTTCATGAAACTGCTTGCAAAGTAAAGATTAAATAAAAAAGGTAAAAAAAAAAAAAAAAGACATGGGGGGAGGGCTAAACAGCAATTTGGAGCTTCATCCTGTAGCTTGAAAGTGCTCAGACACATCAGACAGGTCCAGATATATGAACAAGTGCGTGTGTTTAGGTCTCTGTGCGTATGTATGCGCTGCAGAGAGCAGCTGAGCAGAGCTATGCAGAGGTTTTTCCTGTGAACTAATGCTGCAAATATGCCATTATAGGATAGCTCCAAGTTAGAAACCCGTTCAAGAAGTTACACATAGGTTCAAAGAGCATTACTCACAATTACAAGAGGCTGCAGCACATTTAATTTGGATCATTCCTGAAGAAAGTAATCACTCTATAAATTTAAGAAATCTCTGTGTGTCTGTCTGTCACGATTATAGGACACCATAGGATGGTCTATGATGTCCGCCTGATGTCCTACAGGCGATGCCGTCATACAGACAATAGGACTGGCTACCTATGATGTAGTGTCCTATGATGCCTGCCTTGATGTCTTTATGATGTCAAATAGACCATCACTCACGATGCCTGCCCATCTATGATGTAGTGTCCTATGATGCGTGCCACAGGAGGAGATCCTTCACCAGCATAGGGTACGACACACAAGGGATGCACAGACAGGAAACATGTGGCAGTGCGCCATGCATGTTCTGAGTCACTTGAAGCCTGAAATGCCCGCAAAGTGAGCAACGCTGCACACCAGGCAAGGCACAGACAAGCTGAGACCGAGGAAATGTGGAATAGTCGGCTGGCCGCCAACGCTGCATGCCAGGCAAGGCACAGAGAAGCTGAGACCAAATAGGACACACTACTTTAAACCACACCCATTCGAAACAGTAAATCTGGAAATGTCAGTAAGGCAGAAGGCACTCTATAAAGTCAACAAATCTGACAGACATTACAACACACCTATCCCGTGGCGGCGGAAGAGGAAGAGGAAGAAGAAGAAGAAGAAGCAGAAGAAGAAGAACTACCATATGGAGATGCACGTCAGAAAAGATGCCGTGAAGATGAAACACCTCAGGTTCAAGCAGTACGCCGCAGGCATGACTGTGAACAACACTGCCGTCTCGGACAGGAGGAGACCCTTCAGCAACGGCCACGCAGAAATACTTGCTTATACTTGCTTTCTATGGGCATGGACGGGTATGGGCTGGTATGTAGTAGTAATTTCCCCATTGTGGGACTAATAAAGGCTTATCTTATGTTTAAAACAAAAAAGTCTGACACACAGTAGCCGGTCACATGTTTTAACTTCAAAGAAATTAAAAGTTTGGTTAAAATTTATGGGTTGAAAATATATATTTTTATTAAAACTGTAACACTGAAAAAACCTCTCCTCCCTTGCAGAAAAAAATTATGGTCAGATATTTAGAGATTTCAACAAACAACAGAAAATGAGGCTACTGAGTTAGGCTCGTTCGCTGTGCCGCACCACAGGCCATCACTTAATGGGGCAAGTTTGGGGTAGGTTGAGGCAGCGCGGTGGCGGAGTGGTTAGCACTGCGGCAGCACAGCAACTCACCCTTGGCTGGGGGATCCTGGGTTTGATCACAGCCCCCAACCAACAGTGATCTGTGTGGAGTTTGCATGTTCTATGACGTTAATGGCTGCGGCGCGCATGGACGCAGCGGCCCCTCTTGGCATCAGCGAGTGTGAGAGTTTTGAGTGTTTTGATCATCCCAGACGTACATTCTGTAAAACTTACAACCGTTAGACCTTATTAAACATCAAGGTACTGCATGCTGCAAGAATCGCGGCGCTCGGTTGTGACTTGGACATTCTACGCCAGCATGGAATTCTGGCGGAGTCCCCGCTGGAAGCTACCCGGGACAGGAGGAAGCGTAGACGGAGGGAACGCAAGCAAAAGCGTGGAAAAAGGGCCGGGATCCATGCTAGGCTAAAGGCTAACCCCTCCAGACCAGCAGTACTGTCGCTCCTTCTCTCTAACGTCCGCTCCCTCGACAACAAGCTGGACGAGCTGCGTCTGCTGAGAGAAACCCGGAGAGAGTGGAGGGACTGCTGTGTGCTCGCGTTCACGGAGACATGGCTCCACTACAACATCCCTGACGAGGCCATTCAACTGGAAGGTACGACCGTGTTCCGAGCAGACAGAGAAATGGCGAGCTCCGGTAAGAGCCATGGGGGGGCTATGCATCTATGTTAACAAGAACTGGTGCGTTAATGTCACATTAGTATCTAAACACTGCTCTCCGTTGGCGGAGTTCCTTATCGTAAATTGTCGGCCATTTTATCTGCTAAGGGAATTCAGCAACGTTTGTAGAGGCTGTTTACTTAGCGCCGAGCACTAAAGCTAACGCTAATGCTAAGAAGGCACTCGGGGAACTGCATGATGCTATTAGCGAAATCCAAACTTTACATCCGGACAGTTTTGTGGTGGTTGCGGGGGATTTTAACCACACCAGCTTAAAGACTGTGCTCCCCAAGTTTAAACAATGTGTAGACTTTAAGACCAGAGGAGAGAATATGTTGGACTTAGTGTACACAAACACAGATGCATATAAGGCGATACCCTGCCCCCACCTCGGCCTTTCTGACCACATATCCGTGATGCTGGTGCCTGCCTACAAACCCTTATTGAAGTACAGCAGGCCAGTAGTGAAACAAATCAGGATTTGGCCAGAGAGTGCAACCTCTGCACTGAAAGACTGTTTTCTGCACACAGACTGGGAGGTCTTCAAAACAGCAGCCTCCCAGGAACACAAGACAGATGTGGAGCAGTATGCTGAAACGGTCACCAGCTACATCGCGAAGTGCACAGAGGATGTCACTACAGTGAAGACCATCACTATGCAGGGAAACCATAAGCCCTGGATGACCGCAGAGGTGCGCTCGCCGCTTACAGCCAGAGACGCAGCCTTCAGAGCGAAGGACAGGATCGCCCTCCGCTCAGCCAGGTCTGCGCTCTCAAAGGGAATTAAGACGGCGAAGTGCGCCTATGCGGAGAAAATCCAGGAATACCTCTGTGACACTAGGAACACCAAGCAGATGTGGCAGGGGGTTCGGACACTGACGGGCTATAAGTCTAGGCAGGGGGTCGATGATGACGACGCTTCGCTTCCAGACAGGCTCAACGACTTCTTTGCACGTTTTGAAGCATCAAACTCGACAATCAGAGGGAGGGCTGGCCCATCCCCACCATCGGTCGGACCAGCCTTTACCAACAACACAGCGGACACACAGAGGACCCTAACCAGAGTCAACCCACGTAAAGCTGCAGGTCCGGACAACATCCCAGGACATGTGCTCTGAGACTGCGCGAGCGAGTTGGCGGATGTACTGACTGACATCTATAACATCTCCCGGAGTCAGGCCATCGTTCCCAGATGCTTCAAGACCTCTATCATAGTATCGGTGGCAAAGAAACCAGTTGTGTCCTGTCTGAATGACTATCGTTCTGTTGCACTGACACCAATTGTGATGAAGTGTTTCGAACGGCTTGTCAAACCACACATTACAGCCTGCCTCCCTGCATCACACGACCCGCTCCAGTTTGCATATCGTTCAAACCGCTCCACGGAGGATGCTATAGTCACCACCCCGCACTCTGTCATCACCCACCTGGATCAGAAAGACACCTACGCCAGACTCCTGTACACTGATTTCAGTTCAGCATTCAACACCATTATTCCCCAGAGACTGATGGAAAAATTACTCCTTCTTGGTCTGAACACCGCCACATGTCTCTGGATCCTGGATTTCCTGACTGAGAGACCTCAGTCTGTCCGGGTTGGAAACAACATCTCCAACTCTGTCACGCTGAGCACCGGATCCCCTCAAGGCTGCGTACTCAGTCCACTGTTGTTTACACTTCTAACACATGGCTGTGTATCCAGACACGAGGAACCAGATTATTAAGTTTGCAGACGACACCACGGTGGTGGGACTTATTCAGAGGGATGAGGAATCAATGTACAGGGAAGAAGTGAGACCTGGAGGGCTGGTGCAGGAAGAACAATCTGGTGCTCAACGTGGACAAAATGAAGGAGATGATTATCGACTTCCGGCGGTCACAGCCTGAACACGTCCCCCTCAGCATCGGCGGCCGTTTAGTGGAGAGAGTGGAGAACATCAAGTTCCTCGGAGTGCAGATCTCGTAGGACCTCACCTGGAGCAAGAATTCCTTGGGGATCAGGAAGCGGGTCCAGCAGAGACTGCACTTCTTGAGGAAACTCAAACAGGCCTCTCTCCCCATCTGCATCATCAGGACCTTCTACAGAGGTGTGGTGGAGAGTGTTCTGACGTACTGCATTGCTACATGGTACTCCAGCTGCAGTATGTCAGACAAAAAAGCCCTGCAGAGGATAGTTAAGGGAGCTGAGAGGGTAACTGGAGTCTTCCTCCCCTCTGTCCAAGAACTTTTTCAGAACCGTTGTAGGATCAGGGCACTGAACATTGTCAAGGACCGTTCTCACCCTCTGCATAAACACTTTGAACTTCTGCCATCTGGCAAACGATTCTGGAGCATCAGAGGCAGAACCACCAGACTGATTAACAGCTTCCTTCCACAAGCTGTTAGGATGCTGAACAGTTGATCCGGAATCTCTCATACACTACTGCACCTACGGACATTATGTACATTATTTGTATATTATAGTTAGTTAGTTTTTCAAGTATGTCTCGGGGATGCGTAAATGGATGTTGTGGGGTGGGGGGTGAAGATATGTGTGAGTGTGTCTTAAATCATGTTCTTCTACTTATAAGGATGCCGAGAGAAACACAATTTCATTTTGCCTGCACTACTGTTGTATGTACAGCAATATGACAATAAAGGTTGATTTGATTTGATTTCTCCCTGTGTCTGCGTGGGTTTACTCCGGGGTTTCTCTGGTTTCCTCCCACATGCCAAAAACATGCAAGTTAGGTTAATTGGCATGAAACTGGGGATTCTAAACTGTCCTTAGGTATGACTGTGAGAGTGAATGGTTGTCTGTCTCTCTGTGTTGGCCCTGCGATGGACTGGCGATCTGTCCAGGGTGTACCCTGCCTCTCACCCAAAGATGCTGGGATAGGCTCCAGCCCCCTCCCCCCCACCCCACCCCCCGTGACCCGAAAAGGATTAAGCGGAAGAAGATGGATGGATGGATGAGGCAAAATTGTTGTGGGGCAAGTTGGTTATGGGGGGGACTTGATGGTAAACCTGCTCTAGTGCAGAGGCACCGGACCACAGGAGACACACCTGACTTGGGAAGGAGACCCTCAGTCGGGCCAGCTACCTCGCAGATCACTGGTAGGTTTATCTACATAAACTTTGTTGTCTTTCTGTTAAGTACATTGTAATCTTGAGAGTAAAATTTTTTTTTAAAAAAATCACAAGGTGTTATGATATACAAATGTAAATTTTGGGGCCACAGTTTTATTTAACTTCTCAAAACAAAGCTGAGAAAAGACCAAACAAATAATTTAAGAAAAAAATGTTTAAGAGAAGAAACTAAAAAAATAAATATATCAATACATGAATAACGACAGATGATTTTAAGAAATTATTACCCCATGAAGCTCTCCATTAATAGCTCCGCCTAGAAAAAGATGGAAAAGAAACCGTTGTTAGATGTCAAGAAGACAAAAAAAAAGCACATCTTACAGTATATGTCAAGTTTGCTACCCCAAGACATTTCAGAGCTCTCTCAGACCAGGTTATTTGCAATGGTGCTGGCTGTTTATACTTAAATTCCAATGTACACAGTGTGTTTGTGTACACATAATTTTAAATTAATCTGTACAATTATTGTACATAATTGGCTTTACTTTATTCATTCTTATTGCAAATAAAAGCTTAGGTCTTAGATGGTTTATCCAGAATAAATAAAACTTATTTGTATTTCTACATGACGCCTTACTTATTGTTAAATACAGGAGATTTTCGCTCACACCCATTTCGTAACACGCAATGTCAGCATTTCTAGCAAACAGCAGTAACTACAACCACAGCGATGCTACAGCTCAAAGGAAATGAATCATGGCCAAAGGTTACTCAGCTCTGTCAGTTTCCTCCTGGAGCTCAATGGTTGGCTGTCAGAAACAGCTGCATGTAGCTGGGAGCAGACAAGCTAGTTGGGAAGCAATCAATGACACGCCAAAAGCTTAACTCGTTCAAAAACACCCAGAAAAATAAACCAAATACTGTGTTTTCATGTGTTAGTATGCTGACAGAGGTTATGTTACAGCTAGCTATGTCCACTTAGCTAATCTATTAGCTAAGTTAGCGTTAGTGTCAGTGGCAGGTTGAAACCAACATTTCCGGTGAGCTAACATTGTCGTTTAACTTCATACCCAATATATGAGAATACTGTAATGAACTGGGGCAACTTTGTCCGATTGCTTGACCACTGCAGCCACAGACCGTTTGAGTCTCCCAGTGAAGAGGGCACCTCTCCGCTGTCAAGGATGCTGAAGCCTTCGTCGTTTTCAATCCCCGCGATTTCGCTCTCCTGTTGGGCCAAAAAGGCAGCGGCGGGATCCTCTTCTGAGCCGACACCATTTCCAGCGGCAGGCGCGTTCAGCATGTCAAAGTCGTCCATATTGTGTTTCGAGGGTTAAATACAAAACGCTGAAAAATAGGTGAAGCGTCTCACAGAAAGCTACCAGCTCAACGGGAAGGAAGCAATAGGCGGGTCCCGCACGGTAAAGCTGGCGAAGCGGAAACGGCAAATTAACCAATCACAAAACAATGTGCATGAGTGACTCTACTGTTAACCAATCACAAAATGGCGACCTTAAACTTCGACCAATCAAATCTTTGAATTTTCGCAAAACTATCCCGTGACCCACTACTCGCTGTCAAAAATTAATTAAATAAATTAATAAAATCCAAAGCGTGGAAGTGGTGGCGTTCCATTTTATACTGAGCCCATTATTGTATGTTATTGTTGTTACAAGAGTGCCGAGTGTCTGCTGATCTGTATATACTTTTATTTATTTATTTATCTATTTTCTACTCGTTTTAGTTTTGCTCTTAATATGAACCCTGAGTTTGAAATAAACGCTTGAATTGAATAACATAAAATAAAGTGTATAACACGAATAATATGGACACACATAGCTTACACGTATTACACGTATCCAATATTCTCTCTATGGATGTATGTGTTGTGTTGGAGTTCAGGACCCTTATTTGTGTGACACGGGTGCTGGCTCCACCTTTCCGGTTCTGAAACCACCCAGGGTATAAGAGAGCAATGGGGGTGGGGGAGAAGCGGACGGACTTTGACAGGTGGAAGGTTGAGATGGCATTTATGTCTGTGTTTGGTTGATGGTAGGATTTGTTTGTGCTGTACTCTGTAACATTATGGCATCTAGCTCTGACGGGTTTGATAAAGATGAGATGGGTTGGACCCTACCCAGGTATGGGAGCCGTTTGATTGTCTCTTTGTTGTTGCATCTCACACGTGGGCTGAATTATTATATCAGTAATGACAGAACCGAGCCAGCCTGAACCTCAGCTCAGCAGGTACAGCAGCGGGGCAATCAGCTCTGGATCGCCTAGAGGCAACCGAGCAACAAATAACCATGATGGGCCCGCAGCTGCAAACCATGATGCGGCAATTGGACACCATCACACAGCATTTGGCCAGGGTGGCTCCTTTGGCTCCTCCTCCTCAACCTGCTCTCATTGTTCAACCGCCGGTGGGCTGTACCACCTCCGTTCCCACACCTGCCCCGTACGTGGGGGAGGTGGGGAAGTATAAGGAATTTCTCCATCAGGTATGGATGTATTTGGAGCAGGTCGGGGGGGGGGAGTACCCGGGGGATGTTGCAAAGATTCAATTCTTCACCCTACTGCTGTGGGGCCGAGCCCTTAGTTGGGCTTGGGCCATAGCAGACAGCCCAGAGGGGTGAAACTACACGTTTGAACAATTTCTGGTCACTTTTTCCCACGCGTTCGACCACACCGAGAGTCAAGGGAACATTATGAGCCGCTTTATGACTCTCCACCTGGGTGCTCGGTCCATGGCTGAGTACTCAGTGGAGTTTTGGGTCGAAGCAGCGGACTCGGGGTGGAATGAGGTTGCGTTACTCAGCGCGTTCCTCCATGGGTTAAACACCCACCTCCGCGATGACGTGGCAGTTTATGTTGTTCCCGACACTCTCGATGGTCTTATTGATCAGGCTATGGGGTTGGACAACTGCTACCATGAGCGTGCGAAGGAGCGACAGGCCTCCTCTTGCCTGCATGCTGAGCGGGTGCCCGCTGCAGGCACTGACACTGAGGGGGCCGGTCCTCCTCCCAAGCCGATGGACCTCAGCTAGTTTCAATTTACTGACGATGAGCAAAGGAGGAGGACTGGCGCATGCATGTACTGTGGTTCTCTGAAGCACAGTCAGGGAGAGTGACCCCAGCGGCCAAAAGACACAGCCCGTCAGTAACCATGGGGGGGTCTGGCAGGCGGGACTAAATTAACTCCCCCCGGCAATTTCTCTATTCCGGCCCTCGTGCAATTGCCAGGGGTCGAGAGGAGGGCCATGGCGTTAGTCGATTCAGGGGCAGAGGGCAGTTTCATGTTGGCCCGGTTCATTCAGGACCTGGGTATTCCCACACTTAAATTGCCCCATCACCAACGTATCACCACCATATCTGGCCGTGTGGTTGCGGTAGTCGCCAAACGCACGGGGATCATCGGGAGGAACTCAGGTTCCTAGTTCTCCCGGTTTCATCTTCCCCGATGATTCTAGGTTATCCTTGGCTCCAGAAGCATAGCCCCATTATTAACTGGGGGTGTAATTCCATCTCCTCCTGGAGCCCATTTTGTTTAACCAACTGTCTCCATTCAGCTGAATGCGCTCCTTCTCTCCTGGTCTCTCTCCCTCCGGTCGAGCCGCCGGACCTCAGCCTCGTTCCCCGGGCTTACCACGATTTGGGAGAGGTCTTTAGTAAGTCAAGAGCGTTGTTGCTTCCGCCTCACTGCTCTTATGACTGTGCTGTGGGCCTCATCCCAGGGGCGAAGCTGCCATCCAGCAGGCTCTACAGCATTTCTGGTCCGGAGAGGGAGGCAATGGAGAAGTATGTCAAGCAGTCGCTGAACGCCGGCCTTATTCAGCCATCTTTGGCCCCTCTCCGGGCCGGGTTGTTCTTTGTCGGTAAGAAGGATGGTTTGCTGCACCCGTGTATAGACTACCACGAGCTCAACGCTATTACAGTGAAGGACAAATATCCTCTGCCCTTGATGAATTCCGCGTTTGAGCTCCTTCAGCGCTCACGGGTATTCACCAAATTAGACTTACGCAACGCATACTATCTAATCCGTATTCGTGAGGGGGACAAATGGAAGACAGCATTTAAAACCCACTTGGGGCAGTTTGAGTACTTGGTGATGCCGTTTGGGCTCACCAACACCCCCGCTGTCTTCCAACGGTTGATTAACGACGTCGTCCACGATATGCTTTATCAATTCGTGTTCGTCTATTTGGATGACATTTTGATTTTCTCCTGCTCGCCAGAGGACCATGAAGTCCATGCAAGAGCAGTCCTACAACAGTTCTTGGAGAACCAGCTCTATGTTAAGGCTGAGAAATGTGAGTTCTCCACAACATCTACCACCTTTTTGGGCTTCATAGTGGCTGAGGGGAGACTGATTGCAGACCTGGCCAAGGTGAGGGCAGTGCTCGATTGGACAACACCCAACTCCCTTAGGGAGCTTCAACGCTTCCTCGGGTTTGCAAACTTTTATCGGCAGTTCACCCAGAACTATGGTGGGGTAACACTGCCCTTGACGCAGCTGACCTCCATTAAGGTCTCCTTTCGGTGGACCAAGGCAGCTGAACAGGCCTTTTCCAAATTAAAGGGCCTGTTCACTAACACACCTATCTTGGCCCAGGTCGACACACAGCTCCAGTTTGTCCTCGAGGTGGATGCATCTGATTCAGGGGTGGGTGCTGTCCTTTCGCAGCGTACATCCTTCAACCAGAAGCTCCACCCATGCGCGTATTTCTCTCGTTGGCTTATGCCGGCCGAGAGGAATTACAACGTGGGGGACAGAGAGCTGTTCACCATTAAATTGGCACTGGAGGAATGGTTAGAGGGGGCTATTCACCCCATTGTCGTGTGAACTGACCACAAAAACCTTGAGTATTTGCGGTGGGCCCGCTGGCTTAATGCCAGGCAGGCTCGTTGGGCCCTGTTTTTTCAGCAGTTCAATTTCACCATCACTTACCGACCTGGCTCTCGGAACACCAAACCGGACGTGCTATCACCCCAGTTTGATTCCGAGGAGATAGCACCCCCTTCCCACCCCCAATCCATTCTTCCCTCTTCTTGCGTCCTCGGTGCCCTTACGTGGGATATCGAGCGGAGGGTCCGTCAGGCACAGTCTCAGGAGCCTGTGCCAGCAGGGTGCCCCCGGAACCACCTGTATGTCCCCGCCGCCCTCCGCAGTAATGTCATCCAGTGGGGTCACACCAGCCTCTTTGCCTGTCATCCTGGGATCACCCGCACTATGGACTTTGTTTGGCAGGTGTTCTGGTGGCCCACGCTGCAGTGGGATGTGTGGGAGTATGTGCAGGCCTGCCAAACCTGCGTCCGGGGCAAGTCTGACTCCTCCCCCCCGGCTGGACTTCTTCATCCCCTTCCCATCCCCGGTCGCACGTGGTCTCACATCACTGTGGACTTTGTAACTGGTCTTCCCCCTTCCATGGAAAAACAGTTATTCTGACCATTGTGGACCGCTTCTTCAAGGCTGTGCACGTGGTGGCTCTTCCCAAACTCCCCTCGGCATTGGAGATGGCCACCCTCCTGACTGATCACGTGATCCGACTCCATGGGATCCCTGTGAACATCGTGTCTGACCGGGGCCTGCAGTTTACGTTGCAGGTTTGGAGGGCCTTCTGCCACACCCTGGGGACGACGGTGAGCCTCTCATCTGGAAATCACCCCCAGAGCAATGGGAAGGCAGAGTGCGCCAACCGGTCCTTGGAGGCCACCCTGCGATGTGTAGCAGCCGAACACCCATCCTCTTGGAGCATGCACCTGACCTGGGTGGAGTATTCCATGAACTCGGCTGTTTCCACGGCAACTGGGCTCACTCCTTTTGAGGCGTCACTGGGATACATGCCTCCGCTGCTACCGATGGCCGAGAGGGAAGTCACGGTTCCCTCCGTGGGGGCTCATGCTCACCACTGCCGGCATCTCTGGAGATCGACGCATGCCGCCCTCACATGGTCTGTCGAGCGTAACCACACTACGGCTGACAGACAACAGGTGCCCCCAAGTACACCGTGGGGCAGCAGGTTTGGTTGGCGACCAGTCAGGTCCCGTTGAAGACGACATCAAAGAAGCTGTCTCCTTGCTTCTTAGGGCCCTATCCGATCTCCAGAATCGTCAACGACGCTTCAGTCCGGCTCAAGCTTCCACCGGCCCTACGGGTGAACCCGACCTTCCATGCATGATTTATGGAGCAGCAGCAAAGACGACTGGAAAAAATAGACAGAATGCAGCATAAAGTGTTTCACCTGTGCATTGGAGCCATCAAAACAACACCAAACAATGCAGTTTTTTTTCCACAATATTTTTTATTGAACCTTTTTTTTTACACACGTGGCACAGACAGTCAAACACTAACACTAAAGTAATTTAAAAATTAAAAAAAAAACACTAACAACAACAAAAAAAAATATACTAAAAACAACAACAACCATTAACAAAAGCAAATCAACAACAATGCTCCTCTGTTTAGTCTAGGTAATCTATTACATAAGAATACATAATATACATTCACCAGTTTGGAATTTGCAAGGTCCACACATATCATTCACCTCCTTAAGCAATGTCCTTGACCCTTAAGCAATGTCACGTGCCGACCTGCCTCAAATCCTCCACCATCATCCCTGTCCCCAAGAAGCCACGGATTACTGGACTTAACGACTACAGACCTGTAGCGCTCACCTCTGTAGTCATGAAGTCCTTTGAGCGCCTGGTCCTGTCTCACCTCAAGTCCATCACCACACCCCTCCTAGACCCGCTGCAGTTTGCCTACCGTGCTAACAGGTCTGTGGACGACGCAGTCAACCTGGCCCTCCACTCCATCCTGCAGCACCTGGACTCCCCGGGAACCTACGCCAGGATTCTGTTTGTGGACTTCAGCTCCGCATTCAACACCATCCACCCCGATCTGCTCCAGGACAAGCTGTCCCTGCTCAACGTGCCTGACTCCCTCTGCAGGTGGATCACCGACTTCCTGATGGACCGGAGACAGCATGTGCAGCTGGGGAAGTCTGTCTCAGACTCTGTTAGCATCAGCATTGGATCACCCCAGGGCTGTGTACTTTCCCCCCTACTCTTCTCCCTTTATACCAACTCCTGCACCTCCTCTCACCAGTCTGTTAAGCTGATTAAGTTTGCGGATGACACCACCCTCATCGGGCTCATCTCCAACGGTGACGAGTCCGCCTACAGGGAAGAGGTGGCCCAGCTGGTGTCCTGGTGCAGCCACAACAACCTGCAGCTGAATGCTCTGAAGACAGCAGAGATGATTGTGGACTTCAGGAAAGTCACATCCCCCCTGCCCCCCCTCACCATCACAGGCTCTCCCATCACCTTTGCAGATTCCTTCCGCTTCTTGGGCACCACCATCACCCGAGACCTCAAATTCAATTCAATTCAATTCAACTTTATTTATATAGCGCCATTTCACAACAACAGTCATCTCATAGCACTATCAACTGTAGGGGGGACCCCCACAGTTGCAGAAAGACCCCAGCAATCAGGCGATCCCCTGTGAGCAAGCACTTGGCGACGGTGGAGAGGAAAAACTCCCTTTTAACAGGAAGAAACCTCCAGCAGAACCAGGCTCAGGGAGGGGCAGTCATCTGCTGCAACTGGCTGGGGGGTGAGGGGACAGAGAAGAAGAAAAGAACAGACATGTAGAGAGCAAACAGCACGATGGGGACTCAATCTATGGGAGAGAACAAACAAATGTTAATGACCAGCAAAAAAAAAATATTTCATAGAGAGTGAGGAAAGGAGTGAGGCCCAGTGCATTACTGGAGGTCCCCCGGCTGACTAAACCTATTAGCAGCATAACTAAGGGAGGGTTCAGAAACCCATGATCCCTCCCTAATTGTAGGCTATATCAAAAAGGTAGGTTTTAGCCCTATTCTTAAAAACAGAGATCGAGTCTGACTCCTGAATCCAGATTGGCAGCTGATTCCACAGGAGAGGAGCTTGATAACTGAAGGCTCTGCCTCCCATTGTACTTTTGGAGATTCTAGGTATTACAAGTAAACCTGCATTTTGGGAGCGTAGTGCTCGGTTAGGATGATACGGTAGTATCAGATCTTTTAAATAAAAAGGAGCCTGATTGTTTAGAGCTTTGTAAGTAAGAAGAAGGATTTTAAACTTAATTCTAAACTCTATGGGAAGCCAATGAAGGGAGGCCAGAACCGGAGAGATATGATCTCTCTTTCTAGTACCTGTTAAAACTCTTGCTGCAGCATTTTGGATCAGCTGAAGACTTTTTAAAGATGTTTTAGGACAGCCTGATAATAAAGAATTACAATAATCTAATCTCGAGCTAACAAAAGCGTGGATCAGCTTCTCAGCATCACTCTGAGACAAGATGCTCCTAATCTTGGCAATATTACGCAAATGATAGAAGGCAGTCTTAGAAACAAATTTAATATGTGAATTGAAGGACAAATCCTGATCAAAAATAACTCCAAGGTTCCTCACAGAGCTATTAAGAGAAAGAGTAACTGCATCCAAACTGAAAGTTTGATTTGGAAAGGAATTTCTAAGGTTTTTTGGACCAACAAGAATGACTTCAGTCTTATCTGAATTTAATAGCAGGAAATTACAAGTCATCCAAGCTTTGATTTCCTTAAGACAGGCTTCTAACTTGGCTAATTGATTAGTATCATCTGGCTTCATTGACAGGTATAATTGTGTGTCATCTGCATAACAGTGAAAATGTATACAGTGCTTTCTAATAATGTTGCCTAACGGAAGCATATATAAACTAAAAAGAGTAGGGCCAAGCACAGATCCCTGTGGAACTCCATGACTAAGCTTTGAGCTGAGAGAAAACTCATCATTTACATGAACAAACTGGAACCTATCAGATAAATAAGATCTAAACCACTGCAACGAAGTTCCATTAAGTCCAACATAGTGTTCTAATCTATCAAGTAAAATATTATGATCAATAGTATCAAAAGCTGCACTAAGATCTAAAAGGACAAGTACAGAAACTAGTCCATTATCAGATGCAATGAGGAGGTCGTTAGTGACCTTCGCTAAGGCTGTTTCAGTACTATGATGGATTCTTAACCCAGATTGAAACTCCTCAAGTAAACCATTTCCCTGCAGGTGGTCAAATAATTGCATAGCAACAACTCTTTCTAAGATTTTTGAAATGAAAGGGAGATTAGAGATTGGTCTATAGTTAGCTAAAGCTCCTGGATCTAGCGTTGGCTTTTTGAGTAAGGGTTTAATTACAGCCGTTTTAAAAGCCTGCGGTACATGGCCTAAAGTTAATGAAGAATTGATTATATGAAGAATAAAGCTACCAATAAGTGGGAAGACTTCTTTAAATAACCTGGTAGGAATAGAGTCTAAAAGACAAGTTGAAGGTTTGGATGAGGAAACTATTTTGTCTAACTCACAAAGGTCGATTGGAGTAAACTCATCAAGACAGACATCAATAGAAGGAGTTGT
Source organism: Pholidichthys leucotaenia (assembly GCA_020510985.1). NCBI lineage: Eukaryota > Metazoa > Chordata > Actinopteri > Cichliformes > Pholidichthyidae > Pholidichthys > Pholidichthys leucotaenia. Next base: position 116,250,554 of record CM035848.1, on the reverse strand, counting down.
AGTAGTTACAGTATTTAAGTTAACTGTGGGAAGAATCTGATTGATTTTATCTCTGATGGATGAAATTTTATTATTGAAAAAGTTCATAAAGTTCTGACTAGTAAGCTCTAAGGGGATGCTAGGATTGACAGAGTCCTGACTCTTTGTCAACCTGGCTACAGTACTGAAAAGAAACCTGGGATTATTCTTGTTCTCTTCTATTAATGCAGAGTAATAACTCGTTCTAGCTTTTCTAAGAGATTTTTTATAAATTAAAAGATGATTTCTCCAAGCTAAATAGATTTCATCTAAATTAGTAGAGCGCCATTTTCTTTCTAATTGACGAGTCTTCTGTTTTAAGCTACGAGTTTCTGTGTTGAACCAAGGAGTTAAAAATCTCTGATTAGACTTTTTCTTTTTTAAGGGGGCCACCAAGTCTAGAGCCTGATGCAGAGAAGCTGAAACACTATCCACCATGTTATCAATTACAGAAGGAGCAAGCTGTCTATAGCTTATTTCCGTTGTGTTGACACATGGCATAGAGGAAACAATCTGCATAAATTTGGAAACAGCATCATCTGAGAGGCATCTACTGTGATAATATTTTTCTTTAGGAGCCAAATAGTCAGAAATAGTAAAATCAAAGGTTAACAGACAATGGTCTGACAGTACAGGGTTATGAGGAGACACTACAAGATTTTCTATTTCTATGCCATATGTCAGAACAAGGTCCAATGTATGGTGGAGGTAATGAGTAGAATTTCCTACTTTCTGAGAAAACCCAATCGAGTCTAATATTGAATTAAAAGCCACATTAAGGCAGTCACTATCTACATCCACATGTATGTTAAAGTCCCCTACTATAATTATTCTATCAGATTTCAGCACTAAATCAGCTAAGAAATCAGCAAATTCGGATAAAAATTCTGAATAGGTTGATGGGGGACGATAAACTATGGCAAATAAAATTGGGTTTAACCTGGAATTGCTAAAGTGCCCAACACTGAGGACCAGGCCCTCAAAGGAATTATAACATGTTTTTTGCTTTACATTAACTAGTAATTTGGAATGGTAAATTGATGCTACTCCTCCTCCACGACCAGAACTTCTGGGATTTTGACAGTTTAAATAACCAGAGGGAGTTGATTCATTTAAACCAACATAATCCTCTTGCCCTAACCAAGTCTCTGTAAGGGAAATTAAATCAATCTGATGATCAATTAACAGATCATGGACTAACAGAGACTTGGGAGTTAGAGACCTAATATTTAATAAACCACATTTAATTTTTAAATTATGAGGAGGAACAGAGGCCAAATCATTCAATTTAGAGGCTTTATGTTTAATTTGAGTTTTACCAATATTTTGCTTTATCACTTTGGGATGCTTATACATTATATTTTTATTCACTTTGGAGGGAGCAGACAACGATTCTCTGATGGGGAAGACAGGGGCTAAGCTGAGGGGTGGCGGATGAAGAGGAGCTGCAGAGAGGCGTGTAAGACTGAGACTCTGCTTCCTGGTCCCAACTCTGAGTAGTCATGGTTTTGGAAATTTGGATAAAAAAGATGCCAGATTTTTAGATAAATGAGAAGCACCATCCAAAGTGGGATGAATGCTGTCTCGTCTCATAAGACCAGGTTTTCCCCAAAAAGAGCTCCAATTGTCAATGTAGCCCACGTCATTTTTAGGACACCACACAGACAGCCAGCGGTTCAAGGATGACGAGCGACTAAACATGTCATCACTGGTCAGATTGGGGAGGGGCCCAGAGAATACTACAGTGGCAGACATCGTTTTTGCAAAGTCACACACCGATTCTATATTAAGTTTCATGACTTCCGACTGCCGGAGACGGATGTCATTAATGCTGGCGTGAATAACAATTGTGGAATATTTACAGTTACTTTTAGCCAGCATTTTCAAATTTGACTCGATGTCTCCTGCTCTGGCCCCAGGAATGCATGTGACTATGGCCGCTGGAGTCTCTAGGTTCACGTTTCTGACTACAGAGTCGCCAATGATCAGAGTTTTTTCCTCAGCGGGTGTGTCGCTGAGCGGGGAAAAACGATTAGAAACGTGAACAGGTTGGTGGTGAACCGGGGCTTTGCGACTAGGCTTCCTTCTCACCGTCACCCACCCAGTCTCCTCGCTGCTGAGGAGAGCCGGGGAACCGGTGACAGGGGGGCCTAAGCTAGCTAGCTCCGCTGCAGCTAATGGGCGTCCGTCGAGATTAACTGGCGCAGACGGTGTTTCAATGCAGCGGAGCCGGGATTCCAAATCAGACAACCTCGCCTCGAGCGCCTCAAAAAGACAACATTTATTACATTTACCGTTATCACTAAAAGAGGCAGAGGTGTAGCTAAACATCTGACAGAGAGAGCACACCAGAGGAGGAGAGGAAAGAGAGCTAGTAGCCATAGCTAGTGGCTCGAGAGCTGGAGAGCAAACCACACAGGCAGACAGCAAAACAGGAAGTGACGATACGTAACCACAAGGAAGTGACGATCCGGAAACATCAAATGGGAGCCAACCATCAGCTCCCTCATCAAAAAGGCCCAGCAGAGGATGTTCTTTCTACGGCAGCTGAGGAAGCTCAAGCTACCCACCAAGATGTTAGTGCAGTTCTACACGGCCATCATCGAGTCCATCCTCACCTCCTCCATAACTGTGTGGTACGCAGGAGCCACTGCCAGGGACAGACTAAGGCTGCAGCGCGTCGTGCGCACTGCTGAGAAGGTGATAGGCTGCAAGCTCCCATCTCTCCAGGACCTGTACATCTCCAGGACCCGGAGGCGTGCTGGCCGGATCATAGCCGATCCTTCACATCCTGGTCACGTGCTGTTTGCCCCCCTCCCCTCAGGTAGAAGGCTTCGGTCCATTCGGACTAAAACCTCCCGGCACATGAACAGCTTTTTCCCCTCTGCCATCAGACTGCTGAACACTAAGTGACTTTTGACTCTCGTGCACTATGTACAGCAGCTCAACCAGACTCATGTCAATCATCACTGTTTTTCTGTTGCATTATTGACTGCACTATGTGGTACTTCACATTATCTGCTACATGCTAATTTTTTAAAACTGCCTTGACTAGTACTACTCATTATTACTAGTATTATTATTATTATTACTTATTTTTCTACACTTATTGCACGTTTCTAGTCCTTTAGTTTTTTAGTTTATCCCTTTTTCTCATTATGTTTTTAATGTTGCAGCATGGCACCGAGACAAATTCCTAGTTTGTGTATCACATGAACAATGGCAATAAACCTGATTCTGATTCTGATTCTGATTCTGATTCTGTCACCATGGGATGAGACACCGGGTCGGCGCTCAGACCATGCCCCTTCTCATCCCTGCCTCTCATTGGGCAGCATCTCAGCAGGTTCCCAGCTGTCAGTGTTACGGGATGGCTGGGGCCAATTAATCCTCATCAGCTGTGGCGCTGCTAATGAGGATAAAAAGGAGCAGCCTCGATCACTCGGGGCTGCGACTTAAAGCACTGAAGGCTGGAACCCCTACGTCCGGCGCCAGCCCTTTTCTCCTCTTGCAGTAATCTTGTGAGTGTTACCCCGCTGTGAGTTCTATGCCTTGGTATCCTTATGTCCGGTGCCAGCCCGTTACTCCTGTGCCGTACTACTCGTGAGTGTAACCCTGTATATGAGTAGCTGTGCTTTCGATCTGCATGACCGTGTTCCTTATCCCGTGTTCCTATCCCTTGTTCCTAACCCCTTATTTATAATAAACATCTCAACTCACTGGCTCGCCCTCGGCTCTCATTGTGTGGCTCCCCAGAGCCACACGTAACAGTATGTCGCAGCCAGACGAGTTGCCGGCGGCCGTGAGTTTGTGGACTTGTACCTTCCTGTCCGGGTGTCAGCGTTGTTAGCATGCCGTCTCCCAGGAGTCATGTCCGACGCCAGGGCGACGAGCTGAGGTCCATCCTGGGGGCTGTCGACAGGACGCTCTTCACCCTGCACGACGCCTCCAACCCGAGACGCTGGCATCTGGGCCGTACTGAGAATCTCCTGGACAGTCACCTCCGCTCTTCATTCCATCTCAAGGGCTGTGCCAGGATTGATGCCATAGTTGCACAGCGAGAGAGGCTCCACAGGTCGGATGGAAATCCCGGCAGAAAGCCAAAGCGAATGAGATGTCGCACCCCACTTCAGGATCCCGTTCCTGCCTCCATTCCAGCCCGGGAGTTCGCGCCATCCAGAGGGCTTCCCCCATTCTGCACAACGTCACTCGGGATTCCCCCGACGGAGCTGCAGCTGACAGCTGTTAAAGTCCGGGACCGAGTGGCTGTTGCGAGCTCTGCTATGCACCTGTTTACCATCGTCAGGCGTGTGGCGGCGGCGGCGAGATTGGTGGAGAGGAGTCCAGGGCTACGAAGCTTTCCCGAGTTCGACGCCCTCCTCGCCGCGGTCTCTGCTCAGGAGTGGCGATTCCTGGGTCTCCCCCTCGCTTCGTCCCCTGGGAATAGCCATCATCACATCGCCAAGTCACCTCAGCATGAACCCCGTCCGGATCCAGTTCTGGGCTGTCGCCAGGACCTTTCCCCCCACGCAGCTGTCACCTCTTTGTCTCGTCAGCGTGGAGATTTCACAGCCTCGTTCCCTGAGCCTCGTTCCCCCGCTGTCACTCCAGGGCATTCGGGCTGGCTCATCCCGGCTGTCACCCCCTCCTCCTCAATGCGCTTCCTGACTGCTGTGTGTGCCTAGAACCCCGGCCTGGTGAGCCGTCTCCTGGAGACAACGCGAGCGGCCCCCAGACGACTTCCCAGGGGGTCGTCCGTTATCGCCCGGCGGGGAGAGGAAGAAGCAATGTCCACCGCAGCAGGCGCCACCCAACCTCCAGGAGGCAGGCAAGTCCCAGTTTATTTACATCAGTTGAGTGATTTGCTCTGTCATACTTCTGGAGGTGGAGTTCGGGGTTCGCAGCTCCCCGAACTCCCACCACCTGCTGTAATCTGTGTCCTTAATCCTGCATCCTCTGTGTCTCTCTCCGCCGAGCGGTCCCCAGCCCCGGGTCAACGTCGTGGGACCAGGAGAGCACCTGCGGTTCTGGTTCCGCAGCTGCGTGATGGACGGAGGAGGAGGACTGACTGCAACGTGGAGTCTGCGCCGACGACTAAGCGTCCCCGGGTCTCCACGGAGGAGCGGTTCAGTCCAGCGGGACGAGATTCTTCTGCCTTCATGCCGTATGGATCGTCGGCGTGGTTACTGGAGCTGGAGGAATCTCAAGCTGCGCTGACCATCGTGCTGGCTGCGGGGCCCGACGCAGCTGAATGGGAGCCTGACAACGACCTCCTGACGACGGATCCTGGATCTTCGCAGTCCTGGACGGTGTCAGAACTCGAGATCAGGCGAGTGCTCTCCTTTCTTTTCTCCCTTCATATCCCTGAGCACTTTAGCCTGTCTTCAGGGGAGATGAGCCGGGTGCAGCCGCCCGCTGCGTCCGAGCTCGTCTCGCCGGGTTCTGGCGCTGCCGGTGATCCTGATCCCGGTTCTGTTTTCTCTCCTGAGCCTTCTTCCAGGGTCACCGGCGAGGGGTTGCCGTTCCTCGTGGTGCTGGAGGGTCCAGGTTCAACGTTGGAGGTCGGTTCTGGTGCGGTGCCGACCCAGTCGGGGTCCGCTGCTCCAGCGGTGTCCGACATGGGTTCGCCCGAAACCCAATCGGGGTCCGACGTGGGTGCTGCTCCAGCGGTGTCCAACGTGGGTTCGCCTAAGGCCCAATCGGGGTCCGACGCGGGTGCTGCACCAGTGTTGTCCAGGTCCGGTGAGGAGGTGGCTGTTTCCCTGCGGCCTGACGTTTGTCTACCTCGTCATCGGCTCTCCCCTGAGCCTCTTCCACCGTGGTCCGCTTTGACCCTTCGCCCGTCTCAACGATCCTGGTGGTTGAGTGATGCGGGTCGGCGGTCCGACCCGCAAGACTTTCGGTTCGGCGATCTGGTCCAACCCCCCGACGAACAGTGTTTGCTTCTGGGTGGCCTGGCTCGGCTACCGGTGGACTGGTTCCCTGAGACCTGGGTCTGGAGTTGGCCGTCCGAGCATTTCCCTCTCCCCGGTTCGCCAACTGGACAATGGGCGGGGAGACCTCCGGAGCCATCCCGGCCATTTTGGACTCTGCCTGCCATATTCCTCGGGTGTCGCTTACCTTTTGTTATTAAGGTCACTCGGGTGTAATTTTTGTCCTTTTGGTGAATGTATATATTTATAGTGCTGTGTATTGTGTTTTTACTGTCCGTACTCAGCATTTTTCTCCATTTTTTGCCTTGATCTTAGCTTTGTCTGTGCGTTATGGAGTTATGTGTTTTGTTCTCCTCCCAACCGTACTCCGTTATTGCCCATTTGTTCCCGTCGCCTTCATTCCTCTAGGTGACTCTATGTGTATATACGTATACAGTATATGGCGCTGTGTATTGTTTTTTTTTCCCTTTATTATCCGTACTCAGCGTTTTTCATCAATCTTGTCCTGTTCTTAGTTTTGTCTGTGCATTATGGAGTAGTGTGTTTGTTCCCTTTTATCCATACTCTGTAATTGCTTTATTCGTTCCTGTCACCTTTTTTGGTGGGTTTTGTTTCTCTTCCTTTGCCCTGATCTGCTCGTCATTTGTGTGTTCTTGAGTAGTGGGTTTTTATCTGTTAGCCATACTTAGTATTTTCCCCATCTGTGCCCTGGGTTTTTTGTTTTTTTTTCCTGTGCAGTGTAGAGTACTGTATTTGGGTTTTTTCTCTCTCTCTGCCCTGTTACTCTATATTGGTTCATTGATTTATTTGTCCTTCCCTCTGCTTCTCTCCCTCTGGTCCTGCCTCCCTTCTGCCCACCCTAGGTGGTGGTGGTGGTGGTGGGGGCTGGGATGTTCCTGGTCGTTCGGAGCCCGACCGTGAGGGGGAGGCTCTGTCACCATGGGATGAGACGCCGGGTCGGCGCTCAGACCATGCCCCTTCTCATCCCTGCCTCTCATTGGGCAGCGTCTCAGCAGGCTCCCAGCTGTCAGTGTTACAGGACGGCTGGGGCCAATTAATCCTCATCAGCTGGGGCGCTGCTAATGAGGATAAAAAGGAGCAGCCTCGATCACTCGGGGCTGCGACTTAAAGCACTGAAGGCTGGAACCCCTACGTCCGGCGCCAGCCCTTTTCTCCTCTTGCAGTAATCTTGTGAGTGTTACCCCGCTGTGAGTTCTATGCCTTGGTATCCTTATGTCCGGTGCCAGCCTGTTACTCCTGTGCCGTACTACTCGTGAGTGTAACCCTGTATATGAGTAGCTGTGCTTTCGGTCTGCAAGACCGTGTTCCTTATCCCGTGTTCCTATCCCTTGTTCCTAACCCCTTATTTATAATAAACATCTCAACTCACTGGCTCGCCCTCGGCTCTCATTGTGTGGCTCCCCAGAGCCACACGTAACATCTTCTTCAGAAGTTAAGTTTAATTTCTTTACATAATCAATGAAAGGTCTCCATATATTCTCAAACACATTTTCCTTTGATTTCAGTATGTATGTTATTTTTTCTAGTGGAAGGTTTGTTAACACTTGTCTTAACCACTGAGTCACATCTGGTCTATGAGTCTTTTTCCACAGTAGTGCAATACATTTTTTGGCATTAAGCAAACCGAGGTCTATGAATGCTCTTTCACTCTTATTAAAGTTATGTTTTTCTGGATACAGACCCAACAAAAACAGTTTAGGGTTCAATGTGAATTGTTTTGAAATTATTTTTTCAATTGTTACCCTCACCTCTTCCCAAAACATTCTGATTTTTCTACATTCCCATAAACAGTGAAATAGGGTTCCTTTACTTTCCATACATTTTGTGCATGTATCTGGTATGTTTTTGTTATATCTATTTAACTCCACTGGTGTAACATACATCCGCATTAACCATTTAAAATATATCAGTTTAAGACGTACATTTATTGATTTGGTTTGAGCTTCTGCACAAGCCATTTCCCATTGTTCCTCTGAAATTTCAATTTGCAGGTCTTCTTTCCAATAATTCAGTCTTTTCTGTGAGTTTTCACTTGAGAATAGTGTCAATGAGTTATAAAACTCTGAAATAATACCCTTTCTCTTACTATCTTTAGTCAAAAATTTTTTCCAAGGATGAATAAGTAGGTCGGGTGAGAGCATTATTTTGATTTGATCGAATAAAATTTCTAAGCTGAAGATATTTAAAAAAATGTGTTCTATTAAGATTGAATTTAATCCTCAGTTCTTCAAAAGACATGTTATCTGAACGTGACAAATATAAATCTTGAATCTTTTGAATCCCTTTTAAATTCCATACTTTAAATACAGCATCCGCTCTTCCTGGTGTAAAATATTGATTACCCCATATTGGGCTAAATTGTGACAGTGAGTGTGGTTCTTTTAAATATTTTTTGGTTTCACACCATATTTTGATCATGTGCTTTACAATTGGATTTTTAACTTGTTTCTGTAATTTTTTAGCCGAGTCTGAGTACAGTATATGAATAAGGGAAGAGGTAAAGGTAAATTGTATGATTCCATTTCAGTCCAGTGAGGAGGATCATTTGATGAAAAATAATATGTCATAGACCTCAGTTGTGCTGACCAGTATTACAACATAAAGTTTGGACATTTCAGACCTCCATGATTAAATGGTAAATATAGTAAGGACAAACGTAATCTAGCCTTCCTATTGTTCCATATAAATTCCACTAACTTTTTTTTAATTCTTGAGAATAGATCTGAAGGTGGTGGTAAAGGAATGTTTTGAAATAAATAAAGTATTTTTGGTAAGATATTACTTTTAAGTATATTAATTCTCCCAATCATTGACATTGGTAGTGACATCCATCTCTGAAGTAACTCATTAATGTCTGTCATTAAGGCTTCATAGTTGGCACTGGCGACTGATTCTAGCTTAGGCAAAATTTGAATTCCTAAATATTTAAACTGATTTACAACATTGAATTGATTTACCTCAGGAGCTGGGTGATTTCTCTGGGTCTCATTTAGCATTAATATTGAAGATTTTGTTTTATTTATTTTATATCCTGATATTTCCCCAAAGTTCTTTATTAAATTTAACAAGGTCAGAATTGATTTTTTAAAATTCGACATAAACAAAATTATGTCATCGACATACAGGGAGATTTTATGTTCTGTTGGTCCTACTTTAATTCCATATATTTGTGGATGTAAACGTACTGCCATCGCTAAAGGTTCAATTGCCACAGTAAACAATAAAGGTGAAAGTGGACAGCCTTGTCGACATCCTCTGTTGATTTTTATTGATTTTGAGATATTGCTGTTTGTTAGGATTTCTGCTGTAGCATTATTATATATTATCTGGACCCATTTTATGAAATTATTTCCAAGTCCAAACCTTTGTAGGACTTCAAAAAGATAGGGCCATTCGACCCTATCAAAGGCGTTTTCGGCATCCAATGATAGGAGAGCTGTATCCGGTGCTTCTTTATTGGAATAAATAATATTAAATAGTCTTCTTACATTATGGAAACCTTGTCTTCCCGTTATAAAGCCATTCTGATCTCGGTTAATAATATTTAGTAATATTTCTTGTAGTCGTTTTGCTAAAATTTTACAGATTATCTTAAGATCAGCATTTAATAGGCTTATTGGTCTCATGTTTTCACATTTATTAGGGGGTTTACCTGGTTTTGGCAACAGTATAATTAAGGCATTATTCATGTATGGTGGTAAATTACCATTTTGAAATGCTTCTAAAACCATTTCCAAAAGTGGTTTTATTAATTTATTCTTAAATTTTTTATAGAGGTCAACTGGAAGACCATCTGGTCCTGCTCTTTTTCCAGATTTCATATTATCAATGGCTTGCCCAACTTCTTCTTGACTAATTTTAGACTCCAGTATCTCCCTGTTTTCATTTGGAATACACGGTATAGATAATCCACCCAAAAACCCATTTAGTTTTGTTAAGTCAGTTTCATTTTTTGTATCATATAGTTTTTCATAGTAATCTCTAAAGGCACTATTAATTTCTAAAGGATCTATAACTACCTGTCCGTTACTTATAATACTGGTAATTGGTGTTTTAGATTCTAATTGTTTAATCTGCCATGCCAATAATTTTCCTGATTTTTCACCTTGTTCATAAAAAGTTTGCTTCAATCTTAGAAGACTCGAGGCAGCTCTATTCACTGATTTTTTTATCATATTCAGCTCTCAGAATCAGTAATTCATTCTCTAACTGTGAGTTACTTCCTGCATACACCTTTTCTTGAAGAATTTTTATTTTACGTTCCAATTGGACTCTCTCCTCTCGAGTCTTCTTAGATTTTGAACCTGTATAACTAATAATATGCCCCCTAATAAAAGCTTTGAAAGCCTCCCACTTTATACATGCCGTTGTTTGTGTAGTATTAATATCAAAGAACTCATCTATCTGTTTTTCTATGTATTTAACAAATTCCTCATCCTGAAGCCATTTATGCTGAAAATGCCACCTACCTGGATCCTTTGTCAATTTCTTATCTACATATATTAGACAGCAGGGTGCATGATCAGAGATCACAATGTTATCATAGAAACAGTTTTGAATCTTGGACCTTAATTCTGCTGAGATCAAAAAGTAGTCTATACGTGAGAATGTCTTTTAGGTATTAGAATAACAAGAATAGGCTTTGACTTGTGGTTTCATTTCTCTCCATATATCTAGCAATCTCAATTCTTTCATAAAATGATTAATAGTCATCGTGCATCCATTGTGCGTACAGTCCAGCTCTGTTGATCTATCTATACTGGGATTCAATGTACAATTAATATCCCCTGCTATTATATGTTGCCCTGTAAGTGATGATAAAGTAAGGAATAAATTGACAAAGAAGTTTTGATCATCAATATTGGGGCCGTATAAGTTCACCAGATTTATATTTTCTAATAACAAAGATCCTTGGATGATTAGATAGCTTCCAAATTTGTCTCCAATTACATTTTTCACTTGAAATGGGACTGTTTTGTGTATGAGAATCATAACTTCCCTAGCTCGGGATGAAAATGATGAGGTGAACACATTTCCTTGCCATCTTCTCCTAATTCTTTTTACATCCTCCTCTATTAGATGAGTTTCTTGTAAAAATACAATTTTTGAATCTATATCTTTTATTTTATTCATAACTTGTTTAAGCTTTTTTAGATTTTGTAGACCTCTGCAATTCCATGAAGTTAAATTAAGATTAAAGCTTTGATCTATGATCAATAAGGAGTTTGATATTACCTTGCAATATGAACATGCTCATACAGAGAAGCAAAAACATGGATGATAGAACATTCATCCTACAAACCAAACAAAAACAAAAACAAATTCCCCTTCCCCACATTCGTGGTTATCCCCCCAAAATCAAAAAAATTCCGTCTCCCATTATAGCTAGTGACTGTTCCACACCTGCGAGGATCAGTCAAACCACTCTCTCTTTCTCCTCTCAATCACCCTGACTCTACTACTATTTTTAATGACATTAACTCTCTTCTGTAGTTTTTTCAACATAACTTCAAAGTTTTATAGCAACTTTGTACATCATAGCTTTTTTTTTTTTAAATACAGTCTGTATTTTGTAGACATGTTATATATTTCAGATCAATTAGATGTCTGTACAAATGCTTAAAAGTTCTACCTTTGTCATGTTCATGCTTAGCTCCCACCAGTCTCCTCTTGGATCTGCTTAATGAGCTCCTGCACCTCTTGAGGGGTCCTGAAGATATGGGTTCTCCCCTTATATGTGACCAGCAGTCTTGCCGGGTGAATCATTCCATGACGAATCCTGAGGTTGTGCAGCTCTTTGCGGGCGGGGTCGAACTGCCTCCTTAATTGTTGTATTCCTGTGGCCAAATCTGGGTAGAACCGCACCTGTTGATCCTGGTATTTAATTTCCCCTTTAGCTCGCGCCACATTGGTGACCGTCATCTTGTCTCTGTAGTTGAGGAACTTCATAATCAGCGTCCTCGGTGGTGTCTTATTATCTCTCGGTGGGCGGATTCGGTGAGCTCTCTCTAAGATGACCAATGACTGCAGATCCGCGTTGTTCAGCGCTTCTGGAATCCACTTTTCCAAAAAGGAACATGAGTCCCGTCCCTCCACTCCCTCCGGGAGGCCCACCAGCCTCAAATTATTCTGTCGCGAATGGGATTCCAAATCCAGGATGTTATCTTCCAGACATTTACACTTTAATTCCAATGTTTGCACCTTTGATTGTAGGCTGGTGACGTCATCTTCAGCGCTTGAAATTCGGAGCTCCCCCTGCGATACTCGTTCCATACAGTCGCTTATTTCCTTTCTCATTCCTTCTATCGCTGCTATAATCCCATCAAATTTAGACGAAAACTCTGCTCTCATAGAGTTGATGGCAGTGAGCACTACGTTTGTCCCCTCCCCAGCAGTTCCCGCTCCGCCGCTGGCTCCATCCTCCGCCATAGTCTCTGGAGTTTTTTGTGCTTTGCCTCGAGCGTGGAAGTCTGTTAGCTTGGGTTGTTTTGTCGAATTGCTTTTTCCACCACCTGATTTCCCAGCCTTGGTTTTTACCATATCCGTGCCTAAGCACTGGGATGGGTTTTTGTTCCAATTAAGAGAGTTTAAGCAAACTTTTTATTTTTAGGAGCACAGCAGTGTGAAACATGTCTTCCTACGTGGCCGCCATAACTGGAAGTCCAACAATGCAGTTTTAATAGAAGCAGGAGAAATGCCATTGGATTTGAGAAGAGATAAACTTGCATTATCATACTGGGTCAAGCTGAAAGGAAGTGAGGAAGCGAATATTTCAAAAACAACACTACAAGACTGCTGGGAATATTCTAACTTCAAGGGACACGAGTTTGGGTGGACAATTGGGAGTAAAGCCAGAATGTATGGACTACACACTATTGATATTGCTAGCACCACTCCAGTGAGTAATGTCCCCCCTTGGCTGTTCCCGGGAAAAGAAGTAGACGTTAGTCTGCTAATGAGGAAAAAAGATTGACATATGAGTGAAGTTGGTGTTAAAACAAGCATTTACCTCAGGAGCAATTACTATAACTACTTACAGCTCTATACTGATGGTTCAAAGAACAAAGAGGGCTCTGTTGGAGTTGGAGTATACATTCCAGAGTTTAAAGTGATCATCTCAAAAAGACTCTCCAACAATACAGGTATATCCATGTTTACAGCAGAGATGGTGGCAATAGTTATTGCTTTGCAGTGGGTGGAGGAGGTCAGACCAGACCGGGTGGTGGTGTGCACAGATTCACTTGCAGCCTTAAAAACCATACAGACACTAAAATCGACAAGGGGAGACTTGGTGATTGAGCTCTATCACAGTTTATTTAGGGTACACAGGGGTGGTGGAGAAGTTCAGTTTTGTTGGGTTCCTGCACATGAAGGGTTGAAAGGGAATGACTGTGCAGACAAATTAGCAAAAAGTGCAATTGGGAAAGAAATAACTATACCATTGCATCTTGGAAAAGGTGAAGGGAAAGCAGTAATCAAGAAAAAAAGGAACTGAGCTATGGCAAAAAAGATGGGATGAAGATCTTAAAGGTAGATCATATTACAGAATACAAAAATCTATTGCAATAAAGAATTATAAAACAACAAACAGGAGGGAAGACATCATTATGGCAAGACTCAGACTGGCTCATACAGGTTTAAACGGCACTTTATTCACCACGGGGAAAAGTGAAAGTGACAAATGTAGAGAATGTGGAGAAAAAGAAAATGTCGAGCACATCTTATTACACTGTCACAAGTATGGAAATGAAAGAGAGAGAATGAAAAATGAAGTTCAAGAGGCCGGTAGGGAAATGGATTTAACTGGGATTCTGGGAACAGATGGAGATGGAGAGGCACTAAGAATCACGGGCTCTTTAACAAGGGCTCTTTTTTCGTTTTTAAATAACACAGGATTAAGTCATAGACTTTAGGGGTCAGGCTCAGATGACATAATGTTACACTCTCTTGTACAGTAGGTGGCAGTATGCACCTTTCAGTTGTTTGCTATCTGCCAGTAACCGAGAGAAGAAGAAGAGGGGTGCTCTCTGGGCCACCTCTCTGCCTGGTGGTGCACATGTATTGTGAGAGTGAGTCACTAATAAACGTGTGTCCAGCTCAACACTCGATCTCGTCCTTGGCTCCTACTACCAACATAACATTTGGCGAAGAGGGTAAAAGGTATGGATGCATGTGTCACTTCAATTTGGCCATTTCTGGAGCTTCTTGGTGAGTCGCCTGTCCCTTGGGTGAGGTGCTTCGCCACGTTTCAAACATACTTTGTGGCATTGGACCTTAGGAGGCTGGAGAAGTTGAGGGCACGAGCACTGCTGGTTTCTAATCTAGGAATGGAAGGACAGTGTATTTTGAGTACTTTAGGCGAATGTGATACTGTAGCTTTGAGGAAGTGGTGGAGCTAATGGCGTGACATTTTTGCAGCCCGGAAAACGTCATCGTCCGCAGAATCCAGTTTCTACAGCACTGCCAGCGGGCTGGCAAGTCGGTGCAACGGTTTGTGGCAGACCTATGCCAACTAGCTAGAGACTGTCAGTTTGGACCATTGGGAGGAGGAGATGGTTTGCGACCAGCTGGCGGAACATACTATTTACCCGGCTATGAGGTCAAAGCTGCTTATGTTCTCGGGTGAACTGACGTTATCCAAGGCCATTGATTTAGCTCAATAGTTGGAGGTGGCAGACAAGCTATCACGCGAGCTAGGTGAGAGTATTGCATCACCAGTTTGAACCACAGTTGACAGCGCAGGCAGTGGACCTGGACAGTGACAACAGTGTAGACGGTGAGGGGAGCTATGTTAATGCTGTGAAGATGAAGTCCACCCCAGGAACACCCATACGTTTGGGTTGTGGGTCCACGAAGCACCGCTACAAGGCCAGGGAGTGTCCAGCGAGAGGGAAGCGCTGTGGCAAGTGCGGGCTCTTGCATCATTTCACCAGGGCATGTCACAAGTTCGAGCGAGGGGATCCAAAACGTAAGGAAGACCCTCCAACCCCCATGGTTATTCACACTGTGTCCCCGAGTACCAACAGCTGTTCTTACTGTATGGTGGAGCTGGACGGGGTAACAGTGCCTTTGCTGGTCAACATGGGAGCGGTGAGCTCTGTGCTGAATTCAGCAACCGTGAGGACTTTTTTTCCCACATTATCGGATTAGAGGTGATTCATCGCCGCTTTGTGGTTATGGTGGAGGAAGACTGGCCACGGTGGGATGCCTGTGATGGCGGGTGGCGCAGAATGGGTGGCTCCATCTGCTCCCAGATTTCGGCTGGAAGGTACCGGAGAGCATGGAGTCACAATGGCAAGGCCGGCAGCGGAAATGAAAGCGATTGGAGCAGGACCGGCTGGCACAGTGAAACGATGTGCCAAACAGGAACACTGGAAGCCGAGTAGGGCTCCTCTGGGGGTTGCAGACGTGGTCCGGGCCCGGGAGGAGGCACAGTCGAGAGGGGTTCGGGCCAAGCGTCAGAGAGAAGAACATCAGGGGTGGCTGCAGGTGGTGGCTGTTTGGGGGATGCCTACCTCAGCTATCAGATGGCTCCTGGAGGCACCCTAATGAGCTGCGGCGTGCCCGAGAGAAGGTGGATGAGCTTTGGCCTGAGCGAGGGTCATCCTTGGTGGTAAGGAAGAGGAGGTGCACCGGAGATGAATCAACTGATGGTAACCCGGGGGGGTGGTTCTCCTCCGGGAGCAAACTGATGGTTGGACAGTTGGATAAATGAAAGGAAGGGGGACAACTGTTTTGTTCTAAATGGTTCCTGTTTGTGGGGATTAAGTTATTGTTCTGTTTAGATTATGACATGGTGCACCTTTTTGTTGAACTGTTTTGTTGGACTATAAGCGGCAGAATAATCCACTTCACCATGTGGAGGTGAGATGGTAGTCTACTCATCTCCCCCTAGTTTAGCATTTTGGTATGTCTGTGTTCGGCCACCTATGTTGTGTTATAATTAATTTTTTAGAGTGTGTTTCGGGTTCTAAATTGGGGTGGGTTTGAATTGTGTGTGTGGCTCTAGGGCTTTTGTGTGTGTGTGTGTGTGGGGGGGGGGGTTGTGTTGGAGTTCAGGACCCTTATTTGTGTGACATGGGTGGTGGCTCCACCTTTCCGGTTCTGCCACCACCCAGGGTATAAGACAGCAGTGAGAGGGAGGGGTGGTCTCTTGGCCACGTCTCTGCCTGGCAGGTGCACATGTATTGTGAGAGTGAGTCACTAATAAACGTGTGTCCAGTTCAACACTCGGTCTCGTCCTTGGCTCCTACTACCGACATAACAGTATGCATCAATCCATTTTTTTCTTTTGTGTTAATTTGTTAATAATCACTCTATAAATTTAAGAAATCTCTGTGTGTCTGTCTGTCATGATCATAGGACATCATTAAGAAATCTCTGTGTGTCTGTCACGATCATAGGACATCATAGGATGGCCTATGATGTCTGCTTGATGTCCTATGATGATCCTAAGATCTCAGGCTACATAGGACTCGCGATGATGTCATATAGGCGATGCCATCATAGGCATCAGGACTGGCTACCTATGATGTAGTGTCCTATGATGCCTGCCTATGATGTCTGCATGAGGTCCTTTGATGATCCTATGATCTCAGGCTACATAGGACTTGCGGTGCCATCATATAGGCGATGCCATCATATAGGCATTAGGACTGGCTGCCTATGATGTAGTGTCCTAAGATGCCTGCCTTGATGTCTTTATGATGTCATATAGACCACATAGGACTCGCGATGATGTCATATAGGCAATGCCATCATATAGGCAATAGGACTGGCTACCTATGATGTAGTGTCCTATGATGCCTGCCTATGATGTCTGCAGGCTGTCCTATGATGATCCTATGATCTCAGGCTACATAGGACTTGCGATGCCATCAGATAGGCGATGCCGTCATATAGGAAATAGGACTGCCTGCCTATGATGTGGTGTCCTATGATGCCTAGGTATGACGTAGTGTCCTATGATGCCTGCCTCAATGTCTTTATGATGTCATATAGACCAACCAGACACTACATAAATGGAGAGCAATAGAGTGAGGAGAACTGCTGCACGTCAGGAAAGATCCCGTGAAGATGACACAGCTGAGGTTCGAGCAGTGCATCCCAGGCATGACTGTGTTGCACGTAACAAAAGATGCCATGAAGATGAAACATCTGAGGTTCGAGCACGTCATAGGGTACGACAGACAAGGGATGCACAGACAGACAGGAAACGTGTGGCAGTGCACCATGCACATGCTGAGTCACTTGAAGACTGAAATGCCCGCAAAGCGAGCAACACTGCACGCCAGGCAAGGCACAGACAAGCTGAGACCGAGGAGATGCGGAATAGTCGGCTGGCTGCCAACGCTGCATGCCAGGCAAGGCACAGAGAAGCTGAGACCGAATAGGACACACTACTTTAAACCACACCCATTCGAAGCAGTAAATCTGGAAATCTCACTCAGTAAGGCAGAAGGCACTCTATAAATTCAACAAATCTCTGTCAGTGTGTCAGTCTGTCACCCCATTAAGAATAGGACACACTACTTTAAATCACACCCATTCGAAGCAGTACCCATGAAGAATGGCAGTCTACACTACAAATGTGTAAAATGCCAAGCAAAGCGCTGATTTTCTCTGGGTGCTCCGGTTTCTGGGTTTCGACGGGCATGCACGGGTCTTCCTCAACAGGGTCGAAAGCCACTTTTTGTTCAGATCTATTTTCATGATCCTGTCCATGAACTGGAATTACAACGCACCTATCACTAAACCAGTGGTCTGAACGAAGAAGAAGAAGAACAAGAAGACCCACCAGATGGAGAGCAATAGAGTGAGGAGAACTGCTGCATGTCAGAAAAGATGCTGTGAAGATGAAACACCTCAGGTTCGAGCAGTACACCACAGGCATGACTGTGAACAACACAGCTGTCTCGAACATGAGGAGACCCTTCGGCAATGGGCATGCAGAAATACTTGCTTATTCTTGGTTTCTACGGGCATAGACGGGTATGTACGGGTATGTACTAGTAATAATAATAATAATAATAATCCATCTTCTTCCGTTTAATCCTTTTTCTAGTCATGGGGGAGCTGGAGCCTATCCCAGCATCTTTGGGCGAGAGGCAGGGTACACCCTGGACAGATCGCCAGTCCATCACAGGGCCAACACAGAGACAGACAACCATTCACTCTCACAGTCATACCTAAGGGCGATTTAGAATCCCGTTTGATGCCAGTTAACCTAACTTGTATGTTTTTGGCATGTGGGAGAAAACCAGAGAAATCCCAGAGTAAACCCACGCAGACACGGGGAGAACATGCAAACTCTACACAGATCACTGTTGGTCGGGGGCTGGGATCGAACCCAGGATCCCCCGACCAAGGGTGAGTTGCTGTGCTGCTGCAGTGCTAACCACTCCACCACCCAATAATAATCTATTTTACTGACCAGCAAACCAACAAAATGAAAACTTAGACACATACAGGTGCATCTCAATAGAATATCATCAAAAAGGTAATTTATTTCAGTAATTCATTTCAAAAGCTGAAACGGATATATTATACAGTATAGACTCATTACACACAGTGATATATTTCAAATGCTAATTTCTTTTAATTTTGATGATTATGGCTTACCGCTAATGAAAACCCAAAATTCAGTTTCTCAAATAATTAGAATATTACATAAGATCAATAAAAAGAGTGAATTTTTAATAGAAATGTTGGCCAACTGAAAAGCATGTCCATGTATGCACTGAATACTTGGTTGGTGCTCCTATTGCATAAATTACTGCATCAATGCAGCATGGCTTGAAGGTGATCAACCTGTGGTACTGCTGAGATGTTTTGGAAGTCCTGGTTGCTTTGATAGCGACCTTCAACTCATTTGCATTGTTGGAGCTGGTGTCTCTCATCTTCCTCTAGAATACTCCATAGATCAGGGGTGTCCAACCATGTGCCCTGGAGGGCCAAGACTCTGCAGGCTTTCCCTTGAACCAGTGTATTCAACAGCAAATTCCACTGAATTTCTTCCCATTGATTGGTGATAAGTGAAAACACCTGCTGAAGAGGCTGGGTAGAAGAGAAAACCTGCTGGGTCTTGGCCCTCCATGAACACCCTTGCCATAGATTCTCTATGGGATTTAAGTCAGAATCAGAATCAGAATCAGAATGAGATTTATTGCCATTGTTCATGTAGTACACAAACTAGGAATTTGTCTCGGTGCAATGCTGCAACATTAAACATGGAAGTCAGGAGAGTTTGCTGGCCAATCAAGCGCAGTCATGGTCATCAAACCAGGTATTGGTACTTTTGGCAGTGTGGGTAGGCGCCAAGTCTTGTTGGAAAATGAAATCAGCATCTCCATAAAGCTTGTCAGGAGAGGAAACCATGAAATGCTCTAAAAATTTCTTGGTTCATAGTAGGGATGAGCCGATGTGATCCGCTGTATAGATATCTGGTTTGATCCAGGCAAAATAGCTGGATCGGTTTCGGTAAGGAATAAAAGTAATTTACCAATCCGACACATTAATAGTATTAAAACAAAATGAAGGTGCAATCATGTTCTCAGCCACGCTATGAGCGGCTTCTGTACTCAGGAACAATGAGTATCACCTTATTGGAGCCTGTCTGTGGGACTCCCCTTGGTATGTTGCTGTGTGGTACCTGCATTTATAATTTTCTTCTTTCTTTCTTCATCGGAACGTCAACATCAGCAACTTGATAAAACACTGGCAAAAGTATCACGGTAAAGGAGTATGCTGAATTCTGTCAAGAATCAAGCAGAAGGAAATGCTTTTCCAGTTCAGAGACTGGATGCTAAAAGTGAAACCTAAGCAAAAGAACGAAACTGAAAGTAAAAACCAGACTGGACCATGGAAACAAAGACATAACATGGGCTTACCTTTTGACAGAGAGTTACAGTTGATGAGAGGTAGGTGACACAAACATAAATAGCAAATTATAACAGTGAATTGGAAGCAGAACTAGAACAACAGGGCTACATGAAATGGAACAGGAATGACTTCAAAATAAGAGCAAACTTAAAATCTAAGAATGGACAGAGAATAATATCAGAAACACTACTAAATAAACCGAGGACCAGGAGAATACTTACGATAATAATAATAAATGTCAAAAATATAACTTAAAGGGTTAATTCCTTTATTTTCAGATCTACAGCATTTTTTACCTCATGCATAAAGTGGCACTTTGAAATTCATCTGAATGTTTACTTAAATACTCATCTTCAAAGTGTTGCATAAACTTGCATTTAAAACGTCAGAATGCATGTTTACATGGTCCTTATCAGTGAAATGCTGCCAATGTTGCAAAGTTTAAAATAAGAAGAAGCAGTAGTGTTGCTGAACTGAGTCAAATTTGTAGTATATTCTTTCACTTTTAGATTTGTGGATTTACAGTCGTGTGAAAAAGTGTTTGCCTCTTCCCGAGTTCTCATTTTTTTTGTATGTTTGTCACACTTAAACGTTTCAGATCATCAAACAAATTTAAATATTAGACAAAGATAACACAAGTAACTACAAAATGAAGTTTTTAAATGAAGGTGTTTATTATTAAGGGAAAAAAATCCAAACCTACATGGCCCTGTGAGAAAAAGTGATAGCCCCCTAAACCTAATAACTGGTTGGGCCACCCTTAGCAGCAACAACTGCAATCAAGCGTTTGCGATAACTGGCAATGAGTCTTTTACAGCACTGTGGAGGAATTTTGGCCCACTCATCTTTGCAGAATTGTTGTGATTCAGCCACATTGGAGGGTTTTCGAGTATGAACCACCTTTTTAAGGTCAGGCCACAGCATCTCAATCGGATTCAGGTCAGGACTTTGACTAGGCCACTCCAAAGTCTTCATTTTGTTTTTCTTAAACCATTCAGAAGTGGACTTGCTGGTGTGTTTTGGATCATTGTCCTGCTGCAAAACCAAGGTGCACTTCAGCTTGAGGCCACGAACAGATGGCCAGACATTCTCCTTCAGGACTTTTTTGTAGACAGCAGAATTCATGGTTCCATTTACCACCGCAAGTCTTCCAGGTCCTGAAGCAGCAAAACGGCCCCAGACCATCACACTATTGTTATATAGTTATTTAATATGTAAGTGTAAGATGGACACGCATCGCCAGGTGGCACCTCTGCCCCGCCCTATAAAAGGCCAGGTCGGCCATCTTGTCACTCTCCTCTTTCGCCTGAACTTAGCCACCCATCTGTCAGTAGCTGTCAGTGTGTGAAAAGCCAGTAAAGCTATGTTCCCAGTCACCTCGCTTCGTCTGTCCAGCAGCAGGTAATTCCAGCCATAACATTGGCGACGTCGGATAAATCCATGGAGGCATGCATGGTCCCTTTTCGCCCTTTCCTTGAGGCATCCAGAGAACCACTGGTACCCTGGCCTAGGTGGTATGAGGCCTATCAGAACTACGTTGCCCGCTGGGTCTCGGGGAACTTGACAAACAGAGAGCCCGGGCGCTATTGGTGCACAATTTGGGCATAGAGGGCCAGTGGATACTGTGAACGCTCGGTGCTGCGGAAGCCCACGAAGAGGTAGTGGAGCTGCTAGCTAGCTATTTCGACACCCCGGATAATGTGACGGTCCAGAGGATTCATTTTCGGCAGAAACATCAACAGGTAGGTGAACTTGTCTGGCAGTTTGTTGCTGATTTAAGGCAGCTGGCTAGTGATTGCCATTTTGGAACAATGGAGAAGGAAATGACTCATGACCAGCTGGCACAGCATACTTGTAGCACCGCATTGCAAGCTGGGCTACTTATGGTGCCAAGTGAACTCACGTTAGCCAGAGCCATCAAGCTAGCTCTCCAAATAGAAACCGTGGGCAAGCTAGCTCCGGAGCTAACCGGACCCCAGTCACAGCAGCTGCTGGAGCCTCTTGTCGCAGCAAATGCCATGGACTTGGACAGCGAAGATAGCTTGGATGGTGAGACAACAGCAAATGCCACCAGCTGAAGGTCTGCCCCGGGAAAGTCCCTTTGTTTGGGCTGTGGGTCTGCAACACACCGTAAAAAGGCTAAGGACTGTCCGGCGAGAGGAGCACAGTGTAACAGATGTGGTCGCTTGAACCACTTTGCCAGGGTCTGCCGTGGATTTAACCCGGAGAGCCCACGGAAGAAATCACCCCACCTGTCCCCGACAACCATCCACACAGTGTGGGCTGAAGAACTAATGGGCACCATGGCGATCAAGCAGGACCAATTTCGCCCAGGGTCGATACTTAGACCAACAAGCGACACCATTGGGCTGGCCCCAGATGCCTCCGGAGCCTGGCCGCGGAAGGATGGAGGGTGGCCAGGGTCTGGAGGCTACAATGGTGAACGTTACAACGGTATTAGAAGAGGTTGGGGTAGGACCGAGAAGCATGGAGGATCAGCATGCTTGACAACGTCTCAAGCCAAGCCGGGCCCCGTTGAGGGTCCTGGGTTGGGTTCGGAGCTGAGATGAGGAACGTCCGTGGTGGAAATGGGCTAGACAATGACCTGAGGAGCATCGGGAGCGTCTGCACATAGTGGAGAAACTGGGTGCAGCGCACTTAAGGCTCTCTGATGGCTTGGTATGGCATGCAAAGATGCCAGGAGACAAGGCTGGATCTGGGATGAGGTCGATGTGAGGAGGAGTGGCTTCAGCGTCCGGAGGGCCAGCCACCACCCCGAAGACTGGCAGTTTTCAGGGGTGCATCTGCTGAAAGGGTGCTCTGGGCCCCCATGCCAGTTATGTTATCTTTTTACTGGAACACTTGGGTTGTAAATAGTATATATTAAAGTTATTTTGTCGTTGTTGGTGTTGTGAAAAAAAAGAGAAAATAAAATAAAAGTATTATATATTGAATGTTAAGGTTATTAAGAATGTTATATAAGGGATTTTTTTTTCTAGTTTAGGAGCACGGCATGAAATTTTAGTTATTATTAACCTTTTAACTGTCCACATTTCATGGATGGGTCACGTGCTCCCAGTGGCACAGCGCAGCAACTGCGCCCGTCAACTCTCTGGCTGTGCTCTGACGTCCCCCGGCTGTACTGATCCGACAGTTCAGAAGGTGGCAGGCATGCATCGGAGGAATCATGGCTGACATGGAATACAGCAAAGAAAAAGAAATCCTCATTATTATTATTCTTCCTTTTTCTGCCATGAGCTCACAAGAGCAAGATGGCCACCGCCACGATCGTCTGGATCCTCACAGAAACTGCATCATACAGGAAAAATAGCCATGTAATACAAATGAAATTCACATGGAATAATCATAAGAGTTTGTAGATGTGACAGAGAGCGTAAATGACGGAGAAAATGCAAAACAACGACCACGATGGGCAAAAACTGAGCTCACAACACCAATATGGCCGCACCCATCATCGTCATGGATCCTCACAGAAACTGTATCATACAGGAAAAATAGCTGTATAATACAAACAAAATTCACATGGGATAATCATAAGAGTTTGTAGATGTGATAGAGAACGTCAATGACCGACCAAACGTAAAACAACGACCATGATTGGCGAAAACGGACCGACCATGCAAGCGACACCCCCCCCCCGTGCTACCGGTAAGTGACAAATTTATGTTGTTGTTGTTTTTTTTTTTTACAATTTATTGATTTTCTGGTTCATATACTTTGAAGATTAAATAAAAACACCCCTGTAGGCAAAACAGTGTAAAAAAAAACCCCAAACCATTCTTTGTGTAAATGTGTCCAAAGTCCACTTTTGACTGAGTTATATAATTTATATAGCTGCCGCAACATTATGCAAATTAGATGAGTAAATATATTCCTATCTGAAACTTTGGATCATATTCTACATCTTTCTAATTGACAGTAAGCCATTATCTCTTGCAACTTTCAAGTTATAGCCTTGGAAATCTGAACTATTTTACTGACAAAACATTTTTACCACTCTTGACCACTAGGGGTCTTGACCACCCTTTAACTGTCACCATACGGTGACTGGGACAGTTATTAATGAACTTTAATTTACTTTAGCAGGTGGCAGAATAATACACCTTGCCGCGTGGACAGGACAGCAGTCCACCCGTCCTCCCTATTCTAAGTTTTGTTGTGTGAATGCATTAGGCCATTTAGAGACATTGGTTTTCATTTACTAGTGCGTGATTTGGGTCCCAAATTGGGGAGGGTCTTAATTGGGTGAGTGGCTTTGGACTTTTTTTTTAAGGGGGGGGGGGTGTTATATAGTTATTTAATATGTAAGTGTAAGATGGACACGCACCACCAGGTGGCGCCTCCGCCCCACGCTATAAAATGCTGGGTCGGCCATCTTATCACTCTTCTCTTTCGCCTGAGCTTAGCCACCCATCTGTCAGTAGCTGTCAGTGTGTGAAAAGCCAATAAATCTGTGTTCCCAGCAGCAGGTAATTCCAGACATAACAACTACCACCACCATATTTTACTGTTGGTATGATGTTCCTTTTCTGAAATGCTGTGTTACTTTTACGCCGGATGTAATGGGACACACACCTTCCAAAAAGTTCAACTTTTGTCTCGTCAGTCTACAGAGTATTTTCCCAAAAGTCTTGGGTTCATCAAGGTGTTTTCTGGCAAAACTGAGACGAGCCTTTATGTTCATTTTGCTCAGCAGTGATTTTTGTCTTGGAACTCTGCCATGCAGGCCATTTTTGCTCAGTCTCTTTCGTATGGTGGAGTCGCGAACACTGACCTTAACTGAGGCAAGTGAGGCCTGTAGTTCATTGGATGCTGTTGTGGGGTCTTTTGTGACCCCTTGGATGAGTCGTCGCTGCGCTTTTGAGGTAATTTTGGTCAGCTGGCTGCTCCTGGGAAGGTTCATCACTGTTCCATGTTTTCACCATTCGTGGATAATGGCTCTCACTGTGGTTTGTTGGAGGCCAAAAGCTTTAGAAATGGCTTTATAACCTTTTCCAGACTGATAGATTCAATTCAATTCAATTCAACTTTATTTATATAGCGCCATTTCACAACAACAGTCATCTCATAGCACTATCAACTGTAGGGGGGACCCCCACAGTTGCAGAAAGACCCCAACAATCAGGCGATCCCCTGTGAGCAAGCACTTGGCGACGGTGGAGAGGAAAAACTCCCTTTTAACAGGAAGAAACCTCCAGCAGAACCAGGCTCAGGGAGGGGCAGTCATCTGCTGCAACTGGCTGGGGGGTGAGGGGATAGAGAAGAAGAAAAGAACAGACATGTAGAGAGCAAACAGCACGATGGGGACTCAATCTATGGGAGAGAACAAACAAATGTTAATGACCAGCAAAAAAAAAATATTTCATAGAGAGTGAGGAAAGGAGTGAGGCCCAGTGCATTACTGGAGGTCCCCCGGCTGACTAAACCTATTAGCAGCATAACTAAGGGAGGGTTCAGAAACACATGATCCCTCCCTAATTGTAGGCTATATCAAAAAGGTAGGTTTTAGCCCTATTCTTAAAAACAGAGATCGAGTCTGACTCCCGAATCCAGATTGGCAGCTGATTCCACAGGAGAGGAGCTTGATAACTGAAGGCTGTGCCTCCCATTGTACTTTTGGAGATTCTAGGTATTACAAGTAATCCTGCATTTTGGGAGCGTAGTGCTCTGTTAGGATGATATGGTAGTATCAGATCTTTTAAATAAAAAGGAGCCTGATTGTTTAAAGCTTTGTAAGTAAGAAGAAGGATTTTAAACTTAATTCTAAACTCTATGGGAAGCCAATGAAGGGAGGCCAGAACCGGAGAGATATGATCTCTCTTTCTAGTACCTGTTAAAACTCTTGCTGCAGCATTTTGGATCAGCTGAAGACTTTTTAAAGATGTTTTAGGACAGCCTGATAATAAAGAATTACAATAATCTAATCTCGAGCTAACAAAAGCGTGGATCAGCTTCTCAGCATCACTCTGAGACAAGATGCTCCTAATCTTGGCAATATTACGCAAATGATAGAAGGCAGTCTTAGAAACAAATTTAATATGTGAATTGAAGGACAAATCCTGATCAAAAATAACTTCAAGGTTCCTCACAGAGCTATTAAGAGAAAGAGTAACTGCATCCAAACTGAAAGTTTGATTTGGAAAGGAATTTCTAAGGTTTTTTGGACCAACAAGAATGACTTCAGTCTTATCTGAATTTAATAGCAGGAAATTACAAGTCATCCAAGCTTTGATTTCCTTAAGACAGGCTTCTAACTTGGCTAATTGATTAGTATCATCTGGCTTCATTGACAGGTATAATTGTGTGTCATCTGCATAACAATGAAAATGTATACAGTGTTTTCTAATAATGTTGCCTAACGGAAGCATATATAAACTAAAAAGAGTAGGGCCTAGCACAGATCCCTGTGGAACTCCATGACTAAGCTTTGAGCTGAAAGAAAACTCATCATTTACATGAACAAACTGGAACCTATCAGATAAATAAGATCTAAACCACTGCAACGAAGTTCCATTAAGTCCAACATAATGTTCTAATCTATCAAGTAGAATATTATGATCAATAGTATCAAAAGCTGCACTAAGATCTAAAAGGACAAGTACAGAAACTAGTCCATTATCAGATGCAATGAGGAGGTCGTTAGTGACCTTCGCTAAGGCTATTTCAGTACTATGATGGATTCTAAACCCAGATTGAAACTCTTCAAGTAAACCATTTCCCTGCAGGTGGTCAAATAATTGCGTAGCAACAACTCTTTCTAAGATTTTTGAAATGAAAGGGAGATTAGAGATTGGTCTATAGTTAGCTAAAGCTCCTGGATCTAGGGTCTAAAAGACAAGTTGAAGGTTTGGATGAGGAAACTATTTTGTCTAACTCACAAAGGTCGATTGGAGTAAACTCATCAAGACAGACATCAATAGAAGGAGTTGTAATAGTTACAGTATTTAAGTTAACTGTGGGAAGAATCTGATTGATTTCATCTCTGATGGATGAAATTTTATTATTGAAAAAGTTCATAAAGTCCTGACTAGTAAGCTCTAAGGGGATGCTAGGATTGACAGAGTCCTGACTCTTTGTCAACCTGGCTACAGTACTGAAAAGAAACCTGGGATTATTCTTGTTCTCTTCTATTAATGCAGAGTAATAACTCGTTCTAGCTTTTCTAAGAGATTTTTTATAAATTAAAAGATGATTTCTCCAAGCTAAATAGATTTCATCTAAATTAGTAGAGCGCCATTTTCTTTCTAATTGACGAGTCTTCTGTTTTAAGCTACGAGTTTCTGTGTTGAACCAAGGAGTTAAAAATCTCTGATTAGACTTTTTCTTTTTTAAGGGGGCCACCAAGTCTAGAGCCTGATGCAGAGAAGCTGAAACACTATCCACCATGTTATCAATTACAGAAGGAGCAAGCTGTCTATAGCTTATTTCCGTTGTGTTGACACAAGGCATAGAGGAAACAATCTGCATAAATTTGGAAACAGCATCATCTGAGAGGCATCTACTGTGATAATATTTTTCTTTAGGAGCCAAATAGTCAGAAATAGTAAAATCAAAGGTTAACAGACAATGGTCTGACAGTACAGGGTTATGAGGAGACACTACAAGATTTTCTATTTCTATGCCATATGTCAGAACAAGGTCCAATGTATGGTGGAGGTAATGAGTAGAATTTCCTACTTTCTGAGAAAACCCAATCGAGTCTAATATTGAATTACATGCCACATTAAGGCAGTCACTATCTACATCCACATGTATATTAAAGTCCCCTACTATAATTATTCTATCAGATTTCAGCACTAAATCAGCTAAGAAATCAGCAAATTCGGATAAAAATTCTGAATAGGTTGATGGGGGACGATAAACTATGGCAAATAAAATTGGGTTTAACCTGAAATTGCTAAAGTGCCCAACACTGAGGACCAGGCCCTCAAAGGAATTATAACATGTTTTTTGCTTTACATTAACTAGTAATTTGGAATGGTAAATTGTTGCTACTCCTCCTCCACGACCAGAACTTCTGGGATTTTGACAGTTTAAATAACCAGAGGGAGTTGATTCATTTAAACCAACATAATCCTCTTGCCCTAACCAAGTCTCTGTAAGGGAAATTAAATCAATCTGATGATCAATTAACAGATCATGGACTAACAGAGACTTGGGAGTTAGAGACCTAATATTTAATAAACCACATTTAATTTTTAAATTATGAGGAGGAACAGAGGCCAAATCATTCAAATTAGAGGCTTTATGTTTAATTTGAGTTTTACCAATATTTTGCTTTATCACTTTGGGATGCTTATACATTATATTTTTATTTACTTTGGAGGGAGCAGACAACGATTCTCTGATGGGGAAGACAGGGGCTAAGCTGAGGGGTGGCGAATGAAGAGGAGCTGCAGAGAGGCGTGTAAGACTGCGACTCTGCTTCCTGGTCCCAACTCTGAGTAGTCACGGTTTTGGAAATTTGGATAAAAAAGATGCCAGATTGTTAGATAAATGAGAAGCACCATCCAAAGTGGGATGAATGCTGTCTCGTCTCATAAGACCAGGTTTTCCCCAAAAAGAGCTCCAATTGTCAATGTAGCCCACGTCATTAGATCTCAATTAGTTTGTTTCTCATTTGTTCCTGAATTTCTTTGGATCACAACATGATGTCTAGCGTTTGAGGATCTTTTGGTCTACTTCACTTTGTCAGGCAGGTCCTATTTAAGTGATTTCTTGATTGAGAACAAGTGTGGCAGTAATCAGGCCTGGGTGTGGCTAGAGAAATTGAACTCAGCTTTCCAAAGATGTGATGAACCACAGTTAATTTACGTTTTAACGGGAGGGGGCACTTTTTCACACAGGGCCATGTAGGTTTGGATTTTTTCCCCCTTAGTAATAAACACCTTCATTTAAAAACTTCATTTTGTGTTTACTTGTGTTATCTATGTATATTTAAATTTGTTTTATGAGCTGAAACATTTAAGTGTGACAAACATACAAAAAATGAGAAATCAGGAAGGGGCAAACACTTTTTCACACCACTGTATGTGTGTGCAAAATGCAACCAGTCATTACCAAAGTATGTTCTGTACTTTGGCTGTTTTATATAACAGACGGTTTCGGGTTTGGATTGTATCGGCTGACCACCGGAGTGGTGGCTCAGTTGGTAGAGCATCCGCTCCACACCCGGGAAGCAGGGGTTCAAATCCCGGCCGGGTCATGCCGAAGACCATATAAAAGTGGAACTTCGTGCCGTCCAGCTTGGTGCTCAGCAATAATGGAATGGAGGAGGGAAATCTGTGGCGGCGCCTTGCATGGCAGCGGCCCTCTGATTCTACACTTGGGGTGTGTGTGATTAACACTGTAGATAGGTAAAACACAATCTCGTTCTACTGTACATCATTGGTTGTACAGTTGAATGACAATAAAGGGTGATTTTTAATTAATCTAATTTAAAAGTGGTATCAGCTCATCCCTACTTATGCCTAAGTAAAATTGAGAGGCATACGGTAGTCAGTTAGTGCATCTGTTTGTGGCTGTTAACTGTGAAAGTGATACTGTATTGTATGCATTTACCTCTAAATTTTGCCCAAATTCTGTCCTGGGTTTTCACTAATTAATAATCCAAAGGAAAAATCACAAAACACTTAAAGGCGCATCGGTAAAGGCGCATGCGCACACAGCGACCGGCAGCTGGTGAAAACGTCCGTCGTCTGTGTGTCTTGTTTTTATGTATTTTTATGTGTTTTTACGAAATCCTCTGTGTCATTTCTGTCCTGGAATGTTTGTGGACTGTATGGCGAAGAGCTCCCTGGTTCCAACAACATGGACTTCCTCCCCTTTTTTGCACTGCTGCTACTTTTCCTCCGGCTCTTTGTCTATGAGGTAAACGCGACCGGCATCATGGCGGGCAGAATACATTATTCCAGGGACATGTTGCTGCATTTAAACACGGTTGATGCAGCGGCTGTGATTAAGCCTAAGCCGCAACTGCCGGACTTTATTTTGAGAGACAGACACAGCGGTGAAAAGAGAGACGGAAGAGACGGGAGAAGGAAACGCGGAAAACGTGGAGGTGTGAAATTGCGCCTGAGAAGACGTCAGTTTGGAAACATTCCTCTTCCTTCTATGATTGTTGGGAACGTACAGTCTCTGAGAAACAAGGTGGATGAAATTCAAGGGAATGTATGCTACCAGAAGGACTTTAAGAACTGCTGTGTCATGGCTTTCACCAAATCTTGGCTTGCTGTGCATGACCGAGACGCAGACCTGTGGATTGAAGGCTTTGGAACCCCACTGCACTCGGATCGGCAGGAAGAGGTAACGGGGAAACGCCAGGGGGGCGTTTATACATTAATAAGCAGTACTGCACATCTGTCACGGTCAGAGAGCGCATCTGTACACCCGATGTGGAGATGCTGTCTGTATCGCTACGCCCCTTTTATTTGCCTCGCGAGTTCCCCCAGCTTTTCATCACAACTGTGTACATTCACCCAAGGGCAGACGCTGACTCCGCCTCCAGCACCATCTTTGATGTGATCCAGCGGCTGCAATCAATTTCTCCA
The DNA here is from genome assembly GCA_020510985.1 of Pholidichthys leucotaenia. NCBI lineage: Eukaryota > Metazoa > Chordata > Actinopteri > Cichliformes > Pholidichthyidae > Pholidichthys > Pholidichthys leucotaenia. The sequence continues at coordinate 116,220,130 of CM035848.1, read as the reverse complement.
GAGGCACCAAACTTCATTCTTGGGGATTTTAACCGTGTTTCTTTAAAGAAGACACTTAAAAACTTTTATCAGTATGTCTCCTGCCCAACCAGGCGAAAAAAGACATTGGACCTGTGCTATGGATCCATAGAGAGGGCCTATAAATCACTCCCCCTTCCTCCTGTAGGATCCTCAGATCACAACTGTGTACATTTGCTGCCTACATATAAAACTGCTCTCAGAAGAGGCAAGGTGGAAACGAGAGACATTGATGTGTGGACAGAAGATTCAGTGCACAGCCTCCAGGAATGCTTTAACTGTACAGACTGGGAGATGTTCACATTGGCCTGTGGGGATGATTTGGACTCTTTGGTGGACGTCACATGCTCATACTTGGCTTTCTGTAAAAATAAGATTGTTCCACGTAAACGTGTCAAAATATATCCCAACAACAAACCATGGGTTACAAAATCAGTTAAATCCTGCTTACAGGGGAAAGCACTTGCCTTTAAACAAGGGTCTGTTTCTGAGCTACAAGTTGCCACAAAAGAGCTGAAGTCTGAAATTTTAAGAGCAAAACAGAATTATAAATCAGAATTGGAAAGCAAGATGGCAACAAAGAAACTTGGTTCAGCCTGGGCCAGTATGAAAACTATCGCAGGCCTTCAGAGCACGGAGCGCAGTAATCATGTGTTTTTAGATGGTTTTAATTCAGACACAGAGCTGGCTAATGCTCTTAATTGTTTTTATGGTCGTTTTGACTCCTTTGATTTTAGCACAGAAACCCAAGATTTGAAACAGAAACTCAAAGACAATCAGTGTCACGCCGCGCCATTCATCAGCGGCGCCACCTGCTCACGCACCTGCTACTCGTCAGCGGCGAAGGATAAAAGCCGCCTCGCCCTGAGCTTCGGCCTGAAGCCGTAGACTTCATTTTCCTTGCATGGACTTCTACCACATTCTCTTCAGCATCCTCTTTACCGGTAAGAAGTTCACTTACCTCATCTCTCCAGTCTGCTCCCCTGTGCACAGGTGGATTCCTCGGCGGCGGACAACCCCGTCCCTCGTCTCTCCTCGCTGCTGCACCGAGCCCTGCAGGTGGCTGTCTCCCGGGCTTCCATCCTTGAAGCGCCAGTCATCTGCCCAAACAAGTAAGCTTCTCTCCCTCGCCTATTCTCCTCCTGTGTTGGTGTGTGCTCATCACCCTGTGTCCAATTTCTCCCATAGGGTTGCCGGCTGAACGGTCTCCTGCCTCTGGGTCCGAAGCAGACGCCACCACCAACACATTAACATTCCGCAGACACGCACCCAAACATCCCTGTTGTTAATAAACAGTTTGAACTACTCTGAGCCTGTGTGTGTGCGTCTCCTGAGCCGAACGTTATGTCAGTACGGCTTCAGCAGAGCGGCTCGGCAGGCGGCGGGCTCGCACACCGGTTTACCATCCTCGAGGCTCGGGTGGATCAGATTGTTTATCAGCAACAGGTGGTTCTTCATCAATTATTAGAACTGACTAACCGATTGAACCGCTTGGACCCCCAACAGCCGTTCCTCCCGACTCACCAGGGTGGCGCGGCTCCTGCTGTTCCAGCGGCCGTCCAGCCGGCTCCAGTGGCACCGGTTCGGCTCACGCCGATTCCGACCCCCGCCCGCTTTAGCGGTAAGCTCGGCGGAGCGCGGGGGTTTATTATGCAGTGTGAGTCCGTGTTCCACCGTGTGCCCGGAGATTTTCCCTCGGATCACAGCCGAATTGGTTACATAGGGAATCTTCTGGAGGGGCGTGCGTTAACTTGGACCTACGCCGTAATGGCGAGGCCCAGTTATGCCACCCTCACCTATGACCAATTCGTGAGGCGCTTTCTGGAGGTCTTTGACCACTCACAAACCGAAACGGTCCAGGTCGATCGGCTTCTCGCTCTCCAGCAGGGAAGCCGGTCGGCAGCGGACCACTCGGTCGACTTCCGGGTAGCGGCGGAGGAATTGGGCTGGGAGGAACGCTCCCTCTGTGGCCTGTTCCTCCGCAGCCTCAATAGTGATCTGAGGGATGAACTGGCTGGTCGGGATATCCCTGGGACGCTAGCGGAGCTGACATCCTTAGCGATAAGTTTGGATAACAGGCTGCGCGAGCGCTCCTCGGGGCGGAGGTCTTCTTCTTCTCGCCCTCGTGGAGCCTCGCCGCACCTGTTCCAAGCTCGCCCCCTGGCGGCGCCGCCAGCATCGCGCCCCGAGGAGTCGGAGCCGATGGTGACGGCCTGGACTAAACTTTCCCCTGTGGAGAAACAACGCCGCCGTGAGTTGGGCCTCTGCATGTATTGCGGAGGCGACCAACACACCGTGGAGCGTTGTCCACGGAAAGCCAGTCGGTGGGGTCCGCGAGTCACTGTTGGAAGCCTCGCGGATGTCAATCGGTTAGGATCACTTTCTCAATTGAAGCTGCCCATCCGTTTCTGCCATAACTCTACTGGGCACCTCACCCACGCACTGGTGGATTCGGGCGCAGAAGGCAGCTTCATTTCACAAAGCCTGGCAACCCGATTGGGCATCCGCTGCCAGGCACTCAACACTCCCCTCTCCCTGATCCACCTCTCCCGTGCCACCCTCGGGAGAGTGACACATCAAACTGTTCCCCTACCGGTCATCATCTCGGGAAACCACCGGGAGGAGATGACCTTTTACGTCCTTCCCAACTCTGTGTCGCCCGTCATCCTGGGGTATCCCTGGCTCCGCCTTCACAATCCGGTCCTGGATTGGAAATCAGCTGGGATCTCGGCATGGAGTACGTTCTGTATGGGCACCTGCCTTCAGTCCGCTGCCTGCTCTCCGTCCGCTCCTCCCCCTGCGACGGACGCTGCACCCCCGGACCTGTCTCTGGTGCCCCCAGAATTTCACGACCTGGGTATGGTGTTCAGCAAAGCGAAAGCTATGTCTCTTCCCCCTCATCGGCCCTATGACTGCGCCATCAACCTCCGCCAGGGGGCTCCCTTACCTTCTGGTCGCCTTTACAGCCTGTCTGCGCCGGAGAAGGAGACGATGAACGCCTACCTGAAGGAATCATTAAGTGCTGGGATTATCCGCCCATCATCGTCACCCGTGGGGGCAGGGTTCTTCTTCGTGGGGAAAAAGGATGGGTCCCTCCGCCCTTGTATCGACTACCGGGCCCTCAACAATATCACGGAGAGGGACCGTTACACCCTGCCTCTCATGGACACTGCTTTCCACTCCCTCCAGGGGGCGACCTGGTTCACCAAGCTGGACCTACGCAGCGCTTACCACCTCGTCCGGATCCGGGAGGGAGATGAGTGGAAAACGGCCTTCCGTACCCCGAACGGCCACTTTGAATATCTGGTGATGCCGTTCGGGTTGACCAACGCTCCTGCAGTCTTCCAGCGCCTCATTAATGACGTCCTCCGGGACTTCATTGGCCTTTTCGTGTTCGTCTACCTGGATGATATCCTCATCTTCTCCAAGTCCAGGGATGAGCACCAGGTCCACGTGAGGCGGGTCCTCCAAAGGCTGCTGGAGAACCGTCTGTACGTTAAGGCGGAAAAGTGTGAATTTTACGCCAGGAGTACGTCCTTCCTGGGGTTCATCATCGCCCACGATAAGGTGCTCCCCGACCCAGAGAAGGTAAAGGCGGTGGTGGAATGGCCTACACCTGCATCCCGGAAGCAGGTGCAGCAATTTGTTGGCTTCGCCAATTTCTACCGCCGCTTTGTTCCCAACTTCAGTGCCATCGTGGGACCACTGACCCGCCTCACGTCCCCGAAGGTCCCGTTCCGGTGGACCGAAGAGGTCGCTGCCGCCTTTGAGGCGCTGAAGGCGGAATTCTCCTCCTCCCGGGTCCTTCGCCAGGTCGACCCCGCGCTGCAGTGCATTGTAGAGGTAGACGCCTCGGACACGGGAGTGGGAGCAGTGCTGTCCCAGCGGTCACCGGACGATGGCGCCAAGCGACCGTGCGCCTTCTTCTCCCGGCGCTTGTCCCCGGCGGAGAGAAACTATGATGTGGGGGACAGAGAGCTCTTGGCCATCAAGCTCGCCCTGCAGGAGTGGCGCCACTGGTTGGAGGGGGCAAGCCTGCCGTTTGTGGTCCTCACGGACCACAAGAACCTGGAATACTTACGGTCTGCCAAGCGCCTGAACGCCCGCCAGGCGCGCTGGTCCCTGTTCTTCGCCAGGTTCCAATTTTCCATCACCTTCAGGCCTGGCTCTAAGAACGTCCTGCCTGACGCCCTCTCCAGGCAGTTCGCCCCCGTGGAGTCGGAGGAGGCGCCCCACTCCATCCTGCCCAGGTCGTGCGTCGTGGGAGCCATCTCGTGGGACATTGAGAGCAAGATCCGGAAGGCACAGGAGGTGGAACCTGACCCTGGCGGCGGACCGGAGGGGAGGCTGTTCGTGCCATCCGCGGTCCGAGGAGAGGTCATCCACTGGCTCCACACCTCCAAGCTCACCTGTCACCCTGGCACCTCCCGGATGATAGATCTCCTCCAACGGTCCTTTTGGTGGCCAGGCCTGCGGAGGGATGCAGCCCGCTACGCCCGGGCTTGCCCAATCTGTGCCACCTGCAAGTCGGGAAATGCCCCTCCAGCGGGTCTGCTCCAGCCCCTGCCCGTCCCTGGCAGGCCCTGGTCGCACATCGCTCTGGATTTCGTCACCGGACTCCCCATCTCCAACTCCTATGACACCATCCTGACCATCGTGGACCGCTTCTCCAAGGCCGTGCACTTCGTCCCCCTGCGAGGCCTCCCTACTGCCCTGGAGACGGCGGACCTCCTCGTCCAACACGTGGTCAGGCTGCATGGGATTCCGGTGGACGTGGTCTCGGACCGGGGCCCCCAGTTTTCATCTGAGGTTTGGAGGTCTTTCTGCAACGCCATCGGAGCCAAGGTGAGCCTCTCCTCTGGCCATCACCCCCAATCCAACGGGCAGTGTGAGAGGACCAACCAGGAGCTGGAGGCTGCGCTCCGCTGTGTGTCCAGATCCAAACCCGCGTCCTGGAGCAACCATCTTGCCTGGGTTGAATATGCCCACAACACCGCTCGCTCTTCTGCTACAGGGATGTCCCCCTTCAAAGCGTCCCTGGGTTACGACCCCCCGCTGTTTCCGGAGCAGGAGAGTGAGGTAACTGTCCCGTCAGTTAGGGCCCATCTCAGGCAGTTCCGCTCCACCTGGGCTGCCGCGCGCCATGCGCTATTGCGCACAGCGGAGCGCAACAGGACTGTGGCGGACCGGCGTAGGAGACCTGCCCCGGCGTACAGAGTTGGGCAGCTTGTTTACATTTCCACCCAGGACGTCACTCTAAAAGGCGAGAGGAGAAAGCTGGCACAGCGCTTCATGGGTCCCTACCCCATCACCCGGATCATCAACCCGGTGGCTGTGCGCGTGGCTATTCCCCCCTCCCTCCGCATTCATCCTACTTTCCACGTGTCGAAGGTGAAACTGGCGGTTACTGACCCCCTTTGCCCTCCTCCTGCAGCGCAACCCGCGCCCCGGATGATTGGTGGCCATCCGGCCTGGTCCGCCTCCTCCATCCTGGACTCCCGGCGCCGGGGTCGTGGGTTGCAATACTTGGTGGACTGGGAGGGCTATGGGCCCGAGCATCGACAGTGGGTGCCCCCGTCGTTTGTGTTGGACCCATCGCTCATCGCGGACTTCCACCGAGCGCACCCGGATAAGCCATCGCCAGGAGGCGCTGCTAGAGGGGGGAGTACTGTCACGCCGCGCCATTCATCAGCGGCGCCACCTGCTCACGCACCTGCTACTCGTCAGCGGCGAAGGATAAAAGCCGCCTCGCCCTGAGCTTCGGCCTGAAGCCGTAGACTTCATTTTCCTTGCATGGACTTCTACCACATTCTCTTCAGCATCCTCTTTACCGGTAAGAAGTTCACTTACCTCATCTCTCCAGTCTGCTCCCCTGTGCACAGGTGGATTCCTCGGCGGCGGACAACCCCGTCCCTCGTCTCTCCTCGCTGCTGCACCGAGCCCTGCAGGTGGCTGTCTCCCGGGCTTCCATCCTTGAAGCGCCAGTCATCTGCCCAAACAAGTAAGCTTCTCTCCCTCGCCTATTCTCCTCCTGTGTTGGTGTGTGCTCATCACCCTGTGTCCAATTTCTCCCATAGGGTTGCCGGCTGAACGGTCTCCTGCCTCTGGGTCCGAAGCAGACGCCACCACCAACACATTAACATTCCGCAGACACGCACCCAAACATCCCTGTTGTTAATAAACAGTTTGAACTACTCTGAGCCTGTGTGTGTGCGTCTCCTGAGCCGAACGTTATGTCAATCAGCACTTTAATATTGAGGTGCAGGATGTTAAAAGGGAGTTCTGCGCTGTAAAAGTGAACAAAAGTCAGGGCCCTGATAATATATGTGGGTGCTTGGTAAAGTCCTGTGCACATGAACTGAGTCCTATATTTCATTACATTTTCAATAAGTCCTTACAGACACAACATGTGCCTAAGATCTGGAAAGAAGCCGTGGTTGTTCCCGTTCCAAAATCCAGCTGTCCTAAAACGGTAAACGACTTTAGACCAGTTGCTTTGACTTCAATTTTAATGAAAATTTTTGAAAAACTGGTCAGATGTGAGGTCCTAAAGCAGACTGAGCATGCATTGAATCCTCTGCAGTTTGCCTATAGGCCTCACAGAGGAGTGGAGGATGCCACTGTCACTCTGTTTAACATGCTTTTTAAACATCTGGATTTTAATGGGACACACGCCAGACTTTTATTTGTGGACCGCCTTTAATACAATCCAACCTCATATCTTAGTTGAAAGGCTCCTGCAACAATTTGATTTGAGCAATAATCTGGTGGGTTGGATTCTGGATTTCTTAACCAACAGGACGCAGAGAGTAAGGGTCAATGGTACATTGTCTGACCTAAAGTGCTCTTCTACTGGCTCTCCTCAGGGGTGTGTGTTGTCACCACTACTCTTCATCCTGTACACAAACATGTGTCGGAGCAGACATGACAACAGACACATTATAAAGTATGCTGATGACTCAGTTATTGTCAGTCTCCTCCAGGATGGTGAGAGTGGCCACGGCCCAGCAGTTGATGATTTTGTTCACTGGTGTGAGGATTCCTACCTGCAGCTGAATACGACAAAAACTAAAGACATGATTATTGACTTTAGGAGGAAAAATCCCAGGCACAAAGTCACCGTACTAAAAGGTCAGACCACCGAATGTGTACAATCCTACAAATATCTTGGGACGATTATTGATAGTAATTTAAACTTTGAAGAGAACTGTGAAAGGGTGTGCAAAAAGGGTCAGCAACATTTGCATTGCTTGAGAAAACTTGCACGCTTCCAAACTGACCGAACCATAATGACAATGTTTTATCGGGCTTTTATTGAATCTGTTTTATCCTTTTCTTTAGTGTCATGGTTTGGTCAGATAAAACTGAAACAGAGGAAATCCTTGGATCAGGTAGTTAGATGGTCCAGTCGTTTGCTTGGTGAGCCACAGCTGAGCCTGACACCCCTGTACACCAGACAAGTACAGAGGATGGCTACCTCCATTTTAAATGATGACTCCCACCCTTTGCACTGCAACTTTCAGCTTCTTCCCTCAAGACGGAGGTTTGCTGTCCCAAAAAGTAGAACCCAGCGCTACAAAAACAGCTTTGTTCCTGCTGCTGTCAAAGAGTTGAACAAGCTGTAACAATATATTGCACATAATTTAGGTACCTATTTATTAACTCCATTTTATATTTACTTATTTTTGTAGGATGTTACTTGGGTTCTAAATATTTTATTGGGTTTTAGACCTTTGAGTTTTTAACCTCTTTGACTAGTTTTTAACTTTTAATATGACCCTTCTCTCTTACCTCTGGTTTTTTTCCCATCTCTTTGTCTTTTTATACCCTGATTGATGGAGCCTTGAGTATTTTTATCATGTTTATAGTCAGCTTCATATGTGCCTGTGTTTGTGTCTATGTTGAATGTAATTTGTGGCTTCAGTGAGAACTTCAGTGAGAACTACCACCAAGCAACACTGTCTCAGTGCAAGGAGTCAGATTGTGGAATGCTTTTGGACCTGAATTAAAATCATGTACAACGCTTGGACAATTTAAACAAAAACTAAAGGAAGAAATACTCCAAACATATATACAAGATGACATGTAAAATCACATAAGGATTTTCATATTCAGCCTGTGTTGTGTTGTTACTTAGATTTTTGTTACGTTTTGTCTTAGCTTTTTTCTGAATTGTAATCACTCTTGTTTTTCTTTTGAATTCTTGGATGGAATATGGGTGGGCAATATAAGCTGCGGCTTCAGCCGTCACCCATTTCGGATAACTTAAGTTGAACTGTATAATCAGAGGAGTTATTACCTCCGCCAAGGAGGTTATGTTTTCATCGGCGTCGATTACATTTTGGTGGTGATCCGGATCACCGTCCAGAAGAAAACCGCCATTACGGAAAATGCCATTTTCGTGAATAACTACTGAACCACTAATCCTATCACTGTCAATCCAATTGCTAGTCATATGTTTTCATGGTCAAGGAATCTGAAAACATACACACAAACACTGTATGGGGGGGGGACTGTGGCCGCCATTATGGAAAATGCCATTTTCGTGAATAACTACTGAACCACTAATCCTATCATTGTCAATCCAATTGCTAGTCATATGTTTTCATGGTCAAGGAATCTGAAAACATACACACAAACACTGTATGGGGGGAACGGTGGCGCTTGGCGGAGGTCTGCGCTCTCTGAGTGCTTTTCTAGTTGTTTAATCTGACCTTCATTCATTCATTCATCTTCTTCCGCTTAATCCTTTTCGGGTCGCGGGGGGCGCTGGAGCCTATCCCAGCATCTTTGGGCGAGAGGCAGGGTACACCCTGGACACATCGCCAGTCCATCGCAGGGCCAACACAGAGACAGACAACCATTCACTGTCATAGTCATACCTAAGGACAATTTAGAATCCCCAGTTTTGATGCCAGTTAGGTTTAATTTGACCTTGTAAGACGTTTTTTTTCTTTCCCCTTTGTTATGTTATTCTGTTCCTTTCTTTTTATCTTTACTTTTAATCTATCCGAAATAAAGATTCATTCATTCGGAAGTTCCTTTTTAGATAATCAGTTTATGGAATTTTTACCTCCGGAGGTTATGTTTTCATCGGCGTTGGTTTGTCTGTCTGTTTGTTTGTTAGCAAGATAACTCAAAAAGTTATGGACAGATTTTCATGAAATTTTCACAGATTGTCAGAAATGGGGTATCCTACAGATGATTACATTTTGGTGGTGATCCGGATCACCGTCCACAAGAAAACCACCATTTTCGTGAATAACTACTGAACCACTAATCCTATCATTGTCAATCCAATTGCTAGTCATATGTTTTCATGGTCAAGGAATCTGGAAACGTACACACAAACACTGTATGGGGGGAACTGTGGCCGCCATTACGGAAAATGCCATTTTCGTGAATAACTACTGAACCACTAATCCTATCATTGTCAATCCAATTGCTAGTCATATGTTTTCATGGTCAAGGAATCTGAAAACGTACACACAAACACTGTATGGGGGGAACTGTGGCACTTGGCGGAGGTCTGCGCTCTCCGAGTGCTTTTCTAGTTCCCCATAAAATTGCTACTTCAGCCTTCCCTTACATTACAGTTGAAACATAAAATCTGGTTTCCTCTTGGTTCCACAAAGGTTTAACTACAGATTTTATGCTCAGGAATCCACTAACAGTTGATGTGATATTGAGCACATGTTTATCATTTGAATCTGTTTATTCATCATTTGGAATGCCATGTTATGTAACCTGAATGAGTTGCATTTAATAAAATTGTAAATGAGAGAAGTTGAAGCATTTTTCCTTTGCATATATGTTTTCTGGGTTACGGCAGTAAAAGAACTCACTAAATTTTGAGACTGATTCATTAAGTAATTGAAAGTATGGAAATTAATTGAAATTAATTCATTAACAAGTTCTTTTAGAATTGGTGCTCCCTGTTTACGAGTGCTTTTCTATTTTATTTAGTGAGTGTTGGGGTGACTGTTCAACTCTGTCCCCTCGTACACCCACTATTAAATAATATAAATAATTCCTGTACCTTATTAAACTATATTTGATTAAATATCGCTACATAATAAAGGTGTATCAATAATAAATGCATACTTGTATGTGTATTAAAAGACCATGAATACATACTGTAAACACTATGCTGGCCATGGCTTGATTCAGGTTGTGTTGTGCTAGGAATGCAGGAATCAGGATGTTTTGTCCGTAGGTGTCTCCACACAGTTGTTGTAGTATTACAAAATGCAAGATGTTGCATACAATGCATACATTTAACTTTTCCCCTCAAGAAGGTTGAAGTGATCCCAGACAGCTGACCTGGGACGCTTTCTACCCCCATCTATTTCCAAATAGTTTAAATCCAAAAGCACACTCAGTACAAGACACTCAGAGAGGCAAGACTTCGCAAACAAACTGCACTTTAGAGGAGCTTTTAAATGTTTTAGGCATTTGGGGTGATGAATCGGCAGCCAATCAGGCAAGGACATGAGAAATTAGTATTTTACATATAAAGTGAGCATAAAAAGTGAACAAAAGTCAGGGCCCTGATAATATATGTGGGCGCTTGGTAAAGTCCTGTGCACATGAATTGAGTCCTGTATTTCATTACATTTTCAATAAGTCTCTACAGACACATGTGCCCAAGATCTGGGAAGATGCCGTGGTTGTTCCCGTTCCAAAATCCAGCTGTCCTAAAACGGTAAACGACTTTAGACCAGTTGCTTTGACTTCAATTTTAATGAAAATTTTTGAAAAACTGGTCAGATGTGAGGTCCTAAAGCAGAATGAACATGCATTGGATCCTTTGCAGTTTGCATATAGACCTCACAGAGGAGTGGAAGACGCCACTGTCACTCTGTTTAACATGCTTTTTAACCCCCTGCACTCTGGTCAATTTCCCTAAAAACGCCTAAAAATAACGTACCCAAAGTAAATCAAAAGCTGTTCTTCAACCCTTTGCAGCATCTAAATGGGGTTGGTCTCATTTAAAAGAAAACACTTTGAATTTTTTTGGCAAAACAGTCGTAATCTCTCTAAGTGCTCCTGCCACTGAGTAACAGTCATCTAAACATACTGAACTTGAAGAAAATAAAGTTTGCCTGGGTGTTTTTTTTAGATACAAATGCTTGCAAATAACACAAAGCTGTCAGATCCGGGCTGGAAAATGCAACAGAAATGTAGAACCAAGTGTTATCCAACTGAGGTCAAAATTTTGTAACAATACCACAAAAAATGAATATATTACATGTAATGTTCTCCTGGAACCTTGTAATGTTCTCCTGGAACATGTAATGACGAGGCGCACACACCGGGTGTCAGTTAGGACTTTTTACTTGTCACTTCAACTGCAACCAACAACTAACCACACAGTGGCACATGTACATCTCCTTTTATAGTCAGGTCATGGCCGGGGTCATACTGCCCTCTAGTGGTGACTCCATATGAACTTCACATATCAATACATCTCCCTTTTTTTTTCTAGTAAAGGTCATGTCCAACTATAAACTTTTTCTCAAAATTTCTATATACAAAATAAACTCCATTTCTATTTACATTCCTTTCAACCTTGTACACTGAATCACAAGTTCAATTTTTTTCTCTGTTTACAATTCAACATCAACACATTTTTTCCTCTGTTTACAATTCAACATCACACATTTTTTTTTTTTTTTTTTTTTTTTTTTTTTCATTTCAGTACTCCTTACATTTCCTCAATCAATCTTTTCGGTTTCACAATTTGCCTTTGTGATCTTCTGATTTGTGTCACCTCAGTCTGTTCGTTATTGTCTGTCTCTAAGTTTTGGTTCTCAGCCATTTCTGGTTGTTCGGTTTGGCTGGAAATTGGCATGTCGCTTGTTTCACTGTCTGTGACTCTCATTTTTGTTTGAGGCACTTTCAGTAAGTGACGTCGGTTTCGCCTCATTGTTTTCCCATGCTCTGTGATGACTTCATATGATCTGGGAGTTGTTTCTTTGACCACTTTTGCCAGCGGTCCCCATTCTCCATCACATCTCACTCGCACAATGTCCTCATGTGCAAGTGGTCTCAGAGGTCGTGCTGTTCTGTTGTATAGTTCAGTTTGCCTCTCATCACGCCTCACATCTCTCTTTTCCATCACCTGAGATGCTGATGGAAGTCGCGTTCTGAGTTTTCTGTTCATGAGCATTTCTGCTGGGGACAGTCCATTCTCCAGTGGTGATGCTCGGTAATTCAGGATCGCCAGATGTGGGTCTTCTGCATTGTCTGCAGCCTTTTTCAGTATGCGCTTCACAATTTGCACCCCTTTCTCTGCTAACCCATTCGACTGTGGGTACAGAGGGCTTGAGGTCACGTGCTTGAACCCATATGTGTCTGCAAAGTCTTTGAAGCACTGACTCGTGAATTGTGGTCCGTTATCGCTTACAACAGTCATTGGAATTCCATGGCGTGCGAACATTGTCTTTGTATGTGCAATCACCTTTTCTGCTGTTGTGTCACTCAACCCTGCAAACTCTGGGTAGGTGGAATGATAGTCCATGATTAACAGATAGTCCTTGCCCTTAAGCTGAAATAGATCCATGCCCACTTTTCTCCATGGCCCTTGAGGCTTCTCATGGGGCCTCATAGGCTCCTTTGGCTGTTGATACCTGTGGCGCTGGCAAGTGTCACAGCGCTGCACATATGCCTCAATGTCCTTGTGCATGTTGGGCCAATACAAAACATCACGTGCACGTCTTTTGCACTTTTCAATACCCAAATGCCCCTCATGCACTAATTTAACCATTTCTGATCTCATGGAGGTAGGTATGACTATCCTTGTACCTTTTAACAGAACCCCATCTAACACAGACAGTTCACCTTTAAAGTGTTGGTAAGGCTTGTCAATCATAACCTGTCCTGGCTGATGTATCTGTTCCATTACTCTTTTTAGTTTCTCATCTTTTTGTGTTTCTTTCACTATCTTCGTCCATTTTGCATCTGACACTGGCATGTGTGCCTTAATAGAGTCTACATGTATTTGCACAGCTTCCTCTGTTGTGCTGCTGGTGTTGCTCAAGCTAGCCCTACTCAGCGCATCGGCTACAATTAGTTGCTTGCCTGGTGTAAACTCAAATTTCAAGTCATATTTCTGTAATCTTAACATTAGACGCTGGATGCGCGGTGGTGCGTCACCCAGTGGCTTCTGTGAGATCGCAATCAGTGGTTTGTGGTCTGTTTCTAGTATTACTGACCTTCCATACACATATTCATGAAACTTCTCACATCCAAACACTGCACCTAGAGTCTCTTTCTCTATTTGCGCGTAATTTTTTTCTGCGCTTGTCATGGTGCGCGATGCGTATGCGACTGGATACCACTCTGTGTCATGTTTTTGCAATAGCACAGCTCCTAGGCCGGCTTTGGACGCATCTGTGGACACTTTTAGCAGTTTGTCCTGATCATAGAATTTTAACACTGGCTCCTTTATTAGACTGCTTTTGAGCCACTCCCATTCTCTGGCATGCTCTGCCATCCACTTCCACATTGTATTGGTCTCTAACAAGCTTCTAAGAGCTATTGTGTTAGCTGATAAATTTGGGATAAATTTCCCCATGTAATTGACTAGCCCTAGGGCTCTTTGCAAGTCATTTTTGTTCTGCGGTACTGGCAGCTCTGCTATGGCCCGCACTTTTTCCGGATCTGGTTGCACGCCTGCCCCAGATAATTTCTCTCCCAGGTATGTAATCTCCCGTACCCCGAATTGGCACTTACTCTTATTCAGTTTCATACCTGACTTTTGCGCCTGTGTGAGAACTCTTGCCAACCTTTCGTCATGCTCCTCTTTTGTTTTTCCCCAGACTACCACGTCATCAAGAAAAACTCCCACCCCTTCTATTCCGTCAAACAATTGCTGCACAGTTCTATGGAAAATTTCAGGGGCTGAGCTAATCCTGAACGGCATTCGTAGAAAGCAATGCCTTCCGAATGGCGTATTAAATGTGCACAATTTAGCGCTTTCCTCATCTAGCACTATTTGGTAAAACCCAGATTTGGCATCTAATTTTGTGAAGTAATTTGCTCCACTCATTGTGCTGGTTATGTCAGATTTTGTTGGTAGCCTGTAATGCTCCCGCTGTATTACTTTATTTAGATCTTTTGGATCTATGCACAATCTCAAATCTCCATTTGGCTTCTCCACTATAACTAGTGAGTTAACCCATTCAGTTGGTTCTTCTATTTTTCTGACCACTCCGTCTGCTATCAGTGAGTCTAATGTTTCTCTCAGCCTCTTTTTAAGAGCTATTGGCACTTTTCTTGCTGCATGTATGACTGGCTCTGCATTCTCTTTCAGCCTAATTTTTTGTTTGCCTGGTAGGCGGCCTATTCCTTTGAACACCTCTTTGTATTCTTTCACCCAGTCAGTGTGTTTGTGCTTACTTGTTGTAGCCTCTGTATTTTCTCGTGTTGTCACTTTGTCTGTATCAATGACATTCACTCTTTTGATCAGACCTAGCTGATCGCATGTTTTTAAACCCAAAATTGCTTGTCTATTTCCATCAACAAGTACAAACAATGCATTCACTGTTTTACCTTTGTTTGACAGTGTAACCCTGCACATTCCTTTAGTGGGTATTGGCTTATCGTCATATGTTCTCAGATTAATCTTTTTATTTCTTATTTTCGGTTTGTTTTTCAGTCTTTTAAATTCTTTCATTGGCAGGATGTTTACCTGCGCACCTGTGTCGAGCTTCAGTGACATGTCCGTGCCATTCATCTCCAGGCACACTATCCATTCGTCAGCGCTCGTCTCTCCCTCGATGGCGTCCACGTAAAACTGATCCTCCTCGCTGTCGCTCTTTTTCTCCACGAGTTGCACCCTCTTCTTCGAGAAGCAGGTCTTTGCGAAGTGATTTTTTCCGCCACACTTGCGACATTCCTTCCCGAATGCTGGACACTGTTTCAGCGCATGTTGCCTTCCACACCGCTCACAGTTCCCGCGCGCGCGCTCTGGGTTTGCCTCCCTTTTTCTTGCCTGCAACGTTCCTTTCGGCTTCGCGCGCTGCACTGCATCGACCTCAGCAGTCTCTTTTTCCTTGCTGCTAAAAGTCTTTAATTGTGCCTTTGTACTCTCAGACGCTTGGCAAATCTGTATCGCTTTCTCCAGCGTTAAGTTAGTCTCTTTCAGTAATTGCATCCGCAATTTGTTGTCTTGGACCCCAATTACAATTTGGTCCCGTATCATTGACTCACTCAATGTTCCAAAGTTGCATGACTGACATTTCAACCGTAGGTCTGTGACATACAGCTCGATGGACTCTGACTCTTTCTGAAGTCTTTTTCTGAACACATACCTCTCGTACGTTTCATTCTTTCTCGGTGTGCAATAATCGTCAAATTTCTTCATCACGGCGTCGAAGTTGCCTTTTTCTTCTTCCGTGAAGACGAATGTGTTAAACACATTTAGCGCCGCTCGCCCTGCTACTGTTAGCAGTAATGCTATTTTCCTCTCCTCGTTACGGAGACCGATAGCTAGCGAATAAAGTTCAAAACTCTGTTTGAATACTTTCCAGTTCTCGTTGACGTTACCGGTCAACTTTAACTCGTCCGGCTGTCGAAGAGCGTTCATCTTCGTCGTCGGTTCGTAGTTTTATATCCTGGTATCATGTAATTTACTCCTGGTACCATGTAATGTTCTCCTGGAACCTTGTAATGTTCTCCTGGAACATGTAATGACGAGGCGCACACACCGGGTGTCAGTTAGGACTTTTTACTTGTCACTTCAACTGCAACCAACAACTAACCACACAGTGGCACATGTACATCTCCTTTTATAGTCAGGTCATGGCCGGGGTCATACTGCCCTCTAGTGGTGACTCCATATGAACTTCACATATCAATACATTACACAGCTTTTTTGCCGGGTTGTTCCCAGGCGTTTTTGAACTGTGCCAAATGGCACAGTTTGGAAAAACGTCTAACTTTTGAATGATTCAATATAGAAGCTTGATCTTGGGCTCTAATGAAAGGTGACACTCAGGGCTGTGTGTGTGTGTGTGGGGGGGGTTGTTTATTCATTCATGAATGAATGAATGAACAAACAAGCCCCCACACACAAAGAAGCATGCCACGTAAAAAATGTGTGGCTTTTTTTTTTTACAAGAAAAAATAACCTACAGTGCACTAAAAATTATACTAAAATATCTGTAATGTAGAGGATAACAACTCCCACCCCCCACCCCCGCTACAGAGGACGGACATCGTCCATCGCCACATGATGGACCACGGCGACTGTGCGCCGCGGTCTGCTACGCACAGTTGTACTAAAATATCTGCAATATATCTGCAATCCGCTACAGAATAGTCGCGGGGGGGGGGGGCGTTCACGGTCGGTAATTTACCGATCGGTCAAAAGTCATTTTGATTACAATTTTCAGGGATAAAGAATAATTTAGCTTATAACACTTACCTGTCCACAACAGCAGTGTCGCTGGTGAAGATCTGTTCCTCATTGTCAGACGAACATGAAGCTGGTCCGCTTGTTACGACTCGTGGTTCTGGTCACGCGACCCAGTCAAACCATGATTCCATTATTGCGGTTTTGCGCTTCCATGATTGCGGTTTTGGCAAACGATTTTTCAAAACAAATAAGAACAGTAGTAAGAAAAAAAGACTGGCGAACGCGTGTGTGTCACCCAGCGGCTTACACAAAACAGATTTTACGCACGGGACGCATGCTTTCAATCGTTGAACTTCTCTGCTTCAATTGGTTCGCTGTATTCGCAGCCGTTGGTAGGCGGGTCCTTCTTGCTAGGTTTTCAGTCATTGGTTCTTCAAGGTTTCAGAAACCCAATTCAAGGCTCTTATTAGTCGAATGAGAGGTCAATCAAATCTAAACCACTCAAAGCACTCCTTTGGCTTTCTGTTTGCGGCTGTGTCTGTAGTGGAAGAACAGAAATGAGCTTTTTTTTTTTTTTTTTTTTTCAGTGCGCTCTGAGACTCACAGTGTGCGTCCTAGTGCGCACGAGGGCGCACTAGGACGCAGAGACGTGACCGCCCGCGGTATCCCGGAGTGCAAGAGGTTAAACATCTGGAATTTTAATGGGACACACTCCAGGCTTTTATTTGTGGACTTTTCCTCCGCCTTTAATACAATCCAACTTCATATTTTAGTTGAAAGGCTCCTGCAACAATTTGATTTGAGCAATAATCTGGTGGGTTGGATTCTGGATTTCTTAACCAACAGGACGCAGAGAGTAAGGGTCAATGGTACATTGTCTGACCTAAAGTGCTCTTCTACTGGCTCTCCTCAGGGGTGTGTGTTGTCACCACTACTCTTCATCCTGTACACAAACATGTGTCGGAGCAGACATGACAACAGACACATTATAAAGTATGCTGATGATTCAGTTATTGTCAGTCTCCTCCAGGATGTTGAGAGTGGCCGCGGCCCAGTAGTTGATGATTTTGTTCACTGGTGTGAGGATTCCCACCTGCAGCTGAATACGACAAAAACTAAAGATATGATTATTGACTTTAGGAGGAAAACTCCCAGGCACAAAGTCACCGTACTAAAAGGTCAGACCACTGAATGTGTACAATCCTACAAATATCTTGGGACAATTATTGATAGTAATTTAAACTTTAAAGAGAACTGTGAAAGGGTGTGCAAAAAGGGTCAGCAGCATTTGCATTGTTTGAGGAAACTTGCACCCTTCCAAACTGACCGAACCATAATGACAGTGTTTTATCGGCCTTTTATTGAATCTGTTTTATCCTTTTCTTTAGTGTCATGGTTTGGTCAGATAAAACTGAAACAGAGGAAATCCTTGGATCAGGTAGTTAAATGGTCAAGTCATTTGCTTGGTGAGTCACAGCTGAGCCTGACATCCTTGTACACCAGACAGGTACAGAGGATTGCTACCTCTATTTTAAATGATGACTCCCACCCTTTGCACTGCAACTTTCAGCTTCTTCCCTCAAGACGGAGGTTTGCTGTCCCAAAAAGTAAAACCCAGCGCTACAAAAACAGCTTTGTTCCTGCTGCTGTCAAAGAGTTGAACAAGTTGTAACAATATATTGCACATAATTTAGGTACCTATTTATTAACTCCATTTTATATTTACTTATTTTTGTAGGATTTTATTTGGGTTCTAAATCTTGTATTGGGTTTTAGACCTTTGAGTTTTTAACCTCTTTGATTAGTCTTTAACTTTTTAATATGACCCTTCTCTCTTATCTCTGGTTTTTCTCTCATCTCTGTCTTTATATCCTGATTGATGGAGCCTTGAGTATTTTTATCATGTTTATAGTCAGCTTCATGTGTGCCTGTGTTTGTGTTTATATTGAATGTAATTGTGGCTTGTAAATATGGATGTCACCAGACTGCAAAACAAATCTACCTACGGGTGCAAATAAAGTAACCTGAACCTGAAAGTATATATATAATACATATATTGTGCATACAATAGGCATTTTCATATTGTGTAATGGTAGTATTTTATTTATTATTCCATTTTAGAAATGGGATAACAAAATCACCGCATAAAACAACAGTGACATTTCAAAACAGTCGGTGACGTAATGAAACGCGACATGGAACAGTCCATGACATCCTCTTTCTGATACAGGCCTCGGAACAGTGGTTTGATTCAGAAGTTCCACTTAGGTTTTGGTACGTAATAAAACACTGTTTTGACTTTGCCATCACTACTGTCTAGTTAGTTTAAGTTCTGTTTTGTCAGCCCACTGCTGTTTCTTTGTTCCATTTTTGTGTTAATAAATTAATTATTTTTGCACTTGATCCTGCCTGCACGTGAGTCCTCTCCATCACCTAAAACCACACTTCTGACACAGAGTCAGGAATTTCTGCAATTACTGTATATGTCCAGAGTCAGAAAATTCTGAAATCTCTGCATTTATGTGTTCTGGTGAAGAGGTGAAGATTGATATGTTGTCCTCTCCCGCGGTTGAGATGTCTGTGTTATATCCTGAGGGTAAAATGTCCATGTTGACATCTCCTGGGTTTGACATGTCCCTGTTACCATCTCCAAAGTTTTTGAGTTCCTGGTTGTCATCTCTTGAGTTTATCGGTTTCATGTGTTCCTTTGATCTTGAAAATTCTGTTTAATCTGAACGTAAAGATTCCATGTTTATCTGGTGAATGTGAACATTTTGTATTGAAATCTTTGTATTCCCCGGTCTGAGAAGATCATGTGGTGTTTTCTGAGCAAGGGCCTCATGAGTTTTCTTCTGTCTGGTGGCCAATGGACTTTGGTAGGCCACCTGATGCATCATGTTTACCCCTCAGGTGGCCTATGGATTCAGGTAGGCTCCCTGACCCGCCGTGCTCTCCAGCCTGGTGGCTCTTCAGCAGTGGGAGACCACACAACCTGCCTTGGTTTTTGGTTTGGTAGCCCTGGGACTTGGGCAGGCCACCTGATCCACCTTACACTCGGGTTTGGGGTCCTCTGGATTGGCCCCCTGACTCACTTTGTTAACCAGTCCAGTGGACCTGTAAATCCTTGATGGAAATTTTTTTTTTTCTGCTGTGTGATTCCTGCATTTTTTTTTTTTTTCACCGTACCTTGCCCCTCTTCCCCCGCCCATTAAGGTGTTATGTTTCTAGTTTTGGGGTGTCTGGAATCCACCCTTTAAAGGGGAGATTATGTCACAATCGGGCCACGGCTAGGGACCGTGGCCATGTTTTATGTTCATTTTGGTCTTTTGCTTTTCACAGTAATATTCATTCTGTTAAGATTATGATTGTGGAGTGCCCTATGTTCTCTGATCATTGTCTGTCATGTCTAGTCTTCCCTGGTGTCTGTGTCTTATGGTTGTCTTTGTATTTGATATTTTGTCTTCCTTTTTTGTTTGTACTATTGTGCGCTGTCTTGTCTCTTATGTATTCCCAGTCTGAGTGTGTGTGCAGCCCTCCCCATCCTGTGTTCTTCACCTGCTGCCCTGATTTTTTTTTTTTTTTACCAGCTGTCTCTTGTCGGGTTCATTATTGTTTCCTCTATCTATGTGAGTTTCTGTATGTGCTCTGTCTGGCGTCCTCATCCTCGTTACCCTGATGTGCTCCCTGTGTACTCTGCCTTGTAAGTTCGACTCATTTGTTTAAGTTCGGCCCCCGAGCTGCTTTGACTTTGTTCATGGTGTTTTTGTTAATAAATCAGTTTTGCACCATCATTCTGCCTGCACTAGGAGTACTCCTTCTGCACCCTCATCTGCCCAGCAGGCAGATTATGACAATTCAAAAAAAATTACAATGAGGAAACGACGAACAACAATTATTTTTAAGCAACTTTTAATTATATTTTTTCATATACAGTGGTGTGAAAGTGTTTGCCCCCTTCCTGATTTCTCATTTTTTTTGTATGTTTGTCACACTTAAATGTTTCAGATCATCAAACAAATTTAAATATTAGACAAAGTTAACATAAGTAAACACAAAATTCAGATTTTAAATGAAGGTGTTTATTATTAAGGGTAAAAAAAAATCCAAACCAACCTGGCCCTTTGTGAAAAAGTGACCCCCCCCCCCCTTCCCGTTAAAACATAAGTTAACTGTGGTTTATCACATCTTTTGAAAGCTGAGATCAATTTCTCTAGCCGCACCCAGGCCTGATTACTTCCACACCTGTTCTCAATCAAGAAATCACTTAAATAGGACTTGCCTGACAAAGTGAAGTAGACTAAAAGATCCTCAAAAGCTAGACATCATGTTGCAATCCAAAGAAATTCAGGAACAAATGAGAAACAAAGTAAGTGAGATCTATCAGTCTGGAAAAGGTTATAAAGCCATTTCTAAAGCTTTTGGCCTCCTGCGAACCACAGTGAGAACCATTATCCACAAATGGTGAAAACATGGAACAGTGGTGAACCTTCCCAGGAGTGGCCGGCCGACCAAAATTACCCCAAGTGCGCAGCGACGACTCATCCAACTTACTTGCCTCAATTAAGGTCAGTGTTCGTGACTCCACCATAAGAAAGAGACTGGGCAAAAATGGCCTGCATGGCAGAGTTCCAAGATGAAAACCACTGCTGAGCAAAAGGAACATAAAGGCTCGTCTCAGTTTTGCCAGAAAACATCTTGATGAGCCCAAGACTTTTGGGAACATACTCTGTGGACTGACGAGACAAAAGTTGAACTTTTTAGAAGGTGTGTGTCCCATTACATCCGACGTAAAAGTAACACAGCATTTCAGAAAAGGAACATCATACGAACAGTAAAATACGGTGGAGGTAATGTGATGGTCTGGGGCTGTTTTGCTGCTTCAGGACATAGAAGACTTGCTGTGGTAGATGGAACTATGAATTCTGCTGTCTACCAAAAAATCCTGTAGGAGAATGTCTGGTCATCTGTTCCTGACCTCAAGCTGAAGCGCACTTGGGCTCTGCAGCAGGACAATGATCCAAAACACACCAGCAAGTCCACCTCTGCATGGCTTAAGAAAAACAAAATGAAGACTTTGGAGTTGCCTAGTCAAAGTCCTGACCTGAATCTGATTGAGATGCTGTGGCATGACCTTAAAAAGGTGGTTCTGTGATGTTCAGGTGAGCGTGCTCACCCTCTCTCCTGTGTGTCTCCTCCTGCTTTCCTCTCGGCTCCCGGAGTTGATTGTGGACACCCTCTGCCAGCTTTAAAAATGCCAGTCTGTGAATGCCTCCTCACTGGACCGTTTGGTATTGCTGCCATCTTCGTGAGCTATTAAATTATATCTTTTGATGTCACCTGGTCATTCACCTTCTCCTTTTCATCCTCTTCAGGTTGCTGCCATCTCAGTGGTGTAAATCAATCTGGGGCTGTGCATGTTCACCTGAACCTCTATCCAACTCATCTGGACTCCTTCTTCACCTACTCGTTCAGCTGGATCGATCCCCTTCAGCTCATTGTCCTCTCCACCTGTTTGTCCCACATGATCATCTCCCCTTCAGCTCACCACTCACTGTCACGCTGGGTCCCACAGCTGGGCCCTCTGCTCGTCATAGTAAGCCTCTATCCCTCTATCTCCAATATCACCTCAGTGTCATAACCCGAGCGCTAATATTGTCCGCGCTCGGGCCACGCACCATTCCTGTCAGGCTTTGACAGCGGTGTTGTTATTCTGGCTCCCCGGGCTCTGATTTGGACAATGCTCAGGGGAGCTCCCTGCTGTCAAGGTCTGAACAGCTGTGCTGCATTTGCGGTTGTTAGCGGCCGGCTTTAAAAGCCGTCGCCAGCGGCAGCATCTTGTGGCAGTCTCGTCAAACGTTTGTCTAATGTTCATCTAACGAGCATCAACGATTCCTTCTCTCATTTGTAAGTTTATTTGCCTGTGATTATTGTCGTTCTCTGTCATCCTTTTCCTTATCAGACGCTGAGCGAGCGCTCCTTATCTCAGCTGTCAACGATCATCCTGTGAGTTAATTAGTAGTCTTATTGTTTAGCCCATGTGGCTGGTTATCTTGTCCTTCCCTTTCCCTAATTGTGAATAAACACCTGTGCATCTTCACTGGACTGTGGCGTCTTATGCTGGCTCGTGAGGGCCAGCCCTGACACTCAGTAACTGTTTCTCCCTTTCCTCTGCAGGCTGTATGCTCCCCCCAGTGTGTTTATTTATTCTTTTGTTTTGTTTGCTTAACAATAAATCATTTCACCTATGTCTTTTGTTCCTCTGGTGAATTACGCTCTGCACTTCAGTCTCTGGCACTAGTAAATCATGACAGAATGGTCCAGCCAGGATCAAGGCTCAGCGGGTGTTTCACTGGGGGAACAGTTGGCTCTCTCCCATTTAGACGCCACGGAGCGCCAAGTCACCATTCTTGCGGAACAGTTACTAACAATTAACAAGCAGTTAGCAACCATTACTGATCATCTTTGCCACCTTTGTTGTTCGGCATCTCCTCTTCCACCTGCTGCTCAGTTGTTTGATCTATCTGCCGGACCATCTCCATTCCCTCTCCTGCCCTGTACGCGGGGGAGGTGGGGGGATGTAAAGGGTTTCTGCTTCATTGCTGGCTTTATTTACAGCAGGTGGCTGGGGAGTACCTGGACGACCCCTCCAACATCCATTTCATGACCTTGCTGCTTAGGGGCCGGGTGCTTATCTGGGCCTAGTCCATATTGAGCAGCCCTGAGGCCATCCATTACTCCTATGATCGGTTCGTTCAGCAGTTTTCTTGAGCGTTCGATCATACAGAGAGTGAGGAGAACCTTGCAAGTCAGCTACTGGTGCTTTGACAGGGAAATCAGTTGGTCGCCGATTTCTCGGTCGAGTTCCGGGTTGTCGTGGCCAAGTCCAGATGGAATGATGTTGCTCTATGCAGCCCCTTCTTCTGGAGCCTCAATTCCAATCTCCGCGGCAACCTGGCCATCCGCGCCAACCCCTCCTTTCTGGGTGAGTTAATTGAGCAGGCCATTATGACCATTATGATGGAATGGGCCACTCTACCACCGCTTTTACCTTCACCATGTCGGGGATGATCTCGTTATGGGCAATCATGAATCCAAGGAAAGACGTTTGAGAGACATGAAACTCACACTTTTCAGCCTTTACGAAGAGTTTATTCTCCAACAGTCGCTGCAGTATCCGCCTCACATGCACACGATGCTCATCCAGGGACTGAGAAAAAATCAGAATATCGTCCAAGTAGACAAATACAAACGTGCCCGAAAAATCTCTCAGCACATCATTAATCAACCGCTGGAAGATGGCAGGGGCATTGGTCAGCCCGAACAGCGTGACCAGATATTCAAAATGCCCACTAGGGGTCCGAAATGCCGTCTTCCATTCATCACCCTCCCGAATCCGCACCAGATGATAGTCGTTGCGCAGGTCCAACTTGGTAAACCAGGAAGCCCCCTGGAGGGAATCAAAAGTGGAGTTAATGAGTGGGAGAGTGTATTTGTCTTTGATGGTTATATTGTTCAACTCCTGAAAGTCAATACACGGCCTTAGTGAGCCATCCTTCTTGCCGACGAAAAAAACCCCCGCCCCAACCACCGAAGATGATGGCCGGATCATGCCTGAGCTCAAGGACTCCTTGATGTATTTGTCCATTGCTGCACGCTCCGGGACAGACAGGTTGTAAAGTCTACTAGAGGGTAGCGGGGCTCCGGCTCGGAGATTGATAGCACAATCATATGGGCGGTGAGTGGGGAGGGAAAGGGCCTGGGTCTTACTGAAGACAGCCCCTAAGTCGTGATATTCGGATTGAACCTTAGACAAATCAGGAGGAGAGACAGGGACACCCAGAGGCACGGATGGTGAGCATGCAGCGGACTGTAAACAGGCACTCAAACAGTAGGAACTCCAGGCTAAGACACTCCCGGAACGCCAGTCAATCGAAGAGTTGTGAAGACGAAGCCAGGAATAACCGAGAATAACCGGGGTGGAGGACACCGGCAGAACATACAGTCTTAGCTACTCCCGATGATTGCCCGATATAATTACTGACACTGGAGCGGTCTGGTGGGAGACCGTGGCCAAAGAGGCTTTAGACAGAGCAATGATTTTTAAGGGGGTCTCTAGTAACTGCACAGGAAGCACCAACCGGGTTGCCAGCTCCCCAGAAATAAAGCTCTGCTCGGCCCCCAAATCACTGAGTGTGTGTGTGAGATTGGCTATTCACTTCAGTTATAATCATAGAGAGACAATCAGAAAATGGGAGAGGGGATTATTACGAGGCGAGTCCATGAGTCCCCCTACTGCAACGCACGGACTCCCCCTTTTGGCCGTTTGGGACAAGACTCAATCTCATGCTCCTCGCTCCCACAGTAAAGGCACAACCCCAACTCCCGGCGGTGCTGTTTTTCTGCCGAAGACAACTTGAACCCACCCATCATCATAGGTTCCGGATCATCCAGGGAATCAGCAGAGGGTAGGGCCAGAAGGGGGGGGTGGGGTTGTAGGGAGTGGCGGGATTGACCACCCGAGCAACCGGAAGTTCTCTGCTCAGCCACCCACTCCCTCAGTCTATTATCAAGGCTAATAGCTAGTGAGATTAGTTCATTTAGGCTAGTGGGCTTATCTAGGTGGGCTAACCATCCCGCAGGCTAGGACACAGGCTCTTAACAAAAATGCTGCACAATGAGGCATCTCTTCCCACCCCCACCCCCACCTCCATGGCCACCACCCAGAAGTCAACTGCATAATTGGCAACGGCTCTAGCCCCTTGCTTAAGATTCAACAGCCGGGAGGTAAGCACACTATCTCGGTCGGAGTGGTCAAACACCTCCTTAAGCTCGCTAACAAACTGTGTGAAGGTTAGGGATGCATAATTAGCCCTAGCCATAATGGCGTAAGCCCAAGCTAAAGCCCACCCCTCTAACAAATTAATCACATAACCTATACGGTTATGGTCAGTGGGGAAAATTCCCCGGCACCCGCTGAAACACAATGTCACACTGCATGAGGAATCCCCTAGCTTCCCCTAATTTGCCACAAAAACGGGTGGGAGTTGGGACAGGAGTAAGCCATAACTGGGGACCCGGTGTAGCCTGACTAGTGGCAGAGCTAGCGGGAGCAGAAGAGCTAATGGGAGCTGAAGGGAAATCCTGTGGGCTAACCAGGCGATCCAACCGGTCAGTAATCCGAGCTAGCTGTGTCAGAATAATCTGCTGTTGGTAGGCTAACTGGTCAACTCGAGCCTCTAAGTTGTTAACCTTGCGTGCAAAAGCGCTGCCTGCTGGGTCATTATGGCGGAGTCGTACTGACATGATTTCAGACCCAAAGAGCAGACACGACTCAAGAATGACACAACCTTTTATTGAATATAGTGAGAGTGTATGGATGCGTGTATGCGTATCTGTAGGTGTATATAGTGAGAGGGTGAATCAGCTGGGGCGAGCAGAGCACCGTGCAACCTGGCAACCCTATGGAGAAACAGAGGGGGAGTTAGATGCTGTCTTAGTGGGGTATGCACCAGAAAGTTCAGCGCTTACTGTTAGTTGTGAAAAAGTGGAGTACAGGTTAAGCTCAGTAGCTCCGACCAGGAGGACAGTGCCAACAGGCCTGCAGGAGATGATGTTGGTGATGAATGGAGAGGATGAGTCCGCCGCCAGGTGGAAGGAATCCGCCGCCACGGATCTCCGCCTGTGCACAGGGGATCACAGAAAGGTAAAAGGAATTGATGGTTGCTTACTTGAAGCAAGGAGACGATGAGTCCAGTAGGTGAAAGGCTGGACAGGAACCTTGACGAGGCTAGGAAGCTCGATGTGGAGAAAGCGAAAGCAGGTCTTGTGGGAAGGAGACAGACAACTCCGCGCCGATCTCAGGACCTCACGGTGTAAATAGCCAGGCCAGGATGAAGAGCAGGTGTGCGCACAGGTGTGGATAATTGGCAGCCATGACAGAATGTAATGACTTTGCAACTTTTATGGTGAATAAGGTGAATGATATTAGAGCAAGCACTACACCATCTGCTGAGGACCCTCTAACACGTGGTCCTTATTCACTCCAGTCATGCTACTGGATGTAAATGGCATTCTGGTCTCTATGAAACCCTCTTCAAGCCCCTTAGATATCCTCCCAACTTTACTGCTTTTCAAAATATTTGACTCTATCGGGTCTTTAATTATCAAAATCATAAATTGGTCACTCTTATCAGGCACTGTTCCCAGTTCTTTTAAACAAGCAGTGGTTGAACCCAAATTAAAGAAACAAAACTTAGACCCTACAGAACTGAACAGTTACAGGCCCATTTCAAAGCTTCCCTTCCTATCCAAAATGCTTGAGAAAATAGTAGCCAAAAACTTAACTACATTCATAGAGAGAAATAAAATCTAAGATACCTTCCAGTCTTGTTTCCGTAAAATGCACTCCACCGAGACAGCGCTAATTAAAGTCTCCAGTGACATCATGATGGCAGCAGATTCTGGTCAGTACTCGGGCCTGGTGTTGTTGGATCTCACTGCTGCTTTTGACACGGTAAACCACAATATATTGATAAATAGGATGAAGGGCACTTTTGGTATTTCAGGATTACTTCTGAACTGGTTCTCATCTTATTTAATTGACAGAGGGTTTTGTGTTTTGTTCAACGAGAAGATGTCAGAGGTTAAAAGACTTTCCTGTGGGGTTCCTCAAGGCTCAATTCTGGGCCCTACTCTATTTTTATTGTATTTAACCCCACTTGGCCAGATTATCAGTCATTTTAAGGGTGTCTCTTACCATTTTTACGCAGATGACATTCAGCTTTACTGCTCTTTTGAAGAAAATGAGCTGAACATTTTATCAAACTTAATCTCTTGCCTGTCTGCCATTAACATATGGTTAAACAATAACTTCCTACAATTAAATCTTAACAAGACAGAAACACTGATCATCGCTCCAGACAGTAAAATTCCTCAGATAAGGCAACACTTAGGTCACCTAGGTTCTTCTGTCCAGCCCAGCCTACATAACCTGGTGTTGTTTTTGACAACGCTATGCCACTGGACTGCCATAGTCGGCAACTAATCAGAAATTGCTTTTTTCATCTGAGGAATATAGCAAAACTTAGACCTACAGTATGGTCTCAACACCTGAACTGGAAATGATCATTCATGCTTTTATCTCGACTCGCTTAGATTATTGCAATGCCCTTTTTATATGTTTTAATAAAACTGCTGTTGCCTGCCTTCAGACTGTGCAAAATGGAGCAGCTTGGCATCTAACCCGGACGAAGAAAAGGGAACGCATTTCCCTAGTTTTATCGTCCCTTCACTGGCTGCCAGTTGCTTTTAGATTTCATTTTAAGATTTTAATTTTGACTTTTAGAGCTCTTAATGGCCAAGCCTCTTCATACATCTCAGCCCTCTTGACTCCTTATGCCACGATGCGATCACTAAGATCCTCAGACCAGAGACTCCTGGTGGTCCCTCGGACCAAATTCAAAACCCATGGAAATCAGTCTTTCTAGGCCGCTGCACCACGGCTTTGGAATGCACTTCCCCTCTCCTTGCACTGCCTGGAGTCTGACTCCTTTAAGAAGGAGTTAAAAACTCATTTGTTTAGACAGGCTTTTAGCTGTCATTAAATGGCTTTTATTTCCTTCACTGTTTTCTCTTTTTATTCCTATTAATATGAATATTTGATCTTATTTCTATTGATTTTAATTTCTGTGTATTTGTAAATTTTAATTTGCTGTGAAACACTTTGTGATATATACAAGTGCTATACAATTCAATTCAATTTTATTTATGTAGCACCATTTCACAACAACGGTCATCTCATAGCACTTTCAACTGTAGGGGAAACCCCCACAATTGCAGAAAGACCCCAGCAATCAAGCACTTGGTGATGGTGGAGAGGAAAACCTCCCTTTTAACAGGAAGAAACCTCCAGCAGAACCAGGCTCAGGGAGGGGCAGTCATCGGCTGCAACTGGCTGGGGGGTGAGGGGATAAAGAAGAAAAGAACAGACATATAGAGGGCAAACAGCATGATGGGGACTCAATCTATGGGAGAGAACAAACAGATGTTAAAGACCAGCAAAAATATTTCATTGAGAGTGAAGAAAGGAGTGAAGCCCAGTACATTATTGGAGGTCCCCCGGCTGGCTAAACCTATTAGCAGCATAACTAAGGGAGAGTTCAGGGGCACGTGATCCCTCCCTAATTATAAGCTATATCAAAAAGGAAGGTTTTAACCCTATTCTTAAAAACAGAAATATACAAATAAACTTTGCTTGCTACTTTGCTAAAAAGTCCAACTTCTCTCCTCCAACCAGTCTCCTTAATCCTTTACCTGTCCCGAGTGGCCCCAGGTTGCATGTGGCCATGTACTTTGTTACGGGCCTCCCTCCATCGCAAGGTCATCCTCACCATAATTCATCATTTCTCCAAGGCTATCCATCTAGTGCCTTACAGAAGTTGCCCTCAGCTGCAGAGGCTGCCAATCTCCTCACCCTCCATGTCATTTGTTTTCATGGTATTCCTGTTGACATTGTTTCGGACTGGGATCCGCAGCTCACTTCACAAGTGTGGAAGGCCTTCTGTCGCTCCATCGGCGCTGCTGTCAGCCTCACCTCTGGTTACCACCCTCAAACCAACGGTCAGGTCGAGCATACCAACCAGTCGCTGGAGGCCACCCTGAGGTGTGTGGCTTCTTGCAACCACATCACCTGAAGCTCCCATCTGTCCTGGGTGGAGTATGCACACAACACCGCCGTCTCCTCTGCTACTGGCCTGATGCCCTTTGAGGCCTCCTTGAGGTACATTTCTTGTCTCCTACCCATGGTGGAGAGGGCGGTATTGGTTCCATCTGTGGAGGCCCTCGCCCGCTGCTGCTGCGGTCTGTGGAGGTCCACTCGGGCTGCCCTTCTCCGCTCATTGGAGCGGAACCGTCTCTATGCCAACCATTTACGTGCGCCAGCACCCAGGTACACCATCATCCACATGTTGTGGCTTTCCACTGAACAGGTTCCGTTGAAGACGGAGTCTAGGAAGTTATCACCACATTTTCTGGGTCCATTCCCCATCTCTCATGTCATCAATGTCTTCACGGTTCCACTCAAGCTGCCTCCATTACCCCACATCCACCCAACCTTCCATGTATCCCGGATCAAGACCCTCTCTTCCAGTCCTCTTTGTCCTCCCCCAAAGCCTCTTCCCCTCAGGGTCCTCGATGGCCACACCACCTACATCGTCCAGAGGATCTTGGACGTTCGTCGTCCGCACCGGGGGTTACAATACCTGGTCCACTGGAAGGGTTATGGACCTGAGGAGACGTAATGGATTCCCGAATCATACTTCCACGATAAGGGTATTCTTCGAGCTTTCCATCGGGCTCATCCCAACAAGCCTGGAGGGGTGCCAGGAGGCGCCCCTTGAGGAAGAGGGGGCACTGTTATTATTTTGATAGTCATTTATTTATTTATTTCAGACAAAAGGAAACAAAAAAGAACATCCAACAAATACACCAAAAGATACAAAAACACAATGCAAAGTGACGAAACCCTTTCCTTGAGTGCCTGAAAAAGAGTAGGAAGAAGCAAAAGCTTTTCAAGTCCTACCCCTCAATACTGTAAGTACTTAATACTTAAATGTAAACAAGCTGTCACCTATACAGACCACTCCAGAATGAAGAAAAACAATAAAAACACATGGGAAACAATGTACATCATTATTTCTTTCCCATTAGGGAGGAAAACAGTTCCCTTCCTCAAGTCTATACCTTTCAAGAATAATATTTTTGTACTTTTTCTTAAACTGTATGGCATTGTTACTCTGTTTAATGTCCTCATCCAAACATTCCACAAAATCACCCCACAAACTGAAATGCACAAACTTTTCTGCGTAGTGCGAAAACAAGGAACTTTTAAATTAAATCTTCCTCTCAAATCATGCTCTCCCTTTCTCTCCAGAAACAATTTCTGTATATTTTCAGGGAGTAAATTATTTCTTGCTTTATAAACTATTTGTAAAGTTTTTAATTTCACCAGATTGATAAATTTCACTAATTTTAACTTTAAAAACAAAACATTAGTGTGATCATAGTAGCCTACATTGTTTACTATTCTTATTGCTCTCTTTTGTAATGTATATAATTTCTGTAGGGTGCTTTTGTAGGTGTTACCCCAGACTTCAACACAATAAAGCAGATATGGTAAAACAAGTGAACAGTACAGTTTATACAGTGCGTTATGGTTTAGAATCTGCCAAACTTTACCCAAAAGTCCAATATTCTTGGCCAGCTTTGAGCTCAGGTGTTTTATGTGAGCTTTCCAGCAGAGTTTGTGGTCTACCCCCAAGAACTTATTTTCATATACTCTTTCCATCAATACATTATTAATCATCACTTTCACTTGTTCATGTATAATACGGTTTCCAAACAACATAAATTTAGTTTTATCCAAATTTAAAGATAATTTATTTTTGTCAAACCATAATTTTTATTTATCCAATTCATTTGTGACCATATTCAACAACTGCTGCAAATTCTCACCAGCACTAAAGACATTAGTGTCATCCCCAAAAACTACTAGTTTCAAAATATCTGATACCTTGCAAATGTCATTAATATACAAAATAAACAGTTTGGGGTCTAATACTGACCCTTAGGGAACTCCACAAGTAATTTCTAACTCACTTGATCTAAATTCACCCAACTGCACAAACTGTTGTCTGTTTTTAATATAACTTCTAAGCTAATTTAAGACTATCCCTCTTACACCATAGTCCTCCAATTTTTTTAAGTAAAATGTCATGATCAATTGTGTCAAATGCTTTTTTCAAGTCTATAAACACACCCACAGCATGCTTCTTACTGTCAGTAGAACTGATAAGTTCCTCGATCATCTCTATCAATGCCATTGATGTTGATCAATCTGCCTGAAACCCATACTGACTGTCCATTAATAAATTATGTTTTTCAATGAAACTGTCCAATCTTGCGACAAAGAGTTTTTCCAGTATTTTAGAGAACTGGGAAAGTAAGGGAGGCACTTGAGGCAAGGGAGGCATGCCTCCCACTTGAGGTCTTTCGGGCACGTCCCACTGAGAGGAGACCCCGGGGCAGACCCAGGACTCGGTGGAGAGACTATGTCTCCCAGCTGGTCTGGGAACGCCTTGGTATCCTCTCTGAAGAGCTGGAGCAGGTAGCTGGGGAGAGGGAAGTCTGGGCTTCTCTGCTTGAACTGCTGCCTCCACGACCCGGACCTCCGGAAAAGCGGTAGAAGATGGATGGATGGATGGGAAAGTAAGGATACAGGCCTGTAATTTGTAAACTGATGTTTATCTCCTGCTTTATACAATAGGATAGCAGTTTTCATTTTGCATGGAAATATACCCGCATTGAATGACAAATTGAAGACATACTCTAATGGTTCAACAATACAATCAATTACTTTTTCACGAGAGTCATATCAATATCATCCCAATCCTTAGATGTTTTATTTTTACATTTGCTAACAATATCTATAATTTCATTTTTATCCACAGCCCTATAAATCATTGAGCTAGGATTTCTGTCTCCATGATCCTTAATAACACCTCCCTCTCTAAGTGAGTCATCTATTTGATCAGGCAGTTTAGGTCCAACACTTACAAAAAAAAAAAATTATTAAACCTATCTACTGACATAACGTTCGGCTCAGGAGACGCGCACACACACAGGCTCAGAGTAGTTCAAACTGTTTATTAACAACAGGGATGTTTGGGTGCGTGTCTGCGGAATGTTAATGTGTTGGTGGTGGTGTCTGCTTCGGACCCAGAGGCAGGAGACCGTTCAGCCGGCAACCCTATGGGAGAAATCAGACACAGGGTGATGAGCACACACCAACACAGGAGGAGAATAGGCGAGGGAGAGAAGCTTACTTGTTGGGACAGATGACTGGCGCTTCAAGGATGGAAGCCTGGGAGACAGCCACCTGCAGGGCTCGGTGCAGCAGCGAGGAGAGACGAGGGACGGGATTGTCCGCCGCCGAGGAATCCACCTGTGCACAGGGGAGCAGACTGGAGAGATGAGGTAAGCGATTTTCTTACCGGTGACGAGGATGCTGAAGAGAATGTGGTAGAAGCCCATGGAAGGGAAATGAAGTCTACGGCTTCAGGCCGAAGCTCAGGGCGAGGCGGCTTTTATCCCTCGCCGCTGACGAGTAGCAGGTGCGTGAGCAGGTGGCGCCGCTGATGAATGGCGCGGCGTGACAGTACTCCCCCCTCTAGCAGCGCCTCCTGGCGATGGCTTATCCGGGTGCGCTCGGTGGAAGTCCGCGATGAGCGATGGGTCCAACACAAACGACGGGGGCACCCACTGTCGATGCTCGGGCCCATAGCCCTCCCAGTCCACCAAGTATTGCAACCCACGACCCCGGCGCCGGGAGTCCAGGATGGAGGAGGCGGACCAGGCCGGATGGCCACCAATCATCCGGGGCGCGGGTTGCGCTGCAGGAGGAGGGCAAAGGGGGTCAGAGACTGCCAGTTTCACCTTCGACACGTGGAAAGTAGGATGAATGCGGAGGGAGGGGGGAATAGCCACGCGCACAGCCACCGGGTTGATGATCCGGGTGATGGGATAGGGACCCATGAAGCGCTGTGCCAGCTTTCTCCTCTCGCCTTTTAGAGTGACGTCCTGGGTGGAAATGTAAACAAGCTGCCCAACTCTGTACGCCGGGGCAGGTCTTCTATGCCGGTCCGCCACAGTCCTGTTGCGCTCCACTGTGCGTAATAGCGCATGGCGCGCGGCAGCCCAGTTGGAGTGGAACTGCCTGAGATGGGCCCTAACTGACGGAACAGTTACTTCACTCTCCTGCTCCGGAAACAGCGGGGGGTCGTAACCCAGGGACGCTTTGAAGGGGGACATCCCTGTAGCAGAAGAGCGAGCGGTGTTGTGGGCATATTCAACCCAGGCAAGATGGTTGCTCCAGGACGTGGGTTTGCATCTGGACACACAGCGGAGCGCAGCCTCCAGCTCCTGGTTGGTCCTCTCACACTGCCCGTTGGATTGGGGGTGATGGCCGGAGGAGAGGCTCACCTTGGCTCCGATGGCGTTGCAGAAAGACCTCCAAACCTCAGATGAAAACTGGGGGCCCCGGTCCGAGACCACGTCCACCGGAATCCCATGCAGCCTGACCACGTGTTGGACGAGGAGGTCCGCCGTCTCCAGGGCAGTAGGGAGGCCTCGCAGGGGGACGAAGTGCACGGCCTTGGAGAAGCGGTCCACGATGGTCAGGATGGTGTCATAGGAGTTGGAGACAGGGAGTCCGGTGACGAAATCCAGCGCGATGTGCGACCAGGGCCTGCCAGGGACGGGCAGGGGCTGGAGCAGACCCGCTGGAGGGGCATTTCCCAACTTGCAGGTGGCACAGATTGGGCAAGCCCGGGCGTAGCGGGCTGCATCCCTCCGCAGGCCTGGCCACCAAAAGGACCGTTGGAGGAGATCTATCATCCGGGAGGTGCCAGGGTGACAGGTGAGCTTGGAGGTGTGGAGCCAGTGGATGACCTCTCCTCGGACCGCGGATGGCACGAACAGCCTCCCCTCCGGTCCGCCGCCAGGGTCAGGTTCCACCTCCTGTGCCTTCCGGATCTTGCTCTCGATGTCCCACGAGATGGCTCCCACGACGCACGACCTGGGCAGGATGGAGTGGGGCGCCTCCTCCGACTCCACGGGGGCGAACTGCCTGGAGAGGGCGTCAGGCAGGACGTTCCTAGAGCCAGGCCTGAAGGTGATGGAAAATTGGAACCTGGCGAAGAACAGGGACCAGCGCGCCTGGCGGGCGTTCAGGCGCTTGGCAGATCGTAAGTATCCCAAGTTCTTGTGGTCCGTGAGGACCACAAACGGCAGGTTCGCCCCCTCTAACCAGTGGCGCCACTCCTGCAGGGCGAGCTTGATGGCCAAGAGCTCTCTGTCCCCCACATCGTAGTTTCTCTCCGCCGGGGACAAGCGCCGGGAGAAGAAGGCGCACGGTCGTTTGGCGCCATCGTCCGGTGACCGCTGGGACAGCACTGCTCCCACTCCCGTGTCCGAAGCGTCTACCTCTACGATGCACTGCAGCGCGGGGTCGACCTGGCGAAGGACCCGGGAGGAGGAGAATTCCGCCTTCAGCGCCTCAAAGGCGGCAGCGACCTCTTCGGTCCACCGGAACGGGACCTTCGGGGACGTGAGGCGGGTCAGTGGTCCAACGATGGCACTGAAGTTGGGGACAAAGCGGCGGTAGAAATTGGCGAAGCCAACAAATTGCTGCACCTGTTTCCGGGATGCAGGTGTGGGCCATTCCACCACCGCCTTTACCTTCTCTGGGTCGGGGAGCACCTTATCGTGGGCGATGATGAACCCCAGGAAGGACGTACTCCTGGCGTAAAATTCACATTTTTCTGCCTTAACGTACAGACGATTCTCCAGCAGCCTTTGGAGGACCCGCCTCACGTGGACCTGGTGCTCATCCCTGGACTTGGAGAAGATGAGAATATCGTCCAGGTAGACGAACACGAAAAGGCCATTGAAGTCCCGGAGGACGTCATTAATGAGGCGCTGGAAGACTGCAGGAGCGTTGGTCAACCCGAACGGCATCACCAGGTATTCAAAGTGGCCGTTCGGGGTACGGAAGGCCTTTTTCCACTCATCTCCCTCCCGGATCCGGACGAGGTGGTAAGCGCTGCGTAGGTCCAGCTTGGTGAACCAGGTCACCCCCTGGAGGGAGTGGAAAGCAGTGTCCATGAGAGGCAGGGTGTAACGGTCCTTCTCCGTGATATTATTGAGGGCCCGGTAGTCGATACAAGGGCGGAGGGACCCATCCTTCTTTCCCACGAAGAAGAACCCTGCCCCCACGGGTGACGATGATGGGCGGATAATCCCAGCACTTAATGACTCCTTCAGGTAGGCGCTCATTGTCTCCTTCTCCGGCGCAGACAGGCTGTAAAGGCGACCAGAAGGTAAGGGAGCCCCCTGGCGGAGGTTGATGGCGCAGTCATAGGGCCGATGAGGGGGGAGAGACATAGCTTTCGCTTTGCTGAACACCATACCCAGGTCGTGAAATTCTGGGGGCACCAGAGACAGGTCCGGGGGTGCAGCGTCCGTCGCAGGGGGAGGAGCGGACGGAGAGCAGGCAGCGGACTGAAGGCAGGTGCCCATACAGAACGTACTCCATGCCGATATCCCAGCTGATTTCCAATCCAGGACCGGATTGTGAAGGCGGAGCCAGGGATACCCCAGGATGACGGGCGACACAGAGTTGGGAAGGACGTAAAAGGTCATCTCCTCCCGGTGGTTTCCCGAGATGATGACCGGTAGGGGGACAGTTTGATGTGTCACTCTCCCAAGGGTGGCACGGGAGAGGTGGACTAGGGAGATGGGAGTGTTGAGTGCCTGGCAGCGGATGCCCAATCGGGTTGCCAGGCTTTGTGAAATGAAGCTGCCTTCTGCGCCCGAATCCACCAGTGCGTGGGTGAGGTGCCCAGTGGGGTTATGGCAGAAACGGATGGGCAGCTTCAATTGAGTGAGTGATCCTAACCGATTGACGTCCGCGAGGCTTCCAACAGTGACTCGCGGACCCCACCGACTGGCTTTCCGTGGACAACCCTCCACGGTGTGTTGGTCGCCTCCGCAATACATGCAGAGGCCCAACCCACGGCGGCGTTGTTTCTCCACAGGGGTAAGTTTAGTCCAGCCCGTCACCATCGGCTCCGACTCCTCGGGGCGCGATGCTGGCGGCGCCGCCAGGGGGCGAGCTTGGTACAGGTGCGGCGAGGCTCCACGAGGGCGAGAAGAAGAAGACCTCCGCCCCGAGGAGCGCTCGCGCAGCCTGTTATCCAAACTTACCGCTAAGGACGTCAGCTCCGCTAGCGTCCCAGGGATATCCCGACCAGCCAGTTCATCCCTCAGATCACTATTGAGGCTGCGGAGGAACAGGCCACAGAGGGAGCGTTCCTCCCAGCCCAATTCCTCCGCCGCTACCCGGAAGTCGACCGAGTGGTCCGCCGCCGACCGGCTTCCCTGCTGGAGAGCGAGAAGTCGATCGACCTGGACCGTTTCGGTTTGAGAATGGTCAAAGACCTCCAGAAAGCGCCTCACGAATTGGTCATAGGTGAGGGTGGCATAACTGGGCCTCGCCATTACGGCGTAGGTCCAAGTTAACGCACGCCCCTCCAGAAGATTCCCTATGTAACCAATTCGACTGTGATCCGAGGGAAAATCTCCGGGCACACGGTGGAACACGGACTCACACTGCATAATGAACCCCCGCGCTCCGCCGAGCTTACCGCTAAAGCGGGCGGGGGTCGGAATCAGTGTGAGCCGAACCGGTGCCACTGGAGCCGGCTGGACGGCCGCTGGAACAGCAGGAGCCGCGCCACCCTGGCGAGTCGGGAGGAACGGCTGTTGGGGGTCCAAGCGGTTCAATCGGTTAGTTAATTCTAATAATTGATTAAGAACCACCTGTTGCTGATAAACAATCTGATCCACCCGAGCCTCGAGGATGGTAAACCGGTGTGCGAGCCCGCCGTCTGCCGAGCCGCTCTGCTGAAGCCGTACTGACATAACGTTCGGCTCAGGAGACGCACACACACAGGCTCAGAGTAGTTCAAACTGTTTATTAACAACAGGGATGTTTGGGTGCGTGTCTGCGGAATGTTAATGTGTTGGTGGTGGTGTCTGCTTCGGACCCAGAGGCAGGAGACCGTTCAGCCGGCAACCCTATGGGAGAAATCAGACACAGGGTGATGAGCACACACCAACACAGGAGGAGAATAGGCGAGGGAGAGAAGCTTACTTGTTGGGACAGATGACTGGCGCTTCAAGGATGGAAGCCCGGGAGACAGCCACCTGCAGGGCTCGGTGCAGCAGCGAGGAGAGACGAGGGACGGGATTGTCCGCCGCCGAGGAATCCACCTGTGCACAGGGGAGCAGACTGGAGAGATGAGGTAAGCGATTTTCTTACCGGTGACGAGGATGCTGAAGAGAATGTGGTAGAAGCCCATGGAAGGGAAATGAAGTCTACGGCTTCAGGCCGAAGCTCAGGGTGAGGCGGCTTTTATCCCTCGCCGCTGACGAGTAGCAGGTGCGTGAGCAGGTGGCGCCGCTGATGAATGGCGCGGCGTGACATCTACTACTTTATTCATATTATTAATTATCTTACCACCATCAATGAAATAATCAGGACAACTAGTATTGGTTAGTCCATTTCTAATAATTCTATTTAATATCTTCCATGCTCCCTTAATATTATTTTTATTATTTTCCAATAATTTATTATAATAATCATTTTTACACATCCTTATATTAGTCAATTTATTTTTATATTTTTTATATCTATTCTCTGCCTCTGTTGTTCTATATTTCAGAAACATCCTATATAGGGTATTCTTTTTTCTGCAAGTATTTTTCAATCCCTTTGTCATCCATGGCCTATCCAAATAATTCATTTTTTTCTAGTACTGCTGGGTTGGACAGTTTTAATCATACAATGATTTAAATATTTTCAAAAAGGAATCATAGGCTATATCCATACCATCAACTTCATAAACTTTTTTCCAGTCTTGTGATAATAATTCACTTCTAAATGCATTCAAGTATTCTTCTGTTCTTACGCTCCTATATCCAGTTTTACATTCATTACTTTTCCTGTTATAACCACAATTGTACGTCACAAAAACTGGCAAATGGTCACTAATATCATTCAGTAATAACCCACTCACTATATTATTTTCCATATTATTTGTAAAAATATTATCTATTAATGTTGCACTATGCAATGTTATTCTACTTGGCTTACTAATAAGTGGATATAGACTCATACTATACATTGTTGCAACAAACTCATCTGTCATCACCTACTTATGGGGATTCAACATGTCTATATTCATGTCTCCACAAATGAATGCAACCTTCTGATTACACTTTGCAAACAGGCCTTCCATATTATTCTTAAATATTTCAATACTGGAATTAGATGTTCTGTATACACAACTAACAATTATATTCTTATTTTTCATGTAGATTTCTATTGTAATGCATTCCATTACATCATCAATGGCTGATGTCATATTTTCCACTACTTTATAGTTGATACTTTTATCAGTATATAAAGCTAAACCCCTTACTCTTTAATTCTTTCTATTATTGAAATTCATCTCATAGCCTTTCCAATCAAAGTCCATCCCCTTCTCTGAACTAAGCCAAGTTTCTGAGATAGCAATCACATTAAATGGTTCAGTGAACTGACTTAAATATTCTTTGATTTTTTTTTTTTTAAATTTGCATATGAACTTCTGCTATTGAAATGGATAATTGATATACAACGGTCAGACTTGACATTTAGATTGAACTGTTCATCTGTGTAGTAAGAGCAATTGTTGCTTAGATTATTGTAGAGATTGTTATCAGGATCAATATCTTGTTCTGGTCCAAACATTGATGAAATTATGGAATTATAGATCACACAGGGGAATCACATTTGTCCTTACTGTGATTTACTTCCTTACATATATTTATCCAGCTCCTCTTCATTTCTGATTACCAGCACTTTGGACTCCTCTCATGTTCCATTCAGTTTTATAAAGACTTCGCAGTTGAAAGTCCATGTTGATTGGATTTTCTTCTGTTTTTGCAAGAATTGCGCCTTTTTGGCGATGTCTCCATTTCTCTTGGTCAGGTGCTCATTCAAATAAACTTCTGTCCCTTTCAGCTTCCTTCCCTGTTTCAGCAGATCCATTTTATACTTTCTGTTTGTAAGACAGGTGATTATTGCTGATTTTTCACCCTTCCTTCTTTTAGGAAGAGGATGACAAGCCTTTATGTTGTTACTGTCTATCTCTATGCCTTTAGAATGGAGGAAGGTTGTCACCTGTTCTTCCACCAATCTGGCGTTCAGCTCACAAAGGTCTGTATCATCCATTCTTGCCACAGCCTGGGCAAAGGATCTGGGCTTTATTTCTAATCCTGAAACAATGTCATTCATTCGAGTGTACTGTTCCAGGTTGTCCACCCTATTTTCCAGAAAAGCAATCTTTTTGACTTTCTCCTCATTTTTCAGCCTCAAGGCTTTGACCTTTTCCACCAATTCAATTATCTGTTTTTGTTGTTTTCTCACTACAGTTACCTCTTCTGAAAGAAAGTCAAGTGATTTTTTTTTTTTTAAATTCCTCAACCTCGTCATATGTTACATTCCTTTTGGGTGGCATTGTGTTATTGGTGCCAGTTGATTCAAATAGATTCTGGTTAATATGGATCACTCTAACTCATTAGCTTGTCTGCTGTTGCCACCATTTAAACCAAATGCCCATCATATCTACACAGTACCTTTGTGGAGTTAAGCGGTCTTGCTGTGGACCATTATCTGCAATCCAATGCTCACCCTTCTCCAAACTTTACCTTGACGCACTCAGAGCAACAGTAGCATTTGGACTCCAGGTAGGCTAGGTTGAGAAGTAGCAGGTTAACTCTGGGTAGGCCCAGTTAGACACACTCAGAGCAGCAGAAGGTTGACTCCAGGGAGGCTAAGCTAGCCACACTCAGAACACCAGCAGGTTGACTCCAGGCAGGCTAAGCTAGCCACACTCAGAACAGCAGCAACTGTGATGATCAGGTGAGTGTACTCCCCCTCCCTTATGTGTTTCTCCTCTCGCTTTCCTCTCGCCTCATCTGCCAGCTTTAAAAATGCCAGTCTGTGAATGCCTCCTCGCTGGACCGTTGGGTATTGCTGCCATCTTCGTGAGCTATTAAATTGTATCTTTAGATCTCACCTGTTCATTCACCTTAGTCAGCTTATCGGCCTCTCCACCTGTTTGTCTCACCTGATCATCTCCCCCTCAGCTTACCACTCACTGTCACGCTGGGTCCCACAGCCGGGCCCTCTGCTCCTCATAGTAAGCCTCTCTCTTTCTCTCTCCAATATCCCCTCAGTAACCATTTCTCCCTTTCCTCTCTCTGCAGGCTTTGTGCTCCTCCCAGCGTGTTTATTTATTCTTTTGTTTTGTTTGCTTAACAATAAATTATTTAAAACGTTTCGCCTGTCTTTTGTTCCTCTGGTGATTTACCCCCTGCGCTTGAGTCTCTGGCACTAGTAAATCATGACAGGTTCATGCTCGAAAACCCTCCTATGTGGCTGAGTTACAACAATTCTGCAAAGACCAGTGTGCCAAAATTCCTCCACAGCACTGTAAAAGACTCATTGCCAGTTGTCGCAAATGCTTGATTGTAGTTGTTGCAGCTAAGGGTGGCCCAACCAGTTATTAGGTTTAGGGGGCAATCACGTTTTCACACAGGGCCATGTAGGTTTGGATTTTTTTTCCTCTTAATAATAAACACCTTATTTTAAAAACTGTATTTTGTGTTTACTTGTGTTATCTTTGTCTAATATTTAAATTTGTTGAATGAATGAATGAATGATCTGAAACATTTAAGTGTGACGAACATACAAAAAATGAGAAATCAGGAAGGGGCAAACACTTTTTCACTCCACTTTACCTGTGACTCTCAAATTCAAAATACTACAAGAACAACATAAAACACTTGATAATCATGAATGTAGTATATTTAATTAAAAACACTTTTCTGATACCAATTTGTACTATTCTTTTTCAGTTCATTATAAAGAGGGAGTCGATTTCTCTGTAAAACTTCCTTTATTAATATTGCTGTCACGTTTCCTGTTTTATTTTAAAACAGTCAATGAAGAAGTCAGTGCTTCTACTTAAAGTAACTTTCCTAATTATTTTAATCCTTAAAATTAGGAACAAAAGGAGCAATTCATTGATTTCCAGAGCTCCTGACCTTAATGGGGAGTTAAAAGTTTTTATTCACTTTATACTGGAGTGTGTGGCTTATATTAATCATATATTCCATACCTACATATGTATAGACATATTAGAATGTTTAGTGATTACATATGTGGAATGACCTCAAGCCTCAGAACAGGACAAGAGGTCTCAACGGCCAGCGAGGATCAAAGAACAGACAGAGTCGCAGCGGTGGAGACCGGATCGATCTCCCTGACCACCCAGGGTCAGGTGGAGGAGACGGAGGACAATGGAGGGGGGATTATGTAATGTGGGATGTCAGCTTTGATATGCAATGTCTTTTGTTGAGTGTGGGTATAAATATGAAGGTCTGACTGCGTTCGACCTCTTATTCTGCTTCTGCACCGAGATGAGACTTGTTAGAGGAGTGAAGCTGAAATTAAACTTTGATTTATAAAATCACATCGCTTCGTTATTTCAAGCTCTTCTACACTGGTGACCAGACGTGAGGATGGAACAGAGACGTTCTCCCGCAATTAACTCATCAGAGGCGACCCAGGCAAGCGCCGACGCCCATGCAGACAGGGGAACGGATGGAAGACGTTCCCCCACAGCAGAAGCTACAGAGAGGCCTCAACCGAGCACCATCCCCAGCTCCACCGTGAGAGCAGAAGAAAGGCGCTCTCACCCGGCGGACACATCAGGGATGGCCCACACAAGCGCCGTCACCGTCAAGCTGCCAGAATTCTGGCAAGAAGACCCGAGCTCGTGGTTCCAGCAAGCTGAGGCTCAGTTTGCACTGGCGGGCATAACGGCGGACGAGACGAAGTTTTATCACATCGTCGCCAAACTCGACACTGCCACGTCAAGATGTGCACGGAGCATAATCCAACAGCCG
Source organism: Pholidichthys leucotaenia (assembly GCA_020510985.1). NCBI lineage: Eukaryota > Metazoa > Chordata > Actinopteri > Cichliformes > Pholidichthyidae > Pholidichthys > Pholidichthys leucotaenia. The sequence goes on along the minus strand of CM035848.1, from coordinate 116,178,114 downwards.
CCCGCCCATGACAAATACAGAGAGCTTAAAGCGACCTTCGTCGATAACTTCGTCCCCTCAGCCGAGGAGAGAGCAGAGAAGATCCTGGCGATCTACGGCCACAGAGGATGCAGACCCAAGGCCCTCATGGAGGACATGCTGCAGCTCAAGGAAGAGGACAACGACAACTTCCTCTTCCAACACATCTTCCTCAGCACTCTGCCACCACACATGAGAGGGACGCTGGTCAACATGCGGTGCAGCACCCAGCAGGACTTCCGCGCACTGGCCCGAGAAGCACAGCGGCTCATCAACGCCTGCGGGGAACAGATGGCCACAGCAGCATCCGCAGGTCTCAGCGCGGAAGCCCAGAGCAGCGGAGAACCACAGACAACCGAGCAGAGCCCGCCCACCATGGCGGCAACACGACCAAGGCGCAGCAGGCGGAACAACCTCTGCTATTACCACCACCGTTTCGCCGAGAGGGCGTACAAGTGCGTTCCCCCCTGCAAATTCAAAAGTTCGGGAAATGCCAAAGCCGAGAGACCGTTAACAGCTGCGGCTCTCGGCGAGAAAAACAAGCTACTGTATGTGACTGACGGACACACCGGGAGACAGTTCCTGATCGACACCAGAGCTCAGCTGAGTTTTATCACCCCTTCCCACGCAGACCGGGCCATGGGTCCCCGGGGAAATGGAGCGATGGCAGCCAACGGCTCGATCATCGACACCTTCGGTGAAAGGAAACTGCCTCTTTGCATCCACGGCCGCAACTATAGATGGACATTTATTGTAGCGGCGGTGAGCTTTAACTTGTTGGGCGCTGATTTTTTGTGTGCACATGGGTTGTTAGTCGATCTAGCAAATAGGTGCTTGGTTAATGCATTGTCATTTTCTTCTATTCCCTGCTCAGCTCGAGTTTCTCCACCACCCGTGCAGGCCAGCGTCACAACAGCAGGAGGTAAGTTTGACCAACTCCTCACCCAATTTCCAGCACTCACAGTTCCAAAATTTTCAGCAACAGTAGCGAAACACGGGGTTGAACACTTCATCCCCACAACAGGCCCACCCGTGTTCGCCAAAGCTCGGCGCTTAGACGCGACCAAGCTCGCCATAGCACGGGACGAGTTTGCCACCCTGGAAAAATTAGGCATTATTAGACGCTCGAAAAGCCCCTGGGCATCGCCACTCCACATAGTCCCGAAAACCGCCGGTTCTTGGAGACCTTGCGGCGATTACCGCAGATTAAACAATGCAACAGCGCATGACCACTACCCAATTCCTCACATCCAAGATTTTTCACTACATCTGGCGGGTGCGCGCATTTTTTCTAAAATAGACCTGGTCCGCGGCTATCAACAAGTCCCCGTTCGAGCGGAAGACATTCCTAAAACGGCTGTAATAACCCCTTTCGGTCTTTTTGAATTTTTGCGGATGCCGTTCGGCCTCAAAGGCGCTGCTCAAACCTTTCAGCGTATGATGGACGCGGTATTACGCGACCTCCCCTTCGTGTTCGTCTACCTCGACGATATGCTGGTAGCCAGCCCGTCAGAGGAAGAACACGAACAACACCTCACTACAGTTTTTCAGAGACTAGAAGAGCACGGGTTAATAATCATCCCAGCCAAATGCAAATTCGGCGTGTCACAAATTGATTTTTTTGGGACACAGAGTTTCACCGAAGGGGGCAGTCCCATTGCTGGACAAAGTCCACGCGGTAAAAAATTTTCCACGACCACAGACGGTCAAATCGCTGCAAGAATTTTTGGGAATGGTGAATTTTTACAACCGTTTCCTCCCCCGCGGTGCTCAACTCATGCAGCCCCTGTATGCCGCGCTCAGAAAACAAAAGCCTTCCAACGCGGTCGAATGGACCCCGGAGCGCGAACGCGCCTTCGTGGAAGTAAAAAGTGCTCTAGTGAATGCCACATTGTTGGTTCACCCCGATCCCTCGGCCCGCATAGCGTTAACCACAGACGCTTCAGACCTGGCCATAGGGGCAGTCGTGGAACAACATGTTGGCGGAACCTGGCAACCTTTAGCATTTTTTAGCAAATTTTTAAACCAAACCGAGCGTAAATACAGCACTTTTGACAGGGAGCTGCTAGCGCTTCATTTATCCATCCGCCACTTCCAGTTCTCGTTAGAAGGGCGGCGCTTCACGGCTTTTGCAGACCACAAACCGCTCACTTTTGCGATGGCTAAAATTTCAGAACCATGGTCAGGCAGGCAACAAAGACAGCTAGCGGCAATCTCAGAGTTCACCACAGACATTCGACATGTGGCAGGCAAACTTAACGTGGTAGCAGACTGCCTCTCTCGCGCTGTGACATCGCCAGAGCACGAGGAGACAGATTATACTACCTCATCCGCAGAACTCTTCGCCAACGCGGATGCGTACACAGCCCCAATTCACGTAGGGATAGATTACGCAGCCATGGCAGAGGAACAAAGCAGTGACGCGGACGTGCGTGCGCTCCTGTCTGGACCAACAGGGTTAAGACTGGAGGAAAGGGGTTTACGTAACGACGTACCCCCCCTAATCTGCGACGTTTCAACCGGCCGACCTCGCCCGGTAGTCCCAGCTGCATGGCGCCGCCGCATTTTCGACTTGGTTCACTCCCTCGCGCCAAAATGGTCGCGGAAAAGTTTGTTTGGCCGGGCCTGCGCAAAAATGTAAAGGAATGGGCAAAAACTTGCATGTCTTGTCAGCGCGCCAAAATACACAAACACACAAAAGCCCCTCTAGAGCCTTTCCGAATCCCAGCCAGAAGGTTTGACCACGTTCATGTCGACCTCGTGGGACCACTACCTTCGTCTCAGGGTTTCACACACCTGTTAACGATGATAGACTGTACTACGCGCTGGCCTGAGGCGGTCCCTTTGGCGTCAACCACAGCTGCGGAAGTCGCTCGCGTTTTTTTAACAAACTGGGTGGCACGTTTCGGCGTCCCATCGGACATCACGTCCGATAGGGGGCCTCAATTTGTCTCAGAGCTTTGGTCAGCCATGGCCAGCAGCTTAGGGGCGACAATTCACCGCACCACCGCTTATCACCCTCAGGCTAATGGGTTGTGCAAGCGTTTTCACAGATCTTTAAAGGCCGCCCTCAGGGCCTCACTAACGGATACAAATTGGGTGATTAAACTTCCCTGGGTTTTATTGGGGTTGCGTTCTGCACCTAAAGAGGATCTAGATGCCTCCCCAGCAGAATTAGTTTTTGCACAACCTCTCAGACTCCCAGGTGAGTTTTTACCAGAGAATCCAGAGCCCGGGCATCTTCCAGCCCTGAGGCCTTTAGGCAGCACCGGACCGGACACTCTCCCCGGACCGGCACATCACTCTTTTCCACGGGTTTTTGTCCCCCAAGCTTTAAAAAACGCCGAGTTCGTTTTTGTTAGACACGAAGCTTTAAAATCAACCCTCCGTCCACCATACGACGGACCATTCAGAGTGCTGGAACCTGGTGATAAGCATTTTGTGCTTGCTTTAGGGGACAGAAAAGAAACAGTCAGCATTGACAGACTTAAACCTGCCTTCTTGGTGAGAGACGAACCTGCACAGGTGGCGAGAGCACCTCGGCGGGGTAGACCCCCCAAGAAAAAAAACTCAGCCCCCCTGCAGGGAACAAATAACCACTCTCCTCCCCAAGCTGCAGATTCCTTACAGGAGGGTCCCACCACGACGCCAAAGCGGACCCACAGCAGATTGGGGAGAAGATTAAAACCCAGACGGCACAGGGACTGATGCAAAATTGACAAGAGTTGTTAACGGTGTTATCAGATTGTGCTGTGACAGTTTTAAGGCTGTTTTGTGATATTACTATACTGTTGTGGTTACCACTGAATTCTCTACAGGAGCATGACTGCTGGAAAGATTTTTTCCTTGTTTTCCCTGTCAAGAGGTTTAACAATATACTGTATGTCATAGAGATTATCTTAAACTGTAAAACTAATTTGATTGTCCTTTTCTTAGTCTTTTTGGGGGGGCTGTGGCTTATATTAATCATATATTCCATACCTACATATGTATAGACATATTAGAATGTTTAATGATTACATATGTGGAATGACCTCAAGCCTCAGAACAGGACAAGAGGTCTCAACCGCCAGCGAGGATCAAAGAACAGACAGAGTCGCAGCAGTGGAGACTGGATCGATCTCCCTGATCACCCAGGGTCAGGTGGAGGAGACGGAGGACAATGGAGGGGGGATTATGTAATGCGGGATGTCAGCTTTGATATGCAATGTCTTTTGAGTGTGGGTATAAATATGAAGGTTTGACTGCGTTCGACCTCTTATTCTGCTTCTGCACCGAGATGAGACTTGTTAGAGGAGTGAAGCTGAAATTAAACTTTGATTTATAAAATCACATCGCTTCGTTATTTCAAGCTCTTCTACAGAGTGTATGTTATTAACCACTTACTCTGACAGTACTCTTCCTCTTTTCATACATTTGAGCCAGCAGCCCCAATCAACAACACAACGTTGTGTGTGTGTGTGTGTGTGTGTGTGTGTGTACACATATGCTTTAAGTGGTGTTTGTGTGTAAAGAATGAGTTCACCCTGAGTACTGGAGGATCAGTTTACTGTGCTGTAAATTTAAACTGAAAAACAAAACTACTTTTCTTCTAAGCTGAGCCAGCTGCCGAGCCAAACCACTAACCACTGCCAGCACCACCTCAGGGAGTGGCTTGGCAACACCAATTTTAAAAAATGTCTTAAATGGCCTACATTGATCGAAAAAGTTAATGTGCTATTATTCCCAGCTCTAAAAAGTTTGTAAAGGAGAAAAAAGATTTAAAAGATGAAACTGAATTAGCTTGCATAATTTCTTCAGGTAGGCTGTTGAAAAACATAATAAAGTTTGCTCGCTATTTATTGCACCAGTATGTCATCCATGCATGGATGGATGGATATTGTAGTAGCTGGTGAAGTCAATCCTCAGCAATTCAGTCACTCTTGCCTTTCTCTGCATTCAGCATGAAGCCTCACCATACATGTTTGCGAACTGACTCTTCATTATTGCTCCATTTTCCAGCGGGTTAAAACCACCATAAATGCCTCCATTGCTTACATCTCTCTTCTGCTTTTTTTCCACATTTAAAGTACTTTAATAAGCTCATGTTTCAGACAGCAATGCTCTGCCTGCGACTGGAATGCTCACATGGGTGGGGCTCTTCTGAACTCTGTGCAGATGACTCACTTGCGGACGGTCATTCCTTCATATTTTTTTCTTAAATTTATATTTCCTTGGCGTGGCCTGAGCCACTCTGAGGTTGGTTCTGGGCTGCATGTGGCCTGTGGGCTGCTAATTGAATAGGCCTGCTATAGGCTCTCTATTGGGCCTCGTGGATGAATGTTCTTAATTACTGCCATCTGGTGTTGCCAGTAATCACCTGCAATTTCTACATTGTCGACCTTTAACCTTTTCTGTAATTGTGCTTGTTTATTCCCCCCCCCCCCCCCTTTTCTTCATTACCTTCAGCCTTTACAAACCATTGGGTGGTGCGGTGGCACAGTGGTTAGCACTGTGGCAGCACAGTAACTCACCCTTGGCCATGGGATCCCTGGTTCGATCCCAGCCCCTGACCAACAGTGATTTGTGTGGAGTTTGCATGTTCTCCTCGTGTCTGCGGGGGTTTACTCCGGGAGTTCTCCGGTTTCCTCCCACAGGCCAAAAACATGCAGGTTAGGTTAATTTGAGACTCTAAAGTGGCCCTAGGTGTGAATGTGTGTGTGTGAATGGTAAAGGGATAGCACCATACCATGGCTGCTTCATCCATCCAGGTGGATGCCCTCAATTTCCCCCCTGGGGATCAGTAAAGTATACAAAATAAAAAAAACAAAACATTCAAAACCTGCTAAAGCTTAATTTGCTCAAACCTTGACAGGAATGCTATTTTTTATTCACAAACCAAACGTTGCTTTGGTGGAATGAACAGCCTAACTTTGATATATCTTTTCAGGTCTTACAGCCTTTCCAACTTTGCCCCAGTCTTCTACACGCCTTCTGTCAAACAATGGTTTTAACTTCCCTTTTGCCACTCAGGTAGCCATTGTATCCAACCCAACCAATGAGTCATGCTGGTTAATTATTTATTGTCGTGTCAGTCTCAGCAGCTCAGATAGCAAACTTGCAGTCTCCTGCGTGCAAATACAGCATATTGAGTATAAAATACAATATCAGCAAGCTGCTTTTTTTGGTGCTGTATTCTCAGCAGCTCTCTTCCCAGTAACTTTCATTTGAAGCTTTGGATTTCTTGAAGTGTGTCTATTGTCCAAAATGTATTTTTGTCACTATTTCACATGCCAAACTGCAACATTAAAGAAACACTATGTAAGATTTTTGACTTAAAATGATGTTTCCAAAATATTTTTGATAGTATATCAACCTTTATCCGAGTGAATGTCACATCCACCACAGCCTGAATGTGCCTGCATCACCTACAACAGCACTACTTTGCTGTTTCTGGAGGGTGCATTAGAAGACTACAACTGTTTTACTACCTGAATTCCATGAGCCATACATAGCACGCAACTTGAACTGCTGACTAACAAAGCACCGCGTGACTGGCTAATGGAACTCAGGCTGTGAAATGTGCCAGTTGTAGTATTTTCAGTGTTCCTTCCAGGGACAGCAAAGTTACATAGTACTGTTGCAGGTGATGCAGGCCCACTCAAGCCCCTTGCACACAAGAGCAGTTTTATCCCAGACTGGGAAGCTTCTTCTACAGTTCGGCTGTCGCTGGATATGATGCCCGGATTTTTGAGGTGTGATAGTGTAAAGGTTTGAAACCAAACTTCAGAGTGGAAGGGTTTTGCTGGCACTTTTTTCCTCCTCCATATATATGGGAGAAATGGCGAGCAGCACATGCATATGTCAATTGTCTATTGTGGTTCTGGTGGTCATGCCCTATTCACGCACCTGTGATGCTGATGTCATCAGCTGCACCTGGTCTATGCTCCCTCCGGTGGGCGGTCTGTTCAAGTCTGTTCATCCGCACCAGGACAGTAAACTTTCTCCTATATCTTCAAAACTAGACAGTGAAACATGTTCAATACAATTGAGGCGAGAATTAAATGGTGTAGTTGCTGAGTATGTTTACTTTTCACTAACAACCCCTATCATAAAAGTTAAGCAGGCACTCTCTGAAGTGATCGATGATTGATAGGAAGTCATATGTGGTCTTGCAAAAAAAAAGTCACATTGCCACCTACTTCCCAGGCAATAGTTACAACATTTTTTCACATCTTGGGAGGTCCTGTGTGAACGTGCCACAGTTTGTGTGACATTTATGTGTGCACGTAGATCTTTTTTTTTATAGTTTAAATGGGGCGGCGCAGTGGCGGAGTGGTTAGCACTGTGGCAGCACAGCAACTCAGCCTTGGCCGGGGGATCCTGGGTTCGATCACAGCCCCCAACCAACAGTGATCTGTGTGGAGTTTGCATGTTCTCCCCGTGTCTGCGTGGGTTTACTCCGGGATTTCTCCGGTTTCCTCCCACATGCCAAAAACATGTAAGTTAGGTTAATTGGCATCAACTGGGGATTCTAAATTGTCCTTAGGTATGACTGTGAGAGTGAATGGTTGTGTGTCTCTCTGTGTTGGCCCTGTGATGGATTGGCGATCTGTCCAGGGTGTACCCTGCCTCTCGCCCAAAGATGCTGGGATAGGCTCCAGCCGCCCCACGACCCGAAAAGGATTAAGCGGAAGAAGATGAATGAATGAAAACTACCGCTTCTTAAAAACATAAAATTAGTTTTTCAAGAACTGGAAGAGACTGAAGCTCTGTTTTCAACATTAACACATGCCCTATTTCTTTGAAAAATATTAACATAGAAAATAAGGGTTTAGATGACCAAATTGTCACTGACACAGAAATACTGCTTTTTATAACATGTAGGGTCAATTATCTATTGTATGTTGATTCACTTAAAGGTGAACATGACCATATTTTCATGAAACCAAATATATTTTTTAAATAATGCATTTAAATAAATATATACAGTATATATATACACTACCGTTCAAAAGTTTGGGGTCACTTAGAAATTTCCTTATTTTTGAAAGAAAAACACTTTTTTTCAATGAAGATAACTTTAAACTAATCAGAAATACACTCTATACATTGCTAATGTGGTAAATGACTATTCTACCTGCAAATGTCTGGTTTTTGGTGCAATATCTAGATAGGTGTATAGAGGCCCATTTCCAGCAACTATCACTCCAGTGTTCTAATGGTACAATGTGTTTGCTCATTGCGTCAGAAGGCTAATGGAGGATTAGAAAACCCTTGTGCAATCATGTTAGGTCTGCAATGCTGTAATTGCTGCAAATGGAGAATTCTTTGACAAAAGCAAAGTTTGAAGGAAAAAATTATTATTTCAAATACAAATCATTATTTCTAACCTTGTCAATGTCTTAACTATATTTTCTATTCATTTTGCAACTCATGGTGGTAAATAAGTGTGACTTTTCATGGAAAACACAAAATAATTGTCTGAGGTGACCCCAAACTTTTGAACGGTAGTGTATATATATATATATATATATATATATATAGTATATATATATATATTAATAAATTGTCCTTAGGTATGAATGTGAGAGTGAATGGTTCAGTTCAATTCAACTTTATTTATATAGCGCCATTTCACAACAGTCATTTCATAGCACTTTCAACTGTAGGGGAAACCCCCACAACTGCAGAAAGACCCCAGCAATCAGGTGATCCCCTGTGAGCAAGCACTTGGCGATGGTGGAGAGGAAAAACTCCCTTTTAACATGAAGAAACCTCCAGCAGAACCAGGCTCAGGGAGGGGCAATCATCTGCTGCGACTGGTTGGGGGGGTGAATGGTTGTCTGTGTTGGCTCTGCGATGGACTGGCGATCTGTCTAGGGTGTACCCTACCTCTCGCTCCTAGCTAACCCCCACCACCACCACCACCCGGAAAGGATTAAGCAGCAGAAGATGGATGGATGGATGGATACATAATACATTAAAAAAAATGTTGAGAAAGGTGCAGAATTGAAATCTTTGTATTCTTCAAAAAAAATAATTGATGAAAAACATTTTTAATAATTTTTACAGGACCAAAATAATCCTAATATTTACATCTGAGCAAGTGGCTGATGAGAGTACGGTGGTCACTAACATAGATATATGATACCCTAGATAGGATATGACTAACATTTTCATGGCAAACAGAGTTGCCATATTCTGTAGGTACCTATAATGGTTGACAGCACTTCAGCATTGTGATAACAGGATATAGAAACAATTGTTCATTGTATTTATTGTGATCATATAAGTAAGCTATGTATAAGAAATGACTAGTCTAGTGGGGACCTGGTCAAGTGGATCCCTGACCAAGTGAGCACCCCATGTGAATACCCCAAGTGGATCCCGGCATCCAATCGATACATATACAAGTACATTTTCAATCCAGTGATGTACAAACTGATTCATAATTTTCTAAAGCCTCATTCAGAGCATTTTAGTCCCACAGACTCTGAATTTTCATCTGGGGGCAACCAGCCCTGATGAGCAGCAATGGTGGAGAAGAAAAGTCTTTTGAAAGTAGAAACAGAGCCAAAACCTTCTCCGGGTCAGCTTAGTTGTCATCTTCCATATATATTTTTTACACTTTTTGGTGACCAAGTAAAGTATTTCCAACAATTTTACACAAATTCTTGTTGTTGTTCTCCTTCTTCGGTTTACAAATGACTGGATTAAAAATGTACTTGTACATGTACAGATTGGATTCTGGGGTCCACTTGGGGTGCTCACTTGATCAGGGGTCCACCTGACCTGTATCCGTCTAGTGGCTAGCCATATCTATAGCTGGTAAAGATATCACATCCTGTCACAGCCAATGGACCGCTTGCACAATTGAAGAGTAACGTACTACTTCTGCATTCCGGTCTCAACAACTCCAGTTCCTGTTCTATTATATTTGCCCATTCCAGGGTGCATTCTCATCAATAAATCAATTTTATCACTTTCACTTATCATTGTACATATTGGAAATAGTGTGCAGGCAGATCGTTTTTGCTTCATAAAGTTCGTGTTTCACATTTTGATCATTTTTGTAACTGTTATGTCCATAATCTGTGTCCCAATAATGAGGCCGGAGGTGCAATAGAACTTGGCTTTATTATGTGACCCACAGACGCTAGGCACTCCTGTACAGGCAGAGGAGAAGGTCAAAAGAGACTGTGCCTCTTCCGCATCAGCCCTTTATGCTCAGGGTAGCGACGGAACTGGAAAGGTGGAGCCACCACCCTCATCACACAATAATATGTTGCATTAATATATAACACACACACCCCTTAGAAAAGTCCAAAACACATGCACAATAATTAGGCCCTCCCAAATTTAGTACCCAACTCACTTTCTAATGACAAACAAATAAAGTAGGCCTATCCATGCACACAAACAACAAAAACTAGAGGGGGACAGGTGGGCTGCCGTCCCACCTCCACACGGCCAGACGGATTATTCTGCTGTCTCTGATGATAAAAGTCCATCCATCCATCCATCCATCCATCTTCTACCGCTTTTCCGGAGGTCCGGGTCGCGGAGGCAGCAGTTCAAGCAGAGAAGCCCAGACTTCCCTCTCCCAAGCTGCCTGCTCCAGCTCTTCAGATAGGATACCAAGACGTTCCCAGACCAGCTGGGAGACATAGTCTCTCCACCGAGTCCTGAGTCTGCCCCGGGGTCTCCTTCCAGTGGGCCGTGCCTGAAACACCTCAAGTGGGAGGCGTCCAGGAGGCATCCTAATCAGATGACCATACCACCTCAACTGACTCCTTTCAATGTGGAGGAGCAGCGGTTCTACTCTGAGCCTCTCCTGGATGACTGAGCTCCTCACCCTATCTCTAAGGGTGAGTCCAGAAATCCTACGGAGAAAGCTCATTTCAGCCACTTGTATCCGCGATCTTGTACTTTCGGTCATTACCTAAAGCTCATGACCGTAGGTGAGAGTAGGAACGTAGATTGACTGGTAAATCGACAGCTTTGCCTTAGAACTAAGCTCCCTCTTCACCACAACAGACCGGTACAACGTCCGCATCACTGCAGATGCTGCTCCAATCCGTCTGTCAATCTCTCGCTCCATTTTCCCCTCACTCGTGAACAAGACCCCAAGATACTTAAACTTCTCCACTTGGGGCAGGAGCCTGTCACCAACCCAGAGAGGACAATCCACCTTTTTCTGGCTGAGGACCATGGACTCAGACTTGGAGGTGCTGATTCTCATCCCAGCCGCTTCACACTCAGTGGCAAACCGTCCCAGCAAGAGCTGTAGGTCATTGCTGGATGAAGCCAACAGGACAACATCATCTGCAAACAACAGAGATGAGATCCTATGGTCACCAAGCATGACACCCTCCATTCCCTGGCTGCGCCTAGAAATCCTGTCCATAAAAATTATGAACAGGATCGGTGACAAAGGGCAGCCCTGGCGGAGTCCAACTCTCACTGGGAATGACTCCGACCAACGATTGTACAGAGACCGAATAGCTCGTAACAACAAGCCCGATACCCCATACTCCCAAAGCACCCCCACAAAAAACCACAAGGGACGCAGTCAAATGCCTTCTCCAAGTCCACAAAACACATGTAAACTGGTTGGGCAAACTCCCACGAACCCTCAACAATTCTCGAGAGGGTGAAGAGCTGCTCCGATGTGCCACGGCCAGGACGAAAACCACATTGCTCCTCCTGAATCTGAAGTTCGACCAACGGCCAGACTCTCCTCTCCAGTACCTTGGCATAGACCTTCCCAGGGAGGCTGAGGAGTGTGATCCCTCTAAAGTTGGAGCATATCCTCTGGTCCCCTTTTTTGAAGAGAAGAACCACCACCTCGGTTTGCCATGCCAAAGGCACTGCCCCCGACCTCCGCGCAATGTTGCAGAGGCGTGTCAACCATGACAGCCCAACAACATTCGTCCTGAGTACCTCGAATCTCGTCCACCCCCGGGGCCCGGCCAGCAAGGAGATTTTTAACCACCTTGGCGACCTCAGCCCCTGTGATAGGCGAGTCATCCCCCTCGTCCCCAAACCCTGCTTCCTCTGTGGAAGGCGTATCAGTGGGATTGAGGAGATCCTCGAAGTATTCCTTCCACCGCCCGACGATATCCCCAGTCGAAGTCAACAGTGTCCCATCCGCACCATACACAGTGTGGACAGGGAACTGCTTTCCCCCTCCTGAGCCGCCGGACAGTTTGCCAGAATCTCTTCGAGGCCGACCGAAAGTCTTGTTCCATGGCCTCAACAAACTCCTCCCATACCCGGGTTTTTGCTTCAGCAACCACCCGAGCTGCACTCCGCTTGGCCTGCCGGTACACCTCAGCTGCTTCGGGAGTCCCACAAGCCAACCAAGCTTGATAGGACTCCTTCTTCAGCTTAATGGCCCCCTCACCACTGGTGTCCACCGCTTGGTTCGGGGGTTGCCACCACGAGATGCACCGACCACCTTGCGGCCACAGCTCTGGGCCGCCGCTTATAAAAATTATTGTGTTCCTATTATAACACAAAATACTCCCATGAACTTGTATACTGTAGCGATATTTAATCAAATATAGTGTAATAAGGTACAGGAATTATTTATTTTATTTAATAGTGGGTGTGCGAGGGAACAGAGTTAACAGTCACCCCAACAATCACTAAATAAAATAAGATAAGATAAGATAAGCCTTTATTAGTCCCACAATGGGGAAATTCCAGGATTGCAACAGCACAGGGATAGCAACACACAGAGCAACAATCAGAAGGCAAGAAAAAACAAGAGCAGCTAGTAAACATATGTACATATTACTATAAATATATACAGTATATATATATAGACACACAGTGCGGAGCATTATGGTTGGTGAATGTGCAGCAGAAAGTTTAAGCTCTCTCTCCGCGGATGCGGTGGGCCAGCTGGAAGTCTTTGGGCATGATGGCGACCCCCTTAGCGAAGAAAAGACCCACCAGGTAGACCTCGCTGGCCTCCTGCAGAGCCACGACGGCGAAGCTCAGGAAGCGCAGATCGGTCTTGGAAGTCCTGAGTGATCTCCCTCACCAGGCGCTGGATGGGCAGTTTACGGATGAGCAGCTCCGTGGATTTCTGGCAGCAACGGATCTCTCTCGGAGCCACGGGCCTGTAATGGTGAGGCTTCTTCACTCCGCCGGTGGCCGGAGCGCTTCTCCGAGCAGCCTTGGTGGCCAGCTGCCTCCCGGTGGGCCTTCTCCTCCAGCAGATTTTACGGGCGGTCTGCCTGGTTCTTGCCATCGCTCTTTATCATTCCGTCTTATATTTCCCGCACGCCGCCCAAACTCCAGCCCGGCACCCGCGTTGTTTTCGCTACAGCTCCCGGTATATCGAGTCTCTACACTAGCATCAGGTGGCGGCCGAGTGCTAGCTAGCACTAGCTCTTCCTGCTGTAACATCTCCTGCTGTAAACAGAGGCTCCGTCCGCCGACTCGGGAGACCTTTGGGGCGATCTGTGTGTCCGTGATATATATATAGAGTGAAAGGTGTAGAAAGAAGAAGGAAGATAAAAAAAAAGGCTGTTGCAACGGGCAGCCAACTTGTGTGGCGCCACCGGTCCGGCGGAACCGGAACCTGAAATAGAAAAGCACTCGTAAAAAGGGGCACCAGTTCTAAAAGAACAGATTGTTGATTAATTAATTTCAATTAATTAATTTCCATACCTTCAATTACTTAGTGAATCAGTCTCAAAATTTAGTGAGTTCTTTTACTGCCGTGACCCAGAAAACATACTGTATATGCAAAGGAAAAACACTTCAACTTCTCTCATTTAAAAATTTATTAAATGAATTTCATTCAGGTTACATGACATGGCATTCAAATGATGGATGAACAGATTCAAATGATAAACAGGTGTTCGATATCACATCAACTGTTAATGGATTCCTGAGCATAAAATCCGTAGTTAAACCTTTGTGGAACCAAGAGGAAACCAGATTTTATTACCTCCGCCAGGCCGCAGGCCGCAGGAGGTTATGTTTTTGCCGGGGTTTGTCTGTTTGTCTGTCTGTCTGTTGGTTAGCAAGATAACTCAAAAAGTTTTGGACGGATTTCGATGAAACTTTCAGGCATTGTTGGAAATGGTACAAGGAAGAACTGATTAAATTTTGGGGATGATCCGGATCACCGTCTGGATCCGGCAATTTTTTAAAGGATTCTTTAACATTGTGAGATAGGGCCATTTTCAACACACAGGATGCGGAGAATCACCGTGCTGCAGCGACAGAAGAAATGCAGCGACTCAGGTGCTATTGAAGCTCATCGAGCTTAGTTTTTTTTTGTTTTTGTTTTTATTGATTTTTTTTCTTATTACCTCCGCCAGGAGGTTAGGTTGTTTTTTTTTAAAAGAAGATCTGCTCGATATTGCCAGTCATGCCTCATTCAAAGTCTAAAAGTGTGAAACACAGAAGGCAACAGAGTGCAGAGTGCATGATAAAGGAAAAAAGGCAGGGAGATAACACAGACGATGCGGAGAATCACCGTGCTATTGCTAGTCATATGTTTTCATGGTTAAGGAATCTCAAAACATACACACAAACACTGTATGAGGGGAACTGTCGCCGCCATTACGGAAAATGCCATTTTCGTGAATAACTACTGGTCAAGGAATCTCAAAACATACACACAAACACTGTATGGGGGGAACTGTCGCCGCCATTACGGAAAATGCCATTTTCGTGAATAACTACTGAACCGCTAATCCTATCATTGTCAATCCAATTGCTAGTCATATGTTTTCATGGTCAAGGAATCTGAAAATGTACACACAAACACTGTATGGGCAGAACTGTGCCACTTGGCGGAGGTCTGCGCTCTCCGAGTGCTTTGCTAGTGTTTCAACTGTAATGCAATGGAAGGCTGAAGTATCTTACAAAATCAGAACGCAATTTAATGGGGAAAAATTCCATAAACTGATTATCTAAAAAGGAACTTCTGAATTAATCTACAAAAATGAAAGGAGGTTACTTAAAAGTGAATAAGAACTTTCCTTCAGTTTATAGCCTTGTCCTACGGCTGAGGGATTAATTGTACCATGAAATATTGTTTTTGCTCAATTGTAATTGATATTTAGGACATCTCGTTTAAACCCAGCAGGTAGGAAGAATGGGAGTCTCACTTACGAACAGCTTTAGCTCCAGGTGTTATTGCTCAGGAAGGCTCAGTGGCACTTCCAGACAGCGTTTGGAACACAGGGGGAAAGCGACTGCTGGTCGGCTTTCAGATCGTTCACACCTGTGAGAAGCGTAGACTCGGCTGGGGGCTCCCTCCGGGCAGGCGGCGAGGAGCCGGCAACAGAGTAAAGGCTGACCCGGAGCAGGCGTGGAGTCCTTTGGCAACCAGTCTGAAATTTAATATGTCCCCAGCCTGCAGGACAAAACCCAAAGGCTGAAGGAAAATTGGTTTTAGTCAGTTTCACCCACGAGCTCTTGGTTTCTTGACGGGGTCAGACATGGTGAGCAGGGAAAGAAAGTCCAAAAATCTCTATCCGTTCACTTTAAAACAGGAAAATTAAAAATCCACTTTAACTGCATGAAAAAGTGAAAAAGTCCAAGAAAAACATTCAAATAGGATAAGAAAGGCTTCTGAGGTGAAGGAAAAAGATTTGAGAGTTTAATTCTCTTTAAAGGCGAGCTCATAGGAAAAAGGACGATTTCTCCTCAGTTAAGCAGAAAACAAATAGAACTTATCAAAATATGATTTAAGACAGCTAACGCAGGATTTGACAAGGTTCACACACACACACACACACACACACACACACACACACACACACACACACACAAAAGACTTCTTAAAACTCACAGAACAACTTAGACAAAAGAAAACTGCAAAGAAGTACAAAAAACTAGAAAGAACTCTGAAGAAGTCTCTAGAAGTCTGTACAGGGCGGCTCCCTCTTGTTTTTAAAGGGTCGCACTTCTGATATCATAAAAGTGGGACTGGCAGCAAGACGGACCAATTATCTTCCATAAAGAGGAGTTTGAATGAGCTTTTGTCCAATGAGGGAACATCTCTTTGTTTGTGAACAGCTAATCAAATGCAAGGGTGTTATCCGACAGAGAGGCAGCCTGGTGATTGGTTATCACAAGAGGGAAGACAGACAGAGATTGATAAAACATTCCATTCTTATGAAATTCATTCTATACTCAATATCAAATCTATCTAAATTAAGTGACTCAGGGCTAATATTCAGTGACCATGCATTTATACCATTACTAATAATTTTAACATTCATTTGAATAACATCTATGAAAAAGACATTCCTAAGACATGCACTCACATTTAAATCAAGGATTAATGAATTACTGCAGACCATTGTTGGTGATCAAAAGGGTGATGATTTTCACAGTATCCTTAGAATCCTGGGAAATGAGAGCTGGAAGGAAAAGCTTAATGTTTAATCAGAATTAACAGTCTTAGATTGCACAATGAAACATATTCCGTAGATGTCCACTAGGAGGTACAGTTGAGCTGTAGATAATTTTTAGGTCTTTGGAATGTGAGCAGGGGGCAGCCTAGAGGGTTCTGGGATATGTTTAAAAGAAGGAGGAGACCATATATCTGCCAGCTTAAGAAATTTATGACTTTTTAAGAGTATCAGTTCCCGGTATGAGCGAATACTATCAGCATGAACTGTCCAGTTGAGATTTGACTCCAAAAGTTTATGGTCCACTTAAGCCTTTAAAAGCAAATCCTTATCAGGTCTCTCTACAAAAGTGAAATGTTTACTCTGGGATCCTGAATGATGAAGACACACAGCAATTCTTGACCATACCTTGAGTGAGAGTTGCTTTAAAATGAAGAAAAATGAAATTTCTTTAAAATGAAGAAAAGTGATCTCCTGAATTGGCCTTAGGAGAAACTCATGCTACAATACATAAAGGGTAAACCCGAAATTCAATAAACACACAATCAGTTAACATGCACATTCATGCACTGCTATAACATTCCCAAATATACCACCCCAACCCGGGCAAACCCCACAGTAATACACATCCCAAACATGGTGACACACGCATTACATGGGTATTTTTTTTTCACATGGGCACCTGTTGTGTCAGTCTATCATGAGAAACATATTAACTACATAGCCAGAGCAATTCACACTTAACCCAACCCATCGCCCTTTGCTACTGTACAGTCTCGATGGAAAAGCCACCCCCCGGGGGACTCGTCTGGCGGGTCCCGCCCAGAGCTCCTTCATCTCTTTGTCCCTGGAGATGAGCCACGTCAGGGCCCTGACTCCTCCTTTTCCTCGATAGTGCGCTGCAGTTCACTGGGGTGTCTCCATGAGTCATGTGACAGCTGAAGGTGCCCGTCCTCCCAAACAGCCACCACCTTCAGGCACCCCTGGTCCTCCCGCCGCTTCCTCTTCCCATGAACACCTCTCAGCCGAGCCTCCTCTCTGGGTCGAACCACGTCACCGACTCCCAAAGGAGCTCAACTCGACTTCTAATGTCCACGATGTCTCAACCGGGCCTCCACCACTGGGTTGCCACACCGGTGACCCTCCGGGAAGCCCGACTTGGCCTGCAGTGTTCCTGTGTGGCACATCTGTTTCCCACGCCAGCCGGTAATGCCCCACTCTCTTTCATTTTGAATGCTGGCATAGCCGTTGCATCCCCATGCTTCTCGGTATCTCCAGGCCGAACCCCGGAAGCAGAGGGAGCTGTCCTCACAGCCTCACCCACCATTTCGGGCATTCCACCATGCTGCCCATTTCCCTTACCTAGGGTAACGTGGGCCCTGGCACCCAAATCCTGCCCTAATGGCCCTGGGTAGTATTTGTCCTGTCCATCTCCCAGAATACTAGGCTAAATGTCATCCCAAACCGCATCGTCCACCACTTGCGGCACCGACCGGTCCCACAAACCACAGCCTGACCATTACTCTCCGCTACTGTTGGTGATTGAGAAGCCCAGTCAATAAAAAAGGTCGTAGCCCATCACGTTCGACCCACTCGTAGTCACCACAAACTGCAGGCTGGACACCACCGCTGTCTTGTACCTTGCTGTTAGCTCCAGCGAACCCACGATGGACAGCCTATTGCCACCATACCCACGCAATGGCGTCGACAGACCTCTCACATGATGGTAGGGGAAAAAAACTCCTCACAGTAGGCCAATTCAACATGGACCTCACTGCGCCCATGTCCACCAACAGCGGCACGTCCTTGCCGTCCAACGAAACTGTTAAATATTTATAGCCTTCAGTGCTCGGGGAGACAGTGTGGATAACCATAGGATTCGTGGCGGGGGAATCCACTTCATGTCACCGTTCCCCTCGCTCAAACTTTTTACAGACACTGGCGAAATGATTTAGGAGTCTGCACTTGCCACAGCATTTGCCTTTTGCCAGACACTCTCTCGCCTTGTACTGGTGCTTGGTAGACCCGCAGCCAAAACACTTTGGCGATCCCGGGGCGGACCTAATTTTTATAGTGGTAGCGTAGTCTTGTCTGTCATCCACGCTGTCGTCCCTATCTGGGTCTACAGCCTGCGCCACTGATTGTGAGTCGGATTGTCCCAACACTGTTCTCTCACCAAGGCCCTGTGACAGTTTATCCGCTGCTTCAAACTGTTGTGCTGTCTCCACCGCTTTGGCCAATGTCAGTTCACCGGAATGAATAAGGAGTCTTGACCGTACCGCTGCACATAGCGTGTGCTGCGCCAACTGATCGTGGACCATTTCCTCCTCTATGGTCCCATACTGGCAACACCCAGCCAGTTGGCGCAGGTCAGCAACATACTGCTGCACCGACTCTCCAGCCCGCTGTCCGCTGTCACTGTCGGAATTGGATCCTCCGGATGATAATGTTCTCACGGGTGCGAAAGTAGCATGCCATTAGCCCAACCACGTTCTCAAAACTGTCGCTCACTCCCAATGTGCTAAGAATGCGCTGTCCCTACATGCCAAGATTATGGACCAATATTGCCTGTGCACGCAATTTCTCTAACTCACTAAGGTTCAATGCCACCAGATAATTCTCGAATATGCAAACCACCTCTCCCATGGCACCAGTGGCTCACCAGGAAGCTCCAAAAATGGCTGAACGGCCGAAATACCTATATCCATACTTTTATCCTCATCGCCAAATGTTATGTCCATAATCTGTATCCCAATAACGAGGTCGGAGGTGCAATAGAACTTGACTTTATTATGTGACTCACAGATATTTGGCACTCCTGTACAGGCAGAGGCGAAGGTCAAAAGAGGCCGTGCCTCTTCTGCATCAGCCCTTTATACTCAGGGTGGCGGCGGAACTGGAAAGGTGGCACCACCACCCTCATCACACAATAATACATCTTCTTACGCTTAATCCTTTTCGGGTCGCGGGGGGGCTGGAGCCTATCCCAGCATCTTTGGGCGAGAGGCAGGGTACACCCTGGACAGATCACCAGTCCATCGCAGCGCCAACACAGAGAGACAGACAACCATTCACTCTCACAGTAATACCTAAGGATACATCATATTAATATATAACAGTAACCATACTGGGCTGTCACCCAGTTAGCTTAGCATAGCACAGCTATCGTATTATTTATGCCTCTGCCATTCCAAATACCACTGCATGGGCTGTAATAGACCTGTGCAACTCGCTGAAACATATGTCTGATTACCAGTTGTTACCTGACTTGTTTTACTATTAGAAAAAGAAGCCATCTGTATTGTCATTCAGTCCATACAGCCAATCATGTATAGTAGAACAAAATTACGTTTCTCCTATCAACAATGTTAATCACACGTAGAATCAGAGGGGCCGCTGCCATACAAGGCGCTGCCACAAACAACTTCTTCCCCCATTCTATTATGCTGAGCACCAAGCTAGAATGTGGGACGTATCACTTTCATATGGTCTTTGGTATGAGCCAACCGGGACATGAACCCCCAACGTCCCGGTTGTGGGACGGATGCTCTATCAACTAGGCTGCTACTCCGGTATTACTGTGCGTATGCAGAATCTCTCGGTTATTGCTGTTACCATTACGGTTATTGATAACTAGCTTGGTCATTTATTCTCGTAATGAACTTTGACTCACTCCTAATAACACTGCATGGACTCAAATGAACGTGAATGAGCTCGTGCAAAGACTTTGCACAATACGTGTACATTACACAGGTTCATTACCGTCCATGCAGTGGTATTTGGAATGGAAAAGACAAGTAATACGATAGCTGTGCTATGCAAAGCTAACTGGGCAAACTATTAAATAGCCCAGAATGGTTTCAAAAATAATCAAAATATGAAACACAAACTTTATAAAGAAAAAGTGATCTGTCCATACTGTCATGATGCTGAGCACGGTTGGGGAACCTATGACATGGAATTGTATGTTAGGGGTTGCCGTAGTCTGGTCTGGGCAGAGCGGAGTGATGTCAGCCGGGCTACAGCTGGGAATATAAATATAAATGTTCTCGTCTAAAATAAAGAGAAGGTTACTTCCAGCTTCCTCCTGACTCAGTTATTTTAGATGTAACGTTTTGGTGATGAGGAGTACAATGGTGGCATGCATAGAGCACATGCCTGTGTTTCTGGAGCACCCAGGT
The DNA here is from genome assembly GCA_020510985.1 of Pholidichthys leucotaenia. Classification (NCBI taxonomy): domain Eukaryota; kingdom Metazoa; phylum Chordata; class Actinopteri; order Cichliformes; family Pholidichthyidae; genus Pholidichthys; species Pholidichthys leucotaenia. The sequence goes on along the minus strand of CM035848.1, from coordinate 116,157,545 downwards.
TTGCTAGCAGTGTCATGACCTCATTGGAAACGGAGCTTTGAGGCATTCATGACAGCGGCAGGCCTGGAGTTGGCCAGTGAGGAGAGACAGAAGAGTATTTTTATCCAGCACCTTGGCACCGAAGGACAAAGGGTTGTTTTTGGGCAGTGCCAGGGTGACTCGCTGGAGGAATGCCTGAGAGTTTTGGATGACATGTTTAGTGACCCCTCCACGGTCCCGAGGAGTCGGTGGGAGTTTTACGAGAGACGGCAACGAGAGGGTGAGTCACTAAGCTAGTTTCTACTGGAATGCCTTAGCCTAGCACATAAGGGTGACATTAGGCTGCAGGCTTATGGACTTGTTAAGGACAGGCTAGCACATGGTGCCAGATGCTCGCAGATAGCGGCTAGGTTGCTACTAGCTGTGGAGCCGACATCGTGGGAGAAGCTGCTGGAATTGGCGAAGAGAGAAGATGCTGTGGCCCAGTTGGAGCAGACGGCTAGAGCTAGCGAGGGGCCGCCCAAGTGCAGTTTCCCACCGAGCACAGAGGTTGGCGCTCTGGCAGGGCGGCGTAGTGGTAAAAAGAAGAAGAAGAAACAAACAAAAAAGGAAGCGGCTTTGCGGGTGGGATGACCTGGAAGCCCGACTCAGGTTCATGCTGCACGGATGGGGAAAGGCCCGCTGAAGTGGTATATCCCCCAACTGGACGGAGTCGATGTTCCGCTCATGGTGGATTTGGGGGCTGGGAGGTCCATCCTGAGCCTACCAATACTGCAGTGACTGTTCTCCACGAAGCAAATTAACCCTTTGATTGTGTCTGTTGCCGAATTGCAACATAACCCTTAGTGGTCAAGAGTGGTAAATATTTTTTTGTCAATGAAATAGTTCAGATTTCCAAGGCTATAACTTGAAAGTGGTAAGAGATAATGGCTTACTGTCAATTAGAAAGATGTAAAATATGATCCAAAGTTTCACATAGGAATAAATTTACGCATCTAATCTGCATAATGTCGCGGCACCTCTTTAAATTCCATAACTCAGTCAAAACTGGACCTTAAACATATTTATACAAAGAATGGTTCAGTTTTTTGACACCATTTTTTTGTACAGAGGTACCTCATCATATCTCCAAAGTATATGAACAAGAAATCAGTACAATATTAAAAAAACACAGAAATTCCTCACTTACCGGCAGCTAAGGAAACTCGCTCGCTGCCATGGTCACTGCATTTTCACCCATCGTGGTCATTATTTTGCGTTCTGTTGGTCATTTACGGTCTCTACCACATCTACAAAGTCTTATGATTATCCCACATAAATTTCGTTTATATCCCACGGCTATTTTCCATTTACAAAGCCGACTAAGTGACGGTGCATGATGACGGACGGTGGCCATATTAGCTTTCTGGGCTAAAATGCTAAAAACAGGAAAAGGAAATGATGAGTTCTTCTTCTTTGGTGTATTACGTGTCATCCATTGAGTCCTCCAACGGATGTCTGCCACCTTCTGAAACTGGCAGATCAGTACAAGTCAGTACAAATCCTCAATGGAGCCAATCATGTCAGAATGAGATGACAGGCACAGCGCCACTCTCTGCCACTGGGGGCACACAAACTCTCACACTCAAAAGATTAATGGACGAGCGGGGAGACTTTTTGGCTATGGCCACACGGAGATTGAAATGGCGGGCACAGTGGACTTCGAAGTGGCCTACAGGTTGAAGAGGGTCCCTAGCTTTACTTTTCAAGTAGCGCATCAGGGAGCCAACCTGCTGGGGGTTGACCTGTTGGGACAATTGTGTTTCTCCATATTGGACCCTGGAGGTTCGCGGATGCTGTCTGTGGGTTCGGACTGGTGCCTCCACTGGCCGAAGCTGTTTGAGGGTTTAGGCCACATTGATGCATTTCATCATCGGCCTCTGGTGAATGAGAGCGTCACACTGAAGATACAGCCTTTGAGGTGCCTTCCACTGGTGCTGTGGGCCGAGGTGTCGGCGGAGTTAAACAGACTGCTGGAGTCGGGTGTCATCGAGAGAACCGACGCTTCTCCGTGGATTTCCAATTTCGTGGTGGTGAAGAAGAAGGGCGGGGGCATCAGACCTTGCATTGACCTTAGAGCAGTGAATAAGGCAGTTGTCCCGGATAAGTATCCACTGCCCACTGTGGAGAAACTCACGGTGACGTTCAGCGGGGCGGAGATATTCTCAAAACTGAATCTGCGTAAGGGTTACCTGCAGGTGCCGCTACACCCAGACAGCAGGAATCTGACAGCCTTCGAGACCCACATGGGGTGTTCCATTATACCAGGACGCCTATCGGGCTGAGCTTGGTGCCAAGCTGCTTCCAAAAGGTTATGGCTACCATACTAGCCGGCCTGAAGGGGGTGGTTGTGTACCTAGACGACATTGTGGTGCACGGGGCGTCGAGTGAAGAACACGACGAGAGGTTAGAAAAGCTCCTTGGGACACTGCAGGAACATGGGGTCACAGTGAATGGCAACAAATGTGTCCTGGCAGTGGAGGCAGTGGACTTTGTGGGATTCCGGCTGTCGGGAGATGGGTTGAAGCCATTGGTTTTGAACATGGTGGTGCTCCGCCTGGTGAACCCCTCCTTGCCGGCTAAGATTTCATCATTCCTGGGGATGGTGAACTTTTATGGACGGTCCATTCCCAAGTACTCTGAGACAATTGAGCCATTCAGGGCGCTGCTAAAATAGGATGCACCTTGGGTCTGGACGCCGGATTGCTCAGCAGCAGTGGAAAAGCTAAAACGGCAGCTCACCTCGCCTCCGTTCTTGGCTCATTTTGACCCGAACTGCACTATGATTGTGACCTGTGATGCATCTGGTTCCGCCCTGGGGGCAGGGATGTCGCAGGTGCAGGATGGTACAGAGCGTCCGGTTGCTTTTGCATCACGATCTCTGTCGGAGGCTGAGAGAAAGTACGCTGTCGGGGAGAGGGAGGTGCTGGCCTGTGTTTGGGCCTGTGAGAGGTGGCATACTGTATGTACCTCTATGGTCGGTGCTTCACGTTGAGAACGGATTGTCGAGCATTGATGACTTTGTTGGAGACCTCGAGGTCGGCCCACAGGCCGTTAAGGATCCACAGGTGGTCCGAGAGACTGAAGGATTACAATTTTGAGATGAAATACACTCCGAGCAAGGACAATGTTTTAGCAGACCTTCTGTCTAGGGCCCTGACGTGTGCTTTAGTACCAGATGTGGGGGCTGTGGACTCAGTCGAGACGGAACTGGTCCACGCCCTACATGGGGCACTCCGGGACATTGTGTCTCCCCAGGAACTGAGAGAGGTTTCAGAGAATGACCAGGTGATGAGAAGACTGCGCACGGCGATCAAGGAGGGCTGGCCAGCGGGAGCATTGGGTGACCTGACCCCGTTTCATCGGTATAGGGATGCGCTTAGCTGCTGGGACGAGGTGTTTGTGGCCAGGGGACATTGTGCAGTAATCCCGGTGGCTCTGAGAGGGCGAGTGTTGGACATGCTACATGAAGGTTACCTTGGGGTGGTCAAGGTCAAACAGCGTGGCAGGGATTCGGTTTGGTGGCCGAGGATTGACAAGGACATTGAAGCGATGTCCCGTGCCTGGAGAGCCGAAGGACTGGGAGACCTCCACCGTCTTTTCTGTGTCTGGTCGCGTACCCTGCAGGACCCTGGGAGCACATTGAACTGGATATCTGCGGTGAACTGCACCCCCCGCCCCTCCCCTAGTATCAGGTTCCTGGTGATGGTGTATGACCTGTTTTCTAAATGGCCAGAGGTGCTTCCGACTGGCTTGGTGACTACTGAGGTGATCACGTGTTTCCTGTCATCGTTGTTTGCCAGATGGGGGACTCCAACTTCGATCACAACTGACAATGGCTCGCAGTTCATTTTGGGGGCTTTTCCTTTCCTGAGAGCCAGAGGGGTTGAACACATTAGGACAGCGGTGTATCACTCACAGGCTAACAGAGGGGTTGAGGGAATTAATAGGACACTGAAGAATGGATTGAGGGCTCATTTGACGGATGGATTTACGTTCGCCGACGCACTGCACAACACCCTGCTCCATTATAGGGCATCGGTGCACACCACGACGGGTCACTCTCCGGTGGCCCTGATGTTGGGACGGGAGTTGCCGCTTCCGATGAGACGACAGGGGTTGGCACAAAGGGAGTGCAGTGAGGACTCTGGGCACTAAGGCACCGGGTCACAGAATGTCAACGAAGCATGAAGGACTTATTTGACAGGAAACATTGAGTGAATGGACATGGCCTGGAAGTGGTGGATAGGGTCTGGATCATGCACCCTGTCTGCACCCACAAGCTTCAGCTGTTGTGGGTTGGGCCGTGTACGATTGTGAGGCAAAGAGGGCCGGACACGTTTGAACTGGACGATGGTTCCCGATGGCACACAAGTAGGCTGTGGAGGTCCCCACCAGAGGTGGTGAGTGACCCCGCCTTGGACAATTTGAGTGGTACTTGGAACTGGAGGGGTCGGACAGAGGCCGACCCTTGGCCAGGGTCGACAGTGTAAGTGGTGGAGCGCCCCTGCAGGGGCCGCCCGGTTTGAGAATGTCGGCGACCCAAATACCTGGATGATTTTGTTACCTGTGTTACTGGGAACGACTCTGCCGTGTGAGGTCTAGACTGGTTGGACTTTGGGTTCTGGTGTGTATATAGTTGCTTTCTGTTTGCATGTTTTGGTAGTGTTCTTGATTTTTCTGGGGGGGGGGGGGGGGTATGACATAGTGGAATTGTATCTTAGGGGTTGCCATAGCCTGGTCTGGGCGGAGCAGAGTGATGTCAGGCGGGCTACAGCTGGGAATATAAATATAAGTGTTCTTGCCTAAAATAAAGAGAAGGTTACTTCCAGCTTCCTCCTGACTCTCAGTTATTTTAGATGTAACAGAACCGTGCTCACGCTTTCAGTTAGTCTGGTTATTTTCTGTACTTTCCCTATCTCAGTTTTATTATTGAATTTGAGTTTGGTTTTGTCTGTGTTGTTATTTGAGTTTGCCATTTGTTTCTGTTTGTTTGTGGTGTCCTGTTATCGTAATCTCAGTTTGGTCTTCATAGTCTTCTTATTATTATGTGTTATGGATTATCCTGTATTATAAATCATATCGTCCTGTGTTTGAATTTGAGCCCTCTCCACCTTTGTCTTTAGTTCTTTCTTTGAAGTATTGGTATTAATTATTACTGTTATTTATTTTTAGCTTGTCCTTGACTTGGTGGGTTATTATTATTATTTTCTTACTTTGCATTATCTGGTCTGGATCTCGCTTTGTAATCTTCTTATATCCATAGCTGGTTACCTTTAGGGCCTTTTCCACTAGCCCCGCTTAGCCCAACACGGGACAGCTCAGCACGCTTTGTAACTCTTTCCACTAGCCCCAACACGGTTTAACAGGCGCGATTTTCGTCCCTGCTCGAGGGCAGGGTACAACCGTGCTGAGTCGTGCCGTGTTGTGACGTCAAAGACTGGTCGCCGCTGATTGGTCAGGTCGTAACGTCACGAAAGCGACCGTCTTCTGATGAATCTACACACGACCGCCATTTGCAGTATTTCACGGACTAACTCGGTCACGGAGTAAATACGATATTAATACAGACAGCGTTGTAGGTTTTGCGGAACTCTACACCGTGGTCCAACGAAGAGGTGCAGAGTTTTCTCTGCTTGGTGGCAGATCCACAGTGAGAGGAGTGATCCGGACCAATACAGATGGCAGCCCAGCATAGAACCGGACTACGGACAAGCTGAAGACGAACGTGAGAGAACCATCGATGGTGAGTGATTTGTAATAATGTGCATCTGTTCGTTTATTTATCCTGTTGGTGGTAAGCTCCCTTTTTTTGAGCCATATAGTGCTGTTCTGTGCTGGCTAACGAGTTTTAGCTAGTAGCTAGCTAGTACCAACTGCTGATTCGCGCTTGTTTTCTCCTAAGTATTCGCTTGTGAGAGCAAAACAATGAAATATGTTAATCCTGGTTAAAGTCCTGGTTTGTGTATGTGCTGCACTTTGGTGCTGCGCATTAAATAAGATAAGATAAGATAAGCCTTTATTAGTCCCACAACGGGGAAATTCCAGGATTGCAACAGCACAGGGATAGCAACACTCAGAGCAACAATCAGAAGGCAAGAAAAAAAAAAAAACAAGCAAGCAAGAGCAGCTAATATACATATGTACATATTACTATAAAATATATATATACACACACACACACACAGACACACAGTGCAGAGCATTGTAGCTGGATGGAATAAATATATGAATATATGAACACACAGTGCAGAGCATTGTAGCTAGATGGAATAAATATGTAAATATATAAACACCCACAGTACGGAGCATTGCAGCTAGGTGGAATAAATATGCAAGTATATAAACACACACAGTGCGGAGCAATGTAGCTAGATGGAATAATATGTAGATATATAAAAACACAGTGCGGAGCATTGTAGCTAGATGGAATAAATATATAGATATATAAATATAAACACACCCAGTGCTGAGCATTGTAGCTAGATGGAATAAATATATAGATATATAAATATAAACACACCCAGTGCAGAGCATTGTAGCTAGATGGAATAAATATGTAAATATATAAACACACACAGTGCAGAGCATTGTTGCTAGGTGGGATGAAACAGCATAACCGTCTATTTAGTTATCCTACATGGTATGATTATGTGCCCATACATATTCTCACCCTCCATAGCGACCGGTATGTTCCTAGTTGTATGCCGGAGAGGACCATTGTGTAAGTCTATTGCATCTTTTGCATTCCAAAAAAAAAAAAAAACTATTAGTTTGTTACGTCTTTTTGCTATCTCTGCGAGCAGCCCTGCTTAGGTTGTACAGTCTGACAGCCGTTGGTAGGAAGGACCTACGAAACCTCTCGGTTGTGCACCTGGGATGATGTAGTCTGCTGCTAAATGAGCTCCTCAGTGCATCCAGTATGCTAGGGGTTAGCTGCCCTCAGTGTTTATATTGTGGGTACTGGTGAAATGAACCACAGGAGCCGAAATCTCGTCATATTAAAATTGCTTTTTCAAACCAGTGATTTATAAAGTCATTCATATAATTTTCTAAAGCGTCAGAATAGACCCACACACCTATTCTGTGGATCCTGCAGTGCTTGTCAGGGAAACGAAGCATTTTTGTCACATCCCACCACTGACTTTCACAGGTGTATTTCCCTAATACAGGTACATCTCCAAAAATTAGAATGTCATGAAAAACTTCAATATTTTTTGTCACTCATTTCAGAAAGAGAAATCTGTATATTATATCGATTCATTACACAGACAGTGATACAGTATATTTCAAGTGTTTATTTATTTTAATTTTGATGATTATGGCTTACAGCCCCTGAAAACCCCAAATTCAATTTGGCAAAAAATTAGAATATTACATAAAATTAACTTTAAAAAGAGACTTCCAGTCTGGACGCCATGGTGATAGCCACTTAACGCTGAAGCTCCCAGACCCAATTCAAGGAAAACATCTTCAAAATCAGACTTAACGGATTTTTGGAAGAATAAAAATCAAAAGACAAAAACACCATGCCTAACCAAAAACAGAAGAAACTGACGTTCCCCAGGTCAGGACGCGCAGCGGCCGCAGAATCCGAACTGGAGGACCTCCGTTCAGAAGGCGAGGAGCTGGACCTAGCTAACAAAAAGGTTAGCTTGAAATCGCTATTTGATGAATTACGACGATTTCGGGCAGAATTTCATGAATTCAGAGAGGAATTAAAAAGGACGAACAGCAGAATGGACCAGGCCGAAAACCGAATCTTGGAAGCTGAAGAAAGAATAAAAGTGCTGAAGATTCTATGCTGGATTTACACAAAAAACAGTCAAGGCTGGAGGCTAAGCTAACCGACCAAGAAGGAAGACAGAGGCGAGACAACATCAGAATTCACGGTCTGAAAGAAGGAGCTGAAGATAGTTTCAACACAATGGCGGAATGCGTGGAATCCTTATTGAGAGAGAAGTTGGATATTCCACAAACCACCGATTTGAAGATAGAAAAGGCCCATCGTACATTAGCCGCAAAGCCAGCGGCAGAAGCGCCCCCACGTTCGGTGGTGGTAAGATTCTCCAATTTCAAAATAAAACAAGAGGTTGTAAGACGGGCTTGGCAGAAAAAAGGATTTATGCATCAAGAGAGAAAAGTCTTCGTGGAGCATGATTACGCCCCGGAGGTTCTTAAAAAGCGACGGGAATATAACAACGCCAAAAAGGTTCTACGGGAACAGAATCTACGCTTTCAGACGCCATTTCCTGCAAAGTTAAGGGTCTTTTACGGTGAAGAGTCATGTCTCTATAATTCAGCGAAAGAAGCAACAATTGACATGGCGAGAAGAGGGCTCCCGGTATCGGTGTTTAAACCCGCAGCGGATCTGAGCGAGAGGGTCAGAGCTCAAACGTGGTCCACTCAGAGACCTTCAAAATCCACGGGCCAGCAGCGGGAAACCCAGCCCCAGAGCTACAAAGATAAGCTTTCCAGTTCCAGGAAGGAATAGCGACCTTTTTGTTTTTTTTTTCTTTTCAGTCATTCTGCACCTCCATCCCCCCTCCTACAAGGTAACAAACATTAAAGGAGATGCAGAATCAGCATGTGGTAAAACCTTTCATGGAGCAGTTATAGCATTAGAAACAAATGTCTTCTTAATTTAAAGGGGAAAAAAAAAATCTTGTTAAAATAGAAATGTAACAATGACCCACATGTTCTCCCTACACTAACAAATACTGTATTAGAGTGAATGTTTGCTGTGATGGGGGTGGGAGGGTGCACACAATCTCATAGGGTATAGGCATAAAAAAAAAAAATCATTACAAATTCGGATTGGGATCTGAAATTCACGTTAAAAACATGGGACAACTTACAGGGGTAAGAGAGGGCCCTCAACATGTAACGGAGTTTGAGGAATTTCCCTCAAAGCCTACACTCCATCAGGGCTCTTACAGGGTCTTTAAAGAGACCCCAGCTCAGGAAGTTTTTTTGACAGTTTTTTGTTTTAAAGTTTCGTACACTATGCTCTTAATGTTTTTTATGTTCTTAATGTTCTTTCAGTTTCTGAGTAGCAAAAAAGAGGGCCACCACACTGTTATACTAAAAAAGAAAATACAATGGAGAAACAGGGTGTAACCAAAATAGCCTCATATAATGTAAAAGGGATCCTGAATCCAGTTAAAAGATCCAAGATTCTACGCAAAATGAAAAAAGACAAAGCAGAAATAATATTTTTACAAGAAACCCACCTAACAGACGTGGAACACACTAAACTCAATAGACAAGGGTTTAAAATGATCTCTTCATCTTCATATAAGTCAGGGAGGAGGAGGGGAGTAGCGACATTGATATCAACCAAAATTACATTTGAAAAAAAATCAGAACACAAAGATAAAGAAGGGAGGTACAGTTTGGTAATTGGGCGGCTAGAGGGAGAAGATATCACCCTGCTGAATGTATATGCACCACCAGGGGCTAAATGGAAATTTTATAAAAATGTATTCGACCTAATGATAACTAAAGCCCAAGGTTTAGTGATATGTGGTGGAGACTTCAATCTAAGACTGAATCCATACTGGGATGCAACAGGTAATTCTTCACATCAAAATAACACTCAAAGTAGGAAAACTCGGATGCTATTAAAAGAAATGGGAATCTGTGACGTATGGAGGGAATTCAACCCCAGTGTTAAAGATTATACTTTTTATTCAACGCCACATTCATCTTACTCAAGGATTGATTACTTTTTTATGTTTAATAGAGACATTGGAAGAGTAAAATCATGTAAAATAGGACTGATGGATCTCTCTGACCACAGTCCGATCTATATGGACTTAAACATCCAAAAATACATAAATAATACATTTTCCTGGAGGTTGAATTCAAATGTCCTGAAAGGACCACTGAAAGATGAATTGGAATCAGATATTCTCAGATATTTGGAAGAAAACGATAATGGAGAAGTATCCCCTTTAATACTGTGGGATGCGTGCAAAGCTGTAATAAGGGGAAAAATTATTGCAAAACTGGCAACCCAAAAGAAACTGAGACAAGAAAAACTAAACCCACTAGAGTCAGAACTCAAGAACCTAGAAAAAGAACACAAAGACAACACTCATTCTAATGGCTCGCTCAAGATTAAAGAAATTAAAAATCAAATAAATGAGATCTACACAATAGAAATCCAGAAGAAACTTACATTTCTGAAACAAAAACACTATGAAGCAGGCAGTAAATTGGCAAAATTACTAGCCTATAAATTGAGGAAACAACAAACAGAAAGAGCAATCTACAAAATCAGAGACCCAGTATCAAAGGAAATAAAATTCAGAATTCAGGATATTCTTAAAAGCTTCGAGAATTACTATAAGAACTTATACTCCCACAAAAAACATAAAAACGCATCCGAGACATTCCTAAACACATTAAACCTTCCCCAACTTACGGAATCACAAAATAAAACACTACTGTCAGAAATACAACCTAAAGAATTGGAAAAAGCAATTATGAAACTTAAAGCTAACAAATCCCCAGGAGCAGATGGCTATACAGCAGAATGGTACAAAACCTTTAAACAGCAACTATCTCCTCTCCTCCTGAAAACATTTAACTATGTCCTCCACACAGGGGAAATCCCCCCCTCCTGGAGAGAAGGGGTCATTGCAGTTATACCTAAACCTGAAAAGGATAAACTAGAATGCTCCAACTACAGACCAATCAGTGTATTAAATCAGGACTATAAGCTTTTTACCATTATCCTTGCCAAAAGGTTAGAAAACATACTGATAGATTTAATTCACTTAGACCAAACAGGTTTTATAAGACAAAGACAGACACAAGACAACATTCAACGCACTTTACACATAATCCATCATATAAAAAAATATAACTTAAATGCAGTCATATTGGGATTAGATGCTGAAAAAGCATTCGATTCGGTTGACTGGTCTTTCCTATATAGAATCTTATCCAGTTTCAATTTTCATAACAACTTCATTAGAACTATACAGGCATTATATAAAAAACCAACAGCTAAAATAAGGATTAACGGTAATTTATCATCATCTTTTGAGCTGGAAAGAGGATGTCATCAAGGCTGCCCCCTGTCTCCACTGCTCTTTGCAATCTTCATAGAACCTCTGAGCCAATGGATAAGACAAAATCAAGAAATTCAAGGTATTACACTTGGTCAGAAGGAACATAAAATAGTAGTAGTAGTAGATTAGTTTATTTGACAGGGACAGTGCAATAAACATAGACAATTAATCAAAGACAATCAATCTGATGTGTTGCACATAGAGTGTATAGCTATTAGCTAATTTGCAACTCTTGTCCCTGGATGGGCTTTAGAAAAAAGAATCAAGATAAAAAATATACACAATAACCACATACATCAATGCAGAAAAATTATAAATACACAATTATAAATATTATAAATATTATAAATACACAAATATAACAGCCTGACTCACATTTAACATAAATATTATAAATATTATAAATACACAAATATAACAGCCTGACTCACATTTAACACATATAACATAACTCACATTTGCCTATTTCAGGCCTTCCTCCCTCCGTCACTCACTATAAACAAACACATTTATTCCTTCCCTTCATTCACTCTCACTTTGCAGACAATTAATTCATACATGAGTACATTCTTGTTTATTTTTCAGCCAGTTTTTAACATTTTTAGTGAATGTTTTAAAGTCCGTTATTATTTTAATTTCATTTGGCATTGTGTTCCAGATGTGACTGCCCTTTATAGAGAAAGCTGTTTGTCCAAATGTGGTTCTGCGGTGGAATATTTTACAGTTATTGTTAACAGAACTCCTGGTGGCTCTGCTGCTGTCCTGTCTTTGGACGAAACCAGCAAGTGGCTCGGGTGCTGATTTATGGAAACATTTGAACGTTAATTTCAGAAGACAGAGGTCAATGAAGCTCTCAAAACTCAATAGGTTGTATTTTTTTAAAACATTACAGTGATGCCACCTAATGGGCTTTTTGTCCAAGATTTTTAGGGTTTGATTATATAATGAACCTATATGTCTTATTGTGGAAGGGGCTGCTTGAGCCCAGACTGTCAAACAGTATGATATATGAGAAAAAACCATAGAATGCATATATAGCACTCTTTGCTGATGACATTTTAATATACCTAGGGCAGTCAGACACTTCTTTACCAGAACTAATCTCAGTTTTTTCAGACTATGGAGATTTATTGGGGTACAAATTAAACATGCATAAAACCCAAGTTTTAACATTCAGCTATGACCCAAATCATTATTCACTAAGTGAACTCAAAACTAACTGGGAGTTGGAATCTATGAAATATCTGGGGGTCAATATCCCGAAACAACTCAACAAAATTATAACACTAAACTATGATCCACTGGCGACAAAAATAAAATCTGACCTAGCAAGATGGAATATGATACCATTCTTAGGTACTGCACAAAGAATTGAAGCAGTCAAAATGAATATACTTCCACGTCTTCTATACCTTTTCCAAACAATACCGGTAGAACCTCCCAAAAAAACATGGCAGGAGCTGGACAGAAGGATCTCAAGATTCATATGGCAGGGCAAGAGACCTAGAATCAGATATAGAACCTTACAGCTAAACAAAGACAAAGGTGGGCTCACGCTGCCAAATATCAGAGACTATTTTAAAGCCGCACAAATTAAAACTTTAATAGAGATATGTAACCCAGTCTACACTGCACAATGGAAGGAGATCGAATGCCAAATAACAAGTGACATCCCCCTACAGGCGATAATAGGGAACAATGCCTTACCTAAACTCTTGAATAACACTAACCCGTGGATAGAGACCCCGCTAAAAATTTGGTTTAAGATAGTCAGAGAGAATCAAGCTAAAGAGCCCTATCGACTTCTTCAATGGATTGCCTATGATCAAGACTTTACCTCCAATAAAACAGACACTAGATTTAAAGAGTGGAAAGAGAAAGGGCTGATAAAATATTACGATTTTTTTAAGGGGCAAACTTTAAGAAGTTTTGAAGATTTGAAAAAACAAGGTCTAATAAATCAAGCTCTTTACAGGTTCTTTCAGCTTAGACACCACATAAACAATATACTTAAAAAGGAAGATTTGGAAAGGGCCCAGTCAGGTGTTCTGAAGGTCTTCTTAATGGCATATAAAGGGATCCCAGGGATCAGATACATTTCTAAAATATACCAAGGTCTTCAAGACTTAAAAGGAGACAACACATCATATACAAAAGAGAGATGGGAAAAAGAGGGGAATTTCACTTTACAATTGGAAATATGGGAAAAGCTAAATAAACAGCAATGGAAAAGTACCTCATCCCTGCAGTGGAGAGAATTTGGATGGAAAAATTTGGTAAGATTTTTCAGAACACTTGCACAAAACAAATTTACCCATAAGGGGTTGAACTGTTGGCGCTTGTGTGGTGAAAAGACTGCAAATCATTTTCATGTGTTTTGGTCATGCCCAGTTATCCACCAATATTGGACCAATGTACAGACAATATTGGGGAAAATATTCAAAATAACAGTTCCCTTTTCTTTTGTAACTTTGTATTTGGGTTTACTACCGGACTCACTGGAAAGACGAGGACGAGGAGATAAATACAGTGATCCCTCACTTATCGCGGTTAATGGGTTCCAGAACTGACCGCGAAAAGTGAAAAACCGCGAAGTAGCGTCACCCCTAATGACGTCACCCATAAATAATACGTACGTTCATTCTCTCACTCTCTCTCTCATGTGATACGTGTGTGTGTGTGTGTGTGTGTGTAAGTGTACATACATACATAGATGTAAATAAAGTGTACATAAATATGTTTTTAGAACTCTTTTATTCTTATAACAAGATACGTAACTCAAGATGAAGATGATTTACTGCACAGGTTAATGAGAGCTTTACTGCTCCTCAGGTGACGCCTCATCGTCAGGTGCTAGAGGCGCAGCATCGTCGAGGGCAGCTTCCAATAGAGCTGGAGAAGCTGCAGGAGGCGGCGTAGTGGCTCGACGGGAAGACTATTTTGCACAAAATGGCACAAGAGAACAGCAAAAAGTTCCACGCGGCAAGACTAAGCAACACGAGCGATAAAGAGCAATGAATGCGGTCTTCCTTCGCTGGGTATGGGCACGGCAGGGAGAGAAGCTGGGTGAAACGTCTCGGCCAATCAGCTTGCAGGGTGAAACGTCTCGGCCAATCAGCTTGCGAGATTCCCGAGCCGAGCCAACACGAGAACAGCGAACAGAGAGGTGGATTTTGAGTTGTGCGGCTCTCCGTGTTGATACCTGATGTTCTAATGTAGTCTCCCTGCCTTCTGCTAGCGCCCGCCCATTATTTCTCAATTTTGAATTTTTGATGAATATTTTTGAAAAATCCGCGATGCACTGAGGGCGCGAAAGGTGAAGCGCGAAGTAGCGAGGGATCACTGTACTTATTCAATGTTTTAATATTGGCAAGTAAAAAAGCCCTAACTAAAAAATGGATGCTGAAGGACTGTCCTACACCTGAAGATTGGATTAACGTGATTCAAGACATTTACTCGATGGAAAAGTTGACATTCGCACTGAGACAGGACATGGATGAGTTCATGAACTTTTGGCAACCCTGGATCGCATATGTGTCTTCCATTAGATCTAATCTTTGACAAATACCATTTCAATAATGGTCCCGCTCTTTGTTCCAACGCTACTCAGATGCTCTTTTACTTTTAATTACTTAATTTTCTGTTTGTTTGTTTTTTGCTGTTCTGTTTGTTTGTTTGTTCATTTTTTTTTACTCTCTTTAATTTCACTTTTTCTTTCACTTTAAAAAAAAAAGGGGTGTTGTAATAATTATCCTACCAATGTTGTCAAATAGCAAAAAATAAGGGAACATGTGATGAAAATGTAAACAATGCAATGCTGTGATGACCTGTATACCCTTTACAAAAACTTAAATAAAAAAAAAATTAACTTTAAAAAATAGTTTTTAAATATAAATGTTGGCCGCTGAGGTGTTGGTTAATATGGGCTGTAGCCATAATCATCAATATTAAAATAAACACTTTCAATATATCACTGTCCCTGTAATGAATCTACATATGGGTTTCACTTTCTGAAATGAGTGAAAAAAATATTGAATTTTTTCATGGTATTCTAATTTTTGAGATGTGCCTGTATAAGTGTTGAACTTGCTTGAAACTAACCACCATCCATTTCTGTCGTTCATCTAGGCAAGAAGAAAGCAGCCGCCCCACAACCTACCTCGCCACTGTGGAAAGTACTGAAATCCTTTGCTTTTATAGGTAAAGTGTCAAAACCAAAGTAGCACAATTTCCACTTAATATAAAAGGGACTGAACTGAAATTTATTTGATTGTGTGAATATGGCACATCAACTGTAAAATAAACCGCTTGTTAATGTATTTATTTTTTTGTCAGATCACTTGTGTGATCCTTTGTGAGTTATGTTCATAACTGTATGTTTTGGCGAATGTGAGATGTTCAGTCGTCAATATAATTTACTTTATATGTGTAGTTTATAGTCTATCATCAATAAACTCATGCAGTAACAGGATGCATTACAAATATTTGAGACCCATTGTAGTGCTTCCTTTTATATTTTAGCAATGCTAGTACAAAACACCGCCCACACATGAAGCCAGGGCAAGAAGAGACACTTTTACAGACAAGACAAACTTTTATTGATAACAACTTCATATTTTGACTGAGCGACTCCATACTCGGTGATGCACACCTTCAGTTAAAGTACTATATTCCATTCAAGTGAATGTATTAATTCATTCTGATTGCTGAGGCCACAGTAAAAACAGATGATTTTAAATGTAACGCAGCCCTTGTAAAATCTACTGAAGCGCAGCTACATGAAAATTGTGGTTAAATACAACAACAAAGTACTTTATTGTCACATTCAAATTGTAATCCCTCCTGTTTTGTTTTTCTTTTGAATTCTTGGATGAAATATGGTGGGCAATACAAGCTGCAGCTTCAGCCATCACCCATTTCAGATAACCTATGTTGAACTGTATAATCAGAGGAGTTATTGTTTAATTTGACCTTGTTAGATTTTTTTCCCCTTTGTTATATTATTCTATTTTCTTTTAATCTTTACTTTTAATCAATCCGAAATAAAGATTCATTCATTAATTCACATTCCACCACTGGCTTTTAGCAACAAGTGTATCTCCCAAATATGTTTTAAACTTGCTTTAACCACCACCCATTTGTCTTTTGTCTAGGCAAGAGGGAAACTGTCCACCCCAACTGGACCTTGCCTCACTATTTACAAAGATGCAGGCTGAAGATCTGCTGAACCAGGACCAGTACGAGGGGCCGATCCAGTTGCTTCTCAGTGAGGCAGCGTGACTGCCGTGTGTGACCATTCCAGTTTTTTTTTTACAGTTTGAATTTTGCACATTCTGAATAATCTGGAATTTGCTGCTGATTGTAATAAACAATTTAGTGACTTATGTGTTTGCATCATGATTTTCTATTTTGTCTGTTAAGACACCAGTGGGAAAAGAGTCAACAGTACAAAGGATTTATCGGTGACCTTGAAAATAATGGCTCATTTTTAAGAAAAAAGTAACCAAAACAATTATTTTATTAACTGAAGACTGTATTGTTGGATGTGCCACCGCAGAAGACCCTGCTGTGGCGAGCATATTTTGACTGCATATGCATAGCACAGGATTGAGATGCTTAGGATTGCATGTGTATTCTGTAACCTCACGTCTTAGAAGAGACAATGTGTCTGGACCTCCTAGGGATTATAGCAGGAGGTGGAGGTGCTGTCGGTGAAGACTCGGAGAGGATTTCCTGACCTCCTGGGGTCAGGTGGAGGACGAGGGGACTTGGGGGGATGTGATGACAATGTGATTCTGCCTTTGATGTCCCATGTATAAAAGTGGGGGTTTTGGGGAGTTCTGTCTCTTTTTGCTGTTGAGAGAAAGCTGGAGATGTGAGATTGCCAATAAACCTGAATTGAGAAATAATTCAGTCTCTTCATTTCACACTCTCCACATTGGTGACCGAAGACGTGCAATGTCTAGAGACAATTCCCCCGAACCAGACTCGTCAGGGACCGCTCGAGCGAGCGCGGTCTCGGTCAAGCTACCAGAGTTCTGGCAGGACAACCCAGACTCGTGGTTCCTCCAGGCCGAAGCCCAGTTCACACTCGGGGGAATAACGGCTGATGACACAAAATTCTACCACGTCATCGCCAAGCTCGACAACCGCACAGCTCGATACGTGCGGAGCCTGGTGCAGCAACCGCCCGCTGGCGACAAATACAGCGAGCTGAAGGCTGCCCTCATCCAGTGTTTCACGCCCTCAGCCGAGGAGAGAGCTAGGAGGCTCCTGGCTCTGCACGACTTGGGAGGACG
Organism: Pholidichthys leucotaenia; assembly: GCA_020510985.1. NCBI lineage: Eukaryota > Metazoa > Chordata > Actinopteri > Cichliformes > Pholidichthyidae > Pholidichthys > Pholidichthys leucotaenia. The sequence continues at coordinate 116,140,147 of CM035848.1, read as the reverse complement.
CAGGCCAGTCGACCTGATGGAGGACATGCTACAGCTGAGAGGCACAGACGATGATTTCCTATTCAAGCACATCTTCCTGAGAACCCTTCCAATGCAGATGAGGGCGACCCTGATGGGCACCCAGTGCATGACCCAGCGGGACTTCCGCGCGCTGGCCCGAGAGGCACAGCGGATCCTCGACTCCTGCAGGGAGCAGGCGGCCACCGCAGCAGCGGCAGACCTCGGTGCGGCGGCCGGGAGCAGCGGGGGGCCAGAGACAGCAGAATCGATCCCGCCAACGATGGCAGCGGCGAGGTCCCGATGCAGCGGAGGAGATGACCTCTGCTTTTACCATCGGCGTTTCGCAGAGAAGGCGCGCAGGTGTGTGCCGCCGTGCCACTTCAAGAGCTCGGGAAACGCCAGGACCGGGAGTTGTTAGCAGCATCGGCCCTCGGCGAGCAAAACAAGCTGCTCTACCTTACAGATGCGCGCTCCGGGCGGCACTTCCTCGTGGACACCGGCGCCCAAGTGAGTTTCATCACCCCAACCTACGCTGACCGGATGGCAGGCCCCCGTGGTGACGGAGCAACAGCAGCGAACGGCTCAAGCATTAAGACCTTCGGCAAAAGGACTCTGCTTCTGTCCTTGCACGGCTGCACTTATGAATGGACTTTTATTATAGCGGCGGTGAGTTTCAACATGTTAGGTGCTGATTTTCTGTGCTCACATGGGTTGTTAGTTGATCTTGCCAATAGGTGCCTGGTAAATGCACTCTCTTTTTATTCCATTCCTTGTGCAGCTCGGGTGTCCCCGCCACCAGCACAGACCAACGTCGCCACAGCAGGCGGTAAGTTTCACACACTCCTCACCCAGTTTCCAGCACTCACAGTTCCCACATTTTCAGCAACAGTTGCGAAACACGGGGTGGAGCACTTTATCACCACAGCTGCCCCCCCCCCCCCGTCTTCGCGAAAGCTCGGCGCTTGGATGCAGCTAAACTCTCCATAGCGCGCGAGGAGTTCGCCAACCTGGAAAGGCTGGGCATCATCCGCCGTTCGAACAGCCCATGGGCCTCCCCACTGCATATGGTCCCTAAAGCTGACGGCTCGTGGAGACCTTGTGGTGATTACCGCAGGTTGAACAACGCCACAGCGCATGACCGCTACCCAATCCCACACATCCAGGATTTTTCGGTGCATCTGGCGGGGGCGCGCATTTTTTCTAAAATAGACCTGGTCCACGGCTATCATCAAATCCCAGTCCGAGCTGAGGACATTCCCAAAACAACGGTGATAACCCCGTTTGGACTTTTTGAGTTTTTGCGCATGCTGTTTGGCCTCAAAGGTGCCGCGCAAACCTTCCAACGCATGATGGATGCCGTGTTACGCGACCTCCCTTTTGTGTTCGTCTACCTGGACGACATTTTGGTCGCCAGCACATCCGAAGAGGAACACGAAAAACACCTCACAGCAGTTTTTCGGAGGTTGGGAGAGCACGGGTTAATAATCAATCCAGCCAAGTGCCAGTTCGGGGTGGCGCAGATCGATTTTTTGGGCCACCGCGTCTCCCCAGAAGGGGCGGTTCCGCTACCGGACAAGGTGCGCGCAGTGGCAGATTTTCCCAGGCCACAAACGGTCAGAGCATTACAGGAGTTTTTAGGAATGGTGAATTTTTATAATCGTTTCCTACCCCACGCAGCGCAGCTCATGCAACCACTATATGCCGCGCTTAAAAAGCAAAAACCCTCCAATGCAATCGATTGGTCCCCGGAGCGGGAGCGCGCATTCGCGGAGGTAAAAAAAGCCCTTGCAGACGCTGTGTTGTTAGCTCACCCAGACACAACAGCCCGCATAGCGCTCACCACCGACGCATCAGATTTGGCCATAGGGGCGGTTGTGGAGCAGCATGTTGCCGGGGTTTGGCAGCCGCTGGCCTTTTTCAGCAGATCCTTGCGCGGAGCCGAGCGAAAATACAGCGAGTTTGACAGGGAGCTGTTAGCGCTCCACTTAGCCATTCGCCACTTCCAGTTCTGGCTGGAAGGTCGGCGTTTCACCGCGTTTGTCGACCACAAACCGCTCACTTTTGCGATGGCCAAAATTTCGGAACCTTGGTCGGGCCGACAGCAGAGGCAGCTGGCCGCAATTTCGGAATTTACTACTGATATTCAGCACGTAGCGGGTAAACTCAATGTAGTGGCAGACTGCCTCTCTCGCGCGGTAACAGCACCAGTCCGTGCGGAGGTAGATTATACTACCGCTGCCGCAGAGCAAAATAGCAGTGCGGAAGCGCACGTGGCCCCAGTTCACGTGGGGATAAATTATGCGGCCATGGCAGCGGATCAGAGTAGAGATGCGGACGTGTGCGCGCTCCAGTCTGGACCAACAGGGTTAAGGCTGGAGAGCAGGAGTTTGCAAACCGATATGCCCCCCCTAATCTGCAATGTCTCTACCGGGCGGCCGCGCCCGGTGGTACCGGCCGCTTGGCACCGCCGCGTTTTTGACTCGGTTCACTCCCTGGCACACCCGGGGGTGCGCACTTCTGTGAAAATGGTAGTGGAGAAGTTTGTTTGGCGGAGCCTGCACAAGCACATGAAAGAGTGGGCAAGAGCCTGCATGGCTTGCCAGTGGGCCAAAATTCACAAGCACACAAAAGCCCCCTTAGAACCGTTTCACATCCCGGCCAAGAGATTTGATCATGTACATGTCGACCTCGTGGGCCCCCTACCGTCGTCACAGGGGTTCACACATCTTTTGGCAATGGTGGACCGAACCACGCGTTGGCCGGAAGTGGTCCTGCTGGTGTCGACCACGACTGCAGAGGTGGCCCACGCATTTTTGACGGCTTGGGTAGCGCGTTTCGGGGTTCCGTCAGATATTACGTCCGACAGGGGACCTCAATTTGTATCCGAGCTTTGGTCGGCGATGGCCCACAGCTTGGGTGCGTCCATTCACCTCACTACCGCTTACCACCCCCAAGCTAATGGTTTATGCGAGCGTTTTCATAGATCATTGAAAGCAGCCCTCAGAGCGTCGCTTACGGATGCAAATTGGGTAAACAGACTGCCATGGGTTTTATTGGGGTTGCGTTCTGCGCCTAAAGAGGACTTAAAGGCCTCCCCAGCGGAGTTGTTTTTTGTGCAACCTCTCCGGCTGCCAGGCGAGTTTCTGCCAGATCATCCGGCACCAAGATGTCCCCCTGCTCAGTGGTCACTGATCGGCACGGGAGCGGACATGCTTCCGGGCCCCGTTCATCACACTTTTCCACGCGTTTTTGTTCCCAAATCTTTGAAAAATGCCGAATTTGTTTTTGTCAGGCACGAGGCTCTGCGCCCAGCCCTGCGCCCACCTTACGATGGCCCATATAGAGTGCTGGAAACGGGTGATAAGCATTTTGTGCTAGATTTGGGGGACAGACGGGAAACAATTAGTATCGACAGACTAAAGCCTGCTTTTGTGGTGAACGACGAGTCTGTACGGGTGGCGATGGCTCCTCGACGTGGCAGACCCCCCAAGAAGCATGTCCTGGGGCCCCCGCAGGGATCAAATAACGGTTCTCTCCCTCAGTTAACAGATTCACTGCAGGATGGCGCCGCAGAGGCGGCGAAGCCCGCTTACAGCAAGTTTGGTTGACGCTTGAAGCCCAGACGGCATGTGGACTAATGTGTGGTTTAATTATGTTGTGTGGATTATGCTGCATTGTTTCATTCTTCGACGTTTGGGGGGGGGGGGGGTGATGTGGCGAGCATATTTTGACTGCATATGCATAGCACAGGATTGAGATGCTTAGGATTGCATGTGTATTCTGTAACCTCACGTCTTAGAAGAGACAATGTGTCTGGACCTCCTAGGGATTATAGCAGGAGGTGGAGGTGCTGTCGGTGAAGACTCGGAGAGGATTTCCTGACCTCCTGGGGTCAGGTGGAGGACGAGGGGACTTGGGGGGATGTGATGACAATGTGATTCTGCCTTTGATGTCCCATGTATAAAAGTGGGGGTTTTGGGGAGTTCTGTCTCTTTTTGCTGTTGAGAGAAAGCTGGAGATGTGAGATTGCCAATAAACCTGAATTGAGAAATAATTCAGTCTCTTCATTTCACACTCTCCACACCTGCATACTTTAGTGACAGTATCAGTATATGGAGGAATTCTGGGTCATATTAGCATCTGCTCTTCATCATAATGGGTTTGGGCGGGGGTGTCTAATCATGTGCCATGGAGGGCCAAGACCCTGCAGGCTTTACCTCCAACCAGTGCCTTCAACAGCAGATTCCACTGAACTTCTTCCACTGGCTGATCAGTGAGAACACCTGCTGAAGAGACTGGGTATAAGAGAGAACCTGCAGGGTCTTGGCCCCCCATGACACATGATTGGAAGCCCCCAGATTAGGTTTAATGGGATTTAACATTTTAACACAAACTGCTTTATGGTTCATAATTCTGTTGACAGACTTACACCAAACCAAAAGTGATTTCTCAAACTGCTGGATTATTCTTAGCTTTTCCAATCTTTCAGTATTTAATTTATGCCACATGGTGGTAACCTTCACATATAAAAAAAGAGACATCTGCAAAAACTTCAGAGGTTTATTGTCAGTGCAATACTACATGAATGCATGTCTAGTACATTGTCGATGCAGCAGAGAATACATATTTCTACAGTACATGTATCTAGTAAATCAAGTATTTTCCATGTAACCTTGTGACTGCATTATTTTAATTGCTTTTAATCCTAGATTAAGTTTGTTTTGGCCTAAAATGCATGATAACTGTCAAATATATCTTATTATACCTAACTCAGTACTATTTACTTTTTAAATATATATTTTGTGGCTAATATAGTTATTAACATGGCGATCAAGTTGTGTCAGCTGATCATTTTTTTCTATGACACCACCTCAGACTCAGTGCTGCAGAAGCAGGTACGTCCATGATGTCTCAACAGTCTCTCCATGATTTTCACGCAGATCAGAGCAATTTGTTGTACAGGAAATAAACGTTTCTACAGGCATTCTTAAGCTCTATAACCACTGATCATTTGTGAAGCTGTGTTGACATCAGTGACAGGCTGATGACATCCGTGACAGGCTGTGCTGTACGCCCAGGCCGAATGAAGCGGTAATTTCCCCACAACAGAGCCATCTGAAACACACAAAGCATACATATTTTAGTACCTAACAGCGATAACTTGCAGACATTAAAGTGTAGTACGACGTACTTATAGCAAACTAGCATTAGCAACCATTAGCTTACCGTCATATATGACCTAGTTTGTATCCTCATGTCTTTGGCTCTCCCAGAAGCTGCAGAACTATTCCAGAGTGTTTCATCTCGCTGCCTGTACCCTTGTCTGGCAGTCCTTTTTGGCATTTACGGTGAAAAAAGCCACAGACCGAGGAGTCGCCTTGTACAGTTGCATGTGTTATGTTTTGCTTGGGTCGCGTGTTCTACGTCACGGGAGTGTGGCGCCGCCTCGCTGTTATAGAAATCCCACCCACCCCAGCTTAACACGGTTGTAATGGAGACAAAAGCGAGCCGAACCGTGTCGAAGTGAATCGAGACGTGCTGAGGTGTGCTGGGCTAGTGGAAAAGTGCCTTTTGTTCCTTCTGTGCTTTTGTTTTGACAGTGCTCTTTGTTTACTTCCGTTTGCTTAGTTAGTTTTGCAGCTAGTCTCAGCTGTCAGTAGTTTGGGTTAATTATTCCTTGCTAATAATTAATTATTAATAATTATTAATAATTAATTATTCCTTGCTGGTTCCAAGGTTGTCATAGCCAGGAGCGGCACTGGGGTTAAGCTCCCAGTGCTCATAAAATGCTCCTTACGGCGTGCGTCTCGAAAAGCCTCTGACAACTAAGTCCAACTCCTAGCCTGCCCGTGTGGTTTAGTCTCTAAGCCCGGCGGAACTGCTTTTACTAATAGGAGAAGGGGCGAGGGCGGATCTCTGGCGCCATAAAACCAGATGCTTCGGGTAGATGGTGGCTCATCAACCTGGGAAGGTAGCCCATCTAGGGGAAGGTAAACCCTGATTTCAAACCTCCGCTGCCTTGCGGCACACCCGGTCACGGGAAAGGCTTCGGGAGTCAACCCTGAGGAAAAATACAGAGTCAGAGCCCCTAAGACAGTTCTATGTTGCGCTCAACATCGTTCTGGCAGCTCCTGCGACGGCGCTGGTGCCAAACTATAGCAGCCCTGCTGTTCTTTTGGATCCATCAGTGACGTGGAGAGGGGAGACATGCTGCATGGGTAACATCTTGTCCTCCATATCTTCCTGCCCAGGCTTGAATCCTACCAACGCCCAACGCTGGAAGGTAGAACACCGGTGTGCATCGGCCTGTTCAGCCACAGGTGGTGCTGTTCCAGCAGAGTAGACGTTTAGGACTCTCTTCCATGGTCATCATAGACCGACGGAGGCCGACGACGATTCCTTGCTCTTGTTTCTTGTGATCCACACCTGTTTATCATTTTGTAAATTTATTCTTTGCCTATTTAAGGGACACCGCCCCACAGCTCGGGGTGACGTCCTTTACCATTGTTCTCCCAGCATGTGTCCCATGTTTATCTACTTGGTCCTCAGCATTTCCACATACCTTAGTCATTTGCTATTCGACCTTTTCGTCCATTCCTGCCTGTATGTTATCCTGCCTGGAAAGTATTGTGTGTTTTTGATTAAACATTTGCAAACTCAGTGTTTGGGTCTCCCTTCCGCCCCACCTGGGTGTTTATGACACGTACACTATTTCCAGTATGTACAATGATAAGTGAAAGTGATAAAATTGATTTATTGAATTGAACGCACCAGAGAAAGTGTAAATATAATGGAACAGGAACTAGAGCTGCTGAGACCAGAATGCGGAAGTAGTATGTCACTCTACATTGTGCAAGAGGTTCATGACTGGGTTGATGTCATGTGTCTCTACAAACCAGTTAGTGCAAGAGCAAGTGTGACACCTACTGGCCAGGAGGTCAGAATCTTGTCTCCGGCACCTTTAAAGGTTGGAAATAGAATATTTGACTGTTGATATCGCTTAGTTTGGATGATATGGTAAACTGGAAAATCATCAGGAACAAGGAATTAATGGGACTCATTCACTTCTTTGGGACTTTAATAATATATATATATAATTTTTTTTCCCACTTAACACCACAAAAAAATTCAATCAAAACATTGAAATGTAACAAGTATAAAGTCCCCCCTTACTTCAAACACCTACAACTAAGAATGAACTGTCCATAATGGATTTATAGAAAACTGAACAAGAGCACTCTGATGAAAGTGCAATATCCCCCCCTCCATTTTCTGTGATGATCCGAACATGTTATTGAAGGAGAGCAGTTTTTAACTTTTTCCATATAATTATTGACCCAGAACCAAATAATAAGCCTATCATCCATGAATATGCATCAAAAACAATTTCATACAACTCACAGTGGGGTGAGGATCCCAAAGTGAACATGTGTAGTAAGTTTGGTGATCCAAAGAGTGTTATACATTGTATGGTAAAACGGCAAAGGGAATACAAACCTTGACCTTTACCCTTTTGACCCCCAAACCCACAGTCAGAGGTCATGGTCTCAGGGTGAACTTGTGTAACAAGTTTGGTGATCATAACTTTACTCATTCTAAAGTAATAGTGCAAAAGGAATGTTAGCATTGACCTTTAACCTTTTCATGCCAAGACCATAGTCAGAGGTCAGGATCCCAAGGTGAACATGTGTACCAAGTTTGGTGAGCTTTCTTTGTTGTTGAAATATAGTTTATGTGGTATTTTGACATTGACCTTTGACCTTGCAATACCAAAACCATAATCACACTTCAGGGTAACAGAGTGAACTGGTGTACAAAGTTTGGTGACTATAGGTGGGAATCACAAGGGACCTCATGATTTGGATCGCGATATTTGAGTCATGATTCGATCCTATCACAATTCAATGCTAATCACGATATAACTATATAAAGTATCATAGTACCATATATTTACATTTTTTTCACCTTATTCAACCTTAAATCATTTCCCATAGTAAAACTGTTGACATCTTTCATATAATATGCAGTCCAAATGAGCAGCAACCGGGGAATTTGACAGTAAATTATTTTTTTAAGTAAATACACAAACAAATGCTCCTGAAATAATTGTTCAACTGATAATAAAATATAGTCTGAAAATAAATAATAATCAGCAAAGTAACAGCAAGATGAAATCACCACCATCTTAAATTGTGCCAGGGCTGGGTTGCAGGTAAAGCTCACGAGACACCTTTGCAGTGGTGACTTTGTGCCATCTAGTGGACTGAAAACTCAATTGATTACTGATACCTAAATGTACAGCAGTTTAAGTGTGCTTTTTTTTAATTAAAAGATCGATCTGTGCGTTTATGGATCGGTGCATTGTTGCGAGTGCCAAGTATCGCAATTCATCACTGAATCGTTTTGGGGGTTTTTTTCCCCCACCCCTACTGGTGATCTTAGCTTTACTTTTTGTATAGTAATAGGGCATAGGGAATGCCAACCTTGACCTTTTGACCTCAAACCCATAGTCACAGTTCAGGGTCAGAGCGTGAACTTGAGTATCAGGTTTGGTGACTCTAGCTTTACTTGTTCTATAGTAATAGTGCAAATGGAATGTTAACCTTGACCTTTGACCATTTGACTACAAACGCATAGTCAGAGGTCAGGGTCTCAGGGTGAACATGTGAACACACCAATTTTGGTGACCCTAGCTTTACTCATTCTATAGTAATAGTACAAATGAAATTTTAACTTTGACCTTTTGACCTCACGTCCATCGTCAGGTCAGGGTGTAAGCCATCCAAGATTTGTCTTAGATACAACTATGGTATGGATTTGAAATGCCTACATCATTTCTTTCAGTAGTTATTGTGTGTACAAGATTTAGGGAAAATCTGACCTCTGACTTTGACCTCAAGGTCTATAATTCCTGCAAAAATCATCCGATCAGAGTCAAATAGCAATATGTATATGCATCATCGGTGCATATCAAACCCTGGTAACACATTTCAAAACACTTGTAACAAAACTGTAGTAGAAGTTGATTTCACAAAAATGTGACAGACGGAGGGACAGACAGACTGCCCCATACCATAATTCCCCTTCAGTCTTCGACCGGTGGGGGATAATAACAACCACTCCTTTAAAACACAAATAAGTATACAGTAGAAGCAATATTTTGGTCACATCTGAAACAAGCACCCGGCAGTATGGCTTAAGACAGAATATATGGAAAACTCAAACATGTACTTTAGTACAAAAAAAGAAAAGTTCTGGGCACCCATTCTTCTTGACTATAAGAAATGTTCTGTATAGAAGTGGGAATCCTGACCTCTGAAATGAAGCTATTTATTCAAGTTACAATCATGCCAACAGATTCCCATAGTGATTAACTCTTTAACTGCCCTAGGTGCTGTGTGGCGCCTGGGCCAATGCAAGGCAACTCAAGGCCCCCCCTAGTGGTCAAGAGTGGTAAACATTTGTCAATAAAATAGTTCAGATTTCCAAGGCTATAACTTGAAAGTTACAAGAGATAATGGCTTACTGTCAATTAGAAAGATGTAGAATATGATCCAAAGTTTCAGATAGGAATACATTTACACATCTAATCTGCATAATGTCACGGCAGCTATATAAATTACATAACTCAGTCAATAAGTTGACACATGCAGTTGTTGCGCTGTGCCATTGGGGGTGCACGATCCGTCCATTTAATCTGGGCAGTTAAAGGGTTAATAGCAGTACTTAGCAAATAGAGTTCTTCAATAAGTCCTTTAAGTTGCATAGTCTAACACCATGCTGGCGGCTCCAAGCAATGCAGGTTCTTCCAAGTGTGACTTGACAACCTTGACGCTCTGGGCTGAGACTAGAGCTCTGTCAGAGATGATTTGCTGCATTGGCTCCTGGTAGTAAGAGGCTAAGACTCCAGACAGAATCACCAGAGAGGGATTAGTTGTATGGAGGATGTTGATGATGCCCACACCAAGTGCTGTGGAGGCTGCAAAAGGGAAAAATTCACAAAGAAATTAAATTAATGCTAATCTCAACAGAGCATGTCACATCAACACTGTAGTTAACTAGTACCCTATAATCACTCTCTTGTTTATGCAAAGTTGCCAACTTTCAGCTACAAGTTGGAGTGATAGTGGGGCAGATTAAGCCAATTTTTCATAAGAATCTTTCACTTGATGATACAAACACCAAAATTGGCACAAATGAAGTTCAGGACCTACTTTTTAAGAAAAGTACGCTCTCCAGCTGAAAATCCAAGATGGCCACCATTTTTCAAGATGGCGACCGTGTCAATCTCCGATATTTTCTATTTGCGAAGTGGAAATCCAATATGCATTGTTTCTGAATGATCTGAACATTAAACTGCATGTATTTTAATACATTTATCTCATTTCTATGTTCTGAATTTAAATATGACCAACATATTTCAAAATGGTGGCTGCTAAATGGCTGTAAATTGCAGTTTTCTAGCTGAAAATCTGTCTCTGTAAGCTATGCGGCCAAAACCTAAAAGTCCATGGTTACTTATTTCATTGATGTGATAAAATGTTATTCAATTTAGTTTATTGCTTTTATGAGAGTGATGTCAAAGCACAACCAGGGCACACTGGTGACATCGCTGCTGTGAAACCTAGCATGGGGTCCAGCGTCGGCTTGTAGTGTACTAGCTGTAGTTGTAGTTGTAGTAATGTAGTTACTAATTGTTGTAAACTAACTCTAGACAGTAGTATACTTTAGTTTCCCAAATGCTATCTAATTAGCCCCTCATGCATCTCAACTAGGAATGCAATTAGTTGTAGTGTTGTAGTTAGATAGCCGCGCCTGAATTGACAGGGTGTGCCAGCGCGGGAGAGCCAAGCCAAGGGTAACGGGGCTTTAGTTACTCGGAAGGTGTACAGATCACACGGGAGTTAAACGGTGTTGGATGAACAATCGGGCTAGGTGTAGGGCAAACAGATGTCTGAACCTAGATGAATCCCATACTTCAATGTGCTTTGATATTTTGTACAGTTAGGTGGTAAAAGGATAGCCCCTCGGCCTTCAACTGTATATGACAAGATGTCAGTCAACAACCCATTGAGTAGTGGAGCCAAAACTGACTGGGGGAAGTGTTGCCTCTGTCAGACAGATACCAAAGAGGAGTTGAAGTCTCAATAGTATCAAGCATCATGAGCAGAACAGCCAGTCTCAGAAGTCCTTCACTGACAAGGTCAAGAAGTTTTTTGGTGTGATGAAGGACCTGGGCAATCCTTTCCTGGAGGAATCCAAGGATCTGCTCACACTGGACACAAAGCTCATTGCACATCTCAGTGCTGCAGAGCTTGTTAGGACTCATTTTGAGAAAGGTGACGTTGCCTTCAAAGACTTTTTCAATGGTCTGGGTGATGAGGCTTCCTTCTACAAGCCAATCAAAAAGAACAAAACTGACTTCTTTCGGCAACAGGCAGCTCTAGATTCCAGCAACAAAAAGAAGGAGGTACTTAAAAGTGACTGCAATCTGTTCTCGCAGCTTTTCATATCATGTCAAGCTCGAGAGTGTGATCTACTGGAGTTCTTCAGGCACGAGAATCAGTCCTTTCCTGCAGCACTGAGTGACATGGGGAATCTCCATTCTGGAAAGAAGTCTGACTTTGCTGACCGTCTGGAAGATGCCATTTCTCTTCCCGACACTCAACCAGAATGTGATGCTATCATCATTGATGGTTCTGCTCTTGTTCACTCACTGTCTCCAAAGACATCAAAGACCTTTGAGGAATATGCTGTACGTGATGTAGTACCAAAGATCCAGTTTTACTCGTCAAAGTATGAACGCACAGACAGTTAGTTAGATAGTTTTTGATGTATACAAAACATCAAGCCTGAAAGCTGAAACAAGGTCAAAGCGAGGAAAGGGAACTCGGCGTAGAGTGACAGACAAAACCAAACTACCACCCATCTGATCAAGCTTCCTGAGAGACAGTGACAACAAGACTGAGCTCTTTCACTACCTTGCATACAAGATTATATCCATGTGTCCCAACAATGTTGTAATTGTGACCAAGGATGATCGGGCATTGTCAAACAAGACCTTCAACCTTGATGGCTTAAGTCCTTGCAACCATGAAGAAGCTGACTCCAGGATATTCACACATGCTCTTCATGCAGCAAAGCAACAGACGAAGTCTGTCTTGATCAAAGCATGTGACACAGATATTCTGGTTATTGCAGTCAGTGTCTTTGCAACTCTTCAGGATGCAGGCTTGGAAATGGTGTGGGTAGAATTTGGTCAGGGTCAGTCCATAAGATGGTTTCCTATTCACGATCTGGTAGATAAGCTTGGTCCAGAGAAAGCTAGTGGTATGTGCTTCTTTCATGCTTTCACTGGTTGCGATGTGGTGTCAGCCTTTCGAGGTAGAGGCAAGACAACTGCATGGCAAACATGGGGGTTTTGTCCTGAAGTGAGCCCAGTCTTCAAGAAGCTCAGTCAATACCCACCTATCATAGAAGATGCTGACCTCAACATCCTTGAGAAATTTGTTGTCACCATGTACAACAAGCACAGCAACACCACCAAGGTCGATGAGGCAAGACTGCACTTGTTTGCTCGGAAGCAGAGATCTTACGATTCTATTCCACCAACCAGTGCATCTCTCACTCAGCATGTTAGACATTCTGTCTTCCAGGCAGCCTGTATATGGGGCCAGGCAACATCGTGCAAAATGCAACCTGAAAGCCCTGCCAACTGGGGCTGGCAGAAGAATGGTGAAGTCTGGGCAGTTGTCTGGTCAACCCTGCCACCCATTGCTCAGACTTGCCAGCAGCTGACAAAATGTCGCTGCACTGGTGAATGTCATGGACCATGTAAATGCTACCGCCGCACCCTGAAATGTACACAACTGTGTTCCTGCAAATGCAAGGAGTAAAACAGGTGACCAAGAGTCAATTCAAGCTAGCCAGTTCAGTCTATACTACATCTCTGTATTGAGTGGTAGGAAACATACATCTCATCATATCAGTATCTTCACTCAGGTAGTGTTTCTTCATTATATTTTCAATATATCATCATAGTAGTTGATAATTATGATATTTGGAAGGCAAAATTGGATTTCTTGTCTCCAAAAACATATATTTTGATATATAGATCATAAAAGTAGCATGATATCGTCAGAATTTAAGCCAAATACTGCTGTAAACCCCATATCAGAGGCGGCCATCTTGGATTTTCAGCTGGAGAGCGTACTTTTCTTAAAAAGTAGGTCCTGAACTTCATTTGTGCCAATTTTGGTGCTTGTATCACCAAGTGAAAGATTCTTTCACTAATCTGCCCCACTATGAGATTTCAATATGGTTTATGTGAGCCGGGCCAACACAGAGAAATTTTGAGGTTTCGAGTCATTTGATTAATTATCAGTTTCCACAGCACTGTAAAAGAGCATTTAAGCATACCACAACATCAAAAAAGTGACAGACTGCAGTTACATGCCATGGTGATTATTTCATTAGTTTTAACAACAGGGGAAATAAATAACTAAATAAGTAAATAAATAATCATTTCCATATCACAGTCAGATAGATGACTTTTAAAGGACAGTTGTGTGTAGTATGATTAAAAAAAAAAAAGAGAGAGAGAAGCCCAATTCAACAGGAAAATCACAAATCTGGCAACACTGTGCTCTGCTCAGGCAGTGTCCAAGAATAGTTAAGTATAGGGTTGTGTGATATGATGATATATATCGGATGGCGATATGAAAATGTCTATCGTTTCATAGAATATCACATTTAAAATGCACATACCCCCATTTATTCAGTAAAGCTCTTCATCACTACTTGTCAGCACCCCGTCTATTCCCCACAGTGCCCAACTGCGCGCAGCAGAACAGGTGGGTGGCTAGGCTTCAGTCCAAATCCGGTGGTTGCTAATGCTAAGTCCAAACTACTGGTTCAAATAGCTGCTACTCATGTTTTCCAGGGATGTGAGACTGTTTCTTATTGTGCTGCATCAGAGAGGATAGTTCCTACCCTCGTTTTAATAGGAGGTAAGTAACATTATCACCATGTCTAATTATAAAATGCTAAATGACGATGCTACTGGAGTGGTGGCCTAGTTGATAGAGCATCCACCCCACAACTGGGAGGATGTGGGTTCAAGCCTCGGCTGGATCATGCCAAAGACCATATAAAAATGGTACTTCCTACCTTCTAGCTTGGTGCTCAGCATAATAGAATGGGGAAAGGAAAAGCTGTCTGTGGTGGCGCCTTGCATGGCAGCGACCCCTCTGATTCTAGATGTGATTAGAATCCAGCTGGCCCGCCGCATCCGCGGAGAGAGAGCTTAGACTTTCTGCTGCACATTCACCAACCATAATGCTCTGCACTGTGTGTCTATATATATATATATATATATATATATATATATATATATATATATATATATATATATATATATATATATATATATATATATATATATATATATACATATGTTTACTAGCTGTTCTTGCTTTTTCTTGCCTTCTGATTGTTGCTCTGAGTGTTGCTATCCCTGTGCTGTTGCAATCCTGGAATTTCCCCATTGTGAGACTAATAAAGGCTTATCTTATCTATCTTATCTTATCTTATTAACATTGTAAATAGGAAAAATGTAATTTTGTTCTACTGTACATGATTGGCTGTATGGAATGAATGACAATAAAGTTGGCTTCTTCTTCTAAGTTGTGCTAACTGTAAACATGTAGCAGAGTATCGTTTGTTTGGTTGAAATTACTGCTGAGTTTCTTAGTTTTGTCTGAAGAAATTTTATTAAAGCTGCAAAAGTGTATGATGGTGACACATACACGCAGAATGAATAATAAATAAATTAAAACGGGTTGGAGGAGTAAGTTGGCTCTTAATGTAATTTTTATTTGATTTCTAATAATTTTAATTAGTCAAATAGTGATAAAGTTAGTCATCACATGTATTTTATTACATTTCCTTTTGTGTCTTTGATTTTCAGATCATGGCCAGCCTGAAATATTTTTACAAAGAAGCAAGCAGGTTAAATCAGGCCAGAATGGCAGTCACCAGGCTGTGGATCTACACTTAAATTTTCACTGATTTAAATTAACAGCTAATTTATATCTGTAGATGGCAGCGATGGGTAATTTTCTCATTTTCAGACATTTTTTTTAATGTTTTTTTTTAATGGTTTTTTTGGTTTTTTTTGCTATTCTCCTCTGGCTCAGATAATAATTAACTTACTGATGTTTATGTTTTATTCATGTATGATTTAGAAGAAAAACCTGAAATTTATGAGAATCAAGTCTCAAATGCACATTACAAAACTATTTTATAACAACTCTGCAAAATTATGAGGGAAAATGGTACATGTAAAAAAAGAGATGGTCCTTTTTATGCGATTATCTAAACTGTAGAATTTACAGAAAATGTAAATCGTAATATATATCGTTATCGTGATACAAGATGACTTATATCGTGATATGAATTTTTTGCCATATCACATAGCCCTAGTTAAGTATAGTTGAATATATTTCCCACCATGTCCCCTTTTCATTAAACTTTTCAGAAAAGGCACCTTTAAGAATTGAATAGATAAATTTAAAAAATACTTGCAGCTGGCACATTTTAGAACAGAACTGAAAACACTTGTAGTTAAAATGTATTCCATGAGGAAAATATATATTCAATACGCTTAGATTTCTTTCAAAAAGACACACCATCACTAACTACAGTTCTTCTTCTTCTTTTCTTTTGGCTGCTCCCTTTAGGGGTTGCCACAGCAGATCATCTGCCTCCATCTCACCCTATCGCCTGCATCTTCCTCTGTAACACCAACCCTGTCAATGCCCTTCTTCATGACATCCATGAATCTTTTCTGTGGTCTTCCTCTTTTCCTCCTGCCTGGCAGTTCCATCTTCAACATCCTTTGTCCAGTATATCCACTATCCCTCATCTGCACATGTCCAAACCATCTCAGCCAAGCCTCAGCTTTACCTCTCTTACTTTGTCTCCAAACCGCTCAACCTGAGCTGTCCCTCTGAGTCACTCCCAATGAAAATCTTGGCATCTTCAACTCTGCCATCTCCAGCACCACCTCCTGTGTTTTTGTCAGCGCCACGTCTCCAAACCATACATCATAGCAGGCCTCACTATCGTCTTGTTTATCTTCCCTTTCACTCTAGCTGTTATCATTCTGTCAGAAATTTGATTGTACCCTGCTTGTACTCTCTTCTTCACCTCTGTTGTGCATTTTCCATTTCTTTGGATAGTTGACCCCAGATATTTAAACTCATCTACCTTCACTTAACCGGTGTGGTGGTCTTGTGGTAGAGCAGCTGCCCCTCATCCGGGAGGTCATACCAAAGACCATATAAAAATGATACTTCCCGCCCTCTAGCTTGGTGCTCAGCATAATAGAATGAGGGAAAGAAAAATTGCAAATTTATATTTAATAAAATTGAGTGACACAGGGTATAAGTACTGAGCTCACTTGGTGAAATTCATTTAGTATTTAGTAGAAAAGCCTTTGTTGGTAAAAACAGTTTCCAGACATCTCCTGTATGAAAAAAGACTAGGCTCAGGCATTGCTCAGGGGTGATTTTAGCCCATTCTTCCACACAAACTGTCTTCAAATCTTGAAGGTTCCGTGGGTGTCTTCTGTGAACTCTGATCTTCAGTTCATTCCATAGATTTTCAATTGGATTCAGGTCAAGTGACTGACTGGGCCATTCTAGCAGCTTTATTTTCCTTCTCTGGAGCCAGTTGAGCATTTCTTTGGCTGTGTATTTAGGATCATTGTCTTGCTAAAATGTTCACCCTCGTTTCATCTTCAGCATCTTCGCAGATGGCAACAGGTTCTTATCAGGGATGTCTCTGTACACTTGTCCATTCATATTTCCTTCAATTATATGAAGTCTGCCTGTACCATGTGCTGAAAAACACCCCCATACCATGATGCTCCTGCCTCTAAACTTCACTGCAGGTATGGTGTTTTGCGGCTGATTTGCAGTGCCATTTCTCTTCCAAACATTCTGTGTGTTGTGGCATCCAAAAAGTTCAATTTTGGTCTCATCTGACCAGACTATATTCTCCCAGTATTTTACTGGTTTGCCCGAATGTTGCGCAGCAAACATTAAATAAGCTTCAACATGCTTTTTCTTCAGCAATGGAGTCTTGCAAGGTGAGCGGGCATACAGCCCATGTCGATTGAGTGCATTACTTATTGTTTTCTTTGAAACAGCAGTACCTGCTAGCTCCAGGTCTTTCTGGAGTTCTCCACGAGTGGTCTTTGGCTCTTGGATAACTCTACTGATAATTCTCTTGACTCCTCTGTCAGAAATTTTGTGAAGAGCTCCTGGTCATGGCTGGTTTATGGTAAAATTTTGACCTTTCCACTTCCAAATGATGGCTCCATCAGTGCTCACTGGAACATTCAGCAGTTTAGAAATGCAACTGTAACCAATGCCATCATTATATTTTGCAGCAATAAGGTTGTGAAGGTCTAGAGAGAGCTCTTTGCTTCTACCCATCATGAGCTCTTTGTGGTATGACAATCTGATATTCACAGACCATTTTAAAGGCTATCAGTCAGGACTTAACCATCTGAAATTAATTTGCACCAATGGGGGATGGGATGACTTCCTAAATTTTGATGGATTTCAGCTGTTTTTTTGGCTTTCTATGCCTTTTTACACTTCTTTTTCTTCATGTGTTCAATACTTATTCCCTATGTCATTCCACTTTAAATATAACTTGTTTTGTGACCATAGTTGGCTTGATTTCTTTGTATATATGGATTACTTGGGTTGTTACTGATATCTAGTGAAAATCTCAGGTCAATGGTTCCATCAGAAATATGTTTAATGAGAAAAATGTCGACGTGTTCAATATTTATTTTCCTTGCTGTATTTCAAGCTGTTGTTTCTTGGGTCTGGTGTCTCTCATCATCTTCTTGACAATACCCCGTAGATTCTCTATAGGATTTAGGTTAGCAGAGTGTGCTGGCAAACCATGCACAGTGATACCATGGCCATTAAACCAGGTATTGGTACTTTTGGCAGTGTGGGCAGGTGTTAAGTCCTGCTGGAAAATGAAATCACGCTTGTCAGCAGAGGGAAGCATGAGATGCTCTAAAAATTTCTCGGTAGACGGCTGTGCTGACTTTGGACTTGATAAGACGCATTGGACCAACACCAGCAGATGACATGGGAAGAGGAAGATGAAAGACAACAGACCTAAAAATGCAGATGAGCTGAAGGCCTCTATCAAAGCAACCTGGGCTTCCATTACACCTTGGCAGTACCACAGGCTGATCGCCTTTATGCCATGCTGCATTGATGCAGTAATTAATGGAAAAGGACCCCCGACCAAGTATTGAGTGTGTACATGGACATACTTTTCAGTAGACACACATTTCTATTAAAAACCTTTTTTTTTCTTCTTGGTCTTATGCAATATTCTAATTTTCTGAGATACTAAATTTTGCATTTTCATTAGCTGTAAGCTATAATTATCAAAATTAAGATTAACAAATGCTTGAAATACATCCCTGTGTGTGCAATGAATCTATGTAATACATGAGTGTTACTTTTTGAATCTAATTACTAAAATAAATTAACTTTTCAGTGATATTTTAAATTTTTGAAATGCACCTGTATGTAGTGGAACTTGTATAAGATTCCCAACTGTGGAGGAGGAAGATGATTTGACATGACATTTGATTGGGCAGCAGGTTGATGGGTGCTAAATATCAAAAGCAGGTGTCACCAGTCAGGGGCATCAGACTTGGCAACCCTGGTTTACATGACTCTGCTATATTTTCATTGAACATACTGTAATTATGGAAACATTTCTAAAAGAAAAAAACATAAAATGAAACAGCCCTAAGATGTGTGCATGCATTTGTGTGTTTGTTTGATTTGTGCTCTTACCCTTCTTTAGAACAGCAGCAGCTGAAGAGTTCCCCATTTTGGCTGCACTGATGAGATGAGCAGCTGTGATTGGCTCTGAGCGTTTCATATCCATTCCATCCATCTTCAGCAGGCCCTCTGAGAAATACACCATCACACTCGTCAGACGAGGTGACTTAAATGCAGATGAAGCCCTTTGAGACATTGACATCACATATTAAAGAATCACATTTAATTTATTTAACTTTTAAGTTTTCTTTTGCCTCTAGGCTCTTAAAAATTTTACTAGAGTCATTTTAATCGAGTCAGCGCAAGTCTAAAAGTAATATTTATTGATACCCTAATTATCATCATGGCTAATCATTTCACCCAATACTCAACATTTTACCTACTACTTTTACATTTTACCTACTTAGAACTTGCTGAATGACGCTCGTAATGTCTCGTACAGACGTGGACAAAATTGTTGGTACCCCTCTGTTAATGAAAGAAAAACCCACAATGGTCACAGAAATAACTTGAATCTGACAAAAGTGGTAATAAATAAAAATTCTATGAAAATTAACCAATGAAAATCAGACGATGCTTTTGAATTGTGGTTCAACAGAATTACAGTACTTTAAAAAACAAATTCATGAAACGGGCCTGGACAAAAATGATGGTACCCCTAGAAAAGATTGAAAATATTGTGACCATAGGGACATGTTCAACCAAGATGTGTCCTCTAATTAACATCACAGGTGTCTACAAATTTGTAATCAGTCAGTCGGCCTATTTAAAGGATGACAAGTAGTCGCTGTGCTGTTTGGTGACATGGTGTTTACCACACTAAACATGGACCAGAGGAAGGAAAGGAGAGAGTTGTCTCAGGAGATTAGAAAGAAAATTATAGACAAGCATGTTAAAGGTAAAGGCTGTAAGACCATCTCCAAGCAGCTTGATGTTCCTGTGACTACAGTTGCACATATTATTCATAAATTTAAGATCCACGGGACTGTAGCCAACCTCCCTGGACGTGGCTGCAGGAGGAGACGGATAATACGAATGGTAACAAAAGAGCCCAGAACAACCTCTAAACATATGAACGTCAAAAATGCCTATATAGCAAGGGTTAAGCCCCCCTTGGGGTCCTTAGACCATAATGCTGTTCATCTGATTCCTACTTACAAGTCCTTGCTTAAAAGCAGCAAACCACAGACAAAGACAATCTTCATATGGGACAATGAAGGTATAGAAACTTTGAGAGGTTGTTTTTCTTGTACCGACTGGGGACTCTTCCATAACTTGGAATTGGAGGAGGCCACAGATACCATAACTGAGTACATAAAATTCTGTAAAGAAAATGTTTTACCTCAGAAAGTAATCACTATGTACCCCAATAATAAGTCTTATATTTCCAAGGAATTAAAACGGTGCATAGTACAGAAAAAGATTGCTTTTAAGAATGGGGACATGTTACATTAAGTATGAAAAATATACAGAAAGAAATTAATTACAAACTAAGAACAGCTAGAGATGAGACGAGGAAGAAATTTGAATCTGAATACCTAGGAAAAAGTTCTAGGAAACTGTGGGACTCAGTTAAAGTGGTGTGTGGTTGTCCAGCTTTGCAACCACATAATAGAACTTTGTGGCGTCTACCAAAATCCTCCGGAGGTGGAACTGTGCCTCAACTGCGTTAAACCAGGAGCGTGGACTGGTCGGCCAGAAGTCTGGTAGTTGGACTGTGGCTGCGTTCATTTGGCCGGCTCCTGGCGAGTCTAGCTCGGGAGATTCGTCTCCACTCATGATACGTCGTAGGGTCACCAGTGTGGAGATTGTGTGGAAAGACGAGACTGATTTTATTTCTCAAGATCAGTTTTATTCAACACCACATTCTCCAACATCCAAAACGGGAAAGAGGAAGCATGCCCCCACCTCTGTCCCTTTTATACCCAGGACATCAAAGCACACAGTCACATTGTCTTTACATCCCAAAACACAATGCACCCCCGTTCAGGTCTTCTGTCTGTCTCCACCTGAAATCCTGGTGGTCAGGAAATCCCTCATGGCCATCTCTCTTCATACAAAAGGCCAGACTTCGCATCCTCCTGCTACCCTTAGGAGGGTCAGACCTTTTGTTCCTCTGAGACGTGCAGTAAACAATAAGCATACAGCAATAAGCATGTGAAGCATATGGAGCATTCGTCTTCAACTTGGATGATACCTTCAAGCCCAATGGCGATGGAACTGCGAGTAACGGGGGCAGGTTTGGTATGACTAGAAGCCTCTAGCTCGCAGCCACACATTGGCTGCGGATCTAAGATGATCGCCTTCCAATGAACTCTGCGGTGACATTGGATTTTGGTAGCTGGATCCGCGACTGGGCTGGCCTATTTAGGACTCCCGCAGCCCACCCCATATGGGGAGGCCCCTAGAAAAGGTGGGGCAAACATCGGACACTGCAGACTTATCTGGCTAGCATGCCGCGGCTGGCAGATTACCCATCACAGCGGTCAACCTACATATCAAAACCATAAAAACTCAAACTCAACCGCTCTCGACCATCGCCTGGATTCTCAACCACCGATTGGATCTCTTATCACAAAACCCTTCATCCTGGGTGCTTGGAACATCCGCACACTGCAGGACACGAGGAGCAGCGAGCGCCCAGGACGTCGTACAGCTCTGGTATGTAAAGAACTTGCACGCTTTAACATCGACATAGCAGCTCTAAGTGAGACTAGACTTGCTGAGGAAGGCAACATCAAGGAAACTGGATCAAACTACACCATTTTCTGGAAGGGAAAGGATACAGAAGATCCACATATCCATGGTGTAGGCTTTGCCATCCGATCCCAGCTTGTGGACCAACACAACCTTGTCCCAACTGCAATCAATGAGCGAATAATGACCATCCGAATCCCGCTCACCCAAAAACGTTTCCTCACTCTGATCTCAGTGTATGCACCTACATTTACAGTACATCTGAAGATGAAAGCAAGACCTCCTTCTATGAACAGCTCACACATACCATTCTGACAGTCCCAGAATCCGACAAGCTTGTTATTCGGGGTGACGTCAATGCCAGAGTTTGCAGTGACCACTAGCTGTGGAAAGGCATCATAGGCCACCATGGTATGGGAAAATGCAATGCAAATGGGGAACTTTTACTGGGCCATTGTGCCGAACACAATCTTATTGTAACAAACACCCTTTTCCAACTCTCCCATCGCCAGAAGATGACCTGGAAACACCCTCGCTCCAAAAAGTGGCACACCCTCGACTATGTCCTCACAAAAACAAGAGACCGAAATGATGTCCGCATCACGCGATCCATGCCTGGAGCAGATGACTGCTGGACAAATCACCACCTCCTGTTCTCCCGACTCAATATTATGATCCAGCGACCACCAAAGCACATTTTGGCAAACGTTCCTCACCATCGCTTTGACTGTGACAAGCTCTGCAATCCCCAAATGTTGCAGTCCTTTAGAGAGCCCATTGGTAGAAACATGAATGAACTGAGCCTTCCAGACAATGCCTCAATTGAAGACCAATGGACCACTCTCCGTGATGCATTGACTGCTGCCGCCAAAGAAACGATTGGTCACAAACACAAGAAAAACCAAGACTGGTTCAACGAGAATGATGAAACAATCACTGACCTCATAGAGGCTAAACGCCATGCACGTCTTGCGTTTGAAAATGATCCGTCTGCAAAGAATCAATAGAAACACCAGCAAGCAAAGGCAGCATGCCAGAGAGGGATTCGTAAAGCCCAAAACACTTGGTGGCAGCAAAAAGCAGAAGATTTGCAAAAATATGCTGACCAACGGGATATGCGCCGTTTTTATGCTGCAACGAAGGAGATCTTTGGCCCCACCAGATCATCTGTGGGCAGCCTAAAAGATGCAAATGGATCCACCATTATCACAGACACCAAGGGGATCCTTGATCATTGGAAGTCCCACTTTGAGGGTCTATTGAATAGTCACTTTTGCACCCCTAGGCTGCACGGTGGCGCAGTGGTTTAGCACTGTGGCAGCACAGTTTTACCCTCGGCCGGGGGATCGCGGGGATCATGAGATCGTGGGTTCGATCCCAGCCTCCGACCAACAGTGAGCTGTGTGGAGTTTGCATGTTCTCCCCGTGTTGCGTGGGTTTACTCCGGGATTTCTCCGGTTTCCTCCCGCATACCAAAAACATGTAGGTTTAGGGCGCTCGCGCACGCAGCGACCAGCAGCCGGTGGCTTGTCACCAGACTGCAAACCAAGTCTACCTACGGGTACAAATAAGTAACAAAAAAAAAAAAAAAAAAAAAAAAAAAAAAAAAAAAGACCCCACAACACCCCACTCGCGAGTGGATGTCTACACCACCTTCACTACATGAGCTAAATAAAGCTATAAAGCACATGAAGACAGGCAAAGCACCAGGACCAGATAACATCCCGCTGGAGTTCTATCTTCATGGAGGTCCCGAGGTGAAAAACCATTTAATGCAGCTTCTACTTAAAATATAGGAAACCAAGACGTTACCAAGTGACTTTAAAAATGCAAATATAGTCACCATTTTCAAGAAGGGAGATAGAGAGAACTGCAGTAACTACCGCGGCATCTCACTACTGAGCATTGCAAGCAAGATCTTTGCTCTTATCCTTCTCAACCGTCTTCTTGTAGTAGCCGTGGATGTACTTCCTGAGTCCCAGTGTGGCTTTAGACCCTCTTGTGGTACAGTAGATATGATATTCTGTGCTCGACAACTCCAGGAAAAGAGCCAAGAACAACAACAACCACTTATGTTCATCTTCTGGGACCTCAAGAAGGCCTTTGATCGAGTTCCTCACCCTGCTATGTGGGCTGTTCTTGCTCATTTTGGATGTCCAGATGATTTCATCGCTCTCGTTCGCGCTCTCCACGATGGCATGGTTGGTAGGGTTTGCCACCAGAATACCCTCTCAGACCCTTTCTCAGACCCAGACAAACAACCCCTGGTATCAATCTGCAATACCGCTTGGATGGGGGGCTTTTTAATCTTGCTCGCTTTCGCTCGAAATCCAAAACCTCAGTCACCAGTGTTCATGAATTGCAGTTTGCAGATGATAGTGCCACACCAGCTCAGACTGTTGATGACCTCCAGAGGATAGCTACCATTTATAATGACTCTAATGAGCATTTTGGAATGGAAGTTAACACTGACAAAACCAAAATCCTCAACCAACCAGCACCTGGTCAAACTTCCTCAAGGATCAACCTTAAGATTAACGGAAATCCTGTCGATAAAGTGGAGCATTTCTCTTACCTTTGTAGCATCCTCTCAAAAATACCAACTTGTGCAAAGGACATCGAAAACCGCATAAAAGCTGCACACTCTGCATATGGACGACTTTGTCATCGAGTCTTCAATAATCATGCAATAACCATCCACACCAAAATCATGGTTTTTCGGGCCGTTGTTCTTTCCATCCTTCTTTACGCCTGTGAAGCCTGGACCTTGTACCGTCGCGATATCAAGTGCCTTGAGAACTTCCAACAGAGAAAGCTCAGACAAATACTAGGCATTCGTTGGGAGGATCGACTTTCAAACAATGAGATTCTCAAGCGTGCTCTGCTGCCTAGTGTGGAAGATACCATCTTGCAGCACCACCTTCGATGGACAGGACATGTCGTACAGATGGACCCCACCAGACTACCACGAATCATACTCCAGAGGGAGCTTGAGACAGGAAAAAGACCACATGGTAGGCCAAAACTGCGCTACAAGGACCAGCTAAAATGTTCCCTGAAGCAAGCCAACATAGACAAAAGATCTTGGGAACAACTTGCCACTGACAGAGCAGCCTGGAGAAGAAGAACTTGGGAAGGCACAGACTCATTTGAGAGGCACAGAAAACAACAGGATGATGATAAACACAAACGAAGACAAGAAATACAAAACCAACCACGTCCCCCACCCACAATAAAATGTGACTTCTGCCCACGACAGTTCTATCATAGGCTGGGCCTTCAGAGCCACATCCGCCATCGACATCGATCACAGATGGCAACGTCCTGAAAACTAAGACAAAACCAATGCTCAGACACGAGCTGGAGCCAACGACGACGACGATATGTTTTTATAAATACTTTAAAATAATAGATGCAGAATTTTGACACCTAGAATTTATTTATTCATTTTTCTTTTGCTTTCCTTGATATTAAAACAGTAATTTTTGAATATAAGTTTTTCTATATTTTCTTATTTTTTTAAAATTGCAACTCTTAACAGGATCAGCTCCATCTGCAAGACGAAGCATCACTTGGTGTCATATCCCCACTTCCTTCTAGTGTCTACAGTGGGGTAAAAAAGTATTTAGTCAGCCACCAATTGTGCAAGTTCTCCCACTTAAAAGATGAGAGAGGTCTCCAATTTTCATCATAGGTATACCTCAACTATGAGAGACAAAATGAGAAAAAACAAATCCAGAAAATCACATTGTCTGATTTTAAAAGAATTTATTTGCAAACTAGAAAAGCACTCGGAGAGCGCAGACCTCCGCCAAGCGCCACAGTTCTCCCCGCGTACAGTGTTTGTGTGTACGTTTTCAGATTCCTTGACCATGAAAACATATGTCTAGCAATTGGATTCACAATGATAGGATTAGTGGTTCAGTAGTAAAAGCATTACCTCCTTGGCGGAGGTAATAAACTGAAGTGTTGCTGTTGTGTCCATCTCCTTCATGTGCAAAGTCCCAGGCTGTGAGCGTTTTCATAGATCACTGAAAGCAGCACTCAGGGCTTCAGTGACAGATGCAAATTGCGTAGACAGGTTGCCGTGGGTTTTATTACCTCCGCCAGGCCGAAAAGGCCAGGAGGAGGTTATGTTTTTGCCAGGGTTTGTGTGTTTGTCTGTCTGTCTGTTTGTCTGTCTGTCTGTTTGTCTGTTGGTTAGCAAGATAACTCAAAAAGTCTTGGATGGATTTGCATGAAACTTTCAGGCGTTGTTGGAAATGGTACAAGGAAGAACTGATTAAATTTTGGGGGTGATCCGGTTCACCGTCTGGATACAGGAATTTTTTTAAAGCATTTTTCAACACTGTGACATAGGGCCATTTTCAACATGTGCGCAGGCGCAATGGAGGCCGCTGGGCGTCGTGTCTGACCAACACAAACTCCGCCTTCTTCAACGTTTTAGCCACAAAAGCATGCGGAAAACACTGCTGGCCTCGGACCCCCAGCGTGCCTGTGCTAGCCATAGGCGCTGCGCACATTGCGCTGGTCGTCGTGTCTGACCAACACAAACTCCGCGTTCTTCAACGTTTTAGGCACAAAAGCACGCGGAAAACACTGCTGGTCTGGGCCCGCCAGCGTGCCTGCTTTTGCGCCACGCTGCAAAACCTGACACGGACACCTGTCCGCCGCCCCATTATTTGCCACAAATTCCCCGCCCAGCTATAGGCGCTGCGTAAAAACGACCTCTCTGCCGGGGAAGACTCTAAATTCTGTTTTGCCGCGGAGCGCAACCCCAATATAATATAAAACCCACGGCAACCTGTCTAACCAATCTGCATCCATCAGTGGAGGAGATGGACACAGCAACACTTCAGTTTATTACCTCCGCCAAGGAGGCAATGCTTTTACAACCGTAAAACGGGGCTATAAGGGACGGCAGCTCCTATGGCTGGCCGGGGAAGGAGCTGCGCATTTGGCAGAAATTCCCCGGCCAGCCATACGCGCTGCGCAATAACGACCTCTCTGCCGGCGAAGCTTCTAAATTCTCGTTTGCCGCGGAGCGAAACCCCAAAATAATATAGTAATATAAAACCCACGGCAACCTGTCTACCTAATTTGCATCCGTCAGTGTACTATGTGCATGTACTATCAATGAGCCCAAGTCATTCCTTCATGTAATTTTGTTAAGCTGGTGAGAGAAAATTTTTAAAAAAAAGGATTCATGGATATTTGACAATAACAACACAACTCAGCGTCCTGCTCAAAATAAAAAAAGCAGAATTACATTTAAAACATTTCCCACAAAAGTGTCCCTTATTAACCCGCCGTCCCTTATAGCCCCATTTTACACTACTGAACCACTAATCCTATCACTATCACATTGATTGTCATTCATTAATTGTCTGTTTATTGCACTGTCCATGTCAAATAAACAAATAATCATTGTGAATCCAATTGCTACTCATATCTTTTCATGCTCAGGGAATCTGAAAACGTACACACAAACACTCTATGGGGGGAACTGTGCCGCTTGGCGGAGGTCTGCGCTCTCCGAGTGCTTTTCTAGTTGGGTTTGCGCTCCACGGAAAAAAAGAGGTTTTTAAATCTTCTCCGGCAGAGAGCTGGTTTTTGCGCAGCCCCTATGGCTGGGCGGGGAATTTCTGCCAAATAATCCGGCAGCGGACAGCTGCCCGTCTCAGTTTTTGCAGCGTAGCGCAAACACAGGCACGCTGGCGGGCCCTGTCCACCACTGTTTTGACGGATGCAAATTGGGTAGACAGGTTGGCATGGGTTTTATTGGGTTTGCGCTCCGCGGAAAAAAAGTGGATTTGAAGCTTCCCCGGCAGAGAGCTGGTTTTTGCGCAGCCCCTATGGCTTGCCGGGGAATTTGTGGCAAATAATCCGGCGGCGGACAGCTGCCGGTGTCAGCTTTTGCAGCGTGGCGCAAACAGAGGCACGCTGGCGGGCCCTGCCCACCACAGTTTTCCGCGTGCTTTTGTGCCTAAAACTTTGAAGACGGCGGAGTTTGTGTTCGTCAGACACGACAACCAGCGCCCTCTATTGCCCCTGCACACATGTTGAAAATGGCCGTATCTCACAATGTTAAAGAATGCTTTTAAAAATTCCTGTATCAAGACGGTGATCCGTATCATCCCCAAAATTTAATCAGTTCTTCCTTGTACCATTTCCAACAATGCCTGAAAGTTTCATCGAAATCCGTCCAAAACTTTTTGAGTTATCTTGCTAACCAACAGACAGACAAACAAACAAACAGACAGACAGACAAACAGACAGACAAACCCCGGCAAAAACATAACCTCCTCCTGGCCTTCGGCCTGGCGGAGGTAATCATGGTGGAAAATAAGTATTTGGTCAATAACAAAAGTTCATCTCAATTCTTTGTTGTATACCCTTTGTTGGCAATGACAGAGGTCAAACGTTTTCTGTAAGTCTTCACAAGGTTTTCACACACTGTTGCTGGTATTTTGGCCCATTCCTCCATGCAGATCTCCTCTAGAGCAGTGATGTTTTGGGGCTGTCGCTGGGCAACACGGACTTTCAACGCCCTCCAAAGATTTTCTATGGGGTTGAGATCTGGAGACTGGCTAGGCCACTCCAGGACCTTGAAATGCTTCTTCCTGACATAATGCACGGCTCAGGAGACACGCACGCAGGCTCAGGATAGATTTAACAGCTTTATTAGCAACAAGGAAGTGTATGGCTGCGTGTCTGTGGAATAAGAATGTATTGGTGGTGGCGTCTGCGTCAGGCACGGGGGCAGGAGGCCGTACAGCCGGACAACCCTGTGGGAGAGAGCAGAGGGAGAAGGGTAACGGGCACCATACCAATACAGGGAATGATGATGATAGCTGGCTTACTTGGTTATGACAGGTGGCTGGCGTCGACAAGGGCGAGGCCCGGGAGACAGCGACCTGCAGTACCTGTGGCAGCAGCGTAGAGCCAGCGGCGAGATGAGGAAGTCCGCCGCCGGGAATGTCCACCTGTGCACAGGGGAAGGCTAGAGGAGAGAGGTAAGGGGAGCTTACCCAAGTTATCTTCACTGGTCGGTTTGAGATCTGTAGTAGCAAAGGGGCCGAAGTTGAGAGACGGCTTCAGGCCGAAGCCCAGGGCAGAGTGGATTAAATACCTCGCCGCTGATGAGGAGCAGGTGTGCACGCGGCTGGCGCCGCTGATGAGCGGCGAGTCATGACAGTACTCCCCCCTCTAGCAGCACCTCCTGGCGATGGTTTTTCCGGGTGCGCTCGATGAAACTCAGAAATGAGTGACCGGTCCAACACCAGCGAGGAAGGCACCCACTGTCTCCACTCGGGTCCATAGCCCTCCCAATCCACCAGGTACTGCAATCCGCAACCCCGGCGTCGGGCGTCCAAGATCTCAGCGACGGTCCAGGCCGGATGGCCACCAATCATCCGGGGAGTGGGGTGCGCCGCAGGTGGAGGGCAGAGGGGGTCAGAGACCACCGGTTTAAATTTGGAGACGTGGAAGGTGGGATGGATGCGGAGGGAGGAGGGAATAGCCACACGCACAGCCACCGGGTTGATGATCCTGGTTATGGGATAAGGGCCGATGAACCGTTGGGCCAGCTTTCTCCTCTCACCCTTTAGGTTAACGTCCTGTGTGGATACCTAAACTTGCTGTCCCACCTGGTAGGCAGGTGCAGGTCTCCTATGTCGGTCCGCCGTAGACTTATTGCGCTCCGCCGTGCGTAAAAGTGCATTACGCGCCGTGGACCAAAGGGAGCGACACCGCCTCAGATGTGCCTGGACAGAGGGGACAGCCAACTCGCCCTCCTGCGCGGGGAATAGAGGTGGATCATAGCCCAAGGATGCTTTAAAGGGCGACATCCCGATGGCAGTGGAGCGAGAGGTGTTGTGGGCGTACTCCACCCAGG
Organism: Pholidichthys leucotaenia; assembly: GCA_020510985.1. Classification (NCBI taxonomy): domain Eukaryota; kingdom Metazoa; phylum Chordata; class Actinopteri; order Cichliformes; family Pholidichthyidae; genus Pholidichthys; species Pholidichthys leucotaenia. The sequence continues at coordinate 116,110,663 of CM035848.1, read as the reverse complement.
CGAGGTGAGAACTCCAGGACGTGGGTTTGGATGAAGTGACGCAGCGGAGCGTAGCCTCCAGCTCCTGGTTAGTCCGCTCACACTGCCCGTTAGACTGGGGGTGATGGCCGGAGGAGAGGCTTACCTTGGCTCCCAGGGCGTTGCAAAATGACCTCCAGACGTCCGAAGAGAACTGGGGGCCGCGGTCGGAGACCACGTCAACCAGGATTCCATGCAGTCTGACCACGTGCTGGATGAGGAGGTCCGCCGTCTCCAAGGCTGAGGGAAGTCCACGTAGGGGCACAAAGTGGGCGGCCTTGGAAAAACGGTCAACAATGGTCAGAACTGTGTCAAAGTTGTTGGAGACAGGGAGCCCGGTGACGAAGTCTAGGGCGATGTGCGACCAGGGCCTGCCAGGGACGGGCAGAGGCTGGAGCAGACCCGCAGGGGGAGCGTTACCTGACTTATTGGTAGCACAGACGGGGCAGGCCCGGGCGTAATGGGCGGCATCCTTCCGCAGGCCTGGCCACCAAAAGGATCGCTGGAGGAGGTCAATCATCCGTGAAGCTCCAGGATGGCAGGTGAGCTTAGAGGTATGGAGCCAGTGTATAACGTCCCCCCAGACGGCAGATGGCACGAAGAGCCTCCCCTCCGGTCCGCCGCCAGGGTCCAGTTCTGACTCCTGCGCCCTCCGGATCTTGTCTTCTGCGTCCCATGAAACAGCCCCCACGACGCACGACCTGGGCAAGATGGTGTGAGCAACGTCTTCTGCGTCCTCCGGGGCAAATTGCCTGGAGAGGGCGTCGGGCAGGCCGTTCTTGGAGCCAGGCCTATATGTGATGCTGAATTTAAACCTTGCAAAGAACAGGGACCAACGCGCCTGGCGGGCGTTCAGACGCTTGGCAGATCTCAGGTACTCCAGGTTCTTGTGGTCAGTGAGGACCACAAAAGGCAAGGCTGCCCCCTCCAGCCAGTGACGCCATTCTTGAAGGGCAAGCTTGATGGCAAGAAGCTCTCTGTCCCCCACATCGTAGTTTTGCTCCGCCGGGGACAAGCGCCGAGAGAAGAAGGTGCAGGGTCACTTGACTCCGTTGGCTGGGGACCGCTGGGACAACACCGCCCCCACCCCCGTGTCCGAAGCGTCCACCTCCACAATGCACTGCAGCGCGGGGTCGACCTGGCTGAGGACCCAGGAGGAGGAGAACTCCGTCTTCAGCGCCTGGAAGGCCGTGGCGGCCTCTTCAGTCCACCGGAACGGGGTCTTAGGAGAGGTGAGGCGGGTCAGGGGCCCGACGATGGCTCCAAAGTTCGGGACAAAGCGGCGGTAGAAATTGGCGAACCCGATGAATTGCTGAACCTGTTTCCGAGAGGTAGGTGTGGGCCAATCCACCACCGCTTTGATCTTCGCTGGGTCCGGAAGCACCTGGTCATGGGAGATGACGAACCCCAGGAAGGAAGTCGTTTTGGCGTAGAATTCACATTTTTCCACCTTGACGTACAGACGGTTCTCCAGCAGTCTCTGCAGGACCCGCCTCACGTGGACCCGGTGTTCATCCCTGGACCTGGAGAAGATGAGAATATCATCCAGGTAGATGAATACAAACAGGCCGATGAAGTCCAAGGACGTCATTGATGAGGCGCTGAAAGACGGCTGGAGCGTTGGTCAACCCAAACGGCATCACGAGGTATTCAAAATGACCGTTTGGGGTACGGAAGGCGGTTTTCCACTCATCTCCCTCCCGGATCCGGACGAGGTGGTAAGCGCTGCGGAGATCCAGCTTAGTAAACCAGGTCGCCCCCTGGAGGGAGTGGAAGGCAGTATCCATAAGGGGCAGGGTATACCGGTCCTTCTCCGTGATATCGTTGAGTGCTCGATAATCGATACAAGGATGAAGAGATCCGTCCTTCTTTCCCACGAAGAAGAACCCTGCACCTACTGGAGAGGAGGATGGTCGGATGATCCCAGCACTGAGCGACTCCTTCAAATAGCTGTTCATTGCCTCCTTCTCCGGCCCTGACAGGCTATAGAGGCGTCCTGAAGGTAAGGGCGCCCCCTGGCGGATGTTAATGGCACAGTCGTAGGGCCAGTGAGTAGGCAGAGACATCGCCTTGGACTTACTGAAAACAGCACCCAGGTCGTGGAACTCTGAGGGCACAAGGGTGAGATCCGGGGGCGCGGTGTCCTGAGCTGTGGGAGGCGAGGATGGGGCGCAGGCAGCGGATTGGAGGCAGGTGCCCATGCAGAAAGTGCTCCACGCTGACACCTTCCCAGTCTTCCAGTCCAAGGCGGGGTTGTGGAGGCGGAGCCAGGGATATCCGAGGATGACAGGAGTTACTGAGGTGGGCAAGACGTAGAAGGAGATATCCTCCCGATGGTTTCCAGAGATGATCACCGGGACGGGGGATGTTCGATGAGTTACTCTTCCCAGGAAAACTCGGGAGAGATTAACCAGGGCAAGAGGAGTGTCAAGGGGGTGACAATGGATGCCCAGTCGGGTTGCCAGGCTTTGTGAAATAAAGCTACCCTCCGCGCCTGAATCCACCAGTGCATGTGTGAGGTGCCCAGTGAGGTTGTGACAGAAGCGGATGGGCAGCGTCAAATGTGTGAGGGGATTTAACAGATTAGCGTCAGCGAGGCCCCCTACAGTGACTCGCGGACCACCTCGTTTGGCTTCTCCGGACAATGCTCCGGCCGAAGTTGAGAGACGGCTTCAGGCCGAAGCCCAGGGCAGAGTGGATTAAATACCTCGCCGCTGACGAGGAGCAGGTGTGCGCGATGATGAGCGGCGAGTCATGACACTTACGAAGCCACTCCTTCGTTGCCCGGGCGGTGTGTTTGGGATCATTGTCATGCTGAAAGACCCAGCCACATTTCATCTTCAATGCCCTTGCTGATGGAAGGAGGTTTTCACTCAAAATCTCACAATACATGGTCCCATTCATTCTTTCCTTTACACGGATCAGTCGTCTTGGTCCCTTTGCAGAAAAACAGCCCCAAAGCATGAGGTTTCCACCCCCATGCTTCACAGTAGGTATGGTGTTCTTTGGATGCAACTCAGCATTCTTTCTCCTCCAAACACGACAAGTTGAGTTTTTACCAAAAAGTTCTATTTTGCTTTCATCTGACCATATGACATTCTCCCAGTCCTCTTCTGGATCATCCAAATGCTCTCTAGCAAACTTCAGACAGGCCTGGACATGTACTGGCTTAAGCAGGGGGACACGTCTGGCACTGCAGGATTTGAGTCCCTGGCAGCGTAATGTGTTACTGATGGTAGCCTTTGTTACTTTGGTCCCAGCTCTCTGCAGGTCATTCACTAGGTCCCCCCGTGTGATTCTGGGATTTTTGCTTACTGTTCTCGTGATCATTTTGACCCCACGGGGTGAGATCTTGCGTGGAGCCCCAGATCGAGGGAGATTATCAGTGGTCTTGTATGTCTTCCATTTTCTAATAATTGCTCCCACAGTTGATTTCTTCACACCAAGCTGCTTACCTATTGCAGATTCAGTCTTCCCAGCCTGGTGCAGGTCTACAATTTTGTTTCTGGTGTCCTTTGACAGCTCTTTGGTCTTGGCCATAGTGGAGTTTGGAGTCTGACTGTTTGAGGTTGTGGACAGGTGTCTTTTATACTGATAACGAGTTCAAACAGGTGCCATTAATACAGGTAACGAGTGGAGGACAGAGGAGCCTCTTAAAGAAGAAGTTACAGGTCTGTGAGAGCCAGAAATCTTGCTTGTTTGTAGGTGACCAAATACTTATTTTACCGAGGAATTTACCAATTAATTCATTAAAAATCTTTCAATGTGATTTTCTGGATTTTTTTTTTCTCATTTTGTCTCTCATAGTTAAGGTATACCTATGATGAAAATTGGAGACCTCTCTCATCTTTTAAGTGGGAGAACTTGCACAATTGGTGGCTGACTAAACACTTTTTTGCCCCACTGTATGTGGTGTAATTACAAAGAAAGAAAACTTCAGTAGAGTTGGTAGAGCAGTCAGTGCTGTCTGTGGCCAGCCAGTATCCAGCTGTAGCTTTGCTCCAACTCCACATGGAATGAGGCTATGGCCACCAAACTTGGTGCATAGGTTGTCCTTGGGACTAGCACTTATGACTATACTTTTGGAGTCAAAAGGTTAGAGGACAAACTCAGAATACTGCATAAATTATATATTAAGAACAATGAAAGCTAGGGTCAACAAACTTGGTACACAGGTTCATCCTGACCTCTGACTATGGGTTTGGGATTAAAAGGTCAAAGATCAGGGTTTTAACTATATAGGGCTGCAAAAGTGCATTCTAGTTGTCATTCAGTCTACACACAGTAAAATAAAAGTGTGTTTCTTCTAGATTCGACTAGCATTATCAATGGATCGCAGCATTATGAGAGCATGTCTTTTGATTGTGTGAGGAAACCAGAGGTAATGTAGAGAATGTGCAAATTCCAGATACGGGCTCTAGCTGTGTTTCAACACAATTCCTCTAGCTGTGGTGGAACAGTTCTAACCAATGAGCAACCACACAACACAGCTGTAAAATAGTTGAGTAAATTTGTATTAAAGTATATGTTAAACAAAAAAAGGTGTTTCAAGCACATCAAAAATGCACTACAGCAAAACCAATCAGTTCTGAAGCAAAGTACTTCCACTGCTAAATTAATCATATGACATATTTGAAAATTAGTGGTGGCCTAATGGTTAGGGATGTGGACTGGTAAGTGGAAGGCCGCCAGTTCAACCGGCAGGATCAGATCTGGGTAGGACAGATAACGTACCAATGTTTGCCCCACCCTCATTAACCCCACTGCAGTGCCCTTGAGCAAAGCCCTTAACCCCAACTGCTAAAGTGGAGCTGCTCAGTGGCCACATGTCAGTCTGTGGTTGTACTAGGCAGCTTCCAGGTGTGAATGTGTAACTGTGAGAATATGAACAGGGTGTCCTTGAAAAAGACAGGTTGCCTCTCAGTGGAACTCCCCCGTATAAATAAAGGTTAAATAAATTTTGTGAGTAGTCACAAACAATCACTCACCTGCATGCAATCTTTTAGCCTCTCTCTGCAGAGCCATCCCAGATGCATAAGCCTCTATGCAGCCGTGGCTACCACATGAACACTCTGGGCCTTCTAGTGAAACCATGATGTGACCCAGCTCACCAGCACAGAAGGTACTGCCATGGATCAGCTCATAGTGAAGGATAATCCCTCCACCAATACCTACAAAGACAAAGTTAAAACATTTCTTTTTTGTCAAATGTGGTTCTCAAAACTCTCTGCTGTTGTGCACACGGAGAAAATACGATGGGTTGTTAGGGAAAGGCAGATTCTACATCTCTTTCTAGACTATACTGTTGTACCAAGAAGACCTTTGAATGGCACCCTTTTACTCAGTTAAAAGCTATTCTGATGCAAACTTTTGATACACAGACACATGATACAATGTGCATTGTAAGAGTTAAAAAACTGACAAAACAATGTAACTGAATGGCCTCTTTAAAAGTCAAACATTCACCTTCTCTCAACAAAAGATTATCAATCTGCACTAAAGAAACTAAGTAAATATTATGTAATAAAAATTAAAAATAACCTTGAGATGTCAAAAGAGATTAATCAAACATTTAAAATGAAAAACTGATTGTCATGGTCCTAAGCACGGCCCTCAGCCATGCTCAGCTTCAGTGTAAGTTAAGTCTCTTTCTGTTTCTTTGTTTCTTTGTTTATTGTGGTCTAATGTATCTGGTCTCTGTTCATTTATGAGTTGTTGTATTCTTAGTTGTGTCCTTATAGTCTTGCCTAGTTATTGTGTGTTATTTTGTATTTATGGCATTATTTACATCTTTTGGGTTGTGTTATTTTATTCCTGTATTATTTAGTTTCCAATCTGTACTTTTTGACATAATTATCGGCCCAGGAAACATGCACGCAGGCTCAGGTAAGATTCAACAGCTTTATTCAACAGCAGGGGGTGATCGAGTGCACGAATGTGGTATGTGTATGGACTGTGGGTGAACGAGGAGTGTCGGGAACAGAACAGCACGCCGTGCAGCCAGGCAACCCTATGGGAAGAGCAGAGACAGAGATATGAGCTGGGCTTCACCATATGGGAGAGATATACTGAGTATTGCTTACTTGCAGGTGGGAAGGTGGCTGGCGTTGGCAAAGGATCTTTGGCCTGGGAGACAGCGCCCTGCTGCGCACACGACGAGGCGTGAAGAAGAGGGGAAAGGAGATGGCGAAGACGGGAGAATCCGCCGCCAGGGAATCCACCTGTGCACAGGGGAGAGACTGGTAGACAGGTGAGTGGCAATACAGCTTACGTGCTGAAGTGAAGAACTGCAGGACGGGAAGAGACAATCCTGCGGAGGGTTTGAGCGCGTAGAAACACAGACGGCTCCAGACCGATGCTCTGGGCCGAGTGGGTTAAATAGCCCGCAACTGACGAGGCGCAGGTGTGCACGCAGCTGAGGTAGATGACTGGGAGCGGCGAGTTGTGACAGTACTCCCCCCCCCCAGCAGCGCCTCCTGGCGCTGGCTTATTAAATTAAATCACCCTTTATTGTCATTCAACTGTACAACCAATCATGTACAGTAGAACGAGATTGTGTTTTACCTATCTACTGTGTTACTCACACACACCCCAAGTGTAGAATCAGAGGGCCGCTGCCATGCAAGGCGCTGCCACAAATTTCCCTCCTCCATTCCATTTTTGCTGAGCATCAAGCTGGACGGCAGGAAGTTCCACTTTTATATGGTCTTTGGCATGACCCGGCTGGGATTTGAACCCCTGCTTCCCGGGTGTGGGGCGGATGCTCTACCAACGGAGCCACCACTCCGGTAATCATCCGGGTGCGTCCAGTGGAACTCCGTGATGAGATCGTCATCCAGCACAAAAGAAGAGCGCACCCAGGATCTCCACTCCAGGCCATACCCCTCCCAATCCACCAGGTACTGCAGCCCACGACCTCGACGCCGGGAGTCCAAGATGGATGAAACCCCCCCAAGCCGGGTGGCCGTCGATCATCATGGGAGGAGGCGGCGCCCTAGGAGGAGGACAGAGCGGGTCAGAGATCACAGGTTTGATTTTGGACACGTGAGGGGGGAGGGCCAAACGCACAGCCACCGGGTTGATAATCTTGGTGATGGTGAAGGGACCGATGAAGCGTGGTGCCAGCTTCTTCTTCTCGGCCTTAAGATTAACGTCCCGGGCCGATAGCCAGATCTGTTGGCCCACCTGGTAACCGGGGGCTGGCCTCCTATGGCGATTAGCCGTGGTGCTGTTGCGCGCTGCCGTGCGTAAAAGCGCCTCGCGCGCCCTGGTCCACAGGCTCCGGCAGCGTCTCAGATGCGCCTGGATGGAAGGAACGGCCAACTCACTCTCCTGCTCGGGGAACAAGGGGGGGTCGTAGCCCAACGACGCCCGGAAGGGGGACATCCCGATAGCCGATGACCGTGTCGCGTTGTGGGCATATTCCACCCAGGCCAGGTAAGAGCTCCAGGAGGATGGGTTGGAGGAGGTGACGCAGCGCAGGGCAGCCTCCAGCTCCTGATTGGCGCGCTCACACTGCCCCTTGGATTGGGGGTGGTGACTGGAGGAGAGACTCACCGTGGCCCCCAGGGCGTTGCAAAAGGACTTCCACACTTGGGACACGAACTGGGGCCTCCGATCGGATACGACGTCCACTGGGATCCCGTGCAGCCTGACCACATGTTGGACAAGGAGGTCGGCCGTCTCCCGTGCCGAAGGGAGACCCCGGAGCGGCACAAAATGGGCGGCCTTGGAGAATCAGTCCACAATAGTCAGAACAGCATTGTAGGAATTGGAAACAGGGAGACCAGTAACGAAGTCCAGGGCGATGTGTGACCAGGGCCTGCCCAGGACCAGCAGGGGCTGGAGTAGGCCCGCGGGGGGGGGGGGGGGATTCGGGGTCTTGCTAGTAGCACACTGGGGGCAGGCCCGGAGGTAATTGGCGACGTCCTTCTGGAGACCGGGCCACCAGAAAGAGCGCTGAAGGAGGTCCACTAGTCGGGAGACGCCAGGGTGACAGGCGAGCTTGGATGTGTGGGCCCAGTGAATGACATCCCCCCGAACCGCCGATGGAACGAAGAGCCTCCCATCCGGGCAGCCGCCAGGGTCCGGTTCGTTCTCCTGCGCCCTGCGGATCTTGTCCCTGATGGACCAGGAAACCGCCCCCACAACACACGAGCTGGGCAGGATGGTGTGATCCAGCAACTCCAGGGTCTCAGGGGCAAACTGTCTGGACAGGGCGTCGGGCAGCCCATTCTTGGAGCCTGGACAGTAGGTGATCGTGAACCGGAACCGAGCAAAGAACAGAGACCAGCGCGCCTGGCGGGCATTCAGACGTCTGGCTGACCTCAAATACTCCAGGTTCTTGTGGTCCGTCCAGACCACGAAAGGCTGAGCTGCCCCCTCCAGCCAGTGATGCCACTCCTGCAGCGCGAGCTTAACAGCCAGAAGCTCCCTGTCGCCGACGTCATAGTTCTGCTCAGCTGCCGACTGGCGCCGGGAGAAGAAGGCGCAGGGCCGCTTGACTCCATCCACCGGTGAACACTGGGAAAGCACCACCCCCACCCCCGTGTCAGACACGTCCACCTCTACCAGGTACTGCAGCGCGGGGTCAACCTGGGTCAGGACCCGGGAGGAAGAGAACTCCGTCTTCAGGGTCTGGAACGTGGTCGCTGCCTCCTCGGTCCACTGGAAGGGCACTTTGGGTGAGGTGAGGCGGGTCAGGGGAGTAACGATGGCGCCGAAGTTGGGAACAAAGCGACTGTAGAAATTGGTAAAGCCGATGAACTGCTGCACCTGTTTCCTGGAGGTAGGAGTGGGCCACCTCGACCACTGCTTTAACCTTGGCGGGGTCGGGGAGAATCTGGTTATGGAAGATAACGAAACCCAGGAAAGAGGTAGTCTTGGCAAAGAACTCACATTTCTCCGCTTTGACATAAAGTCTGTTCTCCAACAGCCGCTGCAAAACCCGCCTCACATGGGCCTGGTGCTCCTCCTGAGACCTGGAGAAGATGAGAATGTCGTCTAGGTACACGAAGACGAAGACCCCTAGGAAATCTCGCAGGACATCGTTAATGAGCCGCTGGAAGACGGCGGGGGCATTGGTGAGCCCAAATGGCATAACTAGGTATTCAAAGTGGCCGCTGGGCGTCCGAAAGGCCGTCTTCCACTCATCGCCCTCCCGGATCCGAACGAGATGGTATGCGCTGCGGAGGTCTAGCTTGGTGAACCAGGTGGCCCCCTGAAGGGAGTGGAAGGAGGTGTCCATGAGAGGCAGGGTGTATCTATCCTTCACCGTGATGTCGTTGAGGGCTCTGAAGTCGATGCACAGACGCAGGGACCCGTCCTTCTTCGAGACGAAAAAGAAGCCAGCACCAAGTGGGGACAAGGAGGGGTGAATGATCCCAGCGCTGAGTGACTCCCTGATGTAAGTGTCCATAGCCTCACGTTCCGGGGCAGAAAGGCTGTAGAGGTGGCCAGACGGTAACGGCGCCCCCGGGCAGAGGTTTATGACACAGTCATACGGGCGGTGAGGAGGAAGAGACATCGCCTTGGACTTGCTGAACACGAGCCCCAAGTCATGGAACTCCGGAGGCACCAGGGTGAGGTCCGGAGGGGAGGAGACAGGAGCAGGCGGAGGAGAGGATGGGGCGCAAGCCGCAGACTGCAGGCAGGTGCCCATGCAGAACGAACTCCACAAGAGGACACTTCCGGATTGCCAATCAAGCACGGGATTGTGAAGGCGCAGCCACAGGTAACCCAGGATGACGGGGGCCGCTGAGGATGACAGGACGTACAGGCTAAGGTCCTCTCGGTGGTTGCCTGAAACAATAATTGGCACCGGCCTGGTGCGATGTGTCACTACTCCCAGGGGCAAGCGAGAGAGGGTGACAAGGTTAAGGGGAGCTGACAACGGTTGACAGGGGATGCCCAAACGGGTTGCCAGGCTCTTGGAAATGAAGCTTTGTTCTGCCCCTGAGTCCACCAGTGCGTGAGTGAGGTGCCCGGTGGAGTTGTGGCAAAACCTAATGAGCAAGGAGCAGTTGGAGAGAGGATTTGGCCGGTTGGTGTCCGCGAGACCCCCTACAGTGACTCGCGGACCCCCCCGTTTGGCTTGATTGGGCATTGCTCCACGGTATGCTGATCGCCTCCGTAATACATGCAGAGGCCCAGCTCCCGGCGGCGTTGTCTCTCCGCTAGGGGGAGCCTGGTTCGCCCGACCAACATCGCCTCTGGCTCATCGGCGGACTCCGAAGCGGGTAACGCCAGGGGGCGAGGCTGAGAGGCGCGGGCGGAGAATCCACGCGGGTGGTTGATAGACTTCCGCTCGGCGGCCCGCTCCCACGGCCTATTATCTAAACTAATGGTCAGGGAGATTAACTCGGACAGCCGCCCTGGAAGGTCCCGGCTGGCCAACTCATCCCGCAGACCAGAACTGAGGCTGCGGAGGAAGATGCTGCAGAGAGACACCTCGCCCCAGCCAACCTCCTCCGCTGCCACCCGGAAGTCAACAGCGTAATCGGCCGCCGACTGGCTGCCCTGTTGAAGGCTAAGGAGCTGGTCAGCGAGAACGCTGTCACGACGCGAGTGGTCGAACACCTCGAGAAAGTCCCGCACGAACTGATCATAGGAGAGGTTTGCGTAGCTGGGCTTCGACATGACAGCGTAAGCCCAAGCTAACGCTTGCCCCTCCAAGAGGTTAGCCATGTACCCAATTCGGCTGTGGTCTGAGGGAAAGTCCCCAGGAACGCGCAGAAACACCGACTCACATTGTAAGATAAACCCCCGCGCTTCACCGAGCTTCCTGTTGAAGCGAGCGGGAGTAGGGATTGGAGTGAGCCGGGTTGGCGCTCCCGAGCTAGGCTGGCCAGTCACGGAAATAGCCGAAGCTGATCCGCCATGATGAGCCGGGGGGAACGCCTGCTGGGGGTCAAGATGGTCCAACCGGTGAGTAATTGTGGTCAATTGATTTAATATCACTTGCTGTTGATGAGCTATCAAATCCACCCGAGCCTCGAGGGTGGAAAGACGGCATGCGAGCCCGCTGTCCACCGGGCTGCCCTGCTGGAGCCGTACTGACATAATTATCGGCCCAGGAAACACGCATGCAGGCTCAGGTAAGATTCAACAGCTTTATTCAACAGCAAGGGGTGATTAAGTGCGTGAATGTGGTATGTGTATGGACTGTGGGTGAACGAGGAGTGTTGGGAACAGAACAGCACGCCGTGCAGCCAGGCAACCCTATGGGAAGAGCAGAGACAGAGATATGAGCTGGGCTTCACCATATGGGAGAGATATACTGAGTATTGCTTACTTGCAGGTGGGAAGGTGGCTGGCGTTGGCAAAGGATCTTCGGCCTGGGAGACAGCGCCCTGCTGCGCACACGACGAGGCGTGAAGAAGAGGGGAAAGAAGATGGCGAAGACGGGAGAATCCGCCGCCAGGGAATCCACCTGTGCACAGGGGAGAGACTGGTAGACAGGTGAGTGGCAATACAGCTTACGTGCTGAAGTGAAGAACTGCAGGACGGGAAGAGACAATCCTGCGGAGGGTTTGAGCGCGTAGAAACACAGACGGCTCCAGACCAATGCTCTGGGCCGAGTGGGTTAAATAGCCCGTGACTGACGAGGCGCAGGTGTGCACACAGCTGAGGTAGATGACTGGGAGCGGCGAGTTGTGACACTTTTATTTTGACAGTGCTGTGCATCTTCCGGCTGTCAAACTGTTTCACGGGCTGCACAGTTGTCACTTGTTATTTTGATTACTTTTTCACTCATGTACCCACACCTGATTATCATCTGGTCCATTTCTATTTAAGCAGGCCGGTGTAGCTGATTCTTTGCAGCGGTCTTGCATTACTGGATGTTATTATTGCATCCCTTTCATTCCTAGACGGAGCCCCCATCTGCTTGTATCCTCCGGGCACTCCCCGGTAATTCCTGTCACCTGAAATTGTGCGTATGAGTGTATTTTTGTACTTGTAAGTCTTTCAGTTATTAAATGTGCAAACTCACAGTCAGTGTGTGGCGTCTTCAGTCAGCCCTTTAAAAGGGCAGTTTATGACACAGATTTTTCCAAAAACAACAATACTGCATGGATAGTCCCATTTGCAAAGCTCAAAATCAACCCAAAAAGGTTTGTTTTTGATTTGATTTGGCTAGACGAAGAACCAGAGCCAATCATGTTTTGACCCCCTGCTATGGCAGATAAGAGACCGGCAAATTTCTGTGGAAGAAATCACAGTGTACTGCAGTCACTGGGACAAGCAAGCGAACAGCACCAGAGATCATTTCTACCTGACCTAAAAAAGCAACTTACTGTGCAGAAAAGAATGAAATAACAAAAATATGGGAGTGAATTACATCACATGTGCACAAAATAACATTTTGTTCACTCAACTGAAAAAAATGTGGCCTCAAAATGGGATTTTTTTCCCTGCAATGTCCCCCAAGGGCCTTCATGGAAATTAGACTTTGGTCATCAATTCAAAATCATTCCAGTGCTGTGCTTGACCTTCATTATGAATACCAGGTGATTCCAGTACTTCCCAACTCTCTGACATAGTGGATACATAGTCTTAATCAAAACACGTTTCCACATTGTAATACAATGTTCCACAGATACTTTTCATTGAGGGCCAAATTATGCCAAGCTTGACTCCACTCTCTCTCTGTCTTGTCACCCAATTTGACAAAGATGAAACACGAACAACAAAGTTTCTTCCCCAGAATTCACGATCCATCATTGCCGACAGTAGGTTAGATCCGAAGAGCCCAGGATCTTGTTCCAGGAGGTTTTGTAACATTACATAGGAGCGACTTAAGCATCGTAGCATTAGTTGACCAGAGGAGAGCCTTTCCAGCAGCTTCATCAATGACAGACAACAAGGCCAGTAAGAGCAAGATGGCAGGGTCTGATAACGTCAAAGATTTTCGGCAGGGAACCATAGAGAATGCTATTTGGGGTGTGACTACCCCAAGAGATGTAACAGTATAAGCTACACGGACCATTTTAGTGTAGGTGCTTCTGACACTAAACACTCTAAGCACACCACATTTTGGCACGAACAGAAAAAGCATTTAAGAAAAGCACTTGAACCCCACTACTCCGTACCACAATTGCACCACAGCTGCACAACCTGAAGACAGCCATGGAACAGATACTTATAGAATAGAGCACAAAAATAACATTTTATCATCATCTGGTATTCATACTTTCTTCACTGGAAGTACTCACCTTTACCAATCTGGCATTCTCAAATTTTGTGATTATTGTCATCAATAGATACTTTATTGTCATGTCTTACACAGCAACAAAATTGAAGTGCAATGAAGTTTCAATGTGAAAGGTTACCAAAGAACTGTATAAAAACTGTTCAAACACACAAATTTGTAATAAATAAATAATAAAGCATAGGGACACACCCACATATTAATTCATCTGCACCCCTTCCTATTTAAAGCAGCTTATAGTGTTTTTATTCAGCATTAACTGAAAGTATTGCTTCTTTAGTACTGTATGTATTGCTGGTTTTTTAACCGAGATGTCCTTGGTCTAATTGCCATGTATCTCCTGCTGGAGGGCAGCAGTTCAAACAATCAGTGTCCTAGGTGTGTTTGGACATTAATTATAGTTTTTGCCTTTGAGAGATAGCATAAGGCATAGCATTCTTGCAAAGTTGGGAGGGAGCAGCCAGCAGTTTTCTGGGCAGCTGTGATGACCCTCTGCAGTGCTGTCTTATTTACATAAATTCCAATTATTATCATTACTAGTGCATGTGTGTACCAGTAATGATAATAATGTGCAACAATCTGAGTAATAAAATGGCAGTGCAGGGTTAGGGCCAGTGAAGCCATACATTCAGTAAGAAAAAGTTTTGAAAATAAAGGGACTGGGTTCAGTAAAGTGAACATTTTTTTTTCTTTCAGCTGCTCCCTTTTGGATTCACCACAGCATATCATCACCTCATATTGTGATGATCCGCATGTCGATTTGGCAAAGACTTTTATGCCAGATGCCCTTCCTGACACAACCCTGCCCATTTTATCCAGGCTTTGTACCAGTACAGGGAGTACAACAGCTTGTGCTCCCCCTGTAGCTGGAAAATCAACTTTCCTTCCCCCATTACACTGAGCACCAAGCTAGGAGGCGGGAAGTGCCATTTTTATATGGTCTTTGGTATGTCCTGGCCAGGGCTTGGACCCACGACCTCCCAGTTGTGGGGCGGATGCTCTACCTCTAGGCCACCACTCCAGTGTTAATGTTAATGTAAAGTGAACATAATTCCCTAAAATTCAGTCTTATTTTTCAGGTTTTGAATCCCTGCTCTGAGCAGAGCAGGAGTCATTAATTTCCTTGGTGTAAACTGACCTGCTGCCATTGGGCCATATTCTGACGATCTAGTCAACTGTCTATTGTCAAAGTTGCAAAGAGCATTTATGGGCGTGTCCAAGTCCATTTAGCTATTACAACAGTAGAAAAAACAAATTCTGCACCAGCAGAAAGCATGAAGGGGCTGTCCTAATACTCATAATTATTCAGAGGTGTGTTTTGGGCGGAACATGCAATCATAGTCTCCTCTCCTTACCTGTAATAGACAGGTTTGCACGATCGAAGATGTAATACTAATGTGCTGGCATCTAAATGGCATGACAAATCTGTTTTGTGCTGGGGGGACTGCAGGTCCAATCAAAAAGTGAAAGTGCATTTAAGGGCTGTCCACACCCCTGGCCTGATTTAATAAGATCGCCCCCCAAACACAAAAACTACATCTGCCTATTTCCTGGTAACCTGTAAGATGCTTGAGATAACTTGCTATGCTTATTCTTAAATTCATGTTTACGAATGATAAATGCATCAGTAAAAATCAGTTTCTCGTTATAAAAACAGAACACAAACTCCCATTTTTTTAATTTATGTGTCATGGTGCGGTCCTCGCAGACCGCTAATGAGATGCTGTAGGCCGCCGATGAGTTTGCATAATTTATTAATGACAGACAAATAACAAAGCAATAAGCCACGAGGGGCAAAAACACAACTAAGGCTATGACAAGACACAGGATACGGCGTCTCAGGAAAAACACTTACTGTGATGAATGAATGATGAATAATAGACGGATGATTGATGAATGAAAGTTTGATGAGATCGCAGCGAGGAGTAAGCCTCAGCTGCTTCCTTAAATACCCAAGACAAACCAATCAGTGGAGAGTGTACTCAGGAGAAATGCTGAACAGCTGTCACAACGTGACCCGGCTTTGACAGCCAGAAGCCCCGCCATGACGCTGTCAGAATAAAAGCCCTGACGGCCATATGGTACACCAGAGAACGGGAAACCACCAGACAACCCGAGCGCGGACAAAGTCAGCGCACGGACCATGACAGTAGCCCCCGTTCCCGAGGCGGATTCCAGATGCTGTGTAACATCAAGTCCCCCCCCCACCCAGAAGGTCAACAGGACTGCCTTAGGGAGGGGGGTGGGGGAAACAGGCTCGGAGGGTGAGAACCAACCAGCATAATAACAGAAAGAGAAAAAAGAACAGGCTACAAACAGAACACCATGATCAATCCAATAAGGCCACAGGCAAAAAAGAAAAACATCTTCACACCCCACAAGGGAATACAGGAAACTCAAATACAGGCACAACCAAGCTGCGTACCCCATAATACCAGAGCGAGAGAAGGAAAAAAAAACTCATGCTAAGGAACAGCGATACATATACTGTACTTCAATGTTGTATAAATAACACAAGCGAGGAGGAGAGGAAAGAGAAAAAAAAAAAAACACACGCAACCGGGCGGCGATATACATAAGTCACTATAGTCCCAAACAAAACACAAGAGCATCCCTAAAATTCCTGAGGAGCAGGCAGGGGGAAAAAACAGGGATGATGGCAGACAGAGCACAGAAGCACAAAAACAAATAGTTCAGGGGGTCTTCCTGTGTCCAGAGTCCAGATCGCTGGCAGGGGAAAAAGAAAAAGTTCGGGCGGCCTACCCCAGTCCCAGGCCAGGGAAAACAGTACCT
Source organism: Pholidichthys leucotaenia (assembly GCA_020510985.1). Lineage (NCBI taxonomy): Eukaryota > Metazoa > Chordata > Actinopteri > Cichliformes > Pholidichthyidae > Pholidichthys > Pholidichthys leucotaenia. The sequence continues at coordinate 116,094,642 of CM035848.1, read as the reverse complement.
CCGACGGCTGGACCAGGTCGCCGAACAGAAAGTCCAATTGGTCGGGTGGCTGACCCAGAACGCCAAACGGGCGAAGCAGTCTCCCAGGCGGCCGACCCGCGTCATTCATCCACCAGGACCACAGGGGAGAACTCGGAGATGGCCCCCCCTTAAGAGAGGGAAAACGAAGGAGGGCCGGACCAATAACGGAGAACCCCAGTGGCCCCCGATGGAAGGGAAAAAAGAATGGGGAAAGGATGAGGGACCAGTCCGGCGTCGCTCAGCGAAGGATCTGCAGCTCCACCTCCGAACTCCACAAGAACCAGCACTGCCCTCCAGTCGAATCCCAAACGAGACCGCGCTGCACCCATGACGGACCCCTGATTGGGTCGCGGCTGCACCCACGATGGACCCCGATTGGGTCGCGGCTGCACCCACGACGGACCCCGACTGGATCGGGGCAGCACCAGAGACGACCTCCCAACCCAAACCTGGAACCTCCAGAATGGCAACCGGAATCGACTCCACACCGGTGACCCTGGGAGAAGGCTCGGGAGAAGAAAGAGAACCGGGATCAGGATCACCGGCAGTGACAGAGCCCAGGGAGACAAACTCGGATGCAGCAGAAAGCTGCACCTGGCTCGTCTCCCCGAGAGACAGGCAAAAAATGCTCTAGAATTGATAGGAGAAAGACAAAACAGAGCACTTGCCTGATCTCGAGTTCTGTCGCCATCCAATACTTCGACGATCCGGATTCAGTAGGAAGAAGGACATTCTCTGGCTCCCACTCGGCTACGGCGGCGTCTGCAGCCGGCATGATGGTTTCCACAGTCTGAGGACCCCCCAACGCTGACGTCCAAGCCGAGGGCCCACACGGCGTGATGGCAGGGGATCCGTGACCTGCCAGGTCAGACTGTCTCTCCGTGGAGACCCGAGGATGCTTACTCGTCAGTGCAGGCTCCAAATGACAGTCTTCCCTCCTCCTTTGCCCATGACGTGGCTGTGGGGCCGGAACCAGGTACTCCAGGGCCGCAGGCCCCTTCCTCGTCCGACGGCATAGACCTGGCGCCGAAGAACGCTCGGGGGAAGGGGACACAAAGGAAGCAGGTTCATGATTAATTACTGCAGCAGATGGAGGGAGCTCAGGGGACTGTGAGCCCCAAACTCCACCCCCAGCGGTCAGACAAGGCAATTCGCTCAGTGAAAGAAAAGAATGAAAACGCACTTGCCTGCTCCGCTGAGGACCGATGGAAGCTGCTGCAGAGGGCTTGGTTCTTCCCTTCCCCCGCTGGATAGTGACGGAGGGCCCCCTGGGAAGACGAGCAGGAGCCATTCGAACAGGATCGATGACAGGCATCGCCGGAGCAGGACTCGTGGAGCTCACAACAGCTGGGGAGAGCGTCGAGGAGGAGGGAGTAACAGCCGAGGCGATCCGGGAACAAGGAGCTGACGGGACTGCAGGGACAGATGACCCGGAGGCAGAGGCTGCTGGGTTTTCCTCCTGTTGGGACGCAGGAGAAACAGCTGGCTGGGAGGCAGAGTTCCAACGGCGACCCGGAACTGGATCCGGACGGGGTTCTCGCAGAGGCTTGCCGTGGGCTTTGTGATGACGTTTACCGGCAGAGGGCGAGGTGAAGTCTGGGAAACACTGCACCTGGGCTGGACGGGTGACAAGAGCTGACTCCCGAGGTGAGGAGCGGAGATGCCTCACCGTCGGCCTCCTGCCGGGGTTTCCCTCCAGTCCATGGACCTCTTCCCTCGTCGGGAACGCCGTACTCGGGGAAGGCGGTGAGGGTTCCTTGGCTGCCCTCTCGAGCGCTCTCTCTATCAGTCCATGTTGTGTCACAATCCAAGCCACCTGTTCCTTTCCCTCCGGAAAGGAGGTGAGATGGTATTTTAACAAAGCCCTCTGAGTGAGACCTAGGGGCTCGTATGCCACGTAAGTAGGTATGAGGAGACGGGCTTCTGCCAGGTAGCCATCTATCTCCTGGAGCCACTCGGGGCAATACCCACGCTTGAAAGTGGACATACCGAGCAGAACTAGCCCCTAGAGAAGGGAAAAAACTGAAGTCCAATAGCAAACTCACGGTGACCGGCGTCTCCTTCTGGCTGCGATCTACTGTCATGGTGTGGTCCTCGCGGACCGCTAATAAGACGCTGAAGGCCGCCGATGAGTTTGCATAATTTATTAATGACAGACAAATAACAAAGCAATGAGCCACGAGGGGCAAAAACACAACTAAGGCTATGACAAGACACAGGATACGGAGTCTCGGGAAAAACACTTACTGTGATGAATGAATGATGAATAATAGACGGATGATCGATGAATGAAAGTTTGATGAGATCACAGCGAGGAGTAAGCCTCAGCTGCTTCCTTAAATACCCAAGACAAACCAATCAGTGGAGAGTGTACTCAGGAGAAATGCTGAACAGCTGTTACAACGTGACCCGGCTTTGACAGCCGGAAGCCCCGCCGTGATGCTGTCAGAATAAAAGCCCTGACGGCCATATGGTACACCAGAAAACAGGAAACCACCGGGCAACCCGAGTGCGGACAAAGTCGCACGGACCATGACATTATATAAGTAACCTGAAAAAAACACAAAACATGTCCCAATTTTAATAAATAAATAAATAAATAAATAAATAAATAATAATAATAATAATAATAATAATAATAATAATAATAATAATAATAATAATATGTTTTATTTGTATAGTGCTTTCCAAGGCACTCAAAGACGTTTTTCATAAATTCAATTCAACTTTATTTGTATAGGGCCTAATCACAACAAAAGTCATCTCAAGGTGCTAGATCCATAAGCACAAATCATAAATAATTCAGAGAAAAGCCCCAATGATCAGATGATCCCCTATGAGCAAGCACTAGGCCACAGTGGGAAGGAAAAACTATCTTATAGGAAGAAACCTCGGGCAGAACCAGGCTCACGGAGGGGCAGTCTTCTGCCACCACTGGATGGTGGGGGGGGGGGGGGGGGGGTGAGGAGAGAAAGGAAGAAAGAAGAGACATACTATTCATGACAACAACATGCAGGTAGACAGATATGACGTGCAAATTCTATCAAAAGCTAATCTGACCCAAGATTACAGCATTTTTATGTTTTGGGGTTTTTTTGTTTTGTTTTTTTTCAGGCTTATTAAGCCAACTAAAGAATCTCATAGGAAACACTGCAAGCAGACACATCCATAGCTGGACCTGGTGGTGTAATGCTCAAACACTATGCATAGTGAGCATAAATAGCAGTCTCTCGCTCTCTCTCTCTCTCTCTCTCTCTCTCTCTCTCTCTCTAGATATATATATATATATAAATGGACATAGTAGATACTAATAATAAAATTCAAAACTATGACATGCAAAATCCAATCTACACTTGTGAATGACATCCACTTAAAAACATATCACATCTAGCTAGCCAGTTGTCACATAGCTCATGCACACAATCAAACACAAACGCATGCACGGCGGGACCCATTGATGCGGACTACAACACTATGCACGCGTCTAGCAGTGGAACAGTATGTATAGTACCATTACACTACTAGTTACAAACATATAACATGTGGGAAGTCTATTCAAAAGCTTTGTCAAATAGGAAAGCTTTTAGTTTTGTCTTAAAGACATAGAGGATGTCAGCCTCACAGACCAAGGCTGGTAACTGGTTCCATAGAAGAGGGGCCTGATAACTGAAAGCCTTACCCCCCATGGTACTTTTTGGAGACCTTCAGGATTGCTAGGAGTCCTGCATGCTGAGAGCATAATAATCTGTTAGGATAATAGGGTACGCGCAATTCTTTAAAACTGGGGATAGATTATGTATGGTTTTATATGTCCAGGGATGAGAATGGTGTTTGGGAAAAAAAGAGGAAACTAAGCCGGGGGTCTTAGTTAGACCTGCGTTCCCCAAGGCGGAGCCTTGGTGGGGGGTCTGGGGGTCGTTGCCCCCCAGAAGCTAACGAAATCTGGTGTTTTAGAATACTCAAATGTGGTCTTATATTTAAAGTTAGAAGTAAGTACAAATGCATTTATAGTTTACCTTTTTAATCTGCTGCTGCATCACGTGTAAATTTATGATATCTGAATGGTATGTTGATGTAATAATACTAAATTATATTTTACTACTATTTAATATGTTTAGAATGGTAAATGGCATTCACTTATATAGCGCTTTTTCTCATCTCTGGATGACCAAAGTGCTTTACAGATCCTGCTATCCACCCATTCACACACTGATGGCGGCAGAGCTGCCATACACACACAGGCGCTAGCCTGGCCACCAGGAGCAACTGGGGGTTCAGTGTCTTGCTCAAGGACACTTTGACATGCAGACTTCAGACAGAGTGGGAATCGAACCCATGACCCTCCGATCAGTAGTCGGTCACACTACACCTGCGCCACAGCTGCCCCTAGAACTGACACAGAATTACATTTACATAGTTCTAGAACAGACAAAATAATTTAACCAAGTAAAATAAATTATAAATATTAACAAAATTCCATCACCAAGTCCATCACCCATTTATTAATTAATTAATTAATTATTATTTTTATACTGACATTCTGCAAGCATTTGGATTTATTAATGTGTGCATTTGTTAGTGTTACTAGTGTTACTTGTTAATATTTTAATATTTGAAAGATAATCTAAGAAAGTAAGTAAAACCTAAAAGATGTTTAATTAGTGTTTCAAATTATCAATAGTGTTTCAAAACAGGCATGACGTCACAACTTACACATGCTATTTCATAACAAATTCATTACGCGAAAATTCTCAAGTACAGTACATTACTTATAACGAGAAAAAAATCTTACCTCGGAATGTGTCTTCCGATCACTAATTGCTGTAATCGGGGCCAATTGTGATGAACTTTGACTGGCATCTGAATTTAACAGTGTCCATCGATCGTTTTGAACGCAGCACGAGCGAGTAATTCGATCTCCTTGTAGCCACAATTTTGAGATGTTTGGGGTTTTTTTCGAGCCATTCCCAACGAAACTTGTTCCTTATCCCTTTGTCTTCTTGCTTTGTTGTCTTTCGTGAGTTTTAGGTTCACCATTTTCACGAAATCGGGAAAACTTGGTTGATTGAATTGTCTGCCATTTGCATTTCGCTCCGCGTGTGGGATATGACAAAGGAATAACAAAATCGTCGATTGGTTGCTTCAATAAGTATCAGCCAATCAGTGGCCTTGTTACATTACATTACTGATCTCGCTGGGTAGCGCATTCTGCACGGTGGATTTGAGCAGCCGATCGAAAATACGACTCGCCGCTCATAACAGACCTCCCCCACCAAAAAAAAAAAAAAAATTCTCCTCAAATTTAGACAATTCACTAGAATGACCCTAGACATGATCAAATCCGAGGAATTCCTCGGATCCGCGGAGGATTCTCATCCCTATATGTCAAGAGAAGAACTTTAAATTTGAGTCTGGATTCTACAGGGAGCCAGTGAAGGGAGTTTAATATGGGAGAAATATGATCCCTCTTTTTAGTGCCCGTTAGTACCCTAGCTGCAGCATTTTGAATTAGTTGGATAATTTTTAGAGAGTTTTTAGGACAACTTGACAGCAGTGAATTACAATAATCTAATCTAGAAGTGACAAAGGCATGGACTAGTTTCTCTGCATAAGTTTGGGACAGGATGTTCCTGATTTTAGCAATATTCCATAAGTGGAAGTAAGCAGTTTTAGAGATCTGTTTGATGTGTGAATTAAAGGACAAATCTTGATCAAAAATGACTCCAAGATTCCCGACAGTGGCGCTAGGGTAAAACTATCTAAGCTACATATCTGATCAGAGACGGTGTCTCTGATGTTTTTCAAGCCAATTATAATCACTTCAGTTTTGTCTGAGTTAAGCAATAAAAAGTTGTGGTTCATTCAGGTTCTAATGTCTTTAAGACATGCATGTAACCTTTTCAATTGGTTTCTTTCTTCTGGTTTCATTGACAGGTGTAACTGTGTATCCGCATAACAGTGGAAATTTATGGGTGTTTTCTGATAATATCACCTGGGTAGCATATATATAATGAAGAGTATTGGTCCTAACACAGAGCCCTGAGGGATTCCTTGACTGAGTTCTGTGAGTAGAGACGGCTCATCATGAACATGAACAAACTTAAGTCTATCTGGCAAATATGATTTAAACCACTGCAAAGGTGATCCTTTAAGCCCTACAGAATGCTTCAGTCTATGAAATAGAATGCCATGGTCAATAGTGTCAAAAGCTGCACTGAGATCTAAGAGCACAATTATGGAAACAAGTCCATTATCAGATGCTATCACCAAATCATTACTGATTTACATTAGAGCAGTTTCAGTACTATGATGAGTTCTAAAACTCTTATTGGAACTCTTCAAATAAATTATTACTTCGTAAATAATCACACAGCTGATTAGCAACAACTCTTTCTAGGATTTTTGAGAAAAAAGGGAGATTAGAGATTGGCCTATAGTTAGCTAAAACAAGAGGATCCGCCGTTGTTTTTTTTTTTTTTTTTAAGTATAGGCTTAATTACAGTGATCTTGAAGGCTTGGGGCACATAGCTTGTGGTTAGAGATAAGTTAATAATCTGAAGAAGTGGATTACTAATGAATGGCAAGATTTGTTTGAGTAGTTTAGTGGGAATAGGATCTAATAAACACGCTGATGGTTTTGACGAGGAGATTAATTTTACCAGAGTTGAGAGATCGATTGGTATAAAATTGTCTAAACTAAAGTAGTTTAAAGCAGTTGTATTGGGTTTGGGGTACACAATGTCTGTAGTAACATTACTATGAATTTGGTCTCTAATAGCTGAAATTTTATTGGTAAAGAAGTCCATAAAGTCATCACTATTAAGCTCAGGGGGGATTCTGGGTTTGACTGATGTCATGGCTGTGAGCGCTCACCCCATCCTTCCTGTTGTTTCCCTTCTCAGGTCATCAACACACCTGAGTGAGGAGACACACCTGCTGCCTTTAATCAGCCAGCATTTATAAGAAGCCTCTCGTCAGTGTGCTGACGCTGGTTCGTTTGGGTATACTGCTGTAGCAAGTGTTATTTTCTAAAGGTGTAGTTTCCACACTCACCTGTTTCTCTTCTCCAGGTTGCTGCCATCGTGCGGGTGTGTCTCCAGGACTTCGCACGCTCACTGTCCAATCATCTCCGCTCTACTGCAACCATCCTCCACCCGGTCAGACACCACCGACTCCATCACCTTCATCCTGCTGATTTGTCTCCATCCCCGTTCGGGGTTCTGCCTGTTCTCCCTATTATCCCACGTAAGTGGCAATTTGGCTCGCCCATTTTCCCTGTCTTCATTTCTCCACTCACAGCTCTCGTTCTCTCTCCACAGGCTGTTTCCTCTGGCGAGTGACATTTTTCCTAAGCTGTGCTTCATTTTAATATTTAATAAATCTCTCAAACGTGGGTTTGTGTTTTTGATTGTCCTTTTGTTGCTGCATCATGCACGTGAGCTGTTCCTTATTGGTAATCATGACAACTGAATCTTGACTCCTAGTCAGTCTGGCCACTGTATTGAAAATAAATTTGGAATTATTTATCTTTAATGAGTAGTAAAATGTTCTAGCATTCTTTAAAGATTTTTTGTAGATAATTTATTTTTCCATGCGAAGTAAAATTTGTCTGATTTGGAGGAGTGCCTTTTTTTTTTTATTTCCAAGTTTCCTGTTTTAAACTGCGGGTTGTTGCATTGTAGCACAGGGTAAATGATCTATGATTAGATTTTGTCCTTTTAAGAGGGGCCACTCAGTCAAAGGGGGGGGGGGGGGACCGCACAATTACAGATTAAAAGCAAGTCTGAACAGGTGGGACTTGAGTAATGATTTTTAGGAGTTTAAGTCCGTGCAGTCACAGATGTGTTGGGAGACAGTACCAGAGGGAGGGGGCAGCAATGGAAAAGGCTTTGTCCCCCCCAGGTTGTGTGCTTGGTTGTTTTCTTAATTTCTAAAAGAAAAATGGTTGGCCACAGAGTGCAGTTTTTCTTGATGGAAGCTTGAAAATGCCTATGGGTGATATTGTATTATAAATTCCATTTTTACAGTGAATGCAAATTCTCACCTGTTCCAGTGATTACGGTGACGAAGTTTTCCACTCCTTTGCCAAGACCGAACTTCCTCTCAGCCAAAGCAGCACAGTTGCCATCATTGTCTACCCACACAGGCAGGTTTAGGGCATTTGAAATGGGTGTTCTCAGATCCACAGAAGCCCACTCCTGGATCAGCTTGGTGGACTCCAGGACAACGCATTCTTTTGGGTTTACACGTCCACCTGTAGACATGCCTGAGGAGGAAAAGTACATTTTAACTGTGCCAGATTTAAAATGTTTGTGCCATAACATGAATTAAGAAGCTTGTTTAAGTGTTTTCATACCAACACCAAGTATCCTACAGTTGAGGGAAACCGCCTCCTGCATAGTTTCTTTGCACATCTTTATTATGAGTTCAAGCCTTTCCTCAAAATTCTTAGGATTAGGCTGAGTGTTTTTCTTCATAATGTTACCCTGGAAGAGGGAAAAAAGGTTCAGAACAATGGCCGGGAATGCAAAAGCAAGAATATCTTGACTGGTCCAATTGCTTCTCAACACATTCCACAAGGCCATTCAACAAAAGGGGACAGAAATATTCCTGCAGCATAAAGACCTGCAAAAGAATTATCCATTCCTCCTTCCCTTTTCTACTGTCTGGGGGTCCATACTATGAGGGACAGCAGTCTAAGCAGAGATGCCCAGACTTCCGTCTATTCTGCAACCACTTCCAGCTCCTCTGGGGATTCCCCAGACAGTCTGGAGATACAATATTATCTGGGTCTTCCCAAAGGCCTCCCCTCGGTGGGACATGCCAAAACAAATCACTTAAGCGTACAGACAGCATCCTAGTCAGATGCCCAAATCACCTCAGCTGTTTTCAACTCTGAGCCTTTCCCAAATAATTGAGCTCCTTGCCCTATCTCTGTGTGAGCCTAGCCACTCTACCCAAACTTTGTGACCAGATCTAAGGGTAGGAATGCATGTCGACCAGTAAATTGACAGCTTCAGTCGGTTCACTTTACACCAAAGGACCACCACAGTGTCCACATTGCCACAGATGCTACTCCAGTCCATCTGTTAATCTGTTGGTCTTTTCGACTCTCACTAATGAGTAAGGCTGACATATCTGAGCTCCTCTACTTGAGACAGAAATGAACATATGGTCAATTAGGACTCCATGTCCACAGCCTCCTGCAAAAAGTGGGAAATGATCTCTTGAACAGGGCCTCTGCCAGATTTTCCCAGAACATCCTCACTATGTTGTGAGAACCCGGGACTGTGTTTCCGACACGATCATCAGTAGCACGGGGGCCCCCCAGGGAACGGTGCTGGCTCCCTTCCTGTTCACTCTTTATACTGCGGACTTCTCACACAACACATTGCCATCTACAGAAGTTCTCTGATGACTCTGCGATCGTTGGTCTCATCTCCAACGGAGATGAAGCTGAGTACAGAGGGCTTATCCAGGACTTTGTGGACTGGTGCCATCGGAACTGCCTCCAGATCAACGCGAGGAAAACTAAGGAGCTGGTGGTGGACTGCCGCAGGCATGGGCAGCCCCTCACAGCACCAGTAAATATACAGGGAACAGACATCGAGATGGTGACATCCTATAAGTACCTGGGTATTCATCTGAACAATAAACTAGACTGGTCACACAATACTGACGCACTCTACAAGAAGGGACAGCGCAGGCTGTTCCTGCTGAGGAGACTCAGGTCTTTTGGTGTACAAGGGGCGCTGCTGAAGTCATTCTATGACACGGTGGTGGCATCAGCCATCACTTTTGGAGTGGTCTGCTGGGGCAGTGGCATTACTGCAGCCGATAGGAAGAGACTGAACAAACTGATTAAGAAAGCTAGCTCTGTCCTGGGGCAGCGCCTTGATCCGATGGAGGAGATAGGAGAGAGAAGGACGGTGGCTAAACTGTCATCTCTGCTGGAGTCAGAGTTCCACCCTATGCAGGACATACTGGATGCACTGAGGAGCTCATTTAGCAGCAGACTACATCATCCCAGGTGCACAACCGAGAGGTTTTGTAGGTCCTTCCTACCAACGGCTGTCAGACTGTACAACCTAAGCAGGGCTGCTCGCAGAGATAGCAAAAAGACGTAACAAACTAATAGTTTTTTTGAATGCAAAAGATGCAATAGACTTACACAATGGTCCTCTCCGGCATACAACTAGGAACATACCGGTCGCTATGGAGGGTGAGAATATGTATGGGCACATAATCATACCATGTAGGATAACTAAGTAGACGGTTATGCTGTTTCATCCCACCTAGCAACAATGCTCTGCACTGTGTGTGTTTATATATTTACATATTTATTCCATCTAGCTACAATGCTCAGCACTGGGTGTGTTTATATTTATATATCTATATATTTATTCCATCTAGCTACAATGCTCCGCACTGTGTTTTTATATATCTACATATTATTCCATCTAGCTACATTGCTCCGCACTGTGTGTGTTTATATACTTGCATATTTATTCCACCTAGCTGCAATGCTCCGTACTGTGGGTGTTTATATATTTACATATTTATTCCATCTAGCTACAATGCTCTGCACTGTGTGTTCATATATTCATATATTTATTCCATCCAGCTACAATGCTCTGCACTGTGTGTCTGTGTGTGTGTGTGTATATATATATTTTATAGTAATATGTACATATGTATATTAGCTGCTCTTGCTTGCTTGTTTTTTTTCTTGCCTTCTGATTGTTGCTCTGAGTGTTGCTATCCCTGTGCTGTTGCAATCCTGGAATTTCCCCGTTGTGGGACTAATAAAGGCTTATCTTATCTTATCTTATCTTACTATGTGTTAGAGACTGCCAAGTCTGTTGTATCCTCAATATTAAAATTGCTAATTTATGAATGTTAAATAACACTGCCACCACCAGGTGCTAATTTATGAATGTTAATATTAATGTATGCTAATTTATGAATGTTAAAAAACACTGCCACCAATAACCAGGTTATCAAGTTGAGCTAGCTGTTGTTCACCTGAATCTAGTGTGGAACAAGCTAATGAGCAAGTTTGTGAGCTTCTATCGGACATAAACACAAAAAAAGCTTTCAAAATAAAATACTATCACAGACTACATAATCTACAGTGGTGTGAAAAAGTGTTTGCCCCCTTCTTGATTTCTCATTTTTTCTGTTTGTCACACTTAAATATTTCAGATGATCAAACAAATTTAAATATTAAAGGTAACAAGTAAACACAAAATGCAGTTTTTAATTGAAGATATTTATTATTAAAGGTAAAAAAAAATCCAAACCTACATGGCCCTGTGTGGAAAAAGTGATTGCCCCCTGTTAAAACATAAATTAATTGTGGTTTACCACATCTTTGCAAAGCTGAGTTCAATTTTCTAGCCATTCTAAAGCTTGGGGACTCCAGTGATCCACAGTGAGAGCCATTATTCAAAAATGGCAAAAACATGGAACATTGGTGAACCTTCCCAGGAGTGGCCAGCTGACCAAAATTACCCCAAGAGTGCAGCGACAACTCATCCAAGAGGTCACAAAAGACCCCACAACAACATCGAAAGAACTGCAGGCCTCACTTGCCTCCATTAAGGTCAGCATTCATGACTCCACCATAAGAAAGAGACTGGGCAAAAATGGCCTGCATGGCCACGTTCCAAGACAAAAACCACTGTTGAGCAAAAAGAACATAAAGGCTCGTCTCAGTTTTGCCAGAAAACATCTTGATGATCCCCAAGACTTTTGGGAAAATACTCTGTGGACTGACGACACAAAAGTTGAACTTTGTTGAAGGTGTGTGTCCCGTTACATCCGGCGTAAAAGTAAGTAAACACAGCATTTCAGAAAAGGAACATCATACCAACAGTAAAATATGGTGGTGGTAGTGCGATGGTCTGGGGCTGTTTTGCTGCTTCAGGACCTGGAAGACTTGCTGTGGTAAATGGAACCATGAATTCAGCAGCAGGGCAATGATCCAAAACACACCAACAAGTCAACCTCTGAATGGCTTAAGAAAAACAAAATGAATACTTTGGAGTGGCCTAGTCAAAGTCCTGACCTGAATCTGATTGAAATGCAGTGGTATGACTTTAAAAAGGCGGTTCATGCTCGTAAACCCTCCAATGTTGCTGAATTACAACAATTCTAAAAAGACAAGTGGGCCAAAATTCCTCCACAGCGCTGTAAAAGACTCATTGCCAGTTATCGCAAAGGCTTGATTGCAGTCGTTGCTGCTAAGGGTGGTCCAACCAGTTATTAGGTTTAGGGGCCAATCACTTTTTCACACAGGGCCATGTAGGTTTGGATTTTTTTCCCTCTTAATAATAAACACCTTCATTTAAAAACTGCATTTTGTGTTTACTTGTGTTATCTTTGTCTAATATTTAAATTTGTTTGATGATCTGAAACATTTACACACGTGGACAAAATTATTGGTACCCCTCTGTTAATGAAAGAAAAACCCACAATGGTCACAGAAATAACTTGAATCTGACAAAAGTGGTAATAAATAAAAATTCTATCAAAATTAACCAATGAAAATCAGACAATGCTTTTGAACTGTGGTTCAACAGAATTATTTTAAAAAAACAAACTCATGAAACAGGCCTGGACAAAAATGATGGTACCCTTAACTTAATATTTTGTTGCACAACCTTTTGAGGCAATCACTGCAATCAAATGATTTCTGTAAGTGTCAATGAGACTTCTGCACCTCTCAGCAGGCATTTTGGCCTACTTCTCATGAGCAAACTGCTCCAGTTGTCTCAGGTTTGAAGGGTGCCTTCTCCAGACGGCATGTTTCAGCTCCTTCCACAGATGTTCAATAACCTTTAGATCAGGGCTCATAGAAGGCCACTTTAGAATAGTCCAATGTTTCGCTCTTAGCCATTCTTGGGTGTTTTTAGCTGTGTGTTTTGGGTCATTATCCTCTTGCAAGACCCATGACCTGCGACTGAGACCAAGCTGTCTGACACTGGGCAGCACATTTCTCTCTAGAATACCTTGATAGTCTTAAGATTTTGTTGTACCCTGCACAGATTCAAGACACCCTGTGCCAGATGCAGCAAAGTAGCCCCAGAACATAACAGAACCTCCTCCATGTTTCACAGTAGGGACAGTGTTCTTTTCTTGGTATGCTTCATTTTTGCGTCTATGAACATAGAGCTGATGTGCCTTGCCAAAAAGTTCCAGTTTTGTCTCGTCTGTTCATAGGACATTCTCCCAGAAGCTTTGTGGCTTGTCAACATGCAGTTTGGCAAATTCCAGTCCGGCTTTTTTATGATTTGTTTTCAACAGTGGTGTCCTCCTTGGTCGTCTCCCATGAAGTCCACTTTGGCTCAAACAACAATGGATGGTGCGATCTGACACTGATGTACCTTGACCTTGGAGTTCACCTTGAATGTGTTTAGAGGTTGTTCTGGGCTCTTTTGTTACCATTCGTATTATCCGTCTCCTCCTGCAGCCACGTCCAGGGAGGTTGGCTACAGTCCCGTGGATCTTAAATTTCTGAATAATATGTGCAACTGTAGTCACAGGAACATCAAGCTGCTTGGAGATGGTCTTACAGCCTTTACCTTTAACATGCTTGTCTATAATTTTCTTTCTAATCTCCTGAGACAACTCTCTCCTTTGCTTCCTCTGGTCCATGTTTAGTGTGGTAAACACCATGTCACCAAACAGCACAGTGACTACTTATCACCCTTTAAATAGGCCGACTGACTGATTACAAGTTTGTAGACACCTGTGGTGTTAATTAGAGGACACATCTTGGTTGAACATGTCCCTATGGTCACATTATTTTCAATCTTTTCTAGGGGTACCATCATTTTTGTCCAGGCCTGTTTCATGAGTTTGTTTTTTTAAAGTAATTCTGTTGAACCACAATTCAAAAGCATTGTCTGATTTTCATTGGTTTACTTTCATAGAATTTTTATTTATTACCACTTTTGTCAGATTCAAGTTATTTCTGTGACCATTGTGGGTTTTTCTTTCATTAACAGAGGGGTACCAACAATTTTGTACACGGCTGTAAGTGTGACAAACTCAACTTACAAGGGATTATTAAGCAGACACTCCGGGAAATGAATGGTGAGATGGGGAAAACTACATTGTTTGGAACTAATCGCTGTTCCATGACCCACGTGACTTCGGCATTCCAAAGTTTCTATTAAAGTCTATCGGAGTGTCAAACTATCATACTATATAGCTATGGGGCCACCCCGGCCCAGGCAGACAGAGGAGTTCATACCACAACCAACAGACTGTGACTGAACTCCCCCATCCCACCAAGCCAGGGCCACCACCACAGCAGCATCCCCACTGCCAGTGACAATTACAGCTCCCATTGTTGACAGCTCTCCAGTGAGGAAACAATAGAGCTAAAAATAACACGAGATAAAATAAAATACAATAGAATACAATAAGAAGCAGAGTAAGATCATAAATAAAAATAAATAGAAAGAGAATAAAAAGGTTAAAGGAGTAATAAATATACCCATATGTAAAATGTAATGCAAAGCTGAATTAAAATAATCTAAAAATATAAAGATATATAAATAAATAGAATAGCTAAATAAATACAATGGATATAAAAAGTCTACACACCCCTGTTCAAATACCAGGGTTTTGTGATGTTCAAAGATAAGAACACGATAAATCATTTCAAAACTTTTTCCACCATTAATGTGACCTAAAACCTGTACAACCCAATTGAGAAACAAACTGAAATCTTTTAAGTGGAAAAATAAAAAATAAAAAACTTACAAAAACCTGCTTGCATAAATATGCACACCCTCTTATAACTGGGGATGTGGCTGTGTTCAGAATTAACCAATCACATTCAAACTCATGTTAAATGGGAGTCAGCACACACCTGCCACCATTTAAAGTGCCTCTGATTAATCTCAAATAAAATTCAACTGTTCTAGTAGGTTTTTCCTGACATTTTTGTTGTCACATCTTACAGCACAAGCCATGGTCCTCAGAGAGCTTCCAAAGCATCAGGGGAATCTCATTGTTCAAAGGTATCAGTCAGGAGAAGGGTACAAAAGAATTTCCAAGGCATTAAATATGCCATGGAACACAGTGAAGACAGTCATCATCAAGTGGAGAAAATATGGCACAACAGTGACATTACCAAGAACTGGACAACCCTCCAAAACTGATAAAAAGACGAGAAGAAAACTGGTCAGGGAGGCTGCCAAGAGGCCAACAGTAACATTGAAGGAGCTGCAGGAATTTCTGGCAAGTACTGGCAGTTTAGTACATGTGACAAGTTGACAACAATCTCACGTCTTCTTCATATGTCTGGGTTATGAGGTAGGGTGGCAAGATGGAAGCCTTAACTTGCAAAGAAAAACGTCCAAGCCCGACTACATTTTGCAAAAACACATTTGAAAGCTCCCAAGCGCATGTGGGAAAATGTGTTATGGTCCGATGAAATCAAGGTTGAACTTTTTAGTCATAATTCTAAAAGGTATATTTTGCGCAAACACAACACTGCTCATCACCAAAAGAACACCATACCTACAGTTGAAGCATGGTGGTGGCAGCATCATGCTTTGGGGATGTTTCTCTTTAGCTGAAACTGGAGCCTTAGTCAAGGTGGAGGGAATTATGAAAAGTTCCAAATGCAAGTCAGTGTTGGCACAAAACCTTTAGGCTTCTGCTAGAAAGCTGAAGATGAAGAGGAACTTCATTTTTCAGCACAACAATGACCTAAAACACACATCCAAACCAACAAAAGAATGGCTTCACCAGAAGAAGATTAAGGTTTTGGAATGGCCCAGCCAGAGTCCAGACCTGAATCTGAGCGAACATCTACGGGGTGATCTGAAGAGGGCTGTGCACAGGAGATGCCCAAGAAATCGAACAGATTTGAAGCGTTTTTGCAAAGAAGAGTGGGCATATATTGATACATCAAGATGTGCCATGCTGATAGACTCCTACCCAAAAAGACTGAGTGCTGTAATAAAAGCTAAAGGTACTGCAACAATGTATTAGTTTAAGGGTGTGCATATTTATGCAACCAGGTTATTGTAAGTTTTTTATTTTTCTGCTTAATTTTCTGCATTTTTTCTGCTATTTTTCCTGCTTATCCAGGACTCTGGATAGCAGGATCTGTCCAAGTTAAACTAAAAAGGTGGGTCTTGGGCTTCCTTTTAAAAATATCAACGCTCTCTGCAGCCCTGAGGTCCTTTGGCAGGCCGTTCCACAGATGTAAACAGAAAAACTCAATTGATGCCTAACTGTGGGTTTTTGTTCTAACTTTGGGTATCACTAAAAGGCCAGTACCAGAGGACCTCAGGTGTCCACAAGGGTCAATAAGGTAAAAGCAGATCAAATAAATAAGAAGGAACAAGACCATTAACAGTTTTATAAACTAATAAAAGAACTTTAAAATCGATTCTAAAGCTCACAGGGAGCCAATGCAGCAATTCTAAAACCGATGTAATATGCTCTCTCTTTATTATTCACATATATAAAAATTCCACTTCCACAGCTCTTACCATATTTTTCTATTTTGTCTCTCCGCTGTAGTTAGCAGCATGCTAACTCAACTGTGGCATCAATGATCTTGGGGTGCAGCCAGCTTTGAATGATTATCATCAAGGAGCTGTCTCCTACGGTTGGTCAGGTTATATATATGTTCAGTTTTAGTTCATCAATCTTGTTTCTAAGGGACCGGGCATTTGTGACAAAAAGGCTAGGCAGCGTTGGTCTGTCTGGAACTCTCTTAGCTGAGCCATATAGCCAGACTGGCTACCCTGCTTCTGTTTACACTGTCGTACATAAACCCTGGTGCCATTATGGAAACACAGAATATTCTCCTGATGTCCAGTAATTCTTTTCTGCTGTAGAAGATGTTTGATATACTTCGACAGTGCTTCATCACAAAAAGTAATACAAAAAACAACCACACAACCACACAACCACACGCAGC
The DNA here is from genome assembly GCA_020510985.1 of Pholidichthys leucotaenia. NCBI lineage: Eukaryota > Metazoa > Chordata > Actinopteri > Cichliformes > Pholidichthyidae > Pholidichthys > Pholidichthys leucotaenia. The sequence goes on along the minus strand of CM035848.1, from coordinate 116,077,667 downwards.
ATTGTTTGAAGGAGTACGGAGCTGCAGCATGGGGCATGTGCTTGGGGGCAGCCATGTTAGTTGATATGCTTGCCTGACATAACATCACCAGCAGAGCATCGCTCAAGACTGTCTACTAATATCATCTGTAAATATTAATTTTTGCAGATGGTCGATAAATAATTTTATCGGCCGATACCGATAGCATGCCGATATATATTGTGCATCCCCAGTAACAAGAATTAATGATATTAGTGCATAATGGTAAATGGCATTCACTTATATAGCACTTTTATTCTCATCTCTAGACGACCAAAGCACTTTACAGATCCTGCTATCCACCCATTCACACACTGATGGTGGCATAGCTGCCCAACATGGTGCCGTCCAGACCCACCAGGAGCAACTGGGGGTAAAGTGTCTTGCCCAAGGACACAACAGAAGGAGATCTGGGGAGAGTGGGATTTGAACCACCAACCATCTGGTTATTGGATGACCTGCCCTACCTCCTGAGCCACTGCCACCTCAATATATAATAAAAAGAATAGTACCACCAAATATGATAAAAAAAAGGCTCTAATTCACAATTACACTGTTTTGTGTCTGCCCATGCAGCTTACCTTCATGCAGACAATAGCCACTCTGAGGTTGGTGCCTCCCAGGTCAATTACCAGAGCACTCTGGGTCTCCAGAATGTGATCGATGTCCTTGAACAAGCAGTCTTTCACAGGGGGAAAACAGAAGGTCTTCTGGAGGGGCTCATCCAGATCAATCGTACGTAGAAACTTGAGAATTCGTGGAACTGCATTGCCATCACCATATATCTTAGAGCTGGTCAAAAAGGGTTACAAAAACTGCATTTGCATTTCTGTGCCACACAATTCTTCAAATTTCAATTTTTAGAGCGGATAATGGAGAATGAATAGTCAGGGTTTTTCATCAAAATTATACTTCAGTCCAAAAATTCTGCTAGAGTAAATGCTATATTTTGTATTAATTTCTTAAAGGAGAAAATCTGACAAAGGAAGAGTTATATAGTTCTGAGGTTAATATTTTTTTTTCTACACAGTTCCTAAAATTATTCAAAAATGTAAAACTCTATCCACCTTATTCCTGGGGGGTGTAACTGTAGGAACGATTATGGGCGGAGCTTCCAGTTTCGGCTGCAGTAGTGTTAAATCAGTCAGTAAGAGTGGAGTAGCAGGGGCATTTTAAATACCATTTTTAAAAGTTTTTCAAATTCATTTTAATGTATAGTTCACATACAGGGGCAGTGCGGTGGAAGAGTGGTTAGCACTGCGGCAGCACAGCAACTCACCCTTGGCCGGGGTATCCTGGGTTCGATCCCAGCCCACGACCAACAGTGACCTGTGTGGAGTTTGCATGTTCTCCTCGTGTGTGCGTGGGTTTACTCCGGGATTTCTCCAGTTTCCTCCCACATGTCAAAAACATGCAAGTTTGGTTAATTGGCATCAAACTGGGGATTCTAAATTATCCTTAGGTATGAATGTGAGAGTGAATGGCTGTCTGTCTCTCTGTGATGGCCTTGCAATGGACTGGCGATCTGTCCAGGGTGTACCCTGCCTCTCGCCCAAAGATGATGGGATAGGCTCTAGCCCCCCCGCAACCCGAAAAGGATAAAGCGGAAGAAGTCCACGTACGTGTTTTGCACTCAACTGGCAGCTAATTTCAGCACTTGTAGTTTTTGTATTTTTTGAATGTTTTGGCATAGTTCTGGTACTTGTTGCTGGTGTTCGTGATTGTGCCATAGACTGTATAAATGGAGGCTTCTTTGTGGCTCTGACAAGATTCTACATCTGCTCTGAGGTAAATCTGATTATGTCCAACATATTTTAACAAAATGCAGCCGACTTTATTGTGGTGGAGACATTGATATATGTGAGCCAGGCTGGCAAAATAAGTCAGAATGTGCACTGTGTCATTATGAGCTACAGGCAGAGAAGTCATAAATCATGACTCTTTCTTTGTTTGCTAGCGGCAAGTCCCAGGAAAACCCCCATGAGCTCCTGGTGTTATGTATAGAATATTAAGTAGTAACATAGTGGTCGGGGCTCGCGGGGAATAGCAAGGGGTGATGGCCCGCCTTTCCGGTGGTGACGTCTCCCGGGGTATGAGAGTGCACAGCGGGAGGCAGCCATGTGTCTTTCACTGTCGACCCTCTGGCCAGTAGGAGCACCGTAACCTGCTTGTATATGGTGTGGGAAGCCACTCAGTAGTTTTCCCTCAGACTGAAGGGCATGGCAGATCAAAGGTGCTGGGGGACAAGGGGAATTGTCATGGGGGGTTGATATGTTAATACAGCACCTCAGGTAGCGGAGGAGTGTTAATATAAAAGAGAGTGCCTGCAACCTGAGTTTTTAATGTTTTGTATTCTGGTGGATGTGAGAGGTAGAAGAATAAAGTTTCATCTGCTCTGAACGCCCGGCCTGATCATTTCTCTCTCCACGCTGGTGACCCTTGATGCACAATGGAACGCGAAGCGAACACCCCGGAGACGACCCGGATGGGAAGTGCCAGCATGTGCCGTTTCGGTCAAACTCCCGGACTTTTGGCTACACGACCCGAAGTCTTGGTTCCTTCACACCGAGGCCCAGTTCGCGCTCCAGGGAATAACTGCAGATGACACCAGATACTACTACGTGGTTGCAGCACTGGACGCACGCACAACCCAACAGGTGGCGAGCCTGCTCCAACAGCCCCCAGCCCTCGACAAATGCAGTGCTCTCAAAACCGCGCTGACCTGGCGCTACACGCTCTCGGACTGTGAGAGAGCGGAGAGGCTCCTGACATGCTCTGACTTGGGAGACGGGTCGGTGGTCGAATTGATGGAGAAGATGTTGGCGTTGATGGGCACAGATGACGGGCATTTCCTCTTTGCCCACCTTTTCCTCCGGAAACTGCCGATAGCGGCCAGGGCGGTCTTTGCCAATTCGCCGCTGCTGGCTGCGTGCAACTACCGGGCTTTTGCCCAAGAGGCAGATCGGATCACCCTCACCACCAGAGTTCTCACAGTGAACACAGCGGCATCGGAACCCAGCGAGACGGCCAGCGGAAGTGAGGAGCCAGCGACGGTGGCTGCAGCAGGCCAAGAAGCACCGGAGAGACACGCTCTGTTTCTACCACCGCCGTTTTGGAGAGGACGCACGCCGATACATGCCACCGTGCCAATTCAAGCACTCGGGAAACGCCAGGGCTGGCAGTCGGTAGCAGGTGCGATCGCTGGTGAAGCAGGCAAGATGCTCTATGTGACAGACTCCCACTCGGAGAGATGGTTTCTCGTGGACTCCGGCTCACAAAAGAGCCTCATCCTGTCGTTCTACACAGGGAACTAGCAGCCCCGAATTGATGGCCGCAAACGGCTCAGACATTAAGACTTTTGGTGAGAGGACACTGACTGTATCCTTGCACGGCCGTACATACCACTGAACATTCGTCATAGCGGCATGCAGCTTCCCCATTTTAGGCGCTGATTTTTTGTGTGCACACGGACTACTAGTCGATATTACTAAAAGACACCTGATTAACGCAATGTCTTTTGATTCTCTCCCCTGTACAGCTTGAGGAGCTGGGCCCACAACACTAGCCAACGTCACAGCACCAGGGGGTAAGTTCCACACACTACTCACCCAGTTCCCAGCACTCACGGTCCCGACATTTTCGGCGATCATCACTAAACACGGGGTGGAGCACTTCATTACCACCACGGGGCTGCCTGTTTTCGCATGACCTCGCGCCTGGACACAGCTAAACTGGCCATAGCGTGCAAGGAATTTGCCAACTTGGAAAAGATGGGCATCATCAGACGCTCAAATAGCCCATGGGCATTCTCGCTACATATGGTTCCTAAGGCCAAGGGATCATGGCGACCTTGCAGTGATTTCCGCAGATTAAATAACGCCACAGCGCACGACCGCTACCCCATCCCGCATATTCAGAATTTTTCCGTTCACCTCACCGGGGCGTGCATTTTTTCCAAAATAGACCTGGTCCATGGTTACCACCAGGTCCCGGTGTGCGCTGAGGACATACCTAAGATGGCAGTAATAACCCCATTTGGTCTCTTTGAGTTTTTACGCATGCCTTTTGGGTTAAAGGGCACGGCGCAGACATTCCAACGCATGATGGATGTGGTGTTGCGCGATCTGCCGTTTGTATTCGTCTACCTGGACGACATCCTGGTGGCCAGCGTGTCCAAGGACGAACATGTAGCCCACCTCAGGACAGTTTTCCAGAGGTTGGAGGAGCAATAATCAACCCGGCGAAGTGCCAGTTCGGGGTGACGGGAATTGATTTTTTGGGCCACCGCATCTCACCGGAGGGCGCGAAACCTTTGCCGGACAAGGTGCACACAGTGGCGGATTTTCCCCGGCCTCAGACGGTCAGGACGTTGCAGGAGTTTTTGGGGATGGTTAACTTTTATAACTGTTTCCTCCCCCGTGCAGCCCAGCTCACACAGCAGTTGTACACCGCACTTAAGAAACGGAAACTGGTGGACAAATTCAACTGGATTCCTGAGCGAGAGCAGGCGTTTTCCGAGGTTAAAATAGCCCTGGCGAACGCCGCACTGCTGACGCACCCGGACCCGGCGGCTTGGATAGCGCTCACTACTGAAGCTTCGGACGTGGCCATAGGGGCCATCGTGGAGCAGCATGTTGCCGGTTCTTGGCAGCCGCTCACATTTTATAGCAGGTCTTTGCACGACAGTGAGCGTAAATACAACATGTTCGACAGAGAGTTACTGGCTCTCCACCTGGCCATACGTCACTTCCAGTTCTGGCTGGAAGGGCGCACCTTCACTGCGTTCGTGGACCACAAGCCGCTAACGTATGCAATGGCCAAGGTTTTGGAACCATGGTCGGGCCGGCAGCAGAGACAGCTGGCCGCAATCTCGGAGTTTACGACCGACATTCAGCATGTGGCCGGTAAACTCAACATAGTGGCAGACTGCCTCTCGCGCGCACTAGTGGCCCCAGTCTATGTGGGAATAGATTACACGGCCATGGCCACTGAGCAGATCGGTGAAGCGGACGTTTGCGTGCTTCAGTCTGGACCAACAGGGTTAAGGCTGGAGAGCAGAGTACTGCAGGACGGGGCCCCCCCCCTAATCTGTGACATCTCCACAGGCTGCCTGCATCTGGTGGTCCCACGCGCTTGGCGCCGCCGTGTTTTTGAGTTGGTTCACTCCCTGGCACACCCGGGAGTGCACGCGTCAGTCAAAATGGTGGGAGCAAAGTTCCTCTGGCCAAGCCTGCGCAAACAGGTGAAACAGTGGGCAGCAGCCAGAGTAGCGTGCCAACGACCAAAGTGCACAGGCACACAAAGGCTCCCTTGGAGCTGTTCCATATTCCGGCTAAGCAGTTCGGCCATGTTCACGTGGACCTCGTGGGCCCAATCCCGTCATCGCAGGGGTTCACACACCTCCTGACAGTTGTGGACCACACCACGTGCTGGCCCGAAGCAGTCCCGCTAGCTTCCACCGCATCCGCAGAAGTTGCACACGCTTTTTTGATGACATGTGTGGCACGTTTCGGCGCCCCTTCGGACATCACGACCGATCGGGGCCCGCAGTTTGTTTCCGACCTCTGGTCCACCATGGCACGGAGCCCGGGAGTCACAGTTCATTGCACGACCGCGTACAACCCCCAGGCCAATGGGTTATGCGAGTGTCTCCATAGATCGCTTAAAGCAGCGCTCAGGGCTTCGCTTACGGATGCAAATTGGGTAGACCGCTTGCCGTGGGTTCTATTAGGGTTGCATTCAGCACCGGAGGATTTGGCGGCCTCCCCAGCAGAGCTGGTTTTTGCCCAGCCGCTGCGGCTCCCCGGGGAATTTTTGTCGGATAACCCTGCGCCGAACACCGATCCGTCCTCGCGTGTACAGCATAGCGCAGGGGCAGGGACGCTACCCTGCCCGGCCCACCACTGTTTTACCCGCGCTTTTGTGCCAAAGACCTTGAAGGACGCGTTGTTTGTATTTGTCAGGCACGATGCCCACCGGACCCCATTGCGCCCGCCCTACGATGGCCCGTTCAGAGTGCTGGAACCCGGGGACGAAATCGTACTTTCTAAAAATACCTATGTTTTTGCGGAAGACGTAACTTCCGACCAATCAAACGTGAGTTTTCAACCTAGCCAAAATATAAACAAATCGTCTTTTTCCGTCCATTTTTGTGTACTGCCATTTTGAAGGTCTTTCAATTCAGAATATGGAAATAACGTTACATCAATTTTGAAAATGTCCTCAAAGTGACTCATTTTGCCAGCACGGGTCATTTGTTTACAGTGTTAGCATCTTAGCAGCAGCGCTAACAAACGGAGCTACAGTCTGCCAGGCCACTTTTTAAGGTCATCTTCTCATCCATCGATAGCTGTGGGAAGTGGTATGATTATATTACTGTTTTTGAGGTGCAAAAGGCCATGTTCCCGCATTTCTGATGCCCAAGTCATTGCTTTAACAAGGAAAAGTGTCCCATTTCAGTGACAACCATACTGTCACGCGGGGCTCTAGGGAGCCACGCAATAAGAGCCGAGGGCGAGCCAGTGAGTCGTGATGTTTTATTAAAGGTAAGGGATGAGGGATGAGGAAAGCACAGATACTCGTACAGAGGTTCACTCACAAGTTGCACAGCGCAGGAGCAGGGAGCTCGTACCGGACATGGGGGTAACAAGGCATACATACTCTCAGCGGGTAACAATCACAGGAATGCTGTAAGGGGAGTAGAGGCTGACACCAGACGAAGGGGCTTCAGCCTAGCAGTGCTTATGTCGCAGCCCCGAGTCATCGAGGCTGCTCTTATTTATTCTCATTGGCAGCGCCCCAGCTGATGAGGATTAATTGGCCCCAGCCATCTGTAATGCTGCCAGCTGGGAGCCTGCTGAGACACTGCTCAATGAGAAGCAGGGATGAAGGGAAACATGGGCTGAGCACCGAGACGGCATCTCATCCCATGGTGACAGAGCCTCCCCCTCAAGGTCGGGCTCCTGAACGACCAGGAACATCCCAGCCCCCCCCACCCCCCCACCCCACCTAGGGTGGGTGGAAGGGAGGCAGGACCGGAGGGGAAGAAGCAAAGGGAAGGACAACACCAAAAGAATGACAAAAACGAATAACGCAATTACAGAGTATGGATAACAGAACAAACACTACTCCATAATGCACAGACAAAACTAAGAGCAGGACAAGGGTGATAAAAAAAAAAAGAAGACGCTGAGTACAAGTGATAAATAGCAAAAACAATACACAATGCTAAATAGAACAAGAGGTGATCACAGAGCATGGTTGAAAAAGAACCCAAAACACATTACTCCATGAAACAAAAGTGGGCTAAGAACAGGACAAGAATAATGGGAATGACGTGCACCGGTAAGTAAAAAGATAACAGAACACACGGCACCAAATGCAAGGAAGGACACCTAGGAGAAACACGGTGATAGGGTAACAGGACAACAATAAGGTAAAAAGCTGAGTATGGGTAAAAAGGGGAAAACCCTATACACAGCACCAAATACTGTATATATACACACAGTCACCCAGAGGAGTGAAGGTGACTGGGACAAACGGACAATTACAGAGTATGGTTGGACGGGAACAAAACACATAACTCTATAACGACAAGGCTAAGAATAAGGCACAAAGAAGGAACATGCTGAGTACGGATAATGAAAAACAGCACACAGCACTATGAATATACTGTATATTCACACTGGGACAAACGGACAATTACAGAGTATGGTTTGATGGGAAATAAAACACATAACTCTATAACGCACAGACAAAGCTAAAAACAAGGCACAAAAAAGGAAAATGCTGAGTACGGACAATGGAAAACAGCACACAGCACCATGAATATATATTCACCAACAGGACAAAATATTATACCCGAGTGACCTTAATAATAACAAAAGAAAAGCGACACCCGAGGAATATGGCAGGCAGAGTCCAAAATGGCTGAGGTGGCTCCGGAGATCTCCCCGCCCATTGTCCAGTTGGCGAACCGGGGAAAGGGAAATGTTCGGACGGCGAACTCCGGACCCAGATCCCAGGAACCCAGTCCACCGGCAGCCGAACCAGGCCACCCAGAAGCAAACACAGATCATCGGGGGGGACCAGATCACCGAACCGAAAATCTTGCGGGTCGGGTCGTCGACCCGCATCACCCAACCACCAGGACCGTTGAGACGGACGAAGGGTCAAAGCGGGTCCCAGTGGAAGAGGCTCAGGGGAGAGCCGACGACGAGGGCGACGAGCGTCAGGCCGCAGGTAAGCGGCCACCTCCTCACCGGACCTGGACAACACTGGGGCAGCACCCACGTCGGACCCCGATTGGGCCTTAGGCGAACCCACATCGGACACCGCTGGAGCAGCACCCACGTGGGACCCCGATTGGGTCTCGGGCGAACCCACGTTGGACGCCGCTGGAGCAGCACCCACGTCGGACCCTGACTGGGTCTCGGGCGCACCCGCGTTGGACACCGCACCAGAACCGACCTCCAACGTTGAACCTGGACCCTCCAGCACCACGAGGAATGGCAACTCCCCGCCGGTGACCCTGGAAGAAGGCTCAGAAGAGAAAACAGAACCGGGATCAGGATCACCGGCAGCGCCAGAACCCGGCGAGACGAGCTCAGACGCAGTGGGTGGCTGCACCCGGCTCATCTCCCCTAGAGACAGGCTAAAGTGCTCAAAGATATAAAGGGAGAAAAGAAAAGAGAGCACTCGCCTGATCTCGGGTTCTGACGCCATCCAGGACTGCGAAGATCCAGGATCCGTCGTCAGGAGGTCGTTGTCAGGCTCCCATCCAGCCGCGTCGGGCCCCGCAGCCAGCACGATGGTCAGCGCAGCTTGAGGTTCCTCCAGCTCCGATAACCCCGCCGACGATCCACTCGGCGTGACGCCAGAAGAATCTCGTCCCGCTGGACTGAACCGCTCCTCCGTGGAGACCCGGGGACGCTTAGTCGTCGGCGCAGACTCCACGCAGCAGTCAGTCCCCCTCCTCCGTCCGCAACGTAGCTGCGGAACCACAGGCCCTCTCCTTATCCCACCATGTTGACCCGGAGCCGGGGATCGCTCAGCGGAGAGAGACACAGAGGATGCAGGATTAGGAACACAGGTTACAGCAGGTGGGGGGAGTTCAGGGAGCTGCGAACCCTGAACTCCTCCTCCAGGAATGTGACAGAGCAAATCATTAAGCAGATGTGAATAAACTATGACTTGCCTGCCTCCTGGAGGTTGGATATCGCCTGCTGTGGTGGATACTGCTTCTCCCTCTCCCCGCCCGGCGATAACGGAGGACCCCCTGGGAAACCGTCTGAGGATCGCTCGCGTAGTCTCCAGCAGAGAGCTCACCAGGCCGAGATTCCAAGCACACACAGCCGTCGAGAAGCGCGTCGAGGAGGAGGGGGAAACAGCCGGGATGAGCCAGCCCGAATGTCCTGGAGTGACAGCGGGGAAACGAGGCTCAGGGAACGAGGCTGTGAAAACTCCACGCTGACGAGACGAAGAGGTGACAGCTGCGTGGGGGAAACGGTTCTGGCGGCAGCCCAGAACTGGATCCGGAAGGGGGTCGTGCAGAGGAGACTTGGCGATGTGACGACGACTTCTCCCGGGGAACGAAACGAGGGGGGAACCCAGGAATCACCGCTCCTGATCAGAGACTGAGGCGAGGAGGGCATTGAGCTTGGGACAGCTTCGTTGCACTGGAGTCCTCTCCACCAATCTCACTGCCGCCGCCATGCGCCTACAGATGGTGACAGGATGCACAGTGGAGCTCGTGACAGCCGCTCGGCCCCAGACGTAACTGCTGTCAGCTACGGCTCCTTGGAGGGAATCCCGAGTGACGTGGTGCAGGTCGGGGAAAGCCCTCTGGCTGGCGCGAACTCCCGGGCTGGAATAGCAGCAGGAACGGGATCCCGAAGCGGGGGGCAACGTCATCCACTTCGGCTTCCTGCGGGGGTTTCCATCCAACCCGCGGAGCTTCTCTCGCTGTGTACCTGTGGCGTCTATCCTGGCACTGTCCTCGAGATGGAACAAAGAATGAGGGTGACAGTCCAGGAGATCCTCAGCACGGCCGGATGCCAGCGTCTCGAGTTGGAGGCGTCGTGCAGGGTGAAGAGTGTCCTGTCGACAGCCCCCGAGATGGACCTCAGCTCGTTGCCCTGGCGTCGGGAGTGACTCGTGGGAAACGGCATGCTAGCAGCGCTGACACCCGGACAGAAAGGTACAATTCCACAGTGACTCACGGCCACCGGCAACTCGTCTGGCTGCGACACATACGTTCTAAACTAGTACCGGAAGTTGCTACCATAATTCACACAAGGCATCATGGGGCCTAGAAATAAGGTGGATAGCATTTCAGTGATCAGAATGACTTGGTTTCTTTATATGCATTTATTATGAAAGGCCTCAACCGGATATACGTACTTGTCTTAAAATGACAATTTTTGATGATAGTTTTTAGGAAAAAAAAAACACTTTGTAAATAAAGTTTGAATAAGGGGAAGGAAAGAGGAAAAGATTTTTGTTGTCTGATAGATGTAAAGGTGAGTGCTGTATTTTTAAAGATGTTTGGAGCATTTTCTGTACTTTGCTTGGTAACCGCTATCTTGTTAGCTAATGCTGCTAAGGGAGACTCATAGATCAGTCCCTCCAGGATTTCGCGGGATGTTTGTATGATTGTTGTGGTCCAAAAAGCCTGAATTCGCGGGAGCTTTTTTAAAAAGTTGTGATAAAAGTTGAGATGTTTTTAGAGTGTTTTTTGCTCTAAAAGTTGGGGGAAAAACTACAAATTTTAAAGCAGATGGTTTTTCCAGTTTACTGCAGTGATATTCTATATAACAATACAAAAAGACCACAGGATTGTCAAAAATCTCCTATTACAGTGATTTGTAAATTAAGCAGAAACATCTGCTATACAGAAAAAAACTCTTGTGTAACAGCAAATACAAACATTAACACAATATCCATTATAACAGCTAAATTGCATTGAATGCATGTTAAAGAGTAGAGATTTGGAAATTATTAGCAGCACCTTCATTTGAAAACTCCCTACAGTCCCCAACCACTCGGTACCAAGCTGAGAGGAAAAAATAAATAATTTATTCTGTTAGTCTATATTGTCTATGGGAGTCTGTGTTTTTCTGAAAAAAATTACAGAGAATATTTTCTCTCTTTCCTGTGCCTAACTCCTACCTGTCTGCCTGCTGCATGTTGGTCTTGACACACATCTTTCATTTATGGAGGGGGGGGGGCGGCGTTTGTTCGTCCAGACCGGAGATCGACAGCTTAAAAGCTCATTGACCAGATGTAGTAATGATTTTACCTCTAAAGATGTGTAAAATGTTAACACTTGCTGTAGTGTTAATAGTTTTATGCCGTTTCTCCTCACACACACTCCCGCGATGTGGTGCTTTTGGGGCAGGTGGACGTTTTTCAACACAAACCTAGCGCTTCGTACACGACGTCAGAACAGAAACGTGCCGAGACGTCCACTGGCAGGCTGGGGGAGACGGAGGAAGGGACGATGTTGGAAACCTCGCTGGTGAGTGTTGTTTTTTTTTAACTCACACACTCTGTTTGCTGATGTGTTCCATTAATACTCCTGTAAACATGGAAGTGAACGCGGTGCAGCAATGCATTTGGTTGGCTGGACAGTTTTTGCGCCAGTCAGAGACAAATTTGATTGGTGAAATTGGCTGAAGTTGACGAGGATTGGCCAAAATTGCGGGAAAGTTGCAGTGATTGGACAAAGTAGCAAGGTCGAGCAATAGTTGCGCTGATTGGCTGATTTCGTGTAAATTGGCACGATCGCAACATCGCAAAATCCTGGAGGGACTGATCGATATCTGTGACAGAGACTCTAGCAAAAAATAATTAAGTTATGTGCAGAGTCTCTGTCAAGCTATATACATTCTCGTTCTTGATTTTTCAGTGGTTGTACTGTAGGTCACCAGCTGGTACTGCTGCAGCCCACAAGAAGTGAGTTTTGTTGACATTTATTTCACTGTCTAGTAAAGCAAATGTTTAATCAACTTAATTTATTTATAGTTAGAGTTATGCTTCAGAGTCTGAATAAACAGTAAGTTGTCATTAGTCAATCAATCTAATATTTTTTCCAATTAAATATTTAGCCCAGAGAATAGGCAGGGAACATAAATTTATGTCAGTGGATATAAAGAAGGAACTATCGGAAGAAAAAATAAATTGGTATGAAAAGTAGCTTCATAAAAATTAATTTAAACCGTAGTCTCTATTAAGACATCATGAGCTAAAGTTTTGTGATCACTGCTGAAAGTGAAGAGTGGTTAATATTTTCAGATTTAAAAAGGTTATCGAATGTGGCGCTGAAAATTGAAAACTATACATCAAAAATGAAATTAAAATAAAAGCAATTTAGAAAATTGTCACCATATACCTACAGACTGAATAAATACAGTCATAGTCAGATATTCCGATACAGCCCTAAAACAATTCTGCACTTTTAGTCCAAATATTTGAGCATTACAATGTATAATATGGTCATACTCTTTTTTAACTATCGTGAGTATAAGGGCTTAAATATATATAATAAAAATGACTACATCTTTTGTGATTCTGTGAATTTATAGTTTTTATTTTCTTCATTAGTTGTTTTTGTATTGTGGCTCTGGCCCACCCCAATCCCAGTGGCCCGGAAGCTCTACAGCAAGCTGGGGGACCTGCAGCGTACTGCCGCCTTCATTGAAGAGGCAGGAGTGTCCAACTGACAAACGAGAAGAAGACGAAGAAGTATTGTGGCTCAAGAAATATTTATTACTGTCAGGAATTTTTCCCATGATATCCAGGTGGATTAAACAATAAATTAAAAGAGTCAAAAAGCTTTAAGACATAATCATCAAAATTCAAACTAAACAGGCTTGAAATATTTCACTTCATGTGTGATGAATAGAGAATATATTCAGTTATGAAGAAAACAAATTTTTCAGGATAATCTAAATGATCTAAAAACACAGTCACTATATGATAGGGTTATGTACATTTACAGTGGTGTGAAAAATGTTTGCCCTCTTCCCGATTCCTCATTTTTTTGTATGTCTGTCACACTTAAATGTTTCAGATCATTTAGATTTAGTTTTAGATTTAGTATACTTTATTGATCCCCAGAGGGGAAATTGAGGGTCATCCACCACCTGGATGGATGAAGCAGCCACGATACGGTGCTATCCCTTAACCATTCACACACACATTCACACCTAGGGCCACTTTAGAGTCTCCAATTAACCTAACCTCCATGTTTTTGGCATGTGGGAGGAAACCGGAGAAATCCCGGGGTAAACCCACACATACACGGGGAGAACATGCAAACTCCACTCAGATCACTGTTGGTCGGGGGCTGGGATCGAACCCACGATCCCATGATCCCCACGATCCCCCGGCCAAGGGTAAATTGTGCTGCCGCAGTGCTAACCACTTTGCCACCGTGCAGCCCAAATATTAGACAAAGATAACACAAGTAAACACAAAATGCAGTTTTTAAATTAAGGTGTTTATTATTAAGGGGAAAAAATTCAAACCTACATGGCCATGTGTGAAAAAGTGATTGCCCCTTAAACCTAATAACTGCCTGGGCCACCCTTAACAGCAACAACTGCAATCAAGCCTTTGCGATAACGGTGGCAGCAACCCGAGAGAAAAGAGAAACAAAGTAAGACGATGTATCTATGCTTGTCAAAATGATACTTGCTTGTCCGTTGAAGGACAGTATACCCAGACGAGCCAGCGTAGAATGCGCGGAGAGGTCCTCCTTAAGTACGCTGGCTGATGAGCGGGAGCAGGTGCGTCTCCTGCCTCAGGTGCAGTGATGTGTTAGTGAAAGTGAGATGGGACGGGAGGGCCGCACTCTCGCTGCCCATGACAGGGCCCCCACTTCTAGGAGTGCCTCCTGGCGGTCCAGAGGGCTTCTCTGGGTGAGCTCGGTGGTAGGCCCAGAGCATCTCTTTGTCCAGGACCTGTGACACAGGGACCCAGGAGCATTCCTCCAGGCCATAGCCCTCCCAATCCACTAGATACTGAAGGCCCTGGCCCCGACAGCAGACATCCAGGATTTGACGTACAGTATAGGTGGTGTGGCCGTCGATGATCTGGGGAGGAGGAGGCGGCTTTTGGGGGGGTGCAGAGGGTACTGGCCGAGAGGGGCTTGATGTGGGAGACGTGAAACGTAGGATTCACCCGCAAGGTCGGCGGCAACTTCAGCTGGACCGACGTGTCGTTCACCACCCGTGAGATGGTATATGGGCCCAGGAAGCGGGAGGACAGCTTCTTGGATTTCTCCTTGAGAGGAATCTGGCTCGCCGCCAGCCAGACCTGCTGCCCGACGACATACTTGGAAGCAGGGACCTGCTTCCTGTCACCAGCAGCCCGGGTGCGTTCAGTGGAGCGGGCGAGGGTGGCCCGGGTAGACCTCCAGATGCATCGGCAGCGACGAGCATGGACCCCCACGGAGGGAATCGCAACCTCCCTCTCAGCCATGGGTAGAAGCAGCGGCATGTACCCCAGCGACGCCTCGAACAGGGTGAGTCCAGTGGCTGTGGAGACAGCTGAATTCAAAGAATACTCCACCCAGGTCAGGTGTGTGCTCCAAGACAACAGGTTATCGGCTGCTACACACCGCAGGGTGGCCTCCAGGGACTGGTTGGCACGCTCCGCCTGCCCATTGCTTTGAGAATGATTACCGGAGGAGAGGCTCACCGTCGTTCCCAGGGTCCAGAAAAAGGCCCGCCAGACCTGGGACGTAAATTGAGGACCCCGGTCAGACGCAATGTCCATGGGAATACCATGGATCTGGATGACATGATTGGTGAGCAGGACCGCCGTCTCCAAGGCCGAGGGGAGCATTGATAGGGCAACCAGATGCACTGCCTTTGAGAAGCGATCCACAATGGTGAGGATCACTGTCTTGCCATGGGAGGGGGGAAGTTCGGTAACGAAGTCCACGGCAATGTGGGACGAATGACGACCAGGGGTGGGGAGGGGATAGAGGAGACCTGATGGGGGAGAGGAGTCTGACTTCCCCCGGACTCAGGTCTGACAGGCCTTAACGTACTCCCGTGCATCCCGCCGCAGCGTGGGCCACCAGAATGCTCGCCGGAAGAAGTCCACAGTCTGAGTGATACCAGGATGGCAAGCGAAGCGACTGGTGTATCCCCACTGGATGACATCGCTGTGGAGGGTGGCCGGGATGTACAGACGGTTCCGGGGGCACCCTACTGGCACAGGCTTCTGGGACTGGACCTGGTGGACCCTCCGCTCGATATCCCAAGTAAGGGCTCCGAGGACGCGAGAAGGCGGTATGATAGTTGGGGGGGGGGGCTACCTCCTTGGAATCAAACTGGCATGATAGCACGTCTGGTTTGGTGTTCTGAGCGCCAGGCCAGTACGTGATGGAAAAGTTGAACCTCTGAAAAAACAGAGCCCAACAATGGCGGACGAATGGCGGCATTCGTCCTGACTGTGGTTCAGCGAGCTGCAATATGCGCACACGCCAGCCCTTCACCTTGGCCAGCGCTCATCATCGGTCAAGTGCCAAGACAGCTCCATCAGCTCGGGCGGAGAACCGGCGCCGCCAGTGTTAGTGACCACGGCGGGCACGCGCTCAGCAAGCGGGTGAGAGGAGGACTTGCGCTCCTTCGCGTGCTCAAGGTACCGGTTGTCTAAGTCTACAGCCTGATCTATGAGACCGTCGAGAGTCTCGAGGACAGGGTGAACCGCCAGATCGTCACGGAGTTGAGCACTTAACCCATGGAGGAACGCGCCGCGTAAAGCAACCTCATTCCACCCCGAGTCAGCCGCTTCAACTCGGAAATCCACCGAGTACTCGGCTGCTGACCGAGTGCCCTGGTGGAGCGTCATCAGGCAGCTCATTATGTTGCCCTGACTCTCCGTACGGCCAAACACACGAGAGAAAGCATCCACAAATTGCTCAAACGTGTACTGCTGTTCCTCGGGGTTATCTATCGTGGCCTGTGCCCAATCAAGGGCTTGGTCACTAAGCAAAAGGGTGAAAAACTGAATTTTTGCCACGTCCCCCGGGTACTCCTCCCCGACCTGTTCCAAATACATGCAAACTTGAATAAGCAAGCCTTTGCATTTCCCCACCTCCCCCACGTATGGGACAGGCATGGGAACAGAGGTAGTACAGCACACCGTAGTGCGGGGAGCAGGCTGAGGAGGAGGAGCCTGAGGAGACGCACTAGGCCAAAGCTGCATCATATTCAGAATTTGCTGAGTCAATACGGCCAGCTGATGCTTGGTCACTGATACAGTAAGCAATCCAAGGCGGTGAGCTCCGATGCTTCTGCACCTGGCTGGCTCGTTCTGTCATGACTAATAAGCTGACAGCTCACATGCACGATACGACAGCACAGGCGAACACCCACATGAGGAGGCATGTTCAAGAGTTTTATTGAATTTCAAAATGAATGCACAGCTAAGGAAACAGTCACTCGCCAGAGGAATCAACCTGCAGAGAGAAGACGAGAGCTGTGAGTGGAGGAACGGAGTAAGGGGAAATGGGCGAGCCAAATTGCCACTTACTTAGGTTCCAAGGGAGAACCGGCAGGGCTCCAGCGGGGAATAGATGAACCAGTAGGGTGAGGGGGATGAGCTGGTGGTGACTGACTGGGTGGATTTTGGAAGCCGAGGAGAAGTGATGTGGCAGGAGGGTGCGCACAGTCCCAGAGACACACTTGCACGGTGGCAGCAACCTCAGGAGAGAAGAGAAACAAGGTAAGATGACGTGTCTACGCTTGTCAAAACAATACTTGCTTGTCTGTTGAAGGGCAGTATATCCAGATGAGCCAGCGTAGAATGCGCGGAGAGGTCCTCCTTACGTACGCTGGCTGATGAGTGGGAGCAGGTGCATCTTCTGCCTCAGGTGCAGTGATGAGTTAGTGAAAGTGAGACGGGACAGGAGGGGCAGGCTCAAGCTGCCCATGACAGTTTTCGAGCATGAGCCGCCTTTTTAAGGTCATGCCACAGCATCTCAATCGGATTCAGGTCAGGACTTTGACTAGGCCACTCCAAAGTCTTTATTTTGTTTTTCTTATGCCATGCAGAGGTGGATATGCTAGTGTGTTTTGGATCATTTTCCTGCTACAGAACCCAAGTGCACTTCAGCTTGAGGTCACGAATAGATGGCCAGACATTCTCCTTCAAGATTTTTTGGTAGACAGCAGAATTCCTGGTTCCATTTACCACAGCAAGTCTTCCAGGTCCTGAAGCAGCAAAACATCCCCAGACCATCACACTACCACCACCATATTTTACTGTTGGTATGATGTTCCTTTTCTGAAATGCTGTGTTACTATTACGCTGAATGTAAGGGGACACACATCTTCCAAAAAGTTCAACTTTTGCCTCTTCAGTCCACAGAGTATTTTCCCAAAAGTCTTGGGGATCATCAAGATGATTTCTGGCAAAATTGAAACAAGCCTTTATTTTCTTTTTGCTCAGCAGTGCTTTTCATCTTGGAACGCGGCCATGCAGGCCATTTTTGCCCAGTCTCTTTCTTATGGTGGCGTCATGAACACTGGTCTTAACTGAGGCAAGTGAGGCCTGCAGACCTCTTGGATGAGTCGTCACTGCACTGTTGGGGTAATGTTGGTTTGCTGGCCATTCCTGGGAAGGTTCACCACGGTTCCATGTTTTTGCCATTTGTTGATAATGGTTGTGGTTCACTGTGGTTTGCTGGAGTCCCAAAGCTTTAGAAATGGCTTTATAACCTTTTCCAGACTGATAGATCTCAATTACTTTATGTCATAAGCTCCCCGTGCGCTTCTCCACAGCGCACGGCGGAGGAGAAGGAAGAATGGACTTAAGTGCTAAGTTACACCAAACACACATTTATTGACACCAAAACAGACAAAATGACATGGACAGCTCGGGTTAAATTTAGAGTCCTCCAGGACACCCAACAGACACGGGAGGATACAACGGCGACAGCCAAAGCGTAGCAGTTGTGCTGCATGGGGGGAAATGCTACAATAAAGTGTATCAGCACAACTGCGCACAGAAACGTTTAACAGTTTACTCACAGTGTAGGAGCAGTCCGAGTAATCCCAGTCTCCCAGCGAGCACATACAAACGGTCCTTCTGAGACGTGACTGTCACACGGCGGAGAAAAACCATGTGAACACGTACAATGGTCCAGCGGTGTTTGACTGGCAAAGAGCTACCTATGTACAAACACCGCTGGCGTGACAAATTGGCAACACCTGGGTGAGGCATAGGAAAGATGATTACCGGGGCGCACACCTGACTGTCAAAGAGGGGGGCATCGTCGGATCGGCGAATGTTAGACAGCGTCCACCAGGAAGTGGGTCAAATAGCTGCCTAATGATTGCCGGCTAGAGCAGTGACTACAAGCATGGAAATAAACAATACACAGACGAGAAATTAAAACATAACAACACATGACAACCCCAATGCCTGAGCCACCAAGAACGATCAGAACCAAGCCCACAAGAGAACACTGGCTCGGTTCATGACACTTTGTTTCTCATTTGTTCCGGAATTTCTTTAGATTGCAGCATGATGTCTAGCTTTTGAGGATCTTTTGGTCTGCTTTACTTTGTCAGACAGGTCCTATTTAAGTGATTTCTTGATTGAGAACAGGTGTGACAGTAATCAGGCCTGGGTGTGGCTAGAGAAATTGAACTCAGTTTCCCAAAGATGTGATAAAGCACAGTTAATTTATGTTTTAACTAGAAGGGGGCAATCACTTTTTCACACAGGGCCATGTAAGTTTGGATTTTTTTTACCCTTAATAATAAACAACTTCATTTAAAAACTGGATTTTGTATTTACTTGTGTTATCTTTGTCTAATATTTAAATTTGTTTGATGATCTGAAACATTTAAATGTGACAAACAAAAAAAATGAGAAATCAGGAAGGGGCAAACACTTTTTCACACCATTGTATTTATCTGTTACTGAAAAATCAGTAGTTGGTTATGTTTATACAGAGATGTATAAAGTTATTTCTTTGTAACTTGTTTTCAAAGTATACAGTCATGAAAACTGCCTTTAACGTCTACAATATAATCTACAGTTATTTTGCCTTCAGGCTCTCTGTAGTAGATTTGTGGTAATGGCTGCAACTAATGATTACTATTGTTACAGATGAACCTGTTCATTCTTTTAAATTATATGACTTATCATTTGAATTGTAATTTTTTTTTAAGTCATTGCATTGACTAGTCATTGCAGCACTATGAGCAAGCACTTCTTTTGCTATTTGGAGAGGATGGAGCTTGAGGAGAAACACAGGTGACAGGGAAACGGTCCTTGACAAAAAAATTCAGTCAAAGTATGTATATATATATATATACAGTATGTATTGTGCTTTAATCCCTGTGGTCTTAGTGGAGTGGTCCTGAACAGTCCAGTTATGAAGGATATAACATACAATATGATCACTGGTTATAATGATCAATGATACAGATTTCTTTATTTGCATTTATCTAATCATTTGCATTTCATTTATTTGCAACATCAGTGCACCACCCAGTAGTGAAACACTACACAAAATATCTCGAAGAGGTCCTTTACACAGCAACAGATTGTTGAGAGATTGGGCCAATTTTTGATCTTTGGGACTGTTTGGGAGATCCTTGTGTGCTCTGGAATGAGTCAAAACTTTGAGGAGACTTTGGCAACTGTGGAGATCACTGAAGATCATTCATAGATCAAAAATTGGCCAGATCTCCCAACAATCTCTCAATGAGCTTCACCCCTGTCTAAAGGGGGTATCAAGAAACCCAAGTACAGATAGTAGCAGATGGGGTCTAAGATTGTTGTGAGTTCAGTGTTATTCTACATAGGAAATGTAATCAAATAAATACTCTCAGATTAAGTTCTTATGTCAGCCACACCCACAGTGGTATAAGGTCATACTAGATTAAGAAAATATATCATTAAAACTTTTGATCAAATGAAAGCATCAAGGTGCTGATGCCTTGGTGCCAGAGTCTTGGCGGAGCTATGCATTCCTGGATCATCACCTACTTCCTCTCTAGCCCGAGGACCACCTCTGGTAAAAATTTCATCCAAATCCATCCAGTAGTTTTGGAGTACAAGCATGAACAGTGAAAATAATCTGCAGTTCACATGCCGGTACTGTCAGCAGCAGCCAAGAGCCACCAAACTGATTTGAACAGCTGCAATTCATACACAGAAGAAGAGCACGGTGGCAAATGTTTTAAATGGGGGAAGCAATGGAGGTATATGAATACAATGATAATCAAGACAAACAAGAGCTTTTGCTGTTTAGTGGCAGAGGAAGAAAACAGGTGGGCAAAAAGACGAATATTTGCTGCACGGTGGCGCAGTGGTGCTGCACGGTGGCGCAGTGGTTAGCACTACGGCAGCACAGTTTACCCTTGGCCGGGGGATTGTGGGGATCGTGGGATCGTGGGTTCGATCCCAGCCCCCGACCAACAGTGATCTGTGTGGAGTTTGCATGTTCTCCCCGTGTTGCGTGGGTTTACTCCGGGATTTCTCCGGTTTCCTCCCACATGCCAAAAACATGCATGTTAGGTTAATTGGCTGTTCTAAATTGTCCCTAGATATCTGTTTCCTATAGGCCCTTAGAATAGAGGGTTAGTATTAATGAAAGCGCTTTGAGTGGTCTTTGTGACTAGAAAAGCGCTATATAAGTGCAGGTTAGTTAGTTAGTTAGATATTTGTTCACCCAGAATTGACGGATTGCTGAGTACTATTAGTGTGCGATACTGCAAGATTTGGTATCGAGCCAACACCAAGTAAATACAGAGCCAGTATTACCGATACCAATACAATACGGATACTTTTTAATCATTAAGGTGGATGCATCATCAAATTACTAAATCTAAATGAATTTTCATGATTTTTAAGTGTTTTGTGATTTTTCCTTTGGATTATTAATTAGTGAAAACCCAGGACAGAATTTGGGCTAAATTTAGAGGTAAATACATACAGTATAGTATCACTTTCACAGTTAACACAAAAGGGTAATTATATTAATCAAATCTGAGCCATATTATATTCAGTATATTTGTTTCAATTCCAGTAAATGTATTTATTCAAATAAAACTTTTCAGTGGGATAAATGTATTATACCAAGGTCTTAGCTTAATTTATATTTTTTTGAGTTGCTAAAGTAACAAATGACCAGTTGCACTTTGAAAATTAATATTAACTAATGCCGAAAATGACTAAAATACCTCAGTTTCCTCTGCCATACTGAAAGGCCTCTGCCAATGATCTATGGGTCGGGGTCTATGTCAGGGCCAAGGGGTGGGGTATTTCTCTCCTTCTCCGTTTCTGAAGCTCGGTGTTGTCTTTTGGATGATTTTTCATGTGCTTGTGTAAATAGTTGTGTTACCACTGTATTTCACAGCCTTTTTACAAATTGTACAGCTTGCCATTGTTTCATTTTCGGCCTGGAAATTTAGCTGCACAACATGGTGCTTCTCTTCCTTGCTGTCATTCTTCTTGTCATGATGTTGAGCATGGTGGAAGAACCGTGCTCACGCTTTCAGTTTGTTCCAGTTATTTTCTGTACTTTTCCCATCTCGGTTTCATTACTGAATTTGATTATGGTGTTGAGAGAGAGAGAGAGAGAGAGAGAGAGAGAGAGAGAGAGAGAGAGAGAGAGAGATTGATTTTTAAAAGATCTTTAATAAACACATTTGTCCATCAGTCAATACAATTTCTATATCATGCTATGTTACACAGAAAATTAATCCCCCAAAAAACGCCCCAAAAAAAGCTGTCCATCATGAACTGAACAGAGGACATTCTCCAGGGACCAGAGGGTCCTGAAACCTTCCACATCCCCATTCCCCATAAAAAACTGAAAGTCCAGCCTGATTCTGGCTTTAAGTAGCCTCACAAATAAAATTTTGACATCAACATCATTCTCAACATTTTCAAGTTTTCTTCTCCGGCTTACATAGATAGCCAACTTTGCCTGTCCTAAAACAAAGTTCAGTAGTTGACACTTCTGCTTAAAACGACGATTGTACATAAAACCACAAATGAAAACCTGCTTAGAGAAAACTTCCTTAAAAATATGAAAAAGTTTTGTGAGAAGTTCAAAGAGGCCACTCAGGCGCTGACATTCAATAAAACAATGAAAAACAGTCTCCCTAGAGGAACAAAAAACACACTGATCACTGACACTGCTGTTAATTAATTAACACCGCTGCACGGTGGCGCAGTGGTTAGCACTGCGGCAGCACAGTTTACCCTTGGCCGGGGGATTGTGGGGATCGTGGGATCGTGGGTTCGATCCCAGCCCCCGACCAACAGTGATCTGTGTGGAGTTTGCATGTTCTCCCCGTGTTGCGTGGGTTTACTCCGGGATTTCTCCGGTTTCCTCCCACATGCCAAAAACATGCATGTTAGGTTAATTGGCTGTTCTAAATTGTCCCTAGATATCTGTTTCCTATAGGCCCTTAGAATAGAGGGTTAGTATTAATGAAAGCGCTTTGAGTGGTCTTTGTGACTAGAAAAGCGCTATATAAGTGTAGGTTAGTTAGTTAGTTAGTTAGTTAATCACAGAAACAAAAGCATTGACAGCTATAATACTATGCAGGACCCTCCACTGTAAGTCTCCATGCCTCTTAGGGAGAGGGGCTTTGTAAAGAGCCCTCCAGGCAGGCTGATGCCCTTTTCCTAGTTTAAAATAGGCTCTCCAAGGAGTGTCCACACAGGTGTTCAATCGGTCCTTGTTGAGTGCCATCACCACCAGTCTGTAGAGTGCCTTACCACTGGCTCCTCCAAAGTCCACACCAGTGGGAGCACAGAATGCCAGTAAGGAGCAAGGAGCGACGTCAAAGTCCATATAGAGCGTGAGAGAGGGAAAGGGGTCAGTGCTTTCTGGCTGCAGCGTGCCATTGCTAAAGTCCAAGAGTAGGGAGTGCTCAAGTCCATGAAGCTCCTGTTTCCAGTGTGCAAGAAGACCATCGATGAAACGATTTGATCTAACACCAAGATGAGCTGCTAAAGCTGAGGCGTTGTTGAGGCCAGGACCAGCCAGTTCCACCACTTGCTTCAGAGTGAGAATGTTCCTGGAACACAGCCTATCAAGGAAGGTCCTTCCAACTCCCGGCAGGACACCAAGGCGACCACCAAAAACCAGCGGCTCCCTCAACAACCAGTAGAGGGAATCGCATGGCCCTCTTTGTTTTTTAAAAAGAGTCCACACTGAAAAGAGACTGCGGTAAAAACTGGGTAAAGACAGTGCATTAGAGTTCTTAAAATCCATTAAAAACACAGGGAGGTCTAGCCCAAGCCCAAGGACTCTCTGTAAAATAACACAGGCCAAAGGCCTCCATACCAGGTCCTGGGGGCCCGTCAGCAGTCTCTGTATGAAAGTCAGTCTAAAAGCAGCACCTCTACTAGCTAAATGAATCACTCCTTGCCCCCCCTCCTCTTTGGGAAGAAATAACAGGGCTTGAGGAACCCAGTGGAGTCCACCCCCCCAAAAAAAGTCCACCAAAACAGACTGAATTTTGGACAACAAACCAGCAGGGGGGTCCATGCACATGAGGCGGTGCCACAGGGATGAGGAAACAAGATTATTTAAAATGAGCACTCTTCCTCTAAAAGATATTCTTGGCATTAGCCACTTCCACTTGTTTAGTCTCCCGTTAATCTTCTCTATGACCCCATCCCAATTTTTTTGCTCAAACTGCTGATTTCCAATAAAGACACCAAGATACTTAAAACCTCCTTTTTTCCAAATCAACCCACCCGGCAGCGTAAGCTGATTTTCTAGTTTCTCCCCCACCATCAGAGCCTCGCTTTTTCCCCAGTTTATCTTTGCAGAGGAAAGTTGGCCAAAAAGATTGACACTCCTAACCAGAACGTCAATGTCACTCTGCTTGTTTAGCAGAATGACTACATCATCTGCATAGGCCGACAGCTTGAACGTGGTGTCACAGCCAGGAAAAGTAACTCCTGATAGATCCCTTCTCAGGCAGTGAAGCAAAGGCTCTATGGCGAGGGAGTACAGCATCCCTGAGAGAGGGCAGCCCTGCCGAACCCCCCTCTGGACTTTTAAAGGGGCAGACAGGCCCCCATTTATCTTCAGCACACTCTCAATGTCACTGTACAAGACCCGTATCCTGGCTATGAAGCCTGGGCTGAACCCAAAAGCTGTTAAAACTGTCCATAAATATTGGTGTTCAACCCGATCAAACGCCTTTTCCTGGTCAATTGAAATCAAACCAGTTTCTACCGCCAATGAACCAGAGACCTCCAAAATATCCCGAATTAAAGTGACGTTGTCACTAATCAGCCTGCCAGGCACACAGTAAGTCTGGTCTACATGAATGAGCTCGCTCATCACCTTTCTCAGTCTTCGGGCCAGAGCTTTTGAGAGAATCTTGTAGTCTGTGCAGAGCAGAGAGACTGGCCTCCAGTTCTTTAGGCTCTGGAGGTCCCCCTTTTTCGGCAACAGTGTGATGATGGCCCTCCTGCAGGTCGT
This sequence comes from Pholidichthys leucotaenia, assembly GCA_020510985.1. Taxonomy (NCBI): domain Eukaryota; kingdom Metazoa; phylum Chordata; class Actinopteri; order Cichliformes; family Pholidichthyidae; genus Pholidichthys; species Pholidichthys leucotaenia. Next base: position 116,053,162 of record CM035848.1, on the reverse strand, counting down.
GGGTAGGGTCCCCCTTTCCAAGCTATCTTGGAGAACCTCCAGCAGGTCTGGACCAAGCAGGGGCCAGAATTCCTTAAAAAAGTCCACAGAGAGACCATCTATGCCTGGTGATTTTCCATTCTGGAGGCTCATTAGCGCCGTATGCAGCTCAGACAGAGACAGTGGAGCATCCAAGCCGGCAACAAGGTCCTCTGAGAGCACTGGAAGACCATCAAGGAAAACCTGGCCCAGTGACGTGTCCTCCCTCCACTCTGCTCTAAACAATTCACTGTAAAAGCTAGCAGCGTGTTTCCTGATCTCTGCTGCTGTGGAGATTGTTCTCCCGTCATCGCCCAACAAGGAGTGAATGAGCTTTCTCTGTCCATTTTTCCCCTCCAGTCCAAAAAAGTACTGGGAGGGCGAGTCCATCAGAGCTACATCCATGTAGCGTGAGCGGACCAGAGCACCCTGTGCGGTGACCCCTAGCAAGCTAGCCAAGGCTGACCTTTTTGACTTGAGAGCCTCTAAGTGCTCCTGTTTTCCTGTAGAACTGAGCAACTCCTCTAGTTCTACCACCTCAGTCTCCAGAACTTTCAAGGATTGGGTCAAGCTACGAGTGACATTTTGAGTGTACTGTTGGCAGAGTTGTTTTATCTGGGCCTTACCAAAATCCCACCACAATTGGAGAGAACTAAAAGAGGGTTTTTGTTCCCTGTGTGACTTCCAAACATCATGAAAAACCTCTTTAAAAAACACATCATTTAAAAGTGTATTGTTAAAATGCCAAAAAGCACTCTTACACTTTACATTTTCAATAAACACAGAACAAAACAGCAGGCAGTGATCAGTGAAACCAACAGGACAGATACAACTATTTTTAAAAACATTCATTTGATGTTTAAAACCATAAAAACGGTCTAACCTAGCCATAGATAAAAGGTTATCTTTGACATGGCTCCAGGTGTACTGCCTCTGGTCCCCATGATGTGATCTCCACACATCGGCCATTTCATGTGTTTTCACCAGTTCTCTCAGCCTATTGGCAGAAGCAGGGTGAGGCTCCTGATGGTTCCTGTCTAGTCTGTGGTTTAATGTACAGTTAAAATCACCCCCCAGAAATAAAAAACTATTTGGATCACAGGACTTAACCGTATCCGAAAGCACGTCAAAGACCCTGATCCTCTCTGCTCTCTGTGTTGGCACATGCACGTTTATAAAAACGAAGTTCACGTTTTCAAACTGTACCTTTAATAAGAGGAAATGACCTCTCACCACCTCTTCTACCTCATAAGAGACAGGCACACAACCCCTAGAGAAAAGTACAGCCACCCCCCCACTGCTACTGGATTTGTGGCTAAAAAAAATGCAGCCATCCCACTCTTTTCTCCAATGGCTCTCAATGTCCACAGTGCTGTGAGTCTCCTGGACCATCAGCACGTCAAGTTTCTTTAAATTAAAAAGCTTGTATAAAGAGGCCCTTTTTACATCATCCCTGGCCCCATTAATATTGAGAGTACCAATTCTAAGGTGGGGCATTAAAAAGGATAAAAATAGGGTACAGTAAAAAAACACACACATAGCATAAAAGGGAAGAAACAAACTAAGAGTCAACATGACTGTTAGTAATTTGCAATTTCAGTTTAGCAACCAGTTTCTTTAAACGATAAATTTCCTGATCAGTGAAAGTCTCATTCCCATCATTCAGTTTCATAAATTTGCGAGCTGATGCCACGAATAACTCCAGATCTGGAAAGTAATTTTCCACTTTCACAGCTCTGCTCCCCTTAGTCACCTGGAGAAATTGCCTAATTTTAGTAAAACAATAGGAGCTTTGCTCCTCCTGCGTCTGCGTCTGCATCAGTTCAGACTCATCTCCACTTTCGTCAGAAGCGCTCTCATTCAGTAAATCTAAATTCCCAACCCTACTAGATTTAGCAGAGCTCTGCAAGTTTTCCGCACTTTTCCTTTTTTGTGCAGCTTTAAAAGGATCCTCTTCAACAAAACTACATTCCTGCATTTCTTCATGAAACGCAACGTTTGTCATGCAGTGTTTGCTCTGTGTGTCCGCTACAGCCTCAAACCGCTCCTCCCCCGCCTGCAAAGTCTGTTCATTCACGTTCCTTCGTTTAACTGCACTTTTACTTACACCCTCCACCTGTTTACCCCGGGCGACAGGCTCGTCACAATGATCAGAGCTGCCGCCAGACAGAAATTCCCCACCATCACTGTTTGGGGGGACAACTACCGCGCCCGCCGCGGCCACCCCAGCAGAGGCGGCCGCGGCCGCCCCAGCAGAGGCGGCCGCGGCCGCCCCAGCACAAGCGGACGCGGACACGGATGCGGACGCGGACTCCCCCGCAGAAGTAGAAGCGGACTGCGGCCGCGACCGCCCCAGCAGAAGCGGGCGCCGCAGCGGCATCCACCGCACCACATGTAGCGCTACCCTCCGGACCACCAGAAACAGCGGCGTCACCTTTCTTACCGCCAGTGCTCTTTGTGTTCGCCTTTTCAGGACATGACCTAATAAGATGGCCTTCTGTGCCACACGCAAAACACTTCATGGTTTCAGATGTTGCAAACACCAAGTAGCTAAAGCCGTCAATCCTGAAATTAAAAGACGCGTTCAGTTCAGCAGAGCTGTCTTTCAACACCATGAAACACTGCCTCCTATGACATACAACATGCTTCAGCAGGGGTGATTTACTACCCAGAGAGACCATTCTGATAGGGGACACAACCTGGCCAAAACGGGACAACTCTCTAATCAGCTGATCATTTTTAACGAAAGGAGGAGCGTTTGAGATGGTGATCCTCCTAGACGGGTTCGCCAGCGGTAAAACGGGAGTAAAAGTGTCACCTATGACCACTCCCTGTGCCACCACCTGATCAGCTTTCTCAGTCGAATCCAGAAAGATCACAATTGCGCTGTTCATCCTCGATGCTGATTTTATGCTGCCACGCCCAACCACTTGTCCTACAGCGAGGCTGGCCTCCTCCACAGAACAGGGAACTGTCGGGAGGATTCTCACACCATGACGCCGGGTTAAGCGCTCAAACTCCACACCACCATCAATCACCGGCATGATGCCGGCCGGGAAAAACCGGCAGCAGAAGCTACCGTTCCCCAACACACTCACTCCAACACTCACACCCCAGCACACACACACTCAACCCACTATATTAAACACACACACCTCAAACACACAAGATAGAGAAAAAGTTAGAAAATACAAAGTTTAAAGTACTCACTCGACACCACTCCACACCCCTGCTCCCACAAACGCCCACGCATGCGCACGAGAGAGAGAGAGAGAGAGAGAGAGAGAGAGACTTGACTTTTAAAAAAGCTTTTATTGCACACTTCAAAAAAATGTAAGCACACCAACATCATTCCTCCAAGTGTGTCACATTGGAAAAAGTGCAAACTGAAATGTTCCCCCCCACACACAACACAGAGCAGTCCCTGCAGTCCACCTATTCAAAGATCCAGTTCTGTGACAGTCAAAGAGAGAGAGAGAGAGAGAGAGAGAGAGAGAGATTTGATTTTTCAACACACCTTTATTGTCACAAGTTCAACAGAAAAACACAACAACTAAAACAACTAAAAGAAGCAATGGAAAGGTAAAATGACTCACTGACAAGAAATCAAAGACACAAGTAACCAAACCAGGAAAACAAACAAAATCTTGCTTCTTACATCAGGACCATACCATAGGTAATTTTCCCCTCCTTAACACAACACAGGATGTGCTTAAAGCACCACATAGCCTCAAAAGTTTCAACATTTTGCATCAGATGATAGTAATTGTAATCAATCATTATTCGAGCCTTAATCATGTCAATCAGCATGTCTTTTACGTTACAATCCAGCATTTGTTCAATTTTTCTTTTCCTACTAACATAAATAGCCATTTTAGCCTGACCCAGGATGAAATTTAAAAGTTCACTCTTTTTCTTAGTTCTCTGCCTATATGGAAAGCCCAAGATAAAAATCTGCAGGTAAAAGACTTCTCCAAACAGATAAAACAGCTTCCCCAAAAAAACAAACAACAAATGCAGTCTGTTACAGTCCAGAAAACAATGAAACACAGTCTCTTTCTGAGGACAAAATGGACAAACCTCAACAACATTTGGGTTTAAAAGAGAGATAAAAGCATTTACAGCCACAGCACCATGTAAAACTCGCCATTGTAGGTCTCCAACCTTCTTAGTTAATGGTGGTTTATAGAGTGCTCTCCAGGCAGGCCTCACCTCTGAACCCAAACCCAAGTGTTTCCTCCATGGTGTATCAGCTCGACCTTTTAACTTATTTACATTTAAAACTTTCACCAAAATTCCATACATTTTTTTACCAGGAGAGTCACAAATGTTAGTGTTCAGAGTTTAAAAACACACCAGTGCCATCTTTAAAATCAGGAGATAAAACACTAAGAGGAAAAGGTTCATCAGCAGTTTGCACAGAGTTTTCGCAGTGTAAAACAATAGCAGAGTGTTCTTCTGCGGACAGGCAGTCTCTCCAATCTTTCAACAAGTTCATTATAACTCTGACTGAAGAAACGCCAAGAGCCGAGCACAGGGCAACAGCATTGTCCAAGTTAGGACCACATAAATTCACCAAATGTCCCAGCGTTGTAACCTTTGCAGAACTGAACTTTTTTAAAACAGAAGGTCCTAAAACATTGCCCACATCAAAACGGGTCCCGAACACAAATGGTTCCTTTAAAAGCCAGAAAGGCGACAAGGAAGCCTGGGGAGAGTTCTTTTTAAAAAGTCCCCAGATTTTAAAAGCACTTTGGTAAAACTGGGGAAGTTCTGGGAGTTTTTGGCCCCTTAAATCCATTAAAAGCAGCGACTCCTCTAGTCCAAGCCCTCCACAGCGAGCCAGGACAGCCCTGGCAATAGGTCTCCACACAAGGTCAAGGGGGCCACTCAGCAGTCGCTGAATGAACTGCAGGCGAAAGACAGCCCCCCTGCTGGCCAGATGGATGAGCCCTTGACCACCTTCTTCCCGCGGTAAAAACAGGATACTCTGTGGAACCCAGTGAAGACGGTCCCAGAAAAAGTCCACGACTATAGATTGCACTCTGGCCAGCAAATTGGGTGGAGGGTCCAGACAAGACAGTCGATGCCACAGCATTGAAGCAATCAAGTTGTTGATAATTAAAACACGACCTCTGAAGGACAAGTTTGGCAGAATCCATTTCCATTTTTTTAGTCTTCCTTCAGTTTTTTCTAAAAAACACTCCCAATTTTTCTCAGTAAAAGTCTGATTTCCTAAAAACACACCAAGATATTTAAAACCACCTTGTGTCCACGAAAGGCCACCAGGTAGGGCAATTTTTTGTGGTCTCCCCCCCACCACAACACACCCCACCACAGCTTCACTCTTACCCCAATTCACTCTCGCTGAGGAGCACTCACCAAAAAGATTAACAGTTCTTAAAAGGTAGTCTACATCATTTTGATTTCTTGTAAAAACAACAACATCATCAGCATAGGCAGACACTTTAAAAACAGAGTCAGAGTTGGGGATTTTAAAACCAGTGAGAGGGGGCAGCCCTGTCGGACACCCCTCTCAACTTTGAAAGGAGCACTCAAACCACCATTAATCTTAAGAATACTCTCAATGTCTCTATACAAAGCCTGGATCTTGGCGATGAACCCTGAGCTGAAACCAAAGGCCTCTAGTGTCTGCCACAGGTATGGATGTTCAACTGGGTCAAACGCCTTTTCTTGGTCTATTGAAATAAGACCAAGTTCCTTGACCAATGAGCTGGAGAGGTCCAAAACATCACGAATTTAAAAAATGTTGTCTGTAACCAACCTACCAGGTACACAGTAGGTCTGGTCTACATGTATGACCTGCTCCATCACCTTCCTCAGCCTGGTAGCCAACACTTTGGAGAGAATTTTATAGTCAGTACAGAGGAGGGCCACTGGATGCCAGTTTTTAATGTCTTTCAAGTCGCCTTTCTTGGGAAGGAGGGTGAGGACTGCTCTCCTACAACTTAGGGGCAGGTGACCCTTCCGCAGACTGTCAGACAGTACTTCCAGCAAGTCCTCACAGATCTCAGACCAGAACGCCTTGTAGAACTCCGATGGTAGACCATCTATCCCTGGGGCTTTTCCACACTGAAGAGACTGGGCAGCTACTGCTAGTTCCTGCAGAGTGATCCCACTCTCCAGCTCCGCATTCATGCTAGCCATCACTTTTGGCAAGTCCGTCAAAAAATGACTCAGCACATGTGGATTCTCAACAAATTCTTTCTTAAAAAGATCTTTGTAGAAAGCAGCTGCAAAGTGACGGATCTCTGCAGACTCATGGATTAGCCACCCGTCCTCGGAGCTGAGAGAGTGGATCATCCTCCTCTGACCATTCTTCCTCTCCAAACCAAAGAAAAAATGAGATGGAGCGTCCATTAGTGCGATGTTCTGGAACCTACTGCGTACTACAGCGCCCCTGGCGGCCACACCTAGTAGGTCAGTTAAAACAGACTTTTTGCCATTGAGGGCCTCAAAATGTCCTCTTTCTCCTGTGGAGCCTGCCAAAGACTGCAGCTCCACTGCTTCTCTCTCCAGGTCCCTGACAGACCTGGCCAAGTCTCCAGAGACATTGCGAGTATACTGTAGGCACAGATTCTTTATTTGGCTCTTCCCTACATCCCACCACTGCTGCAAAGAACTAAAATTTAATTTTGTTAATTTAAAATTACTCCCAAAAAACATAAAAGCAGTTTTAAAACTGTTATCCGATAAAAGTGACGTGTTAAAATGCCAGTATGCACTACTGCACTTTATATTCTTGATAAAAACACAACACTGAACCAGGGAATGATCTGTGAAGCCAACAGGGACTATAAAAGCACTTTTAAAAATGCTAAAATGATGCTTAAAACTGTAAACCCTATCCAGTCTAGCTAAGGACAGAATATTGTCCTTTCTATGGCTCCATGTGTACTGTCTAGCCTTGCCATGAAAATTCCTCCACACATCACACAGATCATGAGCTTCTATGAGCCCTTTTAAAACTCTCTTGGATGCAGCATGTGGCTCTGGGTGATTCCTATCCATAAGAGGATTTTCTGTACAATTAAAATCACCTCCCACAAATAAAAAGTCATCATTACTGCAATTTTTAATTGTGTCATCTAAAATATTTAAAAAGGCCAATCTTTCTGTGCCTACGGTTGGAGCATACACATTTATAAAAACAACTTTCACATTCTCAAAAACAGCTCGAACTTTTAAAATGTGGCCTGCAATTATCTCATCAATGTCATAAGAAAGTGGAATAAAATCTCGAGAAAATAAAATACCCACTCCACCACTGCTGCTGCTTTTATGACTAAGAAAAATTTCCCCTCGAAATTCCCTCCTCCAGTCAGCAGCATTGTCCTCAGAACTATGAGTCTCCTGAACAAACAGAACATTAATTTTCTTGCATTCTGCAAGAGTAAAAACACACGCTCGCTTGGACATTTCTCTTGCCCCATTGATGTTGAGTGTGCCAAAATTAAAACTACACATGTGTATAAGAGGGCAAAGCCAATACAAAAACAGAAAAGAAAGAATGAGCGATAAAAGACTAATCATCCTGGGCAATTTGGTTCTTAACTTTTAGTACAAGCTTTTTTAGTCTGTAGATCTCCAGATCAGTAAAACTTTCCTGCTCAAGCTCTCCCCTATTTTTCATGTAGACCCGAGCAGAGTCAACAAAACGTTTTAGATCAGGGAAGAAGTTTTCAACTTTAACCATTCTGGATCCCTTAGTGTCCTGCAAAAACTTCTGTATTTTTGTGAAGGGGTAACCGCCTCCACTGGCCACATCATCACTGCTTTCACCATCACTCTCTATCTCAGACCCAGCATAAGAATCTGGCTGAGATAGAGAAACCTCAGAACTTTCTTTGACAACCCTTTTTACTTTGCTCCTCTGCTGTTTGGTTTCCAAATTCTTTCGCTTGATTGAGATTTTACATAACTCTTCATTTATTTCGATGTCATCCTCATCCTCCAACACTGACTCAGCCACCCTGGTAGCTGTCTCTTCCTGTCTTTCGCTCACCCTGTGCTGTGCTTTTATATTCATTTTCTAGTCCCACCATCTATCTGGGCCTCATTTGGCTCCTCTGTCTGATCCTCAGCGTGATCCATCTCGGTAATCTCACCCTTGTCCACAATGTTGGTCTGTGCAGCAGCCCTGCGATGTGCTTTAACTTTTGCTGCTGTTTCATTTATGATCGACAGGCTGGCTGTGGAGGGCAGCAAAGCCGCCCCGCCACCAGACAGCCTCGTGGCCTCGGCCGAAGCCCCGCCGTCAGACGGCCCCGCGGCCTCGGCCGAAGCGCCCGATGGCACGGCAGCACCGTCAGCTTCGGAAAGCGGCAAAGCCGCTCCGTCGCCAGACGGCCCCGAGGCCGCACTAGCGGCCTCCCCCAAGTGATCACCCCCCACTCCCTGAGGGCATGATCGAATCAAATGTCCCTCCATTCCACAGCCGAAACACTTCATATTATCGGAGGTGACGTGGATGGTGTAATCAAAGCCGTCAATCCGGTATTTAAATACGAGGTTGAGGCTTTCCTCGCTATTCTTTAAAATCATGAGCACCTGTCGCCTAAAAGACATGACATGCTTTAAACGCGGGGACTTACAACCGAGAGGGATGTGCTTAATGGAGGACAAAAGTTGCCCGTGTCTCGACAGCTCCTTCTCCAACAGCTCATTCTTTAAAAATGGTGGGACATTTGAGATCGTAATTCTCTTCGCAGGATTCACCAGAGACAGAACAGGAACCAGTGTGTCTTTAATCACAACCCCGCTCTCCACTACCTGGTTAACTTTTTCAACACTATCAAGGAAAATCACCACGGCACTATTCATTCTCGAAGCTGATCTAATGCTTTCATAACCGATCAACTCCCCCACAGCCAGACTACACTCCTCCACTGAGCAGCTGACAGCCGGAGTCAGTTTGACAGCATGCCGGCGTGTCAGCTTCTCAAACCCGGAGCCTCGCTCCAAAACCATGCTGACCAGCAGAGCTGGCAGCAGAAACCCCCCTCCCAAAACGCCTACCCCACCCCAGCTACAGAAAACAACAAAAATTAAGATTATTTAACAAAAAAAAAACACCTTAAACACAAAAAGATAGAGAAAAGTTTGAAAAAATTCACTCACGCTGTCACACGCTCTCAGCTCGCACTCACGACCACACCCACTCAGAGAGAGAGAGAGACTTGACTTTTAAAAAAGCTTTTATTGCACACTTCAAAAAAATGTAAGCACACCAACATCATTCCTCCAAGTGTGTCACATCGGAAAAAGTGCAAACTGAAATGTCCCCCGACACACACAACACAGAGCAGTCCCTGCAGTCCACCTATTCAAAGATCCAGTTCTGTGACAGTCAAAGAGAGAGAGAGAGAGAGAGAGAGAGAGAGAGAGAGAGAGAGAGAGAGAGAGAGAGAGAGAGAGAGAGAGAGACTTTGACTTTTAAAAAAGCTTTTATTGCACACTTCAAAAAAATGTAAGCACACCAACATCATTCCTCCAAGTGTGTCACATTGGAAAAAGTGCAAACTGAAATGTTCCCCCCCCCACACACAACACAGAGCAGTCCCTGCAGTCCACCTATTCAAAGATCCAGTTCTGTGACAGTCAATTACAGTCAATTAAATGTCATATACCAGTCTGTTCAAACAATATCCCAAAAATGTGTGAATCAGGCAGAGGAACGACTGCCATTCATTCCTCCTGTCGGGCGCGCTTGACCGGCGTTCCCCCTGCTGCTTTACGCAGGGCTGTCAGGTGTTTCTTGAGGCGATAACGCTTTCTTTCATCCAGGAGGTCCAGACCAACCTGCCTTCTTAGCACATCCACAGACTTAATGAATTTATCAGTGTCACTGAAGTAGTCGGCGACCCTAATGGCTTTGTTATAGGTTTCATCCAGAAATGCATTTATTTCTTCCAGTGAATACAAGCTCGTGTTTGTACTGCATTTTGCCTCAATAGACCCAGTATTAGACAGTGTCATTCTCAGATTCCATTTCCTCGTCAGCACCACTCAGCTGACTGCTTGGTTCTCCCGGGCCAGTGGATTCATCGTGGGCCACATTTTCCTGGACACCATCCGCAGCAGCTGACTGTCGCTCTTCCATCCCCTGCTGTGTAACGGTAGCAGTCTCCGGAAGCACAGCCGCTGATGTCACACAGCGAGATTCTGACGCACCATCAAGTCGGTGCTCCATCCCCTCCTCCGAAGCGGCAGCAGCTGGCGGAGGCACAGCCGCTGACGTCACACAGCGAGATGATTGTGACGCACCATCAGGTTGGTGCTCCGTCCCCTCCTCCGAAGCGGTAGCAGCTGCCGGCAGCACAGCTGTTGACGTCACACAGCGAGATGATTGTGACGCACCATCAGTGACCTTTTTGGCGACATCGCCATCCACGCTCCCGACCGCAAGCTGGGCCGCAGGCGGCACAGCCGGGCTGTCCCCAGACACAGCGGCAGGCTCCGGAGCTGGGGCAGTGTGAGCGGAGGCCGAGCCGCCGTCCGCAGCTGCGGCGTGAGTGGAGGGCTCGCCGCCGGCACTATCCGCGGCCCCATCAGGGCCCTCTGCCCGCTGCCTGTGCGGACAAGCGAACCGTTTATGGCCCACGTCTCCACATTCAAAACATTTCATCTGTCCCGAGCTCGCATACACCATGTAAGATCCGTCCCCGTGCTTGACCCTGAAGGAGACTTCCAGAGTCTGAGTGGGCGAGTTGAGAAACATGAACACCTGTCGCCTGAGCGATTTCACATGTTTGAACTTGGCGGCCTTGCATCCCAAAGACAGAGTCGTAAACGGGTCCGCAAACTTCCCAAATCTGCGGCGCTCCGTCGCCAGCTGCTCGTTAGATAGATAGATAGATAGATAGATAGATGTACTTTATTGATCCCAAACTGGGAAATTGCAGTATTATTTGTACTTTCTTCTCTGAGGTTGCCCTTTGTCTCTGTTTGTTCTGAGGTATTCTGTTAGTTTAGTTACTATAGTCTTGGTTATTTATATCAAAGTCAAAGTCAAAAAGTGCCTTTATTGTCATTCCATTGCTAAAAAACAATACAACGAAATTGATATACTGCTCTCTAAAACAAACTATCACACTCACAGTTCACTCATGCATTTAACATTCTCATAATTACAACAATAAATAATGCATAAAACAAAAATACCATCCATCCATCCATCTTCTACCACTTTTCCGAAGGTCCGGGTCGCGGAGGCAGCAGTTCAAGTAGAGAAGCGCAGACTTCCCTCTCCCCAGCCACCTGCTCCAGCTCTTCAGAGAGGATACCAAGGCGTTCCCAGACCAGCTGGGAGACATAGTCTCTCCACCGAGTCCTGGGTCTGCCCCGGGGTCTCCTTCCAGTGGGACGTGCCTGAAACACCTCAAGTGGGAGGCGTCCAGGAGGCATCCTAATCAGATGCCCATACCACCTCAACTGACTCCTTTCAATGTGGAGGAGCAGCAGTTCTACTCTGAGCCTCTTCCAGATGACTGAGCTCCTCACCCTATCTCTGAGGGTGAGTCCAGCAATCCTACGGAGAAAGCTCATTTCAGCCGCTTGTATCCGCAATCTCGTTTTTTCGGTCATTACCCAAAGCTTGTGACCATAGGTGAGAGTAGGAACGTAGATTTACTGGTAAATCGATAGCTTTGTCTTAGAACTCAGCTCCCTCTTCACCACAACAGACCGGTACAATGTCCGTATCACTGCAGATGCTGCTCCAATCCGTCTGTTAATCTCTCACTCCATTCTCCCCTCATTCATGAATAAGACCTCAAGATACTTAAACTCCTCCACTTGGGGCAGGAGCCTGTCCCCAACCCAGAGAGGACAATCCACCTTTGTCTGGCTGAGGACCATGGGCTCGGACTCGGAGGTGCTGATTCTCATCCCAGCCGCTTCACACTCAGCGGCAAACCATCCCAGCAAGAACTGTAGGTCATTGCTGGATGAAGCCAACAGGGCAACATCATCTGCAAACAACAGAGATGAGATCCTGTGGTCACCAAGCATGACACCCTCCATTCCCTGGCTGCACCTAGAAATCCTGTCCATAAAAATTATGAACAGGATCGGTGACAAAGGGCAGCCCTGGCGGAGTCCAACTCTCACTGGGAATGAGTCCGACGAGTGTTGGCAATATGAACCAAACTCTCACAACAGTCGTACAGAGACCGAGTAGCTCGTAACAACAAGCCCAATACCCCATAGTCCCGAAGCACCCCCCACAAAAAAACACAAGGAACGCGGTCGAATGCCTTCTCCAAGTCCACAAAACACATGTAAACTGGTTGGGCAAACTCTCACAAACCCTCGAGAATTCTTGAGACGGTAAAGAGCTGGTCCGATGTGCCATGGCCAAGCTTTCTAAAATGGCTTTTGGTACAATAATACCTGAAAAGTTAAATACAATATGTACATAGCAATAATAAAAACATACTGAGTGATAAATAAATAAGACCAGCTTATACACAAGGTTATTGCCACAAAATAACCTAAAATAACATCAGCAGCAAAACAGCCCAGACCATCACACTACCACCACCATATTTTACTGTTGGTATGATGTTCCTTTTCTGAAATGCTGTGTTACACCGGATGTAATGGGACACACACCTTCCAAAAAGTTCAACTTTTGTCTCGTCAGTCCACAGAGTATTTTCCCAAAAGTCTTGGGGATCATCAAGATGTTTTCTGGCAAAACTGAGATGAGCCTTTATGTTCTTTCTGCTCAGCAGTGGTTTTCGTCTTGGAACTCTGCCATGCAGGCCATTTCTGCCCAGTCTCTTTCTTATGGTGGAGTCATGAACACTGATCTTAACTAAGGCAAGTGAGGCCTGCAGTTCTTTGGATGTTGTTGTGGAGTCTTTTGTGACCTCTTGGACGAGTCGTCACTGCGCTCTTGGGGTAATTTTGGTGAGCCGGCCACTCCAGGGAAGGTTCACCACTGTTCCATGTTTTCGCCATTTGTTGATAATGGCTCTCACTGTGATTTGCTGGAGTCCCAAAGCTTTAGAAATGGCTGTATAACCTTTTCCAGACTGACAGATCTCAATTACTTTGTTTCTTATTTGTTCCTGAATTTCTTTGGATTGCAGCATGATGTCTAGCTTTTGAGGATCTTTTGGTCTTCTTCACTTTGTCAGGTAGGTCCTATGTAAGTGATTTCTTGATTGAGAACAGGTGTGACAGTAATCAGGCCTGGGTGTGGCTAGAGAAAATGAACTCAGCTTTCCAAAGATATGATAAACCACAGTTATTATATGTTTTAACAGGAAGGGGGCAATCACTTTTTCACACAGGGCCATGTAGGTTTGGATTTTTTCTCTCTTAAAAATAACCACCTTCTTTTAAAAACTGTGTTTTGTGTTAACTTGTCTTATCTTTGTCTAATATTTAAATTTGTTTGATGATCTGAAATATTAAAGTGTGACAAACATACAAAAAAAATGAGAAATCAGGAAGGGGGCAAACATTTTTTCACACCACTGTATATGAGCCTCCTCCACCTTCATCTCTAGTTCTCTCTCAGTCATGTTTATATTAATTATTATTATCTTGTCCTCGCCTTGGTGGGTCATCATTCTTTGTATATTTTTTGTATCACGGTTTATCACTTTCCAGTATGTGCTCTTATTTTGACAATGTGTTTTGTTTACTTCCTCTGTAGCTCATTTGCATAATATTGCCAAGATTAGGAGCATCTTGTCTCAGAGTGATGCTGAGAAACTCATCCACGCTTTTGTTAGCTCGAGATTAGATTATTGTAATTCTTTATTATCAGGTTGTCCTAAAACATCTTTAAAAAGTCTTCAGCTGATCCAAAATGCTGCAGCAAGAATTTTAACAGGTACTAGAAAGAGAGATCATATCTCTCCGGTTCTGGCCTCCCTTCATTGGCTTCCCATAGAGTTTAGAATTAAGTTTAAAATCCTTCTTCTTACTTACAAAGCTCTAAACAATCAGGCTCCTTTTTATTTAAAAGATCTGATACTACCGTATTATCCTAACAGAGCACTACGCTCCCAAAATGCAGGATTACTTGTAATACTTAGAATCTCCAAAAGTACAATGGGAGGCAGAGCCTTCAGTTATCAAGCGCCTCTCCTGTGGAACCAGCTGCCAATCTGGATTCGGGAGTCAGACTCGATCTCTGTTTTTAAGAATAGGGCTAAAACTGTAAAGAACTGAGGTCCACACGAATAGTGGTTTCAACAAAGTTCTCTTTTAAAACTAGGAGCGGGAACATTAACAGGCGGCAACATCAACACATCGCCATTTTCATATCTATTCACTCGGTGAAGGTCAACTCTGACCTGTGACGTCACCACAGTCTTAAAGACACACCACATATAAATATCACATTATATGACATCTCCCCCTTTTTTAGCTTTTTTTTTTCAGAACAAAACAATTTTCAATTCAAACATTTTCCATTTCCATTTCACCCTTCCCCACAGCCCATGGCTTAATTATTGAACCACATATAACCACACTTATCACAGTGAACACGTGAATTTCTCTCTTTTCATTTTTCTTTTTTTTTTTTCTCTACAAATCTAGTCTTTGCACAGGTTTAATCATTCTACCAGACCGGGTAAACAACAGTCCTTGCTTTGGGTCTGGCGGTTTGACACTGGATTCTGGTAAAATAGTGTCAGCGGCAGCTGCAGTTTCAGGCTGCTGATCGACAATCTCTGGCTGCAGGTCATTTGGAGCTGAAGAGTGTATCTCTCTGGCTGATTCAGGATCATGTTGCAAGTGACGGCGGTTGCGTCGCAAAGTTGCTCCCTGGGGTGTTTCAATAAGAAAGGAGCGAGGTGTGCTGCTTTCTCCTGTGACAACAGCGGGTGTTTTCCAGGATTTCTGATGGTCCAGCTTTGTGAGGACTGAATCTCCTGGCTTCAACGAAGGTAGGGGTTTAGCTCCATGGCGCTGATTGAAGTAGAATGCTTGTTTCTGTTTCTCCATTGCATCCTTGTTCCTGACGACTTCCAGATCAGGCCATCGGGGCTGAAGATTCACTTCGAGTGTAGGAAGAGTTGTTTTGATCTTTCGACCCATAAGTAGCTCTGCAGGACTCACGCCTGTGGTGGTGCAGGGCGTTGATCGAAAGCACATGAGGGCGAGCAAAGGATCTTGCTGCTTTAAGATTCTTTTTTGCTGTTTGAACTCCCCTCTCTGCATGTCCGTTTCCTTGGGGGTTATGTGGACTTGAGGTGATGTGCAAAAAGTCAAACTCCCTTGCAAACTTTTTAAATTCTTGGCATGAGAATTGAGGCCCATTGTCAGATACAACCACATCTGGACAACCAAACCTCGCGAACACTGCCTTCAGCTTTAAGATCATCTGAGAAGCAGTGGTTACTGGCAGATGAAGTATCTCGAGGAACCGAGAGAAATAGTCTGACACAACAAGGTAAGTGTGCTTGTTATGCTCACACAGGTCAACAGCAAGTCTCTTCCAGGGTCGATCAGGTAGAGGGGTTGACAAGAGAGGCTCTTTTCGCTGAGCTGGTCTCATCTCACGACACACCTGACAGGACTGGACTTTGCGTTTGATTTCAGATGAGATGCCAGGCCACCACACAGATGTGCAGGCCCGCTCTCTGCATTTTGTCAGACCTTGATGTCCATCATGTATTCGATCCAAGATGTCTGCTCTGAGCACATCCGGAATCAACATGCGGCTTCCTCTGGTGATAATTCCATCGCATTCAGACAGTTCATTTTTAATGGGAAAATAGTCTCTGATAGCTGCTGGGACATTGCCTATGTATTCTGGCCATCCTGACTTAATGTACCGCAACACCAACTGTAGGTTACAGTCAGCTGCTGTAGCAGTCTTTATGGTGTCTATTTTCCGTAGATAGTTAAACATGCCCAGGACACGCTTGAGGTCATGCACGTTCTGTGGTGGAGGGAGCTCGCGGATTGCCTTGACTTTATCAGGGTCGGGTCTCACGCCTGATTTGTCAATTTCTTGGCCCAAGAAGTGAAGCTTGTTTTGTCTAAACTTACATTTTTCTCTGTTCAGTTTAAGTCCGGCTGACTCGATCCTTTCCAGTACCTTGCTGAGACGCTGGTCGTGCTGTTCAGGAGTGTCGCCGTACACCAGTATGTCATCCATGTAGATAGCCACGCCTTCCAGGCCGTTGAGGGTTTCTGTCATTTTGCGCTGAAAAATTTCAGGAGCGCTTGTGATCCCAAATGGAAGATGTTTGAATGCATATCTCCCAAAGGGTGTGATAAAGGTTGTTAATTTACTGCTTTCTGGATGGAGAGGAATCTGCCAAAACCCGGAGGCAGCATCCAATGATGTGAATGTGGTTGCTCCACTAAGTTTTGCAGTGATTTCCTCTGCAGTAGGAAGAACATACCTCTCTCTTCGTACAGCTTCATTTAACCTCTTTAAATCGACACAGATCCGCACTTTTCCATTTTTCCTTGGGACTGGTACCATTGGCGCGCACCAATCTGTAGGATCAATCACAGCTTCAATCACATTATTCTCCTCCATACGCTGCAATTCCTCTTTAACCTTCTGCAAAAGTGGCAAAGGGACACGACGGGCAGTGTGCACTGTGTATGGCTGAGCATTCTCTTTTAACAGGATTTTAACTGGTTCTGTTTTAAGTGTTCCATGCTCACCAAATGCTGTGTGAACTTCTTCAACACGTTTCACAAGCCCCATCGACATTGCTGTATCTCTGCCCAGCAAATTGTTTGCATTATTGCCACTGATGACATACACAGGAAAAGTATATGGTTTTTCTTTGTATTCTGTGAAGGCTTGAAATTTTCCTATACAGTCCAACTGACCACCCGGGCTGCACAGTGTGACATTAGATGGCTCTAATTCCTTCTTAGGAACTAGTTCGTTAAATGTCTTTTGTCCCATAATGTTTGCATCTGCACCCGTATCAATTTTAAAATTGACTGGTGTTGTTCCAATTGTAAGCTGTATGGTCCATGGGTCATCATTTCTGTCTGTTTTTGTGACTGCGCCCAAAAAAAATGGTGTCTGGGAAACTGTCTCTTCAGTGACTTCTCTGACTGATTTACTGTGACATTTCTTTTCCCAGTGACCCACCTTTTTACACTTGTTGCATGTTGACTTCATGGCTGGGCACTTTTCAGGATCTCTGTGTTTTAATTTTCCACATCTTCCACACCATGAGTCTTTTTGCTCTCCACTTTTTCCTTTCCTTGGTTTAAATGGAGATCTTCCTCTGCCTGCTGCTTTTCCCTGGATCTCCTGCACCGTGGCGTGTGCTTCCCCCTGCTGGTGAACCTGGAGGACAACCTCCTCGTACTGGCGAACTGTTTGAATGGTTTGGGCAAGCGTTAGATCAGCCATCATCTGCAGTTTACGTGACAGCTCTTTATCAAGGATGCCCACAACAATTCGGTCACGGATATGTTCATCTCTCTTTACACCAAAGTCACAGTGTTCTGACATCTCATGAAGGGCTCTGATAAACATTTCCACTTTCTCACCGGGCCGCTGCAGCCTCTGGTGAAAACAAGCGCGCTCATGGATCACGTTCCGTTTGGGACAGAAGTACTCGTCGTATTTTCCAAACACAACGTCAAACTTCTTTTGATCCGTTTCCTCAGTAAAGGAGAATGATTTGAAGATGTTTTCAGCTTTGGGGCCCATGGCGTAAATCAGTGAACTGACCTGAATTTCGCCGTCCTCTTTATTCAGTTTTATAGCCGTCCGGAAACGCAGAAAGCGCTCTTTCCAGCCCGCCCATTCATTCGGACGATGAAAAGGAAAACTTTCCGGGGGATTAAACAAGGCCATCTTACTGAAGCAGAGCGTCCGTCAAGCACTTCTGACACCATGTAAAGAACTGAGGTCCACACGAATAGTGGTTTCAACAAAGTTCTCTTTTAAAACTAGGAGCGGGAACATTAACAGGCGGCAACATCAACACATCGCCATTTTCATATCTATTCACTCGGTGAAGGTCAACTCTGACCTGTGACGTCACCACAGTCTTAAAGACACACCACATATAAATATCACATTATATGACAAAAACCTACCTTTTTGATATAGCCTACAATTAGGGAGGGATCATGTGTTTCTGAACCCTCCCTTAGTTATGCTGCTAATAGGTTTAGTCAGCCGGAGGACCTCCAGTAATGCACTGGGCCTCACTCCTTTCCTCACTCAATGAAATATTTTTTTTGCTGGTCATTAACATTTGTTTGTTCTCTCCCATAGATTGAGTCCCCATTGTGCTGTTTGCTCTCTCCATGTCTGTTCTTTTCTTCTCTATCCCCTCACCCCCCCAGCCAGTCGCAGCAGATGACTGCCCCTCCCTGAGCCTGGTTCTGCTGGAGGTTTCTTCCTGTTAAAAGGGAGTTTTTCCTCTCCACCGTCGCCAAGTGCTTGCTCACAGGGGATCGCCTGATTGCTGGGGTCTTTCTGCAACTGTGGGAGTTCCCCCTACAGTTGATAGTGCTATGAGATGACTGTTGTTGTGAAATGGCGCTAGCGGCATCCTTCATTTTGTCTCCAGACGTGAGTCCCACATCTAGTCCTCTCATAGTTATCTTGCATGTGTCCCAAGCTAATTCTCCTTTTCTCCAGATGTGAGTTCCACGTCTGCTCCAGCGCTCCCACACGCCTAGCTTCCTGTGCTACGTATTTCCCCATTCCTGTTGTCTGTAAGTTTGTGTGTTCTTATTGGACTTTGCGTTTTTGATTAAATGTTTTGCAACTCACAGTTCAGCATTTGGGTCTTCGTTCCACCCCGCCTGGGCAATTTTATGAAACTTCTGCTCCATCTCTGTGCTGTGTGTGCACGCTGTGGTTGCGCATCTCGATAAGTAGCAAAGAATTATAGAACACCGGCAGTCTGGCAGCTGGGGGCTGCTAGCTTGTTTACCTGGTGCTGCTGAGTCACGTGGTGGTACAAGAGGGAGGAGCAGGGAGGAGGTAAAACCACAAGAAGAAAAGGAGCAAAGTGTGGCTGAGTGTGCCTGCTCTGTGCTGTGATGGGAGTGGCAACACAGACACAGAGTATCGATCTCGTTACATGTAGTGATCAATATCAAAACCAATGTTGGTATTGATATTATCGACATTTGGACTGATCCGCCCACCACTACTGAGTATTTTCCTGTGGCGGGAGTTTCCAGGCGCATGCCCAGTACCGTTCCATTGATGGTAAAGGCAAGCTATTTTTGTTTCAAAAACAGAGCGTTATTTTGAAATTCTGGCAAATTAAAAGTCGAGAAAATATGGCAATACAATGATAAAAGCCTTTAGTTCCACTTAATTTTGACCGGGCAAGCTAAAACAGAGAAGCGGACAGACAGACAGACTGTCATGGTCTCCCCGTGTGCTTCTCCACAGCGCACGGAGGAGGGGTAAAGGATAAGGATTTAGGCGCAGATTACACCACACGCATTTATTAAACACAAAACACAGACCAACAGTTCCACAGACAAATGCCTCAGAAGCTAAGGAATCCTCCGGGATGCTCAACAGTCTTAAGTGAGGACACCGGGAAAATACGCACAGTTAATACTCACACACTGGAGCTGTCCGAGTGAGTCCAAATAAAGCTCTGAGGGTTACAATCCTTTTGTTGACCTTGACTTCAGTTGACGATAAACAGTCGTATGAAGCACAATGACCCAGCAATGCATGACTGGAAAAAGGCTCCTTAAGTACATGCATTGCTGGCTCTACAAATTGGGCTCACTTGGGTGAGGAGCGGGGAGATGGCACACGGGAGTGGGAACAGCTGGCAGTAATAGAGAGGGGGCTTGGTCAGACTGGCAGACAGTTAGACAGTGCTCACACCAGCGTTAGCCCAAGCAACTGCCTCACCGCTGCCAGCCAGAAAGCAGTGGCTATGGGTATGGCAAAGCACAAAGAAATACATACTAACACACATACAACGTGGCACCTTACCCAGGGAGAGGCCAGGACCGAGCCGGGGGAAACCAAGCCGGCTCAGATCCTGACAGAGCCCCCCCTTTAAGGGGTGGATTCCCAGACACTCAAAGAAACATCCCAGACCCCCCTCCCCCTACCCAACAGGAACAAACAACAAAAACCCGGGTGGGGGGTAGGGGGAACAGGAAAGGTGGGAACACAGCACCCCACCCAGGGACCACAATTAACACCCCCAAGTCCACAGGCGTTGGGGCTCAGGAGGCAGCCCAGAGTCCCAGGCCCAGCAGAAGGTCCAGTGGATGGAATCCAGCAGCCTACCGGAAAACATGGGCCACCAGACCTGGGGAGTCAATCCTTCTGGCGGCCTGCCCCCCCGTCCCCCCGTAAAACCACCAAGACTGGAGAGGGGCGAAGAGGTTCAAGATGGAGTCCGGTGGAGGAGTGTAGGCCCTGGCGTCCTCAAGCTGGCCGGCTGCGGTCCCAACGACCTTGACCCAGGAAAGAGTGACACCCACAGTGGAACCCGACTCGACCAGGGCGGCACCCACGGTGGACTCCAGCAGGAGCCTTGCTGCAACTGCGGTGGACCCCGACCAGGCCAACGCCGCACCCGTGGTGGACTCCAGCGGGAGCTTTGCTGCACACGTGGTGACCTCCGGCTGAGGCTCTGCAGCACCCGCAGTGGACCCTGACCAGGCCAATGCTGCCCCCACGGTGGACCCCGACCGGGCCGATGCTGCACCCACGGTGGACCCCGACCTGGAGCATGGTGTCCATGATGGGTCTGGGCAGGAGCGCAGCACCCACATTAGGCTAATCCTGTGGCGCAGCCCCCACGAGGGTCCAAAGCCAGCTCGCTGCACCCATGGCAATACAGCGTGTGGAGGGGACCACACGACGACCTCAGACCTCAGGGGAGCTGGACCCGCGACGTTGTCAGGTGGTGAGACTGGCTCCACGAGGACCCCTGGAGATGGTTGTTCCTCTCCGGCGACCCTAGAAAATGGCTCAGGAGCGGGAGAAGAAACAGGGTCGTTAGGGTCACCGGCAGCGGTGGAGTCCAGAAAGGGAAGTTCAGATGCAGCTGTGCACTGCGCCTGACTCTCCTCACCTAGAGCCAGACAAGATCTCTCTAAAACTGCAATCAGAAAAACAAGAGAGAAAACTTGCCTGAGCTCGAGCTCTACCGCTCTCCAGGACTCCATCGATCCTGGCGATGAACTCTCGGGCCCGGCCTCAAGGAGGTCCAGCCCAGGCTCCCAGTCCGCTGTGGACGCCTCCACAGCTGGCAAGATGGTGTTAACAGTCACATTGTCCTCCTGCAGTGGCTCCAACACTGGGAATTCATCCGGCGTGGCTGCAGGGGAACCTCTTCATGCTGGCTCCGGGAAGGAATCATCCGAAACCACTAGCTCCTCCACTGTCTGATGGCCCTGACCTTGGGCCAACAGGCCCTCAGTGAGAATTGGAGGAGACACGGAGAGCGGAAAAAATGAATTATTACTTGCAGCTGGAGGAGAGGACCCAGCGGACTGCTGAAACTGGGCCTCTCCCTCGGGAGACAGGCAAGATTCAATACTATTAGATGGAAAAGAAAAAACAGTACTTGCCCGTCATCCCAGTTGCAGCACAGCAACTCACCCTTGGCCATGGGATCCCTGGTTCGATCCCAGCCCCTGACCAACAGTGATCTGTGTGGAGTTTGCACGTTCTCCCCGTGTCTGCGTGGGTTTACTCCGGGATTTCTCCGGTTTCCTCCCACAGGCCAAATAGTGTGTAGGTTAGGTTAATTGGAGACTCTAAAGTGGCCCTAGGTGTGAATGTGTGTGTGAATGGTAAAGGGATAGCGCCGTACCGTGGCTGCTTCATCCATCCAGGTGGATGCCCTCAATTTCCCCTCTGGGGATCAATAAAGTATACAAAATTAAAAAATCAACAAAAAAAAAAAATCCCAGTTATTGATGTTGACAGCTGCAGGCAGTTGGTAGTCATCTCTCTCCGTGTCAGTGGTGACGTGGGCCCTTCTAGAGACTTGTGGAGGAGCCGTCTCCAAGACGACGGAGGTGGGCGTAACTGGGGTGAGCTCAGCGGACCTCACGGTAGCTGGAAAGATGGTGGCCACTGCCAAAGACGAGGAGGGCTTCCCCCGACGTGCAAATGCAGGATGACTCCTTTTGGACGGAGCTGAGGATACACAGGCTGAGGCTGGCACTTCGGGCTGAGCTGGAGAGGAAGTGGATGGCTGACGAAGGGAACATCTCTGCTTGGGCTCGGCGGGAAGTGTCCTCGCAGATAATCCAGGAAATGAGCGCTTGAGTGTGCAGACCGTGGAGAGAAGCTCTGCATATTGTGGGCACCTCCAAAGGCCAGTGTGTGCTTCCAGGATGCCCATAGCCCCAAGAAAACACTCCCATTTTTTCTTGGGACCACGGGATGCGAGAACCTCCTCCACAAAGTCCTGGATAAAATCCGCTGCCCTCTCTTCTTCCAGCGTGGGGATGCCAGCTGCCGTTCCTCCTTTGCGGCGATGAGGTCGACGAGCCCAGGACATCATGCGCTCCAACAAACAGGTGGGTGAAAAAGACAGTTCCAAAAAATGAAAAAAGGTTTGTGTGGGTGCCACCCGCTAAATCCTTTGAACGGGCTGTGTCATTCTGTCATGGTCTCCCCTTGCGCTTCTCCACAGTGCACGGAGGAGGGGTAAAGGATGAGGATTTAGGTGCAGGTTACACCACACACATTTATTAAACACAAAACACAGACAAATGCCTCAGAAGCTAAGGAGTCCTCCAGGACGCTCAATAGTCTTAAGTGAGGACACCGGGAAAACACGCACAGTTAATACTCACACACTGGAGCTGTCCGAGTGAGTCCAAATAAAGCTCTGAAGGTTACAATCCTTTTGTTGACCTTGACTTCACTAGACGATAAACGGTCGTATGAAGCACAATGACCCAGCAATGCATGACTGGAAAAAGGCTCCTTAAGTACGTACATGCATTGCTGGCTCCACAAATTGGGCTCACCTGGGTGAGGAGCAGGGAGATGGCACACGGGAGTGGGAACAGCTGGCAGTAATAGAGAGGGGGCTTGGTCAAACCGGCAGACAGTTAGACAGTGCTCACACCAGCATGAGCCCAAGCGGCTGCCTCACTGCTGCCAGTCAGAAAGCAGTAGCTATGGGTACGACAAAGCACACAGAAATACATACTAACATACATACAATGTGGCACCTTATCCACAGAGAGGCCAGGACTGAGCCGGGGGGAACCAAGCCTGCTCGGCTCCTGACACAGACAGACGGATAGATACACAAAGCCACAAACAGACGCACTAACTGACTACCGTATGCCTCTAAATTTCACCGAGGCATAACAAAATACTTTACCTATTTACAATGTAGAGAATCCCCAGGGCTGTGGCTTTACAGTTATCTCCAAATGTCAGTTCTTAACAACATAATAAAGTGGTTACGCAAATGAAAATTAGGCAATTATCTGCAGGAAGAGCCAGGGTAAATAACTATGTGTTCTGATATTTACAGTATTATAGACACACTTGTACATACTGTACCAGTTATTTCTATGTTGTTACCTTTTGAAAAATGTTATATTTCAACTAAGATTCTCAAATAATAATTTACTTTGATGACTTTGGAGAAGATCTGATAAATAATTAAATATAAACTAGAGACAAGATGAGCTATTAGTCAATCAATGAACATTACTGCTAATTATCTCTACCAAGGAAGTAATGTGATTGGGGCATTTATTTTTTAGCAGGATTACGCAAAAACTACTGGATGGATTTTGACGAAACCTTCACCAGGGGTGGCCCTAGGGCTACAGATAAAAACCATTAGATTTTGGAGGTGATCCAAGAGTGCATACCTTGGACGGACAAAGGGATGAACAATGAGAGGGAGGGAGGGAGGGACAGACAGATGGAACCTTGGCAGAGATATCCTCTCTCTGAGTGCCCTCTAGTTTTTGTGTTTTGTTTTGGGTTTTTTTTTTTTCAAATTGAAAATTAACAACCACTGTAAGCAAAAATTAAAACTTGGGTAACAGTCAATAGGTGCAAGAAATTTGAAGTATCATAGATGTTCAATGAATGAACAAAGGTCAAAGATAGTGTGTAATATACTGGTCATACCAGGGGTATCTTATTCCAAACTGCAGCTCCAGAGCATGATAGATCTTATCGTGAGAGTCTGCATCTTGGACATGCAGAACATTTTCACCTGGCAGATGGAGGAAAAAATATAATTTAGTTGTTACAAATAAGTTAAATTAATTCAACAATCTAAGATTGCCAGTATAATTAAGTCAGTCCCTCCAAGAATTACAACCTTGCCATGGAGGAGGGGTTTGTGTGCCCCAGTGATCCTGAGAGCTATGTTAGAAGTGGGCACTTTGCTCCTTGAAGGGTCTACTAAGGAAAACTGATTCTGGGTGAGGGACCAGGTGGAGTGTGTTCAGAAGACCCTCATGATTGAAAGTCATCAAGGATTCCAGTACCCTCTGCCATTTATGTGATTATTGGAGGCTTTGTTGGTGCCATGCCCGGAAAATTGGTTCTTCAGCTAGTGCCTGGTGGTCGGGCCTTCATCCATAGTGCCCGGTGAGGTACAACCCGAGCAAGCCACTTTTGTCCACCCCACACTGAGCTAAATGAACTGGTTCAATTATATGACTAGGATGTGCTGGAGAGAATATGTCTCTCAGCTCGCTTGGGAACACCTCAGTGTATCCCCAGAGGAGCTGGAGACAACGGATGGGGAGAGGGAAGTCTGGCAGTTTCGACCTATGTAGACTGCTTCCCCTATGACCTGAACCCTCAGACAAATGGTAGAAGATGGAATAATGGACTGTCACATTTCTCTAATATTCAGCAAAAACACATTCATGCAAGAACATCAGCAACACAGCCATAGCGAAATCACCAGGAAATATTTTGAGTTCCTGAATACACCTACCAGTTTCTCTGCCTGTTTGCCTTGATCCAAGGTTAATGACCGGTGTGCCAAAAGCCCCAGCCTCTCTCACTCCACTGCTGCTGTTTCCGATCATGCAGCCAGCATGGGCGACAAACTGGATGAAGTGATTAAAGGGAATGTGCTTCACTGTCTGAAACATGGGGTTTTGCTCAATGCCTTTTTTTCGCATTACACGCACCATCTCTTTACTTCCTGTTTACAGAGTGAGTTTAAACACAAGTGACATATTTAACTAATATAATTTTTAACCTGTAACCAAAAGAAGAACAATGAAATACAACAAATTAAACATCAAAGACAACTTAATTAATTGAAATAGAATTCTATTTTCAAAAATAAATGGTCATTTGATTCACTCATGCTTAATTTAAAACAGTGGGACTGTGGGAAATAGTCATTGTGCTATAATGAGCTTAAAATAACAACCTACATAAAATAATATTGCTTGTTGTAGGATTTTAGCTGCTCGTCAGTGTGGGACTGTTATCTTCCATTTTAAATTTCAGTGCAGTCCTGATCCACACTTAAAACCAATGTACTTGCTTCACAGATATGTATAAACAGGATTTGCTTCCTTGCATGCAGCAGCTTTAACTTTGTATTTGAGAATGCAATGCCAAATTGTTCAGTAATGATAATTTTCATACATGCTCCCAAATCCAGAGAGTAATTTGAAGCTGTACATTGGTCTTAACATCTAAACCAATCTTAGTACAGAAAAGACTTCAGAATGTAAATAATGTTGGTTGTACTACCCAAACTTAAGACCATCATTAATTGTTATGACAATCATATGGCCACTCATCATGATGCATGATTATTTGTAGTTCTCAGAGTCTCCTATTGATGGTAGAGCTTTTAGTTACCTCATATGTGGAACCAGTTGCCAACTTGGGCTCATTAGACAAACACTCTCTTAGGGTAGCATCTCACAAAGCGCCCATTGCTGAGGAACGTTCACAAAGGCTGCAATTGTTGGGGTTTCATCAGGGTTCATAAAAGGTTGCGCAACAATCCCCCAACAGTTTTTACAGTTGCAACCAGTTTTTCTTAACTGTAAAAACTGTTGTGCAACATTTTATGAACCCTGACAAAACCCCAACAATCAGAACATTCCTCAGCATTCGCTACTCCGTGAGATATTACCATTATGATTTTGCTTGAGTCCCTCCTCTGACAGGGCCAGCATTTAGGATTTAGACTAAGACCAGTTGGTGCCAGTCATATGCTTTGGCAAAACTGCTTTTCTAGAGCCCAGATATCACAGGCATTCAAAGTTTCATCAAATGTGTGTGTGTGTGTGTGTGTGTGTGTGTGTGTGTGTGTGTGTGTGTGTGTGTGTGTGTGTGTGTAAAAATATTTTAAATGTGATACCTTTGTATGATTGTCAGTTCATATAGGGTTTAAATTAGGGATGCACTATATTAGATTTTTTTCCCCCAATAACTGATATGCCAATATTTTAAAAATAGTTTTGCCCATGCCGATACTGATATATGCACATATTTTTTCCCACCTGTTTATATCTCTTTTGTCTTACAGTGATGATTCTCTGGCTTATAAAGACATTCCGCAAGGAAAATAAGATAGCTACCACCACCAGCATAGAAGGTCGGGTTTTACTGACCGGTTTTATTGATATTTTATGCTACTTCTGAAACTTTTTATTATCATTAATATTTTGAACTTTAGCTGCTTTTTGTTTCAACGTGGAGTGAGGATCTTTTTTTTTTTTTTTTGCTTTTACATGCCTGCTATTGGCAGAGACTAGCTCAAAGTTGTGAGGCAAGGAAGAGGCAAACTGTCAGTACAGACTGTTGAATATTCTTGTGAAAAGGACTAAATGAGAGTACGGTTACCTCCGTACTTGTCACAGAGATAACGAGTGAGCCACTGAGCAGCTCATCTCAGCTTTCCCCTGTTCAGTTCCCAGAGCATTCTGTCCTGTTGCTTTGGTGTAGTGAGAGGCCTGCTAGCTCCAGCAGGATATGTGATCCTGGAGTGTAGCCAGCTTTCAGTGATGATTATCACAGAGCTGTCTCATATGGTTGGTTGGGTTGATATATTCAGTTTTAGTCCGTCAATCTTGTTTCCAAGGAACCGGGCATTTGCGACAAAAAGGTTAGGCAGTGTTGGTCTGTTCGGAGCCCTCTGGCTATTCTCTGTGGTATTCCAACAATACTTAACCCCCAAAAGTAATATGAACAACAACTTCACGCAGCATTGTTTGAGGGAGCACTGAGCTACAGCGTGACTGTGTGGAGGCAGACATGTTTGTTGTGAGACACTGTGGCATAATTCCCTCACGTAACGTCACCAGCTGTCATGAATCCGGGTTGGAGGCCAACCCGATTCTGACTCATGGTTATGCCTTGACCTAGTTTCCTCCTGACAGCTCGGGCATGCCCCCTCCTCCTGTCAAGCTCCGTCAGCTGTACTCACTGGGTCACACACACACACACACACACACACACACACACACACACACGCTCCATTCACTCTCATTCACATGCGCACTCACACACCTGCTCCCGATCAGTTCTGCCCACACATTCACACCGGCAATCTCTTTCCTCATTAGCGTTTGGAGTATTTGTTGGCGATCGCTGAGGAAGGAGATTGGCAAGAGCACACTGCCGGTGCGCATCGATATGTGCCACGTGTGCGCGGTGGCAGGACAATGAGTAGTGGCGATGCGGCGGGAGGTTTGGACATTGACGGCTGGGAGCTTCTTAGAGATGAAAAAGTTTATCAGCCGTGGCTGAAAGCATTTGTACAGCCAGTTGGATATCGTGGAGAGAAGGACCTGTCATCTGCACCCACCATTGATTTTGTGTCGCTTTTTTGGACTCCGGAATTCTGGATGCTTGTGACCGACGAAACAAACGGGTACATATTTGTTGCATAAATTGTGTTTCATTTGCTTCATTTTAGTTTAGTGTGAAACAAATGTGCCATGAGATTTGTGTTTTTTTTAATGATTTTTAGTGATTTTGTCAATGATGGGACAAAAGGCCATGTGGTGGCAGTGTGTGAAACAAAAATTGTCCATCCATCCATCTTCTACCGCTTTTCCAGAGCAGTTATTAGGTCCAATTATGCACAATGCATGGATGCAAGTTCACCTGGCAGACACTTGGGTACCTCTGCAACACTTTTATAATTGGCACTTTGCATCTAACTGTAATTATGAAGCTATAGTGTTATAATAAAATTTGGATTGTTGCAATATGCAAATTAGGTCCAATTATGCACAATGCATGGATGCAAGTTCACTTGGCAGACAACTGGATTCCTCTGCAACATTTTTGTAATTGGGACTTTGCATCTAACTATTACCTTTCTGGAGCTGTAGTGTTGTAAAATTTGGATTGTCGCAATATGCAAATTATGTCCAATTATGCACAATGCATGGATGCAAGTTCACTTGACAGACACTTGGGTTTATCTGCAACATTTTTGTAATCGGGACTTTGCCTCTAACTATTACCGTTCTGAAGCTATTGTCATTTGAAAATTTGAGGTCAAACTCTGCGTTTTCCTGACAAAAATTCTACACGCTCAAAGGGTTAAGCACAGGCAAGTAGTCTCTCTTGTAGTTCATTTATTGATGGTGGAGGGATCTTGCCTGGCTTTTGGGGAGGGGAGTCGGATGCGGCCTCTAGCCGCATCCGGATCCCCCTTGCCGGGCTCTGCCACTGCAGGCGACCCTAATCGCTCTCCCTCTCCTATCCCCTTTGAGCTCCATCCTAGGGTCGCCGGAGAGGAGCAGCCACCACCTGGCCACCCATTGACGACGAGGCGGGTCCAGCTGCTGCGGAGGGGGCCGACAGGAAGGTGGTGGACCGAAGGAACCCAAGCAGCAGGATTGTCGGAGTCCTGGACAGCAGTGAAGCCAGAGTTCAGGCAAGTGTGTTCCATTAAATCAAAAATTTCAATATTAATGTCACACTGCCCAACTCATGGTGAGGTGGACCCGGGGCAGCTCACAGTTGCCCTCGTGACCGCCACACCAGGCTCCGCCACTGCCGGTGACCCTGACCCGGTTTTTCTCTTTCTCCCTTTGGACTCGGAGCCTCCGGCCAGGGTCGTCAGAGAGCTGTTGGAGGCAACCGAGGATCGGGGTTCGACTCCTGAGGATGTGAGGAGCATCACCTCTCTCGCTGGGGAGGTCACCGCGGGTGCAGCAGAGCCCCAGCTGGAGGCCACTGCCGGTGCAGCCACGTCCCAGACCGGGACCATCACGGGTGCAGCCACGTCCCAGACGGTCTTCCTGCTCCAGGCCTCAAATGGCAGGGGGGCTCCTGTTCCTTGGCTTGGCTGCCGACGTTCTCGAGTATGGAGGCTTTCTCTCTGCCATTCTCGCAGGTCCTGGTGGCTCCACTACACTGGTCGGCCAGTTAGTGCTGGTTAGGGCCGTTAGTGCTCCAGGTTGGGGGTTTATTAGGAGGGATTGTTATTTATTCTGTTTTTGTACTATTGTGTTTTCACGGGTTGCTTCCCTCCTAACCAGTTTTTCCCCACCTCCCACCCTGGGTTAGTGTTTATTGCCGGGGGGGAGGGGTTCCCTTGAGGGGTGTTGTCTCCCTTCTTTTTTGGCTGATGGTGCAGATGTGTCTGGTATCCAACCCTAGAAGGGGGGTCCTGTCATGAATCCGGGTTGGAGGTCAACCCGATTCTGACTCATGGTTATGCCTTGACCTAGTTTAATCCTGACAGCTCGGGCATACCCCCTCCTCCTGTCAAGCTCCATCAGCTGTACTCACTGGGACACACACACACACACACACACACACACACACACATACTCACGCTCCATTCACTCTCATTCACATGCGCTCTCACACACCTGTTCTCGATCAGTTCTGCCCACGCATTCACACCGGCAATCTCTTTCTCATTAGCGTTTGGAGTATTTGTTGGCGACTGCTGAGGAAGGAGATTGTCGGGACATTCCCCTTCATACGCAGCAGTGTGTTCCTCTGCGTATGTTCATTCACTCTCAGCGCTTTACCCAGCTGTACATTTCAAGACGATCCATACCTTGGTGTTATGGCTGGTCCGCTCCTCTGTTTCTGCCTTCTGACTGCACGACGCACCCCGAATTGGCTCCAGCCCTGTAAGTGTGCCTTAGCCTTCTCTCCCATGCTAGCAGGCTTGCAGCATTAGGCTGCTCGCCTTTCCTGTTTTATGCATAACGCAGCCCTGCAGCACCAGGCTTTATATTCACCAGGCTGTTGAGCATTTCGGCAGGCGCCCTGTATGTTTTGTGGCCAATACTGTCAATACACTCTTCCATATATTGTGTTTTAGACTGAACTGCACTGGCGATTAATGAACTGGTTGTTTGGTGAACTTGAAACACGGTACTCTCTACTCCTGCGATTGGGTTTTCATTCTCTCATGACACCAGCTGAGCATCTCCTGCTGAATGTCCGCTATAATATTTTATCTGCTGTAAATATTCCTTTTTGCTAATGTGATAAATAATTTTAAATGCTTTATCGGCTGATACTGATAACATGAGGATATTATCATGCATCCCTAGTTTAAATCATTTGCATTCCATTATCAAATTTTACATGTTCTACATGTTTTACTTAAAAATGTGCAAAATATTCAACTAACCAGCATCAATGTTAGGGAATAAGATGAGTGTCTTTTTGTTAAAGGAGATTAGTGCATCTAGCATCAGCCCGTAGATCTTAATGGAATGCTGAATGTCTGTTGTGACAGGGTGCTGCAATGCCACAATATAATCATCTTCCTGTACATGGTTACCTGCAATGAATAACATCAAACATCACTCATCAATACACTCTGATATCTGAGGATATTTCTGTTCCATGATTATAGCCCTCGTACCCAACCACTCCTTGATAATATCCATGTAGTCATCTCTGTGATTACTTGACAGCAGTTTATCATAAGAAGGACAGCCGGCCAGCAGGATACGAGAATCGTTTTCGCACATGGCGATGAGGTGCTGCTTTGCCATGTGTGTGCAGCAGACATGGTAATGGGCTAATTTAGTAACGGCATGGCGGATTAAGTCATCAATTGTACCACTAACCTGGGAAAAGGAGCAAGTGGAGGAACAGAGAAAAAATGTAATTGACTAAAACATCAGAGCGAAAGCAGTTAAACAGACAAGGGTGATTACCTCTCCTCCCTCCAGGTGAAGAATTCTAATATTCATCAGTGCTGCGGCCGTTGCTAGAGCCAGTGCATCAAAACGGTCACCGTGTACTATCAGGATGTCTGGGTGCAATCTCTGTAGGACATCTGGGAGCTTGATGAGCGCCAGCCCAACACTCTCCACCATGGCTGCCTCATCCTCACCTCTCACAATGGTGTGGAGTTTAAAGTCAATGTCAAAGTCATCCTGCTCTATCATATGAAAAGTGTTCCTAAACAGAGTTTGAGAAAAGACCATATTTTAAAAGGCATAATTTTTCACATGCAAACACAGTTCCTACAGATCTTAGAGAAATGTCCGTTGGATGCTTTGTTCAAAAAACCTCAGGATTCAAATGCTACAGCATCATTTTATGTTCGGATTAAACACTGTTCTTCACATCAACTCATTTCAGTGCTTTCCTTACTCTTTCAGCAGTTCTTAGATCTGAGGTTGAGGCTAACATTAGCTAGTTAGAGCCAGTTATTGGACACAGATTGAGCTACCTGGTGTAAAACTGTTCTGAATATGAGAGTATAAAAGTCCAGATAAATCATTATCAGGGTCAGGGGTGTGTAGTCTAAGTGGTTGAGAGGACAGGTCCAATCCAGGTGTATAAGCACAGAAATAAAACTGAATAAGCCAACGGGTGCTTCTGCTATCAGCCGCTAACCACTGCTGGTGGAGGAGCCGTCCTGTAGCAGCAATATAAACAATGTAACAGCAATATAAACTGTAGAACAATAAATTAAAATGATATCTACAATAAGATATAGGATCAAATGTTGATAGATGATGCAACTGGGATCAAGGATGTTGGATGGGGTTACCAATTTATGTTAAAGGTGCTAGCTGTGGTCTATATTTATCATATATTCCATAACCTACATATGTTGAAGCATGTGAGAATGTTTGGTGATTACATATGTAAGGCGACTTCACACCTCAGAACAGGACAAAGAGTCTCAACCGCCAGTGAAGATCAAAGAGCATCCAAGGCACTGCGGTGGAGACCGGATGGGTTGCCCTGACCCCCCAGGGCCAAGAGGAGGAGTACGAAGACAACGGGGGGATTAAGATAATGAGGGATGTCAGCTTTTGATATGCATGTCTTTTGTTATGTGCAAGTATAAGTTCTCAGAGCCGAAGGTGTTCGGTCTCTTTTTCCTTCTTCTGCTGCTGCACTTAGATGAGACTTGTTAGAGGAGCTGATAATAAACTTTGGTTTATATGTCACATCGCCTCGTTCTTTCAAGCTCCTCTACACTGGTGACCCTGACGCGAGTATGGACCAGAGGCGTTCCCCCGCGATCGACTCATCTGTGGCGACCCAGGCAGACGCCGGCGCCCACGCAGACAGGGGAACAGATGGACGACGTTCCCCCCTGGCAGAAGTGATAGAGAGGGCTCAACCGAGCACCAGTGCCGCTGAGAGAGCCGAAGCAAGGCACTCTCACCCTGCGAACACATCAGTGACGGTCTACACAAACGCCGTCACCGTCAACCTGCCGGACTTCTGGCAGGAAGACCCCGCCTCGTGGTTTCAGCAAGCTGAAGCCCAGTTTGCACTTGCGGGCATCACGGCTGACGATACAAAGTTCTATCACATCGTCGCCAAACTCAACGCCGCCACTTCGAGATGTGCGCGGAGCATAATCCAACGGCCGCCGGCCCAGGACAAATATGAAGAACTGAAAGCAACCATCGTGGCAAATTACGTCCCCTCAGCCGAGGAGAGAGCCGAGAGGATCCTGGCGGTCTACGGCCACAGAGGAGGCAGACCCAAGGCCCTCATGGAGGACTTGCTGCAACTTAAAGAAGAGGACAATGACAACTTCCTCTTCCATTTCATATTCCTTAGGACGCTGCCGCCACACATGAGAGGGACGCTGGCCAGCATGCGATGCAGCACCCAGCAAGACTTCCGCACGCTGGCTCACGAAGCTCAACGGCTCGTCAACGCCTGCAAGGAGCAGACACCCACAGCAGCATCCGCAGACCTCAACACTGATGTCCGGAGCCACGGGGAGCCACAAATCACTGAGCAGAGCCAGCCCGCGGTGACAGCGACACGGCCAGGACGCAACAGACGGAGCGACGTTTGTTATTACCACCACCGCTTCGCCGAGAAGGCTTACAAATGCGTTCCCCCCTGCAAATTCACAATTTCGGGAAAACGCCGAAGCCGAGAGCCGTTAACAGCGGCGGTTCTCGGCGAAAAAAGCAAGCTTTTATATGTGACGGACGGACACACCGGCAAGCAGTTCCTTATCGACACGGGAGCTCAACTAAGTTTTGTCATGCCCTCCCAAGCAGACTGGGCCATCGGCACCCGGGGCAATGTAGCGGTGGCAGCCAACGGCTCCACCATCGACACTTTTGGCGAAAAGAGCCTGCACCTCTGCATCCACGGCCGCAACTACAGATGGACATTTGTTGTAGCGGCGGTGAGTTTTAACTTGTTGGGCGCAGATTTTTTGTGTGCACATGGGTTATTAGTTGATCTAGTGAACAGACGCTTGGTTAATGCACTGTCCTTTGCTTCTATTCCCTGCTCAGCTCGTATTTCTCCACCACCCGTGCAGGCCAGCGTCACCACAGCAGGAGGTAAGTTTGATCAACTCCTCACCCAATTTCCAGCACTCACAATTCCCCAATTCTCAGCCACAGTGGCTAAACACGGGGTTGAACATTTTATTCCCACAACGGGCCCACCCGTATTTGCCAAAGCTCGGCGTTTAGACGCGGCCAAGCTCGCCATAGCTCGGGACGAGTTTACTACCCTTGAAAAATTAGGCATTATCAGACGCTCGAAAAGCCCCTGGGCCTCACCACTTCACATGGTTCCGAAATCCGACGGTTCTTGGAGACCGTGCGGCGATTACCGCAGATTAAACAATGCGACAGCGCATGACCGCTACCCAATTCCTCACATTCAAGATTTTTCACTGCATCTGGCGGGTGCGCGCATTTTTTCAAAAATAGACCTGGTCCGCGGTTATCATCAAGTCCCAGTTCGAGCAGAGGACATTCCTAAAACAGCTGTAATGAGACTTCCGGTCTGGACGCCATGGCGACTGCAGCTTAACCTGAAGCTCTCAGACTCAATCCAGGATAACACCTTGAAAATCAAACTTAACGGATTTTTGGAGGAGTGAAAATCAAAAGACAAAATCATCATGTCTAAAGGAAAACAGAAGAAACTGAAATTCTCCAGGCCAGGACACGTATCGGCCGGAGAATCTGAACTGGAAGATCCCCGTTCAGAAGACGAGGAGCTGGTGATAGCTAACAAAAGGGTTAGCCTGAAATCACTATTTGAGGAACTACGACGATTTCGCCGAGATGTTACGGCCGAATTTCGGGAATTCAGAGAAGAATTGAAAAGGACAAACAGCAGAGTGGACCAGGCCGAGAACCGAATCTTGGAAACAGAGGATCGAATAAAAGTGCTCGAAGATTCTGTGCTGGACCTACGCAAAAGACAAACAGCTATAGAGGCTAAGCTAACCGACCAAGAAGGAAAACAAAGAAGAGACAACATAAGAATTCATGGTCTGATAGAAGGAACCGAAAATGGTTTTAACTCAATGGCAGAATGCGTGGAATCCTTACTAAGAGAGAAATTGGATATTCCACAAACCACCGACTTGAAGATAGAAAAGGCACATCGTTCATTAGCCGCTAGGCCGGCGGCGGAAGCGCCCCCACGTTCAGTGTTGGTAAGATTTTCCAATTTCAAAATAAAACAAGAGGTTGTAAGACTGGCCTGGCAGAAAAAAGGATTTATGCACCAGGAGAGAAAAGTCTACGTGGAACACGATTACGCCCCGGAGGTCCTTAAAAAGCGCAGGGAATACAATGACGCGAAAAAGGTGTTAAGAGAGAAGAAATTGCGCTTTCAGACACCATTTCCTGCGAAGTTAAGGGTCTTCTACGGCGATGAAACGTGTCTCTATAATTCGGCGGAAGAAGCAACAGCTGACATGGCGAAAAGAGGGCTCCCGGTAACGGTATTTAAACCCGCGGCAGACCCGAGTGAGAAGATCAAAGCGCAAACATGGACAACACAAAGACCTTCAAAATCCACGGACCAGCAGCGGGAAACCCAGCACCAGAGCGTCGCGGATAAACTATCTGTTTTCAGGTTGGAATAGCGACCTTTTTTTTTTTTTTTTCCTCTTGAATCAATCCGCACATCCAACCCCCCTCATACAAGGTAACAAACATTAAAGGAGATGCATATTCAGCATGTGGTAAAACATTTCATGGAACAATTATATTATTTGAAACAAATAAGTCTTTGTAATAAAAAAAAAAAAAAAAAAAAAAAACTTGTTAAAATAGAAATGTGACAATAATCCACATGTTCTCCTCATACTAACAAATACTGTTTTTGCGTGAATGTTTGATGTGATGGGGGTGGAAGGGTGCACACAATTTCACAGGGTTTAGGCATAAAAGGAAAAAAAAAAAAATCATTACAAGTTTGGATTGGGTTCTGAAACTCACGTTAAAAGCATGGGACTACTTTCAGTGGTAAGAGAGGGCCCTCAACACGTAACAGAGTTTGAGGAATTTCCCTCAGAGCCTTCACTCCATCAAGGCTCTTACAGGGTCTTTAAAAAGACCTCAGCTCAGGAAGTTCTTTTGACAGCTTTTTGTTTTAAAGTTTTTTACACTATGTTCTTAATGTTTTTCTTGTTTTTAATGTTCTTTCAGTTTCTGAGTAGCACAAAAGAGGGCCACCACACAGTTATACTAAACAAAACAACACAATGGAGAAACAGGGTGTAACCAAAATAATTTCATATAATGTAAAAGGAATCCTGAATCCAGTTAAAAGATCCAAGATTCTAGGCAAAATGAAAAAAGACAAAGCAGGAATAATACTTTTACAAGAAACCCACCTAACAGACGTGGAACACAATAAACTCAGTAGACAAGGGTTTAAAATGATCTCTTCATCTTCATATAAATCAGGGAGGAGGAGGGGAGTAGCGACATTGATATCAACCAAAATTACATTTGAAAAAAAATCAGAACACAAAGATAAAGAAGGGAGATACAGTTTGGTAACTGGGCGGCTAGAGGGAGAAGATATCACCCTGCTGAATGTGTATGCTCCCCCAGGGGCTAACTGGAAATTTTATAAAAATGTATTCGACCTAATGATAACTAAAGCTCAAGGTTTAGTGATATGTGGTGGGGACTTCAATCTTAGACTGAATCCATACTGGGATGCTTCTGGTAATTCCCCACATCAAAATAACACCCAAAACAGGAAGACTCGGATGCTACTAAAAGAATTGGGAGTCTGTGACGTGTGGAGGGAACTCAACCCCAGTGTAAAAGATTATACATTTTACTCAACTCCACATTCATCTTACTCAAGGATTGACTATTTTTTTATGTTTAATAGAGACATTGGTAGAGTAAAAACATGTAAAATAGGACTGATGGATCTCTCCGACCACAGTCCGATCTACATGGACTTAAATATCCAAAAATACACAAATAATACATTTTCTTGGAGGTTAAATTCAAATGTCCTGAAAGGACCATTGAAAGATGAATTGGAGTCAGATATTCTCAGATATTTGGAAGATAACGATAATGGAGAAGTATCCCCTTTAATACTGTGGGATGCATGTAAAGCTGTAATAAGAGGAAAGATTATTGCAAAACTGGCAACCCAAAAGAAACTAAGACAAGAAAAACTATCCACATTAGAGTCAGAACTTAGGAACCTAGAAAAAGAACACAAAGGCAACACTCATTCTACTGACTCGCTCAAGATTAAGGAAATTAAAAACCAAATAAATGAGATCTACACAATAGAAATCCAGAAGAAACTTACATTTCTGAAACAAAAATACTATGAAGCAGGCAGTAAATCGGCAAAATTGCTAGCCTATAAATTGAGGAAACATCAAACAGAAAGAGCAATCTACAAAATCAGAGACCCAGTATCAAAGGAAATAAAATTCAGAATTCAGGATATTCTTAAAAACTTCGAGAATTACTATAAGAACTTACGTATACTCCCACAAAAAACATAAAAACGCATCCGAGGCATTCCTAAACACATTAAACCTTCCCCAACTTACGGAGTCACAAAATAAAACACTACTGTCAGAAATACATCCTAAAGAATTGGAAAAAGCAATTATGAAACTTAAAGCTAACAAATCCCCAGGAGCTGATGGCTATACAGCAGAGTGGTACAAAACCTTTAAACAGCAACTATCTCCTCTCCTCCTGAAAACATTTAATTATGTCCTCCACACAGGGGAAATCCCCCCCTCCTGGAGAGAAGGGGTCATTGCAGTTATACCTAAACCTGAAAAGGATAAACTAGAGTGCTCCAACTACAGACCAATCAGTGTACTAAATCAGGACTATAAGCTTTTTACCATTATCCTTGCCAAAAGGTTAGAGAATATACTGACAGACCTAATTCATTTAGACCAAACAGGTTTTATAAGACAAAGACAGACACAAGACAACATTCGACGCACTTTACACATAATTCATCATATAAAAAAATATAACTTAAATGCAGTCATATTAGGATTAGATGCTGAAAAAGCATTCGATTCGGTTGACTGGTCTTTTCTATACAGAATCTTATCCAGTTTCAATTTTCATAACAACTTCATTAGAACTATACAGGCATTATATAAAAAACCAACAGCTAAAATAAGGATTAACGGTAATTTATCATCATCTTTTGAACTGGAAAGAGGATGTCGTCAGGGCTGCCCCCTGTCTCCACTGCTCTTTGCAATCTTCATAGAACCTCTGAGCCAATGGATAAGACAAAACCAAAAAATTCAAGGTATTACACTTGGTCAGAAGGAACATAAAATAGCACTCTTTGCTGATGACATTTTAATATACCTAGGGCAGCCGGACACTTCTTTACCAGAACTAACCTCAGTTTTTTCAGAGTATGGAGATTTATCGGGGTACAAATTAAATATGCATAAAACCCAAGTTTTAACATTCAACTATGACCCAAATCATTATTCACTAAGCAAACTCAAAACTAACTGGGAGTCGGAATCTATGAAATATCTGGGGGTCAATATCCCGAAACAACTCAACAAAATTATATCACTAAACTATGATCCACTGGTGACAAAAATAAAATCTGACCTAGCAAGATGGAATATGATACCATTCTTGGGTATTGCACAAAGAATTGAAGCAGTCAAAATGAATATACTTCCACGTCTTCTATACCTTTTCCAAACAATACCGGTTGAACCTCCCAAAAAAACATGGCAGGAGCTGGACAGAAGGATCTCAAGATTCATATGGCAGGGCAAGAGACCTAGAATCAGATATAGAACCCTACAGCTAAACAAAGACAAAGGTGGGCTCGCGCTGCCAAATATCAGGGACTACTTTAAAGCCGCACAAATTAAAACTTTAGTAGAGATATGTAACCCAGTCTACTCTGCACAATGGAAGGAGATCGAATGCCAAATAACAAGTGACATCCCCCTACAGGCGATAATAGGGAACAATGTCTTACCTAAGCTTTTGAATAACACTAACCCGTGGATAGAGACCCCGCTAAAAATTTGGTTTAAGATAGTCAGAGAGAATCAAACTAAAGAGCCCTATCGACTTCTGCAATGGATCGCCTATGATCAGGACTTTACTCCTAATAAAACAGACACCAGATTTAAAAAGTGGAAGGAGAAGGGGCTGATAAAATATTACGATTTTTTTAAAGGGCAAATCTTAAGAAGTTTTGAAGATTTGAAAAAACAAGGCCTAATAAATCAAGACCTTTACAGGTTCTTCCAGCTTAGACACCACATAAACAATATACTTAAAAAGGAGGTTTTGGAAAGGGCCCAGTCAGGTGTTCTGAAGGTCTTCTTAATGGCATATAAAGGGATCCCAGGGATCAGATACATTTCTAAAATATACCAAGGTCTTCAAGACTTAAAAGGAGACAACACATCTTATATAAAAGAGAGATGGGAAAAAGAGGGGAATTTCACTTTACATCTGGAAATATGGGAAAAGCTAAATAAACAGCAATGGAAAAGTACCTCATCCCTGCAGTGGAGAGACTTTGGATGGAAAAACTTGGCAAGATTTTTCAGAACACCTGCACAAAACAAATTTACCCATAAGGGATTGAACTGTTGGCGCTTGTGTGGTGAAAAGACTGCAAATCATTTTCATGTGTTTTGGTCATGCCCAGTTATCCACCAATATTGGACCAATGTACAGACAATATTGGGGAAAATATTCAAAATTACAGTTCCCTTTTCTTTTGTAACTTTGTATTTGGGTTTACTACCGGACTCACTGGAAAGACGAGGAGAAAAATACTTATTCAATGTTTTAATATTGGCAAGCAAAAAAGCTCTAACTAAAAAATGGATGTTGAAGGACTGTCCTACACCTGAAGATTGGACTAACGTGATCCAAGACATTTACTCGATGGAAAAGTTGACATTCGCACTGAGACAGGACATGGATGGGTTCATGAACTTTTGGCAACCCTGGACCGCATATGTGTCTTCCATTAGATCTAATCTTTGACAAATACCATTTCAATAATGGTTCCGCTCTTTGTTCCAATGCTACTCAGATGCTCTTTTATCTTTATTTACTTACTTTTTCTTTTTGTTTGTTTTTTACTGGTTTGTTTGGTTTTTTTATTTGTTTTTTGTTTTGTTTTTTTCTCTTTAATTTCACTTTTTCTTTCACTTTAAAAAAAAAAAATAAGGGGTTGTTGTAAGAATTAATCTTCCAATGTTGTCAGATATCAGAAAATAAGGGAACATGTGATGAAAATGTAAACACTGCATTGCTGTAACGACCTGTATACCCTTTACAAAAACTTAAATTAAAAAAAAAAAAAACAGCTGTAATAACCCCTTTCGGCCTTTTTGAGTTTTTGCGAATGCCTTTCGGCCTCAAAGGCGCGGCTCAAACCTTTCAGCGGATGATGGACGCAGTATTACGCGACCTCCCTTTTGTTTTCGTCTACCTCGACGATATGCTGGTAGCCAGCTCGTCTGAGGAAGAACACGAGCGGCATCTCACTATGGTTTTTCAGAAGCTAGAAGAGCACGGGTTAATAATCAATCCAGCCAAATGCAAATTCGGCGTGTCACAAATTGATTTTTTAGGACACAGAGTTTCTCCGAAGGGGGCAGTCCCACTTCCAGACAAAGTTCACACGATAAAAAGTTTCCCACGGCCACAAACGGTCAAATCGCTGCAA
Organism: Pholidichthys leucotaenia; assembly: GCA_020510985.1. Classification (NCBI taxonomy): domain Eukaryota; kingdom Metazoa; phylum Chordata; class Actinopteri; order Cichliformes; family Pholidichthyidae; genus Pholidichthys; species Pholidichthys leucotaenia. Next base: position 116,012,766 of record CM035848.1, on the reverse strand, counting down.
GAATTTTTAGGAATGGTTAATTTTTACAACCGTTTCCTCCCCCACGCAGCTCAGCTCATGCAGCCCCTATATGACGCGCGCAGAAAACAGAAAGCTTCCAACGCGGTCGAATGGACCCCAGAGCGCGAACACGCCTTCGCGGAAGTAAAAAGCGCCCTAGCTAATGCCACATTGTTGGTTCACCCCGATCCCTCGGCCCGCATTGCATTAACCACAGACATTTCGGACCTAGCTATAGGGGCAGTTGTAGAACAACATGTCAGCGGAATCTGGCAACCTTTGGCATTCTTCAGCAAATCGCTAAACCAAACTGAGCGTAAATACAGCACTTTCGACAGGGAGCTGCTAGCGCTTCATTTATCCATCCGCCACTTCCAGTTCTGGTTAGAAGGGCGGAGTTTCACGGCTTTTGTAGACCACAAACCGCTCACCTTTGCCATGGCTAAAATTTCCGAACCGTGGTCAGGCAGGCAACAAAGACAGCTGGCTGCGATTTCAGAGTTCACCACAGACATTCGACATGTGGCAGGCAAACTTAACGTGGTAGCAGACTGCCTCTCTCGCGCTGTGACATCGTCAGAGCGCGAGGAGACAGATTATACTACCTCAGCCGCAGAACTCTTCACCAACGCGGACACATACGCAGCACCAATCCATGCAGGGATAGATTATGCAGTCATGGCAGAGGAGCAAAGTAGTGACGCGGACGTGCGCGCACTCTTGTCTGGACCAACAGGGTTAAGGCTGGAGGAAAGGGGTTTACGCGACGGCGTGCCCCCCCTAATATGCGATATCTCAACCGGCCGACCTCGCCCGTTAGTTCCAGCTGCATGGCGCCGCCGTACTTTCGACTCAATTCACTCCCTCGCGCACCCAGGTGTGCGCGCCTCGGTTAAAATGGTTGCCGAAAAGTTTGTGTGGCCTGGCCTGCGCAAAAACGTAAAAGAATGGGCAAAAACTTGCATTTCTTGTCAGCACGCCAAAATACACAAACACACAAGAGCCCCTCTGGAGCCTTTTCCAATCCCTGCTAGAAGGTTCGACCACGTTCATGTCGACCTCGTGGGGCCACTACCTTCCTCCCAAGGTTTCACACACCTGTTAACAATGATAGACCGCACCACGCGCTGGCCAGAGGCAGTCCCTCTGGCGTCAACCACAGCGGAGGAAGTCGCTCGCGTTTTTTTGACAAACTGGGTGGCACGTTTCGGCGTCCCATCGGACATCACGTCCGATAGGGGGCCTCAATTTGTCTCGGAGCTTTGGTCAGCCATGTCCAGCAGCTTAGGGGCGACAATTCACCGCACCACCACTTATCACCCTCAGGCTAATGGGTTATGCGAGCGTTTTCACAGATCTTTAAAGGCCGCCCTCAGAGCCTCACTAACGGATACAAATTGGGTAAATAAACTTCCATGGGTTTTATTGGGGTTGTGTGCTGCGCCCAAAGAGGATCTAGACGCCTCCCCAGCAGAATTAGTTTTTGCACAACCTCTCAGGCTCCCAGGTGAATTTTTACCAGAGAACCCAGAGCCAGGGCATTTTCCAGCCCCGAGGTTTTTAGGCAGCAACGGACCGGACTCTCTCCCCGGACCGGCACATCACTCTTTTCCACGGGTTTTTGTCCCCCGAGCTTTAAAAAACGCTGAATTCGTTTTGTTAGGCATGAAGCTTTAAAACCAACTTTCCGCCCACCATACGATGGGCCATTCAGAGTGCTGGAACCTGGTGATAAGCATTTTGTGCTTGATTTTGGGGATAGAAAAGAAACAGTCAGCATTGACAGACTTAAACCTGCCTTCTTGTTGAAGGACGAGCCTGCACGGTTGGCGAGAGCACCTCGGCGGGGTAGACCCCCCAAGAGAAAAGACTCAGCCCCCCTGCAGGGAACAAATAATCACTCTCCTTCCCAGGCTGCAGATTCCTTATAGGAAGGTCCCAGCAGGACGCCCAAGCGGACCCACAGCAGTTTCGGGAGAAGTTTAAAACCCAGACGGCACAGAGACTGATGCAAACTACTCAACAGTTGTTCACTAATTGTGCTGTAACAGTTTAGGACTGACTTGTGATTTTACTATGCTGTTATGATTACCACTGAACTCTCTTAGGAGCATGGCTGCTGGAAAGTTTCTTCTGTGGCAAGAGGTGTAGCAGTTAGTATGTCATAGTAATTATCTTTAACTGTGAATTTTTCTATTGTCCTTTTCTTAGTTGTTTGGGGGGGGGCTGTGGTCTATATTCATCATATATTCCATAACCTACATATGTTGAAGCATGTGAGAATGTTTGGTGATTACATATGTAAGGCGACTTCACACCTCAGAACAGGACAAAGAGTCTCAACCGCCAGTGAAGATCAAAGAGCATCCAAGGCACTGCGGTGGAGACCGGATGGGTTGCCCTGACCCCCCAGGGCCAAGAGGAGGAGTACGAAGACAACGGGGGGATTAAGATAATGAGGGATGTCAGCTTTTAATATGCATGTCTTTTGTTATGTGCAAATATAAGTTCTCAGAGCCGAAGGTGTTCGGTCTCTTTTTCCTTCTTCTGCTGCTGCACTTAGATGAGACTTGTTAGAGGAGCTGATAATAAACTTTGGTTTATATATCACATCGCCTCGTTCTTTCAAGCTCCTCTACACTAGCTAAGTTAACCTGGTTAGTCTAGCTGCCTGTGATTACAGGGCCATCCATGCCAAAATATAAAATCAGCCAGAATAACACCTAGAAACAAGATATATGATCGAATGTGAGTTAATAATGTAGCTGGGAATATGGATGCCTAGTAGGATAAGTGGAATATATAGAGTAGCCATAAAAAATGTTATTGATTAGCTAGGCTAACTACAGGATTACAAGGCTATCTTGGCCAAAGTATAACAAAACTCACCAGAATGACACTTCGAGGTGAGATATATGATCAAGTGTGGAATAATTAACTAGCTAGAAATGCAAATGTTTAGTGGGGTGAATAAAATATATAGAGCATAGCCATAAAAACTGTGGTCACTCAGCTGGTCTGTAACTTCATATGGTCACTGCACAAAGTGAAATAAGATGAAATGTCTTAAATCAAGGCTATATATACTTGTTTTTTATCTGACAAGATTTTTGTTCTTGTGATAGTTTTCTGTAAGAAAATTTCACTTGTTTTCAGACAGTTTTTACTTGCTTTAAGCAATTTGATAAGCTATGGTCTTGCTCTGTTGACAGATAATTTTACTTTAAAAACAAGCAAGGTCAAATTGCTTAAAACAAATACAAATTATCTTAAAGAAAGTAAAATTTGTAAGGGATAAGGATTTGTACTTACATAGCATTTTTTCTAGCCTCAAACACTAGTGACCAAAGCGCTTATCTAGTAGCTGTACGTGTAGTGGTGGACATTTTAACCACAATTAATCACATCTCTTAAAAACAAAATAAAACATCAAACCCACGATTAACTGCACAAGCGCAATTAATTGCATGAATGTGATTGAGATTATTATGCCATTAGCAGCATATGGGTGAGAGAGAGAACATGTTGCATTAATTGCTTGTCATGCCATTAATCACAATTAACACAACTAGAAAAGCACTCGGAGAGTGCAGACCTCCGCCAAGCGCCACAATTCCCCCCATACAGTGTTTGTGTGTACGTTTTCAGATTCCTTGAGCATGTAAACATATGACTAGCAATTGGATTCACAATGGTTATGTGTTTATTTGACAGGGACAGTGCAATAAACACACAATTAATCAATGACAATCAATCTGATAGCGATAGGATTAGTGGTTCAGTAGTAAAAGCATTGCCTCCTTGGCGGAGGTAATAAACTGAAGTGTTGCTGTTGTGTCCATCTCCTCCACTGACGGTTGCAAATTGGGTAGACAGGTTGCCGTGGGTTTTATATTATATTGTAACGTGCTGCTCGACATGGCGACGTCCCACCGGGAGGTTCGAACTCACGCCTCCCGCTCCGGAGTCCCGCACTCTACCTGTGTCGCCAATAGGGTCAACCCACTTGGCAAGCCAAATAGGGTGCTCATATTGAGTTCGCTACAATATTATTGTTTTGGGGGTTGCGCTCCGCGGCAAACGACAATTTAGAAGCTTCGCCGGCAGAGAGCTCGTTTTTGCGCAGCGCCTATGGCTGGCCGGTGAATTTCTGCCAAATGCGCAGCTCCTATGGCTGGCCGGGGAATTTCTGCCAAAGAATCCGTCGGCGGACAGCTGCCCGTGTGAGGTTTTGCAGTTGCACGCTGGCGGGCCCAGGCCAGCAGTGTTTTCCGCGTCCTTTTGTGCCTAAAACGTTGAAGAACGCAGAGTTTGTGTTGCAGACACGACGACCAGCGCCCTCCATTGCGCCTGCGCACATGTTGAAAATGGCTGTATGTCACAGTGTTGAATGAAAAATGCTTTAAAAAATTCCTGTATCCAGACGGTGAACCGGATCACCCCCAAAATTTAATCAGTTCTTCCTTGTACCATTTCCAACAACGCCTGAAAGTTTCCTGGAAATCCGTCCAAGATTTTTTGAGTTATCTTGCTAACCAACAGACAGACAGACAGACAGACAGACAGACAAACAAACAGACAAACCCCGGCAAAAACATAACCTCCTCCTGGCCTTTCGGCCTGGCGGAGGTAATTAATGGCAATTATAAAGCCCACTGCAGATTTCTTACAGAAAACTGCACAGCAAGAAGAATTGTCTTGTGGTATATAAAACAAGCATATATAGCCATGATTTAAGATATTTCATCTTACTAAGATTTCATTTTTGCAGTGTACTCTCATTATTGTTAAATGGCTGGAGATAAAGCTGGAAGTAGGGCTGTGCGATATGACGATATATATCGGGTGAAGCGACAAAAATGTCTGTTGTTTCATGTAAAACTGTATCGTTTATATCGGGATTTAAAAGACACATACCCCATTACTACTTGTTACCGCCCTGCCTTTCCCCCGCAGTGAGGTGTGTGGGTTCCGATGGTTAGCACAGCAGCTAACTGCAAGCTAATATTTTGGTCAAATAGCCGCTACTTCTATTTGCCAGGGATGTGGGACTGTTTCCCACACTGTTGCGTCAGAGAGGATAGTCCTCAAACCTTGTTTTAATTGGAGGTTAGCAACATTAATGCCATCTCACTCTAAATATAAAACAGCAAATGTAAAATGACGATGCTAACTTGTCGCTAATAAGAAACATTCAAGGGTATCAAACCATCGTTTCTTTGGTTTAAATTACTGCCGAGGTTCTTAATTTTGTCTAAAAAGTATTACTAAAGCTGCAAAAGTGCGTGACAATGAGTCAGAGGAGCAAACTGGCTCTTAATGTAACTTACTTGACTTCTCATAATTTTTAATTAGTCAAGTAAGGATAATGAATAAAGCTGAAGTCATCTCAAATGCACATTAAAAAAACAATTTTATACCAATACTGCAAAATTAAGAGGGAATAAAGGTGCACAAAATTAATCACAGATGAATTTGTACAATTGATTTTCTTCAGTATATAATTTAAAATATAAAAAAGATGGTCCTTTTTATGTGATTATTATATCTAAACTATAAAATTTTCAGAAAATGTGTATTGTGATATGACCATATTTTGGATGCCTCCCACTTGAGGTGTTTCGGGCACGTCTCATTGGGAGGAGACCCCGGAGCAGACCCAGGACACCCTGGAAAGACTATGTCTCCCAGCTGGTCTGGGAACGCCTTGGAGTCCTGAAGAGCTGGAGCATGTAGCCAGGGAGAGAGAAGTCTGGGTTTCTCTGCTTGAACTGCTGCCTCCATGACCCGGACCTCCAGAAAAGTGGTAGAAGATGGATGGATGGATGGTATATTGTGATATATCATTATCATCAAATAAGTACTTATATCATGATATGACATTTTGGTCATATCAGTGTGTGAATGTGTGTGTGAATGGGTGGATAGCAGGATCTGTAAAGCGCTTTGGTCATCAAGAGATGAGAATAAAAGCACTATATAAGTGAACGCCATTTACCATTTACCATATCACACAGCCCTAGCTGGAAGGTGTCATCCCATTGAGCTCTGGTTCTATAGTCAGAACAGCTCACTGAATGAGACTTAATAAGACCAAAGTGGACCCTGACAAAGTGACAGTGTTATGTTTTCCATATGTAACCATTTGTGATATTAAAATTTATGTGTGAAACACTAAAAAAGTGAAAATGTCCTCATCTGTCCACTGTGAAGTTGAGCATTACAAATTTTTAGAAAAAAATATGTGTGTTTGTCTTTATTTCATCTTTTCATTACAATTGTAGTGTTAGAATGAAAGATTAATTTCTGTCTTAAACTTACAGGATGAAGTTTTAAAATTTAGGAACAATAATAAATTATAAGATAAGATAAGATAAGCCTTTATTAGTCCCACAATGGGGAAATTCCAGGATTGCAACAGCACAGGGATAGCAACACTCAGAGCAACAATCAGAAGGCAAGAAGTGGAGTGGTGGCTCAGTTGGTAGAGCATCCGCCCCACACCCGGGAGGCAGGGGTTCAAATCCCTGCCAGGTCATGCCGAAGGACCTGCGAAACCTCTCGGTTGTGCACCTAGGATGATGTAGTCTGCTGCTAAATGAGCTCTTCAGTGCATTCAGTGTGTCCTGCATAGGGTGGAACTCGGACTCCAGCAGAGATGACAGTTTAGCCACCATCCTTCTCTCTCCCATCTCCTCCACTGGGTCAAGGCGCTGCCCCAGGACAGTGTATATATATATATATATATATATAGACAGTAAATAAAGACTAGCATATAGAACAGCAGGGTTTTTGTTTTAGTTTTCATGAATCATTTCATGACTGAAAAAATTACAATCAGTGTACATTTATGTAGAAATGACAAGGACATTAATTCAGAGGGATACAAGATTGGCTTACCCGTAGTCATCAATGAGATGTGAACCAAGCACCACAACATCTAATTCAAACTCATCAGGGAGAGCTTTTATTCCAAACATAATAGGGGCCAGTTTGGAGTAATCTGCTCTGTTGCATGTTGCCACACACAGACGCAGCTTCTTCTTACACTACACCAAATGAAAAGAGACACCACATGCACACACTCCATTTAAATTCAATGATCAAATTTTTGTTTATTACAATTCATGCAAAACCACGTATTTCAAGTCATGCAAAACCATGTATTTCAACTACAGAAAAGAATAAAAATTCCATTCATATGTACTATTTATACATGAGTGAGATTAAAAAAATTGGACTGCATATCCACAATCACACCTGGTTCTGTTGTTCCATGTCTTTTCTCAGATTTTTGTCTCCTTTGAATTTCCAAATAGTACTGCTCCTAGGAAGCAAAGAAAAATAAGAAAAGAGATGTAGTCAAAACTGTGAAATGCACATATTTCCATCATACAAACACATCAGTGTCATACTCAGTTGTGCATTACACATACTCAGAGACTGACTCACGGAAACACAATATAACTACACTAAAAACTGTCAAGACGTGGGTTGGGCCCATGTCCTCACCTTGATTTATAGTTTGTACTGTACATTCTGTTATCGCCTTCAGTTTTGTATTTTGAGATTCTCTCCATTTAAGTTCTTGGTTTTCATTATTATTATTATTATTATTATTATTATTATTACGTTTCTCTGTGTTTACTTTCATTAGGTCATGGTTTCTGTGTTTGGTGTTTGTTATCCCTGCCTTGTCCTTAGTTTTGGTATCATTATTATTATTGTCATGGTTTCTTGGTCTCTGTCGTGGTATTGTCCTTGTGTCAGTCATAGTCATTGTCATGGTCATGTCTCCCCTGGTCCTGTATTCCTGTCTCAAGTGTATTCCCTGCCCTTGTCTGTCTGCTCATCCCAGCCCGTCCATTTTTCCATACCTGTTGGTTGATTAGTGTCCCCACCTGTTCTGTGTTGTTTGATTACCCACGTGCTATATATGTTTGTCTCTGTCTTAGTTCGTCACAATGTCCTTAAGTCATACTGCATTAGTAACATGTTTTTGTCTTGTCTTGACAGTCTTGCCTTGCCTGTTTTGGATTTTGCTTTGTTTTATTATTTTATGTTTGTTGGTTAATAAATAATGATGCCAAGAGCTTGTCCTGTCATTGAATCCTGCTTTCTGCCCTGGAGGCACTGCAACCATGACAAAAACACTGTGCATTTCTTAAAACAAACACAAGCCAACTGTTTCAGTGTTTGGAAGCATGCTGCATGACTGTTTTGTATGGCAAGGCAAAGGTGACACACAACATCTTATGATATCACACAAGGAAGAACCTAATCAGGGAGAGACAAAAAGTGAGTAAAAAAACCCACCCTAAATATGTTTAGAACTACAAATTAATTTTCTTCTGATGATTCTTGGTTTATTTGTTTTAATTTTGCCATTTAAATAGGCCATCACTTCTCAAAGTAACTTTGAGACTTTAATGCTTTGCTTAGACCCACATTACATAAATCAATTTTGTCCTGCATTAGAATATCAAATTTAATCAAAAGACTGTTATGTGGGGTGGAATTGCTAGATCTACATCCAACCCTCCCCCTTTATCCGGGCTTGGGACAGTACAGGCTGTATGCCCGTGTATCATCTCCAATAAATGGCTTCAACCAGTCTTTGAATTCAGGGTTTGATTCCCACTCCTTTCTGTATTTTTGAACGTACAGTTTAGACTGCAACATGATGAGCTAGTTAGATGTTCAGCTTATGTCACAGAGAGACAGTGTTGCCAGATGGAAAATGAAGAAATATCATACTGTTGCGTTAAAATTATCTTATTTTGACCCAAACTATCATATGTACTAAAATAATTTGAAAAATCACAGGCTGGGACAGTGCATTTAAAAACAAACCTTGTGGAGCGTGTAAATGAAGAGGCAGATTTGTTTCAGATGCTTTATTACACACTCTCACATTCTCAAGCATAGTAAGAATGACATTCAAGTAGAAGCTCTTCTCTTAAATACCATAACATTCTTCTAGATTCTTCTCACACACAAAAGATGATCTTCTCGTCCAATCGCAATCAAACCACTCATCCTTAACACCTCCCTGTTATCTTACTAGGGAACCCCCGCTCTTTGTTCCTGTCTAAGATGGTATACAATTAGGCTCTCCCCAGGTTGCCACACCACCACCCCCAGCAACTTAAATAGGACAAAAAGATAACAGTCCACATGCTGTGATAGAACCATTAACATCAGTCCACATGCTGCTTGGGCTTCAGTCTTCTCCCGTATCGGCTGTAACCAGAATTCGCCACCTCCGCGGCGCTGCCCTGCCTTTGGGGGGCTGTTGTTTGGGGGGAAAACCTTTCTGTCTGTCCGTGTGGGTGCTCTGAGGAATCGTCTCTCTGGGAAGCTCCCCGTGGGGGTCTTCCACGCCGAGGGGCCCTCGCCAACAGCACTTGCTCGTCCGCCACAACAAAAGCAGGTTTGAGTCTGTCTATGCCAATTTTTTCCCTCCTACCCCCCAAGTCTAGCAAAAAATGCTTATCCCCTGTTTCCAGCACTCTGAACGGTCCATCATAGGGTGGGCGCAGTGGAGGGCGGTGGGCGTCGTTTCTGACAAAAACGAACTCCGCGTTCTTCAAAGTTTTAGGCACTAAAACGCGCAGAAAACTGTGGTGGGCAGGGCCCGGCAGCGTGCCTGTGTCTGCGCTATGCTGCAAAAGCTGAGACGGGCAGCTGCCCGGTGCGGGATTATCTGGCAGAAACTCCCCGGGCAGTCGGAGTGGTTGTGCAAAAACGAGTTCTGCCGGGGAAGCTTCCAGATCCTCTTTAGGCGCGGAGCGCAACCCCAATAAAGCCCACGGTAGCCTGTCTACCCAATTTGCATCCGTCAATGAAGCCCTGACAGCCGCTTTCAATGATCTATGAAAACGTTTGCATAACCCATTAGCCTGTGGGTTGTACGCGGTTGTGCGGTGAATTGTAATACCCAGGCTGTGGGCCATCTCTGACCAGAGTTCGGAAACAAATTGAAGGCCTCTGTTGGACGTAATGTCCGATGGGACTCCAAAACGCGCTACCCATGCTGTTAAAAAAGCACGCGCCACCTCCTCGGATGTGGTTCCCGCCAGCGGAACCGCTTCCGGCCAGCGTGTGGTGTGGTCCACCATTGTCAGGAGGTGCATGCACCCCTGTGATGGAGGGAGGGGGCCCACGAGGTCCACGTGAACATGGTCGAACCTCTTAGCTGGAATACGAAACGACTCCAAGGGAGCCTTCGTGTGTCTGTGTACTTTGGCTCGTTGGCACGCCACGCAGGCTGCCGCCCACTCTTTCACTTGTTTGCGAAGGCTTGGCCACACGAATTTCTCCCCTACCATTTTGACCGACGCGCGCACTCCTGGGTGCGCCAAGGAATGAATCGAGTCAAACACGCGGCGGCGCCACGCGGCCGGGACCACGGGACGCGGGCGACCCGTGGAGACATCGCAGATTAGGGGGGGCATGCCATCTTGCAGCACCCTGCTCTCCAGCCTTAACCCTGTTGGTCCAGACTGGAGCGCGCGCACGTCCGCGTCACTAACCTGCTCCGCGGCCATGGCTGCGTAATCTATCCCCACGCAGACCAGGGCCACCACAGCGCGCGAGAGGCAGTCTGCCACTACATTCAGTTTACCTGACACATGCTGAATATCGGTAGTAAACTCTGAGATTGCGGCCAGCTGTCTCTGCTGCCGGCCCGACCACGGTTCTGAAACCTTGGCCATCGCGAATGTTAGCGGCTTGTGGTCAACGAACGTGGTGAAACTGCGCCCTTCCAGCCAGAACTGGAAGTGGCGAATGGCCAGGTGGAGAGCCAGCAACTCCCTGTCGAACGCGTTGTATTTACGTTCACTGTTGCGCAAAGTCCTGCTGAAAAAGGCGAGCGGCTGCCAAGCCCCAGCTACGCGCTGCTCCACGACCGCCCCTATGGCCACATCTGAAGCGTCAGTGGTGAGCGCTATGTGGGCCGTTGGGTCTGGATGTGCCAGCAATGCAGCATTTGCCAGGGCTGCTTTGACTTCCGAGAACGCCCGCTCTCGCTCTGGGGTCCATTCAACCCTATCCGCGGGTTTCTGTTTTTTGAGCGCGGCGTACAATGGTTGCATGAGCTGCGCTGCGCGGGGAAGGAAACGGTTATAAAAGTTTACCATTCTCAAAAATTCTTGTAGCGCCCTGACCGTTTGCGGCCGGGGAAAATCCGCCACTGCACGCACCTTGTCAGGCAGCGGGATCGCTCCTTCGGGAGAGACGCGGTGCCCCAAAAAATCAATATCTGTCACTCCGAACTGACATTTCGCTGGGTTGATTATTAACCCGTGCTCTTCCAACCTCCAGAAAACTGTCATGAGGTGGGTTTCGTGTTCGTCTTCGGACGCGCTGGCTACCAGGATATCGTCCAGGTAGACGAACACGAACGATAGATCGTGCAGCACTGCATCCATCATGCGCTGGAATGTCTGTGCCGCTCCTTTCAACCCGAATGGGATGCGCAAAAACTCGAATAAACCGAACGGAGTTATTACCACTGTTTTGGGTATGTCCTCAGCGTGCACTGGGACTTGGTGGTAACCGCAGACCAGCTCTATCTTGGAAAAAATGCGCACCCCGGCGGGGTGAACGGAAAAATCCTGTATGTGGGGAATTGGGTAGCGATCGTGCGCTGTAGCGTTGTTCAACTTGCGGAAATCCCCGCAAGGTCGCCATGAGCCCTCAGCTTTAGGGACCATGTGTAGCGGGGATGCCCATGGGCTGTTCGAGCGCCTGATGATGCCCAACCTTTCCAGATTGGCGAACGCTTCGCGCGCTATGGCCAGTTTAGCTGTGTCCAAGCGCCGAGGTCATGCAAAAACGGGCGGCCCAGTGGCGGTGATAAAATGCTCCACCCCGTGTTTAGCAATGGCTGCCGAAAACGCCAGGACTGTGAGTGCTGGGAACTGGGTGAGCAGTGTGTGGAACTTACCGCCTGCTGCTGTGACGTTGGCTTGTGCTGTCGGCCGGGTCACTCGAGCTATACAGGGGAGAGAGTCGAAAGACAGTGCATTAACTAGGCGCCTGTTAGCAAGATCAACCAGTAAATTATGTGCACACAGAAAATCAGCCCCCAGTATATGATAATCCAGTGCTGCTATGACAAAAGTCCACTCATATGTACGGCCGTGTAGAGACAAGAGTCGAGTCTTCTCACCAAAGGTCTTAATCTCCGAGTCGTTCGCTGCCGCCATCTCGGGGCCGCTAGATCCTGCCAGCCGGTCAGCGTAGGTCGGCCGGATGAAACTCTTCTGGGCGCCGGTGTCCACGAGGAAATGCCTCCCCGAGCGTGCATCCGTCAGGTAGAGCAGCTTGTTCTCCTCCCCGAGGGTCGCAGCTGCTACCGACCCCCGGTCTTGGCATTTCCCGAGCGCTTGAACTGGCAAGGTGGTGTACATCTGCGTGCCTTCTCTCCGAAGCGGCGGTGGTAGAAACAAAGCGTGTCTCCCTCTCGCTCCTTGGCCCCTGCTGCTGCTGCCATCAGTGGCTCCTCGCCTCCTCTGGTCGTCACGCTGAGCTCCGTCGCTGCCACGATGGTCGTGAACGCCCTGGTGGCGATGATGATCTGGTCTGCCTCCCGGGCTAGCGCACGAAAGTCCAGCTTGGCCAGCAACGGCAAATTGGCCAGGGCCGCTCTCGCCGCTGTCGGAAGTTTCCGGAGGAAGAGGTGGGTAAAAAGAAAGTGGTCATCGTCCATGCCCCTCAACGTCAGCATCTTCTCCATAAGGTCTATTGCCGACCCATCTCCCAACTCGGTACGCGTCAGGAGCCTCTCTGCTCTCTCACCATCCAAGAGAGTGAAGTGCTGGATGAGCGCAGCCTTTAGCGCCTCGTACTTGTTGCCACTTGGTGGCTGATCGAGCAAGCTTGCTACGTGCTGAGCTGTGCGGGCGTCGAGCACTGCGACCACATAGTGGAACTTGGTGTCATCTGCTGTTATTCCCTGGAGGGCGAACTGCGCCTCGACGAGGTGGAACCAAGAGCGCGGATTGCTCTGCCAGAAATCCGGTAGCTTGACTGTGACCGCACATGCATGGCTGGAGGTTCCCGTTGAGGTCGGCTCCGGGGATCTTGAACCGTGTTCCATGATACGTCTTGGGTCACCAGTGTGGAGAGTGTAAATGAAGAGGCAGATTTGTTTCAGACGCTTTATTACACACTCTCACATTCTCAAGCATAGTAAGAATGACATTCAAGTAGAAGCTCTTTTCTTAAATACCATGACATTCTTCTAGAATCTTCTCACACACAAAAGATGATCTTCTCGTCCAATCGCAATCAACTCACTCATCCTTAACACCTCCCTGTTATCTTACTAGGGAACCCCCGCTCTTTGTTCCTGTCTAAGATGGTATACAATTAGGCTCTCCCCAGGTTTCCACAACCTATTCTATATGTATGGAAGTGCAGTAACCTAAGGAATAAATGCAGACGCTCGGCCCTTTGAATTAAACTGCTGTATGCATTGTCACCCACCCCCACCCACACAGTGAACTTCATCTTTTTGCACAACAACTGTTTCTGTCCTTAAACGGACCAGGCAGGGTGATAAAGCTGCTGTGACCAGTGGAGTTGTTTTGTTTTCTTACCATTGTCTGTGAGTCTGCACTCTTTTCTTTTAGTACTTTTTTCCCTCAGAGTCTGAACTCATGTTCACTGATTTTTTTAAAAAATTTGGCTGTGTAGAGTTTGCATGTTCTCCCCGTGTCTGTGTGGGTTTACTCCGGGATTTCTCCGGTTTCCTCCCACATGACAAAAACGTGCGTTAGGTTAATTGGCATCAAACTGGGGATTCTAAATTGTCCTTAGGTATGACTGTGAGAGTGAATGGTTGTCTGTCTCTCTGTGTTGGCCCTCCGATAGACTGGCGATCTGTCCAAGGTGTACCCTGCCTCTCGCCCAAAGATGCTGGGATAGGCTCCAGCACCCCCGCGACCCAAAAAGGATTAAGCGGAATAAGATGGATAGATGGATGGATGCTGTGTCAGTGCAGCTGCCTAAACAAACGTGAGCTAAATGCTGCTGATGTGATTGGCACATTTGGCAGTAAGGAGGAGCCAGCCTGGTATGAGCTGATCGGCTATGAGCAGGCATCAGTTTCTGGTGTCATTCATTCATTCATTCATGTGTGGGTGTTCACATAATATCAAAATGACGTTTTGTTTTTTTTAGGGGGGTGCACAGAAATGTCAAAACTATTGTATATTTGGCCTTTTTCAAAACTACTGATTGTATATTGTATAGGCCCTAAAACTATTGTATAAATACAGTAATTATCGTATATATGGCAACACTGCGGAGAGACACACATACACAGTGGTACGCCGTGAGCAGCTCCCTCAAAATGTGGCTAGAAAATGATTTTTGTGGCACCCAACTGGGAACTATGGGATCTTTGATGATTTTTATGTAAAAAAAAACCTGCTGAATCCGAAAATCGATGTTCCCACTGTCAAAGGTGTGGATAGCTATGTCAAATTTGCATAAATCCAAGATGGCTGCCACGACTAACCAAGGGAATGAATGGCCTAACATTTCAACCAGTCTACCTAGAAACACGTTTGAGGCCTCTTTTTCGGATAATGTTGAGCCGAGGAATCGATTTCTGAGGTCGACTGTGTGATTGAGGGTCAAAGAACCACGCTAATTTGCATAAATCCAAGATGGCTGCCATGGATGGACTAACTTTTTAGCCATTCTACCTAGAATCACTTTGGAGACGTCCTTTTCGGCTAATGTTAACCCGAGGAATCGATTTCCAAGGTCATTAGTGTGACTGAGGATCAAAGAACCCCGCTAATTTGCATAAATCCAAGATGGCCACCATGGGTGTGGATGGACTATATTTTGAACCACTCTACCTATAATCACGTTTGAGACGTCTTTTTCGGATAATGTTGACCCGAGGAATCGATTTCTGAGGTCAGATATGTGATTGAGGGCTCCACTAATTTTCATAAATCCAAGATGGCTGCCATGAATGGCCTAACTTTTTTATCAGTACAACTAGAATCACGTTTGAGACATCATTTTCCGATAATGTTATGCCCAGGAATCGATTTCTGAGGTCACTTTTGTGACTGAGGCTCAAAGAACTCCACTCATTTGCATAAATCCAAGATGGCCACCACAGGCATGGATAGTCCAACTTCTTAACCATTCTACCTAGAATCACGTTTGAGACGTCTTTTCTGCATAATGTTGACCCGAGGAATCGATTTCTGAGGTTAAATATGGGATTGAGGGTCAAAGAACTCCGCTTATTTGCATAAATCAAAAATGGCCGTCATGGATGGATGAATTTTTTTAATCAGTCCACCTAGAATCACGTTTGAGACATCATTTTCGGATAATGTTATGCCCAGGAATCGATTTCTGAGGTCACTTGTGTGATTGAGGGTCAAAGAACTCCACTCATTTAAATAAATCCAAGATGGCCGTCATAGGCATGGATAGCCTAACTTCTTTTATTTTTTTTTTATTTAAGTTTTTGTAAAGGGTATACAGGTCATTACAGCATTGCATTGTTTACATTTTCATCACATGTTCCCTTATTTTTTGCTATTTGACAACATTGGTAGGATAATTATTACAACACCCCTTTTTTTTAAAGTGAAAGAAAAAGTGAAATTAAAGAGAATAAAATTAAAAACAAACAAACAAACAAACTAACAGAACAGCAAAAAACAAACAAACAGAAAATTAAGTAATTAAAAGTAAAAGAGCATCTGAGTAGCGTTGGAACAAAGAGCGGGACCATTATTGAAATGGTATTTGTCAAAGATTAGCTCTAATGGAAGACACATATGCGATCCAGGGTTGCCAAAAGTTCATGAACCCATCCATGTCCTGTCTCAGTGCGAATGTCAACTTTTCCATCGAGTAAATGTCTTGAATCACGTTAATCCAATCTTCAGGTGTAGGACAGTCCTTCAGCATCCATTTTTTAGTTAGGGCTTTTTTACTTGCCAATATTAAAACATTGAATAAGTATTTATCTCCTCGTCTTTCCAGTGAGTCCGGTAGTAAACCCAAATACAAAGTTACAAAAGAAAAGGGAACTGTTATTTTGAATATTTTCCCCAATATTGTCTGTACATTGGTCCAATATTGGTGGATAACTGGGCATGACCAAAACACATGAAAATGATTTGCAGTCTTTTCACCACACAAGCGCCAACAATTCAACCCTTTATGAGTAAATTTGTTTTGTGCAGGTGTTCTGAAAAATCTTACCAAATTTTTCCATCCAAATTCTCTCCACTGCAGGGATGAGGTACTTTTCCATTGTTGTTTATTTAGCTTTTCCCATATTTCCAGTTGTAAAGTGAAATTCCCCTCTTTTTCCCATTTCTCTTTTATATATGATGTGTTGTCTGCTTTTAAGTCTTGAAGACCAAGGTATATTTTAGAAATGTATCTGATCCCTGGGATCCCTTTATATGCCATTAAGAAGACCTTCAGAACACCTGACTGGACCCTTTCCAAATCCTCCTTTTTAAGTATATTGTTTATGTGGTGTCTAAGCTGAAAGAACCTGTAAAGATCTTGATTTATTAGACCTTGTTTTTTCAAATCTTCAAAACTTCTTAAAGTTTGCCCCTTAAAAAAATCGTAATATTTTATTAGCCCTTTCTCTTTCCACTCTTTAAATCTAGTGTCTGTTTTATTGGGGGTAAAGTCTTGATCATAGGCAATCCATTGCAGAAGTCGATAGGGCTCTTTAGCTTGATTCTCTCTGACTATCTTAAACCAAATTTTTAGCGGGGTCTCTATCCACGGGTTAGTGTTATTCAAGAGTTTAGGTAAGGCATTGTTCCCTATTATCGCCTGTAGGGGGATGTCACTTGTTATTTGGCATTCGATCTCCTTCCATTGTGCAGTGTAGACTGGGTTACATATCTCTATTAAAGTTTTAATTTGTGCAGCTTTAAAATAGACCCTGATATTTTGCAGCGTGAGCCCACCTTTGTCTTTGTTTAGCTGTAAGGTTCTATATCTGATTCTAGGTCTCTTGCCCTGCCATATGAATCTTGAGATCCTTCTGTCCAGCTCCTGCCATGTTTTTTAGGGAGGTTCTACCGGTATTGTTTGGAAAAGGTATAGAAGACGTGGAAGTATATTCATTTTGACTGCTTCAATTCTTTGTGCAGTACCTAAGAATGGTATCATATTCCATCTTGATAGGTCAGATTTTATTTTTGTCACCAGTGGATCATAGTTTAGTGTTATAATTTTGTTGAGTTGTTTCGGGATATTGACCCCCAGATATTTCATAGATTCCAACTCCCAGTTAGTTTTGAGTTCACTTAGTGAATAATGATTTGGGTCATAGTTGAATGTTAAAACTTGGGTTTTATGCATGTTTAATTTGTACCCCGATAAATCTCCATAGTCTGAAAAAACTGAGATTAGTTCTGGTAAAGAAGTGTCTGGCTGCCCTAGGTATATTAAAATGTCATCAGCAAAGAGTGCTAATTTATGTTCCTTCTGACCAAGTGTAATACCTTGAATTTCTTGATCTTGTCTTATCCATTGGCTCAGAGGTTCTATGAAGATTGCAAAGAGCAGTGGAGACAGGGGGCAGCCTTGACGACATCCTCTTTCCAGCTCAAAAGATGATGATAAATTACCGTTAATCCTTATTTTAGCTGTTGGTTTTTTATATAATGCCTGTATAGTTCTATTGAAGTTGTTATGAAAATTGAAACTGGATAAGATTCTATATAGGAAAGACCAGTCAACCGAATCGAATGCTTTTTCAGCATCTAATCCCAATATGACTGCATTTAAGTTATATTTTTTTATATGATGAATTATGTGTAAAGTGCGTCGAATGTTGTCTTGTGTCTGTCTTTGTCTTATAAAACCTGTTTGGTCTAAGTGAATTAAGTCTGTCAGTATGTTTTCTAACCTTTTGGCAAGGATAATGGTAAAAAGCTTATAGTCCTGATTTAATACACTGATTGGTCTGTAGTTGGAGCATTCTAGTTTATCCTTTTCAGGTTTAGGTATAACTGCAATGACCCCTTCTCTCCAGGAGGGGGGGATTTCCCCTGTGTGGAGGACATAGTTAAATGTTTTCAGGAGGAGAGGAGATAGTTGCTGTTTAAAGGTTTTGTACCATTCTGCTGTATAGCCATCTGCTCCTGGGGATTTGTTAGCTTTAAGTTTCATAATTGCTTTATCCAATTCTTTAGGTTGTATTTCTGACAGTAGTGTTTTATTTTGTGATTCCGTAAGTTGGGGAAGGTTTAATGTGTTTAGGAATGTCTCGGAAGCGTTTTTATGTTTTTTGTGGGAGTATAAGTTCTTATAGTAATTCTCGAAGCTTTTAAGAATATCCTGA
The DNA here is from genome assembly GCA_020510985.1 of Pholidichthys leucotaenia. Taxonomy (NCBI): domain Eukaryota; kingdom Metazoa; phylum Chordata; class Actinopteri; order Cichliformes; family Pholidichthyidae; genus Pholidichthys; species Pholidichthys leucotaenia. Next base: position 115,994,396 of record CM035848.1, on the reverse strand, counting down.
ATTCTGAATTTTATTTCCTTTGATACTGGGTCTCTGATTTTGTAGATTGCTCTTTCTGTTTGTTGTTTCCTCAATTTATAGGCTAGTAATTTTGCCGATTTACTGCCTGTTTCATAGTGTTTTTGTTTCAGAAATGTAAGTTTCTTCTGGATTTCTATTGTGTAGATCTCATTTATTTGATTTTTAATTTCTTTAATCTTGAGCGAGCCATTAGAATGAGTGTTGTCTTTGTGTTCTTTTTCTAGGTTCTTGAGTTCTGACTCTAGTGTGATTAGTTTTTCTTGTCTCAGTTTCTTTTGGGTTGCCAGTTTTGCAATAATTTTTCCCCTTATTACAGCTTTGCACGCATCCCACAGTATTAAAGGGGATACTTCTCCATTATCGTTTTCTTCCAAATATCTGAGAATATCTGATTCCAATTCACCTTTCAGTGGTCCTTTCAGGACACTTGAATTCAACCTCCAGGAAAATGTATTATTTGTGTATTTTTGGATGTTTAAGTCCATATAGATCGGACTGTGGTCAGAGAGATCCATCAGTCCTATTTTACATGTTTTTACTCTTCCAATGTCTCTATTAAACATAAAAAAGTAATCAATCCTTGAGTAAGATGAATGTGGCGTTGAATAAAAAGTATAATCTTTTACATTGGGGTTGAATTCCCACCATACGTCACAGATTCCCATTTCTTTTAATAGCATCCGAGCCTAACTTCTTAACCACTCTACCTAGAATCACGTTTGATACATCTTTTCCAAATAACATTGACCCGAGAAATCGATTCCTGGTCAGTTATGTGATTGAGTGTCAAAGAACTCTGCTAATTTACATAAATCCAACATGTATAGCTGTCATATCCTAATACAACCTGTATTCAGCCTCCACCTTATTCATCACCAGAATCATCTCCCTCATTTTCTTCCTCCTCTGCTTCCACAGATCTTTCAGATTCTGTAAGAACACGATTCACGCAATCGATGCAGGCGCATAGATCAGTGCAGCTGAGATCCGATGCCTTGCATGTACATCTGCTGGCCTCGCACCTACTCCGCTTGCATGAACAGTGCACATAGTTCATAGATCTGAAAACATATTATATGGACCATAGGGTATTATAACATTAGGCCTACCTTGTACCCATATAGATATAAAACATATATAGATTGCAGATAATTTTCACATTAACAGTGAGCTTATAATAGAGACTTTGTGCAACCTAGTCACTGCTCAATGTAAACTTACAAAATGGCAAGCACAGACCGTGTGCCCATATTTATTGAGAGCATAAAGTATACAGGCGACTGCTGCTGCCATGAGTTTAACCTTTCTTGGGTGACACATCACAAACATATGGGCTTTCCTTAACAGGCCATTTTCCATCTGCCTAAGGCTTGATAGTATGGGTGTGACTATGTGCAAACTATATAAATGTATGCCCAAACTTGTTCCTCCCTCACCTACTAGTACACTGCACCCCTTGGGCTTGGGCTGAGAAGTACATCCAACCCTCAGACTCAGAGTTAAGCTCATTGGGATTGCTACCCTTTTCCCATTTGAACTACTTTGTGGTAGTGGTATATTTTGACTATAATTCAGGCCCAGGGTGGGTTCTGGGGATAGATGCATCATCAGAGTGAGTCAATCTGCATCATCTAGATCTATACTAGGACTATGTTACCTAGCACCCAGAGTCCCTTGGTTAAGGCCTCCACACCCCCAGATCGGCCTACTCGAAGTCTTAGACCAGGACTAGGTCACCCTGTGAGCGGTTGACAAAGGTTTTAGACATCTAGGGTTCCATTTTAGTCCATATTTAGAGTTACAAATGATCGGAGCCAAATGACTCCAGAGCACACGCAGTACAACCATAAACAATGGCTGCCACTCACCTTTCTCAAACAAGTCGCGACGTTGTTCTGCTACTTTCTGTTGGGGTCCGTCAAGTACAAGCCATTTTTGGGCACACTCACATACTTATGCCCACGATGCTTCAGTAAAACGAGTGATACTGCCCGAAAACTTATCGGAAATGTGAATAACACAGGAGAGGCTTTCAGCGCACGCTACCCCTGTGGGCGCTGCCATTTTGTTGTCACATGACCGAAGGGACGACGCTGATTGGTTAAAACGTCCCGGACTGGGCCATGTTTAAGGTAGCCAGACAATTATTACCGACTGACTTCAATCGCATTTTTCATACAGCTATCCACACCTTTGGAAGTGGGAACATCAATATTTTGTCTTACAATAATGTAATCTTAATTTAGAAACACTAAAATTTTAGTTTCCCGTTGGGTGCCACGAAACTGAATGAAAAGTGGCAGCTGCTCACGGCCTATGGACATGGTGAGTACGTGACTGAGGCTGTAAGTCAAACATTTACATCCCGCCCTGTAAAGCATGGTGGGATTGGCAGGGGGTTTGTGCACGTGCAATTCATTTGCAGTCTGGATGTCACCATGGGATGAGACGCCGTCTCGGCGCTCAGCCCATGTCTCCTCATCCCTGCCTCTCATTAGGCAGCATCTCTGTCACCATGGGAGGAGACGCCATTTCGGCGCTCAGCCCATGTCTCCTCATCCCTGCCTCTCATTAGACAGCATCTCAGCTGGCTCCCAGCTGTCAGTATTACGGGACGGCTGGGGCCAATTAATCCTCATCAGCTGGGGTGCTGCTAATGAGGATCAAAAGGAGCAGCCTCGATCACTCAGGGCTGCGACATAAAACACTACAGGCTGAAACCCTGATGTCCGGCGTCAGCCCTTACTCTTCTTGCAGTAACCTTGTGAGTGTTCCCCGCTGTGAGTATTATGCCTTGGTATCCTATTCTCCGGTGCCAGCCCTCTACTCCTGTGCCGTTCTACTCGTGAGTTTAACCCTGTATATGAGTAGCTGTGCTTTGGGTCTACAACGACCGTGTTCCTTACCCCGTGTTCCTTATCCCTTGTTCCTAACCCTTACTTTAATAAAACATCTCAACTCACTGGCTTGCCCTCGGCTCTCATTGTGCGGCTCCCCAGAGCCACATGTAACAGTAAGTCGCAGCCCAGACGAGTTGCCGGCGGCCGTGAGTTTGTGGAACTGTACCTTCCTTGTCCGGGTGTTAGCGCCATTAGCATGCTGTTTCCCAGGAGTCACTCCCGACGCCAGGGCGACGAGCTGGGGTCCATCCCGGGGGCTGTCGACAGGACGCTCTTCACCCTGCACGATGCCTCCAATTCGAGACGCTGGCATCCGGGCCGTGCTGAGGATCGCCTGGACTGTCACCCTCGTTCTTTGTTCCATCTCGAGGTCAGTGCCAGGATTGACGCCATGGTCACACAGCGAGAGAAGCTCCGCGGGTTGGATGGAAACCCCAGCAGGACGTCGAAGTGGATGACGTTGCCCCCCGCTTCGGGACCCCGTTCCTGCTGCCATTCCAGCCCGGGAGTTCGCGCCACCCAGAGGGCTTCCCCCGTTCTGCACTACATCACTCGGGATTCCCCCCATGGAGCCGCAGCTGACAGCTGTTACGTCCAGGACCGAGCGGCTGACGCGATTCCCGCTGTGCATCCATCCACCATCTTCTGGCATGTGGCGGCGGCAGTGAGATTGATGGAGAGGACTCCAGGGCAACAAACCCTTCCCAAGCTCAACGCCTTCCTCGCCTCGGTCTCTGCTCAGGAGCGGCGATTCCTGGGTTCCCCCCTCGCTTCGTCCCCTGGGAGAGGCCGTCGTCACATCGCCAAGTCACCTCTGCACGACCCCCTTCCGGATCCAGTTCTGGGCTGCCGCCAGGACCGTTCCCCCCACGCAGCTGTCACCTCTTCGTCTCGTCAGCGTGGAGTTTTCACAGCCTCGTTCCCTGAGCCTCGTTCCCCCGCTGTCACTCCTGGACATTCGGGCTGGCTCACCCCGGCTGTTTCCCTCTCCTCCTTGACGTGCTTCCTGACTGCTGTGTGTGCCTGGAATCCCGGCCTGGTGAGCTCTCTTCTGGAGACTACGCGAGCGATCCTCAGACGATTTCCCAGGGGGTCCTCCGTTATCGCCTGGCGGGGAGAGGAAGAAGCAGTGTTCACCGCAGCAGGTGTTATCCAACCTCCAGGAGACAGGCAAGTCATAGTTTATTTACATCAGTTTAATGATTTGCTCTGTCACACTCCTGGAGGAGGGGTTCAGGGTTCGCAGCTCCCTGAACTCCCCCCACCTGCTGTAACCTGTGTTCCTAATCCTGCATCCTCTGTGTCTCTCTCCGCCAAGCGGTCCCCGGCTCCGGGTCAACGTCGTGGGACCAGGAGAGCCCCTGCGGTTCTGGTTCCGCAGCTGCGTTGTGGACGGAGGAGGAGGACTGACTGCTGCGTGGAGTCTGCGCCGACGATTAAGCGTCCCCGGGTCTCCACGGAGGAACGGTTCGGTCCAGCGGGACGAGATTCTTCTGGCTTCACGCTGTGTGGTTCATCGGCGGGGTTACCGGAGCTGGAGGAGCCTCAAGCTGCGTTGACCATCGTGCTGGCTGCGGGGCCTGACGCAGCCGAGTGGGAGCCTGACAACGACCTTCTGACGACGGATCCTGGATCTTCGCAGTCCTGGACGGCGTCGGAACCCGAGATCAGGCGAGTGCTCTCCTTTCTTTTCTCTCTCTATTTCTTTGAGCACTTTAGCCTGTCTCTAGGGGAGATGAGCCGGGTGCAGCCGCCCGCTGCATCCGAGCTCGTTTCGCCGGGTTCTGGCGCTGCCGGTGATCCTGATTCCGGTTCTGTTTTTTCTCCCAAGCCTTCTTCCAGGGTCACCGGCGAGGAGTTGCCGTTCCTCGTGATGCTGGAGGGTCCAGGTTCAACGTTGGAGGTCGGTTCTGGTGCGGTGCCGATCCAGTCGGGGTCCAACGCGGGTGCTGCTTCGGCGGTGTCCGACGTGGGTTCCCCTAAGACCCAATCGGGGTCCGACATGGGTGCTGCGCCAGCGTTGTCCAGGTCTGGTGAGGAGGTGGCTGTTTCCCAGCGGCCTGACGCTCGTTGCCCTCGTCATCGGCTCTCCCCTGTGCCTTGTCCACCGGGACCCGCTTTGACCCTTCGTCCGTCTCAACGGTCCTGGTGGTTGAGTGATGCGGGTCGACGGCCCGACCCACAAGACTTCCGGTTCGGCGATCTGGTCCAACCCCCCGACGAACTTTACTGCTTCTGGGTGGCCTGGCACGGCTACCGGCGGACTGGTTTCTTGGGATCTGGGTCTGGACTTGGCCGTCCGAACATTTCCCTCTCCCCGATTCACCAACTGGACAGTGGGCGGGGAGACCCCCGGTACTATCCTGGCCATTTTTGGACTCTGCCTGCCATATTCCTCGGGTGTTGTCTACCTTTTATTATGATCAAAGTCACTCGAGTGTAATTTCTGCCCTTTTGGCGAACATATATTTACAGTGCTGTGTATTGTTTTCCCCCTTATTAACCGTACTCAGCATTTTATCTCATTGTTATCCTGTTTCCCTGTCATCTTTTCTCCTCTAGGTGACCCCTCGTATATTTAGTGCTGTGTATTGCGTCCTCTCCTTATTAACCATACTCAGCAATTTATCTCATTGTTATCCTGTGAACCTGTCACCGTTATTCCCCTAGGTGACCCCCCGTTTATTTAGTGCTGTGTATTGCGTTCTCTCCTTATTAACCATACTCAGCATCTTATCTTATTGTTGTCCTGTTACTCTGTCACCGATATTTTCCTAGGTGTCCTTCTTTGCATATGGCGCTGTGTATTTTGTTATCTTTTTTACTTACCGGTGCACATCATTCCTATTATTCTTGTCCTGGTCTTAGCCCGCTTTTGTTTCATGGAGTAATGTGTTTTGGTTTCTTTATCAACCATGCTCTGTGATCACCTCATCCTGTTCCATTTAGCGTTGTGTATTGTGTTTGTTATTTATCACTCGTACTCTGTGTTTTTGTCCTGTTACCTTTTTGGTGGGTTTTTTTCCTTGCCCTGGGCCACACATTGTTGGTATTATCTGAGTAGTGTGCAACCAGTGTTCTGACTCAGTTTTCTCCCCATCTGTGCCCTGGGTTAATTATTCCCTGTTTTGTAAAGTACTGTATTTGGGTTTTTTCCTCTCTCTGCCCTGCTACCCTACATTGTTCCATTGGTTTTTTTTTTGTCCTTCCCTTGGCATCTCCCCCTCTGGTCCTGCCCCCCTTCCGCCCACCCTAGGTGGGTGGGGGGGGGGGGGGAGCTGGGATGTTCCTGGTCGTTCGGGAGCCCGACCTTGAGGGGGGGCTCTGTCACCATGGGATGAGACGCCGTCTCGGCGCTCAGCCCATGTCTCCTCATCCCTGCCTCTCATTAGACAGTGTCTCAGCTGGCTCCCAGCTGTCAGTATCACGGGACGGCTGGGGCCAATTAATCCTCATCAACTGGGGTGCTGCTAATGAGGATAAAAAGGAGCAGCCTCGATCACTTGGGGCTGCGACTTAAAGCACTACAGGCTGAAACCCTGATGTCCGGCGTCAGCCCTTACTCTTCTTGCAGTAACCTTGTGAGTGTTCCCCGCTGTGAGTATTATGCCTTGGTATCCTATTCTCCAGTGCCAGCCCTCTACTCCTGTGCCGTTCTACTCGTGAGTTTAACCCTGTATATGAGTAGCTGTGCTTTGGGTCTACAACGACCGTGTTCCTTATCCCGTGTTCCTTATCCCTTGTTCCTAACCCTTACTTTAATAAAACATCTCAGCTCACTGGCTCGCCCTCGGCTCTCATTGTGTGGCTCCCTAGAGCCACATGTAACACTGGACGCGAGTGGTGTGGGTCTCCTCTCTGACTGCAGCTAACTGCTGCACGTGGCTACTGTGAGACTGACCTCCTGTGAGTACTTTGGAATGGGGAGAGGCTCACGGTAGCGCCCACTGTTTGTTGAAAACAGTAACTGCAGAGCAATAGTGCATTGACGTCAGAGTCTCTAATAACACCAGAAAAAAGTCCCTAGATTTGTCGCTAGTTGCTTTTGACAAAAAAAGTCGCCAAGAGGAGTTAAAAAGTCCCCGGATTTAGCGAGAAAGTCGCCGAGTTGGCAACACTGCGTGCACAAGCACCCCAGCCAATCCCACCCTGTTTTACAGGAAGCCATTTATTATTACCTCCACCAAGGAGGTTACGTAATCGGCGTGGTTTCTCTGTCTGTCTGTTTATTTGCCCATCTGTCCGTCCGTCCGTTTGTTTGTCTGTTAGCAGGATTACACAAAAACTACTGGATGGATTTTGATGAAATTTTCACCAGAGGTAGCCCTCGGGCCATGGATGATCTCAATAAATTTTGGTGATGATCTGAAAGTGCATACCTTCACCAAGGCCCTTGTTTGTGTCACAACTCCTCGGGCGCTTTTACGCAGCGCACCGAGGAGTGAGGTGAATGAATGGATTTAAGCGCCAGGTTACACCACAAACACATTTATTAAACAAAAGCACACACACAGGACAAAAATGTAAACTTACAAAAAGTTACCAGGTTGTACCAAAGGGCTCACACAGGGTACGTGCAGCGGGCTGACCATGGTACACAGTGGCTGACAGAGAAATAATACAAAACAAGATGAAGACAAAAAAGAAAACACAGTTCACCTAACTCACTTACACAAGACGATGTGCAGCACAGTGAGCGGATGGTCACGGCAAGCGGATGACCATCCATAGACAATTCAGTGGTCCAGCAATGCTTGACTGGTGACAGGCCACTTAAGTACAGGCATTGCTGGCTGGAACAACTAGGTACACCTGGGCGAGCGTAACAAGGTAATCGGCACCAGCTGACTGTCAGGAGAGGGGGGGTGTGGCCGGATCGGCAAACTGTCAGAGCATGCTGCCAGAAAGTAGGTCAAGGAGGCAGCCCGACAGCTGCCCACCAGAGCAGTGACTACAGGCACAGCAAAATAACCAAAACACAAAAGTTAACATAATACAAAAGTAACCTCAGCCACCGCAAGTCAGAACTGAGCCTGAAAAACCCGGCTCGGTTCATGACAGTTTGCATTTGTGCAGCAGGATTACACAAAAACTATAGTATGGATTTGGATGAAATTTTTACCAGAGGTGGTCCTTGGGCTACAGAGGAACCCATTACATTTTGGTGATGATCCCAGAATGCATACCTCCACCAAGGCTTTTATCTTCCCACAGTGTGTTAGCAAAAATCTTCCAAAACTACTGGATAGACTTGGCTGCAATTTTCACCAGAACTGGCTTGCAGCTTACACACGAACCCATTACATTATGGAGGTGATCCATGATGGATGGAAGGAGCCTTGATGGAGGTATGCGCTCTCTGAGTGCTTTTCCAGTCTAACACTTAACAATGCAGGACAAAATTGATTTATGTAATGTGGGTCTAGACAGATCACTAAAGTCATAAAGTTATTTTGAGAAGTGATGGCCTATTTAAATGGTCAAACAAACCAAGAATCACCAGAAGAAAGTTAATTTGTAGTTCTTAACTTTTAGGATTTTTTTTTTAACATACTTTTTGTCTCTCCTACAATATCCATTACAGTTACATGCAAATGTAATTGTAATTATGCAAGTTAGGCGACAACGTCATAGTGACTTCTAGCAACTTTTAGGACAGCCAATAGCTACTTTCCTTACTGAGGAGTTGGCAACACTGGTAAGTGGTAGACGGGAGTAGACGGGAGTCCCGACTGCTGCTTCGCCCGTGTGGTACCACTGTCCTTTGCAGAACCATGAGTTCTTGATGGCGCTCCACCCGCCCGAATATCTAAAAATTAAAAACTTAATAGTAATACCGCCATGACTGTGGAGCGGAATGGCTGGAATGACTTAACGACCAAACAGTACACAAAAATGCCTTAATAACGAAATAAATCATTTTTAGTTAAATATTTACTCATAGATGGGCAACACTGATGCAACGATTGCAATTAAACAGGTCCTTCTGCTGTCTATAATAATGTTTAGTGTTTTGTCGTTAATTTGATTGACATTCTAATAACAAAATATCACAATAATATAACAAAATAAATGTAAAATTGCTAAAAATAAATATAAAATGATGCACTACAATGGGTCTCAAATATTTGTAAATGTGTCCTGTTATAGTACTGCATGAGTTTATTGATGATACACAGAAGGAATTCAATATTCCACTGAACTCCATCACTGAACAGTGATATAAACTAAAATAATTATAGTGGTGACTGAACACCCCCATTTCCCAAAATGCAAGATACACTATTATGAATATACTGTAAGTCATAAAAGATCACACAAATAAATGATCTGACAAACAAATAAACAAGGGTTCTGAAACACTCGCTAATAATGGTTGTCCCATTTGTTTTCAATAATTAGGTATTCTGTAATTAATATTCACACAATTAAATAAATCTCAATGGCGTTCAGTTCCTTTTATATTTGTCAAAGTCTAACATGTGATTGCTTCATATAAGCTACACCTCTATGTATTTCACTTTCAAACACAGCTTACATTTGGGCCTGGAAAGCCTGATTGTGATACCTGTTTCAGACAGGAATTCTTGCATTCTACAGGCAATGCACTAGTTTTACTTAATTTTATTTTTGTATATAGCGCCGGAACACCATGATTCCTTTAAGAGTTTGTTGTTGAAGAAAATACCCCCTTCCCCACTGTGGTAGACTGCAAGTCTAAATTAAAACATTACTGGCACATGCCTCTAGGGGGAACTACCTGTATTGTTTAGCACTACTTTAAGGGGACACATTAGAACAAGAGTATGAAAACCCCGTGCAGAATGCATGTTCAGTCATCGTGTGTGATGCAAGAATAAATGGCAAGAGTTAGCCAAAGAAATCAACTCAAGTGTGATCATTGCTACACGGTAGGATATCACACAATTGGCGACGAGGATTTAAAAGTTATCAACGAGAAACAGAGAACATTGCAAGTGTGGCGAACTCAAGTGAATCCAGCAGTTCGAGTGCAAGTTCAGAGGAGGAAAACGAGGTTTCCCCACCACGACGAGCAATGGCGGCTGTAATCGGAACGGTAACCCCTTTTGATAACTCAACTCAGTCATGGGAAGAATATAGTGAAATGTTGGACTTTTTCTTCGAAGCTAATGATATTGAGGAGCCAGACAAACGGAAGGCTGTACTGTTGAGTGGAGTTGGTGCAACTACTTACAGCTTGTTGAGAAATTTAGTAAGCCCTGCATTACCGAAAGATAAAACGTACGGCCAGCTTACTGCTGAGCTTCAGAAGCACTTCAGCCCCAAACCGAGTGAAATCGTGCAACGATTCAAATTTAATTCACGCATAAGGAGGAACACTGAGTCCATAGCAGAGTATGTGGCAGAATTGAGGAAATTAGCACTGCACTGTGATTACAAAGACTCATTGGAAGAAATGTTAAGAGACAGACTTGTGTGTGGAGTGAATGATGACCGAATGCAACGGCGACTTTTATCTGAAACAAAACTCACTTTTGCAAAGGCTTTGGAATTATGCCAAGCGATGGAAACAGCATCTAAAGATGTGAGAGAAATGCAAGGGAAGCTAGCAGAGGACACAGCAACGCATGCTCGTGTGCCTAAGACCCAAGTAGGTCTCCACAAAGTGTCGACTGACAAAACTCAGCGCAAATTCCCCAGTTGTTATCGCTGCAAAGGCCAGCACAATGCCGCCGAGTGCAAATTTGCCACTGAGCTGTGTCATAATTGTGGCAAGCGAGGGCACATTAAGAAAGCATGTAGAACAAAGGTGGGCAATGCACAGGTGCAGAAGGCAACAGTAAAAGGGCAAAAGAATGAAAACAAGGGCCCAGGAAAGGAACAGCGAGCGAATCAACTTAGAGGGGAGGGAGAAAGTGATACAGAAGACATGGGTTTTCACACAATTTACAACATGTCAGATGAGCTGACCAAGGTAGCGCCCATCACGCGTACCATGAATGTTAATGGAATGAAAGTAGCATTTGAAGTTGATACAGGCTGTGGAGTAACCATATTAAGTAAACAGCAATATACACAACTGTGGAAGAAAACAGACACAGCAGAATTAAATCCCTGTTCATTAAAATTAAAAACATACACAGGAGAGAAGCTAGACGTGCTAGGCATGGCACAAGTGAAGGTGCAACACGAAAACAAAGAAAAGGACTTACCTGTAGTAGTAGTTGGGGGCGAAGGACCAAATCTACTAGGGCGAAGTTGGCTACAAGAACTGGCCATGATTGATCAGTTAGTGAATAAGGTGGAATCTCAGCCCAAATTGCAGCTGGAGGAGATCCTCGAAAGACACGCTGAGGTGTTCAAAGAAGGCTTAGGACAGCTAAAAGGTGTCACTGCAAAGATTAATGTGGACAAGGAGGCCCAACCACGATTCTGCAAACCCCGACCGGTGCCCTATGCAGTCAAGCCACTGGTCGAAAGCGAGCTACAGAGGCTGCTGGATGACAAGATCATTGAGCCAGTGCAGGTTGCAGAATGGGCGGCGCCCATAGTCCCAGTGCGAAAGCCGGATGGCTCCATTAGAATATGTGGAGATTACAAATTCACTGTCAATCGAGCATCACGGGTGGATCAGTATCCAATTCCTAAAGTGGAGGACCTCTTCGCACAGCTGAATGGGGGTCGACACTTCACGAAATTAGACATGAGTCACGCTTACCAACAGGTAGTCCTGGAAGAAGAATCAAGAAAGTATGTAACCATCAATACACACAAAGGCTTATATACCTACACACGCTTACCGTTTGGAGTAGCTTCCAGTCCTGCTATATTCCAGAGAACTATGGAGGGCATCCTAGGTGGAATTCCGAATGTTGCCATTTATTTGGATGACATCCTTTGTACAGGACCAAATGAACAAGAACATCTGAAAACGCTGGAGGAAGTGCTTCAACGGTTGGAGAAAAGCGGTCTGAGGTTGAAAAGAAGCAAGTGTGAGTTCATGGGAAAAGAGGTGGTGTTCCTAGGCCACAAGATCAACGCCAGTGGTCTACACCCTCTGACAGACAAAGTGGAAGCCATTGCGGAGGCGCCTGAGCCACAAAATGTTACTGAGTTAAAAGCCTACCTGGGCTTGTTGAACTATTACCATAGGTTCCTCCCAAAGCTCTCCACGCTGCTGGCACCACTACATACCTTACTTAAGAAGGAAGAAAAATGGTCATGGGGGGTCAAGCAGCAGAAGGCGTTTGAAGAGTCCAAAGCGCTACTTCAGTCCTGTAGTGTGTTAGTGCACTATGATTCAAACAAACCACTCATCCTGGCGTGTGACGCATCACCCTACGGTGTGGGAGCTGTACTCTCTCATCGTATGGAGGATGGCTCAGAGAGACCCATAGAGTTCGTCTCAAGAACTCTTAGTGCAGCTGAGAAAAACTACTCCCAGCTAGACAAGGAGGGCCTTGCAGTAGTATTTGGTGTAAAAAAGTTCCACAAATACCTGTATGGGAGACAGTTCGCCATAGTGACTGACCACAAGCCACTAATTTCACTGTTCAGTGAAATGAGAGCCATACCCCAGATGACATCTCAGAGAATTCAGAGATGGGCCGTTACATTAGCAGCGTATGAGTACACCATCGTTTACAAAGCCGGACGGGACCATACGAATGCTGACGCGATGAGTAGGCTACCCTTGGATGGAGGAAGAGACAGCATGCCTGAGGAGGAGGAGAGAGTGCTATTGTTTGAAGATATCGGCGTGCCCCTGGTGAACGCACAACAAATAAAGAAGTGGACAGACAAAGACCCTGTTCTAGCAAGAGTGCGAGAATACATCTTGCGAGGATGGCCGAAGATGAACAGTCCTGAGTTCATTCCCTATGCCCGACGACAGGATGAGCTCAGCACCCAGGAAGGTTGTATCCTGTGGGGAGGACGCGTGGTTGTTCCACCACCTGGTCGGAATGCCTTACTGCAACAACTACACCAAGCACACCCTGGCATCACTCGCATGAAAGCGTTGGTGAGGAGTTACATGTGGTGGCCCAACATGGATGCAGAGGTGGAGGCGCTTGTGAAGTCATGTGCGGCATGCCAGGAGAACAGGAACAGTCCTCCAGCAGCCCCACTACATCCCTGGGAAGTTCCAGATAAACCATGGAGAAGAATTCACATTGACTACGCAGGTCCATGGATGGGAAGAATGTTCCTGATCATAGTTGACGCATACTCAAAGTGGATCGATGCATATTCTGTGAGTAGCGCTACTTCTACTGTTACCATTGAATGTCTTAGAAAGAGTTTCAGCCAACATGGCATACCTGAAATCATAGTATCAGATAACGGTACATGTTTTACGAGTGAACAGTTCCAAGAGTTTTCTGAAAAGAATGGCATACGTCACATCACGACTGCGCCATACCATCCTTCTTCTAATGGCTTAGCCGAGAGGGCCGTGCAGACGTTCAAGTCACTCATGAAAAAGATGGCAGGAGACTCTATTGAAACCCGAATGTCGCGAGCTCTGTTCAGCTATCGAATAACACCCCAATCTACAACTGGCAAGTCACCAGCTGAGCTGTTGTGTGGAAGGAAGTTGAGGTCAACATTTGACTTAATACATCCAGACTTCAGAAACAAAGTGCATGACAAACAAGAGAAACAAAAAGGTTATCATGACATGCATGCTAGAGAGAGAATACTGAGAGAAGGAGACTTGGTCTACACCCGCAACTTTGGCTCAGGACCAGCCTGGGTACCAGGAGAAATAACAGAAAAGACAGGCCCTGTGTCATTCAAGGTGACATTAGGCCATGGACAAGTGGTGAGGCGACACATCGACCAAGTTCGTGGTAGGAGCTCCATTCCCCTGCCGATGGCACCAGAGGTGTTGTCTGACACCCATTCTGAGGAAAGCATCAACGAACCACCACTTCAGGTGATACCTGAGGTACCCGTCTCTGCAGATTCTACTGGCAGCACTGCAGCAGCCGAAACAGTGGAGCAGTCTGAGTCTTCACCTGCAGTTGGCTCACCAGCCGTGAGAAGATCTCAGCGAGCTAGGAAAGCTCCAGACTACTTGAAGGACTATACTTAGTCAGTAGTGAGTTCCCCAGCCACAGGACAAGAATGCGTCCTGGAACCTCACTGGGATGCGGTAGTCAACCCAAATCCCTAGTTAAACTGTTATGTGTGTTATACATGTATAAAAAAAAAAAAAAAAAAGAGAAAGAAATTATGTGTATGGCACATGTGTTTTAAGAAGTTAAAAAGTAACTGTGATAGCTTAGGGTTAAATGGGAGTTCCAGGATGTCTAGTATAATTGGCTAGTGTAATTAAGAGTAGTTTAATCTAGAGGGGAGGGATGTGGTAGACTGCAAGTCTAAATTAAAACATTACTGGCACATGCCTCTAGGGGGAACTACCTGTATTGTTTAGCACTACTTTAAGGGGACACATTAGAACAAGAGTATGAAAACCCCGTGCAGAATGCATGTTCAGTCATCGTGTGTGATGCAAGAATAAATGGCAAGAGTTAGCCAAAGAAATCAACTCAAGTGTGATCATTGCTACACGGTAGGATATCACACCCACCAAGACTGTAAACCAGGGATGGGCAACTTTGGTGGTAGTGAGGGCCACAATTTTTTTTTCCTCACTTCCCAAGGGCCAGATTTACATGTAAACTTTTTTTTTTTTTTTTTTTTTTTTTGGGGGGGGGGGGTATTTTCTTCAATGTCAATAGTTTCACAATTAAAACTGAAAATGCAAATGAAAATAAAAGCTACTCGGTATTTTATCATATTAGAATTAAAATGAATGAATTACTGATAAAATTATATCATGACCTAATTTTTAAAACTCTCTCCATCAAAATGATGAGCAAAGAGAAATTCTGGACAGTAATTCCCAAAAGAGCCAAGAAGAAAAGGAAATATGACAATGAAGAAAAATGTTTTTAAAATATTAGAAGATTATGATCAAAGTAAAAAATAGTTTTACTAATAAATACGTTACATTTCTGGTTTAAATTAGCCTTTTTTTTGAAAATCTAGACTTTATTTTGATATCCACCTTATTCCTAGGCCCCATGATGCCTTGTGCATCTTCCGGTACTAGTTTAGAACGTATGGCTGTCACTGAAATGGGACACTTTTCCTTGTTAAAAAGCAATGACTTCAGCATCAAAAATGCAGGAACACGGCTTTTTGCACCTCAAAAACAGTAATATAATCATACCACTTCCCATGAGGGATGGGAAGATGACCTTAAAAAGTGGCCTTGCAGACAGTAGCTTTGTTTGTTAGCGCCACTGCTAAGATGCTAATGCTGTAAACTAATAAAAGCTCTGCGATATATCAATGTCTCCACCGCAATAAAGTCGGCTGCATTTTGTTAAAATATGTTGGACATAATCAAATTTACCTCAGAGCAGACGTACACCACAACACCATGCTTGGCTGTCATGGTATAGACAGACAGCTGCAGCCGTTCGTTTTACCCCGAAATTAAAATGCTCATGCTGCTGCCATGTCATAAATGCTTGTTATTTAACTTAACATGTACAGACATTTTCTGACAATTGTTTAGAATTTTATTGACCTATATTTTGTGATAATTTAAAAATTAATGCATGCTGAAGTCCATATCGTTCCAAGGCAGTGCAACGAATGCAAAAAAAACCAAACAAAAAAAAAACTGTTTGATGTCTTTCTCAAATTGTTAAGCCTTAGGAAGCAAATTGTTACTATTTTTTATTTATTATTTTACTTCATGCAGCCTTCGTTCTGATGACATAATATAACACATAAAACGTCAGATCTGTGACATTCATATAAGTGAAAACATACCTAGTGGTGTTGTGTCTGTCCTATGTCCGTACCACCGATCACAGTGCTTGATCTACGCATTGCCGGTGAGATGCCTCCATTTATACAGTCTATGGCACAACCACGAGCACCAGCAACAAGTACCGGAACTACGCCAAAACATTCAAAAAATACAAAAACTACAAGTGCTGAAATTAGCTGCCACTTGAGTGCAAAACACATATGTGGACTATACATTAAAATGAACTTGAAAAACTTTTAAAAACACTATTTTAAATGCCCCTGCTACTCCACTCTTACTGACTGATTTAACACTACTACAGCCAAAACCAGAAGTTCCGTCCATAACTGTTCCTACAGCGGCACCCCCAGGAATAAGGTGGATTAGATGTGAATGCTTCTACTGATAAATTTGCATCATTTTATTTAAAAATGTATAACTTTTTAGCTGTACTGAGTTTTTTTATATTAGTGTTTTTCTGTCATAAATTTGTTGTTTCTTATATAAATTTGCCTTTCAGTTTGAAACTTTTCTGTAAATACTCTTCAGTGAGGAGCTGAAGCATTTATTGTTGTTTAATTAAAAGCAGCCTACTCTCTACATTTATTGTTGTTCACAGCCCATTAATGCGGTCTCAGTATGCAACACATACATACCTTAAAAGACGTACTCCAGGGCACACTACCCTATCTGTGGCTCCCTCACTCTCGCTCGACCACTCACAGAGAGGTACCTAGGTTTCGATTAGAGCTCCCTCGGCTGGCAAGCTCTATAATTGCATTTAAGAATGCAATTCCAAATACGTTCAAATGGGATATAAATAAATAATTGATTTTTTGGAAATGGACTGGCGGTCTGCCAGTTGCCCATCCCTGCTGTAAATCTAGGAGGAACATTGAAATGCTTTACAACAATACAGATTATGTCCCCATAACACCACTTCCTGACAAATTCTTCCAGATTGGAAAAAAACTAGAATCTTCTGGCAGAAAAAGGGTTAAGACATTTAGTACAACCTTTTTGCCCTTTTTCAGTTTTTCTGCTATCATAACAGCAAAATGGACTTGGACACACCCATAAATGATGGATGTGCTTTTCACATCACACTTCTGCCTAGACATTTTAAAGGGGTCACTGGCTGAAAAATGGTGTTTGTAGATTTTTTCACCTTTTGAAATGCATTTATTGGTCACATAATTATCGAGGAAATATTAAAGCACTCAGTCCTCTTAAAAAAAAAAAAAAATACACACACAGTCTTTACATCTTTTTTCTCTCCAAGTAACTATTTTGATTTTTCCGGGTTCGCCTTGGGTCTTCATAAAATTGTAAACCCGACCCAGCGCTGTCCTTGATACCCACCCACTGTTCAGTTATTGGCCAGCACAGGTGTCTGTCAGGTAGATGGATGGGCAGCCAAAGGTGTTAGCTTCCGGGCTAACAGTGGCACTAGGATGCTCACGCCAGGTGCGGTTTATATTGTTATTTTCTTTACATTTCAGTCATCCTAATAGCCATCTCTGTTTCCACATAGTTCCCTAATGCAGTCAATAATATATCTTGCATCATTCATCATTCTTATTTTGTTATATTTTTGCTGCGACGCTACATCAAGCTATTAGCATGCTAGGCAGTCTGACTCAATCAATGTAACCAGATAGAGTTCGCCTCAGCAGAGTGGAGGCAACGAATAGACCACCAGGCGTTAGCTTAACCATCGATCCGGCCAGTTTTGACCACTATTTTCTATAAATTCTATTCACTCCCACTGGAATCCTTGTGCATTTAACAACACTTGACAATATACATCATTCTTAGACCTTATTTTAACTTATTTCATGTAGCATTATCTATAACCGCAAACAAACTGACGTTAGCAGTTTAGCCACTCATTCACAAATGTTTCTGTGCTTATTGTACTCCAGGGACCGGTCATACCCTATCAACCATTGAAACCATACCCTCCTGCCCACGAATGATGCATTATTTCATTCATTCTTTCAGACAAATTTATGTTAGTTGGCTCCCAGCTAGGCAGCTAATGTTAGCAATAAGAGGAAGAGCAGTGTTGAATGCAGTCTAAAGAAATAAGCACTGAAACCAGCCGTTCTCAGAAAGGCCGCAAAAATAAAAAGCTAATTTTCTGCAATAATTAATGTGCTGCAATTATTTAAGAAAATGTTTTTAAAAATGTCAAACATTTCATTAAGACATGTGTGAGCTGTTAAAACATGGGGGAATGTGCAATCATGGCCCCTTCAATAAGAACCTCAGTCTATCTAGCCTGTGGACTTTCATCTGCCACTGCAGGCTGAGTGTTAACTACCTGGAGTGGCGTTTTTGCTCAGAAACCAAGGTAGGCCAAGCTTTGCCTGTTTTTCAGCTTCTGGCTGTGAGTTTTATGAAAATGTATTGAGACGTGGTATTGCATTCCCCTGGGGAGATTTGAGGAATTCAGGTCAAAGAAACATCCTTATGTCAAAGAAAAGATTGAAAGATTAACCAGACAGATGAGGTTAAAGCCATACCACTCCTAGTGTGTTATTAGTCAGGACTGTGCCAAGGGAAGCTATGTTTACATCAGACCAATCAAATTACAGGACATAATCACTGTCATTGGTGATTGGAGAGCATGTTAGCAACAATAGCAAGCGCTAAATACAGACATGGACCAGGAGGATTTGGAGATTTTGTCAGAAATACTTAAACCAAAAAACTATGGATGAAGTGGTTATTTAACACTTCACCACCATGAAAGTCAGGAAACTGACCTTCAGTAGGGTGAATGCAACACACAGGTGCATCTCAGTACACTTGAATATTTGTTGAGGAGCTATGATTTTTTTGCAATATAATTAAAATGATAAACGTTCTTGTACTCAATATTCGTTACAGGCACAGTGAAATATTTCAATGATTTTTAATTTAATTTTGACGGTTGTAATTTTTGAAAATACAAAGCAAAACCTGATATTCAATTTACTGAGATACACCACATCTACAGCTTCACTGCTAACTGAACTTATGCCTTTACACTGACTTATCTTTGACTGGGATTAGCTGCATGTGTGACTCACACCATTTAATTACCTGCGCCAAGGAAGTAATGTTTTCATCCTTGTTTGTTTGTCTGTCAGCAGGATTACACAAAAACTACTGGACGGATTTGGATGAAATTTTCCCCAAAGGTGGCCCTTGACCTAAGAATGAACCCATTATATTTTGGTGATGATCTGAGAGTGCATACCTCCACCAAGGGCCTTGTTTGTATTTGTGCAGCAGGATTACACAAAAACTACTGGATGGATTTAGATGTTTTGGTTTTTTTATATACCAGAGGTGATCCTTGGGCTAGAGGGGAACCCATTACATTTGGGTAATGATCCAACAATGTATACCTCCCCCCAGGCTCTTATCTTTTCCCAGTGTGTTAGCAAGAATACTCCAAAAGTACCGGACAGACTTTGATGCAATTTTCAAAGGAAGTGGCTCTTGGACTACACAGGGACCCATTACATTTTGGAGGTGATCCATAAGGGATGGAAGGAGCCTTGGCGGAGGTATGCGCTCTCTGACTGCTTTTCTAGTTGTTTATTTTATTGTGGTTGTTTAGCACAGATGGGTATCCCTGTGTCTGTATGTAGCTTCATCGGGTGCTGAATGGAGTCATTCGTGTTTTTGCGTTATGTTAAATATTTTATCCAGTTTTATGTCTGGGTACTAAATAGCAGTTTTAAAGCTAATCTTGTGTGTATATACACACTATATATTTTACTACTCACAGAAAGTTAGGGATATTCTTCGCCTTTGGGGTGAAATTTCAGGATGCACCTAAATGCACTATAACCTTTACAGGTGAACTTAAAGGTCTGATGACACGATTCTGACATTTTTTAGCATGTTGTGTAAACTCAAAAGTCATTGTCGATGATCAATATAATATTTACAACTGCGTGTGCATAAACTAGTTATCATCAAAAAAATGCAGCTGCTGACTGGACTGTGGTGCCGCCCACTGAATGAAGGGCAGCACCACCATGACATAAGCGACAGAACAGATGCTGGTGTTGTTGACTGGAATGACAGCAGCTTTGTAGCTCACAGTTTCTCTGGTTTCTTGTTTAAATTTTACTGCTATGCCTTTGCGTTGTGTCGCAGGCTTAGATAAACAGCAGGCCGTGAAAGACCATATCACATGCTTCAGTTACAACTGTCATGTGTGCTCCTTGTGCGCTTTTACGCAGGAGGAGCGCACAAGGAGGTGAAGGATTAATGGATTTACGCGCAGCTTTGACCTACTTTCTGTGATCGCATGCTGACGCTTGCCGGTACGGCCATGTCCCCTCTCTCATTATTACCAGCTGATTCAAACTCCCGTTGATCATGTTTCCCGGTCCTCGTCCAGGTGCTTCTCATCATACCATCACCAGCAGTGCGTGTACTTAGCGGCCGTTTGCCAGTCACGCGCTGCTGGTCCATAGTATTGTCATCTGTGCTGTTAGTCTGCCATTATTTTCAGCACTCTCATGATGTTAGTCACTCCATGTTTGCCGTGGTTCTTGTGCGTCCTTGAAGCGATGTCAGCTCTGGGGCAAACTGTGGCTAACACGTCTCCTCTCATTCGTTTGTTGGGTGATGCCGGCCCCCAAACGCCATCGGTAAGTGTGTTTGTGTTTTTTGTACGTCTTCACCTTTTTGGGAATTGTCTGTCTTTCTGTTTTAAATGTGCTGTGGTGAATCCTGCACGTAAATCCTCATTATTTCATCCTCCCTCTCCGTGCCCTGCGTAACAGCGCACGGTCATGATGAAAGGTCATGAGCGTAAGGTCATGATGAATGGATTTACACGCAGGATTCACCACAGCACATGTATTGAACATAAGAATGATCAGAATCAGAATAAACTTTATTGCCAAGCATGTAAAAAAACACACGAGGAACTTGACTTGACATTGGTGCGCATGCGCGCGACACAACGACACGGCAGCCATAATAGGCGCCTCATCAAACAGAGATAGATAAGAAAGGGAGGGGAGGGGAGGGAACGACACAAGGGGGGAGGAGAGAAAAAAAACTTCGTTATCAGAATACAGCTTATTTTTAAGCAGATTATGATTACAATGAAAAAAAATCTCTCAATAGCACAGAGCAACAATCAACCACAAAAAACCAAAAGACCAAAAGTCAGAGAGAATCAGTGAATGGATGGGTGTAATTCAGTACTATGAATCAGTGTGTTCGTGTATGTTGAATGCAGGTGGGTGTTTATCAGTTACTGGAGGCAGCAAAATCTCTCCCAGCCGAGATGTTATGTCTTAGTGTCTGAAACTCGGAAGCATGTCCTTGAGGCATGGCAGATGGAAATTCCCTGAGCCAGTCACATGTCAATGAGAGTTCAGATGCAGTCCCAGTATGTTTATGAAAGAGAAGCACAATCTTCTGTTTTGTCTTAATCCAGGAGGAAAATAGACAACATGGCGAATTCAAGGTCTGATAGACACAGACCACTCAGAGCATAAAATTTTACATCTCCAGCAATCCTGTGTTCATAATTTCCATACATAGGCTTTAAATCCATTCCTTGGAGGCACCAAAGACGACTCCAGATGTTTCCCTTCTAGAACATGGGTAAACATGTCCGGTAGAGTCCATCCCTCTACAATGCATGCAGGTGGTAATTTCCATGTTATCATTGCCGATAGTTAGTGCACTCCCCCGTCTAGTCGAATTGTTGAGAAGCAGCTATGCCGGGACCGCTTTTAATTAGCTCTTCCAGTTAATTTTTCAATACACCAGGAAAAACTCCAGAGCCAATCAGCAGAAAATCCTGTGATCCTAGCCAAACCAGGTAGATGTTTCCACATCCTCAGTCGAACCATGCAGACACATGCATTCCAATCCATGGGTCTCTCCATAGGGGCTCCCCCTGGCCCGAATTTATATAAAATGTTGTTAATCTTATTCGTTTGGTTCAAGATTCAGCCAGAAGACAGCGACGCAGACAAGACAGCAAGCTGGGATTCTCAGTTAGGGAGGGAAGGAGGGTAAAAGGGAGCAAAGAAAAAGGCGTCTGTTCTCTCTGAAGGGCAGAAGCAGAATGATGACAACAGTTCCCAAAAAGGTGAAGACTTACAAAAATAAACAGAACCACTTACAGTTGGCGTTCGGGGCTGACATCGCCCAGCGAACATGGAGAGGAGACGTGTTAACTACAGTTGCGCCCCAGGACCGACATCGCTTCAAGGAGCGCAACAGAACCACAGCTGTGTGGAGCGGCTAACACATCACGATAGCGCTGGCAACATTGGCTGTCTGACAACACGGCAGAAGATGCACACAAAACATGAACAGCTGACTGTCAAAGAGAGAGGGCGCATGGTCGGACCAGCTAATCTTGGACAGTGCCCACCTGAAAGAACTCAAAATATAATACATAATAAACCTGATGCCTGAGCCACAGAGAATACACTGCTATGATTTTATTGAAAAATTGGGTTTAAATAAATTATATTATGAACAAATAATTTGTTGCAATATCTGTAACAAAAGTATAACACTCGGTGTTCCCCTGCCGTGTGTTTGTCGCTGCTGCTGCGGCGGGCATGTGTGCCTCTCCACTGTCACTCTCTGAGTCTGACTCGCTAGACACGATGCCTGCTTGGCACGGCTCAAACCTATATGGTCTGGTGCCCCCAGATTCTTCATTGTCATCCCATTCGTCAGAACTATAATCGTCTGAAGATTGGACAACACAAACCAATTCCAGACTACATGTGCTGGAACCATCGTCAATGTTTTCTACCGCTTCCATCCTGTGTGTACAATGGGCAGCAAAGCGCTGTGTTCTGTCGATGACGTTACAACATGGCCAGGGGGTTTTCCAGCCACTGACACAATTGGTGACATGGCGCTCATGAAACCATTGGATATTCGCATGAAAAAAGCCTGTTTGACTTAGAACTGCACAGACCAACCTATTTTGTCATATTGTATTATGTGTTGAACAATTAGATGAAGTCAATAACGTGTCATCAGACCTTTAATTTGACCTTCTCTAACCTTCTGAATGCACATATTTAGCTGTTCAGTGTTTCAGTACTTTTTGCATAACTTGCTGTTCTCTAACAAGGTGCTTAATGGCAAAATTCACAACAGGTGTTTGATGTATGAATCAACCAATACATTTTCTGGTTCAGTTAGAATTGGTATTTAAACAGTCCTCTTCATCATGTCGTTCACATTTTGACATCATGGGACCAAGACATCACCTAACAATTGATCAACAGTACCTTGCAATTGCAAGGCTTCAAACAAGATGTTCTTAGAGGGAAGTGGCCACTGAGCTTAGAATGTCCAAGTGTCATCAGCAAGTTGCAACAGAGATACAGAGAAACAGGAAGAGTCACAGAAAGGCATAGAAGTGAACATCCTTTGGCCACATCCCACGCTGATGACCACTTCATTGTGAACAGTGCCCTGCGAAACCGGATGATGAATGCCACTCAACTCCAGGCACATTTAAGGGAGGTGAGAGGCACCCAAGTGTCAAATCAGACCGTTCAAAACCATTTACATCAGCGTGATCTGCGTGCAAGATGACCTGCAAGGGTACCCAACCACACCAGGCACAGGCATCATCATTTGCATGGGCCAGGGAGCATTTAAGCTGGACAAGTGACCAGTGGACCTCAGTGCTGTTCTCTGATGAAAGTTGTTTCATACTGAGCAGAAATGATGGCTACCAATGATGTTGGAGACGTCAAGGAGAGCACTATGCATCAGTCACTGTTGTCACCATGTTACAGTCTAAGCAGATGTGTCTAGTCAATCCAGAACTGCCCTACACCTTGTGAATGGTACAGTGACTAACCGGTACTACCTGAATAACATCATTAATCCAGTCATTGTAGCCCTGTATGAACAACACAGGCCCAATTTCATCTTCATGGACAACAATGCTCCAGCTCATCAAGGTCACATCAGAGAATGGCTGCTGGAGGCTGGGGTACCTCAAACGGAGTGGCCTGCATTTTCTCCAGTCCTGAATTCCATAGAAAACCTATGGGATCAGCTGAGTTGCCGTGTAGAGACTCATAACCCTGCACCCCACAACCTCAATGACCTGAGGGCCGCCCTTCAAGAATAGTGGAATGCCATGCCTCAGCAGACAATAAGTTGACTTGTGAACAGCATGAGACGTCGTTGTCAAGCTGTAATTGATGCTCAAGGGCACATGACAAGTTATTGAGACACTGACATTTTTTGTTGTGATATACCCACCACTGTTGTTGGCTTTTGTTTCAATAAATTGTTTGAGATGAGGAAATCACCATCGCATGCTTCTACTTAAATGCCCTACTTTCATGATATTATATCACTGTAGCAGGAACTATTTATATTTTCCATAAATTTCACCCCAAAGCCAAATATCCTAACTTTTTGTGAGTAGTATATTTTACATCTATATCGAGAGAGAGAGAGAGAGAGAGAGAGAGAGAGAGAGAGAGAGAGAGAGAGAGAGAGAGAGACGTGGAAAAAATTAGGATACCCTGTATAAGTCTGTGTGTGTTTTAACATATTTGGACATATGGATGTTTAATGTCATGAATCCCCATGAGCCATTACACGGCACACAAGGGAGAGAATGAAAAACACAATCGCGAGAGTAGAACTTGCCATTTTCTAATGTAAACCAGGAAAATAAGTCCAGTTATGACCACACAAATACAGAAAGTTGCAATTATGAGGTAAAGACCACCAGACATACAGGGCATCTACCGGATGCTCTACAGCCCGGCGAAGAGAATGCCTAGTGCTGCAGAGCTACTGTTAGCACAGGAAAAACGGCAAACATGACTTACGGTGCTTGGAGCAATCTGGGGCTGTCCGTGCAGTCTGGTGGAGTGAAGCAGAGTCAGCCGCAACATCAAGGAATAAACCGTCTTAAAATGTCTGGCTGAATAACAAGTAGGTAGTAAACACATATACATGGAGGAACACGCTGCCACATATGGAGGTGGATGCTCTGTTATGGATGCCCCTTGCAGGGTCATCAGTGAGACGCTATAGGCAACCAATGAGATTACATTTTTATTAACACAAGAAATGAATAACAAAGGATGACAAAATAATGAGCCACGAGGGGCAAAACACGCACATAAACTCTGACACAAGAACTCTGACTCTGGAGATAGACTAGGGAAGGCAGCGAGGACGGAGCCTACGCTGAACAGTAAACACTTACTGGAGGATGAACTAGAAAAGCACTCGGAGAGCGCAGACCTCCGCCAAGCACCACAGTTTTCCCCATACAGTCTTCAGATTCCTTGACCATGAAAACATATGACAAGCAGTGGTTCAGTAGTTATTCACGAAAATGGCATTTTCCGTAATGGCGGCCACAGTTCCCCCCATACAGTGTTTGTGTGTACGTTTTCAGATTCCTTAACCATGAAAACATATGACTAGCAATTGGATTGACAATGATAGGATTAGTGGTTCAGTAGTTATTCACGAAAATGGCATTTTCCGTAATGGCGGCCACAGTTCCTCCCATACAGTGTTTGTGTGTACGTTTTCACATTCCTTGACCATGAAAACATATGACTAGCAATTGGATTGACAATGATAGGATTAGTGGTTCAGTAGTGATGAGATAAAGTGATCAATATAACCATATAATAGTTATTTGTGTGACTCAAAATATTTGTATTCTGCTTATACTTAGGTACTATGACCAATATACCATAATGGAATGTATATATTGGCAGATGTGTGGCTTATTACCTGCAAATGGAGTGGACCTCTGTCTCAGCACAGAGGACAATAAACGCCTGGTATTTATGAGGAGGAAACACACTTTTGATAAGGGATGGCTGAGCTTAGCCTACGCTGACCTCGGACGGGAAATGGCCTTCATCTGGATACACCCGGAGCCAGGAGCAGACCCTCCAGATCCTCCCTGGGCTAGGCACCTGGACTGTCACTTAGATAGTGCATGCTTTCTTCTTTGTTCATTTGTGTATAAATATTCTGGGTCAGGGCCAGCATAGTTAGTCAGACTTCATGAACTGACACGATCTGTTGCTGTCAGGGAGAGAATGTTTGACCCAGCGCTGTAACCTACTATATTCAACTTGCTTTAATAAATACATGTTCCAAGTAAACTAATCTCTTCCTTGAAAACGAATCTGGGTAAACCATCTACACATATAGACAATCTTTGAAGAGTAGACTTAGATGGTTTTCTACTGAGTTTTCATCCTAACAGTAGTTATTCACGAAAATGGCATTTTCCATAATGGCGGCCACAGTTCCCCCCATACAGTGTTTGTGTGTACGTTTTCAGATTCCTTGACCATGAAAACATATGACAAGCAATTGGATTCACAATGATAGGATTAGTGGTTCAGTAGTTACTGACGAAAATGGCATTTTCCGTAATGGCGGTTTAGCGCCACAGTTCCCCCCATACAGTGTTTGTGTGTACGTTTTCAGATTCCTTGACCATGAAAACATATGACTAGCAATTGGATTGACAATGATAGGATTAGTGGTTCAGTAGTTATTCACAAAAATGGCATTTTCCGTAATGGCGGCCACAGTTCCCCCATACAGTGTTTGTGTGTACGTTTTCAGATTCCTTGACCATGAAAACATATGACAAGCAATTGGATTCACAATGATAGGATTAGTGGTTCAGTAGTTATTGACGAAAATGGCATTTTCTGTAATGGCGGTTTAGCGCCACAGTTCCCCCCATACAGTGTTTGTGTGTACGTTTTCAGATTCCTTGACCATGAAAACATATGACTAGCAATTGGATTCACAACAATTGGATTGACAATGATAGGATTAGTGGTTTAGTAGTTATTCACGAAAATGGCATTTTGCGTAATGGCGGTTTTCTTGTGGACGGTGATCCAGATCACCACCAAAATCTAATCATCTGTAGGATACCCCATTTCTGACAATCTGTGAAAATTTCATGAAAATCCATCCATAACTTTTTGAGTTATCTTGCTAACAAACAAACAGACAAACAGACAGACAAACCAACGCCGATGATCACATAACCTCCCCCTTTGGCGGAGGTAATAACAGAATCACAAGAGAGACTGGAGTTGGGCGTAAGAACTCCAGCCACATACACAGTGCTGCGCGATGTTGTTAGGTGTAGGTCGCAGCGAGGAGTAAGCCTCAGCTGCACCCTTAAATGGAAAACAAAACCCAATCAGGAAAAGGGGAAAGTAATTAATGACAATACCATATAGCTGTCCCAGAGCGGCTCAGCTTTGACAGCCGGAAGTCCGCCGAGACGCTGTCAACATAAAAGCCTCTGAGGAGGCCATAAGACAAGACCCAGAATAGGATAGAACCGGGGAAATACTGGACAACCCGAGCACAGACGGAATCGGCACTCAGACCATCACATGCTCCAACGATCTCTTCCCACTAACGCAGCGTATTTGTAATCATAATACTAATGAGGGAAGAGATCGCCGGTGTGAGGAAGCGTGGGCTGAACATAATTAATCCCTGGTGTGCATGAGTGAGTGTCAGAGCGTGTGAATAGGAATGAATGGAGTGTGTGTGTGTGTGTGTGTGTGTGTGTGTGTGTGTGTGTATGTGTGTTTGATCGCCCGTAAAGGGAAACAGCTGATGGCACTGACAAGGGGAGGATGCGTGCCCAAGCTGTCAGGGAGCAAAGGACCCAAATAGCTCCCTGACGCGCCCGATGGAAAATAGGGCAAAAATAACCATAAGTCAGAACTGAGTTTGGAACAACCAAACCCAGGTTCATGACAGCCCCTCCCCCCCAAGGGGTGGATTCCAGAAACCCTAGTACCATCACCAAAAAACAAAAGACACACCTCAAGGGGACCCCCACCCCACCACCAGAAATAAACAATACCCAGGGTGGGAGGTGGGGGAAAACAGGTTAGGAGGGAAGCAACAAGTGAAAAAATACAACAAATAATAAGCAAACACAGAACAGTGACTCTCCTAACAGCCCCCACCTAGGACACTAACCCCCTCTTGTAAAACAACTAAACAACTGAAAATGAATTAAAGACTTTTTTTCAAATTTTCTGTAAAATATAATTCAAACAAATAGTGAGGAATAAATTAGGATACCCCTGCGGCGGCATGAAAAAATAAAGGCGATGCTGTGGTTTTAAGTAGGTTTTATTAAATCATACCGCCGTCATGAGCTCCGCTCCCGGCGCCGTGCATGCGCGCCGGGAGCGAGCCCACGGCTCTCGGCAGAGGGACACCAAATGTGTGTGTCCAGCAGCAGCAGTTGAGGAAGTGGAATTGAGAGAGCGAGTTACAGAACCTGTGCAGTATTTATACCCAACTCTGACAATACATCAAAGCGGATTCACAGCAGTTGGTACGATCAAAGGGACTGCAGAACAGGCATGAGACATTTGCATTTAAGAGACCTACATAACAATAGGCAGATTTGCTAGCCTCTGCTCCAGGTGCAGGACAAAGAGGTTACAAGGCACATCTACATATTGATCTCAGCCTCTAGGTCACAGTAAGGACAGGACGCATGAACACTATACATGAATGGCACATTACATCACAATACATGAACGGCACATTACATCACAACACATGCATGGCACATTACATCACAATACATGAATGGCACATTACATCTCAGTAGTGCAGCGGGAAAAACCAAGAGAAGAGAGCTGACTGTCCTGTGTGTTGTGGGGGGGTTGAATCAACCCGCCACACCCCCATCTTTTTAGGACACCCCCACATTCATTCCCACTTAAAATGGCTAAAATAAATGTTAACAAATGCAAATAAAAACAAAAACAAGGTTAGACATAGATATGTGAACATTTATTAATAAACAACTGAATATTTAATGAGGTATCCTAACTTTTCACATGACTGTGTATATACAGTATATACTGTATATATATACACACACACACACACACACACACATATATATATACACACATACACATTTATAATTTCTTGCATATCACATGCTGTGATGAAGCAGCCATCACAGCCATCTGTAACTTTACGTGAATTAACAACATGCTTCTAAATGAAATTGTAATAATTAAATACAATGTTCTTCTTCTGACTAGTCTAGTCTACAGAACTCCTGACAGTCATTTTTGTGAGTTTAAATTACCACCCAGGCCTGATCTGGCTGGATGCCTGCACTAGTGTCTTTGTGTCTGACCTTCTGGGCAAGCAGGTAAAACCCGACTAACAACATCACAGTACTTTTGTGTTCACTAAAGCCTATACAAATTAAAACGCTGTTGAAGGGCAGCTTGATGATGTGACAGCTCCTATCAGCTTCAGCCTCGTCCAGAAGCACCTCTTGGTTTTCATCATTTGAGACTTGGTCACAGGTTTTGGTGTCCCTGGAGGAAGTAGACTGCTGTGGTGCGGTGTTCGTGGGCTCTTTGGAGTCACATCTGGAGACGTTGTGGTTGGTCGGTGAAATATCTGGCTGAATATCCATGACCTCTTCTTTGTTGTCTGCCATCTGCCCAAGAGCAAGACAAGACACTCTTCGCGGACAGAGGCGCTATCGACCAGCATCTCCTCTTCCAGTCCTCCTGACCAGCAACCTTGAGGATCAAGCATGTCCAAAAACGTCTGACTGGAGGTGCAGGCGTTAGCTGCCACTGTGGATTCACTCAAAGTCACAGACGTAGACTCTACACAGCAGTCATGAGGAACTATAGCAAGTATGCGAACTTTATTAAGTTCACATATCTATGTCTAACCCTGTTTTTGTTTTTATTTGCATTTTTTAAGATTTATTTTAGCCATTTTAAGTGGGAATGAATGTGGGCGTGTCCTAAAAAAGATGGGGGGGGATTCCTAATTTATTCCTCACTATTTGTATTTACAGAAAATTTGAAAAAAGTCTTTAATTCATTTTTAATTGTTTAGTTGTATTACATGAATCTACCTGTATCTTAAACACTGATATTAAATATCCATATGTCCAAATATGTTTAAAAAACAAACACACACACACACACACACACACACACACACACAAAAACTTATACAGGGTGTCCTAATTTCTTCTTGACTGTATAACATAGATAAAAGTATGCAGAGGACTGACGCCTCGCCCCCCAACCACTTCAACTATAAAATTAAATAAACACAGTCTGTAGCTATAACGACACATATTACAAACAAACAACAACAAAAGCACAATTCAGTGGAAACAGACAGAAAAACAGACAGTATGAAACAATGAAGAAAAAGTCAGTAAAATGCACTCACTCAAAGCGTCAGTTGCTCCACACGCTGACTGTACTGCACGGACTGGTTTGGGTTTTTTTTATTGTAATGCGGCTGAGTCTTACAGGTGCTCAGAGGGTGTTGCCAGATTTTTCTTATATCAAACACGTGACTGTAATTGTGGGGAAAAAAATAGCAGCTTCAAAAATCTGTGAAGAAGAAGAAGAAGATTTGGGCAAAAGTTTCAAAATTAAAACAAACAAAAAAGAAAGACCTAAACACGTAAGTAAATCTACAGCCTTATGTCCCATCTGGTACAAAGTAAGTACATAAGTAAATCTAATATAAAAACTACGTGTCATGTGAAAGGGTTAATGGAAAGTTAGAGTGCCAAAATAATAATTCTGTAGGTAATCTCCCTTTATGCTCTACACATATTCCATACATATTCTGTTTGCATTCTTATGAACAAATATGTTGTGGAGAGTGTAAATAACGAGACTGATTTATGCAGCAGACAACTTTATTCACTCTCACATCAGTCATACACAGAAAAAGCCTGTCTCAATACACCAGGGGTTCTCCTTTTATACCAACCGCCCATCTCACATCTGCATGACATCTCACATCACAATACATTCATCCCTTCTCCCCCCAACTCGTTCTTCCTGCTACCTCACCATAATCTCCATAGCTATTGTCCTTCTCTGTTTACCCTCTGCATCCAGTCTGAGATGATTAACCCAGCCTCTACATGCCCCCCACCCCCCCAGAATCTCAGACCGAGTTTCAGTCCTCACATCCTTTTGGCTTCAGTCTCCTCCCATATCTGCTGTAACGGGGGTTTACCGCCTCCACAGCGCTGCTGTGCCAGCGGGGGGCTCCTGGGGGTGTGTCTGTCTGCGGGTGGGCCATGGCGAGGGGGGGGAAACCTTCGACTTGCCCGTGTGGCTGCTCTGATGAATCGTTTACCTGAGAAGTTCTCAGTGGGGGTCTTCCACGCCGAGGGGCCCGGGCCAACAGCACTTGCTCGTCCGCCACCGCAAAGGCGGGCTTAAGTCTGTCTATGCATATTTTCTCCCGATGACCCCCCAAGTCTAACAAAAAATGTTTGTCCCCTGTTTCCAGCACTCTGAACGGGCCATCGTAGGGTGGGCGCAATGGAGGGCAGTGGGCATCGTGCCTGACAAACACGAACGCCGCGTTCTTCAAAGTTTTTGGCACAAAAGCGCATGGGAAAAAGTGGTGGGCCGGGCCCGGCAGCGTGCCTGTATCTGTGCTATGCTGCAAACGCTGAGACGGGCAGTTGTCCAGCGCAGGATTATTTGGCAAAAATTCCCCGGGCAGCCGCAGTGGCTGAGAAAAAACAAGCTCCGCCAGGGAAGCCTCCAAATCCTCTTTTGGTTCAGAATGCAACCCCAATAAAACCCACGGCAACCGGTCTACCCAATTTGCATCCGTCAGCGAAGCCCTGAGTGCTGCTTTCAGTGACCTATGAAAATGCTTGCATAACCCATTGGCCTGTGGGTTGTACACGCTTGTGCGATGAACTGCAACACCCAGGCTACGGGCCCTCGCAGACCAGAGGTCGGAAACAAACTGAGGGCCCTTATAGGACGTGATGTCCGACGGGATTCCAAAACGTGCCACCCACGTCATCAAAAAAGCGCGCGCCACGTCCGCAGACGTGGTTGCCGCCAGCGGGACTGCTTCTGGCCAGCGTGTGGTGCGGTCCACCACTGTCAGAAGGTGCGTGCACCCCTGCAATGGTGGGAGGGGGCCCACAAGGTACACGTGAACATGGTTGAACCTCTTAGCCGGTATACGAAACGGCTCCAAAGGAGCCTTCGTGTGTCTGTGTGCTTTGGCTTGTTGGCACGCTACACAGGCTGCCGCCCACTCTTTCACTTGTTTGCGCAGGCCTGGCCAAACAAACTTCGCTCCCACCATTTTGACTGACGCGCGCACTCCTGGGTGTGCCAGAGCGTGAACTGACTCAAACACGCGTCCCGTGGAGACGTCGCAGATTAGGGGGGGCTTGCCGTCTTGCAGTACTCTGCTATCCAGCCTTAACCCTGTTGGTCCAGACTGGAGCGCGCACATGTCCGTATCGCCAATCTGCTCTGCGGCCATGGCTGTATAATCTATCCCCACGCAGACCGGGGCCACTACTGCGCGCGAGAGGCAGTCCGCCACCACATTCAGTTTACCCGACACATGCTGAATATCGGTCGTAAACTCTGAGATCGCGGCCAGCTGTCTCTGCTGCCGGCCCGACCATGGTTCCGAAACCTTGGCCATTGCGAACATTAGCGGCTTGTGGTCCATGAACGCGGTGAAGCTGCGCCCTTCCAGCCAGAACTGGAAGTGGCGTATGGCTAGGTGGAGAGCCAGCAACTCTCTGTCGAACGCGCTGTATTTACACTCACTGTCGCGCAAAGCCCTGCTGAAAAAAGCGAGCGGCTGCCAAGAACCGGCAACACGTTGCTCCACGACGGCCCCTATGGCCACGTCCAAGGCATCGGTAGTGAGCGCTACTCGGGCCGCCGGGTCCGGGTGTGCCAACAGTGCGGTGTTTGCCAGGGCTGTTTTAACCTCAGAGAACGCCTGCTCTCGCTCCGGAGTCCATTCGACTCTGTCCACGGGTTTCCGTCTCTTGAGCGCGGCGTACAATGACTGCATGAGTTGAGCTGCGCAGGGGAGTAACCGGTTATAAAAGTTAACCATCCCCAAAAATTTTTGCAGCACCCTGACCGTCTGAGGCTGGGGAAAATTCGCCACGGCGCACACTTTGTCAGGCAAGCGTATCGCTCCCTCCGGTGAGACACGGTGCCCCAAAAAGTCAATCCCCGTCGCGCCGAACTGGCATTTCGCCGGGTTGATTATCAACCCGTGTTCCTCCAACCTCTGGAAAACCGTCCTGAGGTGGGTTACGTGTTTGTCCTCGGACGCACTGGCCACCAGGATATCATCCAGGTAAGACGAACACAAACAGGAGATCGCACAACACCGCATCCATCATGCATTGGAATGTCTGTGCCGCTCCTTTTAATCCGAAGGGCATGCGTAAAAACTCAAACAAGCCAAACGGAGTTATTACCACTGTTCTGGGTATGTCCTCCACGCGCACTGGGACCTGGTGGTAACCGCAGACCAGGTCCATTTTAGAAAAAATGCGTGCTCCGGCGAGGTGAACGGAAAAATCCTGAATATGGGGAATCGGGTAGCGGTCGTGCGCTGTGGCGTTATTCAATCTGCGGAACTCTCCGCACGGTCGCCACGATCCCTCGGCCTTAGGGACCATGTGTAGCGGGGATGCCCATGGGCTGTTCGATCGCCTGGTGATGCCCAACCTTTCCAGGTTGGCAAACTCCTCGTGCGCTATGGCCAGTTTAGCTGCATCCAAGCGCCGAGGTCGTGCGAAAATGGGCGGCCCAGTGGTGGTGATAAAGTGTTCCAACCCGTGTTTAGCGATGGCCGCTGAAAACGTCGGGACCGTGAGTGCTGGGAATTGAGTGAGCAGTGTGTGTAACTTACCACCTGGAGCTGTGACGTTGGCTTGTGTTATTGGCCCGGCCCCTCGAGCTGTACAGGGGAGAGAATCAAAAGACAGTGCATTAACCAGGCACCTGTTAGCAACATCGACTAGTAACCCATGTGCAAACAGAAAATCAGCTCCCAGGATTGGGAAACTCAGTGCCACTATGACAAAAGTCCACTCGTACATACGGCTCCCTTATACAAACTCCCTTATATCATTTCCATTTCACTGGTCTATATCAGGTTTTGTGTACTTGGGTATTTAGATTACTCCTATGTTCCACCAGATGTTTAAAGCTAATTTTAACCCTGTCCTAGGCACTATAAAGAAGGATTTAAACAGGTGGTGTTCACTTCTCCTATCATTGCTCGGCAGAGTGTCTATCATCAAAGTGAATACCCTGCCTAGGTTATTGTACCCCCTACAGATGATTCCAGTATTTATAACTAATACGGTTTTGAAGTTACTCAATGGTTGGTTGAGTGATTTTATCTGGAATAAAAGGAAGCCGAGGTTAAAAATGTTAAAATTACAACCTCCAAGTTCAATGGGAGGTCTGGATGTTCCTAACATTAAATGGTATCAAATTGCATCTCAGCTAAGGTTTATAGCAGAATGGGTTAAAGATGATCCTACTTCTGTTTGGTTGGGTCTTGAAAAGTCACAGACCTCCTGTTCACTGTTGGGCCTTTTGTCTTGTAAGAATTTAAAATCAGTTAGAAATCTCTGTGATAATAACCCCATAATTTGCAATACTCTAAAGGCCTGGTTTATGACACTAAAGCTTGAAGGAAGATCAGCTTTAACTACGTTATTAATCCCCATTCAAGGCAATCCTGACTTTGTTCCTGGTATGATGGACAGTGGTTATAATATATGGACAGTTAAAGGGTTAAAAAAAATTGATGACCTTTTTGATGGTGCATTGTTATTATCATAATTGAATACTTGATACTGAATACTGAATAACCCAACTGTATTTTATTCAACTGCCGTTGAAAATAAAGAGTATTCAGTTGGGGTATTCCTGGATCTTAAAAAAGCATTTGATACAGTGGATCATAATTTATTATTAAAGAAAGCGCCGATCTTGTCCGCGCTCGGGCCATACATCTTCTCCGCCAGCTTTGACAGCAGTGTTACCTTCTGACTCCCCGAGCTCTTATTGTGACAGCGCTCGGAGGGGCTTCCTGCTGTCAAAGCCTGCCAGCTGTGCTGCATTTGCGGCTCATCAGTGGCCCGGCATTTAACCGGGCGCTGAGAGCGGCATAATGTGGCAGTCTCGTCAACTTGATAGTCAGACTTTATCGTCTAACTCCTTTGTCGAATTCTCTCCGTTGTCTGATGCATCGGGCATCCCCCGGCTCAGACGCTGCCTACGTTAATTGTAAGTGTTTCCCTTTGTGCACCTGTTTCTCCGTAGTGCGTTTTAGCCCACCGTGGCTTGTTATTTTGTGTTCTTTTCTGTTCTTCAATAAAACTGTGCAAACTCACCGGTGACTTGTGGCGTCTTATGATGGCTCGCGAGGGCCATCCATGACAGTAGACTGCCGCCAGACTGAGATGCCTGTCGTCGTGAGTTTGCATTATTGGACATTTGTTCTTCCCTGTTTGGGTGACTGCATGTTGGGAGGATGTCATCTTTCAGGCGCAGCGTTCAGCGCCTGGGCTACGAGCTAGCGGAGGCTCTGGACTATGTCGATGGAACACTTTTCACCGCTACGCTGTACGACACCCCCAGCGATATACGCCAGCACCTGGGTCTCGCTGAGGACATTCTCAATCGCCTTCCTCGCTCTTCCAACCACCCGGAAATCACAGAGAGGAGGCTTGACATCGCTTCACAGCGTGAGATACTCCATGGGCTGGAGGGAAACTCCGGCAGGAAGCCGAAGAGGAGGCATCCCCCCTCCTCGTTTCGGGATCCCGTTCCTGTCCCCGATCCGACCCAGGAGTTCACACCATCCTGGGGTGATCCCCGAGTGAACGTGACGTCAGCCGGGATTCCCCCGGAGACGCTACATTTGACAGCTGCTTCCATCAGAGACCATGTAGCAGCTGCTCACTCAGCCACTCACCCTTCACAAATCATCAAGCATGTGACGGCGGCTGTCAGGTTGGTTGAAAGGAATCCCGAGCTGAGTGATTATCTGGAATATGCTGACTTGCTTGTCTCCGTTTCCGCACAAGAGCAGCGTTTTCCAGACCTCACCTTCGCCTCGACATCAGCCAGTGAACGTCGGCGCCACGCTCCAAACAAACCCCAGCGAGAACCCTGTCTGGATCCGTTTCCGGGTCATCGGAGGAACTCTGCCTCCCAGCCAGCTGCTCCTTCGGCATCATGACAGGAGGGAATTCCCGCAGCCTCTCCCCCCAGGTCACCTGTTCCTGCTGTCCCGTCAGCTCACCATGCCCGGATCGTCTCGGCTGTTGTCCCCTCCTCTTTGACGTTACCTCCAGCTGCAGAGAGAGTTCTGAGTCCTGCCCCGGCGAAGCCCGTTTGTGGACCATCGCAAGTGGCTCCTCCTCGTCCTCCAGGGGGGCCCTCCATCACCAACCAGCGGGGAGAGGAAGGAACAACGTCCGCTACAGCCGGCACCATCTATCCTCCAGGAGACAGGCGAGTACAAGTTCACTCTTCTCCACATAATGGTGATTTGCCTTGTCTGACTCCTGGGGGTGGAGCTCGGGGTTCGCAGTCCCCCGAGCTCCCATCACCTGCTGTAGCTTCTGTTATTAAACCTGCTGCCTCTGTGTCTCCCTCCGCTGAGTGGTCCTCGACGCCAGGCCAACGTCGCTGGATGAGGAGGGGGCCTGCGGCTCTGGAGAGCCTGGTTCCAGCCCCACAGCCACGTCATGGGTAGAGGAGGAGAGTGGACTGCAGTGTGGAGCCTGCACCGACGACGAAGCGTCCCCGGGTCTCCACAGATGAGCGGTCCAATCCAGTGGGTCGAGGGTCCCCTGCCACCATGCCGTGCGGGTCGTCAGCGTGGACATCAGTGCCGGAGGGTCCTCAGGCTGCGGAAACCATCATGCCAGTTGCGGAGCCCGACGTAGCTGAGTGGGAGCCGGAAGACGATCTCCTTCCGTCTGAGCCCGGATCATCGGAGTCCTGGACAGTGGCAGAACCCAAATACAGGCAAGTGCTCTACTTTGTTTTTCTCCTCTCTATTCTGGAGCATTTTTGTCTGTCTCTCGGAGAGACGAGCCAGGGGCAGCCATCCGGTGCACCCGAACTCGTCTCACTGGGCTCTGTCGCTACCGGTGATCCTGATCCCGGTTCTTTTCTTTCTCCTGAGCCTTCTCCCAGGTTCACTGGTGCAGAGCTGATTCCAATCGCTGGGCCGGAGGTTCCGGGTTTGGGGTTGGAGGTCGGTACTGGTGCTGCGCCAACCCAGTCGGGGTCCGACGCGGGTGCATCCATGACCCAATTTGGGTCCATCGCGGGTGCAGCCGTGACCCAATCGGGGTCCATCGCGGGTGCAGCGCCAGTAGAGTTTGAGGTCGGTGAAGGAGCTGCAGATCCTCTGCCATCTGACATCGTGCTGGCTCATCGTCTTCTTCATCCTCATTATCACCGTCTTCATCCCAGCTCATCGCCACCGGGGGCCGTTGGGGTTCTCTTCATTCACCCCGGCTCCCCCACGTTTTTCCTCTCGCCGGGTAGGCCGTCGCCTATTGTTTCCCCACGGTTCTGGTGGCTGAGGGATGCCGGTCGGCCGCCAGAGGAACTGTTTCGCCGGTTCGGCGCCCTGGGTCGGCCACCCGACGTACTGCTCTTTCAACTGGGCGACCTGGTTCGGCCACCAGAGGCTCTGACTTCCCAGGCCAGGGACTAGGCCACCCGAACATTTCCCTTTCCCCCTTAATCACCCTTTGGCCATTGGACGCAGGGAGATCGCCGGAACTGTTCCCGTTTTTGGACTCTGCCTGTCGTCATCCTCATGTGTTGTGAGGCCCCACTGAGGTATTTGGTCATTCGGTGTAGTAGCTCTGCTCAGTGTATTTGTCCTTATTTTCGTGTTTTTTCTCCCCCTCTCCTGTCTGAGGGATGAAACATGCTTAACTTTTGGTGTTTTGTTTTTCCCTATTCTGATTACCCTTGTGCTTTTTGGAGTATTGTATTTTCTGTTATCATGCCCTGTAATTGTTTCATTTGTGGTCTGCCTTTATCATGGTTTTTGCATTTGGGAACATTGTATTTTCTGTTATCGTACCCTGTGTTCTGTGTGATTCATGTGTTTGGGAGTTTTGTTTTTTTTCTCTGGTTGTCTCTGTGCTCTGTTTACATCATGGCTTTTGGTCTTTGGCTGGTCCTCTCCCTCCAGGCCTGTTCCCCCATCCGCCCACCCTGGGGGGGTGGGGGGGCTTGGGTGTCATTGGGCGTTCGGAGCCCGCCCTTGGGGGGGGAGGTACTGTCATGGTCCGAACGCCGATCTCGTCCGTGCTCGGGCCATACATCTTCTCCACCAGCTTTGACAGCAGTGTTACCTTCTGGTTCCCCGAGCTCTTATTGTGACAGCGCTCGGAGGGGCTTCCTGCTGTCAAAGCCTGCCAGCTGTGCTGCATTTGCGGCTCATCAGTGGCCCGGCATTTAACCGGGTGCTGAGAGTGGCATAATGCAGCAGTCTCGTCAATTTTACCGTCAACTTGATCGTCAGACTTTATCGTCCAACTCCTTTGTCGAATTCTCTCCATTGTCTGATGCATCGGGCATCCCCCGGCTCAGACACTGCCTACGTTAATTGTAAGTGTATCCCTTTGTGCACCTGTTTCTCCGTAGTGTGTTTTAGCCCACCGTGGCTTGTTATTTTGTGTTCTTTTCTGTTCTTCAATAAAACTGTGCAAACTCACCGGTGACTTGTGGCGTCTTATGATGGCTCGCAAGGGCCATCCATGACAGAGGACCAGAGAACGCCTGCGACCTCTTCATCCTCACCGGAGCGCACGCTCTGGAATGCAGCCCAGCGCACCATGAACAGCAACACGAGCGAGCCGAAGGAAGTAGCCTGAACGGGGAAGGACATCAGCGCCGACTGCGTTGATTTCCGCCAACTTCCCCGAACCTGACTAACCTCACGACAGCGGACCTCCCTCACCTTTCCCACACCTCACTCCCTAAAGCCGGCCAATCGCCGTCTTGTTCCATTACGCACGAAAAACACCGGCCCGTGCGCCCACGATCCACGGCCGCTCAATGTGCTGGAAACCGGAGCTGGAGCCAAACAACGGGGATGGGGGGGGGGGGTCACAACCCCTGCTGAGTGTTCTGGGGGGAGCCCTGTGGTGACCCACCACAATCTACATGGACATTCAATCCTCACACTCAGCTAGCCTGCACTAAGCAGAGGACAATTTGCATACAGACAGAGACCCCTAGGAGACAATCAGAACAATGGACTATTGTTATACATCCCCGGATTAAGGAGAGGACGTCCGGGCGCCAGTTGGTCACGCGAATGATATGTATTGACTGATATGTATATCAATATGCAAATGTGCCATGCATTCTCTCTGTTGGTATAACATGTATAAAAGAGCTTGCTATACATGCCTTGACAGCACAGAACAACACAACACAGCATACACTGCACAACACAGCGCTACAAGTGTGTCTCATGATGTTGGAGGAAAATAAAACTCTGCAACCTTCCAGCTCGCCACATCTCGCCTGAACTTATTTTTCCTCCACAATGTATATAAATGATATATGTAAAGTTTCAGAAAAAATTGATTTAATATTGTTTGCAGATGACACTAATTTATTGTGCAGTGGAAGCAATTTGGAACAACTTTTAGATACACTCGGAAAGGAATTAGGAAAGCTTTAACTGTGGTTTGATTCAAACAAGTTAACGTTCAATTTAAGTAAGAAAATTTATAATTTTTAACAACCATCACAACAACTCAGTATCTAAACTCAGTGTAAATGGTGTAGAGATGAAAGGGTATCTGAAATTAAATTTCTTGGAGTAATAATTGATAATAAACTGTGTTGGAAGTTACATATTAATTATATTAAAGATAAAATATCCAAATTAATGGCAATACTACACAGAGTGAAATACTTGCTGAATCAACCCACACTATATACTTTGTATCATTCATTAATACTCCCATACATGACATATTGTACTGAAGTATGGGGAATACATATAAAACAGACATATATCCAATCTTTATGCTTCAGAAGAGAGCTATTAGAATAATAAACAAAGCTGCTTACAGGGAACCAATAAACCCACTTTTTCTTAAATTAAAAGTTAGGTTAATTGGCATCAAAAACTAGGGATTCTAAATTGTCCTTAGGTATGACTGTGAAAGTGAATGGTTGTCTGTCTCTCTGTGTTGGCCCTGCGATGGACTGGCGATCTGTTCAGGGTGTACCCTGCCTCTCGCCCAAAGATGCTGGGATGGGCTCCACCCCCCCCCCCCCCCGCGACCTGAAAAAAGAATTAAGCAGAAGAAGATGAATGAATGAATGAATGAATGAATGAATGAAAAAGCTCTCAAGTTGAAAGATCTGGTTGATTTTAAAACTGCAGTAATAATGTTTAAAGTAATGTAATGTACTTTATTTATATAGCCCTTTAAAACAACTTGTAGGTGACCAAAGTGTCATGCGGTGGCCCTCGTGAGCCACCATAAAACGCCAAAAGTCGCCGGTGAGGTTTGTATTGATGTTTTATTCATGAATACAAGATAACACACAAAGTAATGAAAGCAATGAGCCACGATGGGCTAAAACACACAACACTAAACACAGGGGACCGTAAGGCTGACACGAAGCTCACTTACAATCCTGACCACGAACAGGGGATGAGCGTTGACGATCCGTTGCCGTGGAATTATAGGGGAATAATGACGAGACTGCTGCATAGTACTGCTCCCAGCGCCGGCTTAAATGCTGGGTTGCTGATGAGCCGTAAATGCAGCACAGCTGTTAGGCTTTGACAGCAGGAAGCCCCTCCGAGCGCTGTCACAATAAGAGTTCGGGGAGCCAGAAGGTAACCACTGCTGTCAAGCCTGGCGGAGATGATGTATGGCCCAAGCGCAGACGAAATCGGCGCACGGACCATGACAGTACCTCCCCCCCCCCCAAGGGCGGGCTCCGAACGCCCAATGACACCCAAGCCCCCCCCCTCACCCCCCCCCCCAAGGTGGGCGGATGGGGGAGCAGGCCTGGAGGGAGAGGCTCAGCCACAGACCAAAACCCAAGACGATAACAGGAGCACACAGATAGCCAGAAAAAAATATGATACTCTCAAATGCACAAATCATAATTAAGACAGAGGACAAGTGAGACTATCACAAGACACGATAACAGACAATACAATACTCTCAAATGTGCAAATCACAACTAAGGCAGCGCACAAATGAGACAATCACAGGGCATTATAACAGAAAATACAGTACTCTCAAATGCACAAATCATAACTAAGGCAGGGCGCAAAAGAGACAATCACAGGGCGTAAATGAAGCAATTACAGAGCATGACTCATGGAAAACACTATACCCCATAATGCACATTACACACAGAACAAGACTATCACCCCGAATGACCTTTAACCCGGACAGTTCAGGAAAATGATGACAGGCTGAGACCAAAAACCACGGGAATAGTTCCGGCGGTCTCCCTGCGTCCAATGGCCGACGGGTGGTCACGGGGAACAGTACATGATCGGGTGGCCTGCCCCAGTCCCAGGCCCGGAAAGTCCAACCCTCCGGCGGCAGAACCAGGTCACCCAGCAGCAAACACAGTGTGTTGGGTGGCCGACCCGGGGCGCCGAACCGGCGAAACAGTTCCTCGGGTGGCCGACCTGCATCCCTCAGCCACCAGAACTGTGGGAAGACGGCCCCCGGCGATGATGAGCTGGGTTGGTGACTCAGACGAAGGGAATGATGGTGATGACGAGCCCGCACCGTGTCAGGCGGCAAAGGGTCTGCAGCTCCTCCACCAACCTTGACCCATACCGATGCTGCAGTCGTAGCTGCATCCGCATTGGACCCCCACTGGGTCTCGGCTGCACCCACGTCGGCCCCCCACTGGGTCTCGTCAGACCCCGACTGGGTTTCAGCTGCACCCGCGTCAGACCCCGATTGGGTCTCGGCTGCACCCGCGTTGGACCCCGATTGGGTCTCGTCGGACCCCGACTGGGTCTCGGCTGCACCCGCGTCAGACCCCCACTGGGTCTCGGCTGCACCCGCGTCGGACCCCCACTGGGTCTCGGATGCACCCGTGTCGGACCCCCACTGGGTCTTGGCTGCACCTGCGTCGGACCCCGATTGGGTCGGCACAGCACCAGCGACGACCTCCGACCCCAAACCTGGAACCTTCAGCACAGCGACTGCGACTGGCTCCGCACCGGTGACTCTGCAACAAGGCTCGAAAGACAAGAAAGAACTG
Source organism: Pholidichthys leucotaenia (assembly GCA_020510985.1). Lineage (NCBI taxonomy): Eukaryota > Metazoa > Chordata > Actinopteri > Cichliformes > Pholidichthyidae > Pholidichthys > Pholidichthys leucotaenia. Next base: position 115,952,463 of record CM035848.1, on the reverse strand, counting down.
GGATCAGAATCGCCGGTAGCAACAGAGCCCAACGAGACGAGCTCGGGTGCAGCAGGCGGCTGCCCCTGACTCGCCTCCCCGAGAGGCAGGCAGAAATGCTCCAAGACAGAAAAGAGAAACACAAGCTAGCGCACTTGCCTGCACTCGGGTTCTGTCGCCGTCCAGGACTTCGTCAATCCGGGTTCAGGGCGGAGAAGTTCATCCTCAGGCTCCCACTCGGCTACGGCGGGTTCCGCAGCCGGCATGATGGTCACTGCAGTCTGTGGATCCTCCGGCGCTGACGTCCACACCGATAACCTACATGGCATGGAGTCAGGGGACCCTCGACCCGCTGGCTCGCACTGTTCCAGCGTGGAGACCCGGGGACGCTTTATCGTCAGCTCAGGCTCCAGGCTGCAGGCCGCTCCTCTTCTCTGCCCACGGCGTGGCTGCGGGGCTGGAACCAGGCTCTCCAGAACCGCAGGCCCCCTCCTCCTGCAGCGACGTAGGCCTGGCGTCGTGGACCACTCAACGGAGGGAGAGACAGAGGCAGCAGGTTTAGCAATTAGAGCTACAGCAGGTGGTGGGAGCTTGGGGCACTGCGAACCCCGAACTCCGCCCCCAAGAGTCAGACAAGGCAGATCACAATTATGGTGGAAAGAATGAAATTGCACTTGCCTGTCTCCCGGAGGGAGGATGGTGCCTGCTGTAGGGGACATTGTTCCTCCCTTTCCCCACTGGATGGTGACAGAGGGCCCCCTGGAAGGACGAGGAGGAGCCGCTCCTGATGAATCAAGGACGGGGCTCGCTGAAGCAGGACTCTTGGCACACACAGCAGCCGGGGAAGGCATCGAGGAGGAGGGGGCAACGGTCAAGCCGAACCGGGCATGATGAGCTGACGGGACAGCAGGAAAAGATGACCCGGGGGGAGAGGCTGCAGGCTGAGGCTGCCGGGGTTCCCTCCAGACAAGACGCAGGAGTAACAGCTGTCCGAGAGGTGGAGTCCTTGCGACGACCCGGATCCAGATGGGGATCTTGCTGAGGTTTACATTGGCCGTGGCGCCGATGTCTTCGACGGCCCCCGGATGGCGCGAACTCCTGGACTGGATCGAGGACAAGAACGGGATCCCAAAGTGGGGAGCGAGGATGCTTCCTCCTCTGCTTCCTGCCGTAGTCCTCCTCCACCATACGGAGTATCTCGCGCTGTGCGGCGATGTCGGCCCTCCTAGTGTGACTTCAGGATGGTCGGCGTAGCGAGGGAAACGATTTAGGACATCCTCAGTGCAGTCCAGGTACCAGCGTACGTCGCTGTGATAGTTGAGGAGGGAGGCAGCGATGAGCGTTTCGTCCACATAGTCTAAAGCTTCCGCCAGCTCGTAGTCCCGACTCCGAGCGTGGCCCCTCCACGACGGCATTCTCCCACCACGCAGTTACCCAGACAGGAAAGAACAATTGTCCAATTAAGCAAACTCACCGGAACGGCGTCTTGGTTTGGCGTCTCCGTTTAGGCGCCTTGGCAGCAGTCAATTGTTATGCGGTGGCCCTCGCGGGCCACTATAAGATGCCAAAAGTCGCCGGTGAGGTTTACATTGATGTTTTATTCATGAACACAAGATAACACACAAAGTAATGAAAGCAATGAGCCACGATGGGCTAAAACACACAACACTAAACACAGGAGACCGTAAGGCTGACACAAAGCTCATTTACAATCCTGACCCCGAACAGGGGATGAGCATTGATGATCCGTTGCCGTGGAATTATAGGGGAATAATGACGAGACTGCTGCATAGTACTGCTCCCAGCGCCCGCTTAAATGCCGGGTTGCTGATGAGCCGTAAATACAGCACATCTGTTAGGTTTTGACAGCAGGAAGCCCCTCCGAGCGCTGTCACAATAAGAGCTCGGGGAGCCAGAAGGTAACACTGCTGTCAAAGCTGGTGGAGAAGATATATGGCCCAAGCACCGACGAAATCGGCGCTCGGACCATGACACAAAGTGCTTAACAGAAAATTAAACAGCATTAAAAACACACACAGCATTAAACACAAATAACATAAAAAAATAAGAATAAATACCTAAAAATGAGAATAAAATAAAAACAAATGCCAAGACAAATAAGATAAGATAAGCCTTTATTAGTCCCACAATGGGGAAATTCCAGGATTGCAACAGCACAGGGATAGCAACACTCAGAGCAACAATCAGAAGGCAGAGAAAAAACAAGAGCAGCGAGTATACATATGTACATATAAATATATATATATATATATATATATATATATATATATATATATATATATATATACAGACACAGTGCGGAGCATTGTAGCTAGATGGGATAGGTATATAAATATATAAACAGTGTGGAGCATTGTAGCTGGATGGAATAAATATATGAGTATATAAACACACAGTGCGGAGTATTGTAGCTAGATGGAATGAATATGTGAATATATAAACACAGTGCGGAGCATTGTAGCTAGATGGAATAATATGTAGATATACTGTATAAACACACAGTGCGGAGCATTGTAGCTAGATGGAATAAATATATGAATATATAAACACACAGTGTGGAGCATTGTAGCTAGATGGAATAAATATGCAGATATATAAACACACACAGTGCGGAGCATTGTAGCTAAATGGAAAAAATATGTAAATATATAAACACACACAGTGTGGAGCATTGTTGCTAGATGGAATAAATATATAAATATATATATAAACACAGTGCAGAGCATTGTAGCTAGATGGAATAAATATGTAAATATATAAACACAGTGCGGAGCATTGTAGCTAGATGGAATAAATATGTAAATATATAAACACACACAGCGTGGAGCATTGTTGCTAGATGGAATAAATATATAAACACACACAGTGCGGAGCATTGTAGCTAGATGGAATGAAACAGCACAACCGTCTACTTAGTTATCCTACATGGTATGATTATGTACCCATACATATTCTCACCCTCCATAGCGACCGGTATTTTCCTAGTTGTATACCGGAGGGGACCATTGTGTAAGTCTATTGCGTCTTTTGCATTCAGTACTATTAGGTTGTCACGTCTTTTTGCTATCTCTGCGAGCAGCCCTGCTTAGGTTGTACAGTCTGACAGCCGTAGGTAGGAAGGACCTGCGAAACCTCTCGGTTGTGCACCTAGGATGATGTAGTCTGCTGCTAAATGAGCTCCTCAGTGCATTCAGTATGTCCTGCATAGGGTGGAACTCGGACTCCAGCAGAGATGACAGTTTAGCCACCATCCTTCTCTCTCCCATCTCTTCCACCGGATCAAGGCGCTGCCCCAGCACAGAGCTAGCTTTCTTGATCAGTTTGTTCAGTCTCTTCCTATTGGCTGCTGTAATGCCACTGCCCCAGCAGACCACTCCAAAAGTGATGGCTGATGCCACCACCGTGGCATAGAATGTCTTCAGCAGCGCCCCTTGTACACCAAAAGACCTGAGTCTCCTCAGTAGGAACAACCTGCGCTGTCCCTTCTTGTAGAGTGCGTCAGTATTGTGTGACCAGTCTAGTTTATTGTTCAGATGAACACCCAGGTACTTATAGGATGTCACCATCTCGATGTCTGTTCCCTGTATATTTACTGGTGCTGTGAGGGGTTGTCCTTGCCTGCAGCAGTCCACCACCAGCTCCTTAGTTTTCCTCGCGTTGATCTGGAGGCAGTTCCGATGGCACCAGCCCACGAAGTCCTGGATAAGCCTTCTGTACTCAGCTTCATCTCCGTTGGAGATGAGGCCAACGATCGCAGAGTCGTCAGAGAACTTCTGTAGATGGCAGTGTGTTGTGTTGTGTGAGAAGTCCGCAGTATAAAGGGTGAACAGGAAGGGAGCCAAAACCGTTCCCTGGGGGGCCCCCGTGCTACCGATGACCGTGTCGGACACACAGTCCCGGGTTCTCACAAACTGAGGCTGGTTTGTGAGGTAGTCCAGGATCCATGATGACAGGTGCTGGTCCACCCCTGTGCACAGCAGCTTGTCCTTCAGGATCATCGGTTAGATGGTGTTGAAAGCACTGGAGAAGTCAAAGAACATGATCCTCACCGCATTCCCGGGTTTCTCCAGGTGGGACAGAGAACGGTGAAGGAGGAAGATCACCGCATCCTCCACCCCAATGCCATGCTGGTAGGCGAACTGGAGTGGATCCATCGCTGGTCCAGGGGCGGAGGTGAGCAAGGAGCAGTCTCTCCAGGGTCTTCATCATGTGGGACGTCAAGGCCACTGGTCTGTAGCTGTTCAGATGTTTGGGGTGGGAAGTCTTTGGTACAGGTACCACACAAGATGTTTTCCACAGCTGTGGTACCCTCCCCAGCTCCAGGCTCAGATTGAAGATGTGCTCCACAATCCCACACAGCTGGTCTGCACAGGACTTGAGGAGCTTTGCGCTGATGCCGTCCGGTCCCAACGCCTTCCTCACCTTGATCTTTCTCAGCTCCGTCCTCACCTGGGTCTTAGTGAGGGTCAGGTTGGGGGGCTATGTGTTGGGAGTGGGGGGGTGTTGGTGGAGTGGGGAGTGGGCAGCGGGACTTGATGTCTTTAGAGGCAGCAGTGGTTGTTGTGCAGTCAGGGGGGAGGGCGGTTGGTCAAACCTATTGAAAAACAGATTCAGATTGTTCGCCCACTCCCTGCCCCCTGTGGCCTGGGGGGGGGGGGTATTCTGGAGCCCAGAGATGGTTTTAAGGTGTCTCCAGACCCCGCTGATGTCACTCACTCACCACTACTGGGTATTAAAAGCCATCCTAAACAAATATGTTTTAAGTTCTGATTTAAAAAGGGCCAGGTCAGAGATAGCACGTAGGTTCAGGGGGGAGATTATTCCAGAGCCTGGGGGCGACAACAGAAAAGGCTTGGTCACCCCAATGTTTATACCTTGACCTAGGCACATCCAGCAAAAGCTGATTGGATGACCTCAAAGCCCTGCCTTGGTCATGGACAGTCAAAATCTCAGACATATAAACCGGAGCAAGGCCATTAAGAGCTTTAAAAACAAAAAGCAAAAGTTTGACTTCCGGTTATGGCTGCCACGTAGGACGGACGTGTCTCGCTCTGCTCTGCTCCTGGAGAAAAAAAATCGGCAAATAACTCTCTCATTTGGGACAGAACGTATCTCAGCATTTGGGCGAGGATATGTCGGCGAAGCCTAAGGCTGGAAAACCAGGAAAAGGAAAAAGCGAGCCGCCGAAACAGTCCAAATTAACGGACTTTCAGGTCTGTGACGCAGCAAACAAAACTCCATATATGGCGGAGGAGGCTGGCAACGGTGCGATGTCTGCGCGGGGAGGCGCAGATGCGCTGATGGCTGCCATGAGTTCAATGAGAGCGGACTTTTCCTCTAGATTTGATGGGATTATGACAGCGTTGGAAGGAATAAGAAAGGAATTGGGTGACTGTGTAGAACGAACGGCGCAGATGGAGCTCCGTCTCGCTAGTGCTGAAGATGACGTCACCCGTCTTCAATTAAAGGTGCGCACTTTGGAAAAAAAAAATAAATCTCTGGAAGATAATATTTTGGATTTGGAATCTCGGTCAAGACAGAATAATTTGAGGCTGGTGGGTCTTCCAGAGGAATCACAAGGTCGGGACGTATGTTCCTTTCTGGAAAAGTGGATTCCGGAGGTGCTGGGCAGCGAGGAGTTGCAATCAGCAGTGGTTCTGGAAAAAGCACATCGTATTGGCCCACGGAGAGATAAGGGACCGCCGAGGACCTTAATTATGAAGTTTCTTAGCAACAGAGACAGGATGAAGATCTTCAACGCTGCACGTGCTAAAGGAGAGATTAAACACCAGGACCAGCAGGTGCGGTTCTACCCAGATTTGGCCACAGGAATCCAGCAATTGAGGAAGCAGTTTGATCCCATACGTAAGGAGCTGCGCAACCTTGGGATTCGTCATGGTGTAATCTATCCTGCGAGACTGCTGACCACGTATGAGGGCAGAACCCACATCTTCAAGACCCCAGAGGAGGCGCAGGAGTTCATCAAGAAGATCAAAGAAGAAGAAGAGACTGGTGGGAGCTAAGCATGAACAAAATATAAGGTAGAATAATTAAGCATTTGCACAGGCATCTGACTGACTTGAAGTAAATAGTAAGTTTACAAAATATAGATTGTATTATATATTAAAAAAACAAAACAAAAACAAAACAAACAAAAAAAAAAAAAACTATGATGTACAAAGTTGTTAAAAATTTTGGAGTTAAGTTGGAAAACTACAGAGGAGAGTTAATGTTACGTCATTAAAAGCAGTAGAGTTAGGGTGATTGGGAGGATGAAGAAGGAGTGGCTTAGGCTGTTCCCCGTGGGTGTGGAACGGTCGATGGCTATATCGGGAGACAGAATTTTTCTTTTGATTTTGGGGGGTTTGCCACAAGTGTGGGAAGGGGAAATTTGTTTGGGTGTAGTTTGTAGGATGAATGTTCAACCACTCATGTTTTTGCTTCTCTGTATGAGCATGTTTACACTGCAAGGTAATCCCAAACTCTCTATTGATCATGGACCAAAGTGTTAATCTTAATTTAACTTCATGGAATTGCAGAGGTCTACAAAATTTAAAAAAACTTAAACAAGTTATGAATAAAATAAAGGACATGGGTTCAAGAATTGTGTTTTTACAAGAAACTCATCTGATAGAGGAGGATGTTAAAAGAATTAGGAGTAGATGGCAGGGAAGTGTATTCACCTCTTCATTTTCATCCCGAGCCAGGGGAGTTATGACTATACATACTATACATAAATCAGTTCCTTTTCAAGTGAAAAATGTAATTGGAGACAAATTTGGAAGATATGTAATCATTCAAGGTTCTTTGCTATTAGAAAATATAAATCTTGTGAACTTATATGGTCCCAATATAGATGATCAGAAGTTCTTTGCTAATTTATTTCTCATCTTATCATCACTTACAGGGCAACATATAATAGCAGGGGATTTTAATTGTACATTGAATCCAGGTGTGGATAGATCAACAGGACTGGATTGTACGCACATTGGATGTAGGATGACTATTAATCATTTTATGAAAGAATTGAGATTGTTAGACATATGGAGAGAAATGAAACCACAAGTTAAAGCCTATTCTTGTTATTCCAGTACCTACAAGACATTCTCACGTATTGATTATTTTTTGATTTCCACAGAATTAAGGTCCAAGATTCAAAACTGCTTTTATGATAACATCGTGATCTCTGATCATGCACCCTGTTGTCTAATATATGTAGATAAAAAATTGACAAAGGAATCAGGCAGATGGCAATTTCAGCATAAATGGCTTCAGGATGAGGAATTTGTCAAGTATATAGAAAAACAGATAGACGAGTTCTTTGACATCAATACTACACAAACATCAGCATGTGTAAAGTGGGAGGCTTTCAAAGCTTTTATTAGGGGACATATTATTAGTTATACAGGATCAAAATCTAAGAAGACTCGAGAGGAGAGAGCTAAATTGGAACATAAAATAAAAAGTCTTCAGGAAAAAGTGTATGCAGGAAGAGATCCAAGGTTGGAGAATGAATTACTGATTTTGAGAGCTGAATACGACAAAAAATCAGCGAATAGAGCTGCCTCGAGTCTTCTAAGATTGAAACAATCTTTTTATGAACAAGGTGAAAAATCAGGAAAATTATTAGCATGGCAGATTAAACAATTGGAAATTAAAACACCAATAACCAGTATTATAAGTAACGGACAGGTAGTTATAGATCCTTTAGAAATTAATAGAGCCTTTAGATATTACTATGAAAAATTATATGATACCAAAAATGAACCTGATTTAACAAAACTAAATGGGTTTTTGAACAAACTATCTATACCGTGTATTCCAAATGAAAACAGGGAGATATTGGAGTCTAAAATTAGTCAAGAAGAAGTTGGGCTAGCCATTGATAATATGAAATCAGGAAAAAGTGCAGGACCAGATGGTCTTCCAGTTGACCTTTATAAAAAATTTAAGAATAAATTAATAAAACCTTTTTTGGAAATGGTTTTAGAAGCATTTCAAAATAATAATTTACCATCATACATAAATAATGCCTTAATTATACTGCTGCCAAAACCAGGTAAGCCCTCTAATAAATGTGAAAATATGAGACCAATAAGCCTATTAAACGCCGACCTTAAGATAATCTGTAAAATTTTAGCAAGACGAATACAAGAAATTTTACCAAATATTATTAATCGAGATCAGAATGGCTTTATAAAGGGTAGACAAGGCTTCCATAATGTAAGAAGACTATTTAATATTATTTATTTTAATAAAGAAGCACCGGATACAGCTCTCCTATCATCGGACGCCGAAAAGGCCTTTGATAGAGTTGAATGGCCCTTTCTTTTTGAAGTCCTACAAAGGTTTGGACTTGGAAATAATTTCATAAAATGGGTTCAAATAATATACAATAATGCTACAGCAGAAATCCTAACAAATAACAATATTTCAAAACCAATAAAAATCAATAGAGGATGTCAACAAGGCTGTCCACTTTCACCTTTATTGTTTACTATGGCAATTGAACCTTTAGCGATAGCCATACGTTTACATTCACAAATATATGGAATTAAAGTTGGACCAACAGAACATAAAATCTCCCTGTATGCCGATGATATAATTTTGTTTATGTCGAATCTAAAAAAATCAATTCCAACCTTGTTGAATTTAATAAAGAATTTTGGGGAAATATCAGGATATAAAATAAATAAAACTAAATCTTCAATATTAATGCTAAATGAGACCCAGAGAAATTACCCAGCCCCTGAGGTAAATCAATTCAATGTTGTAAATCAGTTTAAATATTTAGGAATCCAAATTATGCCTAAGCTAGAATCAGTCGCCAGTGTCAACTATGAAGCCTTAATGTCAGATATCAATGAGTTAACTCAGAGATGGATGTCACTACCAATGTCGATGATCGGGAGAATCAATATACTTAAAAGTAATATTTTACCTAAAATACTTTATTTATTTCAATACATTCCCTTATCACCACCTTTAGATCTATTCTCAAGAATAAAAAAAAAGTTAGTGGAATTTATATGGAACAACAGGAGGGCTAGATTACGTTTGTCTTTATTATATTTACCATTTGATCGTGGAGGTCTGAAATGTCCAAATTTTATGTTGTATTATTGGTCGGCACAACTGAGGTCTATGACATATTATTTTTCATCAAATGATCTCCCTCACTGGACTGAAATGGAATCATACAATTTACCTTTACCTCTTCCCATATTCATATACTCAGATTCGGCAAAAAAATTACAAAAACAAGTTAAAAATCCATTTGTAAAGCATATGATCAAAATATGGTGTGAAGCTAAAAACTATTTAAAAGAACCACAGTTATTGTCACAATTTAGTCCAATATGGGGTAATCAATATTTTAAACCAGGGAGAGCGGACGCTGTATTTAAAGTATGGAATTTAAAAGGGATACAAAAGATTCAGGATTTATATTTGCCATGTGCAGACAACATAATGTCTTTTGAAGAGCTGAGGATCAAATTTAATCTCAATAGAACACATTTTTTTAAATATCTTCAACTTAGAAACTTTATTCGATCAAATCAAAATAAAGCTCTCACTCGACCTATTTATTCATCCTTGGAAAAAATGATGATGAAAGATAGTAAAAGAAAGGGTATTATTTCAGAGTTTTATAACTCATTGACACTATCTTCAAGTGAAAATTCACTGAAAAGATTAAACTACTGGAAAGAAGATCTGCAAATTGAAATTTCAGAGGAACAATGGGAATTGGCTTGTACAGAAGCTCAAACCAAATCAATAAATGCACGCCTTAAATTGATACATTTCAAATGGTTAATGCGGATGTATGTTACACCGGAGGAGTTAAATAGATACAACAAAAATATACCAGATACATGCACAAAATGCATGGAAAGTAAAGGAACCCTATTTCATTGTTTATGGGAATGTAGATTAATAAGAATGTTTTGGGAAGAGGTGAGGGTAACAATTGAAAAAATAATCTCAAAACAAATCATATTGAATCCTAAACTGTTTTTGTTGGGTCTGTACCCAGAAAAGCATAATTTTAATAAAAGTGAAAGAACATTCATAGACCTCAGTTTGCTTAATGCCAAAAAATGTATTGCACTATTATGGAAAAAGACTCATAGACCAGATGTGACTCAGTGGTTAAGACAGATGTTAACAAACCTTCCATTAGAAAGAATAACATATATACTGAAATCAAAGGAAATTGTGTTTGAGAATATATGGAGACCTTTTATTGATTATGTAAAAAATTTAAACATAACTCTTGAAGAAGAAGGTGAATGATGTGTGTGGACCTTGTAAATTCCAAACTGGTGAACATAATATGTATACTTATGTATTGGATTGTCTAGACTAAACAGAGGAGCATTGTTGAAGACTTGATTTTGTTGGTGGTTGTTGGTGTTTTTAGTGCATTTTTTTTTTTGTAGTACTTTAGTGTTAGTGTTTGATTGTTTGTATCATGTTTGTTAAAAAAAAAAAAAAGGTTCAATAAAGATATTGTGGAAAAAAAAAAAAGCAAAAGTTTAAAATTAATTCTAAAATGGACTGGAAGCCAATGAAGTGAAAAAAGGATCGGAGTAATGTGCTCTCGCCTAGGTGGGTTGGTCAAAAGACGGGCCGCTGCATTTTGCACAAGTTGAAGGCGGCCAAGAGAAGACTGAGAGATGCCAACATAAAGTGCATTGCAGTAATCAAGTCGAGACGTGATTAAAGCATGGATGGCTATCTCAAGATCATGACGGCTCAGGAAAGGTTTGGCTTTGGATAACAGACGTAATTGATAAAAGCTCATCTTCACTACATTGTCAATCTGTTTATCAAATTTTAAATGGCTGTCAAAAGTCACCCCCAAATTTCTGACAGCCAAACTGAGCCTTAAAGAGAGGGTACCAAAGCCAGTATCCCCAAACGCAATACATTCTGTTTTTTCTTCATTTAAGTGGAGAAAATTTTGGCTTAACCACAAGTTAATGTCAGTGATGCAGTCTAATAGAACACTTTGTGAGTTAGTTTGTTCTGGGTTCAAAGGTAAATAAAGCTGCAAATCATCCGCATAACAGTGTAAAGACATGTTGTGCCTGGCTATTATTGACTTGAGTGGCAGCATTTATAATGAAAACAGAATAGGGCCAAGGATAGAGCCCTGTGGGACCCCACAGGAGAGAGATGCACTAGAAGAAGACATGTCATCAATCATTACAGAAAAAGTTCTATTAGATAGGTAGGATTCAGACCACTTAAGTGCAGTGCCATGGATGCCAACATGGTGATTCAGGCATGACAAAAGGATAATATGGGCCACAGTGTCAAAGGCTGCTGCAAGATCAAGCAGCACTAAGACCACAAGGCATTTGGCATCAACAGACATCATAATATCATTGTGCACCTTGAGCAGGGCAGACTCAGTGCTGTGATGAGATCTAAACCCAGATTGAAACTTCTCAAAAATAGAATTGTCTTCTAAAAAAGATTGCAACTGTATAAAAACAGCTTTTTCTAAAACCTTAGATAAAAAGGGCAAATGAGAAATGGGTCTAAAATTAGATAAAACTGAAGGGTCAAGGTGAGGTTTTTTAAGAAGGGGCCTAACCACAGCATGTTTAAAAGCAGGTGAGACAAATCCTGAACTAAGGCAGGAATTAATAAAAACCAAAAGACCAGGCCCTACAGTATTAAAAACCCTTTTCAGTATTCCAGCGGGAACAACATCCAGTGAGCAATTTGTTGGCTTCAGAGACTTCACTATATCAGCAAGTGATGATAAAGAAACCAACTCAAACTGTTCAAACACAGCAGAGTAACCCAGGACAATAGACAAGCTTCCATTAAAACTGATATTAATAACTCGTCTGACAGAGTCCACTTTATCAACAAAAAAGTGAAGAAAAGTCTCACGTTGTAAACAAATCATCTGTTACAGTCAGAGTGCGTGGGTTTATTCATTCATTCATTCATTCATCTTCTTCTGCTTAATCCTTTTTGGGTCGTGGGGGGGTGGGGCTGGAACCTATCCCAGCATCTTTGGGCGAGAGGCAGGGTACACCCTGGACAGCTCGCCAGTCCATCACAGGGCCAACACACAGAGACAGACAACCAGTTAATTGTGTTAAATAGCACTCTAGGACAGTGACTGCTGCTGGAAATAATATCAGAGAGATACTGAAATTTTGCCTTTCGCACAGTCCTTTGGTAATCAGCAAGACAATCCCTAAAAATTCCCAGAGACACATGTCATTTGTCCTTTTTCCATCTCTGTTCAGCGTGCCTGACCCGCTGTCTAATGACACGGGTAGTGTCGTTTAGCCAGGGATCTGTTTTCAGTTTAGCCGATTTAAGCCGAAATGGGGCAATAGAGTCCAAAATCCCAGAGCAGGTGGTATGAAAGGAGGAAAGAATATTATCCGGATGGGAAGGGGAAACGAGTCCATTCAAGGCAAAAAACCGTGAATCCCTAAAAGCAGCAGAAAACTCCTCTGGTGTTGAACAAGTGATGATGCGACACCAGCATGATGGAGCCACAGGCTTGCTGGGTGATGAAGGGGTCAACAATTCAAAAATGATGGGGAAATGATCTGAGATGACAGACTCAGAAATTTCTTTGAGAAAGATTGAGAGCCCAAAAGAGATAACAAGGTCCAGAGTGTGACCAAGACGGTGTGTAGGTTTGTCCGCTAAAATATTTAAATTAAATGTTGCCAACAGTCTTTTAAAATCAGATGCCAGCTGATCAGATGGACAACAGACATGAATATTAAAGTCCCCACAGATCAAAAGTTTATCATATTTTGGTATAACATTGCCAAAAATTCAGAAAACTTATTAATGAAGTCCTTATTATAATTTGAAGGACAATAAACAACAGCAAATAACACAGATCTTGTGAGACCCACCACAAATAGTTGCAGCTCAAAACAGGAATAAGCATTTGTGGAGAGAAGGCGACATTTAAAACCGTCATTAAAAACAGAAGCCAGACCTCCACCCCAACCAGATGCTCGCGGGGAGCTGAAGAAAGAACAGCCGGGAGGGAGGAGTTCAGAGGAGGCGGCGGTCCCACCTGGTTTAACCCATGTTTCTGTCATCAGAAGAAAATCCAAGGAATGTGAAGTAAAAAAGTCATTTAGAATAAAAGTCTTATTTGCAATGGATCTGGTGTTAATCAGAGCCATGCGAATCAAACATTGATCAGCCTGCTGGGAAGCACGACTGATCTGGTGAAGATTCTCCGGTGTGCAACCCCTTCTGCAAATCCAAACGGGCCGGCGGCAGGGAAGTGGGCGTCCAGCCTCTGGGACAGTCAGCGACAGCCATCGGTAGCGATAATCCATGGATTGTCGTATGTCAAAACCGATACGCTTCCTGGAGAGCTCAGTCAGCAGTTGACGAGGGTTGTGAGTTGAAGAAGAAGCCAGGTAAGCCCTCAGTCTGCATGACACCCCGCCTCTCCGACCTCGTCTTTTGTGACGTCTTTTGTGGCGATTGTTTTGAAACAGCCCGCTGGGTGCACATCTCAGATAGGGTGGTATAGACGCCAGCAGAGGTGGAGGAGGCTGGCCATTAAATTGGTAGGTCGAGAATTTGACCACAGAATTGTGAATATTTAGAAGAGTCAGGCGATCATAAACCAGTAGCGATGACACGTTCTGAGCTAGAAACAACAAGAAGACAACTAAACACATAAGGCATAGCACAGGCAGATGTCAAGCCACACACAACGGCGCCATCTTGCCTCCTCAAAAGTGAAGAATCTATCACTGCCCGCAAATATCCAAAAGTTGTTCCAAATAAGGGAGAAACAATATCATTTCAGAGGAACATGTATATTTCAAAAACCTTCAGTGAGAACTACCACCAAGCAACACTGTGTCTCAGTGCAAGGAGTCAGATTGTGGAATGCTTTTGGACCTGAATTAAAATCATGTACAACGCTTGGACAATTTAAACAAAAACTAAAGGAAGAAATACTCCAAACATATATACAAGATGACATGTAAAATCACTTAAGAATTATCATATTCAGTCTGTGTTGTGCTGTTGCTTAGTTTTTGGGGTTTTTTGTCACGTTTTGTCTTAGCTTTGTTCTGATTTGTAATCGCTCTTGTTTTGTTTTTCTTTTGAATTCTTGGATGGAATATGGGTGGGCAATATAAGCTGCGGCTTCAGCCGTCACCTAATCAATCAATCAATCAATTAATCAATCAATCAACCTTTATTGTCATGATGCTATGCATACAACTGTAGTGCAAGCAAGTTGAAATTGCGTTTCTCTAGGCATCCGTATTGTAAAAAGAACATAATTTAAAAACACACTTACACCCCCCACCACCACCCACCCCGACAGCCATTCACATATCCCTGAGACACATTTGGATATTACAGTAATGTTAACTTATTACAGTTGCACTTCAAATGATAATAACTGCCTATGTATATATAAAACAATTAAAATGGCTAAGTGAATCTAAGTAGCTAAGAGAAATAAATACTTAAAACTGACTAAAACTATAATATACATATAATATACATAATGTCCATAAAGTCCAGTAATATGTGTAAAGGATTCCGGATCAACTGTTCAGCATCCTAACAGCTTGTGGAAGGAAGCTGTTAATCAGTCTGGTGGTTCTGCCTCTGATGCTCCGGAATCGTTTACCAGATGGCAGAAGTTCAAAGTGTTTATGCAGAGGGTGAGAATGGTCCTTAACAATGTTCAGTGCCCTGCTCCTACAACGGTTCTGAAAAAGTTCTTGAACAGAGGGGAGGGAAACTCCAATTACCTTCTCAGCTCCCTTAACTATCCTCTGCAAGGCTTTTTTGTCTGACATACTGCAACTGGAGTACTATGTAGCAATGCAGTACGTCAGAACACTCTCCACCACACCTCCGTAGAAGGTCTTGAGGATGCAGATGGGGAGAGAGGCCTGTTTGAGTTTCCTCAAGAAGTGCAGTCTCTGCTGGGCCCGCTTCCTGATCCCCAAGGAATTCTTGCTCCAGGTCAGGTCCTGCGAGATCTGCACTCTGAGGAACTTGATGTTCTCCACTCTCTCCACCGAACAGCCGCTGATGCAGAGAGGGACGTGTTCAGGCCGTGACCGCTGGAAGTCGATAATCATCTCCTTCGTTTTGTCCATGTTGAGCACCAGATTGTTCTCCCTGCACCAGCCCTCCAGGTCTCTAACTTCTTCCCTGTACATTGATTCCTCATCCCTCTGAATAAAGTCCCACCACTGTGGTGTCATCCGCAAACTTAATAATCTGGTTCCCCTCGTGTCTGGACACACAGTCATGTGTTAAAAGTGTAAACAACAGTGGACTGAGTACACAGCGTTGAGGGGATCCAGTGCTCAGCGTGATGGGGTTGGAGATATTGTTTCCAACCCAGACAGACTGAGGTCTCTCGGTCAGGAAATCCAGGATCCAGAGACATGTGGTGGTGTTCAGACCGACAAGGAGTAATTTCTCCATCAGTCTCTGGGGAATAATGGTGTTAAATGCTGAACTGAAATCAATGTACAGGAGTCTGGCATAGGTGTCTTTCTGATCCAGGTGGGTAACGACAGAGTGCAGGGTGGTGACTATAGCGTCCTCTGTGTAGCAATTTAAACGGTACGCGAACTGGAGCGGGTCATGTGATGCAGGGAGGCAGGCTGTGATGTGTGGTTTAACAAGCCGTTCAAAACACTTCATCACAATTGGTGTCAGTGCGACAGGACGATAGTCATTCAGACAGGACACAACCGCTTTCTTTGCCACCGGTACTATGATAGAGGTCTTAAAGCATCTAGAGATGATGGCCTGACTCAGGGAAATGTTATATATGTCAGTCAGGACATCTGCCAACTCACTCGCGGAGACTCGGAGCACACGTCTCGGAATGTTGTCGGGACCTGCAGATTTACGTGGGTTGACCCTGATTAGGGTCCTCCGTGTGTCCACTGCGTTGATGGTGATAGCTGGCCCCACAGATGGTGAAGATGGGCCAGCCCTCCCTCTGATTGTCGGGTTTGATGCTTCAAAACGTGCAAAGAAGTTATTGAGATGAGATGAGATGAGATTCAACTTTATTGTCATTACACATGTATGAATACAAGGTAACGAAACGTGACTTGGCATTTGGGCACGCTCTGCAGAGCGCATCCAAGGCTGGGGCAGCCGCTAGGCGCCAGTCATAAAGAAGAAAGGAAAAAAAAAAGAAAAAGAGTGGATATCACACAGTAGGCGAGAGAAAAAAACATGTTTTATCAAATTGACGCTTAAGTAAGTAAGCGAAATTTTGATTGCAGGCAAAAAAAAACCTCAATGCTTATTTAGCAGACATTTAGTAGACAAATCACACAGCAGGGAGAGAGCAGTGTATGTATATCAGTATGATGATATCAGTGTGTGTGCAGTGTTGAGTGTATCAGTTACTGGAGCACAACAAATAGTCTCCTAGGCAACGATAGATGTTATAGTTCATGAACGCTGTCCCTGAAGAGTTCTGTTTATTGCACAGCAGCGGTGTTTGGGTTAGCGAGCCAGCTGACACATCCGCTTATCTCAACTCTGGAGGAGTGAGTTATCCAGGGGCGCCGATCAAGGCCGAATCTGCTCAGACAGAGTATAGGAGTATAGGATTTCCCTATTGTCATATTCTGAGCTTACAATTCAAATTAACATTCACTGGCTTTAAATTCATATCATTCCCTGGAGAGCATGAAGCGACTCCAGATGTTTCCCCTTCTAAACACAGATGAACATGTCCGATAGAGTTCATCTCTCTAATGCATGCAGATGGTAAATTCCATGTTGGTCATTTGCCGCTACTTCGTGCACTCCCCATCTGGTCGAATTATTGAGAAACAGCTCCGCCGGGTCCGCATTTTGATTAGCTCCTCCAGTTAAATTTTCGATACACCAGGAGAACTCCAAAGCCCAATCGGCAGAAATCCTGTGATCGTAGCCAAAACAGGTAGATGTTTTTCCACATCCTCAGTCAAATCACACAGACACATGAGTTCCAATCCATGGGTCTCTCCACATTTGGGCTCCCCCGGGCCCAATTTTCTGTTTGAAAAGGTGGTGTCAATTGCGTTTAAAGCCCAGCTTATATCCATTTTCCGTATTTTCCATTTGGGTTGAGATCAGCAAGATGGTGAGACGGCACAGACACTCACTCAGACGCAGCAAGCTGGGATTAGGTCAGGAAGGCAGGATAGGAGGAGGGAGGAAAAAAAATGTGACTGCTCTCACTGAAGGCAAAAGGAAGAAAAAGCCTGTCTGGAAGCAAAGCATCATCATCATCAACCCCCTGCCTAGACTTATAATCCATCAACGCCCGTACTCCCTGCCACATCCGTTTGGTGTTCCCTGTGTTCCTGATGGACCGGAGGCAACATGTGCGGCTGGGAAAGACTGTCTCAGACTCTGCTAGCATCAGCACCGGATCACCCCAGGGCTGTGTACTTTCCCCCCTACTCTTCTCCCTTTATACCAACTCCTGCACCTCCAGCCACCAGTCTGTCAAGTTGATCAAGTTTGCGGACGACACCACCCTCATTGGGCTCATCTCCAACGGCAACGAGTCCGCCTACAGGTGAGAGGTGGCCCAGCTGGCGTCCTGGTGCAGCCACAACAACCTGCAGCTGAACGCTCTGAAGACAGTGGAGATGATTGTGGACTTCAGGAAAGTCACAACCCCTCTGCCCCCCCTCACCCTCACAGGCTCTCCCATCACCACTGCTGATTCCTTCCGCTTCTTAGGCACCACCATCACCAGGGACCTCAAGTGGGAGCCGACCATCAGCTCCCTCATCAAAAAGGCCCAGCAGAGGATGTTCTTCCTGCGGCAGCTGAGGAAGCTCAAGCTACCCACCAAGATGTTAGTGCAGTTCTACACAGCCATCATCGAGTCCATCCTCACCACCTCCATAACCGTGTGGTATGCAGGAGCCACTGCCAGGGACAGACTAAGGCTGCAGCGCGTCGTGCGCACTGCTGAGAAGGTGATCGGCTGCAAGCTCCCATCTCTCCAGGATCTGTACATCTCCAGGACCCGGAGGCGTGCTTGCCGGATCATAGCCGATCCCTCACACCCTGGTCATGTACTGTTTGCCCCTCTCCCCTCAGGTAGAAGACTTTGGTCCATCCAGACTAAAACCTCCCGTCACATGAACAGCTTCTTCCCCTCTGCCATCAGACTGCTGAACACTAAGTGACTTATTGTCTCTCGTGCACTATGTACAGCAGCTCAACCAGACTCATGTCAATCATCACTGTTTTCTTCCTGCATTACCGACTGCACTATATGGTTCTCCACATTATCTGCTGCTCGCTAATATATTTTAACTGCTGACTAGTATTACTCACTCTTATTCCACACTTTATTGCATGTATAGTTTATTTCTTTTATTTTATCATGTTTAATGTTGCAGCATTGCACCGAGACAAATTCCTAGTTTGTGTACTACATGAACAATGGCAATAAATCTGATTCTGATTCTGATTCTGATTCCTGTGTCACAGAAATGTCCCTGAATTTTCTCCGCATAGGCACGTTTCACCATCTTAATTCCCTTCGCAAGTGCAGACCTGGCTGAGCGGAGGACAATCCTGTCCTTCGCTCTAAAGGCTGCATCTCTGGCTGTGAGCAGCGAGCGTACCTCTGCAGTCATTCAGGGTTTATAGTTGCCCCGTGCAGTGAAGGTCTTCAGTATAGGGACATCCTCTGTGCACTTTGCGATGTAGCTGGTGACCGTTTCAGCGTACTCCTCCACATCAATCCTGTCTCCCTGAGAGGCTGCTATTTTGAAAACCTCCAAGTCTGTATGCAGAAAACAGTCCTGAAGTGCCGAGGCTGCACCCTCTGACCAAGTCCTGAATTGTTTCTCTACTGGCCTGCTGCACTTCAGTAAGGGTTTGTAGGCAGGCACCAGCATCACGGATAGGTGGTCAGAATGGCCGAGGTGGGGGCGAGGTGTTGCCTTGTATGCATTTGGGAAATTTGTGTACACCAAGTCCAACATATTCTCTCTGGTCTAAAGTCCGCACATTGTTTGAACTTGGGGAGCACAGTCTTTAGACTGGTGTGATTAAAATCCCCTGCAACCACCACAAAACTGTCCGGGTGTGAAGTTTGAAATTCACAGATAGCATCGTGCAGCTCTCCGAGTGCCTCGTTAGCGTTAGCTTTAGCATTAGTGCTAGGAGCTATGTAAACAACAGCTACAAACACATTGGTGAATTCCCTCGGCAGATAGAACGGCCGGCAGTTTACGATAAGGAACTCCGCCAACGGAGAGCAGTGTTTAGTTGCTAACATGGCATTAACACACCAGTTCTTGTTAATATAGATACATAGGCCCCCCTTTCAGCTCTTACCGGAGCTAGCGGCCTCCCTGTCCGGCCAGAACGATGTCATCCCTTCCAGCTGAATGGCCGCATCAGGGATGTTGTCATGGAGCCATGTCTCCGTGAACGCAAACATACAGCAGTGCCTCCACTCTCTGCGGGTTTCTCTCAGCAGACGCAGCTCATCCAGCTTGTTGTCAAGAGAACGGACATTGGAAAGTAGGTGTGACGATACTGCTGGTCTGGAGGGGTTAGCCTTTAGCCTAGCATAAATTCCGGCCCTCTTTCCTCTCCTTTGTTTGTGTTTGCGCCGCTTACACTTCCTTCTCTCCCGGGTAGCTGCCAGCCTAACCCCCGATAGTATTCCATGCTGGTGTAGAATGTCCAAATCGCACCCGAATGCCGCAATTCTTGCAACGTACATTACCTTGATGCTTAATAAGGTCTCTCGGTTGTAAGTTGTACGTCTGGGATGATTAAAACACTCAAAACTCTCACACTCACTGATGCCTAGAGGGGCCGCAGCGTCCATGCGCACCACCATCCTGTTATCATTCAGGATGATAACAGGATGAAACACCTATTTCGGATAACTTATGCTGAACTGTATAATCAGAGGAGTTATTGTTTAATTTGACCTTGCTAGATTTTTTTCCCCTTTGTTATATTATTCTGTTCCTTTCTTTTAATCTTTATTTTTAATCTATCTGAAATAAAGATTCATTCATTGATTCATTAATTCATTCACCATTTGAACAGCTTCAGGAGAAATTTGGCCTTTCTAGACAGAATTTTTTTAGATACCTTCAGATCCGAGATTTCATAACTAGAAAGACCACACTCAATGTAAATGCCACAATGTCTGCAGTTGAGCGGTTACTTCTTTTAGGCCCAACCAAAAAATTTATAACTCGCTGTTATAGTGCCTTAAGTCAGTCAGATGTGATATGTGTGTCAATTATGCAGGATCTTAAACAGAAATGGCACTAGAAAGTAAGAAATGGTGTAAATATTTGTGAGGATTCATGGGATGCAATCTGGGAGTGTGCCAAGAAGATCTCAATATGCAATCGTGCAAGACTATTGCAATACAAAATCTTACATCACTTGCAAATCTCTTCCAGTAAAAGATCTAACATGAATCCCCAGCTTTCACCCAAGTGTATGAAGTGTAAAATTTCAGCTGGTACTTATACTCATTGTGTTTGGTCTTGTATTAAAATCCAAGCATACTGGCTGGATGTTGTACAGGACATGAATCAAATATTTGGTGTGAATGTAGACATGGATCCTTGCTCTTTGCTACTGGGACACCCAAACCAGGACTTACTTTTTGGCAGCTTTGCAAGACTGTACAATATCCTTGCATACGCGGCAAGAAGGAATATTTTTTTGTCATGGATATGTGACAAACCACCAACTAAACCAAACTGGCATAAAATTATCATGGAGTGTTTCCGTTTGGAATATTTAACATGTCTACTTCATTCAACAAAGAGACATTTTATGAAAATATGAACTCCATATCTCAAATTCTCTAACCTTACGATGGCTTTGATTCTTGGGAGCGTTAACCTGGATTAAATATGACTTTGTGGAGCCCATAATTATAACCTATGTGACTCACATGTGGCTGGCTGAATTCAGCCAAGAGAGACTTTGAGCTAGCCATGTGTATTGACTTCACACCTCAAGAGGAAGATGTGTCTGCACCCCCTGGGGACTCAGCAGAGAGGAGAAGATTACCCGGCCTGACCTTTTGGGGGTCAGAGAGGAGAACAGAAGGACTCTGGGTGTTCTATTGCAGATGAAAGGATGTAGCTGAGTACTGTGACTTTTGTGTGATGTATTGTTAGAGATGAGTGTATAAATGTATGTGTGTGACTGCGTCCTGCCTCTTTTCACTCCGATCGAGAGAGGACGTAGGATGGATGAGAATTAAAGCAGATTCTGGAAAATTATCCAGTCTCCTCAATTCTTGACTCCTACAATTGGTGACCTACGCATGAATCTGAGCACGCCGAGGCTGGAGGACAGCCTCGTGATCGATATGGAAGAGCTGGGAGACAGCCACTCAGACCCGGATTCACCGGGGAATGCCAGCAGGGGCACAAAACTGATTAAGCTCCCTGAGTTCTGGCAAAACGACCCGCACTCGTGGTTCCAGCATGTGGAGTCGCGGTTCCTGCTCGGGGGAGTTTCAGCAGATGACATTAAATTCCATAATGTCATCGCGACGCTCGACAGCTGCACGGCTCGGTGTGTGCGGAGCCTGGTGCAGAATCAGAATCAGAAATCAGAAACAGAAAAAGATTTATTGCCAAGTACATTAACAGATCACTGATAACATACGAGAGAATTTGACTTGATACAGAAAATGAACCTGCATTTCCAGTGACACGGCTGCATCGGGGACGCGCCTGCCAACAGGATAGAGGGTACAGGTAGCATAAGAATAATACAAGAGGAACAATAGGAAGGAGCAAAAAAATCATTGATTCAGAATACTGGTTGCATAATCAATCAATATTATGATTACAAGGAAAAAAAAAGCTCTCAATGCACATTCGCGGACAAGATTCACAGGACACAAGAGAGCAGTGTGTGTATCTTTATTTCAGTTCGTGGATCAATATGTGTGCACTGTTGAAGCAAGTGTTGTGATAATAGAAGAACAACAAGGGCACTTGGCAGGAGATGTTTTGTCTGGCTGCTCGCCAATCGTCCTTGCGATTATCTGAGCAGGTGCTGTCCAAGGCCTTGTGCTCGATGTTTTGAAAACACAGACTGCAGACAGCCAGGAGGAATTTTTATGGGGAAATTGGGCCAAATAGGACTGATCACAGAGAAGGAGCTTTTTATTTCTTCTGTAGATTCAGTACTTAATCCTTCATTGCGGGGCTTTGAGTCCGTCGTGGATAGACCTAAGCGTAAACATGATGTAATCCACCTTCCGAGACAGTTCTCCATTTGTCGCTATCAGGGTCTTCTCCAATTTTTCAATTTGATAGATGCACCTCGCCTGGCCAGCATTTTGGTAGGTTGTATCCATCTTCAGCAATTTGCGGTACACCAGGACAATCCCAGTTCCAATCAGAAAGATCCCGATCACCATTATTACGAAGACATACAAATCTTCAATATCTTCGATAGAGAGATTAGTGAGACACAAGATCCTCCAATTACTTGTGTCACGTAAATAGCCCGCTGGAGCCGTTCCTGCGGGGCAGACAGCTTCCCCCGGAGCACTTTTCCTTGTTGAAAAAATAGTGTCAATTGTGTTCAAAGCCCAGCTTATTAACTCCATAATTTCTTTCGACGGTCGCAGTTAGACGCAGACAGACAACAGCAAGCTGGGATCCAGTAGTTGGGGGGGAAGGAAAAAAAGTCAGAGCAAGAGAGAAGGAAAAAGCGTCTGCTCTCTTGGGAGGGCGGAAGTGAAGCAACCACCGCAGCAACCACCCGCTGCCGGCAAATACGACGCGCTGAAAGCCACCCTCATCAGGAGCTTTGTGCCGTCGGCGGCGGCAAGAGCCAGGCAGCTACTGGACCTGCGCGACAGAGGTGGACGCAGGCCGACGGTCATCATGGAGGACATGCTACAGATGATCGGGACGGACAACGACGCGTTCCTTTTCAAGCATATTTTCCTGAGAACCCTCCCAGCGCACACGAGAGGTTCCCTGTCCAGCAGACGGTGTGTGAACCAGCAGGACTTCCGCGAGCTGGCCCAGGAGGCAGAGCGGCTCCTCAATGCCTGCAACAAGCAAGAGACCTCCGTGGCAGCGGCAGACCTCGGCACGACGGCCGGGGGCAGTGTGGAGCCAGAGGCAGCAGATCCCACCCCAGCGACGACGGCGGTGACGAGATCCCGAGCCAGGGGGCATGACAGCCCCTGCTATTACCACCGTCGCTTCGCCGAGAAGGCGCACAGATGCATCCCGCCGTGCAGTTTCAAAAGGCGGGGAAACGACCGGGCCGGGAGTCGTTAGCAGCTTCCACTCTCGGCGAACAGACCAAGCTGCTTTATTTGACAGATGCGGGCTCCGGGCGGCAATTCCTCGTGGACACCGGAGCCCAGAGGAGCTTCATCACTGCAACTTATGCAGATCGGGTGGCTGGACCCCGCGGAGACGGAGCAACAGCGGCCAACGGCTCCAGCATCAAGACTTACGGAGAGAGAACCTTGTCTCTGTCCTTCCACGGCCGCACTTACGAGTGGACCTTCATCGTAGCGGCAGTGAGCTTCAATATGTTAGGTGCTGATTTTCTGTGTTCACATGGTTTGTTAGTCGATCTGGCCAACAAACGCCTAATAAATGCACTCTCTTTCTGTTCTATCCCTTGTGCAGCTCGGGTGTGCCCGCCGCCAGTACAGACCAACGTCGCCGCAGCAGGTGGTAAGTTTCACACCCTTCTACACCAGTTTCCAGCACTCACAGTTCCCACTTTTTCAGCTAAGGTGGCGAAACATGGGGTGGAGCACTTCATAACCACGAGTGGCCCACCAGTTTTTGCTAAAGCTCGGCGCTTGGATGCAGCTAAGCTCTCCGTGGCACAGGAGGAGTTCGCCAACCTGGAAAGGTTGGGCATAATTCGCCGCTCGAAGTCCGCTTGGGCTTCCCCCCTGCATATGGTGCCTAAAGCTGACGGCTCGTGGAGACCTTGCGGTGATTATCGCAGGTTGAACAATGCTACAGCTCAGGATCACTACCCGATCCCGCATATCCAGGATTTCTCAGTGCACCTGGCAAAAGCGCGCATTTTTTCTAAAATAGACCTGGTCCGCGGTTATCATCAGGTCCCGGTTCGACCAGAGGATATTCCCAAAACAGCGGTAATAACCCCGTTCGGACTTCTTGAGTTTTTACGCATGCCTTTTGGCCTTAAAGGCGCCGCGCAAACCTTTCAACGGATGATGGACACAGTGCTGTGCGACCTTCCGTTTGTTTTTGTCCACTTGGACGATATTTTAGTAGCCAGCGCCTCAGAGGAGGAACACGAGAAACACCTCACTACAGTCTTTCAAAAGTTGGAAGCACACGGGTTGATAATCAACTCAGCCAAGTGCCAGTTTGGTGCAGCGCAAATTGATTTTCTGGGGTACCGTGTCTCACCAGAGGGAGCAGTTCCTCTGCCGGCAAAAGTGCGCGCGGTGGCTGAGTTTCCCCAGCCACAGACAGTGAAAGCGTTGCAGGAATTTTTGGGGATGGTGAATTTTTATAACCGTTTCATACCCCGCGCAGCACAACTCATGCAGCCGTTATACACCGCGCTTAAAAAACAGAAGCCTGCCAGTGTGATCGAGTGGTCCCCGGAGCGGGAGCGCGCGTTCACAGCGGTAAAAAAAGCACTCGCTGACGCAGCACTGCTGGCACACCCCGACCCGGCAGCTCGCATAGCGCTAACCACAGACGCGTCAGAGGTAGCGATAGGGGCCGTGGTAGAGCAGCAGGTCGCCGGAATTTGGCAACTTCTCGCCTTTTTCAGCAGGTCCCTGCGCGAGCCCGAGCGGAAATACAACACATTTGATAGGGAACTCCTGGCGCTCCACTTAGCCATTCGACATTTCCAGTTCTGGCTGGAAGGGCGGCGTTTCACCGCGTTTGTCGACCACAAACCGCTCACTTTTGCGATGTCCAAAACTTCAGAACCGTGGTCAGGACAGCAGCAGAGACAGCTGGCCGCAATTTCTGAATTTACCACCGATATTCAGCACGTAGCCGGTAAAATCAATGTGGTGGCAGACTGTCTGTCACGCGCAGTAACAGCACCCGTCCGCGTGGAAACGGATTGCGCAGCCGCTTACCCAGAGCGCGGTAACAGCGCGGTAACAGCGCGGACACGCACGCGGCTCCGGTTCACGTGGGAATAGATTATGCAGCCATGGCGGCGGAGCAGAGCGAGGACGCGGACGTGCGCGCGCTCCTTTCTGGACCAACAGGGTTAAGGCTGGAACGCAAAAATCTACAAACCGGTTTCCCCCCGCTTATCTGCGATGTATCCACAGGGCGACCCCGCCTGGTGGTGCCAGCCGCGTGGCGCCGTCGCGTTTTTGACGCCGTGCACTCCCTAGCGCACCCAGGGGTGCGCGCTTCGGTGAAAATGGTGGCAGAGAAGTTTGTTTGGCTGAGCCTGCGCAAGCACGTGAAAGAGTGGGCTAAGGCCTGCATGGCTTGCCAGCAGGCTAAAATTCACAGGCACACTAAAGCGCCCTTAGAACCGTTCCACATTCCGGCTAAAAGGTTCAATCACGTGCACGTGGACCTCGTGGGCCCCCTACCCACATCACAAGGGTTCACGCACCTCTTGACGATGGTAGACCGAACCACTCGTTGGCCGGAAGTGGTCCTGTTGACTTCGACCACAGCGGCAGAGGTGGCACGCACTTTTTTAACAGCCTGGGTAGCGCGGTTCGGGGTCCCGTCAGATATTACGTCTGATAGGGGACCTCAATTTGCGTCGGAACTGTGGTCAGCAGTGGCCAGCGGTTTAGGAGCGGCGATACATCGCACGACCGCTTATCATCCCCAGGCCAACGGTTTATGCAAGCATTTTCACAGGTCTTTGAAGGCAGCCCTCAGAGCGTCACTGACGGACACAGATTGGGTAAACAAACTACCATGGGTTTTATTGGGGTTGCGTTAGGCACCCAAAGAGGATCTAGATGCCTCACCAGCAGAATTGGTCTTTGCACAACCGCTCAGGCAGCCAGGCGAGTTTTTACCCGACCACACGGCACCAGGGCCCTCCCCGATCCGGGGGTCTCTGAGTAACACGGGAGCAGAAATGCTCCCGGGCCCCGCTCATCACTCTTTCCCGCGTGTGTTCGTGCCCCAGGCTTTACGAGATGCAGAGTTTGTTTTTGTCAGGCACGATGCTCAGCGGCATAGCCTCCGCCCACCTTATGACGGTCCATTTCGAGTGCTGGAAACCGGGGAGAAATATTTTGTGCTAGATTTGGGGGGCAGGAGGGAGACGATCAGTATCGATAGATTAAAACCTGCTTTTGTGTTGCATAATGAGTCTGTACGGCCGGCGGGCGTGCCTCGACGCGACAGGCCTCCGAAGGGGCGTCCCCGGGACCCCCCACGAGGGGCAAATAACCCTTCTCCCCCTCACTCCACAGATGCACAGCAGGACGGCCCAACACAGAGCAAGAGACCTGCATACAGCAGATTCGGGAGAAGATTGAAACCTAAGCTGCATGCAGAATGATGTGTTTTTTGATCAGGTTGTTTAGGTTGCTGTGAGATTCTGTTGGGGGGGTGGTGTGCTGTATGACTGTTGTATGACTGTATGTGGGTGCCCAGTCTTTCGCGTGGAAGGGGGGAGTGATGTGGAGCCCATAATTATAACCTATGTGACTCACATGTGGCTGGCTGAATTCAGCCAAGAGAGACTTTGAGCTAGCCATGTGTATTGACTTCACACCTCAAGAGGAAGATGTGTCTGCACCCCCTGGGGACTCAGCAGAGAGGAGAAGATTACCCGGCCTGACCTTTTGGGGGTCAGAGAGGAGAACAGAAGGACTCTGGGTGTTCTATTGCAGATGAAAGGATGTAGCTGAGTATTGTGACTTTTGTGTGATGTATTTGTAGAGATGAGTGTATAAATGTATGTGTGTGACTGCGTCCTGCCTCTTTTCACTCCGATCAAGAGAGGACGTAGGATGAATGAGAATTAAAGCAGATTCTGGAAAATTATCCAGTCTCCTCAATTCTTGACTCCTACAACTTCTTTTCTCCTGAACCTTGTTTGTGGTGCCGTGATGGATACGTTCCTCTGTACAAGTGTACAAGTGCTGGTTTATGTGTGTTCATGTATGAGTTTCTAGCTGTGAAGTATATCTTTTTTTTTTATTTCAATCTCTAATGTTGTGTAGATCAGTGTTGTGCTGAGCTGTTTTTCACATTTTGATTGTTTGTTGTTGTTTTGTTTTTTTTTTGTGTGTGTGTGTGTGTGTGTGTGTGTGTGTGTGTGTGTGTGTGTGTGTGTGCGCAAAACAAAAGGGGAAAAAAATTACTAAATACATTGAGGAAAAAAAAACCCAGGGGGTTCGATATGACCCCCCAAAATACCCAGGGGGTTGATATGACCCCTCTCACCCAAACCCCGAGGGGTTCTAGTCGACCCTCCCTCCATCCCCAGCAAACCACCGGGAGATCAGCTATCTATTCCTTGAAAAAAAAAAACAACCAGGGGGTTCGATATGACCCCCAAAAATACTCAGGGGGTCGATATGAGTCCTCTCACCCAAACCCTGAGGGGGTCTAGTCGCCCCCCCCCCCAAGTCCTCAGCAAACCACAGGGAGATCAAGTATCTATTCCTTGAGAAAAAAAAAACCAGGGGGTTCGATATGACCCCCCCAAAATACCCAGGGGGTCAATATGACCCCTCTCACCCAAACCCCGAGGGGGTCTAGTCAACCCCCACCCTCCATCCTCAACAAACCACAAGCAGATCAATGATCCATTCTGGGGGAACCAAAAAAAAAATAAAATACCCCGGCGACCCCTCTCACAGAGACCCCGAGGGGTCTCGTCAACCCCCCCCACCCCCACCCCAAGTCCTCAACAGACCACGGGGAGATCAACTATCCAATCTGGGGAAACAAACAAAAAAAAAACACGGGGGTCGATATGACCCCTCTCACCCAAATCCTGAGGATTCCCCTCACCCAAACCCCCAGGGGTCTAGTCGACCCTCCGACCCCCCCCCCCCCCCCAACCTCCTCCCTCTCAAACCACTGGGAGATTCTGGGAAAAAAAACAAAAAAAAAAACAGGGGTCGATATGACCCCCACCCCACCACCACCTTTATGTTTCGCGTGGAAACACAAGGGTTAAACCTGGTGATATCCATCCAAGCACTACTAGGGTCAGATTACTTGGTGCCAACATGCGTCGTGCTCAGGATGCCACACGCAAACAACGTGAAGATAAACATGAAGGACAAAGCACAGAGACAGTCTGCACTTTCCCTCTCTTCACCCAAGGTGTTAAGAGGACATCTCTGTCCCAGTCAGAGAATCAGCAATCCCCATCCCAATTTCAATTCAGTTCACATTAATTCAACTGGATTTATATTGCACAAATTCACAACAGTCATTTCATAGCACTTCTAATTGTACGCTACATTTTGAAATGAGCTCTTTTAATGTCAGAGGAGTACAGATCATTCATGTTTGATTTGATTACAGAGAAGAAACTGCATTGTATCTTTTTAATCGAGATCTTGCACGACTGATGTAGCAACACTGACTGAGACTTGTCCTCCAAACTATTACTTTTATCAATTAACCACACAAAAACAGAAGAGGAGGGATTGCAGGCATTCTTTCAGCACAGTTTGTGCGTAATTACCTTGATCTGAATTCATCTGAATATCTTCGCTATCAGCTCAAAGTTGTCATATCAGTGCTCATTATATTTTAACAAAAGAGAATTTGTCATGTAGCTGAAAGACAATGGAGGAAAATGGCTCACGGTTCACAACATACTGTATACAAATAAACCCCATGGGTCCATACCAACACAGTGCATCTGGAAAGAAAATAATTACGTTTCCAGGACTGCCACAGAGAGGGCTCAAAACCCTTGAATATTACTCTATACTTTTGATCTGGTGCTCAGTACTGTACCATCGGTCCTCTGTATCAAACTGTAATCATTTGTTTTGTTCTTCAATAATAAAGTATAGCTGATTTTAAAGGAAAAAGTCTTGCTGAAACCATGGCTTTTCTTCAGTTAGTTCTGTGTGGGAGGATGGGGCAGTTTGGTAGTGACATTCCCCATCTAAGGCTCTGTCCAGTGGATATTTTGTGACCTAAAATGCATCAAAATTGCAGTTAAGGAAAGCTTTTATTTGAACAGAAAGGCACACATTTACTACACTGCTAGGATCCTAGCAGTGTACCTTAACTCACCTAACCTTAGGTGAGTTAAAGATGTGGTCAGTGGTTTCAATAAATTTTTTGTAAACGTTGGTCCTGAATTAGCAAAATCAATAGTGACACCAGAAACAAACTACAGTGGTTCTGTGAATGAAATAGAAGATAGAAAACCAAACACAATCTTTTTGGGTGCAGTTACTGAAAAGGAAATTATCGAGACTGTGAGTAAATTTAAGAACAAAAAAATCAACGGACTGGAATGAAATTGACATGACAATAGTGAAAAAAGTAATTGAGGGAATTGTTAAGCCACTCACCCACATCTGTAACCTGTCATTTCAAACTGGTACATTTCCAGATAAAATGAAAATAGCAAAAGTAATACCTCTATACAAAACAGGAGACAGTCATCGCTTCACAAATTACAGGCCAGTCTCTTTACTCTCACAATTCTCCAAAATACTTGAAAAAATCTTCACTAAGAGACTGGATGATTTCACTGAAAAACACAACCTCCTTACAGATAGCCAGTATGGTTTTAGAGCAGATAAATCTACATCTTTGGCACTGATCAAACTTATAGAAGAAATTACTAGTTGTATAGATAAAAAAAAATGTTGCTGTAGGAGTATTTATAGATTTAAAGAAAGCTTTTGACACCATTGACCACAGAATACTACTAAGGAAACTGGAAAGGTATGGGATAAGAGGGGTTGGACTGAGTTGGGTGGAAAGTTATTTAAGTAACAGACAACAATTTGTACAAATTGGAGAGCACAAATCACCCTTCATGGACATCACTTGTGGTGTGCCCCTGGGGTCAGTTTTGGGACCCAGACTCTTTATTTTATATATAAATGACATATGCCAAGTATCAAAAATTCTGAAATTTATTTTGTTTGCGGATGACACAAATATCCTCTGCACTGGTGAGAATTTGCAGCAGGTTTTAGAGGTGGTCACAACTGAAATGAAAAAATTAACGCAGTGGTTCAACAAAAATAAATTATCTCTAAATCTAAAAAAAACAAAGATTATGTTGTTTGGAAATTATAAAATAAATCATGAAATAATGGTAACGATAGATGATACCAGAATAGAAACAGTACAGGAAAATAAGTTCCTGGGGGTGACGCTTGACAATAAAATCTGCTGGAAACCTCACATCAGTCACATCCGGGCCAAATTAGCAAAATGTATAGGCATACTGGGGAAGACAAGACACTTCTTGGACTATAAATCATTGGTCTTATTGTACAATTCACTGTTTTTACCTTATCTTAACTACTGTGTAGAAGTCTGGGGAAACACCTACAAAACCAACCTACAGTCAATATGCACATTACAAAAAAGAGCTATAAGGATAATAAACAATGCAGGATATAGAGACCATACCAATTCGTTGTTCTTAAAGTCACATGTCATAAAGTTCATCGATTTAGTTATATTTAAGACAGCACAAGTAATGTACAGGGCAATTAATAATCAACTACCAACTAATATACAAAAAATATTTTAAAAAAGAGACAATGATCATAATTTGAGGGGAAACTTTACAAAACCCAAGATACGTACTACCAAGAAAAGTATGTGCATATCTGTCTGTGGGGTGGATTTGTGGAACAGTCCAGAGCCGGAACTGAAACTATGTACAAACAGAAATCAATTCAAAAAGAGGTATAAGCATCATTTGCTGAAAGGGTATATGTTAGAAGGGTAGTAGTTATATGTACGATTCATTATGTTCACTCTGGGATATTATGGGACACTATGGAATGGTGGGTAGGACAGCACTGTGTATATCTGTGTTGTTTGAGGCTCGTTTTGTTGTATGGACATCATTGTATGTTAGAATGGATGGGTGTTAATGTTGATTTGTAAAAAATACAGTAAATTGTTTACTTGGGGTCTTAAAGGTGGTAATTTGTATAAAATTCATATGGGTGTATCTATGGAAAAGAGGAGATAGAATTAATTAGTGTTCACTTCTTCCTTCTCCCTTTCGAACAGTGTATAATGTTACTTTATTGCATTTGCCATTTGCTTGTATTTGTTATATTTTGTGTTCGAAATAAACTATCTATCTATCTATCTATCTATCTATCTATCTATCTCCACTGACCAGCAGAACATTACAAATGGCTACGAGGATTACTGATTTTTCTGCAATCGCATAAGTGCCCAGATCCCCTGACCTTTGACCTTGACCTCAGCCTGGGCGCAGACCCATCTGAGAATGATTGTGTATGAGTTTGTTGAGCATTCGGACAATTACCTCAGAGAAGAAGCATTTTGTTTTCAAAAATCACATAAGTGCAACTATCTCCTCACTTTTGACCTTGAGCACAACCTGGATGGAGACCTACCTGATCATCATTGTGAGTGAGTTAGGTGACCATTGTGGCAATTTCCTAGGATGAGTAGTGATACCCATGAAATGTGAATGGACAGCCGGGCAAACAAGGGACACATGGACGGATGCTGCACCCTCAATACAGATCTGTTCAACTAAAATCTGCTTGGTAAATGGCGTTCACTTATATAGCACTTTTTCCTCATCTCTAGATGACCAAAAAAAAAACGCAAGTTAGGTTAATTGGCATCAAACTGGGGATTCTAAATTGTCCTTAGGTATGACTGTGAGAGTGAATGGTTGTCTGTCTGTTTCCTGCTGATTGGTGGCTAAGCTAGGTAAGTTCTAGAAAGACAAAAACTACTCAGGCTTTAATCCCTAGATCTAACAAAGGCAAACTTCTACAGAAAAACATGAACTACAAAAATGTACAAAACAGTAACTAGAAAATGCAGGCAGTTGCCTGGGTAGAAAAACTTAAAAGAGAAGAGACACAAAAAGAGTGTGGCAAAAGAGAAAGGAAATGTGACCACCAGCAGGGTCAGGAACAGAAGAGAGTGATCTTCTGCGGGTTCTGAGCTTAAACTTCCCTCTCCCCCACTGGAAAGGAGGAGCCTGGAATCTCTCAACGAATCAGTGAGTGAGAAATTGCACAAAGGTCAGCTTTGTTTCTATGGTTACCTAACAGCGGAAGAGTGAAAAGGGGGGGAAGATGTGATTTCTGAGCTGGGAGTGAACAAAAGACAGTGAGCGCATCATATTATTATAATTAGTCCTAAGGTACCTTTGTCTAAACTAAGCAGTTCCATCCATCCATCCATCTTCTACCGCTTTTCCGGAGGTCCGGGTCGCGGAGGCAGCAGTTCAAGCAGAGAAGCCCAGACTTCCCTCTCCCCAGCCACCTGCTCCAGCTCTTCAGAGGGGATACCAAGGCGTTCCCAGACCAGCTGGGAGACATAGTCTCTCCACCGAGTCCTGGGTCTGCCCCGAGGTCTCCTCCCAGTGGGACGTGCCTGAAACACCTTAAGTGGGAGGCGTCCAGGAGGCATCCTAATCAGATGCCCATACCACCTCAACTGACTCCTTTCAATGTGGAGGAGCAGCGGTTCTACTCTGAGCCTCTCCCGGATGACTGAGCTCCTCACCCTATCTCTGAGGGTGAGTCCAGCAATCCTACGGAGAAAGCTCATTTCAGCCGCTTGTATCCGCGATCTCGTTCTTTCGGTCATTACCCAAAGCTCGTGGCCATAGGTGAGAGTAGGAACGTAGATTGACTGGTAAATCGACAGCTTTGCCTTAGAACTAAGCTCCCTCTTCACCACAACAGACCGGTACAACGTCCGCATCACTGCAGATGCTGCTCCAATCCGTCTGTCAATCTCTCGCTCCATTTTTCCCTCACTCGTGAACAAGACCCCAAGATACTTAAACTCCTCCACTTGGGGCAGGAACCTGTCCCCAACCCGGATAGGACAATCCACCTTTTTCCAGCTGAGGACCATGGACTCGGACTTGGAGGTGCTGATTCTCATCCCAGCCGCTTCACACTCAGCGGCAAACCGTCCCAGCAAGAGCTGTAGGTCAGTGCTGGATGAAGCCAACAGGACAACATCATCTGCAAACAACAGAGATGAGATCCTGTGGTCACCAAGCATGACACCCTCCATTGCCTGGCTGCGCCTAGAAATCCTGTCCATAAAAATTATGAACAGGATCGGTGACAAAGGGCAGCCCTGGCGGAGTCCAAATCTCACTGGGAATGACTCCAACCGAGTGTTGGCAATACGAACCAAACTCTCACAATGGTCGTACAGAGACTGAATAGCTCGTAACAACAAGCCCGATACCCCATACTCCGGAAGCATCCCCCACAAAAATCCACGAGGGACGCGGTCAAATGCCTTCTCCAAGTCCACAAAACACATGTAAACTGGTTGGGCAAACTCACACGAACCCTCAAGAATTCTCGAGAGGGTAAAGAGCTGGTCCGATGTGCCACGGCCAGGACGAAAACCACATTGCTCCTCCTGAATCCGAGGTTCGACCAACGGCCGGACTCTCCTCTCCAGTACCTTGGCATAGACCTTCCCAGGGAGGCTGAGGAGTGTGATCCCTCTAAAGTTGGAGCACACCCTCCGGTCCCCTTTTTTGTAGAGAGGAACCACCACCCCGGTTTGCCATGCCAAAGGCACTGCCCCCGACCTCCACGCAATGTTGCAGAGGCGTGTCAACCATGACAGCCCAACAACATCCAGAGCCTTGAGGTACTCAGGGCGAATCTCGTCCACCCCCGGGGCCCGGCCACCAAGGAGATTTTTAACCACCTTGGCGACCTCAGCCCCTGTGATAGGCGAGTCATCCCCCTCGTCCACAAATCCTGCTTCCTCTGTGGAAGGCGTATCAGTGGGATTGAGGAGATCCTCGAAGTATTCCTTCCACCGTCCGACGATATCCCCAGTTGAAGTCAACAGTGTCCCATCCGCACCATACACAGTGTGGACAGGGAGCTGCTTTCCCCTCCTGAGCCGCCGGACAGTTTGCCAGAATCTCTTTGAGGCCGACTGAAAGTCTTGTTCCATGGCCTCACCGAACTCCTCCCATACCCGGGTTTTTTCTTCAGCAACCACCCGAGCTGCACTCTGCTTGGCCTGCCGGTACACCTCAGCTGCTTCGGGAGTCCCACAAGCCAACCAAGCTTGATAGGACTCCATCTTCAGCTTAATGGCCCCCCTCACCACTGGTGTCCACCACTTGGTTCGAGGGTTGCCACCACGAGATGCACCGACCACCTTGCGGCCGCAGCTCTGGGCCGCCGCTTCAACAACAGAGGTGGAGAACATGGCCCATTCAGACTCCATGTCTCCAGACTCCCTCGGAATGTGGTTGAAGTTCTTTCGGAGGTGGGAGTTGAAGACCTCCCGGACAGGGGCCTCAGCCAGACACTCCCAGCACACCCTCACTATACGTTTGGGTCTACCAGGTCTGAATGGCTTACTCCCCTGCCATCGGCTCCAACTCACCACCAGGTGGTGATCAGTTGACAGCTCTGCACCTCTCTTTACTCGGGTGTCCAAGACATACGGTCGCAGGTCTGATGATATGATAACAAAATCGATCATTGACCTGCGACCTAGGGTGTCTTGGTGCCAGGTGCACATATGGACACCCTTATGCTTGAACATGGTGTTTGTTATGGACAGACTGTGGTCAGCACAGAAGTCCAATAACTGAACACCACTTGGGTTCAGATCGGGCAGGCCGCTCCTCCCAATCACCCCCCTCCAGGTTTCACTGTCGTTGCCCACGTGCGCATTGAAGTCCCCCAGTAGGACAATGGAGTCTCCAAGAGGAGCACCCTCCAGCACCCCAGTCACAGACTCCAAAAAGGGTGGGTACTCTGAAACATCATTTGGTGCATAGGCACAAATGATAGTCAGGACCCATTTCCCAACCCGAAGGCGCAGGGAAGCAACCCTTTCGTCCACCGGGGAAAACTCCAATATAGAGGCAGCAAGGTGGGGCGATACAAGAATACCCACCCCTGCTCGTCGCCTCTCACCCAGGGCAACTCCAGAAAAGGCAAAGCTCCAGCCCCTCTCCAGGAGACTGGTTCCGGAACCGGAGCTGTGTGTTGAGGTGAGGCCGACTATATCTAGCCGGTATCTCTCAACCTCGTACACCAGCTCAGGCTCCTTCCCCACCAGAGAGGTGACATTCCACGTACCAAAAGCCAGTTTAGAAAGCTTGGGATCAGTCCGCCAAGGTCTCCGCCTTTGGCCGCCACCTAATCCACATAGCACCGGACCCCCATGATCCCTCCTGCAGGTGGTGAGCCCACTGGAGGGCGGACCCATGTAACTCCTTCGGGCTGAGCCCGGCCGGGTCCCATGGGTGGAAACCCGGCCACCAGACGCTAGCCTTCGAGCCCCTCCCCCAGGCCTGGCTCCAGGGTGGGGCCCCGGTAACCCCATACCGGGCGGGGTACACTGAATCCTTGATATACAATTTATCATGAGAGTCTGTTGGATCGTTCTTAGTCTGGCCCTTCACCCAGGACCAGTTTGTCTTGGGAGACCCTATCAGAGGCAGATTGCCCCGGACAACATAGCTCCTGGGATCACTGGGGCACGCAAACCCCCCCACCACGATAAGGTGACGATCCATGAGGGGGGGCTAAGCAGTTCTACTTGGTTAATTACCTAGCTTCACTAAAATAACTTGGATCATAAAGCATGCAGGTATTTACAAAAAAGCAGCCATGTGTAAGGTATATTAGAAGTCCATATGCATGAAGATTAGACTTGACAGTAAATGACCCAGGTCGTGTGACTTTGAATCCTTATTTCCAGTTGTCCTGTGGCAGTGTGTGGGTGTTAAGAGAAGAGAAAAACAATGAGCCTTTGCTCCTCATTGTTTAAAGGACTGTGAAGAATGAGTTGGGGATTGGTGAACATAAGGACAGTCAAAGTTCCTTTGGTCTTGATGTTGGTGGGGGGACCCCTGAGGCAAGTCCGTGTACCTGGTACTACAGACATGTGACGTTTAACCAATGACAAGTTATAATTTAGTGGTTTAGCTTGAGTTGACTGCCAGAACAAGCTCAGAATGTCACCCCATTTAATAAAAAATGCAATTATTGTAATAATAAAACATTTTATTTTATTTGGACCAACAGAAATCAACAAACTTAAAAGAGAAAAACAACATGTACTGTACAGTGCAGCATGTAATAGTACCTGTACACTATATAATTTATGTTCAGCCTAATCTCTTATTAAGGCCTATGGCAATGCAATGCAAAAAATATTATAAATTAACCAAAACATTCACCCTCAAGCCTTATCATATTCTAGCAGCTATAAAATTGAAGCAGTTCTGCCTTAAAATTTTGTTTATATCAATTTTGCACTCAACACCACAACACTGTGAAGTTCCTCTTATGGTGAAAAAACAGCTGTGGCTCATCAGGACATTGACTTCAGAACATGACCATGTTACATGGTTAACCTGTTGCACTTCTGTGTACCGCGGGCGGGCACGTCTCTGCGTCCTAGAGCGCACGAGGGCGCTGCGTCCTAGAGCGCACGAGGGCGCTGCGTCCTAGAGTGCACTGAAAAAAAAAGCTGCATTTCCGTTCTTCCACTACAGACACAGCCGCGAACAGATTAGATATGATTGACCTCTCATTCGACTAATAAGAGCCTTGAATTGGGTTTCTTGAAACCTTGAAGAACCAATGACTGAAAACCTAGCAAGAAGGACCCGCCTACCAACGGCTGCAAATTCAGCCAGCCAATTGAAGCACAGAAGTTCGAAAGCTGTTTTGTGTAAGGCTGGGTGAAGAGAGACTGACTGCTGCAGCAGATGAAAAAAGGACCCGCAGGAAGAACCGCCACAGACCCAGCAGCACGGAGACCACCCACAAGCGCGACCTGTGTGACAGGAACTGCCATTCGCGCATCGGCCTGTTCAGCCACAGGCGGTGCTGTCCCACCAGAGTAGACGTTTAGGATTCCCTTCCATGGTCATCATAGACCGACGGAGGCCGACGACGAAGGCTGGGTGACACACACGCGTTCGCCAGTCTTTTTTTATTACTACTGTTATTTGTTTTGAAAAATCGTTCACCAAAACCGCAATCATGGAAGTGCAAAACCGCAATAATGGAATTATGTTTTGACCGGCTCGAAAACCAGAACCACGAGTCCGTAATAAGCGGACCAGCTTCATGTTCGTCTGACAATGAGGAAGAGAAGTTTGCCAGCTATGCTGCTGTTGTGAACAGGTAAGTGTTATAAGCTAAATTATTCTTTATCCCTGAAAATTGCAATCAAAAATGACTTTTGACCGATCGGTAAATTACAACTGTGTCATCGCCACATGACGGACCACGGTGCATCAACCCGTGCACCGGGCGATGTCCGTCCTCTGTAGCGGGGGGGGGGGGGGGGGGCGGGGGACAACCCCCCCCACACACACACACACAGCCCTGAGTGTCACCTTTCATTAGAGCCCAAGATGAAGCTTCTATATTGAATCATTCAAAAGTTACAGACGTTTTTCCAAACTGTGCCATTTGGCACAGTTCAAAAACGCCTGGGAACAACCTGAGAACAAAGCTGTGTAATATATTCATTTTTTGTGGTATTGTTACAAAATTTTAACCTCAGCTGGATAACACTTGGTTCTACATTTCTGTTGCATTTTCCAGCCCGGATCTGAAGCTGTGTGTTATTTGCAAGCATTTGTATCCAAAAAAACACCCAGGCGAAATTTATTTTCTTTAAGTTCACTATGTTTAGATGACTGTTACTCAGTGGCCGGAGCACTTAAGAGAGATTATGATGTTTTGCCAAAAAATTCAAAGTGTTTTCTTTTAAATGAGACCAACCCCATGAAGATGCTGCGAAGGGTTGAAGAACAGCTTTTGATTTACTTTGGGCACGTTATTTTTTGGCGTTTTTAGGGAAATTGACCAGAGTGCAAGGGGTTAAGATTCTGATGCGTCATGAAGTTGGCAGTGGCACTTGTTGGTTAGGCTCTTGGTCAACTGGGGGCCACATCTCTTGAAGTCATAACTACATTGGGGTTTCTCCAGCTGTTTCTGGTCAATTTTTGACTGCAAGTGGTTGTTTGTGTCAACAACAGATGCAAATGATAGGACCCACAATGGCCCTGCAGGGTATCTTAGCAAAATGAAATAACATCACTTCTGCTGTTTCAGCCATTAATACTGTGACGTAGGCGAGGTTCACACAAAGAAGAGGAGCAAATAGTAGTGACGAACAGGCTTTATTCACACACACCCTGAGCACAGACAGGAGGGGAGGTCATTCTCCCAGACCTCCGTTTAAATCATGGTTATACAACACATGATACATCTTGTCCTAATCCTGCCTATGAAACACTGCTGGGTCATTATAACGCAGTTATAATGACCCAGCAGTATAATAACTCAGTAATAACATTTAATACACACATACAATAACGTCCTCTGTTGCAAAGCATGCTGGGGAAATCCCTGTTCCCCCCCAAAACAGCCCCGACGTTACAATACTATGGTTGATATAATTCCCCCAGCCACATAAAATAATTAAATGAAGTCATGAAAATGTTACATAAGTAGACAGTCCCCCTTACCTCAAAAGAGATACAGTGAAGAACGAAACATCCATAATAGAGTTACAGAAAACTGGAAAACAGCTCCAATAAAACACAAAGAAATACATAGAAGCAAATTTCAGCAAGAATTTGGTCACATGTGAAACAGTTTTTTCAACAATGACAGCCTCTGTCATCCACTCACATCATTATGAGGGTAAAGTATGCTGTCGGTACCATGGTTCAAGACGGAATTTTTGGAAATCTCAAAACTTGTACTTAAGTACAAAACAACCTTAAAAAAAAGGAAAAAAAAGAAAAGAAAAGCAAGCTCTGGGCACCGATTATAACAATGGTACTGTATTAAACAGAAGTAGGAATCCTTGCTTGTGCAATGGACCCAATTCACCATGTAGCCAGGTTACAATCTAGCCAACAGATTTCGCCTGGAAAATTACAGGTTACTAGTTAAAATTATAGCTGCTTTCATCAAGGTTAAGAAGAAAAAATATATAGAATATTTTGAAGTTTAATCCTACTTTTCACTATATCTTCTCAATATGCTCATTTCCCCATCAGGCCAGCAGTGTTAGAAAATGTTACTTTTTTCAGTCTCTAAAAAGTAATTTGTTAAGTCACTGTGTTTTCTACTAATAAAAGTAACATGTCAGTCTTTTGTCTTAATGGAAATTAACACTCATTTGTGATTAGCTCATTCTGCGAAGAGGATATGTAGCCTCCTAAATGTGTCCCTCAGAATGTGTTGTATATACCTTAATCAGAAAGACTGGATGTTAAGAGTAGATGTTTTACCTGAATAAAAACCTAACTATAGGTGAATTGTAACAGACATCTTTAGTGGGAGCTTTCTCAGGTTTTAAAGGTTAAAATAGGGATTTTAACCTTACAAAACAAGTCATGAGCACGTGTACTGCTGTAATACTAAATCCCACTTCATGGAAAAATATGCACTGTCTTCACTTAGCTAAATTCTTAAGTAAACAAGCTGACTTCACTTCCTAGGTCTCATATTCCAACAAGCTCTGCCTTCCGTTCTCCTCCTGTCACAGCCCTATTGGCTGTGCTACTGATCCAGTCCAACCCCCCATGATCCTACATGCCTTCACCTGAACTGTGTGCACAATACTGCCTCTACCTGTAGAACAGAGAATGATAAAAGTCTGC
This sequence comes from Pholidichthys leucotaenia, assembly GCA_020510985.1. NCBI lineage: Eukaryota > Metazoa > Chordata > Actinopteri > Cichliformes > Pholidichthyidae > Pholidichthys > Pholidichthys leucotaenia. Next base: position 115,912,581 of record CM035848.1, on the reverse strand, counting down.
AGTGTGTTCACTCACTGGCAGGATTGGTACAACCTGTTAGTATCACAGCTAACATGAGCACCACCAGCATGACTTAAAAGACTGACTTGACTTTTTGATTGACCTCACAAAATGTGATTAATGATTGACAGACAGTGAACCTGAGCAGGACAGAGTAGCAGTTGCTAGCCAGTTAGGGACCACACACACACACACACACACACAAAAGAGGAGACCGGTCCAGCTGAGTTGATAAATACACAGTAGGGATGCAAGTTATCAATTAATTCTTAATTGATTAATCTCATCGATCAATTAACTGTTAATTAATAAGCAGATGTTTTCCTGAGAATCCGAATTTCCCTCGGTACAATACAGTCTTTCTATCTTTAACATACAAAAGGTTAATTACTGTTTTTGATATACTGAATAAAACATGAACATCCTATTCCTCAGTGATTTATTGTACCATTTGCATTTTTTTACTACAATGGCATTTTTTGTAGTTTAATAAATTTTGTACTGCATAGTATGAACTATGTGCTGGTGCATCTCAGTAAATTACAGATGTCATGGTTTTTTTATTTATTTTAAAAACTATTACCAATATCATAAATTTATCTTTCCTAGTTATATTACAAAAAAATAACTTTCACGTTGTAATTTACTGAGATGCACTAGTAGACTGTTTTAACAGGAAAATAAATTGTGAGCTGCTTCATTTGTTGCACGTTAAACGTTATCACAGTACCCCGGCAATCCAGACAAACCCAGAACAATCTAGGCTCTCTCTGTTGTCTGTTACCTCAGTGGTACCTTGAGTCTGGTCTGCTTTTCCGTCTTGCGGCGCAGGGCAGCGCAGCGGGGATGGGTTTTTGCGATCGTGTTGTCTTTTTCTTTGCTTCGGTCCATTTCTCTGCTATGTTAATCTGAAGCAGGTGGACCTTCAAGCTTGTGTGCTATTAGAACTTGCTGCAGTGTTCTGGTGTAAGCCGGAAGGGCAAATTTTTTACATGCGCTCTACACAGCGCATACATGAGCTCTGGGGGCTTGGCGTCTTCTGCTTTTTCGGTTGAAATGCGGCAGTGGGTGACCATGTGCACCCCTGCCTGGATGGCCACTACATTTCACAGAATAAGCTCCCATTGAAAAAGACTGCGGAGTTATCAATTGACAACTAATTTAATTCAGTTGACTAAATTCTTATCAACAATTAATCAAAAGTCAATTAATCCTGAAATTAAAGGAAAATGTGTTTGAGAATATATGGAGACCTTTCATTGATTATGTAAAGAAATTAAACATAACTTCTGAAGAAGAAGGTGAATGATATGTGTGGACCTTGCAAATTCCAAACTAGTGAATGTATATTATGTATTCTTATGTAATAGATTACCTAGACTAAACAGAGGAGCATTGTTGTTGACTTGCTTTTGTTAATGGTTGTTGTTGTTGATTTTAGTACATTTTTTGGGGGGTTTTTTTGTTTTTTTTTAAAAAATTACTTTAGTGTTAGTGTCTGACTGTTTGTGCCATGTTTGTAAAAAAAGGTTCAATAAAAAATATTGTGGAAAAAAAAGTCAATTAATCAAACATCCTAGTACACACCTATGTGCAGCATGACGGACAAAGACAGAAACTCTGCTAACGCTCAGGGGATTGTCAAAGCAGCTTTAAAAACTAACAAATTACTTATATTTGAACAAGAAACTAATAATGAGCTTAATCACAAAAATAACATGTTATGTTAACTGTTATCCCCAACCCTGCTGGCCAGCACAGGTACTACTTTCAGCCTGGCGTTATATTTGTTAATTGCAGTCCTTCGCAAATACAGTTCTTCAATATGTCCTTCTGGTTGCGTAGTCTAACACCATGCTAGCAGCTCCAAGTAATGCAGGTTCTTCCAAGTGTGACGTGACGACCTTGATGCTCTGGGCTGAGATGAGAGCTCTCTCAGAGATGATTTGCTGCACTGGTGCCTGGTAGTATGAGGCTAAGACTCCAGACAGAATCACCAGAGAGGGGTTAACTATATGGAGGATGTTGATGATGCCAACGCCGAGTGCTGTGGAGGCTGCAAAGAGGAAGAATGCACCGACAAATTAAATTAATAGTAATCTCAACACACCATGTCACATCAATACTTCTACACCCACATTTCCCCATTTACATGGAAAATTTGAATTTCCTTTTTATGGTAATAGAGCAGCTTCTGTTGCTTCACATTTACACAAATTGTTTTACATGTTAATTAAGCAGAATAGACATACATACTGTATATATCATGTTTCTCAAACACACACACACACACCATTGATAAGACGCTCAGATCATATCCACACATTAGAGAAGCTTCATTCACTATTTGCCCGTGTGCCACATTAACTTCAACTCACAAACAGCTGCATAACATCAGCTAACATTAGTAGCAAATTTCTCTGCACACTACAAACATTTTCTACTTCCTAAATAATAGTTCAACTCAATATTGCTGTCATCAGACAAACTGAAGCTTCTCTTACATCAAGTTAAATTTACGATTTTTAAGACCACCTTATTAGAATTTCAGACCTTATACAGTGGTGTGAAAAAGTGTTTGCCCCCTTTTTGAGTTCTCATTTTTTTGTATGTTTGTCACACTTAAATGTTTCAGCTCATCAAACAAATTTAAATATTAGACAAAGATAACACAAGTAAACACAAAATGCAGTTTTTAAATGAAGGTGTTTATTATTAATTTGAAAAAAAAAATAAATCCAAACCTACATGGCCCTGTGTGAAAAAGTGATTGCCCCCCTAAACCTAATAATTGGTTGGACCACCCTTAGCAGCAACAACTACAATCAAGCGTTTGCAATAACTGACAATGAGTCTTTTACAGCGCTGTGGAAGAATTTTGGTTCACTCAACTTTGCAGAACTGTAATTCAGCCACATTGAAGGGTTTGAGCATGAACCACCTTTTTAAGGTCATGCCACAGCATCTCAATTGGATTCAGGTCAGGACTTTGACAAGGCCACTCCAAAGACTTCATTTTGTTTTTCTTAAGCCATTCAGAGGTGGACTTGCTGGTGTGTTTTAGATCATTGTCCTGTTGCAGAACTTAAGTGCGCTTCAGCTTGAGGTCACGAACAGATGGCCGGACATTCTCCTTCAGCATTTTTTTTTTCCACAATATTTTTTATTGAACCTTTTTTTTTTTTTTTTTTTTTTTTTTACAAACATGGCACAAACAATCAGACACTAACACAAAAGTAATTTAAAAATTAAAAAGAACAATAACAAAAAAACAAACAGTGTAATAAAAACAACAACAACCATTAACAAACAAGTCAACAACAATGTTCCTCTGTTTAGTCTAGGTAATCTATTACATAAGAATACATAATATACACTCAGCAACTTGGAATTTGCAAGGTCGACACATATCATTCACCTTCTTCTTCAGAAGTTATGTTTAGTTTCTTTACATAATCAATGAAAGGTCTCCATATATTCTCAAACACATTTTCCTTTGATTTCAGTATATATGTTATTCTTTCTAGTGGAAGGTTTGTTAACATCCGTCTTAACCACTGAGTCACATCTGGTCTATGAATCTTTTTCCACAGTAGTGAAATACATTTTTTAGCATTAACCAAACTGAGGTCTATGAATGCTCTTTCACTCTTATTAAAATTATGTTTTTCTGGATACAGACCCAACAAAAACAGTTTAGGGTTCAATGTGATTTGTTTTGAAATTGTTTTTTTCAATTGTTCCCCTCACCTCTTCCCAAAACATTCTGATTTTTCTACATTCCCATAAACAGTGAAATAGGGTTCCTTTATTTTCCATACATTTTGTGCATGTATCTGGTATGTTTTTGTTATATCTAGTTAATTCCACTGGTGTAACATACATCCGCATTAACCATTTAAAATGTATCAGTTTAAGCCGTACATTTATTGATTTGGTTTGGGCTCCTGCACAAGCCATTTCCCATTGTTCCTCTGAAATTTCAATTTGCAGGTCTTCTTTCCAATAATTCAGTCTTTTCTGTGAGTTTTCACATGAGAATAATGTCAATGAGTTGTAAAACTCTGAAATACCCTTTCTCTTGCTATCTTTCATAAAAATTTTTTCCAAAAATGAGTAAGTAGGTCGGGTGAGAGCATTATTTTGATTTGATCGAATAAAATTTCTAAGCTGAAGATATTTAAACTAGAAAAGCACTCGGAGAGCGCAGACCTCCGCCAAGCGACACAGTTTCCCCCATACAGTCTTCAGATTCCTTGACCATGAAAACATATGACAAGCAGTGGTTCAGTAGTTATTGACGAAAATGGCATTTTACGTAATGGCGGGCACAGTTCCCCCCATACAGTGTTTGTGCGTACGTTTTCAGATTCCTTGACCATGAAAACATATGACTAGCAATTGGATTGACAATGATAGGATTAGTGATTCAGTAGTTATTCATGAAAATGGCATTTTCCGTAATGATTAGATTAGATTCAACTTTGTCATTACACATGTATGAATACAAGGTAACGAAACACAGTTTAGCATCCAATCAGAAGTGCAAAGGACAGCAGTGCGGTATATACGGTAATTAACAGTATGTGCAATTTATGCAAATATATGCAGCAGTGCAGAAAGTTAAAAGTACTGTTATGTGCAAATAATGTGCAATAAGTTAGATGTAGTTATGTAGTTATGCAGTTATGTACAGGTGAGGATGGTAAAAGATGATTGTAAGAGAGTCAGCGGGGAACTAAGTTCAATAACGTGACAGCTGTTGGAAAGAAACTGTTCCTAAACCTGCTGGTTCTAGTCCGAAGGCTTCTGAAACGTCTTCTGGAGGGGAGAAGCTGGAACAGTCCATGAGCAGGATGGTTGGCGGCCACAGTTCCCCCCATACAGTGTTTGTGTGTACGTTTTCAGATTCCTTGACCATGAAAACATATGACAAGCAATTGGATTCACAATGATAGGATTAGTGGTTCAGTAGTTATTGAGGAAAATGGCATTTTCCGTAATGGCGGCCACAGTTCCCCCCATACAGTGTTTGTGTGTACATTTTCAGATTCCTTGACCATGAAAACATATGACAAGCAATTGGATTCACAATGATAGGATTAGTGGTTCAGTAGTTATTGACGAAAATGGCATTTTCCGTAATGGCGGTTTAGCGCCACAGTTCCCCCCATACAGTGTTTGTGTGTACGTTTTCAGATTCCTTGACCATGAAAACATATGACTAGCAATTGGATTGACAATGATAGGATTAGTGGTTCAGTAGTTATTCACGAAAATGGCATTTTGCGCAATGGCGGTTTTCTTGTGGTGACGTGATGACGGTGATCCGGATCACCACCAAAATCTAATCATCTGTAGGATACCCCATTTCTGACAATCTGTGAAAATTTCATGAAAATCCGTCCATAACTTTTTGAGTTATCTTGCTAACAAATAGACAAACAAACAAACCAACGCCGATGATCACATAACCTCCCCCTTTGGCGGAGGTAAAAAGTGTGTTCTATTAAGATTGAATTTAATCCTCAGTTCTTCAAAAGACATTATGTTATCTGAACGTGACAAATATAAGTCTTGAATCTTTTGAATCCTTTTTAAATTCCATACTTTAAATACAGCATCCGCTCTCCCTGGTGTAAAATATTGATTACCTCATATTGGACTAAATTGTGACAGTGAGTGTGGTTCTTTTAAATATTTTTTGGTTTCACACCATATTTTGATCATGTGCTTTACAATTGGATTTTTAACTTGTTTTTGTAGTTTTTTAGCCGAGTCTGAGTATATGAATAAGGGAAGAGGTAAAGATAAATTGTATGATTCCATTTCAGTCCAATGAGGAGGATCATTTGATGAAAAGTAATATGTCATAGACCTCAGTTGTGCTGACCAGTAATACAACATAAAGTTTGGACATTTCAGACCTCCACGATCAAATGGTAAATATAGTAAGGACAAACGTAATCTAGCCTTCCTATTGTTCCATATAAATTACACTAACTTTTTTTTAATTCTTGAGAATAGATCCAGGGATGAGAATGGGGTTTGGGAAAAAAAGAGGAAACTAAGCCGGGGGTCTTGAGGGATGCAGGCCCCCAAGCCGGATCCAAGGCGGTGCCTTGGTGGGGGGTCTGGGTAGCAACGCCCCCCAGAAGCTAACGAAATCTGGTGTTTTAGAATGCTAAAATGTGGTCTTATATTTAAAGTTAGAAGTAAGTACAAATGCATTTATAGTTTACCTTTTTAAACTGCTGCTGCATCACATGTGTAAATTTATGATATCTGAATGGTATGTTGATGTAATAATACTAAATTATATTTTACTACTATTTAATATGTTTAGAACTGACAGAGAATTACACTTACATAGTTCTAGAACAGACAAAATAATTTAACCAAGTAAAATAAATTATAAATATTAACAAAATTCCATCACCAAGTCCATCACCCATTTATTAAAATATACTGACATTCTGCAAACATTTTAATTTATTAATGTGTGCATTTGTTAGTGTTACTAGGAATATAAAAAAAATTGCATATTAGTATATTTTAATATTTGAAAGATAATCTAAGAAAGTAAGTAAAACCTAAAAGATGTTTAATATTTTTATGCAATGACCATAAAGAAATTATGTTTACTAATAAAAGCAAATATATCTTAGGAAAGGCAACCCATCACCACCCATGACAAAAAAAACTTACACATGCATTATGTAACTCCTCCTAGTGAAACAAAAAATGATAAATTATATTCAAAATTCTTAGATTGCATTTCAAATTGTGAGAAAATATGTAATAACATTTATCTATTAACAATCGATAATCAGCATTCAAATGCAATTAGTGTTTCAAAACAGGCATGACGTCACAACGTACACATGCTATTTCATAACAAATTCATTATGCGAAAATTCTCAAGTACATTACTTATAACGAGAAAAAAATCTTACCTCGGAATGTGTCTTCCGATCACTAATTGCTGTAATCGGGGCCGATTGTGATGAACTTTGATTGACTGGCATCTGAATTTGACCGTGTCCAGCGATCGTTTCGAATGCAGCACGAGCGAGTTTTGAACAGTGTTCAACTAAGGAAACACAGCCACGAGATCCATAACTCAAGAAATCGTTGCAATAAACACACTGGGCTTTCCCTGGTACTTCGCATTTCGCTATAAAGTCGGCCATTTTTTCAACCACAACTTCGGTATTTTTACTGATCTTTACAGTCATTAACGCAGTGTTTTCGAGCCATTCCCAATGAAACTTGTTCCTTATCCCTTTGTCGATTTCTAAAATTCTTGCTCTGTTGTCTTTCGTGAGTTTTAGGTTCACCATTTTCACGAAATCGGGAAAACTCAGTTGATTGAACTGTCCGCCATTTGCATTTCGCTCCGCCTGTTGGATATGACAAAGGAATAACAAAATCGCCGATTGGTTGCTTCAATAAGTATCAGCCAATCAGTGGCCTTGTTGCATTACATTACTGATCTCGCTGGGTAGCGCGTTCTGCGCGGTGGCTTTTAGCAGCCGATCGAAAATACGACTCGCCACTCATAACAGACCTCACCTCCCCCCCTAAAATTTTCTCCTCGAATTTAGACGATTCACGAGAATGACCCTAGACATGATCAAATCCGAGGAATTCCGTGGATCCGCGGAGGATTCTCATCCCTGTAGATCTGAAGGTGGTGGTAAAGGAATGTTTTGAAATAAAGTATTTTTGGTAAGATATTACTTTTAAGTACAGTTAGGCCCAGAAATATTTGGACAGTGACACAATCTTCATGATTTGGGCTCTGCATGCCACCACATTGGATTTGAAATGAAACAACTACAACGGAATTGAAGTGCAGACTTTAAGGTTTAATTCAAGGGGTTGAACAAAAATATATGATTAAACATGTTGGAATTGTAGCTATTTTTATACAAACGCTCCTCATTTCAGGGGCTCAAAAGTAATTGGACAAATAAACATAACCCTAAGTAAAATGTTACTTTTCAATATTTTGTTGAGAATCCTTTGCAGGCAATGACTGCCTGAAGTCTGGAACCCATGGACATCACCAAACGCTGGGTTTCCTCCTTTGTGATGTTTTGCCAGGCCTTTACTGCAGCTGTCTTCAGTTGTTGCTCGTTTGTGGGTCTTTCTGCCTTAAGTTTTGTCTTGAGCAAGTGAAATGCATGCTCGATTGGGTTGAGATCTGGTGATTGACTCGGCCATTGCAGAATATTCCACTTTGTTGATTTAAAAAACTCCTGGGTTTCTTTTGCAGTATGTTTTGGATCATTGGTGAAGCACCGTCCAATCAACTTTGCTGCATTTGGCTGAATCTGAGCAGAAGGTATATCCCTATACACTTCAGAATTCATCCGGCTGCTTCTGTCTTTTGTCACATCATCAATAAACACAAGTGACCCAGTGCCATTGGAAACCATGCATGCCCATGCCATCACACTGCCTCCACCATGTTTTACAGAAGATGTAGTGCTTTGGATCATGAGCTGTTCCAATTCTTCTCCAAACTTTCTTCTTCCCATCATTCTGGTACAGGTTGAGCTTAGTCTCATCTGTCCAAAGAATGCTGTTCCAGAACTGGGCTGGCTTCTTCAGGTGTTTTTTGGCAAAGTCAATTCTGGCCTTTCTATTTTTGAGGCTGATTAATGGTTTGCACCTTGTGGTGAATCCTCCTATGAATCCATTTTATGAAATTATTTCCAAGTCCAAACCTTTGTAGGACTTCAAAAAGATAGGGCCATTCGACCCTATCAAAGGCCTTTTTGGCGTCCAATGATAGGACAGCTGTATCCGGTGCTTCTTTATTGGAATAAATAATATTAAATAGTCTTCTTACATTATGGAAGCCTTGTCTTCCCATTATAAAGCCATTCTGATCTCGGTTAATAATATTTGGTAATATTTCTTGTAGTCGTTTTGCTAAAATTTTACAGATTATTTTAAGATCAGCATTTAATAGACTTATTGGTCTCATGTTTTCACATTTATTAGGGGGTTTACCTGGTTTTGGCAACAGTATAATTAAGGCACTCGGTCGGAGTCATTCCCAGTGAGAGTTGGACTCCGCCAGGGCTGCCCTTTGTCACCGATCCTGTTCATAATTTTTATGGACAGGATTTCTAGGCGCAGCCAGGGAATGGAGGGTGTCATGCTTGGTGACCACAGGATCTCATCTCTGTTGTTTGCAGATGATGTTGTCCTGTTGGCTTCATCCAGCAATGACCTACAGCTCTTGCTGGGACGGTTTGCCGCTGAGTGTGAAGCGGCTGGGATGAGAATCAGCACCTCCAAGTCCGAGTCCATGGTCCTCAGCCGGAAAAAGGTGGATTGTCCTCTCCGGGTTGGGGACAGGCTCCTGCCCCAAGTGGAGGAGTTTAAGTATCTTGGGGTCTTGTTCACGAGTGAGGGGAAAATGGAGCGAGAGATCGACAGACGGATTGGAGCAGCATCTGCAGTGATGCGGACGTTGTACCGGTCTGTTGTGGTGAAGAGAGAGCTTAGTTCTAAGGCAAAGCTGTCGATTTACCAGTCAATCTACGTTCCTACTCTCACCTATGGTCACGAGCTTTGGGTAATGACCGAAAGAACGAGATCGCGGATACAAGCGGCTGAAATGAGCTTTCTCCGTAGGATTGCTGGACTCACCCTCAGAGATAGGGTGAGGAGCTCAGTCATCCGGGAGAGGCTCAGAGTAGAACCGCTGCTCCTCCACATTGAAAGGAGTCAGTTGAGGTGGTATGGGCATCTGATTAGGATGCCTCCTGGACGCCTCCCACTTGAGGTGTTTCAGGCACGTCCCACTGGGAGGAGACCCCGGGGCAGACCCAGGACTCGGTGGAGAGACTATGTCTCCCAGCTGGTCTGGGAACGCCTTGGTATCCCCTCTGAAGAGCTGGAGCAGGTGGCTGGGGAGAGGGAAGTCTGGGCTTCTCTGCTTGAACTGCTGCCTCCGCGACCCGGACCTCCGGAAAAGCGGTAGAAGATGGATGGATGGATGGATAATTAAGGCATTAAATGGTGGTAAATTACCGTTTTGAAATGCTTCTAAAACCATCTCCAACAGTGGTGTTATTAATTTAGTCTTAAATTTTTTATAGAGGTCAACTGGAAGACCATCTGGTCCTGCTCTTTTCCCTGATTTCATATTATCAATGGCTTGCCCAACTTCTTCTTGACTAATTTTAGACTCCAGTATCTCCCTGTTTTCATTTGGAATACATGGTATAGATAATCCACCCAAAAACCCATTTAGTTTTGTTAAATCAGTTTCATTTTTTGTATCATATAGTTTTCCATAATAATCTCTAAAGGCACTATTAATTTCTAAAGGATCTATAACTACCTGTCCGTTACTTATAATACTGGTAATTGGTGTTTTAGATTCTAATTGTTTAATCTGCCATGCCAATAATTTTCCTGATTTTTCACCTTGTTCATAAAAAGATTGCTTCAATCTTAGAAGACTCGAGGCAGCTCTATTCGCTGATTTTTTGTCATATTCAGCTCTCAGAATCAGTAATTCATTCTCTAACTGTGGGTTACTTCCTGCATACACCTTTTCTTGAAGGATTTTTATTTTACGTTCCAATTGGACTCTCTCCTCTCGGGTCTTCGTAGATTTTGAACCTGTATAACTAATAATATGCCCCCTAATAAAAGCTTTGAAAGCCTCCCACTTTATACATGCCGTTGTTTGTGTAGTATTGATATCACAGAACATCTGTTTTTCTATGTACTTAACAAATTCCTCATCCTGAAGCCATTTATGTTGAAAATGCCACCTAACTGGGTCCTTTGTCAATTTCTTATCTACATATACTAGACAGCAGGGTGCATGATCAGAGATCATAATATTATCATAGAAACAGTTTTGAATCTTGGACCTTAATTCTGTAGAGATCAAAAAATAGTCAATACGTGAGAATGTCTTATAGGTATTAGAATAACAAGAATAGGCTTTGACTTGTGGTTTCATTTCTCTCCATATATCTAGCAATCTCAATTCTTTCTTAAAATGATTAATGGTCATCCTACATCCATTGTGCGTACAGTCCAGTCCTGTTGATCTATCTATACTGGGATTCAATGTACAATTAAAATCCCCTGCTATTATATGTTGCCCTGTAAGTGATGATAAAGTGAGGAATAAATTAACAAAGTATTGGGGCCGTATAAGTTCACCAGATTTATATTTTCTAATAACAAAGATCCTTGGATGATTAGATATCTTCCAAATTTGTCTCTAATTACATTTTTCATTTGAAATGGGACTGTTTTATGTATGAGAATCATAACTCCCCTAGCTTGGGATGAAAATGATGAGGTGAACACGTTACCTTGCCATCTTCTCCTAATTCTTTTTACATCCTCCTCTAATAGATGAGTTTCTTGTAAAAATCAGGGATGGCAACAGGAAATTCTGATTTCAGCTGAAATCTAATTTGGTCGATTGACTTACGGGGTGGCCGGGGGGCGCAGCCCCCCTGAAGCTGGGAGGTTTTCAGTAAAACAGAAGTAATTTAGACTGAAAAAAATGATTAAAAAAAAAAAATGAAATACTAGACTTGGATAAATCATTAAATTTAATGAAAAGTTAACTTACTTTTTCTTCAATGTTGTCTCACTGTCTTTAGTCCAACATATTTAACAGTTCTATAAGAGTTTATTACACTATTTACACTGGTCAACAAGTCACTTCTAATGTGAAACTTTCTTCCTTTTGGCAGCAAGCTGTGTCAGTCTCTGAACTTTGAACTTCATCTCCTTTTCTGGTTTCTTCAGAAGCTGTCCTAGTGTTTCTGTTACCTCGTTGAACTTTGAGCCAGTTTTCACCTTTACCGTCACTTTTCTCTCAAGCCAGTTCCATCGGAACTTATTTTTGACACTTTTGTCTATTTCTAGCACTGACGACTCCTGATCCTTCGATAAAAATCTCATAATTCCGCTGAAAACAATACCGAAAGCTCAGAATTCCAACACGAACCAGGGATGTGATTTGGGGTTGGGTAAATTATCTGAAAATTTAGCAGGGGGTCTGGGGGACATAGTCCCCCAGCGGGCACCGGGGCAGAGCCCCGTTGGGGGGGGGGGGCAAGGGGGGCGAAGCCCCCCCGAAGCTCCTGGGTTTTTATGATTTTTAAGTACCAGAACTGTGCTTAAATGACATAAAACAAACAGCTGAATGCCACTTATTACTGTATAATATTGACTTATGTTCCAAGAAGATAGCATTCCTAAAATATTCCAACAAGCATTATCCATCACATGCTTTAACACTTGATCAAATCAAAATCAGTTAATTTTATCTATTCCATAATAGAAATAAAATTCCAACATACCATTACTTTTTATAATTTCAGCATTCATTTCAGATCACCAGTTTCAATCTCCATTGAGACTTGAGCAGTTCATTTTGCACAATCACTGATGTAGCCAAGTCTTAGAAATATTCAAAAGTTATGAGTCAATGTCCACTGTGCACTGTCAATTTCAAACTGTTTGGAATCATAAAAGGGGATGGTTAACTTTTATTACCGTTTCCTCCCCCGCGCAGCCCAGCTCATACAGCTGTTGTACGCTGCCAGTAATAGAGAGTTAATGGCTCTCCACCTGGCCATACGCCACTTCCAGTCCTGCCTGAAAGGGTGCACCTTCACTGCGTTCGTGGACCACAAGCTGCTAACGTACTTAACGTACTTTATCTTCCTGGAAGATAAAATAAAGCGGAATTCGGCGAATTAGCAGAAAATCACATCCCTGAGAACACGCCGCCATGAATTTTTGAAAAAGCATACAACGAGCCATTTGATTGGACCAATCGTTTGCAACTATCCAATCGCAGGGCTGTTTACAATACAGCAGCAGCTTGAACACAACACATCCGGGTTATCGCGGGAGACGACTTCCGGGGAAGCGCCGAGTGCTTATGTAATCGTGTTGATTTTCGCTAAAATCGGCAACAATAAGGTACTTTACCCCCCCTAAAATTTTCTCAACGGATTTAGACGATTCACAGAAATGATCAATTTGAAAATAAATCGGCGTAAATCTGCGGATCGGTGGAAAATTGCCATCCCTGCAAAATACAATTTTTGAATCTTTTATTTTATTCATAACTTGTTTAAGTTTTTTAAGATTTTGTAGACCTCTGCAATTCCATGAAGTTAAATTAAGCTTAACGCTTTGATCTATGATCAATAAGGAGTTTGAGATTACCTTGCAATATGAACATACTCTTACAGAGAAGCAAAAACATGGATGATAGAACATTCATCCTACAAACTAAACAAAAACAAATTCCCTTTCCCCACATTCGTGGTAATCCCCCCAAAATCAAAAAATTCCATCTCCCGTTATAGCTAGTGACTGTTCCACACCTGCGAGGATCAGTCAAACCACTCTCTCTTTCTCCTCTCAATCACCCTGACTCTACTACTATTTTTATGACATTAACTCTCTTCTGCAGTTTTTTCAACATAACTTCAAAGTTTTATAGCAACTTTGTACATCATAGCTTTTTTTTTTTTTTAATACAGTCTGTATTTTGTAGACATGTTATATGTTTCAGATCAATCAGATGCCTGTACAAATGCTTAAATGTTCTGCCTTTGTCATGTTCATGCTTAGCTCCTACCAGTTTCCTTTTGGATCTGCTTGATGAGCTCCTGCGCCTCTTGAGGGGTCTTGAAGGTGTGAGTTCTCCCCTTATATGTGACCAGCAGTCTTGCCGGATGAATCACTCCGTGACGAATCCCTAGGATGCGCAGCTCTTTGCGGGCGGGGTCGAACTGCCTCCTTAATTGTTGAATTCCTGTGGCCAAATCTGGGTAGAACCGCACCTGTTGATCCTGATATTTAATTTCCCCTTTAGCTCACGCCGCATTGGTGACTGTCATCTTGTCTCTGTAGTTGAGGAACTTCACAATCAGCGTCCTCGGTGGTGTCTTATTATCTCTCGGTGGGCCGATTCGGTGAGCTCTCTCTAAAACGACCGATGACTGCAGATCCGCGTTATTCAGCGCTTCTGGAATCCACTTTTCCAAAAAGGAACATTGGTCCCGTCCCTCCGCTCCCTCCGGGAGGCCCACCAGCCTCAAATTATCCCGTCGCGAGCGGGATTCCAAGTCCAGGACATTATCTTCCAGACGTTTGCATTTTAATTCCAGTGTTTGCAACTTAGATTGTAGGCTGGTGACGTCATCTTCAGCGCTTGAAATTCGGAGCTCCGCCTGCGATACTCGCTCCATACAATCGTTTATTTCCTTTCTCATTCCTTCTATCGCTGCTATAATCCCATCAAATTTAGACGAAAACTCTGTTCTCATGGAGTTGATGGCAGTGAGCACTGCGTTTGTCCCCTCTTCAGCAGTTCCCGCTCCGCCGCTGGCTCCCTCCTCCGCCATTGTCGCTGGAGTTTTTTTCTGTTTCGCCTCGAGCGTAGAAGTCTGTTAGCTTGGGTTGTTTTGTCGAGTTACCTTTTCCTCCACCTAATTTCCCAACCTTGGTCTTTACCATATCCGCGCCAAAATGCTGGGATGGGTTTTTGTTCCAATTAAGAGAGTTTTAGTAAACTTTTTATTTTTAGGAGCAGAGCAGTGTGAAACACGTCTTCCTACGTGGCCGCCATAACCGGAAGTCCCTTCAGCATTTTTTGGCAGACAGCAGAATTCATGGTTCCATTTACCACAGCAAGTCTTCCATGTCATGAAACAACAACACAGCCCCAGACCATCACACTACCACCACCATATTTTACTGTTGATATGATGTTCCTTTTCTGAAACGCTGTGTTCAATTTTTGTCTCATCAGTCCACAGAGTATTTTCCCAAAAGTCTTGGGGATCATCAAGATGTTTTCTGGCAAAACTGAGATGAGCCTTTATGTCCTTTTTGCACAGCAGTGGCTTTTGTCTTGGAACTCTGCCATGCAGGCCATTTTTGCCCAGTCTCTTTCTTACGATGGAGTCATGAACACTGACCTTAACTGAGACAAGTGAGGTCTGCAGTTCTTTGGATGTTGTGGGGTCTTTTGTGACCTCTTGGATGAGTCATCGCTGCGCTCTTAGGGTAATTTTGGTCGGCTGGCCACTCCTGGGAAGGTTCACCACCTGTTCCATGTTTTCACCATTTGTGGATAATGGCTGTCACTGTGGTTTGCTGGAGTCCCAAAGCTTTAGAAATGGCTTTATAACCTTTTCCAGACTGATAGATCTCAATTACTTTGTTTCTCATTTGTTCCTGAATTTCTTTGGATCGCAGCATGATGTCTAGCTTTTGAGGATCTTTTGGTCTACTTCACTTTGTTAGGCAGGTCCTATTTAAGTGATTTCTTGATTGAGAACAGGTGTGGCAGTAATCAAGCCTGGGTGTGGCTAGAGAAATTGAACTCAGCTTTCCAAAGATGTGATGAGCCACAGTTAATTTATGTTTTAACAGGGAGGAGCAATCACTTTTTCACACAGGGCCATGTAGGTTTGGATTTTTTTTTACCCTTAATAATAAACACCTTCATTTAAAAACTGCATTTTGTGTTTAATTGTGTTATCTTTGTCTAATATTTAAATTTGTTTGATGATCTGAAACATTTAAGTGTGATAAACATACAAAAAATGAGAAGAAAACTTTTTTACACTACTGTAGTTCTGCAATAGCAAAAAATTTGTGAGGACATTATAAAACTGTTTTCTCAAAATATTTACTGAAACTCAAAATGCTTCTAATCTGGGGTTATCAATCAAGCTCATAATAAATAAACAGGATGCTGTGGTGGACCACGAGGAGGCTCCACTCACACCCAGTGACTTGGGGAGAAGGGAGGAGAGATAGGGGAATATACAGTGGGGTAAAAAAGTATTTAGTCAGCCACCAATTGTGCAAGTTCTCCCACTTAAAAGATGAGAGAGGTCTCCATTTTTTTTTCATCATACGTATACCTCATCTGTGAGAGACAAAATGAGGAAAAAAAAAATCCAGAAAATCACACTGTCTGATTTTTAAAGAATTTATTTGCAAATTATGGTGGACAATAAGTATTTGGTCAATAACAAAAGTTCATCTCAATACTTTGTTATATACCCTTTGTTGGCAATGACAGAGGTCAAACGTTTTCTGTAAGTTTTCACAAGGTTTTCACACACTGTTGCTGGTATTTTGGCCCATTCCTCCATGCAGATCTCCTCTAGAGCAGTGATGTTTTGGGGCTGTCGCTGGGCAACACAGACTTTCAACTCCCTCCAAAGATTTTCTATGGGGTTGAGATCTGGAGACTGGCTAGGCCACTCCAGGACCTTGAAATGCTTCTTACGAAGCCACTCCTTCGTTGCCCGGGCGGTGTGTTTGGGATCATTGTCATGCTGAAAGACCCAGCCACGTTTCATCTTCAATGCCCTTGCTGATGGAAGGAGGTTTTCACTCAAAATGTCACGATACATGGCCCCATTCATTCTTTCCTTTACACGGATCAGTCGTCCTGGTCCCTTTGCAGAAAAACAGCCCCAAAGCATGATGTTTCCACCCCCATCCTTCACAGTAGGTATGGTGTTCTTTCTCCTCCAAACACGACAAGTTGAGTTTTTACAATAAAGTTCTATTTTGGTTTCATCTGACCATATGACATTCTCCCAATCCTCTTCTGGATCATCCAAATGCTCTCTAGCAAACTTCAGACGGGCCTGGACATGTACTGGCTTAAGCAGGGGGACACGTCTGGCACTGCAGGATTTGAGTCCCTCACAGCGTAGTGTGTTACTGATGGTAGCCTTTTGTTACTTTGGTCCCAGCTCTCTGCAGGTTATTCACTAGGTCCCCCCGTGTGGTTCTGGGATTTTTGCTCACCGTTCTCGTGATCATTTTGACCCCACGGGGTGAGATCTTGCGTGGAGCCCCAGATCGAGGGAGATTATCAGTGGTCTTGTATGTCTTCCATTTTCTAATAATTGCTCCCACAGCTGATTTCTTCACACCAAGCTGCTTACCTATTGCAGATTCAGTCTTCCCAGCCTGGTGCAGGTCTACAATTTTGTTTCTGGTGTCCTTTGACAGCTCTTTGGTCTTGGCCATAGTGGAGTTTGGAGTCTGACTGTTTGAGGTTGTGGGCAGGTGTCTTTTATACTGATAACGAGTTCAAACAGGTGCCATTAATACAGGTAACGAGTGGAGGACAGAGGAGCCTCTTAAAGAAGAAGTTACAGGTCTGTGAGAGCCAGAAATCTTGCTTGTTTGTAGGTGACCAAATACTTATTTTCCACCATAATTTGCAAATAAATTCTTTAAAAATCAGACAATGTGATTTTCTGGATTTTTTTTTTCTCATTTTGTCTCTCATAGTTGAGGTAAACCTATGATGAAAATTGGAGACCTCTCTCATCTTTTAAGTGGTAGAACTTGCACAATTGGTCATTCCAAATGTCATTCCTATGATTGCTGGAGTTAAGTAAAGTTCTGAACTGGCAGCTCCTGTGTCTCGTCCCTTCATTCTTCCACACTGGTGACCCCGATGTCGATAATGTTCAAAAAGGAAGACGAAGCGAGCTCCTCTTCGGGAATACCCACGCTAGGATTTCCCTCTGAGACCCCAGCCTCATTCACCATAGCAGTCAAGCTCCCGGACTTCTGGCTCCATGATCCCGCTGCCTGGTTCATCCATACTGAGGCTCAGTTTACCCTCTGTGGGATTTCTACAGACAACACGAGATATCATTATGTGGTGGCTTCGCTCGACCCGTGCTCCACTCAGCGTGCCATGAGCCTGCTCCGAGACCCCCCACCCCGAGGGAAATACGCCGCACTCAAGCAACTGTTGTTACGGCGCTACACCCTCTCCGATGGGGAGAGAGCAGAGAAGCTCCTGACATTCAGCATGTGGCCGGCAAGCTCAACGTTGTGGCTGACTGTTTGTCGCATGTGCTGGTCTCTCCAGTCTACTTGGGCATTGATTTTTCCACCATAGCCGCCGACCAACCAGGAGACGCGGACATTCTCACACTCCATTCTGTGGGTACGAGCCTTAGACTAGAGAGCAAGGTGGTACAAGAGGGTTGTCCCTCCTGCTTTGTGACATCTCCACCGGCTGTCCCCGCCTGGTTGTTCCAATCTCTTGGCACTGTGGCGTTTTTGAGTCCATTCACTCTCTCTCACATCCTGGCGTCCGCACTTCGGTTAAGCTGGTGGGGTCCAAATTTGTTTGGCCCCGCTTACGCAAGGATGTGAAGGAGTGGGCTGCAGCTTGTGTTGCGTGCCAACGGGCTAAGGTTCAGAAGCACACCAGAGCCCCCCTTGAACCTTTCCGGATCCCGAGCAAGAGATTCAACTACGTCCATGTGGACTTAGTAGGCCCCCCTTCCGCTGTCGCAAGGTTTCACGCACCTTTTAATGATAGTGAACTGCGGTCCACTATCAATGCGGTCCACGCATTGGCCAGAGGCACTCCCGTTGGCTTCCACCACTTCTGCTGACATAGCCCGTGCATTTTTGTCATCTTGGGTCACGCGTTTCGGTTCCCCATCGGACATCACCTCTGGTAGGGGTTCCCAGTTCGCTTCAGAACTCTGGTCCACTATGGCTGAGAGCCTGGGGGTCAAAGTTCACTGTACCACCGTGTACAATCCGCAGGCTAATGGCTTGTGCGAAAGGTTCTATGGGTCTCTTAAATCTGCATTTAGAGCCTCGTCGACCGCCTCCCTTGGGTCCTACTTGGGTTACGCGCCATGCCCGATCTGGTTAAGCGCGCTCAACAGCGACTGTACTTTCTGAGGACCACTGCCCTGGACCGCAAACACCTGCAGAGAGTGGTGAAGACAGTGGAGAAGATCATCAGGACTCCACTCCATTCTCTGCAGAGCATCTACTACCACAGAGTCTAAAGGAGAGCTGACGCCATCCTTCGGGACCCCACCCACTCCCAGCACAGACTGTTCACACTTCTACCCTCAGGCCAGAGGTACAGAAGTGTGAAATGCAGGACAACCAGACTGAAGAACTCCTTCTTTTCCACTGCCATCAGACTCCTGAACAGATAACAACTCCCAAAACTCCATAACACAGCTTTGCATATCGGAACTCACACACTGGCTGCTAAATTTGCACACTACTCACCTGTACAATAAATATAGTCTCACTCGTCTGATGTTTATATCATCTCTGCTGCTGCTACTTATCATGCACAGTCTACTGGTACTACAGTTACAGAAATTAGCACCGGGTACTAATTTGTAATTATACACTGCTCGTTGCATAATGCTCATTTGCACACTGTACATAGGTCTATGCCATCTCAGGTTCCTATCAGGTTGCACAATGTTCATTTGCACACTGTACATAGTGTTATTAGTACTCATTAGTTTTAGTATTTAGTATCAGGGTGTGCTTAAGGAGTCCTAACTGCCTCACTGTGTGTTGGTGTGTGTGTTATCTGCATCCATTAGTATTAGGATTGAGTTACTGTGTTAGTGTGTCATGACCTTATTAGAATTGTTGTTTCTGTACCTACTACCTTGGCATTCGTTTAGAGAGCAAAGTAAGAATTTCATTGCTCAGGAAATGTAGCATTTCTTAACTGTGCACATGATAATAAAGTCTTTGAATCTTGAAAGGAGGATCTTGCCGCTTCCCCGGCTGAGCTCGTTTTTGGTCAATTGTTGCGGGTCCTGGGTGAACTTTTGTCGGAAGGTCTCGTGCCCGGCACAGATTTGTCTGCGCAGTTTTTTCCTAGGGTCGAGTCAGTTAGCATTTCGGGCCAGTGCACTATTGTTTCCCCTGCCCTTTTGTTCCGAAGCATTGGGAGCATGCCAAGTTTGTTTTCGTCAGACACAATGCCCACAAGACTCCACTGCGCCTGCTTTACGACAGTCCTTTCAAGGTTTTGGAAATGGGTGCAAAACATTTTGTGTTGGATTTTGGGAGGGCGCAGGGAAACCATCTGCATAGATAGACTCAACCCTGCTCACGTGTTAGCAGACAAGCAGGTGGATCTGGCCCAGACTCCCCGGCATGGACGCCCACCTGCTGTGGGTTCGCAGGCTGGTCTTTCCCCTACAGAGGACTTTTTGCCAAGACCGGAGACTGAGTTGTTTTCCTCCCCGCCTCGACCTAGAGACTCCTCGGCTGGTGCGGCTGCTCCACGATACAGTCGTTATGGGTGATTGCTCAAGCCCAGGGTGCTGGACTGATGGGTGTTCGGGGGGGGGGGGGACCACTAGGAGGCTCCACTCACACCCAGTGACTTGGGGAGAAGGAAGGAGAGATGAGGAAATATATATGTATGCGCCTTAGCGCCAAATGTTATTCCTGTTATTGCTGGAGTTGAGTAAAGTTCTGAACTGGCAGCTCTCGTGTCTCGTCCCTTCATTCCTCTACAGTGCCAGTGGATAATTAAATTATTTAACTGCAAATGTGCAAACCGGAAACTTGTCCCCCCAAACAAATCATTACTGCTGGTTTTGAAACTTTTTCCTGCATAAATATCTACATTTTTCCTTGTAAATTGGACACTTTTTCTTGCAAACTTACATTTTTGTCACCCAATTTTGTGACTTTTTTTCTTGCAAATCTGCAGTTTTTTTCCCCTAATAAATGGAAGTCTTTTTTTTTTTTTGTAAAACTGACTCTTTTCTTGTAAATTGGAGACTTTTGTTCTTGTAAATGGGAATTTTTTCACATAAATTTATGACTTTTCCCCCCTCTCATAAATATGCAGGTTCCAGGGCTGCATGACATGCCAGATATAATTTTTGTTGTTGTTGTTGTGTTATATTTTTAAGACATTTGAGGAGAATTTAAGGCTTGGTTCTTATTTTAAGGACTTTATTTTAGGTGATTATATTTAAGGTGTTTTAAGACTTTGTAAGGACAGGTGGGCATCTGATTTTATAACATAAAAAGGATAAACATAATTATGCAAACTTGAATGATTTTTTTTTTTTAAAATACAACCCAAAGGAACAACCCTAAGATAAAAGAAGTTTGTATTTGGGCATTTGTTTGATTTGTGCTCTGACCCTTGTTCAGAACTGCAGCAGCTTTAGAGTTCCCCATTTTGGCAGCACCGATGAGATGAGCAGCTGTGACTGGCTCTGAGAGTTTCATATCCATCCCCTCCACCTTCAACAGGTCAGCTGAAAAATAAACCATCACACACATTAGATTAACTGATGTAAATGCAGACAATAGATATAATGAAGAACTTTCAGACATAGACATTGCATGGTAAAGAACATTTCTATATGTACTGTACATTACCGTTCAAAAGTTTGGGGTCACCCAGACAATTATTTTGTGTTTTCCATGAAAAGTCACACTTATTTACCACCATGAGTTGTAAAATGAATAGAAAATATAGTCAAGACATTGACAAGGTTAGAAATAATGATTTGTATTTGAAATATTAATTTTTTCCAGATACTCAACCTGCTCAAAGGAAGGTCAGTTTTATAGCTTCTCTAACCAGCTAAACTGTTTTCAGCTGTGCTAACATGATTGCACAAGGGTTTTCTAATCATCCATTAGCCTTCTGACGCAATGAGCAAACACACTGTACCATTAGAACACTGGAGTGATAGTTGCTGGAAATGGGCCTCTATACACCTATGTAGATATTGCACCAAAAACCAGACATTTGCAGCTAGAATAGTCATTTACCACATTAGCAATGCATATTAGATATTAGAGTGTATTTCTGATTAGTTTAAAGTTAACTTCATTGAAAAAAAAACAGTGTTTTTCTTTCAAAAATAAGGAAATTTCTAAGTGACCCCAAACTTTTGAACGGTAGTGTATGTGCGACATGTTTTTGTGTCTCTCACTCACCATCATGCAACCTTTTAGCCTCTCTCTGCAGAGCCATCCCAGATGCATAAGCCTCTATGCAACCTCGGCTGCCACATGAACACTCTGGGCCTTCTAGTGAAACCATGATGTGACCCAGCTCAGCAGCACAGAAGGTACTGCCATGGACCAGCTCATGTTGATGGATAATCCCTCCTCCAATACCTACAAATACAAAAAGTAAAAATATTTATTTCTTCAGCAATGTGGCTCATGGAAATCTACTAAATGACACATGGAGAAAATATGAGTCGTCAGTAAGTGTGTAATTAATACGAGTCTACAACCCTGTCTAGACTAGGACTGGATGATTTGACCTTAAATGCTGTATTACAACGACGGGGTCAGTTGATCAATTGTCACTGATGCAGAACGCGTTTATGGGTGTGTCCAAGTTCATTTCCTTATCACAATGGCATAAAAACAAACTTTCTGCCGGCGCATGATGCAAAGAGGCCAGTCTAATCATTCAGAGATGTCTTCTGGATAATCCAATCCAAAGCGTTTCTTCCCATCCCTTTAATGCAAAGGGCACATTATCTAAAGTGAATTGTGATCATGATGGTGTAAGATGGGTTTTGTGCTGACCAAAGGCCCCCGTGTGTGTGAGCCAAAATGCACATGATAGTAATGCTGCTTGTTAATAAGGAAGACATCAATCACAGTTGATGCCCTTTTAGTTATGTTAAAAAAAACAAAAAAACAAATGGTGAATGTGCTGAAAAAATCAGCTGAACTGTTTAATGTGCGCATGGATGCAAAACAGACATGAAGAAAAGAGGATGATGCCTGTGCAAATTTTCATAAACTTTCATTAACGATGGCGTGGAAGTCACTCCCGGCTGTGAGGAGATGGAGTACTCCCTCTCCTGTTTCTTTCACCAGCCGAGGGTCTCCCCCATCTGTCCTGGGTAGGAGGGAAGGAGGCGATCTGCTGCCTCCGGCCCCCGCCATGAAGTGAGCCTGCTCTCAGTAGCCTCTGCTGGGGGCTGACAGGTGACTGTTGGGGAACTTGCTGGGCTGGAAACCTGGGGCGCATGGCCAACGCAGATGTGGACGCATCTCCCGTCTCTGGGGAGTTCAAGTAAAATGCTGCACACCCCTTGTTCATTCATTTATTACCCTAAAAATAAACACATTAATGCCTTATCAGTCCGTGATGAAAACCCCTTCACTGTGCGCCATACATCACATTGGAACGCACTGGCACACATACTCCCTGTTCATTCATTCATTCCCCTAAAAAAAAAAAAACATACATTAATGCCTAATCTATAGACTGCAATGGTAAGTCCGCAATTAAAATGAGAGTGTGATGGAATTAAAAAAAAAAAAAACTAGTGCATGATCATCATATAATTAAAATGACAGGCGATTAGGACTGCTACAAGATCCCAGTGCATGCCATTTCCTGGGCTCTGGAGATGTGCAATGTCAAAACACGCCACTGAAATATCATTAATCAATGCGCTTCTGACAATAGACCTCCTTTTTCCTGATCAAAAGCAGATTCTCATGAAATGCACTAATGTGCATTAGACTGCGCGTCACCAAACCGCTTTGAAATGAGGCACCTCCTCCGAGTGCATAGCAGGTGCACCATCTACTGGTAATTTGACGGCATGACGCAAAGTGTAAAAAACATACAATGCGCTGACAGAAAATGACAAAAACACTAGCACACGGTGGAAAGTCTGTCTGAAAAGTGTGAGGATGACTGTCAAAATAGGGCCCTAAATCAACATCACAAATATTTGAAGCTTCCAAGTCATTTTTTCCTCCCTCCATTCTTGTCCCTTAGTTCACTGACAAGACTCATAATTAAGCCACAAGAGTGAATTGATTACATCACTGCAGTGATTCGGTCATACATGAGCATAATATAATGAAAATAGATCCATTGTCATCCCACATACATGCAATCAAACTAAACACTCTCCATTGCAGAAGTCAGTGTCCACACATACATCTTAAGGGCCCGAGGGCCACATGACTCATGCTGGTAGCCAGCCAGCTGCTCTAGGAGATGCCCTTCATGCAGCCACAACCATGCCATCACCTCACAGACACCACAAATCTCCAATCCAGTTCTTAAATACAGCCTTAGCTCATCCACCCCCACTGCAAAACTATCAATAATGCGGACAGCAATCAGAGGCCAACAGCAGCCCAGCATCCACGCACCCCATCCTGGCATGCCCAGACAAAACAGAGTCAATCATCTCATATACAAAGGTGTGAAGAAGTGTTTGCCCCCTTCCTGATTTCTCATATTTTTGTATGTTTGTCACACTTGTTTCAAATCAGAATGCTTCAGCTCATCAAACAAATTTAAACAGTAGACAAAGAGAAAAAAAAAAAATCCAAACCTACATGGCCCTGTGTGAAAAAGTAATTACCCCCTAAACCTAATAACTGGTTGGGCCACTCTTAGCAGCAACAACTGCAATCAAGCATTTGCAATAATTGGCAATGAGTCTTTTACAGCACTGTGGAGGAATTTTGGCCCACTCATCTTTGCAGAATTGTTGTAATTCAGCCATATTGGAGGGTTTTCGAGCATGAACCACCTTTTTAACGTCATGCCACAGCACCTCATCGGATTCAGGTCAGGACTTTGACAAGGCCACTCCAAAGTCTTCATGTTGTTTTTCTTAAGCCATTCAGAGGTGGACTTGCTGGTGTGTTTTGCATCATTGTCCTGCTGCAGAACCCAAGTGTGCTTCAGCTTGAGGTCACAAACAGATGGCCAGACATTTTCCTTCAGGTTTTTTTGGTAGACAGCAGAATTCATAGTTCCATTTACCACAGCAAGTCTTCCAGGTCCTGAAGCAGCAAAACAGCCCCAGACCATCACACTACCACCACCATATTTTACTGTTGGTATGATGTTCCTTTTTTGAAATGCTGTGTTACACCGGATGTAAAGGGACACACACCTTCCAAAAAGTTCAACTTTTGTCTCATCACTCCACAGAGTATTTTCCCAAAAGTCTTGGGGATCATCAAGATGTTTTCTGGCAAAACTGAGATAAGCCTTTATGTTCTTTCTGTTCAGCAGTGTTTTTCATCTTGGAACTCTGCCCTCCAGGCCATTTTTACCCAGTTTCTTTATCTTGGGAGTCTTGAACACTGACCTTAACTGAGGCAAGTGAGGCCTGCAGTTCTTTGGATGTCGTTGTGGGGTCTTTTGTGACCTCTTGGATGAGTGGTCGCTGCGCTCTTAGGGTAATTTTGGTCGGCCAGCTACTCCTGAGAAGGTTCACCACTGTTCCATGTTTTCACCACTTGTGGATAATGGCTCTCACTGTGGTTCGCTGGAGGCCCAAAGCTTTAGAAATGGCTTTATAATCTTTTCCAGACTGATAGATCTCAATTATTTTGTTTCTCATTTGTTCCTGAATTCTTTGGATGATGTCTAGCTTTTGAGGATCTTTTTGTCTACTTCACTTTGTTAGGCAGGTCCTATTTAAGTGATTTCTTGATTGAGAACAAGTGTAGCAGTAATCAGGCCTGGGTGTGGCTAAAGAAATTGAACTCAGCTTTCCAAAGATGTGATGAACCACAGTTAATTTGTTTTAAGGGGGGGTCCACTTTTTCACACAGGGTCATGCAGGTTTGGATTTTTTTTACCCTTAATAAACACCTTCATTTAAAAACTGCATTTTGTGTTGACTTGTGTTATCTTTGTCTAATATTTAAATGTGTCTGATGATCTGAAACATTTAAGTGTGACAAACATACAAAAAAATGAGAAATCACGAAGGGGGCAAACACTTTTTTACACCACTGTATGTGGATGGACACCACCTTTCTTTTCGGTGCAAGCCATTTTAATTTTTTGTCATGTTCTGCTTCCAAACAGCATTGACTGCACTGCTTCCAGGTTGCAGTCATGCGACCACGCATGCAGAAGACATCCTGAAGGGGTAGTACGTGAAAGCTCTCATATACACACGCAAACAACAGGAAGAATAAAGAAAAGAAAAAAAAAATATGGCACGCAAGAAGACCCCCCCCCCCCAAAAAAAAGAAAAAAAAAACACATGCAAGATTACGTCGGTTTTATGTCCCGACAGTCAGTTTCGGTTAATCGCCCAGCTCTAGTCTAAACTGTACTATTGTACAGAGGACCCTAGTTAACCTTTCATTTCTTACAGCAGATTATATGTTCTCACCTGTTCCTGTGATGACTGTCACAAAGTTTTCCACTCCTTCGCCATGGCCAAACTTCTTCTCAGCCAAAGCAGCACAGTTGCCGTCATTGTCAACCCACACAGGCAGGTGTAGGGTGTCTGAAATGGGTGTTCTCAGGTCCACAGAAGACCACTCCTGGATCAGCTTTGTGGAGTGCAGAACAAGACCTTCTTGTGGATTTACACGCCCACCTGTAGACACACCTAAGGAGAAATATGTTTTAATAATGTCAACCTTAAAATGTTTTCCCATAATAGTAAATGATCAATAAACGTGTGTTTCATACCAGCGCCAAGTATCCTACAATTGAGGACAACAGCATCCTGCATAGCCTCTATGCACATCTTTAATATGAGTTGCATCCTTGCTTCAAAAGTCTTTGGATTAGGCTGAGTGTATTTCTTCACTATGCTACCCTGGATGGAGTGGAGGGGCATAAAAGAGGTTCAGATCACAATATCACGAAAGGTTTGACTGTTTAGCCTCAACACATATCACAAAGGCTTATAAAGATATAAAGGGGGGAAAGAGAAAGGTTCCCTCAGTATACAGTCGTACAAAACAATTACTGCTATCAGCAGGTATCCCTTATTAATAGTGCAACACAATTCAAATAAGAATTAAGGATATTGGCACATATAGAAGGCTGTATTTTAGGAGTACAACTCTGCGAAGACAAGAACACTGTTTTGTGTCTGCCCATTCAGCTTACCTTCATGCAGACAATAGCCACTCTGAGGTTGGTGCCTCCCAGGTCAATTGCCAGAGCGCTCTGGGTCTCCAGGATGTGATCGATGTCCTGAGAGATGCAATCTTTCACAGGGGGGAAACAGAAGGTCTTCTGGAGAGGCTCATCCAGGTCAATCGAACGCAGAAACTTGAGAATTCGAGGAACCGCATTGCCATCACCATATATCTTAGAGCTGATCAAAAAAAGAAAAACAAAATGTTTTAGTATGTGTGTGATCATTTTTCCTTGGACAATGCATTCTTAAGGGTAACAGAAAATCTACCACAGGTATATGGTTTGGAAGTCTTCTTTTATGATGTTTTAAATGTAGAAAAACTAAAAAGTTGGTCTATTTTCCCCAAACATGGCCTTAATACCTATAAACTACAGGACTGTGGTCTTATTAATTATTAAGATAGATAGATAGATAGATAGATAGATGTACTTTATTGATCCCAAACTGGGAAATTACAGTGCAACAGCAGCATGACAGTTGACAGCCAAACAACAGAAACACACACGACAGACAAAGGGATTACCCATGGAAAGTAAAAAAGAAACTAACACGACTATAGAACCTATATACATCATAGCTTAATATATGATGATGACCCATATAAACACACATGAATTATCCCATTGCACAAAGAAGGACTATCAGGAGCAGAGTGAAATGTGAGGTACCAGTTAGTCTGTAAGGTGCAGTGTGGCAGCATAGCTATGACCAGAATACAACATCATAGTGAGTTATTGTACAGTGAAATTGCATGTGGCAGGAAAGATTTCCTGTACCTGGCCGTTCGACAACGAAGCTGTAGTAGTCTACTGGAGAAAGTGCTTCGCTGCCTATCTAGTGTGTGGTGGAGGGGTGATCAGGATTGTTCATGATGGATCGCAGTTTATTTAGTGTTCTCCTCTCCACCACTGTCTCAAAGATCTCCGGTCTGAGACCAATTACAGAGCCAGCCCTCTTGATAATCTCGTCAAGTCTGTTGGTATCTCTGGCCCTGATACTGCTACCCTAACAGACCGCAGCAAAGAAGATGGCGCTGGCGACAACAGTCTGGTAGAAAAGCTCCAGCATCCTGCTGCACACGTTAAAGGATCTCAGTTTTCTCAGGAAATAGAGTCTGCTCATCCCCTTCTTGTGCGCAGCATCAGTGTTGGATCTCCAGTCCAACCCGCTGCTGATCCTGACACCCAGATATCTGTAGTGTTCAACCACTCCCACATCCTCCCCCCTAATCTGCAGTGGCTGAGAAGGAGCCTTCCTCTTCCTGAAGTCAATCACCATCTCCCTGGTCTTGCTGACATTCAACCTCAGGTGATTCTGCTCCGTCCACTCCACAAATCTGTCTACCAGTGCCCTGTACTCCCCCTCCTCTCCTCCTCTTATACACCCCACAACAGCTGAGTCATCAGAGAATTTTTGCAGGTGACATGACTCAGTGTTATACTGAAAGTCCGTGGTGTATAAGGTAAAAAGAAAAGGAGAGAGCACAGTCCCCTGTGGTGCTCCCGTATCACTAGCCACCACTCCAGACAAGACACTGCCCAACCTGACAAACTGTGGTCTGCCTGTCAGGTAGTCGGTAATCCAGGAGATCACAGAGCTGTCAACCCCCATCACCCGCAGCTTCTCGCCCAGCAGCAGTGGCTGGATGGTGTTAAAGGCACTGGAGAAATCAAAAAAAGTGATTCTCACAGTATCTCCTCCACCATCCAGGTGCTGATGGGCTCGTTGCAGCAGGTAGATGACAGCATCTTCAACTCCTAAATGGGGCTGATATGCAAACTGCAGAGGGTCCAGCCACGTCTCCACCTGCGGCCTCAGGTGGGCTAAGACCAGTCTCTCCAGGACCTTCATCACATGAGATGTGAGGGCAACTGGTCGATAGTCATTCAGATCCGATGGAGATGACTTCTTGGGGACAGGAGCCAGGCAGGATGTCTTCCACAGCACCGGTACTCTCTCCAGACTCAGGCTCAGGTTGTACAGGTGTTTCAGTACTGGAGCTAGTTGGTTGGCACAGGTCCTCAGGATCCTAGCGGAGACGCCTCCGGGCCCGAAGCCTTCCGCTGACGGAGTCTCTTCAGCTGTTTCTCCACCTGATCTGTAGTCACCGTGAAGTGAAGGGGGGTCCTGGTGCCCCCTGAGGAGGAGGAGGAGGGAGATGGAGAGAGGTTCTGCACGGGAGCGTGGGTAGGGAGGGGTGTGTGGGGGTCTGGTTGTGTTGCTCGGGTGACAGACTGTGAGTTGAACCTATTAAAAAACAGATTCAGTTCCTCAGCTCTCTCCTGGCTCCCAGATGGCTGCCTGACTCTCCCCTTGTACCCATTTATTTGTTTCATTCCCTCCCACACATCTTTAGTGTTATTTTGCCTGAGTTTCTCTTCCAACTTCCTCCTATAAGCACCAAATGCCAGTGTTAAACAAAATAATAAAAGTGGTTATACAAGTTTGTTCTTAAACCATTTCACAGGAATGCCAATTAAGCAATTTTCAGCATTGTTCTAACTTCAAAATCTAAAAATAATAAAATAAAGAACTTCTTAGCTACCACAGTCAATACTTTTAAAGCTACTCTTAGTTCACACTGCAAGCCATATTGTTTAATTCCATTTTTTTGTGAAATTAGACTTGCCTGTCATGACATTTCACATTCATAATTACAAGTGACTTTTATCTGAATTACAAATGAACACGTCTGACGAATCAACAACGACAACAACAACAAAAGACATCATATTTATACTAAAATGTGAAAATATAAGCATTTTTGGTAAAGATATACTTGGGTTTTTGCTCTGGAGGACTGCCAGCACGGGATAAGGTCCACAAGAAGGAGGTAAGTCACATAGCAGCACAGATAGTTAAGTAGCAACTGCTAGCATGGATGCTGAACACTGAGCTGTGAAGACATTCGGGTAGTATCTCATGGAGTGGTGAATGCTGACGAATGTGGTGATTTTTGGATTCGTGAAAATCAAGCCATTATTTCATGGAGTGGCAGATGCTCAGGAACGTTCACCAATGCTGTGCGCTGAACAGTTGCTAGTATTCAGTACTAAGCGATGCAAAAAAACTTTAGCAACACCATTTGTAAACGTGTTACAACTGTTTGGAAATGCTTACAACTATTTTGCAACTGTCTGTGGAAAAATACATTTGCAAAAAAATATAAACATGTTCAAAATATACTGGCAAAAAGAAAAAACTGTTGGCGACCTTAAAAACTCCTGGCAAACAGTCTGGCATCCTTTTACAAACCCTGATGAAACCCAAAAAGTGCAACGTTCATGAATGTTCATCAGCATTCAAGATATGGGGGTTAGTACCCTTTGCATATGTAAGTAAAAGTTGCATAAATTCGGATCAGACTGTTCTCAGGGAAGTCACATGACCACGTATTGGATTTACATATGTCTGATACGTATGACAGTGGCCCGCATCTATATCTAAATCAGATTTATGGGTTCAGACCCCACCCCACCCAAAAAAAAAAAAAGGATCTGTCTGACCTTACAGTAACATATTAGATTTGAGTCACTTCAGGCTGGTAGCGTAAAACCCTATCTCAAAAAAAAAAACAAAAAAAAAAACTGAAGGTCAAAGTGAGATACAATATCACTGAAACAAACACGTCATACCAGGGATATCTCTTTCCAAACTGCAACTCCAGAGCATGGTAGATCTTACTGTGAGAGTCTGCATCTCGGACATGTAAAACATTTTCACCTGACAGAGAAAAAGAAAATAATTTAATTGTTAAGAAGTCAAAAAAAAAAAAGAGGCACATATCCTGCAATATTCAAGGAAAACATGTTCATGCAATAAGGAAGTGGTTCCCATTGTGTGTGGCATGAAGCTATTGTGCAAATATATGAGAGGCCATGAGAAGATCTGGAGCATAAAGCAAGCCCACACCAGTTACTGAAAAGATGTGGAGATTAAAAGGGGTAATTTTTGCCTAGCAAATTAGTCAGAAGCTTTATTATCCTTTAGGATATTTCCCTTGTGTCTGTGGCTACAACCAGACAAATACAATCCCAACACAGAAAACAAACATTAACAATATCCCATATTAAAACCAGCAACAGATTACAGTCACGTATGGTCAAGCCCCCCCCCCCCAATAAAAATAACACACATTCTAGTATTTCAGTTTGTTCAACAGAAATATACTTAAAGGTATGAAAGATCTCTGAGCTCAAGAAATCTGCACAAATTTTGTCCTGAACCTTCGACCTGATGGCATTTACTCATTAACTATACAACGGGTGTGAAACATCACTGAGAATCGCTCGCCGTTACTCGGGACACACAGAGCTGTGTCAGAGTGTGTTGCTGACCTATGATTTTACGTGACAAACCTGTAGGCAATAAAACATAAAACCAGAGTACTCTCCACAAATGAGTGACAGAAAACAACAAATATACATCTGTCCACATCAAACTGTTGCAGCTTCCGCATGAAATACAGTGGCTGTAATCCTTTACTGTAAATGACGTGTTTGAATCCCATGACAGTTTTTCCATCAATTACTAAATATTTATACTCACTTACAATTTCAATGCTGTCACCATCAGTGGCCACTTGTTTACATGTCTTCTTTATCTATAAATGCAAGATGTCTGTGTGTGTGTGTTCCTCAGATATCTCCGAAACCGTTCATCAGACTGGCCTCAGATTTTCTAAGTGCTTTGCTGAGGCTACGAGGGTGTGCATCCCCAAGTATGGAGTTGCTCAGTGAAAATATGTAATTTTTATCAATAAAACTTTAGCCGATAGCCATTGCTCTGTTTCTTCATGCTCTGGCTTCTAGCCGTGCGGGTGGGACTTCGGATCGACTCCGTACTGCTTGGATAATACGCAGCATCACAACCAGTCACCAGAGCTCTCCGCAAACAAACCAAGGAAGTGAAAAGCGACAAATCTGACCAGAAAAAGAGAATACTGACGATTTAATGATTAAAAAAAAATTATACTATAGTGTTGCCGTGACTGCATAGCTCTAAAGGATAATTCGGCATATCGATGGCTGAAATGCAAAACCTATCTGCAGGATTTTCTGATTTGTGGATTTCACTTTAGATGATAAGAACAAGGAAGGCTGCTCATATCTGTCTGCAAGACAGTCCCACCCTTTACTGTGACAGAAGATTATTCTGATGAAAAAAATAGCATAGCATTCTGCAAGAAAACGAAAAGTTTTCTTTAAATTTTCTCCAAAAAGTGCATTTTTCAGATAGGACGTTTTGCCTTTTGGCCATCGATATGTGGCGAACACGAGGTGCACGGATGTGTGGGAGGGGGCAGCCGCCGGACCAGCTTATCGCAGTCCTTCCCAGGGAGCCAAGCCCAGCCTGAACATCTTTTCTTAAGTGTTTGTGCGTTGCGCTCTGGGGAAAAAAAAAGTCTGTGCCCTGTATCACAGCAACAGCTTGTCATGCACAGCTCAGCACTTCAGCTTTTCCTGTGGTCATGATAACTTTCTACTTATTTTTTAATAGCAGTCTCTAAATGGACAGGAAACGTATTCTAGCATTGGTAGCAGATTTGGATGCAAAATAATAATAATGATGATACGGAAAGCAGGAGTCTGAGTACAGACTGAACCGGCGTCCTATGTCCCGCCCTTCCTTATTCTGATTGGCTGCTTAGAAAGGTCTGACACTGACGAGCTCAGCTACAGTCTTGATAGAAAAAATCCATATTATCTATACTATTGATATTAATAGTATATTTGAGAAGTATCATACCTTTCATATGTCATGTTTAATGTTTATATGTGCATTCCATATAGGATAAGTTTATATATTCTTGGCCTGTTTCTGTGAGTAATTTCAGCGAGTTCAGACTGAGGATCAGTACATGCGTAAGGAATGATCTAAACCATTTATTATAATCTCTTTGACATAACCTGTTTCGGTTCACAGGAATACACAGGAACTCATCTTATAGATCAGTGTTTCATGGACATTCTGTTAGTTTTATGGATCTCATGTCTTCATGACCCATGTCTCCAGAGTGTCTGACGTCCGCCTGGATGAGCTCAGTTATAAGGACTGTCCCGTTCTGTCCCTTCACTTATCCTCATCCTCCCTCTCCTTTCTCCTACCTATATACAGTATATCAGACTTAGAAGAATGGATCCTTTAGAGATTCTAGGTGTGTCTGAATGTCATGCCTTGTAACCTCTCCCCCAAGGTGGCCAATGGGGTGATTTTGTAATAAATGTACATAAATTCAACTTTCCACCTGATTATTATTTATTTATTTGTTTATTTATTTATTACTATAAACTAAAACAATTCTAATGACGACTGAACAACTCCCATTCCCCAAAGTGCAAGATACAACACATGAATATACTGTAACTCATAAAAGATCACACAAATAAGTCTGACAAACAAACAAGGGTTCTTAAGCAGTCGCTAATATTGG
The DNA here is from genome assembly GCA_020510985.1 of Pholidichthys leucotaenia. NCBI lineage: Eukaryota > Metazoa > Chordata > Actinopteri > Cichliformes > Pholidichthyidae > Pholidichthys > Pholidichthys leucotaenia. Next base: position 115,879,362 of record CM035848.1, on the reverse strand, counting down.
CTGTCCCATTCATTTTCAATAATTCTGTAATTAATATTCACACAATCAAATAAATCTTAGTACCATTTAATCCCTTTTATATTTGTCAAAGTCTAACATTTGTGATTGCCTACATATAGGCAGCACCTCTTTATATTCCACTTTCAAATACAGCCTACATTTGGGCCTGTAAAGCCTACTTAGGCTACCTGTTTTCATACAAAAATACTTGCTTTCTATGGGCATGCACTAGTATCTCTGAAATCAAAGATCATCGCTTTTGTTTTCTTAGTGTTTATGTGAAGAAAACTAGCATGACACCAAGTTACAGCATCCTCCAGATAGGCACAAAAGTTAATTTCATCCTCTGTAATCAATCCAACAATCACTGTGTCACCAGCAAATTTAACATTGTAAACATCAGCTGTTTGGGTTTTACTTTCCCCCCCTCAGGAAGCTGGTTTATCTTAAAGCCATTTCTATGTAGAGAGGCTGTAGTTCCTAACTTGCCTCTGGAAGAAGGATCTGTGCCAGCCTGTACCCTGCATTTGGGTTAAATGGTAAAAGATCCTTCTTGCGGGGGGAGACCAGGTAATGACACAGGCAATTTTGAAAGAACACTGTAGAATCTTGGGTGGGTAAGGTCATAAGGACTTCTGGGTGTGCAAATTACAGACTAGAAAGAGCTCTTAATTACTTCGTAAACAATATACAGTATATGTAAATAGTCTTCAAATGTGTTTAGTAACTGTTGTTCTGATGGGTTTTTTTAAATTATTATTTTAACCCAGGTTAATGGGCTAGTCGGTCAGTGTGAACACTGAGTGGGATGGTGGTCTCAAGGAATGTCTACCCCCATGTTTTGCATTTCAGAAAATAAAGTATATACTTGGTTCCCTCAATTGGAGAGTATCAACAAATGGTCAGTGCTTCCCTAGCCTACAGGCAGGGGGACACAGCTCGCAGCAACAGTGTATCATCGGGGCTGTGTTAAGGGGGGCGGGGATTTTTCCGGCATGCGTTGCCAGCAGAGGATGTTATATTCATGTGTGTTAAAATGTTATTACTGTGTCATTATACTGCTGTGTCATTATGTGTTTGTGCAACCCTTATTGAAACGGAGGTCTGTGAGAATGACCTCCCCTCCTGTCTGTGTTGAAGGGTGTGTTTCAATAAAGCCTGTTTCGTTGCAAGCATCTTCTCCTTTTCTTGCGTGAACCCCTAATACGTCACAATATTACAAGAGCACTCTGGGGTGAGTGTAATATCCCCCACCTTCATTTTCTTTGAAGATCCTAATATCTTACTGAAGGAGAGTAGTTTTCAACTTTTCAATATAATTACTGGGGCAAAACCAAATTATGACAAGCCTACTATCCATGAATATACAACAAAAGAAGTTTTACAACATCTGGAATTCAACATGAGACTTTCATTAATCAATACAAGTAGTTTCTGCCAAAGGAAATGAAATAAGCATATCAAGTTATGGGGCAAAATTATTAACCAAGGTAAAAGTTTCACATTGTAAATCAGGGGCTATAACTCCTCCAAAAATCATATGATTGGAGCCAAATTGCAATATGCACATCATCAGTCTATATATCAAACCCTGGTACCAAGTTTCAAAACATTTGGAACAAAACTGCAGGAGAACTTGATTTAAAGAAACCGGTACATTTTGTGGGACAGACAGACTGACGGACGGTCATCATCATAACATAATCCCCTTTTGGTTTTGACCAGCAGGGGATAAAAATCAATTGAGTGCTTCACTACAATAATACAAGATACACGATGCCTTTCAATGAAAGTAATTCCACTGTAAAGGGAATGTGCTACTTTGTGTTGTTAAAATAAATAGCTGTAGATTTGTTTGAATTATAATTTTTAAACTAAATTGCAGCTGAGTTTGGAAGAAAAAGATGTGTAAATGTGTGTGCAGAGGAGGGTTGGAGGGCTTGACAACATTCTAATCTACAAAAGAGGGGCCTGGTAGAAAAAAAATGGGATTACTGTTAAGAGAGCTCTTCAATGAGAAATGAAATCAGCAACACAACTACCGCAAAATCATGAGGGAAGAATCTGAATTTCTGATACACCCACCAGTTTCTCTTCCTGTTTGCCTGGTTCCGAGGTTAATGACTGGTGTGCCAAAGGCCCCGGCCTCTCTGACTCCACAGCTGCTGTTTCCGATCATACAGCCAGCATGGGAGACGAGCTGGATGAACTGATCAAAGGGAATGTGCTTCACAGCCTGGAAGTTGGGGTGCTGCTCGATGCCTTTTTTTCGCATTGCACGCACCATCTCTTTACTTCCTGTTTACATGGTGAGAATAAATATAAGGGACACATTTAAATAATATATTTTAAGAAATCTGTAAACAAACAGAACAAACAGTTACATGGCACATATGATAAAAATAACTCTGACAACCTAATAAATAGTGGAAGGATTGTGTCATTTTTGGAAATGTATGCTTATTTGACTTGAATTATTTTTAAAAATGGGACTGGGGAAAGGATCTTCACTCTATATCAGGTGTCACCAACTAAAACTGCAAGAGATCCAAAAAGTCAGTCCTCCTCCCCAGGTGAGGTCTGAATTAGGACTGAGGTTCTTTAGGCACCTCATGATACAGTTATGATTCAGGGTCTCCAATTTGATTCTAAAACGATTCTCAATGCATCTTTTGGTTTTGCTTTCAGGCCTTTTTTTTCCCCCCCTCTCACTGTGTGACAGCTCGGTACTTTTAAAACCACACGTTTGCAATGACCCATGAATTTACTTCAAACATCTTTTAATAAAAGAAACGGAAGAGAAATCTGACAAGTCACATGGACAAATTTATCTGAAAATGTGCTTTTAAGAACTGTCATCCTTTCATGGACATTCTTTCAGAAGACAACAGCTACAGTGGAGCAAAAAAGTATTTAGTCAGCCACCAATTGTGCAAGTTCTCCCACTTAAAAGATGAGCGAGGTCTCCAATTTTTATCATAGGTATACCTCAACTATGAGAGACAAAATGAGAAAAAAAAAATCCAGAAAATCACATTGAAGGATTTTTAAAGAATTTATTTGCAAATTATGGTGGAAAATAAGTATTTGGTCACCTACAAACAAGCAAAATTTCTGGCTCTCACAGACCTGTAACTTCTTCTTTAAGAGGCTCCTCTGTCCTCCACTCGTTACCTGTATTAATGGCACTTGTTTGAACTCGTTATCAGTATAAAAAACACCTGTCCACAACCTCAAACAGTCAGACTCCAAACTCCACTATGGCCAAGACCAAAGAGCTGTCAAAGGACACCAGAAACAAAATTGTAGACCTGCACTAGGCTGGGAAGACTGAATCTGCAATAGGTAAGCAGCTTGGTGTGAAGAAATCAACTGTGGGAGCAATTATTAGAAAATGGAAGACATACAAGACCACTGATAATCTCCCTCGATCTGGGGCTCCACGCAAGATCTCACCCAGTGGGGTCAAAATGATCCCTAACAGCGTAGTGTGTTACTGATGTAGCCTTTTGTTGCTCTGGTCCCAGCTCTCTGCAGGTCATTCACTAGGTCCCCCCATGTGGTTCTGGGATTTTTGCTCACCGTTCTCGTGATCATTTTGACACCATGGGGTGAGATCTTGCATGGAGCTCCAGATCGAGGGAGATTATCAGTGGTCTTGTACGTCTTCCATTTTTTAATAATTGCTCCCACAGCTGATTTCTTCACACCAAGCTGCTTACCTATTGCAGATTCAGTCTTCCCAGCCTGGTGCAGGTCTACAATTTTGTTTCTGGTGTCCTTTGACAGCTCTTTGGTCTTGGCCATAGTGGAGTTTGGAGTCTGACTGTTTGAGATTGTGGACAGGTGTCTTTTATACTGATAACGAGTTCAAACAGGGGCCATTAATACAGGTAACAAGTGGAGGACAGAGGAGCCTCTTAAAGAAGAAGTTACAGGTCTGTGAGAGCCAGGAATCTTGCTTGTTTGTAGGTGACCAAAAACTTATTTTCCACCATAATTTGCAAATAAATTCTTTAAAAAATCAGACTGTGATTTTCTGGATTTTTTTTTTCCTCATTTTGTCTCTCATAGTTGAGGTATACCTATGATGAAAATTGGAGACCTCTCATCTTTTAAGTGGGAGAACTTGCACAATTGGTGGCTGACTAAATATTTTTTTACCCCACTGTATCTCCAGCAGGACAATCATTTGCTTTTATACATTTTATTTTATTAAGCAGGTGTTTTAGCTGCTTTTAGCTTTGCATTATTTTTTCAATAAAAATCAAATAAATTCTTGCTCAATTTCAAGCAAAACATGAAATAATTTAATCATAATAATACAGGGAACAGTAAATGTGTTTTTTGACTACAAATAAATAGCTCTAAAATTCTAAAATCTACAACTTAAATTCTAAAAATGTAAAGTTTTACATGAAAACACAAACTGAATTACATACATTTAAAAAAGAGTAACTAAAAAAAAATAAATCTCACAAAATGTCTGCCTCTATCATACTGTGTCCCAAATTATGCAAGATATTTGTCTGATTTTCCTAAATAGTCACTGCAAAAGACAGTCAGTATAATTTTCAAGTCATCAACCGTTAGAGCAGGGCTATTCAATTACAAAATCAGTTGGGCCACAATTTGAAATCAAGACATGTAACTGGGCCGCACATGTTCAGCAATCTGTTGAATATGACACATTTCAAACCAACACAGATCAATATGATGAAAAATATGTACTTTTTATTCATTGTCTTGGTTTTAAATGTGCGCTTGGCACATGACAAAGGCACATCAAAAGTGCATAAAAACACAATACCAGTGCTGAGGTTGAATAGAATGAAAAAAAAAATAAAATTCTGTAAATAACCATTTTGGTCACATCTTACTCAGACATATCTCAAAGTGCATAAAAACTCAATTTGCACTGTTAGTAGAATTAACATTTGTTTCCCTTTTGAAATAAAATATACTACATCCTGGTCATAACTGACCTTGGCATGTCACAAAAGTGCATTTAGCTGAACAAAAAATGAACCGTCAAACACTTCAATGCACAACCCCCCCCCCCCCCCCCCCAAGAAAAGACTGATAACAATAACAAACATTGCACATTCTCTTATTGTGGTTTGTTTTGTTTTAAATCAAATCATGTGTGAGTAGGAAACTCTTTTTATAACTACACATTACACACACATATCAGTCATCCAAAAATTTCTAATAGAGTTAGGCTACGTGTCCACCAAATGCATTTTTTGTCAACGTCTTTTTTTCAGCGTTTGTGCACTGCACTCTGGGGAAAAAAAAAAGGCTGTACCCTGTTTCGCAGCAACAGCTTGTCACTCACAGCTCAGCACTTCCACTTTTCCTATGGTCAGACTTTCTACTTATTTTTTAAATAGCAGTCTCTAAATAACAATGGACAGGAAATGTTGTCTAACATTGGTAGCAGCTCTGGATGCAAAATATGATGACATGAAAAACAGCAGTCTGAGTAAAGACTGTACAGGCATCCTATGTCCTGCCCTTCCTTATTCTGATTGGCTGCTTAGAAAGATCTGACACTGACGAGCTCAGCTGCAGTCTGAAAAGTTGAAATTTTTTCAACTCTGAACGTCCTTAGCGCTGCAACAAAAAGCGGCCACTACCAACGGCGCTCAGTGCAGTAGATGCTGGACTACATAGAGAATGGATAGAAAATAGTCACCCACAGCGGAAAAAATGGGTTTGATCGACACGCAGCCTTAAGGATGTAAAATGCACCCACTTAAAAACTTGAGTAATGACTTCAGTCTTGAAGGTTTGAGGTTTTTCTCTAAAATTTATAACAATTTTCTTAGTTTTCTACTTTTCTCTGTAAATTTATCTAAATTTGAAACCATTTCCCTCAAATCTGTAATTCCCTCCTCTAAAATTGACTTTTCTTGTACATTTGATACTTTATTAGAAATTTGTGGATTATTTTATGGCTAATTTTTGTCTATTTTTTTAAATAAAATTAGTTTTTTATAAATCTGAAACAGAATGTGGTAAAACATTTTTCCTTTTTTTCCTTATACAATTTACACTTCTGACCGTACCTTGCAGAACCAGAACAATAATTTAACTCCGATGTCAAAGAAAAAATATTAATAAAATTATATTTAACAAAATAAATTAACTTAAATTACTAAAGATTCAGTTATTTCTGTTATAATATTTCTATATATTTATAGTGTTTTAGAGCTCTCCTCACCACCCAGACAGCAGGAAAAACCTCCCTTATTTTGAAATCCAAATGTTGGCACGTTTAGTTTGTCTGAAGGCTGTTGACGGATCAAAGTCATGCTTCTCCCTGCATATGAAGCCTGCATATGAATCCTAACCACGCCTGTTAGCTAAGGGACTCTTCATCATCGTTCCCGTTACCAATGGGTTAAAACACCATAAATGCCTCCACTGTTTACGTACCATATTTTTTGGACTATAAGGCACACTTCAAATCCTTTAATTTTCTCAAAAATCGACAGTGCGCTTTATAATCCGGTGCGCCTTATGTATTAATTCTGGTTGTGCTTACTGACCTCGAACCGATTTCATGTGGTACACGGCACTCAAAAATCTGTCAAAATGTTTTAGCACGACTTTGGTAAGCTACGAAGCCGCACCGCTTGATGGATTGTCAGAGCATTACGGCTACCGTAGTCAGGAGCCTCGCGGAGTAATATGTGCTTCAACATAATGGTCGGATGGCTTTTTTCCACAAATCTCCGTCCCTATTGATCTGCGACTCCATGCGCGCCCATCTCACCGATACTGTCAAAACCCAAGTGAAGCAAACTAATTCGGAGCTTGCTATCATTCCGGGTGGATTAATCAAAGAACTCCAACCGCTAGATATTGGTGTCAACAGGTTGTTCAAAGTTAAACTGCGAGCGAGTTATGCCACTATCTGCCAATGGATCGTGGATGCCTGGGCTAAGGTATCAGTCTCAAGTGTCGTCCGAGCTTTCACGAAGGCCGGAATCATCACTGAACAGCTAAATAACAGCAACGAGACTGACTCGGATAATGACGAGAGGGATCCGGGCATGCTTGATGCCAAAATCGCCCAACTGTTAAACTCAGCTATGTTTACATGGACACAAGTAACCAGATTAAAAGCCTAATCGGAATAAAAATGCTTCATGTAAACATGGCAGTCTGAATATTCTAACCCGATCGCGCTCATTCGGATCAAAATTTCATTCCGATTGAGAGGGGTGGGTTATGCCGATTGTTAATCCGAATGGTGCGCATGAAAACACTTATTCCGAATGTAGGGCAGAAAATATGTTTACTGCGCATGTCTGTACACCAGCCGCACGTTGACGTGACGTATTTCCGCCTTAGCAGCAGCTAGCGGAAAACATAGCGGGAGTAAAACAAAACTGGTCTGTATTGTCCTGCTGTCTCCCTCTGTTCGTCATATGCAGAAGTATGTACTTGTAGCTTCATTACGGAGACCAGCAGAAGCAAAAGTACAGTCTGAATAACACAATACAGGTTCATTTCGACACGAATCGGGGCTTGCTAACACCGGAAGTTGCTTCTTCTTCTACTATTTTTGGAATGTCGAAATGTCGACGTGTGCATGTCAAAATAATTTATTCCATTCAAACGACTTAATGCGCCTTATAATCCGGTGCGCCTTATGTATGAAAATAGACCATCAAATAGACCATTCATTGATATTGCACCTTATAATCCGGTGCGCCTTATAGTCCCAAAAATACGGTACCTCTTCTGTTTTTTTTCCACGTTTAAAATACTTTAATAAGCTCGTGCTTCTCTTGGACAGTGATGCTACCGAGACACTCTGCCTGCCACTGAAACAGTTACGTGGGGTCACTGGGACACAGTGGCCATCCACAACCATCCACTACTCTATCCATCTGGACCATCCAGGGTTGCACGGCACTCATCAGTAAACAAGACTGTTTGAAAATTAGTCTTTATATATTTCTGGGCCCACTGCAACAGTTTCTGCTTGTCAGCACTGGTTAGGGGTGGGCGAATGGTAGGTTTATGCACAACTGCAAGCCTCTGGAGGATCCTACACCTTGAGGTCTGTGGGACTCCAAAGGCACCAGCAGCTTCAAATACCTGTTTGTTGCTTTGTAATGGCATTTGAGCAGCTGCTCTTAATCCAATTAATTTGTCTGGCAGAAACCTTCCTCATTATGCCTTTATCTGCACAAACCTGTCTTGTGCTCTGAATCAACCACAAATTTCTTCACAGTACGATGATCAAACTTAGGTTTTCGTGAAATATCTAATGCTTTCATACCTTGTCCAAGGCATTGCACTATTTAGACGCTTTTTGGGAGCAGAGAGTTCCTTTTTTTTTTTTCGCATATTGCTTGAAACCTGTGGCATGCTTAATAATATGGAACATTCTTCTTAATTAGTTTTCCTTTAATTGTGCTCACCTGGCAAACTAATTATGACAGGTGTCTGAGAATGATATCAGTGGTCCAAAGAGCCCTGAGACACAATACAGGGATGTGATTTGGGGTTCGGAAAATTATCTGAAAATTTAGCAGGGGGTCTGGGGGACGTGGGGTCCGGGGCAGAGCCCCATTGGGGTTTTTTTTTTAATGATTTTTAAGTACCAGAACTGTGCTTAAATGACATAAAACAAACAGCTGAATGCCACTTATTACTGTATAATATTGACTTATGTTCCAAGAAGATAGCATTCCTAAAATATTCCAACAAGCATTATCCATCACATGACTTAACACTTGATCAAATCAAAATCAGTTAATTTTATCTATTCCATAATAGAAATAAAATTCCAACATACCATTACTTTGTATAATTTCAGCATTCATTTCAGATCACCAGTTTCAATCTCCATTGAGTCTTGAGCTGTTCATTTTGCACAATCACTGATGTAGCTAAGTCTTAGAAATATTCAAAAGTTATGAGTCAATGTCCACTGTGCACTGTCAATTTCAAACTGTTTGGAATCATAAAAGTAATGTAACTAAATTGTTTTGCCATTTTTTTTCTCCTCAACATCAATGTCAACATATCTACAGAAAATATACAAAGTTCCAAGTCCATTTCAGCATATTCCCCTATACCTACACTACATTTTTTTTTAATTTCGGACTTCAATGCCTGTAGAAAATAGCATACATATATATGTGCATGCAAGCAAGCAATTATCATTCAGTAACATAATAGATGACAAAATCCATATCTGATATATGTGTGATATTAATTAGGGAAGACAGAAAAGCACAAACGTAATTCTAAGTATGTGTGGCGTTAAAAATATTTTTTAAATAAAGTCCAAAACATCTTCAGCAGGCAAGATGAAGAAAATATTAACTAGATGACATGTATACAAAAATATATCTTCACATACCTCAAAATTCACTACTCTATCCGCAACTGGCACTGGTTGTTGGGGTGGATCATTCCTTTTGATTTCCGTGTCCGATCATGTCGTCAACAAAGGGTGGAGGCCGTATGGTTTCGATGTTTTTTTCTGAACACCGAAAGTTCCAGCAATTGAATAATTAGTGGACCTCGATTTGACCTCTTGTACATGTTTTTTGCTCCTAGCATGACTCTTGACAGACTTAAATCCTCTTCCACCATAGTCAATCGTGTTGTGACACCACGTGCATATCGCCTTCCCGGCACAGTCGATTTTCCATATAAAATTGCTAAACAAATTTGTCACAGTTTTCTTCCCAACATCCGTTGCAATCTCCTTTTCTAGCCAATCCCAACAAAATTTGTTTTTCACGATCTTGTCAATTTCTTTAATTCTCGGAGCATCTTTACGTTCAATCACTGACATCACTGCAATGCAAGTCAAGTCCGCTATGCGAGAGCGAGGAAAACAAAGGATTGCCTTTAAGACAAGAAACAGCCACGTTTATCGGTCACTGCAAGGACGATCAGCCAATCAGGCGCATCGTTTCATAAAAAAGGCGGAATTCCGCGAATTGGCGGAAAAATCACATCCCTGACAATAACATCCGTGAGTGTAACTGAAAAACAAAAAACTGAATGTCTATGACACTAAAATCCTATTTGCATAATAATTAGGAATACAGTGTATATTTTCATTATACAGTGCATCTGGAAAGTATTAACAGCACTTCACTTTTTCCACATTTTATGTTACAGCCTTATTCCAAAATGGATTAAATTCATTTTTTTATTCTCAAAATTCTACACACAATACTCCATAATGACAATATAAAAAAAGGTGGGTTTTTTTTAGATTTCTGCAAATTTATTACAAATAAAAAACTAAGAAATCACATGTGCATAAGTAGTCATAGTAGGGCTGTCGCGATAACCGCAATTATGTAATACCGCGGTATGGACATGCCTACCACAGAAGAAAACGACCAACCGCAGTAACCGCGGTATTCACTTTTTGTGTGTGTGTGTGTGGCTATATCTCGTTGTTTACTTATATGCCCCTATTGATTATTAAATAAATTGCTAAGGCAGGCAGTTAAGAGGTGAAAGCGTTTGGACTCCTTGTTAAATACAGCCATAACAGTGAGCATTGAAAGGGCACAAAGCACGTTATTTCCTTCTGAGTGGAGTGTGTATGCTTCTGACTGTGTATGAGCTACGAGAGCAGCTTGTCTGAAAGAGATTTTTCTAGCTCCGCTAGCAGCTAGCTAGCGGACGGAGTAAAATTATCACCATTGCAGAGTAAACTAGTTAGAAAATTAAACTCACTCACTGGGAGACAGGAGGACCGGGAACTCTTCAGCTGAATCGAATTTTGGAGATATTTACCCATGGTAAATAACTACGGACCTATGACCCACGGACGTTGTAGCAAGCTAGCAAGCTAGAAGCGAAAACCCATCTTTCGGAGACTTGAGACGACATTTTGAGGTGAGCTCCCGGTCGGATAATGTAAACCTAAGCATGACGTTATTTTGGGAATTTCCACAGCAGGTTGAACACAGCTGCAGAAGTTATAAAGGCAACTTCGCCTGTCTACATCTCACTCAGAAAGGGAAGTCATATCTGTTCACATGTTTACATCGAGTTTAATGTAAACATGTTCGCTGCATGTTTCGCTGCGCGAAAAATGTGTCCGTTCGTGTTTGGTGTGAACGCACCTTTAGTTACCGCCACTGCTTTATGAAAATGATTTTTTTTTTTTTTTTTTTTTTACAGAATCAGGAGTTCATGGCTGCATAAAGAGCGGAGCTCTGCACAGTTGTACAAGACGCGCATAAAGTTTGACAGCGAGCTGCACCAAGACTTACAGCAGGGGTGTCCAACCATGTGCCATGGAGAGCCAAGACCCTGCAGGTTTTCTCTTCTACCCAGTCTCTTCAGCAGGTGTTTTCACTTATCAGCAATCAGTGGGAAGAAGTTCACTGAAATCTGCTGTTGAAGACACTGGTTGGAGGTAAAACCTGCAGGGTCTTGGCTCTCCATGGCACATGGTTGGACACCCCTGACTTACAGCTTCCCTTATTTAAGTTATAAGTTATCTTACGAATCCACAGGGTCCTAAAAACATTTGCAATAATACCGCATACCGCAGTATTGAGCTGTCCACCGTCACTGCAGGGGAAATTCCTCTACCGCAACAGCCCTAATTCACATCCTTTACTCAATACTTTGTTGATGCACCTTTGGCACCAATTACAGCCTCAAGTCTTTTTGAATATGATGCCACAAGCTTGGCACACCTATTTTTGGGCAGTTTCGCCCATTCCTCTTTGCAGCACCTCTCAACCTCCATCGGGTTGGATGGTAAGCGTCGGTGCACAGCCATTTTCAGATCTCTCCAGAGATGTTCAATTAGATTTAAGTCTGGACTCTGGCTGGGCCACTAAAGGGCATTCACAGAGTTGTCCTAAAGCCACTCCTTTGATATCTTGGCTGTGTGCTTAAGGTCACTGTCCTGCTGAAAGATGAACTGTCGCCCCAGTCTGAGGTCAAGAGTGCTCTTGAGCAGGTTTTTATCCAGGATGTCTCTGTGCATTGCTGCATTCATCTTTCCCTCTATCCTGACTAGTCACCCAGTTCCTGCCACTGAAAAACATCCCCACAGCATGATGCTGCCACCACCATGCTTCACTGTAGGGATGGTATTGGCCTGGTGATGAGTGGTGCCTGGTTTCCTCCAAACATGACGCCTAGCATTCACGCCAAAGAGTTCAATCTTTGTATCATCAGACCAGAGAATTTTGTTTCTCATGGTCAGAGTCCTTCAGGTGCCTTTTGGCAAACTCCATGTGGGCTGCCATGTGCCTTTTACTAAGGAGTGGGTTCCATCTGGCTACTCTACCATACAGGCCTGATTGATGGATTGCTGCAGAGATGGTTGTCCTTTTGGAAGGTTCTCCTCTCTCCACAGAGGAACGCTGGAGCTCTGACAGAGTGACCATCGGGTTCTTGGTCACCTCCCTCACTAAGTCCCTTCTCCCCCAATCGCTGTTTAGATGTCCAGCCAGCTCTAGGAAGAGTCCTGGTGGTTCCAAACGTCTTCCATTTATGGATGATGGAGGCCACTGTGCTCATTTGGACCTTCAAAGCAGTAGAAATTTTTCTGTACCCTTCCCCAGATTTGTGGCTTGAGACAATTCTGTCTCGGAGGTCTAAAGACAATTCATTTGACTTCATGCTTGGTTTGTGTTCTGACATGCACTGTGAACTGTGGGACCTTATATAGACAGGTGTGTTTCTTTCTAAATCATGTGACACCCGCAGTGAATGGTAATTTTGCCTCCCGCTGCATACCCGCTCTGCGGAGAATGTCCAAGGTGTCACGCCATATAATGTCCGGTTGGCTGCCAATATAGCATTTCAGTTCCGCTTTTTCATTCAATTAAAACAAAACAGTACCACAGTTATTGTCACAATTTAGTCCAATATGGGGTAATCAATATTTTAAACCAGGGAGAGCGGACGTTGTATTTAAAGTATGGAATTTAAAAGGGATACAAAAGATTCAGGATTTATATTTGCCATGTGCAGAAAACATAATGTCTTTTGAAGAGTTGAGGATCAAATTTAATCTCAATAGAACACATTTTTTTAAATATCTTCAACTTAGAAACTTTATTCGATCAAATCAAAATAAAGCTCTCACTCGACCTATCTATTCATCCTTGGAAAAAATGTTGATGAAAGATAGTAAAAGAAAGGGTATTATTTCAGAGTTTTATAACTCATTGACACTATTTTCAAGTGAAAATTCACTGAAAAGATTAAACTACTGGAAAGAAGATCTGCAAACTGAAATTTCAGAGGAACAATGGGAATTGGCTTGTACAGAAGCTCAAACCAAATCAATAAATGTACGCCTTAAATTGATACATTTCAAATGGTTAATGCGGATGTATGTTACACCGGAGGAGTTAAATAGATATAACAAAAATATACCAGATACATGCACAAAGTGCATGGAAAGTAAAGGAACTCTATTTCATTGTTTATGGGAATGTAGATTAATAAGAATGTTTTGGGAAGAGGTGAGGGTAACAATTGAAAAAATAATCTCAAAACAAATCATATTGAATCCTAAACTGTTTTTGTTGGGTCTGTACCCAGAAAAGCATAATTTTAATAAAAGTGAAAGAACATTCATAGACCTCAGTTTGCTTAATGCCAAAAAATGTATTGCACTATTATGGAAAAAGACTCATAGACCAGATGTGACTCAGTGGTTAAGACAGATGTTAACAAACCTTCCATTAGAAAGAATAACATATATACTGAAATCAAAGGAAATTGTGTTTGAGAATATATGGAGACCTTTTATTGATTATGTAAAAAATTTAAACATAACTCTTGAAGAAGAAGGTGAATGATGTGTGTGGACCTTGTAAATTCCAAACTGGTGAACATAATATGTATACTTATGTATTGGATTGTCTAGACTAAACAGAGGAGCATTGTTGAAGATTTGATTTTGTTGGTGGTTGTTGGTGTTTTTTAGTGCATTTTTTTTTTTTTTGTAGTACTTTAGTGTTAGTGTTTGATTGTTTGTATCATGTTTGTTAAAAAAAAAAAGGTTCAATAAAGATATTGTGGAAAAAAAAAACAAAACAGTATCGTTTTTCCCCAAATTATATTAAAAGGATTCGGGGTCGAGACAGAGGACTCTCAGGGTCTGACTCTGGACCGGAGTCCACCAGTTGATGACCCCTTCTCTATATCATCAGTTCAACTTAAAACAAGACTGTAAGGTTTTAATAACTGATAGGCCCAGATGGAGTAATTTTGAAAAAGCTAAATAGTGTGATGAATGATTTTAAGCGCTTAACAGTTTGGGGCACATTGTTCTTTGTATTACTTTATAACATCCCACAAAAGGCAGTTTAGCACCTAAATTAATTGAAATTTTCTTGCAAATATAATCAGGCTTCCCGAAAAAGTTTTTTTTTTTTTTCTGCATGCAATGGGAGTTAACTTGTAGGCAGTCATTTGCACATGTACAGGCATTCAATATCTGTTTTTCAACATTTTACCACAGTTCTAACAATTGCAAACTGTTGTTAGCATTCAATTCAACAGCATAAACAGGTTTAAAAAGTTTCTAAATTTGGTATGTTTTTTTTTCTTCAGTTAATATATGGTTTAAGTTATTTGCAAACTATTGCATTCTGCTAATAATTACACTTTAAACAGCATAAAAGCTTAAAAAAAACTGAGTTATAAATGTAGGAACCAAACAAACCAAAATTTAAATAAACTAACCAGCATCAATGTTAGGGAAGAGGATGAGGGTCTTTTTATTAAAGGAGACCAGTGCATCTAGCATCAGCCCGTAGATCTTAATGGAATGCTGGATGTCCGTGGTGACAGGGTGCTGCAACGCCACAATATAATCACGGTCCTGTACATCACCTGCGTCATTAATGAAAAACATCAAACATCACTTAATACACTGATATCTCACAACATGTTTCTGTTCTATGATCAATGTGCTCGTACCCAACCAGCTCTTGATAACATCCATGTAGTCGTCTCTGTGATTACTTGACAGCAGTTTATCATAAGAAGGACAGCCAGCCAACAGGATACGAGAATGGTCTTCACACATGGCAATGAGGTGCTGCTCTGCCATGTGTGTGCAACAGGCGTGGTAATGAGCTAGTTTACTGATGGCGTGACGGATTGAGTCATCAATTGTACCACTAACCTGGGAAAAAGAGCAAGAGAAAGAACAGGAGAAGATGTAGTTGACTGAAAAGCTGCGGTATTTTTAAAGAGTCAAAGAGGCACAACAGACAAGGGTGATTACCTCTCCTCCCTCCAGGTGAAGAATTCGAATATTCATCAGTGCCGCAGCCGTTGCAAGAGCCAATGCATCAAAACGGTCACCGTGTACTACCAGGATGTCAGGATTTAATCTTTGTAGGACATCAGGAAGTTTGACCAGCGCCAGCCCAACACTCTCCACCATGGCTGCCTCGTCCTCCCCTCTCACAATAGTGTGGAGTTTGGAGTCAATGTCAAAGTCATCCTGTTCTATCATACGAAAAGTGTTCCTGAACACAGAATTGGAGAGAAAGGGCACGTTTTAACGTCGTCCTCTTTTTGTTTCTGTACAGCTCAATTCAAGCATTAAGGTGTGTTCAGACCAAACGCAAAGTGAATTTTTCATGCGACGCAAATACATACAAAGTCAAAAGAGGCGAACACACACATTCCACACATTCGCATCAGAGGGATAGCGCCAGCTAGTATGGGATGAGATTCTGCCGTCACCAGAGTAAAAGTATCAACATTGTACAAGTAAATTAGTTTGAAAATGAGACTTCCACTCACCTGGAGACATATGGACTGGGGGCTCTGCAGCTGAATCAGACTGTGGGAATTATTTACCCACAGACTCCTACAATGGACGTGCTAAAGGGCTAGCGGGCTAGCACTGTAAACAACTAGCACCCAGGTGTGTTTTGGAGGCAGGGACAATTTTTGCAGGTGAGAGCCCCATTCGGTAACGAAAACTTTGACGGTGTTTTGGGGATTTCCACAGCAGGCTGAACACAGCTGCTGAAGTTAGAGAGGGAACTCCGCCCATCTGCAACTCGCTCAGACGGCTAATTCAAATCCATTCACGTGTTTACATTGAGTTAATATGTAATCACGCTGTGCAAAAAATTTGCCCATTTGCAGTTGGTCTGAATGCACCTTTAGAACGAAACACTGGCTTTATTTGCAAAACTACAAACTGAAAATGTAACATTTGGGAAAAATATGAAATTGTAAACAGAAGCGTCTCTGTGGATCATAACCTTATTATGGTGAAGAGGTTTGCTTCCCAGGAGCTATGCTAGCGGTGGCAACTTGCCCCTGGGGACTCATGTACAAAGGGTACTTATGCACGAAAACATGGAGTATGTCCTCTTCCATGGAAAATTTCACATGTATCAAGAATGAAATGACCATGGAAATATGCGCAGCCCCACGGCGACTTCATGGTTGGCATACGTACGTTTCTACTGTTATTGGTCTATTGAGAACACTTGGAGGCAATGTTGGGAGACTGATAATGACGTGAAAATTACTGTACACAGCAGAGACACATGATGTGTCATGGGCAGCGGAAGCGTGCCCCTTCCCTCCGGTCTCACCTTCTACAACTCTTCACTGCACCTGAGGCAGAAGACACACCTGCGCCTGCTCATCAGCCAGCATACTTAGGGAGGTTCCCTCCACGCAGTCTATGCTGGCTCGTCTGGGTATACTGCCCATGTTCAGACTTGCTGATACATTTGTATGATCGTTAACCATCTTCTTTTTCTTCTCCCCAGGATGCTGCCATCGTGTAGGTGTGTCGCCGGGATTGCGCGCGCTCTCCTGCCCCACCTCACTGTCCTTCAGCACCATCATCCCCCGGTCAGGGATCATCAGCTCCATTTCCCTCCTACCCTACCAGTTCGTCTATCTTCCCGCTGGGTCCTGCCGGTTATCCCTGGATTTCCCAAGTAAGTGGCAATTTGGCTCACCCATTTTCCCCCTTACTCTACTCCTCAGCTCACGGCTCTCGTCTTCTCTCCACAGGTCCAATTCCTCTGGCGAGGGACTGTTTCCATAGCTGTGCGCTATTTTGTCATTCAATAAAAGCTGTCAAACATGCCCCTTAGTGTGGTTCCATCCTGTGCTTGGTATCATGCGCGTGAGCTGTCTAGAATTTAACACGCCATGACAGAACGAGCCAGCCAGGAAGGTAGCTCAGCCGGTGCCTCACCACAGGAGCAGTCGGCTATGGATCACCTAGCGGCGACCGAGCAGCAGCTTGCAGCGCTGACGCAACAGGTTTCCAACATGGCCACTTTATGGTCCGCGGTGCATCAAATGGTCACCCCCCCACCCCCCAGCCTGCTATGCGCCATACCTATTACATTCCTTCGCCCTCCCCGTACGCGGGGGAGGTGGGGAAATGTAAACCTTTTCTCCTCCAACTTCATATGTACTTGGAGCAGGTTGGGGAGGAGTATCTGGGGGATGTAGCCAAAGTACAGTTTTTTGTCCTGTTGTTCAGGGATAGAGCCCTGGAGTGGGCCCAGGCCACTTTAGACAACCCGGAGGGGCACGATATTCGTTTGGCCAATTGGTGGCTGCATTCTCTAGCGCGTTTGGTCGGACCGAGCGTCAAGGCAATGTTATGAGCCACCTGATGACGCTCCGCCAGGGTACCCGGTCGGTGGCTGAGTACTCGGTGGAGTTCCAGGTTGCGGCGTCCGAGTCGGGGTGGAACGAGACTGCTCTACGCAGCACGTTCCTCCACGGCTTGAGCAACCAACTTCGTGACGAACTGGTGGTCCATCCTGTCCTGGAGATGCTCGACGACCTGATAGATCAGGCTGTTGGGCTAGACAATCGACACCGTGAGCACGCGAGGGAGCACGGCCCCACCCCTCGTCCGCGCACTAAGCGTGTGCCCGCTGCGGTTGCTGAGACCGGCGCTGCCAGGTCTTCACCCGAGCCGATGGAGCTCTCTCGGAGTCTAACCGCCAAGGAGCGCCGGCAGAGGCGAAGGGCTGGCGCGTGCATGTACTGTGACTCACTCGACCCAAGTCTGGACGAGTGCCGCCGCCGGCCAACAGATACGGCCCATCAGTAACCGTGGGGGTGTGGCGGGAGGGACTTATTCTTCTCCCCCCGGTAAACTGTGTATTTTGGCCCTCGTGCAGTTGCCGGGGGTCGAGAGGAGGGTTGAGGCGCTGATTGATTTGGGGTCCGAGGGCAATTTCGTTTCAGCTGCTCTCGTAGAGCAGGTGGGTATTCCCACACGCAAACTGCCCCACAGGCAGCAAGTCACTGCCATCTCTGGCAGCGAGCTCGCAGTGGTTTCCCTAAGCACAGTGCCTATTCCCATCCTTCTTTCCGGGAACCACCGGGAGGAACTAGCGTTCCTGGTCCTTCCCGTATCATCTTCCCCAGTGGTCCTAGGTTACCCGTGGCTCCAGAAACATAGCCCCACGAGCCCTTTTTGAATGGCCAATTGCATGCGTTCGGCTGACTGCTCCCCGTCGCTGTCCATTTCTTCCTCCTGGGCTGAGCTGCCGGAGCTCAGCCTCGTCCCTCGGGCTTATCACGATTTGGGCGAGGTCTTTAGCAAGTCAAAAGTGTGGTCGCTGCCGCCTCATCGCTCGTACGACTGTGCTATAGATCTCAACCCGGGGGCGAGGCTGCCGTCCAGCTGGCTGTATAGTATTTCCGGCCCGGAGAGAGGCGCGATGGAGCAGTACATAAAGGAGTCGCTGAACGCTGGCCTCATTCGGCCATCTTCAGCTCCACTCGGGGCCGGGTTCTTCTTCGTCAGGAAGAAGGATGGCTCACTGCGCCCATGTATCAACTACCAGGAGCACAACGCCATTACAATTAAAGACAAATACCCTCTGCCTTTAATCAATTCAGCGTTCGAGCTCCTTCAGCGCTCACGGGTTTTCACCAAGTTAGACTTCAGAAACGCGTACCATATGATTTGCATTCACGAGGGCGACGAATGAAAGACGGCCTTTAAAACACACCTGGGCCAGTTCAAGCACCTTGTGATGCCATTCGGCCTCACTAACGCACCTGCCGTCTTCCAACGGTTGATTAATGACGTCCTCCGCGACATGCTGACATGCTCCACCAATTCGTGTTTGTCTACCTTGATGATATGTTGATTTTCTCCCGCTCGCCAGAGGAACACGAGGTCCACGTGAGAGCCGTTTTACAACGGCTCTTGGAGAACCAGCTGTTTGTGAAGGCTGAGAAGTGTGAGTTTTCAACATCATCAACCACCTTCTTAGGCTTCATTGTGGCTGAGGGGGAGCTGACTGCCGATCCGGCCAAGGTAAAGGCAGTGTTGGATTGGCCTACACCCCACTCCCGTAGGGAGCTTCAACGTTTCCTTGGGTTTGCGAATTTCTATCGCAGGTTCATCCGGAACTATAGTGGGATCGCACTGCCTTTAACACAACTGACCTTGGTTAAAGTCCCCTTTCTGTGGACTGAGGCAGCTGAACAGGCGTTTAATAAATTAAAGCACCAGTTCACAGACAATCCAATCTTGGCCCAGGTTGACACACAGCTCCCATTCGTCCTCAAGGTGGATGCGTCTGATTCGGGGGTTGGCGCTGTGCTGTCGCAGCACACACACCCCGATCAGAAGCTCCACCCATGGACATATTTCTCCTTGCAGCTTTCGCCAGCCAAGAGGAATTATGACGTAGGGGACAGAGAGCTGCTGGCCATTAAGTTGGCGCTAGAGACTGATGCCCAAGGAGGCTGGGGAGAGATGGCGGCTTAGGAGACGGTCGGCTTTTGTGGAGCTCCGTAAACGCCTAAATAAATTCAGCATTCTCACTGAAGATACGGCTTTTTCCTTGCAAGCCAATGTAATATTATGACTCTCAAGGAGTACTGGACAAGACAACATAAAGCAATGCCGTCGTCGAAAGGTAAGAACAGCAATAAGCCACGACAACAAAACACTGAGAATACAGCTAAGCCATTAGTCCAACACAGCTGCAAACAAGATCAAGATGAAGATGAGATGGAATTGGACCCTAGGCTCGCTAAAGCATTTGAGCTCATGACCAGTAAGATAATGAAGGCTACTGACGATAAACTGGAACCGTTAGCCATGACTGTTCTTTCTCATGCCAACGAGCTGAAAGCGGTCGTTAACCGGCTGGACGAGCTACAGGCTAGGACGCTGCAGATGGAAACAGCTAACGAGCCATTGGCTAACATGGTCCCAGCTTTGGAGAAGAAAATAAAATTCCTCTCTGAACATATAGACGACCTGGAGAACAGAGGGCGGCGAAAGAATATACGCATCGTCAATTTGCCAGAGAACATGGAAGGTGGGAATGCTTTGGGCTTCTTTGAGCTTTGGCTTCCAGATTTTCTTAATATGGATACGAAGGATGGCCAGGTTAAGCTAGAGGGGGCTCACCGCTTCCTTGCACCGGCACCCGGCTCTAATCAGCAACCTCGCCCAGTCATTATCAGATTCCACTCGTTTCCTGACAAGCAGAGAGTGATGGCGGCAGCGCGATGTAAAGCAGGCAACGGCGACATTACCTTGGATGGGAGAAAAATATCCTATCACGATCTTTCTGCTGACGTTCTTCGTAGACGAAAGGAGTTTAATGAAGCCAAGCAGCGCCTGAGAGGAATTGGAGCAGAATATTCCATGCTGTTCCCCGCAAGGCTGCAAGTATCCTTTAATGGCACTAAGAAAACTTCTCTCTCCCCGAAGTAATGTCTTTTGTATCCAGTGTGACAAATCAGGGAAGATGAGAAAGTGGACCTTAAAGTCCAAATGTCACGTAATAGGGTCCTTAAAATGTCTTGAAACTAGATATAAAAGGGAACCGATCCGTTCGGGTCTCGGTGTATATGCTTCAGTAACGCCGGAACATTCGTTAATTTAAAACTGCAGCGCTTGGCCTACTCACGACCCCCAGAATCGCCTGGGGAAGAAGGCGGAAGTGACGAAACAGATTGTACCTTAGTTTGATGCTTGGAGTATCCCGAATGATTGTTTATATGGAGACTGGAAGAGGCACCGCATATTTTTAATACATAGACAGTTTTTTTTCCTTTGTTTATCCTTAGAAATAAATCATCTATCGTATTGCTGGATGGCACCGTAAAACGGGGCTATAAGGGACGGCTGGGTAATAAGGGACACTTTTCTGGGAAATGTTTTAAATGTAATTCGTGTTGTTATTGTCAAATATTTTAAGGATTCATGGATATTTGACAATAACAACACAACTCAGCGTCCTGCTCAAAATAAAAAAAGCAGAATTCTGGATTTGGAAGGCGATTCCTCTCTGTTCCGGAGACGCAGGACAGTCGAAAGTGTGAGGCCATCAGCCTAATGATTGAGTCCACACTTCTAACTGTAGTGATAATAGCTTACGCTGAGCGCTTTGCCCGCCCCGGCCATCAGCCTAATGATTGAGTCCACACTTCTCATTGTAGTGAGAATAGCTCACGCTGAGCGCTCTGCCAGCCCCCTAGCTGTGGGGGTAACACACACGACGTGTTCCTCAACACACTCAATAATTTTTTTCCCCCGTATATTTTTCTTTTGGGCGTACAGAAATGGCAATACGCCCGTATTTGTTAAAATTGCATTTTCCCCGTATTAAAATACGGCGAAAACGTATCACTTGACAGGTATGCGCCTCCATTCTTATTCTGATCTGGTCAATTTCTTGACAGCAGCGGCTCTCCTCCACTGTTGGCATTGCTTGGCAACACTCACAGATGCACCTACTGAAAAATTCAAGTACAAGAATTTGCAAATATTTTCTGAATGCATGTATACAAAAATATGCTTGTTTGTTGATACTGTAAGCACAGGTTTGTTGATATTGCAATTGTGAGCTTTTATAAATTTTGTAACAATATATATAATATTCAATAATGTGTTCACATCCTGTTCATATTATTTACACCATATCCACCTCATAAATGCCTTGCAGAACTCATGTAAAATAAGGTGAAAAGATCCATTGCATTATTCATGTTGTCGTTGTTTATTAATAGAACTTTCAAGCCCTCCCCATGAAGTGCCATGTGCTAGAGACAGTTATCAAACCTTGAAGCTGGCGTACAAAACAACAAGCTAGATTTCTAATTCGTCTACAGTGAGAAAGGAACATTCCTGGTTATGGCCCTATACACACGATCCTGGGGATTTTAATACAAGTCATTTTCCACAATTACTTCCATTTCATCCTTGATTTTGTTGCTACAACTGAATGAGGAAAGAAAGGGTTCTACTGTAAGCTAGCACCCCACTGTATCGTCATAATAATGGCTTCCGAAAAATCGATATTTATGGGGCGCCCTCGACAGACCCCCTTCGGCTTCCCAATTTTGCCGGTGGTTATAGTTAATTTATTAAACATCACAGATTTCTTTTGGCTTACCATTCAACATTCTGGAGGCGATTAATGTCCAATTCAATGACATTTTCCACTGGTTTTGCTCTCTGGTCATCGTCGGAACTGTTGTCATCAGACAAAGCATCTGATTCCGTCTCGGACGGCTCGAACCTGTAAGGTTCTATGCCTCTGTCACTGTCTGAACCACTGTCATCAGTATCTGGGGTGTCGTCTTCCCTGAATTCCAAGTCCGATTCACCAGAGGACAAAACTAAACTAATTTGTTCACAATCGCTGTCACTTTCCGTCATGATTGTCCAATGTTGATAAGTGTGAATGTGGATACGGCAGGGCAGCCAGGGTTAAATTTGTGACGTCAAAAACATGGTCGCGGTCTGGATTGGCTGTCACAAGCCAGCGAGCAAGGCGGGGCCTTCGCCTGGTGTATTTTGTGCAATTATGTAAATACGGGTGAGTGATATGGACTCCGGTATGAATATTTGGTTTAAGCTATGTGTATTTTATCAAAATTCGTTGGCATTTGGAAAAAAAATTACGTGACATTTGGATTTTAAGGTTGGACAGTGTATTTATTATTATCCATCTCTGTGCCTTATTATGACTCTCTGTGTGTGATATGTGGTTTAAATAATGGACACAACTCTTTGTGTTTAATACATGTGTTAATCCGCTAATCCAACTATTTAAGGAGAAAACTATCGACTATGACTTAAACTTAAATTTAAATGCATTGCTTGTTCTTAATATTAAGGGGCGTTTCAGTAGCTCCCTGCCATCTTGATTATCACTTACCTCCTCTTCCCTTTTTTTTTTTTTTTTTTTTTGGCACTCGTGTAAAGGAGGTTGTTTTTTTTTTAACTATCTTTTTTTTTTTGCGTTGCCTTTTTTTTTTTTTTGTATTGCCCCCCCTCTTCTTGCTTTTCTTGTGAAGTGTTTTGGCCTTTAGTATGTGTCTTTAAGAATAGCAATCCCCATGCGATCTGGGGAAGGAGCCTATTTATTATCTATTGGTTTTGTGTATTTTTTTGTTTTGGGTTTGTTTTTGGGTGCATGTTTTATGCTCAGCAGTGGTCTACCATGTCAATATTTATATTATTTGTACATTACATTATGCCAAATACATAAGAGTTTTACATGTACAAAATGGGGCGTTGGAGGCATGTTTATTAGTCTCTATAGGGTACATAAATCCTACATAAATCCTAATGTCTTCTTCCAATAGGATTAAACTTTGTTCTTGGAACGTGAGGGGTTTGAAGGGGAATGTGAAGCAAAGAAAGGTTTATGCTTTATTGAAAAGGGAGAAAGCAGAGATAGCTCTATTACAGGAAACACACCTGGACGATAATGGACATCATAAACTTAAATATGGTTGGGCTGGCCAGGTTTATTCCTCTTCTTTTACCACCAGCAGCAGGGGCGTAGTTATATTAATACATAAAAATCTCCCATTTTAGCTGGTGAAGTGCGTTAAAGATACGGATGGAAGATATGTGATTATTAAAGGGGTTTTATATGGTGAAGAGATTGCTATTATGGATCTTTATTGTCCACCTAATTATTCACCTAGCTTCTTGGTTAAGGCCTTTTCTGAATTTGCAGAGCTTTCCCCAACAATAGCTTTAGTGGGAGGAGACTTTAACTGCCTACTTAACCCCCTGCTTGATAGACACCCTCCTCGGAATACATTGTTAACAACTCAGGCTGTCGCTCTTCATGCTATCTGTGAAGAAATGAATTTAGTAGATGCATGGCGAACTTTCCACCCATCTGCTAGAGAATTTACTTTTTATTCTCCCCCTCATAAATGTCATACAAGGATTGATTACTTTTTCATTTCTAACCTCTTGGTACAATTGGTGTCTTCGTGTACAATAGGCAACATCATTGTTAGTGATCATGCAACAGTATTAATAGACTTATCTGTTGGTTTAGGGCAGGTTAAGAGTAGACGATGGCGATTTGATACATGCCTTCTAAAGGATGAAAAGTTTACTACTTACTTGAGAGATGATTTTAAAATATTTTTTGCTATCAACTCTCAATCTACTAATGACTCATCCTTATTATGGGAAACCTCTAGTCTATATCAGAGGCCTAATCATAGCATATTTAGCCTCAAAAAAACGAAAGCAAAAAGAACAGCAATCTAAGCTTGAAAAGGAACTGGAAGAAATTAAGAGAGTACTTAGTTCATCATCATTATCAGATCCTATATTATTGCAGAGAAAGTGTGCCACACAAGCTGCATTAGATGCATTATTAACTCAAAAAGCTAAGCGTGCTGTTTTTTTTTTTTGTTTTTGTTTTTTTTTTTCCCCCAAAACAGTGGTTATATGAATTTGGAGACAAATCTAGTAAGTATTTGTCTTGTTTAACAAAAATCAGAACAGATTCCCAACTGATTCCTTCAGTTGTAGGTCTAAATGGCACTCGTTATTTTGATAACAAAAATATTAATAATACCTTTAAGCAGTTTTATATTCAGCTATATACAGCGGACCAGACAGCAGGGGCCTCATATAAGATGGACTCTTTCTTGGACAGCCTAGCGCTTCCTACTATTTCTGATACTCAAGAGACATGATTTAAATTCTCCCATCTCCAGAGAAGAGGTTATATTAGCGATTAACAGTTTACAATCAGGTAAAGCACTGGGGCCAGATGGCATGGGCAGCGAATTTTACAAAGAATTTCAGGATATACTTGTGGATCCATTTTTGGAGATGATAGAACACTCCTTTACGTAGAACCTAGAAGGTTTTGCCTCTTATCATTAAGGAGGACCAGACAGGTTTTATTAAAGGCAGAAGCTGTAGTCACAACATTAGGAGGCTTTTAAATATTGTTCACTTCTGTCAATCACAAGAAAACGACACTGTAATCATCTCATTGGATGCAGAGAAAGCCTTCGACCGAGTTGAGTGGCCTTATCTATTTAAAGTATTACAAAAATTTAATCTGGGGGATAATTTTATCAAATGGATCAAACTTTTGTATAATAAACCCTTAGCATCGGTCATAACAAATGGTTACAGATCGGATAATTTCCCAATTTATCGCTCAACACGTCAAGGCTGCCCCTTAAGTCCTGCTCTTTTTGCCTTTGTGGGAGAACCTTTAGCTGAAGCCATCAGACAGGATCCAGCTGTCAGGGGTATAGATGTAGGGGAGACGCAACATAAAATTCCCCTTTATGCAGATGACATTTTGTTGTACGTAGCAGAGCCGGCTACCTCTGTTCCGCGACTGGCTGATATCATTACCGTATTTTTTGGACTATAAGGCGCACTTAAAATCCTTTAATTTTCTCAAAAATCGACAGTGCGCTTTATAATCCGGTGCTCCTTATGTATTAATTCTGGTTGTGCTTACTGACCTCGAACCGATTTTATGTGGTACACGGCGCTCAAAAATCTGTCAAAAATGTTTTAGTACGACTTTGGTAAGCTACGAAGCCGAACCGCTTGATGGATTGTCAGAGCATTACGGTAGTCAGGAGCCTCGCGGAGTAATATGTGCTTCAACATAATGGCCGGATGGCTTTTTCCACAAATCTCCATCCCTATTGTTCTGCCACTCCGTGCGCGCCCATCTCACCGATACTGTCAAAACCCAAGTGAAGCAAAATAATTCGGAGCTTGCCATCATTCCGGGTGGATTAACCAAAGAACTCCAACCGCTATATTGGTGTCAACAGGTCATTCAAAGTTAAATTGCTAGCGAGTTACGCCACTATCTGCCAATGGATCGTGGATCAAAACTGCTCCTGTTTAGCTGTAATTAATATTCAAAAATGATATTTTCGGGACGAAAGAATTCAAGCGTCCCGGCATTTGTTTGCATTGTTTACTTCTCGGGGCTGCCGCCGGAGAGCGAGCCGTATCGAGTACTGAGTGAGTACCGAGCGAGTATTCTGGCCAATATGGCGATGTAAACAGCCACGGACCAAAAAACATACATTTGCTCGTGTAACAGGTCATTCACACTCGCAGACAATTGCGCTATATGTGTCTAATGTCTATAAAATCTATAGGATTTTCTTTCCATGCACGCAAAAAAAAAATAAAAAATTCCCAGATCCGACTACCTCGCGAGGTAGTCGATACCCAAAAGCCAATGGCGTATAGAACACGTATATTAGGATTTGTATGTGAAATTTCGGCATCGAAACTGCTCCCGTTTAGCTGTAATTAAATATTCAAAAATGATATTTTTGGGACGAAAGAATTCAAGCATCCCGGCATATGTTTACTTATCAGGGCCGCCGCCGGAGAGCGAGCCGTATCGAGTACCGAGCGAGTACCCAGCGAGTATCCTGGCCAATATAGCGATGAACAGCCACGGACTAAAAATGTTCCGCCTGCTCGTGGAACAGGTCATTCACACTCGCAGTCAATCGCGCTATATGTGTCTATAATGACTATAGATAGGATTTTCTTTCCATGCACGCAAAAAATTTTTTTTTCCCTGCTCCGACTACCTCGCTTTAATGCGCCTTATAATCCGGTGCGCCTTATGTATGAAAATAGACCATCAAATAGACCGTTCATTGATAGTGCGCCTTATAATCCGGTGCGCCTTATAGTCCCAAAAATACGGTAAATATTTTGGGTCTTTTTCTGGTTACAAAATTAATTTCTCTAAATCTTTAGCTATGCCCATGGGAAGCCTCAGAAATAGAATGAACTCCCTTATATCATTTCCATTTCGCTGGTCTATGTCAGGTTTTGTGTACTTGGGTATTCAGATTACTCCTATGTTCCATCAGATGTTTAAAGCCAATTTTAACCCTCTCCTAGACACTATAAAGAAGGATTTAAACAGGTGGTGTTCACTTCCCTTATCATTACTCGGCAGAGTGTCTATTATCAAAATGAATATCCTGCCTAGGTTATTGTACCTCCTACAGATGGTTCCAATATTTATAACTAATAAGGTTTTGAAGTTATTGAATGGTTGGTTGAGTGATTTTATTTGGGGCAAAAGGAAGCCAAGATTAAAAATGGTAAAACTACGACTTCCAAGTTCAATGGGAGGTTTGGATGTCCCTAACATTAAATGGTACCAAATAGCATCTCAACTAAGGTTTATAGCAGAATGGGTTAAAGATGATCCTACTTCTGTTTGGTTGGGCCTTGAAAAGTCACAGGTCTCCTGTTCACTGTTGGGTCTTTTGTCTTGTAAGAATTTAAAGTCAGTTAGAAATCTCTGTGATAATAACCCCATAATTTCACACTCTCCTCTCGGCGCCACACCAGTCGGCTGCCTTTTGCAACAGCGGCTCGATTCCGAGTTTTTTTTTCCCTTCCTCTCTCTTTTGATCACTTTTTTTTTTCACCCCACTTATATCACGGACACACAGATCGTCCCAAATGTCTCCTGAGCCGGTGGACGGAGCCACTGTTTATAGCAGGATACGATACAACAGGGAAGAGCTGCTAGCATTTAACCGCCACCCGGTCCCACTGGAAAAACTCGACATACCGAGAGAACTGAGGCGAAAACGTCGCGGCTGCCGGGCTGGAGTAAGGCGGAGGACAAAAAATATAAGGTACAGACCCTCCCTTCCATCTGTTGTCATGGGAAATGTACGGTCGATACTGGGAAAGTTAGATGAGCTAGCGGCTATCTCCCGTTATGATAGCACTTACCGGGAGTGCTCTCTCCTTTTGTTTACTGAGACGTGGCTAACTGAACTAGCAGCAGATGCTAACATTGAGCTGGAGGGTTTTCACATGATACGAGCTGACCGAACACCAGAGAGTGGCAAAACTAGGGGCGGTGGAGTGATAATGTATGTTAACAACAACTGGTGCAGACCGGGACATATCACTGTTAAACAACGACACTGCAGCAAAGACATTGAGTTGCTAGCTGTTAGCATGAGGCCTACATATCTCCCGAGAGAACACTCACACGTGATCTGCATTGTTGTTTATGCAAATCCGACGGCGAACGCTGGGACAGCGCGTGACGTCATCCATTCAGTAACCAGCAGGCTGCAGACAGAACACCCAGATGCTCTTCTCCTCATCTCAGGCGATTTCAACCACGTTTCACTGTCTCCCATTCTACCCACATACTGGGTATGTCACATGCCACACTAGAGACAATAAAACACTGGATTTGTTCTACGCAAACACTAAGGAGGCGTACACCTCATCACAACTCCCCCCACTTGGGAGATCGGATCACAACTTGGTTCATCTCCGACCGGTGTACAAACCCCTAGTGTACAGACAACCTCCGGCCATGCACACTGTGGAGTTATGGTCTGAGGAGACAATGGACACTCTAAAGGACTGTTTTGAAGCCACTGCCTGGAAGCAGCTCTGCGATCCACATGGTGAGGACATCGATGGCCTCATTCACACCTTCACGGGCTACCTCAGCTTCTGTGTGGACAAATCCGTTCCCACCAAGACCATACGGCGTCACTCAAACAACAAACCCTGGATCAACCCTGAGATAAAAACACTTCTGAGAGAGAAGAAGAGGATCTTCAGGTCGGGGAACAGGGAGATGCTGAAGTCCGTACAGAGGGAGCTGAGGAGAAAGATCAGAGAAGGCAAGGATAGCTTCAGGAAGAAGATGGAGGACAAGCTGCAACAGAGCGACATCAGCGGGGTCTGGAGAAACCTCAAAACCATCTCGGGGCTCCAGAATACCTCCCCCCAGGCCACGGGGGGCAGGGAGTGGGCGAACAACCTGAATCTGTTTTTCAATAGATTTGACCAACCGCCCTCCCCCCTGTCTGCACAACAACCACTGCTGCCTCTAAGAAATCAAGTCCTGCTACCCACTCCCCACTCCACCGACACCCCCCCCACTCCCAACACACAGCTCCCCATCCTGACCCTGACCAAGACCCAGGTGAGGACGGAGCTGAGGAAGATCAAGGCGAGGAAGGCGTCGGGACCGGACGGCATCAGCGCAAAGCTCCTCAAGTCCTGTGCAGACCAGCTGTGTGGGATTGTGACGTATATCTTCAACATGAGCCTGAAACTGGGGAGGGTACCACAGCTGTGGAAAACATCTTGTGTGGTACCTGTACCAAAAACTTCCCACCCCAAAGACCTGAACAGCTTCAGACCAGTGGCCTTGACGTCCCACTTGATGAAGACCCTGGAGAGACTGCTCCTTGCTCATCTCCGCCCCCTGGTGGAACCAGCGATGGATCCACTCCAGTTCGCCTACCAGCATGGCATTGGGGTGGAGGATGCGGTGATCTTCCTCCTTCACCGTTCTCTGTCCCACCTGGAGAAGCCCAGGAATATGGTGAGGATCATGTTCTTTGACTTCTCCAGTGCTTTCAACACCATCCAACCGATGATCCTGAAGGACAAGCTGCTGCGCGCAGGGGTGGACCAGCACCTGTCATCATGGATCCTGGACTACCTCACGAACCGGCCTCAGTTTGTGAGAACCCGGGACTGTGTTTCCGACACGATCATCAGTAGCACGGGGGCCCCCCAGGGAACGGTGCTGGCTCCCTTCCTGTTCACTCTTTATACTGCGGACTTCTCACACAACACAACACATTGCCATCTACAGAAGTTCTCTGATGACTCTGCGATCGTTGGTCTCATCTCCAGCGGAGATAAAGCTGAGTACAGAGGGCTTATCCAGGACTTTGTGGACTGGTGCCATCGGAACTGCCTCCAGATCAACGCGAGGAAAACTAAGGAGCTGGTGGTGGACTGCCGCAGGCATGGGCAGCCCCTCACAGCACCAGTAAATATACAGGGAACAGACATCGAGATGGTGACATCCTACAAGTACCTGGGTATTCATCTGATCAATAAACTAGACTGGTCACACAACACTGACGCACTCTACAAGAAGGGACAGCGCAGGCTGTTCCTGCTGAGGAGACTCAGGTCTTTTGGTGTACAAGGGGCGCTGCTGAAGTCATTCTATGACACGGTGGTGGCATCAGCCATCACTTTTGGAGTGGTCTGCTGGGGCAGTGGCATTACTGCAGCCGACAGGAAGAGACTGAACAAACTGATTAAGAAAGCTAGCTCTGTCCTGGGGCAACGCCTTGATCCGATGGAGGAGATAGGAGAGAGAAGGACGGTGGCTAAACTGTCATCTCTGCTGGAGTCCGAGTTCCACCCTATGCAGGACATACTGGATGCACTGAGGAGCTCATTTAGCAGCAGACTACATCATCCCAGGTGCACAACCGAGAGGTTTCGTAGGTCCTTCCTACCAACGGCTGTCAGACTGTACAACCTAAGCAGGGCTGCTCACAGAGATAGCAAAAAGACGTAACAAACTAATAGTTTTTTTTGAATGCAAAAGATGCAATAGACTTACACAATGGTCCTCTCCGGCATACAACTAGGAACATACCGGTCGCTATGGAGGGTGAGAATATGTATGGGCACATAATCATACCATGTAGGATAACTAAATAGACGGTTATGCTGTTTCATCCCACCTAGCAACAATGCTCTGCACTGTGTGTGTTTATATATTTACATATTTATTCCATCTAGCTACAATGCTCTGCACTGGGTGTGTTTATATTTATATATCTATATATTTATTCCATCTAGCTACAATGCTCCGCACTGTGTTTTTATATATCTACATATTATTCCATCTAGCTACATTGCTCCGCACTGTGTGTTTATATACTTGCATATTTATTCCACCTAGCTGCAATGCTCCGTACTGTGGGTGTTTATATATTTACATATTTATTCCATCTAGCTACAATGCTCTGCACTGTGTGTTCATATATTCATATATTTATTCCATCCAGCTACAATGCTCTGCACTGTGTGTCTGTGTGTGTGTGTGTGTGTGTGTGTGTATATATATATTTTATAGTAATATGTACATATGTATATTAGCTGCTCTTGCTTGCTTGTTTTTTTTTGTTTGTTTTTTTTTTTTTTTCTTGCCTTCTGATTGTTGCTCTGAGTGTTGCTATCCCTGTGCTGTTGCAATCCTGGAATTTCCCCGTTGTGGGACTAATAAAGGCTTATCTTATCTTATCTTATCTTAATTTGCAACACTTTAAAGGCCTGGTTTATGACATGAAAGCTTGAAGGAAGATCACATTTAACTACGTTATTAATTCCTATTCAAGGCAATCCAGACTTTGTTCCTGGTATGATGGACAGTGGTTATAATATATGGACAGTTAAAGGGTTAAAGAAAATCTATGACCTTTTTGATGGTGCATTGTTATCATTTGAACAGCTTCAGGAGAAATTTGGTCTTTCTAAACAGAATTTTTTTTAGATACCTTCTGATCCGAGATTTCATAACTAGAAAGACCATACTTAATGTAAATGCCACAGTGTCTGCAGTTGAGCAGTTACTTCTTTTAGGCCCAACCAAAAAATTTATAACTCGCTGTTATAGTGCCTTAAGTCAGTCAGATGTGATGTGTATGTCAATTATGCAGGATCTTAAACAGAAATGGCAAAGTGAACTTGGTGTAAATATTTGTGAGGATTCGTGGGATGCAATCTGGGAGTGTGCCAAGAAGATTTCAATATGCAATCGTGCAAGATTATTGCAATACAAAATTTTACATCGCTTACAAATCTCTCCCAGTAAAAGATCCAACATGAATCCCCAGCTTTCACCCATGTGTTTGAAATGTAAAATTTCAGTTGGTACCTATACTCATTGTGTTTGGTCTTGTCCTAAAATCCAAGCATACTGGCTAGACATTGTACAAGACATGAATCAAATATCTGGTGTGAATGTAGACATGGATCCTCGCTCTCTGCTACTGGGACACCCAAACCAGGACTTACTTTTTGGAAGCTCTGCAAGACTGTACAATATCCTTGCATACGCGGCAAGAAGGAATATTTTTTTTTGTCATGGATATGTGACAAACCACCAATTAAAACAAAGTGGCATAAAATCATCATGGAGTGTTTCCCTTTGGAATAGTTAACATGTTTACTTCACTCAACAAAGAGATATTTTATGAAAATATGGACCCCATATCTCAAATTCTCTAACCTTACGGTGGCCTCGATTCTTGGGAGCGTTAACCTGGATTAAATATGACCTTTTCTTTTTTTTTGACCTGGTTTGTGGTGCTATGATGGTTACGCTCCTCTGTACAAATGTACAAGTGCTGGTTTATGTGTGTACATGTATGAATTTCTAGCTAAGTATATCTTACTTCTTTTTTTTTAATTTTAATCTTTAATTTTGTGTAGATCAATTTTGTGCTGAGCTGTTTTTCATGTTTTGATTGTTGGGGGGGGAAGGGGGTTTGTGTGTGTGTGCAAAACAAAGGAAACAATTTCAATAAATATAAATTGGAAAAAAAAAGTTGGTGCTAGAGGAGTGGAGACACTGGCTTGAAGATACTACTCACCCCATCGTTGTGTGGACCGACCACAAGAACTCTGAGTACTTGCAGTCGGCCCGCCGACTGAAAGCCAGGCGGGCTCGCTGGTCGTTATTCTTCCAGCGATTTAACTTTACCATCACATACCGGCCTGGCACCCGGAATACCAAACCGGACGCGCTCTCGTGCCAGTTTGACTCCGGGGACGCAGCCCCCCCCCCCCCCCCAAAACCGTCATGCTACCGGCACGCATTATCGGAGCCCTTACTTGGGACATCAAACGGAGGGTCTGCCAGGCCCACTCCCCGAAGCCTGTGCTGGTAGGGTGCCCCTGGAACCGTCTGTATGTCCCGGCCACCCTCCGCAGTGATGTTATCCAGTGGGGCCATACTAGCCGCTTTGCCTGCCATCCTGGCATCACCTGGACTATAGATTTCGTTAAGCGGGTGTTCTGGTGGCCAACGCTGCGGAGGGACATTCAGGAGTACGTCAGAGCCTGTCAGACATGTGTCCGGGGGAAGAATGACTTCTCCCCCCGGTCGGGACTTCTTCTCCCCCTCCCCATTCCCGGCCGGCCGTGGTCCCACGTCGCCGTGGACTTTGTTACTGGGTTACCCTCCTCCCACGGCAAGACGGTCATTCTGACGGTTGTGGATCGGTTTTCCAAGGCGGTCCATCTGGTGGCCCTCCCCAAGCTCCCGTCAGCCGTGGAGACAGCAGCCATCCTCACGGACCATGTGATCCGAATCCACGGCATCCCTGTGGACATTGTGTCTGACCGGGGTCCACAATTCACGTCCCAGGTCTGGAGGCCCTTTTGCCTGACGCTAGGAACGACGGTGAGCCTCTCCTCTGGAAATCATCCCCAAAGTAACGGGCAGGCTGAGCATGCCAACCAGTCCCTGGAGGCTGCCTTGCAGTGCGTAGCAGCCGACAATCCCTCTTTCTGGGGCACACACCTGACCTGGGTGGAATACTCAATGAACTCTGCGGTGTCCTCCACCACCGGATTGACCCCCTTCAAGGCGTCACTGGGGTACACGCCCCCCCACTTCCCTTGGCCGAGAGGGAGGTTTCGGTGCTATCCATGGGGACCCACGCTCGGCGCTGCCGATGTGCCTGGAGAGCAACTCGGGCCGCTGTGGTCCGCGCCACCGAACGCACTCTGGTCGCCGCCGATCGGAGGCGGGTCCTGGCCCCCAAGTATGCTGTGGGACAGCTGGTCTGGCTGGCGGCTAGCCAGATTCCTCTGAAGAACAACGCCAAGAAGCTGTCCCCCTGCTTCCTCGGGCCGTTCTACATTGCCCGGGTGGTCAACGACACGTCGGTCCGACTGCCCGTGACCCTGCGGGTGAACCCCACCTTTCACATCAGCCACATAAAGCCCCTCTCGACCAGTCCTCTGTGCCCCCCCCCCGAGCCTCCTCTTCCTCCCCGCATCATCGATGGCCATCCCACCCACACAGTTTGGTACATCTTGGATGTCCGTCACAGGGGTCAGGGCCTGCAATACCGCATCGATTGGGAGGGTTAGGGGCCGGAGGAACAATCCTGGATGCCCTCGTCTCGAGTATCGGACAAGGAGATGCTCCGGGCTTTCCACCGTACCCACCTGGACAAGCCCTCCGGTCCGCCAGGAGGTGTCCCTACAAGGGGGGACCCTGTCATGGGTAGTGGGAGCGCGCCCCTCCCCTCCGGTCTCACCTTCTACAACTCGTCACTCCACCTGAGGCAGAAGACATACCTGCGCCCGCTCATCAGCCAGCGTACTTAGGGAGGTTCCCTCCGCGCAGTCTACGCTGGCTCGTCTGGGTATACTGCCCGTGTTCGGACTTGCTGATACATTTGTATGATCGTTAACATGCTGTTAACCATCTTCTTTTTCTTCTCCCCAGGATGCTGCCATCGTGTAAGTGTGTCGCCGGGATTGCGCGTGCTCTCCTGCCCCACCTCACTGTCCTTCAGCACCATCATCCCCCGGTCAGGGATCATCAGCTCCATTTCCCTCCTACCCTACTGGTCCGTCTATCTTCCCGCTGGGCCCTGCCAGTCATCCCGGGATTTCCCAAGTAAGTGGCAATTTGGCTCGCCCATTTTCCCCCTTACTCTACTCCTCAGCTCATGGCTCTCGTCTTCTCTCCACAGGTCCAATTCCTCTGGCGAGGGACTGTTTCCATAGTTGTGCGCTGTTATTTTGTCATTCAATAAATGCTGCCAAACGTGCCCCTCAGTGTGGTTCCATCCTGTGCTTGGTATCGTGTGCGTGAGCTGTCTAGAATTTAACACGCCATGACATGATGAACAAACATCCAAGTGTGTGCAATTAGATGAGTGCATATAAATGCAAGTGCAAAGAAGTGCAAAAAATTCCTCTAACAACAATGGTGTTAGCATTACTTGAGGATATTGCAAATCGCGCAGTGAGAAGAGAAAGGGTATTTAGAGACCGAGAAGATTTTCTGGCTCAGGATGATGACTGGCTTCTCAGCCAGTTTAGGTTTCCACGGGCAGTCATTGTGGAACTGTGCTCAGAGCTACGGCCGCTCTTGGAGCGCAACACGGAAAAAAGCTGTGCGCTGCTCATCCCAGGGCAGGTGCTGAAAACACTGGGGTTCCTGGCAACAGGGGCGTTCCAGAGGGAGCTGGCAGTTCCGATTGAGAATTTCCCAGCTGATCCTGAGCCGAGCTATGCCAGCAGTATGGGATGGCATTATCCAGCTGTCACCCAAGTAAAGGATGAGATTTGCATTTAGCACATAAAATATGAACTTGTCAAGTCTAATATGATCTGCTTTCAACTGACAGGTGACTGTGGCTACCCTCTAAATAGGTTCATATTGTCTTGTTTTTCATAACCGTTTTCCTTTTGTCAATCAGCTGATCCACCCGGCTGGTCACAAATCACAGCGGTCAGCTGACGCTTCTGAGGACGACTGCAGATGTCAGTGGAAACATGTCAAGGTTAAATAAACATCTCCTTCTCATCTCTGTCTGAATAAAGGAAAATGGTAAACTAATCTTACAGGGCTGTGAGCAGGCTATTGAATTACCTGTATCTTGCGCTAATGCCAGAGGACAGGGTGCCAAACAAAATGTTTTTACGTGCCTCTACCTCATTCAGGAGCATCTCCAACTCCCAGTCCATGAAATTCCATTAAATCCATTACTTTTGATTGTGGATACAGAAGAATCTAACGTGCAGGGCTTGTATATATCTATTTGCATGTAAATGCATATTCAAATCGAGGTGTGTCAAGGGAGGAGTCCAGTATTTTCTCACGTGCGTTCAATTTCAAGTAGACTGGGATTTATAAAGGCAATGTGCTTGGATTCTTGCATACACACTGTTTCATACATCTGGATTTATTTATTATTATTTTTTTTTGCTTACAGCCTTTTCTTGATTTAAACGTACATCATCTTTCAGCAGGAAATCCACGCAAGTCTTTGTACATGAGGCCCCTGCTCTCCCAGGGTCTCCCAAGACAAACTGGTCCTAGGTGAATGGCAAATCCAAGGGCGGTCCAGTGGATCCCTATGAAAAGGTTACAAGGACCCAGTGTACCCAAAGGAGCCACATGGGTCCGCCCACCAATGGACTCACCACCTGCAGGAGGGATCATGGGGATCATGGCGCTGTGTGAACTGTGCAGCAGTCTGCTACTCTGCTTGGCCCACTGCCCGGATCCCCGGAAAAGTGGTAGAAAATGGACAGTTGGATAGATGGATGTTTTTAAATTAAAAAAAAAAAACTTCACCTAGCTGTGTTAGGCTGAACTTATAACATCCACTCAACCCCGTGGTCTGTGTGATGTTAATTTTGTTATACCTTCCAGCCCGCTAGGTTCCACTTAGTCCCATCGTGGCTGTTACGTGCAGCCCTCATGAAAGAGGATTCAACCACCCCATTCATAAACTTGCATCTGGCTGGGTAGTAGGTGCAGCATAAACATGGCCACATGCACATCGATATGGTCCTAAGCACAGGTGCAAAACTGACAGCCAAAGCATAAATTCAGCTTTACACAGAAAAGCATATCTGGACAATAGATACCGATGGATTAGCTGCCCAATGTGTCTGTCAGCACAAAAGTCAAACTTACTGGCAAAGACTGAAAC
The DNA here is from genome assembly GCA_020510985.1 of Pholidichthys leucotaenia. Lineage (NCBI taxonomy): Eukaryota > Metazoa > Chordata > Actinopteri > Cichliformes > Pholidichthyidae > Pholidichthys > Pholidichthys leucotaenia. The sequence continues at coordinate 115,842,513 of CM035848.1, read as the reverse complement.
ATATGCTCCAAGCCATTTTAAAGCCCCACTTTGAAACATGTTAGGGCTTTGTTAGTGCACAGGGTAAAAGTGAAAATCCTCAAATCATGAAAGAAAGCCATGAGCTAGCTTTGAGCACCAAAGCTAGCCTACACCACTTCAGTACTGAGAGGAAGAATGCACCTGAATCCATATACAGTAGCTGTACCTATCATGCTTCATCCAGAAGCCACAAATGAATTAATGGAAACATGGTAAGAGGCATAAGTTTTATGCAAAAGACCTGGTTAAAGTATAATTTGGATTTTTCCCCAAATGGGAAAAAAAAACAAAATTGTTGATAACGGTTATGAGACACTAAATTAAAAAAAACAAAACAAGTTTTTTGTTTTAGCATGGAAAAAAAGCATTAAAAATAAAATAAAAAATCTGTATCAAAGTCAAGTTGAAAACGATAAAGGAAGGTATTCAGAGGAAAATGAGATTGGCTTACCCGTAATCATCAATGAGATGTGAACCAAGCACCACAACTTCAAGTTCAAACTCATCAGGGTGAGATTTTATCCCAATCATAATGGGGGCCAGTTTGGAGTAATCTGCTCTGTTGCATGTCGCCACACACACACGCAGCTTCTTCTTGCACTACACAAATAGAAACACCACATGTACACCCCATTAATTAATTTACATTCAGTGAAAAGGAAATCTTTGTTTTTATAATTTGTGACAGTTATTTTACAGGGTTTTTTAAAAAAAATGTACAGTCTCCACTAGTGCTAGGAATAGCTGCCGGGGCACTTCTGTTATAGCAGAACTCGCAGCCCGGACTTAGCATCCATCTGAACAATCTTTGGTGCTACACATAATAGCCTGCGCACAAATTCCTCACTTTATTTAATTCTGGGTGTTCAAATCAATTTACTGAAGTATCGTTATCGTGAGCTATATAGATTACATAGACCATAGATTACACTTACAATCATCTATCTATAAATGCAGCAGATTTGTCTGTGTGTTTGTCTGTCTGTTCCATGCATATCTCTCGAACCGTTTGTCGGACTGGCCTCAGATTTTAAACGTCGTTTCCTGAGGTTACGAGGGTGTGCATCCCTGAATATGGAGTCGCTCAGTCAAAATATATAATTTTTACCAATAAAAGTTTAGCCACGCTCTGAGACCGCTCTGTCTCTTCATGCCCTGAAGCATGGGCGGGGTTTATCTGTGTGTGTGTGTGTGTGTGTGTGTGTGTGTGTGTGTGTGTGTGTGCGCGCGTGCTCTGCGGGCAGCAGATGAACAGAGCTCTGTACGGGTTTTTCCTGTGAACAAACGCTGCAAATATGCCATTATAGGGTAGCTCCAAGTTAGAATCCTGTTCAATTATTCCCTTTATCACTGGATCGTAATTTTGTGGGCTCCTACTGCACAACAACTTCAAAATTTCGGAGGGGGGGGGCGGGGTTGGGGCAGGCACACAGTAACAGCGCATTTACTAGATGCTGCAAATCCTTTTTCCTTTTAAACAGTACACCGAGTCCTGACCGCTGTAATATCTAAAATGTAAAGTTAATACCAACATGACTGGAGCGGAATTAGGGATGGGCGTATCAATACTCAAGTATCGATACGTTGATACCAGCTGGTTGAAACTTTGGAGTCGATACTTTTTAAAATATTGCAATACCACTATGTTAATACAAAACATGCAATTTGTTTTCACTTCTGAGAGTTTTAGGCATTAGATTTATGTGTGAAAACTGGTGAAAAACCAGCCCAAGCATACAGGTGCATCTCAATTATCAATTATCCCCTAAGGAACATGTTAATGTTCACAACAGTTTTCACATCAAAGAGGTATCCAGTGATGCAGTTAAAGAGATTATTGGGAAAATGAATAACTCTATGGCAAAGGATGTTGATAACTTAAATGCTGCCTTAATTAAGAAACACCAGAATAGTCTGTTGGAGCCTATTACTCATTTAGTCAACTTGTCAAGAAGAACAAATGCCTTTCCAGAGAGTTGGAAGACAGCAGTAATCACCCCGGTCTATAAGTCGGGAGACAAGGACCTAGCAAGCAACTACAGGCTGACTGCCATATTGCCTGTAGTTTCAAAAATTCTGGAGAAGATTGTTGCTGCTCAATTGATAGAACATTTAGAGTCCAATCAATTACTTTATCCACAGCAATTTGGGTTTAGACCTAAGTACTCCACAGAAATAGCTAACTGTTATTTTATCGAGAAGGTCAAGGCTTTATTGGTTAAGGGGCATGTTGTGGGGACCGTGTTTCTGGATCTAAAAAAGGCCTTTGACACGGTAAACCACACTGTCCTACTGTCGAAGTTAAAAGACCTCAAGATTTCAACTGAGGCAATACAGTGGTTTAGGTCATACCTGGAGGCAGGGATGGCAACAGGAAATTCTGATTTCAGCTGAAATGTAATTTGGTCGATTGACTTATGGGGGGGCGCAGCCCCCCTGAAGCTGGGAGGTTTTCAGTAAAACAGAAGTAATTTAGACTGAAAAAAATGATAAAAAAAAATGAAATAGTAGACTTAGATAAATCATTACATTTAATGAAAAGTTAACTTACTTTTTCTTCAATGTTGTGTCACTGTCTTTAGTCCAACATATTTAAGAGTTGTATAAGACTTTATTGCAATATTTACACTGGTCCCCAAGTCAGTCAGTCAGTCAGTCAGTCAGTCAGTCAGACAGACAGACAGACAGACAGACAGACAGACAGACAGACAGACAGACAGACAGACAGACAGACAGACAGACAGACAGACAGACAGACACTTTAATTCGAACAAAAAAATATAACAAAAACAAAACAAATGACGAACACAATAACTTTCTTCCTTTTGGCAGCAAGCTGTGTCAGTCTCTGAACTTTGAACCTCATCTCCTTTTCTGGTTTCTTCAGAAACTGTCCAAGTGTTTCTGTTACCTCGTCGAACTTTGAGCCAATTTTCACCTTTACCGTCACTTTTCTCTCAAGCCAATTCCATTGGAACTTATTTTTGACACTTTTGTCTATTTCTAGCACTGATGACTCCTGATCCTTCGATAAAAATCTCATAATTCCGCTGAAAGCAATACCGAAAGCTCAGAATTCCAACATGAACCAGGGATGTGATTTGGGGTTGGGGAAATAATCTGAAAATTCAGCAGGTGGTCTGGGGGACACAGTCCCCCAGCGGGGTCCGGGGCAGAGCCCCGGTGAGGGGGGGGCAAGGGGGGCGAAGCTCCTGGGTTTTTATGATTTTTAAGTACCAGAACTGTGCTTAAATGACATAAAACAAACAGCTGAATGCCACTTATTACTGTATAATATTGACTTATGTTCCAAGAAGATAGCATTCCTAAAATATTCCAACAAGCATTATCCATCACATGCTTTAACACTTGATCAAATCAAAATCAGTTAATTTTATCTGTTCCATAATAGAAATAAAATTCCAACATACCATTACTTTTTATAATTTCAGCATTCATTTCAGATCACCAGTTTCAATCTCCATTGAGACTTGAGCAGTTCATTTTGCACAATCACTGATGTAGCCAAGTCTTAGAAATATTCAAAAGTTATGAGTCAATGTCCACTGTGCACTGTCAATTTCAAACTGTTTGGAATCATAAAAGGGGATGGTTAACTTTTATTACCGTTTCCTCCCTTGCGCCAGCCCAGCTCATACAGCCGTTGTACGCCGCCAGTAACAGAGTTAATGGCTCTCCACCTGGCCATACGCCACTTCCGGTCCTGCCTGAAAGCGCGCAGCTTCACTGCGTTTGTAGACCACAAGCCGCTAACGTACTTAACGTACTTTATCTTCCTGGAATATAAAATAAAGCGGAATTCGGCGAATTAGCAGAAAATCACATCCCTGAGAACACGCCGCCATGAATCTTTGAAAAAGCATACAATGAGCCATTTGATTGGTCCAATCGTTTGCAACTATCCAATCGCAGGGCTGTCAAGCTACTGCAATACAGCAGTAGCTTGAACACAACACATCCGGGTTATCGCGGGAGACGACTTCCGGGGAAGTGCCGAGCACTTATGTAATCGTGTTGATTTTCGCTAAAATCGGTAACAATAAAGTACCTTACCCCCCCTAAAATTTTCTCAACGGATTTAGACGATTCACAGAAATGATCAATTTGAAAATAAATCGGCGGAAATCCGCGGATCGGCGGAAAATTGCCATCCCTGTGGAGGGGAGAGAACAATGTGTCAAGGTCAATGGGGAGAAATCTGGGTTGCTCACTAATAACATGGGAGTACCACAAGGATCTATACTAGGGCCATTGTTGTTCACAATATACATCAACGACTTGCCCGATAGTTGCCCAGGTGCCAGCTGCCAGATGTATGCTGATGACACCGTAATCTATCTGTCTGCTAAAACGGCTAGCATGGCAGCTGAGCACCTGACCTTTACAGAACATCTCTAAATGGCTTGTGTTGTCGCATTTAACCTTGAATGTCAAAAAAACTGTTGCTATGTGTATCTCTATTAGAAACAGGCCCATGAATGATGTTTTTGATGTTAAAATTGGAAATGAGGTGCTTACTGCTATCCCTGTGCTGTTGCAATCCTGGAATTTCCCCGTTGTGGGACTAATAAAGGCTTATCTTATCTTACTGAAGTGAATGAGGTCAAGTATCTAGGGATCATTCTAGACAGGAACTTGCGATTTGACAAGCAGGTGCATTACATTTGTAAGAAGGTCAAACCCAATTTAAATTGCTTCCGTTTCATTAGAAGGGATTTGTCATTCAGAACTGCTCATACATATGGGTGTTTTTTTTTTGGGGGGGGGGGGGTCCAGTGCACTATATCAGGGGTATCCGACTTTCAAGCGCTCTCTCTTTTTCTGTAATTTGCAGATGTCGGTTTCGTTTTTATAATATGCAAGGGAACATAAAAGAGTTTTAGACTTGCATTGCAATTTTTAAAAAAAATCATTGATTTTGCCGTTAGAATCGAAACTATTGGTTGTGTCCCCTCATTTTTCCCAGTTTTTGTGTGACATGAAAATCGCATCAATTTCAAAGTACTGTAAAGTGATCGCTGAGTAACTCTTTCTACTCATTTATGCAAGAGATAACAGAGTTGTAATGCAAATTCAAAATAAAACATTCCCCAATGTGATCGGATCTATGGTTTTTGTACGGCGACCCCTGCAAATTTACTCGTACGACGTAAATTTCCGTGTCCCCGAATTTACGCAGCAACATGCAAGTTATTTGGTAAAGTAACAAGAAAAAAGGAAGTGGTGATGCTTTTCACTTTGCACCTTTCAAATCCCAAACCATACACGTAAAAAGGAGATCAGTCTTTGTGAAGCTCAGATGTAGAATATTTCAATAAAATCTCAAACATTTATGACACATCGAATATGGTGTCCATTAAAAAATTTACGTCTTCGGTCTTGGTCGGCCGCGGGCAGCCCCGTCTGGCGAGGTGACCGCCCTGGGAAAGCACTTTTACTTTCTCTACCTCGGATGTGCTCAACCCATGTGGAAAGGATTAACCGTGGCCACTTTATATTGAAGTTATCGAAGGTCCAAACTTCCGTGTCCTGCATTTACGCCTTTTGTGATTTTACGTCTTATCCAACAAACAGGGAGAATTTGAAGGTATGTATACACGTTATCACATCTTAATATGTCATGAAAATGTAGCTGTTGATGAGTTTTGATGCGTGAAAAATACTGGAAGTGTTGAAGTTGTTTCGTGTAAAACATGTGCCATTGCAAAGTGCATTGGCACACGGGGAAACAAAAGCCCGAGTGTCCCGTTTATGTCTCCATTTACAAGTAGTTGAAGTGAGCGCTCATCCTCAAGAGTTCCTGAACGCGAATGCCGTTACGAAAATAGTTAATAGTTTCATAAACCTGACACAAGTGGATAGTGATTAGTCAATTTCATGTGCAGATTTGATCAATTTTAAATTTTGCCACCAATGTCACACATTGGACCCCTAATTATTCCGGTTCCGGTTCCGCCGGACCGGTGGCGCCACACGAGTCGGCTGCCCGTTGCAACAGCCTTTTTTTTTATCTTCCTTCTTCTTTCTACACCTTTCACTCTGTATATATATCACGGACGCACTGATCGCCCCGGGGGTCTCCCGGGTCGGCGGACGGAGCCACTGTTTGCAGCGGGAGACGTTACAGCGGGGAGGAGCTGGTGCTAGCTAGCACTTGGCCGCCGCCTGGTGCTAATGGGAAACTCGACATACCGGGAGCTGTAGCGAAAACGACGCGGGTGCCGGGCTGGAGTTTAGGCGGCATGCAAGAAATATAAGACAGAATAATAAAGAGCGATGGCAAGAACCAAGCAGACCGCCCGTAAAATCTACTGGAGGAAGAAGCCCCCCAGGAGACAGCTAGCCACCAGGGCTGCTCGGAGAGGCGCTCCGGCCACCGGCAGAGTGAAGAGGCCTCGCCGTCACAGGCCTGTGGCTCTGAGAGAGATCCGTCGCTACCAGAAATCCACGGAGCTGCTCATCCGTAAGCTGCCCGTCCAGCGCCTGGTGAGGGAGATCGCTCAGGACTTCAAGACCGTCCTGCGCTTCTTGAGCTTCGCCGTCATGGCTCTGCAGGAGACCAGCGAGGCCCACCTGGTGGGTCTCTTCTTCGCCAAGAGGGTCACCATCATGCCCAAAGACTTCCAGCTGGCCCGCCGCATCCGCGGAGAGAGAGCTTAGACTTTCTGCTGCACATTCACCAACCAACCATAATGCTCCGCACTGTGTGTCTATATATATACATTTATAGTAATATGTACATATGTTTACTAGATGTTCTTGTTTTTTCTTGCCTTCTGATTGTTGCTCTGAGTGTTGCTATCCCTGTGCTGTTGCAATCCTGGAATTTCCCCATTGTGGGACTAATAAAGGCTTATCTTATCTTATCTTATCTTAATAAATAAAAACACCCATATATGCACGCAATGATTCTTTCACATCTGTCATACTGTATCACATCTTGGTCACAAACATTTCAAATTACACTAAAACCCATAACTGCAATATATAAACAGGCTATAAAAATCTTGGACCGCAAACCAATGCGGTGGCATCACTGTGGTATTTTAGTCAAGCACAATCAGTGTGTGAATTTGTGAGTGAATGGGTGGATAGCAGGATCTGTAAAGCGCTTTGGTCATTAAGAGATGAGAATAAAAGCGCTATATAAGTGAATGCCATTTGCCACAATCTTTTTACTTTTGAAAATTTTATTATCTTCTGTAATATCAGACTGGTTTTTAAATGTCTATACAATCTTGTTTCACCTCCTTTTTCTGGTTTGGTGGCTAGACGCTCGAGCTCTAGCAGAGCAAGCACACGAGCTTCCATCAACGGTGATTGCATTGTCACCATGTCTAGAACTTCATTTGGTCAGTCTGCTTTCTCCATAAAAGGGGCAAACTTATGGAACTCTCTGCCAACTCACTTAAAATTGGAGACAAATGCCAACCTCTTCAACAGAGGCGTTAAAGATTGGCTAAAATCCCACCAGCAATGTGTACATATCTAGTCTGAATTATTATGTTTGTTGTGATCATGGATCTCTTGTTCTATTTATAATTTGTAATGTATTTGTACTTTTAATTAGCTTATAAATTTTGTATGTATAGGCTAATTTATGACTTATATAAGCCACCTATGGACTGGTGTTGAGAATTAGCACTTGTGCTATATACACCTATGCAAAGCATCTGGTCTCTCCTTGTGATTGTACTAATGTAATTTGTTATGTCCATATTAAATAAAGAGCAAAAAAAATAAATAAATAAATAAATTAGAATGTCATCGAAAAGTTAATTAAATTCAGTAATTCAATTCAGAAAATGAAACTCTTATATAGATTAATTACACACAGAGTGATATATTTCAAGTGTTTATTTCTTTTAATTTTGATAGTTATGGCTTACAGCTCAAGAAAACCCAAATTCCATTTCTCAAAAAAATAGAATATTACATAAAATTAATTTAAAAAAAATGGATTTTTAATAGAAATGTTGGCCTACTGAGAAGTATGTCCATGTATACACTCAATACTTCGTCAGGGCTCCTTTTGCATGAATTACTGAATCAATGTGGCGTGGCATGGAGGTGATCAGCCTGTGGTACTGCTGAGGTGTTAAAAAGGCCCACATTGCTTTGATAGCGTCCTTCAGCTCATCTTCATTGTTGGGTTTGGTGTCTCTAATCTTCCTCTTGACAAAACTCCATAAATTCTCTGTATAGCTGAAGTCAGGCTAGTTTTATGGCCAATAAAGCAGTGATACCATGGTCATTAAACCACGTTTTGGCACTTTTGGCAGTGTGGGCAGGTGACAAGTCTTGCTGGAAAATGAAATCAGCATTTCCATAAAGCTTGTCAGCAGATGGAAGCATGAACTGCTCTAAAATTTGCTGGTAGACGGCTGCACTGACTTTGGACTTGATAAAACACAGTGGACCGACACCAGCAGATGACCTCTTTTCAGATCAAAGCAAATTTTGCATTTCATTTGGAAATCAAAGTCCCAGAGTCTGGAGGAAGAGTGGAGAGGCACAGAATCTAAGTTACTTGAGGTCCAGTGTGAAGTTTCTACAGTCAGTGATGATTTGAGCAGGGATGGCAACAGGAAATTCTGATTTCAGCTGAAATCTAATTTGGTCGATTGACTTATGGGGCGGCCGGGGGGGCACAGCCCCCCTGAAGCTGGGAGGTTTTCAGTAAAACAGAAGTAATTTAGACTGAAAAAAATGATAAAAAAAAAAAATGAAATACTAGACTTAGATAAATCATTAAATTTAATGAAAAGTTAACTTACTTTTTCTTCAGTGTTGTCTCACTATCTTTAGTCCAACATATTTAACAGTTCTATAAGAGTTTATTACACTATTTACACTGGTCAACAAGTCACTTCTAATGTGAAACTTTCTTCCTTTTGGCAGCAAGCTGTGTCAGTCTCTGAACTTTGAACTTCATCTCCTTTTCTGGTTTCTTCAGAAATTGTCCGAGTGTTTCTGTTACCTCGTCGAACTTGGAGCCAATTTTCACCTTTACCGTCACTTTTCTCTCAAGCCAATTCCATTGGAACTTATTTTTGATACTTTTGTCTATTTCTAGCACTGATGACTCCTGATCCTTAGATAAAAATCTCATAATTCCACTAAAAACAATACTGAAAGCTCAGAATTCCATCTGAAAATTCAGCAGGGCGTCTGGAGGACATAGTCCCCCAGCGGGGTCCGGCGCAGAGCCCTGGTGGGTGGGTGGGGGGGCAAGGAGGGCAAAGCCCCCCGAAGCTCCTGGGTTTTTATGATTTTTAAGTACCAGAACTGTGCTTAAATGACATAAAACAAACAGCTGAATGCCACTTATTACTGTATAATATTGACTTATGTTCCAAGAAGACAGCATTCCTAAAATATTCCAACAAGCATTAACCATCACATGCTTTAACACTTGATCAAATCAAAATCAGTTAATTTTATCTATTCCATAATAGAAATAAAATTCCAACATACCATTACTTTTTATAATTTCAGCATTCATTTCAGATCATCAGTTTCAATCTCCATTGAATCTTGAGCAGTTCATTTTGCACAATCACTGATGTAGCCAAGTCTTAGAAATATTCAAAAGTTATGAGTCAATGTCCACTGTGCACTGTCAATTTCAAACTGTTTGGAATCATAGAAGGGGATGGTTAACTTTTATTACCGTTTCATCCCCCGAGCAGCCCAGCTCAAACAGCCGTTGTACGCCGCCAGTAACAGAGTTAATGGCTCTCCACCTGGCCATACGCCACTTCCGGTCCTGCCTGAAAGGGCGCACCTTCACTGTGTTCGTGGACCACAAGCCGCTAACGTACTTAACGTACTTTATCTTCCTGGAAGATAAAATAAAGCGGAATTCGGCGAATTAGCAGAAAATCACATCCCTGAGAACACGCCGCCATGAATCTTTGAAAAAGCATACAACGAGCCATTTGATTGGTCCAATCGTTTGCAACTATCAAATCGCAGGGCTGTCAAGCTACTGCAATACAGCAGTAGCTTGAACACAACACATCCGGGTTATCGCGGGAGACGACTTCCGGGGAAGCGCCGAGCGCTTATGTAATCGTGTTGATTTTTGCTAAAATCAGTAACAATAAGGTACCTTACCCCCCCTAAAATTTTCTCAACGGATTTAGACAATTCACAGAAATTATCAATTTGAAAATAAATCGGCGGAAATCCGCGGATCGGCGGAAAATTGCCATCCCTGTTTGAGGAGCCATGTTATCTGCTGGTGTTGGTCCACTGTGTTTTATCAAGTCCAAAGTCAGTGCACCCGTCTACCAGAAAATTTTAGAGCACTTCATGCTTCCTTTTGTTGATAAGCTTTATGGAGATACTGGTTTCATTTTCCAGGAGGACTTGGTGCCCGTCCACACTGCCAAAAGTACCAAAACCTGGTTAAATGACCATGGTATCACTGTGCTTGAATGACCAGAAAACTAGCCTGACTTCAACTCCATAGAGAATCTATGGAGTATTGTCAAGAGGAAGATGAGAGACACCAGACCCAACAATGCAGATGAGCTGAAGGTCACTATCAAAGCAAGCTGGGCCTCCATAACACCTCGGCAGTACCACAGGCTGAGCACCTCTATGCTACGCTGCATTGATGCAGTAATTCATGCAAAAGGAGCCCCGACCAAGTATTGAGTGTGTACATGGACATACTTTTCAGTCAGCCAAAATTTCTACTAAAAAAACATTTTTAAAATTAATTTTATGAAATATTCTAATTTTTTGAGAAACTGAATTTGGGTTTTCACGAGCTGTAAGCCACAATCATCAAAATTAAGAGAAATAAACACTTAAAATATATCACTGTGTGTAATGAATCTATATAATACAGGAGTTTCATTTTCTGAATTGAATTACTGAATTTATTTAACTTTTTGATGACATTCTAATTTATTGAGATGCACCTGTATTGGCAGCCCATCGGACTCTGCACACAGCGCAGCCAAGCAGTCCCGTGCAGAGTGAGCTCAGCAGTGTCGGGGCCGGCAGAAATGTTACACCATTCATCCAAATTCTATGGTGATACCAAGCAGCATAAAATTTGAAAAATGAACTAAGTAAGCACTATTTAAGTTTCTAAAATAATAGTGTCAAAATAAATAAATAAATAAATAAAATTAAAAAAACGTTGCACTGTGAAAAAAATTACATCTGTAGGAATGATGAAACATTTCAGAAGTAAAAAATACTTGAATCCAGTTAAGAAAATTCATCAAATTAAGAAAATTTAATTAATTTTGCATTCATTTTAAGTCTTATTTTTATTATAATTGAAACAAGCAATTTTATTTTTTATTTACTTTGCTCATTGTTCTAATTTATTATTATTTTATAAGTATTTCTTTCAACTGTTTATGTATGTTCATGAGTTTTATTCATATTTCATATTACCCTGACAATAAAGTTGTTAATGAAACTGCAATCATGTGATTTTGGGCAAAAAGTATCGGCCTCAGTATTGAAGAAAAAGCCCCATAAATTAATACTATCGTATCGAAAGGAAAAATGCTGGTATCACTCATCCCTAAGCGGAATGGTCAGAGGACCCACAGTTCAGGAAAGGGGAGTCTATGGTGGCTTTTCCTTCCTGTGCAGTACTGGTGCTGCTTGTACTGGCCGCGCTGTGTATTAGGGCCCAAGCCACTGACAACATCAGTGGGTGAGAGCCTTATTGTAATCGCTAGGATTATTTATTATTAACCTTATTTATACAGGTAATCCCATTGAGACACAAGTCTCATTTTCAAGAGAGCTGTTTAATCGATCAGTTCTGTTACAGCAGAGCTGATCACAGTGGTCATCTGGTCTCTAGAGGAATGACGCTGCTCTCCTTTATTTTTGTGCATAATCATTTCTGAATGATTTGAACATTTTATTTTGCTACACTGCATCAAGGTGAAGAAGTTCTGTCCCCCTCAGTCGTTCAGAGCTCAGCGAACTATGCCGTGTACCAGCGTGCTTCAGGGTGCTTCAGCGTGCTCTCAACTTAGATAAAACTTAGCCATAACTGATTCGACGGGGAAGTTTAGGAGGGGGAAATCTTTTATGAACGTCCATAGGGGAGCTATGGGTGTTCATAGCTATGACATCATAGATGCACAGATGTTGCCATGGTTACTGTTGCCAGGCAGACACATCATCAAAGATCAAAGGCAGGCATCACTGAACGAGTGGTGACGTCAAAGATCAAAGGCAGGTTTCACCATGGTTGCTGTTGCCATGGTAACCATGTCAAAGATCAAAGGCGGGCATCACCATGGTTACTGTTGCCATGGTAATAGTAACTTTCTATGTGCATGCAGAAATGCTTGCTTACACTTGGTTTCTATGGCCATGCACGGGTATACACTAGTACAATGAAACGAGCAACTGCAGGGACTTAATCTTAAGTGAATGCGGTCACCTTGTACAGTTGTGCTGTACAACTGTACAACGACAATAAAGCCTATTCTATCATCTATCACTCTATAAATTCAAGAAATCTCTTGTCAGTTTGTGTGTGTGTCTGTGTGACACGATCATAGGACATCATAGGACGGCTTAGGACATCGGCATGATGTCCTGTGATGCCTGCCTTGATGTCTTTATGATGTCATATAGACCATCACTCACCAAACAAGATATACTCGTCACCCGATTATGAATAGGACACAGCAGTTTAAATCACACCCATTCGAAGCAACTAAATCTGGAAATCTTACTCATCACCCAAATAACAGGACACACTACTTTAAACCACACCCATTCGAAGCAGTACATTTGTGGCTCAAAATACATCACTGAACAAATACAGCCTCACCTACTGGTTGCAACATCTGTAAATGGTGTCAATGCTGGACGCACTCTCCTGATTCCACAAATCACACTCACACCATCTGACAACATGTTTCCATTCACCTTGTGACATAAACAGTTTCCAGTAACACCCTGCTTTGCCATGGCTGTGAATAAGTCACAGGGCCAGTCTTTACAGCGCGTTGGTATTTTCTGCACAAGAGATTTCTTCAGCCATGGCCAACTCTACGTTGCCGTGAGCAGAGTTGGCAGATCAAGCAGTCTTTCTGCTGTTACTCAAGATGAAATTAAGCAAAAGCGTCGCTTTCTGAACAATGTTGTTTTTAAAGAGGTGCTGACATAGTAAAAATGTGTAACCTTGAAGAATGGAAGGCTACACTACAAATGTGTAAAATGCCAAGCAAAGCGCTGATTTTCTCCGGGTGCTCCGGTTTCTTGGTTTCTATGGGCATACACGGGTCTTCCTGAACAGGGTCGAAAGCCACTTTTTGCTCAGCTCTATTTTCATGATCCTGTCCATGAACTGGAATTACAACGCACCTATCCCTCAACCAGTGGTCTGAACAAAGAAGAAGAAGAAGAAGACCCACCAGATGGAGAGCAATAGAGTGAGAACTGCTGCACGTCAGAAAAGATACCGTGAAGATGAAACACCTCAGGTTCGAGCAGTACGCTGCAGGCATGACTGTGAAACACAGCCGTCTGAGACAGGAGGAGACAACGGGCATGCAGAAATACTTGCTTATACTTTGTTTCTACGGGCATGGACGGGTATGCACGGGTATGTACTAGTTCTATTCTAACAGGAAGTTAGCCCAATGCCAACCACAATACTGTTCCCTCTTTTTTTGTTGGCAAATGCTCACTTTTTGAACTGTCTGTGGGTGCAGGTAAAGCACCAGCAATAGACAAAGTGGTTCACTTGACTCCTATTGACCATTTTTTTTACATCAATGATGGATCATGGAATGCAAAACAGTTTGCAGAAGTTAGCATCAAGTGCTAGCATCACCATAGAGTTACAACGAAATGGACTGGCTCTGAGCTATTTTATTTAAGGGATAAGACATTTACATTTTACAAGTTTATAATTATCAGCACCACACTGGAATTCTACATAGCAAGCTCCTCACCCTTAAGAGATAGGGTGAGGAGCTCAGTCATCCAGGAGAGGCTCAGAGTAGAACCGCTGCTCCTCCACATCGAAAGGAGCTAGCTAAGGTGGTTTGGGCATTTGATCAGGATGCCTCCTGGACGCCCCCCACTTGAGGTGTTTCAGGCACGTCTCACTGAGAGGATACTCCGGGGCAGACCCAGGACACACTGGAGACTATGTCTCCCAGCTGTCCTGGGAACACTTTGGCATCCTCTCAGAAGAGCTGGAGCAGTTGGCTGGGGAGAAGGACGTCTGGGCTTCTCTGCTTGAACTGCTGCCTCCACAATCCAGACCTCCGGAAAAGCATATGGATGGATGGAATCAAATGGGCATGAGCAGTTTAGTATACTTTTTCAATATTTCCTACTGAATTTGTAAATGTAGGCAACATTTATAAATAAACTAGAAAAGCACTCGGAGAGCGCAGACCTCCGCCAAGCGCCACAGTTCCCCCCCATACAGTGTTTGTGTGTACGTTTTCAGATTCCTTGACCATGAAAACATATGACTAGCAATTGGATTCACAATGATAGGGTTAGTGGTTCAGTAGTAAAAGCATTACCTCCTTGGCGGAGGTAATAAACTGAAGTGTTGGTGTTGTGTCCATGTCCTCCATCTGCAAAGTCCCAGGCTGCGAGCGTTTTCATAGATCACTGAAAGCAGCACTGAGGGCTTCACTGACGGATGCAAATTGGGTAGACAGGTTGCCGTGGGTTTTATATTGGGGTTGCGCTCCGCGGCAAAAGAGGATTTGGAAGCTTCCCCGGCAGAGAGCTTGTTTTTGCGCAGCCCCTATGGCTGGCCGGGGAATTTCTGCCAAATAATCCCGCGCCGGACAGCTGCCCGTCTCAGCTTTTGCAGCGTAGCACAAACACAGGCACGCTGCCGGGCCCTGCCCACCACTGTTTTCCACGTGCTTTTGTGCCTAAAACTTTGAAGAACGCGGAGTTTGTGTTCGTCAGACACGACGACCAGCGCCCTCCATTGGCCCTGCACACATGATGAAAATGGCCGTATCTCACAATGTTAAAGAATCATTTTAAAAATTCCTGTATCCAGACAGTGATCTGGATCATGCCCAAAATTTAATCAGTTCTTCCTTGTACCATTTCCAACAACGCCTGAAAGTTTCATCGAAATCTGTCCAAAACTTTTGGAGTTATCTTGCTAACCAACAGACAGACAGACAAACAGACAAACGCTGGCAAAAACATAACCTCCTGGCCTGCGGCCTGGTGGAGGTAAACATTAGGCTAGGATACTGTGTGTGGTTAGCACCACTACATCAGCGTTGCCATCTCTCACTCTTTGTGGTGAGTCTCACCCTGGATTTACACTGACTCCGCATGCAGTACATTACGGCTGTGATCCGGCCTCCGCAGCATATAGTTCCCCATTCTCCTCAATTTTCTAATCCCCACCTGGTCCGGACCACTGCAGAACAAATTCGGCTCGTCAAATTCAGTTCGCTAAAGAAACGCAACAAGTCTATTTTTGATAGATGCCGGATCCAATCAGCAAGGAAATCCTATGGCATCTCATGGTATTTAATACCCGTTTATTGATTAAAATGATTTAAGGATCGTCCGTTATTTTCTGAGGTCTACTCCTCCACCATTGTGTCAGAGAAGGTAAAAACTTGACTTTACAAACACTAGGGATGGGCATTCGGTGAAATTTTCTTCACCGATCGTCGGGAGAATTAATGATTAATAATCGGTTAATCATTAACATTTTTAGGTACGTAACAAGGCAGGTAGACTACATTAGAACATCAGGAATCAGCACGGAGAGCCCTCTCTCTGTTCTCGTGTTGGCTCGGCTCGGGGACCTCGCAAGCTGATTGGCCAAGACGTTTCACCCCGCAAGCTGATTGGCCGAGACGTTTTACCCAGCTTCTGTCCCTGCCGAGCGGCCACCCAACAAACGAAGACCGCATTCATTGCTCTATCGCTCGTGTTACTTAGTCTAGCCGCGCAGAACTTTTTGCTGTTCTTTTGTGCCATTTTGTGCGAAATAGTCTTCCCGTCGAGCCACTACGCCGCCTCCTGCAGCTTCCCTCGACGTGTGTACACCGAATCTTCATGACCTTCTCAATAAAGTTTCTGAAAAAAAAAAAAAAGAATCTTCACGACCGCCATTACTCAGCGCGCAACCACTGTTGGCGGTTTCTTCGCGTAATAAGGGTGTTCCATGGACCCTGTCGATGAGGTATATTTGTATGCTGCATTGCAGTGATTGCAGTACACCTGGTCATTTTTTAAATTGAAATGGTCCCACGCAACACTTCGCCGTAACCGCTTCATGATTTGGCGATTGCCCTACGGAAGCCCGCATGTATCAACTGAGGCACGCCAGGGTACGGCGATGGTGTAATGTTGCCCCCTGGTGCCCAAATTTTGCTAATAACCTCGGATTGTTTAAAAAAAAAAAAACGGTTTGTCGACGAAAATGAACTTCCTCGGTGAAATTCTTAATGATCAATTATCGGTTAATCTGTAAATTATGCCCATCCCTAACAAACACACACTTCATAGAATTAAAATTAACAGGTTACTTACGTTTTATTTAGAGCCCAAAAATCCAGGTGGAGAACCGCTACATCACACTTTCTTCTTGTTATCACATGATCACGATCGGTTCATCTCGGTCACTCTCAGGTATTTCTCAAAATCGTGCATTATTTTGTATAATTCTCGCGTGATCTTGTATTTCAAACTCTGTTCTCATCCATGCTGCTGCAAAACACAAATGGAGCTGGTAGGGATCAACGTGAGGGAACATCCCATCCGCACTGCATCTGCAATGGACTGCATTCGGAGTCAGTGTAAATCCTGGGTAAGTCTTACCCTCTGTCTCACATCACAAACCTTATTATTATTAATTTTAGAAAATGGGTGTGATTAATTTTTTAATTGATTCCAAAAGAAGGAAGAGGTGGTTGGGGAGAGGGAAGTCTGGGCTTCTCTCCTTGAACAGCTGCCACCGCAACCCCAATCCCTGGAAAAGTGGTAGAAGATGGATGGATAAATCGATTCCTAGCACTATTCTCCACAAAACCCTATATTTTAGCTAAAGAAAAAAACAAGAATGCTTCTCAGTTGTATCATGAGAAAGATTAGTGGGCAGGACAGCATATGAGAAAGGGGCTATACTTAAATAAAATCTATTATTTTTGGAGCCCAAAAGACAAAACTCAAACCTGGTTCTGCTGTTCCATTTTTGGTGCCTCTATCTTTTCTCTGCTCCTTTGCATTCGCAGATAGTACAGCTCCTAGAAAACAGAGAAAGATGAATTTCTTTAAAACTTTGTAAAGCATAAAAGTAATCATTATGTCCATACAATATTTCATACAAATACATCCATGTCATACTCACTTGGGCATTCCAAATATTCAGAGGCTGAAGCATGAAAACACAACAGAACTACACTAAAAATGTTTTGCATTTCACTTAAACACAAGCCAACACACTGTTTCAGAGTTCGGAAACATGCTGTATGAACGGTTAGCACGGCAAACAAAGGTGACACATTACTTCGAAAGGCTACGGACAAGCTAACAGAATTATATATGAGCAATATGTGGAGATCATAACTAACTGCGGCTGTTAATTCACAACATCTTAAGAAGGAACTTTGAACAGAGAGAAATAATATTTTGTTGTCTATCTACCTGTTTTATTGTTTGTGTGCATGTGTGCTGCTGTTGTACATATTAACTGCTAACTTTTATAACTGCTAACCTTTAATGCAACTTCTTCAGGCTATGTCCATTTTTCCACACGTGTCCTGAAGTTATTTGATTAGTAGCAAGCAGCCTGTTAATGTGCTGAACAGGATTTAAGGTGGTGCTGTAAAGTGTCTGGCAAAGCTACCAAGATGCGGCTTACACCTTATCTTAGAAGAAGTCAGGATCTCTGTACAGCATTTCTGTTACTAGTTTGGGTGGGGGTGGGGGTGGGGGTTGTCATATTTACTATGAAACAGGGCACTTATGACATCACTTCCTGTAGCAAAATATTGAAAGCAGACATAAATCTTTGCTGAAGTGGTGAGTGTATCCCCAGGGTCAACAGGTTGTCAGCATGTGGTCTGTCTGTGCAAGATTCGGTACAATAATGACGCATCAAGGGAGAACATCTTTACATTTAAATCCAATATAACAGTACATAAAGAAAGTGGTCCCCGTCATTACTGACTATGGGGGACCCTAGATGTTATAGGGTCCATTGTGGATTAGAGTTCCACTGCAAAGGGTTGCTAGTCTCGAGCAGTGGGCAAGCAGGCTGCCTTCTACCATATTTGCTTTCCTTCATGGTTTTGTTTGTAGTAACGCAGATCACCACAACTTGTCTAAGGATACATATAGGCGTCACCACGACAACTTTCCCATTCCCCCATTTTATTATGCTGAGGACCAAGCTAGAAGGCAGGAAGTACCATCTTTGGTATGACCCAGCTGGGGCTTGAACCCATGACCTCCCAGTCTACCACAAGGCCATCACTTCAGTCAATAGTGCGTATAATGCTGTGACAATTAATAATGGAGCAAAAACCAGCTGCTATTTGATTTAGTCTCACTATACTGAGTCAGCTTGTGCCATTTCTCACAAATGGATTCATCAGAGCCTTTCTTGATATAAACCTGCCTCTGCATTTTTCTCCTAGTGACTATAGTGTATTTCCACCTTGCACAATGAGCTAAAAATATGCAAAACAAAAAGAGTGAGATGAATGTCAAATAATAGTCATTGCTTTTTTCCTTCAGATGAATAAACATCAAATAATACTTTGTTGATATACCTGGGCAGCACACCCAAGTAGTTAAAATGTAATTAGATTTCTGTAAATGAGAGTCTCCACTGTAGGATTTATGGCTATGTTGTTACTACAGCTCAGGCTAGTTCACACAATGTCAGTTTCTGTGAAAATGGGGGGGAGAATCCGTGATCACATAGCACCGACAAAGAAAATATTGTCCTTCACATTGAGCTGCAAAAAAACTGAAGTAAGGTGAAGGTGAAGTAAGGTAAGGTAAAAGGTAAGGTAAGGTGAAGGTGTGTATTTTTTCCCTTTTCCAGCAATAACAGGAGTTGGTTTCCCCACCTGGAGAAGTTTAAAAATAAGCTGGTGGGAAGACAAAAAAAAACATGCGACCGACAGCAGGTGGAATCATATGACAATCATAAACTGAAAGAAATTCTTTATGCTGCAAAACTAGCCATGCATGTGCATGCTGACTGGCTGAAATCTCTGCCATGAAGTGAGTCTGTGAGGTCACCATTCCCTCTGCAACCATCTCCATCAGTTCTCACAATGCGGGTGTGGGAGGCTCATCAGAAATATGAGCCCAAAACCCTGGTGTTGTAAGAATGAAGGGCATAACAGGGTCCATCATAGGACCTATGATCCCACCATAGCCCTATGATCCCAAACTGTAATTTCCTAGTTTGGGATCAATAAAGTACATCTATCTATAACCGCAACAAAAATTAGCAGATCTGGACTGGATCTGGTGTTGTGTGAATGAAGCCTTAGATTTGATGTAATGCTCAAGTAAAGCCAAGCCTTAAGCATCACAAGACAATATCAGAAGCCAGCGTTAAGTATGGGGGCGGGGATGCAGGCAGAAAGCACAAGGCACAGATAACATAGCCATAAAGGCAGATGCAGACAGCGACAATACCTAAAAATAGTAAATAATGACAGAAATATGACAGGATGAAGAGGAAGATGATGACAAAAATAAGAAGTGGCACCCAAATAAATGACATATGACTCACATGAGGGTTCATAAACAAAGAGCCCGGATGCTTTTCCATTCCACACCTCTTTGAATTCCCGTCTAAAAATCAACTTTTGCTTTTTCCAGTGGTTCAGTTTTTCCCGTTACACCAACAGCATTAAGCATTGGAGGGAGGATGTGCATGAGCCAGCAAATACAGACGAAAAGAAGGAAAAGCGGTACAGTGACACAGGCATAGAGCTGGGGGAGGGGCTGTGTGTGGTTGTGTGAGCCGGCAATTGGCTGAGTGCACAGAGAGGAGAAAGAAAACGTGTCACATCAATCCAGTCTTGCAGGAAAAGCAGGAAATGTGACATTTTGTCTACAATAAAAAACTAAACTAGAAGGCATTCAGAGTGCAACCTCCACAAAGGCAGCTGTTGTTCTCCCACATGTAATTTCTCCAAACAACATTTCTGAGTTATGTTGTTAACACACACACACACACACACAGATGAATACAGAGATGAAGACGCAACCTGGCTAATCACCCCATTTCCAATTTCTGAAAATTTCATCAAAATTTTCTTAAGTTTTGAGTTATTCCTCCAATAAACACGCAAACAATGGAAAAATGAACTGAGCTGAAAATGCTCACCTTCATTTAACAATCAAGTCAAGACACCACAAAGGTGTGGGTGTTACAGTGCTGTGGAAACGATATGTGTTGCTCTGACAACACATAATACATCACACACTGTACATTAATCAACCTCCTCTACGCACAATGAGAGGTAAGGCTAAAAAATGTGTTCCCGGATGTCCAGTTTTGGTAATCCTCAAGGCTTAGCACCACCCAAAGGTCAAACAGCACAGTCCCACCCCACTCAAAAAGCTGTACATACTACCAACTGTAGTTACCAGCATGAAATACACAAGAGTTGTAGGTTTTTTTAGAACAATAAAGTAAATCTATTGAAATCAGATAAACTTAGTTTCAGCACTTAAAGTGTTGCCTTTGGGAAATTATTAATTGAATATGGTATAAATCCTATGATTTTATAATTTTATTTTTACACTGTGCCTCAAACTTGTACACTTTAGTCAGTCCACACAAGGCCCAAGAGTTAATGACAGGTTTAACAGCTAGTTAATCTTTTACTCATTACTGGCAGCGCAACGGAACATACACCAAAGATATCACAGCCAAAGACAATAGCCAGCTTTTGTTTTAGGGAGTAACAAAATAAAATAAATTAAATGTGATACACATCTGGACCAATGATTTTCTACAGTCCAACAGTAATACGACAGTGTTTCCTCTGGCTTAAAGACCTTGGTGGGGTGGCCACATATTTTACCCCGGTGTTGGGGTGGGGGTGGGGGGGTTTAAACATACCGGAATATGTTAATTTTATACTATTTATTTCTTTTTAAAATTTTACACAGTAATGTTGCATACGGAACTTACCATTTGAAGTACTGTACAACCAAGGCTTGAATATTGGGCCAGCTGGGGTCCCACCCAGACGTCCTGTGTTTAGACTTTTTAGTGGTGTTATCCTTCTCTCCTTCCTCTGCCTGAACACTTCCTTCTCCTTGGCTCCTCTCCTCTGTCTCATCTTGCCCTCTCTGAACTCTGTCTAATTCAGGTTCTCTCTCTGTCTATGGTGGTATACAAACAGGTTAGAAAATATCAAGTGTCATGTTTTGTCCTGCAGGATTTTTTTGTCATGGTTTACATAAATGACAAAAATATGGGGTTTTTTTTGTATTTTTATTCTAGTGTTTCATTTTTTCCATTGAGAGAGTAGGAAGGGAAAGAAACATTCATAACAGTAATGAACTCATGCATACTTAAAATTATATGATCAGGTGGGTATAGTAACCAGAAATTCTACTCATGTAAAAGCAGTGCTTTGAAATTAATAATTAAAAGTACACAACCAAAAATTTTTAGTTGAGTTAAGGGTACAAAGAGCACCCACTTAAAAACTTGAGCAATGACTTCAGTCTTGAAGGTTTGAGGTTTTTCTCAAAAAATTTATAACAATTTTCTTATAGTTTTCTACTTTTCTCTGTAAGTCTAAAGTTGAAACCATGTTCCTCAAATTTGTAATTTCCTCTTGTAAAATTTACTTTTCTTGTGCATTTGAAACTTTATTATAAATTTGTGGAATATTTTATGACTAATTTTTGTCTGTTTTTTTTTAAATAAAAATACTGGGTTTTTTAGATAAATTTGAAACAGACTGTGGTATTTTTTTTACTTTTTCCTTATAACAATTTACATTTTTGACCATAACTTTGCAGTTTGAACAGAACAATAATTTAACTTCAATTACAAAGAAAAAGTATTAATAAAATTGTATTTAATGAAATAAATTAACTTAAATGACCAAGGATGCCATTATTTCTGTTACAATATTTCTTTATATTTATAGTTGGGTTTTTTTAGAAATCTCCTCACCACCAAGACAGCAGGAAAAACCTCCCTTATTTTGAAATCAGATGTTGGCACGTTTACTTTGTCTGAAGGCTGCTGACGGATTAAAGTCATTGACTTCGTGAATTTTGGTCATCTTAACCTGCCAGGTACATAATGGGGAACTGTAGCGGACTCTAAAGACATAATTCACCACAACATGTGTTCATGTACAGATTGATCTGTTTAGGTAGTTATAGTTGTGCTCTCAGGCTTTCTCATCAGGCACCTCTCTAAGCAGCCGCTGAAGGACCTCAGTTTAGAGTGAACAGAGCTAGCGTTTTTAGTTGTTGCTTTTTGTCACTGCCGCTGGAGAATAAAAACGGCACGCCTGCTCGTGCGAGAAAAGAGAGAAATTGCCAGTCTCGTCATTCCTGCAATTCCTACAGAACATAACTTAATATTGTAGTGGCTGGTGAAATATATCCTTAGCAATTCATCAGCCCCCCTTGCCTTTCCCTTTATTATAAAGCCGGCTGCATATGAATTCTAACCACATCTCTTAGCTAAGCAACTCTTCCATTATTGCTCCTGTTAACAGCGGGTTAAAACCATGATAAACTCCTCCAGTGCTTACATACCTCTAATGATTTTTTTCTGCGTTTAAAGTGCTTTAACAAACTCATGTTTCTGTCAGACAGTCACGCTTAGCGAGACACTGCCTGCTGACTGACTTGAAAACTCGTGCGGGCGGGACGCTTCTAAACTCCGCACAGATGACGGCCACGCGCGCTGTTCATGTGCGCGCTTGCGGAAAGTCATTGCTTCATGTATTTTTCTTAATAAATTCATATCGCCTTGGCGAGGCGATAAAATTTCTGGCGAGGCAGCCCACCACCGAGAAATATTACAAGAGGAAACCCTGTACAAGAACCTTTTGATAGGGAAAAAATAATCTTGCACTTCTTAAAAGCTGAAATGACTATATGGCAAACACTGAGCTATAGCAAAGACATAATGACAGACATGGAATGAAAGTTTCCTATGTGCTATAAATGTTGACACTACCTTAACAAACACTGAGTACTGACAACTCAAACTATCCACAGTGTTGAATCAGTTATGATATCCTGGGTCATAAAATACATACAGTAGCTAAGGATGGCTGTCACAGACTACAAAGCATGAAGCCAGTCAGTGAGTGAGCTCTCAGACTATATAGGTTTAAGACAGAACAGAATGCAATGAAACATTAATAAAAGGAGCAATCTGAAGTATCTGTGTAGACACAATATACATTCTCAGGTCAGTATTTACAAACAGCTCTTTATAGAATTAAGAGTTCAAAGAGACCACTGCAAAATTATGACTTTATCTGGTTTTACTATTTATAAGTATATGTGTTTGAGTAAAATGAACAATTCTGTTTTATTCTCTAACCTACTGAAAGCAATTCACCCAAATTCCAAGTCAAAATATCATCATTTAGAGTATTTATTTACAGAAAATAACAACTGTCCAAAACACAAAAAAAGATGTTGCTTTTAGATCAAATAATGCAAAGAAAGGTTCATGTTCATTCTTGAGCACTACAATACTTAAGTTTTAGCTTAGAACTCAAAAATCTGTATTTGTGTAATAACTGATTTTTACTCACAGCTTTCATGTGTCTTACCATGCTTAGATGAATACCTCCTTAAGTAGATTATAGTAAATTCAGCAACGCTTATTGATAACATTTTCACAAATGTCACTGAGGGGAATGTAACTGCTGGCCTTATTGTCAACAATGTGACAGACCATCTGCCTGTTTTTGTTTCTTCACACACTGGTGTAACACACAACGTTGAAATAGACAAGGTTTTTAAACGAGTTGTAACAGAAACCGCAATCAACAATCTTAGAAATGATCTAAAAATACAAGACTGGAGCGGTGTTTATGTTGATGACATTGATACAGCATATGGAGAATTTGTTTCTATTTTATCACAACTACATATATAACTAGAAAAGTACTCAGAGTGCAGACCTCCGCCAAGCGCCACAGTTCCCCCCATACAGTGTTTGTGTGTACGTTTTCAGATTCCTTGACCATGAAAACATATGACTAGCAATTGGATTCACAATGATAGAATTAGTGGTTCAGTAGTTATTCACGAAAATCGCATTTTCCGTAACGGCGGTTTTCTTCTGGACGGTGATCTGGATCACCACCAAAATCTAATCATCTGTAGGATACCCCATTTCTGACAATCTGTGAAAATTTCATTTAAAATCCGTCCATAACTTTTTGAGTTATGTTGCTAACAAACAAACAGACAGATAGACAGACAGACAGACAAACCAACGCCGATGAAAACATAACCTCCTTGGCGGAGGTAATAAACATTGCCCTCTAGGGGTAAAGGAAACTAAAGTTAAATACAGAGATAAGCCTTGGATCACCAAGGGCCTGCAAAATGCTTGTAAAAAGAAAAACTTGTTATACAAAACATTTCTGAAATTAAGAACTGTGGAAGCAGAAAAGAAATACAAGACTTATAAAAATAAACTCATTAGTACTTTAAGATCGAGTTAAAAAAAAAACATATTACGGTAAATTATTGGAAAATAACAAAACTAATACATGTAATATATGGAAGGTGTTAAATAATATAACAAAGAGAGGAAAACTAAATTCCAACCACATCTCGCAGGACCTGACCTGGAGCAAGAATTCCTTGGAGATCAGGAAGCGGGCTCAGCAGAGACTGCACTTCTTGAGGGAACTCAAACAGGCTTCTCTCCCCATCTGCATCCTCAGGACCTTCTACAGAGGTGTGGTGGAAAGTGTTCTGACGTACTGCATTGCTACATGGTACTCCAGCTGCAGCATGTCAGACAAAAAAGCCCTGCAGAGGGTAGTCAAGGGAGCTGAGAGGGTAATTGAAGTCTCCCTCCCCTCTGTCCAAGAACTTTTTCAGAACCGTTGTAGGAGCAGGGCACTGAACATTGTCAAGGACCCTTCTCACCCTCTGCATAAACACTCTGAACTTCTGCCATCTGGCAAATGATTCTGGAGCATCAGAGGCAGAACCACCAGACTGATCAACAGCTTCCTTCCACAAGCTGTTAGGATGCTGAACAGTTGACCCGGATTCTCTCATATTCACTACTGCACCTACGGACATTATGCGCATTATTTGTATATTATAGTTAGGGGTTTTTTTCCAAGTACACTACCGTTTAAAAGTTTGGGGTCACCCAGACAATTATTTTGTGTTTTCCATGAAAAGTCACACTTATTTACTACCATGAGTTGTAAAATGAATAGAAAATATAGTCAAGACATTGACAAGGTTAGAAATAATGATTTGTATTTGAAATAATTTTTTCCTTCAAACTTTGCTTTCGTCAAAGAATCCTTCATTTGGAGCAATTACAGCATTGCAGACCTAATATGATTGCACACGGGTTTTCTAATCATCCATTAGCCTTCTGACGCAATGAGCAAACACACTGTACCATTAGAACACTGGAGTGATAGTTGCTGGAAATGGGCCTCTATACACCTATGTAGATATTGCACCAAAAACCAGACATTTGCAGCTATAATAGTCATTTACCACATTAGCAATGTATAGAGTGTATTTCTAATTAGTTTAAAGTTATCTTCATTGAAAAAAAGTGCTTTTCTTTCAAAAATAAGGAAATTTCTAAGTGACCCCAAACTTTTGAACGGTAGTGTATGTCTCAGGGATGTGTGAACGGATTGGGGGGGGGGGGGGGGAAGATATGTGTGAGTGCGTCTTAAATCACGTTGCTTCTACTTATATGGATGCCAAGAGAAACGCAATTTCATCTTGCCTGCACTACAGTTGTATGTACAGCAATATGACAATAAAGGTTGATTTGATTGATTTTGATTTGATCTCTTATTTAAATTCAGATAATGGAATAATCAATGAAAATAGCTTGATCTCCAACACGTTTAATGAATATTTTGTTAATATAGGAAAAAAGATCGCCAGCTCCACTGTATCATCAGCAAATACAAGTGGCGCTGACAATGTCGTCAACATAAACGCTTACTCAATGTTTATGAAAGAAAGAGATGAAAAAGAAATTCTTGACATTGTTAACACATCCAAAGACAAAAAATCAACTAACTGTAATGATTTCAGTATGTTCTTGGTTAAATGTATTATTGATTGTATTGTTAAACACTTCACCTTCATATGCAACATGTCACTTACTGCTGGTAAATTTCCAAAGAAAATGAAAATAGCAAGAGTCGTTCCTCTGTATAAGACTGGTGACAAACACTTATTGTCAAACTACAGACCCATCTCCTTGTTACCTCAGTTCTCCAAAATACAGGGATGGCAACAGGAAATTCTGATTTCAGCTGAAATCTAATTTGGTCGATTGACTTATGGGGGGGCCAGGGGGGCGCAGCTCCCCTGAAGCTGGGAGGTTTTCAGTAAAACAGAAGTAATTTAGACTGAAAAAAATGATTTAAAAAAAAATGAAATACTAGACTTAGATAAATCATTAAATTTAATGAAAAGTTAACTTACTTTTTCTTCAATGTTGTCTCACTGTCTTTAGTCCAACATATTTAACAGTTCTATAAGAGTTTATTACACTATTTACACTGGTCAAGTCACTTCTAATGTGAAACTTCCTTTTGGCAGCAAGCTGTGTCAGTCTCTGAACTTTGAACTTCATCTCCTTTTCTGGTTTCTTCAGAAACTGTCCGAGTGTTTGTTACCTTGTCGAACTTTGAGCCAATTTTCACCTTTACCGTCACTTTTCTCTCAAGCCAATTCCATCGGAACTTATTTTTGACACTTTTGTCTATTTCTAGTACTGATGACTCCTGATCCTTCGATAAAAATCTCATAATTCCGCTGAAAACAATACCGAAAGCTCAGATTTCCAACACGAACCAGGGATGTGATTTGGGGTTGGGGAAATTATCTGAAAGTTTAGCAGGGGGTGTGGGGGACGCAGTCCCCCAGCGGGGTCCGGGGCAGATCCCCGTCGGGGGGGCAAGGGGGACAAAGCCCCCCGAAGCTCCTGGGTTTTTATGATTTTTAAGTACCAGAACTGTGCTTAAATGACATAAAACAAACAGCTGAATGCCACTTATTACTGTATAATATTGACTTATGTTCCAAGAAGATAGCATTCCTAAAATATTCCAACAAGCATTATCCATCACATGCTTTAACACCTGATCAAATCAAAATCAGTTAATTTTATCTATTCCATAATAGAAATAAAATTCCAACATACCATTACTTTTTATAATTTCAGCATTCATTTCAGATCACCAGTTTCAATCTCCATTGAGACTTGAGCAGTTCATTTTGCACAATCACTGATGTAGCCAAGTCTTAGAAATACTCAAAAGTTATGAGTCAATGTCCACTGTGCACTGTCAATTCCAAACTGTTTGGAATCATAAAAGTAATCTAACTAAATTGTTTTGCTATTTTTTCTCCTCAATATCAATGTCAGGGCGTTGCGGGAGTTTTGGGGGATGGTTAACTTTTATGACCGTTTCCTCCCCTGCACAGCCCAGCTCATACAGCCGTTGTACGCCGCACTCAAGAAACGGAAACCGGTGGACAGAGTCGGCTGGACTCCTGAGCGGGAGCAGGCGTTCTGAGCTTAAAACAGCTCTGGCAAACGCTGCACTACTGGCGCACCCAGACCCGGTGCCTCGAATAGCGCTCACTACCGACGCCTTGGACATGGGCATAGCGGCCGTCGTGGAGCAATGCGTTGCCGGTTCTTGGCAGCCGCTCACCTTTTTTTTAGCAGGTCTTTGCACGACAGTGAGCGTAAATACAGCATGTTCGACAGAGAGTTAATGGCTCTCCACCTGGACATACGCCACTTCAAGTTCTGCCTGAAAGGGCGCACCTTCACTGCGTTCGTGGACCACAAGCCGCTAACGTACTTAACGTACTTTATCTTCCTGGAAGATAAAATAAAGCGGAATTCGGCGAATTAGCGGAAAAATCACATCCCTGAGAACACGCCGCCATGAATTTTTGACAAAGCATACAACGAGCCATTTAACTGGTCCAATCGTTTGCAACTATCCAATCGCAGGGCTGTTTACAATACAGCAGTAGCTTGAGTACATAACATCCGGGCTATCGCAGGAGACTTGACCCGGGGAAGCGCCAAGCGCTTATGTAATCGTGTTGATTTTCGCTAAAATTGGTAACAATAAGGTACCTTACCCCCCCTAAAATTTTCTCAACGGATTTAGACGATTCACAGAAATGATCAATTTGAAAATAAATCAGCGGAAATCCACGGATCGGCGGAAAATTGCCATTCCTGAAAATACTGGAAAAAATATTTGTTAAGAGACTAAATGATTTCATTGATAAGTACAATATACTCTGTGAACAACAGTATGGATTCAGGAAGAACCGGACCACCTCACTGGCACTCATGGACTTTGTTGAACAGATTACGGATGCAACAGATAGAAGAGAATACATAGTTGGAATATTTCTGGACTTACAAAAGGCATTTGATACTGTTGACCATAAATTACTCCTCAGTAAATTACATAAGTATGGCATCAGAGGAATTGCTTTTGACTGGTTACACAGCTATTTAGAAGACAGATATCAATATGTTCATGTGAATAATACAGACTCTGAGTTGCTGAAGATGACGTGTGGGGTACCACAGGGTTCTGTGCTTGGTCCATTGCTGTTTATTTTGTATATTAATGATTTATGTTCGTTGTCTAAATTACTCAAGTGTATTTTATTTGCAGATGACAACTTTTTTTTGTAGAGGAGAAAATCTTAAGCAGCTTCTAGATTCAGTAGAAAATGAACTTAAAACAAATCAATCAATGGTTCACTGCCAATAAATTATCTATTCACATTGGAAAAACAAAACGTATAATATTTGGAAACCGCAAATTATATAATCACAGAAAAATTAAAATAAACAATGTTGAAATTGACACAGTTTTCGAAACCAAGTTCCTAGGTATCATTGTTGATAAACTAAACTGGAAATCACACATAAATTATGTCAAAACTAAAATGTCTAAATCCATTGCCGTACTGTATAAAGTTAAGGATCTCCTGTGTCAGAAATCTCTTTGCATTTTATATAATTCACTGATAGTTCTTTTTATGGCATACTGTGTGGAGATCTGGGGAAACACATATAAAACAAACACAAACTTAATCTTGTGTTTGTTGTTCTTTTGTGTGTTCTTATTGCACTGTATGTGTTTATTATTATTATTACCGAATAAATTCATTCATTGAGGTGTCCTTGTGTTGGAATTCAACTGATGCTCAAACTGAATGGCTGCCATACATGTAGGAATGGTATTTAGAAGAAGAAAATAAAAAGTGAGCTAATTTGGCAGAAAAAAATGTAGCTCTACTTGATGAAACTCTACTCTTCACAAAGCGATTATCTGGATTTACTACAATGATGCAACCCAGGAATCCATTCCAGCTACAAGTCTGTGCACAGGGTTTGGATGCACCAACCTCTTGGTGTTAGGCAAAAAAAGCATAAGCCTTAAAGAAAGGGGAGCTAAGGAGGCTTTGCAAACTAACAAAATTCACCAGCCACATTACACACTTCTTAATGACATTAAACATACACTGCCAAAAAAAGGCCACAGACTAATGATTCACTGGACTTTCGCCTTTAGCTTTGATTACAGCATACATTTGCTGTGGCATTGTTTCAAGAAGCTGAAATGTCACAACATTTATTTCTACAGAGGGTTGCATTAATTTGTCTCCATAGTCTTATACTGAATACAGAAAGAGTTGATGATGAAGATAATGGTTCACCACAATACGTAATGTGTTGGATAAGCCTTAACTCAATTTCAGTAGTTTGAACAAGCTTCTTCTTTGTTTCATTGCTTGATGTAGGTCAAAATTCTGAAATAAACACATCTTTTCCACAATCATGGGATATGTCTTCTGAAAGGGACCTTTTTTAAAATGATTTGTGTGTCACAACTCGCTCTCGCCTGTCATCTGATTCAGTGGTGCACACACCTGCGCCTCATCAGCCTCGGACTATTTACTGCCTGGAGCCTAGGCCTGGAGCCGTCTGCTCGTCTATGCTCCCAACTCCAGCGCACGACTGTTCCTTCCCGGCCTGCGCCTTCGTTCCTCACGCACGTACAGTAAGCTGTTATTCCCTTACCTGCTCTCCAGTATTCTCCCCCGTGTACAGGTGGATCCTCCAGGCGGTGGATTTCCCTCTCCTTCGCCTTATCTTCGCTCATCCCTTCCTCGCTTTGCCGAGCGCGCATCTGGGCACTGTCCTCCAGGTAGGAGACCTGCGACTAGCCAACGCCAGCCACCTCGACACCTGCAAGGTTGCCTGGCTGCACGGCGCACTGTTCCACCCTCAGCAGCTGTCTTAATTACACCTCCTGCTACTGTGCAGCGCTAATACCTCTGCTTTGTCTCCTTAGGGTTGCCAGGCAGAACGAGGACCTGCTCAGCTCCAGCACGACACCAGCACTCCACACACCATTACGCATACACACACTCACACACAACACTTTGGGTGAATAAAAGGATAATTGTACTCCTCGAGTTTGTCTTCTGTCCCCTGGGTCCAGAAATTACATCAACGTGAGCTTTCCAGTCAGTCACCAGGTAGTGTCTCGCTAGTGTGACTGTCCCAGAGAAACATGAGTTTATTCAAGTACTTTAAATGTGGAAAAAATCAGAAGAGGTATGCAAGCACTGGTGTTTATCATGGTTTTAACCCACTGGAAATGGGAGCAATAAGATAAGATAAGATAAGATAAGCCGTTATTAGTCCCACAACGGGGAAATTCCAGGATTGCAACAGCACAGGGATAGCAACACTCAG
Organism: Pholidichthys leucotaenia; assembly: GCA_020510985.1. NCBI lineage: Eukaryota > Metazoa > Chordata > Actinopteri > Cichliformes > Pholidichthyidae > Pholidichthys > Pholidichthys leucotaenia. The sequence continues at coordinate 115,811,453 of CM035848.1, read as the reverse complement.
AGCAACAATCAGAAGGCAAGAAAAAAAAAACAAGCAAGCAAGAGCAGCTAATATACATATGTACATATTACTATAAAATATATATACACACACACACACACACAGACACACAGTGCAGAGCATTGTAGCTGGATGGAATAAATATATGAATATATGAACACACAGTGCAGAGCATTGTAGCTAGATGGAATAAATATGTAAATATATAAACACCCACAGTACGGAGCATTGCAGCTAGGTGGAATAAATATGCAAGTATATAAACACACACAGTGCGGAGCAATGTAGCTAGATGGAATAATATGTAGATATATAAAAACACAGTGCGGAGCATTGTAGCTAGATGGAATAAATATATAGATATATAAATATAAACACACCCAGTGCTGAGCATTGTAGCTAGATGGAATAAATATGTAAATATATAAACACACACAGTGCAGAGCATTGCTGCTAGGTGGGATGAAACAGCATAACCGTCTATTTAGTTATCCTACATGGTATGATTATGTGCCCATACATATTCTCACCCTCCATAGCGACCGGTATGTTCCTAGTTGTATGCCGGAGAGGACCATAGTGTAAGTCTATTGCATCTTTTGCATTCAAAAAAAACTATTAGTTTGTTACGTCTTTTTGCTATCTCTGCGAGCAGCCCTGCTTAGGTTGTACAGTCTGACAGCCGTTGGTAGGAAGGACCTACGAAACCTCTCGGTTGTGCACCTGGGATGATGTAGTCTGCTGCTAAATGAGCTCCTCAGTGCATCCAGTATGTCCTGCATAGGGTGGAACTCGGACTCCAGCAGAGATGACAGTTTAGCCACCGTCCTTCTCTCTCCTATCTCCTCCATCGGATCAAGGCGCTGCCCCAGGACAGAGCTAGCTTTCTTAATCAGTTTGTTCAGTCTCTTTCTATCGGCTGCAGTAATGCCACTGCCCCAGCAGACCACTCCAAAAGTGATGGCTGATGCCACCACCGTGTCATAGAATGACTTCAGCAGCGCCCCTTGTACACCAAAAGACCTGAGTCTCCTCAGCAGGAACAGTCTGCGCTGTCCCTTCTTGTAGAGTGCGTCAGTATTGTGTGACCAGTCTGGTTTATTGTTCAGATGAATACCCAGGTACTTATAGGATGTCACCATCTCGATGTCTGTTCCCTGTATATTTACTGGTGCTGTGAGGGGCTGCCCATGCCTGCGGCAGTCCACCACCAGCTCCTTAGTTTTCCTCACGTTGATCTGGAGGCAGTTCCGATGGCACCAGTCCACAAAGTCCTGGATAAGCCCTCTGTACTCAGCTTCATCTCCGTTGGAGATGAGACCAACGATCGCAGAGTCATCAGAGAACTTCTGTAGATGGCAATGTGATGTGTTGTGTGAGAAGTCCGCAGTATAAAGAGTGAACAGGAAGGGAGCCAGCACCGTTCCCTGGGGGGCCCCCGTGCTACTGATGATCGTGTCGGAAACACAGTCCCGGGTTCTCACAAACTGAGGCCGGTTCGTGAGGTAGTCCAGGATCCATGATGACAGGTGCTGGTCCACCCCTGCGCGCAGCAGCTTGTCCTTCAGGATCATCGGTTGGATGGTGTTGAAAGCACTGGAGAAGTCAAAGAACATGATCCTCACCATATTCCCGGGCTTCTCTAGGTGGGACAGAGAACGGTGAAGGAGGAAGATCACCGCATCCTCCACCCCAATGCCATGCTGGTAGGCGAACTGGAGTGTATCCATCGCTGGTTCCACCAGGGGGCGGAGATGAGCAAGGAGCAGTCTCTCCAGGGTCTTCATCAAGTGGGACGTCAAGGCCACCGGTCTGTAGCTGTTCAGGTCTTTGGGGTGGGAAGTTTTTGGTACAGGTACCACACAAGATGTTTTCCACAGCTGTGGTACCCTCCCCAGTTTCAGGCTCATGTTGAAGATATACGTCACAATCCCACACAGCTGGTCTGCACAGGACTTGAGGAGCTTTGCGCTGATGCCGTCCGGTCCCGACGCCTTCCTCGCCTTGATCTTCCTCAGCTCCGTCCTCACCTGGGTCTTGGTCAGGGTCAGGATGGGGAGCTGTGTTTTGGGAGTGGGGGGGGTGTCGGTGGAGTGGGGAGTGGGTAGCAGGACTTGATTTCTTAGAGGCAGCAGTGGTTGTTGTGCAGACAGGGGGGAGGGCGGTTGGTCAAATCTATTGAAAAACAGATTCAGGTTGTTCGCCCACTCCCTGCCCCCCGTGGCCTGGGGGGAGGTATTCTGGAGCCCCGAGATGGTTTTGAGGTTTCTCCAGACCCCGCTGATGTCGCTCTGTTGCAGCTTGTCCTCCATCTTCTTCCTGAAGCTGTCCTTGCCTTCTCTGATCTTTCTCCTCAGCTCCCTCTGTACGGACTTCAGCATCTCCCTGTTCCTCGACCTGAAGATCCTCTTCTTCTATCTCAGAAGTGTTTTTATCTCAGGGTTGATCCAGGGTTTGTTGTTTGAGTGACGCCGTATGGTCTTGGTGGGAACGGATTTGTCCACACAGAAGCTGAGGTAGCCCGTGAAGGTGTGAATGAGGCCATCGATGTCCTCACCATGTGGATCGCAGAGCTGCTTCCAGGCAGTGGCTTCAAAACAGTCCTTTAGAGTGTCCATTGTCTCCTCAGACTATAACTCCACAGTGTGCATGGCCGGAGGTTGTCTGTGCACTAGGGGTTTGTACACCGGTCGGAGATGAACCAAGTTGTGATCCGATCTCCCAAGTGGGGGGAGTTGTGATGAGGTGTACGCCTCCTTAGTGTTTGCGTAGAACAAATCCAGTGTTTTATTGTCTCTAGTGTGGCATGTGACATACTGGGTGAAAGTGGGCAGAATGGGAGACAGTGAAACGTGGTTGAAATCGCCTGAGATGAGGAGAAGAGCATCTGGGTGTTCTGTCTGCAGCCTGCTGGTTACTGAATGGATGACGTCACGCGCTGTCCCAGCGTTCGCCGTCGGATTTGCATAAACAACAATGCAGATCACGTGTGAGTGTTCTCTCGGGAGATATGTAGGCCTCATGCTAACAGCTAGCAACTCAATGTCTTTGCTGCAGTGTCGTTGTTTAACAGTGATATGTCCCGGTCTGCACCAGTTGTTGTTAACATACATTATCACTCCACCGCCCCTAGTTTTGCCACTCTCTGGTGTTCGGTCAGCTCGTATCATGTGAAAACCCTCCAGCTCAATGTTAGCATCTGCTGCTAGTTCAGTTAGCCACGTCTCAGTAAACAAAAGGAGAGAGCACTCCCGATAAGTGCTATCATAACGGGAGATAGCCGCTAGCTCATCTAGCGGCTATCTCTAGCGGCTAGCTCTTCCAATAATGGAAGAGTTGATTAGTTAAGAGATGTGGTTAGAATTCATACGCAGCCGGCTTCATAAGAAGGGAAAGGCAAGGGGGACTGATGAATTGCTGAGGATATACTTCACCAACCACTACAATATTAAGTTATTTTTTTTTAATTTTGATTTTGTATACTTTATTGATCCCCAGAGGGGAAATTGAGGGCATCCACTTGGATGGATGAAGCAGCCACGGTACGGCGCTATCCCTTAACCATTCACACACACATTCACACCTAGGGCCACTTTAGAGTCTCCAATTAACCTAACCTGCATGTTTTTGGCCTGTGGGAGGAAACCGGAGAAATCCCGGAGTAAACCCACGCAGATACGGGGAGAACATGCAAACTACACAGATCACTATTGGTCAGGGGCTGTTATGTTCCCTATTGTGTACCTGGCAAGTTAAGATGACCGAAATTCACAAAGTCAATGACTTTAATCCGTTAGCAGCCTTCCAAACGAAACATGTCAACATCTGGATTTCAAAATAAGGGAGGTTTTTCCTGCTGTCTGGGTGGTGAGCAGATTTCTAAAAAACTATCCACCTTATTCCTAGGCCCCATGATGCCTTACGTGAATTATGGTAGCAACTTCCAGTACTAGTTTAGAACATATGGTTGTCACTGAAACGGGACACTTTTCGTTGTTCCAAAACAATGACTTCAGCATCAGAAAAGCGGGAACACGGCTTCTTGCACTTCAAAACAGTAATATAATCATACCACTTCCCACGACTATCGAGGGATGGGAAGATGACCTAAAAAGTGGCCTCGTACACAGTAGCTCCGTTAGTTAGCGCCGCTGCTAAGAGCCTAACACTATAAACAAATGACCCGTGCTGGCAAAATGAGTCACTTTGAGGACATTTTCAAAACTGATGTAACGTTATTTCCACATTCTGTATTGAAAGACCTTCAAAATGATATTTAATTTGTAGGAAGTCACAAAAACTGACCCAAAAAAAGACAATTTGTTTATATTTTAGCTAGGCTGAAAACTCGCATTCGATCAGTCGGGAGTTACCTCTTCCACAAAAACAGGTATTTTTAGAAAGTACGATTTCTAAGCTTTCCAATGATTTCAGGCACTCATGGGGTTTTCCCGAGACTTGCCCTACCAAACAAAGAAAAAAGAGTCATGATTTATGACTTCTTGTTGCCTGCACTCATAATGACACAATGGACATTCCAACCAGCACATCTCCACCATAATAAAGTCGGCTGCATTTTGTTAAAATATGTTGGACATAATCAGATTTACCTTTGAGCAGACGTACACCACAACACCATGCTTGGATGTTGTCTGTCACCGTGTGGTGAGAAGCCTCCATTTATCCAGTCTGGCACAACCACGAAAACCAGCAAGTACCAGAACTACACAAAAACATTCAAAAAATACAAAAACCAGAAGAGCTGAAATTAGCTGCCACTTGGGTGCAAAACACTTATGTGGACTATACATTAAAATGAATTTGAAAAACTTTTAAAAACACTATTTTAAATGTCCATGCTACTCCACTCTTACTGACTGATTTAACACTAAGTCAGCCGAAACCGGAAGCTCCGCCCATAATCGTTCCTACGGTGGCACCCCCAGGAACAAGGTGGATAAATATAAAGAAATATTATAACAGAAATAACTGCATCCTTGTTCATTTAAGTTAATTTATTTCATTAAATACAATTTTATTAATTTTTTTTCTTTGTAATCAGAGTTAAATTATTGTTCTGTTCTGGCTCTGCAAAATTATGGTCAAAAATGTAAATTGTTATAAGGAAAAAGTAAAAAAAAAAATGACCACAGTCTGTTTCAAATTTATTTTAAAAAAAAAAACAGTAATTTTATTTAAAAAGACACAAATTAGCCATAAAATAATCCACAAATTTATAATGAAGTTTCAAATGTACAAGAAAAGTCCATTTTACAAGAGGAAATTACAAATTTGAGGAAAATGGATTCAGATTTACATAAATTTAAAGAGAAAGTAGAAAACTATAAGAAAATAGTTATAAATTTTGGAGAAAAACCTCAAACCTTCAAGACTGAAGTCATTACTCAACATTTTAAGTGGGTGCTCTTTGTACCCTTAGCTCAATTAGAAATTTTTGGTTGTCTACTTTTAATTATTAATTTCAAAGCACCGCTTTTACACCAGTAGAATTTCTGGTTACCATACCCACCTAATCATATAATTTATGTATGCATGAGTAAATTACTATTATGAATGTTTTTTCCCCTTTCCTACTCTCTCATTGGAAAAAAAAGAAACACTAGAATAAAAATACAAAAAAATACACATATTTTTGTCATTTATGTAAACCATGACAGAAAAATCCTGCAGGACAAAACATGACACTTGATATTTTCAAACCTGTTTGTATACCACCATAGACAGAGAGAGAAGCTGAATTAGACAGAGCTCAGAGAGGGAAAGATGAGACAGAAGAGAGGAGCCAAGGAGAGGACAGTGTTCAGGCACAGGGTACAGGAGAGGTGAGAACAGAGGAAAGAGAGAAGGATGGCACCAGTAAAAAGTCCAAACACAGGACGTCTGGGTGGGACCCCAACTGGCCCAATATTCCAGCATTCAAGCCTCAGTTGTACAATACTTCAAATGGTAAGTTCCATATGCAAAGTTACTGTGCAAAATTTAAAAACAAATAAATAGTATAAAATTACGTACGTACGTCCATCCATCCATCCATCATCTTTTTACATCACAAAAACATCACAAATTAAAACATGGAGGAACAAACTGGCTCTTAATGTAACTTGATATGTAATAATTCTTAATTAGTCAAGTAGCGATAATTAATAAAGTTTAAGTCATCTCAAATGCACATTAAAAAACAATTTTATAACACTAAAATTAAGAGGGGAAAAAGGTGCATAAAATGAATGACAGATGAATTTGTACAGTTGATTTTTTTCAGTATGTAATTTAAAATGTAGAAAAAGAGATGGTTCTTTTTATTATTATACATAAACTATAGAATTTACAGAAAACGTATGTTGTGATATATATCGTTATCATCAAATAAGATTACATATATCGTGATATGAAATTCTGGTCATATCGCACAACCCTAATCTGTCAGATTCATTTCCACTCTCTGTTGCTGTGCTGCAACTGTGGTCTCACACAGCCACTGTCGTGCCAAACACACCTTGCTTTGCTGTTTTTTTCTCCATCTGAGCTGCTTTCTGCCAATGCAAAATGTCAAAATGCTGTGCCGCGGGTGAATGTATACAGGTTATTTACAGTCATAAAGCCATGAGCATTAGCCACCGATTTGAGAGCACAGGCACCATAAAAAGTTGTTTTCATCTCATCATGCCATATGCAGAAATAAAGGGTGGGACATGCCCCCAAACCTGGAAAAAAAAAAGAATTGCTCCTCTTAATTCACATTGAGGAAAGTTGTTCCTGTTGTCTAGGTGGTGAGGAGTGTTCTAAAAAACTGTAAATATATAGAAATATTTTAACAGAACATTAACAGATTTTTTTTTTTTTTTTGGTATTTTGTATACTTTATCAATCCCCAGAGGGAAATTGAGGGCATCCACCTGGATGGATGAAGCAGCCACAGTACGGTGCCAATCCCTTCACCATTGACACACACATTCACACCTAGGGCCACTTTAGAGTCTCCAATTAACCTAACTTGCATGTTTTTGGCCTGTGGGAGGAAACCGGAGTACCCGGGGTAAACCCACACAGACATGAGAACATGCAAATTCCACACAGAAGGCTCACCGATGGTCAGGGGGTGGGATCGAACCCATGATGGTCAGAGGTGGAATCGATCCTGTGACCTTCTTACTATGCTGCCACAGTGCTAACCACTGTGCCACCGCTACCAAAATAAATGCATCTTTGGTCATTTTAGTTAATTTTATTTCATTAACCCCTTGCACTCTGGTCAATTTCCCTAAAAATGCCAAAAAAAAATAACGTACCCAAAGTAAATCAAAAGCTGTTCTTCAACCCTTTGCAGCATCTTCATGGGGTTGGTCTCATTTAAAAGAAAACACTTTGAATTTTTTGGCAAAACAGTCATAATCTCTCCAAGTGCTCTGGCCACTGAGTAACAGTCATCTAAACATACTGAACTTGAAGAAAATAAATTTCGCCTGGGTGTTTTTTTGGATACAAATGCTTGCAAATAACACACAGCTGTCAGATCCGGGCTGGAAAATGCAACAGAAATGTAGAACCAAGTGTTATCCAGCTGAGGTCAAAATTTTGTAACAATACCACAAAAAATGAATAATAATGAGTTTTCTTCCAACTTAAAGCTCAGTCATGGAGTTCCGCAGGGATCTGTATTAGGCCCTATTCTTTTTAGTTTACATATGCTTCCGTTAGGCAACATTATTAGAAAGCACTGTATACATTTTCATTGTTATACAGATGACACACAATTATACCTGTCAATGAAGCCAGACGATAGTAATCAATTAGCCAAATTAGATGCCTGTCTTAAGGAAATCAAAGCTTGGATGACTTGTAATTTCCTGCTATTAAATTCAGATAAGACCGAAGTCACTCTATGTGGTCCAAAAAACCTTAGAAATACCGTTCCAAATCAAACTCTTAGTTTGGATGTGGTTACTCTCTCTCTCTCTGAGTAGTTCTGCGAGAACCTTGGAGCCTTCCTGCTAAAAGGGAGTTTTTCCCTCTCCATCATCGCCAAGCGCTTGCGCCCAAGGGATTGCCTGATTGCTGGGGTCTTTCTGCAATTGTGGGGGTTTCCCCTACAGTTGAAAGTGCTATGAGATGACTGTTTGTTGTGAAATGGTGCTATATAAATAAAGTTGAATTGAATTGAATTGAATGTATTGTGGTTCCATGAAGCATAATCTGGACGACTGCCACCTGCGGCCAAAAGATCCGGCTTATCAGTAACTGCGGGGGATCTGGAGGGTGGGACTAAACTTACTCCCCCCGGCAATTTCTCTATTTCGGCCCTCGTGCAATTGCCGGGGGTCGAGAAGAGGACTATGGTGCTTGTGGATTCAGGGGCAGAGGAGAATTTCATCTCGTTCCGGCTCGTGCAGGACATGGGTATTCCCACTCAAAAATTGCCCATTGATCTAAGAATCACCACCATTTCTGGTCACGAGGTGGCGGTAGTCTCCGAACGCCTATGGCCATCCTTCTCTCCAGTAACCATCGAGAGGAACTCTCGTTCCTGATACTCACAGATTCGTCTTCCCCGGTGATCCTGGGTTATCCGTGGCTCCGGAGGCACAACCCCATTATAGACTGGGGGCAAAACTCCATAACCTACTGGAGCCCGTTCTGTTTGGCTCACTGTTTGCGTTCAGCTGAGTGTTCGCCGTCTCTCCCCGTCTCCTCCCCTCCAGCCAAGCCGCCGGATCGCTGCCTCATTCCCCGGGCTTATCATGATTTGGGAGAGGTTTTCAGCAAATTGAGAGCGCTGTCGCTTCCGCCTCATCGCTCTTACGACTGTGCTGTGGACCTCATCCCGGGGGCAAGGCTGCCATCCAGCCGGCTCTATAACATTTCCGTCCCAGAGAGGGAGGTGATGGAGAGGTACATAAAAGACTCGCTGAACGCCGGCCTGATTCAGCCGTCTTCGGCTCCACTCAGAGCCGGGTTCTTCTTCGTTGGTAAGAGGGAAGGCTCATTGCACCTGTGTATCAACTACCGAGTGCTGAACGCTATCACCATTAAGAACAATTACCCTCTGCCCTTGATCAATTCCACGTTCAAGCTCCTTCAGCGCTCATGGGTGTTCACCAAATTAGACCTATGTAACGCTTACCATCTTATCCGCATTCACAAAGGGGATAAGTGGAAGACGGCATTTAGGACACATCAGGAGTAGTTTGAATATTTGGTAATGCCCTTCGGGCTCACTAACGCCCCCACTATTTTCCAGCGGCTCATTAATGATGTCCTTCGCGATATGCTCAATCAGTTCGTATTCGTCTATCTGGATGATATTCTTATTTTCTCCCGCTTGCCAGAGGAACATGAGGTCAATGTAAGAGCCGTTCTACAGCGGCTCTTGGAGAACCAGCTCCACGTCAAGGCCGAGAAGCGTGAGCTCTTCACTACATCTACCACCTTCTTAGGCTTCATAGTGGCTGAAGGGAGACTGATTGCCAACCTGGCCAAGGTTAAGGCAGTGCTTAATTGGCCAACTCCCCACTCCCATAGGAAGCTTCAGCGCTTCCTCAGGTTTGCGTATTTTTATCGCAGGGTCATCCGGAACTATAGTGAGATTGCACTACCTCTTACGCAGCTGACCTCCGTTAAGGTCCCTTTCCATTGGACCGAGGCAGCTGAACGGGCCTTTATGAAAGGGCCTGTTCATGGAAACACCCATCTTGGCTCAGGTCAACACGCAGCTCCAGTTTGTCCTCGAGGTGGATGCTTCTGATTCGGGGGTAGGCGCTGTCCTCTCACAGTGCTCACCCTCCGACCAGAAGCTTCACCCGTGCGTGTTTTTTTCTCGGCGGCTCACGTCAGCCGAGAGGAATTACGACGTAGGGGACAGAGAGCTTCTCGCCATTAAGTTGGCATTGGAGGAGTGAAGACATTGGCTAGAGGGGGCCATTTACCCTGTTGCCATGTGGACCGACCACAAGAACTTAAGAGTACTTGCGATCGGCCCGCCGACTTAATGCCAGGCAGGCTTGTTGGGCCTTATTTTTTCAAAGGTTCAACTTTACAAGGCGCCTTGTTGAGACACCTTGGTCCCGACGCCTTCCTCGCCTTTATCAAGGCGAGGAAGGTGTCGGGACCGGACAGCATCAGTGCAAAGCTCCTCAAGTCCTGTGCAGACCAGCTGTGTGGGATTGTGACGTACATCTTCAACCTGAGCCTGAAGCTGGGGAGGGTACCACAGCTGTGGAAAACATCTTGTGTGGTACCTGTACCAAAAACTTCCCACCCCAAAGACCTGAACAGCTACAGACTGGTGGCCTTGATGTCCCACTTGATGAAGACCCTGGAGAGACTGCTCCTTGCTCACCACCGCCCCCTGGTGGAACCAGCGATGGATCCACTCCAGTTCGCCTACCAGCATGGCATTGGGGTGGAGGATGCGGTGATCTTCCTCCTTCACCGTTCTCTGTCCCACCTGGAGAAGCCCGGGAATATGGTGAGGATCATGTTCTTTGACTTCTCCAGTGCTTTCAACACCATCCAACCGATGATCCTGAAGGACAAGCTGCTGCGCGCAGGGGTGGACCAGCACCTGTCATCATGGATCCTGGACTACCTCACGAACCAGCCACAGTTTGTGAGAACCCGGGACTGTGTGTCCGACACGATCATCGGTAGCACGGAGGGCCCCCAGGGAACGGTGCTGGCTCCCTTCCTGTTCACTCTTTATACTGCGGACTTCTCACACAACACAACACACTGCCATCTACAGAAGTTCTCTGATGACTCTGCGATCGTTGGCCTCATCTCCAATGGAGATGAAGCTGAGTACAGAGGGCTTATCCAGGACTTCGTGGACTGGTGCCATCGGAACTGCCTCCAGATCAACGCGAGGAAAACTAAGGAGCTGGTGGTGGACTGCCGCAGGCATGGGCAACCCCTCACAGCACCAGTAAATATACAGGGAACAGACATCGAGACGGTGACATCCTATAAGTACCTGGGTGTTCATCTGAACAATAAACTAGACTGGTCACACAATACTGACGCACTCTACAAGAAGGGACAGCGCAGGCTGTTCCTGCTGAGGAGACTCAGGTCTTTTGGTGTACAAGGGGCGCTGCTGAAGACATTCTATGACACAGTGGTGGCATCAGCCATCACTTTTGGAGTGGTCTGCTGGGGCAGTGGCATTACTGCAGCCGATAGGAAGAGACTGAACAAACTGATCAAGAAAGGTAGCTCTGTCCTGGGGCAGCGCCTTGATCCGGTGGAGGAGATAGGAGAGAGAAGGACGGTGGCTAAACTGTCATCTCTGCTGGAGTCCGAGTTCCACCCTATGTAGGACATACTGAATGCACTGAGGAGCTCATTTAGCAGCAGACTACATCATCCCAGGTGCACAACCGAGAGGTTTCGCAGGTCCTTCCTACCAACGGCTGTCAGACTGTACAACCTAAGCAGGGCTGCTCGCAGAGATAGCAAAAAGACGTAACAAACTAATAGTTTTTTTGAATGCAACAGATGCAAAAGACTTACACAATGGTCCCCTCCGGCATACAACTAGGAAAATACCGGTCGCTATGGAGGGTGAGAATATGTATGGGCACATAATCATACCATGTAGGATAACTAAGTAGACGGTTATGCTGTTTCATCCCATCTAGCAACAATGCTCTGCACTGTGTGTGTTTATATATTTACATATTTATTCCATCTAGCTACAATGCTCCGCACTGGGTGTGTTTATATTTATATATCTATATATTTATTCCATTTAGCTACAATGCTCCGCACTGTGTGTTTATATATCTACATATTATTCCATCTAGCTACATTGTTCCGCACTGTGTGTTTATATATTTACATATTTATTCCACCTAGCTGCAATGCTCCGTACTGTGGGTGTTTATATATTTACATATTTATTCCATCTAGCTACAATGCTCTGCACTGTGGGTTTATATATTCATATATTTATTCCATCCAGCTACAATGCTCTGCACTGTGTGTCTGTGTGTGTATATATATATTTTATAGTAATATGTACATATGTATATTAGCTGCTCTTGCTTGCTTGTTTTTTTTCTTGCCTTCTGATTGTTGCTCTGAGTGTTGCTATCCCTGTGCTGTTGCAATCCTGGAATTTCCCCGTTGTGGGACTAATAAAGGCTTATCTTATCTTATCTTTACTACCATTTACTGGCCTGGCTCTCGGAATACCAAACCGGATGCACTATAGCGCGTTTGATTCCAAGCAGGTAATGCCCCCATCCCATCCTCAGGTTATCCCCCGCCATGTGTCCTCGGAGCCCTTACCTGGGATATTGAGCAGAGAGTCCGCCAGGCCCAGTCCCGGGAGCCCGTTCCAGCAAAGTGCCCCCAGAACCGCCTGTACGTCCCTCCAGATCTCCACAGCGATGTAATCCACTGGGGCCACACCAGCCATTTTGCCTGCCATCCAGGGATCACCCACACCACCAATTTGATTTGGCGGGTGTTCTGGTGGCCTACGCTGTGGCGGGACATGCAGGAGTATGTGCGGGCCTGTCAGATCTGTGTTCGGGGCAAGTCCCACTCCTCCCCTCCTGCTGGACTCCTCCACCCCCTACAAATCCCTGGCCATCCTTGGTCCCACATCGCCGTGGACTTCATAACCGGACTTCCTCTCTCCCACGGGAAGTCAGGCATCCTAACGATCGTCGACCGCTTCTCAAAAGCTGTTCACCTCATCGCCCTTCCCAAACTCCCCTCGGCCACGGAGACTGTGGACCTCCTTACTACCCACATCATCTGTCTCCATGGCATCCGTCTTGACATCGTGTCTGACCAGTGTTCCCAATTCACATCTCAGGTGTGGAAGGCTTTCTGCCAGACGCTTGGGACCACCGTCAGCCTTTTCTCTGGTCATCATTCTCAGTCCAATGGGCAGGCTGAGCGCGCCAACCAGTCACTGGAGGCCACCCTGCAGTGCACAGCGGCCAAGAATCCCTCCTCGTGGAGCACACATCTGACCTGGATGGAGTACTCTCTAAATTCTGCCATCTCTGCTGCTACGGGGCTCACTCCCTTTAAAGCCTCATTGGGGTACAGCCCGCCTCTGCTACCTATGGCCGAGACGGAGGTTGCAGTGCCATCTGTGGGGTCCCATGCTCGATGCTGTCAACGCATCTGGAGGTCTACCCGTGTCGCCCTCGCCCGCTCGGTTCGTCTGAAGCTTCCTCAGACCCTGCGGGTGAAACCAACTTTCCACGTCTCCCATATAAAGTCCCTCTTCGTCAGCCCCCTCTGCCCCCCCCCCAAAGCCACCGCCTTCTCCTCAGATGATCGATGGCCACGCTGCTTACACCATGCCGCACATCTTGGATGTTCGTCGTCGGGGCCAGGGTCTACAATACCTGGTCCATTGGAAGGGCTACAGTCCGAAGGAACGTTCCTGGATCCCCAGATCACACGTTCTTGACAAGGGGATGCTCCGGGCTTATCATCAAGCCCATCCCGACAAGCCTAAGGGACCACCAGGAGGCGCTCCTTGGGGGGGGGGGGGCACTGTCATGGCCGTAAGCACTCACCCCCTTCTTCCCGTTGTGTCCTTCCTCAGGTCATTAACGCACCTGGGTGAGGAGACGCACCTGCTGCCTTTCATCAGCCAGCATTTATTAGGAGCATCTCTTCAATGCACTGACGCTGGCTCGTCTGTGTATACTGCCGTAGCAGAGTACTAGTATTGCTAGTGTTATTTCCTAAGGTGTAGTTTCCACACTCACCTGTCCCTCCTCTCTTCTCCAGGTTACTGCCACCGTGCGGGTGCGTCTCGGGGGACTGCATGCGCTCACTGCCCCATCATCTCCACTCAGCTGCAACCATACTCCACCCGGTCAGGCACCACCGACTCCACCACTTTCACCATGCTGGTTTGTCTCTACCCCCGTTCGGGGTCCTGCCGGTTCTCCCTATATCCCACGTAAGTGATAATTTGGCTCGCCCATTTTTCCTGTCTCTATTCCTCTGCTCACAGCTCTCGTTCTCTCTCCACAGGCTGGTTCCTCTGGCACGCAACATTTTCCTAAGCTGTGCCTTATTTTGATATTTAATTAACTTCTCAAACGTGTGCTTGTGTGTTTGATTGTCCTTCTGTTGCTGCATTGTGCACATGAGCTGTTCTTAATTGGTAATCATGACAAAATGTGGCAAATCTACAAGGGAAAAAAGTTTCATTTTCAAGAAAAGTCACAAAATTATGGGTTAAAAAAAATCAATTTTATGAGGAAAAAGGTGTGAATTTACAAGAGAAAAGTAAAGAATTTACAGGAAAAAAAATTAATCTACAAGAACAGTGATAATTTAAATAGAAAAAGGTCAAAAACTTACTAAAATATAGTATACATTTGTGAGGAAAAAAAATGCATAGGTTATTTATCAGGCAAAACTTATCCTATTACTGATATTGACAGTCCAGTTTATACGTATTGCACATCTTTTTACCCTCTTTTGAAGGCTGAAATGTTTTGCGGGTCCCTGCAGATTTTGGGGGCAAAAATGACTCAAAGTGGCTTTTTCCATAGTAAAGGTTGACGACCCCTGTGTTGGGCAAGCTAACTTGACAAGTGTGCGGCGAAATAATCAATAGAACCGTTAACACAATCGTAGTAGCATCAGCTCTGTTTCACGGCTTGTGTTTAGGATATACTGTACATACACATATATCTCCCATATTACTCTCATAAATGTGAATGAACATTTCATAGTGGCCTATCAAACAGTCAAGGCTAGCTAGCGTTAGCGGGAGTTAAAAACCAGGGCTTTAGTTTATCAGTCTCTAGTTAACATTTTATAACACTGCGGCTAACAATTACCTTCAAATATCCAGACACGTTGTAGTTATCTCACGGACCATCTACAATTAAAGTTACTTCTTTCTCTTCCGCTTTGGGTTTTTTTTTTTTTTCCAACCTTAGTGAGCATCTGACGGAGAGGGATGGGTTTCCACGAGCTCTGTGACATCGGAGCTACCAGACAAGTGCATTCTTGCCACCTTCAAAATAAAAGCTTCAACACTGCCTCCTTATCTGCAGAGATATCTCTGCGGTTACCTGAACAACTGCACACCTGCATTATAGCATTTCCGATTTCACTTAAAAATTGGCTTGACTCAAGTTATGATGTATGAGGCTCCAGAGAATATCACTTTACTCTCATACTGAATTAAATGAATTTTATTTTGAACCGGTTAAAGGGAAACAGTACATGCAAGCACAGAAAGAAACTCCGCTCAGTGCATATTTCATGGCCCGGAGAAAATAAAGACAAACGTACCAAATCCCACCCTTTCTCTGTCAGTTATTGATAACAGTTAATTCAACCGCTTTTTTTCTTTCTTCATATACAACCGAATATTCTTATACAATAAAATTCTTGTATAAATGTACCGTATACTATAATATAATACAGTAACATGTAATATTACTTGTTTATTCTATTCATATTAGGTAATTATTCTACTCATACCTGCTGTAAAGAAAATATGAGAAAATAAAATGCCCCCATGCTGTCTACCTTGAAGCTAGCATAAACAATGGCCCAAAAGCTGAAAGAAAGAAAGAAAGAAAGAAAGAAAGAAAGAAAGAAAGAAAGATTATTTGGTAGATTAAATCATAAATAAATGTCTCATATGTCAAGTCACTTGCCATTCACAGAGTTCAACATTTTGGAAAAAAAAACGTTAAAATTAGGAAGTATGGATTTTTCTTTACTTAATTTGACTAGGAAGAAAAAAAAAACATCTTTTTTTGTCAAGTGATGTGATGCTACTGCGTCTTCTTCAGTAAATAACCTTATACATAGTTTCTCAGCATTTTTCCAACTATGCAAAACTCTATGCAAAACAAAACCTTATTTTGTTGAATAACAATGGCACTAAACAAAATTGTTATTAATATTTGCACTGCTGCAAATATGATTTCTTTAATTATAGAGTTATAACTTCACGCCAAAAACTGTTCTTGAGTAGTACCATCGAAAACATCCGATGTCTGAACACTACAGTGAGCGCTAAAACAAACGAATAATATAGCTAAATGCCTATTTTCCAGTTATTTCTGAGCATATGTATTGAAGCGTATACTAAATGCTTATTTATTTAGTTATATTTATTCAGCAAAGCATCTTAAAATTATTTTAGTTCATTAAACCATTGTGAAGGTGCTATTAGTTCATTAGAGTTCACTGTTGCATTTTGCTACTTCATCTATCTATAAATTAGATAATGTTTTATTTATGTGTTCATTGGCAAGACTGTTGTACAGCAGTGAAACTGCACATCAGTGTTGAAAATTTGTGCTACCCTCATAACAGCTGCTGCTATAATAACTGCTGCAATGCAGGGCTATTTCTTCACAACCAGGACTGAGGGTGTATGAGGACAAACTGCATCATGGTGGTTTGGAGGATCCCTGAGAGGGAGTTGGATACAGAGGGTGTTGGTAGGATTTGGGGGATGGGGGTAAAATGAAAGAACGTTTACAAGGAGCTGAAGAGTATAGTCAAGATGATCATTTAAAAAAAAAAAAAAAAAAAGAGGACCAGATGGGGGAGAGATGGATCAGTAGCTTGTGAGTGTGACCTGGGAAATGAGAGAGAGAGAGAGAGATTTGATTTTTAAAAGATCTTTAATAAACACACTTGTCCATCAGTCAATACAATTTCTATATCATGCTATGTTACACAGAAAATTAATCCCCCAAAAAACGCCCAAAAAAAAGCTGTCCATCATGAACTGAACAGAGGACATTCTCCAGGGACCAGAGGGTCCTGAAACCTTCCACATCCCCATTCCCCATAAAAAACTGAAAGTCCAGCCTGATTCTGGCTTTACGTAGCCTCACAAATAAAATTTTGACATCAACATCATTCTCAACATTTTCAAGTTTTCTTCTCCGGCTTACATAGATAGCCAACTTTGCCTGCCCTAAAACAAAGTTCAGTAGTTGACACTTCTGCTTAAAACGACGATTGTACATAAAACCACAAATGAAAACCTGCTTAGAGAAAACTTCCTTAAAAATATGAAAAAGTTTTGTGAGAAGTTCAAAGAGGCCACTCAGGCGCTGACATTCAATAAAACAATGAAAAACAGTCTCCCTAGAGGAACAAAAAACACACTGATCACTGACACTGCTGTTAATCACAGAAACAAAAGCATTGACAGCTATAATACCATGCAGGACCCTCCACTGTAAGTCTCCATGTCTCTTAGGGAGAGGGGCTTTGTAAAGAGCCCTCCAGGCAGGCCGATGCCCTTTTCCTAGTTTAAAATAGGCTCTCCAAGGAGTGTCCACACAGGTGTTCAATCGGTCCTTGTTGAGTGCCATCACCACCAGTCTGCAGAGTGCCTTACCACTGGCTCCTCCAAAGTCCACACCAGTGGGAGCACAGAATGCCAGTAAGGAGCAAGGAGCGACGTCAAAGTCCATATAGAGCGTGAGAGAGGGAAAGGGGTCAGTGCTTTCTGGCTGCAGCGTGCCATTGCTAAAGTCCAAGAGTAGGGAGTGCTCAAGTCCATGAAGCTCCTGTTTCCAGTGTGCAAGAAGACCATCGATGAAACGATTCGACCTGACACCAAGATGAGCTGCTAAAGCTGAGGCGTTGTTGAGGCCAGGACCAGCCAGTTCCACCACTTGCTTCAGAGTGAGAATGTTCCTGGAACACAGCCTATCAAGGAAGGTCCTTCCAACTCCCGGCAGGACACCAAGGCGACCACCAAAAACCAGCGGCTCCCTCAACAACCAGTAGAGGGAATCGCATGGCCCTCTTTGTTTTTTAAAAAGAGTCCACACTGAAAAGAGACTGCGGTAAAAACTGGGTAAAGACAGTGCATTAGAGTTCTTAAAATCCATTAAAAACACAGGGAGGTCTAGCCCAAGCCCAAGGACTCTCTGTAAAATAACACAGGCCAAAAGGCCTCCATACCAGGTCCTGGGGGCCCGTCAGCAGTCTCTGTATGAAAGTCAGTCTAAAAGCAGCACCTCTACTAGCTAAATGAATCACTCCTTGCCCCCCCTCCTCTTTGGGAAGAAATAACAGGGCTTGAGGAACCCAGTGGAGTCCACCCCCCCAAAAAAAGTCCACCAAAACAGACTGAATTTTGGACAACAAACCAGCAGGGGGGTCCATGCACATGAGGCGGTGCCACAGGGATGAGGAAACAAGATTATTTAAAATGAGCACTCTTCCTCTAAAAGATATTCTTGGCATTAGCCACTTCCACTTGTTTAGTCTCCCGTTAATCTTCTCTATGACCCCATCCCAATTTTTTTGCTCAAACTGCTGATTTCCAATAAAGACACCAAGATACTTAAAACCTCCTTTTTTCCAAATCAACCCACCCGGCAGCGTAAGCTGATTTTCTAGTTTCTCCCCCACCATCAGAGCCTCGCTTTTTCCCCAGTTTATCTTTGCAGAGGAAAGTTGGTCAAAAAGATTGACACTCCTAACCAGAACGTCAATGTCACTCTGCTTGTTTAGCAGAATGACTACATCATCTGCATAGGCCGACAGCTTGAACGTGGTGTCACAGCCAGGAAAAGTAACTCCTGATAGATCCCTTCTCAGGCAGTGAAGCAAAGGCTCTATGGCGAGGGAGTACAGCATCCCTGAGAGAGGGCAGCCCTGCCGAACCCCCCTCTGGACTTTTAAAGGGGCAGACAGGCCCCCATTTATCTTCAGCACACTCTCAATGTCACTGTACAAGACCCGTATCCTGGCTATGAAGCCTGGGCTGAACCCAAAAGCTGTTAAAACTGTCCATAAATATTGGTGTTCAACCCGATCAAACGCCTTTTCCTGGTCAATTGAAATCAAACCAGTTTCTACCGCCAATGAACCAGAGACCTCCAAAATATCCCGAATTAAAGTGACGTTGTCACTAATCAGCCTGCCAGGCACACAGTAAGTCTGGTCTACATGAATGAGCTCGCTCATCACCTTTCTCAGTCTTCGGGCCAGAGCTTTTGAGAGAATCTTGTAGTCTGTGCAGAGCAGAGAGACTGGCCTCCAGTTCTTTAGGCTCTGGAGGTCCCCCTTTTTCGGCAACAGTGTGATGATGGCCCTCCTGCAGGTCGTGGGTAGGGTCCCCCTTTCCAAGCTATCTTGGAGAACCTCCAGCAGGTCTGGACCAAGCAGGGGCCAGAATTCCTTAAAAAAGTCCACAGAGAGACCATCTATGCCTGGTGATTTTCCATTCTGGAGGCTCATTAGCGCCGTATGCAGCTCAGACAGAGACAGTGGAGCATCCAAGCCGGCAACAAGGTCCTCTGAGAGCACTGGAAGACCATCAAGGAAAACCTGGCCCAGTGACGTGTCCTCCCTCCACTCTGCTCTAAACAATTCACTGTAAAAGCTAGCAGCGTGTTTCCTGATCTCTGCTGCTGTGGAGATTGTTCTCCCGTCATCGCCCAACAAGGAGTGAATGAGCTTTCTCTGTCCATTTTTCCCCTCCAGTCCAAAAAAGTACTGGGAGGGCGAGTCCATCAGAGCTACATCCATGTAGCGTGAGCGGACCAGAGCACCCTGTGCGGTGACCCCTAGCAAGCTAGCCAAGGCTGACCTTTTTGACTTAAGAGCCTCTAAGTGCTCCTGTTTTCCGGTAGAACTGAGTAACTCCTCTAGCTCTACCACCTCAGTCTCCAGAACTTTCAAGGATTGGGTCAAGCTACGAGTGACATTTTGAGTGTACTGTTGGCAGAATTGTTTTATCTGTGCCTTACCAAAATCCCACCACATTTGGAGAGAACTAAAAGAAGATTTTTGTTCCCTGTGTGACTTCCATACATCATGAAAAACTCCCTTAAAAAACACATCATTTAAAAGTGTATTATTAAAATGCCAAAAAGCACTTTTACACTTTACATTTTCAATGAAAACAGAACAAATCAGCAGGCAGTGATCAGTGAAACCAACAGGACAGATACAACTATTTTTAAAAACACTCATTTGGTGTTTAAAACCATAGAAACGGTCTAACCTAGCCATAGATAAGAGGTTATCTTTAGCATGGCTCCAGGTGTACTGCCTCTGGTCCCCATGATGTGATCTCCACACATCGGCCATTTCATGTGCCTTCACTAGTTCCCTCAGCCTATTGGCAGAAGCAGGGTGAGGTTCCTGATGGTTCCTGTCCAGTCTGTGGTTTAATGTACAGTTAAAATCACCCCCCAGAAATAAAAAACTATTTGGATTACAGGATCTAACCGTATCTGATAGCATATTAAAGACCCTGATCCTTTCTGCTCTCTGGGTTGGCACATACACGTTTATAAGAACCAAGTTTACGTTTTCAAACTGTACCTTTAGCAAGAGTACATGTCCTTTCACCACCTCTTCTACCTCATAAGAGACAGGCACACAACCCCTAGAGAAAAGTACAGCCACCCCTCCACTATTATTGGATTTGTGGCTAAAAAAAATGCAGCCATCCCACTCTTTTCTCCACTGGCACTCAATGTCTACAGTGCTGAGTCTCCTGGACCATCAGCACGTCAAGTGCCTTTAAATTAAAAAGCTTGTATAAAGAGGCCCTTTTTACATCATCCCTGGCCCCGTTTATATTAAGAGTGCCAATTCTAAGGTGGGGCATTAAAAAGGATAAAAATAAGGTACAGTAAAAAAACACACACATAGCATAAAAGGGAAGAAACAAACTAAGAGTCAACATGACTGTTAGTAATTTGTGATTTCAGTTTGACAACCAGTTTCTTTAAACGAAAAATTTCCTGATCAGTAAAAGTCTCATTCCCATCATTCAGTTTCATCAGCTTGCGAGCTGATGCCACAAATAACTCCAGATCTGGAAAGTAATTTTCCACTTTCACAGCTCTGCTCCCCTTGGTCACCTGGAGAAATTGCCTAATTTTGGTAAAACAATAGGAGCTTTGCTCCTCCTGCGTCTGCATCATTTCAGACTCAGCTCCACTTTCGTCAGAGACGCTCTCATCTAGTAAATCTAACTTCCCAACCCTACTAGATTTAGCAGAGCTCTGCAAGTTTTCAGCACTTTTTCTTTTTTGTGCAGCTTTAAAAGGATCCTCTTCAACAAAACTACATTCCTGCATTTCTTCATGAACTGCAACGTTTGTCATGCAGTGTTTGCTCTGTGTGTCCCCTACAGCCTCAAACCGCTCCTCCCCCGCCTGCAAAGTCTGTTCATTCACGTTCCTTCGTTTAACTGCACTTTTACTTACACCCTCCACCTGTTTACCCCGGGCGACAGGCTCGTCACAATGATCAGAGCTGCCGCCAGACAGAAATTCCCCACCATCACTGTTTGGGGGGGCAACTACCGCGCCCGCCGCGGCCACCCCAGCAGAGGCGGCCGCGGCCGCCCCAGCACAAGCGGACGCGGATGCGGATGCGGACGCCCCCGCAGAAATAGAAGCGGACGCGGCCGCGTCTGCGGCCGCGGTCGCGGTCGCGACCGCCCCAGCAGAAGCGGGCGCCGCAGCAGCATCCGCCGCACCACATGTAGCGCTACCCTCCGGACCACCAGAAACAGCGGCGTCACCTTTCTTACCGCCAGTGCTCTTTGTGTTCGCCTTTTCAGGACATGACCTAATAAGATGGCCTTCTGCGCCACACGCAAAACACTTCATGGTTTCAGATGTTGCAAACACCAAGTAGCTAAAGCCGTCAATCCTGAAATTAAAAGACGCGTTCAGTTCAGCAGAGCTGTCTTTCAACACCATGAAACACTGCCTCCTGTGACATACAACATGCTTCAGCAGGGGTGATTTACTACCCAGAGAGACCATTCTGATAGGGGACACAACCTGGCCAAAACGGGACAACTCTCTAATCAGCTGATCATTTTTAACGAAAGGAGGAGCGTTTGAGATGGTGATCCTCCTAGACGGGTTCGCCAGCGGTAAAACGGGAGTAAAAGTGTCACCTATGACCACTCCCTGTGCCACCACCTGATCAGATTTTTCAGTCAAATCCAGAAAGATCACAATTGCGCTGTTCATCCTCGATGCTGATTTTATGCTGCCATGCCCAACCACCTGTCCTACAGCGAGGCTGGCCTCCTCCACAGAACAGGGAACTGTCGGGAGGATTCTCACACCATGACGCCGGGTTAAGCGCTCAAACTCCACACCACCATCAATCACCGGCATGATGCCGGCCGGGAAAAACCGGCAGCAGAAGCTACCGTTCCCCAACACACTCACTCCAACACTCACACCCCAGCACACACACACTCAACCCACTATATTAAACACACACACCTCAAACACACAAGATAGAGAAAAAGTTAGAAAATACAAAGTTTAAAGTACTCACTCAACACCACTCCACACCCCTGCTCCCACAAACGCCCACGCATGCGCACGAGAGAGAGAGAGAGAGAGAGAGAGAGAGAGAGAGAGAGAGAGAGACTTCACTTTTAAAAAGGGCTTTATTGCACATTCCGAAATTGCAAAAAGACCAATATCACTTGTCCAAGTGTGTCACATCTCAAAAGTGCAAACATAACTCATCCCCCTGACCCACTGAACACAAAACATTCCCTACAGCCCATCTATCGAAGAATGCCTCCAAATTGTCCACCATTTGATAGTAAGAGAACTCCACCCGGAGTCTGACTTTCAACAAGACCTTGAAAGCGGACACAGGATCCACATTGCCAGCATTGCTTGCCCGATTTTTCCTCGTGAGCCAGATGGCAAGCTTAGCAGTACCAGATAGGAAGTTCATCAAAGTGTGGGCAGCCTTCCTTGCCACTTTATACTTCGGACCGTAAATGAACAGGCCAGAAGAGAAACGTTCACCCAAAGCCCGAAACCACTCGCGCAAAATCTCAAAAAGTCCAGATAAACGAAAATAGTGGACAAACAAATGGTCGAGGGTCTCAACTTGGGAACAAAACAAACATTCCCCCCCCACAGTCGGATCAAGGTGTGCCCTGTATTTATTCGTGGCTATTGCCCCATGCACAATCCTCCACTGGAGATCTGCTGTGCGTTTCTCAATAGGTTGCTTGTACATGCACTGCCAGCTGCCTTTTGGGGAGACCCCTGGCCCCAAACAACCCGCCCACCTCGACTCCGTGACATCCTTCAGAGAGCGCAGATTCAGAACCTTCACACAGATGTGATACACCGCCCTTGTCCCGACAAACTGGAACTTGCCCAGGCGAGGAATCCTGAAGGTCAGTAGGTGATCCTCTCCTCCCTGCCACTCCCCCACAGTTGGAGTTATGGAAATTGCAGGAAAGATGGACGCAGTGTCGTCATCCCATTGATTGGAAAGAGTGCGGTTCGTCGCAAATGCTCGAAGCAGTTGTGGCAGGGCGGCACACACGTCCTCCACCACCCTTTGCAGCAGTCTGACAGATGTAATTTTGGCACTCCGCCTCAGTGTATCCATCGATGTGGTCGACATCCTCATAAGATGACCAAGCTTGGTACAGCGTGCCTCCCGCAAACAACTCCGCAGACTGACAGACTGCAGCACCTCAGCTTCGATGAATCGATTGAAAAACAGTGGTTCGTCGAACAGCCACATGCCCGGCGTCTCGTCATGGAAACGGGCCACGTTGAAGACTCGCCATGCATGCAAAACGGATGTGTAAAAAGCAGATAGTCCAGTAAGGTCCACCTCCCCAGATGTCACGAGGAAGAGCTGCTTATCATAGCCCAAGCGACCAACTCTCCTCAAAAGCAGCTTAGCAGTGTCCATTCAGCAGGGTCCGCATCCGTAAAGGAGTCGTTGTGCAGTTCAAAGCCTGAAGCTGGCGATCTTGGAATGTATGTCCACCAGGCCCTGCCCCCCCTCGGCCACAGGCAGGTAGAGAACTGGCGCACGGACCCAGTGGCGACCAGACCAAAAGAAGTCCACGATTGTCTTCTGAATCTCCTCCACGAGGCTCCTGGGCAGTGTCAAAGCCACCAGCCTATGCCAGAGAGCCGAGGCAACCAGATTATTCGCGACCAGAACCCTGCCCCTATATGAGAGCTGTGGTAGCAACCATTTCCATTTAGAAAAGCGAGCACACACCTTGTCCTTAACACCATCCCAGTTCTTTCGTTCAAAAGCCTCCATACCCAGAAAACCCCCCAACACTTTGAGACCAGCCGTCCCCCACTGAAGGCCACCGGGTAGACGAGGGACGCCTTGACACGACCAGTGGCCCACCAATAGACCCTCACTCTTGGCCCAATTAACCCGTGCAGAAGATGCCCTTTCATAAACTGTCAAAGTGTCCACCAGCCGCTGCACATCCCCGTGGGAGGTGATGAAAACGTTGACGTCATCCGCATAAGCAGACAAGACAATCGGGCGGCAACAGCTTGATGGCCCCGGCAGAACCAGACCACCCAGCCGAGCGCGCAACCTGCACAGCAAAGGCTCAATAGCCAAGCTGTACAGCTGACCCGAGAGTGGACACCCCTGGCGTATTCCCCGGTGTACAGGGATTGGCCAACTCAGGCCCGCCCCCACCTTCACCAAACACTCAGCTCCAGTGTATAGCAGATTGACCCACCTCAAAAACATATTTCCAAAACCAAACCCCCCAGGGTAGAAAACAAATAGGAATGGTCAACCCTATCAAAGGCCTTTTCCTGGTCCAAAGACACAATTCCAAACTGTAAGTCATGACATTTACTGAGCTGGAGAACGTCACGTATGAGGAAAACATTGTCCATAATGTTCCGGTCAGAAATACAATATGTTTGATCCTTATCCACGATCAAACCCAAGACAGTGTCCAGTCTGTTTGCCAGGGCCTTGGAAAGCACCTTGTAGTCCGTGCAAAGAAGAGCCACAGGCCTCCAGTTTTTCAGCAGGGCCAAGTCCCCCTGCTTTGGCAACAGAGACAGCACTGCACGGCGGCAGGAGAGAGGTAACGTTCCTTCCCTGTAACAGGCAGTCAGAACGTCATAGAAGTCTGGTCCAATAACATTCCAAAAATGCTTAAAAAATTCTGAAGAAAGGCCATCAAGTCCAGGCGCGCGTCCCAGCGCCATCTGATTCACAGTCACAGTCAACTCATCCAAAGTCAGGGCACAGTCCAGAGCAGCCCTGTCGTCCTGGCCGAGCACCAGAAGGACCTCGAAGAGCTGATTTTGAGATTCTTTGCAACACGTTCCCGCAGCAAACAGGGCCCTGTAGTAATCCACTGCATGGCGGCGCATCTCGGATGGGTCCGTAGTCAGGCGACCATCTGGGAGTGTCAAGCAAGCCATCAACTTCTTTTCCGCAGTAGACTTTTCCAAATTGAAGAAGAAGGACGTTGGTGCATCCATGTCCTGCAGGCGAGTGAAGCGCGACCTCACTAGCGCCCCCTCCACTCTGCCCTGCATGAATGTGCGCAGGGCCGATCTCTTCTCCTGCAGCAAAGGACCAGCGGTAGAATCCCGACCCGTAACCAAGCTGGCCTCCAGCCTCTTGACAGCGTCCTCTAGTTCACTGACCTTGGCGTTGATGATGGCAGTTGAGTACGCAGCGTACCATTGACAAAAAAGGCGAATTTGCACTTTGCCAACGTCCCACCACTGTTCGAGGGAACCAAAACGAGCTTTCGTGGTCCCCCAGTGTTCCCAGAAGCACACAAAATACTGACAAAAGGCGTTGTCCTGTAGGAGCTTGTTATTGAAGTGCCAATATGATTTTGCCCGTTCCCCTGGTGAGTTCAGTAACACTGCAGTAGCCAGGTGATGATCCGTGAAACCGACGGGACTTATGTTACTGTGAAGGAGGCCGGGGCTACAGGTTCTAGAAACATATATCCTGTCTAATCTAGCAGCACTGACAACACCGTCAGTGACCCTGACCCAGGTATACCATCTCGCATTTGCATTTTTAGACCTCCACGTGTCCACTAAGTCGAACTGCACAGTGAAATTTTCCAAGCATCTAGAAGACTGCAGATGAGGTTCTGCATTAGTGCGATCTACAGTGAAGTCCAAGGTACAGTTGAAATCACCAGCAACAACAACTTGTTCTTGGTGATAGCGCTGCAATTCAGTAGTCATTGTATTGAAAAAGGTAACCCTTTCCGCGCCGTGGTTTGGCGCGTAAACATTAACCAGGCAAAACACGGAATCCCCCACTTGCGCCCTAACGAGAAGCAGCCTGCCCCTCACTATCTCCACCACCGATAAAATTTGTGCATTCGCTGATCCCCCAAACAAAATGCCGACTCCTGCACTGAGATTGGTGCCGTGACTGAGTGAAAATGGGCCTTTCCACCACAAGCCCCAGTCGACTTCATCCGCCGAAGTGGTATGAGTTTCCTGCAAAAACAAAATGTTGAGACCTTTCCGTTTGAACAGGTCACTAATGAATCCCCTCTTATGATTACCCCTGCCACCATTGATGTTTAATGTCCCTAATTGTATTTTCTGCATTATGGCGATATTTGTGAGGAGCACCGTGCTTTGCCATGGAAATCATTCCATCTTTGTGCGCTTGGCCTTTTGTCCCCCTGCTGATTTACGCAGGGCTGCGAGGTGCTTCTTCAGGCGGTAGCGTTTTCTTTCATCCAGGAGGTCAACACCAACCTCCTTCCTCAGTACATTAACAGACCGAATGAATTTGTCAGTGTCACTGAAGTAATCAGCGACGTTAACGGCCCTATTATTATAGGTCCCATCCAGGAAAGCATTTATTTCGTCTAGTGAATACAAATGCGCAGTGGCATTGCCATTTGCCCCAATAGACTCATTTCTAGCAGACTCTGCGTCAGTTCCACACTCCATTCCCTCGTCAGCACAACTCCGCTGACTGTTAGATTCAGCTGGCACGTCAGCTGGTGCAGCTGATCCTTCATCAGTCACGTGTTCCGGGGCAGCGCCTATATCAGGCGACCGGCGTTTTTCCACCTGCTGCTCTGAAGTTGCAGCAGGCTGCGGAAGCACAGCCGCTGATGTCACACAGCGCGATGGTGAGTCAACGTCATCGACCGCTTGTGCGCCATCGCCAGTCACGCCCCCAGCTGCAGGCCGCGCCGTGGGCGCTGCAGGCCGACTGTCCACAGCCACAGCGGCAGGCTCCAGAGCAGGAGCGGCGGAAGGCCCCGCAACGGCGTCCGCAGTCGCGGCGGGTGCGGAGAGAGAGAGAGATTGATTTTTAAAGGATCTTTAATAAACACACTTGTCCATCAGTCAATACAATTTCTATATCATGCTATGTTACACAGAAAATTAATCCCCCAAAAAACGCCCAAAAAAAAGCTGTCCATCATGAACTGAACAGAGGACATTCTCCAGGGACCAGAGGGTCCTGAAACCTTCCACATCCCCATTCCCCATAAAAAACTGAAAGTCCAGCCTGATTCTGGCTTTAAGTAGCCTCACAAATAAAATTTTGACATCAACATCATTCTCAACATTTTCAAGTTTTCTTCTCCGGCTTACATAGATAGCCAACTTTGCCTGCCCTAAAACAAAGTTCAGTAGTTGACACTTCTGCTTAAAACGACGATTGTACATAAAACCACAAATGAAAACCTGCTTAGAGAAAACTTCCTTAAAAATATGAAAAAGTTTTGTGAGAAGTTCAAAGAGGCCACTCAGGCGCTGACATTCAATAAAACAATGAAAAACAGTCTCCCTAGAGGAACAAAAAACACACTGATCACTGACACTGCTGTTAATCACAGAAAACAAAAGCATTGACAGCTATAATACCATGCAGGACCCTCCACTGTAAGTCTCCATGCCTCTTAGGGAGAGGGGCTTTGTAAAGAGCCCTCCAGGCAGGCCGATGCCCTTTTCCTAGTTTAAAATAGGCTCTCCAAGGAGTGTCCACACAGGTGTTCAATCGGTCCTTGTTGAGTGCCATCACCACCAGTCTGTAGAGTGCCTTACCACTGGCTCCTCCAAAGTCCACACCAGTGGGAGCACAGAATGCCAGTAAGGAGCAAGGAGCGACGTCAAAGTCCATATAGAGCGTGAGAGAGGGAAAGGGGTCAGTGCTTTCTGGCTGCAGCGTGCCATTGCAAAAGTCCAAGAGTAGGGAGTGCTCAAGTCCATGAAGCTCCTGTTTCCAGTGTGCAAGAAGACCATCGATGAAACGATTCGACCTGACACCAAGATGAGCTGCTAAAGCTGAGGCGTTGTTGAGGCCAGGACCAGCCAGTTCCACCACTTGCTTCAGAGTGAGAATGTTCCTGGAACACAGCCTATCAAGGAAGGTCCTTCCAACTCCCGGCAGGACACCAAGGCGACCACCAAAAACCAGCGGCTCCTTCAACAACCAGTGGAGGGAATCGCATGGCCCTCTTTGTTTTTTTAAAAAGAGTCCATACTGAAAAAAGACTGCGGTAAAAACTGGGCAAAGACAGTGCACTAGAGTTCTTAAAATCCATTAAAAACACAGGGAGGTCTAGCCCAAGCCCAAGGACTCTCTGTAAAATAACACAGGCCAAAAGGCCTCCATACCAGGTCCTGGGGTCCCGTCAGCAGTCTCTGTATGAAAGTCAGTCTAAAAGCAGCACCTCTACTAGCTAAATGAACCACTCCTTGCCCCCCTTCCTCTTTGGGAAGAAATAACAGGGCTTGAGGGACCCAGTGGAGTCCACCCCCCCAAAAAAAAGTCCACCATAACAGACTGATTTTTTGGCAACAAACCAGCAGGGGGGTCCATGCACATGAGGCGGTGCCACAGGGATGAGGAAACAAGATTATTTAAAATGAGCACTCTTCCTCTAAAAGATATTCTTGGCATTAGCCACTTCCACTTATTTAGTCTCCCCTTGATTTTCTCTATGACCCCATCCCAATTTTTTTGCTCAAACTGTTGATTTCCAATAAATACACCAAGATACTTAAACCCTCCTTTTTTCCAAATCAGCCCACCAGGCAGCGTAAGCTGATTTTCTAGATTCTCCCCCACCATCAGAGCCTCGCTTTTTCCCCAGTTTATTTTTGCAGAGGAAAGTTGGCCAAAAAGATTAACACTCCTAACCAAAACGTCAATGTCACTCTGCTTGTTTAGTAGAATGACTACATCATCTGCATAGGCCAACAGCTTGAACGTGGTGTCACAGCCAGGAAAAGTGAGTCCTGATAGGTTCCTTCTCAAGCAGTGAAGCAAAGGCTCTATGGCGAGGGAGTACAGCATCCCTGAGAGAGGGCAGCCCTGCCGAACCCCCCTCTGGACTTTTAAAGGGGCATGTCACTGTACAAGGCCTGTATCCTGGCTATGAAGCCTGGGCTGAACCCAAAAGCTGCTAGAACTGTCCATAAATATTGGTGTTCAACCCGGTCAAACGCCTTTTCCTGGTCAATTGAAATCAAACCAGTTTCCACCGCCAATGAACCAGAGACCTCCAAAACATCCCGAATTAAAGTGACGTTGTTGTGGCGGCATGAAATAATAAGCAGCGAACTGAGGTTTAAAAGTGGGTTTTATTTCATTCCGCCATCACAGAACTCCCTCCAGCGCCGTGCAGGCGCGCCGGAGCAAGCTCTCAGGCTCTCATCAGCAGCAGTGGTCAGAGAGAGAGAGTTACAGAGCGATATGCAGTTTAAATACCCCACTACAGACAATACATGAAAGGCACATTTGCATCACAGTACAGAGCAGGAAGCATGAACATTTGCCTTTGAGTCATACATATCAGCAGCAGGACACTGGCAGGAAGGAGCTAGACAAAGAGAAGCCGCCTATTGATCTCAATACACACATCTCATTGTTCTGCTAATTGCTCCAGCTGAGCGCTCTGCTTGTCCCGGTATGTTGTGGGGGTTACCCACACTATTCCCCCCCCAGAGGGCTCAGCGGGGGGCTGAGGCCTCGATTGTCCGGTTTTGGTAGCGAGCTGCGGGAAAAGCTCTGTGCAAGTGGCGGAGGGGGAGGGAGGAGGGTGGGGGTAGCAAGTGCCGGCCCGGGAACGAAGTTGTCTGGGCCACGCAAAAATTGCATGTGGATCCACGGTGTTGAGGGGCTGTCCCGTTGAACGTGCGGTGGTCCACAGCGGCTGTGAGAAGAAAAATTTGTCTCTGACTCCTCTCGCGGCTATGAAGAAAAACAGCAGCTGCAAGGCTGCGTAGCGGCTGTGAGAAAAAGGAGCTGCAGCTGTGAGGGACTTGGCATGTTGGCTTTAGGTGTGCGCGCAGCTCTAAAGCCCTCGGGGACAGCTGACGGCTGAATTCCCTTTGTGCGCCGTGGCTGAGACCCATACAAAATCCTTGAGTGAGCTGCGTGCGTGCTTCAGGTGTGTGAGCAGCCCTGAAGGTTCTGTGTGCAGCGGCGAAGGACGATGGCGGTCTGTGGAGCCGTTATTGTCCCGTGCATGGTGCGCCGTCCTTGTAACCCCCCTGGTGTGCGTGCGGGGTTCGGTGTGTGGCAGGACCGCTGTAGAGGCGAGTCAGGGTCAGGGAGCTTGCTGGAGATCAGCGTCGTCGGCGCCGATGGTCATCCCTGTTGAGCTGTTGCGTCGTTCGCTCGTGGTGCGTTGGAGCGGTGAGAGGAAATAGACGATCTTTGTCCCTCGGGCTCATGCAGATGCGTTGGAGCGGTGAGAGGGAGTAGACGATCTTTGTCCCTCGGGCTCGCGTAGATGCGTAGGAGCAGTGAAAGGGAGGAGGAGCGGTGAGAGGGAGAAGATGTTCTGTGTCCCTCGGCCGGTCCAGCGTGGATGTCCCGATCTCAGGCGAGGGTCGCACCATGAAGCTTTCTGCGGCTTTCCTGGTTGTGGGTGATCTCCGGAGAGTTCGCCTGGTGGTGGCTCTGCGTCGAGGTCTCCCTGTAGCAGAAGTAGGGCAGATCATTTGCGTCAGGCTGCTGCGTTCGCTTGTCGTCGGAGAGTCACCACCGGGGGCTTCCAGCGTGTTCTTTTCTTCGTCGGGTCACCAGTGTAGATGTCCAGATCAGAAGGTTGCGTTGCACAAAGCGTGTGCTTTCGTTCGGGGTCACCAGTGTGGCGGCATGAAATAATAAGCAGCGAACTGAGGTTTAAAAGTGGGTTTTATTTCATTCCGCCATCACAGAACTCCCTCCAGCGCCGTGCAGGCGCGCCGGAGCAAGCTCTCAGGCTCTCGTCAGCAGCAGTGGTCAGAGAGAGAGAGTTACAGAGCGAAATGCAGTTTAAATACCCCACTACAGACAATACATGAAAGGCACATTTGCATCACAGTACAGAGCAGGAAGCATGAACATTTGCCTTTGAGTCATACATATCAGCAGCAGGATATTGGCAGGAAGGAGCTAGACAAAGAGAAGCTGCCTAATGATCTCACTACACACATCTCATTGTTCTGCTAATTGCTCCAGCTGAGCGCTCTGCTTGTCCCAGTATGTTGTGGGGGTTACCCACAGTTGTCACTAATCAGCCTACCAGGCACACAGTATGTCTGGTCTACATGAATGAGCTCGCTCATCACCTTTCTCAGTCTTCGGGCCAGAGCTTTTGAAAGAATCTTATAGTCCGTGCAGAGCAGAGAGACTGGCCTCCAGTTCTTTAGGCTCTGTAGGTCCCCTTTTTTCGGCAACAGTATAATGATGGCCCTCCTGCAGGTCGTGGGTAGGGTCCCCCTTTTCAAGCTATCTTGGAGAACCTCCAGCAGGTCTGGACCAAGCAGGGGCCAGAATTCCTTAAAAAAGTCCACAGAGCGACCATCTATGCCTGGTGATTTTCCATTCTGGAGGCTCATTAGCGCCGTATGCAGCTCAGACAAAGACAGTGGAGCATCCAAGCCGGCAACAAGGTCCTCTGACAGCAATGGAAGACCATCAAGGAAAACCTGGCCCAGTGATGTGTCCTCCCTCCACTCTGCTCTAAACAGTTCACTGTAGAAACTAGCAGCATATTTCCTGATCTCTGCTGCTGTGGAGATTGTTCTCCCGTCATCGTCCAACAAGGAGTGAGTGAGTTTTCTCTGTCCATTTTTCCCCTCCAGTCCAAAAATGTACTGGGAGGGCGAGTCCATCAGAGCTACATCCATGTAGCGCGAGCGGACCAGAGCACCCTGTGCGGTGACCCCTAGCAGGCTAGCCAAGGCTGACCTTTTTGACTTAAGAGCCTCTAAGTGCTCTTGTTTTCCTGTAGATCTGAGCAACTCCTCTAGCTCTACCACCTCAGTCTCCAGAACTTTCAAGGATTGGGTCAAGCTACGGGTGACATTTTGAGTGTACTGTTGGCAGAGTTGTTTTATCTGTGCCTTACCAAAATCCCTCCACATTTGGAGAGAACTAAAAGAGGGTTTTTGTTCCCTGTGTGACTTCCATACATCATGAAAAACTCCTTTAAAAAACACATCATTTAAAAGTGTATTATTAAAATGCCAAAAAGCACTCTTACACTTTACATTTTCAATAAACACAGAACAAAACAGCAGGCAGTGATCAGTGAAACCAACAGGACAGATACAACTATTTTTAAAAACACTCATTTGATGTTTAAAACCATAAAAACGGTCTAACCTAGCCATAGAGAAAAGGTTATCTTTAACATGGCTCCAGGTGTACTGCCTCTGGTCCCCATGATGTGATCTCCACACATCAGCCATTTCGTGTGTCTTCACCAGTTCCTTCAGCCTATTGGCAGAAGCAGGGTGAGGCTCCTGATGGTTCCTGTCTAGTCTGTGGTTTAATGTACAGTTAAAATCACCCCCCAGAAATAAAAAACTCTTTGGATTACAGGATCTAACCATATCCGATAGCACATCAAAGACCCTGATCCTCTCTGCTCTCTGTGTTGGCACATACACGTTTATAAAAACCAAGTTCACGTTTTCAAACTGTACCTTTAATATGAATGCATGTCCTTTCACCACCTCTTCTACCTCATAAGAGACAGGCACAAAACCCCTACAGAAAAGTACCGCCACCCCCCCACTGCTATTAGATTTGTGGCTAAAAATAATGCAGCCATCCCACTCTTTTCTCCACTGGCCCTCAATGTCTACAGTGCTGTGAGTCTCCTGGAGCATCAGCACGTCAAGTTTCTTTATATTAAAAAGCTTGTATAAAGATGCCCTTTTTACGTCATCCCTGGCTCCATTAATATTAAGAGTGCCAATTCTAAGGTAGGGCATTAAAAAGGATAAAAATAAGGTACAGTAAAAAAAACACACACATAGCATAAAAGGGAAGAAACAAACTAAGAGTCAACATGACTGTTAGTAATTTGTGATTTCAATTTAAGAGCCAGTTTCTTTAAATGATATATTTCCTGATCAGTGAATGTCTCATTCCCATTATTCAGTTTCATAAACTTGCGAGCCGATGCCACGAATAACTCCAGATCTGGAAAGTAATTTTCCACTTTCACAGCTCTGCTCCAGTCACCTGAAGAAATTTCCTAATCTTGGTAAAACAATAGGAGCTTTGCTCCTCCTGCGTCTGCATCAGTTCAGACTCAGCTCCACTTTCCTCGGAAGCGCTCTCGTCCAGTATTTCCAAATTCCCAACCCTACTAGATTTAGCAGAGCTCTGCAAGTTTTCAGCACTTTTTCTTTTTTGTGCAGCTTTAAAAGGATCCTCCTCAACAAAACTACATTCCTGCATTTCTTCGTCAACTGCAACGTTTGTCATGCAGTGTTTACTCTGTGTGTCTGCCACAGCCTCAGTCCGCTCCTCCCCCGCCTGCAAAGTCTGTTTATTCACGTTCTTTCGTTTAACTGCACTCATTTCACCCTCCACCTCTTTACTCCGGGTGACAGGCTCGTCACAATGATCAGAGCTGCCGCCAGACAGAAATTCCCCACCATCACTGTTTGGAGGGGCAACTACCGTGGCCGCCACGGCCGCCCCAGCAGAAGCGGACGCCGCCGCGGACACCCCAGCGGAAGCGGACGCCGCCGCCCCAGCGGAAGCGGACACCGCAGCGGCATCCGCCACACCACATGTAACGCTACCCTCCGGCCCACCAGAAACAGCGGCGTCACCTTTCTTACTGCCAGTGTTTTTCGTTTTCACCTTTTCAGGACATGATCTAATGAGATGGCCCTCTGCACCACACGCAAAACACTTCATGGTTTCAGATGTTGCAAAGACTGAGTAGCTAAAGCCGTCAATCCTGAAGTTAAAAGACACGTTCAGTTCTGCAGAGCTGTCTTTTAACGCCATAAAACACTGGCTCCTGTGACACACGACATGCTTCAGCAGGGGGGATTTACTACCCAGAGAGACCATTCTGACAGGGGAAACAACTTGGCCAAAACAGGACAACTCCCTTATCAGCTGATCATTTTTAATGAAAGGAGGAGCGTTAGAGATGGTGATCCTCCTAGAACGGTTCACCAGTGGTAGAACAGGAGTAAAAGTGTCATTTATGACAACTCCCTGTTCCACCACCTGATCAGCTTTTTCAGTGGAGTCCAGAAAAATGACAATTGCACTGTTCATCCTCGATGCTGATTTTATGCTGTCATGCCCAACCACCTGTCCTACAGCGAGGCCGGCCTCCTCCACAGAACAGGGAACTGTCGGCAGGATTCTCACGCCATGCCGCCGGGTCAAGCACTCAAACTCCACACCACCGTCAAACACCGGCATGATGCCGGCCGGGAAAAACGGGCAGCAGAAGCTACCGTTCTCCGACACACTCACACCCCAGCACACACACACTCAAACCGCTATATAATAAACACACACACGATAGAGAAAGTTAGAAAAAACAAAGTTTAAAGTACTCACTCGACACCATTCCACACCCCTGCTCCCACAAACGCTCACGCATGCGCACGAGAGAGAGAGAGAGAGAGATTTTTCAACACACCTTTACTGTCACAAGTTCAACAGAAAAACACTCCAACTAAAAGAAGCAATGAAAAGTAAATTAATTCACTGACACGAAATCAAAGACACAAGCAACTAAACCAAGAAAACTAAAACAAAAACTTGCTTCTTACATCAGAACCACGCCATAGGTAATTTTCCCCTCCTTAACACAACACAGGATGTGCTTAAAGCACCACATAGCCTCAAAAGTTCCAACATTTTGCATGAGATGATAGTAATTATAATCAATCATTATTCGAGTCCTGATCATGCTTTCCAGCATGTCTTTTACATTACAATCCAGCATTTGTTCAATTTTTCTTTTCCTACTAACATAAATAGCCATTTTGGCTTGACCCAGGATGAAATTTAAAAGTTCACTTTTTTCTTGCTTCTCTGTCTATATGGAAAACCCAAGATAAAAATCTGCAGGGAAAAGACTTCTCCAAACAGATAAAACAGCTCCCCCCCCCCCAAAAAAAAACAAAAAAACAACTGCAGTCTGTTACAGTCCAGAAAACAATGGAACACAAGTCTCTTTCTTAGGACAAAATGGACAAACCTCAACAACATTTGGGTTTAAAATAGAAATAAAAGCATTCACAGCTACGGCACCATGTAAAACTCGCCATTGCAGGTCTCCAACCTTCTTAGTTAATGGTGGTTTATAGAGTGCTCTCCAGGCAGGCCTCACCTCTGAACCCAAACCCAAGTGTTTCCTCCATGGTGTATCAGCTCGACCTTTTAATTTATTCACATTTAGAACTTTCACCAAGAGTCCAAACATTTTTATTTTTTTTTTACCAGAAAAGTCACAAATGTTAATGTGTTCAGAGTTTAAAAACACACCACTGCCATCTTTAAAATCAGGAGCTAAAACACTAAAAGGAAAAGGCTCATCAGCAGTTGGCACAGAATCTTTGCAGTCTAAAACAAAGGCAGAGTGTTCTTCCGTGGAGAGGCAGTCTCTCCAATCTTTCAGCAAGTTTATTATAACTGACTGAAGAAACACCAAGAGCTGAGCACAGGGCAACAGCATTGTCCAGGTTAGCACCACATACTGTAAGTTCACCAATAGGTCTTTTCCACCAAAGCAGTTCCGGTGCTTAGCTGGAGCCAGAGCCTGATTGGCACCAGTTCTTTGGTTTTCCACCACCTGAAGCACCATTCCCAGGCTCTCAAAAGTGGGACTATCGTGGCCCCAACTCCTAGCTGGGCCAGTGGCAGCACCAGTTTACGTTGGTTACGTCCACAGCCATGGGCGTGTTTAACTGACCAGCTTCAAAACCTTACTGACCGCCATGTTGCTTTCCAAACAGCGGAGCAAGCGGCAGATTCCAAAACCAAACAGATTTAGAGTGAAGAGGAGACACATTTCTTGGCTCTATGGACTTGAACAGAAGTACAGGATAAGATGGAGGGGGCCACTAATCTGATGAACTGTTTTGGGGGATAGGCCAGCCAGCCGGACCATCGTAACTGGCATGGTTGAGTCTGTACAACAAACTGCTCAAAACACACCGGTAAGCGTATTGTCTTTAAAATGCCAAAAGTTAACAAATATACAGTATATATACACTACCGTTCAAAAGTTTGGGGTCACCCAGATAATTATTTTGTGTTTTCCATGAAAAGTCACACTTATTTACCACCATGAGTTGTAAAATGAATAGAAAATATAGTCAAGACATTGACAAGGTTAGAAATAATGATTTGTATTTGAAATAATATTTTTTTCCTTCAAACTTTGCTTTCGTCAAAGAATCCTCCATTTGCAGCAATTACAGCATTGCAGACCTAACATGATTGCACAAGGGTTTTCTAATCATCCATTAGCCTTCTGACACAATGAGCAAACACATTGTACCATTAGAACACTGGAGTGATAGTTGCTGGAAATGGGCCTCTATACACCTATGTAGATATTGCACCAAAAACCAGACATTTGCAGCTATAATAGTCATTTACCACATTAGCAATGTATAGAGTGTATTTCTGATCAGTTTAAAGTTATCTTCATTGAAAAAAAGTGCTTTTCTTTCAAAAATAAGGAAATTTCTAAGTGACCCCAAACTTTTGAACGGTAGTGTATATATCCGCTTGTACTGATATGTAACGGCCAAAGAGCAGATATTTTTTTACTCACTCTTGTGCCTAATAGTATTTTCGGTTAGCTATGCTAACAAGCTAACAGTGTTTTTACCACAAACGTCTCTCCTCGCCATAAAGAAATGCTCGTTTGAGAAACTAGAACAAAAATCTTAGCGTCTTACAGAATATTTTGTTAGATATCCAGTGCAAAATACGCTGTTTGTTCAGTATCAGTACGGTTTATTGTTGTCTCAAATGATGTTAGTGGTGTTGCTATATATCTTGAAATGCTCATTTGAGAGAAAACAAGAACAAAAATCTTAGCATCATACAGAATACTTTTTTATAAAGACATTCAGTGCAAAATGTGTTTTTTGTGGTATCAATACTGTGTATGAACGGTTTCCTTGAGTTGTGTTATGGGAGATTTTTCTACCAAAGACACTAGTAACATCGTCTTTTTTACTATTTTGGTAATATATCCATAATCTTGGGCCATTTTTTAAATTTCACTGGTTTAATCGTGTATTGTGTAACCATGTTTTATCTAATCCTTCTCTTTATTGCGTAATCGCCTGGTGGAGCACCTACATTGTCATTGTACTGTACAACTGTACAGTGATAAAGCCGATTCTATTCCTATTCTTCTATTCCATAATCAGACATGTAAGCTTTGCTAATATTGGTATTGAATAAAATTGCCTTCTATGTCTGCACATTTAATGGAAGGCTTAAGTTGGACACTACACACACTAAAACACTTTTTTTTGTATTTACAGATTTCTTATACCTGGATGATGAGGGAGAACCACCCAGACCTGTGGTGTCCAGCTCACCTTCACCAGCACCAAGCTTGTCCTCCTCCTGCTCTTCCTCCTCTTCTCATCAGACCATATTAGGTAATATATGTTCAGATCATGACCCATTCACACAAAGGAGGGAGTGAATTAAACCAATTATACACTTGAATTGAATGTTGTGATGCCAATAACAGTAAATGGATGTTGAATAGACACATTAAATCTTGGACTGACGATTCCTGCATTTTTCAGTGTGTGGTTATTTTATATTGCTTATTTTTGTACTTTAAAACAGGGAAACAGAAGTGGGACACAAACATGGACCTCCTTCTTGACTACCTGGAGAGGTCAGAGGAGCAGAGCAGTGTTAAATATATCTTATTATACCTAACTAAGTACTGTTTATCTGTTGAAATATATATTTAACGGCTAATATAAACCCATAACAATATGGCCCCTGACGATAATTTTTTGGGCAACTGATCACTTTTTGACACGACCTAACAGGCGACCTCTGTCTCGTAATGCGCCGTAACACCACCTATTACAGAAGTGACATAGATATTACATTTAAAAGTGTAGTCAATGCTCACGCTACGGACTTGATCTAACAACGGCTGATAACTGAAATACTGATAATTACCGGTCTCCTTAACCACTTGCGCTCCGTTGTTCCGCGGGCGGGCAAGTCTCTGCGTCCTATGACGCACGAGGGCGCGCAAGAGCGCCCTCGTGCGCGCGTGGACGCATGACGCATGATGGTGGTGATGGTGATGTAGTAGCATCCAAGCGCCACTCAAAAAAAAAACTGCAGAGACAGCCGCGAACAGATTAGTTCATCTGATTGACCTCTCATTCGACTAATAAGAGCCTTGAATTGGGTTTCTGAAACCTTGAGGAGCCAATGAATGAAAATCTAGGAAGGAGGACCCGCCTACTGTGAACGCAGGAGCCAATTGAAGCACAGGAATTCAGGCAGGGTGAAGCGATATTTACTGTTGCAACAGATGAAAACAAAGGACGCTGGACACAGACCCAGCAGCATGGAGAACACCCACAAGTGGGACCTGCACTCATTCCAGCAGAATAGACGGAGGCCGATGACAAAAGTTGTAAATCATTCGCCAAAACGGCAATAATGGAATTATGTTGATCGGGATCCACGAGCGGAGCAGCGTCGCGTTCGTCTGACGCGTGGGAAGAGATGTTCGCCACGACTCTGCTGCTTTGAAGAGGTAAGGTGTTATAAGCTAAATTATTATTTATCCCTGAAAACTGTAATCCAAAAATGACTTTTGACCGATCGGTAAATTACAACTGTACTGCGCACGAATTACGAAGTGCGTGCGCCGCGATAAACGGTTCATTTGCCGTGTTCGGACCGTGAACGCCCCCCCCGCTCCTCTTCTGCAGCGGGGGGGGGGGGCGTTCACGGTCCGAACGCCCCCCGGTCTGCGGGGGGGAAGCATATCAGTGTATTCCATCATGTCGCGATGGCCCTCTTCTGTAGCGAGGGGGGGGGGGCGTTCACGGTCCGTTCACGGTCCCCCCCCCCCCCACACACACACACAGTAGCGAGGGGGGGGCGCTGTGAAAACATGCAAGGAGTGTAATCCGTCTGTAGCGAGGGCCGAAGTCGGTCCTTGGTAGCGGGGGGGGGGGGGGAACGACCTCCCGCCCACACACACACACACACAGACACAGCCCTGAGTGTGACCTTTCATTAGAGCCTAAAATGAAGATTCTACATTGAATTATTCAAAAGTTACAGACGTTTTTCCAAACTGTGCCATTTGGCACAATTTGGCACAGTTCCAAAACGCCTGGGAACAGCCTGAGAACAAAGCTGTGTAAAATATTCATTTGTGGTATTGTTACCAAATTTGGATCTCAGCTGGATAACACTTGGTTCTACATTTCTGTTGCATTTTCCAGCCGGATCGGACAGCTGTGTGTTATTTACAAGCATTTGTATCCAAAAAAACACTGTGTCCAATTTTTTTTTCTTCAAGTTCAGTATGTTTAGATGACTGTAACTCAGTGGCCGGAGCACGTAGAGAGATTATGTTTTTTTTGCCAAAAAATTCGAAGTATTTTCTTTTAAATGAGACCAACCCCATGAAGATGCTGCAAAGGGTTGAATAACAGCTTTCGATTTACTTTGGGCACGTTATTTTTTGGCATTTTTAGGAAAATTGCCCGGAGTGCAAGTGGTTAAACGTAGCCACTGTTCTCTGCCATTAAGAATAAAACTGTTTATGGATGGTATTACAGGTTTGGAATAATAAAAGCAGCGCTACCAAAGAGACAACAAACTCCTACATGTTGACAAGCTAGCACTGCTACTTCTTCTGTGGTGTTCTGCGGGGTTGCATAAAGGCACTTCACACTATGTAATGACGTAGCCCTGACAAAATCCCCGACTAACTCCATATTGGTGGAAAACCAACTGGTTCTTATGAGGCACTACAGTTGAACTGGTTAAGCACTGGCACCAACCCCAGAACCAAACTAGCGCTGGCTCTTATTTTGGTAGAAATGAGCCCCAAGTATCCCAGTGTTGTAACCTTTGCAGAAAGGAACTTTTTTAAAACAGAAGGTCCTAAAACATTGCCCACATCGAAACTGACATGGTTTACCGACCCAGAGAGCTGACTCAGACTCAAGAGTAGATACAATTATCTTTATTATGTTCAGTGTGTGTGTGGTAGTGTAGCAGCCGGGGGCAAGCAGAGCACCGTGCAAACTGGCAACCCTATGGACAAGCAGAGACAGGGAGAGTTAGTGTTGGACCCCAGAAACAGGTCCCAAACATAAGTGGTTCCTTTAAAGCTAAAAACGCAACAAGGAAGCCTGGGGAGAGTTCTTTTTAAAAAGTCCCCAGATTTTAAAAACACTTTGATAAAACTGAGGAAGTTATGTGAGTTTTTGGTTCTTTAAGTCCATTAAAAACAATGACTCCTCTAGTCCCAGCCCCCCACAACGAGCCAGGACAGCTCTGGCAATAGGCCTCCACACTAGATTGAGATGGCCACTCAGCAGTCACTGAATGAACTGCAGGTGAAAGACAGTCCCCCTGCTGGCCAGATGGATGGGTCAAGGACTCATCCAGTATTCAAGCATTTGAATACTGCTAGCTTTTGCTGGACTAGCGGCACATTCTTGGCAGATACAGTGGGGCAAAAAAGTATTTAGTCAGCCACCAATTGTGCAAGTTCTCCCACTTAAAAGATGAGAGAGGTCTCCAATTTTCATCATAGGTATACCTCAACTATGAGAGACAAAATGAGGAAAAAAAAAATCCAGAAAATCACACTGAAGGATTTTTAATGAATTAATTGGTAAATTCCTCGATAAAATAAGTATTTGGTCAATAACAAAAGTTCATCTCAGTACTTTGTTATATACTATTTGTTGGCAATGACAGAGGTCAAACGTTTTTTGTAAGACTTCACAAGGTTTTCACACACTGTTACTGGTATTTTGGCCCATTCCTCCATGCAGATTTCCTCTAGAGCAGTGATATTTTGGGGCTGTCGCTGGGCAACATGGACTTTCAACTCCCTCCAAAGATTTTCTATGGGGTTGAGATCTGGAGACTGGCAAGGCCACTGCAGGACCTTGAAATGCTTCTTACGAAGCCACTCCTTTGTTGCCCGGGTGGTGTGTTTGGGATCATTGTCATGCTGAAAGACCCAGCCACGTTTCATCTTCAATGCCCTTGCTGATGGAAGGAGGTTTTCACTCAAAATCTCATGATACATGGCCCCATTCATTCTTTCCTTTACACGGATCAACCGTCCTGGTCCCTTTGCAGAAAAACAGCCCCAAAGCATGATGTTTCCACCCCCATGCTTCACAGTAGGTATGGTGTTCTTTCTCCTCCAAACACAACAAGTTGAGTTTTTACAATAAAGTTCTATTTTGGTTTCATCTGACCATATGACATTCTCCCAATCCTCTTCTGGATCATCCAGATGCTCTCTAGCAAACTTCAGACGGGCCTGGACATGTACTGGCTTAAGC
This sequence comes from Pholidichthys leucotaenia, assembly GCA_020510985.1. NCBI lineage: Eukaryota > Metazoa > Chordata > Actinopteri > Cichliformes > Pholidichthyidae > Pholidichthys > Pholidichthys leucotaenia. The sequence goes on along the minus strand of CM035848.1, from coordinate 115,769,823 downwards.
AGGGGGACACGTCTGGCACTGCAGGATTTGAGTCCATGGTGGCGTAGTGTGTTACTGATGGTAGCCTTTGTTACTTTGGTCCCAGCTCTCTGCAGGTCATTCACTAGGTCCCCCCGTGTGGTTCTGGGATTTTTGCTCACCGTTCTTGTGATCATTTTGACCCCACAGGCTGAGATCTTGCATGGGGCCCCAGATCAAGGGAGATTATCAGTGGTCTTGTATGTCTTCCATTTTCTAATAATTGCTCCCACAGTTGATTTCTTCACACCAAGCTGCTTACCTATTGCAGATTCAGTCTTCCCAGCCTGGTGCAGGGCTACAATTTTGTTTCTGGTGTCCTTTGACAGCAATTTGGTCTTGGCCATAGTGGAGTTTGGAGTCTGACTGTTTGAGGTTGTGGACAGGTGTCTTTTATACTGATAACGAGTTCAGACAGGTGCCATTAATACAGGTAACGAGTGGAGGACAGAGGAGCCTCTTAAAGAAGAAGTTACAGGTCTGTGAGAGCCAGAAATCTTGCTTGTTTGTAGGTGACCAAATACTTATTTTACTGAGGAATTTACCAATTAATTCATTAAAAATCCTTCAATGTGATTTTCTAGATTTTTTTTTCTCATTTTGTCTCTCATAGTTGAGGTATACCTATGATGAAAATTGAAGACCTCTCTCATCTTTTAAGTGGGAGAACTTGCACAATTGGTGGCTGACTAAATACTTTTTTGCCCCACTGTAGAGGTATTATCAGTGGCAAGGACAGGCCAAGACAAACTGACTCCAGTATCTGTTGCAGTGACTGACCACATGATAGGTTTGTTCTTGAATTTATAGAGTGATTAACAAAAACTCCAGGACAAAACAAAGGCAATATGTGGGTTGAAAACCAAACTAACATAAAACAAAAACTTGGCATGAAAAACACAAGCAAGGCGAGGCAGGAACAGACTTACATGAAACACTTGGGAATATGGACAAGTAACACCAAAAAAATTAACAGTTCTTTAAAGGTAGTCTACATCACTTTGATTTCTTATAAAAACAACATCATCAGCATATGCAGACACTTTAAAAACAGTAAGAGTTGGGGACTTTAAAACCAGTGAGGCCTTGCCTTAGTTTACAAATGAGGGGCTCGATGGCAAGAGAGTACAGCATACCTGAGAGGGGGCAGCCTTGATGGACACCCCTCTCAACTTTGAAAGGCGCACTCAAACCACCATTAATCTTAAGAATACTCTCAATGTCTTTATACAAGGCCTGGATCTTGGCAATGAAACCCGAGCTGAAACCAAGGACTTCTAGTGTCTGCCAAAGGTATGGATGTTCAACTTGGTCAAACGCCTTTTCTTGGTCAATTGAAAGAGACCAAGTTCCTTGACCAATGAGCTGGAGAGGTCCAAAACATCATGAATTAAAAAAAAAAGTTGTCTGTAACCAACCTACCAGGTACACAGTAGGTCTGGTGTACATGTATGACCTGCTCCATCACCTTCTTTAGTCTGTTAGCCAACACTTTGGAGAGAATTTTGTAGTCAGTACAGAGAAGGGCCACTGGACACCAGTTTTCAATGTCTTTCAAGTCACTTTTCTTGGGAAGGAGGGTGAGGACTGCTCTCCTACAACATAGGGGCAGGTGACCCTTCCGCAGACTGTCAGACAGTACTTCCAGCAAGTCCTCACAGATCTCAGGCCAAAACGTCTTGTAGAACTCCGATGATAGACCGTCTATCCCTGAGGCTTTTCCACACTGAAGAGATTGGACAGCCACTGATAGTTCTTGCAGAGTGATCTCACTCTCCAGCTCTGCATTCATACCAGCCATCACCTTCGGCAAGTTTGTCAAAAAATGACTCAGCACATGCGGCTTCTCAACAAACTCTTTCTTAAAAAGATCTTTATAGAAAGCAGCTGCAAAGCGACGGCTCTCTGTAGACTCACGGATCAGCCGCCCAACTTCGGAGCTGAGAGAGTGGATCATCCTCCTCTGACCATTCTTCCTCTCCAAACCAAAGAAAAAATGAGATGGAGCGTCCATTAGTGCGATGTTCTGGAACCTACTGCGTACCACAGTGACCCTAGCGGCCACACCCAGTAAGTCAGTTAAAACAGACTTTTTGCCATTGAGGGCCTCAAAATGTCCTCTTTCTCCTGTGGAGCCTGCCAAAGACTGCAGCTCCACTACTTGTCACTCCAGGTCCCTGACAGACCTGGCCAAGTCTCCAGCGACATTGCTAGTATACTGTAGGCACAGATTTTTTATCTGACTCTTCCTTACTGTTACATATGGAAAAGGCTGGTAGTAGTAAGATGGCGGCCGGGTTGGACGTGGGTTGGACCGGGGTGGCTAACTGCTGGTTTCCGGTAGTGATGGGCGGAAGAGGCTCTGTCTCTTTCGTCGTGGGAGCCACCTGGCATGCAGGCGAGTGCCATAAGCCTTTATTGTATATAGTTATATCCTGAAATAAAGCCCTGTTAGCTGAGTCAATACTACCTCGTTATTTCTGTAATTATGGACACAACATTTGGTGACAAGGTAAAAGCGGTAATGGAGCATTCCATTGCCAGCTTTCAGACGTTTTTGGAGGCCCCGAGTGAGCTGCCCGTGCTGTGGCCTTTTTGGTTAGCTGCCTTCACTAATTATCTCGTTGTCTTAAACCTAGGTGAGATGGAGAAGGTCCGAGCGAGAGCTGTGTTGGTCCATAATTTGGGAACGGAAGGGCAGAGGATTTTAGAGAACCTTGAAGGTGCTGACAGTTTCAACAAGGTGGTGAAGCTAATGGCGTGGTACTTTAGGGTGCCGGAAAACATCACAGTTAAGCGCATTCGGTTTCGACAGTGCCACCAGCGGCCGGGAGAGCCGGCTAGAAGATTTTTGGCGGACCTCCGTGATCTGGTGAGGGAATGCAGGTTTGGAGCCCTGGAGGATGAGATGATTCGGGACCAGCTGGTAGAGCACATCCACTGCCCGGCGGCCTGGTCCAGGTTGTTGACACACCCAGAGGAGTTGACGTTAGCTGAAGCTGTCGAGCTTGCCCAACAGTTCGAGGCGGCAGAGACCATCGCGAGAGGCCTTACTGAAGGGGCTTCTCTGGATAAGAATGAGTCTCGCGCTGAGGCACTGATTCTGGACCGTTGTGATGGCGAATGCGGAGAGGATGATTTTGCCTCCGTGGTCAAGATAAGGTCTGCCCCAGGTACACCAAAATGTTATGGTTGTGGGTCCACTGAGCACCGCTATAAGTCCAGGGTGTGCCCGGCGAAAGGAAAGTGTTGTGGCAAGTGCAGTGTTTTGAACCATTTTGCCAGGATATGTGCCAATTTCGTACGCAGGAGCCATAGGGGTGAACCAGGTGCTGCTCAGAAGACTCCAACAGTTGTGCATACCGTCTCCCCAGAGACGACAGGGAGGATTGGTTGCACTGTCACGCTAGATGACATCAAGGTTCCACTTTTGGTGGATACTGAAGCGATTATTTCCATCCTGAACCTGACGACCATGGAGAGACTGTTTCCCCACCAGCAAATTAGGAGGCAATACGGAGAGTATTTCGGATATGGACGGAACAGGTTGGCCATTTTGGGCTATGTGTCGATGGAGGCCCAGTATAAGGAGAGTGTGGCACCCAGAGTTTGCATAGTTTCAGCATCTGGGGTTAACGTTATGGGATGGAACCTATTTTACAGTCTTGGGTTCTCCATATCCAATGCATCAGGTGAAGAATGGTCCGGATGTGGACTTTGGGGCCGGTCTGTTCCAGTCGTGGAGGGTGCTGAGGTGTGGGATTCGGACTGGCTGGACAAAGTTTCAGAGGGAGAGCACATTCGGTGCCACACGGAGCCGTCTCGGGCTAGACCCGATGCCGTCATGCAGGCTGCCCTGGACGAGGGTACCGGACGGCATGCCGGGACCCCCGATGGGGCTCATGAGGACGACGCGCCCACGCCAGGAGAAAAAGGAGCTAGACCGCGGAGCGTGATGATCGTAAAGTGCTCCTAGTGACGGCCTGCCATGAGGAGACCGAAACGAGCCCATGAGCCGGAGCGATCAGTGACGAAGGCCTGTCGCAGGAATGGTGATCTGGATAAGAGGAAGAGGGCTCTCTCGATGACCAAGGTTGATGCTCGAGTATGACGGGATCACAGTCCATGCAAGCAGTGGGACGACCAGAGGCGGTTCCAGTTGGAGCCCGACTGGATGGAGGCACACCGGCGTAGGTCCATTTATACCTGGAGAAACCTGAGGGATCTGCGGTTGCCAGTGGCAGAGAGGAGATGGCGCAGCAGGAGCCCTGAGGTTAAGAGACGGAGACGTCTGGAGAGAGATCCATCCAAGGACTGAGGGTTTTGTTTTGTGTTTCTGTTGTGTTTTACCCTAGATCTGTATGTGTAGTTTTACTGTTTAGTGCTCTGGTAAATTTGCTTAAAAAAAAGAAAGAAGAAAAGAGAGAGTACGAATGGCATGTCATAGTGTTTTGTTGTGAACCTAGGTTGTGTGTTTACATGATAAATTCTTATTACCAGGATGGTGATGTGCCTGACAAGTACTGTTAATTTAGTGTGCTACTGTCACAAACCCCTGTGCACCATAACACAGCACACGAAGGAGGGAATGAAAAACCCAATTGCAGGAGTAGAGAGTGTCATGTTTGTTCAAGTTCACAAAAATCACCAGTTCAGTTCCACTACAAAAATACAGAAAGATGCAATGACAGAGTTGGCCACCAAATATACAGGGCACCAACCGAATGCTCTACAGCCTGGTGAATACAAAGCCTCATGCTGCAGGACTGCTTAGCGCACGAAATAGGAAAGGCAAAACAGCCTAGTGCTGCCGGGCTGCTAGCACAGAAGAAAAGGCAAAAACACTTACAGGACTGGAGCTATCCGGGGCAAACCATGCAGTCTGGAGGAAGGAGTTGAGAAGCTGAGCCAGGCAAAACACCAAAGGGACAAACAGGTCAGAAGAGATGGGCTGGAGATTAATGAAGTGAATGACGTAATATATGGGGAGTACCGACTGCCGCGTATAGAGGCATATGCCCCGACAATCGCTTTCCTCTGGCACACCCAATAAATATTCCAGAAGCTATCGAGGAAAGAGATTGCGGTGTGAGAATACGTGGGCAGAACTGATTGGCATCTGGTGTGTGAGAGCGAGTGTGAATGAGAGTGAATGGAGCGTGTGCATGTGTGTGTGCGTGTGTGTATGTGTGTGAGCGTGCGTGTGTGTGTGTGTGTGTACATGTGTGAGCACCCGTGGCAGTGCAGCTGACAGAGCTTGACAGGTGGAGGGGGTGTGCCCGAACTGTCAGGAGGAAACTAGGTCAAATCATAACAATGAGTCAGAACTGGGTTTGCCCTCCAAACCCAGATCCATGACAGCACCCCCCCCAGGGGTGGATGCCAGACACCCCAGTACCATCAGCAAAAAAATAAAAGAAACAGCACCCCTCAACGGACCCCCCACCCCACCCCCCGGCAACAAACATTAACCCAGGGTGGGAGGTGGGGGGAAACCGGTTAGGAGGGAAGCAACCAGTGAAAACACAATGAGTACAAAAACAGAATAAAAAACAACCCGTCCTAACAAACCCCCAACCTGGAGCACTAACTCCCCTTTCCAGGAGTCCAAAGTTCGGGGGGTCCACCAGAGTCCCAGGCCCCCAGTGTGGTGTGGAGTGGCAGATTGGGTGGCCTGCCCCAGTCCCAAGTCCAGCAGGCAGCCCGTGGGATAATGTCCGGCGGCCTGCCTGGGCTGATGGACCACCTGACCTATAAACCAAGTCCTTCAGGTGGCCGACTAATGTGGTGGAGCCACCAGGACCTGAGAGGAGGACGGAGAGGCAGCCTCCATACTCGGGAACATCGGCGGCCAAGCCAAGGAACAGGAGCACCCCTGCCATTTGAGGCTTGGAGCAGGGCACCGTAGCACCCGCCATGGTCCCGGTCTGGGACGTGGCTGCACTGGCGGTGGACTCCAGCTGGGGCTCTGCTGCACCGGCGGTGGACTCCAGCTGGGGTTCTGCTGCACCGGCAGTGGGCTACAGTTGGAGCACCGCTGAACCTGCGGTGACCCCCATCGGGGACCTGGTTGCTCCCGCGGTGGCCTCCCCAACAAGGGAGGTGATGCTCCTCACGTCCTCTGGAGTAGAATCCCGATCCTCAGTTGCTTCCAACAGCTCTCTGGCATCCCTGGCTGGAGGCTCCGAGTCCGAAGGGAAAAAAAGAGAAACTGGGTCAGGATCGCCGGCAGCAGCAGAGTCCGGTGTGGTGGTCCCAAGGGCTACTGTGAGCTGCCCCGGGTCCACCTCACCATGAGTTGGGCAGTGTGACATTAATATTGAAATTCCTGATATAATGGAGCACACTTGCCTGAACTCTGGCTCCACTGCCGTCCAGGACTCTGGCGATCTTGGGTGTGCGGGTTCCTTCAGTCCCTCAGGTGCCTCATCCCCATCAGCCTCCTCCGAGGAAGCTGGACCCGCTTCATCGTCAATGGCCGGCCCAGGTGGTGGCAGCTCCTCTCTGGTGACCCTAGGATGGAGCTCGAAGGGGATAGGAGAGGGAGAGCGATTAGGGTCGCCGGCAGAGCCCGGCGAGGGGGGTCCAGGTGCGGCTGGGGGCCGCACCCGACTCCCCTCCCCAAAAGCCAGGCAAGATCCCTCCACCATCACCAAATGAACTACAGGAGAGACTACTTGCCTGTGCTTAAGCTCTACCGCCGTCTAGGACTTTGACGATGATGCCCTGGGTCCCATCGGCTGGAGGTCCGGTCTGGGGATGACTCCACTGCGGCGGCCCCTGCAGCGGGCATGATGACGGTTGCAGGAGTGGGACTCTTGTGCGCCATCCTCCACTCCTCTGGTTCCTCCGGCATGGCAGCCGTGGACGACTCCCTCGCTGGCCCACGGACTGGACCCTAGTGGTCCTCTGGCTCCTCCTCCCCTGAACGACCTGGATCCGGGACCGATGAGCTCAAGGGGGAACATAGAAAAGAGTCACTGAGATCAGGCACGAGAGTACTGTATGCCGCTGGGGCGGAGAACTCAAGGGTGCACACCCTGGGTCTCCTCACCAGGAGGAAGGCAAAATTGATCATTGACTGTGGAACTCGAATGAAAAGAAACTTGCCTGTTCTCCTGGCACTGGAGGTCCCCAGCGGCCTCCAAGGCATCCCCTCTACACTCCTGGCATTCTTCATCGGGTTGCGGCTCCTCCTCCCTCAGGGAAAGCTCTTTAAGTCTTTCGGCCATCTCCGGGAAGAGCCACGGCTTCACCTCCAAGATGAAGTCTGTTTCAGCCAGAAGAGCCTGTCTATGTTCCTCCATCTCCTCCTGTGACGGGGTGGAGCATAGCCCGGAGCGGGAAGGCGAGGCTGCAGTATGCGGGACTGGACGCTTCTTACTGCGGGGCTTCCTCCCTCTCCTCCACTTGGGTGAAGCAGGGATGAGGTAATCCAGAACGCTAAGCACCGTGCCGGGCAGCAGGTCACCCACACAGAGAGACTCTGTCCCCTCCAGAGAGGGAGGCGGCATGGCCACGGAGAGTTCAGGCGCTGAGGGATCTTCGTCCAGATCCTCCTCATTTCGGCAGTTGAGCTGGGCCAGGCTCCACTCCTCCTTCATCTGACATTCCTCCCTCACCCGGTGCTTTACCAGAGCTATAAGGGCCTGCCACTCCTCCTCAGTTGCATCCGTGGATTGGTAGACATGGGGGCAGGAACCCTTTCAGCTGGGGAGGCGCATCCTCGTATCTCGCTCTCGCAGCGCTCCACCTCCGTCTTCTCATCCGAAGGCTGGGTGGGTGCTGGCCTGGGAGATGAAGGAGGTCCGGGGAAGGAGGAAGTCTTCCTCTGACGGGAGCGTTTCTTCTGGCGAGGGGCCGGCTCCTATCGCGGGGAGGCATCCTCCGGCTCTGTGTCTGGGGCGGGAAGGATGGCGGGAAGGATGGTGGAGAGGATGGCGTCTACCCTATGGATAACTCGGAGGTGAGGGTAGCGCTGCTTGAAATCCTCCGCGATGAGTCGTGCCCACTCCCGGTCCTCGGGAAACCGAGACCACTGAAAGGCGAAGATCGCCTCCTCCAACAATTTCTGGCCTTTCAGCTCCTTGTCCGTCCCAATCATCGTGTCCACGTTATGAGGAGAAAAAAAGGAGAAAGGGGGAAAAAAACACAATTCTACTCCGCTTTGTTTTTTACTGGTCGGGGCATTCTGTCACAAACCCCTGTGCGCCATTACATGGCGCACGAGGGAGGGAGTGAAAAACCCAATTGCAGGAGTAGAGAGTGTCATGTTTATTCAAGTTCAAAAAAATCACCAGTTCAGTTCCAATACAAAAATACAGAAAGATGCAATGACAGAGTTGGCCACCAAACATACAGGGCACCAACCGAATGTTCTACAGCCTGGTAAATACAAAGCCTCGTGCTGCAGGACTGCTTAGCACACGAAATAGGAAAGAAAAACAGCCTAGTGCTGCCAGGCTGCTAGCATAGGAGAAAAGGCAAAAACACTTACAGGACTGGAGCTATCCGGGGCAAACCATGCAGTCTGGAGGAAGGAGTTGAGAAGCTGAGCCAGGCAAAACACCAACGGGACAAACGGGTCAGAAGAGACGGGCTGGAGATTAATGAAGTGAATGACGTAATATACAGCGAGTACTGACTGCCGCGTATAGCAGCTTATGCCCCGACAATCTCTTTCCTCTGGTGCACCCAACAAATACTCCAGAAGCTATCGAGGAAAGAGATTGTCGGTGTGAGAATGCGTGGGCAGAACTGATTGGCATCTGGTGTGTGAGAGCGCATGTGAATGCTGGAGCAAGAGTTTTAACAGGTACTAGAAAGAGAGATCATATCTCTCCGGTTCTGGCCTCCCTTCATTGGCTTCCCATAGAGTTTAGAATTAAGTTTAAAATCCTTCTTCTTACTTACAAAGCTCTAAACAATCAGGCTCCTTTTTATTTAAAAGATCTGATACTACCGTATTATCCTAACAGAGCACTACGCTCCCAAAATGCAGGATTACTTGTAATACCTAGAATCTCCAAAAGTACAATGGGAGGCAGAGCCTTCAGTTATCAAGCTCCTCTCCTGTGGAACCAGCTGCCAATCTGGATTCAGGAGTCAGACTCGATCTCTGTTTTTAAGAATAGGGCTAAAACCTACCTTTTTGATATAGCCTACAATTAGGGAGGGATCATGTGTTTCTGAACCCTCCCATAGTTATGCTGCTAATAGATTTAGTCAGCCGGGGGACCTCCAGTAATGCACTGGGCCTCACTCCTTTCCTCACTCTCAATGAAATATTTTTTTTTGCTGGTCATTAACATTTGTTTGTTCTCTCCCGTAGATTGAGTCCCCATCATGCTGTTTGCTCTCTACATGTCTGTTCTTTTCATCTTCTCTATCCCCTCACCCCCCCCAGCCAGTCGCAGCAGATGACTGCCCCTCCCTGAGCCTGGTTCTGCTGGAGGTTTCTTCCTGTTAAAAGGGAGTTTTTCCTCTCCACCGTCGCCAAGTGCTTGCTCACAGGGGATTGCCTGATTGCTGGGGTCTTTCTGCAACTGTGGGGGTTCCCCCTACAGTTGATAGTGCTATGAGATGACTGTTGTTGTGAAATGGCGCTATATAAATAAAGTTGAATTGAATTGAATTGAATTGAATGAGAGTGAATGGAGCGTGTGCATGTGCGTGTGCGTGTGTGTATGTGTGTGAGCGTGTGGGTGTGTGTGTGCACATGTGTGAGCACCCGTGACAGTGCAGCTGACGGAGCTTGACAGGAGGAGGGGGTGTGCCCGAGCTGTCAGGAGGAAACTAGGTCAAATCATAACAATGAGTCAGAACTGGGTTTGCCCTCCAAACCCAGATCCATGACAGCTACTGTTTAATTGGTGTGTTTACATGATAAATTTTACAGCCAAAGGGGTGGTGGCTCGGTAATTGGAAACAGTTATGGTAAATTTGAGCCCGCCGTGGTTGTTTAGATAATTTTAATTGAATGCCCAACATGGTTTTATTGTGAATGCCCATTGTGGGGTGGGTGTTTTGGTGGGGGCCGCCAATAGTGTGTATATTGTGATTTTGTATGTTACGTCTGTGTAGCATTGTTCACGGGATTATTTTGACTTAGAAACACGGCTCTGTTTTGTTTTATTGAACTGTTCTTTCTTTCGTCGGCCTCCGTCGGTCTATGATGACCATGGAAGAGAATTCTAAACGTCTGCTCTGCTGGAACAGCACCGCCTGTGGCTGAACAGGCCGATGCGCACCGGTGTTCTACCTTCCAGCATTGGATTCCTTCCTGCCCATTGGATTCCTTCCTGCCCTTCCTGCCCAGGATTCAAGCCTGGGCAGGAAGATATGGAGGACAAGATGTTACCCATGCAGCATGTCCCCCCTCTCCACGTCACTGATGAATCCAAAGTGACATAACGTTCGGCTCAGGAGACGCACACACACAGGCTCAGAGTAGTTCAAACTGTTTATTAACAACAGGGGTGTATGAGTGTGTGTCTGCGGAATGTTAATGTGTTGGTGGCGGCGTCTGCTTCAGGCACAGAGGCAGGAGACCGTACAGCCGGCAACCCTATGGGAGAGAACAGAGACACAGGGTGATGGGCACACACCAACACAGGAGGAGAATAGGCGAGGGAGAAGCTTACTTGCTTGGGACAGATGACTGGCACAACAAGGACGGGACCCCGGGAGACAGCCACCTGCAGGACTCGGTGCAGCAGCGAGGAAGGACGAGGGACGGAGTTGTCCGCCGCCGAGGAATCCACCTGTGCACAGGGGAGCAGACTGGAGAATATGAGGTAAGTGGTTCTTACTGCACAGCGTCGTGCTGAAGAAAGAGTTGCGTCACGTAGACGGGGAATGAAGTCTGACGGCTTCAGGCTGAAGCTCAGGGCGAGGCGGCTTATATCCCTCGCCGCTGATGATGGACAGGTGTGCGAGCAGGTGGCGCCGCTGATGAGCGGCGCGGCGTGACAGTACTCCCCCCTCTAGCAGCGCCTCCTGGCGATGGCTTCTCTGGGTGCGCTCGGTGGAAGTCAGCGATGAGCGATGGGTCCAACACGAACGACGGGGGCACCCACTGTCGATGCTCGGGCCCATAGCCCTCCCAGTCCACCAAGTACTGCAACTCACGACCCCGGCGCCGGGAGTCTAGGATGGAGGAGACGGGCCAGGCCGGATGGCCACCAATCATCCGGGGCGCGGGTTGCGCAGCAGGAGGAGGGCAAAGGGGGTCGGTGACTGCCAGCTTCACCTTAGACACGTGGAAGGTGGGATGGATGCGGAGGGAGGGGGGAATAGCCACGCGCACAGCCACCGGGTTGATGATCTGGGTGATGGGGTAGGGACCCATGAACCGCTGTGCCAGTTTCCTCCTCTCGCCTTTTAGAGTAACGTCCTGGGTAGATATGTAGACAAGTTGCCCAACTCTGTACGCCGGGGCAGGTCTTCTATGCCGGTCCGCCACAGTCCTGTTGCGCTCCGCTGTGCGTAAAAGCGCATTGCGCGCGGCAGCCCAGATGGAGCGGAACTGCCTGAGATGTGCCCTAACCGAGGGAACAGTTACCTCACTCTCCTGCACCGGGAACAGCGGGGGGTCATAACCCAGGGACGCCTTGAAGGGGGACATCCCTGTAGCAGAAGAGCGAGCGGTATTGTGGGCGTATTCAACCCAGGCAAGATGGTTGCTCCAGGACGTGGGTTTGGATGAGGTCACACAGCGGAGCGCAGCCTCCAGCTCCTGGTTGGTCCGTTCACACTGCCCGTTCGATTGGGGGTGATGGCCGGAGGAGAGGCTCACCTTGGCTCCGATGGCGTTGCAAAACAACCTCCAAACCTCAGATGAAAATTGGGGGCCCCGGTCCGAGACCACGTCCACCGGAATCCCGTGCAGCCTGACCACGTGTTGGACGAGGAGATCCGCCGTCTCCAGGGCAGTAGGGAGACCTCGCAGGGGGACGAAGTGCACAGCCTTGGAGAAACGGTCCACAATGGTCAGGATGGTGTCATAGGAGTTGGAGACGGGGAGTCCGGTGACGAAATCCAACGCGATGTGCGACCAGGGCCTGCCAGGGACGGGCAGGGGCTGGAGCAGACCCGCTGGAGGGGCATTTCCCGACTTGCAGGTGGCACAGATTGGGCAGGCCCGGGCGTAGCGGGCTGCGTCCCTCCGCAGGCCTGGCCACCAAAAGGACCGTTGGAGGAGGTCTATCATCCGGGAGGTGCCAGGGTGACAGGTGAGCTTGGAGGTGTGCAGCCAGTGGATGACCTCTCCTCGGACCGCGGATGGCACGAACAGCTGCCCCTCCGGTCCGCCGCCAGGGTCAGGTTCCACTTCCTGCGCCTTCCGGATCTTGCTCTCAATGTCCCACGAGATGGCTCCCACGACGCACGACCTGGGCAGGATGGTGTGGGGCGTTTCCTCCGACTCCACGGGGGTGAACTGCCTAGAGAGGGCGTCAGGCAGGCCGTTCTTGGAGCCAGGCCTGAAGGTGATGGAGAACTGGAACCTGGCGAAGAACAAGGACCAGCGCGCCTGGCGGGCGTTCAGGCGCTTGGCAGATCGTAGGTACTCCAAGTTCTTGTGGTCCGTCAGGACCACGAACGGCAGGTTCGCCCCCTCTAGCCAGTGGCGCCACTCCTGCAGGGCGAGTTTGATGGCCAAGAGCTCTCTGTCCCCCACATCGTAGTTCCTCTCCGCCGGGGACAAGCACCCGGAGAAGAAGGCGCAGGGCCGTTTGGCGCCATCGTCCGGCGACCGCTGGGATAGCACTGCTCCCACTCCTGTGTCCGAGGCGTCTACCTCCACGATGCACTGCAGCACGGGGTCGACCTGGCGAAGGACCCGGGAGGAGAAGAACTCCGCCTTCAGCGCCTGAAAGGCAGCAGCGACCTCTTCGGTCCACCGGAACGGGACCTTCGGGGATGTGAGGCGGGTCAGTGGTCCGACGATGGAGCTGAAGTTGGGGACAAAGCGGCGGTAGAAATTGGCGAAGCCAACGAACTGTTGCACCTGCTTCCGGGACGCAGGTGTAGGCCATTCCACCACCGCCTTCACCTTCTCTGGGTCTGGGAGCACCTTGTCGTGGGCGATGATGAACCCCAGGAAGGATGTAGTCCTGGCGTAAAATTCACATTTTTCAGCCTTCACGTATAGCCGATTCTCCAGCAGTCTTTGGAGGACCCGCCTCACATGGACCTGGTGCTCGTCCCTGGACTTGGAGAAGATGAGAATATCGTCCAGGTAGACGAACACGAAAAGGCCGATGAAGTCCCGGAGGACGTCATTAATGAGGCGCTGAAAGACGGCAGGAGCGTTGGTCAACCCGAACGGCATTACCAGGTATTCAAAGTGGCCGTTCGGGGTACGGAAGGCTGTCTTCCACTCATCTCCCTCCCGGATCCGGACGAGGTGGTATGCGCTGCGTAGATCCAGCTTGGTGAACCAGGTCGCCCCCTGGAGGGAGTGGAAGGCAGTGTCCATGAGGGGCAGGGTGTAACGGTCCTTCTCAGTGATATCGTTAAGGGCCCGATAGTCAATGCAAGGGCGGAGGGACCCGTCCTTTTTTCCCACGAAGAAGAACCCTGCCCCCACGGGTGACGATGATGGGCGGATTATCCCAGCGCTCAATGATTCTTTCAGGTAGGCGTTCATTGTCTCCTTCTCCGGCGCTGACAGGCTATAGAGCCGACCAGAAGGTAAGGGGGCCCCCTGGCGGAGGTTGATGGCACAGTCATAGGGCCGATGAGGGGGGAGAGACATAGCTTTAGTCTTACTGAACACCATACCCAGGTCGTGAAATTCCGGGGGCACCAGAGACAGGTCCGGGGGTGCAGCGTCCGTCGCAGGGGGAGAAGCGGACGGAGAGCAGGCAGCGGACTGAAGGCAGGTGCCCATGCAGAACGTGCTCCATGCCGATACCCCAGCTGACTTCCAATCCAGGACAGGGTTGTGAAGGCGTAGCCAGGGATACCCCAGGATGACGGGCGACACAGAGTTGGGTAGGACATAAAAGGTCATCTCCTCCCGGTGGTTTCCCGAGATGATGACCGGGACGGGGATGGTCTGGTGTGATACTCTCCCAAGGGAGGCACGGGAGAGGTTGACAAGGGAGATGGGATTCTTCAGTGCCTGACAGCGGATGCCCAAACGGGTTGCCAGGCTCTGTGAAATGAAGCTGCCTTCTGCGCCCGAATCCACCAGTGCGTGGGTGAGAAGCCCAGTGGGGTTGTGGCAGAAACGGATGGGCAGCTTCAATTGGGTGAGTGGATTTAACCGGTTGACGTCCGTGAGGCCCCCTACAGTGACTCGCAGACCCCGCCGACTGGCTTTCCGTGGACAAAGCTTCACCGTGTGTTGGTCATCTCCGCAATACATGCAGAGATCCAACTCACGGCGGCGTTGTCTCTCCGCAGGGGAAAGCTTTGTCCAGCCCGTCACCATCGGCTCCGACTCCTCGGGGCACGATGGTGGCGGCGCCGCCAGGGGGCGAGCTTGGTACAGGCGCGGCGAGGCTTCGCGAGGGCAAGAAGAAGACGACTTCCGCCCCGAGGAGCGCTCGCGCAGCCTGTTATCCAAACTGATCGCTAGAGATGTTAGCTCCGCTAGCGTCTCAGGGATATCCCGCCCAGCTAGTTCATCCCTCAGATCATCATTGAGACTGCGGAGGAAAAGGCCGCAGAGGGAGCGTTCCTCCCAGCCTAACTCCTCCGCCGCTACCCGGAAGTCGACCGCGTAGTCCGCTGCCAACCGGCTTCCCTGCTGGAGGGCGAGAAGCCGATCGACCTGGACTGTCTCGGTAAGAGCATGGTCAAAGACCGCCAGGAAGCGTCTCACGAACTGGTCATACGTGAGGGTGGCATAACTGGGCCTCGCCATTATGGCGTAGGCCCATGTTAATGCTCGCCCCTCCAGGAGATTCCCGATATAACCAATTCGGCTATGATCTGAGGGAAAGTCCCCGGGCGCCCGGTGGAAAACGGACTCACACTGCATAATAAACCCCCGCGCTCCGCCGAGCTTACCGCTAAAGCGGGCGGGGGTCGGGATGGGCGTGAGCCGAACCGGTGCACCCGGAGCCTGCTGGACGGCCACTGGAACAGCAGGAGCTGCGCCACCCTGACGAGCCGGGGGGATCGGCTGTTGGGGGTCCAAGCGGTCCAACCGGTTAGTTATAGTAATTAACTGATTAAAAATCACCTGTTGCTGATAGACAATCTGATCCACTCGAGCCTCGAGAGTGGAAAACCGGTGTGCGAGCCCGCCGTCTGCCGAGCCGTTCTGCTGAAGCCTTACTGACATAACGTTCGGCTCAGGAGATGCACACACACAGGCTCAGAGTAGTTCAAACTGTTTATTAACAACAGGGGTGTATGAGTGTGTGTCTGCGGAATGTTAATGTGTTGGTGGCGGCGTCTGCTTCAGGCACAGAGGCAGGAGACCGTACAGCCGGCAACCCTATGGGAGAAGAACAGAGACACAGGGTGATGGGCACACACCAACACAGGAGGAGAATAGGCGAGGGAGAAGCTTACTTGCTTGGGACAGATGACTGGCACAACAAGGACGGGACCCCGGGAGACAGCCACCTGCAGGACTCGGTGCAGCAGCGAGGAAGGACGAGGGACGGAGTTGTCCGCCGCCAAGGAATCCACCTGTGCACAGGGGAGCAGACTGGAGAATATGAGGTAAGTGGTTCTTACCGCACAGCGTCGTGCTGAAGAAAGAGTTGCGTCACGTAGATGGGGAATGAAGTCTGACGGCTTCAGGCTGAAGCTCAGGGCGAGGCGGCTTATATCCCTCGCCGCTGATGATGGACAGGTGTGCGAGCAGGTGGCGCCGCTGATGAGCGGCGCGGCGTGACACAAAGGAACAGCAGGGCTGCTACAGTTTGGCACCAGCGCCGTCGCAGGAGCTGCCAGAATGATGTTGAGCACAACAGAGAACTGCCTTAGGTGCTCCGACTCCGGATTTTTCCTCAGGGTTGACTCCCGAAGCCTTTCCCGTGACCGGGTGTGCCGCAAGGCAGCGGAGGTTTGAAATCAGGGTTTACCTTCCCCTAGATGGGCTACCTTCCCAGGTTGACGAGCCACCATCTACCCGAAGCATCTGGTTTTAAGGCGCCAGAGATCCACCCTCGCCCCTTCTCCTATTAGTAAAAGCAGTTCCGCCGGGCTTAGAGACTAAACCACACAGGCAGGCTAGGAGTTGGACTTAGTTGTCAGAGGCTTTTCGAGACGCACGCCGTAAGGAGCATTTTATGAGCACTGGGAGCTTAACCCCAGTGCCGCTCCTGTTCTTTCTTTAGCGGCAGAATAACCCACTCAGCCGTGTAGGGGGCGCTGGCAGTCTACCCAGCCCCCCAGCCTTAGTTGTGTGAATGGAAAATTAACACAGAAGGATAGGTTACTTGCCTGCTTTACCGGTATTCGATGTTGTTTGCTGCAGCAGGTGTCCAGTCTTCCCTCTCCGTGGCCACGGTGAAAATGGACCCGTCTAAGGATAGTAGAGGAGCTGCTCCTGACATCACGGAGAAGAACGGGACCAGGTAGGACGCAATGGGCCTCTCAGCAGCGGGAGGAGTCACCGTGAGGAAGCGGGAGACAGCAGCTGCACTGTGGGGAGGAGCTGAGGATTCAGCTGGAGGAAAAAGACGCTTGGTGATGAGATGGGATGAGATGAGATTCAACTTTATTGTCATTACACATGTATGAATACAAGGTAACGAAACGTGACTTGGCATTTGGGCACGCTCTGCAGAGCGCATCCAAGGCCGGGGCAGCCGCTAGGCGCCAGTCATAAAGAAGAAAGGGAAAAAAAGAAAAAGAGTGGATATGACACAGTAGGCGAGAGAAAAAAACATGTTTTATCAAATTGACGCTTAAGTAAGTAAGCGAAATTTTGATCCGGCGAGGAAGAGGTTGCTGACGAGGAGGGAAAGGCGTTCCTCCGATGGTCCAGAACGGGATGACGCTGTTTCTTAAGTGCTGGAACTGGCTTAATTGGAGTGGGAACGGGCGTGGTGTTCTGGCGAGAAACAGAAACAGCGGCGACCCAGAAACACCTTTCCTTCGGCGTGAGCCCGGCCCTCTTCGGGGACTTCCTCCCCCTTTCGCTGTTGTCGCGTCGTAGCGCTGCCAACTGGGTTATCTTCTCAGCTTCCTCTGGGTGCTCCGAGAGCTGAGGGCATCACCAAACTGCTGCCTCTGCCAGATCCACATACTAGAGCACGTCTTCCAGGGTGGAATATGTGCATGCTGAGGAAATTAGCCTGTCTATTAACATTAGGGCTTGGCAGCACTCCCACCCCAGGCTCATCGGATAGCTCTGACCCGCTGTGTCCATCGCCATCTCCAGAAAACAGGTGAGTTGAAAAACACACAAAAAGGTGAAAAAACAATGCCCCAATGCAGAAGCTGGGTTTTTTAATTCTGGCGGCTGTCAACTGTCATGTACTCTGTTCAGGATATCCTGCTAATTCCTTACACTTCCTTTTGTTTACACACTCAGTGCATCTATAATAATTTTTGTACTTTGACCTTGGCTTTTTGTGAAAACAGAAGTTTTTGGCACAAAAAGTTGTTAAGTAGATAGCTTATATGACATATTTACAAAATTCAGAGACAAAGGACTTGGGCGTCAAAAAATGTTCGCTGACAAGCTACAGTACAACAGTACTGTAACCAACCCTTTACTGTCTACTCATGTCCACATGAACCACGAAGAATTAAAGTTCATGTCTTCCTCTCATATGTTGTTGGCTTTTGTTTTTTTTTTTTTCAGAATTCCTCAGTTGCATTTTTACCCAAGCTGTGATGCAGAGAGCAGCTTATCACAGCAGCAGTGCAAGATAATGGCACACAAAGCAGAATTTCCTTGACTGAAGCAAAACAACAATGCAGTAACAAACACAGGAGATAAACATGTCCCACCCAGATCCATGTTATCAGCCTTACCTTATCTACTTTCTTTGGTCAGTACACTGTTTAACTGCATTAGAAGGAGAAGGCTTGTTGAAACGAGCTGCCAGGACAGGAAATGCTCACACAGTCATTGCTTCTCTCATTCGAACCAGAATCTCTCATTTTATTTCTTTCACGCCATCTTATTCACTCAGATACAACAGATGTAAGTTGCATTTTAGACCTGGTACTGATACTAGCATTTTAGAAAAGACAATGAAAACTGACATTCTATATCTAATTTAAGTGGCTCATTTTTTTTTATCAGATTGTGTTACTTTATACTAGTGAGGAGACTAAAATGCCGGCTCATAAAGGGAAGCTATGTGAGCATACTAATAAAAGCATGATTTGATAACAACAAATCAAATTTTTTAAAAAAACTCGCATTTGTGTTTTTCACATTTTAGCAGACCAAAGCATAACAAAAGCTAAAGGACCATAAAGAAAAATGGTAGTGTCCTCCAAACAACTCTGGAATTTTGACAAACTTTTGACAAATTTTGAGAGACTAATGACATGCTAATTTATACATGACAAATATATGGAATTCATAGTTTGCCGTAATTCATAACTTCTACAGCTCCTAGATTAAGAATTGACTTTAAACAGGCAGGAACAATCTTTCTTTCTTTCTTTTATAAAATCAGTATTACTGTGTCTTTATGTGGGTGTTTACTGCTGCTAACAGCTAACTACTGCCTGGCTAATGTGATTTTTAGAGCATGCTTTCTGGGATATATCCATTATAACACAATGATTCGGACATAATTAGGTTACAGGCTGAGCAGACTGTTGATGTGTTGAAAAGATTTCAGGAAAGTGTTATGAGAGTTACCCCTAATTTACGCTGACTACCATTTTAGCGGCCCTCCCCACCGGCTTCCTTTGTGTTTTGAAGCAGCAGGGATCAGACCAAAGATCACATTGTGGAGAAATATATTCAGGTGAGATACGACGAGCTGGAAGGTTGCAGAGTTTTATTTCCTCCATCAAAATGAGACGCACATGTAGCGCCGTGCGCTACAGTGCTGTGCTGTGTGTGCTGTGTTGTGCTGTGCTCTGCTGTGCCGTGGTTGAGGCATGTCACACAAGCTCTTTTATCAGTGATACAAGAAGAAAGAATGCATGGCACATTAGCATAACAGTCAATACACATGATTAGCATGACATTGGTTGGCTCTTTGTCCGTCTGTGCATTGTCCTCTGTATGCAAATTGCCTTCCGTTTCCTCCACCCTTGTTGAGCGTGAATAAGAGTCAATCTGCATTGTGCTGGGTCACCACCCGGCTCCCCCCAGAATCCTCAGAAGGGGCTGTGACACCCCCCCCACCCGGTCATTTGGGCTCCAGCTCCGGTAGAACTGTCCTGCTGTAAAGGAGTGCCGGAGGGCATGTCAGTCCGTGGGGGGGACGGGGGAGGGGTGGAAAAAAAACCCGGTGTGCTCCGCTTTGGGTTCCAGCACGTTGAACGGCCGTGGATCATGGGTGCACGGGCCGGTGTGCAGTCGTGCGTAATGGAACCAGACGGTAATCGGCCGGCTTTAGGGAGTGAGGTGCGGGAAGAGCACTGTGGAGGAGGAGGGGGAGGGGGGTGGGAGTAAGTGAGTGCCAGCCCAGGATGTCAAAGGTGTCTGGGCCGCGCAAAAATTGTGTGTGGATCCGCGATGGTGAGGGACTTTCCGGTTAAACCTGGCGGTGATCCACAGCGGCTGTGAAAAAAAAAAAAAAAATTATGTCTCTGACTCCTCTCGCGACTCGATCCAGCGAGGATGTGGGGAAGGTGAGCAGCCAAATTCCCTGAGGATGTGTAGCGGCTGTGGAACAACTGCAGCTGTGTGAGGGGCCTGGCGGTTTGGCTTTTATTTGCGGGAAGCAGCCCTAAAGCCATCGGGGACAGCAATCGGCTAAATTCCCCTTGTGCGCCGTGGCTGAGAAACCCATACAAAGTCCTGTGTGCGGGCTGCACGTCTGCTTCAGGTGTGTGAGCAGCTCTGAAGGTTCCGAGGCTGGTGATCGGCCATGTTTCTCGGGCATGTGCAGCGGCGGAGGATGCTGCATCGGTCTGTGGAGCCGGCTTGACCCTGTGCGTGGCGCGCGTGTGGTGTAGTGACCACATTTGCTGGCAGTTGTGCTGTCCTTGTAATCCTGCGGTGTGCGTGCGGGGCTTCTGTGCGCGGGAGGTCCGCTTGTCGCGAGCTGAGTCAGGGTCGGGGAGCTTGGTGGAAATCAACGCAGTCGGCGTCGATGTTTTCCCCATTCAGGCTGCTTCCTTCGTTTCACTCGTGTTGCTGTTCATGGTGCATGTTGGTCCAAGCGTTGCCCGCTCCGGGGAGGATGAAGAGGTTGCAGGTGTTCTCTGGTCCTCTGGGATCCACAGCGCGGTGAGAGGGAGCAGACGGTCATTCTCCCTCATCAGGTCACCAGTGTGGAGGTAAAAGATCAGGCGAGAGGCGCACCATGACACGTCGGGTCACCAGTGTGGAGGAATATATTCAGGTGAGACACGATGAGCTGGAAGGTTGCAGAGTTTTATTTCCTCCATCAAAATGAGACGCACTTGTAGCGCCGTGCGCTACAGTGCTGTGCTGTGTGTTGTGCTGTGCTCTGCTGTGCTGTGGTTGAGGCATGTCACACAAGCTCTTTTATCAGTGATACAAGAAGAGAGAATGCATGGAACATTAGCATAGCAGTCAATACACATGATTAGCATGACATTGGTTGGCTCTTTGTCCGTCTGTGCATTGCCCTCTGTATGCAAATTGCTTTCCGTTTCCTCCACCCTTGTTGAGCGTGAATAAGAGTCAATCTGCATTGTGCTGGGTCACCACAACATGAGAATTATATAAAGCAATGCAAGAGCTCGAGACACACCGAGGAGGACCGATTGAAATCACGTGATAACAACAAGGAAGCCTGATGTGTCGTCTGTCCATCTGGGTTAATGAGTGTTCTAATAAAGAAGAGGAAGCCAACGTTATTGCCATTCAGTCCATACAGTCAATCATGTACAGTAGAGTGAAATTATGTTTCGCCTATCTACAATGTTAATCACATTTAGAATCAGAGGGGTCGCTGCCATGCAAGGCGCCGCCACAAACAACTATAAAGCATAAAAGCAACTATAAAGCAACTATAAAGCATAAAGCATATGCATCTGATTCTGTGAAGTGTTTGTATGTTATGTCAAAGTTTTTATCTTCTTTGACACAGTGGTTGAGGAGTAGACCTCAGAAAACAACAAGTGATCCTTAAATAGTTTTTACATGAACAGTCATCAAATACAGTACATACTGTGGCATTTGCAGGCTAGATAAGGCATCCATCAAAAATAGACAAAAGTCTGCAATTAAAATATGAATGTGGATGGAATAAAAAACTATTTAGTGAATCGTCATATAAATAAAATGACAGGTGATTATATTTTGACTGTTACACCTCTCTCCATTAAAATAACATAAAATCCTATTAAATGTCATTTACTTTTTGACACCTCATGGGTGCTGTTTGATTCCCCACAATGGAAGTGAACCAATAAATCCTGGAGAATGATTACGCATGGAGCAGAAAATTAAGAACAGTAAATTTCTCAATAAGGAGACTTTTTTTCTTTTGGGCTGTCACATCTTTGGGAGATTATATATATATACAGTGGGGCAAAAAAAGTATTTAGTCAGCCACCAATTGTGCAAGTTCTCCCACTTAAAAGATGAGAGAGGTCTCCAGTTTTCATCACAGGTATACCTCAACTATGAGAGACAAAATGAGGGGAAAAAAATCCAGAAAATCACATTGAAGGATTTTTAATGAATTAATTGGTAAATTCCTCGGTAAAATAAGTATTTGGTCAATAACAAAAGTTCATCTCAATACTTTGTTATATACCCTTTGTTGGCAATGACAGAGGTCAAACGTTTTCTGTAAGTCTTCACAAGGTTTTCACACACTGCTGCTGGTATTTTGGCCCATTCCTCCATGTAGCTCTCCTCTAGAGCAGTGATGTTTTGGGGCTGTCGCTGGGCAACGCGGACTTTCAACTCCCTCCAAAGATTTTCTATGGGGTTGAGATCTGGAGACTGGCTAGGCCACTCCAGGACCTTGAAATGCTTCTTACGAAGCCACTCCTTTGTTGCCCGGGCGGTGTGTTTGGGATCATTGTCATGCTGAAAGACCCAGCCACGTTTCGTCTTCAATGCCCTTGCTGATGGAAGGAGGTTTTCACTCAAAATCTCACGATACATGGCCCCATTCATTCTTTCCTTTACACGGATCAGTCGTCCTGGTCCCTTTGCAGAAAAGCAGCCCCAAAGCATGATGTTTCCACCCCCATGCTTCACAGTAGGTATGGTGTTCTTTGGATGCAACTCAGCATTCTTTCTCCTCCAAACACGACAAGTTGAGTTTTTACCAAAAAGTTCTATTTTGGTTTCATCTGACCATATGACATCCTCCCAATCCTCTTCTGGATCATCCAAATGCTCTCTAGCAAACTTCAGACGGGCCTGGACATGTACCTAGACCGCTACCACTACCTAGACCGGTGTACATAGACCGCTCAGGACTTCAAGACCGTCCTGCGTTTCCTGAGCTTCGCCGTCATGGCTCTGCAGGAGACCAGCGAGGCCCACCTGGTGGTCTCTTCTTCGCTAAGGGGGTCACCATCATGCCCAAAGACTTCCAGCTGGCCCGCCGCATCCGCGGAGAGAGAGCTTAGACTTTCTGCTGCACATTCACCAACCAACCATAATGCTCTGCACTGTGTGTCTATATATATACATTTATAGTAATATGGACATATGTTTACTAGATGTTGTTTTTTCTTGCCTTCTGATTGTTGCTCTGAGTGTTGCTATCCCTGTGCTGTTGCAATCCTGGAATTTCCCCATTGTGGGACTAATAAAGGCTTATCTTATCTTATCTTATCTTATCTTATCTTTTATATATATATATATATATATATATATATATATATATATATATATATACCCGTACATTCAAATTTAAAAAAAAAAACGTGTCATACACACCATGTTATCACCAAACAAATACTGTACATTGTCCTCTTACATATATATTTCCTTTTTTTTTAAATCCCCCCTTCTCTCTATTTCTCTTTTGTTCTTGCATGTATGAACTGAGTTTTGATCTAAAAATATGTTTTCACCAGCATTCCAGTCAACGTTTGCCAGTGTAGTTTAACTTAGGCTGACTTAGGCGAACTCTGCATAACTTAGCCCAGCACTCAGGAACTATTACAAATTGAGCACAACTTTCACCAATGTTTATTTTTTACTTTTATCAACTTTTGCCAGCAGAGCTAGACATTTGCCAAAACATTAGTAAAAATTGGTCTAAACATTGTAGTGTGAATCCACCCAAAAAAACAGGTCCAGGATGGCAGGAAGCCTCCACAAATGCTGATCTTTATATGAGCGTCACCTGACGCTGATGTCAGCTGAACTGTGCTGAGTATTCCTTTGCTTAAGTTAACCTAAGTTGGCAACTGCTACACATACGCTAGCCTAAGTTGGCAAAAGTTTGACAATGCTGAATGCAATGCTGGGAAATGCTAGCAAAAGTTCGTAAAAGTCTGTAAAAGTTCGTAAAAGTTGGTGTGTGCTCACAACTGTAATTTCACCAACATTTGGACTGATTTCTCTGATTTTTCAAAACATCAGTAAAAGTCAGTCAAAACGTTATAGTGTGAACCCAGCATAAATGTAGCCAGTAACTGCTGCTAAACATCTCAATCAGCATGAAGACATCTATTGTCATTTCACACACAAAAACAAATTAAATAATGTCAAGTGCAAAAGTCAGTGTTTGTAAAGCATACCAGTCACCTGTTGAGTCAGTACTAGGGATGTTAATGATTAATTGACTTTTAATTAATTGTCGATAAGAATTTAGTTGACTAAATTAAATTAGTTGTCAGTTTTTTGATAACTCAGCTGTCCTTTTCAATGGGAGATTATTCTATTAAATGTAGTGGCATTGCCGTCCAGGCGGGGGCACATGCGGTCACCCACTGCTGCCTTTCAACCAAAACTAAAGAAAAGGCATAAGAAGACGCCAAGCCACCAGAGAGCATGTGCTCAGAGAGCCACAACAAATTCCAATGGCACGTGAGCTTGAAGATCCACCCACCTGCTTCAAATCAGCAGGGCAGAGAAATGGACCGGACCAAGGAAGAAACTACATGAGCACAAAAACCCATCCCCACTGCCTTCAACCCGCCGCTAGACGGGAAAGCAGACTGGACTCAAGTTACCACTGAGGTAACAGACAACAGAGGGAGCCCAGATCGTACTAGGGTTTTCCTGGATTGCTGGGGTACTGTGATAATTTTTAACATGCAATAGATGAAGCAGCTCACAATTTATTTTCCCATTAAAACAGTCTACTAGTGCATCTCAATAAATTAGAATGTGAAAGTTATTTTTTTGTAATAAAACTAGAGATTTAATTAATTTTATGATATTGGTAATAGTTTTTAAAATAAATTAAAACTAATGATATTTGTAATTTAGGGAGATGTACTAGCACATAGTACACACTATACAGTACAAAATTTGTTAAACTACAAAAAATGCAATTGCCTGTAGTAAAAAAAAAATACAAATGGTACAATAAATCATTGAGGAATAGGATGTTTGTGGGGGAGCTAGGTGTTAGACTCTCCACCCAGAAAGTAATGGCCCAAGAGAAGAGAGGCCAACAGGGGGTCCAGACGGAGCAGCAGAGGTTGGGCACCCCCCGGGGAGAAGTGGAGAAGCACCAGCGTACTGTTATGTTAATGCACTGCACGGGCTTTGTCATGTAACAAGTATGATGTCTGAGCCCCAGGCTACTATGCAAATGATTAAAGGTATAAAAGTGAGATGCACTGTGGCCCAGGACCTTTTTCTTGTGATCGCAACTTGTTAGAGAGAATAAAGTCTGTGCTGATTCAGCTCGTTGCCTCGTCTGGTTCATTCTCTCTACGCTGGTGACCCTTGACATGCAGTGGAAAGCGAGACGAGCACCCCGGAGACAAGCTGGAGAGGAAGCGCCAGCACCACGTGTGCTGTTTCAGTCAAGCTCCCAGACTTTTGGCTGCACGACCCGACAGCATGGTTCTTACACAGAGAGGCCCAGTTCGCTCCCCGCGGGTTAACAGCAGATGAGACCAGATACTACTACGTGGTTGTTGCACTGGATGCACGCACAACACAGCAGGTGGCAGGCATGCTCCAAGAGCCACCGGTCCACGGAAAATACGAGGCACTCAAGAAGATGCTGACCCAGAACTACACGCTCTCAGACTGCGAAAGAGCGGAAAGGCTCCTGACACGCTTTGAGTTGGGGACAGGTCATCAGTCAAATTGATGGAGAACATGTTGACATTATTGGGCAGAGATGGTGAGCCGTTCCTGTTCGCCCACCTGTTCCTCAGAAAGCTCCCGGCAGTGAAGAGAGCAATCCTGGCAAACTCGCCACTTCTGGTGACAAAGAACTATCGCGTGCTAGTGCAGGAAGCGGACCAGATCATCCTGGCGACCAGAACCTTCGCCGTGAACGCAGCAGTGCCGAAGCCCAGAGAGACGGCCAGCAAGAGCGAGGAGCTGCTGGTGGTGGCTGGTGCAGATGCCAGGAGGCACAGGAAGGACACAATCTGCTTCTATCACCGCTGTTTCGGAGTGGACGCACGGTGATGCGTGCCGCCGTGCCAGTTCAAGCGGTTGGGAAATGCCAAGGCCGGCAGTCAGTAGCAGCTGCAACCGCCGGCGAGAGAGATAAGCTGCTCTACGTCACGGACTCACGTTCGGGGAGACGGTTTCTGGTGGACTCCGGCTCCCAGAAGAGCCTCATCCTGCCGTTCAACTCAGACAGGGTGGCAGGAAGTAGTGTTCCCGAGCTGGCAGCCACCAACGGATCGGACATCAAGACATTTGGTGAGAGGACACTGACTATATGTTTGCATGGGCATAACTTCCAGCGGACTTTCATTATAGCTGCATGTAACTCCCCCATTTTGGGTGCAGACTTTCTATGTGAGCATGGTTTATTAGTTGATGTTGCTAATAGACGGCTGGTGGATGCTGTGTCTTTTGATTCTCTGCCCAGTACAGCTCAGGGAGCCGGGTTGACAACACTAGCCAACGTTACAGCTCCAGGGGGTAAGTTCCAACAGTTCCCCGCCCAGTTCCCAGCACTCATGGTTCCAAAATTTTCAGCAGCCCTAACCAAGCATGGGGTTGAGCATTTTATTACCACCACGGGACCGCACGTTTTCGCATAACCTCGGCACCTGGACGCAGCTAAACTGGCCAGCATGCGTGAGGAGTTCGCCAGCTTGGAGAGGTTAGGCATCATCAGGCACTCAAACAGCCCATGGGCATCCCCGCTGCACATGGTGCCTAAAGCCGATGGGTTGTGGCAACCATGCGGCGATTTCCGGCAATTAAACAACGCTACAGCACACGATCGCTACCCGATCCCCCAAATCCAGGATTTTTCTGTCCACCTGGCCAGGCACACGTTTTTTCCAAGGTGGACATGGTCCGCAGTTACCACCAGGCCCCGGACGCACCCAAAACGGCGGTGATAACTCCGTTCGGCCTTTTTAGATTTTTGCGCGTGCTGTTTGGATTAAAAGGCACGGCGCAGACCTTCCAAAGGATGATGGATGCAGTGCTGCGTGATATGCCCTTTGTTTTCGTCTACCTGGATGACATCCTGGTGGCCAGTGCATCCGAGGATGAGCACATCGCCAACCTCAGGACGGTTTTCCAGAGATTGGAAGTGCATGGTTTAATAATCAACCCGGCGAAGTGCCAGTTCGGTGTGACAGCGATCGACTTTTTGGGCCACCGCATTTTGCCGGAGGGCGCAATCCCATTACCGGACAAGATGTGTGCGGTGTCAGATTTTCCGCGTCCTCAGACAGTAAGGGCACTTCAGGAGATTTTGGGGATGGTTAATTTTTACAACCGTTTCCTCCCCCGTGCAGCTCAGCCGATGCAGCCGTTGTACGCCGCACTTAAAAATAAGAGACCCATGGACAGTATTGACTGGACTTCTATGCAGGGTCAGGCTTTTTCGAACATCAGAACAGCGCTGGCGAAGGCTGTGTTACTTGCACACCCAGATCCGTCGGCATGGATAGCGCTCACTACAGATGCATCTGACGTGGCCATAGGAGCTGTAGTGGAGCAGTGCATCACAGGTTCTTGGCAGCCGCTCACGTTTTTCAGCAGATCCTTACACGACAACGAGCGCAAATACAGCACATTCGACAGAGTTGCTGGCTCTCCACCGGCGATACGCCATTTCCAGTTCTGGCTGGAAGGGTGCGACTTCACTGCATTTGTGCACCATAAACCGCTAATGTACGCCATGGCCAAAGTTTCGGAACCATGGTCGGCCCGGCAGCAACGGCAACTGGCTGCAATCTCAGAGTTTACGACTGACATTCGGCATGTGGCCGGTAAACTTAACATGGTGGCAGACTGCCTCTCATGCGCATCTCGTGCGCCACGAGACGGCTTCTGTTGTGATGTGGCGCAGTATAAATAAAGCTGAATTGAATTGAATTGAATTGGTTGCCTCGGTCTATGTGGGAATAGATTACACCGCCATGGCCGCGGAGCAAGCCGGGGATGCAGACATATGCATGCTCCAGTCTGGACCAACAGGGTTAAGGCTGGAGAGCAGGGTACTGCAAGAAGGGGGCCCTCCCCTACTCTGTGACGTCTCCACAGGCCACCCGCACCCGGTGGTCCCGTGCTCTTGGCGCCGTCTGGTTTTCGAGTCGTCCACTCCCTTGCGCACCCGAGAGTGTGTGCTTCAGTCAAACTGGTGGGGGCGAAATTTGGGGCCGCGTTTGCGTAAAGAGGTGAAAGAGTGGGCAGCAGCTTGCGTTGCGTGCCAACGAGCCAAGGTGCATAGGCACACAAAGGCTCCCCTCGAACCGTTCGACATCCCGGCTAAGAAGTTTGAACACAACCACGTGGACCTTGTGGGGTCCCTTCCATTGTCGCAGGAGTTTACGCATCTCTTGACAGTCGTGGACCGCACCACGCGCTGGCCCAAAGCAGTGCCGCTAGCTTCTACCACGTCCGCGGAAGTAGCGCGTGCTTTTTTGTCAACTTGAGTGGCACGCTTCGGAGCTCCATCAGACATCACGTCTGACAGGAGCCCACAGTTCATTTCCGACCTCTGGTCCACGATGGTCCGGAGCCTGGGGGTCAACATTCACCGCACTACCGCATACAACCCCCAGGCCAACAGGTTATGCAAGCGTTTTCACAGGTCACTTAAGGCAGCACTTGGCTTTGCTTACGGACACAAATTAGGCAGACCGTCTGCCGTGGGGTTTTTTAGGGTTGCATTCCGCACCGAAGGGCGATTTGGCAGCCTCCCCGGCAGAACTCGTCTTTTCTCAACTGCTGCGGATCCCCGGTGAATTTTTACCGGACAACCCTGCGCCAGAGGCCGAACCGCCCTTGCATTCTCTATGTGGCGCAGAGGTAGGGAGTGTACCGGGCCCGGCCCACCACTGTTTTCCCCGCTCATTCGTCCCAAAAAGCTTGTGGAATGCATCGTTTGTGTTCGTCAGACATGATGCACACTGGACCCTGTTGCACCCACCATACGACGGGCCGTTCAGAGTGTTAGAACCTGGGGCGAAACATTTCGTGCTAGACATGGGGGGACATAGAGAAACTGTCTGCATTGACAGACTCAAGCCCGCTTTTGTTTTGGCAGACGAACAGGTGGTGTTGGCCCGGGCTCCCCGGCGTGGATGCCCCCCGTTGGGGGCTCCGCAGGTTAAGGACTCATCAGCATGGACAAGCATTCTTGTTGAGGATGTGTTTTCTCCCCCTCCCCTTTTCCCCCCACAGACGGACGTGCCCCCCAGGGTACCCCACCAGCAGAGCAGCGCCACAGAGCTGGCGACCTCCTATTACAGCCGTTATGGGCATCGGTTGAAGCCCAAAGGACGGGGGGTTAAGGCCCATTCTGGGTGTTCGGGGGGGTGGGGGTGCTAGGTGTTAGACTCTCCACCCAGAGATTAATGGCCCAGGAGAAGAGAGGCCGACGGGGGGTCCAGACGGAGCAGTAGAGGTTGGGCACCCCCGGGGGAGAAGTGGAGACACTGGCCGCAGGGAGAAGGAAGTAGTGTGGCACCAGTGTACTGTTATGTTAATGCACTGCACGGGCTTTGTCATATAACAAATACTATGTCTGAGCCCCAGGCCACTATGCAAATGATTAAAGGTATAAAAGTGAGATGCACTGTGGCCTGGAAGCTTTTTCTTGTGATCGCAACTTGTTAGAGAGAATAAAGTCTGTGCTGATTCAGCTCGTTGCCTCGTCTGGTTCATTCTCTCTACATGTTCATGTTTTATTCAGTAGATCAAAAACAGTAATTACCTTTTTATATGTTAAAGACAGAAAGACTGTATTGTACCAAGGGAAATTCAGATTCTCAGGAAAATTGCCACTTATCAATTAATCGTTAATCAATTGATAAGGTGAATCAACTAATGATTAATGAATTAATCAATAAACTTGCATCCCTAGTCGGTACCACAAAAGGGCAGAGATCAAAATGTGGCCAACACCGGTGGCTAGTTAGCATGCTAGCGATTTGGCTTCGGCACACTTCGCTCACATTTTCTTGCCATTTTCAGATGAAACAAAGAGTCCATCACCACAAAGGTATTGTGGTTTGTTAATGGAGACAATAAATCCAACTCTAGCACTGCCTATTTTTTAAACAGATATGAAATAGCTTAACTTTGTTTATACAAGGGCAGACTTTGTAAACTTAGTTAAGTTTTTGGTTTTTTTTACCCAAAGAATGGGATTTTCAGGTCAAGTAAGATTCCTTTTCAAATAGCATCTCACTGTGGAAAATCAGGTATCCAACACAGTATTGCAAATCTCACTGAGAGTTGCCAGTAAATTACTGTTAGTAATTAACAGTTACTAGAACACCTTTGAAGAAGAGCGATACATAGCCAATGAAAGTTGGAGTGCAATTATTGTGGAATATAGTAACTCCTGGAATCCCTATTGTCCAGTCAAATTGCTTGGTCGGAACTAGCTGTTGTATAATATGAAACAGAACCTTTAAAGCACTCACTCACTCATACTTTGACACAGTCATCGTGGGTGCTGGAAGGAGCATGATCAGACAGCAAACATGATCTCATACATGAACACGTTAATATCAGGTATAAATGCATGCGGTCAGCCACAATTAGATTTTCATTAAATCACTAAAAACTCATTTTAATGCCAGTGTAATTGTGGCTTATAGCTGCCTTCTCCAGTTCTGCTATGCTGGATTGTTACAGCCCATGTGATATCCATCCACCAGCCTTTGCCATGCTATTGATTGTTTTTGGACTTTGTGTCTTGCCTTTGCCTTTGACCCCCCTCAGCTCTCTTCTTTCCATACAAACTATGATTATACTCATAATTACTGGCCAACATCTTGGATTTCTACCAATCAGCCCACTGGACCGGTAAGAAAAGAAAATAATACTTACCTTTTAACCTATGCTTTCTCCAGGAAAATTCTTTTTTTTTTAAATTATTCTGGATTACCCATCTTGTATCCATGCACTGAAAAAGAAACATGAAAGAGAAATAGAGACTGATTTGTCCTGGAATGTGTAAATAAGAACTCTTGAACTTGCATTTTCCTCACATCTTTCTTTATGCATAACACCTTGCACATACCACTGTAAGCTGTTGTACAGTGAACTTTGTCCTCGGGTTGCTTATCTGCTTCTGGGTCTTTTTTGAAATCATGACAGTCTGCCTGTTGTCAGTTTTGTGAGAGGTAATAGAACTTTTTTTCTTCTCTCAACTGCTCCCTTTCAGGGTTGCCACAGCATATCATCACCTGATATCGCGATGACCCACATATTGATTTGGCAAGGATTTTTATGCTGGATGTCCTTCCTGATGCAACCCTCCCCATTCATCTACCAGGGCTTGGGACGAGCACATGGAGTACACTAGCTTGTGCTCCCCCTGTGACTAGGCAACAAACTTTCTCTTCCCCCATTCTATTATGCTGAGAACCAAGCTAGGTGCCCGACCAGGGCTTGAACCCACGACCTCCCGATTGTGGAGCAGATGCTCTACCTCTAGTCCACCACTTCAGAAAGAGTTAAAAGAATAATTATCCAAACTGTTTATCATTTCCACAGCGTTCACATGCTCGTGACATTAAACAGTGAAGACTGGTCATTGCAAGCCCAATTTCTGATGTCATCAGAATAAAATACAAATAATAAATCAACAAAAATAACTTGAGAATTACGCTGTTTTATCTGTTCTGCTTTTGGACAACAAAAGTGCAGTGTCTTGAATCAATACTTCCATACCAATTTTCCAGCAGTTTGCCTCACATACTGTTTATATTGGCTCACGAATATGATTTTTGAGGGGAAAAAAAATACAAGGCCTAGAATCATTATTCTTGCCACACCTGTGCGCGGTTTTTCAAAGGAAATCTTCCTCCCATCCGTCGTCAGATACAGTACACTTTAATGCACATAGTGATTTTGTCCACAGGGGGGCAGTAGCACAGCCAGTGTGCTGCTCCCACTGAAATCATGACCGCACTGCATGCAAGGGTGGCTTTCAAGGGCAAACATATCTGCAAAGTCACATATAAAGCAGGGAGAGGCTGTGCAGGCGTTTACCTCCATATGCTATTCAAGGGAAAATGATAAAGCCAGAACTTAGTCTAGTCATAATAAAATGCTGTACACCAAGAGAAATTCAAACAGTAATAATCCAAATATACAAGAGTGAGATTCTAAACGAGAAAACAACAAGGCAGAGAGCTATAGAGGGTGTGGAGAGAAAAAAAAAAATTACATAAATACAGGAAAATATATAGCTTTTGATTTCTCGTCAATGTTTCCAGGACTGTAGTTGTAATTTAATTAATCAAAATTCACGAGGAATTACTACAGCTTGATGCAAAGTAACAGCTGGAGAAATAGTACTGTGCAAATACAAAAGGGCAGAGGAGCCATCATAACTCTGGCCCGGCCTTACCTGTTTTCTGGTCATCAAATATACATGGCCCCCTCAGAGTGAATATAATGTATTCACAGAGCTCCACTGCTGGAAAACCCACCATCAGCGGTTTGTGTGTGTGTGTGTGTGTGTGTGTGTGTGTGTGTGTGTGTGTGTGTGTGTGTGTGTGTGTGCGGAAAACAATCAACTGATGGAAGATGGTTGATGGAAGAAACGTGATGCAGAGAAAGCTCTACACAGCATGTTGGTCTATGTAAAAGCAAGAAGTAATTATTTAACTTTTTAAACGTGATGACAAAATTACACGATTCAAAATGCTCAGTTGCCATTGAAAGCAAGTTTGGGTCGCCATAAGATAATAAGAAGCTCTGATTTAAAGTGGAAAAAGTATCTGCCAAAAATGTGTTATCCCTCTAAATCAAGTATATTTTTCAAGCTTGTAAATGCCACTGATAATAAATTAAGCATCTGTTTTGTCAGTTTTAGATTTTGTGATCCCAAAAGTCAATTAAAAGATTTTTTTTTTTTTAACAGATACCTAGCTTTTATTTCTTCTTTCTTCTACCTTCTTATTATTATTACTTGAAGCCAGTCTTTCATTTGCAGTCATGTGAAAAAATTAGACCACCCTGTATAAGCCTGTGTTTTTTTTTAACACATTTGGACATATGGATATTTAATATCAATGTTAAAAATACCAGGAGATTCATGTAATGCAATTAAACAATTAAAAATGAATTAAAGACTTTTTCCAAATTTTCTCTAAAATGTAATTCTAAAAAAAATAGTGAGGAATAAATTAGGACACCCCCCCATCTTTTTTAGGACACCCCCACATTCATTCCCACTTAAAATGGCTAAAATAAATCTTAAAACAATGCAAATAAAAACAAAAACAAGGTTAGACATAGATATGTGAACATTTATTAATAAAGAACTGAATATTTAATGGGGTGTCCTAAATTTTTCACATGACTGTGTTTCTCACTCCTTTAATTGGCAGTGGACATATGGGAAATGTGCGCACACATGGCCATACACATGGACACGCCTATTTCTCTATGGACATGAGCCATTGGGCAGTTACTGCAAGAGTGCCCTGTCAGCACAATCTTCATCTCCAGATAGATGGAGCATGTATGTCTGTGTATGTGTGTATTCGAGAGAGAGGAAGACAGACTGACACATGAACTAACAGAGGGGATGACCATGCAGCTCATTAGGTTGTATTCTCTCCTGTTTACCCTTTGGTTAATATCGACCTACAGCTAAATTAGTTAATAAAGGCAGATGGATATCATCATACATTTTGATGAACACTTTAAGCCAGGCCTATTTAATTAGCGGCTCGCGGGCCACATGCAGCCCAGAACCAACCTCCGAGTGCCCCGGGCCCAGTCTGTGCTCCAGCCAGAGAAGCAAAAGCCAACATGTTTCACAGAATTGCAGAAATCCATTAATTACTACGACTGTAAATGTAACAATCCGCGTAGCCTAGCAACCGTCAACCCACAATGCAGCGCATTTGTTTTGAAGTGTGGACTATGACTGTGGCTAACAGTGCTAGTGGCAAGATACCAAGCCTACACCAAACATGAACGGGTGGTGCGGATGCATACAAAATCAATGGAAAGAGGCAAGCACACGCAAAATTGCACATTCGTGTCCCAGGGATAGTGTTAGCTTTGGGATTCTGTCGTCATCAGAGTAAAAGTATCAACATTGGAGGGTAAACTAGTTTGAAAATGAGACTGACACTCACCTGGAGAAAGAAGGACTGGGAGCTCTTCAGCTGAACCGGGATGTCGTTGTTATTTACCCACGGACTCCTGCCACGAACGTGCTAACAAGGCTAGCAACGTAAAGGCCTATCATCTTGTGAAGTTTTGGAGGTAGGGACAACTTTTTCAGGTGATCTCCCCGTCAGATAATGTAAACCTAAGCATGACATTATTTTGGGGATTTCAACAGCAGGTTGAACACTGCTGCAAAGGTTATAAAGGCAACTTTTCCTGTCTGCAAGTCACTCAGATGGTGAGCTCATGTCTATTCACGTGTTTACATTAAGTTATAATGTAATTGTGCCATGCAAAAAACTTGCCCTTTTGCGTTTGGTGTGAAGGCACCTTAAAACATGTCATAGTCAACTCTGAAGCATAAAATTGATGCTGAAACTCGTCGGTTTAACCCTGCCTGGACTGATATGTGTGTGTAATGGAATGTGTAGTTATAAAAAGAGGTTCCTACTCACACGTGGTGATTTAAAACAAAACAAACCACAATAGTGGATGGGCAGTGTTTGTTAATGTTATCAATCTTTTCTTGGGGGGCTTGTGCACTGAAGTATTTGACGGTTCATTTTTTATTCTGCTAAATGCACTTTGTGATGTGCCATGGTCAGTTATGGCCAGGATGTAGTACATTTTAATTCAAAAGGGAAACAAATGTAACTACTAACAGTGCACATTGAGTTTTTATGCACTTTGAGATATGCCTGAGTAAGATGTGACCAAAATGGTTATTTACAGAATTTTATATTTTTCCATTTTATTTACTTAATTGTTGTTCAAAAAGAAAAAAATATTTCTACGACTTCAAGTTCTGCTCAACTCCAGCACTGTTACTGTGTTTTTATGCATTTTTGATGTGCCTTTGTCATGTGCCAAGCGCACATTTAAAACCAAGCCAATGAATAAAAAGTGCATATTTTTTATCATATTGATCTGTGTTGGTTTAAAATATGTCATATTCAACAGCTCGCTGAACATGTGCAGCCCAGTTACATGTCTTGATTTCAAATTATGGCCCAACTGATTTTGTAATTGAATAGCCCTGCTTTAAACCTTTTGCAAGACAGAATTATTTTTTTACCATATGGTATTTTGCTTTTTTTTCCTCCCCTATATTTACAAATAATTGTAACTTCCAGGAACACTGCAGCTAGTTTATCCTGCCAAGCTGGATGACAGGGGACTTTCTAATTTAGGAAATGTTGCTTTGAACCAAAGCACACTGGTATATTGATTAAAATGTCTTTATGGGAAGCAACAAAAACCTGCATAGAAACTGTCAAAAACACGCCATAGTAAAGCTAGGGACTATTCCTTTTTACTCTCACCTGTATCTGATGCGCCTTAAGCCAGTAGTCAGTCCAGACCTCCCGCCCACCCCAGCGTAATCCAGAACCAAAAGTAAAGTCAAACATTTCACATGTGCATTTAACTAATTTAGGAATGCCTTGCATTTTAAAAGGGACACATACACTTTTCCCACATATTGACAGCAGTCCCAGAGGTCTTCATGATATGTTAGATGCTTTGGTCAAAATACATCAGGTACAGCCGTGGACAAAATTGTTGGTACCCCTCTGTTAATGAGAGAAAAACCCACAATGCTCACAGAAATATCTTGAATCTGACAAAAGTGGTAATAAATAAAAATTCTATGAAAATTAACCAATGAAAATCAGACAATGCTTTTGAATTGTGGTTCAACAGAATTATTTTAAAAAACAAACTCATGAAACAGGCCTGGACAAAAATGATGGTACCCTTAACTTAATATTTTGTTGCACAACCATTTGAGGCAATCACTGCAATCAAACGATTTTTGTAACTGTCAATGAGACTTCTGTACCTCTCAGCAGGTATTTTGGCCCACTCCTCATGAGCAAACTGCTCCAGTTGTCTCAGGTTTGAAGGGTGCCTTCTCCAGACAGCATGTTTCAGCTCCTTCCACAGATGTTCAATAGGATTTAGATCAGGGCTCATAGAAGGCCACTTTAGAATAGTCCAATGTTTCGCTCTTAGCCATTCTTGGGTGTTTTTAGCTGTGTGTTTTGGGTCATTATCCTGTTGCAAGACCCATGACCTGCAACTGAGACCAAGCTGTCTGACACTGGGCAGCACATTTCTCTCTAGAATACCTTGATAGTCTTGAGATTTCATTGTACCCTGCACAGATTCAAGACACCCTGTGCCAGATGCAGCAAAGCAGCCCCACAACATGACAGAACCTCCTCCATGTTTCACAGTAGGG
This sequence comes from Pholidichthys leucotaenia, assembly GCA_020510985.1. Taxonomy (NCBI): domain Eukaryota; kingdom Metazoa; phylum Chordata; class Actinopteri; order Cichliformes; family Pholidichthyidae; genus Pholidichthys; species Pholidichthys leucotaenia. The sequence continues at coordinate 115,733,758 of CM035848.1, read as the reverse complement.
ACAGTGTTCTTTTCTTGGTATGCTTCATTTTTGCGTCTGTGAACACAGCACTGATGTGCCTTGCCAAAAATTTCCAGTTTTGTCTCGTCTGTCCATAGGACTTTCTCCCAGAAGCTTTGTGGCTTGTCAACATACAGTTTGGCAAATTCCAGTCTGGCTTTTTTAAGATTTGTTTTCAACAGTGGTGTCCTCCTTGGTCATCTCCCATGAAGTCCACTTTGGCTCAAACAATGACGGATGGTGCCATCTGACACTGATGTACCTTGACCTTGGAGTTCACCATGAATGTGTTTAGAGGTTGTTCTGGGCTCTTTTGTTACCATTTGTATTATCTGTCTCTTCCATTTTTCATCAAGTTTCCTCCTGTGGCCACATCCAGGCAGGCTGGCTACAGTCAAATTTCTGAATAATATGTGCAACTGTAGTCACAGGAACCCCAAGCTGCTTGGAGATGGTCTTATAGCCTTTACTTTTAACATGCTTGTCTATAATTTTCTTTCTAATCTCCTAAGACAAATCTCTCCTTTGTTTCCTCTGGTCCATGTTTAGTGTGGTACACACCATGTCACCAAACAGCACAGTGACTACTTGTCACCCTTTAAATAGGCCGACTGACTGATTATAAGTTTGTAGACACCTGTGATGTTAATTAGAGGACACATCTTGGTTGAACATGTCCCTATGGTCACATTATTTTCAATCTTTTCTAGGGGTACCATCATTTTTGTCCAGGCCTGTTTCATGAGTTTGTTTTTTAAAATAATTCTGTTGAACCACGGTTCAAAAGCATTGTCTGATTTTCATTTGTTAATTTTGATAGAATTTTTATTTATTACCACTTTTGTCAGATTCAAGTTAGTTCTGTGACCATTGTGGGTTTTTCTTTCATTAACAGAGGGGTACCAACAATTTTGTCCACGTGTGTATGAATTATTTCAGCACCATTTTCAACCCACTTGAACCAGCTTCCTCAGAACAACCCGTTTCAGTGCATGCTTTTTTAAATGTTCAAGAACATCTGTTCTCCACATCCTCCCTCTTTTGTCACCTGGAGAAGTTGAATTGAGTTGTGGGAGGTGCCATTTTGAGGCTAATGTTAGCTTGTTAGCTGTTTGCTGCAGACGGCAAAGACAGCCTGAGCCCACTAATAGGGCTGTCTACACATCCGGGTGCTTGCGCGCCCACCAAAATGCACGGACAATCCCGACATTTCAGCTCTGCGGAGCTTCGGCCCATTTGTCAGCAGGTGAGTGTCAGTCTCATTTTTAAACTAGTTTAATTGCAGTGTTGATTCATTTACTCTGAGGCTGATTAGCAGCCCAAATTGGAATGAATATTCCTACCGAGTTGACACTTTTCTATGCTATTCTAGCTATCCCTACTGCAAATTCAGATGTTTTTCACATGCTTACATTAACTTTACGTGTAGGAAAATTACATTTAATGATAAATAAAACTCCATAGTTTTGGTAAACAGACATACCTGCTATAAAGTGGTCAGAACAGATGGAGACGTGGATCATATCATCCCTCAGCCTCCGCATCCTATTATGAAAAGGCATTCTCCTTTGACAGGCATGAGCCCACAATATCCTCCTTCGGTAATCTCTGCTGGCCGATGGGAATGTAAAAAATTTATTGTATTTCTAATTGTTATCACCATCTTTCATAAGATGGTGACAGTTACGTGCGGTCAGGGGAGGCATTATCATGAAAAAAAAAACTTAAGAATTACAAATATTATTTGTCCTGTGGTGGACCACCAGGAGGTTCCACTCTCACCCAGTGACTTGGGGAGTAGGGGGAGGGGGCAGGAGATGTAAATATATGTGCCTTGGCACCTGGTGCAGGAGATGTAAATGTGTGTACCTTGGCACCAAGGGGGAGGAGATATAAATGTATGCGCCTTGGTGCCAGGGAGTTAGTCTTGTTGTTGGAGTTGAATAAAGTTCTGAACTGGCAGCTCTCGTGTCTCGTCACATCATTCCTCCACAGTCCACTAATTTCTTATCTTGCTGCACGGTGGCGCAGTGGTTAGCACTGCGGCAGCACAGTTTACCCTTGGCTGGGGGATTGTGGGGATCGTGGGATCGTGGGTTCGATCCCAGCCCCCGACCAACAGTGATCTGTGTGGAGTTTGCATGTTCTCCCCGTGTTGCGTGGGTTTACTCCGGGATTTCTCCGGTTTCCTCCCACATGCCAAAAACATGCATGTTAGGTTAATTGGCTGTTCTAAATTGTCCCTAGATATCTGTTTCCTATAGGCCCTTAGAATAGAGGGTTAGTATTAATGAAAGCGCTTTGAGTGGTCTTTGTGACTAGAAAAGCGCTATATAAGTGCAGGTTAGTTAGTTAGTTAGTTAGTTATATGTCTAAATGTAATTTCTGAATGATTCCAATCATTTCAACAATATTTATATATTTAAAATCACTAAATCTGCACATTTCCTGTTCAAATTCAAGGGAGAGAGGCCAGGTGAAGCACAAACAAATGCATCTCAAAAGGACTGACCAATCCTCCACAGCCTAGTTACAGCTTGTGCAAAATTCATGTTCCTGGTTGTGTAGGTCTGATGACTTACGAATAAACACTGGCGACTTTACACTGACTCCATCCATCCATCCATCCATCTTCTACCGCTTTTCCGGAGGTCCGGGTCGCGGAGGCAGCAGTTCAAGCAGAGAAGCCCAGACTTCCCTCTCCCCAGCCACCTGCTCCAGCTCTTCAGAGGGGATACCAAGGCGTTCCCAGACTAGCTGGGAGACATAGTCTCTCCACCGAGTCCTGGGTCTGCCCCGGGGTCTCCTCCCAGTGGGACGTGCCTGAAACACCTCAAGTGGGAGGCGTCCAGGAGGCATCCTAATCAGATGCCCATACCACCTCAACTGACTCCTTTCAATGTGGAGGAGCAGCGGTTCTACTCTGAGCCTCTCCCGGATGACTGAGCTCCTCACCCTATCTCTGAGGGTGAGTCCAGCAATCCTACGGAGAAAGCTCATTTCAGCCGCTTGTATCCGCGATCTCGTTCTTTCGGTCATTACCCAAAGCTCGACTCAATAGACTGACTCAATAGACTTTATTAACTGTTCTCCAACACAGCAACTATACGGCAACCATGGCAGCCATGCTCAACTGAACTGCCACTTGGGCTATTTTCACAGCCTCCTCACAGTAATAGCTCAGCAGTGTAACCTTACGCACAACAAGTTAGTCCCAGCACAGTACATTCACACGACATCTTCCCTCTTTTGAGTTGAAAACATAATACATACAAATATTTTCTTACACGGTCTCTTCGTGTAACTTAACAAGATGACAGATTATCATAACTCACAGCTGATAACATTTTCCAATGTAACACCTTGGTAATAAGCTTATCTATAGCGTTCAAATCCTGAAAAGCAATATAACCAGTTAACTGCTGACGAGAACAATTATGACAGTTTCTCTCTCTTCTTTTTTTCCTCTGACACATCTGGGAACCATTATTTCCCTTTTCCACATTTGTAAACAATGAAATCTTAATCTACCAGGCTGACGGATGACTCTTCTTTTTGAGGTCACGTGACCCTGAGCTGGGAGGGGTTCTACAGGTTCTGGTGGAACAGTATCTCTGACAGGTGAGTTTGGTGGTAATGGCAGGAGTGGTGAAGGGTGCTCACTCTCAGTTTCACCCGCTTGTAGAGTAGAGGGGAAATTTGGGCGCGTGTGTCTCCTGTTCCTTCGCAGGGTTCCACTGTCCGTCTGGATGAGGAAGGAATATGGAGCTGAGCGAAGCTGTTGAACCTTCCCTCCTTTTGTCCAGCCTGACTCCCCGTCAAGTTTCACCAGTACTTTCTACTCCATGCTGAGAGGTGGAAGTGGTCTGGCACCATGTAGCCTGCTTCAGCGTCAGTTTTCAATTCAGCTCAATTCAATTCAGTTTTATTTATATAGCGCCATTTCACAACAACAGTCATCTCATAGCACTTTCAACTGTGGGGGAAACCCCCACAATTGCAGAAAGACCCCAGCAATCAGCTGGGGGTTTTGCTCACTTTTGTAAAATCTGGCCATTTTGGAGACAGAATTTTACCAGTTGTGGGCACTGCTGTCTTGATCTGTCATCTCAGCATTAGTTGTGAAGGACATGCACCTGTGGCTGTTAGTGGTGTGGCTCTGCAGCTCATAAGAGACAGAAATGGATCTGCTTGTCGAAGAATCCTTTTCGCTGTTTGTATGGCTCTCTCAGGCTCCCCATTAGACTGAGGGTAGCGGGGGACTGGATGTGATATGTTTGAAGTCATAAACCACAGAGAAGCTTTTAAACTTCTTACCTGAAAATTGTGTTCCATTGTCTGTGTGGAGCTCAACCAGACACTCCCACCTGGCAAATATGTTTTTCAGTTGTGCACAGGTGGTCTCACTTCTCAGATCAGGTAGGTAGGCTATTTCTAAATAGCGAGAAAAATAGTCTGATGATGAAATAGTTCTCTTTTACATACTCACAAACATCGGCCCCAATCTTTTGCCAAGGTCTCTGTGTAAGTGGTGTAGTCATCAGAGGCTCTTTCCTCTGAGTCCGTCTGCATTGCATGCATTCAGGACATCTAGTCACAAGCTCCTGAATCTCACTTTCTAATCCAGGCCACCACACGCTCATGCACGCTCTTTCTCTGCATTTTGTGATACCCTGATGTCCATCGTGTAAATGTTGGAGTATGTCACCTCTCATGCTGTGTGGAATGACAATACGATCTCCACACAAGAGTAGTCCTTTTGATGTTGACAGGCTGTTTCCCCGCTGATGATATGCTTTAGCTTGCACAGGAATGTTACTCACATGTTTTGGCCAACTCTGGGTCACCAATCTGCTCACAACCTGCAGCTCATGGTCTGTGCTTGTAACCCCTGCTTGATCCGTTCTCGTTTGGTGGGTGACGCAGTGGGGACTGCATTTTCGTACACTGAAACATCACAGATTAGTTCTGATACTTCACAGTGGTTCACAGGTAGTGGCTGCCTGGATAATGTGTCTGCCACAGTTAGGGTTTTTCCTGGCTCATGCTCTGCGATGGTGTTAAAATGCATCAATCACATGAGTGGACGTTGGCACCTCAGGGAAACTGTAATAAGGTCTTTATTATTAATTAGGGGAACCAAGGGTTTGTGGTCAGTATGTACTGTGAATGCGTCAAGTCCATACGGGTAGGGAGAAAACTTTTCACAGGCCCAAACTACAGCTAGAGTCTCTTTTTCTATCTGCGCATAACACTTTTCACAGTCGGTCAGTGTCCTTAAGCAAAATGCTACTGGTTTCAGTCCTTCTGGGTGTCGCTGTAGCAACACAGCAACCACTCCAAAGCTGCTTGCATCTGCACTCACTATGGTTGGTTTCTTTACATCATAATATGTTAAAGTGGGCACAGTTGAAATGAGTTGCTTTACCTTGCTGAAGGCATTCATTTGTGCCGTGTCCCATGTCCACGTGGTTTTGTCTTTAAGCAGATCGTTCAAAGGTTGTATTACTTCAGACAGGTTGGGCATGTATCTCCCCAGGTAGTGAACCATGCCTAAGAATTGTCGAAGTGCGGGAACATCTTCTGGCGGTTGTAGTTCTGTGATGGCACTGATCTTTGAGGGGTCTGGGCATATGCTGTCTTTGTTAAAGCAGTGCCCCAAGTAGTCCAACTGTTTCTGGCACAGGTGGCACTTGCTGTCATTGAGCTTTAGACCAGCACTCTCTAGAATCTGTAAAATATTCGTAGCCTTTTGTCATGCTCACATTCATCTTTGCCTTGGACTAAGATGTCATCCATATAAACTACAACCCCCTCTTGGCCTTTAAACAGAAGCAACATTTCTCTCTGGAATATCTCTGGTGCACTGGTGAAACTAAAAGGTAGTCTTTTGAAGTAGTATCTGCCAATGGGTGTTGTAAATGTTGTTAGCTTGGCTTTCTCTGTTTCTAGTGGAATTTGCCAAAATCTGCTCGCTGCATCAAGTAGGGAGAACACACGTGACTCTGCCAGCATGGTCGTATCTCATCTACTGTGGGTAGGACGAACCTCTCCCTTTTTATGGCCATATTCAGTCTTTTCAGATCAACACAGATCCTCACATCTCTCATTTTCTTTGGTACTGGTGCCATGGAAGCACACCACTCTGTTGGTTCTTTAACCTCCTCAATGACACCACATTTCAACATTCTCTCTAGTTCAGCTTTAACTTTTGGGAGCAAGGGTGCAGACACTCTCCTTGTTGTATTAACACTATAAGGTACAGCACTTTCGTTTAGGCATATTTTAACAGGTTTTATCTTCAGATGCCCAAATCCAAGCCGAATGTGCTCTGGATCGCAGCCATTCTTTTTACAAGCCCCATTGCTACTGCCACATTTCTGCCCAGTAGATTGCTGCAATTTGCATTTTTAATCACGTGTATTTTGAACTTGTACAGCTCACTTTTGTATTTAGTAATGGCAGCAAATTGTCCCAGACAGCCTTTTTTGCCCCCAGGATGTCATGAATTGCCTTCTGAGACAGAGAATGGAGACCCAGATGCTGAACTGTGAGTTTGCAACATTTAATGAAAAACAAAAGTCAAACAGTGCACAAACAAAACCATACAGCTGGGATGAAGAAGCAGGAATAAACGAAGGTAAGGGATCTTTATATGATCTTTATAGTACTGTGCCTGTACTTACCTTTATATAAAGGTACGTGCAGGCACAGTACTAAGTAAGTACTAAGTAAGTACAGGTTTTTACTTAGCACCTGATCGAGAGAAACGGATGTCATTTTTGGATTCAGCAGTGCAAAATTGTCTTAAATCAGTTGAAAAAACACAGACAACTTACAAAAAAAATTATTTTTGTAACCCTGTGTTATTTAAGGTGGATTCACACTACAACATTTGGACCAACTTTTACTGATGTTTTGACAAACGTCTGGCTCTGCTGGCAAAAGTTAACAAGTGCCAGTGTTTGTTGGCAAACACTGGCAAAAGTTGTGTTTTAACACATTCATGAACGTTGTGCTCATTTTGTAAAAGTTCCTGAGCACTGAGCTAAGTTATACAGAGTTTACCTAAGTCAGCCTAAATTAAAGCTGGGTTCACTGTATAAGATAAGATAAGATAAGATAAGATAAGATAAGATAAGATAAGCCTTTATTAGTCCCACAATGGGGAAATTCCAGGATTGCAACAGCACAGGGATAGCAACACTCAGAGCAACAATCAGAAGGCAAGAAAAAACATCTAGTAAACATATGTCCATATTACTATAAATGTATATATATAGACACACAGTGCAGAGCATTATGGTTGGTTGGTGAATGTGCAGCAGAAAGTCTAAGCTCTCTCTCCGCGGATGCGGCGGGCCAGCTGGAAGTCGTTTGGGCATGATGGTGACCCCCTTAGCGAAGAAGAGACCACCAGGTGGGCCTCGCTGGTCTCCTGCAGAGCCATGACGGCGAAGCTCAGGAAACGCAGGACGGTCTTGAAGTCCTGAGCGATCTCCCTCACCAGGCGCTGGATGGGCAGCTTACGGATGAGCAGCTCCGTGGATTTCTGGTAGCGACGGATCTCTCTCAGAGCCGCGGGCCTGTGACGGCGAGGCCTCTTCACTCTGCCGGTGGCTGGAGCGCCTCTCCGAGCAGCCCTGGTGGCTAGCTGTCTCCTGGGGGGCTTCTTCCTCCAGTAGATTTTACGGGCGGTCTGCTTGGTTCTTGCCATCGCTCTTTATTATTCTGTCTTATATTTCTTGCACGCCGCCTAAACTCCAGCCCGGCACCCGCGTCGTTTTCGCTACAGCTCCCGGTATGTCGAGTTTCCCATTAGCACCGGGCGGCGGCCAAGTGCTAGCTAGCACCAGCTCCTCCCCGCTGTAACGTCTCCCGCTGCAAACCGTGGCTCCGTCCGCCGACCCGGGAGACCCCCGGGGCGATCCGTGCGTCCGTGATATATATACAGAGTGAAAGGTGTAGAAAGAAGAAGGAAGATAAAAAAAAAAAAAAAAGGCTGTTGCAACAGGCAGCCTACTCGTGTGGCGCCACTGGTCCGGCGGAACCGGAACCGGGGTTTTGTATAGCGTTTGGACTGACTTTTACAAACATTTTGAAAAATCAGAGAAATAGCGCAGGTCAGCTAACATCAGCGTCAGGTGACGCTCATATAAAGATCAGTGGTTGTGGAGGCTTCCTGCCATTCTGGACCTGCTTCTGGAGTGAATACATCTACCTTGGGCATACGTTTCAGTATTTATTTTCATTTTATATTCCTATGTAGTTACTTCTGCATACCCTTATTCCCTGTTCATTCATTCATTCATCTAAAAAACTAATAAAATAATGCTAAAGACTCCACCACTAAGTCCACAATTAAAATGTGAATGTAGATGGAATAATAAAAAAAACCTTAATGAATCATCATATAAATAAAATGACGGGTGATTATATTTTGACTGTTACTCTGCTCTCCGTTAAAATAACATAAAATCCTGTTAAGTGTCATTTACTTTTTGACACTACGTCAGCTCTGTTTGATTCCCACAATGGAAGTGAACTAATAAATCCTGGAGAAAGATCACGCACAGAGCAGAAAATTAAGAACAATACATCTCTCAGTGAGATTTTTTTTTTTCTTTTGCCCTGTCACATTTTTGGGAGATTATATATACATGTAGCAGGCAGAGTAGACAGAATCTGACTGAAAATTTCACAAAAAACCTTTATTCCACGAACCAAGAAAATGTTTTTTCAGACAGCAAAAAAACCCCAAAAAAACCAACTGTTGTTTCCGAGGCAACCAGTAATCCATACTGGCAAAACTCTTGTGCAACAGCACAGCCTAGTGGTACAAAAATAACACTGCAAAGACAAGATACCACCCACCATACCACACCCATCACCTGCAAACAAACCCACAAATGTCCGTAACACACACACACACACACACACACACACAGAGGTACATCTCAGAAAGTTAGAATATCATGAAAAAGTTCAATATTTTTTGTCACTCATTTCAGAAAGTGAAACCCATGTATTATATAGATTCATTACACAGAGAGTGATATATTTCAAGTGTTTATTTTAATTTTGATGATTATAGATTACAGCCCATGTAATATTCTAATTTTCTGAGAAACTGAATTTGGGGTTTTCATGGGCTATAAGCCAAAATCATTAAAATTAAAATAAACACTTGAAATATATCACTCTCTGTGTAATGAATATATATAATACATGGGTTTCACTTTCTGAAATGAGTGTCAAAAAATATTGAACTTTTTCATGATATTCTAACTTTTTGAGATGTACCTGTATATCCCATAATTTCAAAAATTTAAAAAAAAACATGTCATACACATCATGTTATCATCAAACAAATACTCTACATTGCCCTCTCACATGTATATTTTCTTTTTTAACTCCCTCTTCTCTCTATTTCTCTTTTGTTCCTGCAAGTCTGAACTGAGTTTTGATGTAAAAACATTTGTTTTCACCAGCATTTCAGTCAACGTTTGCCAGTGGCGCAGTGGTTAGCACTGCGGCAGCACAGTTTACCCTTGGCCTGGGGATCGTGGGATCATGGGTTCGATCCCAGCCCCCGACTAACAGTGATCTGTGTGGAGTTTGCATGTTCTCCCCGTGTATGCGTGGGTTTACCCCGGGATTTCTCCGGTTTCCTCCCACATGCCAAAAACATGCAGGTTAGGTTAATTGGAGACCTAAAGTGGCCCTAGGTGTGAATGTGTGCATGAATGGTTAAGGGATAGCGCCGTATCGTGGCTGCTTCATCCATCCAGGTGGTGGATGACCCTCAATTTCCCCTCTGGGGATCAATAAAGTATACTAAATCTAAATCTAAAATCTAAACTTAGGCTGACTTAGGCGAACTCTGCATAACTTAGCCCAGTGCTCCGGAACTATTACAAATTGAGCACAACTTTCACCAATGTTTATTTCCAAACGTCAGCAAATTTTCAGCATGCTGAAAATTCTCAACGAATAGAACTTTCGCCAGCGTTTGCTAAGAAACACCAACTTTTATCAACTTTTGCCAGCAGAGCCAGACGTTTGCCAAAACGTTAGTAAAAAGTTGGGCCAAACATTGTAGTGTGAATCCACCCAAAAAAGCAGTTCCAGGATGGCAGGAAGCCTCCACAAATGCTGATCTGTATATGAGTGTCGCCTGACGCTGATGTCAGCTGAACTGTGCTGAGTATTCCTTTGCTTAAGTTAACCTAAGTTGGCAACTGCTACACATACGCTAGCCTAAGTTGGCAAAAGTTCGTTAAAGTTCGATAAAAGTTCGTTAAAGTTGGTGGGTGCTCACAAACGTAATTTCACCAACGTTTGGACTGATTTTTCAAAACGTCAGTAAAAGTCGGTTCAAATGTTATAGTGTGAACCCAGCTTTAGGAAATTCAGAGACAAATATAATTTGCATAATAATTTGGAACACAGTGTAGAGTGTATGGATGTCTTCCTCTGCTGATTCACCTGGCTTCTGTGTTCAGAGGTAGAAACGAGCCCTTTCGTGGACAACGTTTACTCTCGGCACAAAGTAACTGTTGCAGTTTTGCCAACATGGTGTCATAATCCTCATCATCTTCGTCTTCCTCAAAGGTAAATGAGTTGAAAACTTGCTTGGTCTCCTTGCCAAGAGCATATAGCAGGGTGCTAACCTGTACATCTTTGTCTTTCAGGTGTAGCTTGGTTGCCATGAGGTACCTCTGAAACCGTTGGTGCCACTCTGGCCACTGTTCCAGTCGAGTAAAGTCCATATTTTTGGGAGGATTAAACTTCGCCATGGTCCATATGTTACTTCTGACACCATGTGTAGGTCTGATGACTTACAAATAAACACTGCTGACTTTACTCTGACTCAATAGACTTTATTAACTGTTCTCCAACACTGCAACTATACGGCAACTATGGCAGTTATGCTCAACTGAACTGCCGCTTGGACTATTTTCACAGCCTCCTCACAGTGATAGCTTAGCAGCATAACCTTATGCACAAGTTAGTCCCAGCACAGTACATTCACATGGTACTGGTGACAGCTCTGTGTATGTCAAAAATGTAATGTTTGTAGGAGCTTTTATTGTGTGTCCTCCTTTTCCATAGTCTATGTAATGTACTCAATGTACAGTGGGGCAAAAAAGTATTTAGTCAGCCACCAATTGTGCAAGTTCTCCCACTTAAAAGATGAGAACTTGCACAATTGGTGGCTGACTAAATACTTTTTTACCCCACTGTATGTGTATAACATATTTAGTCTTCTTAATCTGACATAAAACTTTAGTTAAAAATCACAGCCAGAGGCTGCACAGTAATGTTGCTCTTGGTGGGGGGGGGGGTTACTTGAGCACTGTAGGCACAGAAGTTTGTCCCGGTTTGTACTTGTTGCTCTTCTTCTACGCTGAGGCTAAGCACCAAATTATCTAAAGATAAAATCAGAAAGTCAAGTATACCGAGGACTCCGTTTGTGCTTCTGTTTTAGACAGACTGAAAATGGAAGAATTTACAGCTAAATTTAAAAAAATTCTCAAAATTGGACTTTCAAACAAAACTGGCAGTAATCTCGATTGAGACAGAGACTTTTAAAACTAAAAGAAATAAGGAGGACTTTTACAGCAAAGTCACTGAGATTTTTGTCCAGAGGGATAAGTGGATAGATTTCATTTACAAGTAAAGGTAAGACCATGCATACTTGTTTTATATACTTGAATTTGTATTGAATTGTGGAGCTACAAGGTGCACAGCAAATGTGATCTCTGAGCCACTACAATTTTAATTCTTGTGTCACAGTTTGTAAACAGGACCCACTTGCAGGACTTCAAGTTCTCAGTTTTTTATTTTGAGCTGATAAACCACTGAGCTCGAGGGCTGAACTATAAACAGGCTGGCAGGCAGGTGCAGCGAACGCAAAATAAAGCTCAGCAGACAGGCAAAATAACTGGCAGGATATCAGGCAAAACCAGACTGAAAACATATTGGTCACATAACATGACTGAGGACACCACACTGGAAAGAGACTCACGCTGACATAAATAGACAAGGGGGCAGTCTTCTTCTTCTTCTTCTTTTAGATTTGATTGGTGGTTGGCAAACAGCTTACAGGTGTATTACCGCCACATACTTCACTCTATATCATCACTCTATATACACTACCGTTCAAAAGTTTGGGGTCACCCAGACAATTATTTTGTGTTTTCCATGAATAGTCACACTTACTTACCACCATGAGTTGTAAAATGAATAGAAAATATAGTCAAGACATTGATAAGGTTAGAAATAATGATTTGTATTTGAAATAATAATTTTTTCCAGATACTCAACCTGCTCAAAGGAAGGTCAGTTTTATAGCTTCTCTAACCAGCTAAACTGTTTTCAGCTGTGCTAACATGATTGCACAAGGGTTTTCTAATCGTCCATTAGCCTTCTGACGCAATGAGCAAACACACTGTACCATTAGAGCACTGGAGTGATAGTTGCTGGAAATGGGCCTCTATACACCTATGTAGATATTACACCAAAAACCACACATTTGCAGCTAGAATAGTCATTTACCACATTAGCAATGTATATTAGATATTAGAGTGTATTTCTGATTAGATTAAAGTTATCTTCATTGAAAAAAACAGTGCTTTTCTTTCAAAAATAAGGAAATTTCTAAGTGACCCCAAACTTTTGAACGGTAGTGTATCTTCTGGCCAAGGGGGGGGGCAATTAAGACAGCATGGAGCAGGTAGGGAGACCAATCATGACTGACAACTGACACATGAAGAAAACAAAGGTGACAGGTATGGAGAAGACGGCCAGAGCTGCACATACAATCACAGACAGAGGAGGCACAGAAACATGAACAGAGGATCAGGGGAGACTGTCATGAATGCCCCTCGGGGCAGAGAGAGACAGACCTAGGTGCTGAATTGTGTTGTGACATTTATTAACAGAAGAACAAAAAAAAAACAAAAACAGAAACTGTGTAAAACTTACAAAAATACAAATAAGGAAAAACTTACAGTCTGCGTTCCAGAGCCGGCATTGCTCTGTGAATGTAGAATCATGCAAGGGGTAAACAGGAGAACATACAATAGTGCCGCAGTGAAACAATGAATTGACAAAGTTTAAATACACGGCACACAAATGAGCTGCAGGTGTGGGTAGGCTGAGCAAGCAGGTGACCTGATAGAAAATCACTCACAGCTGGGAATTGGGGAACAGACTGTGAGTGGATGGTGGGTGTGTCTGGGAGAGGAGGAAGGAGACTTGTGTCACAAAACCAAAAATAACAGAACTGACAAGAAAATAATAACAGACATAAAATACTCAAAAATGCATTGAAAGTCTGAGCGTTGGGCTCAGACTCATGACAGAGCCCCTCCCCCCAAGGGGTGGAGCCCAGACACCCCAAGGCAACACCAAAAAAGCCCTCCCCCTCCCCCCAGAGAAAGAGTGCAGCAAAAAACCACCCTGGGTGGGAGGTGGGGGAAAAGGTAAGCAGGAAAAAATATAGAACCCGCTCAGGAGCCACACCCATGGCACACCAGGTCCCTGGGCGTCCCTAGACCAAAGAACCAGGCAGTTCAGCTGGATGACCGAAGTCCCAGGTCAGCCAGATGACAAGGTGATATGATTCGGGTGGTCTGCCGGAGAATATGGGCCACCCAACCCAGCGGCACAGTCTATCAGGCGGCCGGCCTGAGTTCTTTAGCCACCAGGAACGTAGGGGTGACCCAGGAGGTGGCCTCTCCATGGGAGGACCCACGGCGATGTTAAGCGGCAGTGGGGGAACCACGATGGTGCCAGGTAAAGGAGAGGAGGCCCCAATGCCCTTGGTGGTTCCAGACTGGAGCACTGCAGCACCCACGGTGGCTCCTGGTTTGAGCACTGCATCACCCTCGGTGGCTCTGGGCTGGAACAATGCTGCACCCTCGGTGGCTCCGGGCTGGAGCAACGCTGCACCCTCGGTGGCTCTGGGCTGGAGCAACGCCACACCCACGGTGGCTCCGGGCTGCAGCAACGCTGCACCTGTGGTGGCTGCGGGCTGGAGCTCGCCGTGCTGGAACATTTCCGGCAACCAAATCAAATCAAATCAACCTTTATTGTCATATTGCTGTATATACAACTGTAGTGCTGGCAAGATGAAATTGCATTTCTCTCGGCATCCATATAAGTAAAAAGAACATGATTTAAGAAACACTCACACATACCCTCACCCCCCACCCCAACACAGCCATTCAGACTTCCCTGAGACATATTTGAAAACTAACCAGAACTATAATATACAAATAATATACAGTACATAATGTCCATAGGTGCAGTAGTATGTATGAGAGATTCCGGATCAACTGTTCAGCATCCTAACAGCTTGTGGAAGGAAGCTGTTAAATCAGTCTGGTGGTTCTGCCTCTGATGCTCCGGAATCGTTTACCAGATGGCAGAAGTTCAAAGTGTTTATGCAGAGGGTGAGAACAGTCCTTGACAATGTCCAGTGCCCTGCTCCTACAACAGCTCTGAAAAAGTTCTTGGACAGAGGGGAGGGAGACTCCAATTACCCTCTCAGCTCCCTTAACTATCCTCTGCAGGGCTTTTTTGTCTGACATACTGCAGCTGGAGAACCATGTTGCAATGCAGTACATCAGAACACTCTCCACCACACCTTTGTAGAAGGTCCTGAGGATGCAGATGGGGAGAGAGGCCTGTTTGAGTTTCCTCAAGAAGTGCGGTCTCTGCTGGGCCCGCTTCCTGATCCCCAAGGAATTCTTGCTCCAGGTCAGGTCCTGTGAGATCTGCACTCCGAGGAACTTGATGTTCTCCACTCTCTGAACTAAATGGCTGCCGATGCTGAGAGGGATGTGTTCAGGCTGTGACCGCCAGAAGTCGATAATCATCTTCTTTGTTTTGTCCACGTTGAGCACCAGATTGTTCTCCCTGCACCAGCCCTCCAGGTCTCTCACTTCTTCCCTGTACATTGAGTCCTCATCCCTCTGAATAAGTCCCACCACCGTGGTGTCATCTGCAAACTCAATAATCTGGTTCCCCTCGTGTCTGGATACACAGTCATGTGTTAGAAGTGTAAACAACAGTGGACTGAGTACGCAGCCTTGAGGGGATCCGGCGCTCAGCATGATAGAGTTGGAGATGTTACTTCCAACCCGGACAGACTGAGGTCTCTCAGTCAGGAAATCCAGGATGCAGAGACATGTGGCGGTGTTCAGACCAAGAAGGAGTAATTTCTCCATCAGTCTCTGGGGAATAATGGTGTTGAATGCTGAACTGAAATCAATGTACAGGAGTCTGGCGTAGGTGTCTTTCTGATCCAGGTGGGTGATGACAGAGTGCAGGGTGGTGACTATAGCATCCTCCGTGGAGCGGTTTGTACGATATGCAAACTGGAGCAGGTCATGTGATGCAGGGAGGCAGGCTGTGATGTGTGGTTTGACAAGCCGTTCAAAACACTTCATCACAATTGGTGTCAGTGCAACAGGACAATAGTCATTCAGACAGGACACAACTGGTTTCTTTGCCACCGGTACTATGGTAGAGGTCTTAAAGCATCTGGGAACGATGGCCTGACTCAGGGAGATGTTATAAATGTCAGTCAGGACATCTGCCAACTCGCTCGCGCAGTCTCGGAGCACACGTCCCGGGATGTTGTCCGGACCTGCAGCTTTACGTGGGTTGACCCTGGTTAGGGTCCTCCATGTGTCCGCTGTGTTGATGGTGATAGCTGGCCCAAC
Source organism: Pholidichthys leucotaenia (assembly GCA_020510985.1). Taxonomy (NCBI): domain Eukaryota; kingdom Metazoa; phylum Chordata; class Actinopteri; order Cichliformes; family Pholidichthyidae; genus Pholidichthys; species Pholidichthys leucotaenia. The sequence continues at coordinate 115,718,021 of CM035848.1, read as the reverse complement.
CGATGATGGAGATGGGCCAGCCCTCCCTCTGACTGTCTTGTTTGATGCTTCAAAACATGCAAAGAAGTTGTTGAGCCTGTCTGGAAGCGAAGCGTCGTCATCATCGACCCCCTGCCTAGACTTATAGTCCGTCAGTGTCCGAACTCCCTGCCACATCCGCTTGGTGTTCCTAGTGTCACAGAGGTGTCCCTGGATTTTCTCCGCATAGGCGTGCTTCGCCGTCTTAATTTCCTTTGAGAGCGCAGACCTGGCTGAGTGGAGGGCGATCCTGTCCTTCGCTCTGAAGGCTGCATCTCTAGCTGTAAGCAGTGAGCGCACCTCTGCAGTCATCCAGGGATTATGGTTGCAGGCTCAGAGGAGACAGACAGAGAGATGGGTTCAGGGTCACCAGCAGCAGTGGAGCCCGGCAAAGCGAGCTCAGGTGCAGTGGGCGGATGCACCCAGCTCTCCTCACCAAGAGCCAGGAAAGATTGCTCTAAAACAGAGATGAGAAAAACAAAGGAGAGCACTAGCCTGAGCTCGAGCTCCACCTCCGTCCAGGACTCCAATGATCCAGGCGATGATGTCACTTCGGGCTCGGCCCTCTGGAGGTCCAACTTCCGCTGCGGCGGCCTCCGCAGCAGGCATGATAGTTGTTGCAGTCCTAACCTCCTCAGACGAAGAGGCCCATGCTGGTGGCTTGCCCATCGTGGCAGCTCGGGGTCGGCTCTGCGCTGGCACTGGAGTTGGGTCCTCCAGGTACGGTGACCAGTACGGTGACTTTGTGCCTGGGAGTTTTCCTCCTAAAGTCAATAATCATGTCTTTAGTTTTTGTAGTATTCAGCTGCAGGTAGGAATCCCCACACCAGTGAACAAAATCATCAATTACTGGGCCGTGGCCACTCTCACCATCCTGGAGGAGACTGACAATAACTGAGTCATCAGCATACTTTATCATGTGTCTGTTGTCATGTCTGTTCCGACACATGTTTGTGTACAGGATGAAGAGTAGTGGTGACAACACACACCCCTGAGGAGAGCCAGTAGAAGAGCACTTTAGGTCAGACAATGTACCATTGACCCTTACTCTCTGCGTCCTGTTGGTTAAGAAATCCAGAATCCAACCCACCAGATTATTGCTCAAATCAAATTGTTGCAGGAGCCTTTCAACTAAGATATGAGGTTGGATTGTATTAAAGGCGGAGGAAAAGTCCACAAATAAAAGCCTGGCGTGTGTCCCATTAAAATCCAGATGTTTAAAAAGCATGTTAAACAATGTGACAGTGGCATCCTCCACTCCTCTGTGAGGCCTATAGGCAAACTGAAGAGGATCCAATGCATGCTCAGTCTGCTTTAGGACCTCACATCTGACCAGTTTTTCAAAAATTTTCATTAAAATTAAAGTCAAAGCAACTGGTCAAAAGTTGTTTACCGTTTTAGGACAGCTGGATTTTGGAACGGGAACAACCACGGCTTCTTTCCAGATCTTAGGCACATGTTGTGTCTGTAAGGACTTATTGAAAATGTAATGAAATATAGGACTCAGTTCATGTGCACAGGACTTTACCAAGCGCCCACATATATTATCAGGGCCCTGACATTTGTTCACTTTTACAGCGCAGAACTCCCTTTTAACATCCTGCACCTCAATATTAAAGTGCTGATTGTCTTTGAGTTTCTGTTTCAAATCTTGGGTTTCTGTGCTAAAATCAAAGGAGTCAAAACGACCATAAAAACAATTAAGAGCATTAGCCAGCTCTGTGTCTGAATTAAAACCATCTAAAAACACACGATTACTGCGCTCTGTACTCTGAAGGCCTGCAATAGTTTTCATACTGGCCCAGGCTGAACCAAGTTTCTTTGTTGCCATCTTGCTTTCCAATTCTGATTTATAATTCTGTTTTGCTCTTAAAATTTCGGACTTCAGCTCTTTTGTGGCAACCTGTAGCTCAGAAACAGACCCCTGTTTAGATTAGATTAGATTAGATTAGATTCAACTTTATTGTCATTACACATGTATGAATACAAGGTAACGAAACACAGTTTAGCATCCAATCAGAAGTGCAAAGGACAGCAGGGCAGTATATACGGTAATTAACAGTATGTGCAATTTAAGCAAATATATGCAAATATATGCAGCAGTGCAGAAAGTTAAAAGTACTGTTATGTGCAAATAATGTGCAATAAGTTAGATGTAGTTATGTAGTTATGCAGTTATGTACAGGTGAGGATGGTAAAAGATGATTGTAAGAGAGTCAGCGGGGAACTAAGTTCAATAACGTCACAGCTGTTGGAAAGAAACTGTTCCTAAACCTGCTGGTTCTAGTCCGAAGGCTTCTGAAACGTCTTCTGGAGGGGAGAAGCTGGAACAGTCCATGAGCAGGATGGTTGGAGTCCCTAAGAATGCTGCGTGCCCGGCGCAGACATCTTTTCCTGTAGACGTCCTCTATAGCTGGAAGTGGAGTCCCTGTGATGCGTTGGGCGGTTTTCACCACCCGCTGCAGCGCCTTGCGGTCAGCTACAGAGCAGCTCCCATACCAGAGTGTGATACAGTTGGTCAGGGTGCTCTCTATCACGCAGCGGTAGAAGTTGCCCAGGATGTCAGTTGACAGATGGTTCTTCTTCAATGTCCTCAAGAAGAAGAGGCGCTGATGGGCCTTCTTGATCAGGCTGGTGGTGTTAACTGACCAGGACAGGTCCTCCGAGATGTGGGTCCCCAGGAATTTGAAGCTGGGGACACGTTCAACAGCTATGCCATTGATATGGATGGGGTCATGTGTCTCTTCCCTCTCCTTCCTGTAGTCCACTATGAGCTCCTTGGTTTTGCTGGTGTTAAGGAGCAGGTTATTGTCAGCGCACCAAGTAGCCAAGTGCTCAACCTCTGCCCTGTAATCTGACTCGTCGTTGTCCCTGATGAGTCCAATCACCGTGGTGTCATCTGCGAACTTTATGATGGAATTGGATCCATACATAGGCCTGCAGTCATGGGTGTAGAGGGAGTAGAGGAATGGGCTGAGCACACAGCCCTGTGGTACACCAGTGTTGAGTGTGATGACGGAAGAACGGTTGGGGCCTGACCTAACATGCTGGGGTCTGTTGGTCAGAAAATCCATGATCCAGTTGCAGGTGGAGGTACTGATTCCCAGGTCCCCAAGTTTGGTGAGCAACTTGGAGGGGATAACTGTGTTGAATGCTGAGCTGAAGTCAATAAACAGCATTCTTGCGTAGGTGTTCTTGTCATCCAGGTGTGAGAGTACATAGTGCAGCGCTGTAGAAACCGCATCCTCTGTACTCCTGTTGCTCCGGTAGGCGAACTGATGAGGGTCCAGTGTTGGGGGCAGGCCTTTTTTGAGCTGTGCCAAGACCAGTCGCTCAAAGCACTTCATGACTATGGGCGTCAGTGCCACAGGGCGATAGTCATTTAGGCACGATGGTGTTGAATGTTTCGGCACTGGTACTATTGAAGTGGTCTTGAAGCACGCTGGTACCACGGCCTGGGCCAGGGACAGATTGAAGATGTCTGTGAAGACCCCTGCCAGCTGCTCAGCGCATGCCCTCAGCACACGCCCAGGAATGCCATCAGGGCCAGCAGCCTTACGTACGTTGACATGACTCAGTGCATTACGGACGTCGGTGTGGGTGAGTGTGAGGTGGTGGAGGTCATCAGAGGGTGGGAAATTGATGTTCTTTTCATTGTTGTCCTTGTCAAAACGAGCATAGAAGTTATTTAGCTCATTGAGAAAGGGCACAGTCATGGCTATAGGTATGGAGTTGCTGGGCTTATAATCAGAGATAGCTTGAATGCCCTGCCACATACGTCGGGGATCAGAGTCCCCAAAATGTTCCTCCACCTTCAGCTTGTAGCTGTGCTTGGCCTTGTTGATGCCCCTCTTCAGATCTGCCCTAGATGAATTGTAGGCCTGTGCATCACCAGATCTAAAGGCATTGTTACGTGCTTTTAGCAGAAGTCGCACTTCTCTGTTCATCCACGGCTTCTGATTTGGGTACGTGGTGATCTGTCTTTCCGTGGTGACACTGTCAATAGTGGTGTTGATATGGTCCAGGACTGAGTGGGTGTAAGAGTTGATGTTTATGTGGGAGCCACAGGTAGCCTGAGAGGTGAACATACTCCAGTCTGTGTTCCTAAACTTCTCCTGGAGTACAGAGTCAACCCCCTCTGGCCACACTTTGATGGTCCTCACTGATGGCTTCACCCGGTTGATGAGCGGTACATACTTGGGGGTAAGGAACAAGGATAAATGATCAGACTGGCCTAGGTGGGGGAGGGGAGTTGCTGTGTAGGCTCCCACAATATTGGTGTAAACATGGTATTGGTGTAAACATGGTTTAAAGGCAAGTGCTTTCCTCTGTAAGCAAGATTTAAATGATTTTGTATACCCATGGCTTGTTGTTGGGATATATTTTGACACGTTTACGTGGAACGATCTTATTTTTACAGAAAGCCATGTATGAGCATGTGACGTCCACCAAAGAGTCCAAATCATCCCCGCAGGCCAGTGTGAACATCTCCCAGTCTGTACAGTTAAAGCATTCCTGGAGGCTGTGCACTGAATCCTCTGTCCACACATCAATGTCTCTCGTCTCCACCTTGCCTCTTCTGAGAGCAGTTTTATATGTGGGCAGCAAATGTACACAGTTGTGATCAATGTCTACAATTCAATTTACAGTACTATGGCGATGCATATTGGTGATATAGCAATGTATATTGTGGTTGTGTCAGCAGACAGCATCTCAGTCAGGAGGCAGTGGTTAGACACAAGAGAACAATAGGCAGGGACCTCATGGGGAGTTGGCAGGAAGAGAGAGCTGGGGGTTTAAGGAAAATGTATGGTGGAGGTGAAATGTCATGCAGATGTGAGATGATCTGTGGAGTTTTAAGGGATGAAACCTGGTTTGGCTATTCAGTGCTTTCTGTGTATGATGATGTGAGAGTGTGAATAAACTTCGTCTGAACGTAACTTGGCCTCATCATTTCCACACTCTCCACACTGGTGACCCTGGACGTATTATGGAACTCGAGGCAAGAACCCAGGAGTCGGCCCAGACGGGAAGCCCCAGCAACGCGGCAGGCATCCCACAGACGGCCAGGACGGGAACCCCCAGCAACGCGTGTGCTGTTGCAGTCAAGCTACCGGACTTTTGGCAGCACAACCCGAGCTCTTGGTTCCACCACACCGAGGCCCAGTTCACCCTCCGGGGAATAACGACAGACGACACCAAGTTTTACCATGTGGTTGCAGCGCTGGACGCTCGCACAGCTCAGCAGGTAGCGAGCCTGCTCGACAAGCCCCCAGCCCACGGCAGATATGAGGCTCTCAAAGCTGCGCTGATTCGGCGCTACATGCTCTCGGACTGTGAGAGAGCAGAGAGGCTCCTGAGGCGTTCCGAGTTAGGAGATGGTTCGGCCGTCGATCTGATGGAGAAGATGTTGGCGTTAATGGGCACAGACGACGGGCATTTTCTGTTTGCCCACCTTTTTCTCCGGAACCTTCCAACAGAGGCGAGAGCGGTCCTGGCCAATTCGCCGTTGCTGGCCACGCGTGACTACCATGCGCTAGCCCAGAAGGTAGACCGGATCATCCTCACCACCAGAGCGCTCATGGTGAACACAGTGGCATCAGAACCCAGCGAGACAACTAGAGGAGGCGAGGAGCCACCGACTGTAGCGGCAGCGGCGCCAGGGAGACACGCTCTGCTTCTACCACCGCCGTTTTGGAGGGAACACACGCAGATGTACACCACCGTGCCAATTCAAGCGCTCGGGAAATGCCAGAGCTGGTAGTCGGTAGCAGCTGTGACCACCGGCGAAGAGAACAAGCTGCTCTACGTGATGGACTCGCGCTCAGGGTGGCGTTTCCTTGTAGACACCGGAGCCCAGAAGAGCATCATCCTGCCGACCTACGCTGACTGGCTGGCAGGACCCACCGGCCCCGGGCTGGTAGCAGTAAACGGCTCGGACATTAAGACCTTCGGTGAGAGAACACTGGCTTTATCTCTACATGGCCGCACATACGAGTGGACTTTTGTCATAGTAGCACTGAGTTTCCCAATCCTGGGAGCTGATTTTCTGTGTGCGCATGGTTTATTAGTTGATGTTGCTAACAGGCGCCTGGTTAATGCACTGTCCTTTGACTCTCTCCCCTGTACAGCTCGAGGGGCCGGGCCAGTAACACAAGCCAACATCACAGCTCCAGGCGGTAAGTTCCACACACTGCTCACTCAGTTCCCAGCACTCACAGTCCCGACGTTTTCAGCGGCCATCGCTAAACACGGGGTGGAGCACTTTATCACCACCACCGGGTCGCCTGTTTTCGCACAATCTCGGCGCTTGGATGCAGCTAAACTGGCCATAGCGCGCAAGGAGTTTGCCAACCTGGAAAGGTTGGGCATCATCAGGTGATCGAACAGCCCATGGGCATCCACCATCAACAATGCTCTGCACTGTGTGTGTTTATATATTTACATATTTATTCCATCTAGCTACAATGCTTAGCACTGGGTGTGTTTATATTTATATATCTATATATTTATTCCATCTAGCTACAATGCTCCGCACTGTGTTTTTATATATCTACATATTATTCCATCTAGCTACATTGCTCCGCACTGTGAGTGTTTATATACTTGCATATTTATTCCACCTAGCTGCAATGCTCCGTACTGTGGGTGTTTATATATTTACATATTTATTCCATCTAGCTACAATGAACTGCACTGTGTGTTCATATATTCATATATTTATTCCATCCAGCTACAATGCTCTGCACTGTGTGTCTGTGTGTGTGTGTGTGTGTGTATATATATATTTTATAGTAATATGTACATATGTATATTAGCTGCTCTTGCTTGCTTGTTTTTTTTCTTGCCTTCTGATTGTTGCTCTGAGTGTTGCTATCCCTGTGCTGTTGCAATCCTGGAATTTCCCCGTTGTGGGACTAATAAAGGCTTATCTTATCTTATCCCCGCTACACATGGTCCCTAAGGCTGAGGGATGGTGGCGACCATGTGGCGATTTCCGCAGGATGAATAACACCACAGCACACGACTGCTACCCAATTCCCCACATTCAGGATTTTTCTGTTCAACTCGCCGGAGCACGCATTTTTTCTAAAATAGACCTGGTCTGCGGTTACCACCAGGTCCCACTGCGCGAGGAGGACATACCCAAAACAGCGGTAATAACTCTGTTCGGCTTGTTCGAGTTTCTGCGCATGCCTTTCGGATTAAAAGGAGCAGCACAGACGTTCCAGCGCATGATGGACGCGGTGCTGCGCGATCTCCCATTTGTGTTCGTCTACCTGGATGATATCCTGGTAGCCAGCGCATCCGAAGATGAACACGTAACCCACCTCAGGACGGTTTTCAAGAGGTTGGAGGAACAAGGGTTAATAATCAACCCGACGAAGTGCCAGTTCGGCATGATGGGGATTGACTTTTTGGGGCACCGCGTCTCACCGGAGGGAGCAATACCCTTGCCCGACAAAGTGCGCGCTGTGGCGAACTTCCCCCGGCCTCAGACGGTCAGGGGGCTGCAGGAATTTTTGGGGAGGGTTAATTTTTATAACCGTTTCCTCCCCCGCGCAGCTCAGCTCATGCAGCCACTGTACGCCGCGCTCAAGTGACGGAAACCCGTGGATGGAGTCAAATGGACTCTGGAGCGAGAGCGGGCGTTCTCTGAGGTGAAAGCAGCTCTGGCAAACGCCACACTGTTGGCGCACCCAGACCCGGCGGCCCGGATAGCGCTCACTACCAACGCCTCGGACGTGGCCATAGGGGCCGTCGTGGAACAACGTGTCGCCGGTTCTTGGCAGCCGCTCGCTTTTTTCAGCAGGGCTTTGCACAACAGTGAGCGTAAATACAGCACGTTCAACAGAGAGTTGCTGGCTCTCCACCTGGCCATACGCCACTTCCAGTTCTTGCTGGAAGGGCGCAGCTTCACTGCGTTCGTGGACCACAAGCCGCTGACGTTCGCGATGGCCAAGGTTTCGGAGCCATGGTCGGGCCGGCAGCAGAGACAGCTGGCCACAATCTCGGAGTTTACGACCGATATTCAACGTGTGTCGGGTAAACTGAATGTGGTGGCGGACTGCCTCTCGCGCATGGTAGTGGCCCCGGTCTGTGTAGGGATAGATTATACAGCCATGGCCGCAGAGCAGATTAGCAATATGGACGTGCACGCGCTCCAGTCTGGACCAACAGGGTTAAGGCTGGAGAGCAGAGTGCTGCAAGACGGCAACCCCCCCCCCCCAATCTGCGACGTCTCCACGGGACGCCCGCGCCCGGTGGTCCCGGTCGCGTGGTGCTGCCGCATGTTTGAGTCAGTTCATGCTTTGGCGCACCCAGGAGTGCGCGCATCAGTCAAAATGGTGGGAGCGAAATTCGTGTGGCCAGACCTGCGCAAACAAGTGAAAGAGTGGGCTGCAGCCTGCGTAGCGTGTCAACAAGCCAAAGTGCACAGACACACGAAGGCTCCTTTGGAGCCGTTTAGGATTCCGGCTAAAAGATTCGACCATGTTCACGTGGACCTCGTGGGCCCCCTCCCGCCGTCGCAGGGGTGCACGCACCTTCTGACAGTGGTGGACCGCACCACACGCTGGCCAGAAGCAGTCCCGCTGGCGGCAACCACGTCCGCGGACGTGGCGCGCGCTTTTTTGACAGCATGGGTGGCACATTTTGGAATACCATCGGACATCACGTCCGATAGGGGCCCTCAGTTTGTTTCCGAACTTTGGTCCGTGATGGCCCGCAGCCTGGGTGTTGCAATTCACTGCACAACTGCGTACAACCCACAGGCAAATGGGTTATGCGAGCGTTTTGACAGGTCACTGAAAGCAGCACTCAGGGCTTCGTTGACAGATGCAAATTGGGTTGACCGGTTACCGTGGGTTTTATTGGGGTTGCGTTCCGCACCAAAAGAGGATTTGGAGGCTTCCCCGGCTGAGCTTGTTTTTTCTCAGCCACTGCGGCTGCCCGGCGAATTTTTGCCAGGTAATCCCGCGCCGGGCAGCTGCACGTCTCAACATCTGCAGCGTAGTGCAGACACAGGCATGCTGCCGGGCCCGGCCCACCACTGTTTCCCACGCGCTTTTGTGCCAAAAACGTTGAAGAATGCGGTGTTCATGTTCGTCAGACACGATGCCCACCACTCGCCATTGCGCCCACCCTATGATGGCCCGTTCAGAGTGCTGGAAACAGGGGACAAGCATTTTTTGTTAGACTTGGGGGGGCATCGGGAGAAAATATGCATAGACAGACTTAAGCCTGCCTTTGTAGTGGCGGACGAGCAAGTGCTGCTGGCTCGAACCCCTCGGCGTGGAAGACCCCCACTGAGAGCTCCCCAGGCAAATGATTCACCAGGACAGCCACACGGGCAGAGCGAAGTCCCCCCCTTCCCCTTGGCCCACCCGCAGTCAGACACACATCCAGCAGCCCCCCGCTGGCACAGAGACCCCCGTTACAGCAGATATGGGAGGAGACTGAAGCCCAAAAGACATGCCGACTGAAACTGTGTCTGGGGGGGGGGGTGATTATGGCGATGCATATTGGTGATATAGCAATGTATATTGTGGTTGTGTCAGCAGACAGTGTCTCAGTCAGGAGGCAGTGGTTAGACACAAGAGAACAATAGGCAGGGACCTCATGGGGAGTTGGCAAGAAGAGAGAGCTGGGGGTTTAAGGAAAATGTATGGTGGAGGTGAAATGTCATGCAGATGTGAGATGATCTGTGGAGTTTTAAGGGATGAAACCTGGTTTGGCTATTCAGTGCTTTCTGTGTATGACGATGTGAGAGTGTGAATAAACTTCGTCTGATCGTAACTTGGCCTCATCATTTCCACACTCTCCACAGTACAACTGTACAACTGCTGTACAACTGCTTACCTGACCTAATCAAGAGAAACGGATGTCATTTTCGGCTTCAGCAGCACAAAATTGTCTTAAATCAGCTGAAAAAACACAGACAACTTACAAAAAAATTAATTTTGCTATTTTGTGTAATTGAAAGAAAAGCCAGAATGTATGGACTACACACTGTTGATATTGCTAACACCACTCCAGTGAGTGATATTCCCCCTTGGCTGTTTCCGGGAAAAGAAGTAGACATTAGACTGCTAATGAGGAAAAAAGATTGGCATATGAGTGAAGTTGGTGTTAAAACAAGCATTTACCTCAGGAACAATTGCTATAACTATTTACAACGCCATACTGACGGTTCAAAGAACAAAGAGGGCTCTGTTGGAGTTGGAGTATACATTCCAGAGTTTAAAGTGACCATCTCAAAAAGACTCTCCAACAACACATCCGTGTTTACAGCAGAGATGGTGGCAATAATTATTGGTTTGCAGTGGGTGGAGGAGGTCAGACCGGACTGGGTGGTGGTGTGCACAGATTCACTTGCAGCTTTAAAAACCATACAGACACTAAAAAAAAAAAAAAAAAATCTGCAAGGAAAGACTTTGTGATTGAGCTATATTATAGTTTATTTAGGGTACACGGGGTAGTGGAGAAGTTCAGTTTTGTTGGGTTCCTGCACATGAAGGGTTGAAAGGGAATGACTGTGCAGACAAATTAGCAACAAGTGCACTTGGGAAAGAAATAACTATACCATTGTCTCTTGGAAAAGGTGAAGGGAAGACAGCAATCAAGAAAAAAGGAACTGAGCTATGGTAAAAAAGATGGGATGAAGATCATAATTGTATTACAAAATACAAAAATCTATTGCAATAAAGAATTATAAAACAACAAACAGGAGGGAAGACATCATTATGGCAAGACTCTGACTGGATCATACAGGTTTAAACGGCACTTTATTCACCATGGGGAAAAGCAAAAGTGACAAATGTAGAGAATGTGGAGTAAAAGAAAATGTCGAGCACATCTTTTTACACTGTCACAAGTATGGAAAAGAAAGAGAGAGAATGAAAAATGAAGTTTGAGAGGCCGGTAGGGAATTGGATTTAACTGGGGTTCTAGGAACAGATGGAGATGGAGAGCCACTAAGAATCATGAGAAGGGCTCTTTTCTCTTTTTTTAAATAGCACAGGATTAAGTCATAGACTTTAGGGGTTGGGCTCAAATGACATGTTACACACTCTTGTACAGTAGGTGGCGGTATGCACCTTTCAGTTGTTTTCTATCCCCCAGTAACCGAGAGAAGAAGAAGAAGAAGAGAAGCGTGATATAAAATGAAGTATGTAGTGGTAATGCACCTGTAAGCTGGTTGCCAACCGTCAATCAAATCTAAAACAAGAAGAAGAAGAAGAGTGATGATAATCAAGTCAGTAGTGGTAATGCACCTGTAAGCTGGTTGCCAACTGCCAATCAAATCTAAAAGAAAAGAAGAAAATTGTTTCAACTCAAAAGTGTGGTCATGAACTGCTTCTATCACCCAAGGACCAGAGCTGTAACACTATCCATGGGCGATAAAGTGGAAGTTAATCCCTTTTCCAGGAAGGAATGCCCCAAATCGACAGATTTATGGTTGATATAATCCAGACTTTGGACTCAAGATTTTCCAGTAAACACCCAGACAGTTTCACAGTGCCATCTGGTGGACTTATCAGGAATATTTATTTTTTTTTCTCTTTGCAGTGGAATTTATGCATTATCGACAAATAAATTAATTCAAATTCTTTCTCTCAAGACAGTATCTGCTACTGAAGACATGGTTGAACTCTTGGGATGAACAATTGTGGTGAAATGTTTTTATTGATATGTTTTAATATGTTTCTTTATTTTCAGGAAGAAATTTATTTTTACATGCTTACTATCACAAATTAATTACAGTTACAATGTAGAGACATTGTATGTTCCCTTATCATTGAGTAGAATATCTTAGTCACTAAAGTTGAAGGAATTTATGCTTTATTCAGTAATATATGTGTTTTAGGAGGATTTCATGCTTTATATCAAATTTCGCTCTCTCCTCTGTCTGTGGGAGACCTCCACCTCAGAAATTTGAACTGACCAATAGGCTCCCAAACCTATCTTCATTGCCTTTTTAGTCAGTTTATGACTTCTACCAAACAAAGAAGCTCAAATGTAATTGGTTCAGCCCAGTTGTCATGAGGTTTAGCACCATCCTGCCACACCCGAGAAAAACTTGCTTTTTTGTTTCCTTTGTTTCAGTTTTGGGGCGGTGGTCAAGCTGTAAGGAGCAGACTTCTCTGCTCTTCCTCATTTTTTCTATCTTCCAAGTAAGGCCCAGAGCCTGTCATGCTCTGTGAAAATTCTTTTTCTTTTCTTTGAAGTTCACTTTTTCTTTATTTTAATCCTTTTCTTTAAATTACCGAGCAGGAAGATTTTGTTTGATTTTTTTTAAACTTAAACCAACTCATTTAAACCACAAACATCAGAAGAAGCAGATTTGTGGTGTGTTTTTGCCTCAGCTTGAATTTCTGATGAGACTTTGTACAATAAACCAATTCCTTCTTCAGTGCATAAGAGAAGACCGCAGCCAGCCTGCTGAAGAACCAGCCCTTTTGTGATCTCGGGAGTAGGCCATTATGGTGGTAAGGAACCTGTCTGCCAGTCTTCCAACATAACCCATGCCAGTCCAGTTGAAACAGCATCCAGTGGACCGCCTGCTACCTACTGGGACACAATGATTCTGCTTGGCTGATGGTCTGTTGTTTAATTTAAACTTAATTCTTCAGAATATTCCTGGTATAAGTTCTTTAAACTTAATTTCATGCAAACCCCCATCAGAATTTCAAAATGCATTTTATCCTTTTATTAATTTACGTGAAAGGACAAAATGCATTTTGCATGCAACCCCTGATCAACAGTGATCTGTGTGGAGTTTGCATGTTCTCCCCGTATCTGCGTGGGTTTACCCCGGGATTTCTCCGGTTTCCTCCCACATAGCAAAAACATACTAGTTAGGTTAATTGGCATCAAACTGGGGTTTCAAAATTGTCCTTAGGTATGAATGTAAGCGTGAATGGTTGTGTGTCTGTCTGTGTTGGCCCTGTGATGGACTAGCGGTCTGTGCAGGGTGTACCCTGCCTCTCGCCCAAAGATGCTGGGATAGGCTCCAGCCCCCCCCCCCCCCCCGCGACCCAAAAAGGATTAAGTGGAAGAAGATGGATGGATGGATTAATTTACGTTCTTTTCAGAGTAACACCAATTTTCTCTTTTTATAAATAGTTTACTCATCATTTTCTTCATAAAATTGCATCCACTTTTCTTAACCAATGCTATTTTATGGTTTTCAATTTCCAGTATACTGACAAGTGTGTGTCTCAATGACTGGTGTGATGCGCAAGAAGTGTGGTGGCCCTGTGCCCCTACAGCTGACTAGCACTGCCGCTTGCAGCTCCGCTGCCTGCAGCACTGTGAAAAGGAGAGCCGTGTGTGTAAGTCTCTCTCTGTCAGTTCAGCCTCTCCACCAGTAAACCCTATGTAGTACCTCCTCGTGGTGACACATGGTAAATGGGTACCTCGCGGCCCCAAGCAAAACTTCAAGGGACTCGGAGGAGACCTGGCCCCTAGACGTGTAGCATGCAGGCCCACCGGCGTGTGGACACATCCTGGTGCTCATGAACCAGATCCCCAACTATGGGTTAAATAGTTACACTGCCTTGTGTACGGCTCGGGAGAGCCCAAGGCTAAGGGAGTAAACCCTGTCAGAAAATCCGGAGTGGAGCCCCGCAGGTGGTTGGTTGAGCTTTGCAACACCTTCCGGCAACTCCTGCAGTCGCGCTGACACTGACTGTATCAGCTTTGCCTTTCCATCAGGCTCTGTCAGCAACACCGAGAGGGGGATCCTGGCAACTGGGCACTCCAGGATCTCCTTATCACCCGCCCAGGCCTGCACCTGGAGAGGTCACTCCAGCGCCACTATTCTAGCAGGTAAGCCAACACGGGAGACGGCAGTCACGAGTGATAAGCCCAGAGCATATTGACGTAAGCTCGGGCGCTACGGGTTGTCTCCGACAGTGGGAGGGATCATCATATCTCACTAGTCAACTACCGCCCGCCTTAAGCTGGGCAGCCCCCAGCCAGTTAGGTGTTGACTCGCCACAGTCTGCCTGCTCCAATGGATGCTTGGGACTTAGGGCAAAACCCGAAAAGTAGACCGCAAACCTCGCACCTGGTAAACATAATATCAAGAAACTGACAGCCCTACGGCTGGCGACCTGGAACATTAGAACAATGTGTCCTGGCCTCTCTGATGATCTCCAGTTAGTTGATGACGCCAGGAAAACCACCATCATCGATCGCGAGCTTTCCAAGCTCAACATCGACATCGCAGCCCTTCAGGAGACATGTCTTCCCCCCAGCGGCAGGCTCAAGGAGAAGGAGTACACCTTCTTCTGGCAGGGACTGGAGCTAGACGAGCACCGTCTACATGGGATTGGCTTCGCAGTGCGCAACTCCCTCCTCTCGTCAGTAGAGCCTCCTTCCCAAGGGACCGAGCGTATCCTCTCTCTCCGCCTCATGACCTCCATGGGACCAGCAAACATCTTTAGCATTTACGCCCCCACACTCTGCTCCACAGCAGAGGCCAAAGACGAATTCTACAGTGAGCTCGAGGCTAGGATCAGAGAGATTCCATCTAATGAAAATCTGCTCCTGCTCGGTGACTTCAACGCCCGGGTGGGTGCAGACCACAACTCCTGGCCACATTGCTTGGGGCACTTTGGAGCTGGCAAGCTCAATGAAAACGGTCAGCGTTTCCTTGAGATGTGCTCCTTTCACAACCTGTGCATCACCAACACCTTCTCCACTAAGCTCCACCACAGAGTGTCTTGGAGACACCCCAGGTCCAAGCACTGGCACCTACTGGACTTTGTCATCACCAGGAGAACCTTGTTGAATAACATCCTTATCACTCACACTTACCATAGTGCCGACTGTGACACTGACCACTCTCTGGTCAGCTGTAAGGTACGTCTTTGGCCCAAACGAATCCATCATGCAAAGCAGAAGGGTCATCTTCGGATCAATGCAGCCAGTGCGTCAAAACCAGAACTTGTCAATAGCTTCGGCGAAGCTATTGACAAGGCCCTCAAGGATTGCCCTACAGGCAGTGCTATGGCTCGCTGGGACTTCATCCGTGATGCTGTGTACGAAGTTGCATTGGACACCTTCGGGAAGAGAGCGATGAAGAGTGAGGACTAGTTTGAGGCTGGGATAGAGGAGATGGAGCCTATCATCACCGCCAAGCATGCCCACTACTTGAGTACAAGAGGCAGCCTTCTGAGAAGACACTGGCTGCCTACAGAGAAGCCAGAAACAGTGCCAAGCGGATCGCTCGTAAGTGCGCAAATGACTACTGGCTGAAGCTGTGCAGCAACATCCAGACCTCTGCTGACTGTGGTAACATCCGTGCCATGTACGAGGGTATGAAGAAAGCTTTTGGTCCTAGTGCCATCAAGATCGCTCCCCTCAAGTCCACCTCGGGCAATATCATCACGGATCACAGCAAGCAGATGGAGAGATGGGCCGAGCACTATCAAGAGCTATACGCAAGAGAGAACGTCGTTACCAACATGGCGATTGAGAGCATCACTCCCCTGCCCATCATGGAGGAGCTCAATACACCACCTACCATCGGCAAACTCAGGAAGGTCATCGACACCCTGGCCTGTGGGAAAGCACCAGTTAACGATGGTATTCCACCAGAGGTCATCAAGGCGGGGAAGGAGAGTGCCCTCCTGGGTCACCTCCATGACCTCCTGCTACAATGCTGGGAAGAGGGCACCATTCCCCAAGACATGCGGGATGCAAAGATCATCACTCTCTACAAAAATAAAGGCGACCGTTGTGACTGCTATAACTATCGCGGAATTCCCCTCCTAAACATTGTGGGGAAAGCTTTAGCTCGTGTCATCCTCAATCGTCTCCAATTATTGGCCGAGTGTGTGTACCCAGAGTCCCAATGCGGGTTTCGAGCAAAGCGGTCGACGATCGACATGGTGTTCTCCCTCAGGCAGTTGCAGGAGAAGTGCCGCGAACAGAGACGCTCCTTGTATCTGGCCTTCATCGATCTGACCAAGGCCTTCGACCTGGTCAGTCGGTCAGGCCTCTTCACGCTCTTACACAGGATTGGTTGCCCCCCCAAGCTCCTGAGGATGATCACTTCCTTTCGTGACAACATGACTGGCACAGTTCAGCATGACGGATCATCTTCGGACCCCTTCCCAATCAAAAGCGGTGTGAAACAAGGCTGTGTCCTGGCCCCAACACTCTTTGGCATCTTCTTCTCCCTGCTCTTGCGCTATGCCTTCCGCAAGTCAGACAATGGTGTCTTCCTCCACACCCAGAGCGATGGGAACTTGTTTAACCTCGCCCGCCTCAAAGCCAAGACAAAGGTGCGTAGAGTCCTGATCAGGGAGATGCTCTTCGCAGATGACGCCGCTCTCATCGCTCACACGGAGAATGCCCTGCAGCGACTCATTACCAGCTTCGTGGAGGCATGCAATGAGTTTGGCCTCACCATCAGCCTCAAAAAGACAAACATCATGGGACAGGATGTCAGCATCATCCCTGCAATCACCATCGGTGACCACACTCTGGAGGTGGTTGAAAACTTTACTTACTTGGGCACCACCATCTCCAGCAACCTTTCCTTGGATGCCGAACTTAACACGAGGATAGGCAAAGCAGCAACTACCATGGCTCGCCTTGCAAAGAGAGTGTGGGACAACAACTTGCTGACACTCAACACCAAGATAAAGGTGTACCAAGCATGTGTGCTGAGTACCTTATTGTACGGCAGCGAAGCCTGGACTCTTTACTTCCGCCAAGAGCAAAGACTGAACGCCTTTCACCTGCGCTGCCTCAGACGACTTTTGGGCATCACCTGGCGTGATCGCGTCACAAACAAAAGCGTGCTCTCCCAGGCAGAGGTGCCAAGTATGTTCGCCATCCTCACTCAGAGACGCCTGCGATGGATTGGCCACGTGTGCAGTTTGGATGATGGTCACATCCCCAAAGACGTTCTATGTGGGGAGCTCGCCACAGGAAAGCGACCGACCAGAAGGCCGGTTCTGCGCTTCAAGGACACCTGCAAATGTGACCTGAAGGCCTGTGGCATCAACCCAGCAAACCTCGAGCAAGCGACCTCAAACCGCACACAGTGGCATTCCACTATCAAGGCTGGAGTCCAGCGGGCTGAGGAGGAGAGAGAGATTCTACATGCGGAGAAGAGGACCCGCCGGCAGCAGAAGCTCCAGTCTGTCCCCACTGTCCCCATTGTCCCCAGTGCCCCCACTGCCCTCACTACCGACTACATCTGCAGCAAGTGTCAGCGAAGCTGCCGATCCCGCATCGGACTTTATAGCCACAGCCGGCGCTGCAAAGCAACTACTGACTGACATTTGTGCAGATTCCATTGTCTCCCGAAACAAAAGGATGCCAACCAACCAACGACGATACTAACAAGTTAAACTATAGTTTATTCGGTTCCACAAATGTTTGATTCACAGGTTACACTCAGTGACTCAATAACAGTCTATGATGCTCATAATACATCTGACATTTCCTATTAAACCATTGAAAGACATATGGGAGTTATTGTTTGATTTCATGCCCATCTTTTTGATTATCAGCAGACAAGAACTCACAGGGTTGGTTTTTTGGGGTTTTTTTTGAGACTGATTCATAATTGGCACAAATAAAGAATTGTTAGTAAAAATGTTCATTATCTGGACTGGTGCCCTATAAGGATGTGAGTGCAATGAAAGGAAATCTTCATTCCTACTCACATTCATATTTACATTAATTAATACTTGTACCAACAATAAAACACCTATAAAACCATTAATCTAAATCCACTACATCAATTTGGGGGCCCCCAAATTTGTCTGTAAAATAACTTAATACATTTTATTTGTATAGCCAAGGGTCTTTGCACTTTGTTTATATTCAGGAGAGTTGGATGAAATAAAAACATAGAGGTATGGAGTTAGTCAGCAGAACTTAACTTAACTGCCTTTCTGTAAAACAAAAGCAACTGGAGTGTACTACTACTGTATTTCTGCTTTTTCCCTTCACAATAAAAACTCTAGACATGCATTGCAGAACTGAAGCTAAATTCACTGCGCATTCTATCAAGAGGCAATTCCATAAAATGCCTTAGCTGTTTTGTTAATGAATTAATATCGTCAGATTTAATAATGTATAATTAGATCATAAAACATGCAAGCTTTCAATTGAAATTAAACTCAAGCTTATGCTATTGTGTTCAGATATTTGTAAATCTGACTTTGAAATAATCAGTGCCTCACCACCCACAAACCTCACCAAACGTCACTGGATGGTGACGGCTACATGAGCCAATTGCACACCATTTAGACATTTTCTTTGTTTAAATTTAGCTAACATTTCCACTGAAATACATTGAGAACGTCGTTTGTTTATATCATGCTCTGCCACTAGGGCTAAGTTCATGCAATCGGTGACATAAGCGTAGATAGCCCTGTGTAACTAACAGCTGAATCTGATTATGTAAAAACCAAAATAAAGCATTATTAGGGACAGGAGTGAGTGGTGTGAGTGATCTAAAGAATATGACTGTTCTCTGGCACACAGTTAGCACAGAAACAACCCTGGATGATAGAATGGCAGACTCTGCTAATACTAGACTGGCTAATCTCTGCCGAGGTGATTTCCAACCCAGTAGATAGACCAACCTCAGCCGGATAGCCAAGGTGCTAGCAAGGTGGTGATGGCCTATAATGGCCAAAATATAACAAAATAAGCCAGAATGATGCTGTGGTCACCAAGGTAACTGTAGCAAGCTAGCAACCATAGCAGAACTGTCAGTGTGAGTTTAGAAGGTCACAAGGATTCCCCTACAGTCATTAAAATGGGTGGCCATGAAGCTGGGACAGAGGTATCATTCCTGCGAGCTCCAGTCCTCTTGTCACAGCTAGAGCAAAATTAAAACCAGTGGTTTGGAGAAAAGTACTGAGCAGGATGACCCAAACAAAGTGAGAAAGTTGTGTTTTTTCAGAGTTTCCTGTTGGTAGCCACTCCAGATAAACAAAGAAAAACACTGAAAAGGTGACATTTTCATCATAAATAAAATGATCAACCTTTTCCAGATAAGGTAAAAATCAAATTTCCTTTAGCTGCCAAATTCAATTTACCAAAAATAAAAAGGAATAGCAAGTGCCCTACAATATTTTATTCTGTAAGCAAACCAAAAGAATGATGGTTATTATTCTCTTTGTCTCAACCTTTTATTTGATCAATATTTGTGTAAGTGATGTAAGTGCACACAGATAGCAAGGAGCTTCTCCTTAAAGGGACCTCTGCTTCGACTAGCCAAGACAGAACCGGTCTACTATTGCTCCCCATGGAAACTGCATTCTTTGCAGTTTGTCTCCTTGTGTAACACAACACTTTGGATCTGATTCAGTTGTCTGTGCTTCTTTTGTTTCTTTTTTTGGCAGCTGAGAAGGCACTATTTCTTCAAGACAGCAAGCAAATGTAAACATTTACAGCAGGCTATGAAATAACTTAAGCACCTTAACAATGATGACCTGTGATTTTTTTTTTTTTAAGCTGTTGGGCCAAAGCCCTAATTGTTATTCAGCATTTTCCCTCTGCCCTTCTATCATATACGTACTATCACATGCATAACTAGAAAAGCACCCAGAGAGTGCATACCTCTGCCAAGGCTCCTTCCATCCCTCATGGATCACCCCCAAAATATAATGTGTTTGTGTGTAGGCCACGAGCCAGTTCTGGTGAAAATTTCATCAAAATCCCTTCAATAGTTTTTGCGTCATCCTGTTTACAAACAAACAGACAAACCACCCTGGAAACATAACCTCCTTTGCAGAGATAATAATGATTAGTTTTGTTCAGAAATATTCAAAGTGACTGGTGATCGGCTAAAGTGGACCTCCAATGCCTTTTCTGATTTGTGTTTAATATTTGTTCTTTTAGACCAGGGAGATGGTGATTGACTTCAGGAAGAGGAAGGCTCCTTTTCAGCCACTGCACATTAGGGGGGAGGATGTGGGAGTGGTTGAGGACTACAAATATCTGGGTGTCAGGATCAGCAGCGGGTTGGGCCGGAGATCCAACACCGATGCTGCGCACAAGAAGGGGATGAGCAGACTCTACTTCCTGAGAAAGCTGAGATCCTTCAACATGTGCAGCAGGATGCTGGGGCTTTTCTACCAGACTGTTGTCGCCAGCGCCATCTTCTTTGCTGCTGTCTGTTGGGGTAGCAGTATCAGGGCCAGAGATACCAACAGACTTGACAAGATTATCAAGAGGGCTGGCTCTGTAATTGGTCTCAGACCGGAGACCTTTGAGACAGTGGTGGAGAGGAGAACACTAAATAAACTGCGATCCATCATGGACAATCCTGATCACCCCCTCCACCACACACTAGATAAACAGCGAAGCACTTTCTCCAGTAGACTACTACAGCTTCGTTGTCGAACGGCCAGGTACAGGAAATCTTTCCTGCCACATACAATTTCACTGTACAATAACTCACTATGATGTTGTATTCTGGTCATAGCTATGCTGCCACACTGCATCTTACAGACTAACTGGTACATCACTTTTCACTCTGCTCCTGATAGTCCTTCTTTGTGCAATGGGATGATTCATGTGTTTATATGGGTCATCATATATTAAGCTATGATGTTTATAGGTTCTATAGTCGTGTTAGTTTTTACTTTCCATGGGTAATCCCTTTGTCTGTCATGTGTGTTTTTGTTGTTTGGCTGTCAACTGTCATGCTGCTGTTACACTGTAATTTCCCAGTTTGGGATCAATAAAGTACATCTATCTATCTATCTATCTATCTATCTATCTATCTATCCATCCATCCATCCATCCATTTTACAATGTCAAATTTTCAAATAATGATCCTGTAAACACCTAAACTCAGGCCTTGGGCGGCAGCGGCTCAGGAGGTAGAGCGGGACGTTCAATAACCGGAGGGCTGGTAGATCGAATCCCGCTCTCCCCAGCCATCCTGTAAGGTGTCCCTGGGCAAGACACCTTACCCACCTTGCCTCCAGTGCCCATGACACTAGGTATGAATGTGTATACATGTTTGGTCGTGATTAGAGAGGCTGTTGGCGTGGATTGGCAGCCACGTTTCTGTCAGTCTGCCCCAGGGCAGCTGTGGCTACAGCAATAGCTTACCACTGTCTAGTATCATCTGTCTGTGGAGTGAATGGCTAATGGACTCATTATAAAGTGCTTTGGGTATCTTGAAAGGCACTATATAAATGCAATCTATTATTACCTCCGCCAAGAGAAGGAGGTAATTTTTCAACATAGTCTCCCCCTCAGTCCACACTTCTTCCATCAGTGTGGCAGTGCTTGGATCCCTGCAGTTGAAAAATAAACCACATTAACCTTGGCTAGAAATCTTATATGCAATGCATCTGTGATTTGTTATCTTAAACTGGTCACAATGTGGGGTTTTTGTTGTTTTTTTTTTTTGCATTGTCCCTGACAAATAAACAAATAAATAAAATTTGGTTAAATTTGACCATTATGAACTTTTTTAGCCAATGAACTTTTCAGCCGCCCCCCCCTCGTACTGTGCAAAATAGAACCAATGAAATGTAAGGTACAAAGCAGACTGAAAAGTGCAGTGTGACAGCTGAATTATAACCAGTTTCCAAACATTAGAGTGAGGAAGTAGAGAGGGCGTGACTTCGGCTCTTTATTGCCTGTGGTTCCTTTATTATGATTTACAGTTCACTCTTATTAAAGTTATGTTTTTCTGGATACAGACCCAACAAAAACAGTTTAGGGTTCAATGTGATTTGTTTTGAAATTATTTTTTCAATTGTTACCCTCACCTCTTCCCAAAACATTCTGATTTTTCTACATTCCCATAAACAGTGAAATAGGGTTCCTTTACTTAGATCAGAGCAATTTTTTGCACAGGAAATAAACCAGACATTCTTAAGCTCTACAACCACTGATCGTTTGTGAAGCTGTGCTGACATCAGTGACAGGCTGTGCTGAACGCCAGACTGACCGTTTAAAGTGGTAATTTTCCCACAACAGAGCCATCTGAAACACACACAGCGTACATATTTTAGTACCTAACAGTGATAACTTGCAGAGATCACAGTGTAGTACGACGTACTTATAGCAAGCTAGCATTAGCAACATTAGCTTACCGTCACATATGACCTAGTTTGTATCCTCACGTCTTCGGCTCTCTCCAGAAGCTGCAGAACTATTCCAGAGTGTTTCGTCTCACTGCCTGTACCCTTGTCTGACGGTCCTTTTTGGCATTTACGGTGAAAAAAGCCACAGACCGAGGAGTCGCCTTGTAAAGCCGCCATGTTGTGTTTGGCTTTGGTCGAGTGTTTTACGTCACGGGAGTGTGGCGCCGCCTTGCTGTAAAAAAAATCCTGCCCACCACAGCTTAACCCCGCTTTACCCAGCTGCTGTGGAGACACAACCACGGCCGAAATGAGTAGTAACGAAACGAAACGAGGCGAGGTGAACTGGGCTAGTGGAAAAACGGCTTTTCTGGGTTAGTAATTCTCCTTAGTTACATTTGTTCCTGGTCTTGTTTAGTTATGACTTAGTTTTGGTTTTTGTGATTTAGGTTCTATTTTCTAGTGTTTATTCTCCCTTTGTGTCTGTCTTTCCTTCTGTTTCATTTTGTCTGCCCAGTTTCTTGTCTTTGCCTCCCTCATCAGTGTAATTGATAGCTCCCATGTCCATGTGTTTTCTCTCACTAGTGAACGATTCCCCTGCTTGTTCCTTACCTTTAAATGTTTGTCCCGTGCCTTTCCCTGATGCGGTGTCATTAGTTGGATGTATGTTGGTCTTGTTCCACCAACTATCTAACAGCTCGGTGGCACAGCAAGAAGGTGGGATTGAATCCACCCCTGGCACTGGCGACCTGTCTGTGTGGAGATTGCATGTTCTCCCCATGTCTGCATTTGTTTTTGCTAGGTACCCTGGTTTTCTCCCACAGTCCAAAGACATGCATGTTAAGTTAATTGGTATCAACTGAGGTGAATTGTCCTGAGGTGTGAAAGGCTGTCTGTCTGTGGCCCTGTGATGGACTGGCAATTTGTCCAGGGTGTACCTTGCCTCTCACCCAAAGATGCTGGGATAGGCCCCAGCCCCCCGTGCGACCTGAAAAAGATTAAGTGGTTGAAGATGAATGAATGTTGTTCTCCCTTTGTCTATTCCATGGTTTGTTTATGTTAGTTCACTGTTTCTTCTGCTCCTGAGTTTTTTTCTCCTTGGCCCAGTTTCCCATACAGGGATTAAGTCCTAGTTCTAGACTAAAGCACATCTTAAACCAGAACTTATTGACTTATTCCTTTCTATGTTCTAGGCCAGGGGTCAAACTCCAGTCACTCACACACACACACACACACACACACACACACACACACACACACACACACACACACACACACACACACACACACACACAGCTAAAGCTAGCTTATATGGAATTATTCCACCCCAGGTTTTCAGAGTATCCTCCACTTTGCACCATGTGCCCATTGTTAATCTGATCTAGTTTCCAATAGATGATATCACTTGTCTTTGACTACCTCAGTCTGAGATTCTGTAAATGGTGTTCACTTATATAGCGCTTTTTACTCATCTCTGGATGACCAAAATGCTTTACAGATCCTGCTTTCCACCTATTCACACACAGATGGTGGTGGAGCTGCCATGCACAGGCGCTGGCCTGACCCACCAGGAGCAAGTGGGGGTTCAATGTCTTGCTCAAGGACACTTCAGCATGCAGACTGCAGACAGAGTGGGAATCGAACGACTGATCCTCCGATCAATAGTCAGCCACACTACACCTGTGCATAGTAGAATGTATCGATATAACAAATATATTTGGTGTATCGCCCAGCCCTACCAGAGACTATGGTTTGGGGTTTTGTTTTTTTTTGGTCAGCAGGTCAAAAGTCAAGGTCCCAATGTCATGTGCCTGAAAAGGCAACATGCACTGTTAGTATCACACTTTTACTGTACATACACTTATATATATATAAGATATATTATATATATAAGTGATGCTGTCTGCTGACACCTCTATAATATATATACACTACCGTTCAAAAGTTTAGGGTCACCCAGACAATTATTTTGTGTTTTCCCTGAAAAGTTACGCTTATTTACTACCATGAGTTGTAAAATGAATAGAAAATATAGTCAAGACATTGACAAGGTTAGAAATAATGATTTGTATTTTAAATAATATTTTTTTCCTTCAAACTTTGCTTTCGTCAAAGAATCCTCCATTTGCAGCAATTACAGCATTGCAGACCTAATCTGATTGCACAAGGGTTTTCTAATCATCCATTAGCCTTCTGACGCAATGAGCAAACACATTGTACCATTAGAACACTGGAGTGATAGTTGCTGGAAATGGGCCTCTATACACCTATGTAGATATTGCACCAAAAACCAGACATTTGCAGCTAGAATAGTCATTTACCACATTAGCAATGTATAGAGTGTATTTCTGATTAGTTTAAAGTTATCTTCATTGAAAAAAAGTGCTTTTCTTTCAAAAATAAGGAAATTTCTAAGTGACCCCAAACTTTTGAATGGTAGTGTACAGTATATATATATATATATATATATATATATATATATATATATATATATATATATATATATATATATATATATACTACCGTTCAAAAGTTTGGGGTCACTCAGACAATTTTTCTGTTTTCCATAAAAAGTCACACTTTTATTTACCACCATGAGTCGTAAAATGAATAGAAAATATAGTCAAGACATTGACAAGGTTAGA
Organism: Pholidichthys leucotaenia; assembly: GCA_020510985.1. Lineage (NCBI taxonomy): Eukaryota > Metazoa > Chordata > Actinopteri > Cichliformes > Pholidichthyidae > Pholidichthys > Pholidichthys leucotaenia. The sequence goes on along the minus strand of CM035848.1, from coordinate 115,693,270 downwards.
AATAATGATTTGTATTTGAAATAATAATTTTTTTCCTTCAAACTTTGCTTCCGTCAAAGAATCCTCCATTTGCAGCAATTACAGCATTGCAGACCTAACCTGATTGCACAAGGGTTTTCTAATCATCCATTAGCCTTCTGACGCAATGAGCAAACACATTGTACCATTAGAACACTGGAGTGATAGTTGCTGGAAATGGGCCTCTATACACCTATGTAGATATTGCACCAAAAACCAAACATTTGCAGCTATAATAGTCATTTACCACATTAGCAATGTATAGAGTGTATTTCTGATTAGTTTAAAGTTATCTTCATTGAAAAAAAAAGTGCTTTTCTTTCAAAAATAAGGAAATTTCTAAGTGACCCCAAACTTTTGAATGGTAGTGTGTATATATATATATATATATATATATATATATATATATATACTGTATATTATACACTTATATATGTATAATGAGCTAAATGACTTCTATGCTCGTTTTGACAAGGACAATAACGAAAAGAACATAAATTTCCCACCCTCTGACGACCTCCACCACCTCACACTCACCCACACCGACGTCCATAACGCACTGAGTCATATCAACGTACGTAAGGCTGCTGGCTCTGACGGCATTCCTGGGCATGTGCTGAGGGCATGCGCTGAGCAGCTGGCAGGGGTCTTCACGGACATCTTCAACCTGTCCCTGGCCCAGGCAGTGGTACCAGCGTGCTTCAAGACCACTTCTACAGTACCAGTGCTGAAACATTCAACACCATCGTGCCTAAATGACCATCGCCCTGTGACACTGACGCCCATAGTCATGAAGTGCTTTGAGCAACTGGTCTTGGCACAGCTCAAAAAATGCCTGCTCCCTACACTGGACCCTCACCAGTTTGCCTACCGGAGTAATAGGAGTACAGAGGATGTGGTTTCTACAGCGCTGCGCTGTGTACTCTCACATCTGGATGACAAGAACACCTACGCAAGAATGCTGTTTGTTGACTTCAGCTCAGCATTCAACACAGTTATCCCCTCCAAGCTGATCACTAAACTTGGGGACCTGGGAATCAGTACCTCCACCTGCAACTGGATCATGGATTTTCTGACCAACAGACCCCAGCATGTTAGGTCAGGCCCCAACCGTTCTTCCATCATCACACTCAACACTGATGTACCACAGGGCTGTGTGCTCAGCCCATTCCTCTACTCCCTCTTCACCTATGACTGCAGGCCTATGTATGGATCCAATTCCATCATAAAGTTCGCAGATGACACCACGGTGATCGGACTCATCAGGGACAACGATGAGTCAGATTACAGGGCAGAGGTTGAGCACTTGGCTACTTGGTGCGCTGACAATAACCTGCTCCTTAACACCAGCAAAACCAAGGAGCTCATAGTGGACTACAGGAAGGAGAGGGGAGAGACACTTGACCCCATCCATATCAACGGCATAGCTATTGAATGTGTCTCCAGCTTCAAATTCCTGGGGACCCACATCTTGGAGGACCTGTCCTGGTCAGTTAACACCACCAGCCTGATCAAGAAGGCCCATCAGCGCGTCTTCTTCTTGAGGACACTGAAGAAGAACCATCTGTCAACTGACATCCTGGGCAACTTCTACCGCTGCATAATAGAGAGCACCCTGACCAACTGTGTCACAGTCTGGTATGAGAGCTGCTCTGTCGCTGACCGTAAGGCGCTGCAGCGGGTGGTGAAAACTGCCCAACGCATCACGCATCTCCACTTCCAGTTATAGAGGACGTCTACAGGAAAAGATGTCTGCGCCGGGCACGCAGCATTCTTAGGGACTCCAACCATCCTGCTCATGGACTGTTCCAGCTTCTCCCCTCCGGAAGGCGTTTCAGAAGCCTTCAGACTAGAACCAGCAGGTTTAGGAACAGTTTCTTTCCAACAGCTGCCATGTTATTGAACTTAGTTCCCTGCTGAATCTCCACTTCTCTCCCCTTTAACACCCCCCCCCCCCCGTGCTTCCTCAAACTGTGTACACATATACTGTATATCATATCTGCATATTGTCATTATATATTGATACATACTGCTCTTCTGTATATTATCATCACATATTTAACTATATACTGTTTTTCTGCATATTGCCACTCTGTATAGTTAGATTGTCTGCTAATTACCTCACTTCACCTGTACGTTGCTCTTCTGTAATTTATGCTAACTTATTCCCATCTCTTACCATCCTCACCTGTACATACAGTGGGGAAAAAAAGTATTTAGTCAGCCACCAATTGTGCAAGTTCTCCCACTTAAAAGATGAGAGAGGTCTCCAATTTTCATCATATCTTCAACTATGAGAGACAAAATGAGAAAAAAAAATCCAGAAAATCACATTGAAGGATTTTTAATGAATTAATTGGTAAATTCCTCGGTAAAATAAGTATTTGGTCAATAACAAAAGTTCATCTCAATACTTTGTTATATACCCTTTGTTGGCAGTGACAGAGGTCAAACGTTTTCTGTAAGTCTTCACAAGGTTTTCACACACTGTTGCTGGTATTTTGGCCCATTCCTCCATGCAGATCTCCTCTAGAGCAGTGATGTTTTGGGGCTGTCGCTGGGCAACACGGACTTTCAACTCCCTTCAACGATTTTCTGTGGGGTTGAGATCTGGAGACTGGCTAGGCCACTCCAGGACCTTGAAATGCTTCTTACAAAGCCACTCCTTCATTGCCCGGGCAGTGTGTTTGGGATCATTGTCATGCTGAAAGACCCAGCCACGTTTCATCTTCAATGCCCTTGCTAATGGAAGGAGGTTTTCACTCAAAATCTTACGATACATGGCCCCATTCATTCTTTCCTTTACACGGATCAGTCGTCCTGGTCCCTTTGCAGAAAAACAGCCCCAAAGTATGATGTTTCCACCCCCATGCTTCACAGTAGGTATGGTGTTCTTTCTCCTCCAAACACGACAAGTTGAGTTTTTACCAAAAAGTTCTATTTTGGTTTCATCTGACCATATGACATTCTCCCAATCCTCTTCTGGATCATCCAAATGCTCTCTAGCAAACTTCAGACGGGCCTGGACATGTACTGGCTTAAGCAGGGGGACACATCTGGCACTGCAGGATTTGAGTCCCTGGCGGTGTAGTGTGTTACTGATGGTAGCCTTTGTTACTTTGGTCCCAGCTCTCTGCAGGTCATTCACAAGGTCCCCCCGTGTGGTTCTGGGATTTTTGATCACCGTTCTCGTGATCATTTTGACCTCACGGGGTGAGATCTTGCGTGGAGCCCCAGATCGAGGGAGATTATCAGTGGTCTTGTATGTCTTCCATTTTCTAATAATTGCTCCCACAGTTGATTTCTTCACACCAAGCTGCTTACCTATTGCAGATTCAGTCTTCCCAGCCTGGTGCTGGTCTACAATTTTGTTTCTGGTGTCCTTTGACAGCTCTTTGGTCTTGGCCATAGTGGAGTTTGGAGTCTGACTGTTTGAGGTTGTGGACAGGTGTCTTTTATACTGATAATGAGTTCAAACAGGTGCCATTAATACAGGTAACGAGTGGAGGACAGAGGAGCCTCTTAAAGAAGAAGTTACAGGTCTGTGAGAGCCAGAAATCTTGCTTGTTTGTAGGTGACCAAATACTTATTTTACTGAGGAATTTACCAATTAATTCATTAAAAATCCTTCAATGTGATTTTCTGGATTTTTTTTCTCATTTTGTCTCTCATAGTTGAGGTATACCTATGATGAAAATTGGAGACCTCTCTCATCTTTTAAGTGGGAGAACTTGCACAATTGGTGGCTGACTAAATACTTTTTTGCCCCACTGTAACTGCCCACCTAACTTATTGTACATTATTTGCACATAACGGTACTCTTAACTTTCTACACTGACCTATCGGCATATATTTGCTTAAATTGTACATACTGTCAATTACTGTATATACTGCACTGCTGTCCTTTGCACTTCTGATTGGATGCTAAACTGTGTTTCGTTACCTTGTATTCATACATGTGTAATGACAATAAAGTTGAATCTAATCTAATCTAATATTGTGGTGACCCAGCACACTGAAGATTGACTCTTATTCACACTCAGCAGGGCTGGTGGAAACGGAAGACAATTAGCATACAGAGGACAATGCACAGATGGACAAAGAGCCACAGGAGGCAGTCATACGGGACTGTGTGCATGTGTCCTCAAGCCAACCAATGTCATGCTAATCATGTGTATTGACTGTTATGCTAATGTGCCATGCATTCTCTCTTCCTGTCATCATCATCATCATCATAGCAGTCTGTCGGGGGCGACAATGACTGTTTCATTTAGGTCTGATCAGATTCCTCCACCCAGCTCTGTCCTTCGCCCTCCGCTGCCAGGAACTCCTGACCTTGTTAACCCGGGCGACATCCGCGCCGGTATGTATCACTGCATAAAAGAGCTCGTGTGACATGTCTCAATAGCACAGTAGCGCCAAGAGCTACAAAGTGCGTCTCATTATGTTGGAGGAAAATAAAACTCTGCAACCTTCCAGCTTATCACATCTCGCCTGATCTTATTCCTCCACACTGGTGACCCGACGTGTCATGGTGCACCCCTCGTTTGATCTTTTCCCTCCACACTGGTGACCTGACGAGAGAGAATGACCGTCTGCTCCCTCTCACCGCGCTGTGGACACAGAGAACCAGAGAACCCCTGCAACCTCTTCATCCTCACCGGAGCGCGCTCTCCGGAGCGCAGCGCTGGGACCGACACCATGAACGGCGATACGAGCGAACCGAAGGAAGCAGCCTGAACGGGGAAATCATCGACGCCATCTGCGTTGATTTCCACCAAGCCCCCCGACCCTGACTCAGCTCGTGACAGCGGACCTCCCGCGCACAGAAGCCCCGCATGCACACCGCAGGATTACGAGGACAGCGCAACTGCCACCTATGTGGTCACTGCGCCAAGCGCGCACCACGCACAGGGACGAACCGGCTCCAGACTGATACATCGTCCTCCGCCGCTGCTCATGCCTGAGAAACATGGCCTATCACCTTCCTCGTAACCTTCAGGTCTGCTCACGCACCTGAAGCAGACGTGCAGCCCGCACACAGGACTTGGTATGGGTTTCTCAGCCACAGCGCACACCGGGAGTTTAGCCGATTGCTGTCCCCGATGGCTTTAGGGCTGTGTCTGCACCTAAAGCCTAATCGCCAAGTCCCTCACACAGCTGCAGTTGTTTCACAGCTGCTACGCATCATTGGGGAATTTGGCCGTCATCTTCCCCACATCCTCGCTGGAACGAGCCTCGAGAGGAGTCAGAGACTTAATTGTTTTGTTTTTTTTCACAGCCGCTGTGGATCACCGCCAGGTTTACCGGGAAAGTCCCTCAACATCGCGGATCCACACGCAATTTTTGTGCGGCCCAGACACCTTTGACATCCCGGGCCGGCACTCACTTACTCCCACCCCCTCCCCCTCCTCCTCTACAGCAGGACAGTTCTACCGGAGCTGGAGCCCAAATGATGGGGGGGTCACAGCCCCTTCTGAGTGTTCTGGGGAGAGCCCTGTAGTGACCCAGCACACTGCAGATTGACTCTTATTCACACTTAGCAGGGCTGGAGGAAACGGAAGACAATTAGCATACTGAGGACAATGCACAGACGGACAAAGAGTCACAGGAGGCAGTCAGACGGGACTGTATGCATGTGTCCATGAGCCAACCAATGTCATGCTAAACATGTGTATTGACTGTTATGCTAATGTGCCATGCATTCTCTTTTCCTGTATCACTGTGTAACCCAGTGTTAAAACGTGAATTAAATTATAAATATTGATACCGCTTTTAAAAAGAAAAACACCCATTTCACAATGGGAATAAATAATTTGAATATGAATATTTAAATAAATATATATTCATAAATAGTTAGGAACATTTTCTGGAAAGTTCTGATGAAGTTCCTAATATGTGTGTTGGTATTTTGAGCAACCAATGGCTGCGCCGTTGCTTGGTCACGCCAGCCAACGGGGTCACGCGTTCCCTCGCTCGGTCTGTGTGTAATATGCAGAACGCTGTCAGACACTGCCGAGACACGACCGAGAGAACGTGATTCCTCACGGAGACGATGAGCTAACGTGCTAATAGCAGCCTTTGCTTGGACAAAACTTGAGATTGGTAAGCCTGAATAAACACCTGCAATGAGACATTGCTGTATTAGCAAATTCTAATGCCCCATTTATTAAATTTTAAGATTGGGATCCAAAGGCTGTTAACGCCGTTGAGCGCGGGAATCCCATGACGCACGAGCCACTTAGCATGGTGAGTGCTATCTATTGATTGTGTATGGGAATGCTAACCTCTAGCTTGAAATGCTAATCGCCGATGCTAATTTCGGCTAGTTTTTCCATCAGAAAAGGGCACTTTTCAAAGCTGTAATGGTTAGAAATGGTCCCAATTCCCTGGCCCTTGATTGTTATTCAATGGTGAATGTTGAACCAGTGTTTTATATGTGTTTAAAAGAATTAATTGTTGTACAACTTGGAGATATATGAAACCAGCTGTGAATTATAGCTTGAGTTTGTGTCTGACCTATTTTATAGGTCAGGTTTTTTTTCTTTGGACTGGTTTGACCAGAACATGGATTCCCCAGATCTGGATGGCGAGCCGAAGCCCGAACCCTATTAAAGGCTAGAGGTGATTCAACAAGTCACCTGGAACGGACACTAGAGACTTGTGAATCTTGTAAATATATTTTGGGGTATTATTGTGACAAATGTGTGTGGGTTTTTTTTAATTAAATGTACATATTTGTAAATAATACACATTTGTAAAAATATATATAGTTGCAAGTTCCATACACCGTGTGTGTGTGTGAGTCATCTATTGTTGTGTCCTCCGGGCTCCTACGAACCTAGGGTCTACCTGATCCGGCCCAATTGTCCCTTCCATCCAGGTAGTAGAGTTAAAGGTAACGACACTGCCATAACCCAGTACTACCACAAGGGTACAAGATTGTACATCCTAAAGTAGTATTACACACCTAAAGTGCTACAAAGAGGTGTTACCCAATTACAGTGGTGTTATACAAAAATCTGGCGAGCACAGTAGGTGTTACACACAACTGGGGTGTTACAACTGCATAAAAGAGCTTGTGTGACATGTCTCAATAGCACAGTAACGCCAAGAGCTACAAAGTGCATCTCATTATGTTGGAGGAAAATAAAACTCTGCAACCTTCCAGCTCGTCACATCTCGCCTGATCTTATTCTTCCACTATATATATATAAAATGCTGCTCTGCGGCTTTAGTGAAATTGCCGGTTGGGCCTTTGCATAAATTTATGGTGGAGGGAGCAGTGTGTGGGTATCCTCCCCACCCTCTGGGTCACCAACTGACTAATCAAGCAGCAGAAAAAGGATACCGTCAGCTCGGTCACAACAGTGACAGCTGGAGGCTGACACAAACCTGTCAGCCACTACTGCAAGAAAGTTTCAAAAGATCCTGATGCAATGATTTAACTATTTTACTGATGGATGGGGTGGGGTAATCTTACTCTCTCAGATCTCTTTTTGCAGGAGGGCTGGTTAGTAGGTTAATTGATGACTGAATTGGTCTTAAATATCTGTTTCTGCTAAATGCAAAGAATGGACGATTAATTTACCAGTTAAGCACTTTGAGTGGTCTTTGTGATTAGAAAAAGCTCTCCATACTGTAAATAGAGCTCCTTAATCCTTATCACAAGAGATTACTTTGTATCAGGTTAGAGTGGGAGCAAATGAAACCACAATTTTAAAAATGTGTAATCAGAATGCTGATTTTGTCATTGTGCAGCTGTAAAATAGATTCAAAAAGGTTTTTAAAAAATTTATTTAAACTAATGCTGCCAAAGATAATGCAATAATAGCACCACCCCTTTTAACACGGCTCTTTTTTATGCACGTTTAAAAGCTGAAGTGTGGGGAGACTTGAATAACGAAACCGAATTGTCTTTCATTCCAGTTTATTCAAGAAATCATTCCACTGTCTGCTCTTATTCTTGAGCAGCGAACAAAGAGAGTGAACACACCAAAGTTCTCTCCTTTAAACATTCTGACATCAAACCATTTCCCTCGCGGGGGAAATCACACATCTCTCTCAAAATCTCTTTATTCACATTCATTAGCCTTTTATTTACATAACTCCCCCTTCTCTCTTCCCGAGCCTCAGTGGTCAGGAAGTCTTCTGTCCCCTGTCCTCCGCAGGGGGTCCAGGCTCTGTGGCTCCGCACCGCAGGGGGCTGGCTCTCCTTCATCGTGGTTAAATCACATATGCAGTGTCCAACATATACATGTCTCACAACACAGCCATATAACCCCCCCCAAACGATGAAGAACAGACTAATTCCTAAAATTAAATAGCACCTTACTCACTACTGAATAATCAACACCAACATTCAGTCTGTGCGCCGCTTGGGCTTCAGCCGTCTGCCGAATCTGCTGTGCGTTGGCCCCGCCTTGCCTGCGGTGCGTTTCTGCTTCGGCGCTGTTGACTGAGGAAGAGAGTGGTTAATTGCCTTCTCCGGGGGCCTGCCTCGTCGAGGCGCCACCGCGACCGGTACAGACACGTCCTTCATGACAAAAGCAGGTTTTAGTCTGTCAATACTGACTGTCTCTTTTCTGTCTCCAAAATCTAGCACAAATTGCTTATCACCTGCCTCCAGCACTCGAAATGGCCCTTCGTAAGGCGGTTTGAGCGTTGCTTTTAGGGCTTCGCGCCTGACAAAAACGAAATCGGCATTTTTCAAAGCCTTGGGGACGAAAACTCGTGGAAAAGCGTGATGAACCGGACCCGGGAGCGTGTCTGCCCCCGTGCCGACTAACGGTCCCAGAGCCGAGAGAGGTGGGGGCTCTGGGTGCTCTGGTAAAAACTCGCCCGGCAGCCTCAGAGTTTGTGCGAATACCAGCTCCGCTGGGGAGGCGTCTAAGTCCTCTTTAGGCGCAGAACGCAACCCTAATAAAACCCATGGAAGTTTATTCACCCAATCTGCATCCGTGAGCGACGCTCTGAGTGCTGCCTTCAAAGACCTATGAAAACGCTTGCATAAACCATTGGCCTGAGGGTGGTAAGCCGTAGTGCGGTGAATTTTGGCTCCTAAGCCGTTGGCCATCGCTGACCACAGCTCAGAGATGAATTGCGGTCCTCTATCGGACGTAATGTCCGACGGAACCCCAAAACGCGCCACCCAAGCCGTTAAAAAAACGCGAGCCACCTCCGCGGCCGTGGTCGTCGCAAGTGGGACCACTTCCGGCCAACGTGTGGTGCGGTCCACCATTGTCAAAAGATACGTGAACCCCTGTGATGCCGGTAGGGGGCCCACAAGGTCGACGTGCACATGGTCGAACCTTCTGGCCGGAATGCGGAACGGTTCTAACGGGGCTCTTGTGTGCCTGTGAATTTTGGCCCGTTGACAGGAAATGCAGGTTTTTGCCCATTCCTTCACGTGCTTGCGCAGGCACGGCCAAACAAACTTTTCCGCCACTAGTTTCACCGACGCGCGCACCCCCGGGTGCGCCAGTGAGTGGACCGAGTCAAAAACACGGCGGCGCCACGTGGCCGGAACCACCGGACGCGGGCGCCCCGTCGACACGTCGCAGATCAGGGGGGGCATACCGGTTTGTAAACACTTGCTCTCCAGCCTCAACCCTGTTGGTCCTGGAGCGCGCGCACGTCTGCGTCCGCCCCCTGGTCCGCTGCCATGGCTGCGTAATCTATACCCACGTGCACCGGGGCTGCGCGCGCCACCGTGCCGCTCTCCTGCGGCGCGGTCACGGTGGCCAGTTCTGCCTCTGCGCGTGTTGGGGTCGTGAACGCGCGTGAGAGACAATCCGCTACTACATTGAATTTGCCCGCAACGTGCCTAATGTCTGTGGTAAATTCCGAGATTGCGGCCAGCTGCCTCTGCTGCCTGCCGGACCACGGGTCTGAAATTTTGGCCATGGCGTATGTGAGCGGCTTGTGGTCCACATAAGCGGTGAAGCACTGTCCTTCCAGCCAGAACTGGAAATGACGAATAGCCAAATGCAGCGCCAACAGTTCTCTGTCAAACGCGCTGTATTTTCGTTCAGCCGCGCTTAAAGATTTGCTAAAGAAAGCCAAAGGCTGCCAAACTCCGGCTACCTGTTGCTCAATAACGGCCCCTATGGCTAAATCTGAAGCGTCTGTCGTCAGCGCGATACGTGCTGCAGGGTCTGGGTGGGCCAGGAGCGCAGCGTCAGCCAAGGCTTTTTTAACCTCTGTGAACGCGCGCTCCCGCTCTGGGGACCATTCGACCGCCTGGGTCGGTTTTTGTTTTTTGAGCGCGGCATATAACGGTTGCATGATTTGAGCTGCGTGGGGCAGGAATCGGTTATAAAAATTCACCATCCCCAAGAATTCCTGTAGTGATTTGACCGTTTGTGGACGGGGAAAATCCGCTACCGCGCGTACTTTCTCTGGTAACGGAACCGCTCCCTCCGGGGAGACGCGGTGACCCAAAAAATCGATCCGCTCGACGCCGAACTGGCACTTGGCTGGGTTAACTATTAAGCCGTGCTCTCCCAGCCTCCTAAAAACTGCTGTGAGGTGCGTTTCGTGTTCGTCCTCTGAAGTACTCGCGACCAAAATGTCGTCGAGGTACACAAACACGAAAGGGAGATCGCGTAACACGGCATCCATCATCCGCTGAAATGTTTGCGCCGCCCCTTTGAGACCAAACGGCATGCGTAAAAATTCGAAAAGTCCGAACGGGGTTATTACCGCTGTTTTAGGAATGTCCTCCGGTTGGACCGGGACTTGGTGATAGCCGCGAACTAGATCAATCTTTGAAAAAATGCGCGCCCCCGCCAGGTGCACCGAAAAATCCTGAATGTGTGGGATGGGATAACGATCGTGCGCCGTAGCGTTGTTTAGCCTGCGGTAATCCCCGCACGGTCTCCAGGAGCCATCGGCTTTCGGTACCATGTGCAGCGGCGAAGCCCACGGGCTCTTCGACCTACAAACGATGCCCAGCCTCTCCAGGCTGGCGAACTCCTCGCGCGCAATGGCGAGCTTAACTGCATCCAAGCGCCGAGCTTTTGCAAACACGGGAGGACCAGAAGTGGGGATAAAGTGTTTCACCCCGTGCTTCGCGACCGTCGCTGAAAAAGTGGGCACAGTGAGCGCTGGAAATTGGGTGAGGAGTGTGTGAAACTTACCACCTGCTGTAGCGACGTGGGTCTGTACTGGTGGCGAGGACACTCGAGCTGAACAGGGGAGAGAGTAAAAAGAGAGTGCATTTACCAGCCGTCTATTAGCAAGATCAACTAACAGATTGTGTGAACACAAAAAATCCACGCCCAACATGTTGAAACTCACCGCCGCTATTACAAAAGTCCATTCATATGTGCGGCCATGTAAGCATAAAGGCAAGGTCCTTCTCCCGTAGGTGTTGATGTTCGAGCCATTTGCCGCTGTAGCTCCGTTACCGTGGGGTCCAGCCACCCGGTCCGCGTATGTTGGGGTGATGAAGCTCACTTGTGCTCCGGTGTCAATGAGGAACACTCGTCCGGAGCGCGCATCCGTGATGTAGAGCAGCTTGTTGCGTTCTCCGAGGGTCGAAGCTGCTAGCGACCCCCGGTCTTGCCGTTTCCCGAACTCCTGAAGATGCAGGGCGGCACACACCTGCGTGCCTTCTCTGCGAACCTCCGATGGTAAAAGCAGAGATCTTCTCCTCCGCTGTGTCGTGCCCGCGCTTCTGCCACCGGGCTATTGGCTCCCCCTCGTCGCGGTCGTGTTGCCGCCGTCGTCGGCCAGTCTGGTTCTGCCGCCTCTGGCTCCCCGCTGTCTCGGGTCGCTGCTGTGGTTGCTTGCCCGCCGCAGGCGTCCAGGATCCCATCTGCCTCCTGGGCCAGCTCCCGGAACTCCTCCAGGGTGTGACACTTTTTGCCGGCCAGCGTGCTTCTCGCATGCGCCGGGAGGTTGGAGAGGAAGATGAACTGAAAAATGAAATCATCGTTGTCCAAACCTCTCAGCTGTATCATCTCCTCCATCAGGGCGCTCGGCCTGTGTCCACCTTGGTCTAGCAAAGACAGGATCCTCCTCGCCCTCACTTCAGCCGAGGGGGTGAAAAACTTGATGAGGGTGGATTTCAGCTTGCCGTACCTGTCGGTCGCGGGTGGCTGCTCCACCAAGCTTTGCACGCACCGAGCTGTGCTGTTGTCCAGTTTAGCGATGACATGGTGGAACTTAGTGTCATCCACCATTACTCCTGCGAGCGCGAACTGCGACTCTGCTTGCAGAAACCACGACCGTGGGTTATCCTGCCAGAAATCAGGCAGCTTAACGGCCACTGCGCTTGCCAGCTCTGAGCGCTGTGAGTCCGGGACCCTGAGAATTTCTTCGTTCATTCTCAACGTCGTCAGTCACCAATGTGGGGAGACTTGAATAACGAAACCGAATTGTCTTTCATTCCAGTTTATTCAAGAAATCATTCCACTGTCTGCTCTTATTCTTGAGCAGCGAACAAAGAGAGTGAACACACCAAAGTTCTCTCCTTTAAACATTCTGACATCAAACCATTTCCCTCGCGGGGGAAATCACACATCTCTCTCAAAATCTCTTTATTCACATTCATTAGCCTTTTATTTACATAACTCCCCCTTCTCTCTTCCCGAGCCTCAGTGGTCAGGAAGTCTTCTGTCCCCTGTCCTCCGCAGGGGGTCCAGGCTCTGTGGCTCCGCACCGCAGGGGGCTGGCTCTCCTTCATCGTGGTTAAATCACATATGCAGTGTCCAACATATACATGTCTCACAACACAGCCATATGAAGCACATTTTTGACCCTGATGATTCCATACATAAGGCCCGCCACAGCATCTCTTCCGTCATTTGTTAATACCTAGCAATGAAGATGATGATGGAATAAAGGCAGCGTTGGATTTTTAAATAGCTTTATTATCATCCGCCTTCATCAGAACTCGGCTGCAGCCCATGGCTTGAGCGGGCTGCAACTTCGTTCCTCCAGCTCTCAAAGAGGAGGAGACACACAGTGCGTGTGTCCAGCAGCAGTTGAAGAGTGAGTGAATGAGAGGCAGATTTACAGCACAGTGCAGCATATATACTCAACTCAGACAATACATCAAAGACCTTCACAGCAGTCAATCTGGGCATTTGCATATCAGAGGTACAGACAGGATGCATGAACACAATGCATGGATGACACTTTAACCTCACAGCTGTAAACGCAGCATGCAGCGGAAAAAACCCAGGAGTGCGAGCTGACTGTCTCTGTGTTCTGTCTCTGTGTTGTGGGGGTTGAATCAGGCCGCTACAGCAAGTCTGTTCTGCCTACTTTTGACAAAAAGATGTAAACCTGAAAGTTGCCAGCCTTAATCCATTTGAATTGATCCTGGCCTATTGTTTATATCAAAACCTACTGTATGTCGGCATGATCTCTTGTTAATGTAATCAGAACTCAGAACTCAGAAAAGATTTATTGCCAAGTACATTAACAGATACAACTGATAATATACGAGGGATTTGACTTGACACAGAAAACGACCTGCATTTCCGGTGACACGGCGGCATCTGTGAACGCGCCTGTCATCAGATGGGTACAGGATGCATAGGGAAGAAAGGATAATACAATAGGAAGGAGCAAAACAACCATTGATTGTCAGAATAGTGGTCATATATGATCAATATTATGATTACAAGAAAAAAAAGCCCTCAATGCACAGTTAGCAGACAAAAAAGTACACAAGGACACAGAGAGAGCAGTGAGTGAATAATCTTTTCCATCAGTTTTGTGAATCAGTGTGGATGTAGTGTTGAATGAAGGTGTTTGTATCAGTTAAGAACAACAAGGTCTCTTTGGCAGGAGATGTTTAGTCTAGCTGCTGGCATTGTCCTTGGGCCATGCAGCTAGCTGTCCGAAAGGCCGTGGAGCTCAATGTTTTGAAAACAAAGAACTGCAGATAATCTGGAGGATTTGTGTGAGGGGAGTCAGATTCGTCGAATAGTACTGATCTCAGAGAGAAAAAACTTTATATTCTCTTACAGATTCAGTACTTAATCCTTCATTGCTGGATGTTGAATCCTTCATGGACGGCTCTCAGTGTAATCATGATGTAATCCACCTTCCGAGACAGTTCTCCATTTGCCGCTATCAGAGTCCTCTCCATTTTTTCAATTTGATGGTTGAACCTCGCCTGGCCAGCGTTTTGATAGGTTGTGTCCATCTTCATCAATTTACGGTACACCAGGATAATCCCAGATCCAATCAGAACGATCCCAATCACCATTACTACGAAGACGTACAAATCTTCTACATCTTCGATGGAAAGATCAGACAGGCACAAGAGTTTCCAATTACTTGTGTCCCTCAAATAGCCCGCAGCAGCCGTTCCTGCGGGGCAAACAACCTCCCCTGGGGCACTTTTCCTCGTTGAAAAAATAGTGTCAATTGCGTTCAAAGCCCAGCTTATTAATTCCATAATTTCTTTCGATAATCAGCAGTAAAGACGCAGACAGATGATAGCAAGCTGGGATCCAGTTAGTTAGGGGAGGAAGGAGATAAGTCAGAGCGGGAGAGAAGAAAAAAGGCGTCTGCTCTCTTTGGAGGGCGGAAGTGAAGAGTAATAATAGCAGACTGGATATTTTGCTTTAATCTGGTAACATAATAATTTACTTGGTTTACTAGGGCTCATCAGATGCGAAGCCTCTAATTTCCTGACATGCTCGATTTAACCAGACCAAAATCTAATCGACCTGATAACTCTTCTGCATTTTTATAGGCACAGAAAGTGTAAAAATGAGTCAATCTCAGATTTGATGAAAAATAGACTTGCTAGTTTTTAACAAATACGGGCAGAATTTGGGAAATCAGGAAACAACAGTGGCTTATGCAGCAGCAGATGGCAACCCAGGAAAAAAGCCTCCATGAGCCATTTTAAACAGCAAGTTTGACTATACATTACAACAGATAGAAAAAGTGCAATTAATCAAGAGCTAACTATGAATGTCATGTGATTAATTGTGATTGACAAAATATTAATTGACTGACAGCACTAAATGTTAAACACAATGTTAAGTGAAGATTTACTTTAAAATACAATTATATAATGTTTGAGTAGAACATAAGAATATAATCATGCTGCTAGAAGTAGGTCTGCTTAAAAATGTTAATTTTTAGTTCCCCTATGGATGACTATAGAGAACAGATTATCCTGATTCCATCACAGCAGCTCTTGATGACCCCATGAGGTCTTCTATTGCAGGTGTGACCCATGTGAATATAACTAAGCTTTATTTAAATCTTTATATTAGATTTTTTTTTTTCCAGAAAGCCCACTTACTTTCCATCTTCTGACATACTGTATCAGAACCTTCATATTTTGTTGGGTGGTGTGTGTGAATCCCACTCCCACCCCATTTATCACGTATCTTTCCTCCCTGCATTGCTCCATAACAGTTCCACCGCACTAGTTTTCTAGGGCATGGTGTGCTTCACTCTGGATGCTTTCCAAGTGTTTTTTGTAGAGGAGAGTGGGGGGTCCTGCCTCCTGCAGCATTTTCATTCCTGTTTCAGACAGGTACTGGGTAGATACAAAACAGTGATTGGACTGAGATGCTCACAGGCTGCAGTTTGAAGACGATGACAATGCAGGCAGAAAACAGTAGAGTCCAGAGATGGGGCCCACCAGAACTTAGTGAGGACATAAACAAGTGCTGGGTATGTACTATGTCCGTGGCTATAACTCAGCCTCTCCACTAGCTTTCCAAATCTTTACCCCTATTTGTCATGAACAAGCAAGGAAATCCAGTGAAATTCAAACAGAGTGACCTCACAGTTTCATGCTTGTTTATAAGCAAATGTTGTCTCCTCACACTGGACAGTTTCCAGTTGTCACACTGAGCTCCTTCCTTCCCCACTCCTTCGCCTCACTGCCGGACCTCAGGGAGCGAATGATCTTTTGACACCACAATATGGCGAGCTATGATCATGTCACACTTGAGTGGAAACCTCAGACGCCAACAGTGGGGATTTTAGAGTCTATAATTGGGCTCCTTTCTGAAGTCTGACAACATTAATCTCACTCCAATTAAATTTCTATAAAGTACTTCATTAGCTTCTGTCTGCAAAACAAAACAAAAAAAGGTTCATGCTTCATAAATAACAGCTCATCTTAACAATGTTTCCATCTGACATAGCATCTTTTAATTTAACTGCCTTTAACTCCTTTGACAAACTTTTCCGGTCTCAAGATTAATTAGTCATTGATATTCCCACCAGAAAGGCTGCCCCTGCTTACACGGCAGGGGCAGCCGTGTAAGCAGAGTAGTCCAGACTGCTGTCCAGTTCACACAGCACCATGATCCCTTCTGCAGGTGTTGAGTCCACTGGAGGGTGGACCCATGTAGCTGCTTTGGGCACACTGGGTGTACTTGATGTAACTTTTTCATGAGAATTCTGCTCTTAGTCTGGCCCTTCACCCAGGACAAATTTGTCTTGGGAGACCCTACCAGGGGCAAGTTGCTGCCGACAACATAGCTCCTGAGATTATTTGGATATACAAAACAGAATTCAGTGTTTTGCCAGTAGATGGCAAGAGCTAAGACAGACTATTCATCTACAGTGCTGTGAAAAACTATTTGCCCCCTTCCTGATTGCTTATATTTTTGCATATTTGTCACACTCAAATGTTTAAGATCCTCAAACAAATTTTAATATTAGAAAAAGATAACCCGAGTAAATACAAAATACTGTTTTTAAATGATGATTTCATTTATTAATGGAAAAAAGCTATCCAAATCTACCTGGCGAGACAAAAGTTGAACTTTTGGAAGGCATGCATCCTTACATCTGACACAAGACTAACAGCATTTCATAAAAAGAACATCGTCCAAACATGGTAGTGGTAGTGTCAAGGTCTGGGGCTGCTTTGCTGCTTCAGTGCATGGACGACTTGCTGTAATAGAACCATGAGTTCTGCTCCCTACCAGAAAATCCTGAAGGAGAATGTCCAGCCTTCAGTTCGTAACCTCAAGTTCAAGTCCTCCAATGTGGCTGAATTAAAAACAGTTATAGTGTTAGCCAAAATTCCTCATTAGCGATGTAAAAGACTCTTTACCAGTTAAACAAACTGACTGTGTAAGATTGTACAGATTGTAGTTGTAGCTGCCAAGAGTGGTACAACCCGTTATTAGGTTTAGGGGGGCAATTACCTTTTCACAAAGGGCAAGGTAGGCTTGGATAGCTTTTTTTCCCTTAATAAATGAAGTCATTTAAAAACAGTATTTTGTATTTACTTGGGTTATCTTTTTCTAATATTAAAATTTGTTTGATGATCTGAAACATTTAAGTGTGACAAATATGCAAAAAATATTTTAAAAAATCAGGAAAGAGGCAAATACTTTTTCACAGCACCGTGCATCAAATTTTTAGTTGTTCTTTTTTCACAGTCCATTTTTGGGGGTCATTTTCATGTAAAAGACTTATGACCAAAAAGCTCACGAGGCGAGAATGACTCATTAAACTCCTTTTATTATGAACAGTGTGCACAGCTGGCAGGCTTCTCTTCATAGTCCAGGGGAAAACATGGAATTTATGCTGAAGTGCCCTCCACTGTAGGCCTATATTTTTCTTAAGCTTATGCACATCTACATCTCCAGGGTACCTTCACAATGGAATCACCTGACTGCGAGGTGTGTGAAGTCGAGGCTAAAAAACATATGTCACACCAAGTCAGTTGCACAGAGTTCATAGACAGTGGTGCTGTATGACACCCTGAGCCCATCAGCCAACCAGCCAGTCATTCAGCATTCCAGTCAGTCACACAGAGACAGTCTGCTCCCTGCATGAAGCTGTGGTGCCTTTACGCATTGCAGCAGTACACACCTACTGTACCTACGATATGTCTAGGACTTCAGTGGTTTGATGAACATACACACTCACTCACACTATTACACGCCATCCCCCACCTTGGTCCCCTCTTTCTTTCCCTCCTTCAGTGTCTCCAAGGACCTCAGAGTGCGGCAGGAATGATAGACAGCCGACTAATATCCAAAGAAAACCATTCCTCCCCCCTCACTTCAGTGAATAACCAGAGAGAGACCATTGTGTCCTTCAGGTAGCAGCATGGCCTTCCCCCATTAAAAGGGCAATGCTGGTACTGGTGCAACCTAAAAGCACAAGCCCTCAGGAAAGAAGCTGCAAGGAAATCATTAATATTGTAATATTGTTAAAATATGAATATGGAACATCTGCATTAGAGAGAGAGATTTTAGATTTCACTCTCACAGAGTTCTCACTTTAACCGTGCAGAGATTCAATCAGAAGTTTCACTCTGACAACCCATAACACGTGGGTATTATGTGAACTCATTTTCAAAACACAGATGATTAAAGTTTCTAATTTTCCAAAGAAGATCATCCTCGGATGAAGTACATTTTATCACACACAGGAGGTGATGTATGAATCATTTGTGCTATTTTAAGGCAGTAAAGATGAGGAAACTTGCTTGGGTCTGCAAGAGGGTAGAGAGGGAGCAGGGGTGTCATAAAATTTTATGGCGGCACCCATTGCTGATATAAGAAACCACAATAACAGCAAGTTTCTTTTAATTAAATTAAACAAGTTTAAAAAGTTTCAGTGAAAGGATTTTTGACAGCAATGCTTTCCCCGTTTACACT
This sequence comes from Pholidichthys leucotaenia, assembly GCA_020510985.1. Classification (NCBI taxonomy): domain Eukaryota; kingdom Metazoa; phylum Chordata; class Actinopteri; order Cichliformes; family Pholidichthyidae; genus Pholidichthys; species Pholidichthys leucotaenia. Next base: position 115,674,635 of record CM035848.1, on the reverse strand, counting down.
CAAACATCCAGAATTGCTTATTATCAAGACAAGATCATTACTGACATATCATTTCACACTTGCAAAACATGAAGTGAGAATTACATAAAGGCCACAAGAAACAGCTTCACCCTCATATTAAGTTTTTGGGTGGGAATCATATTTGCAAATGAGATAAATGGTATGTTTAAAGGACAATCAGGCACACTGGTCTGCTGCATGATAAATGCATTAGATTATTTGTTGCAGTATGGAGGCATCTGCTTGCCACACCCACCACTCTGATTGCGAAGCAAGGAATGAATACTCATGTTTCAGCAAATGATCATGATAGACTTCACAAGAAGCAGGTATAGGGACATGAGAAAGTGTCATGGTCTGAGTGCCGATATAGTCCGCGCTCGGGTCATGCAGTATTTTCCTCACGTTCTGTAGCAGTTTTCCTTATGGCCTTCCCGGGCTCTTATTTTGACAGTGTCTCGGTGGGGCTTCCGGCTGTCATAGCAGAGTTCCTCAGTGACAGCTGTTTGCCATTTCAGCTGATGACATCCTCATCAGCTGATTATTCCTCTTTCCTATTTAAGGGAGCAGCTTAGGTTACTCCGGGCTGCGACCTCGCCTTTTCCAAACTGGTTTCCCTACGCCCGAAGCCAGTTCCTTTCAGCGTCAGGTTCCGCCCTCGCTATTCTTATGTAAGTGTTGTATCCTTGTCTCCCATCAGTCTCCCTAGTTCTCTGTTATCGTTGGTGCGTTCTAGTCACAGTCTTTATTTGTGTTTTGCCCCACATGGCTCATTATTTTGTACCTTGTTCCTTCCTTTAATAAATACGCAAACTCACTGGTTGCCTATAGTGTCTCATTAGTGGTCCGCCAGGACCGCACCATGACAGAAAGTGCAGCTAGAGCCACAGATATAGGGCCGAATGATGACTCAACAGTCATATCTACTCAACAGTCAATTGTTTAAGGTGTAGAGCAAATTTATGGGCATGTCAAAGCCCATTTTGCTATTCATCATCATCATCATCATAGCAGTCTGTCGGGGGCGACAATGACTGTTTTATTTAGGTTTGATCAGATTCCTCCATGCAGCTCTGTCCTTCGCCTTCCACTGCCAGGAACTCCTGAGCTTGTTAACCCGGGCGACGTCCAAGCTCGTATGAGTTGCTTTCTGACTGACCATTTCATGAAACTGCTTGCAAAGTATTTGAGTACTGTTATCTTTTGCTTTACTAGCGGCACATTCTTGGCAGATAGAGGTATTATAAGTGGCAAGGGCAGGCCAAGACAAACTGACTCCAGTATCTGTTGCAGTGACTGACCACATAATAGGTTTGTTTATCTCTGCTCTTTGTGTACTGTATGTCACGATGCACCGACTGGCAAAAGTCCACCACAGACCTTGCGACAGATGTGCTTATCTGCCAGGATGTCCAGTCTCACCCCGTGTAACTGGGAATGGTCCACCACAGACCTGTGACAGATATTGTTTTTAGTTCTGCCTGGATGCCATGTTTCACCCTCCATGCCCTCGGAAGGGCGGGGTTGCCGGTTGAGCCACCGACAGCCTGACCCATGTGAAAGATAGTACCAGTTTTCATGGTTATCCAGTAGTAAACAAACCAATGCCTGACCTGACACGAAGAATATGTAGCAACACAGTGAACATGTAGTAAAAAATGCCCTATCTCCCCAGCAGCACCAGGAGTACAATATCAAAGCGTTCCTCCAGACAGATAAGTAAATATTCTATCCATAATTTAACTAAAAAGGAGAGAAGTGTCTGCCAAACATAGAACATGTTGACAAGAAAATATGCTGTACATGATATGATAACTACAATGAAGGAGAGAAGTGTCTGCAGCACATAGAACGTGTTGACAAGTAAATATGTTGTCCATGATATAATGAAAGGGAAAAGTGTCTGCAGAAACATAAAACATGTTACAGCAGTGCAAAATCAAATTCTGCACTGGGTGGAAAATGCAAAGGGGATGTTGCCGTGGTTCGAGCGCCGATCTCGTCCGCGCTTGGGCCGTGCAGTATTTTCCTCCCAGCTGATGTGTGTTTCCTTATGGATCTCCGAGCTTTTATTATGACAGCGCTCGGAGGGGCTTCCGGCTGTCAGAGCTGAGGCCCTGACAGCTGAGCTGCATTTCGCCTCATCAGCTGTTCCCTACTTAAGAGGGCAGCTGAGGGCGAAATGTGCGGCAGTCTCGTCAGACTTTCCTCATTTGACACCATCAGATTTCTCGTCAAACTTTCCCTTGTCTGACATCGTCGAGCATCCCTCGCCGAGATTCCTGGTCAGACGTCATCTACCTTTTCATCCTCGTCCTTTATTGTAAGTGTGTGTCATTATGTATTTGTTCCTCCGTGTCATAGACTGAGTGTAGTGTAGTTTTTCCCTTTGTGAGGGCTTGTGTTGATTATATCCGCCCTCGAGCGTGGGTTTTGCCCTGAGTGGTTCCAGGAGATCGACAGCTATCTGGCCAAGGCCCATCGCCTCATGCCCACTCACGCGGCACAAGATTACCTGTTTCTCACCCAGAGGGCCATATTAAAATATCACCTCTCCTCCTTTCTGGAAGGGAAGGAAAGGGTGACATGGATTGTGGCACAGCGTGTGTTAATTGAAGAGGCGGCCAAGGAACCTTCTCCTTCTCCCCCGAGTACGGCATCCCCGACGAGGGTGGAGATCCGTGGACTGGAGGGGGACCCCGGCAGGAAGCTGACGGAGAGGCATCCCCGCTCCTCGTCTCGGGGTTCAGCTCCTGTTACCCGTCCAGCCCCGGCGCCATGTGTTCCTGGTCCCATCGTTTCACCATCAGCCAGTAAGCATCGTCGCCATGTCACAAAGAGGCCCCAGCGAGAATCCCATCCGGATCCAGCTCCGGGTCATCGGAGGAACTCAGCCTCCCAGTCAGCTGCTTCTCCTACGTCACGACAGGAGGGAATCCCCGCAGCCGCTTCCCCCGGGTCATCTGTCCCAGCTGTTTGGTCAGCTCCTTGTGCCCGGATCACCTCGGCTGTCGCCCCCTCCTCCTCAACGTCATCTCCGGCTGCTGTGAGTGCTGCGAGTCATGCTTCAGCGAGGCCCATCTGCAATCCACCGCAAGCGGCTCCTCCTCGTCTTCCCGAGGGGCCTGCCATCGCAATCCGGAGGGGAAAGGGAAGAACTCCGCCCGCTACAGCAGGCACCATCGGTCCTCTGGAGAACAGGCAAGTGCAATTTCATTCTTCTCCTCATTGTTGTGATTTGCCTTGTCTGACTCCTGGGGGTGGAGTTCGGGGTTCGCAGTCCCCCAAGCTCTCACCACCTGCTGTAGCCTCTGACATTAAACCTGCTGCCTCTGTGTCTCCCTCCACTGAGCGGTCCACGATGCCAGGCCTACGTCGCCGGACGAGGAGGGGGCCTGCGGTCCTGGAGAGCCTGGTTCCAGCCCTGCAGCCACGTCATGGGCAGAGGAGGAGAGCTGACTGCAGCGTGGAGCCTGCGCCGACGACAAAATGTCCCCGGGTCTCCACCGATGAGCGGTTTGATCCAGCAGGTCGAGGATCCCCTGCCACCACGGCGTGCAGGTCGTCGTGGGCCCTCAGGCTGCGGAAGACATCATGCCGGCTGCGGAGCCCGCCGTAGCCAAATGGGAGCCAGAAGAAGCCCTTCTTCGTCCTGAGCCCGGATCGTCGAAGTCCTGGGCGGCGACAGAACTCGAGTGCAGGCAAGTGCTCTATTTTTCCTTCCTACTATCTGTTTTGGAGCATTTTTGCCTGTCTCTCGGGGAGACGAGCCAGGGGCAGCTGCCCGCTGCACCCGAGCTTGTCTCGCTGGGCTCTGTCGCTACCGGTGATCCTGATCCCGGTTCTTCTTCTTCTCCTGAGCCTTCTCCCAGGGTCACCGGTGCGGAGTCAACCCCGGTCGCTGTTCTGGAGGTTCCGGGTTTGGGGGTGAAGGCCGTCTATGGAGCTGTTCCGACCCAGTCGGGGTCCGACGTGGGTGCAGCCGAGACCCAATTGGGGTCCGACGTGGGTGCAGCACGGGCTCACCCTGGGTCCAACAGGAGGACAGCACCTATGCTGGTAACGTTCGGAGGTGGAGCTGCAGATCCTCCGCCGAGTGGCGCCAGACTGGTCCCTCGTCTTTCCCCTAAACCTTCTCCACCGGGTGCCGTTTGGGCTCATCATATTCAGCCCGGCTCACCCGTACTATCCCCCTCTACAGGGAAGCCGTTGCCGTTCTCTCCCCTGCGGTCCTGGTGGCTGAGCGATGCGGGTCGGCCGCCTGAAAGACTGCCTCGCCTGTTTGGCATTCTGGATCGGCCGCCCGACCAACTGGACTATTTGCTTGGTGACCTAGTCCGGCCGCCAGAGATCCTGTTTCCCCATGCCTGGGACTGGGGTAGGCCGCCCGAACACTCCTCTTCCCCCCATCCTCTGTTTTGGGCATTGGACGCAGGGAGACCACCAGAACTGTGTGTATTATGTGACTCTGCCTGCCGTCATCCCCGCATGTTTCGCTTTTCTCTTGATGTTAAGGTCATCTTTGGTGTGTGTCATGTGCCTTAGGTTGATCTGTGTATTACCACTGTTTAGCGTGGGTTTTTTTTTCTCCCCTCCCCTGTCTGAGGAATGACTTGTATTTTCCACATTATGTCTTATAGGCCTGTGTGTTTTAGTTTTAGGTCTCCTACTATTGTTGCATTTTTTGGGTTCTGTCTATGTATCATCTGCATTTTATGGAGTATTGTGTTTTCTTTTCCCCCTACCATACTCTGTAATTGCTTCGTTTGTTCCCTGTCATAGTGTTAGTGTTTTTCGTCTTTTCTGGTTCTCACCCTCCAGGCCTTTCCCCCATCTTCCCACCCTGGGTGGGGTGGGGAGGGGGGCTTGGGTGTCATACGGCACCCGGAGTTCACCGCTTCGGGGGGAGGTACTGTTGTGGTTCGAGCGCCGATCTCATCTGCGCTCGGGCCGTGCAGTATTTTCCTCCCAGCTGATGTGTGTTTCCTTATAGCTCTCCAAGCTTTTATTATGACAGCGCTCGGAGGGGCTTCCGGCTGTCAGAGCTGAGGCCCTGACAGCTGAGCTGCATTTCGCCTCATCAGCTGTTCCCTACTTAAGAGGGCAGCTGAGGGCGAAATGTGCGGCAGTCTCGTCAGACTTTCCTCATCTGACACCGTCAGATTTCTCGTCAAACTTTCCCTGGTCTGACATCGTCGAGCATCCCTCGCCGAGATTCCTGGTCCTACGTCATCTACCTTTTCATTCTCGTCCTTTATTGTAAGTGTGTGTCATTATGTATTTGTTCCTCCGTGTCATAGACTGAGTGTAGTTATAGTGTGTTTTAGCCCCCCGTGGCTCGTTATTTTGTCATTTTCCCTTTCCTTTAATAAACTGTGCAAACTCACCGGTGATATGTGGCGTCTTTTGATAGCTCATGAGGGCCATCCATGACAGATGTTCTAATACTCTTAATTATTCAAAGATATGTTTGGGTCATAATGTGCAACAAACCAATTACTGTCTTTGCTCTTCTGTCCTTTAATAAACAAGGGTGCAAGATCTAATTCACAATACTAATATGACAGCATTTAAATGGGAGGACAAATCTGTTTTGCAGTGAGGACAATGCAAGCTCATTCACAAAGTGAAATGGTAAATGGCATTCACTTCACTTATATAGCACATTTTACTCATCTCTGGATTAGGGGTGGGTTCAAAAGATCGATACAACGATCTGGATTGATCCACGTTTGACTGAGCCGATATCGATCCACAAAATCCGCAGATCAATCTTTTAATATAATGCTTTTATGTCTATGAACCATCTTGCTTCTTAGCAGCAAGATGGCGCCCACAGTGGTCGCCATGGTGCTTCGCTGCGCCCTTTGTTTGTTTTTGTTTGTCAATTGTGTGTCTGCGAGCTCTTATACCCATGAAGAGCTTCTAAATATCAGGACTTTCACTTCCACGGACCTACTCCCAGTTTTTTTAGCTCCTGCCGCCGATCTGGTTCATTGCTTGGCTCGAAAAGTGAGACGGCGAAAGAGAGGAAGACGAGCGGGTGCTCTCGTCCGGCTTCGCAGGAGAGGCACGCGCACGGCTTTGCCTGGCATATTTCTGTCCAATATCAATTCTCTCTCTAACAAGGGAGATGAACTGAGACTGCTGATGCGTTTTAAGGACCTCCCTTCCTCGGCTGCCCTCTGTTTTACCGAGACCTGGCTCAGGGAAAACACACTGGACAGTGCGCTGCGCCTCGAGGGATTTCAGCTGTTTCGTGCTGATCGTGACACAGAGCTCTCCGGTAAATCCTCAGGAGGTGGAGTCTGCTTTTATAACAACAGCAGCTGGTGCTCTGATGTAACGGTAATTTCCAAACACTGTTCTCCCGCCCTGGAATTTCTTTTTATTAACTGCAATTTTATTCCCCGCGGGAGTTCGCCTCATTCATCCTCGCCGCTCTGTACGTTCCTCCCGACGCGGACACGCGCGAAGCTCAGCGCGTGCTCGCGGATCACATCCAACACACGGAGCGGCTTTTTCCAGACTCTCTGGTTATTGTGGTTGGCGACTTTAACCAGAGCAATCTGAGCCACGATCTCCCCCGCTACAAACAGTTTATTAAATGCCCCACCAGAGGAATAAACACGCTGGATCACTGTTACACCACAGTGAAAGACGCATATAGCGCTGTTCCCCGCGCTGCGCTCGGATTATCTGATCACGTGATGGTCCACCTGATTCCCACATACAGACAGAGACTGAAGCTCACAAAACCTGTTGTGAGCACTACGAGGAAATGGACCAGTGAAGCTGTGGAGGAGCTGTAAACGTGCATGGAAATAACTGATTGGGGCATGTTTAAAGGAGCCACGCATGATCTGGATGAATACACGGACACTGTGAACTCTTATATCCACTTTTGTGAGGAGAGCATTCTTCCATCGCGCACCAGGGTGAGTTACTCCAACGACAAGCCCTGGTTCACAGCTAAGCTCAGACAGATCAGGAAGGAGAAGGAAGCAGCGTTGAAAAGTGGAGACAGGGACTGCTACAGGGAGGTCAAATACTGGTTTAGCAGAGAGCTGAGGAGAGCTAAATCTGTGTATTCTGAGAGACTCCAGCAGCAGTTCACTGCTAACGACTCTGCTTCTGTGTGGAGAGGACTGAGGCAAATCACCAACTATCGGCCTCAGGCTTCTAAGGGACAGGATGACAAAGCCCTTTGTCAAAGACTGTCCCAACACTATGCCCGTTTTGACACCTCGTCAGCTGTGTCCAACTCCCCCCCTCTCCCCAGCACCACTGCCTCCATGGTCCCCACTTCATCAAAGGCGCTCCCCCTCCCCCCTGCCCTTGCCATCAGTGAGCAGGACGTGCACAGACAGTTCTCCAGACTGAACCCGCGCAAGGCCCCTGGTCCGGACGACGTGTCTCCCTCCACCCTGAGACACTGCGCGGAGGAGCTGACTCCTGTCTTCACAGACATTTTTAACACCTCCCTGAAGTCATGCCACGTGCCGGCCTGCCTCAAAACCTCTACCATCGTCCCTGTCCCCAAGAAGCCACGGATCACTGGACTTAACGACTACAGACCTGTAGCGCTCACCTCTGTAGTCATGAAGTCCTTTGAGCGCCTGGTCCTGCCCCACCTCAAGACCATCACCACTCCCCTCCTGGACCCACTGCAGTTCGCCTACAGAGCCAACAGGTCTGTGGATGACGCAGTCAACCTGGCCCTCCACTTCATCCTGCAGCACCTGGACTCCCCGGGAACCTACGTCAGGATCCTCTTTGTGGACTTCAGCTCTGCATTCAATACCATCCGCCCCGCTCTGCTCCAGGACAAGCTGTCCCTGCTCAACGTGCCTGACTCCCTCTGCAGGTGGATCACCGACTTCCTGACGGACCGGAGGCAGCATGTGCGGCTGGGAAAGACTGTCTCAGAGTCTGTTAGCATCAGCACCGGATCACCCCAGGGCTGTGTACTTTCCCCCCTGCTGTTCTCCCTGTACACCAACTCCTGCACCTCCAGCCACCAGTCTGTCAAGCTGATCAAGTTTGCGGACGACCACTGAGGATCCATCACCACTGAGGATTCCTTCCGCTTCCTGGGCACCACCATCACCCGGGACCTCAAGTGGGAGCCGACCATCAGCTCCCTCATCAAAAAGGCCCAGCAGAGGATGTTCTTTCTGCGGCAGCTGAGGAAGCTCAAGCTACCCACCAAGATGTTGGTGCAGTTCTACACGGCCATCATCGAGTCCATCCTCACCACCTCCATCACCGTGTGGTACGCAGGAGCCACCGCCAGGGACAGACTAAGACTGCAGCGCGTTGTGCGCGCTGCTGAGAAGGTGATCGGCTGCAAGCTCCCATCCCTCCAGGACCTGTACATCTCCAGGACCCGGAGGCGTGCAGGTCGGATCATAGCCGACCCTTCACACCCTGGACACGCACTGTTTGCCCCCCTCCCCTCAGGCAGAAGACTTCGGTCCATTCAGACTAAAACCTCCCGCTACATGAACAACTTCTTCCCCTCTGCCATCAGACTGCTGAACACTAAGTGACTTATTAGACTCTCGTGCACTACGTACAGCAGCTCAACCGGACTCATGACAATTATCACTGTTTTCTTTTTGCACTACCGACTGCACTATGTGGAATTCCACAATATCTGCTGCTTGTTAATATATTTAAAAATTGCATAGATTAGTATTACTTATTCATATTCTACCTTTTATTGCATGCATAGTTTTTTATTTTTATCTTTAGTGCTACTCCATGTTTAATGTTGCAGCATTACACCAAGCCAAATTCCTAGTTTGTGTACTACGTGAACAATGGCAATAAATCTCATTCTGATTCTGATTCTGATTCTGAGCTGGAATCAAACCCCTGACCCTCCGATCAGTAGTCAGCCACACTGCACCTGCACCACAGCTGTGGGTTTTGTAAATGCAATTAAGGACTGTATACAGCCCTGGCCTGATTTACTAAGCTCTCAAACAGTGGTACTAACTGCACAAGTAGCATGGAAAATTGTGTGTTTTCTTAGTGGGCCTTATATTTTAAATTGTCTTTGACCCCAAGTGCAAACTTGTGGAAGAGGAATTTTTCATATCTCGTGTTTCTGCCTTAAGAGTTCAAAAACTGACTCATGAACACAAGAGGAAATTTGATCCAGGGGAATTGTGTTAGTGGAAGCAGCAAATAATCAAAGTATAATGAATGAAAATTATGTTTCTCCCCGCAAACAGCAAGCACACTGAGTTGGATCATGCCTCTTGTACGCACTGGGGGTCCAGGTTCATTTTCTGTGATGGAGATTGACCTTCTAATTGTAAAACAGTCTTTAAATAATACAGTTTAATTTATTGTGCTTACCAATGTCATGGATGGCCCTCACGGGCAATTATTGAGGCACTATAGGCCAGCCGATGAGTTTGCATATTTATTAACAAAAGCTACAAATGACAGAAACAGCCACGTGGGGCAAAAACACAAACTATGACTAAGACTAGGAACACAGATACAAGATACAGACTCTGAGGAAAACACTTACAGAGACACGATGAATCAAGAGGATGACTGGAGCCGGGGTTAGGGACTCCAGCCAAACGTTGTGGGGAACCAATGTTATGCGAGGTCACAGCGAGGAGTAAGCCTCAGCTGTTCCCTTAAATAATGCCTCAGCACTAATCAGGCAAGGAGAAAGTAATCAACGAAATGTGATCCAGTTGTCACGAAGCGGTTCAGCTCTGACAGCCGGAAGTCCTGCCATGACGCTGTCACAATAAAGGCCCTGGAAGGCCATATGACCACACAGAGTGGAGAAAATACCGGACAGCCCGTGACCCATACCCATGACAGTACTCCCCGCTCAAAAGGTGCATTCCAGGCGCAAACATAACTAACTAACTAACTAACCTGCACTTATATAGCGCTTTTCTAGTCACAAAGACCACTCAAAGCGCTTTCATTAATACTAACCCTCTATTCTAAGGGCCTATAGGAAACAAAAAATATCTAGGGACAATTTAGAACAGCCAATTAACCTAACATGCATGTTTTTGGCATGTGGGAGGAAACTGGAGAAATCCCGGAGTAAACCCACGCAACACGGGGAGAACATGCAAACTCCACACAGATCACTGTTGGTCGGGGGCTGGGATCAAACCCACGATCCCATGATCCCCACAATCCCCCAGCCAAGGGTAAACTGTGCTGCCGCAGTGCTAACCACTGCGCCACCGTGCAGCCCTAACATCCCATAACATCCAAGCCCCCCCCCCCCCACAACCAGAAGGATACCAGGTCCGACCTAGGGAGGGCGGAGGGGGAACCAGGCCAGGAGGGCGAGAACCACAAAAAGAAAAGGGGAACACTATATCAAGGAAAAAAAAACACACACACAGAGGGCAACAAAGATAACCCAAAATGATGAGTCTAAACACGCCACAAACAAACCTAGAGCACAGTAAATACAACAAGAATATACACGACCTTCCGACTGATAAGGAGACAGGAAAACTAGAATACAGGTACAAACAACAATACATTGTACCCAAAAAACACCAGGACAAAAAAATCCCTCAAACAGCTACAAGCAGAGCAGCACACTACAAACACAGTTCAACAATATAAACAGGCAAAGAAAAAAAACAAGAGCATCTCTCCAATTACAAAGGAAACAAGAAAACTAAAATACAGGTGCATAATAAAAACATACAGTACCCTATAACCACAAGGGGGGGAAAAAAACTCAACCAGCTACACAGTAGAGCAGCAACACTACAAATATAGTCCAATATTATCAATAGGCAAAGACAAAAAACACAGGAGCATCTCTCAAACTGCAGAGGAGAGGGGAAAAAAAAACACTTACAGGGATGCCGGCAGGTAGAGCACAAAGAGTCACAAAAAAAAAAAAAAAAACAGTTTGGGTGGTCTACCCTCATCCAGAGTCCAGGTCGCTGGCAAGGGAAAAAGAAACAGTTCGGGCGGCCTACCCGAGTCCCAGGCCTGGAGAAACAGTATATCAGGCGGCTAGACCAGGTTGCGGAACAAACAAGGCAGTCCGTCGGGTGGCAGACCCAGAATGCCGAACCGGCAAAGCAGTCTTCCGAGCTGCCGACCCGCGTCCTTAGGCCACCAGGACTGGAGGGGAGAACTCGGTGGCAGCCTCCCTACCGAGAGGGATAGCGAAGGAAAGCCAAGCCGAATCCGGGGAACCCCAACAGCACCCGGTGGAGGAAGAAAGGGATTGAGGAAAGGATGAGGGGCCAGTCTGGCGCTAGACGGCGGAGGATCTGCAGCTCCTTCTCCAAACTGAAACCAAACCGGCGCTGTGTCCTTGCTGGACCCCAATCGGACTAGCGCTGCACCCACGACGGACCCTGACTGGGCCGGAACAGCACCAGGGATGACCTCCGAGCATGAACCTGGAACCTCCAAGACAACTACCGGAACAGGCTCGTCACCGGTGACCCTGGGAGAAAGCTCAGAGGAAGAAAGAAAACCGGGATCAGAATCACCGGCAGCAGCAGAGCCCGGCGAGACAAGCTCGGATGCAGTGATCGGCAGCACCCGGCTCGCTTCCCCGAGAGACAGGCAATAATGCTCCAGAATAGAGAAGAGAAAACAAAATAGAGCACTTGCCTGATCTCGGGCTCTACCGCCATCCAGGACTTCGGCGATCCAGGTTCCATGAGCTGGAGATCCACTCCTGGTTCCCACTCGACTGTGGCGGGCTCCACAGCCAGCATGATGGTCCCCACAATCTGGGGATTCCCTGGCGCTGAAGTCCATGCCAAAGGCCCGCACGACATGGTGGCAGGGGATCCGTGGCCTGCTGGGTCAAACTACTCTTCCATGAAGACCCAGGGATGCTTAATCGTCAGCTCAGGCTCCAACCGACAGTCCACCCTCCTCCTCTGCCCGTGACATGGCTGTGGGACTGGTACAAGGCTCTCCAGGGCCATGGGCTCCTTCGTCCGGCAGTGTATTCCTGGCACCGGGGGACGCTCAGGGGAAGGAGACACAGAAGATGCAGGTTCACAATTAATGGTTACAGCAGGAGGAAGCTCGGGGGACTGTGAACCACGAACTCCACCCCCAGGAGTCAGACAAGGCAATTCATAGCACGGAGGAAGAGAATGAAATAGCACTTGCCTTTTCTCCAGAGGGCCAATGGTGCCTGCTGTAACGGGCTTGGTTCTTCCCTTCCCCCTACAGATGGTGATGGAGGGCCCCCGGGAAGACAAAGAGGAGCCGCTCGCACAGGATTGATGACGTGCACAGTCGGATCAGGACTCGTGGAGCTCACAGAAGCTGGGGAGAGTGTCGAGGAGGAGGGAGGAACAGCCGAGGCAGACCGGGGACAAGGAGCTGACGGAACAGCGGAAACAGAAGACCCAGAGGCAGAGGCTGCTGTCTTTCCCTTTTGTCGTGACGCAGGGGCAACAGCTGGCTGGGAGGCAGAGTTCTTACGGCTACCTGGAACTGGATCCGGACGGGGATCTCGCTGAGGCTTATTACGAGCAGAGTGACGACGTTTACCAGCAGAGGGCGAGGCAAAGGTTAGGTCTGGGAAACGCTGCTCCTGCATGGAGACGGAGGCAAGCAGATCAGCGTACTCCGGGTAATCATGGAGTTCAGGACTGATGTCCACCAATCTGACTGCCTCCATCACATGCTTCATAATCTGGGTAGGATGGACAGCGGAGCGGGCCTCAACCACACGGCCCTAGATGAGCTCAGCTGTCCACTGCATCTCTTTTGAGGGAATCCTGGCTGATCTCCTCCTCCGCTGTGGATAGGAACGGCACATGGGGGACGTGGACTCCTGGGCTGGATGGGTGACAGGAATTGGATCCCGAGGCGAGGAACGGGGATGCCTCGCCTTCAGCTTCCTGTCCGAATTCCCCTCCGGTCCACGGTTCTTCTCCTGGAGTGCCGTGATTTCCGCCATCCTCATCCTGACCTCGGCGTGGTTGGCATGGCGAGGATTGCAGTTAATTGCTGCTTCTGCGAGGTCCAAGTACCAGCGTGGGCAGTCAGGAGTGACGTTGCGATGAGTGTTGGACAGCAGGCCATCTAGCTCAATTAGGAACACGATCAGCTCGTAGCCCAAGCTCCCAGAATAGCCTTTTCCTGGCGACGTCATCTCCTAACACACTGGTACACGGAAAAAGGAAAAACTACAAGCCCAACATAAACTCACGGTGACCGGCATCTCATTTTGGCTGCAACCTACTGTCATGGATGGCCCTCACGGGCCATTAATGAGACGCTATAGGCCAGCTGATGAGTTTGCATATTTATCAACAAAAGCTACAAATGACAAAGTAAACAGCCACGTGGGGCAAAAACACGAACTATGACTAAAACTAGGACCATAGATACAAGATACAGACTCTGAGGAAAACACTTACAGAGACACGATGAATCAAGAGGATGACTGGAGCCAGGGTTAGGGACTCCAGCCGAACGTTGTGGGGAACCAACGTTATGCGAGGTCGCAGCAAGGAGTAAGCCTCAGCTGTTCCCTTAAATAATGCCTCCGCACTAATCAGGCAAGGAGAAAGTAATCAGCGAAATGTGACCCAGCTGTCACGGAGCGGCTCAGCTCTGACAGCCGGAAGTCCCGCCATGACACTGTCACAATAAAGGCCCTGGAAGTCCATATGACCACACAGAGCAGAGAAAATACCGGACAGCCCGAGCACGGACAGAATCCGCGCTCAAACCATGACAACCAAATAAAATTGATATTACCTAAGATTTGCTGCAGGAACAAATAAATAAAATAAAATAAATAAAACAAATAAATCAGTCTGCAGCTCTCAAAGACAGATTATCTTCATTATGCACTGATAAGAGCTGTGCTATCCAAAGGTTTCACCAGTCTTTCTCTTTGTCTATCACTTTGATGGACAGAGTTGTAAAAATTCCTTCAGTTATCACAGGACAAGGGATACAGGAGAACACACTGGAGGAATGCCCATGAAAATGAAAAAGGACAACACTAGTGCAATACACAAAGCAAGGTGCAAATGTCCACTTTAGATTTTTGTAATCAGGCCCTTACAATTGGATTTTCTGTTATTCATTTAAAGTGACACTCCACCAAAAATCAATTTTTTTCTGTTGTTAGCATGTCTCTAACATGGTTTTTTGTGACTTACAAGACAAATCTGTAGTGATCCGCACTGGGTGCCTCTGTTCACTAATTACCATTCCCAGCTGCACCTGCTTTCACACCTGCTCTCCCCAATTAGGCAGCCTTTATCAGGAGTGGATTCCTGCTCTCCGGAGACGTCTACACTCCTTGGGTGAAGTTCTCCTCGTCTCAACTCACCTACTGCAACTACTGGGAGTCATGTCTCCCTTCTTCGCATTATCTCGGCACCTGTCATCTGGGAGCTTCGCCTCCCCAACTAACAGTAAGACTGTTCCCTCAGGAATCCTCACCTTCATCTCCAGCTTCTCTCCTCCTCTCTCCCCTGTGCACAGGTGGACTTCCCTCCTGGCGGCGGACTTACCCCTCCTCCAGGCGGCGGACCGGACCAGTGCACTATACGCACTCACTCCCTCTTCCCTCAGCTGGGGCTGCACTTGTTCCGACTCCCTCACCTCGCACTTTGCACCTCCGAAGCGGGGCTCCGGCAACCTGGAGAAGACTGTATGATTCATCGGTGCTTCAACGACTCCTGTGCCCAGTAAGATTACACAGGGTTACAAAAATATTTTTCTTGTAAGTTGTCTGTGTTTTTTCAACTGATTTAAGACAATTTTGCACTGCTGAATCCGAAAATGACATCCGTTTCTCTCGATCAGGTGCTAAGTAAAAACCTGTACTTACTTAGTACTTATTTAGTACTGTGCATGTACTTACCTTTATGTAAAGGTAAGTACATGTAAATTGAATGTTTGAATTCAGAGAATTTCAAGACATAAAAAGAATTTTGCATCATATAAAGCGAAAATACCCTTACATGTAAACAAAAAACGTAAAAAGCAACATGTGGCCATAATTCAAAAAGTTGACCTGATTGAACAAAACCAGTGTGATTTTTGGATTCAGCACATCAAAACTGTCCTAAATCAGCTAAAAAAAACCTAAGACAATAAATTTGGTTTTGACCAGTGTTATCTATTATTCAGCTCATTCGAGTCTCTGGGGTTGAACTGCTATTAATTCCCCTTCTCTTCTCCTCCTACAGGGTTGCCAGTTCTCTCCTGCTCTGCATACACACCCACTCACTCATATACGCATTCACTATATTAATAAAAGATCATTGTGTTATAATCGAGTTTGTGTCTGCTTCTGGGTTTTTGTACAAACATGTCAATATCAAAAGCAAAAAAATCACTCAAATGTCTCATATCTTTGTTTTTTGCTGTAAAGTTTCATTTAAGCTCCACCCCCCCAAAAAATGCAAGTTTGGACAGAACGTTTCTAGCTATGTAAGTATTGCTGCTTAGCCTGATTGGTTATAACATTAACCAGTCAGGTTAAGCACTGGGCATGGCTACAGACCTGAGTTCACTGCCTCAGGGGAAGAGGGAGGAGCTGAGGAGCAGCAGGAGCTTTAACAAATTGGGAAGAATGGCAGATTATATGTACTTGTTCAGTTTCTGGCTGTGTGAGGAAGAAATCCTCTTCTTTTATATTACATGTCTTACCCACAGACATGAAAATACGACAGCAATGATTAATTTTATTTGGAAAAGCCTCAGTGTCCCTGCTAAAATACTGTAGAGGACACGGGTTTGCAGCCTGCATTTTACCCTGCATGCAGGGAGGTGGCCCTGGGGTGCGTGGCGCAACAGCCAGTGCGAGCCGGCGAGCCCTCCAGCCTCCACGCCCGGAGCTGGCCAGCGACTCTCCGCTCCACCGAGAATGATCCTTCAGCAGGTTCACATACGCCTTGTTACAACTTTTACTTCCTCAGGTAGGAGTCGCCTTCTTGGAACCTTGTACAATGTCCTCCTCTTCTTCCAGCTACTGGTGGGCGGGAGTATGGGTGGAGTTAATTAGAATATTCATTCATATTTAAGTAGGTGGGAGATGTAAAAGCTCTTTCCAAGCAATTCTAAGGCAATGAAAGTTTTTTGTGTATAAAAAAAACACAATATACTATTTTGGGAAATATACATTAGTTTTTGAGGTGGTTTTAGAGCCGCCGGAGTGCACCTTTAAGTAACAAAATACTGCAAGCAAAAAATATGTCAAAACAATATTTACATATTTTGGATATTTAAAATATGCCATCAATTAGAAGTGTCTGACTGGGCTTCAGAGACAATGTGTTTTTTAATATCATTTATCTGCATTTAAAGAACGAGAAGAAAATCCCTACAGTAGCATTTTAATATGTTAATAGCAATTTTTGATTTAAAATGTTTTCAGAAGGAAAGAAATAACATACTTCTCATTATCGTTGAGGACTGAATTGTTCTTTCTTTTGCACAAAGTGAATCCCCCATGTCTGTGAATGTTGTAATTTCAATAAACAGTAAAACACAAATTTTAACATTGAAAACAAAACTCAGCGAGACCATGGTAACAGATGTACAGTACATAGTGAGTGCTCTGGCCATAAATACTGAAAGTTAAATGGTGCACACACAAACTATCAAAATAAACATTGTTTCAACAATGTTTGAAAGCTTGTTGTAGCCTTTATGTAGTATTTTCAAACAATGTTCATTCCAGTTTTTCTTTCAGTATCAGTATCTCAAATGATGACAATAAAAAAACATAGAAAGAAGCCATATAGGCACAGAAAATAGGAATCATATTTTAGAGAAGGGCAATGGTCACAAGTAGTGTCTCTGTGTGAGCATGCAGACTGCTGCGTTTTTAGGTTACATACAATTTGATGGATGTTTGTGCCAGAGTGTGCTGACTGGACAAGCCTTCTATGTCTTGATTAATTGATGTGAGTTAGAGCGGTTCGTGATCCCGGAGGTGCTTTGGGTGCTCTCTGTGTGTCATCCTCACCATGTGAGCACAAATATCTAGTGTTACTATGAGGGGAAAAGCAGGGGCATTGCAAGCAGTTTCAAGGACAGAAAAACCTTATTATAGAAGCAGATAATTTATAGATGATGCAAGGTTAAGTTCAAGAGGTAGCCTATATAAATTATCCTTGACCAGTGCTCTTTAAGGATTCAAGGAGAATATCATTAAAAGTCTCCATTTGTAAAAACATATCAGTGCTTAAACACTGTAGTCCAAATGGTAGCACTGCTTGATAGAAAGGCTGAGTCACAGAAGAACATAATCAGGATGGCAGAGCAGAATAACACAGTCATATTGACAATCTGCCAGTGAGCAGGTGGAAATGCTCAGGGTGGTGGTGGTGGTATATATACATACAGTATAGCGGAGAAAATAAGTATTACAGACATCAAAATTTTTCTCATTAAACATATTTCTGATGGAGCCATTTACCTGAAATTTTCACCAGATATCGGTAACAACCCAAGTAAGCCATGCATACAGTGATGTGAAAAAGTGTTTGCCCCCTTCATGTTTTCTCATTTTTTTGTATGTTTGTCACACTTAAATGTCAGATCAGACATTTGATGCCAGATCATCAAACAAATTTAAATATTAGACAAAGATAACACAAGTAAACACAAAATGCGGTTTTTAAATGGTGTTTATTATTAAGGGTAAAAAAAAATCCAAACCTAAATGGTCCTGTGTGAAAAAGTGATTGCCCCCCACCCCACCCCTCCCCCGGTTAAAACATAAATTAAATGTGGTTTATCACATCTTTGGAAAGCTGAGTTCAATTTCTCTAACCACACCCAGACCTGATTACTGCCACACTTGTTCTCAATCAAGAAATCACTTAAATAGGACCTGCCTGACTAAGTGAAGTAGACCAAAAGTTCCTCAAAAGCTAAACATCATCCAAAGAATTCAGGAACAAGTGAGAAACAAAGTAATTGAGATCTATCAGACTGGAAAAGGTTATAACGCCATTTCTGAAGCTTTGGGACTCCAGCGAACCACAGTGAGAGCCATTATCCACAAATGGCGAAAACATGGAACAGTGGTGAACCATCCCAGGAGTGGCCGGCTGACCAAAATTACCCCAAGAGCGTAGCGATGACTCATCCAAGAGGTCACAAAAGACCCCACAACAACATCCAAAGAACTGCAGGCCTTACTTGCCTCAGTTAAGGTCAGTATTCATGACTTCACCAAAAGAAAGAGACTGGGCAAAAATGGCTTGCATGGCAGAGCTCCAAGACGAAAACCACTCCTGAGCAAAAAGAACATAAAGGCTCATCTCAGTTTTGCAAGAAAACATCTTGATGATTCCCAAGACTTTTGGGAAAATACTCTGTGGACTGACAAGAAAAAAGGTGAACTTTTTGGAAGGTGTGTGTCCCAATATCTCCGGTGTAAAAGTAACACAGCATTTCAGAAAAGGTACATCATCATCATCATCATCATAGCAGTCTGTCGTGGGTGACAATGACTGTTTCATTTAGGTCTGATCAGATTCCTCCACACAGCTCTGCCCTTAGTCTTCCGCTGCCAGGAACTCCTGTCTATGTGCAACTTCTTCAAGTTTCTTTTTACAGTGTCTTTAAATCTGAGCCTTGGTCTACCCTGATTGCATTTGCCCTTGCATAACTGTGAGTAGAGTAACTGCCGAGGGAGACGCTGGTGGTCCATCCTCTCAACATGTCCGAACCATCTCAGGTTCATCTGTATTAGCATGTCCTCCATTGATGGTAGACCAGCTTGTTTCAACACTTCTGTGTTGGTTATCTTGTCTTTCCTTGAGATGTTCATTATGGCTCGAAGGTGTCTCATCATGTACGCGTGGAGTTTCTTCACCTGCACTCTGTAGACAGTCCAAGTTTCAGCACCATACAATAGAGTAGCCAGTACTGTCGCTCTGTACACTTTGCATTTCACATGGATAGACACATGTCGATTGTTCCACAGTCTCTCCCTCAAGTTTCCAAACACAGCACTCACTCTTCCAATTCTGAGAGATAGTTCATCCTCCAGCCTAGCATTCTCTGAAACAGTACTCCTAAGATACTTGAAAGTCTTGCACTTGACTAGTGGCTCTGTACCAATGCTGATCTCTTCTGGTAGTGATGTTGATAACTGGAACTTTGGTGGTTGATAAAGGCACTCTGTCTTCTTGATGTTGATTTGGAGGCTGAATTGGCTAGCTGCTTTTGCAAATTTCTCCACTAAAGATTGCATATCTTCCACGCTGTGTGCAACAAGGGCACTGTCGTCGGCAAAGAGCATTTCTCTTACTAACATTATCGATGTCTTACTCTTGGCTTTAAACTGCGCCACATTGAACAAGTCTGCTTCTTTTCTTGTTTGAATGTATACTCCTTCTGAAGTGTCTTTGAAGGCCACAACAAGCATGGCTGCCAGATATAGCGAGAAGAGTGTAGGTGCCAGCACACACCCTTGTTTCACCCGTTGCTTACTGAAAAGTCTTTAGATACTGAACCACTCATTGCCACGTTTGCTTGCATACCTGTATGGAGTGCCTTGATCAGGCTGACAAACTTCTCTGTACAACCATATTTCTTGAGTACCTGCCAAAGTCCTTGTCGTGAAACAGTATCGAAGGTTTTACTGAAGTCTATGAGGACTAGATAAAGTGGCATGTTCTGTTCGATACACTTTTCTTGAACATGTTTCAAGCAGGAAATCATGTCCATTGTGCTTCTTCCACTTTTAAAGCCGCACTGGGTTTCTAGTAGTACATTCTGCGAGATGTGTTCATTGAGTCTGTTCAGTAGTACACATGAGAGAATCTTACCAACAGTGGCTAGCAGTGATATACCTCGGTAATTTCCACAATCTTTCCTGTCACCTTTCTTGAACAAAGGCACAATACTTGCATCCTTCCAGTCTTGAGGTACTTTCTGGGCATCCCATATCTCTTGGATGAGCTTGTGCAGGCAGCTGGTCAGCTGAACACCACCAGATTTCCACACGTCTGCTGGAATTCCATCCCTTCCTGGAGTTTTAACATCCTGTGTTGTCCTGATAGCTGCCATTAGTTTGTCACGATTTGGTGGTTCATCCAGACTTGATACAACTGGTTACTGCACAAGAGCTTCTTTGGCCTCCTCAGCGAGATCTCCAGGGTTGTTTAGTAGTTAGTCAAAGTGGTCTGCAAATCTGTCCAGGATCTTGTCTTTCTCCTGCAAAACTGTTTCACCATCCCTGGCCTTTAGTTGGATCAATCCTCTTGGTTTAGGGCCGTAGATTTCTCTCAAACCTGTGAAGAATGTTTTCCTGTCCTTCCTGTCTGCTGCAGTTTGAAATTTCTCCGCTTTTTCATCCCACCAGTTGGACTTCATCTCTCTGGTGTACTTCTGTAGCTCACTCTGAGCTTTGAGTATTTCTTCTTCTTCGACCTTGTGTTACACTGTAGGTTTTCCTGCCTTGCTGTATTCCTCGCTTCTAGTAGTTTCTTCAGGTGTTCATCATGCTCATCAAATCAATCTTGATGTTTCCTCTCAGGGTAGCCTAATACATCACTCGCAGTCTGATACACCGTATCCTTCAGTGTTTCCCATTTCTCTTCTATGTCATTCTCTGAGTTGTTGCTGTCCCAGTCTTTCAAGTTTTCATCCATTTCCTGTGTAAGTTCTTCCTGCTTCTTTTGGCCTTTCAGTGCAGTAGTGTTTAGCTTCCGTGGTGGCTTCGCATCCGTCCTGCAGTGCTGTTTTTGTCTCCAAATCCTTAATCTATATCTCTGCATAACATGATCAGTACCACAGTCCACGTCTCTCATTGCTCTGGTGTCCAATACATCCCCTATGTCTCTCTGCCTGACTATGATGTAGTCTAATAAGTGCCAGTGCTTGGATCTTGGGTGCATCCATGTCTTCTTGTGTGTGTCCTTGTGCTTAAATAGAGTGTTGGTTATCACAAGGTTGTACTCTGAACATAGTGCAAGTAGAAGTTCTCCATTAGCATTGCACTTGCCTACTCCATGACTGCCTAGCACTCCTTTCCATTTGTCAGTGTCCGAACCAACTCTGGCATTAAAATCTCCAACAAGTATCAGCCTGTCATCAGTCGGTACACGCCTGATAGTCTCACGTAAATCACTGTAGAACTCTTCCTTCACTTTCTCTGGGTTGGTCATTGTTGGGGCATATACACTGATGAGTGCGGCATACATCTTCCGCTGTAGTGGGAGTCTCATAGTCATTATCCTGTCATTGATTGGCACTGGTTCCTCATCAAGCATTGCTGCTATCGCCTTTCTAACTGCAAAGCCCATTCTTGCTTCTCTCCTTTCTTGAGTTGATCTCCCACTCCAAAAGAAGATGTACCCATGGTCTTCCAAGCTATCATATCCAGGCAATCTTGTTTCACTAAGTGCAGCTATGTCTACATTGTACCTGTTCATTTCCAAGGCCACAAGCATGGTCTGTCTTTCTGGGTGCTGTGATGTTGTTCTGTCCAACAGAGTGCATACATTCCATTCTGTTACGCACAAGGCTGCTGTTTTCCTCTTCTTTTGTCTTCCTGCTCCTTGCTTACTTTTCGCTGCCTGTCAGAGTGTGAACAGATCAGTGCGGACCTTATGATCCCGGGCGACATCCGAGCCGGTATGAGTTGCTTTCTGATTGACCATTTCATGAAACTGCTTGCAAAGTATTTGAATACTGCTAGCTTTTGCTGGATTAGCAGCACATTCTTGGCAGATAAAGGTATTATCAGTGTTAAGGACAAGCCAAGACAAATTGACACCAGTATCTGTTGCAGTGACTGACCAGATGATAGGTTTGTTTATCTCTGCTCTTTGTGTAGTGCACGTCACAATGCACCGACTGGCACAGTCCACCACAGACCTTGCGACAGATGTGTTTATCTGCCAGGATGTCCAGTCTCACCCTGTGTAACTGGGAGTGGTCCACCACAGACCTGTGGCAGATATTGTTTTTAGTTCTGCCAGGATGTCCTGTTTCACCCTCCACGCCCTCGGAAGGGCAAGGATGCCGGTTGAGTCGCCGACAGCCCGACCCATGAGACAGGTAGTACCGGTTTTCATGGTTATCCAGTAGCAAGCAAGCCAATGCCTGACCTGACACGTGGTCTTAAGATTATTCAATTGCCTCACCCAATTAACATAATTAACATTAACATTTATCTCACAAATGGAATTCAATTCACTCAAAACAGATCTCAAATTATATGTGCATTTTATCCAATACAATCCATGTTAACATTTGCAAATTATAAATCCTTTTACACATATAATATAATATTCAATTACACAGGACTATAACAGTGGTGACACTCCGTCGTCACATCAGGATAGAGGGAAAGATGAATGCAGAATGCAGCAATGTACAGAGACATCCTGGGAGAAAACCTGTTCCAGAGTGCTCTTGACCTCAGACTGGGGCGACGGTTCATCTTTCAGCAGGACAACGACCCTAAGCACACAGCCAAGATATCAAAGGAGTGGCTTCAGGACAACTCTGTGAATGTCCTTGAGTGGCCCAGCCAGATCCCAGACTTGAATCCAATTGAACATCTCTGGAGAGATCTGAAAATGGCTGTGCACCGACGCTTCCCATCCACCCTGATGGAGCTTGAGAGGTGCTGCAAAGAGGAATGGGCCAAACTGCCCAAAGACAGGTGTGTCAAGCTTGTGGCATTATATTCAAAAAGACTTGAGGCTGTAATTGCTGCCAAAGATGCATCAACAATATATTGAGCAAAGGCTGTGAATACTTATGGACATGTGAATTCTTAGTTTTTTATTTTTAATAAATTTGCAAACATCTCAAAAAAAACTTTTTTCATGTTGTCATTATGGGGTATTGTGTGTAGAATTTTGAGGAAAAAAATGAATTTAATCCCTTTTGGCTGTAACATAACAAAATGTGGAAAAAGTGAAGTGCTGTGAAGGCAGGCTTGATGTATATGACATAAAGACATTTGTCTATGTGCCGTGGGCTTGATGTATATGACATCATAAAGACACATTTGTCTATGTGCCGTCATATTGGCATCGCGAGTCGTCCTGTGATGCCTGAGTTCATGGTCTATATGACATCATAAAGACACATTTGTCTATGTGTCCTATGATGTCTGAGTCACCAGTGCTTTTCCTTTTTTATTCTTATATGAACAGTAAGAGAATGTTTTTCGTGGCTTGACCACTTTTGCTACTTCCTACAGAACACACGGTGATATTCCTGACACGTCATTATAGTCCAGATATGATTCCCACTCCTTATTAAAATAGTTGATAAAGTCTTTGTCTTGGAGTAGTGATGTACGTATTAAATTTCCAATTCCTAGCTTCCCTTGTAGCTTTTTTATTTACCAATATAAGAGACACTGGATGGTGATCGCTGATAGCTTGATTTGAGCAAATTTCAGTGTCTGTTATATCCCTCACAGTAGAGTTACTGGCTAAAAAAAAAAGTTTAGATGAGAATATGAATGGTGCACTGTGAGAAAAACATGTATTCCCTAAGAGCTGGGTGAAGAGAATGCCATTCATCGCAAAGACCAAAATCACTCATGTATTGTTTGAGAGTGTCAGTAGCATGCCATTTCCTATAATTCCCCTATGTACTGAGCCTGTCAGTTGCAGGATTTAATACCAGGTTGAAGTCTCCTCCTGTTATGAGTGTAGTGTCCAAGTGCTCAGAAAGAGATGTGAAGAAAGTGTGAAAATAGGATGAGTCGTCAACATTTGGGCCATAAATGCTTGCAGTACATAGATCCAGATTTTGAACTGAGATTTTTAATATTATAAATCTACCTTCTGGATCTGCTCTGGTGTTATTCAGTACAAAGCGTATTCTTCTGTTCACCAATATACAGTACATCTGGAGGTACATCATACCAACAGTAAAATATGGTGGTGGTAGTGTGATGGTCTGGGGCTGTTTTGCTGCTTCAGGACCTGGAAGACTTGCTGTGGTAAATGAAACCATGAATTCTGCTGTCTACCAAAAAATCCTGAAGGAGAATGTCCAGCCATCTGTTCGTGACCTCAAGCTGAAGCGCACTTGGGTTCTGCAGCAGGACAATGATCCAAAACACACCAGCAAGTCCACCTCTGAATGGCTTACAAAAAACAAAATAAAGACTTTGGAGTGGCCTAGTCAAAGTCCTGGCCTGAATCCAATTGAGATGCTGTGGCATGACCTTAAAAAGGCGGTTCATGCTCAAAAACCCTTCAATGTGGCTGAATTACAACAATTCTGCAAAGATGAGTGGGCCAAAATTCCTCCACAGTGCTGTAAAAGACTCATTGCCAGTTATCACAAATGCTTGATTGCAGTTGTTGCTGCTAAAGGTGGCCCAACCAGTTATTAGGTTTTGTCATAAACTGCCCTTTTTAAGGGCTATTGAAGGACACCAAATGCTCATTGTGGTTTCTGCACATAAATGTGAATACATGAAGAACACAAAACATACAAATACAGAACTAACGGAAGTGCTGGAGGAGAGCGGGGCTCAACATCACAGGGGAACAGAAACCTGGGAACGCTGAGCAAAGGGGCAGAACCAGCCAGAGCACACCCGAAAGGAAGCAGGGCTCATGGCTGGAAATAAAAGGGGAAAAGCTACTCTGGCAGAGCACTCCCATTCTCCTTGACAGCAGCACAAATTACACTCAGAGCTGGACAACATTTGAGGATGGAAAAAGTACAGAAGGACACGACAACGGGAAAAGGTTGTCCTGCCCTTAAATACTATTTCATGATATGTGACAGGTGTTGATACATGAGTGGAGAAAATAACACAATCAGTGACAGCTGGGCAGCCTGCGAACCAGTTTGACAGCTGGAGGCTATGCAACGCTGTCAAAATAACACACAAACCGGAACCCGTAATGATACAAGAACAACACAACCCCAAAATGTAAATAACAATACTACAAGTACAGAATGACCACAAAACAGGAACCAAATATGACAGACAGGATAAACAAGGAGACAGACAGAAAAGGACTAAACTTAAACTGAAAACTGGGCACGGCGCCCACCCGTGCCCAGGTTCATGACAGTGCCCCCCCCAAGGGGTGGGGCCCAGACACACCAGGGCAACATCAAAAAGTAAAAGAACCCCCCCCAAAGAAGACCCTCCCCCCAACAAGAAAAACAATCCACCCCTGGGGGGAGGAGGGGGGAACCCAGGCAAGGAGGGACTGAGACAAAACAAAAAAAAACCAAAAACAAAACATTCATGACCCACAACCTGAACAATACAGTGACCCAGACTCGATGCCCCTAGGGAAGAAACTAAGGCAGTTTGGGCGGCCTGCCAGAGTCCCAGGACCTATGGAGCATATGGCAGAACGTGTCTGGTGGCCACCCAGAGTCCCTGAACCACCTGGATGGAAGGTGTAACCTGTCAGGTGGTCTCGCAGAGTACATGAGCCACTGGTCTGATGAGCACAACACGTTCCCCCCAGGCGGCGGTGACTAGAACCCACACTCCCAGTGGACCGCAAGATCTCCAGCATGGGGAAGGCAGAACCGGCGCTGTGGAAGGCTGACCTCCAACGATGACTGCTGGCCAATGGTAACACCTGACGATGATGGCGGTTGACCAACAGGGGGACCAGGTGAGGGAAGAGGCTGCTCAGCGAGGGCCTTCGATGAGGATAGGGATTCCATGATGACCTCAGATGAAGGCGTGGCACCCGCGACAGCTTTGGACTGAGGTGCAGCACCCACGGAGACCTCGGGCTGAGGCATAATACCCACAGTGGCCCTGGACTGAGGCTTAGCACCCACGGCGGTGCCAGACTGGGGTGTAGCGTGTAGCACCCACGGCGACCCTGGACTGGGGCATAGCACCCACAGTGGCCCCGGACTGGGGTGTAGTACCCACGGCAGCCCCAGACTGGGACATAGCACCCACGGCTGCCCCGGACTGCAGCATAGTGCCCACGGCAAAAAGACTTGGCCGCGAGAGAACAAGGCCAAGGAGACGATCAACCAGTGGGGCATCAGTCGAGAGCAAGGAAGGAGGGCCCACGGAGGCTCCAGACTGAGGCGTAGCACCTACGGAGACCCCGGGCTGGGGCAAACCAGTCACGGAGGCCCTGGGCTGAGGCAAAGCACCCACAGAGGCCCCGGGCTGGGATGAAGCACCTGCAGTGGCTTCGAGCAGACGTGTAGCACTCGCATTGACCTCGGGCAGAGGCATAGCATCCGTGGCGACCTTGGGCAGGGATGTCGCGCCCATGGTGGCCTCCGGCAGGGAGGAAGAACCCAGGAGACCCAGGAGAAAAGTCAGACAAAGCACAGACAAACACCACATCAGAGTCACCGGCAGCAATGGAGCCCGCCGGGGGGAGCTCAGATGTGGCTGACGGCAGCACTTGGTTCCCCCAAACAAGAGCCAGGCAAGATTTCTCTAGGCTAAACAATGAAACTTTTTTGAGTTCGAGCTCCACTGGCGTCCAGGACTCCGACGACTCTGCTGCGACGACCCAGGCTTTCTGCTGGATGGTAGGCGGGACCTCCAATGGAGCAACTGGCGCAGGTCCACCTCCAGATACGGCAGCTACAGCAGCAGATCCTCTCACCACTGTCGCCAACTCCCATGCTGCCGGGGCCAGGGGACATTCCTCTGTTGGCTCAAGCTCCGGAGCATAATTGTTGCTCTCCTCCCATCCAGAGCGCAGCTGCAGGGCTGGGGCTGGACTCTCCAGTGCCACAGGCTCCTCCATCATGCGACGGCTCCCTCCCAGGACCGACGGACCCTCAGGGGATATAGGAGGAGGAACGGGAGTAACAGGTGAGGAGAAAACAACAGCATCAGGCGGTGAGGGCTCAGCGAAAGGGGTTAACTGCTGCTGAGCCCCCCCTCTGGAAATAAGGCAAGGCATTCCATTCATAATTGTGGATGAATGAAAAGGTATTTGCCTTAAATTCCAGGGCTTGGTGGTGATTGCTGCTGCTGGCTCTAACCACCTCCTCTCGGGAGTGGTGGAGGTTGTCAGAACCGGGGGCGGAGACGTCGGCCCGTGGCGAGTTGGATGAGGCGCCAGAGTCAGGGAACGCTCACTTGTCGGCTCAAACTCCGGTCCACTCAGTGAAACCTCTTCCAGCTACTGACCATATTCAGGGAGGAGCCACAGTTTACATTCCCGCAGAAGTTCTGTCTCCACTAAAATGACCTGCCTGCACTACTCTAGCTCCTTGGATGATAGAGCGGGCCACTGCTCGGGAGGAAGAGGCAGACCTGCTACTGGCAAATGATGGGAGGTTGGTGGCTTCCGTGTCCGAGGACACGTGCTCTTCGCCGGCTTAGGTACAGGTGATAGGGGGCCACTCTTCAGCCTGTGGAGCATGCAATGTGAGTTGGTCACAGAAGCTAGGAGAACTGCAAGTTCCGGGCAGCTCCATAGCCAGGAGTATGCCTCAATGAGCTGAGCTGCACTATCCCAGCATTGCAACACCTCCTCAGGAGTGAGGCAGGATTGAGCATCCGACATAATGTCCTCCAGGAGTCCAGCTGCCCAACACTCCTCCTTGTCCAACCCCATACTCCCGTAGTCCGTGTGACCACACGTGCCAAAAACCTGTATTAACAAACACAGGAGATCAGGAAAAGGAGGGGGGGATCAGCAGAAACACACAGTGGCTGGTGTCCACACCCTGGTCGTGTCCTTCTGTCATAAACTGCCCTTTTTAAGGGCTATTGAAGGACACCAAACGCTCACTGTGGTTTCTGCACATTTATTAAAATAAAAGTGAATACACAAAGAACACAAAACATACAAATACAGAACTAATGGAAGCGCTGGGTGAAAGCGGGGCTCAACATCACAGGGGAACAGAAGCCTGGGAATGCTGGGCAAAGGGGCAAAACCAGCCAGAGCACACCTGAACGGAAGTGGGGCTCATGGCTGGAAATAAAAGGGGAAAAACTAATCTGGAGGAGCACTCCCGTTCTCCTCGACGGCAGCACAAATTACACTCAGAGCTGGACAACATTTGAGGATGGAAACAGTACGGCAGGACAATACAACGGGAAGAGGTTGTCGTGCCCTTAAATACTATTTCATGATATGAGACAGGTGTGGATACATGAGTAGAGAAAATGACACAATCAATGACAGCTGCATAGCCCGCGAACCAGTTTGACAGCTGGAGGCCGCGCAGCGCTGTCAAAATAACACACAAACCGGAGCCCATAATGATACAAGAACAACACAACCCCAAAATGTAAATAACAATACTACAAGTACAAAATGACCATAAAACAGGAACCAAATATGACAGACAGGATAAACAAGGAGACAAACAGACAGAAAAGGTTTAAACTTAAACTGAAAACTGGGCACGGCACCCACCCCTGCCCAGGACCATGACAGGTTTAGGGGGCAATCACTTTTTCACACAGGGCCATGTAGGTTTGGATTTTTTTTGTCTCTTAATAATAAACACCTTTATTTAAAAACTGCATTTTGTGTTTACTTGTGCTATCTTTGTCCAATATTTAAATTTGTTTTATGATCTGAAACATTTAAGTGTAACAAACATACAAAAAAAATGAGAAATCAGTAAGGGGGCAAATACTTTTTCACACTACTGTACAAAGAAATCAAGTCAACTGTGTTCACAAAATAAATTATATTTAATAAAGTGGAATGACACAGGGAATAAATATTGAACACGCTTGGTGAAACTAATTTAATATTTAGTAGAAAAGCCTTTGTTGGTAATAACAGCTTCCAGACACCTACTGTATGGAGAAACTAGGCACAGGCATTGCTCAAGAGTGATTTTAACCCATTCTTCCACAAAAACTGTCTTCAAGTCTTGAAGGTTCCGTGGGTGTCTTCTATGAACTCTGATGTTTAGTTCGTTCCATAGATTTTCAATTGGATTCAGGTCAGGTGACTTACTGGGCCATTCTAGCAGCTATATTTTCCAGCTTTATTTTCCTTCTCTGGAGCCAGTTGAGTTTTTCCTTGGCTGTGTGTTTGGGATCATTTTCTTGCTGAAATGTCCACCCTTGTTTCATCTTCAGCATCTTGGCAGATGGCAACAAGGTCTTATCAAGGATGTCTCTGTACATTTGTCCATTCATCCTTCCTTCAGTTACATGAAGTCTGCCTATACCATGTGCTGAAAAACACCCCCACATCATGATGGGATGTGCAGTGCAATTTCTCCTCCAGATATGCTGAGTTGTGGCTTGTCACCGACCAAGCTCTTGCAAAGTAGACAACCTTGTTTTCTATAGAAGGTCATGCCATTGAGAATGTGACACAGTTTTGCTATCTTGGTCAGATTGTCACCAATGCAGAGGATGGATGCTATACTGAACACTGTGTAGCCAGTGCAATAGCTAAACTCACTGAACTATGTAATGTGCTGACCGATTGAAGGGTATCCATGTACAAGAGACGAAAGATCATAGGAGCATGTGTTCAGTCTAGACTTGTCTATGGCACTCAAGCGTGGTTCCCTCATGAGAGGCAAACTGCCAAACTTGAAGTATGCTGGACACAATGCTTGAGAAGTATGGTGAAAGGAGGCTGGCACCAGAAGGCTTGTGATGATGAGGAAGACACATTTCACTTTGTTTATTCCAATGAAGATATTTTTAAATTGACAAAGAATGTGGCCGTTAAAGATTTTATCACAGTGCAGTATCTCAAGTGAATTGCTCATGTGTGTAGGGGTGAAAACACCAGTCTTACAAAAAAGGCTTTATTTGCATCGTCACTGAAGAAATATTATACAGATCCCTGGCTGAAGATTAGCAACCTGCTGGGTATAACATCTGAACAGGCAAAAAAGGTTACTCAGTCCAAATCTGAGTTCTGCAAGATCATAAACATTTGTTTTGGCCTGCCCCCACATTGATGAATGCCATCAGTTGCGGAATCAGCTGTACTGTACTGTGGCATCCAAAAAGTTCAATTTTGGTCTCGTCTCACCAGACTATATTCTCCCAGTATTTTACTGGCTTGCCCAAATGTTGTGCAGCAAACTTTAAATGAGCTTCAATGTGCTTTTTCTTCAGCAATGGAGTCTTGCGAGGTGAGCAGGCACAGAGCCCATGTCAGTTGAGTGCATTACTTATTGTTTTCTTTGAAAACAACGGTACCTGCTAACTCCAGGTCCTTTTGGAGCTCTCCATGGGTAGTCTTTGACTCTTGGCTATAACTCTTCTGAAAATTTTTTTTACCCCTCTGTCAGAAATCTTGCAAGGAGCTGCTGATCTTGGCCGGCTTATGTTAAAATGATGTTCTTTCCACTTCCGAATGATAGCTCCAACAGTGCTCACTGGAACATTCAGCAGTTTAGAGATGCACCTGTAACCAATGCCATCATTATACATTGCAACAATAAGGTTGCAAAGGTCTAGAGAGAGCTCTTTGCTTCTACCTATCATGAGTTCTTTGTGGTGTGACAATCTGATATTCACAGACCTTTTTAAAGGCTATCAATCAGGACATAACCAGTTGAAATGAATTTGCATTGATGGGGGATGGGATGGCTTCCTAGATTCTGATGGATTTCAGCTGATTTCTTGGCTTTCTATGCCTTTGTGCACCTCTTTTTCTTCTTGTGTTCAATACTTATTCCCTATGTCATTCCACTTTATTAAATATAACTTGTTTTGTGAACACTGTTGCCTTGAGTTTTTTTGTATGTATGGGTTACTTGGGTTGTTATTGATTTCTGGTGAAAATTTCAGGTCAATGGCGCCAACAGTCATGTGAAAAAATTAGGACACCCTATATAAGCCTGTTTTTTTAACATAATTGGACATATGGATATTTAATATCCATCCATCCATCCATCCATCCATCTTCTTCCGCTTAATCGCGTATCAGTGTTAAAAATATTGGGAGATTCATGTAATACAACTAAATAATTAAAAATGAATTAAAGACTTTTTTCAAATTTTCTGTAAAATGTAATTCTAAACAAATAGTGAAGAATAAATTAGGACACAACCATCCTTTTTAGGACATCCCCACATTCATTCCAACTTAAAATGGCTAAAATAAATGTTAAACTAGAAAAGCGCTCGGAGAGCGCAGACCTCCGCCAAACACCACAGTTCCCCCCATAGAGTGTTTGTGTGTACGTTTTCAGATTCCTTGACCATGAAAACATATGACTAGCAATTGGATTCACAATGATAGGATTAGTGGTTCAGTAGTTATTCACGAAAATGACATTTTCCGTAATGGCGGTTTTCTTCCGGACGGTGATCCGGATCACCACCAAAATGTAATCATCTGTAGGATACCCCATTTCTGACAATCTCTAAAAATTTCATGAAAATCCGTCCGTAACTTTTTGAGTTATCCTGCTAACAAACAAACAAACAAACAAAGACAAACAGACAAACAGACAGACAGACAGACAGACAAACCAAGGCCGATGAAAATATAACCTCCTTGGCGGAGGCAAAAATGCAAATAAAAACAAAAAACAAGGTTAGAAATAGATATGTGGACATTTCTTAATAAAGAACTGAATATTTAATGGGGTGTCCTAATTTTTTCACATGACTTGTACGTTTGATGTAAAAAATATTGACGTTGTGAAGAGTGCAAAATAACGGTGCCAGACTTGTGCAGCAGACGACTTTATTCACTCTCACATCAGTCATACACAGAAAAAGCATTACTTCAATACACCAGGGTCTCTCCTTTTATATCATCCACCCATCTCACATCTGCATGACATCTCGCATCACAATACATTCAACCCTTCTCCCCCTACTGTCCCCCAGCTACTCCTTCCTGCTACCTCACCATAATCTCTCCTATCTCAATACCTATTGTCCTCATCTGTTTACCCTCTGCATCCAGTCTGAGATGATTAACCCAGCATCTACACTGCCCCCCACCCCCGAATTTCAGACCGAGTTTCAGTCCTCACGTCCTTTTGGCTTCAGTCTCCTCCCGTATCTGCTGTAACGGGGGTTCTCCACCTCCGCGGCACTGCTGTGCCGGTGGGGGGGCTCCTGGGGGTGTATCTGTCTGCGGGTGGGCAATGGCGAGGGGGGGGGTGGACCTTCAACTTGCCCGTGTGGCTGCTCTGATGAATCGTTTACCTGAGGAGTTCTCCGTGGGGGTCTTCCACACCGAGGGGCCCGAGCCAACATCACTTGCTCGTCCGCCACCACAAAGGCGGGCTTAAGTCTGTCTATACATATTGTCTCCCGACGACCCCCCAAGTCTAACAAAAAATGTTTGAACCTGGTTCCAGCACTCTGAAAGGGCCGTTGTAGGGTGGGCGCAATGGGGGGCGGTGGGCATCGTGCCTGACAAACACCAACACCGCGTTCTTCAAAGTTTTTGGCACAAAAGCGCGTGGAAAACAGTGGTGGGCCGGGCCCGGCAGTGTGCCTGTATCTGCGCTATGCTGCAAACGCTGAGACGGACAGTTGTCCGGCGCAGGATTATCTGGCAAACATTCCCCAGGGAGCTGCAGTGGCTGAGAAAAAAAAAGCTCCGCTGGGGAAGCCTCCAAATCCTCTTTTGGTGCAGAATGCAACCCCAACAAAACCCACGGCAATCGGTCTACCCAATTTCCATCCATCAGCGAAGCCCTGAGCACTGCTTTCAGTGACCTATGGAAACGCTCGCATAACCCATTGGCCTGTGGGTTGTATGCAGTTGTGCGAAGAATTGCGGCACCCAGGCTACGGGCCATCACGGACCAGAGGTCGGAAACAAACTGAGGGCCCCTATCCGACGTGATGTCCGACGGGATGCCAAAACGTGCCACACATGTTGTCATAAAAGTGCGCGCCACGTCCATGGATGTGGTTGCCGCCAGCGGGACTGCTTTTGGCCAGCGTGTGGTGCAGTCCACCACTGTCAGAAGGTGCGTGCACCCCTGCGATGGCAGGAGGGGGCCCACAAGGTCCACGTGAACATGGTCGAACCTCTTAGCCAGTATACGAAACGGCTCCAAAGGAGCCTTCGTATAACTCCATTGGTGTTTTTAAGAAGCAACTAAAGACCCACCTTTTTAGCCTGGCTTTTTAATTAACTATGTGTTGATTGTATTTTTATGTGCTTTTACTGTCTACTTTGTTTGTTTTTTTACTGTTTTATGTGCCTGTGTTTTTATTTTGATTTTTACCATGTTAAGCACTTTGTAACTCTGTCTGTGAAAAGTGCTCTATAAATAAACTTATTATTATTGTTATTATTACTTTGGCTCGTTGGCAAGCTACTCAGGCTGCCACCCACTCTTTCACTTGTTTGCGCAGGCCTGGCCAAACGAACTTCGCTCCCACCATTTTGACTGACGCGCGCACTCCTGGGTGCGCCAGAGTGTGAACTGACTCAAACACTCGGCGGCGCCAAGCAACTGGGACTACCGGGAACGGGCGTCCCGTGGAGACGTCGCAGATTGGGGGGGGGGGGGGCTGCCGTCTTGCAGTACTCTGCTCTCCAGCCTTAACCCTGTTGGTCCAGACTGGAGCGCGCACACGTCCGCATCGCCAATCTGCTCTGCGGCCATGGCTGTATAATCTATCCCTACGCAGATCGGGGCCACCACTGCGCATGAGAGGCAGTCCGCCACCACATTCAGTTTACCCGACACATGCTGAATATCGGTTGTAAACTCCGAGATCGCGGCCAGCTGTCTCTTCTGCCGGCCTGACCATGGTTCCAAAACCTTGGCCATCGCGAACGTTAGCGGCTTGTGGTGCACGAATGCGGTGAAGCTGCGCCCTTCCAGCCAGAACTGGAAGTGGCGTATGGCCAGGTGGAGAGCCAGCAACTCCCTGTCGGACTTGTTGTATTTACGCTCACTGTTGCGCCAAGCCCTGCTGAAAAAAGTGAGCTGCTGCCAAGAACCGGCGACGCGTTGCTCCTCGACGGCCCCTATGGCCACGTCCGAGGCGTCGGTAGTGAGCGCTATCCGGGCCGCCAGGTCTGGGTGCGCCAACAGTGCGGCGTTTGCCAGAGCTGTTTTAACCTCAGAGAATGCCTGCTCCCGCTCCGGAGTCCATTCGACTCTGTCCGCCAGTTTCCGTTTCTTGAGCGCGGCGTACAATGACTGCATGAGCTGAGCTGCGCGGGGGAGGAAACGGTTATAAAAGTTAACCATCCCCAAAAACTCTTGCAGTGCCCTGACCGTCTGAGGCCGGGGAAAATTCGCCACGGCGCGCATCTTGTTGGGCAAGGGTATTGCTCCCTCCGGTGAAACGCGGTGCCCCAAAAAGTCAATCCCCGTCACGCCGAACTGGCATTTCGCCGGGTTGATTATTAACCCGTGCTCTTCCAACCTCCGGAAAACCATCCTGAGGTGGGTTACGTGTTCGTCCTCGGACGCGCTGGCCACCAGGATATCATCCAGGTAGACAAACACAAACGGCAGATCGCGCAACACCGCATCCATCATGCGTTGGAATGTCTGTGCCGCACCTTTCAATCCGAAGGGCATGCGTAAAAACTCAAACAAGTCAAACAGAGTTATTACCACTGTTTTGGGTATGTCCCCCGCGTGCACCGGGACCTGGTAGTAACCACGGACCAGGTCTATTTTAGAAAAAATGCATGCCCCGGCAAGGTGAAGGGAAAAATCCTGAATATGGGGAATCGGGTAGCGGTTCTGCACTGTGGCGTTATTCAATCTGTGGAAATCTCCGCACGGTCGCCACGATCCCTCGGCCTTAGGGACCATGTGTAGTGGGGATGCCCATGGGCTGTTTGAGCACCTGATGATGCCCAACCTTTCCAAGGTGGCAAACTCCTCGCGCGCTATGGCCAGTTTAGCTGTGTCCAGGCGCCGAGGTCGTGTGAAAACGGGCGGCCCAGTGGTGGTGATAAAGTGTTCCACCCCGTGTTTAGTGATGGCAGCCGAAAACGTCGGGACCGTGACTGCTGGGAACTGAGTGGGCAGTGTGTGGAACTTACCACCTGGAGCTGTGACATTGGCTTGTGTTATTGGCCCGGCCCCTCGAGCTGTACAGGGGAGAGAATCAAAAGACATTGCATTAACCAGGCGTCTGTTAGCAACATCGACTAGCAGCCCGTGTGCACACAGAAAATCAGCTCCCAAGATTGGGAAACTCAATGCCGCTATGACAAAAGTCCACTCATACATACGGCCGTGTAGGGATAAAGTCAGTGTTCTCTCACCAAAAGTCTTAATGTCCGAGCCATTTACGGCTACCAGCTGGGGGGCGGTAGCTCCCGCTAGCCGGTCGGCATAGGACGGCAGGATGAGGCTCTTTTGGGAGCTGGTGTCTACGAGGAACCGTCTCCCCGAGCGCGTGTCCGTCACGTAGAGCAGCTTGTTCTCTTCACCGGTAGTCGCAGCTGCTACTGACTGCCGGCCTTGGCGTTTCCCGAACGCTTGAATTGGCACGGTGGCACACATCCGCGTGCGTTCTCTCCAAAGCAGCGGTGGTAGAAGCAGAGCGTGTCTCTCTGGCGCTTCCTGGCCCCCGCTGCCGCTACCGTCGCCGGCTCCTCGCCTCCGTTGGTCATCTCGCTGGGTTCCGACGCCGCCGCGTTCACTGTGAGGGCTCTGGTAGTGAGGATGATCCGATCTGCCTCCTGGGCTAGTGCACGGTAATCACGCGCGGCCAGCAACGACGAATTGGCAAGGACCGCTCTTGCTTCTGTCAGGAGGTTCTGGAGGAAAAGGTGGGCAAACAGAAAATGCCCGTCGTCCGTGCCCATCAACGCCAACATCTTTTCCATCAGTTCGGCCACCGACCCATCTCCTAACTCGGAGCGCCTCAGGAGCCTCTCTGCTCTCTCACAGTCCGAGAGCGTGTAGTGCCGGGTCAGCGCAGACTTGAGAGCCCCGTATTTGTCGTGGGCTGGAGGCTGTTGGAGCAGGCTCGCTACTTGCTGAGACGTGCATGCGTCCAGCGCTGCGACCACATAGTAATATCTGGTGTCGTCTGCCGTTATTCCCCGGAGAGCGAACTGAGCCTCAGTGTGGTGGAACCAAGACCACGGGTCGTGCAGCCAAAAGTCCAGAAGTTTGACCAAAACAGTGCACGCGTTGCTGGGGCTTTCCGTCTGGGCCGCCTCTGGGATGCTTGTCACGTTGCTGGGGCTTCCCGTCCGGGCCGACTCCGGGGTTCTTGCCTCGTGTTCCATAATTCGTCAAGGGTCACCAGTGTGGAGAGTGCAAAATAACGGAGCCAGACTCGTGCAGCAGACAACTTTATTCACTCTCACATCAGTCATACACAGAAAAAGCATTACATCAATACACCAGGGTCTCTCCTTTTATATCATCCGCCCATCTCACATCTGCATGACATCTCGCATCACAATACATTCAACCCTTCTCCCCCCACTGTCCCCCAGCTATCTTTCCTGCTACCTCACCATAATCTCTCCCATCTCAATACCTATTGTCCTCATCTGTTTACCCTCTGCATCCAGTCTGAGATGATTAACCCAGCGTCTACAATGTGTTCAATACTTATTAAATGTAACAACCTTGTACAATAAGTTGTCCCCTCCATTATACAACTAGGACAATTTCAATCATTACTGAGGGTGACAACAACACTGTTGATTCAATTTCGAAATATACTGTCTGGTAGTGGGTACATTGTGGAGCGTATAAAGAAAGAGGCGGATTTGGCTTCAGACGATTTATTACACAACTCACACAAGAAGCACAGACAGAATGACATCTCAGCAAAGACTCTTCTCTTAAATACTATGGCATTCCT
The DNA here is from genome assembly GCA_020510985.1 of Pholidichthys leucotaenia. NCBI lineage: Eukaryota > Metazoa > Chordata > Actinopteri > Cichliformes > Pholidichthyidae > Pholidichthys > Pholidichthys leucotaenia. The sequence continues at coordinate 115,637,938 of CM035848.1, read as the reverse complement.
CCAGAAGCTTCTAACACACAAAAGGTCACATTGCATTCACTTCCTTAATCCTTTACCATCCTTCTAGAAGTTTCTAACACACAAAAGGTCACACTGCATTCATCCTTCACACCTCCCTGTTATCTCACCAGGGAACCTCTGCTCTTTGTTCTTGTCTAAGATGTTACACAATTATGCTTTCCCCATGTGCCGCCATAACATATTCATATTCTGCAGGGTAACTTAACAAACCGCAATGCTGTTTATTCCATCTAGCTTCAATGCTCCTTCACTGTGTATACTGTATATCTGTGTACATATGTATATTCATTTACTGCTTTGGCTAACCAGTTCTTATTATCTTGTGAACTATTGCTCTGAGTGCTGCTGTCCCTTTGCTGCTGTAATCGTGGAATTTCCCCATTGTGGGACTAATAAAGGCTTATCTTATCTGATCTTATCCTATCTGATATATACTCTTCTTCAGAAGAGTAGCTCTTCTGTTCAGAATTTTGCAGAATATCAGCTGTGGCCATACCACTGCTGTCGTAGTGTGTTTTTTGAAAATAACCAAGGCACTTCAACACAAATATTTATTTTGTAAAAAAAACAAGCAAACAGTGAGCAGAATTAGAGAACAGTGACCACTGTGTCAGAAGAGAACATTTAAAAACTTGACAGGAAGTGTAGAGGCCTTTGCTTTGAATGACTTCAGTACATCTGTGCCCACAGGACATCACTAATTTCTCATACTGCTCTGGTTTGATCATGGGCCATTCTTTTTGCAGTCTCTTCCACAGTTCAATTCAATTCAATTCAATTCAATTCAACTTTATTTATATAGCGCCATTTCACAACAACAGTCATCTCATAGCACTATCAACTGTAGGGGGGAACCCCCACAGTTGCAGAAAGACCCCAGCAATCAGGCGATCCCCTGTGAGCAAGCACTTGGCGACGGTGGAGAGGAAAAACTCCCTTTTAACAGGAAGAAACCTCCAGCAGAACCAGGCTCAGGGAGGGGCAGTCATCTGCTGCGACTGGCTGGGGGGTGAGGGGATAGAGAAAAAGAAAAGAACAGACATGTAGAGAGCAAACAGCACGATGGGGACTCAATCTATGGGAGAGAACAAACAAATGTTAATGACCAGCAAAAAAAAATATTTCATAGAGAGTGAGGAAAGGAGTGAGGCCCAGTGCATTACTGGAGGTCCCCCGGCTGACTAAACCTATTAGCAGCATAACTAAGGGAGGGTTCAGAAACACATGATCCCTCCCTAATTGTAGGCTATATCAAAAAGGTAGGTTTTAGCCCTATTCTTAAAAACAGAGATCGAGTCTGACTCCCGAATCCAGATTGGCAGCTGATTCCACAGGAGAGGAGCTTGATAACTGAAGGCTCTGCCTCCCATTGTACTTTTGGAGATTCTAGGTATTACAAGTAATCCTGCATTTTGGGAGCGTAGTGCTCTGTTAGGATAATACGGTAGTATCAGATCTTTTAAATAAAAAGGAGCCTGATTGTTTAGAGCTTTGTAAGTAAGAAGAAGGATTTTAAACTTAATTCTAAACTCTATAGGAAGCCAATGAAGGGAGGCCAGAACCGGAGAGATATGATCTCTCTTTCTAGTACCTGTTAAAACTCTTGCTGCAGCATTTTGGATCAGCTGAAGACTTTTTAAAGATGTTTTAGGACAGCCTGATAATAAAGAATTACAATAATCTAATCTCGAGCTAACAAAAGCGTGGATCAGTTTCTCAGCATCACTCTGAGACAAGATGCTCCTAATCTTGGCAATATTACGCAAATGATAGAAGGCAGTCTTAGAAACAAATTTAATATGTGAATTGAAGGACAAATCCTGATCAAAAATAACTCCAAGGTTCCTCACAGAGCTATTAAGAGAAAGAGTAACCGCATCCAAACTGAAAGTTTGATTTGGAAAGGAATTTCTAAGGTTTTTTGGACCAACAAGAATGACTTCAGTCTTATCTGAATTTAATAGCAGGAAATTACAAGTCATCCAAGCTTTGATTTCCTTAAGACAGGCTTCTAACTTGGCTAATTGATTACTATCATCTGGCTTCATTGACAGGTATAATTGTGTGTCATCTGCATAACAATAAAAATGTATACAGTGCTTTCTAATAATGTTGCCTAACGGAAGCATATATAAACTAAAAAGAGTAGGGCCTAGCACAGATCCCTGTGGAACTCCATGACTAAGCTTTGAGTTGAAAGAAAACTCATTATTTACATGAACAAACTGGAACCTATCAGATAAATAAGATCTAAACCATTGCAACGAAGTTCCATTAAGTCCAACATAGTGTTCTAATCTATCAAGTAGAATATTATGATCGATAGTATCAAAAGCTGCACTAAGGTCTAAAAGGACAAGTACAGAAACTAATCCATTATCAGATGCAATGAGGAGGTCGTTAGTGACCTTCGCTAAGGCTGTTTCAGTACTATGATGGATTCTAAACCCAGATTGAAACTCTTCAAGTAAACCATTTCCCTGCAGGTGGTCAAATAATTGCGTAGCAACAACTCTTTCTAAGATTTTTGAAATGAAAGGGAGACTAGAGATTGGTCTATAGTTAGCTAAAGCTCCTGGATCTAGCGTTGGCTTTTTGAGTAAGGGTTTAATTACAGCCGTTTTAAAAGCCTGCGGTACATGGCCTAAAGTTAATGAAGAATTGATTATATGAAGAATAAAGCTACCAATAAGTGGGAAGACTTCTTTAAATAACCTGGTAGGAATAGGGTCTAAAAGACAAGTTGAAGGTTTGGATGAGGAAACTATTTTGTCTAACTCACAAAGGTCGATTGGAGTAAACTCATCAAGACAGACATCAACAGAAGGAGTTGTAGTAGTTACAGTATTTAAGTTAACTGTGGGAAGAATCTGATTGATTTTATCTCTGATGGATGAAATTTTATTATTGAAAAAGTTCATAAAGTCCTGACTAGTAAGCTCTAAGGGAATGCTAGGATTGACAGAGTCCTGACTCTTTGTCAACCTGGCTACAGTACTGAAAAGAAACCTGGGATTATTCTTGTTCTCTTCTATTAATGCAGAATCGTTCTAGCTTTTCTAAGAGATTTTTTATAAATTAAAAGATGATTTCTCCAAGCTAAATAGATTTCATCTAAATTAGTAGAGCGCCATTTTCTTTCTAATTGACGAGTCTTCTGTTTTAAGGTACGAGTTTCTGTGTTGAACCAAGGAGTTAGAAATCTCTGATTAGACTTTTTCTTTTTTAAGGGGGCCACCAAGTCTAGAGCCTGATGCAGAGAAGCTGAAACACTATCCACCATGTTATCAATTACAGAAGGAGCAAGCTGTCTATAGCTTATTTCCGTTGTGTTGACACATGGCATAGAGGAAACAATCTGCATAAATTTGGAAACAGCCTCATCTGAGAGGCATCTACTGTAATAATATTTTTTCTTTAGGAGCCAAATAGAAATAGTAAAATCAAAGGTTAACAGACAATGGTCTGACAGTACAGGGTTATGAGGAGACACTACAAGATTTTCTATTTCTATGCCATATGTCAAAACAAGGTCCAATGTATGGTGGAGGTAATGAGTAGAATTTCCTACTTTCTGAGAAAACCCAATCGAATCTAATATTGAATTGAATGCCACATTAAGGCAGTCACTATCTACATCCACATGTATATTAAAGTCCCCTACTATAATTATTCTATCAGATTTCATCACTAAATCAGCTAAGAAATCAGCAAATTCGGATAAAAATTCTGAGTAGGTTGATGGGGGACGATAAACTATGGCAAATAAAATTGGGTTTAACCTAAAATTGCTAAAGTGCCCAATACTGAGGACCAGGCCCTCAAAGGAATTATAACATGTTTTTTGCTTTACATTAACTAGTAATTTGGAATGGTAAATTGTTGCTACTCCTCCTCCACGACCAGAGCTTCTAGGATTTTGACAGTTTAAATAACCAGAGGGAGTTGATTCATTTAAACCAACATAATCCTCTTGTCCTAACCAAGTCTCTGTAAGGGAAATTAAATCAATCTGATGATCAATTAACAAATCATGGACTAACAGAGACTTGGGAGTTAGAGACCTAATATTTAAAAAACCACATTTAATTTTTAAATTATGAGGAGGAACAGAGGCCAAATCATTCAATTTAGGGGCTTTATGTTTAATTTGAGTTTTACCAATATTTTGCTTTATCACTTTGGGATGCTTATGCATTATATTTTTATTTACTTTGGAGGGAGCAGACAACGATTCTCTGATGGGGAAGTCAGGGGCTAAGCTGAGGGGTGGCGGATGAAGAGGAGCTGCAGAGAGGCGTGTAAGACTGCGACTCTGCTTCCTGGTCCCAACTCTGAGTAGTCAGGGTTTTGGAAATTTGGATAAAAAAGATGCCAGATTGTTAGATAAATGAGAAGCACCATCCAAAGTGGGATGAATGCTGTCTCGTCTCATAAGACCAGGTTTTCCCCAAAAAGAGCTCCAATTGTCAATGTAGCCCACGTCATTTTTAGGACACCACACAGACAGCCAGCGGTTCAGGGATGATGAGTGACTAAACATGTCATCACTGGTCAGATTGGGGAGGGGCCCAGAGAATACTACAGTGGCAGACATCGTTTTGGCAAAGTCACACACCGATTCAGTTCAGTAACTGTAGTGGGTTTCTTAGCCATTACTTTGTCGCCAAGGATTTTCCAGAGATTCTCTATGGGGTTTAGATCTGGACTCTGGGCTGGCCATTTCATTGTTTCAATATTGTTAAATTCAAAGAACTGCTTAACCCGCTTTGCAGTGTGACAGGGCGCATTGCCTTGCATGAAAATTGCAGGCTGATTGGGAGACAATTACAGTGAAGGAATTGCATGTTGCCAAAGGAGGTTCACATAAACATTTGCATTCACCCTGCCATGTAGCTGTAAAAGAGGCCCAACTGCTGCTGCAGAAAACATCCCCCAAACTATGACACTTCCTCCACCAAATTTAACTGACTTCTTTACACACTTTGGGTTCAGTCTTTCCCCAGTTTGACGCCCAACATATTGTTTCAAATCAGACGCAAATAAACTGAGCTTACTCTCATCACTGAAGTGCACTCAGGACCAGTTCTCCTCTGTCCACACAACATGTGTTATGGGGTTTAGCAGAGTGATGTTATGGGTAATCCCGGAAGTTGTAGCAAATGCAGGCATTCTGGTGTATGTTCAATAATACAACAGTCTGAGCTTGACACATGAGTCTGTCATTCTTCACAATCATGAGCATCAAACATGGTATCAGAAGTGGCGAATCACGTTCATACTAAGTAATTCGTAATTGAATGGACTCAGTTGAGGTTAGCGGTGAAAGCAGCAGGCAACAAAACTTGGCTGAATCAACAGGGGTCACTCATGGAGTTAGCATGGCAGCTAACATTCCCCACCTTCACCTATGTGCTTCACAGGCAACTGGAGCTTGAAATGGGACATTTTCGGGGCAAAGCATGAGGATTACATTCCGGTTACTGAAATAGCAGAGAGAGACAAGAAGATTCAGGTGGCGACCTTACAAAGTCGGACTATTTGGCTCCTAAAGAAAAATATTACTACAGTAGATGTCTCTCAGATGACGCTGTTACCAAATTTAAGCAGATTGTTTTCTCAATGCCATGTGTCAACACAACGGAGATAAGTTATGGAGATTTTACTCATGTATTTCATAGCATGGTAGATAATGTTACAGGTTCTCTGCATCAGACTCTAGACATGGTGGCTCCTTTAAAAAAGAAAAAGTCTAATCAGAGATTTCTGACTCCTTGGTTCAACACAGAAACTCGTAGCTTAAAACAGAAGACTCGTCAATTAGAAAATGGTTGTGGAAATGGTTGTGAAAATGGTTGTGGTTGTGTTTAGTGGAGCACCATTAGAAAATGGTGCTCCACTAAATTAGATGAAATCTATTCAGCTTGGAGAAATCAACTTCTAATTTATAAAAAATCTCTTAGGAAAGCCAGAACAATTTATTATTCTGCATTAATAGAAGAGAACAAGAATAATCCCAGGTTTCTTTTCAACACTATAGCCACGCTGACAAATAGTCAGGACTCTGTCGAATCTAGCATTCTCTTAGTGCTTACTAGTCAGGACTTTATGAACTTCTTCAATCATAAAATTTCATCTATCAGAGATAAAATCAGTTAGATCCTTCCCATCATTAATTTAAATACAGTGATAACTACAACTCCTTCAACTGACATTCATTTGGATGAGTTTATTCCAATTGACCTTTTAGAGTTAGAAAAAATAATTTCCTCATCCAAGCCTTCAACTTGTCTACTAGATCCTATTCCTACCAGGTTATTTAAAGAAGTCTTCCCATTAGTTGGTAGTTCTATTCTTTAAATAATCAGTTCTTCATTAACATTAGGTCATGTACCCCAGGCTTTTAAAACTGCTGTACTTAAACTGTTACTTAAAAAGCCAACACTGGATCCAGGAGTTTTTAGCTAACTATAGATCAATCTCTAATCTGCTTTTCATTTCAAAAATCATAGAAAGAGTTGTTGCTATGCAATTATTTGACCACTCACAGGCAAATGGTTTATTTGAAGAGTTTCAGTCAGGGTTCAGAATTCATTATAGTACTGAAACAGCTTTGGTGAAAGTCACTAACAATCTCCTTATCGCATCTGGCAATGGACTTGTTTCTCTACTTGTCCTTTTAGCCCTTAGTGCAGCTTTTGATACTATCAATCATAATATTTACTTGATAGATTAGTACACCTTATTGGACTTAATGGAACTTCGTTGCAGTGGTTTAAATCTTATTTATCTGATAGGTTCCAGTTTGAGTATTGAGCTTTTTTCTAACTCAAAGCTCAACCACAGCGTTCCACAAGGATCTGTGCTAGGCCCTACTCTTTTTAGTTTGTATACTACTGTATGCTTCCACTAGGCAATATTATTAGAAAGCACTGCATACACTTTCATTGTTATGCAGATGACACAATTATATTTGTTAATGAAGCCAGATGACAGTAATCAATTAGCCAAATTAGAGGCTTGTCTTAAGGAAATCAGAGCTTGGATGACTTTTTTAATTTCTTGCTATTAAATTCAGTAAAGACTGAAGTCCTTCTAGTTGGTCCAAAAAAACCTTGGAAATACCTTTCCAAATCAAACTCTTAGTTTGGATGGGGTTACTCTTTCTCTTAATAGTTCTATGAGGAACCTTGGAGTTATTTTTGATCAAGAGCAGTTCTCTAATTCACATATTAAACTTGTTTCTAAGACTGCCTTCTATCATTTGCGTAATATTGCCAAGATTAGGAGCATCTTGTCTCAGAGTGATGCTGAGAAACTAATCCATGCTTTTGTTAGCTCTAGATTAGATTATTGTAACTCTTTATTATCAGGCTGTCCTAAAACATCTTTAAAAAGTCTTCAGCTGATGCAAAATGCTGTGGCTAGAGTTTTAACAGGTACTAGAAAGAGAGATGACATCTCTCCAGTTCTGGCCTTCTTTCATTGGCTTCCCATAGAATTTAGAATTAAGTTTAAAATCCTTCTCCTCACTTACAAAGCTCTAAATAATCATGGCTCTTTTTATTTAAAAGATCTGATAGTACCTTATCATCCTGACAGAGCACTACGTTCCCAAAATGCAGGATTACTTGTACTACCTTGAATCTCCATAAGTACAATGGGAGGCAGAGCTTTCAATTATTAAGCTCCTCTCCTTTGGAACCAGCTGCCAATCTGGATTTGGAAGTCAGACTTGATCTCTGTTTTTAAAAATAGGGTTAAAACTTTCGTTTTTGACATAGTTAGGCGGGATCAGGTGACCCTGAACACTCTCTTAGTTATGCTGCTAATAGGTTTAGCGAGCTGGGGGACCTCCAACGAAGCCCTGCGCTTCACTCCTTTCTTCACTCTCAATGAAATATTTTTGCTGGTCATTATCATCTGTTTGTTCTCTCCCATAGATTGAGTCCTCGTCGTGCTGTTTGCTCTCGACATGTCTGTTCTTTTCTTCTTCTCTTTCCCCTCACCCCCCAGCCAGCTGGAGGTTTCTTTCTGTTAAAAGGGAGTTTTTCCTCTCCATCGTTGCCAAGTGCTTGCTCACAAGGGATTGCCTGATTGCTAGGGCCTTTCTGCAGATGTGGGGTTTCGCCCTACAGTTGAAAGTGCTATGAGATGACTGTTGTTGTGAAATGGCGCTATATAAAAAAAGCTGAATTGAATTGAACTGATGGGGAGTGAATGCAGGCATGTTTATTGTCATACCCTGAATCTCTCAGTGGATGAGCAAGGGGACCCGGCCATGATACTGGACGCCTTGGAAAAGTATTTCAAACCAGCCAAAACCACAGTCTATGAGCGGTACCTATTTGGATGCTGTAAACAAGATTGAAAGTAAATTTGATGAACAGAAGCATTCTCCCCTTGGTCACCCATTCTTCTCCTGCCTCCCGACAAGTATTGAGTTGATCGACCAATCTGCCGTGTACGCTTAGTGAAGTTCTTCAACCAGACTGAGGGAGAAGGCAGCCAGCTGTGAGCATGGACAGTTAAAAGGTGAAATGATTTGGGGTAAAATAGTGCTGGGCATTACAAGCAAGAGCACTAGGTGCAGGCTGCTAAGAAAAAAGAAACTCAGTTTACTCACTGCTACTGAAATGTGCCACACAGCAGAGCAGACTGACATGAGAATGCGAGTGATGGATACGGCAAGTCCACAGGCTCTCCCCACTGATGCCATTCACTCCGTTGCTAGGCAACCAACCAGGCATAACAAATCGAAGCAGAGCAACTCACCCAAGATGGCAGACACTGGCTATTCATGCAAATACAGTGGATATAAAAACTCTACACACCCCATTTTCAAATGCCAGGATTTTGTGAAGTAAAAAAATGAGACCAAGATAAATCATTTCAAAACTTTTTCCACCACTAATGTAACGTATAACCTGTACAACCCAATAGAAAAACAAACTGAAATCCTTTAAGGGGAAAAATAAAAAATAAGAAACTTGCAATAACCTGGTTGCATAAACATGCACACCCTTAAACTAATACTTTGTTGAAGCACTAATGGCTTTTATTATCAGCGTGGCACATCTTGATGTGACAACATTTGCCCACTCTTCTTTGCAAAAACACTCCAAATCTGTCAGACTGCAAGGGCATCTTCTGTGCACAGCCCTCTTCAGATCACCCCATAGATGTTGGATCGGATTCAGGTCTGTACTCTGGCTGGGCCATTCCAAAACCTTAATCTTCTTCTGGTGAAGCCATTCTTTTGCTAATTTGAATGTGTGCTTTGGGTCATTGCCGTGCTGAAATATGAAGTTCTTCTTCATCTTCAGATTTCTAGCAGATGCTTGAAGGTTTTGTGCCAACACTGACTGGTATTTGGAACTATTCATAATTCCCTCCACCCTGACTAAGACCCCAGTTCCAGCTGAAGAAAAACAGCCCCAAAGCATGATGCTGCCACCACCATGCTTCACTGTAGGTATGGTGTTCTTTTGGTGATGAGCAGTGTTATGTTTGTGCCAAATATACCTTTGGGAATTATGGCCAAAAAGTTCAACCTTGGTTTCACTGGACCATAACACATTTTCCCACATGCGTTTGGGAGATTTCAAATGTGTTTTTGCAAAATGTAGCCAGGCTTGGGTGTTTTTCTTCGTAAGATAAGGCTTCCATCTTGCCATTCTACCCCATAGACCAGACATAAGAAGAAGAAGGGAGATTGCTGTCACATGTACTAAACAGCAAGTACTTGCCAGAAATTCCTGCAGCTCCTTCAATGGTGCTGTCGGCCTCTTGGCAGCCTCCCTGACCCGCTTTCTTCTCGTCTTTTCATCAGTTTTGGAGAGACGTCCAGTTTTTGGTAATGTCAGTGTTGTGCCATATTTTCTCCACTTGATGATGACTGTCTTCGCTGTGTTCCATGGTATATTTAATGCCTTGGACAATCTTTTGTACCCTTCACCTGACTGATACCTTTGAACAATAAGATCCCTCTGATGCTTTGTAAGCTCTCTGCAGACCATAGCTTGTGCTGTAAGATGTGACTACAAAAATATCAGGAAAAGCTTACTAGAACAGCTGCACTTTATTTGGGGTTTATCAAAGGCACTTTGAATAGATAGATAGGTAGATGTACTTTATTGATCCCAAACTGGGAAATTACAGTGTAACAGCAGCATGACAGTTGACAGCCAAACAACAGAAACACACACAACAGACAAAGGGATTACCCATGGAAAGTAAAAAAGAAAACTAACACGACTATAGAACCTATATATATCATAGCTTAATATATGATGACCCGTATAAACACATGAATCATCCTATTGCACAAAGAAGGACTATCAGGAGCAGAGTGAAAATGTGAGGTACCAGTTAGTCTGTAAGGTGCAGTGTGGCAGCATAGCTATGACCAGAATACAACATCATAGTGAGTTATTGTACAGTGAAATTGCATGTGGCAGGAAAGATTTCCTGTACCTGGCCGTTCGACAACGAAGCTGTAGTAGTCTACTGGAGAAAGTGCTTCGCTGCCTATCTAGTGTGTGGTGGAGGGGGTGATCAGGATTGTTCATGATGGATCGCAGTTTATTTAGTGTGACAGTTTATTTAGAATGGTGGCAGGTGTGTGCTGACTCCCATTTAACATGAGCTTAAATGTGATTGGTTAATTCTGAACACAGCCACATCCCAAGTTATAAGAGGGTGTGCCTATTTATGTGCATATTTATGGTGATGGTGCTGGGGAGCGGCGTGGAGCTGGTTCTGGAACCTCAGCAACACCAGGCATTTCCTTAATCAATCGGTTCCCACCCAGTATCAGCAAACACTTCGAAAAGAGCAGAGGAGAAGATGGAGAAGCAGGTGAGGAGGAGGCAGCAGCAGAGACCGGGAGAAAGAGCTCAGCGATGGCTGGTGGCTGAACCCCCTCCCCGGGAACAGGGCAAGACCCTTCATTGAGTGATGTAAATAAATGAAAAGGTACTTGCCTCTGGTCCCATCCTGCTACTGCCGGTTGGACATGCGGGTCCTCACAGGGGCTGATCGACCTCATCCGATGAGGGGCCCGTGCATGATGGTATGATGCTGGGATGTGCATCCCTGGAACAGACTGCTGGGACGTGCAGTCCTCCTGCTCTCCTGCCACTGAAGCTGCCACTGATGGAGCACTCAAGAAGGTTGGGGCTGTGGCAGCAGAATCCCTTGACGGGACCTCGAGTGAAAGGTCCAGGTGGCGAGTAGAGCGACACTTCCTTGACACTCACATCCCCGCTGACCCTTTAGAAGCCGGCTGATCCTCTCAAGCCAGAAACAGCGCCTTGGGAGTGAGCCAAGGTTTGTGCTCCAGCAAAATGTCTGTCTGCACAAGGATCACCTGCCTCTGCTCCTCCTGCTCCATAACGTTCACTACTATGCCTGGTGAACTGGGGACGGCAGGCATCGTAGGAGTGATGGGAAAAGCGGGAGCCAATTTACCGGAGGCAGGAGAAGGAGGTGATGACCCGGAGCCAGGTTGAAAGAGATGGTGCAGGCAGCTGCTTCAGTTGAGTGTGTGCCGGTGTCATGTTAAGCTAGAACGAAATACGGCTACCTCGGGAAAACACAACCGGTCTGGACGACTGCAAACCAGCAGCTCCACAGCTGTGAGATCTGGCAACCCCTCCCACGGGTTGGAACAATCCAGAATGTGGGTTGTCAGGCTGGAGATCCGGTGGAGAAACCCCAACAACTCCTTCTGGTTCCACTCCTTCCTCCTCCAGCCAATTTCACCAGCTGAGTCCTTTACTGACGGTGTGTTACTGTCATGGGTGCCCCTACGGGGCTTAAGGATGGACTCACATGCTGGATGACATTTTGGATATTTATTGACACAAGGAAAGAAAAAAACAGCTCGTAGGCTGAAACAGAGAATAACGCCGTGGTGGCAGACACAGCTTAAATGATGAACACACGGATTTAGCTGATAATGAAGAGCACACCATACCGAGAGTAAGGCATGCGGGCTATAAATATGGAAGGAGCTGATTAACAAGATGAGGTACAGCCGTGGCTGATTAACAACAAAAGAATCCAATAAGCAGAGGAGCAGAGTAAACTGAGCATGCTGTCACAAAATAAATATGATGAACAGGACAGGATAATAGCACTAATAATAGAAAGGATAACACACAACTAAGGGCAAGGGCATAATAAACACTAAAGCAAACTAAGGAGAGACGTAACAAGAGTGGAACACACATATACAGTATATATATATGCAATTGTATTAGAGGACTTTATAGAGGACTTTATATATATATATATATATATATATATATATATATATACAGTATATATTATATATAATATATATACAGTATATACTGTATATATATATATATATATAAAGTCCTCTAATACAGTTGCATGGATCATTTGTTTCAAATACAACCCAGGGAAGCATTTTCATCTCTCCTTCTTATCCGCTATTGATTCCCGGTGGGATATAAGGCTGCAGTGGTGCTTCTCCACCTCTCTCGGTCATCTGCCATGGCATGAACCTGTGGCCATGAATAACCCGCCTCATCCAGCTCTGGAGTAGCAGTCCTTCATCATGTTGTTCTTGGGCATCCAGGTCTGCACTTTTCTTGAGGTTTCCAGTGGAGATCTATTCGCGGGATGTGATCATGGTTCATTCAGAGTACATGGCCTAACTACTCGAGTCTTTTTCTTTTGATCTCTGGGATGATGCTGTTGCATTTGGTCTTTTTGTACAGCGCCTCATTAGTGATCTTGTTTGCCCAAAAGATTTGGCAGAGCCTTCTCAGGCAGTTGTTATGAAATGCAGCAAATCTCTGAATGTTTCTCTTAACGATCCTCCAACATTCAGATCCATACAGCAACATGGTCTTAACATTGTTATTGTAAATCTTTACCTTTGTTCTGATTGAGTACTGTTTGGACTTCCAAATGTTTTTGAGTGTGAAAAAGGTGTTCTGAGCTTTGGCCATTCTGTGTAAAGGTTTGGACATGGCTGCACTCATGTCCTTATTTTATGTTCATATGTTACCCTTCTCTTATTCTCAGGACATGAGTTTAACCATGTCCTCGCCCTTTGTTAGTTTTGTTTCTTTGTGTTTCCCTCTTTAGTTATGTATGTTTAGTGTTCAAGTTTATTATTATTATTGTTATTCTTGGTTGGTTATGTTCTATGTCTGTGTCACTGTGGTCCGGGTCTCTGTCTTAAGCATTGTCTGTGTTATGTTTTCTCTGTGATCCTCTGTTCATGTTTGTGTGATTGTGTGTTCAGCCCCACCCGTCCTGCCATCTCTGCTCTCATCGTGTATCAGCTGTTTATCATGATTGCTCTCCCCACCTGTGTTGTATTGTCTTGATTATTCCCTTTGTCTACATATTGTGTGTGTGTTTTCCCTTGTCTGACGTGGCATAATTATTGTCTTTTGTTCGGTCCAGTCTGTGAGTAATGTCAGTTAATATTCAAACCTGATCCAGTTATGTCAGTTGGTCTGTTAACTCTGTTTCCTTTTGCAGCCCTCGTGCTGCTGTTGATTTGTGGTTAAGTTTAGTTAATAAATTATCATTTCTGCACCGTGTCTCTGCCTGTGTCTGAGTCCTGTGCCCACACAACCTTAACAGAATGACGCCACCCGTTAAGGACTCAGTGAACAAGTTTGGCAGGAGAAGGTAGTGCTCTCATCGGAATAATTTGCTGGGGGATTTTGCCCAGATCTCCCACATTGAGGAGCATTTGGGCAGGTGAGAGCGCATCCCTGAAAGCCCCATCCAGCCGAGCCCTGGATCAGCATTTCCAACTCCTGTCTCCGGTGGACTGCCTCTCACCGTCACCGTTGTTTTTGCCTATACTGTGTTTTTGCCTATACTGGGTGGAAACTGGGTGGAAACCGGCTGGTTTTGGGAGGAGGACCTATTAGCCATGGCTGTGGACATATTGGAGCAGGAAGAGCGGAGGCAGGCAATCCTTGCACAGAATAACATTCTGCTGGAATATAAGCCTTGGCTCACTCTGGAGGTACTTTTTCCAGAATGTGAGGACCAGCCACCATCTAAAGGGGCAGTGGGGAAGTGAGCTGCGAGAAAGCATTGCTCTGCTCGCCACCTGCGTCTTTCACTTGAGGTTTCACCAAGGGATTCTGCTGCCACAGCCCCACCCCCTCGAGTGCTCCAGAGGGACACATCTCAGCCCCACTACATCGGGCAGAGATTCTCAGTTGGACAAGTTCCAGCAGTTCCTAGGAGGACTTGCTTGATGCTTCAGCAGTAGCAGCAGAGCAGGATCATGGGCAAGTATCTTATCATTATTTTACATCTATAGATAATGGGTCTTGTCCTGTTCCTGGGAAGGGGGCTCAGCGGCAGCCAGCCACAACCGCTGCACTCTCTTTCTGTGTCTCTGCTGTATACTCTGCTGCTGCTCCTATATCCTCACCTGCCTCCTTGTTTTCCTCTCTCCCGAGCCCTACGTCCAGGGTCCCTCCAGCTCCTGCTTTCACACCTGAGGACACTGCCCACTGCAAGGAGCTGCGGTGCTTCATCAAGAAACTGGGGGAATGCTTCAAACTTTGTCATCAGAGGGATGAGTGTCAAGACTTGGCATGAAGAAGGGCTTGTCTGATCACAGCTGCCAAGCCCCACCTTTGGGAGGATATGCTGCCTCTCTTCAGAGATTTCGTGCCTTCCAGTGAGTTTTCCAGCACACCAGAGGTGGATGAGCCATTTGCTTTTGAGCTGGAGGTCAGAGGACCTCCAACTGTTGTGCCAGAGGTCAGAGGACCTCCAACTGTTGTGCCAGAGGTCAGGGGACCTCCACCTGTTAAGCCAAAACTCAGGGGACCTCCACCTTTCAAGCCAGAGGTCAAGGGACCTCCACCTGTTAAGCCAGAGGTCAGAGGACCTCCACCTGTCAAGCCAGAGGTCAGTGGACCGCCACCAATCAAGCCCGAGGGCATCACCCCTGCAGCAAGAAACCAAGAGCCAAGGTAAGTACATTTTTCATTCATTTCTACAACAATTTTAGAAAAGTCTTGCCTTACTCCTGATGGGGGGACCCAGGTGCAGAGCCCACCAGCTCTTGGGTCCCCCCCACTAGTCTCTACTGCTAACGGCTGTGGTGTCACCTCATGGACTGCCTGTTCTCCTCCCTCCAAGGTGGTCATGTCGAGGATGGAGCTGCAGGAGGACCATAGTCTACTCATCATCCAAGAGGTCAGGAGACCTCCATCAATCGCAGTTCCTGAGGGCAAGCAGTCCACTCCACCTGTCACAGTTCCTGAGGTCCAGGCCGACGTACCTCCATCATTGGTTCCTATGGCCTCCGAGCTCCTGTCAGCGGTGACCGAGGTCGGTGTGCGCCTGTTGTCATCAGACTCGGAGCTGGGGCATCTCCAACTACTGGTTGCTGAACTTAAAACTCATCTGCTGCAGTTTGCTGAGCTAAAGCCCCCCCTCCCTGTGCACCTCAGCCACCAACTACAGAGCTGCAAGTGCCTTCATCACCGGTTACAGAACTAACTACTCACCTGTCATTGATTTATGAATTAAAAACTTCTATGTCATTGTCTCCTGAACCAAGAGTTCCTGTATCGGTGTGTCCTGAGCTAAAAGCCCCCTTGTTTCCAGCTTCTGAAGCAAAAGGTTCTGTGTTGGTAACTCCTGAGCTGGAAACATGTGTGTCATTAGCTCCTGAGCAGGAGATTCCAATGTTAGCTTCTGAGTTTGAGACCCTCTGTTATTATCTTCTGAACTAAAAACCCCTGTATTGGTATCCCTAGAACTAAAAGCTCCTATGTCATTGTCCCTGGGGAAAAAGGCTCCTTTGTGGTCCCCAAAGCAAAGGGCCCCAATGTTACCTTCTGAGTTTGTAGCCCCCGTGTTGTTTTCTTTTGAGCAAGGGGCTCCAATGTTATCTCCGAAGTTTAAGGGTGTTAAATTTTCACTTTCTGATCTTAAAAGTTTTTTTGTTGCCATCTCCTGAGTTTGGAGGCCTTATGCTGTTCTCTTCTGAGGTTAAAAAGTTTTCTTGTGAGCAAGAAACCCCAGTATTCTCTCCAGAGTCTAGTGCTCCTACATGCTTTTCCCCAAAGCAAAGGGCTCTTATTTTGTTTTCTTCTGAGTGAGAGGCTCCCAAATGGTTTTCTTCAGGTCAGGGAGTTCTCATGTTATCATTGACTCCTGAAATTCAGGTTCCTGTTTTGTCATGATCACTTCCAGAGGTTAAAATCTCTATGTTGACACGTCTTGAGGTCAAAGTGTCCATTGTATGTCTCTCACCGGCAATGAATTTCAACATTGCAGTATTGTACAACCCACCGTCATACAATTCTTCTTTTTATAACGAATTAAGTGATCTGGTTAAACAACTTGAGAGGTGCAGAGAAACAATATTTTATGGTGACTTTAATATTAACTGGTCTGATAAAAAGAACAAACAGAAACTGAAAAGTCTCATGACTAAATTTAATTACCAACAAATGATCAAAGGACCCACCAGGATAACCAAACAATCTAGAACACTTATTGATATGGCATTTGCTAATAAACCAGAACGAATAACCAGAACCTATAATCTTGTAACTGGTCTCTCAGATCATAATATGGTTCTTGCTGTCAGAAAACTTACTAAAAAGCGATTACAGTATTTTGTGGGAGTTGATATTGACAAAGTAAATTTTATTATTCCCAAATCAAAAACTGCGGAGTTTGAACATCACTTAGAGAATCAAAATTGGGAGCAGCTCATGTCAATATATGAAGTAGATGATTGTTGTAATTTTATAACTGCAACAATCACAAAGTCTATAGATAAATTTACAAAGCAAATTAAAAGTAGACAACAGAAGACTAGCCTACCATGGTTAAATAATGAAATAAGAAAACTTATGAAGAAGCGAGACTCTGCATTGAAAACATCATTAACCTCTAAACTACAAAATGATCACCTCTTTTACAAAAGTTTAAGAAATAAAGTGGTACAAGAGCTGCGTAAATCAAAAGCATCTTATTACAATAAATTGATAGAACAAGCAAAGGGTAACAACAGTTCCCTATGGAGGCATTTAAATAACTTAACCAACAAAAAAAATGATCAGAAGAGGGTAAAGGAACTTAGAATTAATGGCAAAACCATCAGTGATAATGCTACATTGACAAATAAATTTAATTCATATTTTGTGGAGTCAGTGAAAGAATTAACAAAAAACTTTGTGCTGCCAAATGTGCTCAACAATACTAAACCAGTACTCTCAACAGTTTCTTTTCACACTAATGAGGTAAATGAAGATTTAATTGCTGGCATTGTTAAAACACTTTCAAACTCAAAAACTAATGATATCTACAATATGAGCACTTTCTTTCTCAAAACGCACAGCAAAATATTAATCAAACCACTGACTCATCTCATTAATCTCTCCATTAGGTCCTGTACATTTCCATCTGGCTGGAAAAAAGCTGTCGTCATACCAGTTTTTAAATTGGGTAGTAAAGATGATATATGTAATTACCGCCCAATCTCTGTTTTACCAGTCCTGTCTAAGGTTCTTGAAAAAGTTGTAGCTACACAGCTGATAGACTATCTACAAGACGGTCAACTCCTTCATCCACACCAATTTGGTTTTAGACCAGGATACTCAACAGAAACAGCAAACTGCTGCCTTATTGAAAATGTCAAACAGTCCTTGGACAGGGGTAATGTGGTGGGAGCTGTTTTTCTGGATCTCAGAAAGGCTTTTGACACTGTAAACCACAACTTGCTTTTATCCAAAATGGTATCTTTTAACTTTTCTCCCAATACAATAAAATGGTTTGCATCTTATCTTCAGAACAGAGAACAGTGTGTAAAAGTTCACCAGGATAAATCCTTCCTTTTAAATAATTGTATGGGTATCCCACAAGGGTCCATTCTTGGTCCTTTACTTTTCAGCATTTTTATTAATGACCCGCCATTACACTGCTCAGCTGCAACATGTCAACTTTATGCAGATGATGCAGTTATTTATACAGCTGCTAAGACTCCAGCTCAGGCTGTAGACGTCCTGTCTTCAAGCATGGTTGATGTCCAAGAGTGGCTCATTCAGAACCATCTACTGCTGAACCTTCAGAAAACAGTTTCAATGTGCTTTTCAATCAAAAAATGTAATTTGCAACATTTTAAAGTTAATATACATGATCAAGATATTAGTTCAGTTACAGAATTCAAATACCTTGGCATTGTACTAGATCCTCAACTCAAATTTAATCTTCACATAAAGAAGATTTCTAAAACAGTAAAAAAAAAAATTGAATTGCTTTAAATTAATTAGACATTACATACCACACCAAGCAGCTGTACTGTATATGCATTCTATGGTTTTTTCGCATATATCATACTGTCTGACAGTTTGGGCTCAAGCAGCTCCTTCTACAATAAAACATATAGGTTTATTATATAATCAAACTCTAAAAATTCTGGATAAAAAGCCCATTAGGTGGCATCATTGTTATATTCTAAAAAAATATAATCTACTGAGTTTTGAGAGTTTCACTGACCTTTGTTTTCTGAAATTAATTTTTAAATGTTTCCATAAATCAGCGCCAGAGCCACTTGTTGGATTCATCCAAAGACAGGACAGCAGCAGAGCCACCAGGAGTTCTGTTAACAATAACTGTAAAATATCCCACCGCAGAACCACATTTGGACAAACAGCTTTTTCTATAAAGGGCAGTCATATCTGGAACACAATGCCAAATGAAATCAAAATAATAACGGATTTTAAAACATTTACTGCAAAGGTTAAAAACTGGCTGAAAAGTAAACAAGAATGTACCCATGTATGAAATGATTGTCTGCAGGGTGTGAGTGAAGAACGGAAGGCAAATGTGTAACAGGCATTTTACTGTAACAGGCAAATGTGAATTAGGTTTTTATATTGTGTATTTATAATTTTGTTTGCATTGATGTATGTGGATAATGTTTATACTGTTTTCATTTTGTTTTTTCTTCATCCTTTTCTCTTTTTATCTGTTTCTTTTCTCTAAAGCCCATCCAGGGACAAGAGTTGCAAAGTAGCTTAATGCTATACACTCTCTGTGCAACACATCAGATTTTCTTTTTTGTCTATGTTTATTGCACTGTCCCTGACAAATAAACAAATAAATAAAATAAAATATTATCACCTCTTGAGGTTAAAGTGTCTATATTTTCCCCTCCCAAGGTTAAGGTTCCATGTTGACACCTCTTGAGGTTAAAGCGTCTATGTTGTCATCGCTTGAGTTTGAGGGTTTCATGTTATCATTTCCTAAGTTTAAGGGTTCTTTCTTATCAGCTCCTCAGTTTAAAAATTCCATCTCATTTTCACTTGAGTATGAGCATCCCTACAGTTTTCTCTGGACCCATTCTGCTCTCCGGTTTGGTTGTCTTGGGACTCTGGGAGACCACCCGACTGGTCATGTTCTGAAGTCTGGAGGCCCATGAACTGGGTTAGGCCCTCTGGCCTGCTTTGCTCTCTGGTCGGGTGGTCTCTCTGGGACACCACCCGACTTGCTCTGTGCTCTGGTCTGGGGTCCCATGGACTTGGATAGGCCCCCTGACCCACCATGATCTCCAGTCCAGTAGCCCTGGGACTCTGGAAGACCACCTGACCCAATTGGTGTTGAACTTTGAGGTCATGGACCTTGACTACCGGGGTTGTGTTTGGTTTTGGACTCTGTGTGTGTGTGGGGGGGGGGGGGGTTGGCCCACCTGGCCTTGGGCCCCCTCCACCCACCCTCTGAGGGTTTTTTGTTATTTGGCGTTACCCTTGAGGCATCTGGTATCTGGCCTTTGAGAGGGGGATACTGTAAAGGTTTGGGCATGGCTGTGCTCATGTCCTTATTTTATGTTCCTATGTTACCCTTCTGTTATTCTCAGGACATGGGTTCAGCCATGTCCTCACCCTTTGATAGTTTTGCTTCTTTGTGTTTCCCTCTTAAGTTATGTATGTTTAGTATTCATGTTTATTATATTTATTGTTATTCTTGGTCAGTTACAGTATCTCACAAAAGTGAATACACCCCTCACATTTTTGTAAATATTTTATATCTTTTCATGGGACAACACTGAAGATATGACACTTTGATACAATGTAAAGTAGTTAGTGTACAGCTTGTAAGTGTAAATTTGCTGTCCCCTCAAAATAACTCAACACATAGCCATTAATGTTTAAACCGCTGGCAACAAAAGTGAGTACACCCTAAGCGAAAATGTCCAAATTGTGGCCCATTAGCCATTTTCCCTCCCCGGTGTCATGTGACTCGTTAGTGTTACAAGGTCTCAGGTGTGAATAGGGAGCAGGTGTGTTAAATTTGGTGTTATTGCTCTCAAACTCTCTCATACTGGTCACTGGAAGTTCACCATGGCACCTCATGGCACAGAACTCTCTGAGGATCTGAAAAAAAAAAGAATTGTTGCTCTACATAAAGATGGCCTAGGTTAAAAGAAGATTGCCAACACCCTGAAACTGAGCTGCAGCACAGTGGCCAAGACTATACAGTGGTTTAACAGGACAGGTTCCACTCAGAATAGGCCTCGTCATGGTCGACCAAAGAAGATGAGTACACGTGCTCAGCATCATATCCAGAGGCTGTCTTCTGAAAATAGACGTATGAGTTCTGCCAGCATTGCTGCAGAGGTTGAAGGGATGGGGGGGTCAGCCTGTCAGTGCTCAGACTATATTCCGCACACTGCATCAAATTGGTCATCCCAGAAGGAAGCCCCTTTTAAAGATGATGCACAAGAAAGCCCGCAAACAGTTTGGGGAAGACAAGCAGACTAAGGACATGGATTACTGGAACCACGTCCTGTGGTCTGATGAGACCAATATAAACTTATTTGGTTCAGATGGTGTCAAGCGTGTGTGGTGGCAACCAAGTGAGGAGTACAAAGACAAGTGTGTCTTGCAGACAGTCAAGCATGGTGGTGGGGGTGTCATGGTTTCAAGCTGCATGAATGCTGCCAGCACTGGGGAGCTACAGTTCATTGAGGGAACGATGAATGCCAACATGTACTGTGACATACTGAAGCAGCCCTTCGGAAAATGGGCCACAGAGCAGTATTCCAACATAACGACACCAAACACACCTCCAAGACGACCACTGCCTTGCTAAAGAAACTGAGGGTAAAGGTGATGGACTGGCCAAGCATGTCTCCAGACCTAAACCCTATTGAGCATCTGTGGGGCATCCTCAAACGGAAGGTGAAGGAGTGCAAGGTCTCTAACATCCACCAGCTCCGTGATGTTGTCATGGAGGAGTCAAAGAGGATTCCAGTGGCAACCTGTGAAGCTCTTGTGAACTCCATGCCCAAGAGAGTTAAGGCTGTGCTGGAAAATAAAGGTGACCACACAAAATATTGACACTTTGGGCATAATTTGGACATTTTCACTTAGGGGTGTACTCACTTTTGTTGCGAGCAGTTTAGACATTAATGGCTGTGTGTTGAGTTATTTTGAGGGGGCAGCAAATTTACACTGCTATACAAGCTGGACACTGACTACTTTACATTGTATCAAAGTGTCATATCTTCAGTGTTGCCCCATGAAAAGATATAAAATATTTACAAAAATGTGAGGGGTGTACTCACTTTTGTGAGATACTGTATGTGCTATGTCTGTGTCACTATGGTCTGAGTCTCTGTCTTAAGCATTGTCTGTTATGTTTTCTCTGTGATCCTCTGTTCATATTTGTGTGATTATGTGTGTTCAGCCCCGCCCGTCCTGCCGTCTCTGCTCTCATTGTGTATCAGCTCTTTTTCATGATTGCTCTTTCCACCTGTGTTGTAGTGTTTTGATCATTCCCTTTGTTTATATATTGTGTGTGTTTTCCCTTGTCTGACGTGGCGTAATTATTGTGTTCTCTTCGGTCTTGTCTGTGAATAATCTGTCAGTTAATATTCAAGCCTGATCCAGTTATGTTAGTTGGTCTGTTAACTGTTTCCTTTTGCAGCCCTCACGCTGCTGTTGATTTGTGTTTAAGTTTAGTTAATAAATTATCATTTCTGCATCGTATCTCTGCCTGTATCTGAGTCCTGTGCTCACAAAACCTTGACATTCTGGCTCTAATGTCTTTGCCAATACCTTGATCTTTGCTTATGGTGCTACCCAGGTAGACAGAGTCATCCACTTCCTCAAGCTGGTTGACTGTGATTTGTGCTGGTTTTGGAGGGGTGATAAACAAGACATTAGTCTTGGTGGAACTGATGCATAGGCCAGTCTGTTTGGTATATCTGTCTAGCCTGTCAGTCTTGTCCTGTAGGTCATGTTGGTTTTTGGACACCAGGGCCAAATCATCTGCAAAATCAAGGTCTTCTAGTTGTGTTGTTTGGATCCACTGTATGCCTCTTGGTTTGTCAGCTGTTGCTGATCTCATTATCTAGTCAATCGTAACAAAGAATAGTATAGGAGGCAATATGCAGCCCTGACGGACACCTGATTCTACAGGAAATGCTTTGGACAGGGTGCTGTTCATTATTATGCTACATTCAAAGTTGTTGTAGAATCGGCTGATCAGTGTAACGATTGTATGAGGGACTCTGTACTGCCGTAGTATTTTCCAAAGGCTCTCCCTGTGTACTCTGTCAAACGCTTTCATGAAATCTACAAAATTTATGTAGGTGGAGGCATTCCATTCTATGGACTGTACAATGATATTACGAAGAGCAAAGATCTGATCAGTGCATCCATGTCCATTCCTGAACCCTGCTTGCCCTTCATGAGGCTTGGTGTCAATTGCTTTATCCATTCTTTTCAGCAGGACTTGACAGCTTGGAATAGAGAGCAAGGTGGTGCCCCTCCAATTATCACAGTTGCTGAGATTGTCTTTCTTTGGCAACTTCACAATGAGGCCTTTGGTCCAATCCGCTGGTATGCTTTCTGTCTCCCAGATGGTCTTGAAGAGGATAGCAAGTACTTTGGTGGATGTCTCTATGCCAGCGGTCAAGAGTTCTGCATGAACTGAGTCAATGCCAGGGGCCTTTCCATGTTTCATAGCCTTGATGGATGACCTGACTCTGCTGGTGCACTTACTGTGAAGTGCAGTGTGGTGACACTGACTCCCTGCTGAGTCACCACATTGCGGTGCTTGCCGTGCTAGGTGCTTGCCGTGTACTGCTACAAAGTTTCATCAATAAAGCCGTGTTCGACGCTACCACACTTCACCTCATTCATCACCAGGTTTGTGGACATAACATTTGGCGACTGAGGATTAACTCATGGAGGCGTGCATTACACCACTCCGTCCCTTCCTTGAGCTCCCGGGCGAACCACCAGTACCATGGCCACATTGGTTGGTAGCCTATCCAACGTACATTACGGAGCTGGACCTCAGGAAGCTCAATAAGGTGAGGGCACGTGCGCTTCTCATCCACAGCCTGGGTATTGAAGGCCCAAGGGTCCTATGGACGCTCGGCGCATCGGACTTGTATGAGGATGTCGTGGAGCTGCTAGCTAACCATTTCTCCACCCCATACAGTGTGACTGTTCGGAGAATTTGCTTTCGCCAGAGATGCCAGCATGTCTGTCATTGATTTGAGGCAGCTAGCTAGCAAGTGTCATTTTGGGCCGCTTGAAGACGAGATGGTACTCAACCAACTGGCAGAGCACACATGCAACGCTGAGCTGTGTGCTAGGCTATTAATGGTGCCTAATGACTTGGCATTAGCTAGAGCCATCAAGCTAGTGCTCCGGTTGGAAGCCTCCAAAAAGCTAGCTCTGGAGCTAAATTGGCGCCAGTTATAGAAGCCGCTGGAGCTGCCCACCTCAGCTAATGTTGATGACCCTGATAGCGAGGATAGCTTGGACGAAGATTATTGGGAAACCAATGCTGCCAGCCAAAGGTCTGCCTCGGAAAACTCCCATTGAAGGGGTTGTGGGTCCGCAACGCACCACCATAAAGCAGTAGAGTGCCCAGCAAGCGGACAATGTTGTAGTAGATGTGGACGGTTGAATCACTACGCCAGGGTGTGCCGTTTGTGTTATCCAGGGAACCCACAGGAGAAATCACCCCGCCCGCCCCTGACGGACAACACTGGGAGCGGATGGTAGGAAGAGCTAACATACACCCTGGCTTTCAAGTCGGCCAGTTTTCACTCACTGTCGGTACCCATGCCGATGAGTGACACCATTGCTAGCCCCAGTAACTTTGGTACTTGGCCACAGTTGGGGGGTGGGGGGTGGTCTTCAGCTATGACGATGAACACTGCAACGTTTATAGAAGAGGATGGGGCCAGACCGATGAGCATGGAGTTACTGCATGCTCAGCAGCAGCACATCAGGCTGAGTAAGATTCCACTTTGGGTTGTGGACTTGGTTCAGGTTGGTTGTGATGAACGACCACGGCAAAGATGGGCCAGATGACAGCCAGCAAAATATCAAGCACGTCTGCAGATAGTGGCGAAGTTGGGAGCAGCGTGCTTCCGGTTGTCCGAAGGCTCGATGAGGCATGCCAACCAGCTAAGGCATGTCCGGAACGCTCCAGGTGGCGAGGCTGGACAGGAGTTGTGATGATGGTGGGGGATCCGGGCTCCGCCGTCCAGAAGATCAGCCATTGCTACAGGGGCCTGCTGCCTCCAGGGGCATGCCTGCTGAGGGGTTGCCCATGCCAATTTCACCTTTCCCACCCAAATAACTGCGCTGTAGCACTTTGTTTATAGTTCTGGTATTATTGTGTATTTACTATGTTTAGTTTAGGAGCACAACAGTTATTTTTAGTTTGAATAAAGGACATTGTAGTTTAATTCGGTGGCAGAATAGCCCACTATGCCGTGCGAGTCACGTGGTAGTCCACCCACCAGCCCTATTTTAGGTTGTTTTGTGTGAGTGTGTTAGGCCAGTTTAGCACCTTAGTTTACAATATTTTACAGTGTGAGTCGGGTTCCAAATTGGGGTGGGTTTGATTGTATGTGTGATTTTGAACTTTGTAAAGGGGGAGGAATGTGCTGGTGTACTTATTGTGAAGTGCAGTGTGGTGATGCCGACT
The DNA here is from genome assembly GCA_020510985.1 of Pholidichthys leucotaenia. NCBI lineage: Eukaryota > Metazoa > Chordata > Actinopteri > Cichliformes > Pholidichthyidae > Pholidichthys > Pholidichthys leucotaenia. Next base: position 115,612,918 of record CM035848.1, on the reverse strand, counting down.
TGGCTGTGGTGGTGTATTGTCATTTAAGATAAGATAAGATAAGCCTTTATTAGTCCCACAACGGGGAAATTCCAGGATTGCAACAGCACAGGGATAGCAACACTCAGAGCAACAATCAGAAGGCAAGAAAAAAAAAAAAAAAGCAAGCAAGAGCGGCTAATATACAGTATATATGTACATATTACGTACTATAAATATACAGTATATATACACACAGACACACAGTGCAGAGCATTGTAGCTGGATGGAATTTCCTGAATTGCTGGCTGTTGGTGTGGTTTGCTCTACGCTTAGCTCCCTTCACTCTGTTGAGGATTATTGCCTTTAATTGTATTTTAATCACTTTTTTCCATCTACCGTCACCTCTCACTTCTGTTTAACAAGCCTCTTGTGTGCGCACTCAGTGTCACCTAATCACCCTCTTAGCCTTCTGTTCACCTTTCATCAGTGTCTGTGTTAGCTTCGGGTTAGCCACTAGCTATGGCTACTAGTTCTCCTTCCCCTTCTCCTCTGGTGTGCTCTCTTTGTCAGATGTTTATCTACACCTCTGCCTCTTTTTGATATGTTTGCACGAAAACCCAAATGTAGACACAGACTCGATTAGAATTACAATGATCTTTATTAGTGAAGTGAATGTGTGTGTATGCGAGTGAAGAGCGGGAGAGATCCAGCAGCCCTGCAGGAAGAGAGGAGAGAGAGGATTAATAACAGTTCTGCAACAGTGGACTGAATGGGCAGAATAATTAATAATCTTATGGGGAAAGGAAGTAGCTGAAGCACCGAAGAGCAACTCAGTCTATTCCAGGTTACCAGGGTCCCATTCAGGTGATGCAGTGCTCGTGAAGATGATTACAGTGCTGGGTGCAGGTGCAGGTGCAGCCTCCACTGAGGGAAAAGAGGAGAGAGTCAGTCGGAGGGCGGTGACACTTACAGAGATGGAGAGAGTGAGAGGCCTCCGGCTCACGGGCTGAAATCCGGTCCACCGCCTGGAGCTGAGGTAGATCCGGCTGGAAGAAGGTCCACCTGTGCACGGGGAAGAGGAGAGGAGAAAAGGTAGGAGAAGGAGATCCAATGAAGGCTTGCTTATGACAGTGTTGGGGAGGCGAAACTCCAAGACGAAGAGGCGATGTGTAGTTGAGAGAAAGGGAGGCGAGACTCCCAGTAGAAGGAAAGGGTGAGTCTCAAAGTGAGTGGCTCCACCCTGGTGGAGCGTTGACGTCTCCGTGCAGAAGTGCAGGAATCCACTCCTAATAAAGCCCGCCTAATTGTGAAGAGTAGGTGTGAATGAAAGCACAGCTGAGGATGATAATTAGTACGCAGGAAAACACATAGCGCGGATCACCACACTTTCAGTGATAATAGCAAATGTAATAAATGTCTTTTTGAGGTGCTCGAGGTGAGGTTGTGTGATTTGGAATCCCAGCTCTGCTGCATTGAAACACGGTCAGCGCCAGTTAATAATGACGGACTCTCCTTAGCTGCAGTGGAGCACCGTAGCAAAGGGCCTGCTCACCGTCCCCCAGCATCCACCTCTCCTGAGCAGCCAGGAGAGAAAGGGTGGATGACGGTGAGAAGGAAGCATAGTCACAAGCCCCTGGTTCACCACGAACCTGTTCATGTTTCGAATCGTTATTCCCCGCTCAGTGACACACCCGCTGAGGAAAAAAACTCTGATCATTGGCGAATCTGTAGTCAGAAATGTGAACCTAGAGACTCCAGCGGCCATAGTCAAATGCATTCCCAGGGCCAGAGCGGGCAACATCGAGTCAAATTTGAAAATGCTGGCTAAAAGTAACTGTAAATACTCCACAATTGTTATCCACGCCAGCATTAACGACATCCGACTCCAGTAGTCGGAAGTTACAAAACAGTGTGGAATCGGTGTGTAACTTTGTCAAAATGATGTCTTCCTCTGTAGTATTCTCTGGGCCCCTCCCCAATCTGACCAGTGATGACATGTTTAACCACATGTCATCCTTCAACCACTGGCTGTCTGTGTGGTGTCCTGAAAACAATTTGGGCTACAAAGACAATTGGAGCTCATTTTGGGGAAAACCTGGTCTTATTAGGTGAGACGGCTACTTTAGATGGTGTGTCTCATATATCTGGCATTATTTTTATCCAAATTTCCAAAACCTTGACAACTCAGCGTTGGGACCAGGAAGCAGAGGCACAGTCTTACACGCCTCCCTGCAGCTCCTTTCCATCCGCCACCCCTCAACTTAGCCCCTGTCTTCCCCATCAGAGAATCACTATCTACTCCCTCTAAAGTAAATAAAAATATTATGTATAAGCATCCCAAAGTGATTTATCAAAAAATTGGTAAAACTCAAATTAAACATGAAGCCTCTAAATTTAATGACTTGGCCTCTGTTCATCCTCATAATTTAAAAATTAAATGCGGTTTGTTAAATTTTAGTCTCTAACTTCCAAGTCTCTACTAGTCCATGATCTGTTAATTGATCACCATATTGATTTACTATCCCTTACAGAGACTTGGTTAGGGCAAGAGGATTATGTTGGTTTAAATGAATCAACTCCCTCTGGTTGTTTAAACTGTCAAAATCCCAGAAGTTCTGGTTGTGGAGGAGGAGTAGCAACAATTTACCATTCCAAATTACTAGTCAACATAAAGCAAAAAACATGTTATAATTCCTTTGAGGACATGGTCTTCAGTATTGTGCATGTTAGTAATTTTAGGTTAAATCCAATTTTATTTGCCATAGTTTATCGTCCTCTCTCAGCTTACTCAGAGTTTTTATCAGAATTTGCAAAATTGGCAGTGGATTTAGTGCTGAAATCAGATAATTATATTAATGGTCTGATTATACATACATACACACACACACACACACAGTATATATATGGCCTGATTATATATACAGTAGATGTAATTATTATTAATACTATAATAATTATACTGGGAGAATTTTAATATACATCGTCATCGGCCTCCGTCGGTCTATGATGACCATGGAAGAGAATCCTAAACGTCTACTCTGCTGGAACAGCACCGCCTGTGGCTGAACAGGCCGATGCGCAAATGACAGTCCCTGTCACACAGGTCGCACTTGTAGGTGGTCTCCGTGCTGCTGGGTCCGTGGCGGTTCTTCCTGCGGGTCCTTTTTTCATCTGCTGCAGCAGTCAGTCTCTCTTCACCCGCCTTGAGCTGTCTGGTCAGGGTGCCTCTCCATTTGGAGCGGTCCGTTGCAAGGTCCTCCCAGCGCTCTGTGTTGATATCCAGGGCCTTCATGTCTCTCTTGCAGACGTCTCTAAAGCGCAGCTGTGGGCGGCCAACGTCTCTCCTGCCAGTTGCAGGTTCTCCGTAGAGGACGTCTTTGGGGATTCTGCCATCCTCCATACGGTGAACGTGGCCTAGCCAGCGCAGCCTGCGCTGCCTGAGTAGAGTGAACATGGAGGGAAGGCCAGCGTGGGACAGAACTTCTGTGTTGGGCACTTTGTCCTGCCAGGATATGTCCAGGATGTGGCGAATGCAGCGCAAGTGGAAGGAGTTCAGTCTCTTTTCCTGCCGGGCGTATGTTGTCCACGTCTCACTCCCATACAGCAGTGTGCTGATGATGCAGGCGTTGTACACTGCCATCTTCGTCTTGACAGAGAGTTTGGGATTCTCCCACACTCGTGTGGTGAGGCGAGCGAGTGTGAAGGCTGATTTTCCAATCCTCTTGTTGATCTCTGTATCAAGGGAGAGGTTGTTGCTGATCGTGGACCCCAGGTACGTGAACTGATTCACGACCTCCAGCTTGTAGTCGTCGATGGTGATGGTTGGTGGTGCTTCCGTGCCTTGCGCCAAGACGTTAGTCTTCTTCAGGCTGATGGTAAGCCCGAAGTCCTTGCATGCCTGGGAGAAGCGGTCCATCAGGGTCTGAAGCTCCTGCTGTGTGTGGGTTGCGACTGCAGTGTCGTCTGCGAATAGCATGTCTCTGATTAGAGCCTCGCGTACTTTGGTTCTGGCTTTCAGGCGGGCGAGGTTGAAAAGCCTGCCGTCAGATCTTGTGTGCAGGTAGATTCCCTCTGTTGCTGTGCTGAAGGCATGCCTCAGGAGCATAGCAAAGAAAATCCCAAAGAGGGTTGGCGCAAGTACACAGCCCTGTTTCACTCCGCTGCGTATGTTTAATGGCTCTGAGACCACGTTGCCATCGTGGTGCACTATCCCCTGCATGTTGGTGTGAAACGATTCGATGAGGCTTTGCAACTTTGGTGGGCATCCTATCTTTGGCAGGATCTTGAAAAGGCCCTCTCTGCTGACCAGATCAAACGCTTTGGTGAGGTCGATGAAGGCGACGTACAGAGGCATGTTCTGTTCTCTGCATTTCTCCTGGAGTTGGCAGATGGAGAATATCATGTCTACCGTCGATCGCTCAGCGCGGAAGCCACACTGAGACTCGGGGTAGACACGTTCGGCAAGCTTCTGTAGATGAACGAGAACAACTCGTGCGTAGACTTTGCCAACAACGCTGAGGAGGGAGATGCCCCTGTAGTTGTTGCAGTCGCTTCTCTCCCCTTTGTTTTTGAAGAGGGTGATGATCTTGGCGTCCCTCATGTCCTGTGGTACAGCACCTTCCTTCCAGCACTGGCAGAGGATGTCATGCAATGGCAGCAGTAGGGCGGTCTTGCAGTGCTTGATCAGGTCAGGGGGTATGCCGTCGTTGCCGGGTGCCTTGCCAGCGGCCAAGCTATCAATGGCCTTGCTGAGTTCGTCGATGGTTGGCTCGGCGTCAAGTTTGTCCATGGATGGCAGGCAGTCGATGGCATCAAGGGCTGACGGTGTCACGGTGTTCTGTCTAGAGTAGAGGTCGGAGTAGTGTTCCACCCATCTCTCCATCTGCTTGTTCTTTTCTGTGATCATCTCCCCAGTGGAAGATTTGAGGGGGCCGTCTTGCTCTGAGCCGGACCAAGTGCTTTCTTGATGCCATCGTACATACCACGGATGTTCCCTGTTATGGCAGCGGTTTGAATGTCTTGGCTGAGCTGAGTCCAGTACTCGTTGGCACAGCGCCGAGCAGTCTGCTGAACTTTGCTTCTCGCAGCCCTGAGAATCTGGAGATTCTTCTCGTTTGGGTACTTCTTGTACTGCAAGAAGTACCCACCGTGGCTGCACGGTGGCGCAGTGGTTAGCACTGCGGCAGCACAGTTTACCCTTGGCCGGGGGATTGTGGGGATCGTGGGATCATGGGTTCGATCCCAGCCCCCGACCAACAGTGATCTGTGTGGAGTTTGCATGTTCTCCCCGTGTTGCGTGGGTTTACTCCGGGATTTCTCCGGTTTCCTCCCACATGCCAAAAACATGCATGTTAGGTTAATTGGCTGTTCTAAATTGTCCCTAGATATCTGTTTCCTATAGGCCCTTAGAATAGAGGGTTAGTATTAATGAAAGCGCTTTGAGTGGTCTTTGTGACTAGAAAAGCGCTATATAAGTGCAGGTTAGTTAGTTAGTTAGTTAGTAGTACTCAGCAAGTGCTGAGCGCTTGGCTTCAATGACGGGGGTCATCTCGGTCAACTTGGCATCAAACCAGTCCTGTGACTTCGAGGTCTTCCTCCCAAAGGTAGCCAAGGCTGTGCGGTGGATGGTGTTTCACAGCTCTTCCCACTTCTGCTTTGCAGATTCTCCTTCTTGTGGTACACCAAGTTCCTTCTCAAAGGTGGAGGCAAACTGCTCAACAAGTTCTGGTTGGGCCATCTTGCTGGTGTCAATCCGTGCCTTTCCAGGCAGTCTAGCACGATGGAATTTCTTCAGCTGCAGCTTGACCTTGCAACACACCAATGAATGGTCTGTGTCGCAATCTGCACTCTGGAACAAACGGGTGATTAGCACGTTCTTCAGTGAGGTGCGCCTGGTCAGGATCAAGTCCAGCTGGTGCCAGTGCTTTGAGCGCGGATGTCGCCAGGAAACCTTGTGTTGGGGCTTGGTCTTGAAGAACGAGTTTGTGATGCAGAGATCGTGATATGTGCAGAACTCGAGCAGCCGCTGTCCGTTGTCGTTCATTCTGCCCACGCCAAAAGGTCCAAGACAGGAGGGCCAGGAGTCGTGGTCAGCACCCACTCTGGCATTGAAGTCTCCAAGGAGAATGAGTTGTTCAGAGTTGGGGATGATCCTGACAGTTGTTGCGAGATTCTCGTAGAACTCGTCTTTTGCCTCTAGTGTGGCTGTCAGTGTTGGGGCATACACACTGACGAGGGTGACTGGGCCTTGAGTGGTGTTCAGGCGGAGGGTGAGGAGTCGTGCAGAGCCAGTGCTGCCCGGTTCCACCATCTTCAGCAAGGTGTTCTTCACTGCGAAGCCCACTCCGTGTTCCCTGTGTTCGTCACTGTCCTTTCCCTGCCAGTAGAACGTGTAGTCCTTCTCTCTCAGTGTGCCTGCGTCAGCCAACCGCGTTTCCTGGAGAGTGGCGATATCCACTCTCTTCAGTCTATTCCAGGTCTCTCTTCAGCTCATTATTGATGATGGCAGTCTTCCTGGTGTCGTTGATTTCCTTGAGGTTAGCAGCGAGCCCTGTCATCATAGTGTGGACGTTCCAAGTTCCCAGTTTTAGAGTTGGTCTCTTTTGTTTTATTGTCTTGCCTGGTGCGAAGGTTCTCAGCCTGCTGTTCGGACTTCTCCTTATCCCCGTGCACCCAATGAGGAAAGCAAGCTGTGGCGGGACAACACCTTATTGGCTGGGGGCTGCCCAGCTTGAGGCGGGCGGTAGCTGTCCAGTGAGATCTGATGATCCCTCCCACTGTCGGGAACAACCCCTGGCGCCGCGCTCTACGCCAATTGAGCAGTGGCTTATAACCGGTAACTGTCATTCCCCGTGTTTTGTCTACGCCAAAGGCGAAGCTGGAGTGTCCTCTCCAGTGATCCGGTGTTCTACCTTCCAGCGTTGGGCGTTGGTAGGATTCAAGTCTGGCAGGAAGATATGGAGGACAAGATGTTGCCCATGCAGCATGTCCCCCCTCTCCACGTCACTGATGAATCCAAAGGAACAGCAGGGCTGCTACAGTTTGGCACCAGCGCCGTTGCAGGAGTTGCCAGAACGATGTTGAACACAACATAGAACTGCCTTAGGGGCTCTGACTCCGGATTTTTCCTCAGGGTTGACTCCCGAAGCCTTTCCCGTGACCGGGTATGCCGCAAGGCAGCAGAGGTTTGAAATCAGGGTTTACCTTCCCCTAGATGGGCTACCTTCCCAGGTTGACGAGCCACCATCTACCCGAAGCATCTGGTTTTAAGGCGCCAGAGATCCGCCCTCGCCCCTTCTCCTATTAGTAAAAGCAGTTCCACCGGGCTTAGAGACTAAACCACACGGGCAGGCTAGGAGTTGGACTTAGTTGTCAGAGGCTTTTCGAGATGCACGCCATAAGGAGCATTTTATGAGCACTGGGAGCTTAACCCCAGTGCCGCTCCTGGCTATGACAACCTTGGAACCATATAATATACATGTAGATGTAGATATTGATTGCCTTAATATGGCATTTAATTCAATATTAGACTCAATGGGGTTTTCTCAGAAAGTAGGAAATTGAGATGAGAGATGAGATGAGATTCAACTTTATTGTCATTACACATGTATGAATACAAGGTAACGAAACACAGTGACTTGGCATTTGGGCACGCTCTGCAGAGTGCATCCAAGGCTGGGGCAGCCGCTAGGCGCCAGTCATAGTGGGGATAAAGAAAGAAAGAAAAGGGGAGGGGTATGGGATGACACAGTAGGCGAGAGAAAAAAACATGTTTATCAGAATAGCGCTCAGTGAGTGAGCGGGATTATGATTGCAAGAAAAAAAAAACCTCAATGCACATTTAGCAGACAACAATACACATGCAATGAGAGAACAGTGTTTGTAAAATATATATCAGTGATTGTATCAGTGGTGTAATGTTGAATGCAGTAGTGTAGGTGTGTCAATTGCTAGTGAACAGCAGAGGGCGCCTCCTGGCAGTGGATAGATGTTATAGTCATGTGATCTAAGCAGTCCAAGAGTCACTCTCTCGCTTGCAGCTGGTGTTGTCACATGGTGCACTGTCCCTGAGCGTCCATCTGTTGACAACAACAATTGTGTCGATGTTTGGGTTAAGCCACTTCTCCAGCGTTATCCTATTGAGGAGGAATGTAAACAAGGGCACCAAAATAAGGTCAAATCTGCACAGTGCACTCAGAGAATAGAATTTCCCTCTCTTCGATTCTGTGTGCTTCAAATTTCATACAGGCTTGAAATCTGGTCGAATTGTTGAAGAAGCAGCTACGCCGGGTCCACATTTTGATTAGCTCTTCCAGTTAAATTTTCGATACACCAGGAAAACTCCAGAGCCAATCAACAGAAAATCCTGTGATCGTAAGCCAAAACAGGTAGATGTTTTCCACATCTTCAGTCCAATCAGATTAGAAAGGGTTCAGATTAGAAAGGGTTAGAAAGGAGAGCGAAGAAATGCGTCTGCTCTCTCTCAGAGCCGGAAGTGAAAATTCTGCCCATTATCTCCACCACACGTTGGACCTTGTTCTGACATATGGCATAGGAACAGAAAATCTTGTAGTGTCTCCTCATAACCCTGTACTGTCAGACCATTGTCTGTTAACCTTTGATTTTTACTATTTCTGACTATTTGGCTCCTAAAGAAAAATATTACTACAGTAGATGCCTCTCAGATGATGCTGTTACCAAATTTAAGCAGCTTGTTTCCTCTATGCCATGTGTCAACACAGTGGAGATAAACTATGGAGAGCTTCCTCCTTCTGTAATTGATAGCATGGTAGATAGTGTTACAGCTTCTCTGCATCAGACCCTAGACATGATGGCCCCTTTAAAAAAAGAAAAAGTCTAATCAGAGGTTTCTAACTCCTTGGTTCAACACAGAAACTCGTAGCTTAAAACAGAGGGCTGGTCAATTAGAAAGAAAATGGTGCTCCACTAAATTAGATTAAATCTATTTAGCTGGGAGAAATCAACTTCTAATTTATAAAGAAATCTCTTCGGAAAGCTAGAACAACTTATCATTCCGCATTAATCGAAGAGAACAAGAATAATCCCAGATTTCTTTTCAGCACTGCCAGGCTGACAAAGAGTCAGGACTCTGTCAAACCTAGCATTCCCTTAGAGCACTGGAGTCAAACTCATTCCAAGACCCTGCAGGTTTTACCTTCACCCAGTGTCTTCAACAGGAGATTTCACTGAATTTCTTCCCACTGATTCCTGATCAGTCAAAACACCTGCTGAAGACACTGGGTAGAAGCAAAACATGCAGGGTCTTGGCCCTCCATGGAATGAGTTTGACACCCCTGCCTTTCACTTCAAAAATCTTAGAAAGAGTTGTTGCTACACAATTATTTGACCGCTTGCAGGGAAATGGTTTATATGAAGAGTTTCAATCTGGGTTTAGAATCCATCATAGTACTGAAACAGCTTTAGTGAAGGTCATTAATTACATTATCACATCTGATAATGGACTTGTTTCTGTACTTGTCCTTTTGGACCTTAGTGCAGCCTTTGACACCATCGATCATAATATTTTACTTGATAGACTAGAACACCTTGTTGGGCTTAATGGAACTTTGTTACATTGGTGTAGATCTTATTTATCTGATAGGTTCTAGTTTGTTCATGTCAATAATGAGTTTTCTTCCAACTCAAACTTCAGTCACGGAGTTCCACAGGGGTCTGTGCTAGGCCCTATTCTTTTTAGTTTATATATGCTTCCGCTAGGCAACATTATTCGAAAGCAATGTATACATTTTCATTGTTATGCAGATGACACACAATTATACTCGTCATTGAAGCCAGATGAAAATAATCAATTAGTCAAGTTGGAGGCCTGTCTTAAGGAAATCAAAGCTTGGATGGCTTGTAATTTCTTGTAATTAAATTCAGATAAGACTGAAGTCATTCTAATTGGTCCAAAAAACCATAGAAATACCTTTCCAAATCAAACTCTTATTTTGGATGGGGTTACTCTTTCTCTTAATAGTTCTATGATGAACCTTGGAGTTATTTTTGATCAAGAGCAGTTCTTTAATTCACATATTAAACTTGTTTCTAAGACTGCCTTCTATCATTTGCATAATATTGCCAAGATTAGGAGCATCATGTCTCAGAGTGATGCTGAGAAACTAATCCGTGCTTTTGTTAGCTCTAGATTAGATTATTGTAGCTCTTTATTATCAGGCTGTCCTAAGACATCTTTAAAAAGTCTTCAGCTAATCCAAAATGCTGCAGCAAGAGTTTTAACAGATACTAGAAAGAGAGATCATATCTCTCTCCGGTTCTGGCTTCCCTTCACTGGCTTCCCATAGAATTTAGAATTAAGTTTAAAATCCTTCTTCTCACTTACAAAGCTCTAAATAATCAGGACCCATTTTATTTAAAAGATCTGATACTACCCTATCATCCTAACAGAGCACTACGCTCCCAAAATGCAGGATTACTTGTAATACCTAGAATCTCCAAAAGTACAATGGAAGGTAGAGCGTTCAGTTATCAAGCCCCTCTCCTTTGGAAACAGCTTAGCCCTTTTAGCCTTCCTGCTAAAAGGGAGTTTTTCCTCTCCACCATCGACAAATGCTTGCTCACAGGGGATCGCCTGATTGCTGGGATCTTTCTGCAATTGTGGGGGTTTCCTCTACAGTTGAAAGTGCTATGAGATGACTGTTGTTGTGAAATGGCACTATAAAATTGAATTGAATTGAATTCCTGTCGCGTCACTGCACTGCACTTTTTGACAGTGTGGGCCAACATAGGCATGGCCTCTTGTGTCGGATGACCACACTAGGTGCTTGCCATGTACTGCTACTAAGTTCCATCAGTAAAGCTGTGTGCGACACTAACACTCTCTTCACCTCATTCATCACCAGGTTTGTGGACATAACACTGACCTCATCCCGCATTGGAATGCTAGTGCCTATATGGAGATCTTCCTCAGCTGGTGGTGGATCGGCTGGTTCGTCAGGCTCAGGATGATTAAGGATTTCTTGTAAGTGTTGGACCCAATGCTCTGCTTGTTGTCTTTCAGTACTGATTACATTTCCATTCTTGTCTTTCACAGGGGCTAGTTTGAATTTTATCCACACAGCTGCTTTGTCATGATCTGAGCACAGGGGAATTCTGCCACGCTCAGTCTCATGGCCTTTTCCCATTTTTGTATATTTGTTGTATTTTGTGTTCTTTGGGTCCTGTTATTTTATCCGTGTTGGTTCTCACATATCATGTATTGTTTCTAATTCTTCACATTCCCCTGTTTATGTCATCGTTTTTTTGCTACTCACTTATTTGGTATTTGTTTGTATTTATTCCTCAGTCCTTATTTGTTGGCATTTAGTTCTTTATAATTGTACTGTTCTCCTGTGTTATCCTGCCTACTCCTTTGTCGCCTCAGTTTGTAAGTTTGTTTTGTGCACTGTTTGGACTTTTGTGTTTCCTTATTAAATACCACAAACTACAGTTCAGTGCCTGGGTCTCTCTTTTCTGCCCCAAGTGGCAAATCGTGACATGCTTGGTGATTTTGTAGACCACCATCACCACTATGATGCTAATTTCATGCATGTTGCAAAAACTGTGAAATCCACAGTATGGGCATAACAGTGGTTTCCCTGTAAGAGACCAGTTTCACGTTAGACTGTTCAACTCCTCAGCTAAAAACATAAAGTTGCAATAGAAATGTTTGATTCACAAGAAAAAAGTTACAAATTAGCAAGAAGAGTTCCAAATTTACCAGTAAAACAAAGTCTTAAATTTTTCTGAAAAGTTCTAAATTTACAGAAAAGGGTCTCATATTTATGTGGAAAAAAGTCATGGATTCACAGAAGGTGATACATTTACAAGAAAGAAGTCTGAAATTTGCAAGAAAATTTACACAAGAAAAAGTCACAAGTTTTCCAGACTAATGTTCAAAATATAAAAGAAAATGCATTTTTAAAAAAGATGTGAAAATATGTATATATTTCCTGAATGATTCCTAGAGTTGTGATGTGTAATTTCTTAACTAGTCTGGCCATATTTGTGAAGGTATTGCAATTAAAAGGGGGGAAAAAATCATTGACCCATCACTTAAACCCCCACAGTCCAATGTTAAGCAGCCCAGACTTTATTTTTTTTGTTGTTGTTGTTTAAATGATGTTAATTTCACTCCTCTTGCTCTTATGCAAGATGTTTTTTGTTTTTTTTGTTTTTTTTTTTTTGTTAATCAGACATTAATTGATCTTTATGTAGACAATTAATTGATCTTTATGGACAGTTTAACTTCCAAATCTAAATTGCTTTTTTTTTCAGTTCAATTTGATTCAACTTTATGCATATAGTGGCAAGTCACAACAGTTGTTCAAAGGGATTGTTACGGATCCCTCCTCCATAAGAGGTTAGTGGTGCAGTTTCCTGATACCTTAAGGTTCACCTCCACTACTAGCTCAGTGCTAGGAGAGGAATTCCTCTTTCACTCAGAGGAAAGAGTGGGAGGATTTAGATCACAGTGTCAGGGCTTCAAATCCCAACCTGGGGTATAGGTGACAGTCTATCTTGCCAGAGTACAGAAAAGATTTTGTAGGTGTTAAGTCTACCTTGCCTAAGGGTGAAAATGACTATAGCTTTGTCCATCTTGATGATAGAGGGTTGAGACCGACTTGAGATCCTGGGTAAAATAGGCAATTCTGGTGTTGGGCCATAACAGGGATCCACTCACTTTAACCATTAAAAAATATCAGTTATGCTGGTTTCTTTGTTAAGCCCCAGGTGAGCAGGTAAATGCAAGTGTTCAGTGCCTAGATTCAGTGAAGCCAACTGTTAGATTTAGAATAACAGAGAAACACAAGCCAGTAGAAAAGTGAGATCTAGGCTGATGCCATTATTGTGATATGTCTATGCTGGCTGGATTAATATGAGTGGGCAGTGCTGTGGACATATGTTCACACAGGCTGTGAGCAGTAAAATGCAGATTTTACTTTTTATTTTTTTAAACCTCAGACAAAGTCACAGTAACTGCCAATTAAAATTCCACATAAAGCCCTTTAGGCCATTCAGCATGTTCATATTTCATGACTTGAGGGAAGCAATACATTATATTTGATTACAGGTGATTTATAGGGAAGATGATAAAAATTCTGAATTCGGCAGATGCCTTTTACATCACATTATGTGCTGCTGTCCCTTTTCATCCTGCCAAGAAAATATTTTTTAAAGTACTGTTGCGACAGCTGACATTACAGCACAATACCCACTTATTCTGCCAGCAGAAGGTTAGATGAAAAAGGTTTCAAAATGTCTAAAGAACTTGGTTTTATGCCAGCCACCTTAACAATCATGTGTCAAGAGACTTAAATAACTATAGAAATCTTCACTTCAGCTTACAGAAAGACAATTTAAGACAGAAAAAGCCACTGAATAATAGCAGTTCAAAATGAACATTTTCATAGCTTTGTGTGGTGACAAAAGCACAATGTTGAGCAGCCTTTAAAAGTGTTTTTCTTTCAGTAAATATTGTTTTGAATAATTCTGGATCCAGTATACTCCTCAGTGGATCACCCCCTTATTGTGGTGGAGCAGTTTTCGTGCCCTCATGATCCCAGTAGCTACAGTATGTTGTTGGGAGCAGCTTGCCCCTAGTAGGGTCTTCCATGGCAAACAGGTCCTGGGTGAAGGATCAGACCAAGAGTGGTCAAGGGGATCCCCATGAAAAAGTTACAACAAGGACCAGTGTATATAACAAGTCAAATGGATCAGCCCTCCACTGCAGGAGGGATCATGGGGATCATGGTGTTATGTGTGGGCAGCAGTCCAAGCAGAGAAGTCCGGACTGCTGCCCTTGTGACCCGGACCCCTGGATACATGGATGGATTAAATGGTTGCAACAAAAATGATCATCTGTCTGTGTTTCAGTTCTGCTTTCATTGTAAATGAGAGAAGTTCCTGTAAAACTGTCTCCTGGTTCCTGCAATGGAAACAGGGCTTTTATTTTCAGTTCTATTATTTTTGTTTTGCCACATATTCTCAGTTAGAAATTCTCCAGCTAAAAAGGTTTGGATATTGACTTACAAGATAATCAGTCCAGTCCTGAATCTATTGTATTTTCTTGTATATTGCTTCTTTGAATCTGTATAGATGTGTTTTCTATTCCAACCAGCAATATCATGCAGGAGGTTCACTCCCATTATCATTTAACTGCATACCAATGAATTACAGGCACAAAGAACTATTTTCAGACCCAAGAAGAATAAGGAGCCCTGAAACAGACACTGAGGCCCCCACAGAGCCCTGATCTTCTCATGGTTGTTTGCGAAGCAGTCGTGAAATGTCAACTATTGATCTGTGCACTTTCTTTCATGACTTTTTAAGCTAATTGGAATTAGAAGTGTATTTTCTGCCTACACCATGTTTTTTTCTCCCGTCAGTCTACTTTAGTGTCACTGAGTCGCTGAGCGATTAGAAGACATTTAGGTAGCCTGTGTCCATAGATAAACAAAATGAATGAAAAACAAAACGCGACTTGATGTACTTATATTAAATTCACCTGATTAAATGTCCACTCATCCATAGTACCAAACCCTTTACCCCAGACCAATTTCATACAATTTTGACTTAGTTTTAAGAGACACACAGGTGTTGATAATTACACTAGCATCAACTCCCTTTGGCTCTAATCTATAAAATCACTCTTCACCTTAAAGAAATTGTTTCACCCAAAAAGGTCTGGTCAAGAATTGTTTCCTTCATCTAAGAACTACAGTTGGAAAACACATTCCATGGTAAAAGATATGATAAGGACCCCATTTTGTGCCAGGAGCGGATTTAGTTTGCCATCATAAATAACTGAAACTTCCTCCCAACAACATACCTGTCAAGTGATACGGTTTTGCCGTATTTTAATACGGGGAAAATGCAATTTTAGCAAATACGGACGTATTGCCATTTCTGTACGCCAAAAAGAAAAATATACGGAAAAAAAAATTATTGAGAGTGTGGAGGAACACCTCGTGTGGTGACCCCCACAGCGTACGGGGCTGGCAGAGCGCTCAGCGTGAGCAATTATCAGAACAGTGAGAGGTATGGACTGATCATTATGCAGATGCGCCTCGCACCCTCTTTTGTCCTGCAGCTCCGGAACAGAGAGGAATCCCGGCGCCAGTAATCCTGCGGCTGATATGTGTGACTCTAATGCAAATGTCCATGCTTTCCTGCTGTATACTGTGACGCTAATGTGCCATGCATGCATTGTCTGAGCTGGGTATATAAGTTGACTGCATATCTCTTGCTCTCTCTCTTTTTGATCACTCGCATTGCTTGTTGCTGACTTTGAGACGCAGGGCTCGCTCCAACACGCTGCCACAGCGCTGGGTGAGCCTCGTGATGGAGGATGAATAAAGGCAGCACCCTTTTAAACTTCAGTTCGTCGTGTCCGCCTGCACTTATTTTGTTCCTCCACAAGAGAACCTAAAATCAACTGAACAGTAATTCGATGCCTGGCGAAATTGAATGCACCTAACCAAGTTCATCCAAGTGCATTAGTGTAACAAAGCTGACAATTAACAACTCTTTAATTCCAAGTGTATATATCTAGCTGACAATTAAGAACTATATTCAGAATTATTCTTATTGTGTACTTTCAAATTAAGCAATCTACCTTGTGCTAATGTAAATTTGAAAAATATTGTTTTTTTTCATTTATTTTTATTTATTTATTATTATATGATCTTTTTTAATTAATTAATTTTTTATTTTTTTATTTATTTTTTTGTGCTACTTGGCTTATTATTTTCACATTACCAAAAAGTTATGGCTCAAGATTGTGTCCATATAAGTGTACATTTGAATAAATATGTTTGAAATAGTTCATGTTGCAATTGTTGTTGTTTGTTTGGTTTTTGTTTGTTTTGGGGGTTTTTTGCTTCAGTTTTCTTTCATCTGCCGATAAATACAGTTTTTAAGTACTCAGTACAGGTGTGAAAGCCCCCCAATAAGGGAGGCATGAGGTATGCCTTGAATGGTATGCAACAAGGCAGTTTTATGCTTTAACAACCGTTTGAGACATCCCAGAATCCTTGAGTGCATTCCACAGTCACTAGGAATTATCCACAGCTCAACATTGCCCCCTGGTAGATGACTCTGAAATATGTTCACTTTTGCCTCTACAAGCTGAACTGAGGTTAATGAATGAAATGACTTCCTTTTTTACAAAAACTCTCAATTCTCAGATTATTTTCTTTTTCAGGACACCCTGGAAGATCAAGCGGGACTCTGACATACCATTTTGGTTTGAAATGACTGTGAGAGTGAATGGTTGTCTGTTTCTCTGTTTTGGCCCTGCGATGGACTGGCGATCTGTCCAGGGTGTACCCTGCCTCTCGCCCAAAGATGCTGGGATAGGCTCCAGCACCCCCGCGACCGGAAAAGGATTAAGCGGAAGAAGATGAATGAATGAATGAATGAATGAATGAATGTTTCATTAATCATTGATTTTAAATGTGTTGCATGTTTGAAATGCTTAAATGAACCTTTGTCATGGCGGCCACTGGGCTGTCATCAGCGCCGGCTGCGCACACACCTGCTTACAATCCTCAGCAGGCCATAAGGCACGGGGTTTTCTGCTCCAGAGCGAGATGGTCTTTCACCGTGTCCCGGGAGATTTTCCCTCAGACCACAGCAAGATCGGGTATATTTCCAACCTACTTGAGGGTAGAGCGCTAGCTTGGGCATATACGGTTATGGCTAAGCCCAGCTACGCCGCCTTAACCAACCAACAATTTATAGCCGATTTTGCTGAAGTGTTTGATCACACCGATAGGGATTCGGTGTCAACTGACCGCTTGTTGATCTGCCGCCCATTACGCTGTGGACTTCCAGGTGTTAGCTGCAGAGGTGGGGTGGGGGGATCCTTCACTCTGTAGCATTTTTGTCCGTAGCCTCAGCTCAGAGTTAAGAGACGAGCTAGCGACACGGGATAAGCCATATTGTTTAAGTGAATTAATCTCTCTCACCATTAGTTTAGACAACAGACTGAAGGAGCAGGCAGCCGAGCGAAGGGCTGCTGGCCGCTCGGGCAAGCCATGCCCCCGTTCCTCTCGTTCTCCCTTGTTGGCTCTGCCCCCGTCAGAGGAACTATCGGGGCAGGAGGAGATGATTATTGGGCGATCAGGAGTTTCGGCGGCTGAGAGACAGCACCGGAGGGATTTAGGGCTGTGTTTCTATTGCAGCAGTGAGTCACACGAGGTAGCTGAGTGTACTAATCGGGTAAAAAGGGGAGGTCCGTGGGTCACAGAAGGGGGACTCACGGACATAGATCAGGCAAAGTCCCTCACCAGTTGCCTTGTTCCCATCAGACTTATTTATAATCACAGAGAACATACCACACATGCCCTCATTGACTCTGGAGCTGAGCAAAGCTTCATTTCAGGAGACCTGGCAACCCGCATGGGCCTCAGCTGTCAACCCCTTCGCCCTCCTGTCAATCTCATCACACTGTCAAAGGCCCCGCTAACCGCTGTCTCCCACCAGACGGCCCCCATGTCAGTGATTGTTTCTGGAAATCACCGGGAGGACATCTGGTTTTTGGTGCTGCCCACCTCCACCTCTCCTGTTATCCTAGGGTACCCATGGCTACGGCTACATAATCCCACTTTTGACTGGCAGGCGGGGAATATCACCGCTTGGAGCTCCTTCTGCCTCAGCGCCTGCCTCCAGTCTGCAGCGTGTGCTCCCTTGGTGCCAATAACTCCTCCCACGTCACCGCCCCCAGATCTGTCCAAGGTACCAGAGATCTACCACAATCTGGAAGCAGTATTCAGTAAGTCTCGGGCGCTGTCCCTTCCACCTCACCGCCCTTATGATTGCGCGATCAATCTCCAGGCTGGAGCCCCGCTTCCGACAAGCCGCCTGTACAGTCTCTCAGCCCCTGAGCGTGAAGCCATGGACACTTATATAAAGGAGTCCCTCAGCTCCAGAATTATTCGGCCATCTTCCTCTGCGGTGGGGGCAGCCTTCTTCTTCATGGGGAAGAAGGATAGCTCTCTTCGTCCCTGCATCAATTTCTGGGGGCTCAATGATATAACCATCAAGGACAAGTACACGCTGCCCCTGATGAACTCGGCCTTCGACTCTCTCCGGGGGGCGTCTTGGTTTACAAAACTGGACCTTCAAAATGCCTATCATCTGGTGCCAATCAAGGAGGGTGACGAGTGGAAGACGGGCTTCCGGACCCCAAGCGGCCACTTCGAATACCTAGTGATGCCGTTTGGGTTAACCAAAGCACCGGCTGTCTTCCAGCGTTTAATTAATGACGTCCTCTGAGATTTCCTGAATTCCTTCGTGTTTGTATACCTGGATGACATCCTTATCTTTTCACGGACTTTGGAAGAGCACCAGGTGCACGTCAGATGGGTCCTTCAACACCTCCTGGAGAATCAGTTATTTGTCAAGGCCGAGAAGTGTGAATTTCATACTAGGTCAACGTCATTCTTGGGATTTGTGATAGCACACAATCAGGTGCTCCCTGACCTGGCCAAGGTTAAGGCGGTAGTGGACTGGCCCACCCCCACTTCCAGGAAGCAGTTGCAGGGGTTTTTGGGTTTTGCCAACTTCTACCGTCGTTTTGTGCCCAATTTTGGGATTTTTGTCCGCCCCCTGACCAGCCTCACGTCCCCCAAGACCCCCTTCTACTGGAGCGAGGAGGCTGCTGTGGCATTCGAAAAATTGAAGGAGGAGTTTGCCTCGTCCCGCGTCTTGACCCAGGTGGACCCGGACCTTCAGTGCTTAGTGGAAGTGGACGCCTCGGATTCTGTAGTCGGGGCAGTCCTGTCACAGCGCTCTCCTGTGGATGGGGTGATTCGCCCATGTGCCTTTTTCTCTCGCCGCCTGCAACCCGCCGAGAGGAATTACAGCATTGGCAACAGGGAGTTGTTGGCGGTCAAACTTGCCCTAGAGGAGTGGAGACACTGGCTGGAGGGGGGCTGCTCAGCCGTTTGTCATCTGGATGGTCCACAAGAACTTAGAATATCTCCGGACGCCTAAGCGGCTGAACTCCCGTCAGGCTCGCTGGTCCCTCTTTTTTGGATGTTTCGATTTTACAATCACCTATCGACCTGGGAGTAAGAACTTGAAGCCGGACGCCCTCTCTAGGCAGTTTGAGGCGAAGACTTCCGAGGATCAGGAGGAGACCATCCTGCCTTCATCCTGTGTTGTGGGCACCCTCGTGTGGGAGATCCGGGATAGAGTCAGGAAGGCTCAGGAGGGTGAGCCCGACCCGGGGGGGGGGGGGGGCGATTGTTCGTTCCTACCTCTGCCAGGAGTGAGGTTATCCAGTGGGCCCATGCCTTCAAGCTGGTGTGCCATCCTGGGATCGCCCGTACCATTGCCTTCCTCCAGAGAGCCTTTTGGTGGCCAGGTTTGAGGAAGTATGTCACCAGCTACGTCCGGGCCTGCGCTCAGTGCGCCACCGGGAAATCTTCATCTTTTCCCCCGGCGGGTCTTCTCCATCCCCTGCTGGTCCCTTCCCGCCCCTGGTCTCATGTGGCTTTGGACTTTGTGACGGGCCTGCCTCCTTCTGACTACTTCACCTCGATCCTGACCATAGTGGACCGCTTTTCCAAGGCAGCCCATTTTGTGCCCCTCCGCGGGTTGTCTTCGGCTTGGGAGACGACTGATCTCCTGGTGCAGCATGTGGTCCGCCTTCATGGTATCCCGTCGGATATCGTGTCGGATCGGGGCCCCCAGTTCGTCTCCCAGGTCTGGAAGGCGTTCTGCTCGGTGTTAGGGGCCACGGCGAGCCTCTCCTCAATATACCACCCACAGAGCAACGGTCAGTGTGAACGAGCCAATCAGGAGTTGGAGGCTGCGCTCCGCTGCATCATATCTTCATGCTCCTCTTCCTGGAGCACGTTCCTGCCTTGGATTGAGTACGCACATAACTCCACGGTGTCTTCAGCAACTGGGATGTCTCCCTTCAAGTCATCGTTGGGGTATGATCCACCGCTGTTCCCGGAGGAGGAGAGGGAGGTGGCTGTTCCCTCGGTTCAGGCTCACGCCAGGCGTTGTCGCCAAATTTGGACCATCACCCACAGAGTCCTTCTCCGAACCACAGAACGTAACATCCAGGTAGCCAACCGTCACAGGAAACCGGCCCCGGATTATAAGGAGGGTCAACGGGTCTGGCTTTCTACAAAGAATATTAATGTATGAGAAGCGCAAATTAACTAAGCGCTTTATCGGTCCCTTTGTCATCTCTCGCATTGTTAACCCTGTGGCTGTGCGCCTAGCTCTCCCCCCTTCTATGCGCATTTGTCCCACTTTTCATGTCTTCCAGGTGAAGCCTTACATCTCTGACCCTCTGTGCCCGCCCCCCCCCCCCCCCCGTGGCATCTCCCCCTCCGAGGTTGATCGACGACCACCCGGCTTGGGGGGGGGGGGTTATTGCCAATCTTGGATGTCCGCAGGCAGGGCCGGGGTCTTCAGTACCTGGTGGACTGGGAGAGATTCGGTCCTGAACACCGTTCCTGGATTCGCCCAGCGTTGATCCTCGACAAACAGCTCATCCGCGACTTCCATTGGGCGCATCCAGGTAGGATGGGACAGGTGCCTGGAGGCACCCCTAGAGGGGGGAGTACTGTCATGGCAGCCGCTGGGCCGTCATCAGCCCTGGCTGCGCACACATCTGCTTCCAATCCTCAGCAGCCCATAAAAGCCAGATCCACTGACAGCTCAGCACGGAGTCATCTGTCATCATCACAGCGCAACGCTCCTTGCTCTCGACCTCGTACCAGAGCTCCAGCACATCAAGCCTTGTCACGAAAGCCACGTTCATCCTTACCTTGCCAAAGTATTCTCCCCTGTGCACAGGTGGACCTCCCTGGTGGCGGACCAACTCCCCAAAGCAGCGGGGCTTCGCCTCCTCCTCTTCAGAACCTCTCCACCTCGCCACGATGCCAAGCTCCCTGCTCACCTCCCAGCACTCGCTCCCAGAGCCAGCAAGAGTCTCCTGGCGATACCTGCAAGTAAGCAGCAGTCATTATTACACCTCTCAGCTGCGAACAGTATTAACACCTGTACTTTGTGTGTTCCTAGGGTTGCCAGGTCGCAGCGGGACTCGCTCAGCTCCAGCACTGCCCCAGCATCACACTCACCCTCACATTCACACACCCACACCACTCATTGAGTTAATAAATTATTGTTAACTGTCCTACTCGTGTCTGTTGTCTGTCTTCTGGGTCAAGAATCATGTCAACCTTATTCTAATGCATGTTAATTATAGAAGGACAAGTTTATAAAAGTGCATGCTCACTGAAAGTTATTCATGAGTCATTGAAGTTAGCTTAGACTTTATACATACAGTAAGTATGTAATTTGAATTTCACAGTTAATATGTGTGCCTTCCAAAACTTACTCAAGTTATCTGACTGGCTCAGCCAATCATCAGCCAGTCTCTGTTGGACAATACCCCCTTTCATTCTATTGGTCTGTTACAGATAAAGGACTGTTTTCTTATTGGACCAGAGTTCATTCAAACCTCCCGCGATGGGAGACAATTGGTTCCCTTTCATGTCAGTCAAGTTTTTCCCCAGGAAACTTATTCAGTTTTAAGGGAGAAGCGCCCCAGTTGAGAGAGTTGTTCTGTGTGAAAGTCTGTGTGTCCTGCCTTAAATTCTTTTTCCTTTAAACAATCCATCCATCCATCTTCTTCCACTTAATCCTTTTTGGGTCGTGGGGGGCTGGAGCCTATCCCAGCATCTTTGGGCAAGAGGCAGGGTACACCCTGGACAGATAGCCAGTCCATCGCAGGGTCAACACAGAGAGACAGACAACCATTCACTCTCACATTCATACCAAAGGACAATTTAGAATCCCTAGTTTTTGATGCCAATTAACCTAACTTGCATGTTTTTGGCCTGTGGGAGGAAACCGGAGAAATCCCGGAGTAAAGCCACGCAGACACGGGGAGAACATGCAAACTCCACACAAATCACTGTTGGTTGGGGGCTGGGATCAAACCCAGGATCCCCTGGCCAAGGGTGAGTTGCTGTGCTGCCGCAGTGCTAACCAGTCCGCCACCGCGCTGCCCCCCCCCCCACACTTTTTCCCTTTTTTCCTTTTTTTGAGCTCAAACTTCTCTTTTATATGGAGTGAAACTCCGTGTTCACAGATGTTTTTCTATTTTATTCTGTTAAACTTTTCCTTATTGATTTTTCGTAACTCACAGTGTTTTCAAGTGGACTGATCATTTTTCTCACACTGGAAACTGTTCTCACCAACTGCCACGACACCTGCAGAACTTGGATTTCGTGGTTTGAATTTTTTTTTTATTAATCTTGTTTCTCTAATTCTGTGACCTTGATCAGACTGTGAACTATATCCAATTTATTTGGACCCGAGGAAGCCACTGAAAAATTCTTGTGTTGTCCGCATGGCATATTAATTCAATTCAATTCAATTCAATTCAACTTTATTTATATAGCGCCATTTCACAACAACAGTCATCTCATAGCACTAGCAACTGTAGGGGGGACCCCCACAGTTGCAGAAAGACCCCAGCAATCAGGCGATCCCCTGTGAGCAAGCACTTGGCGACGGTGGAGAGGAAAAACTCCCTTTTAACAGGAAGAAACCTCCAGCAGAACCAGGCTCAGGGAGGGGCAGTCATCTGCTGCGACTGGCTGGGGGGTGAGGGGATAGAGAAGAAGAAAAGAACAGACATGTAGAGAGCAAACAGCACGATGGGGACTCAATCTATGGGAGAGAACAAACAAATGTTAATGACCAGCAAAAAAAAAAAAAAATAAAAAAATTTCATAGAGAGTGAGGAAAGGAGTGAGGCCCAGTGCATTACTGGAGGTCCCCCGGCTGACTAAACCTATTAGCAGCATAACTAAGGGAGGGTTCAGAAACACATGATCCCTCCCTAATTGTAGGCTATATCAAAAAGGTAGGTTTTAGCCCTATTCTTAAAAACAGAGATCGAGTCTGACTCCTGAATCCAGATTGGCAGCTGATTCCACTGGAGAGGAACTTGATAACTGAAGGCTCTGCCTCCCATTGTACTTTTGGAGATTCTAGGTATTACAAGTAATCCTGCATTTTGGGAGCGTAGTGCTCTGTTAGGATGATACGGTAGTATCAGATCTTTTAAATAAAAAGGAGCCTGATTGTTTAGAGCTTTGTAAGTAAGAAGAAGGATTTTAAACTTAATTCTAAACTCTATGGGAAGCCAATGAAGGGAGGCCAGAACCGGAGAGATATGATCTCTCTCTCTAGTACCTGTTAAAACTCTTGCTGCAGCATTTTGGATCAGCTGAAGACTTTTTAAAGATGTTTTAGGACAGCCTGATAATAAAGAATTACAATAATCTAATCTCAAGCTAACAAAAGCGTGGATCAGCTTCTCAGCATCACTCTGAGACAAGATGCTCCTAATCTTGGCAATATTACGCAAATGATAGAAGGCAGTCTTAGAAACAAATTTAATATGTGAATTGAAGGACAAATCCTGATCAAAATATATTACGTGGCCAGCAGCCTCATTATTGCCACTGGATCTCAGCTTCTGAGTGCTTGTCCCTGGGAAGAAATATCTGCTGGCAGATATTCTCTGGTATAATCTTCAAATAAAGCTTCAGCTCCTGGATCCAGTTAGAAGCCAATGAAAACCAAAAGGTCACGTGAGAAAGATTCCTTTGTTTCATCTGTTGAATAATGCGATGTCCATCGCCTTAAATATGCCATAATTTGTCTCAAGTTTAAAAGTAGTTCATAACTCTGATTGGAGCTATAGAATTAAAGATAAATAATATTCCTCTTTTCATTAAATTCCATTTTTACTTTCTTAGAGTAACTCAGAATTTCTTTTCCATATGATTAGCTTTTATAATTTTCTTGATAAAATTTGTGTCCAATTTTCTTCTTATTTTTGTTACAGTTATTTCAGTCTCCATTTTCATCACAGTTACAAATTCATACTAAGGTTTTCTTGCTTCCATAAATGTAATTACAAGCTGTTGCTCAATAATCAGTTACAAGTTGAATGTGATGCTTGATACGTGATCATTTCACTTTACCAACAAATCCTTTGAATGTAATGTCATTTAATCTGAGTCTGATCATTAAAACTGTAAACGGTATATGGAAGTTTTTGTTGATTTCTTTTCCTGTGTTTATTTCTAAAGTCACCCAGTAGAATTCATGAATATTTGAGACTGATTGATTGAAGCTATAAAGATTAGTTGTTAATAAATTGTCCAAGCTTTTGGACTGGTGTCCCAAAAAGGAGTTTTTCCGGAGTGTGCGTGGACTCGAAGTAAACCTCCGTTTCCACAAACACCTCTAGGTATAAATTAGATAATCTTTGTACCTTATAATTAAATGTTGCTACAACACTTCCTTTTGTATTCAGGTGCAGAACATTAATTAACATGATTTGTAGAAATCTGACTCATAATATACATCAAAATGGCTGTGAAGTAAGTCCACAATGTGTTTAGAGAAGTGGAATGTAAGTGTTTTGGAGAGCATTTTATACAGACTGAACCCTAAAAGCTCAGTCCAGGGTACAACTCTTCAACAATCATGCTGTTTAATCAGCATTTTGATAATGTGTTACCTGCAACTTGTACTGGCCCTTGCTGTAGCAGTGCAAGTGTCCCAAGGTGTTCTTTGGGCTTAACTATTGATTGGCCAAGCCTCTGCATGCTGCACAGATGGTTGTTCACTTCTTTCCACATGCTGCTGTCTCCATTAAATATTGTGATGATTTTACAGCCCAGCTCTTAGCCTGCAGCATAAAATGTAGACCGAAAAGATCAATTAAAACAGGAAAAATGTTTTATTTATATACGAATTTGTAGAATTTAAACTAGAGCTGGGTGACAAACACCAGAAAGCCGAAGGAGGCAAGCCCTCACAGGTTACCATAGATGGCAGTAACTGGTTTCAGCTACCGAAGTACATGTACTCAAGTAACTTTTTAAAAAGATATGTGCTTTACTCTGTAGTTTTATTGCAGGATACCTTCTACTCTTTCTTGAGTAGGATATGATGAAGAAACTTTGACTCTTTTACTCAAGGTTTTACGCTTTGATTTGCTTTTGAGTTCATTGATTTGAAATGACATTGTCTCTACTGTAACAAATTCTTACTGGCATTGACTGCATTTTTTGTGTGTGTGTGGGGGGGGGGGGTTGGTGATTTTTTAAAATTTAATTAAAGTCAGTGTTGAAATTATTGTTCCAGTTCTGGTTCATAGAGTATGTATTACTGTCTACTACTTTCTGCTACTGTCTGCAGTTTGTAAATCATGTGAATTCAATTTTACTAGACATTTCTTTTTTTTTTTTAATGGAATTGACAATTGCCTAAAATGAATTAAAGAGATCAAATTAAAGCCACTTTAAAGTCAACTTAAAGTAAATAGCACTGTTCGTCTGGTTGTGTAATCTGTTTTTTTCATTGCTGTCTGACAATGTGAGAGCAATACATAAATCTTTGGCAGAGGGAACATCTCATTAGATTTATGCAAACCTCATGTGATATTAATACAGTACATCAAACAATACACTGCAGTACAGTTCATTTATTACTGAATGCAACTTACTGAAGTTTGACGCATTCTGTTTCTGTACAAAAGTATAAATCTTATTTGATTATTTTTCTTGATTTACTGTTTAGCAAAGTTGTGAGCTATGGTGATGGACAGGCAGGAGTCTTGAGTCTCTGTGGTCCATGATTTGCAGTTTGCAGATGACAATGTGATCTGCAGAGAGAGTAGGGAGCAGGTGGAAGCGAACCTGGAGAGGTGGAGGTATGCAATGAAGAGAAGAGGAATGAAAGTCAGTAGCAGCAAGACAGAATACATGAGAGTGAATGAGAGGGAGGCAGATGCAATGGTAAAAATGCAAGGAGTAGAGGTAGTGAAGGTAATGAGTTTAAATACCTGGGATCAAACTGGGAACTTCCGGTTCCGGCGCCACACGAGTTGGCTGCCTTTTGCAACAGCGGCTCAGTTTTGAGTCTTTTATCTTCCTTCTTCTTTCTGATCCGGTGATAACTTGCTGATCCGGCACACCTTTCACTCTATATATATCACGGACACACAGATCGCCCCAAAGGTCTCCCGAGTCGGCGGACGGAGCCTCTGTTTACAGCAGGAGACGATACAGCAGGGAAGAGCTAGCTAGCACTCAACCGCCACCCGGTGCTAACGGAGAAACTCGACATACCGGGAGAACTGAAGCAAAAATGACGCGGGTGCCGGGCTGGAGTTTAGGCAGCATGCAAGAAATATAAGACAGAATAATAAAGAGCGATGGCAAGAACCAAGCAGACCGCCCGTAAATCTACTGGAGGAAAAGCCCCCAGGAAAGCTGCTGGCCACCAAGGCTGCTCGGAAAAGCGCTCCGGCCACCGGCGGAGTAAAGAAGCCTCACCGTTACAGGCCCGGTACCGTGGCTCTGAGAGAGATCCGTCGCTACCAGAAATCCACGGAGCTGCTCATCCGTAAGCTGCCCTTCCAGTGCCTGGTGAGGGAGATCGCTCAGGACTTCAAGACCAACCTGCGCTTCCAGAGCTCCGCCGTCATGGCTCTGCAGGAGGCCAGCAAGGCCTACCTGGTGGGTCTCTTCGAGGACACCAACCTGTGCGCCATCCACGCCAAGAGGGTCACCATCATGCCCAAAGACATCCAGCTGGCCCGCCGCATCCGCGGAGCGAGAGCTTAGACTTTCTGCTGCACATCCACCAACCACAATGATCCGCACTGTGTGTCTATATATATATATATATATATATATATTTATATTAATATGTACATATGTATACTAGCTGCTCTTGTTTTTTCTTGCCTTCTGATTGTTGCTCTGAGTGTTGCTATCCCTGTGCTGTTGCAATCCTGGAATTTCCCCATTGTGGGACTAATAAAGGCTTATCTTATCTTATCTTATCTTATCAACCATCCAAATCAATGGACAGTGCACAAGAGAGGTGAAGAAGAGAGTACAGACAAGATGAAGTGGGTAAAGACCAGTGTCAGGGGTGATTTGCGACAGAAGGAAAGCAGCAATTGTCATGGCTCCCTCTGGGCCGTCATCGACTACAGCTGCACGCACACCTGCTGCCAATCTCCAGCGGGCTTTATAACCGGGCCTGCCTGAGACTCGGCACGGAGCTGTCTGTCATTCTTCCTCTGACATGCCTCACATCAACAGCCAAATCCCTGGCCTCATCATCTGAGATCCTGATCTCCTCTTTGCTTCACGTAAGCCTAATTATCACTCACCTTTGTCAGTCGTCTTCCCCTGTGCACAGGTGGATCTCCCCGGCGGCGGAATCCACTCCTCCAGGTGGCAGTCTAAAGCCTTCATCACCACTCCAGGGCTACCAGCCCAATCCCCTGCACGGAGCCAGAATGCTGTCTCCCTGGCTGCAGCCCTCAAGGCCAACCTGAGCATCTTCACGTCCACCTGCAAAGTAAGCTACTGTTACTATCAAGCTCTTTGCTCAGTGGACTGCGTTAACACCTCTGCTCTGTCATTATAGAGTTGCCAGGCTGAACGGCATTCTGTTCTCCCCTAGGCACGTTTCCTGTACAGCACTTCATCATCACACGCACAACACACACTGTACATACACGCACCCACACACCCACTGTTAGCAATAAAAGGATAAATTGTATTCACTTGAGTCTGAGCTTTTGTTCCCTGGGTCTATAATTATGTCAGTATGGCTCCGTCAGAGCGATCCAGCGAACAGCGTGTTAGCACGCCAAGTTAACAACCTAGAGGCTTGGGTGGATCAATTAGCTTACCAACAACAAGTAATCCTTAGCCAGCTAACACAGATCAACAGCCGGTTGGATCGTCTGGATGGGCAGCGGACGTTTCCTCCGGCCTCCGGGAGTATGCCGGCTACCGTTAGCTCTCCTCCTAGCCAGGCTAGTCAGGTCCCCTTGGCCTGGCTCACACCGGTTCCCACACCCGCTCGCTTCAGCGGCAAGCTCAGGGAGGCCCGGGGATTCATCCTCCAGTGTGAGACAGTCTTCCAGCGGGTTCCGGGGGATTTTCCCACAGATCTTAGTTAGATAGGCTACATGGCTAACCTGTTAGAGGGTAGAGCGCTAGCTTGGGCATATGCCGTAATGGCCAAACCTAGCTATGCTAGCTTAGCCTACCAGCAGTTTATTTCCGATTTCCACAAGGTATTTGACCATTCCGACCGTGATAGCGTGCTAACCACCCGGCTGCTAAATCTTCAACAGGGGGGCAGGTCCGTGGCGGACTATGCTGTCGATTTCCGGGTGGTGGCCGCGGAGGTCGGGTGGGAGGATGCCTCGCTCTGTAGTATATTCATTCGGAGCCTAAGCCCTAGCCTACGGGATGAACTAGCTCGTTTAGATAAACCAGAGAGACTCACAGAGCTAATCTCCCTAGCTATCAATTTGGATAACAGGCTGAGGGAGCAGGCAGCCGAGCGAAGAACTTCCAGTCGCTCGGGTGCCCAGTTTTTCCACTCCTCCCAGTCATCTCAATTGGCCCTGCCTTCACCTGAAATTCCAGACGGGCAGGAAGCTATGGTAGTCGGGCGCTCTAAGATTTCTTTAGCTGAGAAGCAGTGCCGCAGGGAGCTGGAGCTTTGTATGTACTGCGGTAGTGATGAGCATGAGGTGGAGAGTTGCCCCGTTCGGCCAAAAGAGGGGGTCCGTGCGTCACAGTAGGGGGACTCACGGACTCGTCTCGGCCTAATCCCCTCACCAATGCCTCGTGCCTATCAGCTTCATTTACAGACAAACTGAATATGCCACACACGCACTGATTGACTCGGGGGCTGAGCAGAGCTTCATATTGGGGTACCTGGCAACCCAACTGGGGCTTCCTTGCCATCCACTCCAGTCACCTCTTAAGCTCATTGCCCTATCTAACCCCCCCCCCCCCCCCCGGCAACGGTCTCCCAACAGACTGCCCTGGTGTCAGTTATCGTCTCCGGCAACCATCAGGAGGACCTACGCTTGTTGGTGCTGCCCTCTTCAACATCTCCGGTCATCTTGGGCTACCCCTGGCTCCAGCTCCATTGGCGGACAGGGAGTGTCACTTCATGGAGCTCGTTCTGCCTCAGCTCTTGCCTGCAGCCCGCAGCATGCGCCCCGTCAGTGTCTCTGGCCCCTCACGCCCCTTCTCCCCCTGACTTGTCCAAAGTGCCATCTGAATACCATGACCTGGGGGCGGTATTTAGTAAGTCGCAGGAGCTGTCTCTTTCCCCCCACCGCCCTTATGACTGTGCCATCAATCTCCGGGCTGGTGCCCCGCTGCCGTCGAGCCGCCTCTACAGCCTGGCTGCTCCGGAGCGGGAGGCAATGGATACTTACAGTATATCAAGGAGTCGCTCAGCTCGGGCATTATTCGACCATCTTCATCGGCGCTGGGGACAGGATTCTTCTTTGTGGGCAAGAAGGACGGTTCCCTGCGGCCATGTATGGACTTCAGGGGTCTCAACGATATCACGGTAAAGGACAAATACACCCTTCCCCTTACGGACACGGCGTTCGACTCCCTCCAGGGGGCCTCTTGATTCACCAAGCTCGACCTCTGCAACGCATACCACCTCATGCGGATCAAGGAGGGAGACGAGTAGAAGATGGGATTCCGGACCCCAAGCGGCCACTTTGAGTACCTCGTGATGCCATTTGGGTTGACCAACGCGCCGGCCGTCTTCCAGCGCCTCATAAATGACGTTCTCCGAGACTTCCTTGGCTCCTTCGTCTTTGTCTACCTGGATGATATCCTCATCTTCTCTCAGTCACTGGATGAGCATCGGGTCCACGTGAGACGGATCCTCCAACGGCTCCTGGAGAACAAACTGTTTGTTAAAGCTGAGAAGTGTGAGTTCCACGCCAACACAACTTCGTTTCTCAGTTTTATAATCTCCCATAACCAGGTTCTTCCAGACCCTGAGAAGGTCAAGGTGGTGGTGTATTGCCCCCCCCCCCCCGTCAAGGAAGCAACTCCAGCAGTTCCTGGGGTTTGCCAATTTTTACCGCTGCTTTGTGCCCCACTACAGCGTGATCGCTCTCCCCTTGACCCGTCTCACATCCCCCAAGGTGGCTTTCCGGTGGATGGAGGAGGCTGCAGTGGCATTCAACACTCTCAAGGGGGAGTTCTCGTCCTCCTGTGTCCTCACGCAGGTGGATCCTTCCCTCCAGTGCCTGGTTGAGGTGGACACTTCTGATTCCGGGGTGGGGGCAGTTCTCTCCCAGCGCTCTCCCGTGGATGGGGTGGTCCGCCCCTGCACTTTCTTCTCACACCATCTGTCCCCGGCAGAGAGAAACTACAACATCGGCAACAGGGAGCTCCTGGCGATGAAGCTCGCTTTGGAGGAGTGGCGTCACTGGTTGGAGGGGGCCGCCCAACCCTTCATAGTATGGACCGATCATAAAAATTTAGAATACCTGAGGACCACCATGCGGTTGAACTCCCGGCAGGCCTGTTGGTCACTAATTTTT
Organism: Pholidichthys leucotaenia; assembly: GCA_020510985.1. Lineage (NCBI taxonomy): Eukaryota > Metazoa > Chordata > Actinopteri > Cichliformes > Pholidichthyidae > Pholidichthys > Pholidichthys leucotaenia. The sequence continues at coordinate 115,582,476 of CM035848.1, read as the reverse complement.
GGGTGCTTTAACTTCACGATTGCCTATCACCCTGGGGTTAAGAACGCCAAACCGGACACCCTCTCCAAGCAGTTTGCTGCGGATGTGGCTGAGGGTCACGAACACACCATCCTCCCAGCATCTTGTGTCGTCGGCACCCTTTTGTGGGGCATCAGGGAGAAGGTCTTGAAGGCGCAAGAGGCTGAGCCCGATCCTGGAGGAGGACCCGCGGAGCTGCTGTTTGTTCCCATGTCAACTTGGGGCGAGGTGATTCATTGGGCCCACTCCTCTGAGTTTTCGTGCCATCCACGGGTGTCCCACATGGTGGAGCTCCTTCAGAGGTCGTTCTGGCGGCCGGGGCTTCGGAAGGACGTCACCGCCTATGTCCGCACCTGCGCTCAGTGCGTCACCGGGAAGACATCTTCCTCTCCGCCGGCTGGTCTCCTTCACCCGCTGCCGGCTCCCAGCCAACCTTGGTCCCATATAGCATTGGACTTCGTGACTGGTCTTCCCCCCTCCAACCACTTCACCACAGTCCTCACCATTGTGGATCAGTTCTCTAAGGCTGCCCACTTCATTCCTCTCCAGGGGCTTCCTACGGCATGGGAGACAGCGGACCTACTGGTACAGCACGTCATACGCCTCCACGGGATCCCCACCGATATCGTTTCTGATCGTGGGCCCCAAGTCGTGTCCCAGGTTTGGAGGGCATTCTGCAACGCACTGGGGTCAACGGTGAGCCTGTCGTCCGGGTACCATCCGCAGAGCAACAGGCAGTGCGAGCGGGCCAATCAGGAGCTGGAGGCCGCTCTGCGTTGTGTCATCGCCTCCAGCCCATCGTCCTGGAGCAGCCACCTCCCCTGGATCGAGTATGCCCATAACTCGACTGTTTCCTCGGCGATCGGCATGTCCCCCTTCAGGGCCTCTTTGGGTTACGACCCCCCGCTCTTTCCCGAAGAGGAGAAGGAAGTGGCAGTGCCTTCTGTCCACGACCACGTGAGGCGCTGCCGCCGGCTCTGGACTGCCACCCGCAGAGCTCTCCTTCGCACAGCTGAGCGCAACACCAGGACAGCTAATCGCTGCAGGAGACCGGCTCCCCAGTACCAGGTGGGTCAGCAGGTATAGCTGTCTACACAGCACATTAATTTGAAAGGTGAAGAACGGAAGCTGGCCCAGCGTTTCATTGGCCCCTTCCCTATTACACATATTGTTAACCCTGTGGCTGTACGCCTGGCTCTCCCCCCCCTCTCTCCGCATCTGCCTGACATTCCATGTTTGCAGGTGAAGCCCGTCTGCTGAGCATCTTCACGTCCACCTGCAAAGTAAGCTACTGTTACTATCAAGCTCTATGCTCAGTGGACTGCATTAACACCTCTGCTCTGTCATTATAGGGTTGCCAGGCTGAACAGCATTCTGTTCTCCCCCGGGCACGTTTCCTGTACAGCACTTCATCATCACACGCACAACACACACTGTAAATACACGCACCCACACACCCACTGTTAGCAATAAAAGGATAAATTGTAGTCACTCAAGTCTGAGCTTTTGTTCCCTGGGTCTATAATTATGTCAGCTATAGAGTGAAAGGGAAGATTTACAAGGTGGTAGTGAGACCTGCTATGATGTATGGTTTGGAGAGGGTGGCACTGGAAAAAAAAAAAAAAAACAGGAGGCAGAGCTGGAGGTGGCAAAATTGAAGATGCTATTCTCCTTGGGAGTGACTAGGAAGGACAGGCATAGAAATGAGTATATCAAAAGGACAGCTCAAGTTCAGCGGTTTGGAGACAAAGGAAGAGAGGCAAGGCAGAGATGGTCTGGACATGTGCAGAGGAGGGATAATGGATATATTGGACAAAGGATGATGAAGATGGAGCTGCCAGACAGGAAGAAAAGAGGAAGACCACAGAGAAGACTCATGGGTGTAGTGAAGAAGGACATGGAGAGAGTTTGTGTTACAGAGAAAAATGCAAGGGATAGGGTGAGATGGAGGCAGAAGCCAAAAGAAGAAGTATTACATTTGTAATATTGCAGCTACACATGACATACTATGATCATAATAATAATAATAATAATAATAATAATAATAATAATAATAATCACAGAGAAAACAGAATATGTCATGAGTGCCCCTTTGGGGCAGAGATACAAGGCCCAGGCACTGGACTGTGAGCTTATGAGATTTATTAACAAAAATAGCAAACATACAGTGCAACAAGATGCTCAAATAACAAAATAGCAATGATGAAAAGACTTATGGAAAAAATGCCCAGAGCAGAACAGGGCTCTGACGGAGACGAAGAGAGACTGGTTGACTAGGCAGCGGCAAAGGCAAATGAGAATAATTTCCCTTAAATAGGGGTCAAAAACATTACACAATTAGTGACAGCTGTGGGTTCACATGAACGGGCAAAAAGGGGAATAATGTGAGTGATTGGGATCAGCTGAGGGAGATGAGGGAGGAGCGGCTGAGCTAACAGCTTGACAGGGGGATGCCCATGCAGAGCACAAACCCGGAAATCTCGCCTGACAGCTGTCAACCCAGAGAAGAACACCACAGAATAAGAAGTAAACATAATCAATAGCAGACCAAATAATTACAAATAGAAATGAAACAAAACTGAAGCCAAAACAGAAAAATAGAGAACAGAACTAAACCTCAAGGGCACAAAATACAGTAAATATATATAAATACAAAGAAAGAGCCACAAGACTGAGTCTGGCAAAAAAATCCGGAACTCAGCTCGTGACAGAGCCCCCCCCCCAAGGGGTGGCACCCAGACACCCCAAGGTAACAGCAAAAGAAAAAGAAAAAGAATGCCTGCCCCCCTCCCTCAGCAGGGGCACAACAATAATGGGTGGTAAGGGAACAGGCTGGGAGGGAACAAAACAAACCCCGCTCAGGACCCACACCAGTCAAAAAAAACCCCAACAACAATAAGTTAGGCCCCCCGAGCCAAGGAACTAAAGGGTTCAGGGGGGCGGCCAACATCCCAGGCTTGGTGGACAGCAAGGTAGTCCGAATCGGGTGGCCTGCCCAAGAACATGGGCCACCCAACCCAACGGCTCAGTCTGTCCGGGAGCCGACCAGAGTCCCAGGCCTGTCTTTTGGAGGTCCAGCCCAGCTTTGAACTCTGCTGCGGCAGCCTCCGCAGCAGGCATGATGGTGATTGCAGTCTTGTGGACCCCAGGTGAAGTGACCCACACTGGTGGCTCATCCGGCATGACAGCTGGGGCTTCTCTCACTGTTGGTGCTGGAACTGGGTCCTCCAGGGCCACGGGCAACTCCATCAAATGGTGGTTCTGTTCCGGAGCCGGCAGACACTCAGGAACCGGTAGAGAGGACACGGAGAGGGCTGGTGAGCAATTAATTATTGCAGCAGGTGGTGAGAGCTCAGGGGACTGCAGACCCTGAGCCTCAATGCCGGGAATCAGGCAAGACACATCATCATAAATTGAAATTGAATGAAATGGAACTTGCCTGTTTTCCCGGATCTTTATGTTGTCTACTGCTGTGTGTGGGGAGTCGTCCTTCTCCGTGGCTATGGTGAACTTGGGCCCATCTGTGGATTGTGGAGGAGCCGTCCCTGTAGTCACGGAGATGGATGGGACCGAGAGGGAGGCGACCAGTTCTTGCGCAGCTGGAGGAATCACCAAGGAGGAGGAGGGAGAAAAAAATTGCAGCGGAGAGATGGGCTGGCAGGACAGTCAGAGAGGAAGAATCAGAAAAAGAGGCTGCTGCGGAAGTTTCCTGCCTTGGCAAAGGACGGGTTGCTGGCGAGGAAGTGGATGCTTTCCTCTGGCGGTCCGGAGCGGGATGACGATGCCGCCGTGGAGCTGACTACACGCACACAGGTGCTGGAGCTGGTGAACCGGGAGAGGAAGTGGATGTCTGCTAAGGAGCGTGCCTCCGCAATGGCTTCGTTTTGGCAGGAGGCGATCCCATTATCAGCCAGGGGAACGATCGCTGAAGCGTGGTGACTGTGGCCAGCAGTCCCACATATTGGGGATATTTCCAAAGGCCGGGGTGTGCCTCCAAAATCCCCACCGCACCATTTACACTTTCCCAGGTCTTTTTGGGTCTGTGGGCAGCGAGAGCTTCATCCACAAAACTCTGGATAAACTCCACTGCCCACTCCTCCTCCAGGCTAGGAGACCCCGCTGCCAATCTCTCTTTGTTGGATGGGTGAGGCCGGCGAGCCGGGGACATGATGAACTCCAGAGCACAGGTGAGCAAAAAAAAGAAAAAAACAAAAGAATCACAAACTCACAGCAGCTGGGTCTCTAAAGGGCCTTTTCCACTAGCACGCTTTAGCGCGACACGGGACGGCTCAGCACGCTTTGTACGCTTTTCCACAAGCCCCAACACGGTTTAACAGCCGCGATTCTCAGCCCTGCTCCAGGGCAGGGTACAGCAGTGCTGAGCTGTGCCGTGTTGTGACGTTAACAGACTGGTCGCCCCTGATTGGTCAGGTTGTAACCGCCCCTCTCCTCCTCCTCTTCTACCGAATCTTCACGACCTTCTCAATAAAGTTTTTGAAAAAAAAAAAAAAAAGAATCTTCATGACCGCCATTACTCAGCACGCAACCACTGTTGGCGGTTTCTTTTCAGTGTATTGCTGTGCTATTTTCATTTATTCTCTATCAAAAATGGCTTCGCGTAATAAGGGTGTTCCATGGACCAATAAGGAGGTGCAGTGTCTGCTCACTGCATTGTCAGACAAACGTATCCAGCGCGAGTTAGACAGAGCCGCCCGGAATGAAAAAATATACTGGGAGGTCTCGACATCGGAGTCCTTTAACGGTGAGTTTTAATTTTTTTTTATTGTGCGTTTTTTCGCAAATATATTCGGTAAGACGCTCAGTTTATTTATGCAATAAAAAAGCTGTTCATTTGTGGATGATGATCGCTGCTTTATTGCAGCACACTGCGGACTAAAGCTTTTATTTTAATTATTCATGTGAACAATACGCTGAAATAAGCTTGTGTCTTCTTGTTAAAAACTGTTGTCTTTTCTGTATATCTTGCACTTTCGTGCTGTATTTTATTGTGTGCATTTTCCTTGTAGAATCATCCCACGCGTCCGCCGCGACAGCCCGCCCGGATTCATTCAACCGAGCCTTCCTGAACCAGAGCAGGCAGAGACGGCTTCATTCAACCGAGCCTTCCTGACCCAGTTTGGGAAGCTGGTGTAGAGGCACTCAGTGGTCGGCGTGTATAAAATGTCGATTAACCTTCATGTTGTGTTGCAAAGTTTTTTTTTTATTTTAATATTTTGTATATAATAAAATGGAATTGTTTTGGAAAGTGTGGTTTGTCTATTATAACGCTGAATTATAAAACAGTATAATTACATAGAAATTCCATTGCCTAGTCTGATGAAAATGATGCTGATCATCCTGTCAGGGGTCAACCATTGTAAAGGTAATGTAATTTTTAACTAGACCAAAAAACAAATGTTTTTGTAAGCTTTCTGTTCTTTTTATTGAAATATCATAAAAAATTAGCACCAAGTCAAAGTAGGTACAAGTATATGTAAATTGAATGTTCTATCGGCATTCCAAATTCAGAGATTTACAATACTTTAGAAGGAGTGTAGCATCATCTAAACGGAAAATAATAATACTGTTGTTCCAAACGTTGACCTGAAGGTGAAAAACATGAATTTTTTTTATTCAGTACATCCAAAATGCCCTAGGATGTAAAAAATAATACAATTTGGTGTTGGCCAGTGTGCCACTGTCTCATTATTTAATACGAATAAAAACAAGTTTCAGCTCATTATTTCTAGGTCATTTGGCAGTTAATTCAAAACAAAAGTGACTTGTGTTGTTGCAGCTTAATTATGAGATAAAATGAATTGTGAGATAAAACCACAGAGCGAGCAAGGCAATAATCCTTGGATCCTCCATTTTTTGTCTCGTGTAAATAAGGACCCAGTCGGGTGCGTAACGTCATGGGAGTGTGGCCCCGCCTCGCTGGGAATCTGGCGCCGCCTCGCTTCTAAAACCTCCTAACACAAACCATCACAGCACAAGCACAACACCGTGCTAATGGAGACAGAAGCATTCCGAGCCGTACTGAAGTGAATCGAGCCGTACCGAGGTGTGCTGGGCTAGTGGAAAACAGGCTTAACTGGCCGCTGCCTACTGTCATGAATATCCCTTCGGGGCAGAGATACGAGACCCAGGTGCTGGACTGTGAGCTTGTGAGATTTATTAATAAAAATAGCAAACATACAGTGCAACACGATGTTCAAATAACAAAATAGCACTGATGAAAAGACTTCCGGAAAAAATGCGCCAGAGCAGAACAGGACTCTGACGGAGATGAAGAGAGAGTGGTTGACTAGGCAGCGGCAAAGGCAAATGAGAATAATTTCCCTTAAATAGGGGTCAAAACCATTACACAATAAGTGACAGGTGTGGGTTCACATGAGCGGGCAAAAAGGGGAGCAATGTGAGTGATTGGGATCAGCTGAGGGAGATGAGGGAGGAGCGGCTGGGCTGACAGCTTGATGGGAGACGCCCACGCAGAGCACAAACCCGGAAATGTCGCCTGACAGTTGTCAACCCAGAGAAGGACACCACAGAATAAGAAGTAAGCGTAATCGATAACAGAGCAAATGATTACAAATAAAAATGAAACAAAACTGAAGCCAAAACAGAAAAACAGAGAACAGAATTAAACCTCAAGGGCACAAAATACAGTAAATATGTATAAATGCAAAGAAAGAGCCACGAGAGTGAGTCTGGCAAAAAATCCAGAATTCAGCTCGTGACAGAATAAATAAAATGGTTCTGGACAAAGAAACAATGTCCACTTAAGGACGGTGTTGGACTCACATCTTCAAAGATAAAATCATGACAGAATTATTAAACCCTCCAAAACACTAAAACAAAGGGCATTAATGAATTATGATTAATTAAATGACCCTTTTACCATTACTAAGAAAAAAAATGCTGACCTACAGTAAATATCCGTTGACTTGAATGCATTAACTTGCAGTTATGCACCCCGCCCCTTCCCTCTCTCCTCCTCCTCCTCCTCTCTCCTGCCACTTCTTCTCCCTCCACCGCTGCAGCGTGACACCGCCGGCATGTGTGTAAACTGAGACAGACACACAGTCCATCCTCTCAAGACACCTAACTTGCATTTTGTTGTTCCCCGCCAAAGGCGAAGACCGGTGCGACGACTTAAATCTTTATTACGCGGGATTTGGAGGATCGAAACAAGGTAAACGGTGTCCGAGCACTGATGGGGATGCGGAGTTTAATTGTTAACGTTAAGTTGCGCCTCCACTTCTCTAAAATTTGCGCATCAGAGATCGCATGTAGAGATACTGCGCCGAGTTACTGTACGGGTTCACTGGAGGAAAGAAAGCGGTCCGTCCTGCTGCAGATGGTGATGGAGAGGACGCAAAGCAGGGAATGGTTTGAAAACGCTCCCGTGGTGCAGATTCGACTTTGGGCGAATGCAAAATGAGCCCAGGACCAAACAGGGACGCGATAACGAGCGCAGCAACTTATTAAGGCATTTTCTGCTTGTGCTTGGGTGTTCTCAGGTGTCGGGGCTTTCTGTAAAATGAGGCAGAAGTGCACATTATGGAGTAAAATTTGAGATAAGTACAACAAGGGTGCTCTGACTTAATGACTATTTTAGATGATTACAAATTAGAACTTCTCAGTTTAGTTTCTTGGACAAAATGTCTCAGCACCACTGTAAAGTATTTCCTGATAAAGTTATGAGCTACTGCAAATCCAAGAAAATCCCACAATGCTCACTTATAGTTTCTATAAGGCATAATGGGAGGTGGGGAACAGATCAATAGTGAAGCACTGAAACAATTTCCGTTTGCTCATCTTTGACCCTGTTTCTGCTGAAACCCTTCTCTGACTCTGTAAAAGCATTTCGATGGGGATAAATTGCAGCCAGTCGAGCAGTGAGTGTCAGCATAAATCCAAAGAAGATGAAGTGTGGTTATAAATCGAGTAAAAAACTTAAGTCCTTGTGAAGAATCAAGCTATCAATTTTCTCCTGCTTTATATCATTTTGAACCACTATGCAAATGTACTGTATATCTCCCAGGAAATGTAAAGTAAATGGTGAAGAATATTAAGATGGCACGGTTACTGTAAAAATGCTTCTTTGCCGGCTGAAGATCTGTGTCCGGACCTCACTTCATCTCTGCACTGAGCATCACCAATGATCGCCATCCTCCCCCATCCCGTCAAACTCTTGTAGCCCTGGAGGGAAACGGTCCCGCTCGTGCAGTCACAGCTTGTCTATTCTGTCCCTCTGGCTGCAGGTGCCTCCCTGATAACGTGACCACTAAAGGAGGAGAACACAGAACTGCTTCATCATGAATTTTGTAATGAAAGCTGCGCTGGGAGGTGAGTAGTCTGCCCAGAGCGAGGTTGATTTAACAGCACTGCAGTCTAAAGGATTTAGAAGGGGAGTTCAGCAGCAGTGGTCGTGCTGCTACTGTACCGGTGCTGGTTTGTAGTAGTGAGCCCACCAGTTCATCCTGCACCAAATATGAAGGATGCCATTCACTCATTCGCTCTGCAGTAATCTGTTAAAAGCTTCTCAGGCTGGGGCGTAATTTATTTAGACAAAACATCCTTTCTGACAAAGTTATTGGCAGATGGCACGTACTACTGAGCATAAGAGATTCACATGAGCGGGGAATCTGTTCAGTTTTCTTTTGTTAACATAATGTGTCAGTTAGAAAGGGCTGCTGCAGATGAAATAGGACAGTGGCAGCAGTAGTAGCTCCGTCGTATTGTACTAAAAATGGATGTGTTGAGAAAAAAACCAATATCTCCAGTGTCACTGTATCAGCCTTGTTACGGTCAGATCTTAATGTATGAAGTCATCACATGACTTTTAATAGCCACTCATATTCTCCCTTTTAAGCTTTGCTATCTTTTGAGGCAAGAGAGACAGAGAAGGGCTGTTTTGTCAAGACTTGTGGCTGACTTCAAAGCCTTCAGGTATTATCCTTTAGAATATTATCTTGGCTCTTATTTGCCCTTTAATTAATCCTCATTATACTCCTGTAATCCAGCCCTCTGCAGTTACATCTTAAAGGCAAAAGGCAGGAAAGTGGCTCCAGTAGTGATAATGCAGCAATTGCGCTCATGCTGGTCAGTCATGCAGAATGCAGAGCTGTTGTTGTGCAGGATACAGAGGCTGTTACAGTTGAAGTTGAAGCACAGCTCCTCATTGGGATGCAGAGGATGCAAGTCCTGCCTTGTTCTGCATAGCTCCTGTGCCTTGTGTCTGTGCTATGAATCCATAAACCAGCTGCACTGCACTGGATGCTGGTTTTACTCCGCATAAGTTGGGTTGTACACCGCCTGCAGACTTTGGGAACGAAATGGACTGTGTGGGTGTTTGTGTTTTTGTGTATGTGTGTGTATACTCTGCCTTTGCAGGGGAGATGTTTTATAGATGGTGTAAAGGACAGTGCGTGTGTGTGTCATTGAGCTGCATGAAAGGGCAGGATGAAATATTGAAAATGCAGAAGCCCAGTATGAGAAAAAAAAGACTGGAGAGCGATGATCTGGGAGATAAGAGGCAATGCGGGATGCTCTATTCCTTTCATGTTGCTCTTGGTGCCTTTCTGAGTTTACCATCCTGATCCAGTGGTCCTGGTCCACGGTTTTTGACTGGGACACATTGACCTCTGTCCAAAAAAAGTGTCTTCAAATGTGCTGAATGTGCAATTTTTTTTAAAAAGCTCCCCATGCAGGAAGGGATAATCAATTAAGCAAACTAATTAGCCAGATTATCAATCAGCTAACCTATCAGTATGCTACCCAGAGCCTGTCAATCAATAAATCAATGTTTGTTAAATATTCTCTAACAGATGAAGTTTATTCATGCTCTCACATCTCCAAGCTAAATCAGAATGTTCTCAGTTTAGAGTAAAATGTGTCATTGGATAGGTTGGATACAAATTTAATGTCCCATAAGTATAATTAGGTCTGTTTTGTAGCATTTTTTTACATAAAATTTATAAAACATACAGGTAGGTGTTTCATTACATTACCAACATGATAGGGATTTTACCCTAATATAGCAGAGTTGATGTTAATGTCACTATTAACAGTGATGTTTTCTCACTATTATAATTCAAAATGGCTTCCCTTAACTGTATTATTATTATTATTATTATTATTGTTGTTGTTGTTGTTGTTGTTGTTATTGTTATTATTGTTATTATTTCTCTTTCATATGCCCCTTTGTTCCACCTTTTATAAAATTTCTAATCAAACTATTTAGATGTGCCTAGATTTACCCAGTTGCAGTTGCAACACATATTACACAAGCTTTCTGCTTTTATGAAATAGTCATATTTGGACATCTTGCTGCATGGGATATTATGATTACTCTTGTGCATTCCATTGTTTTATGGGAACAGAAATTAGATACTTGGACTCCCATCTAAGCTTTCAAGCACTTTTGAAGTCTGCAGTTGCCATTATTCTGCATTAGGTCAAAGGCTGTGCCAGTGCATGTCAAAGAAGATGAGGTAGAAAAAGAAGAGGGGGACCATTAAAGACTTTTATCCAACTTTTGGATCTTCCAAAATAAGAGGCTTGTAGGTCAAAGAAGACCTCTGCTGCTGACGGTACAAGTATCCTGATTGTTGTAAAGAAAAAAATTGTCAAATGTCTGTCCAGAATATTGAGAACAGTCTTCAATACCTAGGTGTGCATTCATCAGAGACTTCATAAACAGAAATACAGAAGCTTCACTTGACCCATTCCAGCTCGCCTACAGAACAAACGGACTGACTGAGGATGCCATCATGGCTAACTTGCACTCCACACCGACACATCTGGATCAAATCAACACCTATGTCCAGATGCTGTTTGTGGATTTCTCATTGGCATTCAATAACATACCATCCAAGCTAATGGCCAGACTCAGACACGTGGGCATCAGCACTTCACTCTGCAACTAGACTCTGGACTTTCCAGCCAACAGACCCTAATCTGTTAGCTTAGACAACCACACCTCCCCACCTTGACGCTGAGCGTGGGGGTCCCACAGGGCTGCATGCTCAGTCCTCTCCTCTCCTCACTGTTCACCTGTGTCTGCTTCCCTGTGCATGGATCAAACACCATCCTGAAGTTCGCAGGTGACATCACAGTGCGGCGCTTCATCAGCGGGAACAACATGGAAGCCTACAAAAAGGAGGTGGAACATCTGGCTGCTTGGTGTGATGACAACAACCTGACCCTTGAAGACCAAGGAGCTCATTGTGAACTACAGATGATACGGTGGGGTGAGGAGGAGCATGTCTCCAGCTTCAGCCTCCTGGGAGTCCACATCACCAATGACCTCCCCCGGCATACCAGCACAATCAACCAGGCAAAGAAAGCACAGAAACACCTGTACTTTCTATACTAAAAAAAAAACAAAAAAAACCCCCCAGCTTTCTCCCAGAACACTCACAAACTTCTACAGATGCACCATCAAGATCATCCTGACCAGTTACATCAATATGTGGCATAGCAGCCGCACTGCAGCTGACAGGAAGGCTCTATAATGGGTAGTGAAAACTACCCAAAACATCATCAGTCCCCAGCTCCTCTGCATCCACTGCACACATTTGTAAACACTGTGAATCCATGTAAATAATGTATTTTTATTTTTACCAGTGTAAATTACCCACCCGAACATGTAGGGAGGGTGTGCTGGGAATGTCTGGCTGAGGACCCTGTCTGACAAGTCTTCAACTCTGACCTCTGGAAGAACTTCAGCCACATTCCAAAAGGAAGACTGGAGACATGGAATCTGAATGGACCTTGTTCTTGACCTCCATTGCTGAAGTGGCTGCTCAGAGCTGTGACCATAAGGTTGTCGGTGCCTCTCGTGGAGGCAACCCCCAACCCAAATGGTGGATGCCAGACATAAGGGGGGCCATCAAGTTGAAGAAGGAATCCTACTGAGGTTTGTTGGCTTGTGGGACTCCTGAAGCAGCTGAGTTGCACCGGCAGGCCAAGCGGAGTGCAGCTCAAGTGGTTGCTAAGGCTAAAACTCGGGTGTGGGAGGAGTTTGGTAAGTCAATGGAACAAGACTTTCAGTTGGCCTTGAAGAAATTCTGGCAAATTGTTGGGTGACTCAGAAGGGCAAAGCACCTCCCTGTCCACAATGTATGGTGTGGATGGAGAGCTGCTGACTTCGACTAGGGATATTGTCCGGTGGTGTAAGGAATAGGGATGTAACGATATCAAAATCTCACAGTACGATACGATTTCGATATTGATCTCACGGTACGATATTTGTTGCGATATTGTGGAGAGGCTCACGGTATTGTAAAATAGCTCATAATATTGTGTTTGTGATGATAATAACCAAAAACTGTCATTAAATCTGTTTTTGCCAGTCACCAGGCCATTTATTTTTATATTTATGGATCATGACAACATAAAATGCTGATCACTTAGTGCTTTTAAAGTGCAAGTTCAAGTCAGGAACATCAATATACCATTTGGTAATATTTGGTCTCATAACTGATTCTTCTTATGTGCAAGGATCATACTAAGCAGCAACTAGAACAACTGTAAACAACAATAGGGAATTCCCTTTAAGAGCAAATGAAGATCAAGTTAAGCCAGGTTCAATGTGTAAAGTAAAATTAAGATAAGCCTTTATTAGTCCCACAACGGGGAAATTCCAGGATTGCAACAGCACAGGGATAGCAACACTCAGAGCAACAATCAGAAGGCAAGAAAAGAAAAAAAAACAACCAAAAAACAAGCAAGAGCAGCTAATATACATATGTACATATTACTATAAATATATACATATATATATATATATATACACACAGACACACAGTGTAGAGCATTGTAGCTGGATGGGATAAATATATGAGTATATAAACACAGTACGGAGCATTGCAGCTAGGTGGAAAAAATATGTAAATATATAAACACACATTGCAGAGCAATGTAGCTAGATGGAATAATATGTAGATATATAAACACACAGTGCGGAGCATTGTAGCTAGATGGAATGAATATATAGATATATAAACATAAACATAAACATAAACACACCCAGTGCGGAGCATTGTAGCTAGATGGAATAAATATGTAAATGTATAAACACACACAGTGCAGAGCATTGTTGCTAGATGGGAAGAAACAGCACAACCGTCTACTTAGTTATCCCACATGGTATGATTATGTGCCCATACATATTCTCACCCTCCATAGCGACTGGTATTTTCCTAGTTGTATGCCGGAGGGGACCATTGTGTAAGTCTATTGCATCTTTTGCATTCAAAAAACTATTAGGTTGTTACGTCTTTTTGCTATCTCTGCGAGCAGCCCTGCTTAGGTTGTACAGTCTGACAGCCGTTGGTAGGAAGGACCTGCGAAACCTCTCGGTTGTGCACCTGGGATGATGTAGTCTGCTGCTAAATGAGCTCCTCAGTGCATTCAGTATGTCCTGCATAGGGTGGAACTTGGACTCCAGCAGAGATGACAGTTTAGCCACCGTCCTTCTCTCTCCTATCTCCTCCACCGGGTCAAGGCGCTGCCCCAGGACGGAGCTAGCTTTCTTGATCAGTTTGTTCAGTCTCTTCCTATCGGCTGCAGTAATGCCACTGCCCCAGCAGACCACTCCAAAAGTGATGGCTGATGCCACCACCGTGTCATAGAATGTCTTCAGCAGCGCCCCTTGTACACCAAAAGACCTGAGTCTCCTCAGTAGGAACAGCCTGCGCTGTCCCTTCTTGTAGAGTGCGTCAGTATTGTGTGACCAGTCTAGTTTATTGTTCAGATGAACACCCAGGTACTTGTAGGATGTCACCATCTCAATGTCTGTTCCCTGTATATTTACTGGTGCTGTGAGGGGTTGTCCTTGCCTGCGGCAGTCCACCACCAGCTCCTTAGTTTTCCTTGCGTTGATCTGGAGGCAGTTCCGATGGCACCAGTCCACGAAGTCCTGGATAAGCCCTCTGTACTCAGCTTCATCTCCATTGGAGATGAGGCCAACGATCGCAGAGTCATCAGAGAACTTCTGTAGATGGCAATGTGTTGTGTTGTGTGAGAAGTCCGCAGTATAAAGAGTGAACAGGAAGGGAGCCAACACCGTTCCCTGGGGGGCCCCCGTGCTACCGATGATCGTGTCGGACACACAGTCCCGGGTTCTCACAAACTGAGGCCGGTTCGTGAGGTAGTCCAGGATCCATGATGACAGGTGCTGGTCCACCCCTGCGCGCAGCAGCTTGTCCTTCAGGATCATCGGTTGGATGGTGTTGAAAGCACTGGAGAAGTCAAAGAACATGATCCTCACCACATTCCCGGGCTTCTCCAGGTTGGACAGAGAACGGTGAAGGAGGAAGATCACCGCATCCTCCACCCCAATGCCATGCTGGTAGGCGAACTGGAGTGGATCCATCGCTAGTTCCACCAGGGGGCGGAGGTGAGCAAGGAGCAGTCTCTCCAGGGTCTTCATCAAGTGGGACGTCAAGGCCACCGGTCTGTAGCTGTTCAGGTCTTTGGGGTGGGAAGTTTTTGGTACAGGTACCACACAAGATGTTTTCCACAACTGTGGTACCCTCCCCAGCTTCAGGCTCAGGTTGAAGATGTACGTCACAATCCCACACAGCTGGTCTGCACAGGACTTGAGGTGCTTTGCGCTGATGCCGTCCGGTCCCGACGCCTTCCTCGCCTTGATCTTCCTCAGCTCCGTCCTCACCTGGGTCCTGGTCAGGGTCAGGATGGGGGGCTGTGTGTTGGGAGTGGGGGGGTGTTGGTGGAGTGGGGAGTGGGCAGCAGGACTTGATGTCTTTACAGGCAGCAGTGGTTGTTGTGCAGTCGGGGGGAGGGCGGTTGATCAAACCTATTGAAAAACAAATTCAGATTGTTCGCCCACTCCCTGCCCCCCGTGGCCTGGGGGGAGGTATTCTGGAGCCCAGAGATGGTTTTGAGGTTTCTCCAGACCCCGCTGATGTCGCTCTGTTGCAGCTTGTCCTCCATCTTCCTCCTGAAGCTGTCCTTGCCTTCTCTGATCTTTCTCCTCAGCTCCCTCTGTACGGACTTCAGCATCTCCCTGTTCCCCAACCTGAAGATCCTCTTCTTCTCTCTCAGAAGTGTTTTAATCTCAGGGTTGATCCAGGGTTTGTTGTTTGAGCAACACCGTATGGTCTTGGTGGGAACGGATTTGTCCGCACAGAAGCTGAGGTAGCCCGTGAAGGTGTGAATGAGGCCATCGATGTCCTCACCATGTGGATCGCAGAGCTGCTTCCAGGTGGTGGCTTCAAAACAACCCTTTAGAGTGTCCATTGCCTCCTCAGACCATAACATCACTGTGCGCATGGCCGGAGGTTGTCTATGCACTAGGGGTTTGTACACCGGCCGGAGATGAACCAAGTTGTGATCCGATCTCCCGAGTTGGGGGAGTTGTGATGAGGTGTACGCCTCCTTAGTGTTTGCGTAGAATAAGTCCAGTGTTTTATTGTCTCTAGTGTGGCATGTGACATACTGGGTAAACGTGGGTAGAACGGGAGACAGTGAAACATGGTTGAAATCGCCTGAGATGAGGAGAAGCGCATCTGGGTGTTCTGTCTGCAGCCTGCTGGTTACTGAATGGATGACGTCACGCGCTGTCCCAGCATTCGCCGTCGGATTTGCATAAACAACAATGCAGATCACGTGTGAGTGTTCTCTCGGGAGATATGTAGGCCGCATGCTAACAGCTAGCAACTCAATGTCTTTGCTGCAGTGTCGTTGTTTAACAATGATATGTCCTGGTCTGCACCAGTTGTTGTTAACATACATTATCACTCCACCGCCCCTTGCTTTGCCACTGTCTGGTGTTCGGTCTGCCCGTATCATGTGGAAACCCTCCAGCTCAATGTTAGCATCTGCTACTAGTTCAGTTAGCCACGTCTCGGTAAACAAAAGGAGAGAGCACTCCCGGTATGTGCTATCATAACGGCAGATAGCCGCTAGCTCATCTACCTTTCCCAGTATAGAGCGTACATTCCCCATAATAACGGATGGGAAGGTGGGTCTGTACCTTATACTCCTTGTCCGCCGTCTAACACCAGCCCGACAACCACGTCGTTTTTGCCTTATTTCTCTCGGTACATCGAGTTTTTTCGTCAGCACCGAGTGGCGATTAAGTGCAAGCAGCTGTTCCCTGCTGTACCGTCTCCTGCTGTAAACAGTGGCTCCGTCCGCCGGCTCGGGAGGACGGAGGAGCTTCATTAATCATATGGACGGAGGACGGAGGAGCTTCATTAATCATAAATGTGCTCGGCAAATAAAAACAACCTGTTGAAACAATTAAGTCAGGCAAAAAGCCTACTGGAAAACACTGACCTATCCTTTAGCTTATGTTCAAGTTTTTCTTCAGAAAGATCAAAAGATCTACATTGCAAGGGAGAAGAAGAGACCTCTGGACATTTACAATATCCCCTGCTGTAGAAAATACTCTCTCACTGGGCACTGAGGTAGCGGGTATACATAGGTAGGTCTTTGCTAATGAGGCCATTGTCTGTCCGCCACCCTCTCTCCTTTAGTGTTTTTAGACACGGCAAAATCAAAATGCCTCCACACATCTGATTTAAAAGTTGCTGGGGATTGCACAATCTCAACTTCGGGGGTGTTTTCTTCAGTATTTACGTGAGCCGAACTTTGTCCGCCACCGTGTTTGTTGTGTGGACAGCGTGCAGCATGCACTCCTATTGGCTCAACAACAGTTCTTGTGATGACGCAGCGCAAAGGATCATGGTCTGTGTAGTTTACAATGCTTTGTTGCGCGGGAGCCTGCTTATTTCTTGTTGTTTTTTGACAGATACCCGCCCTCTTAATATCGTAACACAACCACGACGGTATCGAGACACTTTTACTACCACGATATCGCGATAACGTCAATATCGTTACATCCCTAGTAAGGAATACTTCGAGGATCTCCTCAATCGCACTGGCACATCTTCCATAGTGGAAGCAGAACCTGAGGATGAGGGGAGTGACTTGCCCATTACAGGGGCTGAGGTTGCCGAAGTGGTTAAAAAAAAAAAAAAACTGTTCAGTGGCAGGGCCCCAGGGATGAGTGAAATTTGCCCTGAGTACGTTAAGGCTCTGGATGTTGTAGGGCTGACCTGGTTGACACTTCTCTGTAACATTGCATAGAAGTTGGGAACAGTACCTTTGGCATGGCAGACTGGGGGAGTGGTTGCCTTCTTCAAGGAGGACTGGAGGGTATGTTCAGTCTTCAGAGGGATCACATTTCTCATCCTTCCTGGGAAGGTCTATGCCAAGAGGGGAGGAGAGTCCGGCCATTGGTTGAACCTTGGATTCAGAAGGAACATTGTGGTTTCCATCTTGGTCGTTGCATATTGGACCAACTCTTCACCCTCTCAAGGATCCTTGAGGGTTCATGGGAGTCTGCCCATCCAGTGTGGACTTGGAGAAAGCATTCGACCACATCCTTCATGGTTTCTTGCGGGGATTGCTTCAGAATTATGGGGTGTCAGGCTCATTGCTGTGCTATCCGGTCTCTATATGACTATTGCAAGAGTTTGGTTTATATTGCCAACAGTCTGTCAAACTCATTCCCAGTGAAAGTCTGCACCAAGGCTGTCTTTTGTCACTGTTCATAATGTCATGTCAGTCCTATTCATAATTTTTATGGACAGGATTTCTAGGTGCAGCCAAGAAACAAAGGATGTCATGTTTGGTGGCCACAGGGTCTCATCTCTGCTGTTTGCAGATGATGTTGTCCTGTTGACTTCATTGAGCAATGAGCTAAAAGTCTTGCTGGGATGGTTTGCAACTGAGTGTGAAATGGCTGGGATGAGAATCAGTGGTTCCAAGTCCGAATCCATGGTTCTCAGCTTTAAAAGGGTGCACTGTCCTCTCTGGGTTGGGGACAAGGCCTTGCAGAAAGTGGAGGATCTTGGGGGTATCTTGGGGTTTTATTCATGAGTGAGGGGAGAATGAAGATTGACATATGGCTCAGAGCAGCCATCTGCAGTGATGCAGACATTGTCTCTGTCTGTCGTGGTGAAGAGGGAGCTGATCTGTAAAGCAGAGCTGTCGATTTACAGCTTAATCTATGTTCCTACCCTCACCTATGGCCATGAACTTTGGGTAATGACAGAAAGAATGAGATCATAGATACAAGAAGCTAAAATGAGCTTTCTCCACAGGATGGCAGGACTCACCCTTAAAGATAGGGTGAGGAGCTCAGTTATCTGGGAGAAGCTCAAAGTAGAGCCGCTGCTTCTCCACATTAAAGGAGCCAGTTGAGATGTTTTACGCATCTGATCAGGATGTTTCCTGGCCTCCTCCCATGTGAGGTGTTCTGGGCACATTCCACTGGGAGGAGACCCCGGGGCACACCCAGGACATGCTGGAGCAACTAAGTCTCCCAGCTGGCCTGGAATGCCTTGGTATCCTCTCTAAAGAGCTGGAGGAGGTGGTTGGGGAGAGGGAAGTCTGGGCTTCTCTGCTTAGACTGCTGCCTCCGCAACTCAGACTCCTGGATAAGCAGTAGATGATGGATGGATGGATATATTCCATTTTTAAACTGCTCTTTATATATCAGTGTTTGCACTTTTGGATTTGATTCCCAACTTCATTTCATCTATCTATAAATACAAGAAATCTCTCTCTGTTTGTGTGTGTATCTGTGTGTGTGTTCCTTACATATCTCTCAAACCGTTCATCAGATTGGCCTAAGATTTTTAAACGTGCTTTCCTGAGGTTACGAGGGTGTGCATCCCTGAATATGGAGTGGCTCAGTCAAAATATGTAATTTTTATCAATAAAAGTTTAGCCACGCTCTGTGACCGCTCTGTGTCTTCATGTCCTGGCTTCAACAAGTGTGGGCGGGGTTTCGGATTGACTCCGTGCTCATTGGATAATACACCGCATCACGGCCATGCTGATTGGACAATACGCAGGATCGTGACCACACTGATTGGATAACACACAGCATCACAACCTGTCAGTCACCATAGCACTTCGCAAACAAAGATTTTACAAGTGCTATTCCCGAGTATGGAGTCGCTCAGTCAAAATATATTGCGTAGGTCTAACGGATAATTCGGTATGGACAACACGAGGTGCGGCGAGGGATGAGGGGGACTGGCAGGGACCCGTGGTGCCACAAAGGACATCACTGCCACATGGGTAAAGCAGTAGCCGAGACTCAGAATCAGAATCAGAATCAGATTTATTGCCATTGTTCATGTAGTACACAAACTAGGAATTTGTCTCGGTGCAATGCTGCAACATTAAACATGATAAAATAAAAGAAATAAACTATACATGCAATAAAGTGTAGAATAAGAATGAGTAATACTAGTCAGCAGTTTAAATATATTAGCGAGCAGCAGATAATGTGGAGAACCATATAGTGCAGTCGGTAATGCAAGAAGAAAACAGTGATGATTGACATGAGTCTGGTTGAGCTGCTGTACATAGTGCACGAGAGTCAATAAGTCACTTAGTGTTCAGCAGTCTGATGGCAGAGGGGAAGAAGCTGTTCATGTGACGAGAGGTTTTAGTCTGAATGGACCGAAGTCTTCTACCTGAGGGGAGAGGGGCAAACAGTACGTGACCAGGGTGTGAAGGATCGGCTATGATCCGGCCAGCACGCCTCCGGGTCCTGGAGATGTACAGATCCTGGAGAGATGGGAGCTTGCAGCCGATCACCTTCTCAGCAGTGCGCACGACGCGCTGCAGCCTTAGTCTGTCCCTGGCAGTGGCTCCTGCGTACCACATGGTTATGGAGGTGGTGAGGATGGATTCGATGATGGCTGTGTAGAACTGCACTAACATCTTGGTGGGTAGCTTGAGCTTCCTCAGCTGCCGCAGGAAGAACATCCTCTGCTGGGCCTTTTTGATGAGGGAGCTGATGGTCGGCTCCCACTTGAGGTCCCTGGTGATGGTGGTGCCTAGGAAGCGGAAGGAATCAGCAGTGGTGATGGAAGAGCCTGTGAGGGTGAGGGGGGCAGAGGGGTTGTGACTTTCCTGAAGTCCACAGTCATCTCCACTGTCTTCAGAGCGTTCAGCTGCAGATTGTTGTTGTTGCACCAGGACGCCAGCTGGGCCACCTCTCTCCTGTAGGCGGACTCGTCGCCGTTGGAGATGAGCTCGATGAGGGTGGTGTCGTCTGCAAACTTGATCAGCTTGACAGACTGGTGGCTGGAGGTGCAGGAGTTGGTATAAAGGGAGAAGAGTAGGGGGGAAAGTACACAGCCCTGGGGTGATCCGGTGCTGATGCTAACAGAGTCTGAGACAGTCTTTCCCAGCCGCACATGCTGCCTCCGGTCCGTCAGGAAGTCGGTGATCCACCTGCAGAGGGAGTCAGGCACGTTGAGCAGGGACAGCTTGTCCCGGAGCAGAGCGGGGCGGATGGTGTTGAATGCGGAGCTGAAGTCCCGTTAACCACTGTCCGACTGGGCACTCCACGATCGTTCGCGGGGAGGCATGCTCAGCCTGCCTGGTCAGTGGTAGATGACAGTCCCAACTGCTGCTTCATTTGTGGAGCGGAATGACCAGATCAACTGCATATTGCATGTGGACACATATGCATGCTTTGACTAAACAACAACAAGACTCAAAAATGCCCAAATAATGAAATAAATAATTTTTTTAAAGAATATTTACAGACAAATGGGTAACACTGATGCATAAGTTGCAGCCAAAAGGCTCATTCTCCTCTGTGTGTGTGTGTGTGTGTGTCTGTGTGTGTGTGTGTGTGTGTGTGAGTGAGTGAGTGAGTGAGTGAGTGAGTGAGTGAGTGAGAGAGAGAGAGAGAGAGAGAGAGAGAATGGTGAAGACATTGGCGCCGTCTGTGGATGCCTTGAATTTCCCTCTGGGGATCAATAAAGTATACAAAATACAAATACAAAAAAAATTATAATAATCTTTGGTGTTTTGTACTTATAATATTGCTAAAATATAAAAGGATGTACTACAGTGGGTCTCAAATATTTGTAAATGTGTCCTGTTATAGTACTGCATGAGTTTATTATTGACGACTATAAACTACACATACTGCATAAACTAAATTATAATGGTGACTGGACAACTCCCATTCCCCAAAGTGCAAGATACACCATTTATGAATACAAGGCATAAAAGATCAGTCCGCCAAGGTCTCCGCCTTTGACTGCCACCTAATCCACATAGCACCGGACCCCCATGATCCCTCCTGCAGGTGGTGAGCCCACTGGAGGGCAGACCCATGTAACTCCTTTGGGCTGAGCCCGGCTGGGTCCCATGGGTGGAAACCCGGCCACCAGATGCTAGCCATCGAGCCCCTCCCCCAGGCATGGCTCCAGGGTTGGGCCCCGGTAACCCCATACCGGGCGGGGTACACTGAATCCTTGATATAGAATTTATCATGAGAGTCTGTTGGAGCGTCCTTAGTCTGGCCCTTCACCCAAGACCAGTTTGTCTTGAGTGACCCTATCAGAGGCAAATTGCCCCGGACAACATAGCTCCTGGGATCACTGGGGCACGGGCGGTGGAAGGAATACTTCGAGGATCTCCTCAATCCCACTGATACGCCTTCCACAGAGGAAGCAGGGTTTGTGGACGAGGGAGATGACTCGCCTATCACAGGAGCTGAGGTCGCCAAGGTGGTTAAAAATCTCCTTGGTGGCTGGGCCCCGGGGGTGGACGAGATTCGCCCTGAGTATCTCAAGGTCCTGGATGTTGTTGGGCTGTCATGGTTGACACGCCTCTGCAACATTGCGTGGAGGTCGGGGGCAGTGCCTTTGGCATGGCAAACCAGGGTGGTGGTTCCTCTTTTCAAAAAAGGGGACCGGAGGGTGTGCTCCAACTTTAGAGGGATCACACTCCTCAGTCTCCCTGGGGCTGCATCGCCCGCAACAGTCCCTGATCCCACTTGCTTGCGGCCGTTGGTATATGGAATACTGTCTGTATTCCTCCACTTCCGGTTGGAGCACTTCCAACACATACCTAGGAATCTTTTGCAAGCATTAGTTTCTCGTAGGAACGGTCAGAGACGGAGCACCATCCATTTCCTGATTGCTAGGGTTAGGTCTGCCATTCAGACCCGGAGGATACCGGGTCTGAATGGCATCCTCCCCTGCCATCGGATCCAACTCACCACCAGGTGGTGATCAGTTGACAGCTCTGCACCCCTCTTTACCCGAGTGTCCAAGACATTCGGTCGCAGGTCTGATGACACAATAACAAAATCGATCATTGACCTGCGACGTAGGGTGTCCTGGTGCCAGGTGTACATATGGACACCCTTATGCTTGAACATGGTGTTTGTTATGGACAAACTGTGGTTAGCACAGAAGTCCAATAACTGAACACCACTCGGGTTCAGATCGGGCAGGCCGTTCCTCCCAATCACCCCCTTCCAGGTTTCACTGTCATTGCCCACATGCGCATTGAAGTCCCCTACTAGGACAATGGAGTCTCCTCAAGGAGCACTCTCCAGCACCCCAGTCAGAGACTCCAAAAAGGGTGGGCACTCTGAACCATCATTTGGTGCATAGGCACAAATGATGGTCTGGACCCGTTTCCCAACCCGAAGGCGCAGGGACACAACCCTTTCGTCCACTGGGAAAAACTCCAATATAGAGGCAGCAAGGTGGGGGGATACAAGAATACCCACCCCTGCTCGTCGCCTCTCACCTGGGGCAACTCCTCAGAAGGCCAAGCCCCAGTCCCTGTCCAGGAGACTGGTTCCGGAACCAGAGCCGTATGTGGAGGTGAGGCCGACTATATCTAGCCGGTATCTCTCACCTCATGCACCAGCTCCTTCCCCACCAGAGAGGTGACATTCCACGTACCAAAAGCCAGTTTAGGAAGCCTGAGATCAGACTGCCAAGGTCTCCGCCTTTGACCACCACCTGATCCACATAGCACCGGACCCCCATGATCACTCCTGCAGGTGGTGAGCCTACTGGAGGGCGGACCCATGTAACTCCTTCAGGCTGAGCCCTGCTGGGTCCCATGAGTGGAAACCCAGCCACCAGACGCTAGCCATCGAGCCCCTCCCACAGGCCTGGCTCCAGGGTTGGGCCCTGGTAACCCCATACCAGGTGGGGTACACTGAATCCTTGTTCTGGTATTTATTATGAGAGTCTGTTGGATCATTCTTAGTCTGGCCCTTCACCCAAGACCAGTTTGTCTTGGGTGACCCTACCAGAGGCAAATTGCCCTGGACAACATAGCTCCTGGGATCACTAGGGCACGTAAACCCACCACCATGATAACGTGACCATCCATGAGGGGATAAAAATACTCTATTGGTCTTTTTCTTAGAATGTTCCATTAAAGTCATGTTCATTATTCTAGTCATTGCCTCCTCAGTGTCTAAAAGGTGAGTCTTCTGTTTGAATATATTATTATGGAAAAGATAAAAGTGGAAGCCAGGTAAATCTCACAAGGAGAAGAATGTGATTTCATAATGGAGAACCTAGTAGCTAACATAATCTGGAGAGATTTCCATCAGGTGATGATCATATACCTCAAGAGATTCTTAGAAAAGTTGCATTTGACACTATTTTGATTTGTGCCCAAAATCTCAACACCACACTTCCCATTTATTGTCTATGAAATTTGTGATAAGTTATTTTCTTTAAGTTGACACATAAACTGTTTGATTCCCATTAGATGCTTGAAAAACTTATGTCTTGTTTCACATTTGATCAGAAACACATTTTGTGGGACACCACATTGCTATATGATCTCGGTTAGAAACCTGTGAGCAGACAGTCAGCTCGGTCTGTTCGACAGTCAGGTGGACTTTGCTTTTGAAGGCTCTAGGAAACAACAGTTAAACTGTCAGTTGTCTGCCACCAATCAATCACAAAATCTGTGAAATATATAAAAAACTGACACTTTGACATATGTCACTACACTACAGTGATGAAGTCATGATAAACTCTGTGAATGTTAGCGCATGCTACTGAATTGTAAAGCTTTCTTTGGTCTTTTTTGCTGAGGGGACTGTACTGTATGATAATATAAAATGCAGTTCCCATGTAAAATGTAAAAAGCTGTTCATGTGGCTTATGTCCTAAAACCTAACAGATTCCACTGTCTGTTTTTGCTTTCATTTTTTCCCTTTTTGTTTAGATGTAAATGTGCCATCCTGTCACTGGGTGTTTTTATTATTTTAGGCGATGAGTGTGTGGATGAGAGTCTTGGTGAAAGAGAGGACGCTGCCAGTGCATTAACTAATCCTCTAAGGCTTCTTTGGTTACAGATACTTGGAAGAAAATAGAGATGTTCAACTGCGATGATTCAGCAGGGCTAAAATCTGAAGCTTGGAGAGTGCTGTGGATGAGTTCATTTGCTGCAGTAGTCACAACTTGGGCTACATGATGCCCAGAAATACATTTTCTCAAGACAACCATTATAAAAACCATAATTCCTTGGTTAGATACAAGTTAATACATTTTTAGCTTATTTCAGCAAAGGGGAGATGTGCTAATGTCATTGTGTTGCAGCCATCATCCACCTGTCTGTATGACCACATTTCATGACAATCTTTACTTCTGGCCCCGATGCTCACCAAACTCATGCACAATTTTTAGCATGTGGGTCTGCACCCAGTTGTGTTTAAAGTTGGGGTTGAGGTCAAAGGACATCTAGTCATTTATGTTATTTCATGAAAATCGTTACTCTTCCTAGGCAGTTTTCCAAATGCTCACCAAACTAACATACAGTTATGCTTAGGTGGGTCTGCAGCATGCACGAGTTCATGAAAATTGACACTTATCCTCGACAGTTGTTCAGATAATCAACAAACTCACACACAATGATCCTCAGATGGGTCTGCATCCAGGCTTTTCTCAAGACCAAGGTGTAGGTTAAAGGTCTCAAGCTATGATATACTACCTCATTTTAACTTCCAGTAGGTCAAGGCTATATACTAAGGATGCACGATAGTAAAATTTTTGCCAATAGCCAATATGCTGATACTTTGAAAGTAGTTTTTGCTGATTGCTGATGCCAGTACCAATATTCTATGCACATATTTTTTTCCCACCTATTTACACCTCCTTTGTCATACAGTGATAATTAACTGGTTCCCCAAAGGAAAATAAGACAACTACCTCAACTTAACCCCTTAACGCCTGAATATATTTCCAATTATGAAAAAAAAAAATTCACTTGTGTTTTTGCTTTCAAGTAGATGCTAAATTAAGTTGAGAAAGTTAATTTGACTATAGCACATAAAATAGATATAATTTTAGGTATGATGCAAATTAGCAACAACAGGTATCTATGGTAAAAAAAATGGTAAAAAAGCACCTGTTCCCATCTCAAGTATGAAGAGTCTTTTATTTATGCAACAAAGTTATTTTCAGTATTTTCAACTCTCATGACTGCCAAACTATAACCCTAACCCTAACCCTAGCAATCAGGAAATGGATGGTGCTCCGTCTCTGACCGTTCCTACGAGAAACTAATGCTTGCAAAAGATTCCTAGGTATGTGTTGGAAGTGCTCCAACCGGAAGTGGAGGAATACAGACAGTATTTTGGTTGCATTTGGAGCGGAAGCGGTTTGATGCGAATTTGCAACGACAGGCGTCAAGGGGTTAATATCAAAATATATACATATTTTATTTTTAGTAACATAATTACAAAGCACAATTTATTAAATAACAGCAATACTGGACAAAATATAATGATTTGTTTGTTTAACCAGTTATTTTGTGCAGCTGAAAAAAATAGTCCCTTCAAAATCTAGCCAGTAACTGTTGCTAAACATCTCAATCAGCATGAAGACATCTATTGTCATTTCACACACGTGCAAACAAATTAAATATTGTCAAGTGCAAAAGTCATTGTTTATTAATACATACCCGTCACCTGTTAAATCAGTAGAAAAGGCTCAGATCAAAATGTAGCCAATCCGTTGCTAGTTAGCATGTTAGCGATTTGGTTTTAGCACACTTTGCTTGCTTTTCCTCTGCATTTTCAGATGAAATAGAGTCCATTACCACAAAGGTATTGTGGTTTGTTAATCAAGACAATAAATCCAACTCTAGCACTGCCTCTTTTTTTAAACAGACATGAAATAGCTAAACAACGTTTATACAAGGGCAGATGTAAACAAAGTTTTTTTCAAAAGGGTGGGACTTCCTGGTCCCGGATGTATAATTTCTTGTCAAACAGTGCCTCACTGTGGAAATTAACCTCTTAACTATGTATGTCACCAAACTGCGACATAACCCCTAGTGGTCAACAGTGGTAAAGATTTTTTTCAAGAAAATATTCAGATCAGATGTCAGAACTTTCCAAGGCTGTAACTTGAAAGCGGTAAGAGATAATGGCTTACTGTCAATTAGAAAGAGGTAGAATATGATCCAAAGTTTCAGATAGGAGTAAATTTATGCATCTGATTTGCATACAAACAAACAAAGACATTCATCACTTACCGCTGGCAAGGTGGCGTCCTTTTGTGACATTCTGGTTGTAATTTTGTCCTCTCCTGGTCATTTTAGCTTTCTCTCCTACATCCAGAAACTGTTATTGATTATTCCACTTTAATTTCGCTTTTATTCCGCGGCAATTTATGTTATATGAGAATATGCAACCAGCGATTGGTCTACAGTGACATGGTGCTCCGGGCGCCAGCAGGTGAAATCAATGAGCTTCACGCTCCCTGTGTTATAAGAGCATGTAAACATCTACCTTCATAAGCTAAATAATCTCTTTTTAGAATCATAATTGGCAAATTTAGGACCAAATCCTCCGAATTTGCTCCTCCGTCTGCGATCGCGTATGTCCACAATGATAGGTGCCCTCCATTTTTCTTTGTAATCTCAAAGATGAAGAAGAATAAGAATTTCTTCCTCTTTGGTGTATTACGTGTCATCCGTGAATCCTACAACGCGTGTCTGCCACCTTGTGAACTGGCATGATCAGTACAAATGCTCAGTACAGCTGGGCAGTGTTTCTGCACATCATATCAGTTGACAGGCGCAGTGCTGCGCTGTGCCACTAGGGGCAAAAGAAATAACACAGCTTAAAGGTTAAGGTATCCAAAACAGCACTGCAATTCTTAGAGAGTTGATAGTAAATTACTGTTATTAATTAACGGTTACATGAACACCTTTGAAGCAGAGTGATACATATCCAGTGAAATGAGTGCAATTATCGTGGATTTCAGTAATTTCTGGAATCCCTATTGTCCAACCATATTACTCGGTCGAAACTAACTGTTGTATAATACTGAATAAAGAAGCTCAAACAAGGCTGCATGTGATTTACAGACTTACTTAAACTCAGCATCATATGAAGTGGATCAAATAAATTGCTTTGAAATAGGAACCTACTAAGCAGCATCTTCTTCAAACAGTAACTTAGAACCACGTCAGTGTGATGTTAAAAATTTACAGCTTGTAACTTGGCTAAGGTTGAATCTGAATAATACCTGCGGTTGGGTGTGTGTGGTGGGGCTTGGTGGGAGTCTATGGTGTGGGTCTGCTGAAGTTTTCAGCGAGTGGGTGTGGCTGGTTTTCGGGAGCAATGGAGGCTGCCGCTCGTGTTGTCTGTTCCTCGTCTGTAGGGGCAGACGTGTTTGTGTATCTATGCCACTTGATGTGATGATGTCATTTCCTCGCGTGCTGGAAAACACCATAGCCGAGCGTCACTCCTAACTGTCTGCTGTAAAATTATTGCATCTGCTGTATTAACTTTTGCTGATGTCAGTAAATAATTTTAAATGCTTTATCTACCAATACTGATAGCATGCGGATACACTGTATATCGTATATCCTTTCTGCATACACATGGAGAGAGAGGAAGAGAGAGAGAGAGAGAGAGATGGATTCCTCACAGATGAATGAAGTAAATAGATCCACTATTCACTCAGTGACCAAACGGTAGGGCTGCACGATTATGGCCAAAATGATGATCGTGATTATTTTTGCTCAATATTGAAATCACGATTATTCATTAACTTTAGGAAAGACACAGATTACATAAAATATTTTTTTTTTATTCATCCTACTTTCCAATTGTCAGATGAAGCCTGTGGTCAAAGCACTGGAGCCTCGTCCATTTATTTAGAAAAGCTGCCTTGACGACATATTCTGCTTGACCATAAGTCAGTCGTAAATGGCGTTCACTTATATAACACATTTTACTCATCTCTGGATGAGGCAAGGCAACAACCAACCAACAGCCAACAGCCAGCCAACCCCCCTGGTGGTTGACTGGCTGTTGGTTGAGAAAATTCTTGATTTGATATGCAGCAGAGCCCACATTCTAAATGTTAATATCACCGACGATCATGTTAATTTAATTGTGGCATCCAAAATCGTGATCGCGATCAAATTTTGATTAATTGTGCAGCCCTACCAGCCAGGATCAGCAAGGCAAGAGCAGCTTTTGTCATACTGAAGAATATCTGGGCATCAGAAGAGATCTGCACGAGAACAAAACTTCTCATCTTCAACTCTAATGTCAAGTCTGTTCTACTGTATGGATGTGAGACCTGGAGGACGACAAAGATGATGCAGCAGAAGATCCAGACTTTCTTTAATATCAGGTGGACGGAGAAGATCAGGAATAAAACCTGTGGGAGCGAGTGAGACAGAAACCAGTTGCAGAACAGATTCTGCGGAGGAAGTGGGACTGGATTGGACACATCCTCAGGAAACCAGCATCCAGCATGACATGCCAAGTCCTGACCTGGAACCCACAGGGGAAGAGAGAAGCCGGCCTCGAACAGCTGGAGACAAGACACTGAGGCAGAGCTGAAGCAGCAGGGAACCAACTGGAGTGGAGTAGAGAGAGCAGCCCAGAACCAAGTGCAATGGCGAGGGGTCATCGATGGCCTATGCTCCATGGCGAGCTATGGGCTTAAGTAAGTAAGTAACCAGATAGTGTCACTAAAGTCACATTACTTAAAATTCCATACAATGCCTTAAAGGTAAACGTTATTGTGAATTCCCAAGTCAATATTTTTTCATTCTAACAGCATTGCACAGTAAAGAATAAACTTTTATTTGACACTTGATTCCTTCATTGCATATTCTGTCTAAAACCAGTTTCTTTGTCCTCTTTCAAGCTCCCTTTAAATTAACGTTCTTCCTGATTGGTTGCCCTTTGTATACACAATGTTTGCACAACAGGTAGGTAAGGCATCAGTGCCCATATGACCCTAGTAGGAATTTCCTTATTCTATGAAAATTATGTGAGCCAGTAGAAGAAAAAAATACATAACTGATATCCTATCTAGAGCAATATGAAGCTTGAACTTTTGGTTCATATACTGTGATAGAAAAAGATCTTTGTATGCACCATAGCAACATTATTTACTGTGTATATGACAGAAAACAAGTTAATACCTATATGGTCTCTTTTAAATTTGCAATTCACTGTAGTTTTCTTGTGAACTGATTGCTTCCTTCCATGAGTGCTTTGGTGCTGACTTGGCACTTCCTAACTCCTAAAAGTTGAACTTGGTTTGACAGAATAGGAGGCTGTTAAGTGGGATAGTCATTTAGTCCCAAGGTTTGGAGCTCAATCAAACTGAGAGCCTCAGGCAGAAGCAGTCACACCAGGACTGCATCAGCAGAAAAGTCAGTGGTTAAATTTTCTTACCGAATTAGTAAGCATTTAACTTTTATATGGGAAGAACAATCTGCAGCTATTTTGCTGAAGGGAACACATGGGTCAAATATAATAAAGATTGTCATACTACATGTTGTTACCTTGTAAGAGTGCATGTATCACCATAACAAATTGCAGCCAAAGAGGTGTTTTAAAGTACTTTGGTAGGAGTTTATGTGTATTTCTGCCTTTCTTTGGATAATGTAAATGAATGTGATAGCTTTATGCTACTCATGAAACAAATGCAGCCTTTTAGTCAAGTTTAAAAATGAAGGATGAATTTGATGACATCAAACTTCTGAACAAAGATACAGGTATGTCAGGTTTTCTGTAGGTAGAATGCGTGTGCTCACTGTAAATGTTTTAGAGCTTATTATACAGCTCACTGTACAGTAGAGATAAATAGCTTATGACAGTGAAAGGCCTCATCCTGACTAAAGCTTTACGACAGACTCAAAGAGAAAACAAAACCTATTTCATTTTTAATCCTTCTGCTGGCTTACACTGACAGAATTTCTAGTTCAGATTTGCTGTAGACAAAAAAGATAAGCAAACCAGATTTCAACACTCCATGTTGCTTAATAAACTGTGCAGGAGACGTCTATTAATACCCACAAGCTGTTAAAGCTAGAGACCATCCTGAGGGGGAATTGCACCATCAATCTAAATTAACATGTACTAATATACCAACATATACCCTGAACAAAGTGTCAGCAGCTATATCGGCTCCTAGGAAGAGACAATTTCATTAGTTAAGTGTGACATAGCTGTGTAATTTGTGACGAAACTAAAACACCTTGAAATGTTCCTCCTTCAACCCATTCACTCGTAGCACGCATAATCTCATTTAGCATCACTCTAATGATTGGCTGAGGGAGCCAGGTCTTCAACGGTTGAATTACAGGAGAGGTCTGCGGCCAACACACACACATGCGTGCACGCGCGCACACACACACACACACACACACACACACACGGGGGACACACTTTACCGTCTGCTTCTTGAGTGTTACTGCTGCATGTCAAATTTAATTTCCCAAACTGACCTTGAATTTCTACTAGAATGCAAAGTGGGTGAGACTACATGTCTCCTGGTTCTACAAGCAATGGGTTCAACTATTTTTATGTCAAACAGTGATAGACTGAGAGAAACACTAATGCACACAAGCACATAAAATGGTACTTGTTTATATTGGAGACTGATTATATTGTTAAACAAACAATTTGTGATGTCAAATTGCTGTTTTGTTCTGTCCAGCCAACCAGGTCTACTGTTATTAAAACTCATTGTTTCGGCACACAGTTACCAATAATTTCTACAGGAAAGGCTTCTAACATAAAGGATTTGCAGGGAAGTATCGTGGAAATACCGTATTGCGGCTAGGTGCTGAATGATTATTGAACTACACCATTTATCAGACCAATAGTCACATATTTAAAGTAGCTGTATGTGACTTTAATGTTTCGTGTAGGAACACTGAAAAGACTGCAACTATGGCAGCTATGACCGCATACCCAACAGCCAATCACACAGTGCTTAGTTATTGGTGGCTAAAGTTGTGCCCTGTGACTGGCTGTTGGGACTGAGGTCAGAGTTGGCATAGTTGTAGTCCTTTCAATGTTTCTACCAAGAACAGAGCTATCACAGGCAATGTGGGCGAACTCAGGCTGTGGAGGAAGTGACATTCACTCGGTGAAAGATTGATGTACCTTCAAAAGAATATTGGGAGCATTATTTTAAGCAGGTACGTGTGTGGCCAGAGGGGGCCTCTGATGCTCTGAAAGACTGCTTCAGCGCTACAGACTGGGACACTTTTAAGCACGCAGCCGCTCACAATGGACACACAAACCTAGAGGAGTACACTGAGGTTGTTATGGTTGGTATGGTTGTATGGTAGCATACATAGATAAATGCATTGATGATGTCAGTCACTGCAAAACCATCACTGTTTGTGCCAACCAAAAGCCATGGATGACAGCCTAGGTCCACAGGCTCCTGAGGGCTCGGGACACAGCCTTCAGGGCTGGTGACACTGCAGGACTAACAACAGCTAGGGCCAACCTGTCCCGTGGCATTAAGGAGGCAAAACAACACTGCAGCAAGAAAATATCTGGCCACTTCAGCAACACCAGAGATGCACGTTCTCTCTGGCATTGCATACAGACCCTCACCAACTACAAACCTCCACCTCAGACCTGTGCAAGTGACATCATTCTGCTTAACATCCTAAATGACTTCTTCAGTCGCTTTGAAGCACAAAGCAGCACATCAGCATTGAAGACCACTCCTACTCCAGACGAGCAGGCCATAAGTCTGGATCTGGCTAGCTTGAAGAGGATCCTCTGCAGGATTAACCCATGCAAAGCAGCTGGACCAGACAACATAGTGGGTCACGTCCTGAAGGACTGCGCAGAGGAGCTCAAGAATGTCCTGGCCAACATCTTCAACATCTCCCTGAGTCGAGCTGTTGTTCCCACATGTTTCAAAACTGCTACCATAATACCGGTCCCGAAGAAGCCCATCCCATCCGGCAACAACGATTACCGGCCCATAGCATTGACCCCCATCATAATGAAGTGTTTCGAGTGGCTGGTCATGCAGAACATGAAGTCCATCCTCCCTCCCATGACCATCTCAGTTTGCATACAGGTCAAACAGATCCACAGAAGACGCCATCACTGCTGCTCTCCATCCAGCCCTCACCCATCTGGACTCAAAGAACTCCTATGTATGAATGCTGTTCATGGACTTCAGTTCAGCATTCAACACAATCATTCCCCAGCACCTAATGCAAAAAACTCAGACACCTGGGACTCAAAGCCTCTCTCTATAACTGGGTGCTGGACTTTCTCACAGAGAGACCACAGAATGCATGGGTTGGCAGCAACACCTCCAAGACCATCACACTGAGCACAGGGGCCCCACAAAGGTGTGTGGTCAACCATAACTGTGTACCAGCCTACAGCACTAACCACATCATCAAATTTGCTGACAGCACAACGGTGGTGGGCCTCATCACCAACAACGAGGAGGCCAACTACAGAAATGACATGAGCCAACTGGTCCAGTGGTGTAAAGACAATAATCTCTTCCTGAACGTGGGAAGAACCAAGGAGATTTTGGTTGACTTCAGGAGGGGACACACACAGCATCCCCCTCTGATTTTCGATGGTGCAGCTGTGGAGAGGGTGATCAGCGCCAAGTTCCTGGGGGTGCACATCTCTGAGGACCTCTCCTGGTTCAACAACATCACATCACTGGCCAAGAAGGCTCAAACTCACCTCCACTTCCTCTGCAAACTGAGAAGAGCACGAGTCCCACCCCCCATCATGTGCTCATTCTACTGGGGCACCGTTGAGAGCATCCTCACCAGCTGCATCACGGTGTGGTATGGAAGCTGCACTGCCTCCTGCCGGAAGACACTACAATGCACAGTGAAAGCAGCCGGCAAGATCATCGATGCTTCTCTGCCCCCCCCCCCCGCCCCAGACATCTACCTCACCCGCAGAGCCATCAACATTGCAGGTGACACCTCCCACCCCTCACACTCCCTCTTCAGCCCCCTGCCCTCTGGGAAAAGGTACAGAGTCTCTGGGCCCGCTCCATAAGACTACACAAGACAGCTTTGTTCATCAGGCCATCAGGACCCTGAACTCTGTCCACCCCCCACCCCCGGACCATAATGCGCTCACCCACAATAACTACCTCAGCTGTTGGCACAGAAAGACTGGCACACCAGCAGTAATACATCTGCTGTTGTATGTCTCTGCACTTTACTGCAAGCGTTTGCACAAATGCCATATCTGATGCTGTCGGTCAGCAAGTATTACTGCTCTACTTTTCTGTATATAGGAGTGCTGGGTTTCATCGTTTATCTTTATTTGCACTATACGTGTCATCATCTGGAGCACAGTTGGGGAACCGTGCTCACACTCCGTTATTAGTCTGATTATTTTCTGTATTTCCCCACTTTAGTTTAGTATTCATTCTGGTTGGTTGGATGTATTTTGTTATTTGAGTTTGCCATTTTGTTTCTGTCTCTGTGCCTAGTTTAGTTATTATTTTGTCTTTGATATCATATGTCCATGACCATCCAGTTTAGTATTGTAAATATTATCTGCCTTTTGACATGAGCCTACTTTCACTTGTGCTTGTAGTTCTCTTTTGCATGTAGTATTCAAGTATTTGCTTCTCTTGTTTTTGTATTTATCTCATCCTCACCTTTATGAATCATTTCTCTGTTAGTATTATCTGGTCTGTATCTCATTTTGTATCTTTCCATATTTATAGTCAGTCACCTGTGCCATATTCCTCCGGTGCTTTTATTTTGACAGCGTGTCTTGTATATTTCCCCTTCCAGCTCTAGTTCACAGGCTGTGACAGCTGTCACTTGTTGTCTGATTACTTTCACTCATGTCACCCACACCTGTAATCATTTGTGTTGATTTCTTCTGTGCCTATTTAAGGTTCGCTGCAATGCAGTCCATTGCAGCGCCCTTCTGAGTGTTCAGACGGGAGTCCCCCATCTTATGTTCTCCTCTCCGGCATGCGCTCCGTGTCTCAGCCTGGTTCCGTCCCTGCTGTTCTCTTGTTTCTCCAGACGTGAGCCCCATGTCTCCTCCGGCGTTCCTGTACGCCGTTCTCTCCCTTGCATCCTGCCTTGCCAAGTTTTGTAAGTTTTTGTGTCTTGCGTTTTGTACTTTTTGTGATTAAACATCTTGGAACTCACAGTCCAGCATTTGGGTCTTCATCCTGCCCTGGTGGGCGATTTATGACAATGGGATGTCTGGGTCTATCTTTTGTCGCCAATTGCACTACGGGTAGCATTACTGTACATAGACTACTGTTGTTGTTTTTCCAGCCTTATTCCTTTTTCTTTTTTATATTGTGCACACCACTGAAGAGAGAGAGAAACGCCATTTCAGTTCTCCTGTATGTCCTGTACATATAGGAGTATTGAGAAATGTAAAATCTTTGAATCTTTGAATTGAATCTTAAGGTGAAAATTTTACATAGTGTTTCTTTAACTCATTCTGGAAGAGGCAAAATAAACCTATGCCATGGCATTTTGTATATTTTTTATATCATCTGTCTGCCCACAGTTCATGAGAATCACTACTCCTCTTATGCAATTGACCGGATGCTCACCAAACTCAAACACAATGATCCTTGGGTGGGTCTGCATGCAAGTTATGCTCAAGGCCAAGTTCAGGATCAGGAGTCAGAAGATGTGGGCACTGATATCATTTCACAAAAATCAGCACTCCTCCTAAGCAATTGCTTGGATGCTTACAAAACTCACTCATGCACACACATGTGCACGCGCGCACACACACACACACACACACTCTCCAACATCCAAGTTGTGTTCAAGGTCAAATGTTGCAAGATATGCATACGTGTCATTTCATCTTGAAGTAGGCCTAGGCTGTATATGTGTGTTTCTATAGATAGAGAAGCAAAGGCACTTGGTGACCTTGGGTTGTGTTCATCATGCCAGGATAAGCTACTCTATCATTGATGATCTGGTTTTAAGTTCTTCACTGATTTCTATTTTGACTAGGAGCAATGTGTTTTTTTCTTTTTGTATACAGTCCCATACAGGAGTGTTTTGTATTGAACTGCTCCTTTCTGATTGCTAAACATGTTTTCCAGCAACTAAAATGCAAACCAGGTTTAAACATTTCTCAGTGTGAATAAACAGACTCATTTTTAGGTCTTATATGTCATAATGTGAAGTGCTGGTTCTGCAAATTTAAGCTGACTTAAAGCAAAACTACCACTAATTAGGAGTGTGGGGGCACAGCAGAATTTATTCTCCTTCACTAATAATCCCCTCCCTGTCATTTATTTCTGCAGTTAAATTGGTTGTCCTCTCACATTTTTGTAAACATTTTATTATGTCTTTTCATGGGACAACACTGAAGATATGACACTTTGATACAATGTAAAGTAGTCAGTGTACAGCTTGTATAACAGTGTAAATTTGCTGTCCCCTCAAAATAACTCAACACACAGCCAATCATGTCTAAATCGCTGGCAACAAAAGTGAGTACACCCCTAGTGAAAATGTCCAAATTGTACCCAAAGTTGTCAATATTTTGTGTGGTCACTATTATTTTCCAGCACTGCTTTAACTGTCTTGGGCATGGAGTTCACTAGAGCTTCACAGGTTGCCACTGGAATCCTCTTTCACTCCTCCATGACAACATCACAGAGCTGGTGGATGTTAGAGACCTTGCGCTCCTCCACCTTACTTTTGAAGATGCCCCACAGATGCTCAGTAAGGTTTAGGTCTGGAGACATGCTTGGCCAGTCCATCACCTTACCCTAAGTTTCTTTACCAAAGCAGTGGTGGTCTTGGAGGAGTGTTTGGGGTGGTTATCATGTTGGAATACTGCCCTGCGGCCCAGTTTCCGAAGGGAGGGGATCACACTCTGCTTCCGTATGTCACGGTACATGTTGGCATTCATGGTTCCCTCAATGAACTGTAGCTCCCCAGTGCCGGCAGCACTCATGCAGCCCCAAACCAAGACACTCCTACCACCATGCTTGACTGTAGGCAAGACACACTTGTCTTTGTACTCCTCACCTGGTTGCCTCCACACACGCTTGACACCATCTGAATCAAATAAGTTTATCTTGGTCTCATCAGACCACAGGACATGGTTCCAGTAATCCATGTCCTTAGTCTGCTTGTCTTCAGCAAACTGTTTGCGGGCTTTCTTGTGCATCATCTTTAAAAGGGGCTTCCTTCTGGGATGATAGCCATGCAGATGAATTTGATGCAGTGTGTGGTGTATGGTCTGAGCACTGACAGGCTGACCCCCCCACCCCTTCAACCTCTGCAGCAATACTGGCAGCACTCATGCGTCTGTTTTCAAAAGACAACTTCTGGATATGACGAGCACGTGCACTCAACTTCTTTGGTCAACCATGGCGAGGTCTGTTCTGAGTGGAACCTGTCCTGTTAAACTGCTGTATGGTCTTGGTCACCGTGCTGCAGCTCAGTTTCAGGGTGTTGGCAATCTTCTTATAGCCTAGGCCATCTTTATGTAGAGCAACAATTCTTTTTTTCACATCCTCAGAGAGTTCTTTGCCATGAGGTGCCATGTTGAACTTCCAGTGACCAGTATGAGAGAGTGTGAGAGCAATAACACCGAATTTAACACACCTGCTCCCCATTCACACCTGAGACCTTGTAACACTGACAAGTCACATGACACCGGGGAGGGAAAATGACTAATTGGGCACAATTTGGATATTTTCACTTAGGGGTGCACTCACTTTTGTTGCCAGCGGTTTAGACATTAATGGCTGTGTGATGAGTTATTTTGAGGGGACAGCAAATTTACAGTATCTCACTTTTGTGAGATACTGTATATATGCACTCTCACCACACATTGAATTTAGAGGGGGATTTGTCTGAGAACTTTGAGTGGAAAAGAGAGATAACTACTGTTTATCTGGTACTGTCTAAAGTTAAAGCTGTGCGAGGGTTAGCTGAGGTTAACCTTCTTTGTCATGTTCCCCCAATACTTTGGATTTTCTCAGAGATTTAGCGGTGAAATTTTAGAAGGAAAGGATTAAAGAAATGACAC
This sequence comes from Pholidichthys leucotaenia, assembly GCA_020510985.1. NCBI lineage: Eukaryota > Metazoa > Chordata > Actinopteri > Cichliformes > Pholidichthyidae > Pholidichthys > Pholidichthys leucotaenia. Next base: position 115,545,287 of record CM035848.1, on the reverse strand, counting down.
ATTTTTATCTAGCCAAAAAGAAATGTCCAACTATGGACTCTCCACAGTTGGTTTTTGCATCAGAGCACAGCTATGTTGTGTTTATGTGTAAAACAGTGGTGTGAAAAGGTGTTTTTCCCCTTCCTGATTTCTCATTTTTTATATGTCACACTTAAATGTTTCAGATCATCAAACAAATTTACACACGTGGACAAAATTGTTGGTACCCCTCTGTTAATGAAAGAAAAACCCACAATAGTCACAGAAATAACTTGAATCTGACAAAAGTAATAATAAATAAAAATTCTATGAAAATTAACCAATGAAAATCAGACAATACTTTTGAATTGTGGTTCAACAGAATTATTTTAAAAAACAAACTCATGAAACAGGCCTGGACAAAAATGATGGTACCCTTCACTTAATATTTTGTTTCACAACCTTTTGAGCCAATCACTGCAATCAAACGATTTCTGTAACTGCCAATGAGACTTCTGCACCTCTCAGCAGGTATTTTGGCCCACTCCTCATGAGCAAACTGCTCCAGTTGTCTCAGGTTTGAATGGTGCCTTCTCCAGACGGCATGTTTCAGCTCCTTCCACAGATGTTCAATAGGATTTAGATCAGGGCTCATTAGAAGGCCACTTTAAAATAGTCCAATGTTTCTTAACCATTCTTGGGTGTTTTTAGCTGTGTATTTTGGGTCATTATCCTGTTGCAAGACCCATGACCTGCGACTGAGACCAAGCTGTCTGACACTGGGCAGCACATTTCTCTCTAGAATACCTTGATAGTCTTGAGATTTGATTGTACCCTGCACAGATTCAAGACACCCTGTGCCAGATGCAGCAAAGCAGCCCCGGAACATAACAGAACTTCCTCCATGTTTCACAGTAGGGACAGTGTTCTTTTCTTGGTATGCTTCATTTTTGCATTTGTGAACATAGAGCTGATGTGCCTTGCCAAAAAGTTCCAGTTTTGTCTCGTCTGTCTATAGGACATTCTCCCAGAAGCTTTGTGGCTTGTCAACATGCAGTTTGGCAAATTCCAGTCTGGCTTTTTTATGATTTGTTTTCAACAGTGGTGTCCTCCTTGGTCATCTCCCATGAAGTCCACTTTGGCTCAAACAACGACGGATAGTGTGGCCTGACACTAATGTACCTTGACCTTGGAGTTCACCATGAATGTGTTTAGAGGTTGTTCTGGGCTCTTTTGTTACCATTCGTATTATCTGTCTCCTCCTGCGGCCACGTCCAGGGAGGTTGGCTACAGTCCCATGGATCTTAAATTTCTGAATAATATGCGCAGCTGTAGTCACAGGAACATCAAGCTGCTTGGAGATGGTCTTATAGCCTTTACCTTTAACATGCTTGTCTATAATTTTCTTTCTAATCTCCTGAGACAACTCTCTCCTTTGCTTCCTCTGGTCCATGTTTAGTGTGATACACACCATGTCAACAAACAGCACAGTGACTACTTGTCACCCTTTAAATAGGCCGACTGACTGATTACAAGTTTGTAGACACCTGTGATGTTAATTGGAGGACACATCTTGGTTGAACATGTCCCTGTGGTCACATTATTTTCAATCTTTTCTAGGGCTACCATCATTTTTGTCCAGGCCTGTTTCATGAGTTTATTTTTTAAAGTATTTCTGTTGAACCACAATTTAAAAGCATTGTCTGATTTTCATTGGTTAATTTTCATAGAATTTTTATTTATTACCACTTTTGTCAGATTCAAGTTATTTCTTTGACCATTGTGGGTTTTTCTTTCATTAACAGAAGGGTACCAACAATTTTGTCCACGGCTGTAAATATTAGACAAAGATAACACAAGTAAACACAAAATGCAGTTTTTAAATGAAGGTGTTTATTATTAAGGGTAAAAAGAAAAATCCAAACCTACATGGCCCTGTGTGAAAAAGTGACCCCCCCCCCCCGGTTAAAACATAAATTAACTGTGGTTTATCATATCTTTTGAAAGCTGAGTTCAATTTCTCTAGCCACACCCAGGCCTGATTACTGCCACACCTGTTCTCAATCAAGAAATCACTTCAATAGGACCTGCCTGACAAAGTGAAGTAGACCAAAAGATCCTCAAAAGCAAGCTATCGTGCTGTGATCCAAAGAAATTCAGGGAGAAATGAGAAACAAAGTAATTGAGATCTATCAGTCTGGAAAGGGTTATAAAGCCATTTCTAAAGCTTTGGGACTCCAGCGAACCACAGTGAAAGCCATTATCCACAAATGGCGAAAACATGGAACAGTGGTGAACCTTCCCAGGAGTGGCCAGCCAACCAACATTACCCCAAGAGCGCAGCTACAACTCATCCAAGAGGTCACAAAAGACCCCACAACAACATCCAAAGAACTGCAGGCCTCACTTGCCTCAGTTAAGGTCATTGTTCATGACTCCACCATAAGAAAGAGACTGGGCAAAAATGGCCTGCATGGCAGAGTTCCAAGACAAAAACCACTGCTGAACAAAAAGAACATAAAGGCTCGTCTCAGTTTTTCCAGAAAACATCTTGATGATCCCCAAAACTTTTGGGAAAATACTCTGTGGACTGACAAGACAAAAGTTGAACTTTTTGGAAGGTGTGTGTCCAATTACATCCGGCGTAAAAGTAACACAGCATTTCAGAAAAGGTTCATCACACCAACAGTAAAATATGGTGGTGGTAGTGTGACAGTCTGGGGCTGTTTTGCTGCTTCAGGACCTGGAAGACTTGTTGTGGTAAATGGAACCATGAATTCTGCTGTCTACCATAAAAATCCTGAAGGAGAATGTCCGGCCATCTGTTTGTGACTTCAAGCTGAAGCGCACTTGGGTTCTGCAGCAGGACAATGATCCAAAACACACCAGCAAGTCCACCTTTGAATGGTTTAAGAAAAACAAGATGAAGACTTTGGAGTGGCCTAGTCAAAGTCCTGACCTGAATGCAATTGAGATGCTGTGGCATGACCTTAAAAAGGCTGTTCATGCTCGAAAACCCTCCAGTGTGGCTGAATTACAATAATTCTGCAAAGATGAGTGGGCCAAAATTCCTCCACAGCGCTGTCAAAGAATCATTGCCAGTTATCACAAATGCTTGATTGCAGTTGTTGCTGCTAAGGGTGGCCCAACCAGTTATTAAGTTTAGGGGCAATCACTTTTTCACACAGGGCCATGTAGGTTTGGTTTTTTTCCCCTTAATAATGAACACCTTTATTTAAAAACTTGCATTTTGTGTTTACTTGTGTTATCTTTGTCTAATATTTAAATAGTTTGATGACCTGAAACATTTAAGTGTGACAAACATACAAAACAATGAGAAATCAGGAAGGGGGCAAACACTTTTTCACACCACTGTATGCAGAAATCCTGTCTGCCTCCATGCTTAATGGCATCTGTGTAGTCACAACATACTAGTAGCTTCAACAACCATCTTAAACATGCAGACATAAAAATGTGCTTTAATCAAAATCTTTGCTCACAGTGGAATGACTTTAGAATTGCTGTGACTTAAACGGAACTCAGTGTAACTCAGATCTTTGTCCCTCAGAGTCCTGTTAGCATTAGAACAAAGGTGATCTGAATGTGCTAATATTGTTAGAAGCCAGACAAAGTTTTTTGTTTTTTTTTTAAATTTTGCTTGAATTAGTGTTATCATATCTGAAATTAAAGGACTTTTTCAAGTCTTAGTTGAAGGGAATTAGTTGACAGTGACGCTTAGCAGCTTGTGGGTCATCGCTGTATTTAATAGCCATGTTTATCTGGTTCTTATTCAGATTCCCAACTTATTTCTGAATCCTGAATCCATGGCAATATGTGAAAAGCACCCCAGCTAGTCCAGGAGCAGTTGGTATATTCAGCATTGCTAATGTATGCAATTAAAGATTGACTTTGTTTTCCCAGCTACAATGCATAGAATATTATATAAATCGCAGCTACTTCTCACATGCCACTTCAGATTCATTTGGTCCAGTTTTATTAAATTTTCTTAATAAACTGATGCAACAATCATTGTGGATAAGATGAAAGGTTTCTGTTGTTGAAATGTAGAAATGCAAGATGATTAAAAGTGCATTAACCAGTCCAGATAACCACTTTAAATAGAACATAAGAATTTTTCCACTTATTCAGTGCTTCACATGAATTTGAGTATCTGGAGGAGTTACCAACTGCTTTGGTCTCAGTAGGTCCCATTCAGTGAGTTGTTCTAATTTGTATCATTTTGAGCTCGTTGGAATGATTACTTTCATCTTGATCACCACCATTTTAATGATGGTTGGAATAGGCATGCCCCTATGAACTTCGGAGACCACACACCAATAGTGCCACTGAGTTAGCTTAGCTTAGCTAGCCTGAATTCATCACACTTCTCTATTCTGCTCACTCCACTAGATGTCTGTGTTCCCAACTGTTTGTCATAAGTGGCCCTCCAGGGCGGAATGAAGGACTCACGTGCACGGCGACCTTTTAACACAATTTATTGATTGAAACAACATAAACTACTCACAAGCAGTGGCATGGAGAGTGCAGTACATGACGAGCACACCGTACTGAGTGTATGGCATGGCCACTATATATAGAGGAAGGAAATACTGTATTTAACAAATGTGGCACAGTCATGAATGATTACAACACAAAGGTCCAATGAATGGAGGAGCAAAAATGAACTGAGAGTGCTGTAACAATGTAAACACAATATGCAGAGCAAGACAGGATCATGGCAATCACAAAGGATAAATATAACTAGAAGTGAATATACTGAAGTGAGGATACTGGTAATGATGATAATGATAAACAACAAACGATCAACCAGAAAATAAAGACACTGTCAACATAAGGGTAAACCTAGGATGATGAGCAGGACAAGAATAATGATAATAATAATGATAACGATCAGTCCAACAAAGAACATAAAGCGTTGACAGGGTCTGACCCTGTCCAGATCACTACAGTACCCCCCTTTAAGGGGCAGAGCCCAGACGACCCTAGAGTAACACCAACAACAGGAAAAACAGGAAAACTAAAAAACCCTCACAGGGTGAGTGGTGGTGGAAAAGGCCAGGCAGGCCAAAACAAACTCCCTCCCCAAGCAAAGTCCAACATAAAAACCCAATTTGTGGGGGCAACCCAAAGTCCAAGGCCCCAAAACAAAACAAGGTGGGCTGGGAGGTCTCCCAAAGTTCTGGGACCACTGTACCGGAGAACAATTCGGATCAGGGGGCCTACCCAAGTCCAAAGGCCCTCGAACTAAAGAACAATGTGAGTCGGGGGGGGTCTGCCCCAGTCCATGGACCTCCAGATCTCAAAACATAAGCAGTCAAGTGGTCTTCTGGAGCATTGGCTGGAGGTCTCCTGATGCCGGATGCCCTTCCTGACGCAACCCTGCCCCTTTTATCTGGGCTTGGGACCGGCGCAAGGAGTGCACTGGCTTGTGCACCCCCTGTGGCTGGGTAACCAACGTTTTCCCTCCTCCCTTCCATTATTGCTGAGCACCAAGCTGGACGACAGGATGTTCCACTTTTATATGGTCTTTGGCATGATCCAGCCAAGATTTGAACCCCGTCCTCCCAGTTGTGGGGCGGATGCTCTACCTCTCTAGGCCACCACTCTGGCCACACTGAGCCAATTTTTTTTTATTAGTTACCTCTGGCTGTGTTTGACAGTTGGTGCTAAGCAGCTAACATTAGCTTCAACCAGGAATCTCAGAAGTGAAAGAAGGGTGGGGTGAACAGGGGCTCATTAGTATTAAAAAACAAAACAAAACAGGAAACTGGTTGCTGTGAAGAAGGAGGGTGTTTTATCTGAGTGGAAAATGATGTGGTAGTATTTAAACCCAGAGGTATTTTGACCAAAGCATGCCACAGACATTTTTTACCTCTGGGAACTGTGTGAACATATGGAAAAAGGGCTGATATTTATTTACATGAATGTTATACTTCTTAATTGCCTGTTTTTAAAGATCTGACATGTCTTACTATCTGGGCTTTTTAAATAAAATCCTCTTTCGCTCATTGTTCCATGTGCTTTTTTAAGATAAGATAAGATAAGATAAGCCTTTATTAGTCCCACAACGGGGAAATTCCAGGATTGCAACAGCACAGGGATAGCAACACTCAACACTTTTTTCTGGTCTTTTAATTAACAAAGCACTTCAATTCTTTTATCCCTGTTAATATTTTTCCACAGCCTGCATTTATTATGCTGATGAGTCAAAACACCAATTTACTAAATTCTCTAAACATATATTTCTTTTTTACTTTATACTTTTTTTCAGTGTTTCCATTCTCCTAATCTCTATATAGACTTACAGAAGCTCCTGTAATCTTGCTAACTGGAACGGCTCAGCTAATTGGAATGAATAGTTTCTGACAGATTTTCTCCGTCTCTTTGTTCTCCCGAATAACTCAAGTTTTGTCACAATTTTGAGTTCATAATTCTCCTTTTCTTATTTCCTCCTCCTCACTACTTATCTACTCCAGTCTTAGCCAAAAATGCATCAGAGCACAGGCCTGTGTCTTCATCGTTTTCAAGATGATGTTTGACAGCTTTCCTTGTTTTCTCTTTTATAAGACTCAGCATTTCCCTGCCTATAGGCATCAAGAGGCAATATTTTACTGGGTGTCTAACTCCTGCCAGGCACATTTTTTGCTGTAAAACATATTTTAAGCAAGTCTATATAAATCACCAACAGCGTCAGCAGCAAAGCCCCCATCCCCTAAACTGAACACAGTTGGAACCACACACGCAGTCACTATCTCTCACACACTGACACATTAGAAGCAAAAAAAAAAAAGGTGGGGGGTGGGGGGTGGGTTGTCAAATTTATACTCCATCCCTCCATCTTCTTCTGCTTAATCCTTTTCGGGTCACGGGGGGGCTGGAGCCTATCCCAGCATCTTTGGGCGAGAGGCAGGGTCCACCCTGGACAGATCGCCAGTCCATCGCAGGGCCAACACAGAGAGACAGACAACCATTCACTCTCACAGTCATACCTAAGGACAATTTAGAATCCCCAGTTTGATGCCAATTAACCTAACTTGCATGTTTTTTTGGCATGTGGGAGGAAACCGGAGAGATCCCGGAATAATCCTCATCAGACTAAAATACAGATTTGTGCGCAAGTTTTGTTTGTCATCTGCTTTCCCTTTTGTAATGGTTTATTTGCAAAAAAATATTCCAACAATGCCTTGATTTAATTCAAGTAACTTATATTAATAGCAAAATATTGTGCAAGGTAACATTTGTTAAGATGTCTTGTAAATGAAATGAATGGGATATTTAAGGAATCAAAAAGTGTTAACCCTTACATTCTGTTCGGGTCACGTTTGACCCATTTTGACATTTGATAGCAGTAAAATACCCTAAGCATTGTTCTTTTAGTCTGAAATTTGATGACTTTTCCTCAAGTGACCAACAATACGCAAAAATATTTTAAAATTTTATAGTTTTGTACAGGTGCTACAAATGTTTGTATATTGAGGCTGTTTTGGGCCAAATTTGACCCGTTCCTGTTGAGATGGATTTTACGTCTACCAGTGTGGGTCAAATCAAGGAAAACTGTGGTTTTAGGGAACAATGAAAGGGTGAAACTGTGCAGGCCATGTTTGTTTGTATTTTTTATGGGACAGTGATGACAGAGTTGGGGGGGGGGGACCTTGACACTGTCACGAGAACTGTCTGTGCTCCCGCCACATTTGCCCAAGTTCCCACAGAGACAGACACCTGATGGTCTTTGAAGGGTCATGGGGGGATCTCAAAACTGTGAGATAATAAAACAGCACAGGAGTGATCATAGACGGCACACATAAGGAACAGAAGTCATCCAGAAGTCAGAGGGTACCTTGACACAGCCACAAGGTCTACACCTGCAATTGGAAAGGCCCTTTTTTTTTTTTTTTTTTTTTTTTTTTTTTTTGTGACTTTTTGTGACCTTGTGACTCCTTGTATCCAAAAGCGACACCATCTTCCCAACACAGAAGCTTCAGCCGCATTGGTGTGGGCAGTGCAGCGATCTGAGCCTGGTCCTGATCAAAAAGTCACACGAGAAGCCAACACAGGGGGACAAGAGAGAAATAGATGCAACTTCTGCCCTGCAAAGAAGGGCTGCAAAACAGGGACAACCTGCTGCAAATGTAGGAAACACATGTGCAGGTTCCACACACGCAGCGTGTCCTACCACTGCTTTGAATGCAGAGACTAGTTGGAAATAAGCATTTTATGATTTAATGTTTTGTGTTGTCACTTGTAAATGTTGAATTAATACTGATAATTATAATTTCTTACGATATAGCAGTGAGTATAGCATTTAATGGTTGCAATGATTAAATCTGGTTATATTATAAATTTCAACAGTTCCAGAATGTTAATGCAATTTTAAAATTCAATAAAATATATTTAAATGATCATAGCTTTTATGTTTTTATGCCTTATGTAACGTAGGACATGTGTGATAGTAGATGTTTTTCTCCATAAACTAGTGTTGTAAAACTTAAAAACAATTACACTGTTCCTGCTCTCTGGAGCATTTAATAAGGGCTAATCATTTACTATGATGGAATTCTTGGTCCAGCTCAAAACTGACCCGGACCATACTGTGACGACATAAAATATGAACAGTAAAGGTTCAGATAAACAACATTTAACTGGACCAGAAATGTTGGATATGAGACCAAAAATATGTCTAAATAATTTTAAACAGTGGAAAACAATGTATATCTACTTGAGAATGAAAATAAGAGTTGTTGCTGTTGAAAACAATACTGGACCTCCGTGGTTCGTCTTTCTCTCTCTCTCCCTCTTAGGAGGCCCACCTGATGTTGGCAAAATGTTGGGTGGGGAGGAGAAGGAGGAGGACCCTGATGCTGCAAAGAAAGAGGAGGAGAGACAGGAGGCACTGAGGCAGCAGGAAGAGGAGAGGAAGGCCAAATATGCCAAAATGGAGGCTGAGAGGGAAATGATGAGACAAGGCATCAGAGATAAGGTGAGCTCAAGTAAACATGCAATTATTAACCCGGGACAAATTGTGAGGGAAAAACAGCAAAATGAGGAGAAACAAACAGGTAATGGACCAAATATGAATAGGTCTTCTATGAAAAACTCAGTTGTTGTTACTGTTGATGCATATGGGTGTAAAATGTTGTCAAACTCCTGTGAGGAGTTTAGATGACTTTAGATACCATTCAGCCTTGATCTTCACATACAGTAGCTTCTAAAAGATTTATATCGTGGATGCCTGACAGCAAAACTCTTTTTGCCTGCAAAACATCAGTGTTTGAAGTAGATTATTGAGACACCGCTCTGCTTCATTTTCTGCTATTTTTATGATTTGTCTGATGCATAAAATAGATCAGTGGAGGAACAGAAAAAAGTAGAGGCCTGATAAAAGGAAATAAAGCAAAAAGGCTGTTTTAAAATAGGACTGAGTTATGGGATTTTGGAATAAAGTTCTTTGAGACGATGAAGAAGATATCTGCAGTATGTATTGTGAAACTTCTATCTCAGTTTATAATGTCCTCCATGAGTTCGCATTGTATTTTTTTAAACAAATACATGGTGGGCTGTAGGGATGCTGTGATTGCAGTACCTGCAGTCCAACAAGTTCACTGCAGAGACGGTGTGAACGACAGGCAGTCTGTGGGTGGGATGTGTCTGAGGGGAATACTGTGAATCAGCCGGATGGAAAGCGGTTCTCCTCCCATGGCTCTTCACCTCCTCTGCACTTCTAAAGTTCTCCCAGAGGAGAACAAATAGTGAGGAACAACTCCCCAAGTGCTCTTTGCTGTTAGGCTCATGTCAGTTTTCTCCATTGCTTCATTTTTTTTTTAGCAGATGCAGTGGAAAAAATGTCCATAAGATGGGCTGCAGCAAACAGTGTTATGTGCAATTAAAGTTAATTTTCAAAAAGAAAATATTATAGCTATAGAAAAAGCTTGATTGTATGCAAGCAAAATTGCCAAGGACACATTTTTATTTTCATTTTTAGAGGTACTGTGTGGACCTTTTAAAGACTCAGATTGTAGTGACACCTTGTGGTTACTAAGTGAACTGCAGCTCCATTCACTCAGTTCATATGCATGACAGCTTCAGCAACTTTGATGAATAGTTTAACCACAATCCTCGGAAATGAAAAGGGTGAATAGGGCTGCGCTTCACTTAATGACCACAAGATGTTAGTAAAATGTTAAAAGTTCATTATACAACAGTTTGTTCTGATTGAGCAATTTGACTGCACAACAGGTATTCCAGGAGTAACTATATTATCTGATAACCACATGAGCATGTTTCACTGGGTGTGTAAAACTCAGCTTCTGTGGTATAATTGGTCATTACAGGAACTGTGAGTTTCCTCATGTGAGAAATAAGATAGTGGTGTGTAGCGTACCTTCTTTTCCCTAGTTGGGAGCCGTTTGACAAGAGATAGGCTGCTGTTTTAGTTTCCTTCCAGTTCATGCCAAGAGTTAGTCCACTTAGTTGCATTCTGGTGATTTTAAGATGACTCGCAGTACGTTTCTTTGACCATCTTATGGTGAATCTGCAATCTAAGGCACATGGAGCAGTTGGACACAGACACAAAACACGACTACACTATAAAAAAATAAGACTAAAATAGAAAACGTATCCAACAATTTGTGTAACAATATTTACATAGATGCAAAATTGCAAATGAGTCACAAATGAAGTGGGTAGTGGTGTGGTTAAAGCAGAAATCAATATACAGCGGGTAAAAAAAAGAAGTATTGAACTCATCATTTTTCTCATTAAACATATTTTTGATCGAGCCATTGACATGAGATTTTCACCATATATCAGTAACAACCCAAATAATCCATACATACAAAGAAATCAAGACAACTGTGTTCACAAAACAAGTTATACTTAATAAAGATAAATGACACAAGGAATAAGTATTGAACATGCTCGGTGAAATTCATTTAATAATTAGTAGAAAAGCCTTTGTGGGGAACAATACCTTTCAGATGCCTCCTGTATGGAGAAATGAGGTACAGGAATTGCTCAGGAGTGATTTTAGCCCATTCTTCCACACAGTCTTCAAATCTTGAAGATTCTTTGGGTGTCTTCTATGAACTCTGATCTTCAGTTCATTCCATAGATTTTCTATTGGATTCAAGTCAGGTGACTGACTGGGCCATTCTAGCAGCTTTGTTTTCCTTCTCTGGAGCCAGTTGAGAGTTTCCTTGGCTGTGTGTTCAGGATCATTCTTGCTGAAATGTCCACCCTTGTTTCATCTTCAACATCTTGGCAGATGGCAACAGGTTCTTATCAAGAATGTCTCTGTACATTTCTCCATTCATCTTTTCTTCAATTATATGAAGTCTGCCTGTACCATGTGCTGACCCCCCCCCCCCCACACACACACACACCACAATGGGATGTGCAGTGCCATTTCTCCTCCAAACATGCTGTGTGTTGTGGCATCTAAAAAGTTCAGTTTTGGTCTCATCTGACCAGACTATATTCTCCCAGTGTTTTACTGGCTTGCCCAAATGTTGTCCAGCAAACTTTAAACAAGCTTCAACATGCTTTTTCTTCAGCAGTGGAGTCTTGCGAGGTGAGTGGGCATAGAGCCCATGTCGGTTGAATGCATGACATTGTTTTTTTTTAAACAGCAGCACCTGCTAACTCCAGGTCTTTCTGGAGCTCTCCACAAGTGGTCTTTGACTCTTGGATAACTCTTCTGATAATTCTTTTGACTCCTTGCAAGGAGCTCCTGGTTGTGGCCGGTTTATGGTAAAATGATGTTCTTTCCACTTCCGAATGATGTCTCCAACAGTGCTCAATGGAACATTCAGCAGTTTAGAGATGCGCCTGTAACCAATGCCATCATTATGTTTTGCAGCAATCAGGTTGCAAAGGTCTAGAGAGAGCTCTTTGCTTCTACCTATCATGAGTTCTTTGTGGTGTGACAATTTGACAGACCTTTTTAAAGGCTATCAGTCAGGATTTAACTAGCTGAAATTAATTTGCACTGATGAGGAATGGGATGGCTTCCTAAATTTTAATGGATTTCAGCTGGTTTCTTGTCTTTTTATGCCTTTTTGCACCTCTTTTTCTTCATGTGTTCAATACTTAATCTCTGTGTCATTCCACTTTATTAAATATAACTTGTTTAGCGAACACAGTTGCCTTGATTTCTTTGTATGTATGGATGACTTGGGTTGTTACTGATACGTATCTGGTGAAAATCTCAGGTCAATGGCTCCATCAGAAATTTGTTTAATTAGAAAAATGTTGACGTGTTCAATACTTACTTTCCTCGCTGTAAATCATTCTTCTGACTCTCCTTCATCCTAAGTTGCTGAAAAGAAGTTGGCAAAGTGAATGTAAAATAAAAGAAATAGAGCTCTCACCCCAGATCCCCAAGCTCACCTCACTGGCTTGACCCTTTCTCATAGAAACCCCAATTCCAACAAAGTTGGGACTAAAATGTAAATAAAAAGAGGATACAATGATTTGCAAATGATTTTCCACGTATATTCAGTTGAATGCACTACATTGACAAGATATTTAATGTTCAAACTAATAAATTTTGTTTTTTTGCAAATATTCACTTATTTTGATGATGATGATGATGAAGATGATGATGAAATACTTTATTTCAAACAAAAAACAAAAGACAAAATAAATGATAAGTGTAATAAAAATTTTGAATTTGATGCCTGCAACACGTTCCAAAAAAGCTGGGACAGAGGCATGTTTACCACTGTGTTACATCACCAGTGTTTCCCCTTGGTTTACAGCCTTGGGGGAAGGGGGGGGGTGACTGTTTTATCGATTAGTCACCTAATCTTGTTTATTTCTGGCATTCCACCATCTCTGCTTCCTGTTGGCACGGCTCCTGTTCGGGGCTCCAGGTCATGTTTAACCTTACTTGTTGAAGTCTGCACTGTGAAAATCGCTTTGTTGTTGATTTTTGGCCTTGCTGCTTATGTTAAGAAATTTCTCCAGAGTCTCTGAATCTTTTGATGATATATTGGACTGGAGATGATAAAATGTGGATGTGAATAAAATGTGGATAAAATGTGGATTGTAATAATCAGTCCAATTGATCTTCCTTTTTTAAAATACAGTATGTATTACTGGTTTCTGTCAGGTCAGGCATTGGCTTGCTTGCTACCAGATAACCATGAAAACTGGTACTGCTTGTCTCATGGGTCGAGCTGTTGGCGACCCAACCGGCAGCCCCACCCTTCCAAGGGCGTGGAGAGTGAAACTGGGCATCCCAGCAGAACTAAAAACAATATCCATCACAGGTCTGCGGTGGACCACTCCCAGTTACACGGGGTGAGACTGGACGTCCTGGCAGATAAATAGCACATCTGTTCCAAGGTCTGTGGTGGACTTTTGCCAGTCGGTCCATCGTGACATGCACTACACAAAGAGCAGAGATAAACAAACCTATCATCTGGTCAGTCACTGCAACAGATGCTGGAGTCAGTTTGTCTTGGTCTGTCCTTGCCACTGATAATACCTCTATCGGCCAAGAATGTGCTGCTAGTCCAGCAAAAGCTAGCGGCACTCAAATACTTTACAAGCAGTTTCATGAAATGGTCAGTCAGAAAGCAACTCATACCGGCTCGGACGTTGCCTGGGTTAACAAGGTCCGCGCTGATCTGTTCACACTCCAACAGGCAGCGAAAAGTATGTTAATAGCAGGAAGAGGGAAGAAGAGGAAAACAGCTCCCTTGTGTGTAGCAGAATGTAATGTACGCACTCTGTTGGACAGATCAACATCACGGTGCCCAGAAAAACAGACCGCGCTTGTGGCCTTGGAAATGAACAGGTGCAATATAGACATTGCTGCACTTAGTAAAACAAGATTGCCTGGATATGACAGTTTGGAAGATCACGGGTACATCTTCTTTTGGAGTGGGAAATAAACTTAAGAAAGGAGTAGGCTTTGCAGTTAGAAAGGAGATGGCAGCAATGCTTGATGAGGAACCGGTGCCAATCAACAACAGGATAATGACTATGAGACTCCCACCGCAGCGGAAGATGTATGCCACACTCATCAGCATGTATGCCCCAACAGTGACCAACACAGAGGAGGTGAAGGAAGAGTTCTACAGTGATTTATGTGAGACTATCAGGTGTGTACCATCTGATGACAGGCTGATACTCTTTGGAGATTTTAATGCTAGAGTTGGTTTGGACACTGAGAAATGGAATGGAGTGCTAGGCAGTCATGGAGTAGGCAAGTGCAATGCTAATGGAGAACTTCTATTTGCCCTATGTTCAGAGTACAACCTTGTGATAACCAACACCCTATTTAAGCATAAGGACACACACAAGAAGACATGGATGCACCCAAGATCCAAGCACTGGCACTTGTTAGATTAGACTACATCATAGTAAGGCAGAGAGACATAAGGGATGTATTGGACACCAGAGCAATGAGAGGTGCGGGCTGTGGTACTGATCATGTTATGCTGAGATCTAGATTAAGGATTTGCAGATGAAAACAGCACTGCAGGATGGGTGCAAAGCCACCACAGAAGCTAAACACTAGTACACTGAAAGGCCAAAAGAAGCAGGAAGAACCTGCACAGGAAATGGATGAAAACTTGACAGACGGACAGCAACAACTCAGAGAATGACATAGAAGAGAAATGGGAAACACTAAAGGATACAGTGTATCAGACTATAAGTAATGTTTTAGGCCAACCTGAGAGGAAACATCAAGATTGGTTTGATGAGCATGATGAACATCTGAAGAGACTACTAGAAGCGAGGAATACAGCTAGGCAGGAAAAGCTACAGTGTAACACAAGGTCAAAGAAGAAGAAATACTCAAAGGTTCAGAGTGAGCTACAGAAGTGCACCAGAGAGATGAAGTCCAAGTAGTGGGATGAAAAAACAGAGGAACTTCAAACTGCAGCAGACATGAAGGACATGAAAACATTCCTCACAGGTTTGAGAGAAATCCATGGCCCTAAACCAAGAGGATTGATCCAACTAAAGGCTGCCGATGGTGAAACAGTTTTGCAGGAGAAAGACAAGATCCTGGACAGATTTGCAGACCACTTTGATGAACTAAACCCTGGAGATCTCGCTGAAGAGACCAAAGAAGCTCTAGTGCAGCGACCAGTTGTATCAAGTCTGGATGAACCACCAAATCGTGACGAACTAATGGCAGCTATCAGGACAACACAGGATGTTAAAACTCCAGGAAGGGATGGAATTCCAGCAGAAGTGTGGAAATCTGGTGGTGTTCAGCTGACCAGCTGCCTGCACAAGCTCATCCAAGAGATATGGGATGCCCAGAAAGTACCTCAAGACTGGAAGGATGCAAGTATTGTGCCTTTGTTCAAGAAAGGTGACAGGAAAGATTGTGGAAATTACCGAGGTATATCACTGCTAGCCACTGTTGGTAAGATTCTCTCATGTGTACTACTGAACAGACTCAATGAACACATCTCGCAGAATGTACTACTAGAAACCCAGTGCGGCTTTAAAAGTGGAAGAAGCACAATGGACATGATTTTCTGCTTGAAACAGGTTCAAGAAAAGTGTATCGAACAGAACATGCCACTTTATGTAGTCTTCATAGACTTCAGTAAAGCCTTCGATACTGTGTCACAACAAGGACTTTGGCAGGTACTCAAGAAATATGGCTGTACAGAGAAGTTTGTCAACTTGATCAAGGCACTCCATACAGGTATGCAAGCAAACATGGCAATGAGTGGTTCAGTGTCTAAAGACTTTTCAGTAAGCAATGAGGTGAAACAAGGGTGTGTGCTGGCACCTACACTCTTCTCGCTATATCTGGCAGCCATGCTTGAGGTGGCTTTCAAAGACACTTCAGAAGGAGTATACATTCAAACAAGGAAAGAAGCAGACTTGTTCAATGTGGCACAGTTTAAAGCGAAGAGTAAGACATTGATAAAGGTAGTAAGAGAAATGCTCTTTGTCGACGACAGTGCTGTAGTTGCACACAGTGTGGAAGATATGCAATCTTCAGTGGAGAAATTTGCAAGAGCAGTTAGCCAATTCAGCCTCAAAATCAACATCAAGAAGACAGAGTGCCTCTATCAACTGCCAAAGTTCCAGTTATCAACATCACTACCAGAAGAGATCAGCATTGGTACAGAGCCACTAGTCAAGTGTAAGACTTTCAAGTATCTCGGGAGTACTGTTTCAGAGAATGCTAGGCTGGAAGATGAACTATCTCTCAGAATTGGAAGAGTGAGTGCTGTGTTTGGAAACTTGAGGGAGAGACTGGAACAATCAACATGTGTCTATCCATGTGAAATGCAAAGTGTATAGAGTGATAGTACTGGCTACTCTATTGTACGGTGCTGAAACTTGGACTGTCTACAGGGTGCAGGTAAAGAAACTCCATGCGTACGTGATGAGACACCTTTGAGCCATAATGAACATCTCGTGGAAAGACAAGATAACCAACATAGAAGTGCTGAAAGGAGCTGGTCTGCCATCAATGGAGGACATGCTAATACAGATGAACCTAGATGGCTCGGACATGTTGAGAGGATGGATCACCAATGTCTCCCTCGGCAGTTACTCTACTCACAGTTATGTGAGGGCAAACGCAGTCAGAGTAGACCAAGGCTCAGATTTAAAGACACTGTAAAAAGAAACCTGAAGAAGTTGGATGTAGACAGGAGTTCCTGGCAGCAGAAGGCAAAGGACAGAGTTGCGTGGAGGAATCTGATCAGACCTAAATGAAACAGTCATTGTCGCCCCCGACAGATGATGATGAGATGATAAAATCCCTGAATTCCTTGCAATTGTACATTGAGAAACATTGTTCTTAAACTGTTGGACTATTTGCCTATGCAGTTGTTCACAAAATGGTGAACCTCACCCGATCCTTGCTTGTAAATGACTGAGCCTTTCAGGATTGTTCCTTTTATACCCAAACATGACACTCACCTGTTTCCAATTAACCCGTTCATCTGTGGGATGTTCAAAAAAGGTGTTTTTGAGCATTCCTCAACTTTCCCAGTCTTTTGTTGTCCCTGTTGCAGCTCTTATGGAATGTGTTTCAGGCATAAAATTCAAAATGAGTGAACATTTGCAAAAAAACGATTAAATATCATTAATATTAAACATCAAATATCTTGTCTTTGTAGTGTATTCAGTTGAATACAGGTTGAAAAGGACTTGCAAATCATTGTATTTAGTTTTTGTTTACATTTTGCACAATGTCCCAACTTCATTGGAATTGGGGTTTGTAGTTTACTTTTGCTCCTGTGGTCGATTCACTTCTGGCTTTGCAGTCAACTTCTTTTTGGTATTCAGTACACATTTTTAGCTGGCTAAGGTCAGGGTAATTATTAGGGTTAAACCCCAAAAATATTTGGTTAAAGTTAGGGTTTGGAAAAGTTGACGGTCTAAATTAGACACATTGCAACTCTAACCCTCCACCTTGTCACTCTGTGTAGTTATTTTTACCACCACTAGATGTCAATAATGTCAAATCCTGCATATAGGCATGGGACATTTTCTGTTGGAGGAAAGTCTCCTAAATGAATATTAAGGTGGACGATCTGCCTCATATGACCACTGACAGAAATCTAGATCTTTGTCATTATAGACTGATCTGACCTTTACTCCTAAAGTCTTATGTAACCATCTGTGTAAACAAATCTGCTTAAAACTTTGAATTTGTTTAAACTGTGGTGTTCTTTATGAGTCCTACTTGTATCATACATGTGTTTGACCACCAGTATGGCTTGAAGAAGCGTGAGGAGGCCGAAGCTGAGGCAGCTGTGGAGGAACCTGCCGCAGGGAGCTTGACCCGACCCAAGAAGGCGGTGCCAACCGGCTGTGGCGATGAGGAGGAGGAAGAAAGCATCATGGACACAGTGATGAAATACCTACCAGGCCCATTGCAAGACATGCTGAAGAAGTAGTTTAGCTCATTTCTTAGGTTACAGTTACAAGGTTGGCTTGAACCAAGTCTTTTTCCATCCACGTGTAATTAGATAACTTCGAAATTTGGTGTGACATTAAGTTTTATGGTGGGAAAATGAATGAAACCTGATTCAACAGTGTGAACTAAGTGAGGCTGACTAAACCGCCGGGTAAATGTTAACTTGACTGACACGAGTTAGCTGTTATTCTTTTATAGCAAAGCCAAGGGACTAAAGACACGTTAGATGGTTTATCTTCCAAGTCTGAGAACTACTTTTTCTCTTCTTTACAATAGCTGCAAAAGTTCTCCTTCTGCAGTTAAAAACACCATCGCCCACTATGTTAACTCGATTTGTACATAAATGCATAACTTTGAAGGTGGGCAATCAGAAACATTAAAATATTATTCTGTATGTCTGTCTCTCAAACAAAAAGTAATAACTTGATAAGCCATATTTTAAAAATGAAATCTGAAGACTACTGTTGTGTGCTCCTAAAGCTTCTGTTCTGTGTTTGACAATGTCTGAAATCTGTGTAAAACTTTTCGCACACAGTCACCTACTCCCTGTGAAACCTGTCGTCTCCTCAACATGCCCCAACGATGCCCATCATGTAGTGTAGTGTTTAAAAATGTTTCTATTCCCATGTTCAGTGTCTCCCTTTTGTGTAATGCATGCCATTTGTCAAGTCTGTTGTGTGGTATTTGCTCCTCAAAAAAAAAACCACTTTATCCTCTTTATCATGCAAAAAAAGATCAAAGGCAATAACTCCTTAGTTTGTCTGTGTATTCTCTACCATGTTGATATAAGTGTTAATATCAGTAATATAGAAAATATGTATGCTTTCAGGAAATTTAATTTACATGACTGTAGGGTTTTCTTTTTGTTGTTTCATCGTTTTGATGAAGAATGACTGCGTAGCTGTTCATACAACAGCAAAAACCTTAAGCTTTAAATAGCCATAAAATCAGAACTTACACTATGTATACTATTATCAGGATTTAAGAATACATAAAAAAGACATACTTTTAAATAATATACTCTTTACTTGTGAGTGGACTACTTTCATGCGTGAGAAAGAGAATGCACATGTAGAAGAATTCTTAAGTGTTTTAAGGTGGGAGGTGTAGGGATGGATGACCGAGTTCCTTATTGTTGGTTTTCATGTGAGAATAAGACTGTGGCGGATGCAGATTGCCATTAGCAATAAGGGATTATTATGTATGTTTCTGCCTGAGACTCAATAAAAACTTAAAACCTTGTTCACACACAAAAGCATTGTATCCCATTCTTGTCTTTGATGTATTGAAGGTTTCACATTCATTTTTCAGCTCACCAGCCACTTTGGCTTCTTGTTTTACAAAGGCCCTTCATTAGTCAAGGAATGCTGCCGTTAGGTTGCTCTTAGGTTTTTCTCACGTTTGCCAGTTTTATTTCATTTCAGTGAATCTGTAACCACGTGACTGTGATCCTTGGGGCAGGAGCATTATACCAAATTAATCACACCTGTGGATGCACATCTTATATATACCCCTTGCATCCACCCATTCTTCCTCTTTCTATCCACTTGGTCGGTAAGAGCTTATACCATCTGTTTAACATTGTGTTTTTGGGCTGCCTTACCCTTGGCACCCCATCACTGTGGCATAAGATTGTTGTGTTTTCTGCTCAGTGTGAGAATGTTTGCAGTGGCTGTGCAGCGTGACGTGCGCTGTCCGTACCTACTTAAAGGTAATATATGCTTGCCTTCTTTCAGCTGGAACTGTTAACAGTTTAGCAACATGAGGTATGTGCTACCCTTATCATCTTAAGGTTTGTGATATTCTTTTGTGCTTTCTCTTCAGGCAGAAAACTGCTTTACAGCTTAATAGCATGTGATATAGTTTATCTGCTTGAGGTATGTGATATATTTTGCCTTTTTCAGGCAGGAACTGCTAACAGTCTTAACAGCAAGCGGTATAATTTGCTGTTAATTCTGAATTGTTTTCTTTTTTGACTGACAGTTGTCTTCTTTTAAAAAAAAAGGAGATGTCTTCTTTGTCTGGGTACTGGGCGCTTCTGTGCTAAGTGCATTCTCGCCACCTTTTGTGGAGGAGTGGTACTCCATCAAGCTGGAATTGAAATCTGATATTGGTGTGTTGTCTTCTGGATAACACACTTGTACCTCTTGAAATAGACCTTTGGCCTGTTTATGATAACAACTGTCTTGTTTCTCTCCTATTGTTCTTGGAGGAATAATGGCTTCATTGGAGAGTGGAGAAGGGTGAAGTAGCCCGGAAGCTGGTATGCCACCACCCCAGGGCTCCATCCCTCCAGCTTTAGTTGCTCCAGCTGGAACCAAGAAGGCCAGCAGGAAGCAGAAGTGGATTGAAGAAAGCCAGCTGCGAGACCTACAGGTGGACTTCATGCAGAGGCAATTGGAGGAGATATGTAAGACCATTGAACACATGGCGGCAAATCAACATTGCCTTTTGGGTATGCCACACCAGGCTCCTGTATGTGTCCCGGGGCCACATTGTGATGCAGTGTCCCTCATGGTCTCTGATAACATGGGTAAGACCATTAGCTCCGGCTGTGGCTCCATTGGGCGAATGGATGTCTCTGAGGACGATGATGAGGTCGACAGTGACCCTCCAATTGAGAAGGACCTTCCTGATCCCTATGATATATCTCTCAGAGCACTGCTCTCTAGAGCAGCATCAGCTGCTAGGCTTCCTCCTCCATCTTCTCCACCTAGGGCTTCGGCATTGGACAGGGGTCCCGCATCCCAGAGGCAGGTCTTCTTGCCAGTTTATCCTGACTTTGTGGGTCATCTACAGAAGTTGTGGGCTCATCCAAGGGAGGCTGCTGCTCCTCGTTCTAGGCTCAGTGTTTTGAGTGGTGCTGCGGAGCAAGGCTTGGATGGTGCGTTGAAGCTGGGCCCTACCGTTACATTGCTGGCTGGAGTTCCCCCCACAGGCAGCAAATCTATACGCCACCCTAACAGAAAGTGTCGCGCCACTGATGGGTTGGTGGCTATGACTTTTAGGCTGGCGAATACTAATACACTTCTTTTAGTGCATTTAGAAGGCCTGATAAAGGACCTGGAGTCAAAAAGCGGAACTGACCTTCTACTGGAGTTGGTAAAGGTAGTGGACACTGTGATTCAATTTGCTAGCTCACATGCTACAGCACTTGGGAACTCCTTGGCCCAGCTGACCATGGCCCGGTGGATACAGACAAGGCTGCTGTTTTGGAGGTTGCGATAGCACCTGGTGAGGTTTTTGGGCCTGCAGCAGAAGCGGTGTTGGACGAGGTGCAGAAAGTGAGACTGTGCACACAGTCCTTTCATCAGCCAGGACCATCCAGGTCTAGTGTCTGGAGACCTCTTGAGGAGTGTGAGAACCGACAACGGTTTTGTTTCACAGAGCCAGGTTCCTTTCAGAGCTCAGATCATCTGAGGCAGAGGGTCTCTCGGCAGCAGGCGCAGGTTCAGCAGCACTCATGTCTGCATTTTCGGGAGCGTGTTGGGCGTGGTCCTGCCAGGCCCCGCCAGTGTCCCTGACAGTATGCTTTCGCTGACGTCAACCTTCTCCGCAGCACACCTCAGGAGTTGGCGTCAGTGCACCTCATGTCCATGGGTGATCGATACATTGGAATATGGATACCGCCTACAATTCAAATCCCCCCCCCCCAATTTCAAGGGGTTTTGGAGACAAAAGTAAAGGGGGACACTCTTTCTGGGCAACAAGATCTCTGCCGTACTGGGAAAAACAATGCAATATGATCTCCGTCTCCAGGGAAAGAAAGGCGAGGCTTTTACTCAGCCTATTTTCTTGTTCCCAAGCAAACCGGGGGTTTCCGCCCAATTCTAGATCTGAGGCAGCTGAATGGGTATCTCAAGGTGCTCCCCTTCCGGATGTTCAGGCTGAGAACATTGTTTTAAGCTATAAGGCCAGGTGACTGGTTCACAACAGTGAACCTTCATGATGCCTGTTTCTATATTCCCATAAATTCGGCTGACAGGAAGTTCCTCAGGTTTTTCTTTCAGGGCAAAGCCTTTGAATAAAACATCCTGCCGTTCGGTCTGTCCCTGTCGCCTCGGACATTCATCAAGTGCATGGCATCTGCACTCGCCCCACTGCGGCAGAAGGGCATTCAAGTTTTCAATTATCTGGATGATTGGCTGGTTTGTGCGCCATCGGAAGCCATACCGAGGAGCCAAATGGAGACCATATTGGCTCACCTGGTGGCACTTGGGTTGCATTTTAATGCGGAGAAAAGCTGCCTGGTTCCAACCAGGGTTGTCGAGTACTTGGGGCTCACCCTGGATTCAGTTGCACTGAGGGCATCCCTGACTCCAAAGAGAAGGCATACTATGAGGGAATGCATCATGAGCTGCATCTCAGAGGACTGTATCAGTGCAGCAGTGCCAGAGGGTCTCGGGTTTCCTTGCTGCAGCTGCCCAGGTGGTGCCGCTGGGTCTTTTGCATACTCGTCCCCGTCAGTGGTGGTTCACACTTCAGAAGGTGGTTTTGCCCAGAGACAAAATGAGGCAGCTTGTTCTTTCAGAAAAGGCCTTCATGGTTCTCAGGTGGTGGAGACACTCCTCAGCAGTCCAAGATGGTGTGCCCCTGGGCCAAGAGGGCTGCAGGGTAACCATTACAACTGATGCCACCCTAACAGGCTGGGGTGTAGTCTGGGAGGGCAGGTTTGTTCAGGGGCACTGGACTCTGGCTCAGCAGTCTTGGCATATGAATCATCTCAAGATGGAGGCAGTACGTTTGGCTCTGAAGCATTTTCTTCCGATCATTCAGGCCAGAAAAAATTCTGGTGCGAATGGACAGCACAGCTGTGGGGTCATATATCAACTGGCAGGGCGGTCTGAGGTCTCCCTATCTGCATGCGGGGGTACGCTGTCTGCTCTTGTGGGCTCAGGCCAAAGGTATGTTCCTGAGGGCTTTTCACCTGCCGGGGCCCCAGAACATGGCAGCAGATCTGCTGTCACAAGGGTGTCCCCACCCTGGTGAGTGGCGACTGCATCCAGAGATAGTCAAGAAGAACTTACTTCAGTTTGGTCAGGCAGAAGCAGACCTGTTTGTGATAGCGGAAAACACCCACTGCGCTCTCTGGGCCTCAATGCACGGCCTGCCAGGTCCGCTAGGTACAGATGCCCTGAGCTTTGCCTGGCCTCCAATAAAACTGTTTGCCTTTCTACCACTGCCTCTTCTGCCGGCTGTTCAAGTAATTTTGAGAGCCCCGAATTGGCCACAAAAACCATGGATGGCGGAGATCCACAAGATGTTGGGAGGTCGTCCTTGGCCTCTCCTGGTCAAACGGGACATGCTCTCACAGGCACAGGGCAGGATTTGGCATCTACATGTAAATCCCCAGCTCCCGAGGCTTCATGTATGGCTCTTGAACGGAAGCAATTGTATAAACTTGGCTTGGAGAAGGAGGTTGTAGACACCATGCAGACTTCACGGGCCCCCATCTACCCAGCTGCAATATAGTGGGAAGTGGAGAGTGTTTTGAACTGGTGTCGGACCAAGGGGGAGAATCCCTTGACATGTCACATCTGTCATCTTGTCTTTCCTCCAGTACCTCTTCACCCTGGGTCGGGTAGAGTTGACTATCAGGGGCTACCTGGTGGCGGCGTCAGCTGTCCATGAGAAATGTGATGGCTTGTCTCCTGGGACGCATCCCTTGGCTAAGCAGTTTTTGAGAGGCGTGAGACGAAGCCGTCCATTTCGGCGTCTGTTGCTGCCCACTTGGGATCTTCAGACAGTTCCTAGGGCTCTGTGCTTGGCCCCTTTTGAGCCACTTCCCAGTGCTGACCTTCGTCTGATCTCTTGGAAGGATGCTTTTCTCTTGGCAGTTGTCTCAGCCAAAAGGGTTACTGAACTGAATGTGCTCTCTGTGGACGTAGCATGCCTTAGGTTTGATGGTGATTGGGTGGTCCACCTGCAGCCCAACCCAGCTTTTCAACACAAGGTGCTGACTAGTGGGTTTGTTTCCTACCTTCTTGTGCTCAAGGCCTTCTTCCTTCCCCACACACCTCTTCAGAGGCTGAGAGGCTCCATACTTTGTGCCCGGTAAGGGCCCTTAAACTTTGTTGACCATACGAGGTCTGTCCGTTCTTCAGGCAAGCTTTTTGTGTCCTATGGGGAATCCACAATGGGCAGGCCTATCTCTAAGCAGCGCCTGTCCCATTGGATAGTCAACCTGATTGCCTTCGCATATGTACAGGTTGGAGCGGAACCACCAGATTGACTGGTGGCCCACTTGACACAGGGAATGGCCACTACGTGGGTGCTGTTTTGGGGTGCACCCCTGGAGAATGTATGCACAGCTGCTGGCTGGGCTTCTCCCTCAACGTTCACCCTCTTCTTTAGGCTCAATGTGGTCTCATCAGTTGTCCCCTCATCTGTTCTGGGGATCACAGCAGATTCTTAAGTTGCATCTTAGGATGCTTTCACACCTAAATTCGATTAATCTGGTCCAAATCAGTTGACAAGTTTGTTACTTTGTATCATTTTCTCCTCGGTTCGGTCCCCTTTCACACAGGCAAAAATTGAGGCAGACCATAAGCAGACCAAACTACGTCACATTAAATCCCGCAAGACTTACGTCAGAACGTTCTGTGTTCTTATTGGTCAGATTTTTTTTTGCCGCGAGAACAGGAAAGGTAAATACAGGAAGTAGGATGACTACTGTGTATTTAAGCATTTCTGGGAGAAAATTATACAAATCGTGGCGTAATCTATGGGGGGGGGGGGTTTCATTGCCCTGGTTATCGTTTATTACATACATGCATATACCACTTTTGGCAAATCGTACAGTTTGAAAATGAAGCGCTGCTATGCATGGGAAATAATATGTTAACGTTCATTAATCCTCCAGAACTGTGACATGCTCAGCCACAGATATTTTCAAAGATCTATCATGTATGTACAGTGACAAATGTTTTACCATTTGCCGCTGGTCCCGTTTTAGTGCAGTCACTTTCTCACCAGCAGGACCACACCAGAGTTCGCCATTTAATTTGAACCGAGACCAGCCTTTGCCATGAAACTCAAAATTGAGCTCAGGTGCATCCTGTTTCCACTGATCATCTTTGAAATGTTTCTACAGCTTAATTGGAGTCCACCTGTGGTAAATTCAGTTGATTGGACATGATTTGGAAAGGCACACACCTGTCTATATAAGGTCCCACAGTTGACAGTGCATGTCAGAGCACAAACCAAGCATGAAGTCAAAGGAATTGTCTTTAGAGCTCCGAGACAGGATTGTCTGGAGGCATAAATCTGGGGAAGGGTACAGAAAAATTTCTGCTGCTTTGAAGGTCCCAATGAGCACAGTGTCCTCCATCATCCATAAATGGAAGAAGTTTGGAACCACCAGGACTCTTCCTAGAGCATGCCGGCCGGCTAAACTGAGCAATCTGGGGAGAAGGGACTTAGTCAGGGAGGTGACCAAGAACCCGATGGTCACTCTGTCAGAGCTCCAGTGTTTCTCTGTGGAGAGAGGAGAGCCTTCCAGAAGGACAACCATCTCTGCAGCAATCCACCAATTAGGCCTGTATGGTGGAGTGGCCAGACGGAAGTCACTCCTTAGTAAAAAGCACATGGCAGCCCACCTGGAGTTTGTCAAAAGGCACCTGAAGGACTCTCACACCATGAGAAACAAAATTCTCTGGTGTGATGAGACAAAGATTGAACTGTTTGGTGTGAATGCCAGGCGTCATGTTTGGAGGAAACCAGGCACCGCTCATAACCATGCCAATGGTGGTGGCAACGTCATGCTGTGGTGATGTTTTTCAGTGGCAGGAACTGGGAGACTAGTCAGGATAGAGGGAAAGATGAATGCAGCATTGTACTGAGACATCCTGGAGGAAAACCTGCTCCGGAGCGCTCTTGACCTCAGACTGGGGCGACGGTTCATCTTTCAGCAGGACAATGGCCTTAAGCACACAGCCAGGGTATCAAAGAAGTGGCTTCAGGACAACTCTGTGAATGTCCTTGTGTGACCCAGCCAGAGCCCAGACTTGAATCTAATTGAACATCTCTGGAGAGATCTGAAAATGGCTGTGCACCGACGCTTCCCATCCAACCTGATGGAGCTTGAGAGGTGCTGCAAAGATGAATGGGCAAAATTGCCCAAAGATAGGTGTGCCAAGCTTGAGGCATCATATTAAAAAAAAAACAAAAAAAAAAACTTGAGGCTATAATTCCTGCCAAAGGTGCATCAACAAAGTATTGAGCAAAGGCTGTGAATACTTATGTACACGTGATTTCTTAGTTTTTTTATTTTTAATAAATTTCCAAAAATCTAAAAAAAAAACAAACAAAAAAAACAACTTTCACATTGTCATTGTGTGTAGAATTTAAGAAAAAAATGAATTTAATCCCTTTTGGAATAAGGCTGTAACAGAACAAAATGTGGAAATAGTGAAATGCTGTTAATAATTTCCAGATGCACTGTATATATAAGGTGTGCATCCACAGGTGTAATTAATTTGGTATAATGCTCCTGCCCCGAGGATCATAGTCATGTGGTGACAGGTTCACTTTCATTCATAAAACTGCGTTTACATCCGTAAACGTACATTTTTACACATGAATTTGTGAATTTACCCTTGTAATTTTGTGCTTTTTTGGCTGAATTTTCAACTTTACCTCTAGGTTTGTATTATTTTCTGATTTTTTTTTTTCTTGTAAATTTGACAGAAAAAAACTTGGCTACACACATTTTTCATATAAATTTGAGATTGTGATTTTGTAAATGTCTTCACATTTGGAGCAATTTTAATCAGAAATTTGTGACCTTTTTGTCATAGCTTGACTTCTAGGTTACAATTCCAAACTTTTTCCATTTGTCAGGTTTTCTGTTTTGACAAATTTGCAACATTTTTTCCCTTGTAAATGTGTGGTCCCAATTAAACTAGTTTAATTTTATTAATTGTAAGGTAGTCCCACATACATCTTAGCTTCATTTAATATTGTGAATAGAAAGAATCACACTTTGGTGTGTTCTTTTTAAGTTTTATGGTACAAGGTGTATTATAATGCTCCTATATGAAGGAGTTATATGGACTAAAGTCAACCTGAACTGTGTAATTATTGTATTTAACCACAGAGGGGAGCTGTGGTCTTGATATGGAGAAGCAGTGCAATCATTTCCCAGAAAACAGTCAATCTTCAAGGTGTAAGTGCAAAGGTCCTTTCAAGCTTTATTCAAGTTCATTAAACAAAACATTAAATCCAAAAATAGTGAAATATCAAACACCACAGTATATTACAGAAAAAAAAAATTAAAATGGCAAACTGATTGTGAGGCAAGGAAACAAGTTTCCTTTAACATTCAATTCCTGTAAGTAAAAAAACAAAAACAAACCACACAGGGGAGATGGGACAGACCATGGATATACGTATATAACAACCAGACAGGACATGGCTAACCTTTTCATGGCAAACTGAGGCGCCATATTCTGTAGGTAGTTATAATGGTTGACAGCACCTGCAGCATTGTGATAAGAGGATACACCAACAATTATTCATTGTATTTATTGTCATCATAAAAGTAAACTATGTATAAGGAACGTTATGAACACAAATACAGATGCTTTACACTATTTTTTTTCCTGAACTTTCTACCATTATCAAGCACTGAAAGTGACAATGAGTGTTTGTTTATTTCATACAATGTTCAACTTATTGAGCCAGAATTAAGAAAATGAAGTACATTGACTTTCACAAAGACTTGTTTGTGTTTCTTTACCCGGTCAATACAGTGGCCACACTTGGCCAACTGAGACGAGCCATGTCCTTATACAGTCATGTGGAAAAAAATTAGGACACCCTGAAAAAGCCCATGTGTGTGGTTTTTTTTTAAACATATTTGGACATTGATATTTAATATCAACGTTGAAAATACTGGGAGATTCACATAATACAATTAAATGAATTAAAGACTTTTCAAATTTTCTGTAAAATGTAATTCTGAACAAATGGTGAATAAATTAGGACACCCTCGTCTTTTTTAGGACACCTCCATATTCATTATCACTTACAGTGACTAAAATACATTTTACAAAATGCAAATAAAAACAAAAACAAGGTTAGACATAGATACGTGAACATTTCTTAATAAAGAACTGAATATTTAAAGGGGTGTCCAAATTTTTTCACATGACTGTATGTAAGTGTATATATACACATATACACATACACACACACACACAACTCACAAAATGTTAGGGATATTTGGCTTTCAGGTGAAATTTATGGAAAATGTGAAAAGTTCACCCTACAGTGATATTATATCATGAAAGTAGGGCATTTAAGTGGAAGTATGCAATGGTGATTTCCTCATCTCAAACAATTTACTGAAACAAAAGCCAACAACAGTGGTGGTTATACCACAACAAAAAACCTTAATGTGTCAATAACTTGACATGTGCCCTTAAGCATCAATTACAGCTTGCCAAAGATGTCTCATGCTGTTCACAAGTCAACTTATTGTCTGCTGAGGCATAACATTCCACTCTTCTTGAAGGGTGGCCCTCAGGTCATTGAGGTTGTAGGGTGCAGAGTTATGAGCCTCTACACGGCAACTCAGCTGATCCCATAGGTTTTCCCAAGGATTCAGGTGTGGAGAAAGTGCAGGCCACTCCATTTGAGGTACCCCAGCCTCCAGCAGTCGTTCCCTAATGATGCAACCTCGATGAGCTGGAGCATTGCTGACCATGAAGTTGAAATTAGGCCCGTGTTGTTCATGCAGGGGCACAATGACTGGATTAATGATGTTATTCAGGTCATTTCGGCTTGTCACTGTACCATTCACAAGGCGTAGGGCAGTTTGTATTGACTAGACACACCCGCCCAGACTGTAACACCAAAACAACCAAAGGCTCGTCTGGTGACAACAGTGGCTGATGCATAGTGCTCTACCTTGATGTCTCCAACATCGTTGGCGGCCATCATTTCTGCTCAACATCAATCGACTTTCATCAGAACAGCGCTGAGGCCCACTGATCCCTTGTCCAGCGTTAATACTCCCTGGCCCATGCAAGACAATGACGCCTGTGCCTGGTGGTGTAGTCAGGTACCTTTGCAGGCCATCTAGCACACAGACCATGCTGATGTAAATGGTTTCGAATGGTCTGACGTGACATTTGGGTGCCTCTCACCTCCTTTAAATGTACCTGGAGTTGAGTGGCAATTATCATCCGGTTCCGCAGGGCACTGTTCATAATGAAGCGGTCATCCGTGTGGGACGTGGCCAAAGGACATCTACTTCTATGCCTTTCTGTGACTCTTCCGGTCTCTCTGTAGCAACCTGCTGATGATACACTGTGACACTCTAAGCTCAGTGGCCACTTCCCTCTGAGAACATCCTGTTCGAAGTTTCACAATGGCGAGGTACTGTTGATCAATTGTTAGGTGTTGTCTTGGTCTCATGATGCCAAAATGTGAACAGCATGATGAAGAGGACTGTTTAAATACTAATTCTAATTGAATCAGAAAATTTATTGGTCAATTCATGGATCAAACACCTGTTGTGAATTTTGCCATTAAGCACCTTGTTAAAGAACAGCAATTATACAAAAAGTACTGAAACACTGAACAGTTGGACATGTGCATTCAAAAGGTTAGAGAAGGTCAAATTAAGTTCACCTGTAAAGGTTATAGTGCATTTAGGTGCATCCTGAAATTTCACCCAAAAGCTCAATATCCCTAACTTTTTGTGAGTAGTGTATATCAATGTGGCAGTCCCAAAAGAATTACATAAAATAACACTGAACGACTGAACGTGAACCCTTTAAAGCAACGCCATGTAAGATTTTCACTTTAAAATGCTTCCGAAATCATTGTGATTGTAAATCAACCTTTGATCGGGTAAATGTCACTTCCACTGAGATGGCCTGCAGCAGCTACAACAGGGCATTGTAACCTCGCTGTTTCTGGTAGCCAGACTGAAAAGGCAACTGGCACATTTTATGGCCTGAATCCTACTAGCCAATCACAGGGCACAACTTGCACCACCAACTAACAAAAGCACCCTGTGACTGGCTGTTGGGACTCAGGCCATAAAACATGTCAATTGTAGTTTTTTCAGTGTGGGGAAAAAACAACAGGAAACAAGAAACTTAACTGGAACAGGAAAGTTACACAGCGCTGCTTTAACATGTTATAAAATACCTCAGAGTGTCAGGTAATCTCGACTCATCTTCAGATGAGACTTATCTGAAGACTTAACTTCAGATAATGAAGCAAAAAAAATCATTTTTCTTTTACTTCAACTGGTGCAAAAAATGATACTAGCTCCTAGGGCTGTGCAATATGACAATATATACTGGACGACAATATAAAAACGTCTGTCGTTTCATAGAACACCCTATACTCTATCGTTTATATTGTATTTAAAATACCCATACCCCTGTTTATTCAGTAAAGCTCCTCATCACTACTTGTTAGCACCCCTGTCTGCCCCCGCAGTGCACAGCAAAACAGGTGGGTGGCTAGGCTTCAGGCCGAGTCTGGTGGCTGCTAATGCTAACTCCAAACTACTGGCTCAGATAGCTGTTACTCCCGTTTGCCAGGGATGTGGGCCTGTTTTTCATCATGCTGTGTCAGAGAGGATAGTTCCTAACCTCGTTTTAATAGGAGGTAAGTAACATTAACACCATGTCTAATTATAAAAAGCTAAATGACGATGCTAAGTTGTGCTAACTGGAAGCATGTAGCAAAGCATCGTTTCTTTGGTTTAAATTATTGCCGAGTTTCTTAGTTTTGTCTGAAAATTTTTTATTAAAGCTGCAAAAGTGCATGATGGTGACACATACACGCAAAATAAATAAATACATTAAAATGGGTCATAGGAGCAGAGTTGGCTCTTAAAGTTATTTGATTTCTAATGATTTTAATTAGTCAAGTAGTGATAATTAATGAAGTTAAAGTCATCACATGTGTTGTATTAAATTCGCTTATTTTTACTAAGTAGCAAACAGGTTAAATCAGGCCAGAATGGCAGGCTGCAGGTCTACACTTAAATTTTCACTGATTTAAACTAACAGCTAATTTATATCTATAGATGGCAGCCATGGGTAATTTTCTCATTTTCAGACTTTTTTTTTTTTTTTTTTTTGGCTATTCTCCTCTGGCTCAGGAAATATTTAACTTATTGATGTTTACTTTTTATTCATGTACGATTTAGAAGAAAAACCTGAAATTTATGAGAATCAAGTCTCAAATGCACATTACAAAACTATTTTATAACACTGCAAAATTATGAGGGGAAAGTGGTACATGAAAAAAAAAGATGGTCCTTTTTATGTGATTAAACTGTAGAATTTACAGAAAATGTATATCGTGATGTATATCATTATTGTGATGTAAGATGACCTATATCGTGATATGAATTTTTTGCCATTTTGCACAGCCCTACTAGCTTCTATTGGACAGGAAAAAAAAAAAAGACTATTCTGTTTTCCTTAGTGGACTCTTGATTTTGCATTAAAAACTACTAAATATGCAGCACACATTTGAGATAAAGTTTGCTTGCTGTAAGGTGGCAAGTTTACAGTCCAATGTCCAATTTATCAGCTGCAAATATCTCTAGGTCTTCCCATCTTTATCAAATTATTATGGAAAAAAGACCAGCCTATTTTTATTATTATTTCAGCCAAAACTTGTTTAACAATAAGCAAACCAGCCCTGATTAAAAAATGAACACAAATCCATTCAAGTTGCTATTGCAATCTCTTATGTAACAGAGCAGTGTTTCACTCAAATCAAAAATTAAATCTGCTAGCAGGTTAAGATTGCTAATATAAACGCAGCATAATGTAACAGTGTAATCCAAAATTAGCATCATTTTACACTGGTTATCAGCAAACTGAATGGCTTCTTAAGTTTTTTTCATGCCTGTGTCAAATAAATATTTTATTTATAGTTGATAGGCGCTTCCGCCCATCTCTTAAATACTGATGAATAAGCTGTAGCTCAATATTTTGTGTGTTTGGACCATAAAAGGAATAATATTGGGTTTTCATGACTAAATCAAAATCTGCTGTTAACTACATTCTTGGGAGGCTTTTTTTAAAATAATTTATGCAATCCAAACCCAGAGTGAAAGAGCAGCTAAAACACAGCAGTGACAGCAATTAATTTACAGGATAGAAATAATAATAATTAGCTGTTCTTCAACTCAACAGAAAGAGGAAGATCTTAAAAAAAAGTGTGTGAATCATCATTGAGATGAGCCCACATTGAAAACCAAAACCAGCCCCTTTATTGAAGACAACTGTTAGTTTGTACCAAGTCCCAAACTTAAGTTATTTAAGCCATAAACGTCAAAACACAAACTTTAGGGCAATAATAATAATAATAATAATCCTACAGATCTCGCTCTCTGCATGCACTTCAGAAACTGATGAATCCAGTTGGATCTTTTAATACCTACTGAACAAGAGTTTGAAGGTTTAAAAGTTCAGAAGCCGTCTCCAAAACCGAAAGAATTGGACCTCCGCTGGTGTAAATTCATCTTCTAGGTAAGCTGGTGGAGGATGTGAGGCTGAACTGGGGGGGCGTGGATGGCTGGAGTTGAAGGTAGCCCTGGTTTCTACACGTTTGTCCGACACTTTGGAAAGATGGGCCCGCCCTCAAGCCTTCTCTTTCTTACTGTTGGAGGGAAAATGGAGAGTGAAAGTTGAAGGAAAGGAGAAAAAAAAACTGAGAGCAACAGGAACATTAAGATTTAGAAAAGAAGCAAGAGGACTCAGAGGTCAAAGCTAAAGCTATAAAAAAAAGAAGGAAAAGAGGATCTGGATTATTGAGCAGGAGCGCTGTATGAAAAAAATGAGAGATCTGCATTAATTAGTTTGTGGAAATCAAACAACAATTAAAACTGTACAGATTTTCATTATTTTCATCTTTTAACTTATGTTGAATTTGTATCGTTGTTCAGACTAAAAAGAGCAATAAATAAATAAAAAAAAAACACAAACTAATTTCCACAAAAGGGCCTAGACCATATCAGGCTCCTGATGGTCTGAAGGAGCTTTGCACAGACAATCAGTTCGAAGAGCGATTCAGTTTCCTCCACATGCAGAGTAAAACTACTAAAGAGAAGGATGATGTAGGCAAATGACAGAAACATACAGCCCAGACTGGCAAAGGGAAAATGATGGAGAAAACAAAGGAGGTAAAGGTACCTTTCACTGTAAATTTGAACAGTTTTATTTAATAGATGTGATTTTAAAGACAAAGAAGTGGCTTAGCTAGAGATCAAATTCAGGGTCAGATATGAGCTCTGCTTCTTTTGAAGTGTTGAGAAGGGGAAAATAACTGAAGCAGAGTTTAAATTTAGTACATCTCTCCTACCCCATCTGCCTGGACACACGCTCACATTTTACAAGGAACACTTATTTTTATCCTTCCAGTAAAATTTTTTAGTTACTGACTTTTTTTTTTTTTTTAAGCTTTCAAGTCCAGCAGAAGTAGCGACCTATAATACATGGGAATGTTTTGATGCCGTTTCCTGTCACGCTTCACTTACTCTAACATTAGTAACCCGGATAACCAATCAGAGGAAGGTGGTTTCCAGCTCAATAAGTGAAACCAGGGTTTCCCAGCCTGGTTATGAGCCCATTCACTTAAAAATGGGCTCTTACTGACCTACTGGTAGCAATAGGTCAATAAGAAAACTGTTTAACAGGAAACATGACCTGTTTTACATGGAAAGCTTGTAAAGGGAGCAAACTATTATTAGAAGGGAAAAAAAAATCTAACACCATAAATAAATCATTTTTAGTTAAATTATGTTTTTACTTTTAGTCAGACTGTGGTCCATTTAAAACAACAGTCCCCAACCTGTGGGTCACAATCCACCCACTAGGTAGTGGGTCACAGAGCGTCAGAGAAAAAAATAATTTATTCTGTTCCTCTGTACAGACTATCGAAGGGTTTCATTTTGAAAATGTACCAGATATTCTCTTCCTGCCTGACCCGGGTATTCATTTTCTGCCCGACTTCCTGCCTGTTGTGTCTGTGCGGTTTTTACACATAACCACTGCAGCAGTTGGTGGTGAAAAACTGTCATTGTTAGAGAGTTTAAGCATTGCTTTCTCACCACAAAAGACCATGACCCATTTACAAACATGCCATGTTGAAGGTGTGTGATTTGTTTTTAGGCCAACTGGTTTGGGCCTCCCTTCTCCCAGCTGGTGTGTGATCACCCATCTTTGCCTTCAAGAGAATTTGAGCGTGCTACACAAGTCAACCCCACAGACGCAGGACGACCGGCTGTCCAGGACAGCATATTACCTGGAAGCGCACTTGGGGCAGCATCCCCACCACCGGTGCCCTGGACCAAAGCCAGGGCGGAGCATACTGAGACCACCTCGGGAGCACTGGAGGCTCCGGGTGACAGCAACCGAGACGAGCCACCAGAGCAGACTGGACACAGGGAACACACCTCTTTCACCGGCCCCAAAGGGGCCCCATCACCCTGCAGAGAAACAAGCCCAGGCTTCCCACCAAAGGTGAGTTTTTAAATTACACACTTGGTTTCCATTTTTGTGACCACCCCAAAAAAGTTGGGGACCAGTGTTTAAAAAAAAAAATGCTGGGCATACAGTAAATAAATGGTTGTGCCATTTTGCAGGGGAACAGATTGGTGAGTGAGCTTTAGTTTTTGATGTTCTGATCAAACAAAACCTGCTCCGAGCAGGTTACCTCTGCAGCGCAAGTTAGCATCACAATGTACAGTATCCCATAAAAATGAGTACACCCCTCACATTTTTGTAATTATTTTATTATACCTTTTCCTGGGACAACACTGAAGATAAGACACTTTGATACAGTGTAAAGTAGTCAGTGTACAGGTTGTGTAACAGTGTAAATTTGCTGTTCCCTCAAAATAACTCAACACAGCCATTAATGTCTAAACTGCTGGCAACAAAAGTCAGTACACCCCTAAATGAAAATGTCCAAAGTGTGCCCAAAGTGTCAATATTTTGTGTGGTCACCATTATTTTCCAGCACTGCCTTAACTCTCTTGGGCATGGAGTTCACTAGAGCTTCACAGGTTGCCACTGGAATCCTCTTCCACTCCTCCATGACGACATCATGGAGCTGGTGGATGTTAGAGATCTTGCGCTCCTCCACCTTCCATTTGAGGATGCCCCACAGATGCTCAATAGGGTTTAGATCTGGAGACATGCTTGGCCAGTCCATCACCTTTACCCTCAGTTTCTTTAACAAGGCAGTGATCGTCTTGGAGGTGTGTTTGGGGTTATCGTCATGTTGGAATACTGCCCTGTGGCCCAGTTTCCGAAGGGAGGGGATCACGCTCTGCTTCAGTATGTCACAGTACATGTTGGCATTCATCGTTTCCTCAATGAACTGTAGCCCCCCAGTGCTAGCAGCACTTATGCAGCCCCAAACCATGACACTCCCACCACCATGCTTGACTGTAGGCGAGACACACTTGTTTTGGACTCCTCACTTGGTTGCCGCCACACATGCTTGACACCATCTGAACCAAATAAGTTTATGCTGGTCTCATCAGACCACATGACATGGTTCCAGTAATCCATGTCCTTAGTCTGTTTGTCTTCAGCAAACTGTTTGTGGGCTTTCTTGTGCATCATCTTTAAAAGGGGCTTCCTTCTGGGATGACAGCCCATCCATCCATCTTCTTCTGCTTAATCCTTTTCAGGTCGCCGGGGGGCTGGAGCCTATCCCAGCATCTTTGGGTGAGTGGCAGGGTACACCCTGGACAGATCGCCAGTCCATTGCAGGGCCAAAACAGAGAGAGACAGACAACCATTCACTCTCACATTCATACCTAAGGACAATTTAGTATCCCCAGTTTGATGCAAATTAGCCTAACTTGCATGTTTTTGGCATGTGGGAGGAAACCAGAGAAATCCCAGAGTAAATCCACACAGACACAGGGAGAACATGCAAACTCCACACAGATCACTGTTGGTCGGGAGCTAGAAGTGAACCCAGGATACACCGGCCAATGGTGAGTTGCTGTGCTGCCGCAGTGCTAACCACTCCGCCCCCGCGCTGCCCCTGGACCACAGCCATGCAGACCAATTTGATGCAGTGTCCATCAAATGGTCTGAGCGCTGACAGGCTGATCGCCCACCCCTTCATCCTCTATAGCAATACTGGCAGCACTCGCATCTATTTTCAAAAGACAACCTATGGATATGACGCTCGGCACGTGCACTAAACTTCTTTGGTCGACCATGGCGAGGCCTGTTCTGAGTGGAACCTGTCCTGTTAAACTGCTGTATGGTCTTGGTCACCGTGCTGCAGCTCAGTTTCAGGGTGTTGGCAACCTTCTTATAACCTAGGCCATCTTTATGTAGAGCAACAATTTTTTTTTTTCAGATCCTCAGAGTTTTTTGCCATGAGGTGCCCTGTTGAACTTCCAGTGACCAGTATGAGAGCGTGTGAGAATAACACCAAATTTAACACACCTGCCCCCCATTCATACCTGAGACCTTGTAACACTAACAAGTCACATGACACTGGGGAGGGAAAATGGCTAATTGGGCACAGTTGGGACATTCTTCATTTAGGGGTGTACTCACTTTTGTTGTGAGTTATTTTGAGAAGACAGCAAATTTACACTGTTACACAAGCTGTACACTGATTACTTTACACTGTATCAAAGTGTCATATCTTCAGTGTTGTCCCATGAAAAGATATAATAAAATATTTACAAAAATGTGAGGGGTGTACTCACTTTTGTGAGATACTGTATCTTGGAGCCCTGAAAACCCAGAGTTAACTCTGAAGTTTCCTGGCTAACCTAGTACCTAATCGTGTTTCATAAGACAGGCCTCTGCTCTCATGTACTTTTTTAAAGAATGGGGCCTGTGAAAATTATCTATGACCAGAAGATTAAAAGAGGAAATGGAAAGCAGGTGCTGTGGTGAAATGAAAGAAACTCTCAGATGTACAAACACAGCGGTGTGTCAGGTGGTTTGGAAAAGAACCAGGAGCTGTTGAGAGCAGAAGAGCAAGGGTGAGTTCTGTTGTGCTTAGTTTTTTTTTTTTTTTTTTACTTAGTCTTGGACTTGAACTTTTTCCCGAAGGCCCGCTCCAGCTCAGGGACTGACAGAGTGAGGGTGAATGAACCATCTGACTCCGACCTGACGATCCGGGCTTAAGAATGACGGTAGGGAGAGGAAAAAATGACAAACATTTTGACACAATGATAACAGACTCAAGATCAAATAGTTCAAACACATTTTTGTATGTATGCTTAACAAAAAACCCTTTCCTTCACTCATGTCATCATGTTCTCTCTCTTACACACTCACTGCCTTTTCTTAGTGCCGATGTCATAATGTAAGAAGGCACTATTTTGATTGGCTGAAGGTTTCTGGCCTTACTACTGAGTTATCGGCCGATGATATCACTCTTGTTCTTCTATTAGACTGATTGAAGTAGAACTCAAGGAGATAAACTGGAGATAAAGTGTCCGCACTGACGCACGTAAAATATAACCATGCCAAATGCAATACTGCTGAAAGACTGTGTGTGGGTTATGTAACTAAACAAACCATTGGAGGAATCTACCATTAATTTCAATTTAAAGAGCTCATAATGTACAAAACTGTTTTTGTTTTATTATAAAATACATATTTGAGTCACATGCATACCATCAGAATACTGAAACACTCACTTCAAAAAGAAGTAAATACTGCCTTTATTCAGTTAACTCTTGGGTTTACACTTAAACTACATATATGTACTGTATATCCTTGAGAACTTTAAAGACTTAAAGGAGACATATTATGTCTTGTTTCCACATGCTGACACAATTCCCAGAGGTGTTAATGAAATTTCCATGGCATGCTTTGGTCAAAAATACCTCAGGGTTTAGATATTGCAGTACCATTTTCCATCCAGCTTAAATACCCTTCTTCACAATGAGTCATTTCATTGAATGTTGCTTTTAATACTAATGAGGAAGAATTTGCAACACCTTCATTTTTTTTTAATAATTTCTGAGGTCGATAGTCAAATATACAGTAGATCTCTGTATCCATCTACCTATTGTTAGCTGGTTAGCTAATAGCTCTGATGATGAACACAGCCTGAGCAAACTAATGTAAAATTTGCCAAATGCAAGAAAGTAAAAGTGCAAATAAAGCAGCATTAGGGACAGGGGATTGTGGTTTGTGTGGTAGATAGGATATGATCTCAAGGGTATTACTAGCACAGAAAAAACCCTGGATGGATGAATGAATGGCTAACTATGCTAACAGCAGCTATGTGCCACTGCATGAGGAGCCATTCAGGCCACAGTAACTACAACTATAGTTTAAACCAAAATAATGTTGAAGAATGAGATATACTGTGGTCAAGGGTCGGTAAATGATCCAGCTGGGATCATGGATGTCTAGGGCAGGTAATAGAAATACATCCATCCATCCATCCATCTTCTTCCGCTTAATCCTTTTCGGGTCGTGAGGGGGCTGGAGCCTATCCCAGCATCTTTGGGCGAGAGGCAGGGTACACCCTGGACAGATCGCCAGTCCATTGCAGGGCCAACACAGACAGGCAACCATTCACTCTCACAGACATACCTAAGGACAATTTAGAATCCCCAGTTTGATGCCAATTAACCTAACTTGCATATATATAGAAAATTACCACAACAACTGACAGTGATCACACAGCTAAGCTAACTCAGCTAGTGTCCTGATCTACCAGGCTATCTGGGACAAAATACAGCTCTGGAAAAAGTTAAGAGACCACTGCAAAATCTTTCCTAAATTAGCATGTCTACATGTATGGCAGCCACTCAATTTGAGTATCTGTTGAATTCCAACACAAGGACACGTCAATCTACTTACGGAGTAACTGATTAGGTGATCATCTAAGCATGGTAAGACACATGAGAAGCTGTGAGTAAAAATCAGAGTTATTCCACAAATACATGTTTCTGAGTTCTTCTTCAGTTAAAACTTAAGTATTGTAGTGTTTAAGAATGATCATGAACTTGTTTTTTTATTTTGTATACTTTTATTAATCCCAGAGGGAAATTCAGGGTATCCACGTGGATGGATGAGGCAGCCACGGTGCGGCGCCAATCCCTTCACCATTCACACACATTCACACCTAGAGCCACTTTAGAGTCTCCAGTTAACCTAACCTGCATGTTTTGGCCCGTGGGAGGAAACCGGAGTACCCGAGGTAAACCCATGCAGACACGGGCAGAACATGCAAACTCCACACAGAAGGGTCACTGATAGTCAGGGGGTGGGATCGAACCCACGACCTTCTTACTGTGCTGCCACAGTACTAACCACTGCGCCACTGAGCTGCCCAAGCCATTTTCTTTGCATTATTTGATCTAAAAGCAACATCTTTTTTGTTGTTTTGGCTGGTTGTCATTTTCTGTGAAGAAATGCTCTAAATGACAACATTTTCACTTGGAATTTGGGTGAGTTGTTTTTAATAGATTAGAGAATAAAACAACATTATTCATTTTACTCAGACACATACATATAAATAGTAAAACCAGATAAAGTAATAATTCTGCAGCGGTCTCTTTGGGCTCCTAATTTTTTCCAGAGCTGTAAAACAAAATAAACCAGAATGATGCAAGTTATATAACTGGTTGTGGATTAATGAACTAACTGGAAATACAGAGAGGTGAATAGAATTTATAGAAAAAGGCTGTAAAAACCCACAGTCGTTCCCCTAACTTGTTATTCACATTGTAGCAGTGTGGGTTTGGATGCCCATTTGGAAATACCAATCATCAATAAATTTGTGGAGACAACACTGTAGGGGTGGTATTATTCCAGTGAAGTCCAGTTCTTACATGTGTCACAACCAGAGCCAAATCAAAACTGATAAAAGACGCCGAGAACAAAAGAGAACCTCACAAAGTGACATGATTGTGGGGGGGTTTTTCCCCCATAGTGTTTGCATTGATAACCATTTCAGATACCCAAGTTCATCGACAAAATTGCTGAAAATTTTTGGGCAAGAAAATTTTCATAATATGCCCTCTGTAAAATTAATCCATAGGAAAAAGGTACAGTATGGGACCTTTAAATTTCAAAGTTTACAACATGTGTATTCCAGACTCACCAAGATCATTGTTGTTCATCATGGCATTAGAGCCTCGGAGGCGTGGGCCCTGCTGAGTAAAATGGTATCCAAACTTCAACAATGTGGTGTTTTTTTCCAGCATGCTGGCTATCTCCATCTCCACCTTGTTGCCCAATGGCTGGCTCTGGAATTTGGAGGGAGTACGAGATAGAAATGAGGAGAAAAGCCATAACACAAATGCATTGAAAGGGTTTAAAAAATAAGAAACAGGGAAACAGTACAGGGGAAAGCAAAGAGTGAGAACGAGCAAGAAGCATCACAAAACAATCTGGAGACAATGGCCTGAAGATGGAATGCTAGACTACTTGCAAAAAAAAAATATATTTAACGTACATAAATCTGCATGTGCAGTTGGTACCTGATTGTCTATCTTGAGCTCCACTAGTGTAGTGTTATTCTGCAGTGACGCTATGAGGGCCAGGATTCCAGTCCCCGTTATGAAGTTGGACTCAACGTTCAGACTTTTTAGCGTTGTGTTTACCTTCAACATCTCTGCCATGGCCTGATAAAACACAGAGCACAAACTCCTCAGTCTAATTACCCAATAATATTGCTGCCAAATTACTGCTGATCCTTTTAAGAGCAACTACAGGGATGATATTCAACAGAGATAAAGTGGTTAAAAACAGGACAATACATTCCAAGAGGTCTTATATTAAAAGACTGACTCCGGTTACACATATAAAAGAACAGACTTACAAATGCTACAGGGTCGTTACTCCTGGTTCCTACAATACTGAACCTCTCCACCACAGTGTTCTTCATCAGAGCCTCAGCGTATGCTTTCAGTGTAGGAATGGGAATATTCTGGGTAAAGTGAAAAACAAAAGTGCAAATAGGTCATTTGCATTTTTGGCCTTTATTATAACATATCTAAACTGCAGACTAATTTTATTGCATTTGCATTTCCATTTTCAAATGGTTCTGTTTATGTATTTGATTATGCAACACTAAAAACTGGAAAATTAATATTTTATTATCACAAGCCTTGTGTGTTTCATTGAAATAACATTATTTGACAATGGTAACAACAATGCTCCTGCTAATACTACTAATAATAACCAAAATACTTTCAAGGAACTATACTGCATTACAGAGGCTGGCCTGAATATCCTGTAATACCACCGTTTCACCTACAGGGTGAGTCATGGCCATCGTGGGTCTCAGCAGCGTTTCGAGCAAGGACGTCAAAATCACTGCATGGAGGGCCAAGACCCTGCAGGTTTGGCCTCCACTCCGTGTTTTCCACAGGTGATTAAACTGAATTGCTGATTAGTGAAAACACCTGCTGAAGAGACTGGGTGGAAGCAAATGAAGGATTTTGGCCCTCCGTGGAGTGAGTTTGACATCCCTGGTTTAGAATGATCTGCCGAGGCCCTATTTGCCACAGTGCTGCCACCTGGTGTCCACAGTTCAAATTAAGTGAAAATCACAAACAGCTCCTTGGATTATATCCACCTTATAAGCGACTTTCGCATCTCTGCTTGCGCAAAGCATCATGGAAACGTGGCTACCAAACATGCTCTATCGATACATTTAATTTATGGAAAGTTCCTGATTTACGAGCATATTGTATGCGTAGGGGTCTTCCCGGTTGTACTCGCAAACGCAAGGATGAACTAGTTGCGCTTGCATTCGTGGCCACATTGCAGAAATTGGCCAAAATGGCCCCCCTTTATGTACGCTGACATAGCAGATTTTTTGTTGTCAAAGGACCAAGGACCCTTACTTGCGAGACTCTGAAACGACTACAAAGAAGGTAAGTGAGTGGTTTGACAGCTCAACTTTGGTTTTGTCATTTTGAGTAAATTTCACTACAAGGCATACTGTAGCCTGCTACTGTAGCCTACTATAGTTTAAGTACCACACGTTTTCAATGATTTGCAATTTTATTTTATACCAGCCTACTTATCAATGGCCTTAATTACATGTGTGTGTAGCTCAAGCTTCACTACCAATATACAAAGAACTACATATATCCTAGATCCAGGCCTGCCTGTCCATACCTACTACTTCAGGGTT
Source organism: Pholidichthys leucotaenia (assembly GCA_020510985.1). Classification (NCBI taxonomy): domain Eukaryota; kingdom Metazoa; phylum Chordata; class Actinopteri; order Cichliformes; family Pholidichthyidae; genus Pholidichthys; species Pholidichthys leucotaenia. The sequence continues at coordinate 115,503,259 of CM035848.1, read as the reverse complement.
TAGACTCGTACCAGTTAGGCTAGAACTTGAACAATACACAACACTATTTAATTATGTTATAATATAGACTTACTGCTTTAATCCAACAATTACGTCTGTCCGGATCCCTCAGCTCCGTGGGGAATGTATATAACGTGAATGGCAGCGGACATGTGCACACACTGGTCCCGAAGTTACACGCACGTATGCTACAAGTTTGCTTTTTCCACCGCTCTAGATGATGCATGCCGTTCCCACATTTCACTACGGCACAATGTGCACCTGGCATAATGGCGATTTAAAGCTTGAAGCAGACTTTAAATGGCAATTGTTCAGGTTCAGGTTACTTTATTTGTCCCCATAGGTAGATTTGTTTTGCAGTCAGGTGACATCCTTTTAGACACATATTTACAAACCACAATTACATTCAACATGAACACAAACACAGGCACACATGAAGCTGACTATAAACACTATAAAAGTACTCAAGGCTCCACCAATCAGGACATACAGTAAGACAAAGAGATAAGAGAGAAGGGTCATATTAAAAAGTTAAAAACTAAGTCAAAGAGATTAAAAACTCAAAAGTCTAAAACCCAATAAAAGATTTAAAACCCAAATAAAAAAACCTACAAAAATAAACAAATATAAAATAAAAATTAATAAATGTGTAACTAAATTATGTGCGTTATATTGTTACATCTTGTTCAACTCTTTGACAGCAGCAGGGACAAAGCTGTTTTTGTAGCGCTGGGTTTTACTTTTTGGGACAGCAAACATCCGTCTGGAGGGAAGAAGCTGAAAGTTGCAGTGCAAAGGGTGGGAGTCATCATTTAGAATGGAGGTAGCCATCCTCTGTACCTGTCTGGTGTACAAGGATGTCAGGCTCAGCTGTGACTCACCAAGCAAACGACTGGACCATCTAACTACCTGATCCAAGGATTTCCTCTTTCAGTTTTATCTGACCAAACCATGACACTAAAGAAAAGGATAAAACAGATTCAATAAAAGCCCGATAAAACATTGTCATTATGGTTCGGTCAATTTGGAAGCGTGCAAGTTTCCTTAAACAATGCAAATGTTGCTGACCCTTTTTGCACACCCTTTCACAGTTCTCTTCAAAGTTTGGTGTGACAAAGGTGTGACAGTACTGTCTCTATGCAAAAGCAAAGCGGCTAGTGGAATGTTTGGTAGTCCTGACCATTTGAACCGGATGTCGGGTCGCATAGTCTGCACATGCGCACTCTTAATGCGAAAGTCGCTTATTCCTGGAGGTGCCGCTGTAGGAACGATCATGGGCGGAACTTCCAGTTTCGGCTGTAGTGTTAAATCAGTCAGTAAGAGTGGAGTAGCAGGGGCATTTAAAATAGCGTTTTAAAAGTTTTTCAAGTTAATTTTAATGTATAGTCCACATACGCATTTTGCACTCAAGTGGCAGCTAATTTCAGTACTTGTAGTTTTTGTATTTTTTTAATGTTTTGGCGTAGTTCTGGTACTTGTTGCTGGTGTTCGTGGTTGTGCCATAGGCTGTATAAATGGAGGCTTCTCACGGCAATGCGTAGGTCATGCGCTGAAAACTAAAAAGGACTGTTGGTGTGATCAGTGGGACAGACAAGAGCACCAGGTATGTTTTCACTTGTATGAATGTCACAAATCTGAAGTTTGTGTCATATGTCACCAAATGCAAGGCTGCATGAAGTAAAATAATAAATAAAAAATAGTAACAGTTTGCTTCCTAAGGCTTAACGATTTAAGACAGGTATCAAACAGTTTTGGGGTTTTTTTGGTGGGGGGGTTGCATTTCTTGCACTGCCTTCGAACAATATGGGCTTGATATTAGCAGCTTCAGCATGCATTAATTTTTAAATTATCACAAAATATAGGTCAAGAAAATTTTGAACAATTTTCAGGAAAGGTCTGTACGTGCTAAGTTAAATAACAAGCATTCATGGCATGAAAGCAGCATGAGCATTTTAATTTGGGGGTAGAACAAACAGCCGCAGCTGTCTGTATTTACCACAACAGCCAAACACGGCGTTGTGGTGTACGTCTGCTCCAAGGTAAATTTGATTATGTCCAGCATCTTCTAACAAAATGAATCCGACTTTATTGCGGTGGAAACATTGATATATCTCAGAGCTTTTATTTGTTTACAGCGTTAGCATGTTAGCAGCAGAGCTAACTAGCGGAGCTACTGTCTGCCAGGCCACTTTTTAAGCTCATCTTCTCATCCCTTGATAGTCATGGGAAGTGGTATCATTATATTACTTTTTTTGAGGCGCAAAAAGCCATGTTCCCGCATTTATGATGCCAAAGTCATTGTTTATTAACAAGGAAAAAGTGTCCCATTTCAGAGACAACCATATGTTCTAAACTAGTACCGGAAGTTGTGCCCATAATTCACGCAAGGCATCATGGGGGCTAGGAATAAGATGGACTGTTACCTTTCCAACAAAATTATAGGTGAAGGACAGATATTGTTGTAAACAGTCTTTTTCTGTGATGATTGCCATTATAGTTTGTATTTTATATTAATTTTATCTTATGTAAATACAAGCATATTATTTAAGCTTTCATTGTAACTGATCAACCTTTGATTACAAATAATGGCAAGACTATTTTGAGTGCAACTAATTTCAGTTCTTTTCTCAATTTGACAACATATCTGGAGACCACTTTCAGTATTTTATTAGTTATTGCTACCTATTAATGACATCTGCTGATAGCTTTCTTTTGTTGTTAATAAATACTTTAATTTACCAGTAGTTTTGGAAATTCAGGTTTTAGCAACAAGCAAGTTGGGTTAATTGGCATCAAACTGGGGATTCTACATTGTCCTTAGGTATGAATGTGAGAGTGAATGGTTGTCTGTCTCTCTGTGTTGGCCCTGCGATGGACTGGCGATCTGTTCAGGGTGTACCCTGCCTCTCGCCCAAAGATGCTGGGATAGGCTCCAGCCCCCCGTGACCCAAAAAGGACTAAGCAGAAGAAGATGGATGGATGGATGGATGGAGGTTTTAGCAACACACTGGACTGAACAGAGCTGCAGTTCACTTTTTGACCACAAAGTGTGTCTAAAACCAGCTTTCAAAAGTCCCACACAGTAGCTTCAAGCTAATTTTAAACTTAATTTGAAATTTTAGCTAACCACTCTGTGCTTGTATGTTGAGCTTATTTTATTTGCCTATCCATATTTTTATCTAGAAATTCTAACCAATTACATAATTTACATCTACAAATTGATTAAACAGTTTTATCAATTCCAGCTAGCTGTAAGCTGATAATTTACAACTCTCTATTCATTCAGCTAGGTACATTTCAACCTATTCATCGTGCTTAGTTAAAGGGGTCATTGACTGCACTTTTTCCACATTTTAACAACTCACATATACTGTATATCTTAATGTAGTGTTTGTGACATATTTTGTTCATGTTTTCTTTAGTTTTTTATTTATTGAAGCAAATTTGTTTTAATTTTTCTTGGCTTTCTTGAAACACTGATCTCAAGCCTGTCACTTGAAGAAACATCCTTCAGTTGCTCAACTCCACCCTCCCCTCTTATGTCAGTTAGCCATTAGATGAGTAGCTTCTACTCTTCTTCAAGCTTGGATGAGCAGCACTGGTTCACCGATCTGCAGTCGTTTCTGCATCTCGCGTCACCCCCCACCCCAACCCTGTCGACACGCAACAATATATCACTATCGCTAGGCGATCTACTGATCACCGCAACCCGAGGCTGTGGCAAAGGGCAGTGTCTCGCTCCGCAGTACTCCACTACTCTTCCATGGCCAACTGGGAGGTCTGTCCCGTCACAAAGCAGCTCCCCCACGCTACCTGTGAGAGTATGGCCGGAGGATGGTGGGGAAGCTGAGCCAGCAGCTCCAGGCAGCACCCCCGGGTTGCAGGTCACTGTGCCTCTGGGCCTACCTTTAGCACCACTTCCATCTACATGACAGACAGCTAGGCGGGCCAATAATAGAGCAGTGGGCTGGTCTCAAGCACAGCGGTGGGTTGGCTTTTTCAATTCATGACGTATAAGAGTTCCACAAAAAGGTCAGAAACGTTTCTGGCGTTTCTGGGAAAGAAAAACGAGATAAAGGCTGTATGTTTTTTTGTTTGTTTGTTTGTTTTGTGTTTTTTTTAAGAGAATTGACCATTTTGAAAATTTTTGGATAATTAGGTGACCAGTAGACTTATTTCTGACGGTTAAAACACCATTTTCAATCAATGACCCCTTTAAGTGTTTGATGTATTTAATGTAGTAGTAGGGATACACCAAAACCATGTTTATTTTTAATTTTTCTTGTCTACTGCAGCTTTAACCCCAAATATTGAAAATCGCTGAGCAAAGCAAAACGGTTACTATTTTACCTTGATGTTGTTAAGGTTGACCTCCACCAAATCAGGGTCATTCCTCTTTACTCTCAACAGAGTCTCCTCTACATCAGTGGAGTTAGGTTCCTCGTCGGGGACTGGTTTATACTGGGTGCACTGGATCACACCTATAATGCAAACACAAGGATTGTACAACACATGCTAGCTACTGTGCTTTATGTAACAGTTGGCGCTGATTGAGCAATCTGATTGGGCAATAGGGGTTCTAGGAGTTAATATATTCCTTAATAATTGCACTTGGATGTTTCACTGAATATGTATCACTCCGCATCAGCTGTGTTCTAATAATCTTTAAATTATAATTAATATCAATAGCTTCTTATAATATGTGAGAATTGGACTGCTGTGTCAGATAACTTAATTTTTACCTAAATTTATATAAATAAAGTTTACCTAAATTTGGAGTTTGCATGTTCTCCCTGTGCTGTGTGGGTTTACTTCAGGTGCTCCGGTTTCCTCCCACAATCCAAAGACATGCGTGTTAGGTTAAATGGCCATTCTACAGTGGGGCAAAAAAGTATTTAGTCAGCCACCAATTGTGCAAGTTCTCCCACTTAAAAGATGAGAGAGGTCTCCAATTTTCATCATAGGTATACCTCAACTATGAGAGACAAAATGAAAAAAAAAAAAAAAAATTCAGAAAATCACCGTCTGATTTTTAAAGAATTTGTTTGCAAATTATGGTGGAAAATAAGTATTTGGTCAATAACAAAAGTTCATCTCAATACTTTGTTATATACCCTTTGTTGGCAATGACAGAGGTCAAACGTTTTCTGTAAGTCTTCACAAGGTTTTCACACACTGTTGCTGGTATTTTGGCCCATTCCTCCATGCAGATCTCCTCTAGAGCAGTGGTGTTTTGGGGCTGTCGCTGGGCAACACAGACTTTCAACTCCCTCCAAAGATTTTCTATGGGGTTGAGATCTGGAGACTGGCTAGGCCACTTCAGGACCTTGAATTGCTTCTTACGAAGCCACTCCTTCGTTGCCCGGGTGGTGTGTTTGGGATCATTGTCATGCTGAAAGACCCAGCCACGTTTCATCTTCAATGCCCTTGCTGATGGAAGGAGGTTTTCACTCAAAATCTCATGATACATGGCCCCATTCATTCTTTCCTTTACACGGATCAGTCGTCCTGGTCCCTTTGCAGAAAAACAGCCCCAAAGCATGATGGTTCCACCCCCATGCTTCACAGTAGGTATGGTGTTATTTGGATGCAACTCAGCATTCTTTCTCCTCCAAACACGACAAGTTGAGTTTTTACCAAAAAGTTCTATTTTGGTTTCATCTGACCATATGACATTCTCCCAATCCTCTTCTGGATCATCCAAATGCTCTCTAGCAAACTTCAGACGGGCCTGGACATGTACTGGCTTAAGCAGGGGGACATGTCTGGCACTGCAGGATTTGAGTCACTGGCGGCGTAGTGTGTTACTGATGGTAGCCTTTGTTACTTTGGTCCCAGCTCTCTGCAGGTCATTCACTAGGTCCCCCCGTGTGATTCTGGGATTATTGATCACCGTTCTCGTGATCATTTTGACCCCACGGGGTGAGATCTTGCATGGAGCCCCAGATCGAGGGAGATTACCAGTGGTCTTGTATGTCTTCCATTTTCTAATAATTGCTCCCACAGTTGATTTCTTCACACCAAGCTGCTTACCTATTGCAGATTCAGTCTTTTCCACCCTGGTGCAGGTCTACAATTTTGTTTCTGGTGTCCTTTGACAGCTCTTTGGTCTTGGCCATAGTGGAGTTTGGAGTCTGACTGTTTGAGGTTGTGGACAGGTGTCTTTTATACTGATAACGAGTTCAAACAGGTGCCATTAATACAGGTAATGAGTGGAGGACAGAGGAGCCTCTTAAAGAAGTAGTTACAGGTCTGTGAGAGCCAGAAATCTTGCTTGTTTGTAGGCGACCAAATACTTATTTTCCACCATAATTTGCAAATAAATTCTTTAAAAATCAGACAATGTGATTTTCTGGATTTTTTTTCTCATTTTGTCTCTCATAGTTGAGGTATACCTATGATGAAAATTGGAGACCTCTCTCATCTTTTAAGTGGGAGAACTTGCACAATTGGTGGCTGACTAAATACTTTTTTGCCCCACTGTAAATTGTCCGTAGGTATCTGTCCCCTATAGACCCTTAGAATAGAGGGTTAGTACTAGTGAAGCACTTTTAAGAGGTCTTTGACACTAGAAAAAGTGCTATACAAGTACAGGTCCTTATCCATTACCCCTAATTTCTACAGTAAGGCACTGTTTAAAAAGAGATGGTCCTGAAAATCTGGATCTCCGTGACCTGCAAATCCCACCCTTGTGAATATCTGGCTAATCAAATTCGCTTACAACAAAATAGACAAGCTAGAGTTGGATTTAAGTATGCCAAAACTAAATTGCTAGCAGGCTAACTAGCTGCTGGCACGAGTCACATGACCCACATACCATACTCAACAGGTGACCGGTATGTATATAAACTGCACTGGTCAATATTTAATTTGGTTACATGTGTGTGAAATGACAATAGGCCTATTCTTTTCGATATTTTGCTCATTAAGATGCTTAGCAACAGTTAACTAGGTACATTTGGAAGGGGCTATTTTTCTTGGCAGAGTAAAATAACTGGTTAAACAAATAAAATCATCATATTTTGTCCTGTATTGCTGACATTTAATAAACTGTGCTGTGGGAACTGTTGTATAAAAGCCATATTACATTGAAGGTTGTGTGGTATCAATGAATGTATAACTGCGGTGATTCAGTTGTAGGCCCAACAAGAGTCACCCCAGTTACATATTCATTAATGCTGCACTCTGGCTTGTGTAATAATGCTTAAGTATACTATACAGTAGGCTGCTCTAAGGGTCAGATCTGAGGAAATCTTACTACAGAGAACTATGAATTATAGTAATTGTCTTTTCAGCACTCGTCACATTCCTTGATAAATTTAGAGTCTGGCAACTTCAGTGCAACATTATAAACAGCATTATCTGGATAGTCAACTCCTTGAATGTCTTTTAATCTTCTTACATGCAACTTTCATGCTTGCACACACACATTTTTTTTTTAAATCACAAAAATGATGCTTACCCATGGTTCCTGCTTTTGTGCTACATCAAGCATAGTCTACATTTATCACAAGAACATGGAAAACAGGATCATCTGCACCTTCCAACACTTTAAATAAAAAAATTGATATTTTGAAAATGTCATCTAATCAGTTTGTTTAAAGTCAGTTGATTGTAGTTAAAAGAAAATCAGTCATGTATTTTGTGTGTACTATCCTCTGTATATGAGCCATGTAAAAGCTTTACTATATCCGTCTCCGTATGCAATCTACTTATACTAGGAAATGAACAGTCTGAAACAGTCTGTTTAGAGCAAGAAGAGCACCTGTAGGAAGAGCTTTGGTGCATTATAAACAGTGGTTCATTAACGTGTTTGTGTAAGTATGATGGAGGAATGAAGTCATTTGAATAGATACAGTTTACATTGAGTATGACATTAGGTATAAACAGATGAATCATCAGTACTATTGTATTCCTCAAACAGCTAATAGCATAAAGTAGGGATGTCTTTTAATACACTTAACTTTAATCTACCAAGTTCCATCGGGTAACTATATTTGGCATGTATCGAGTGCAAAAAAAAAAATAAATAAATCAGTCTTTTGTCTTCGGTTAAATAAACCTACATTCTGCCAAGATGAGATCACTACACATGATTCCTTCAGTGTTTTTCTTAAATGAGGTATTTTTCTTAATATTATCTGCTTTATTTTGGGAGCAGTTTTCCTTATTTCTTTTTACCCAGGCACCAGCTTATATAACTCAGAGGAATTCCCCAAATCAAGACTGGGTAGCATTCACTTTAATGTGCAAGCATGTGTGCATTTACATACTGTTAAGTCCTTGCTTGTTGACGATGGTGCTGCTGGCCAGGGCTTCGTAGTACTGCTGATTGCTCATCAGAGTGTGCATGCCCAGGATGGCTGGAAGAAAGTAAGAAAACACTTATTTATGAAAAATGGAGAGAGAAGTTCATTAGATTATATGATTATCCAGTTTAAGCCTTACATTAGACATGTAGCTGCAGCACTATAGCCAAGTCAAGCATGAGAACACACAATCACATGAGAGCATCGTGTTATTTCAGGTCTAGCAGGTTAATTGGTGACATGCTCAACCTTTGATTTGCATTTCCATAGTAACCCTCCTGCTCTCAACTGACTCCATTACAGACCAATATAATACTTAGAAGTGCAGAGTAGCCTGAAACTCAAGTAAAAACAGTGTTAGTTACTGAAGTATAATTAAGAGTAGTCACCAAACCAGACCATCAGTGATGGACTAACTCATTCCTAATCAGATGAAATCACATCAAGAATGCACAGATCTCCTGACCATTATCCTTGACCTTGAACACAAACTAGACCCACTGTGCATAACTTTGCCAAACATTGGGGAAATTGTCTAGGAGAAGTAACTTTTCTTCATAAAATCATATGCATGCATGTCTGCAATGGCCAGATCTCCTGACCTTTGACAATGACCGTGTCTTTGGGCTCAACCTGAATTCAGACCAACCTAACACTCTCTCGTTCTGTGTGTGTGTGCGCGCGCGCGCGTGCGTGCTATGAATTAGGGCAATTGCCTAGGAGGAATAACAATTCTCATAAAATTATATAAGCGCTCAGATCTCCTGACCTTTGACCCCAACCTTCAGCACAACCATGATGCCGATCCACCTGACGGTCATTGTGCATGAGTTTGAGAATTATGAAAATGCCACTTTTTACTTACTAGTTTGTTTGTTTTTTCATAAATTTAAGACATTTTTCTTGTAAGTTTACCATTTTCATCTGAAGTTATGCTTTTTTTTAAATTCAATTCTGTGACTATTTTAATGAATGTACTGATCAATTCTGGGACTTTTCAGTGAATTTCATATAAATTAGCAACTTTTTACTCAAAGTTGCAACAATTTACTCTTTTCATGGCAACTGATCCAGAAAAGGTCGACGATTTCAATTTTAATTTCAATTAAATGAAATGATAAATTCACTGAAAAGACCGTAGATGCTGTCAATTCTAGCTAGAACAACTTATTATAATATAAATGAAAGCACCAAGGTGCTGATGCCTCTGTGTCAGAGCCTTGGCAGAGGTATGCGTTCTCAGATCATCACCAAAATGTTATGGGTTCCTCTCTAGCCCAAGGACCACATCTGGGAAAAAATTTCATCCAAATCCATCCAGTAGTTTTGGAGTACATGCATGTGCAGTGAACTGGCGATCTGTCCAGGGTGTACCCTGCCTCTCGCCCAAAGATGCTGGGATAGGCTCCAGCCCCCCCACCCCCCGCGACCCAAAAGAAGAGCACGGTGGCAGACGTTTTTAAATGGCCGAAGTGATGGAGGTATGTGAATATAAGAACAATCAAGACTAACAGGAGCTTTTGCTGTTTAGTGGCAGAGGAAGAAAACAGATGGGCAAAAAGACGGACATTTGTTCACCCAGTATTGGCGGATTGCTCAGTACTTCCCTGTGGCGGGAGTTTCCGGGCGCATGCGCAGTTCACTGCAACCATTTGTGGGTGAGGAATGTTGGGACTTCTAATTTTTAGTAGTTTTTAATGAGTTTTACTTCGTCCTTCCTCTGCAAAACTAAACAGCAAAACAAGTGAAAACAATCATGTGATGAATAAATGGTGTAGTTGCTGTATACGTGGGTTTTTTTTTTTTCCAGAAACCACTATTTTATAAGTTCAGTTCCACGTGATGTAAAAAAACGTGCTGTGCTGTAAAAAAGTTGCACTTCTGCCTCTAGTGGCCCAGCATAGTTATTACAATACATTTTTCCCAGCTCCATGGACATTAAAGGTGAGTTAAATTTGTGTTTATTTCAAAAACAAAGCCTTATCTTGGAATTCTGGCAAATTAAAAAGTCGAGAAAATGATACAAGCCTTTAGTTGCACTTAATTTTGACCGGGCGAGCTGAAACAGACAGGCAGATAAATGGATACACACAACCATCCACACACAGACACAGAGTGATTACCGCATGCCTCCGTTTTCACCGAGGCATAACAAGAGCATTTAGGCATTACCCGGTTTCAAATCAGTCAACTCAAAAGCAACTAAAACAGTGCAACCAAAAGTACTGGTTTTTCCTCTTAAATACACACAAGTAGCCTTAAACGCATCCTGCAATAAAATTAAAATACACACAAAAATACAGTTTACTTAAGTACATGTAGTTGCGTAAATGTAATTTGCTACTATTATCTCTGGTAGTAGTCTAGGTTATACTCTTTGTTTTAATTGCAAATGGTATCAAGACATACTGTATCAGTAATCGTAACACCTTCTGGCAATGCAACAATGCAGTCAAACCAACACACGAGAAAAAATTGCTAATACCCATCTTGGCGGTGTGTGTCGGCAATGGTATCCACGTGATGCAGGTGCATAAATCCAGCTTAATTATGATTAATTGTGGAATGGAAAATGTAGAACTTTCAAAACTAGGGTACCGTTTCTGACAGACACTCTATGGCACAACTCAAAACGGAGACATGTAAAGCCTAATTCATGGCACAAATGCTTAATTTTATTCAATTCTGGGTGTTCCAGTCAGTTTGCTGCAATATCGCTGTCAGAGAAGAGAAGAGCTAACAGCTAAGCTAAAGGCTCACCCTGGATAAACACCACTTCCATCATTTCTGTTTGTGAATGCCTGCTCCCTAGAAAACAAAGTGGACTATCTACTACTGGAACTCAGATCGAAAAGGGAAGTGAGAGATGCAACTAGTATAACAACTGGTGTAATAATGCTAAAGTGATTACTATTTGTTTGCACATGCAGTATTTCTGCAGTACTTACAGTGGGGCAAAAAAGTATTTAGTCAGCCACCAATTGTGCAAGTTCTCCTACTTAAAAGATGAGAGAGGTCTCCAATTTTCATCATAGGTATACCTCAACTATGAGAGACAAAATGAGGAAAAAAAAAAATCCAGAAAATCACATTGAAGGATTTTTAACGAATTTATTTGCAAATTATGGTGGAAAATAAGTATTTGGTCACCTACAAACAAGCAAGATTTCTGGCTCTCACAGACCTGTAACTTCTTCTTTAAGAGGCTCCTCTGTCCTCCACTCGTTACCTGTATTAATGGCACCTGTTTGAACTCATTATCAGTATAAAAGACACCTGTCCACAACCTCAAACAGTCAGACTCCAAACTCCACTATGGCCAAGACCAAAGAGCTGTCAAAGGACACCAGAAACAAAATTGTAGACCTGCACCAGGCTGGGAAGACTGAATCTGCAATAGGTAAGCAGCTTGGTGTGAAAAAATCAACTGTGGGAGCAATTACTAGAAAATGGAAGATATACAAGACCACTGGTAATCTCCCTCAATCTGGGGCTCCACGCAAGATCTCACCCCGTGGGGTCAAAATGATCATGAGAACGGTGAACAATAATCCCAGAACCACACGGGGGGACCTAGTGAATGACCTGCAGAGAGCTGGGACCAAAGTAACAAAGGCTACCATCAGTAACACACTACGCCGCCAGTGACTCAAATCCTGCAGTGCCAGACATGTCCCCCTGCTTAAGCCAGTACATGTCCAGGCTTGTCTGAAGTTTGCTAGAGAGCATTTGGATGATCCAGAAGAGGATTGGGAGAATGTCATATAGTCAGATGAAACCAAAATAGAACTTTTTGTTAAAAACTCAACTTGTCGTGTTTGGAGGAGAAAGAACACCATACCTACTGTGAAGCATGGGGGTGGAAACATCGTGCTTTGGGGCTGTTTTTCTGCAAAGGGACCAGGACGACTGATCCGTGTAAAGGAAAGAATGAATGGGGCCATGTATCGTGAGATTTTGAGTGAAAACCTCCTTCCATCAGCAAGGGCATTGAAGATGAAACGTGGCTGGGTCTTTCAGCATGACAATGATCCCAAACACACCGCCCGGGCAACGAAGGAGTGGCTTCGTAAGAAGCATTTCAAGGACCTGGAGTGGGCTAGCCAGTCTCCAGATCTCAACCCCATAGAAAATCTTTGGAGGGAGTTGAAAGTCCGTGTTGCCCAGCGACAGCCCCAAAACATCACTGCTCTAGGGGAGATCTGCATGGAGGAATGGGCCAAAATACCAGCAACAGTGTGTGAAAACCTTGTGAAGACTTACAGAAAACGTTTGACCTCTGTCATTGCCAGCAAAGGGTATATAACAAAGTATTGAGATGAACTTTTGTTATTGACCAAATATTTATTTTTCACTATAATTTGCAAATAAATTATTTAAAAATCAGACAATGTGATTTTCTGGACTTTTTTTTTTCCTCATTTTGTCTCTCATAGTTGAGGTACACCTATGATGAAAATTGGACACCTCTCTCATCTTTTAAGTGGGAGAACCTGCACAATTGGTGGCTGACTAAATACTTTTTTACCCCACTGTATGAGGTTTTTTTGGAGAATATTCTGGATAGTTAGCCTAGTTAGCTTGCTATTGCAGAAAGCAAGTACATTTGTCCACTCCCATGTTAATAAAAGTTTGAAAAACTTGAAAAATGACAAGTTTAAGGTAGATTACGTTGAGGGAAAAAAACTGATATTAAATGAGTAAATCATGATTAACTCACAATTTCAAATGATTAATCATGATTAAACTTAATTTGCATTTAAGGAGAACAAAAAGGGAAGAACAAAGAGGAAAAAATAAAACATTGTTAATTATATCTCAGTTAAGACAATAAGAAACAATGTTTCTGCAAATTATTCTACACTAACAGATTTATATTTGTCAAACAAATGCTTAGTCTGTTTATTCATGCAACATGTTAACTGTGAACATGGAATGCATGGTACATATACGCTTCATCTGAAACAAAAATAACAGGCATCCTGCATGTTATCCATGTCAACAAAAAGAGACAATCTAATCAGGAACATGACACAAGGCCAGGATTGCTCCATGCAACACAGTGCAGTCTACAGATACCCTGCATGATGATCAGCTAATGGAGAAGAAAATGAAGGAACTGATGAGGGATGAAGGGAAAGGGTGGAGGGAAGACGGAAGTGGCGCTGGATGAAATGAACAAGAGTTAAAGAAAAAGAAGATTAACAAGGGACAGGTTAAGACCATGACAAGGTTCTTAAAACTATTAGTGAAACTGTGCTGAGAATGACAGTAATTAGACATTTATATTTAAAATAGTCAACAGTACAGTAAGTCTTTGCAAGAGTTTGAGAATAAGGCAGGTTTTCTGAGTGCATTTTAGAGCGTGTACAGAGTAAAAATAAGCATGTTTAATTATTTAAATTGATTTTTATCTTAAATTTGTATATTAAGAGTTATTAGGATTAGGGGGTTATAACCAGATATATGTAAGTATGTGCATGATGATGTAATTGTCTGGTGTGCAAAGATGAAATCACATTAAACTCATTTACTTCATTTTTAAAAAATTCTTAACATTTGTGTGGTTTAAAAGAACACAAATTATGCAAATAAATGTGATCAGAAGAATCTGCTACCAGACTGTTACCTGCAATGTCACAGAGTTCAGCATCAGTAGCACTGGCCAAGGCTTCTTCAAGTTCTGGCTCCAAAGTCACACTTTCTATGATCGGGTCCACCCTCTTTTTGGGCACAAAGGCTTTTCCTGTAGCATGAAGGCAAAGGACCACTGAAATTAAAGACTGAATTCATACCCGATAGTCCCAGAATTTTGTAACATTAATTAGGACATGACTTGCCAACTAACAAAGCACCCTACGATTGGCTATTGGGACTGAGGCAGTACAATGTGCCAAGTGTAGTCTTTTCAGTGTTCCTAACAGGAGAGTTGTATAGTGCTGTTGCAGATAATGTGGGCCAACTCAGATTATGGAGGAAATGACATTCACCTGATCAAAGGCTGATGTCTATCAAAATGATTTTGGAAACATTACTTTAAGTGAGAATCTTACATAGTGTTGTCTAAATGTATGTTGGAGTATTCTGAAATATTAGGCTGTACTGTGCCTACAAAGTCATGCTGCTGGAAGATCTCCCATGATGGTCGACACACTCTCCACTTTTTCACTTGTCCCATACATTTAGGTGAGATAGTCCGAGGTCGATAGTATATGTCAGCTTTCCCCAGTACTTAATGTTTTCACCATTGTGTTTAAATACATTATATACAGTAGTGTGGGACTTGAATGTAAATGTCAATGGAAGGTGAAGACATGTGAGACAGCAGCCCAAATTAGATCTGTTACATAACAGCTGAGGGGAGTATCCTTCATGTTACACCAGACTGAAGACCGCTATCTCCATGTTTGATTAACAGTAAATACATGGAAATTCCTGCCTTCACGACAGCGCTGCCATGTCTGAGCCAGTGTGGGCTCCTACTCGAGTTTCAAACATTTTTCCGACTCCTGCATATACAGTGGTGTGAAAAAGTGTTTTGCCCCTATCCTGATTTCTCATTTTTTTGTATGTTTGTCACACTTAAATGTTTCAGATCATCAAACAAATTTAAATATTAGACAAAGATAACACAAGTAAATGCAAAATGCAGTTTTTAAATGAAGGTGTTTATTATTAATTGGAAAAAAAAAATCCAAACCTACATGGCCCTGTGTGAAAAAGTGATTGCCCCCCCAAACCTAATAACTGGTTGGGCCACCCTTAGCAGCAACAACTGCAATCAAGTGTTTGTAATAACTGGCAGTCTTTTACAGCACTGCGGAGGAATTTTGGCCCACTCATCTTTGCAGAATTGCTGTAATTCAGCCACATTGGAGGGTTTTGTTTTTCTGAAGCCATTCAAAGGTGGACTTGCTGGTGTGTTTTGGATCAATGTCCTGCTGCAGAAACCAAGTGTGCTTCAGCTTGAGGTCATGAACAGATGGCTGAACATTCTCCTTCAGGATTTTTTGGTACACAGCAGAATTCATGGTTCCATCTACCACAGCAAGTCTTCCAGGTCCTGAAGCAGCAAAACAGCCCCAGACCATCACACTACCACCACCATATTTACTGTTGGTATGATGTTCCTTTTCTGAAATGCTGTGTTACTTTTACGCCGGATGTAATGCGACACGCACTTTCCAAAAAGTTCAACTTTTGTCTCGTCAGTTCAGAGTATTTTCCCAAAAGTCTTGGGGATCATCAAGATGTTTTCTGGCAAAACTGAGATGAGTCTTTATGTTCTTTTAGCTCAGCAGTGGTTTTCGTCTTGGAACTCTGCCATGCAGGCCATTTTTGCCAAGTCTCTGTCTTATGGCGGAGTCATGAACACTGATCTTAACAGAGGCAAGTGAGGCCTGCAGTTCTTTGGATGTTGTTGTGGGGTCTTTTGTGACCTCTTGGATGAGTCGTCGCTGCGCTCTTGGGGTAATTTTGATCAGCCGGCCACTCCTGGGAAAGTTCACCATTGTTCCATTTTTTTCACCATTTGTGGATAATGGCTCTCACTGTGGTTCGCTGGAGGCCCAAAGCTTTAGAAATGGCTTTATAACCTCAATTACTTTCTCATTTGTTCCTGAATTTATTTGGATAAATAAATCTAGCGTTTGAGGATTTTTTAGATTTTAGTAGACCACATCATCCTAGGTGCGCAACCGAGAGGTTTCGCAGGTCCTTCCTACCTACGGCTGTCAGACTGTATAACCTAAGCAGGGCTGCTCGCAGAGATAGCAAAAAAAAAACGTGACGACCTAGTAGTATTGAATGCAAAAGATGCAACAGACTTACACAAATGGTCCCCTCCAGTATACAACTAGGACAATATCAGTCGCTACGGAGTGTGACAATATGTATGGGTACATATTCATACTATGTAGGATAACTAAGTAGACGGTTATGCTGTTCATTCCATCTTGCTACAATGCTCCGCACTTTGTATACATATATTTATATATTTATGTGTACATATGTATATCCACTGCTCTTTTTTATATTTTTCGTATCTTCTTAATTATTGCTCTGAGTGTTGCTCTCCCTGTGCTGTTGCAATCCTGGAATTTCCCCATTGTGGGACTAATAAAGGCTTATCTTATCTTTTTTGGGCTACTTCACTTTGTCAGGCAGGTCCTATTTAAGTGATTTCTTGATTGACAACAGGTGTGGCAGTAATCAGGCCTGGGTGTGGCTAGTGAAATTGAACTCAGCTTTCCAAAGATATGATAAACCACAGTTAATTTATGTTTTAATGGGGGGGGGTCACTTTTTCCCCCCCACACAGGGCCATGAAGGTTTGGATTTTTTTACCCTTAATAATAAACACCTTAATTTATAAACTGTATTTTGTGTTTACTTGTGTTATCTTTGTCTAATATTTAAATTTTTTTGGATGATCTGAAACATTTATGTGTGACAAACATACAAAAAAATGAGAAATCAGGAAGGGGGCAAACACTTTTTCACACCACTCTACACTTGGCCCTGGGATTGTAAAAACCTGTTGAGTGCAAAACAAGTCCAGTGTACTGCAGCTTGACAGATGGAAATTGTACCAAAGCACACACAAACGTGATGAAAGTGAAGGCAGGGAGGACTTCTATAGTTTCACATGATCTGGGATTTCTCACCATCCATCACACGTCTCTGAATCAACAGTCAACTGCTACTGAGGGCCTGATGAGAGGCCGAGTTACAGAACAGAGACCTTTGTGTGACTTCAGGGCTTTCAAAAAGCTGCGCTGAGATTTTAATGCTACCAAAAAATGTACTTGAAGTTATGGTATAGTAGTATAAGTAAGAGTAGTCAACAAAAAATACCTCAGTGAGAGTAATGTAAGCTTAACTTTTACTCTCACCAATTTGTGGTTTTTCTTGTAAATTTGTTTTCTCCCCTTACAAACGTTCTACTATTTTCTTACAAATTTAGGTATTTTTTTCTGTCATTTTATCAACAATTTATTGTGCTGTCCTGAACGTCATTTATGGGGCTCCAAATATTTGTATTAAACTATGTAAGCATCAGCATTTATGTAAATTTTGTATAATATACAGTTTCCCTTGAAAATTTATTTCCCCCCTAAATTTACAGCTTCTCTCATAAATTTAGCCTTTTCTTTCTCATAAATTTGCAATTTTTGTCCTGCAAATTTCAGTTTTTCTCCCACACATTTCTAAATTTATTCTGATAAATTTGGACTTTATCATCAATTTGCTACCATTTTTTTCCCTAATAATCTTTTTTGTAAAGTCAAGTAATCATTCAATCACCAATTTAAGTGATTTTTTTTCTTGAAAATTTATACCTTTTTCCCCTGATAAATTTGTTACTCTAATAGTTTTACTGCCTTTTTTCCTTCATTTGTTCTTTAAAGGTCAGTTTCCCTAACCCACAGAATGAAATTTAACATTATGACAGGATGGATGCTAAAATAATCTGTGCATTAATTCTTATTTTTATCAAAAACAGAGAATCAAACAATACCTGCTGCTCTAAATTCTTTCTTAATGTGACTGATTATACTGTGACTCAAAATCCAAAAATACCCACTCTTCTATCACAAAAGATAGAAATAACTGTATAAGAAAATTTTCTAATAAAGTCAAAATGAGAAGCTTCAGTTTAGACTAACTATGCACTAACTATTGAAAATTAAGATCTGTTAGAAAATAAAAGGTAAATGCAGTTTCCCCACCTCTCTTTTCCCCGGTATAGGGCACCAGGTCTTCCCTGTCCGGATGCTCTTTGGCCTGTTTCTCCAGATGAGCCAGGAGGTTGTCTCTCTGAAATGCCCCCGTGGGAGCTTTCTTAGTCTGGTCCTTCTGCCGGAGCCCAGCTGGCAACAGAGCATTCTAGGACAAGATTGACATCAACATACATTTTGAGACTGGCAAATTTATTTGCAAACATACATACTGTAAGATAAGATAAGCCTTTATTAGTCCCACAATGGGGAAATTCCAGGATTGCAACAGCATAGGGATAGCAACACTCAGAGCAACACTCAGAAGGCAAGAAAAAACAACATCTAGTAAACATATGTCCATATTACTATAAATGTATATATATAGACACACAGTGCAGAGCATTATGGTTGGTTGGTGAATGTGCAGCAGAAAGTCTAAGCTCTCTCTCCGTGGATGCAGCGGGCCAGCTGGAAGTCTTTGGGCATGATGGTGACCCCCTTAGCGAAGAAGAGACCCACCAGGTGGGCCTCGCTGGTCTCCTGCAGAGCCATGACGGCGAAGCTCAGGAAACGCAGGACGGTCTTGAAGTCCTGAGCGATCTCCCTCACCAGGTGCTGGACGGGCAGCTTACGGATGAGCAGCTCCGTGGATTTCTGGTAGCGACGGATCTCTCTCAGAGCCACGGGCCTGTGACGGCGAGGCCTCTTCACTCTGCCGGTGGCCAGAGCGCCTCTCCGAGCAGCCCTGGTGGCTAGCTGTCTCCTGGGGGGCTTCTTCCTCCAGTAGATTTTACGGGCAGTCTGCTTGGTTCTTGCCATCGCTCTTTATTATTCTGTCTTATATTTCTTTCACGCCGCCTAAATGCTATAACTTCAGCTGGAGTTCAAGAGGAATGCAGGCAGGTAGCGGCGTTGATGCATGGGTTGCACATGCAGACCCAACTGGTATGCAGGTGTGGACAAGTGGAACAATTCTTAGGCTTAAAAAAAAATCCCCTTGTCGCATATCACTTCGGTTTCTGTCTGCAACACTTCCTTACACTTGTATTTATGCTTCACCACCTCTGCTCATGTGCATCATAGGTAGATGGAGATATTTACTCCTATTCTCACATACATATCTGTGTGGCTGAGCCTCTAGGTATTGCCAGTTGGTGCTCTATGTTGATGTCATAATAAGATATGCTCCGATTTTAGCCATCAGGCCTCAGAGTAGGGCTGGGTGATAAAGCTCAAAAAATGTATTGCAACATAATTTCTCTATATTGCGATACACGATACATATTGTGACATGCATTTTGTGTACTGAATGTCCTTTAAAATTTGGCTTTACTTGCATTTTTATTAGGAATTATATGTATATATAAAAAAGTGAGCTTGTTTTTCACAACTGCAGAGTTCAGACTGGAAATGTTTCTCTTCTCCTGACTTCCCCTCCGCTCCCTGTGCTTAAAGTGGGCATACTTTTATTCTTTTAACTTTCTTTTCGTCTCTGCTCGTTTGTTCACCCCCTGCGTGCTGCGTGCAGGGGGGCGGGACAGCCACACTGAGCTTCAGCAGCCGGCAGCTGGGGAGAGCACGAAGTCACTGCTCATATTAACGTGACAAATACTCGAATGTGCATGATACAACCATTATGTATTGCAGGCGGCCAAACGTACAGAGACAACAAATATATTCTGTATATTACCCAGCCCTACCTCAGAGTATGCTAAGAATAACTCTCAGTGATTCCCAAAACTCCAAATTTGTGTCAGTACAATGGTGAAAATGTACAGAAATGTCTTACCAAATATTAGAAGGATTACCGAACTTACCATAGGCAACATGAGCAAAGCCCCTGTGGATAATGGACTCTCACATAGAAACATAATTTTTTCTTATTCCATCCATGTGAAGTAGACTGGTTGGCAAAGAGAGGAGCAAAAGATGGCGTGCTCAATAGAGGAACCAGAAATCAACAACTCATGAATCTGAACAAAACTGTTACTGAGTGGTACATAAAAGTGGGGAATGAACAGCTGCTCAATCTAGATGGGGGTGGAAGGAAGTGAATGTATTGAAATATTGGAAATAAACATAGAAGTTTTGCTAAAATATTGCATACCTTTCTGGTGGGCAAAAGCTTGTTGGCATGTTGTCAATTTGCATTAGAGTCAATATAATGATTGGCCTTTTTAGGATTTCCATAGTGTTCATGCTGTAGCCACATAGAACAATGGAGACTAGTTGGTTAGTCGGTCTTCTGCCAACCAGTCGGCATGTCCCCATAGTGTGATGTCACTCATGAATATATCTATAGTAATGGGAAGTCCAATGTAAATTAGCCATGCATTAGACCATACCATTTACTGCATTTCTGCTGTATTAAATAAGACTTGAAACTAGGCGCCAAGACCATAAAGTCATCACAAAATAATTATTGAGGAGAAAAATCACGTCATAAATTTTAAAAAGTCATGTTTTCATCAACTCAACCAGAGGAAAGACTATAGATCTTTTAAAGAATTATTATTACTAAAAATCCAATTACTTTCCACAGCGAGGCAGTGAAAATAACAGGTGATGTGAACATCTCACACAATGTGCACAACAATTAAGTAGAAATGTGACAGTTTTAGTAGAGCTCAGAACAAAGCAGCTTGATTTAGGTATGCAACGTTATGACAAATGAAACGAAGTGAGACAGTTCCAGGGTTGGTAGGGCAGTAATGTAACCTTCACATGGCCTTTCACCTTAAAGAAAGACATTTCACAGACCATTAGTGCACAGAGTTATTTTCAACCTACAGCAACACTGAAATAACAAAAAAAAAAACCAAAAACACAAGCTCTCCAAAGTGCTACATATCTTATCTTTCCTCTCAGCACTTACACGCCATTCTTCTTTTGGTAAGTGCATTTCTGCCTTCACTGGTGCTCATCCGCTTTTAGTCTCTGTCCTTTAATAAGAAACTTTGGTAGTTTAGCAACTCATTTGTTAAGTCACACAAAATAATTAGCTCAGCCAAAATGTTTTCACCACAGGTGGGTAGTAACTACTTCAGTTTTCTACGTTACTTGTAACACAGAAAGTAACTGAGTAGTTTAGGAGCAGGACTCTTTGTGCTATGTTGGGTTTTAAACCCAGACTGATACACCTCAAAAATACCATGAGTTTCTAAAAACGGCATTAACTGTGTTAAAACGATTTTCTCCAGGATTTTTGAAAGAAATGGTAATTTGGAGATAGGTCTGAAATTTGAACAATGGAAAGGGTCAATTCCTGGGTTTTTTTAAGCAACAGCTGCACTACTGCATGTTTAAAAACCCCAGGCACCATACTAGAGGTGACACTGCTGTTCACAACAGCAAAGACAGAAGGTCCAAAAGTAGTAAAAACTTCTTTAAACAAGTGAGGTGTCATGGCGGCGGCTGGGCCGTCATTAACCTCTTTCGCTCCGTTGTCCCACGGGTGGGCAAGTCTCTGCATCCTAGAGCACACGAGAGCGCACGAGGGCGCTCTCGTGCGCTCTAGGACACATCATGGAGATTTTGATGAAGGTGGTGTATGGCGTCTAAGCGCGCACTGAAAATAAAAGCTGCAGACACAGCCGCGAACAGATTAGTTCATCTGACCTCTCATTCGACTAATAAGAGCCTTGAATTGGGTTTCTGAAACCTTGAAGAACCAATGAATGAAAACCTAGCCAGAAGGACCCTCCTCCCAACGGCTGCGAGCCAACTGAAGCACAGAAGTTCGCTGAGCTGTTTTGTCTAAAGCTGGGTGAAGAGAGACTGCTTCAGCAGCCACAGGCAGTGGTTTATTTATTTTTTTTTAATTCCAGCAGGGTGTTTAGGATTCTCTTATATGGTCATCATAGACCGACAGAGGCCAACGACGAAGGTCGTAAATCATTCGCCAAAACCGCAATCATGGAATTATGTTTTGACTGGGTCGCGAGACCAGAACCAGAGCGGACCAGCGTCGGTTCGTCTGACAGTGAGGAAGAGAAGTTGGCCAGGACAATGTGGCTGTGAAGAGGTAAGTGTTATAAGCCAAATTATTTTTTATCCCTGAAAATTGTAATCAAAAATGACTTTTGACTAATCGGTAAATTACAACTGTGCGGCGCACGATGTCCAAAGTGCGTGCGCCGCATTACACGGTTCGTTCGCCGCCTCCGGACCGTGAACGCCCCCCCCGCCGCTACGATTCTGTAGCGGGGGGTGGGTGGGGGGAGCCGCAGTGACAGCGGTGCTGTGGAAACATGCCTTATTCGAGTGTAATCCGTCATGTAGCGAGGGCGGATCTCCGTCCTCTGTAGCGGGAAGGGGGGGGGGGGTTGACAACCCCCCCCCACACACACACACACAGCCCTGAATGTGACCTTTCATTAGAGCCCTAAATGAAGCTTCTACATTGAATCATTCAAAAGTTAGACATTTTTCCAAACTGTGCCATTTGGCACAATTTGGCACAGTTCCAAAACGCCTGGGAACGACCTGAGAACAAAGCTGTGTAATATATTCATTTTTTGTGGTATTGTTACAAAATTTGGACCTCAGCTGGATAACACTTGGGTCTACATTTCGGTTGCATTTTCCAGCCCGGATCTGAAGCTGTGTGTTATTTGCAAGCATTTGTATCCAAAAAAAAAACACCCAGGCCAAATTTATTTTCTTAAAGTTCACTATGTTTAGATGACTGTAACTCAGAGCTGGAGCACTTAGAGAGATCATGTTTTTTTTGCCAAAAAATTCAAAGTGTTTTCTTTTAAATGAGACCAACCCCATGAAGATGCTGCAAAAGGTTGAAGAACAGCTTTCGATTTACTTTGGGCAAATTTTTTTTTTGGCGTTTTTAGGAAAATTGACCGGAGTGCAAGGGGTTAACTTCAGCTGCGCACACACCTGCCATCAGTAATCAGCAGGCTTTAAAAGCCAGTGTCTCTGACTGCTCTGCACGGAGTCGTCTGTCGTCTTCGCCACGCATCGTGTCAAGGACACGACCTCAAGCCAGAGTTGGAATCAAACCTTCTCGCCAAGCCACGTCACGTAAGCAACAGCAACACTCACCTTGTCAAAGTGTTATCCCCTGTGCACAGGTGGACCTCCCTGGCGGCGGACTCACCTCCCCAGATAACGGGACATCATCTCCTCCTCCTCGGATCTCCTCCTCACCTCCTCAGCGCCAAACACCAAGCGCACCACACTACACCAAGGCACGGAGCCAGCAGGACTCTCGCAGCGGCACCTGCAAGTAAGCACCGCAAGTCTCAGCTTTCCGTTCTCACGAACTGTAGTAACATCCTGTGCTTGTGTGTTCCAGGGTTGCTAGGTTGCAGCAAGACCCGCTCAGCTCCAGTGGCCAGACTACTACGCACTCACTCACTCATTCACACACTCAACACTCTTCACTGAGTTAATATATAATTGTCAAATTAATCTACTTGTGTCAGCGTCTGACTCCTGGGTTCAACAATCATGTCAGTACGACTCCGTCAAGACGACCCAGCAGACAGCGCGTTGGCGCGCCGCATTAACACCCTTAGCGCTCGAGTGGACTTAATTGCCCATCAGCAGACAGTTATACTTAACCAATTAACTCAGGTTAACAGCCGGCTGGATCACCTGGAAGGACGCCAGGCACTCCCCCCGGCCGCTGGGGCCTCATCAGCCCCTGTAGCCCCACCTGCTAGTTTAACACACCAGCCATCTTCTCCTCGCCTCACTCCCGTGCCTACCCCCACCCGTTTTAGCGGAAAACTCGGAGAAGCATGGGGTTTTCTGCTACAATGCGAAACAGTGTTTCACCGCGTCCCGGGAGATTTTCCCACGGATCACAGCAAGATTGGGTATATCTCTAACCTGCTCGAAGGAAGGGCGTTAGCTTGGGCATACACTGTTATGGCTAAACCCAACTATTCCCTCTTAACTTACCAGCAGTTCGTGGCAGAGTTTTTAGAGGTGTTTGACCATACTGACTGGGGCGCGGTGCTAACTGACCGGTTGCTTAGCCTTCGGCAGGGCAGTAGCTCTGCCGCCAATTATGCTGTAGACTTCCGGGTGCTAGCCGCAGAGGTTGGGTGGGGGGAGTCAGCGCTTTACAGCATTTTCCTCCGCAGCCTTAGTTCGGAACTCAGGGATGAACTAGCGGCACGGGATAAACCAGACAGGTTAGGTGAACTAATTTCCCTTACTATTAGTTTGGACAGTAGGCTGAGGGAGCGGGCGGCCGAACGGAGGGCCGCTAGCTGTTTTGAGTAAACCACGCCCCCGTTCCGCTAGGCCGCCTCTCCTGGCTCTGCCCCCGCCAGAGGAACTTCCGGAGCAAGAGGAAATGGTTACCGGGCAATCAGGGGTTTCGGCAGCTGAGAGACAGCGCCTGAGGGATCTGGGCCTGTGTTTTTACTGTGGCAATGGGTCTCATGGGGTAGCTGAGTGTCCCAATCGGTTAAAAAGGGGAGGTCCGTAGATTACACTAGGGGGATTCACGGACGTTAAGCAGAAGAAGCCCCTCACTAGCTGCCGTGTCCCCATTAGGCTAATTTATAAACACAGGGAACACACAACACATGCCCTTATTGATTTTGGAGCTGAGCAAAGCTTCATCTCCGGAGACCTGGCAACCCATCTGGGCCTCAGCTGTCAACCCCTTCGCCCACCTGTCAAGCTCGTCATGCTGTCAAAGGCGTCACTGACCTCTGTTTCCCACCAGACGGCCCCCGTGTCGGTGATAGTGTCTGGAAACCATCGGGAGGAGATCCGGTTCTTGGTGTTGCCCATCTCCTCTTTGCCTGTGATCCTGGGGTACCCGTGGCTACGTCTCCACAATCCCTCGTTCAATTGGCAAGCCGGAAGTATCACCGCGTGGAGCCGTTTTTGTCTCAGTGCCTGCCTCCAGTCTGCAGCGTGTGCCCCCTCAGTATCAGTGGTCCCGCTTTCGACGCCGCCCCCGGACCTGTCCATGGTACCAGAAGTCTACCACGATCTGGGAGCGGTTTTCAGCAAGTCACGGGCGCTGTCCCTTCCCCCCCACCACCCCTACAATTGTGCGATCAATCTCAGGGCAGGGGCCCCTTTCCCGGCAAGTCGTCTGTATAGCCTGTCTGCCCCGGAGCGTGAGGCCATGGACACGTATATTAAGGAGTCCCTCAGCTCTGGGATTATTCGACCGTCTTCCTCGGCGGTGGGGGCGGGTTTCTTCTTTGTTGGAAAGAAGGATGGCTCGCTGCGTCCCTGCATCGACTTCTGGGGGCTTAATGAGATCACCATCAAGGACAAGTACACGCTGCCACTGATGAACTCGGCTTTTGACTCCCTCCAGGGGGCATCTTGGTTCACGAAGCTGGACCTGCGTAACGCGTACCACCTGGTGCGCATCAAGGAGGGCGATGAGTGGAAGATGGCATTCCGGACCCCAAGCGGCCATTTTGAATACCTGGTGATGCCGTTTGGGTTAACCAACGCTCCGGCCGTCTTCCAGCGCCTAATTATGGCTTTTTGGTGGCCAGGGTTGAGGAAGGACGTTACCAGCTATGTCCGGGCCTGCGCCCAGTGCGCCACCGGGAAATCGTCATCTTCCCCTCCGGCGGATCTTCTTCATCCTCTACCAGTTCCTTCCCGCCCCTGGTCCCATGTGGCTTTGGACTTCGTGACCGGCCTGCCCCCCCCCTAGTCACTTCACTTCGGTCCTGACGATAGTAGACCGCTTCTCCAAGGTGGCACATTTTGTGCCTCTCCGGGGGTTGCCTTCAGCGCAGGAGACGGCAGATCTTCTGGTGCCGCATGTGGTCCGTCTTTGTGGTATCCCGGCTGACGTTGTCTCGGATCGAGGTCCACAATTTGTGTCCCAGGTTTGGAAGGCATTCTGCACGGTGTTGGGGGCCACGGCAAGCCTCTCGTCTGGGTACCACCCGCAGAGCAACGGCCAGTGTGAACGGGCCAATCAGGAGCTGGAGGCTGCGCTCCGCTGTGTCATCTCTTCCTGCTCCTCTTCCTGGAGTACGTTCCTGCCCTGGATCGAGTACGCGCACAATACCACGGTGTCCTCAGCTACTGGGTTGTCCCCGTTTAAAGAGTCTCTGGGGTATGATCCACCACTGTTCCCGGAGGAGGAGAAGAAGGTGGCGGTCCCTTCGGTTCTGGCTCACACTAAGCGTTGTCGGCGGATCTGGACCATCACCCGCAGAGCCCTCCTCAGGACCACGGAACGCAATATCCAGGTGGCCAACCGTCACAGGCGGCCCGCCCCGGACTATAAGGTGGGTCAAAAGGTTTGGTTGTCCACCAAAAATATCAATGTGCCGGCTGAGAAGCGCAAGTTGACGAAGCGCTTCATCGGTCCCTTTGTGATTTCTCGCATTATTAACTCAGTGTCTGTGCGCCTAGTTCTTCCCCCTTCTACGCGCATCTGCCCTACCTTTCATGTCTCCCAGGTCAAGCCCTACATCGCCGATCCTCTGTGCCCGCCCCCCGCGGCTCCTTCCCCCCTGAGGATGATCGACGGCCACCCGGCTTGGGGGGGTAACTGCCAACTTGGATGTCCGCCGGCGGGGCCGGGGTCTTCAGTATTTGGTGGACTGGGAGGGTTTTGGCCCTGTGCATCGCTCCTGGATTCGCCCAGCGTTGATCCTTGACAAGCAGCTGATCCGCGATTTCCATCGGGCGCATCCAAGTAGGATAGGGCAGGTGCCTGGAGGCACCTCTAGAGGGGGGAGTACTGTCATGGCGGCCGCTGGGCCGTCATTAACTTCAGCTGTGCACACACCTGCCATCAGTAATCAGCAGGCTTTAAAAGCCAGTGTCTCTGACTGCTCTGCACGGAGTCGTCTGTCATCTTCGCCACGCATCGCGTCAAGGACATGACCTCAAGCCAGAGTTGGAATCAAACCTTCTCGCCAAGCCACGTCACATAAGCAACAGCAACACTCACCTTGTCAAAGTGTTATCCCCTGTGCACAGGTGGACCTCCCTGGCGGCGGACTCACCTCCCCAGATAACGGGACGTCATCTCCTCCTCCTCGGATCTCCTCCTCACCTCCTCAGCACCAAACACCACGCGCACCACACTACACCAAGGCACGGAGCCAGCAGGACTCTCGCAGCGGCACCTGCAAGTAAGCACCGCAAATCTCAGCTTTCCGTTCTCACGAACTGTAGTAACATCCTGTGCTTGTGTGTTCCAGGGTTGCCAGGTCGCAGCAAGACCCGCTCAGCTCCAGTGGCCAGACTACTATGCACTCACTCACTCATTCACACACTCAACACTCTTCACTGAGTTAATAAATAATTGTCAAATTAATCTACTCGTGTCAGCGTCTGTCTCCTGGGTTCAACAATCATGTCACGAGGGGGGATAGCATCTGCAGGGGAACCAGATGGCTTCATATGACTAATAATGTCCTTTAAAAAAAAAATCCTGGAATTTCCCCGTTGTGGGACTAATAAAGGCTTATCTTATCTTATCTTATCTTATCTTATCTTAAAAACGAACAAGACACTGGCTCAAACTGATCAAAAACAGCTGAGCAGGGCAGAAAAATGGATGGGTCATATGAGGGCAGAGAGATGCAGGATCTAGTTGATACAACTTTGTCAATAAAAGATTTTTTTCACAGACTGCAGGTGAGGCTACTGGACCAGTGGACTGGGGAGTATAAAGAATAGAACTGATAGTACTAAAAAGAACACGGGGCCTATGACAATTGGATGCAATCATTTCTGAGAAATATTTGGGTTTTTTTCTGTGTTTACAGTACTCTAACATTTCAAGCTATCTCTAAAAATATTAAGAGAAACCTGGAGCCTGTCCTTCCACCTGTGCTCTGCTCTCTTGCAATCCCGCCGACATCACGAGTGGTGTCATTCAGCCAGGGCTGAGGTGCAGGTTTGGGGTGCCTGGTCTTCAGTGGAGCTATGAAGTCCAGAGGTTTTGTACAGGTGAAATGAAAACTCAAAGCTAACACCTCAGTATTAGGATCCATGGAGGATGTCAAATTAGCGTCAGGATTACTGATAAAAGAAGAGTGCAACGCGGCAGAGGAAGGGTTAAACATGAGACAGCACCGTGGAGGAGCGTGCAGTTTAACAGGACACGGAGCAGGGATGTTAAATAAGACAGGCATACGTATGATCAGAGAAAACTGCATCACAAATTTCCACGTTAAAAACAGGCAGATCACACGATAAAGCCAGATCAAGTGAATGTCCACGAACATGCGTGGGTGTAGACAAAATTTTCAAGGTTAAAAGAATGAATTTTTAAAAAGTCTCAGGTTTTTGGCTCATCAGGACAGCAGATATGAACATTAAAATCCCCGACAATGAGGACGCGATCATATTTAGGTATGATTTCAGCCAAAAACTCAGAAAAATCACTAACAAAATCCTTATTGTATAGTATTTTATGAAGAAAAAAAAAACACTTTCACCTAATACCCTTTCTGTTTAAATCAGTAAATCCAAACCTAACTCAAAGTATATCCATTTTTTGAAACTTGAGCTTTGATATTAAAACATGATTAGATTTGTCCACCTTGCTTTCTCTGATAAATCAAAGCATAAAATTAAAATCTGAATTTGAGCAACAAAATTAAGTTTCATGGTTGGGGTGTGGCAAACCATCAAAGCAGTGTAGTATCTCGATATTTTGTGTCCACAATACTGTATCAATACAGAGAAACCAGTATTGAGATACTTGAATAAAATTATTAATAAATGTTACAAATACAAATTAAGTTTTTTGAGTACCGGAGTAATAAAAAATATTGACTTTTCAATCCACTAGATGGTGCTAAATACTCACTGTCTGGTTAGGTCAGCACAGGAAAGGAGTGACTCATGAGATCTAGCCAGAAGTTGAACAAGATTGGGGTGGGAAATCACAATACATGATATTGGAATACTTGGCATATCACAAGCTCGTGATAGTATCATAATGCGGCCCAAGTATCGTGATAGTATTGTATCGTGATGCCTCTGGTGATTCCCACCCCTACCTAGTGGTATGCCTGTTCACGAAACTACTGTTGGATATGTGCTTGTTTAAAACATAATGGACAGTGGTTATCAGAAGTGGCTGCATCATTGATAATTTTTATATAATTACAATTTTATTTCATTGAAATCATTGTTAAAATTATTTTTTTTCTATTCTGGCTCTGGAATTATTACTTTCCTACAGTCAATTGTTACTTTTTATAACTCAGATTAGTATAAATACAGCTAATTTTCATTTCCCCCCTCAAATTGTTGCATGGGTTCTGTAGGCACCCATGCACAACAACGGCGAATTATTTTCAATTTTTTGGGACCAATTAAGAAGTGAAATTAGCAAATTTCCCACAGAAACCTGAACTTTCCAGGGACCCCTGGTTAACAAACACTGCATTACTTGAAAGAATAAAGACCAATGTTATTCACTTCCTAAATATTGTTAGTAGAGGCTTTTTGATTCTTAATAATAATGGATTGCATTTATATAGTGCCTTTCACAACACCCAAAGCACCTTACAGTGAGTCCATTATTCACTCACTCCACAGACAAACAAACTACCTCTGTAGCCACAGCTGCCCTGGGACAGACTGATGAAAATGTGGCTGCCAATCTGCACCAACGGCCTCTCCAACCACAACCAAACATTTATTCATATTCATTCACCAGCGTCAGACAAAGAGCGGGATTTGAACCACCAACCCTCCAGTTATTGGATGACCCCCTCTATCTTCTGAGCCACTACGGCCCCACTTCACCTTTTTTTTTTTTTGTCACCAATTACTTTTACAGTACTTGAGTAATTATCATCATAAAAGTCACAATACTTTTACCCAAATTTCTGGCTAGTGGACAAAATTGTTGGTACCCCTCTGTTAATGAAAGAAAAACCCACAATGGTCACAGAAATAACTTGAATCTGACAAAAGTGGTAATACATAAAAAGTCTATGAAAATTAACCAATGAAAATCAGACAATGCTTTTGAATTGTGGTTCAACAGAATTACTTTAAAAAACAAACTCATGAAACAGGCCTGGACAAAAATGATGGTACCCTTAATATTTTGTTGCACAACCTTTTGAGGCAATCACTGCAATCAAACGATTTCTGTAACTCTCAATGAGACTTCTGTACCTCTCAGCAGGTATTTTGGCCCACTCCTCATGAGCAAACTGCTCCAGTTGTCTCAGGTTTGAAGGGTGCCTTCTCCAGATGACATGTTTCAGCTCCTTCCACAGATGTTCAATAGGATTTAGATCAGGGCTCATAGAAGGCCACTTTAGAACAGTCCAACGTTTCGCTCTTAGCCATTTTTGGGTGTTTTTAGCTGTGTGTTTTGGGTCATTATCTTGTTGCAAGACCCATGACCGGCGACTGAGACCAAGCTGTCTGACACTGGGCAGAACATTTCTCTCTAGAATACCTTGATAGTCTTGAGATTTCATTGTACCCTGCACAGATTTGAGACACCCTGTGCCAGAACATAACAGAACCTCCTCCATGTTTCACAGTAGGGACAGTGCTCTTTTCTTGGTATGCTTCATTTTTGCGTCTGTGAACATAGAGCTGATGTGCCTTGCCAAAAAGTTCCAGTTTTGTCTCGTCTGTCCATAGGACATTCTCCCAGAAGCTTTGTGGCTTGTCAACATGCAGTTTGGCAAATTCCAGTCTGGCTTTTTCATGATTTGTTTTCAACAGTGGTGTCCTCCTTGGTCGTCTCCCATGAAGTCCACTTTGGCTCAGTGACAGATGGTGTGATCTGACACTGATGTACCTTGTCCTTGGAGTTCACCATGAATGTGTTTAGAGGTTGTTCTGGGCTCTTTTGTTACCATTCATATTATCTGTCTCTTCCATTTTTCATCACGTTTCCTCCTGCGGCCACGTCCAGGGAGGTTGGCTACAGTCCCATGGATCTTAAATTTCTGAATAATATGTGCAACTGTAGTCACAGGAACATCAAGCTGCTTGGAGATGGTCTTATAGCCTTTACCTTTAACATGCTTGTCTATAATTTTCTTTCTAATCTCCTTAGACAACTCTCTCCTTTGCTTCCTCTGGTTCATGTTTAGTGTGGTCCACACCATGTCACCAAACGGCACAGTGACTACTTGTCACCCTTTAAATAGGCCGACTGACTGATTACAAGTTTGTAGACACCTGTGATGTTAGAGGACACATCTTGGTTGAACATGTCTCTATGGTCACATTATTTTCAATCTTTTCTAGGGGTACCATCATTTTTGTCCAGGCCTGTTTCATGAGTTTGTTCTTTAAAGTAATTCTGTTGAACCACAATTCAAAAGCATTGTCTGATTTTCATTGGTTAATTTTCATAGATTTTTTTATATATTACCACTTTTGTCAGATTCAAGTTATTTCTGTGACCATTGTGGGTTTTTCTTTCATTAACAGAGGGGTACCAACAATTTTGTCCATGTGTGTATGCTACATGTTGTGTGCGTGTGTGTGTGTAAAAACAAGCCAGGAGTGTATCACACCACTGCTGCCAACCATTTCATGTCACACTCTTATATCAGCTGTAAATTATGGGGCTCAGTGCCAGCATTTTATTTTTAACAGCAAGAGTCTATTTCAGCATACTGGTAATCTATGAGACATAACAGTGACATGTACAGTACATTTGCATATGAGCATAAGACTGAAAGAAGATAATATTTAACACTTGCAAGATGGGTCACAGAGAGCCTAGCACCGTTTCCACTACAGGAACCAGTTTTACAGGAACTTCCCCAGTTTTGTGTCTCCACTGTAGGTATCTCTCCGAATGGGGAAATTTTCAGGAACTTGCAGTGGCCAAAATACGGCCCTGGTCAGGAGCAGGTACTTCAGAGCAGCCCTGAAAGGTGCTCGGTGGGGTTCCGGATTGACTCGATATCGACATCATGACAGAAACACAAACAAGGAAATGAGAAGCACCAAATTTGACCAGAAAATGCCTAAAATTGCAATAATAATTTACATTATTGTAAAGAGCTATGGCCAGACTGATTGTATATCATATGCGTCAACAAATGCATCAAGGTAACATGAACACAGTGGAGAGGCAAGGCACAGGACTTGCAACTTGTGCTGTCAGTAGCCAGAGTGGGTCCACACCCTCAGTCTG
Organism: Pholidichthys leucotaenia; assembly: GCA_020510985.1. Lineage (NCBI taxonomy): Eukaryota > Metazoa > Chordata > Actinopteri > Cichliformes > Pholidichthyidae > Pholidichthys > Pholidichthys leucotaenia. The sequence continues at coordinate 115,471,118 of CM035848.1, read as the reverse complement.
CCAGGGATGCAGTCCCCGCTGGTGCCGCTCTCACAGCTACCCTGAATAGTTGATTTGCTCCTCTTCGCAGTTACTAAACAACAATAGTGGCATGTTGGTCCTATGCACTCCACTCTACATTCATTTTGTTCGTAATCATTTCTGTATGATTTCAAAGCATTTTAAACATGTTTTACTTTGCTGTGCTGCAGTTGAAACTGTCAGATGATTACATCACGAACAGTATCCTCCAGAGACTGATGGTTCCTACCACCATAATGGAAATACAGGAGAAAGCCAGATAAAGGGGTGACCTAAAGTTCCTGTCCCCTAAAAAAGGTTCCTGATTCCTACAGTGGAAACAGGGCTTACGTGTGAGGATGGTGAACATCTGGGCAATTGCCTAGGGGATGTAGCAATTCCTGCAATATATAACAAGAGTATTGCAGACTGTACATTTTACGCCCATCCATAGCCATTATTGAGTGCATAGCTTGGACACCAACAACCCAAAAATTGATTACAAAGTCAAGATTCAATATACTCTAAATCTGTAATAAAACTTGATAACCAGGTATTTGCAAGGAGTTTAAGCAAATGATCTACAATTCAAAATGGAACAAATTTAGAGAAAATATCAGAAAATCATTTAAGCCCCTACAAGTACATGTCCATGTACAACATTGTGTGAAATGAAAAAGTCCTTGCTTGAAAACTGTACAATGAGTTAGCTTGCCAAACCATATAAATGCTATTGAAATTGTGTTCAAAAAATGACAAAGTTCTAAAACCTGTAATTTTCACAGAAATGATCCATAATCAAAACCCTTGTAATATATACAGTATCTCACAAAAGTGAATACACCCCTCACATTTTTGTCAATATTTTATTATATCTTTTCATGGGACAACACTGAAGATAAGACACTTTGATACAATGTAGTCAGTGTACAGCTTGTGTAACAGTGTAAATCTGTCATCCCCTCAAAATAACTCAACACAGCCATTAATGTCTAAACTGCTGGCAACAAAAGTGAGTACACCCCTAAGTGAAAATTTCCAAACTGTGCCCAAAGTGTCAATATTTTGTGTGCCCACCATTATTTTCCAGCACTGCCTTAACTCTCTTGTGCATGGAGTTCACTAGAGCTTCACAGGTTGCCACTGGAATCCCCTTCCACTCCTCCATAATGACATCACGGAGCTGGTGGATGTTGGAGACCTTGTGCTCCTCCACTTTCTGTTTGAGGATGCCCCACAGATGCTCAATAGAGTTTAGATCTGGAGACATGCTTGGCCAGTCCATCACCTTTACTCTCAGTTTCTTTAAAAAGGCAGAGGTTATCTTGGAGGTGTGTTTGGGGTCGTTATCATGTTGGAATACTGCCCTGCGACCCAGTTTCCGAAGGGAGGGGATCACGCTCTGCTTCAGTATGTCACAGTACATGTTGGCATTCATCGTTCCCTCAATGAACTGTAGCTCCCCAGTGCTGGCAGCACTCATGCAGCCCCAAACCATGACACTCCCACCACCATGCTTGACTGTAGGCGAGACACACTTCTCTTTGTACTCTTCACCTGGTTGCCACCACACACACTTGACACCATCTGAACCAAATAAGTTTATGCTGGTCTCATCAGACCACAGGACATGGTTTCAGTAATCCATGTCCTTAGTCTGCTTGTCTTCAGCAAACTGTTTGCAGGCTTTCGTGTGCATCATCTTTAAAAGGGGCTTCCTTCTGGGACGACAGCCATGCAGACCAATTTGATGCATTGTGTGGCGTATGGTCTGAGCAGTGACAGGCTGACCCTCCACCCCTTCAAACTCTGCAGCAATGCTGGCAGCACTCGTACGTCTATTTTCAAAAGACAACCTCTGGATATGACGCTGAGCATGTGCACTCAACTTCTTTGGTTATCCATGGCGAGGCCTGTTCTGAGTGGAACCTGTCCTGTTAAACTCCTGTATGGTCTTCGCCACCGTGCTGCAGCTCAGTTTCAGGGTGTTGGCAATCTTCTTATAGCCTAGGCCATGTTTATGTAGTGCAACAATTCTTTTTTTTTTTTCAGATCCTCAGAGTTCTTTGCCATGAGGTGCCCTGTTGAACTTCCAGTGACTAGTATGAGAGAGTTTGAGAGTTATAACCCCAAATTTAGCACATCTGTTCCCCATTCACACCTGAGACCTTGTAACACTAACAAGTCACATGACACCAGGGAGGAAAAATGGCTAATTGGGCACAGTTTGGACATTTTCACTTTGGGGTGTACTCACTTTTGTTGCCAGCAGTTTAGACATTGGCTGTGTGTTGAGTTTTTTTTTGAGGGGACAGCAAATTTGCACGGTTATACAAGCTGTACACCGACTGCTTTACATTGTATCAAAGTGTCATATCTTCAGTGTTGTCCCATGAAAAGATATAATAAAATATTTACAAAAATGTGAGGGGTGTACTCACTTTTGTGAGATACTGTACATCTTCAATACATGTACAAACAGTGTGAAATAAAGTAGTCCTAGCCTGAAAACTGTTGGAGGAGTTCGCTGACAAACTAGTATGGATGGCTCTACGCACAGACGGACATCATACAGTACCATATACCATATCCCGTCTTGACGGGTGTAAAAAAAATATGAACATTAAGCTAACGGCTAAGTTAAAACTTGTAACGTGATTATAATATGCTAATAAAATTCACAGTAAAAATGCTAGCAGCTAAAAGAATAGTTAACTCACTTTCTGACTCTGTGACTCACTTTAAAGCTCTCACCATAACATTCTAAAAGTCAAAAATACCTGTCAAAGTATTTTGTCAAATACTTGTCAAAGTATTCCTCCAGATAGTGTTTCCATAGTCCTGTGGTTTGTTAACACACGATGCTGCTATAGTAAATTTGGTTAAGTTCAGTAACCAATAAGAGGTGTATCTTGATTGGACAGAAAACTATGAGCTAAGCCGTTACCATCCAATCAAATTTACATGTGAAATCAAGGCCAAAATTCATAACTTTAGATTCAAACTCAATCACCACTTGTAAAGTCCTGTTTTATATCAAACAAATATTCACTTAAACACTTACATTTTTACAGTGTCTCCATTTAACTTCAGAAATTCTTTTTTGCAAATGCAATTCTTTTCTACACATTCACATGTATTTTACAGGGTGACAAGACTTGAATTAAAATACAAATTCTGGACTTGTGAGCCAATAATAACAACTTACAAGTTTTGAACATGAATGTACAATATCAAATATTATTGGCCCTAATTTTATTCCACAGGTGTTAAGCTTGCAATCCAAAAAGTGTAATAAACACCAGAGCTCAGGTCACAGTGATGAGGATGGGATCACTGTGGATTTCAACAGCATGAGCCAAGCCAAATTAAAATGTGGAACTTTATAGCTGTATAGTATGTCCGAAAACACAGCATCTTCTAGTGACAATGGTTATCCTCCTACACTGAGTACAGCTGGCAGATGTGATTGGGTTTTTTTGGTCCAACATGACGAGGCGATTTTAGTGGATAACAGGAACTGGTGTGGGTAGCCCTGCTGGGAATGAAATGGGCACATTACAGTTGTGCAACAGCTGAGCCTCATAAACAGGTACAAACAAGGAAAGCACACACGCACTGGCTTTGGCCGTTTCTTCTGTTTACGTCATGGAGTCTCTGTCTTCACTCACTGCTCTGGCATGAGTCTCGCCAACACACGCACGCATGCACAAACACACACTATACCCAGTCATCCCTTTGGCACTGAGCGAGACTCCAGTCTCTTTTGGAGCCCTTAGACATTTGTCTGAAAGCTATTACAGCTGCTGTCAGCACCCTGACTCATGATGCATTACTGTCAGTGGATGCATCACATATAGAAATAAACATCACAAAATGCAGCAGAGAATAAACACAAGTGCTGCTGTTTTCTATTTACGAATGCTGTACTCGATATGAAAAATACTGGAAATAATGGACCAACCGTAAAGCCTCTTACGAAATGAGCCAAAGGACAATTTATGCAGTCTTTCAATTTCTGTGAAGCTTTAATAATAAGTACATTTTCCTCTCTCTTTTGATCCGTCTTTTTTTTTCACCCCACTTATATCACGGACACACAGATCGTCCTAAATGTCTCCTGAGCCGGTGGACGGAGCCACTGTCTATAGCAGGATACGATACAGCAGAGAACAGCTGCTAGCATTCAACCGCCACCCGGTCCCATTGGAAATACTCGACATACCGAGAGAACTGAGGCGAAAACGCCGCGGCTGCCGGGCTGGAGTAAGGCGGAGGACAAAAAATATAAGGTACAGACCCTCCCTTCCATCTGTTGTCATGGGAAATGTACGGTCGATACTGGGAAAGTTAGATGAGCTAGCGGCTATCTCCCGTTATGATAGCACATACCGGGAGTGCTCTCTCCTTTTGTTTACTGAGACGTGGCTAACTGAACTAGCAGCAGATGCTAACATTGAGCTGGAGGGTTTTCACATGATACGAGCTGACCGAACACCAGACAGTGGCAAGGCTAGGGGCGGTGGAGTGATCATGTATGTTAACAACAACTGGTGCAGACCGGGACATATCACTGTTAAACAACGACACTGCAGCAAAGACATTGAGTTGCTAGCTGTTAGCATGAGGCCTACATATCTCCCGAGAGAACACTCACACGTGATCTGCATTGTTGTTTATGCAAATCCGACGGCGAACGCTGGGACAGCACGTGACGTCATCCATTCAGTAACCAGCAGGCTGCAGACAGAACACCCAGATGCTCTTCTCCTCATCTCAGGCGATTTCAACCATGTTTCACTGTCTCCCATTCTACCCACGTTCACCCAGTATGTCACATGCCACACTAGAGACAATAAAACACTGGATTTATTCTACGCAAACACTAAGGAGGCGTACACCTCATCACAACTACCCCCACTCGGGAGATCGGATCACAACTTGGTTCATCTCCGGCCGGTGTACAAACCCCTAGTGCACAGACAACCTCCGGCCATGCACACTGTGGAGTTATGGTCTGAGGAGACAATGGACACCCTAAAGGGCTGTTTTGAAGCCACCGCCTGGAAGCAGCTCTGCGATCCACATGGTGAGGACATCGATGGCCTCATTCACACCTTCACGGGCTACCTCAGCTTCTGTGTGGACAAATCCGTTCCCACCAAGACCATACGGCGTCACTCAAACAACAAACCCTGGATCAACCCTGAGATTAAAACACTTCTGAGAGAGAAGAAGAGGATCTTCAGGTCAGGGAACAGGGAGATGCTGAAGTCCGTACAGAGGGAGCTGAGGAGAAAGATCAGAGAAGGCAAGGACAGCTTCAGGAAGAAGATGGAGGACAAGCTGCAACAGAGCGACATCAGCGGGGTCTGGAGAAACCTCAAAACCATCTCGGGGCTCCAGAATACCTCCCCCCAGGCCACAGGGGGCAGGGAGTGGGCGAACAACCTGAATCTGTTTTTCAATAGATTTGACCAACCGCCCTCCCCCCTGACTGCACAACAACCACTGCTGCCTCTAAAGAAATCAAGTCCTGCTGCCCACTCCCCACTCTACCAACACCCCCCCACTCCCAACACACAGCCCCCCATCCTGACCCTGACCAGGACCCAGGTGAGGACGGAGCTGAGGAAGATCAAGGCGAGGAAGGCGCCGGGACCGGACGGCATCAGCGCAAAGCTCCTCAAGTCCTGTGCAGACCAGCTGTGTGGGATTGTGACGTATATCTTCAACATGAGCCTGAAACTGGGGAGGGTACCACAGCTGTGGAAAACATCTTGTGTGGTACCTGTACCAAAAACTTCCCACCCCAAAGACCTGAACAGCTACAGACCGGTGGCCTTGACGTCCCACTTGATGAAGACCCTGGAGAGACTGCTCCTTGCTCACCTCCGCCCCCTGGTGGAACCAGCGATGGATCCACTCCAGTTCGCCTACCAGCATGGCATTGGGGTGGAGGATGCGGTGATCTTCCTCCTTCACCGTTCTCTGTCCCACCTGGAGAAGCCCGGGAATATGGTGAGGATCATGTTCTTTGACTTCTCCAGTGCTTTCAACACCATCCAACCGATGATCCTGAAGGACAAGCTGCTGCGCGCAGGGGTGGACCAGCACCTGTCATCATGGATCCTGGACTACCTCACGAACCGGCCTCAGTTTGTGAGAACCCGGGACTGTGTGTCCGACACGATCATCAGTAGCACGGGGGCCCCCCAGGGAACGGTGCTGGCTCCCTTCCTGTTCACTCTTTATACTGCGGACTTCTCACACAACACAACACACTGCCATCTACAGAAGTTCTCTGATGACTCTGCGATCGTTGGCCTCATCTCCAATGGAGATGAAGCTGAGTACAGAGGGCTTATCCAGGACTTCGTGGACTGGTGCCATCGGAACTGCCTCCAGATCAACGCGAGGAAAACTAAGGAGCTGGTGGTGGACTGCCGCAGGCATGGGCAGCCCCTCACAGTACCAGTAAATATACAGGGAACAGACATCGAGATGGTGACATCCTATAAGTACCTGGGTATTCATCTGAACAATAAACTAGACTGGTCACACAATACTGATGCACTCTACAAGAAGGGACAGCGCAGGCTGTTCCTGCTGAGGAGACTCAGGTCTTTTGGTGTACAAGGGGCGCTGCTGAAGTCATTCTATGACACGGTGGTGGCATCAGCCATCACTTTTGGAGTGGTCTGCTGGGGCAGTGGCATTACTGCAGCCGATAGGAAGAGACTGAACAAACTGATTAAGAAAGCTAGCTCTGTCCTGGGGCAGCGCCTTGATCCGATGGAGGAGATAGGAGAGAGAAGGACGGTGGCTAAACTGTCATCTCTGCTGGAGTCCGAGTTCCACCCTATGCAGGACATACTGAATGCACTGAGGAGCTCATTTAGCAGCAGACTACATCATCCCAGGTGCACAACCGAGAGGTTTCGTAGGTCCTTCCTACCAACGGCTGTCAGACTGTACAACCTAAGCAGGGCTGCTCGCAGAGATAGCAAAAAAGACGTAACAAACTAATAGTTTTTTGAATGCAGAAGATGCAATAGACTTACACAGTGGTCCTCTCCGGCATACAACTAGGAGCATGCCGGTCGCTATGGAGGGTGAGAGTGTGTATGGGCACATAATCATACCATGCAGGATAGCTGGGTAGACGGTTATGCTGTTTCATTCCATCTAGCGGCAATGCTCTGCACTGTGTGTGTTTATATATTTGCATATTTGTTCCGTCTAGCTGCAATGCTCCGTACTGTGGGTGTTTATATATTTATATATCTACATGTTATTCCATCTAGCTACATTGCTCCGCACTGTGTGTGTTTATATACTTGCATATTTATTCCACCTAGCTGCAATGCTCCGTACTGTGGGTGTTTATATATTTACATATTTATTCCATCTAGCTACAATGCTCTGCACTGTGTGTTCATATATTCATATATTATTCCATCCAGCTACAATGCTCTGCACTGTGTGTCTGTGTGTGTGTGTATATATATATATTTTATAGTAATACGTACATATGTTTATTAGCTGCTCTTGCTTGCTTGTTTTTTTTTCTTGCCTTCTGATTGTTGCTCTGAGTGTTGCTATCCCTGTGCTGTTGCAATCCTGGAATTTCCCCGTTGTGGGACTAATAAAGGCTTATCTTATCTTATCTTATCTTATTTATTCCATCTAGCTACAATGCTCCGCACTGTGTTTTTATATATCTACATATTATTCCATCTAGCTACATTGCTCCGCACTGTGTGTGTTTATATACTTGCATATTTATTCCACCTAGCTGCAATGCTCCGTACTGTGGGTGTTTATATATTTACATATTTATTCCATCTAGCTACAATGCTCTGCACTGTGTGTTCATATATTCATATATTTATTCCATCCAGCTACAATTCTCTGCACTGTGTGTCTGTGTGTGTGTGTGTGTGTATATATATATTTTATAGTAATATGTACATATGTATATTAGCTGCTCTTGCTTGTTTTTTTTCTTGCCTTCTGATTGTTGCTCTGAGTGTTGCTATCCCTGTGCTGTTGCAATCCTGGAATTTCCCCGTTGTGGGACTAATAAAGGCTTATCTTATCTTATTTTTCAAGGCTAATTTTTTTTTTTTTTTTTGACTTATTTTGTACCCGTAGGTAGATTTGTTCTGCAGTCCGGTGACAAGCCACCAGCTGCCGGTTGTTGCGTGCGCAAGCGCCCCTTAACTCCCTAACCTGCATGTTTTTGGCATGTGGGAGGAAACCGGAGAAATCCCGGAGTAAACCCACGCAAACACGGGGAGAAAATGCAAACTCCACACAGATCACTGTTGGCCGGGGGCAGGGATCGAACCCACGATCTCATGATCCCTGCGATCCCCCAGCCGAGGGTAAACTGTGCTGCTGCGGTGCTAACCACTGCGCCACCGTGCAGCGTAATGAATGTCATTCTGTATTTGTCAGGATGAACTGATTATTACCTCCACCAAGGAGGTTATATTTTTGTCAGCGTTTGTTTGTTGGTTTGTCTGTCTGTTAGCAACATTACTCAAAAGGTTATGAACAGATTTTGATAAAAATTTTAGGAAAGGTGTGAAATGGCATGGGAAATAGATGATTAGATTTCAGTGATGATCTAAGAGTGCATACCTCCATCAAGGGCTTTGTTTGTATTTGTGCAACGGGATTACACAAAAACTACTGGATGGATTTGGATGAAGTTTTCACCAGAGGTGGTTCTTGGGCTACAGAGGAAGCCATTACATTTTGGTGATGATCCAAGAATGCATACCTCCACCAAGGCTCTTATCTTATCATAGTGTGTTAGCATCAATACTCCAAAACTAATGGACAGACTTTGATGCAATTTTCACCAGAAGTGGCTCTAGGTCTACACACAAACCCATTACATTTTGGAGGTGATTCATGAGGGATGGAGGGAGCTTTAGTGGAGGTATGCGCTCTGAATGCTTTTCTAGTTTTGCCTTTTTTTTTCTCTCTCTCTCTTATTAATCACTTAGTATTTGGAATCATTACCAAATATACATATCTATCCATCCATCCAGTACCCAAAGTCCATGACAACAGGTGACGACAGACCAGTAAATCGACTGCTTTGCTTTAGAGCGCAGCTCCCTCTACACCACAACAGACCGGTACAACGTCTGCATCCCTACAGATGCTGCTGTGATCCATCTGTCAATCTCCTGTTCCATTCTCCCTTCACTCATGAATAAGACCCTGAGATACTTGAACTTCTCCACAGTGGAGGAGCTAACATACATATTATTTGAACAATTTCGGAACTTCAAGTACAAAATAAACCTGTGCTATATAAAAACATTCAACAAATAGAACATGGAACAAGTGCATCAATAATAATAATATGCTACATTATGGCATAAGTTGAAGAAAGTTTAATGATAGAAATAATAATGTAATTTACAGTGGATATAAAAAGTCTACACACCCCTATTCAAATGCCAGGTTTTTGTGATGGAAAAAAATGAGACCAAGATAAATCGTTTCAAACTTTTTCCACCATTAATGTGACCTATAACCTGTACAACCCAATTGAAAAACAAACTGAAATCTTTTAAGGGGAAAAATAAAAAAAAATAAAAAGTTACAATAACCTGTTTTGCATAAATATGCACACCCTTAAATTAATACTTTGTTGCAGCACCTTTGGCTTTTATTACAGCACTCAGTCTTTTTGGGTAGGAGTCTATCAGCGTGACACATCATGATGTGGCAATATTTGGCCACTCTTCTTTGCAAAAACACTCCAAATCTGTCAGATTGTCTCCTGTGCACAGCCCTTTTCAGATCACCCCACAGATGGTCGATTGGATTCAGGTTTGGGCTGTGGCTGGGCCATTCCAAAACCTTAATCTTCTTCTGGTGAAGCCATTCTTTTGTCAATTTGGATGTCTGCTTTGGGTCATTGTCGTGCTGAAAGATGAAGTTCCTCTTCATCTTCAGCTTTCTAGAAGAAGCCTGAAGGTTTTGTGGCAACACTGACTGGTATTTGGAACTGTTCATAATTCCCTCCACACTGACTAAGGCCCCAGTTCCAGCTGAAGAAAAACAGCCCTAAAGCAGGATGGTACTACCACCATGCTTCACTGTAGGTATGGTGTTCTTTTGGTGATGAGCAGTGTTGTGTTTGCGCCAAATATACCTTTTGGAATTATGGCCAAAAAGTTCAACCTTGGTTTCATCGGACCATAACACATTTTCCCACAAGTGTTTGGGAGATTTCAAATATGTTTTTGCAAAATGTAGCCGGGCTTGGATGTTTTTCTTCGTAAGGCTTCCGTCTGGCCACCCTAGACGGGAGATTGTTGTCACATGTACTAAACAGCCAGTACTTGTCAGAAATTCCTGCAGCTCCTTCAATGTTGCTGTCAGCCTCTTGGCAGCCTCCCTGATCAGTTTTCTTCTAATCTTTAAATGGTGGCAGGTGTGTGCTGATTTCTATTAACATGAGTTTGAATGCAATTCATTAATTCTGAACACAGCCACATCCCGTTATAAGAGGGTGTGCATATTTATGCAACCAGGTTGTTGTAAGTTTTTTATTTTTCCCCTTAAAAAGATTTCAGTTTGTTTTTCAATTGGGTTGTACAGGTTATAGGTCATGTTAACGGGGGAAAAAGTTTTGAAATGATTTACCTTGGTCTCATCTTTTTACATCATAAAAACCTGGTATTTGAAAAAGGGTGTGTAGACTTTTTATATCCACTGTATAAGAAAAAAGTGGTATGCTTCGTAGTAAAATATCACATTATAATAAAATTTTGAAAACAGATGAGAAAACAGGTAACTTTATAAGAAAAAGTCACAATTTCATCACAACTTCAATTCCGGTGAAGTTGGGACATTGTGTAAAACAAATGAAAACAAAATGCAATTTAAAAATCCCTTTCAACCTATATTCACTTGAATACACTACAAGGACTAATGTTCAAACAGATAAACCGTTTTGGGTTTTTTGGGGTTTTTTTTGCAAATATTCACTCATTTTGAACTTTATACCTGCAACATTTTCAAAAAAAGCTGGGATAGGGGTAAGAAAAGACTGAAAAAGTTGAGGAACCCTCAAAAAACACCTTTTTGGAACATTCCACAGGTGAACAGGTTGACTGGAAACAGGCAAGTATCAAGGTGATTGAGTATAAAAGGCACATACCCAAAAGGCTCAATGGTTCACAAGCAAGGATGGGGTGAGGTTCACCACTTTGTTCAAAACTGTTGGGACCATTTGTCCACACAGTTGTTCTCAAAGTTTCTCAACATACAAATGCAAGAATTTCATCATCTATAATCTAACATATCATCAAAAGCGTCAGAGAATCTGGAAAAATTTCTGCATGTAAGCGACAAGACCAAAAACCAACATTGACTACCCATGACCTTCAATCCCTGAGGTGGCACTGCTTTAAAAATCAACATCATTCTGTAAAGGATATTACCATGTGGGCTAAGGAACACTCAGGAAAACCATTGTCATTTAATACGGTTCATTGCTACATCTAGAATTTTAAGTTAAGTCTACCACACAAAGTGAAAGCCATGTATCAACAATACCCAGAAACGCCGCTGGTTCCTCTGGGCCTGAGCTCATCCGAGATGGACTGATGCAAAGTGGAAAAGTGTGCTGTGGTCTGACGAGTCCATATTTCATATCGTTTTTGGAAATCATGGGCGTCATGTCATCCAGGCTAAAGACGAAAAGGACCGTCCAGATTGTTATCAGCGTTAAGTTCAAAAGTCAGCATCTGTGATGGTATGGGGTGCGTTAGTGCCCATGGCATGGGTAACTTGCACATCTGTGAAGGTCCCATTAATGCAGGATAGTACATACAGGTTTTGGAGCCACATATGCTGCCATCCAAGTAATGTCTATTTCATCAAGACAAAATCAAGCCACATTCTGCATGTGTTACAACAGTGTGACTTAGCAGTAAGAGTGAGGGTACTAGATTGGCCTGTCTGCAGTCCAGACCTGTCTCCCATTTATAATGTGTGGTGCATTATGAATAGAGATCCCGGAATGTTGAGCAACTGAAGTCGTACCTTAAGCAAGAATGGAAAAGAATTCCACCTATAAAGCTTCAGCAATTAGTGTCCTCAGGTCCTTAACACATATTGAGTGTTGTTAAAAGTAAAGGTTAATTAACACAATGGTAAACATGCCCCTGTTCCAGCTTTTTTTGGAACTTATTGTAGGCATCAAATTCAAAATGAGTGAATATTTGCAAAATAAATAATAAGTTTATCAGTTTGAGCATTAAATATCTTGCCTTTGTAGTGTATTCAATTAAATATAGGTTGAAAGTATTTTTAAATCATTGTATTTTGTTTTTACTCATGTTTTACACAATGTCCCAGCTTCACCAGAATTGGGGTTGTAGAAAAACTTGTGAAATTGTACAGAAAATAGTATTTTTTAGAGAAAATGTAGTCAGTTTATAAGAAAAAAAAGGGAAACTGTTAAGAAAAATATAAAAAGTTATTTGAAAAGTTACAAAACCCCCTTAACATTCCAGCCAATTTCCCTAAAAAAAAAAGCCTAAAAATAGCACACCCAAAGTAAATCAAAAGCTGTTCTTCAACCCTTAGCAGTATATTCATGGGGTTGGTCTCATTCAAAAGAAAACACTAATTTGTTTGGCAGAGCAGTCAGAATCTCTCTAAGTGCTTCTGCCACTGCGCAACAGTGGTGCAACCATACTAAATTTGAAGAAAATAAAGCTTGCCTGTTTTTTTTTTGTTTTTTTTTTTACATACAGATGCCTGAAAATAACATACAGCTATTAGATACTGGCTGAAAAACACAATAGGAATGTAGAACCAAGTGTTACCAAGTTCAGGTCAAAAGTTTGTAACAATGCCACAAAAACCAAAAAAATATTAGTTTTTTTTTTTTCCTTAGGTTGCAACCAGGCAGGTTGGCACATACCTTAGAAAAACATTCATAACTTTTGAATTCTTCAACATAGAAGTGTCATCTTGGGCTCTAATGAAAGGTGATACTTGGGGCTATCCTGCCCCATATCCAGATACACTGTCAGTAGTAATGAGACAGAGTAAGTAAAGTATAAACATTACACACAAGGTTAGTAGAAGTGACTCAGCTTTGTAGAAGCAACCGAGCATTACGTATGGGAGACGCACGGGCTTTATAGGAGGCCGTGTGTGACGAACCGAACCCTATCAGATGTTAAGTTCAGAAATTAACTGGCTTCACGACACATCCATAATTGGCATACTCAGTCAGCTGCAATTGGCTCATTTTGTTCATGTTAGCTGTGAGGCTGGTCTTTCATGTTAAGTAGGCACTCACTGAGTACTGAAGGCTGTGAAAACACAAAGGAAGGGCCTATTGGGTCAAATGAGGTATCACTCAAACTGAGACTGTCACATGAGTCTTTTGGGCTTCCATTTACATCATTATTGCTATGGGAAGTGTGGTTTTTATAGCACGTAAACAAAAAACCCCAGGAAGTTAGCTGGCTGTATTTCAAACAATACTGCAATTTTATGGGCATTTCCCTCCATAATCATCTAAATGGACAATAACCCTTATTCAAATGGATCTATTGGACCTTTTGCAATAAAACTGGACCATATTTATTGGACTATCATTAATTACAGGACTCCAAGAATGCTCCATTGGCAAGTAAATGCTATGGTGCTAATGTTGTGCTAGCTCATTTGATGCTCCATTTAATACCAGTGTTTTGATTGTATCTCAAATCCATTTTAATATCCAAATAGATGAAATTCTAAGCTTTCAAATGACGCAAGTCAAGACTACCCACTCTAAACATGTTTACCACACTTGACTGTGTTGCAGCAGAAATGCTAAAACACCCTGTGGGTGGGGCACCGGAAGGTTAAAGGGTTAAAAGAAAAACTTCAAACTGGTGAGGATAATGTCACTACTAGAGTAACATTTTTAGGCGATACTTTCATACTCCATTGATTTTTTTTGGTGACAATTCATACCATTACTCATGGATATGTTAAGCTTGTTTTTCCCCCACACCAAAAGTTATACGCCAACAGAGATTTATATGAACCCACAGGGTTTCTTCAGTGAAAGTGTGATACAATTACATCAGTTAGGCCACTGTGACTCCATCCTTTTCCACAGATACCAACATACTTTTAATAGCACCCACTTATGGGCTACTTATAAACTTACATCAGGATCCAGCTCCTCTAATTCATCCTCTAACCGCTGCAGCTCTTCCTCTGAGAGTTTCTTCAGCAGCTCATCCTCATCTATGTCCCGGTACTTCTCCATTTCTTTCCTCAACACCGACATCTTGGACAATAAACCTAGAAACATTTAAAATGTCTCTTACTTATAACAGAGCTGATGTGCAAAACAATTTCCAACAATTTGAGTTAATAACTAAATTAACTATTACACTGGTCAACACCAAATTTATTGTCCAAGTTTTTTTTTAGCTGATTTAGGATAATTTTGATGTGCTGAATCCAAAAATCACATTGGTTTTGCTCAATCAGGTCAACTTTTTGAATTATGGCCACGTTTTTTTTTTACGTTTTTGTTCACATGTACGGTATTTTTGCTTTATATGATGCAAAATTCTTTTTTATGTCTTGAAATTCTCTGAGTTTTGAACAATGATGATGTAACATTCAATCTACATGTACTTACCTTTATATAAAGGTAAGTACATGCACAGTAGTAAGTACTACGTAAGTACGGTACAGGTTTTTACTTAGCACCTGATCGAGAGAAACGGATGTCATTTTTGGATTCAGCAGTGCAAAACTGTCTTAAATCAGTTGAAAAAACACAGCCAACTTACAAAAAAAATATTTTTGTAACCCTGTGTTATCAGAGTTGGATATTAAAACAATGTATATCATCTCTTTTTTCTTTATAAGAGTAAGATTATGATGAACATGTGACACTTTCAGAGACAATCAAATGTTTTCCTTACCTCAATAAGGCTCAAAGATAGGAAACCACAGAAGATCAGGGGTATGAAGAACCTTGGGTTTAAGAAGAAAATATGTGGATAGAGAATAAAGCAGTAATAAAAATAATGTCTGAATAACAGACTGAAGTATCAACAGTGAAGTAGTGTGGGTCAACTACTGGTTGCAGTGTTTTATTTAAGAAAATGACAGTGGGAAATTTGTTTACCACACTATAGCACTTTTTAAATTTTGTCAATTTTGTTGTTTCAGCTTACAATGAAAAGAAGAGAAAATGAAGGAGAAAATGACTAGTTAAGACTTTAGAACATTATATTAAACCGTTTGATTAAAAAAAAAAACAGGCTTGGGCAAACTGCACCACAGCATATACACTACTGAAAAAGTTAGCGATATTTGGCTTTCAGGTGAAATTTATGGAAAACATAAAAAGTTCATGCTACAGTGATATTATATCATAAAAGTAGGGCATTTAAGTAGAAGCATGCAATGGTGATTTCCTCATCTCAAACAATTTATTGAAACAAGCCAACAGTGGTGGGTATAACAAAAAATGTCAATGTCTCAATAACTTGTCATGTGCTCTTGAGCATCAGTTACAGCTTGACAACAACATCTCATGCTATTCACAAGTCGACTTGTCTGCTGAGGCATGGCATTCCACTCTTCTTGAAGAGCCTCTACATGGCGACTCAGCTGATCCCATAGGTTTTCTATGGGATTCAGGTCTGGAGAAAGTGCAGGCCACTCCATTTGAGGTACCCCAGCCTCCAGTAGCCATTCCCTGATCATGCAACCTCGATGAGCTGGAGCAAGGATGGGCAGTGAGTGCCATTCCACTGCAGATTTTCTGTTCCACTCAGTCTCTTCAACAGGTGTTTGCACTGATGAGCTTCAAGGATTGCTAATTACAGAAGCAACTGCTGAAGAGACTAGGTGAAACAGAAAACCAGCAGCGGAATGGCCTTCCATGGCACATAGTTGCCAATCCCTGAGCTGGAGCATTGTCGTCCATGAAGATGAAATTAGGCCCATGTTGTTCATGCAGTGGCACAATGACTGGATTAATGAGGTTATTCAGATAGTATCGGTTTGTCACTGTACCATTCACAAGGTGTAAGGCAGTTCTGTATTGACTAGACACACCTGCCCAGACTAACACCAACACCACCACCACCAAAGACTTGTCTGGTGACAACAGTGGCTGATGCATAGTGCTCTCCTTGACGTCTCCAACATCATTGGTGGCCATCATTTCTGCTCAACGTGAATTGACTTTCATCAGAGAACAGCACTGAGGCCCACTAGTCCCTTGTCCAGTGTAAATGCTCCTTGGCCCATGCAAGATGATGACGCCTGTGCCTGGTGGTGTGGTCAGGTACCCTTGCAGGTCATCTAGCACACAGACCACGCTGATGTAAATTGTTTGAATGGTCTGATGTGACACTTGGGTGCCTCTCACTCTCACCTCCCTTAGATGTGCCTGGAGTTGAGTGGCATTCATCATCTGGTTCTGCAGGGCACTGTTCACAATGATGTGGTCATCAGCGTGGGATGTGGCCAAAGGACGTCCACTTCTACGCTTTTCTATGACTCTTCCAGTCTCTCTGTTGCAACCTGCTGATGACACTGACACTCTAAGCTCAGTCGCCACTTCCCTCCGAGAACATCCTGTTTGAAGCCTCACAATGGCGAGGTACTGTTAATCAATTGTTAGGTGTTGTCTTGGTCTCATGATGTCAAAATGTGACCAGCATGATGAAGAGCACTGTTTAAATACCAATTTAACTGAACCAGAAAATTTACTGGTCAATTCATGGATCAAACACTTGTGAATTTTGCCGTTAGGCACCTTATTAGAAAGCAGCAAGTTATGCAAAAGGTACTGAAACATTGAACAGTTGGACATGTACATTCAGAAGGTTAGAGAAGGTCAAATTAAGTTCACCCATAAAGGTTATGGTGCATTTTAGGTGCATCCTGAAATTTCACTCTGAAGCCCAAAATCCCTAACTTTTTGTTTGTAGTGTATGTTCCACTGACAGGTGTCCATATTTTATTTCATTTCTATTCTATTGCCTGCTGACTTGTTCTTTAAAGATTTTTGCAGAAGGGTTTTAGTATTTTTCTTTTGCTCCTTTCTAAAATGTCATGTAGGCCCAACTGTTTTTCTGTCTTAGCTTCAGCTCCAGATGACCGATCATGAAAGAGCTGCTGCAGAATATGTGAAGGTCAGAACATATTCTATGGACCAAGGACTTGGTTTGCACACAGTCCCTAATCCCTAGTTGCTTTAGGCTCTGGGTCGGTGGTCTCAAAAGTTCTGAGCTGCCCCTGACCTAAATCCACATGAAAGCGTTAACTCTGACATCACTGGACCTGCATCCCACGATGAGAATGAGTTCAAATGAAGTGGAAAAAGCTTTAGCTCAAGATGCAGAAAATTCAGCATTCAAGGGGCATAAATGTGACTGCAAACTTTTCTTTTTGATCTCAACTATGTATGCAAGTGTGTTTTGGCTACAAACCTAAAAGATAGGGACAAGCATGCTGTTCTTTTGTTCTGCTTTCTCCAAGCCCAAGTAAGAGAAACAAGTTTCCAAAACCAGAGATGAAAAACTGGGCTTTACTCCAAATATCTGTGCAAGTCTACTGGAAGACATCGACCTGCTCTGAAGATATCAAACAGACCCTTGGCTGGGTTCACACAGTTTCAACAAGCTTCTGCTTCATTAGAGGACATTCACTGGCAAAAAAAACAGGAAAAACTAGAAATGGGCTGATCTACAGAGTACTATGTAAAGTCCTAAACATTTTAACCTAGGCTGCATAAATGAGGCCAGTCCAGTCCTCGAGTCTCCAAGAATAGATATGAGGATCATCAATCAAGTCAGTAGAAAACCTTGAAAGTGAAGTTAACTCTAACAGCCAAGTCACTCTTGTAGTCTTTTTCATAATAACCTAAGAAAGGATTTAATAACTTTCTAACCTTAAATGCAGTAACAATGCAATGCATGGGCAATTTTTGGATTGATCTTATCCATAAACCTTGGTGAAGTTGTAAGGTATTTTAGTAATGAGATCCACATTTCAGTAAAACTCAGTCTCTCAGAGGGGAAAAAAAATCTTACTGGCTTGGAATAAAACAGCAGGTTTTATGACAGAGTGACATTGTTTCAGAAAGTAATATCCTGCACAATATCAGGGCATTTTTTTTTTTTTTTTTTTTTTTTTTTTGTTACTTATTTGTACCCGTAGGTAGATTTGGTTTGCAGTCTGGTGACAAGCCACCGGCTGCCGGTCGCTGCGTGCGCGAGCGCCCTAAACCTACATGTTTTTGGTATGCGGGAGGAAACCGGAGAAATC
This sequence comes from Pholidichthys leucotaenia, assembly GCA_020510985.1. Taxonomy (NCBI): domain Eukaryota; kingdom Metazoa; phylum Chordata; class Actinopteri; order Cichliformes; family Pholidichthyidae; genus Pholidichthys; species Pholidichthys leucotaenia. Next base: position 115,452,767 of record CM035848.1, on the reverse strand, counting down.
CCGGAGTAAACCCACGCAACACGGGGAGAACATGCAAACTCCACACAGCTCACTGTTGGTCGACGGCTGGAATCGAACCCACGATCTCATGATCCCCGCGATCCCCCGGCCAAGGGTAAAACTGTGCTGCCACAGTGCTAAACCACTGCGCCACCGTGCAGCCCATGCAGAAGGGCATGTCAACCCTTCTATTAAAAAATGTCTTAAAATCTATGACTAAAGTCTCAGAGGTGAAAAAAAAATATTTTCAGAGTTAAAAAAAAAAACCCACACTGCTTTAATGTGGTAAACTTGAGATTTCCAGTTGGCAGTTAAAAAAAATATCTATACATAATATTTTTCTTTGTAGTACTTTCATGCCACTTTCTGGCTCCTAAAATGAAAGATTGCAGCTGTAATGCATGTAGGAATCTCTGAAATGTTCCAGTACAAAACAGCTGAGAGACAACTGGTCTGCTTTCTTTGGACATATGTCAAAGCATATGACAAAGGACCAACATATGCACACATTGGCCACTTTAATTGGTACACCTTACCATTATTGGGTAGGATGGGTCCCAGTTGCCTGCAGAACTGCCTTAATTCTTCGTGGCATAGAATCAACAGGGTGTTGGAAACATTCTTCACAGATATTTGTCCATACTGAAATGCTAGCATCACATGATGCAGATTTGCTGGCTGCACAATGATGCTCCATGCATGCATCCCCCATACATGTACACCAATGCACACATACACCAAATTCTGATCCCATTACCTGAATGTTGCAGCAAAAATGAAAATTTAAACCAGGCAATTTTGTTCCAGTCTTCTACTGTATAATTTTTCTGAGCCAGTGATTTAGTTTCCTGTTCTCCTGGCACCAGCTGAGATCTTTCTGCTGCTGAAGCCCATCTGCTCTAAGGGTGGAAGTGTTGTGTTTTCAGAGATGCTCTTCTGTATACCTCAGTTGTGAGTGGTTATTTCGGTTACTGTTGCCCGTCAGCTCCAGCATGTCTGGTCATTCTCCTCTGACATTAACACGCCATTTGGTCCAGAGAACTGTTGCTCACGGGACATTTTCTTTTTCAGACCCTAGAGATGTTGGTGTGTGAAAATCCCAGAAGGCCATCTGGCACCTATACAACCATGCCAATTTCAAAGTCACCTAAATGAACCGTCTTCCCCATTCTGATGCTTGGCTTAAATTTAAGCAGCTCATCTTGGCCATGCATTGAGTTGCTGCCATATGATTGGTGGATTGCATATGTGCATTCACATGCTGTTAAACAGGTGTACCCATTAGAGTGGCCAATGAGCGTATTGTGGTGACGCTAAACACGGCAGGGAGACATTCCTCTGGGATTTTCTTCTGGAGCTTTCCTCACACCCAGCAGCGAGCTTGGAGGAAGCAGAGGACAATTGACACATGACCAAAAGAACCACAGGAGACAGTCAGACGGGACTGAATGCATGCATCTTTGTGCCAACCAATGTCATGCTAATCATGTGTATTGACCAATGGTAGTAAATGACTATTATTATACATCCCGGAGCAAGCAGAGGAAGTCTGGTGCCAGTTAATCATGTGACTGATATGTATATTGATATGTAAATGTGCCATGCATTTTCTCTTGTCTGTATAAAAGAGCTGACTTTACATGCCTCACTATCGCACTCAGAGCGCACTCAACAGCTCACACACAGCACACAGTGCTGCAGTGTGTCTCATGATGATGGAGGAATAAAACTCAAACCTTCAGCTCGCCGTGTCTTACCTGAACTTATTTTGTTCCTCCACAGTATATATGCATTCATGCTGTTCAAGGTGTCTTAAGATTTGGTTATTGGCCAATAAATAAATAAACCCAAGGTCGAACCTTCATTTCAAACTTCCATCTATAGAGAACCAAATTTAATCTCAACTTAAAATTGGAAAACTTTAAGCTCATCTCTGCCTGTGAGTAGTCTTCACTTTGAGGGCCAGCACAAGAGTCATATATCAAGATCCGTCTGTATAATAAGACTGCGCTGCTGTGGACCTGAGGTCAGGCCATTTGTGCATTCTGCAGAGGTCAGTTTGTCTTAAAGTTTTATCAGGTGTCACTTCACTAACCAGATTACTCTTTCAGGCTGGCTACCGGCATGATGCATCATTACACCACGAAAAGCAAAATGTCTAAGAATAATCTCTATAATTACGCATAGGTACTGGTACTTGTGAATGCATCCATGCTCGTTTAGAAGAATGAAACACCATACAGAAAATAATGTTTGCTTATGTTTCGTTAAGCGGAAGAAGATGGATGGACGGATGCATACAAAAAGCTTTTCTTTCTGAAAACTGATCACACTGGACATATAAAAAATGTGTTGCAGCCCTACTCAGATTTTAAACATTTCTATCAAGTAGCATAGGTCTACTAAAACTATTTGCGATTAAGACATTAACTTTGTCTTTCAGGTTCTAATATTTCAGGGTGTCTTAAATTTATCCTTTTGCTTGCCTACTACACACAAAATTTTTTTTTTTAATCTGATTCGCTACCAGAGAAAATTTCAGTGTCACTTTTATTTTAGCCTAGATAGGCGACTTCACTCGTTTGACCGCTCTACGGCTCTCTCTATCATTTTTGCATTAATGTCCATACCTCCTCCGGCGCTATTTATAGCCGCCCGGTCCCGCTGTGTGACAGCAGCGAATACTTTGACCAGATATGGTTTCCTTCAGAGCCGCCTGGAGGCGCGGCGGTGAGAAGTCCGCTTCGCTGCAGCCGCACCACTCCCGACAAGTCCGCTAGAACGAGTCGTGCATGATCCCGAAATAAGCCAGAATCCAGCAGGAACTGTCGGCGTGCTCACAGTTTCCACCCCGTCGCCGCTGACCTCTCGGTGGGATAGCGGTGGTTGAATCTCATCGCCGGCAAAGGGCAGAGTAAACTTGTGGAAAGATTCTCCTCCTCCTCCACCCCCCCCCCCCCCACACACACACACACACACACACACGGCTGCCCAGTCACTCCTCTGATGTCATGAAGCGGCTCCATTATCAGGCAACCAGGAAGGAAAAAAGTCCTCAACTTATTTATTGTAGGCTACTACGAAAAGTAACCAACAAGACCGGAAGTATCTATTAATAAAAATTTTAGTTTAGTAGCGAGGAACTTTGGTCAATTTTATTCCTTAAATAATAAAATTTGCAGAAAAAAAATCCAAACTGATTTGTGTGTGTGTGTGTGTGTACACGCCTACTCTCTAATCCAAATTATTTCATGAGAGACAGTAAACGTTAAAAAGTATGTGTAAAATTTGTTTTGGTTTTTTTTTGGAAGGGTCCTACTCCATGTACACCGCCATCTTGGACCACCATATTGTCTTTCCAAATTTTTGTCAAACTAATTATGTCTGTCAAGGAGGTAATGTGATCAGGGTGGTTTTTCTGTCCGTTAGCAAGATTATGCAATGACTACTGGATAGATTTTGATGAACTCTTCAGAGGTGGCCCTTGGGCTAAGGATGAACCCATTAGATTTTGGAGGTGATCAGAGAGTGCACACTTCCACCAAGGCCCTCTCACAGAATGTTCAAGATAAAAAAAAAAAAGTGATCCGGAAGCCGTATCCTGAGAATTTTGTCAAAATTCCTTAAGTACTTTTTCTGTTATCCTGCTCCTAAACAGACCTTGGTGAATGTATGTGCAAGTTCTTTATTAGTCACCACAATGGGGAAATTACAGGGCACCCACCTGGATGGATGAGGCAGCCACGGTGTGGCACCAATCCCTTCACCATTCACACACATTCACACCTAGGGCCACTTTAGAGTCTCCAATTAACCCAACTTGTATGTTTTGAGCCTGTGGGAGTAAACCGGAGTAAACCCACACAGACATGGGGAGAACATGCAAACTCCACACCGAAGTGTCACTGACGGTCAGGGGGTGGGATCAAACCCATGATGGTCAGGGGTGGAATCGATCCCATGACCTTCTTACTGTGCTGCTACAGTGCCAACTACTGCGACACCGAGCTGCCCACTGAGCTGAGTTGTTACATAAATAGCTTCTGCAGATTCTCCTTTAAGCTTTGAAAGAGTGGCGCAGTGGTGGTCAAATGGTTAGGGATGTGGACTAGTGACTGGAAGGTCACTGGTTCAATCCCCTGGACTGGCAGGATCAGATCTGGATGAGATGGACGACAAAGTGTTTGCCTCACTCATTAATTGATGGTGCCCTTGAACGGGCTACTGACTGCACTTTTGACACAGTTTAACAGCTCACTCAGGTCTTAAAGGAAACCGGTACTGGTCATTATAACAATATTAATCATGCTTTAGATATTACTTATAAACCAAAAAAATGCACTTATTCAGTAAAGATAACACCCTAGAGGCAGTACACTGAATAATTTTATCCTATGAAACCCGCTTGGACAAAACCAACGGGGAGCAGCTATTGCCGGCTGGAAGTGACGTAGACTCACTGATTCCGGCTTACTGCAGACAAGTAAACAATGGCCCGTCACTCTGATGAAGTGGGTTTAAACGCTCATCATTCTTTGACCTTCTGTGACTGAATTTCGTAGGAAGGGCGTCTGGTTTTAGACAAACACTTGGGCTTTGCGCCCAGCAATTCGGCCTGTAGGTCACGCGGATAGCAGTTCTGCTTGAAGTGGTCTTCACATACCACCGCATTCTGTCCAAACGGAAAGGTTTTTAGTGTGTGACCCGTGCCGAGGTTATGGAGCCAATGTTTTACCAAATCTGACTTCATGTCATCAGTTGGTTTTGGCACACAAAAGAAATGTTTTTTGGGATTTCTTTGCTTATTGTGGGTGCAGCCGTAAGCCTTGCACTCTGCCATTGTCCTAGGGATGCAGCACGGGGTCAGTGACCAGCCCATCGCAGTGTGCATCACTACGGGTGCTGCAACAGCCCATGTAGGAGGCAAGATGTCACTGACCATGACTGACAGAGCAGTGACTTGAAATTCGCATGTATCTGACAAGGAATCATGACCAACATTACCGGACGGAACCACTAGTATCATACTTGATCCTTTGAAATAGCCATTTATTAAAATTCACTACAGGTACCCTTTAATGAAGTGCTTGTGACATAATATTTATGCCTCTGTGAAACAGAGAGGCATATGTTAATCACTCAATGCATCTGTGTGTCTGTCCGTCTCGGTTTCAGCTCACCCAGTCAAAATTAAGTGCAACAAAAGGCTTGTGTCATTGTATTGCCATTTTTTCTCGACTTTTGCCAGAATGTGAGATAAGGCTTTGTTTTTGAAATAAACAAATTTAACTGACCTTTAATGTCAATGAAGCTGGGGGAAAATGTACTGTAATAACTATGTCGGGCCACGAGACGCAGCAGTACGATTTTTTTTACAGCACAACACAGCACGTGTTTTTTACAGTACGTGGAGCTGAACTTTTATAAAATAGTGGTTACTGGAAAAAAAAAAAAAAACGTATACAGCAAGTACATCATTTATTCATCATATCGATTGTTTTCACACTGGTTTTGCAGAGGAAGGTCGAGGTAAAACTCGTTAAAAACTCGCTTAAGAAGTCCAAGTCCCAACATTCCTTGCCTGCAAATGGTTGCAGTGATCTGCGCATGTGCCTGGAAACTCCCACCACAGGGAAGTGCTGAGCAATCCGCCAATACTGGGTGAACAAATGTCTGTCTTTTTTTCTTCCTCTGCCACAGTTGGTGAAATGGAGAGATTCAGGTTAATAGTTTTTGTTGACAAAATTGTTCCGTGACTAATGTCTTGCCTTGAGTGACTGCTACATTGAGTAAAGAAATGCAGGTGAACTTATCTTTTGAGAACTTCTTTCAACAATAATTATTTCCACAGTGTGCAGCTCAGTGGAACAGTGGTTAGCACTGTGGCAGCACAGTAAGGTAAAGGGATCGATCCCACCCCCTGACCATAGGTGACCCTTCTGTGTGGAGTTTGCATGTCCCCCCGTGTCCGTTTACTCCAGTTTCCTCCCAAAGGCCAAAAACAGCAGGTTAGGTTAATTGAAGACTCTAAAGTGGCCCTAGGTGTGAAAGTGTGTGTGTGTTTGTGACAGAATGGTGAAGGGATTGGCGCCGCACCGTGATGCCCTGTAATTTCCACATTGTGGGACTAGTAAAGGATTATAAAATAAAATAAAAATTTTGGACCATTTTCTTACACCGTGTTCTTCCCATTTTCCAAATTTAAATTTGGCAAGAATCAGTTTAAAAACAGTAAATGCTTTCAACCACAGCTCTTTTTAATTTAACAGTGAACATGAGCATATGAGTACATGTACACACACACAAACAACAATTTAATCATAAGGGGAAAATGAAAACAAACAGAAACTGTCAACACAATTCCTCTAAAGAAAAAACATGCAACACACAACATGCACAAGGCATTTAAGTTCTTTCAGCAATTTAACATTACTATTTTTTTCTACTGGTCACTGTCATGGTTGATGTCCTCCATAAGAGAGTGTATCCACAGGTCTTTGTCGTCAGATGTGTCCACCAGGTAAACCACCAGCCTGCAATCCCAGTTCTCACCTTCAGACACGTCCTCGACACTCACCACTTGTGCTACCAGTGCTCGTCCCTCAACATATTTTCTGAATCTCTCACAGGCTTCCTCAGACCACTGCTGATGAGTCACACCTGCATGATAAGTAGAAGAACAAAGCATTAGTCTCAGTTCTGACTGTGCCATGTAGTATTTTTGCTACAAAATCTCATTAGTAAAGGTGTAGAGGGAGTGAATCAATCACCTGCCAGCTGTGTGGCAACAGCCTGGAAGGGAAGTTGTCTAAATTCCTCAATCAGCGGCTGAATGAGTGCGCTCTTGACCACCTCATGTTTACCATGATCCAAGTCATAGACAGAAACCAACCCATTGGCCAAAATGCCCTTCACCAGCACGCGGTGCCAGCTAGGTAGAAAGGAATCAATTAAAGAGTTAAACATCAGACAAAAAAAATTAATTCTTGTGGTTCAAACAATGTTTTCTCTATTGTGTTTTTGCTTTATTCTGGTAATAATGACCATGTAACATGTTCAAACATTACCATGAAACATTTATTTGTGGAACAACCTATATGTTTGATGAGGTTTAATTGTAATTTAGAAACTGAACCTCCTCTAAAGTCTCTACATGTGGACTCGCCTTTGGTCAATTTTGGCTGCACAGATGTTTCCTTTCTGGAAGCTTGGAGCTGTGCTTGCATTTTCCGTCTTGTTATAATAGCGGACCATCTCCCCAATTAACACCATTAGCTTGCTAAGGTTCTTCCAGGGCTGCAGCACAAAGTGACCTGGATGAGCCGCCACTGGCACAAACACATCCATGCTCTCCCCAGGCTGAAAGAGAAAATGGCAATACATGCGTTTTCATTTTTTTGTGTGTTTTGTGTATAGCAAAAGTTTTTTTTAATAGTTGATACAAGCATTAAGCTCACAACTTGTTTTGTTTGTGTTTATAGTGGTATGCAAACATTTGGCCACTCCTGGACAAATAGCATTTTAATCGAAAAGATTTAAGCAGTCTCTGTACGATAGGGAAAAACATTACCAACATACAATGGGTAGATAAGATAAGACTATTAGTCCCACAATGGGGAAATTCAAGAATTGCAGCAGCACAGGGACAGTAGCACTCAGAACAATAGTAAATAAAATGAGAATTGGTTAGTCAAAGCAGTAAAGAAATACATATGTACACAGTTATATACACAGTGCAGGAGCATTGCAGCTAGATGGTATCAACAGCATTACAGTTGGTTAAATTATCCAGCAAAATATAAATATAAGATAAGATAAGCCTTTATTAGTCCCACAATGGGGAAATTCCAGGATTGCAACAGCACAGGGATAGCAACACTCAGAGCAACAATCAGAAGGCAAGAAAAAACAACATCTAGTAAACATATGTCCATATTACTATAAATGTATATATATAGACACACAGTGCGGAGCATTATGGTTGGTTGGTGAATGTGCAGCAGAAAGTCTAAGCTCTCTCTCCGCGGATGCGGCGGGTCAGCTGGAAGTCTTTGGGCTGATGGTGACCCCCTTAGCGAAGAAGAGACCACCAGGTGGGCCTCGCTGGTCTCCTGCAGAGCCATGACGGCGAAGCTCAGGAAACGCAGGACGGTCTTGAAGTCCTGAGCGATCTCCCTCACCAGGCGCTGGGCGGGCAGCTTACGGATGAGCAGCTCCGTGGATTTCTGGCAGCGACGGATCTCTCTCAGAGCCACGGGCCTGTGACGGCGAGGCCTCTTCACTCTGCCGGTGGCCGGAGCGCCTCTCCGAGCAGCCCTGGTGGCTAGCTGTCTCCTGGGGGGCTTCTTCCTCCAGTAGATTTTTACGGGCGGTCTGCTTGGTTCTTGCCATCGCTCTTTATTATTCTGTCTTCTATTTCTTGCATGCCGCCTAAACTCCAGCCCGGCACCCGCGTCGTTTTCGCAACAGCTCCCGGTATGTCGAGTTTCCCATTAGCACCGGGCGGCGGCCAAGTGCTAGCTAGCACCAGCTCCTCCCCGCTGTAGCGTTTCCCGCTGCAAACCGTGGCTCCGTCCGCCGACCCGGGAGACCCCCGGGGCGATCCGTGCGTCCGTGATATATATACAGAGTGAAAAGTGTAGAAAGAAGAAGGAAGATAAAAAAAAAAAGGCTGTTGCAACGGGCAGCCTACTCGTGTGGCGCCACCGGTCCGGCGGAACCGGAACCGGTTATCTTTGTCTGTATATACGGACCCAGATAGTATATTTCACATTTGAATGAACAGTGTTGCTGCCACCTTCGAAAATGATTGTAATGCCAAATGTGCTCAACAACACAAATTCCATACTTCCAACAGATACTTTTCACATCGATGAGGTAAATGAGAAGTTAATTGCTGGTATTGTTAAAACACTGTCAAACTCAAAAACTAATGATATCTACAATATGAGCACCTCCTTTCTCAAAATGCACAGCAAAATATTAATCAAACCACTGACTCATCTCATTAATCTCTCCATTAGGTCTTGTACATTTCCATCTGGCTGGAAAAAAGCTGTCGTCATACCAGTTCATAAATCAGGCAGTAAAGACGATATATGCAATTACCGCCCAATCTCTATTTTACCAGTCCTATCTAAGGTTCTTGAAAAAGTTGTAGCTACACAGCTGATAGACTACTTACAAGACAGTCAACTTCTTCATCCACATCAATTTGGTTTTAGACCAGGATACTCAACAGAAACAGCAAATTGTTGCCTTATTGAAAACGTCAAACAGTCCTTGGACAGGGGTAATGTGGTAGGAGCTGTTTTTCTAGATCTCAAAAAGGCTTTCGATACTGTAAACCACAGTTTGCTTTTATCCAAAATGGTATCTTTTAACTTCTCCCCAAATACATTAGAATGGTTTGCATCTTATCTCCAGAATAGAGAACAGTGTGTAAAAGTTCACCAGGATAAATCCTCATTTTTAAACAACCGCATGGGTATCCCACAAGGGTCCATTCTTGGTCCTTTACTTTTCAGCATTTTTATTAATGACTTGCCGTTACACTGCTCAGCTGCAACATGCCAACTTTATGCAGATGATGCAGTTATTTACACAGCTGCCAAGACTCCAGCACAGGCTGCAGATGTACTGTCTACAAGTATGGTTGATGTCCAAGAGTGGCTCCTCAAGAACCATCTATTGCTGAACCTTCAGAAAACAGTCTCAATGTGCTTTTCAATCAAAAAATGTAACCTGCAACATTTTAAAGTTAATATACATGATCATGACATCAGTTTAGCTACAGAATTCAAATACCTTGGCATTGTACTAGATCCTCAACTCAAATTTAATCTTCATATAAAGAAAATTTCAAAAACAGTAAAAAAAAATCTGAACTGCTTTAAATTAATTAGATATTACATACCTTACGAAGCAGCTGCACTGTATATGCATTCTATGGTTTTTTCTCATATATCATACTGTTTGACAGTCTGGGCTCAAGCAGCCCCTTCCACAATAAGACATATAGGTTCATTATATAATCAAACCCTAAAAATCTTGGACAAAAAGCCCATTAGGTGGCATCACTGTAATGTTTTAAAAAAATACAACCTATTGAGTTTTGAGAGCTTCATTGACCTCTGTCTTCTGAAATTAACGTTCAAATGTTTCCATAAATCAGCACCCGAGCCACTTGCTGGTTTCGTCCAAAGACAGGACAGCAGCAGAGCCACCAGGAGTTCTGTTAACAATAACTGTAAAATATTCCACCGCAGAACCACATTTGGACAAACAGCTTTCTCTATAAAGGGCAGTCACATCTGGAACACAATGCCAAATGAAATTAAAATAATAACGGACTTTAAAACATTCACTAAAAATGTTAAAAACTGGCTGAAAAATAAACAAGAATGTACTCATGTATGAATTAATTGTCTGCAAAGTGAGAGTGAATGAAGGGAAGGAATAAATGTGTTTGTTTATAGTGAGTGACGGAGGGAGGAAGGCCTGAAATAGGCAAATGTGAGTTATGTTATATGTGTTAAATGTGAGTCAGGCTGTTATATTTGTGTATTTATAATATTTATGTTAAATGTGAGTCAGGCTGTTATATTTGTGTATTTATAATATTTATAATATTTATAATTGTGTATTTATAATTTTTCTGCATTGATGTATGTGGTTATTGTGTATATTTTTTATCTTGATTCTTTTTTCTAAAGCCCATCCAGGGACAAGAGTTGCAAATTAGCTAATAGCTATACACTCTATGTGCAACACATCAGATTGATTGTCTTTGATTAATTGTCTATGTTTATTGCACTGTCCCTGTCAAATAAACTAATCTACTACTACTACTACTAATTGTATTAGTTGTATATTGGAGGGGACACTCTCTATTGTGCAAAGTTGTGACGTTTAATATGGCCTCTATGAGCAGCACCGGCTAGATTATTAAGTCTGATAGCCGTAGGTAGGAAGGACCGGCAGAACTTCTCCCTCGAGCACTTAGGATGGCACAGCTTACTGCATGGGATTGGACTCGGACTCCAGCAAAGATGACAGCTTAGCCACCATCCTCCTCTCGCCCATCTCCTCCACTAGGTTGAGGCATCGCCCCAGAACAGAGCTGCCTTTTTGATCAGCTTGTTCAGTCTCTTCCCGTCAGCTGCCTTGATGCTGCTGCCCCAGCAGACCACTCCAAATGTGATAGCTGATGCTACCACTGAATCGTAGAAGGTCTTCAGGAGTGCTCCTCGCATTCCAAAGGACCCAAGTCTCCTCAGGAGGAACAGCCTGCGCTGCCCCTTCTTGTAGAGCCCGTTGGTGTTGTGTGACCAGTCCAGTTTATTGTTCAGGTGAACACCCAGGTACTTGTAAAATGTCACCATCTCAATGTATGCTCCCTGGATGTTTATCGGTGCTGTGGGGGAGTTGTCCACCAGCTCCTTGGTTTTCCTCGCATTGATCTGGAGGCAGTTCCACAGGCACAGTCCACAAAGTCCTGGATGAGTCCTCTGTACTCCGCATCATCCCCATCGGAGATGAGGCCGACAATCGCAGAGTCAGAACTTCTGTAGATGGCAATGTGGCGCGTTAACCCCTTGCAATCTGGTCAATTTCCCTAAAAACACATAAAAATAACGTGCCCAAAGTAAATCAAAAGCTGTTCTTCAACCCTTTGCAGCATCTTCATGGGGTTGGTCTCATTTATAAGAAAACACTTTGAATTTTTTGGCAAAACAGTCATAATCTCTCTAAGTGCTCTGGCCACTGAGTAACAGTCATCTAAACATACTGAACTTGAAGAAAATAAATTTCGCCTGGGTGTTTTTTTGGATACAAATGCTTGCAAATAACACACAGCTTCAGATCCGGGCTGGAAAATGCAACAGAAATGTAGAACCAAGTGTTATCCAGCTGAGGTCAAAATTTTGTAGCAATACCACAAAAAATGAATATATTACACAGCTTTGTTCTCAGGTAGTTCCCAGGCGTTTTTGAACTGTGCCAAATTGTGCCAAATGGCACAGTTTGGAAAAACGTCAAACTTTTGAATGATTCAATATAGAAGCTTCATCTTGGGCTCTAATGAAAGGTGACACTCAGGGCTGTGTGTGTGTGTGTGTGGGGGGGGGGGGTTGTTTATTCATTCATTCATGAATGAATGAACAAACAAGCCCCCATACACAAAGAAGCATGCCACGTAAAAAAATGTGTGCCTTTTTTTTTTTTTTACAAGAAAAAATAACCTACAGTGCACTAAAAATTATTCTAAAATATTTGTAATGTAGAAGATAACAACTCCCCACCCCCACTACAGAGAACGGACATCAGCTATCGCTACATGACGGAACAGTCATGTGGCGACCGCGGTGCACAGTCCCCGCGGGGAACCCCCCCCCCTCGCTACAGAAGAGTAGCGGGGGGGGGGGGAGCGTTCAGGGTCCGGACGCGGCACACGGACGCGGCACACGGACTTCGTGCGCTGCACAGTTGTAATTTACCGATCGGTCAAAAGTCATTTTTGATTACAATTTTCAGGGATAAAGAATAATTTAGCTTATAACACTTACCTGTTCACAACAGCATGTGGACGGTCTATGATGACCATGGAAGAGAATTCTAAATGTCTACTCTGCTGGGACAGCACCGCCTGTGGCTGAACAGGCCGATGCGCGAATGGCAGTCCCTGTCACACAGGTCGCACTTGTGGGTGGTCTCCGTGCTGCTGGGTCTGTGGCGGGTCTTCCTGCGGGTCCTTTTTTCATCTGCTGCAGCAGTCAGTCTCTCTTCACCCAGCCTTACACAAAACAGCTTTCAAACTTCTGTGCTTCAATTGGCTCATTGTATTCGCAGCCGTTGGTAGGCGGGTCCTTCTTGCTAGGTTTTCAGTCATTGGTTCTTCAAGGTTTCAGAAACCCAATTCAAGGCTCTTATCAGTCGAACGAGAGGTCAATCACATCTAATCTGTTCGCGGCTGTGTCTGTAATGGAAGAACGGAAATGCAGCTTTTTTTTTCAGTGCGCTTTTGGACGCAGCGCCCTCGTGCGCTCTAGGACGCAGAGACGTGCCTGTCCGCAGTACACCGGAGTGCAAGAGGTTAAAAGTCAGCAGTGTAGAAGGTGAATAGGAAGGGAGCCAGAACTGTTCCCTGGGGAGCCCCGTACTGCAGATGATGGTGTCCGACACACAGTCCTGGGTTCTCACAAAATGTGGTTAGTCTGTGAGGTAGTCCAGGATCCACGATGACGGATGCTGATCCACCCCTGCACACAGCAGCTTGTCCCTCAGGATCACTGGTTGGAGAAATCAAAGAACATGATCCACAGTGCTCCCAGGCTTCTCTAGGTGGGACAGGGAACAATGGAGGAAGATCACTGCATCCTCCACCCTGATCCCCTACTTGTAGGCAAACTTTAAGTGGATCCATCGCTGGTCCCACCAGGGGGCAGAGGTGGGCAAGGAGCAGCCTCTCCAGGGTCTTTATTAGGTGTGATGTGAGGGCCACTGGTCTGCAGCTGTTCAGGTCCTAGGTGCAGAGTCTTCGGCATGGGTACCCCACAGGATGTTTTCCACAGCTGTCGTATCCTCCCTAGCTTCAGGCTTAGGCTGAAGTTGTACTCTAGGATCCCACACAGCTGGTCCACACTGGACTTGAAGAGCTTTGAGCTGATGCCATCCGGACCTGCAGCCTTCCTCACTTTGATCTTCTTCAGCTCTGCTCTCACCTGGGTCTTAGTGAGGGACGGACTGGGGCAGGGGGGCTGTGTGCTGGGAGGGGGTGTTGGGTCTGTGAGGGGGAAACAGCAGGGGATGTGCACTGAGAGCTGGTAGATGTAAGGGGAGGGTGGAGGGAGGGCAGTGGACAGCGGGACAAGATGAAGGTGGAGGCAACAGGGGTTGGTGGGCAGGTGGAGAACAGGGCGGTTAGTCACCCACTCCCTACCCCCACAGCCTGGAAGGAGGTATTCTGATGCCCAGAGATAGTTTTGAGGCCTCTCCAGACACCACTGATGTCACTCTGCTGCAGCTTGTCCTCCATCTTCTTCCTGTAACTGTCCTTTCCCTCTCTAATCTTCCTCCTTAGCTCCCTCTGTACGGACTTCAGCAATTCCTTGTTTCCTGACCTGAAGATCCTTTTCTTCTCCTTCAGCAGTGTCTTTATCTCAGGGTTGATCCAAGGTTTGTTGTTTGAGAAACACCGTACGGTCTTGGTGGGTACGGTGTTCCCCACACAGAAGTTGATGTAACCTGTGATGGTGTGTGCGTGTGTGAGGCCATCAATGTCCTCACCATGTGGATCTCAGAGTTGCTCCCACACAGTGGATTCAAAACAGTTCTTCAGAGCGTCCTCCACCTCCTCAGACCATATTTTCACTGTGTGGGTAGCAGGTCATCTGTGTACCAGGGGTTTGTACACAGGCAGGAGGTTAACCAGGTTGTGATCAGATCTTCCGGGGGCGGGGGGGGGGGGGGGTTGATGAGGTGTATGCCTCCTTGGTGTTGGCATAAAGTAAGTCCAGTGTTTTATTCTTTCTGGTGTGGCATGTGACATACTGGGTGAAAATAGGCAGAGTGGAGGACAGGGAAATGTAGTTAAAATCACCAGAGATGAGTTACTTTCTTATTTCATAAATGTCATATGTCTATGCACAAGTATATGAAAACTATACCATTACCGCTGTTCTAGCCACTGTTCTTTTGTAATATGCATCAATGCACATGTTGATATTGCAGTAACAATAATTTCAATACATTGTGCAGTCCTGCTTGAACTGTATAACTATCTAAATGTTTGATTTTTTTGTTTTCTGTGAATAAGACGTGGGATTGAAATTTATTCTATGAAACCAATGTGCAGCAACAATTTTCCTAAGACTGTAAAACTGAAAGGAAAGCAAAAGCAGAACATTCTATTACTCAGTACAACAGTGGGGCTTGGGCAGTTGCCTTAGGGCCCACTCACACTGCAGTGTCTGACCAAGGTTTGACCCTATCAAAATCTGGAACGCTTGATAATTGCGATTGCTCCCTACTGTTCTGCAGTAGGAGCATTATCCCAGGTTTGAATGGCTGCTGGAGGTAGTCTCAGGAATGGAATGAATGCAAATGTTGGGGTAAGGTGAAAAAATGTTCTGCTTCAATTGTTCCTTAAGGAAGTCTAGGAACTGTGCTAAACAAAAATGTGAGTGTGGGCCAGTGCAGGCCACCGGCAGATGTAGGAGCAGAAGGTCATTTCCTTTGGCAAGGGGGGGGGGGGGGGGAATTAAAAAAAAAAAAAATCAGCTGGCACCAATGTCAGCGGGCCCTTAAAATGTTTGGGACAAAAAAAGTTCTGAAGTTGCATTCAGACCAAATGCCAAATCGCAAATTTTTCGCATGGCACAATTACATATTAACTCAATGTAAACATGCGAATGGACATGAATTCACCATCTGGGCAAGATGCAGAGAGGCAGAGTTGCCTTTATAATTAGGGGTGGGAAATCCGATTTGGATTTTGATTCTTGGGTTGCAACACAACCCTATCATAATTCAACAATAATCACGATATCGAATATTGTGATACCATAGCGTTCAAATTTTCCCCCCACCTTATTCAACCTCAAATCATACCCTAAAGTAAACCTGTTGACATTGTTAACATATAATAAAGTATTCCCGGGGCTTCATTTTCCACAGAGATGCATCTCTGCACACAGGGAGGGTGGTGGACAGCGTTTGGAATTGACTTCCAACTCCAGCTACATTCATCTGACTCTGTGCACTCTTAAAAAGCAGCTGAAAACTTTAAGGATGCTTTCCGTTGAGTTTCAATTCAACAACTTTTTAATGGCAAGTCTGACATTCTTAATTATTTTTATCTTGTGTTTTAACTTGTTTTTAATTTTTTTTAATTATTTTTATCTATCAAATTCTTTTTATTCTATTTTATTGTACAGTGCTTTGTGACTACATGTCTCTGAAAAGTGCTTCATAAATAATCATTACCTTTTCTCCCGGCGCTGCTCACAAGCTCCATGCCGGTGCGTTTTTAGCTTAGCCATTGCTAATGCTACTCCGAGACATGTACTGGCCCCTCATGTTTTTTTTTGTTTTTCCATGCAGCGCTTCTTGCAGGTTGTGTGTCATATCAAGGTCTTTCCTTCCATCTTTGTTATAACACCCAAAAAAGGACCGACATTTGAGCTAACTACTTCCTAACATTCAAAGCTGGCTGCAAATCTCACGAGACTTCTCTTGACTGGGTGCTTGCTTCACGCCACCTAGTGGAGTGAAAACGCAATTGGTTGAATACCCAAGAGAGTATGCAACATTTACATGAATATATATAATAATAAAAGATTGATCTATGCGTTTAGGGATTGGTGCCTAGTCACTCGTGTCAAGTCACTTGATCATCACAGAATCGATCTTTTGTTCCATCCTTACCTACTGTGGAAACCCCCAAACCAGCATCATGTTTAGGTTTACATTATCCGACGGGGCTCTCACCTGGAAAAACTGACCCTGCCTCCAAAACTTCACCTTGACGACGGCTGTTTACACTGCTAGCACTCGTTAGCACATCCATGGCGAGCAGGTCATCCGACCTGCACAGTCACGGCTAGACCAAAACATGGAAAGACTGAAACCAGCAGGAAGGAATACTTAAAAAAATGTTTAAAACCTGTTGAACTCTGTTCAACTTCCCTAAAAACGCCTAAAAATAAAATGCCCAAAGTAAATCAAAAGCTGTTCTTCAACCCTTCGCAGCATCTTCATGGGGTTAGTCTCATTTAAAAGAAAATACTCTGAATTTTTTGGCAAAACAGTCATAATCTCTCTAAGTGCTCCTGCCACTGAGTAACAAGAAAGTTTGCCTGGGTGTTTTTTTTAGATACAAATGCTTGCAAATAACATACAGCTGTCAGATACTGGCTGGAAAACACAACAGAAATGTAGAGCCAAGTGTTTTCAAGCTCAGGTCAAAATTTTGTAAAAATACCACAAAAAATGAATATATTACACAGCTTTTTTCCCAGGTTGTAACAAGGCTGTGTCTGTACTGGAAGACCGGAAGTACAGCTTTTTTTTTTTCAGTGCGCTTTGTGTGGTCTTTGTGACTAGAAAAGCGCTATATAAGTGCAGGTTAGTTAGTTAGTTAGTTGCGCACTGAGACGCACTAAGATGCAGAGATGTGACTGCCCACGGAATTCACAGAGTTCAAGGGGTTAAAATATTATTATTATTATGCACTTGAAAAATGTTATTGGCACCTTCCAGTCACTGCCACTTGTGAATTAGAACAGTTAAAAAGGATATAGCGAATAAACTCTGGCAACAATCAGGCATATTTGCATGTAAAGCGTTTATATGCAATGTCCCAAAAAATTAAATAAAATAAATGTTAAAATCAGGAATAAGTATACAACCTAAGAAGATTGAAGAGGATGTGTGTGTATTAGTCTTGGCACCAATAAAGGCTGTGAATCTGACTGTGTGCTCCAGACACTTCCTCTGTGATTTTGATGCCCTGAAGCTGATCACCCACCACCTGCAACAGCTACAGTTTCTTTGGAATGAAGTTCAGAAAATCCTTTATCTAATATTTACACGGTAAGGGGGGAAAAATGCATTGTGATCGCTTGAATCGTGAGGTGTCTAAAGATTCCCATCTCTAATACTTATATAAGCATTTAATAAATATTTATTTCCAATTTTAAATAATTGACACTTGTTTAATGAAAGGTCCTTTCATTAAAGACAGCCAGATGAGGCTTTCTTGAAATATTGAAGCTTTTCATCAAATTGGTTCATATGGACGAAGCTTCATGTGAAACTTCATTTGCTCTACTAAGCCATCTACTGGACAAAAAGTAGACAACATGCAGCTTTTTATTGGTTTGGTGTGTATTTTTTCATGTCAATAAACATACTGTCCTTGAAGAAATATCAATGATCATAAGGGGAAAAAAATAAAACTGGGGCAACTACAGTGAAAGTGCTCATGTTACTATCCATTTTTATTAAGAAATAACTTCTCAACAGTCTTTGGACTAAGGGAATTTCTTTTTTTTTTTTTAATACATTATTTCACCAGCTTTTGAGAATACTCTCTCACAGGGCACAGAGGATGCAGATCTGCAAAGGAAGGCTACTCCAAGTTTGTATAGTGTAGGGTAGACATATTTCTGTCTTTCCCAGCACATTCACCTGTGTTGTCCTTACTCTTATGCAGGACACGATAGTGCCTCAGCATAGATGATAGTCAGGCCATGCTCATAAAAGAGATCATTTTTATTTCAAGCATTTGTCTGATAAAATAAAAGTTAAATAAATAAAAAAAAATAAAGTGTTATTGCTGTATCCAAGCTCTCTGAAACACAACAGACATGTCACCTTGCAAATAAAAATAAATCTAAAATAAATAAATTACAAGAAATATCCACCATTTCTAAAAAATGCACCCAACTTAATAACTGTAAATACCTTATTAGGAGAAATGAGATCAAAATGTTCCCAAATGGGAGAAGTCTGTCTTTCTTAGGCTGCGACAAATCACATACACAGTCAATGATCTGACAACACAAAACGTGAAGGATGGGGATTTCCATTGTGTACCGCCGCTCACTTTATTTCATGTTGTGTGCCAAATCATGAGCCGCTTCCTGACCCAGTTATGTGGTACGACCAGCTCGCGAGGCTTCAGACGTCACATACATTATCAATACATGCCTCGATACGCACTTCACAAAATATTTCCTGGATTACTTGGTGCACACTCCGAAGCTCCAGCACAGCCAGTCCCATCACTACTTTTCATTTCCAATTATAAAAAATTCATCAAACATTTGTGCAATTAACAGTGTATTTATTTATTTCATTTAGTCATTGCTGACCCTCAATCGTCACACAGTGGGAGGGGAAAAAAAAAAGACAAAAAAAAGGAAGATGCATCGAGAATCGTAATCGGCTCAAATCGGAGCCTCCTGAATCATAATCGGCTTGAATTGTGAGGTGCCTAAAGATTCCCACCCCTATATACTCATATGCCAAGTATTCCTGAAAGACTTGCCTGGGGAATCTCCAGTGGAGGAGGCAATGGAAGTGTCTGCTTATCCACATAAGTGGCCAAATTATCTCCTGTGGTGGGAGATGGCTGGATCAAGGCCTTCATGGTCAGGTCTGGAATTGAGCACAAACAAAACATTTACATTTCACCAAGAGTAAACAAATGAGGGTTGAAAATTACTTCCAGCAAATCCAGAGGAGTTTGTTTTTCTACCTGTATTCAAATTGCAGCATGTGATTATGTTATTTGGCCCCGAGACTTTCTGCCAAAACTCTGACTGGGCCAACTGATGGTTAATGCTGTTGTGCAGCTCCTGACTATCAGAACTGTTAAACAAGTACATGTAGACCAGAACGTCCCCTTTGTGTTTGTCCAGTTTCACAATCTAAAACACGTAAGAAAAGCGAGGAAAAAAATTAAGACATACCACTGCACCCACATAAATTAACAATATCCACATTAAAAACCTAATATGCAGACTATGCATTTTCACTTAAGACTACAGTCTTGGAGGCTTCTGAAAGATGAATGACATTAAGATTTTTTTAATTAGCATACACACAGCTGTGTTGAAATTCAACCTAGTCAAAATGTCTCGACTGCTATGCCTTGAATGTTTTGAAAACATTCACTATGGTACCAAATATATATTTTGTTGGCTTTTGGTCACAGTGTGACCCCTACCTTTTGCAAAAAACTTTTCTTGCCTTAAACCTCCAATCATCACATTCTCACAGTGGAAAAAATTGCCATGTTAACTCCATCCATCATCTACCGCTTTTCTTGGGGATGGGGGGGGGGGGGATGGGTTGAAGGCAGTAGTCCAAGCAGAGAAGCCCAGACTTCTCTCTTCCCAGCCACCTCCCCCAGATCATCAGAGGGAACACCAATGCATTCCTATACCAGCTAGGAGACCAGATCCTGATCAAATGCCCAAACCATCTTGCCAACTCTATTATTTAAGAAGCTTTTAAAAATAGACCAAACATCTCTGAAAGAATGGGAAATTTTCAACACTCTCTTTAGCTTATGTATAAAAATGCTCAAAAATCTTTTTTCATAAGGTGATAAGCTTAGCTTTAAATCACATACCTTTCTGAAAACGTGGCAGTTTTTATTATGTCAGTGAAATGCACGGTGGTAATAGCGCCCTGCTTCATTTGTGTGTGTGCGGCCATCTGTATGTACGCAATGGTAACTGGAGCCATAGGGGCTAGGCTCGCCAAACCTGGTACAGAGTTTGAACTTGAGGTCACCTTGACCTGATCTACTTTTGCGGTCAAAGGAGTCTCATTTTTCCCCCACATTTGTGGCCATTATGTTGCTGGCATTCGTGCTACATCTGCACCATACACAGTATGGACATGGAGCTGCCCCCCCCCGAGCCGCCAGACAGTTTGCCAGAATTTCTTCGAGGCCGACTTAAAGTCTTGTTCCATGGCCTCACCAAACTCCTCCCATACCCGAATTTTTGCTTCAGCAACCACCCGGGCTGCACTCCACTTGGCCTGCCGGTACACCTCAGCTGCTTCGAGAGTCCCACAAGCCAACCAAGCCTGATAGGACTCCTTCTTCAGCTTAATGACCCCCCTCACCACTGG
Source organism: Pholidichthys leucotaenia (assembly GCA_020510985.1). NCBI lineage: Eukaryota > Metazoa > Chordata > Actinopteri > Cichliformes > Pholidichthyidae > Pholidichthys > Pholidichthys leucotaenia. The sequence goes on along the minus strand of CM035848.1, from coordinate 115,432,115 downwards.
TGTCCACCACTTGGTTTGGGCGTTGCCACCACAAGATGCCCTGACGACCTTGCGGCCGCAGCTCTGGGCCGCTGCTTCAACAATGGAGGTGGAGAACACGGCCCATTCAGACTCCATGTCTCCAGACTCCCTCGGAATGTGGCTGAAGTTCTTCTGGAGGTGGGAGTTGAAGACCTCCCGGACAGGGGCCTCAGTCAGATGTTCCCAGCACACCCTCACCATACGTTTGGATCTACCGGGTCTGAATGGCATCCTCCCCGGCCATCGGATCCAACTCACCACCAGGTGGTGATCAGTTGACGGCTCTGTACTTCTCTTTACCCAAGTGTCCAAGACATACAGTCGCAGGTCTGATGACACAATAACAAAATCGATTATAGACCTGCGACCTAGGGTGTCCTGGTGCCAGGTGCACATATGGACACCCTTATGCTTGAACATGGTGTTCGTTATGGACAAACTATGGTTAGCACAGAAGTCCAATAACTGAACACTGCTCGGGTAGGCCGTTCCTCCCAATCACCCCCTTCCAGGTTTCACTGTCATTGCCCACGTGCGCATTGAAGTCCCCCAGTAGGACAATGGAGTCTCCAAGAGGTGGACTCTCCAGCACCCTAGTCAGAGACTCCAAAAAGGGTGTATGGTGCGGATGGGGCGCTGTTGACTTCCACTGGGGATATCGTCAGGTGGTGGAAGGAATACTTCTAGGATCTCCTCAATCCCACTGATACGCCTTCCATAGAGGAAGCAGGGCTTGTGGACGAGGGGGACGACTCACCTATCACAGGGGCTGAGGTCGCCAAGGTGGTTAAAAATCTCCTTGGTGACCTGGCCCCGGGAGTGGACAAGATTCGCCCTGAGTACCTCAAGGCCCTGGATGTTGTAGGGCTGTCATGGTTGACAAGCCTCTGCAACACTGCGTGGAGGTCGGGGGAAGTGCCCTTGGCATGGCAAACCGAAGTGGTGGTTCCTCTCTTCAAAAAAAGGGGACCGGAGGGTGTGCTCCAACTTTAGAGGGATCACACTCCTCAGCCTCCCTGGGAAGGTATATGCCAAGGTACTGGAGAGGAGAGTCCGGCCGTTGGTCGAACCTCAGATTCAGGAGGAGCAATGTGGTTTTCGTCCTGGCCGTGGCACATTGGACCAGCTCTTTACCCTCTCGAGAATCCTCAAGGCTTCGTGGGAGTTTGTCCAACCAGTTTACATGCGTTTTGTGGACTTGGAGAAGGCATTCGACTGCGTCCCTCGTGGTTTTTTGTGGGGGGTGCTTCGGGAGTATGGAGAATCGGGCTTGTTGTTACGAGTTATTTGGTCTCTGTACGACCGTTGTGAGTTTGGTTCATATTGCCAACACTCGATCGGACTCATTCCCAGTGAGAGTTGGGACTCCGCCAGGGCTGTCCTTTGTCACCGATCCTGTTTATAATTTTACGAACAGGATTTCTAGGTGCAGCCAGGGAATGGAGGGTGTCATGCTTGGTGACAACAGGATGTCATCACTGTTGTTTGCAGATGATGTTGTCCTGCTGGCTTCATCCAGCAATGACCTACAGTTCTTACTGGGACGGTTTGCCACCGAGTGTGAAGCGGCTGGGATGAGAATCAGTACCTCCACGTCCGAGGCCATAGTCCTCAGCCGGTAAAAGGTGGATTATCCTCTCCGGGTTGGGGACAGACTCCTGCCCCAAGTGAAGGAGTTTAAGTATCTCGGGGTCTTATTCACGAGTGAGGGAAGAATGGAGTGAGAGATTGACAGACAGATCGGAGCAGCATCTGCAGTGATGCGGACCCTGTACCGGCCTGTTGTGGTGAAGAGGGAGCTGAGCTCTAAGGCAAAGCTGTCGATTTACCAGTCAATCTACATTCCTACCCTCACCTATGGTCACAGGCTTTGGGTAATGACCGAAAAAACGAGATCGCGGATACAAGCGGCTGAAATGAAGTTTCTTTGTAGGCTCGCTGGACTCACCCTCAGAGACAGGGTGTGGAGCTCAGTCATCCGGGAGAGGCTCAGAGTAGAACTGCTGCTCTTCCACACTGAAAGGAGCCAATTGAGGTGGTATGGGCATCTGATCAGGATGCCAGCTGGACGCCTCCCACTTGAGGTGTTTCGGGTACATCCCTCTGGGAGGAGACCCTGGGGCAGACCCAGGACTCGCTGGAGAGACTATGTCTCCCAGCTGGTCTGGGAATGCCTTGGTATCCTCTCTGAAGAGCTGGAGCAGGTGGCTGGGGAGAGGGAAGTCTGGGCTTCTCTGCTTGAACTGCTGCCTCCTTGACCCGGACCTCCGACAAAGCGGTAGAAGATGGATGGATGGATATTCGTGCGATAACCACTAAACTTACAGCAATGGTCCATCGAGACGTGTTCAGGTCTGTGCGATTTTACATTTACAAGTCACACCTTTATAACAAACGCTGTCTTACAAATACATCTTTATATTGTACCTTCATTGTGCACATTTTAGAGCCCAGGACAACTTCTTTTAGCCACAAGATAGCCTCTGGACTCCAGCCTCCCTCCGGAACAGCGATGTCAGCAAGGCGACATTTAACAGCCTAGTGAAAACAGAATCATGCACCCACTACAAATATTTCACAAAGCTGACATTTTACAGCATATTAAAATCCTTAAGTGCCCCAATCTGCAGTTCATGCAGTATTTCCTGCAGCCTTCGTGATGTCTCACAACTATAGCAACTGACCTGTGGTGGGATAAAGGTGAAGTCCTTTAATAATAAAGGTGGAATCTCTCGAAGGTCAGTGACTTCTACAGTTGCTGATAAACCCAAGTCAGTGAAGAAAACCTCTAAAACTGTGGTGCCATACACAACAGTGATCTGTAGAAAAGATTTACAGAATGGAAACAAGGGAAATATAACAGGAAAACTTGAAACTAGTCATAAAATCAGAATCCAAAATATCCAAAGCTTTTTGTTTTGGTTTTATTTCATAAATTCATTCTGAGCACTTGATTCTTACCGTTGCTCTGGCCCAGTTTCCTTTGTGGCGAGCTAGACAGAACTTGCCATTAAAAGGTCTGGACACAAGAGACTCGGATGTCATCTGGTATTAAAAAAAATATATCAGTGAAAAAATTAGGGAGGAATTAAGTAATTGTCAAGGACAAGGAAACAACAGCTGTGGAGAACAGTTATGTATATCACTCTCTGTGTAATGAATCTATAAAATAGATGGGTTTCACTTTCTGAAATGAGTGACAAAAAATATTGAACTTTTTCATGATATTCAAATTTTTTGAGATGTACCTGTACACACAAAAGTTCTGAAGTTCTTTGGCCTGTCCAGTCTGAACAATTGTTATATACTATGAAATGGTCATCCTTCTCCACTTAATAAATGCTTAATCAAAATTGATATTTGCATTACATGCTCAGTTCATGTCAAGCATATGCAAATTTGATGGACAATCTAATAAGAAATTGATTTAAAAAGGTAGCATCCATCCATCTTCTTCCGCTTAATCCTTTTCGGGTCGCAGGGGGCTGGAGCCTATCCCAGCATCTTTGGGTGAGAGGCAGGGTACACCCTAGACAGATCGCCAGTCCATCGCAGGGCCAACACAGAGAGACAGACAACCATTCAATTCTCACATTCGTACCCAAGGACAATTTAGAATCTCCAGTTTGATGCCAATTAACTTAACTGGCATGTTTTTAGCATGTGGGAGTAAACAAGAGAAATCCCGGAGTAAACCCATGCAGACACAGGGAGAACATGCAAACTCCACACAGATCACTGTTGGTCAGAGGCTGGGATCGAACCCAGGATCCTCCGGCCAAGGGTGAGTTGCTGTGCTGCCGCAGTGCTAACCACTCCGCCACCGCGCTGCCCTGGTGGCCCAATTGTTAGGGATGTCCACCAGTGACCGGAGGGTCACCAGTTCAATCCCTGGACCGGCAGGATCAGATCTGGGTGCAACAGATAACAGCAGCATTTGTCCCATGCCCATTAACCCCACTGTAGTGCCTTTGAGAAAGGCCCTCAACTCCAACTGCTCCAGTGCCCACAGGTCAATCTGTGGTTGTACTGGGCAGCTTCCAGGTGTGAGGGTGTCCTTGAAAAAGAGAGGTGGCCTCTCAATGGACATTCCCTGTATAAATAAAGGTTAAAAAAACATTGTGAACACAGACTAACTGCTTGCTTCTTAATCATTTTACTCTCAGGCATGTTCTACCTCACTACACTTTAATAAAAGGGCAGTCAGTTTTACCTGGGAGATGAAGTAGGCCTCCGTTTCTTCAAGTAACTTTTTCATTCGCACAGTTCCTCTGGAGGGGAGTTGGCAGTACAAGATGCCATCTGCGCACACATTTGTAACGCATACATCCTGATAGGTAGCATTTACCTGGAAACAACATAACGGACAAATCTGACAATCCACCAGTCAGAACGAAAACAGTGAAAGAGCTTCACCTGCCTATGTGACTACCAATAGATGTGTGCAACTCTTATTCATTTCAAACACCTCCAGCTATCTCTTGACATCTCAGGCTGATCAGGTGCAGCAAATAAGTTTTCAAAATGTACACGGGGGGGCGGGCGGGGGGGGGGGCTTGAAAAGTTCAGAGGCTGAAAACTTCATAGTGGTCAAATTTGGACAAATGTGGTTTATTTTTAAACCGCAGGGATCCAAGTGCTGCAACACCGATGAAAGAAGTGTGTGGACCGAAGGGAAGACCATGTTAAAAAAAATAAACCACATTTGGTCAAATTTGACCACTATAAACTTTTCAGCCTACGAATTTTTTAGTCCCCCCCTCCCCCGGTAAATGAATCTGATGGGGCGGCGAATGCTGACAAACAACTTTTTGGGGTTTTATCAGTCAGGGTTCATGAAAGGTTGCACAACAGTTCACAAAGTTTTTGTTGTCACAGAGAAATTTCAGTATTCCTTTGCAATAAAAACTGTTTGCGATCATAGAAACTGTTGGCAAACTATTATATAACCTTAAACAAACCCTGACGAATCCCCCAAAATGGCAACGTTTGTCAACATTTGTCAATATCCGTGAGATACATGCTTCAAAGTACTCTTTTGACAGGACAAGAAACTGAAAAAGTAATTCACCATATGGGTTTTTATTGGTTGAACATCCTAGTTCTTAGAATTTTTTCTTGCTTTTACAGTGGGATCCATGTCTGGGTCTTCAGAATTATTTCAGAAAGGCACGGCCCTATAATTTCGTAATGCAGAAAATCAGAATTCTGAAAATGAAAATTGACTCCAATGTGGAATACTGTGAAATTTTCAGAAATATGGGTGATTTACAAAGCTCTGGGTTTAAATAACCAAGGCACTTTAACACAAATATTTATTTTGTATTAAAAAAAAATAACTGAGCAAAATTGGAGAACTGTGGCCACTGTGTCAGAAGAGAAGACAATGTTTTTAGGGCCATAGGATTCAAAAAAATAATAGGAAGTGCAGAGGCCCTTGCTTTGAATGACTTCAGCACATCTGCGCCCACAGGACATCACTAGTTTCTCACACTGCTTCATCTTTGGGGCTTAAGCCAGACGATTTCTGGGAAAATTTGACTTATTGTCTAAATTTTGTTGACTCTGATAAACCTACACGAAGAGGATTGTTCATGGTCTTGTCTTGTAGTGCCGTCAGGCAGGTAAAGTTGATGTTGACATCTTCGTCTTGTGAAGTGTCGTACAACACTACCACAGGCATGTCATTCTGTTGACTGTTCTCCAGTGTTTCCATCAGCAGGATCTTTCCAATTGCCAACTCATCAAGACAAGACAGCACAAGTGAATGATAGACGAAAGCTTCTAGACCTGAAATGAAGAACAATTAGAAGTAGTTGGGGTAAGAAATAATTACGAACAATTAGAATCTCCTAACCTAAAATGCAATAATGTCTTGTTCATTCATTAAGAGTTTTTGCAGTTGCTTAGATTCTCTCAAGTTCCTAAACACCTGCAAGCCCAACATTAGTTGCTTGAAAGGGCAGAGAAAGAAAGTCTTTCTGCAGTTCAAACAGATTAGTCATGCTGGTCTCCACAGAAAAGCCATAGTCCATATAGTACACCTAACAGACACAAGCAAAGTCATAATTAAGCAAAGAATTAACAATTATGAAGACCAAAACTGATTTCAATACAACAAAGCAGGTTACCTTGACCTTGTTGGGGCTTATGACTTCCATGACTTGTCCTCTTGCCAGCTCATCAAGGTCATCACTTCTGACTGCTACCAGCTGGCCAACAATGGGGTCAGTCACACAGTGTTGCATCGAGTTTTGAGTGTAGTATGAATGCATCCACTCCTCCATGACTTCTTGAGCATTTGAGTAGTTCTCACCAACATACCTGAATAGAGATCTTTTTTTATCCATCCATGGCAAGCTATAAAAACCTGAATATACCTTTAAACAATACACCAGGGGAAGAGTTGCTTGTACATTTAATCACAAAGTAATCAATCTCTTTAAAAGATGAGAATTAATTTGCCGATCCACGCAAGCCTGAAAGCTTTACAAAATCAGTAGGAATATTTGAATTTTAATGACATTTGCAGGAACATTGGTAAACAAGAGCACTCTAAGGCGAGTGCAATATCCCCCGCCTCAGTTTTCTTTGAAGATCCCAATACTTACGTTTGAACAGAGAGCAGTTTTCAACTTTCAATATAATTACTGTGGCAGGATCCCAAGATGAACTTGTATAGCAAGTTTGGTGATCCTAGAAAGCTTTACACATTCTATAGCAGGGGTGTCAAAGTTACGGCCTGCAGGCCAAAATCGGCCCACCAGAGAGTTCAAAAACAGCCATGGCATGAATTTGCAAAGTGTGAAAATTAAATAATAGAATACACGAGCAGCAGTTTTTCAATAAAGTAAATGTTCTTCCCAATTCGTCCATTTGGGGTCACACAAGAGTAGCAGACAAAAGTGATCCCTTATTTACAGCAACTTCACTTGCAGTCTTATCCATTCACCACCATAACAGATCGCTAAAAATATACGTCTTTTTTTATGGATGCCGGATCCAGTACATACTGAAATGTCAAGGTATTTACTGTATTTACCAACTGTTCTTTAAAAATATGCTGCTCTAAAAAAAATAAAAGGAACACTTTTTAAACTGAGTAAGTTTTGAATTCAGCCCTCTGTAGGTTGTAGGTTGATAATTTTCATTTCCATCAAAAGATGTGGCATCTTTTCATTCTTAACACATTATCCAGTCCATATCAGTGTAGATATCCAGCTTATTTTTTCCCCATTAAAATCTGATGTGTTTTCAAAGTGTTCCTTTTATTTTTTTGAGCAGTATACAGTGGGGCAAAAAAGTATTTAGTCAGCCACCAATTGTGCAAGTTCTCCCACTTAAAAGATGAAAGAGGTCTCCAATTTTCATCATAAGTATACCTCAACTATGAGAGACAAAATGAGGAAAAAAAAAAATCAAAAAAAAAAAATCACATTGTCTGATTTTTAAAGAATTTATTTGCAAATTATGGTGGAAAGTAAGAATTGGGTCACCTACAAACAAGCAAGATTTCTGACTCTCACAGACCTGTAACTTCTTCTTTAAGAGGCTCCTCTGTCCTCCACTCGTTACCTGTATTAATGGCACCTGTTTCAACTTGTTATCAGTATAAAAGACACCTGTCCACAACCTTAAACAGTCAGACTCCAAACTCCACTATGGCCAAGACCAAAGAGCTGTCAAAGGACACCAGAAACAAAATTGTAGACCTGCACCTGGCTGGGAAGACTGAATCTGCAATAGGTAAGCAGCTTGGTGTGAAGAAATCAACTGTGGGAGCAATTATTAGAAAATGGAAGACATACAAGACCACTGATAATCTCCCTCAATCTGGGGCTCCACGCAAGATCTCACCCCGTGGGGTCAAAATGATCACGAGAACGGTGAGCAAAAATCCCAGAACCACACGGGGGGACCTAGTGAATGACCTGCAGAGAGCTGGGACCAAAGTAACAAAGGCTACCATCAGTAACACACTACACCGCCAGGGACTCAAATCCTGCAGTGCCAGACGTGTCCCACTGCTTAAGCCAGTACATGTCCAGGCCTGTCTGAAGTTTGCTAGAGAGCATTTGGATGATCCAGAAGAGGACTGGGAGAATGTCATATGGTCAGATGAAACCAAAATAGAACTTTTTGGTAAAAACTCAACTTGTCGTGTTTGGAGAAGAAAGAATGCCGAGTTGCATCCAAAGAACACCATACCTACTGTGAAGCATGGGGGTGGAAACATCATGCTTTGGGGCTGTTTTTCTGCAAAGGGACCAGGATGACTGATCCGTGTAAAGGAAAGAATAAATGGGGCCATGTATCGTGAGATTTTGAGTGAAAACCTCTTTCCATCAGCAAGGGCATTGAAGATGAAACGTGGCTGGGTCTTTCAACATGACAATGATCCCAAACACACCGCCCGGGCAACCAAGGAGTGGGTTCATAAGAAGCATTTCAAGGTCTTGGAGTGGCCTAGCCAGTCTCCAGATCTCAACCACATAGAAAATCTTTGGAGGGAGTTGAAAGTCCGTGTTGCCCAGCGACAGCCCCAAAACATCACTGCTCTAGAGGAAATCTGCATGGAGGAATGGGCCAAAATGCCAGCAACAGTGTGTGAAAACCTCGTGAAGACTTACAGAAAACGTTTGACCCTTGTCATTGCCAACAAAGGGTATGTAACAAAGTACTGAGATGAACTTTTGTTATTGACCAAATACTTATTTTCCACCATAATTTGCAAATAAATTCTTTAAAAATCAGACAATATGATTTTCTGGATTTTTTTTTTCCCTCATTTTGTCTCTCATAGTTGAGGTATACCTATGATGAAAATTGGAGACCTCTCTCACCTTTTAAGTGGGAGAACTTGCACAATTGGTGGCTGACTAAATACTTTTTTGCCTCACTGTATATTCACCCCCCATGTCTCGCAGCATGGCGGGTGCTGGGGGACGTTCACGACCGCCAACAGTTGATGGTTCATTGGGGTTCGATTTAGGGATGAGTCGTTCCGCCGTATCGGTTTCAATACAGGCAAAATGGCTGGATCGGTATTGGTAAGGAGTAAAACTAATTTATCGATCCGATACAGCCATCCATCTTCTTCCGCTTAATCCTTTTCGGGTCGTGGGGGGGATGGCTGGAGCCTATCCCAGCATCTTTGGGCGAGAGGCAGGGTACACCCTGGACTGATCACCAGTCCATCGCAGGGCCAACACAGAGAGACAGACAACCATTCACTCTCACAGTCATATCAAAGGACAATTTAGAATCCCCAGTTGATGCCAATTAACCTAACTTGCATGTTTTTGGCATGTGGGAGGAAACTGGAGAAATCCCGGAATAAACCCACGCAGACATGGGGAGAACATGTAAACTCCACACAGATCACTGTTGGTCAGGGGCTGGAATCGAACCCAGGATCCCCCGGCCAAGGGTAAGTTGCTGTGTTGCCGCAGTGCAAACCACTCCACCACCATGCTGCCCCAATCCAATACATTAATATTAAAATGAAGGCACAATTATGTTCTCAATAGATGCAACGAGTGTCACTGGAGCCCGTCTGTGGGACTCGCCTCCTATATTTGCTGTGTGGTACCAGCATTTACAATTTTAAAACCACCTACTTGATAAAACACTTGCAAAACTTGCAGGGACTACAGATGGAAATTAGTGAGAATGCTATAATTTGGTACATAGCATCTTTATCCTGTGTTTAATGTTTTGGTTGTTTTTTCCTGTACATAGTCCCTGACAAATAAACCAATAAACTAAACTAAAAGTATCACGGTAAAGGAGTATGCCGAATTCTGCCAAGAACCAAGCAGAAGTGTGTCACACATCAGCAGCTGCTGCTTTTCCAGCTCGGAGGCTGAAGACACTAAAAGTGAAACTAAATGAACGAAACTTCAAGTAAACCAGACGGGAGCTGGAAAACACAGGAACGAAAACATAACATGGGTTTACCTTTTGGGGGAGAGTAGGGCTGCAACAATTACTCAAATAATTCAAAAGAATTCCAAAAATTCCTCAATTCTCCTGGGTGCCTACATTCCAACACTGGCCGCTACCGATTAGCTGAGTCACCAGAATTTTTACAAGTCTTAATTTTGTCACCCCATGTCAAACTCAGCGCAGATCAGTGGTTGATTAGAATACATGATTTATCTGTAGTTAAGACACTGTCTTAACCGGGCAGCCGTGTAGGCTGCACGGTGGCGCAGTGGTTAGCACTGCGGCAGCACAGTTTACCCTTGGCCGGGGGATCGTGGGGATCGTGGGATCATGGGTTCGATCCCAGCCCCCGACCAACAGTGATCTGTGTGGAGTTTGCATGTTCTCCCCGTGTATGCGTGGGTTTACCCCGGGATTTCTCCGGTTTCCTCCCACATCCCAAAAACATGCACGTTAGGTTAATTGGAGACTCTAAAGTGGCCCTTGGTGTGAATGTGTGTGAATGATTAAAAAGGGATGGTGCCATATTGTGGCTGCTTCATCCATCCAGGTGGTGGATGACCCTTAATTTCTGTAAAGCGTCTTTGAGTGTCTATGATAAAGCGCTATATAAATCTGATGTATTGATTGATTGATAGTTCAATGGCTGCTACTCTTTGGCTTCCGTTTTGGGAAATGCACCCAACATCCTACTTAATTATACCCCCCCCCCCCCATATCAGCACTCAACAGCTTTATATTTTCAAGAAGAGAGGTGTGTGTGTGTTAATTGCCTAGGGGGTGAAATCATAAAAGCTTAGATCTCCTGACCTTTGAGAATGACCTTGACTTAAAGCTCAACGTGAATCGCCTTTCCTACCTTATGGTAACAGCATTGGTACACTTGATTTCAGTAACCAGCACCGACGGATACTGATCCCTGGGAAAGGCCAATGATGGGGGAACCACAGGACCCACAATCTTCAGACCAGAAGGAAGAGCACTGCTTTCATACTTGGTTGGTGAGTCCATGTCTCCTCTAATGGATGGATACAGGATGGCCTGATAACATGAAAGTATGCCACATTAATACATGCAAATATTTCAAACACAGTAAGGCTGCTCATGATGTAGCAAAACAGTTGTGACACTTGGAGAAGTTTTACTTTTCAGCTTAAGAGTAAACACATCCATCCATGGCAATTGTGCATTGTGGTTTAACACTCAAATTTTTTTATGCTATATTGTCTACACCACAGGTGTCAAACTCATTCCATGGAGGGCCAAGACCCTGCAGGTTTTTCCTCCACCCATTGTCTTCAACAGGTGATTTCACTGAATTGCTTCCCACTGATTGCTGCTCATTGAAAACACCTGCAGATGAGACTGGGTGGAAGTAAAACATGCAGGGTCTTGGCCCTCCATGGAATGAGTTTGACACCCCTGGTCTACACCATCTCATTCCCTCCCTTACCTTCTTCTTGTCATGAGCCAGAGGGTACTCCACAGAGCATATATCTAGCAAACAAGACAAGTTGTCCAGGATATGTTCTGGGAATGGCACCTTGTATGTGTCCATAAAAACTCTGGGCAATGCACTAACCCACAGGCCATAACTGTACTTGGACAAAAGCCCCTTTATTTTCTGACGCACTTCAGTTGATACCACAGCATCTGATTTTACAGGAGGACATGGGTCAGGATCTGAGTTGGGAAAGACTGTGATCTTTAAAAGAGGCAAAATGCCAAGTCGAGATGGTTGGTAGGGAGCTACTACAAATGTATCAGTTGATGAAGAGACTGCCCGGACAGAACCCGAGAACCGAGTATGTTCAGTGTTGTTGAAAGGTGCTCTACCAAAGTTTTGAACATTCTTAGCAATGAATGAAGAACTGAAGGCAGTCTTAGCAACGGAGCCGTTAGGGAACTTTCTAGGGTCAGTAACTGAGGAAAGAGGTTGAGGGGCAGAAGGCTCTTCAGTTTTTGAGGAGTATGAAGAAACTGGTGTGATGGAGTCTATTTGTGATACTGGATAGGCTTTGGTAGTTGTCTTGGGAGGCAGAGGAGGATAAATTAGCCAGTCAGCTTGGTTGAAGCAGCAGGGTTGCTCCACCTTTGAAGACAGGAGACAAAAATAAACCTTTTAAAGAAAAAACACCATCCAAGATAGATAATCAAGAGCAAGTTATTTAGAGCACAAAACTAAAGATATTCCAATTAGGTATGCACAATAATATCTGCATGTTATAGGTATCGGCTAATAGAGCCTTTAAAATTATTTATTGTATCAACACAAATGAGTATTTACAACAGAAAATATAATTCAATGGACAGTCAGGAGTGATGCTCTGCTGGTGACATTACACTCTTCCTACAGTGCAAGGAAATGACATTACGTCAGGCGTGTGTAGCAAAACGTATCCATGCTGCAGCTCAGCACTCCTTCAAAAATGCTGCATGTGGCCGTTTGTCCTAATTTTTGTGGTTTAGTGCTGTTGGGAGTATGTCACATATTCTCCAGCAGACAGAAATTACTGCATATTCAAATGTGTATGTTATATCTCCGTTTTTATACATTTCTTTTTCCATACTTTACTTCACTGCACAGTAGCCAGGTGCTCCACCCACAATTTTGTTGTACTTTACAACTGTACAATGACAACAAAGCCTATTCCGTTCTATTTTGGGAGAATATGCCAAGTTCCTATAATGAGTACATTCCAATACTCTTATGGAATACCACTGTGAACAGCCACAGGACAGGCGTCTCAGATTGCTACACCAAGCGGTACGCTGGAGAGACGGCGGCGAGAACGTCAACCGAAGCGTGGATGCCAGTCTGGTTACTTTGCTTGGCTAAAGAGGGTGCTGAACAGACCACCACTGCCTAGCATTTTTGCCCAGTCCCTTGGAAACAAGACTGATGAACGTCAACTAGATATATCAACATACACCGTGACCCTGGTGTATGACTTGTGTCTAAATGTTTGGTGGTGGTCGGAGAGGGTGTTGGCGCGAATTGGCAACCTCTGTTCTATCAGTCTGACCAAGGGTAGCTGTGGCTACAGCAGTAGCTTACCACTATTAGTGTGCCTAGAGTGAATGAATAGTGCATCCATTGTAAAGAGTCTTCGAGGGTCCTTGAAAAACACTATAAATCTGACGTATTATTAATTATGCAGTAGTCTCTTTGGTCTCTTTAATTTTTTCCAGAGCTGTATAGATTCCAATGGTCAGTTTAGCTCCAAGCTCTCAATGAAAGCTTGTTATTAAAAAAAAACAAAACAAAAAAAAAAAAAAAAAACTCTTTTACTCACTGTACACAAGTGTGTCCACTTTTCAAGGTTTGTGAGTGCCTGAGGATGCAGCTCCTGACCAAATTCTTCAGAATACTTCGTAGACAATTTTGACATCCACAGTCCTGAGGTATACTTCTTTAGGAGCCGACTTATATTGCTCTGCACTTGTGCTACATCATACAAGCCAAACTGTACACAGAAAAGTAACAAGAGTGGTCACTTGTAATGCACTACCATTTTCAGTTTTGTTTTGAAAACATCAACTTTTTTTTTAGAGAGGTTCCTTACTAGGGATGCTCCTGTCTGATACAAGTCATTTTCTCAAATCAGAAATGGGCTGGCAACCCAGCATCTGACCCATTCAAATACGACTGTTAGGCTGTGTGTCCACCAAACGCATTTTTTGACGCCCGACCACCCTGAGCGTTTTTTTTTTTTCCTTCAACGTTTGTGCACTGCGCTCTGGGAAAAAAAAAGTCTGTGCCCTGTATCCCAGCAACAGCTTGTCACTCTCAGCTCAGCACTTCTGCATTTCCTATGTTCAGACTATCTACTGATTTTTTGATTTTGTATACTTTATTGATCCCCAGAGGGGAAATTCAGGGCATCCACCTGGATGGATGAAGCAGCTACGGTACGGTGCTATCCCTTTACCATTCACACACACATTCACACCTAGGGCCACTTTAGAGTCTCCAATTAACCTAACCTGCATGTTTTTGGCCTGTGGAAGGAAACCAGAGAAATCCCGTAGTAAACCCACGCAGACACGGGGAGAACATGCAAACTCCACACAGATCACTGTTGGTCAGGGGCTGGGATCGAACCTGGGATCCCATGGCCAAACGTGAGTTGCTGTGCTGCTGCAGTGCTAACCACTGCACCGCCCTTTAATAGCAGTCTCTACATAACAATAGACAGGAAACATATTCTAGCAGCTCTGGATGTAAAATATGATGACATAGAAAACAGGAGTCCAAGTAGAGACTAGTACCGGTGTCCTATGTCCTGCCCTTCCTTATTCTGATTGGCTGCGCTAAGCACCGCGACAAAAAACAGTCACCGCTCAAAGGGTTTCAGCGCCAAGGGCGCTCAGTGCTGTAAACACTGGACTACATAGAGAATAACTAGAAAAAGTCACGCAGAGCAGAAAAAATGTGTTTGGTTGATACACAGCCTTACTCTTTCTCAATGGCAAAAACCATTTAGAAAGTTCACATCAGGTGATATGCCAGCAGATCAGTGTGCATTGACTGACAGACCACGCTGAGCTAAGAGTATTAACATAGTACAGAAGAGCCTTGATTATAGAGGGAGTCGGTTTGCAAAAAAGTGAAACTTTCGGTTTATGACGCTTCCACTTTTTTAGTAATACACTGGCTGAATAGTTTTACTCCATATTATGGTGCTACATGTCAAAGACTTTCAAGGATCAAACAAAAGCAATGTGATTTCTGCTACCATTTTGGTCTAGTTCAAAGAAAAAGTTGAGTATATCCACCACCACCGATGCAAATTCAAACCGTCACCATTCTCAACCATCCAACTCAAGAAAATGAGGATGACTGAGTAAAAAAAAAATCCTTATTTGTTTTCACAGAGATGTGAAAAAGACAGCTCCATGGAGAATGACTGTCCATAGACATTAAAGGCAGGCAAGATGCTTTACTTATTGAGAATATTAAATTTATTGTCATATCTGTCACAGCTTTGCCAGACAATTCATTACAAAAATCAAGTGTGATGTCATGATGTAAAGATAGTAACAATATACAGTGGTGTGACAATGTGTTTGCCCCCTTCCTGATTTCTCATTTTTGTATGTTTGTCACACTTAAATGTTTCAGATCAAACAAATGTAAATATTAGACAAACACAAGTAAACGCAAAACGCAGTTTTTACATGGTGTTTATTATTAAGGGGGAAAAAAAATCCAAACCCCTGTGTGAGAAAGTGATTGCCCCCTAAACCTAATAACTGGCTGGGCCGCTCTTAGCAGCAACAACTGCAATCAAGAGTTTGCGTCAACTGACAAGGAGTCTTTTACAGCACTGTAGAGGAACTTTGGCCCACTCATCTTTGCAAATTTGTTGAAATTCAGCCACATTGGAGGATTTTTGAGCATGAACCGCCTTTTTAAGGTCATGCCACAACATCTCAATTGAATTCAGGTCAGGACTTTGACTAGGCCACTCCAAAGTCTTCATTTTGTTTTCCTTAAGCCACTCAGAGGTGGACTTGCTGGTGTGTTTTAGATCATTGTCCTGCTGCAGAATCCAAGTGCACTTCAGCTTGAGGTCACAAACAGATGGCCGGACATTCTCCTTCAGGATTTTTTGGTACACAGCAGAATTCATGGGTCCATTTACCACAGCAAGTCTTTCAGGTCCTGAAGCAGCAAAACAGCCCAGACCATCATAATACCACCACCATATTTTACTGTATAGGTATGATGTTTTTCTGAAATGCTGCATTACTTTTACGCTAATGTAATAGGACACACAACTTCCAAAAAGGTCAACTTTTGTCTTGTCAGCCCACAAAATATTTTCCCAGAAGTCTTGGGGATCATCAAGATGTTTTCTGGCAAAACTGAGATGAGCCTTCATGTTCTATTTGCTCTTTTTGCTTTTGGCCATTTTTGCCCAGTCTCATTCTTATGGTGGAGTCATGGGCACTGACCTTAACTGAGGCAAGTGAGGCCTGCAGTTCTTTGGCTGTTGTTGTGGGGTGGGGCTTTTGTGACCTCTTGGATGAATTGTCACTGCGCTCTTGGGGCAATTTTAGTCTGCCAGCCGCTCCTGGGAAGGTTCATCACTCTTCCATGTTTTCATTATTTGTGGATAATGGCTCTCACTGTGGTTCACTGGAGTCCCAAAGCTTTAGAAATGGCTTTATAACAACTTCCAGATTGACAGACCTCAATTATTTTGTTTCTCATTTGTTCCTGAATTTCTTTGGATCGCAGCATGATGTCTAGCTTTTGAGGACCTTTTGGTCTACTTCACTTTGTCAGGCAGGTCCTATTTCAGTGATTTTTTGATTGAGAACAGGTGTGGCAGTAATCAGGCCTGGGTGTGGCTGGAGAAACTGAACTCAGCTTTCCAAAGATGTGATAAACCAGAGTTAATTTATGTTTTCGGGGGGGGGGGGGGACACTTTTTCCACACAGGGCCATGCAGGTTTGGAATTTTTTTTTTTTTTTTTTGCCCTTAATAATAAACACCTTCATTTAAAAACTGCATTTTGTGTTTACTTGTGTTATTGTTGTCTAATATTTAAATTTGTTGATCTGAAACATTCAAGTGTGACAAACGCACAAAAGAAAAAGAGTAATCAGGAAAGGTGCAAACACCTTTTCACACCACTGTAAATGTCAATTGTTACTAATGTTTTAGACATACTTTCAATGAAGCCAACATCCAGTACCAGTAATGTATCAGTGGCCAAAAAAGCTCCACAGGTGCACCCCTATTAATTACTTTAACCAGTTTAAATGTATATCAAACCATCTTCAGTTTCATTGATAAAGGAAATGATTATTATAGAAAGCACTTTTTTTTTTACCTGGGATTTGTCAGGTTGTAAAGACTGATCAGGAGGCACGTCTAAAAAAAAGAAAGATGAATCATAATTGTAAATACTCAACCCTTTTAAAAATAATGAGGACCAATTAATAAATCCTCACATACCTCTATCTGCCACACTCTTCTCACTCTTTTTGACACAGAACCTTTAAATCATAAACCAGGAGTTAAAGCAAAAAAAAAAACCCTGAGCCTGAACTTTTTTCTGGGGACAGGGTCACAGGGGTGGACGGACGCACGCACGCACGCACGCACGCACGCACGCACACACACACACACACACACACACACACACACACACGGCTGTCACGATAACCACAATTATGTAATACCGCTCTATGGTCAAGCCTACTGCGGAGGATAATGAGCAACTGCAACAACCGCGGTGTTTAACCCCCCTGAAAAGTTTATTATTTTATGTACCGAGGTTAAAAAGAAAAAAAATCAGGCTTTTATTTTGACAACGGTGGTTTTGTTTTTGCTTCCTGTGCCTGTCTGTGGAATTGTCAGTAAGGCTACAGTGCTTGGCAGAGACAGTCGAGCTATGAATGCCAACATTAATCAGTTTATGGACCCATAACGAGGCACAAGCTCTTACGGTGGTTGTAGTTTGTGTTTTACTTATGTGTACTGTGCTAAAATAAGAAAATAAAACTAAACTTTACCAGCAGTCAAGACCATTGCCATCACATATTACGGGGATCCGTACACGCAGTGTTCACTTTTTTTGTGTGTGTGGCTAAATCTCATTCACTTAAGTGCCCCTATTGATTATTAAATAAATTGTTAAATGTATATTTATTGCCAACAGCATGTTAGCACCAGGTACTGTGGAAGCTTCCACAGTACCGGGTGCTGCCACCGCCAGCACCGTGTGGGGCACTCTTCAGACAGACTCCAGCAGGCAGTTACTGGAGGAAGCATTTGGACAAATTGCTAAATACAGCTGTGACAGTGAGCACTGAAAGGGCACAAAGCATGTCATTTCCTTCCGAGCGGAGAGTTTTTGATTCGGACAATTGAGCTCCGACAGCAACACAACTGCTGCATAGTGCACTGCTTGTTTGAACGGGATTTTTCGTAAAGCGGCAAAAATCCCAGAGACAAGAGCCATGCAGGGTCCGGTACGGAGGCTGTCCTGTTTAAATAAGATAAATGTTGCTGCAGTCTCCAACCAGTCCTCACACTCTGTAGTTGAAATACTGGAGTTACCACCACTGCTTTATGAAAATGATCAATTTTTTTTTTAATAAACAGAATCGACCAGAGCTCCGCACAACTGTCACACACGCACAAGTTGAGACAGAGCTGCAGCGAGTTTCTCACAGCTTCCATCATTTGCCACATAAGTTATGAACCCACTGGGTCTTAATCCTTTGAGTGTGACTGTCGCCGAATTGCGACATAACCCCTAGTGGTCAAGAGTGGTAATTTTTTTTTTGTCAATAAAATAGTTCAGATTTCCAAGGCTAAAATTTGAAAGTGGTAAGAGATAATGGCTTACTGTCAATTAGAAAGATGTAAAATATGATCCAAAGTTTAAGATAGTGATTTTATGCATCTAATTTGCATAATGCCGCAACAGCTATATTCAATTACATAACTCAGTTAAAAGCAGACTTTGGACATATTTACACAAACAATGGGTCAGTCTTTTGATACCGTTTTTTGTACAGGGGTACGTTATCATCTTATCTTCAAAGTATATGAACAAGAAATCAGTACAATGTAAAAAAAAAAATAAAATAAAATAAAAAATTGTCACCGGCAGCTAAGGGGACTCGCTCACTGCCGTGGTTGCTGCGTTTTAATCCATCGTGGTCGTTACTTTGCGTTCTGTCAGTCATTTACACTCTACCACATCTACAAAGTCTTATGATTATCCCACATAAATTTCGCTTGTATCCCGCGGCTATTTTACATGTACGAAGCCGTCTAAGTGATGGTGCACGATGATGGATGGCAGCCATATTAGCTTTCTGGGCTAAAAGGATGAAAACACGAAAAGGAAATGAGGAGTTCTTCTTCTCTGGTGTATTACGTGTCATCCATTGAGTCCTCCAACGCGTGTCTGACCTTCTGAAACTGGCAGATCAGTACAAATCTCCAGTGTAGCCGGGGATGTCAGAGTGAGATGACAGGCGCAGCGCCGTGCTCTGCCACTCTCACACTCAAAGGGTTAAAAATATTTGCAATAACACTGCATACTGTGGTGTTGAGCTATCGACCGTCACCCCAGGGGAAATCCCTCCATCATGACAGCCCTATACACACACAAATGTATATGAAAACAATTTTCCTTGAAACTAGCTATCAACATATCTGCCATACCCATTGATAAATTCAGACTAAATTATGGTGAACGGTTTGAAACAGCAATATCAAGGAAGGTCAGAAGGTGGCAATAGTACTCCATCTCACTCTAATATGGTACACACATCTGTTGCCATCAAGTTATATAAAGTATGTACAGAATGACCTACAATCTATAACATGAAATTTATGAATAAGGGTACGTGAAACTCAGTCAAGCAAACTAATTCACTGATGGAATAAGATTTGATTAGCAACCATTCAATACAGGCTATATGGAAAAGGCCACTGATTTACTATTTTTTTAATGGAATGTGCAACATTTGTACCATGTATTTTTAATAAATTGTAAACAGCAACAGTGAACTGTATATAATACTCTAAACTGCATTACTTCCCTAATTGTTTTGTTCAAAAGAAATAGTAAATTAAATACTATAAAACATAAAAAAGGAAATGCACAAAGCCAGATTACTACGGAAAACTACAGTTTAATTCAATTAACAAAAACGGACAGCTGCTCTGTGGCCGGCATTTAGTTCATGACATTTTAACACTTGACTACTAGTTGCATACATGAGCTTTTTTGAGCACAACGTGCAGGAACAAGCTCCTGGTCCTCTAATTTTTTTGCACCAGCTACCAAAAGGCCTGCCGTCTCTGCCCATTTCTTCGATCCACGCCCAGTGCCATTTGTTTTTAAGTCCTTTGTCAATTAGGACATCTTACCCAGGCTTCAAAAACTTACTCTCCATCCTACAGAAGGATGAAACACTCGCGTTACCCGTCACTCACTCTCGCCGTCACGGTCAGATTAGGAGAGCGCCACACTGATCTCTATAGAAAAACTGGATGGATCATTGGCTGCCAGAAGTGAAGCCACCTGGCCACCATATCAGTACTGAGTGTTTTGGGTGCACTAATATGGTGGCTTCATGCGGCTCTGTACTCGCTAATGGGGCGTGAGCTATCCAGGTATTCTATAGAGCTCAGTGGAGCTAGATGCAGCAGCTCCACTTGGACAAAAAGTGTTTCTGCATACAGAAGTAGGAAGTAAATTTCCACGCAGCAAAAAAAAAAAAAAAAAAAAGGAGGAAAAAAAAAAAAAGCAAAGGGGCTCATGTCAGAAATCTGACACAATGCAGGAAAACTAAGCCCCGATAAACTTTCTCAAAGTATAATAAATGTAAACAGAATATATTATCAACCCATTGTTCTAGTCACTTGAAATGTTTCCCAATTATCTCCTTCAAATCATAGCTTTTGGCTACATATTACTTCCTTTTTTAAGATGGCCCATTATGCAAATCCCTGTTCAACAGTTCATAATCCACATTCTTATTCTAAGTCATTAACAGGAAGGGATATCACAAATATGCTTATAAGACCAAAGCTCTGATTATTAGCAAAACAGCACCACCTATCCACTTCTGTAACTACCCCTTTATAAATGAGCTAATCAAGAAATTTGGCTAAAAACAGTTGCTTTGAAAAGGTAACTGCTAAATGGCTCATATCAGACAACGGATGAACTCTGGGGCTTCATCAAGAAACTGTATATTATAAAAGATGATTTTCAACTCTGGCGACCCAAGATCTTAGATGACTGAGAATATTGAGGTCAAAACAAGTTTGATCAGTCCCCTTCAATATTTAAAGGTTCAAACAGTTTTCAGGACTGCAACCAGAATGGTTTAACCAGCATTTAGCTTTAAGTACAAATTAACTAGGGTTAGTTTAACAAACATACTGTTAAAATTCACATTTTCACTGTAACAGATTCATTTTTGCACCATTTTCCTACTTGTATATGTTCATCTGTTAGCAACAACTAGGGCTGTCGCAGTAGAAGAATTTCCCCTGCGGTGACGGTGGACAGCTCCACACCGCAATATGCGGTATTATTGCCAATGTTTTTAGGACCCTGTGGTCTCGTAATTCAAACAGGGTTCATAACTTATGTGGCAAACGATGGAAGCTGTGAGAAACTCGCGGCAGCTCTGTCTCAACTTTATGTGCATGTGGGACAATTGTGCAGAGCTCCGGTCTATCCAAGCATGAACTTCTGATCCTGTTAAAAAAAAATAATTTTCATAAAGCAGTGGTGAGAACTCCAGTATTTAACTACGGCGTGTGTGGACTGGAGACTGCACCGACATTTAGCTTATTTAAACGGAACAGTTTCCGTACAGGACCCTGTGTGGCTCTCGTCTGTGATTTTTGGATTTTTGCTACAGTGTTTTGATGCGGTCCGAAAAATCCCGTTCAAACAAGCAATGCACTATGCAGAAGTTGTTTCCCTCTTGGAGCACAGATCATACACACTCCACTCAGAAGGAAATAACTAGGGATGAGTCGATACCACTTTTTCAAGACTGATACCGATACTGTGACTGAGTATCGGCCGATACTGATCCAAACCAGATACCGTCTCGCTTATTTCAAACAAAAGTACAGAACATACTTTGTTAATCACTAGTTGCATTTTGTACACATACAGTATAAAAACAAAAATCTAAAAGTCAAAGAATATATTACAAATTTGACTCCGTTCAGCAATGCTGCTGCTTTTTTTATTTTAAACTTTGCAACATTGGCAGCATTTCACTGGTCAGCCCCATGTAAATGTGCATTCTGAAGTTTTAAGTGCAAGTTTATACAAAACTTTGTAGCTGAGTATTTAAATAACATTCAGATGAAATTCAAAGTACCACTTTATGCGTTAAGAAAAAAATGCTGTAGATCTGAAAATAAAGGAACTAACCCTTTAAGTTGTATTTTTGTCATCCATTATCCTAAGTATTTTCCTGGTCCTTAGTTTATTTAGTAGTGCTTATGATATTATTTTCTGTCCATATTTAGATTTTAGGTTTGCTCTTATTCTGAAGTCATTCCTGTTCCATTTCGTGTTCATGTAGCCTTGCACTCTCTGGGATTATTAAAGTATACAAAATACAAAAGAAGTAATTGCTATTTATGTTTCTGTCACCTACCTTTCCTCAACTGTACTCCCTGAAAGGTAAGCTCCAGTCTGGTTTTTACTTTTTGGGGGGTTTTTTTAGGTTTCACTTTTAGCATCCAGCCTCCTGAGCTGGAAAAGCAGCAGCTGCTGCTGCAGAACATGCGTCTTTCTGCTCGGTTCTTGATGCAATTCAGCATAATCCTTTGCCATGATATTTTTGCAAGTGTTTTATCAAGTTAGTGGTGTAAAATTGTAAATGCTGCTACCACACAGCAACATACTGAGGCGAGTCTCACAGACACACTCCAGTGATATGACACTTGTTGCCTCCTATTACAGAAGCCATGCGCAGCGCATCTGAGAACAGGATCGCACCTTCATTTTAATATTATTAATGTATCTGATGTACTTGTATTCCTTACAGATACCGATCCAGCCATTTTGCCTGGATTGGACCCGATACTGCAGATCGGATCGGCTCATCCCTAGAAATAACACGCCCTGTGCCCTTTCAGTGCTCACTGTCACGGCTGTATTTAGCAAGGAGTCCAAACACTTCCACCACTAACTGCCTGCTGGAGTCCATCTGGAGAGAGTGTCACACACGGTGCTGCTGCCATCATTAATTCAATTCAACTTTATTTATATAGCACCATTTCACAACAGCAGTCATCTCATAGCACTTTCAGCTGTAGGGGAAACCCTCACAATTGCAGAAAGACCCCAGCAATCAGGCGATCCCCTGTGAGCAAGCGCTTGGTGACGGTGGAGAGGAAAAACTCTCTTAACAGAAAGAAACCTCCAGCAAAACCAGGCTCAGAGAGGGGCAGTCATCTGCTGCGAGTGGCTGGGAGGTGAGGGGTAGAGAAGATGAAAAGAACAGACATGTAGGGAGAAAACAGCACGATGGGGACTCAATCTATGGAAGAGAACAAACAGATGTTAATGACCAGCAAAAAAAAAAAAAATAATAATTCATTGAGAGTGAAGAAAGGAGTGAAGCCCAGTGCATTATTGGAGGTCCCTCGGCTTTCTAAACCTATTAGCAGCATAACTAAGGGAGGGTTCAGGGGCACATGGTCCCTTCCTAATTATAGGCTATATCAAAAAGGAAGGTTTTAACCATATTCTTAAAAACAGAGATCGAGTCTGACTCCCGAATCCAGACTGGCAGCTGAATCCACAGGAGAGGAGCTTGATAACTGAAGGCTCTGCCTCCCATTGTACTTTTGGAGATTCTAGGTATTACAAGTAATCCAGCATTTTGGGAGCATAGTGCGCTGTTAGGATAATAGGGTAGTATCAGATCTTTTAAATAAAAAGGGGGCCTGATTGTTTAGAGTTTTGAAAGTGAGAAGAAGGATTTTAAACTTAATTCTAAACTCTATGGGAAGCCAATGAAGGGAGGCCAGGACTGGAGAAATATGATCTCTCTTTCTAGTACCTGTTAAACTCTTGCTGCAGCATTTTGGATCAACTGAAGACTTTTTAAAGATCTTTTAGGACAACCTGATAAAGAGTTACAATAATCTAATCTAGAGCTAACAAAAGCGTGGATCAGTTTCTCAGCATCACTAAGACAAGATGCTCCTAATCTTAGCAATATTACACAAATGATAGAAGGCAGTCTTAGAAATGAATTTAATATGTGAAAAACAGACCTTGATCAAAAATAACTCAAAGGTTCCTCACAGAAATATTAAGAGGAACAGTAACCACATCCAAACTAAAAGTTTGATTTGGAAAGGTATTTCTAAGGGGTTTTTTTGGACCAACAAGAATGACTTCAGTCTTATCTGAATTTAATAGCGGGAAATTACAAGTCATCAAAGCTTTGATTTCCTTAGACAGGTTTCTAACTTGGCTAATTGATAACCATCATCTGGCTTCATTGACAGGTATAATTGTGTGTCATCTGCAACAATGAAAATGTATACAATGCTTTCTAATAATGTTGCCTAACGGAAGTATATACAGACGTGGACAAAATTGTTGGTACCCCTCTGTTAATGAAAGAAAACCCCACAATGGTCACAGAAATAACTTGAATCAGACAAAAGTGGGAATAAATAAAAATTCTATGAAAATTAACCAATGAAAATCAGACAATGCTTTTGAATTGTGGTTCAACAGAATTATTTTAAAAAAACAAACTCATGAAACAGGCCTGGACAAAAATGATGGTACCTGTAGAGGAGCTTGAAATAACAAGGCGATGTGATTCATAAACCAAAGTTTATTATCAGCTCCTCTAACAAGTCTCATCTAGGTGCAGCAGCAGAAGTAGTAAGAGAGCGAACACCTTCGGCTCTACGAACTTATACTCGCACATAACAAAAGACATGCATATCAAAAGCTGACATCCCTCACTATCTTAATCCCCTCTTTTGTCTCCGTACTCCTTCACCTGGCCCTGGGGGGTCAGGGCAACCCATCCGGTCTCCACCGCAGTGCCTCGGATGCTCTTTGATCTTCACTGGCGGTTGAGACCCTTTGTCCTGTTCTGAGGTGTGAAGTCGCTTTACATATGTAATCACTAAACGCTCTCACATGCTTAAACATATGTAGGCTATGGGATATACGTATAATTAATATAGACCACAGCCCCCCCCAAACGACTAAGAAAAGGACAATAGAAAAATTCACAGTTTAAGATAATTATTATGACATACTAACTGCTACACCTCTTGACACAGAAGAAACTTTCCAGCAGCCATGCTCCTAAGAGAGTTCAGTGGTAATCATAACAGCATAGTAAAATCACAAGTCAGTCCTAAACTGTTACAGCACAATTAGTGAACAACTGTTGAATAGTTTGCATCAGTCTCTGTGCCGTCTGGGTTTTAATCTTCTCCCGAATCTGCTGTGGGTCTGCTTGGGCGTCCTGGTGGGACCTTCCTGTAAGGAATCTGCAGCTTGGGGAGGAGAGTGGTTAATTGTTCCCTGCAGGGGGGCTGAGTCTTTTCTCTTGGGGGGTCTACCCCGCCGAGGTGCTCTCGCCAACCGTGCAGGCTCGTCTCTCAACAAGAAGGCAGGTTTAAGTCTGTCAATGCTGACTGTTTCTTTTCTATCCCCAAAATCAAGCACAAAATGTTTATCACCAGGTTCCAGCACTCTGAATGGCCCATCGTATGGTGGGCGGAAAGTTGGTTTTAAAGCTTCATGTCTAACAAAAACGAATTCAGCGTTTTTTAAAGCTTGGGGGACAAAAACCCGTGGAAAAGAGTGATGTGCCGGTCCGGGGAGAGAGTCTGGTCCGTTGCTGCCTAAAAACCTCGGGGCTGGAAGATGCTCTGACTCTGGGTTCTCTGGTAAAAATTCACCTGGGAGCCTGAGAGGTTGTGCAAAAACTAATTCTGCTGGGGAGGCGTCTAGATCCTCTTTGGGCGCAGCACGCAACCCCAATAAAACCCAGGGAAGTTTATTTACCCAATTTGTATCCGTTAGTGAGGCTCTGAGGGCGGCCTTTAAAGATCTGTGAAGACGCTCGCATAACCCATTAGCCTGAGGGTGATAAGCGGTGGTGCGGTGAATTGTCGCCCCTAAGCTGCTGGCCATGGCTGACCAAAGCTCCGAGACAAATTGAGGCCCCCTATCGGACGTGATGTCCGATGGGACGCCGAAACGTGCCACCCAGTTTGTCAAAAAAACGCGAGCGACTTCCTCCACTGTGGTTGACGCCAGAGGGACTGCCTCTGGCCAGCGCGTGGTGCGGTCTATCATTGTTAACAGATGTGTGAAACCTTGGGAGGAAGGTAGTGGCCCCACGAGGTCGACATGAACGTGGTCAAACCTTCTAGCAGGGATTCGAAAAGGCTCCAGAGGGGCTTTTGTGTGTTTGTGTACTTTGGCACGCTGACAAGAAATGCAAGTCTTTGCCCATTCTTTTACGTTTTTGCGCAGGCCAGGCCACACAAACTTTTCGGCGACCATTTTAACCGAAGCGCGCACACCTGGGTGCGCGAGGGAGTGAATCGAGTCGAAAATACGGCGGCGCCATGCAGCTGGGACTAACGGGTGAGGTGGGCCGGTTGAGATGTCACATATTAGGGGGGGGCACACCGTTGCGTAAAACCCTTTCCTCCAGCCTTAACCCTGTTGGTCCAGACAGGAGTGCGCGCACGTCCGCGTCACTACTTTGCTCCTCTGCCATGGCTGCATAATCTATCCCTGCGTGGATTGGGGCCATGTATGTGTCCGCGTTGGCGAAGAGTTCAGCGGCTGAGGTAGTATAATCTGTCTCCTCGCGCTCTGGCGATGTCACAGCGCGAGAGAGGCAGTCTGCTACCACGTTAAGTTTGCCTGCCACATGTCGAATGTCTGTGGTGAACTCTGAAATCGCAGCCAGCTGTCTTTGTTGCCTGCCTGACCACGGTTCGGAAATTTTAGCCATCATAAAGGTGAGCGGTTTGTGTTCTACAAAAGCCGTGAAACACCGCCCTTCCAACCAGAACTGGAAGTGGCGGATGGATAAATGAAGCGCTAGCAGCTCTCTGTCAAAAGTGCTGTATTTACGCTCAGTTTGGTTTAGCGATTTGTTGAAGAATGCCAAAGGTTGCCAGGTTCCGCTGACGTGTTGTTCTACAACTGCCCCTATGGCCAGGTCTGAAGCATCTGTGGTTAGCACAATGCGGGCCGAGGGATCGGGGTGAACCAACAATGTGGCATTAGCTAGGGCACTTTTTACTTCCGCGAAGGCGCGTTCGCGCTCCGGGGTCCATTCGACCGCATTGGAAGGTTTTTATTTTCAGAGCGCGTCATATAGGGGCTGCATGAGCTGAGCTGCGTGGGGGAGGAAACGGTTGTAAAAATTAACCATTCCCAAAAATTCTTGCAGCGATTTGACCGTTTGTGGCCGTGGGAAACTTTTTACTGCATGAACTTTGTCTGGCAGTGGGACTGCCCCCTTCGGAGAAACTCTGTGTCCTAAAAAATCAATTTGTGACACGCCGAATTTGCATTTGGCTGGATTGATTATTAACCCGTGCTCTTCTAGTCTCTGAAAAACCATAGTGAGATGCTGGTCGTGTTCTTCCTCAGACGAGCTGGCTACCAGCATATTGTCGAGGTAGACGAACACGAAAGGGAGGTCGCGTAATACTGCGTCCATCATCCGCTGAAAGGTTTGAGCAGCACCTTTGAGGCCGAAAGGCATCCGCAAAAATTCAAAAAGACCGAAGGGGGTTATTACAGCTGTTTTAGGAATGTCCTCTGCTCTAACTGGGACTTGATGATAACCGCGGACTAGGTCTATTTTTGAAAAAATGCGCGCACCCGCCAGATGTAGTGAAAAGTCTTGAATGTGAGGAATTGGGTAGCGGTCATGCGCTGTCGCATTGTTTAATCTGCGGTAATCGCCGCACGGCCTCCAAGAACCGTCGGATTTCGGGACCATGTGAAGTGGTGACGCCCAGGGGCTTTTCGAGCGTCTGATAATGCCTAATTTTTCAAGGGTGGTAAACTCGTCTCGAGCTATGGCGAGCTTGGTCGCGTCTAAGCGCCGAGCTTTGGCGAATACGGGTGGGCCCGTTGTGGGAATGAAGTGTTCAACCCCGTGTTTAGCCACTGTGGCTGAGAATTTGGGAATTGTGAGTGCTGGAAATTGGGTGAGGAGTTGATCAAATTTACCTCCTGCTGTGGTGACGCTAGCCTGCACGGTTGGTGGAGAAAGTCGAGCTGAGCAGGGAATAGAAGCAAAGGACAGTGCATTAACCAAGCGTCTGTTCGCTAGATCAACTAATAGCCCATGTGCACACAAAAAATCTGCGCCCAACAAGTTAAAACTCACCGCCGCTACAACAAATGTCCATCTGTAGTTGCGGCCGTGGATGGAGAAGGGCAGGCTCTTTTCGCCAAAAGTGTCGATGATGGAGCCGTTGGCTGCCACCGCTCCATTGCCCCGGGGGCCCATGGCCCGGTCTGCTTGGGAGGGCATGACAAAACTTAGTTGAGCTCCCGTGTCGATAAGAAACTGCTTGCCGGTGTGTCCGTCCGTCACATATAAAAGCTTGCTTTTTTCGCCGAGAACCACCGCTGTGTTAACGGCTCTCGGCTTTGGCGTTTTCCCGAAATCGTGAATTTGCAGGGGGGAACGCATTTGTAAGCCTTCTCGGTGAAGCGGTGGTGGTAATAACAAACGTCGCTCCGTCTGTTGCGTCCTGGCCGTGTCGCTGTCACCGCGGGCTGATTCTGTTTGGTGATTTGTGGCTCCTCGTGGCTCTGGACATCAGCGTTGAGGTCTGCGGATGCTGCTGTGGGTGTCTGCTCCTTGCAGGCGTTGACAAGCTGTTGAGCTTCGTGAGCCAGCGTGCGGAAGTCTTGCTGGGTGCTGCATCGCATGTTGGCAAGCGTCCCTCTCATGTGTGGTGGCAGCGTACTGAGGAATATGAAATCGAAGAGGAAGTTGTCATTGTCCTCTTCTTGAAGTTGCAGCAAGTCCTCCATGAGGGCCTTGGGTCTGCCTCCTCTGTGGCCGTAGACCGCCAGGATCCTCTCGGCTCTCTCCTCGGCTGAGGGGACCTAATTTGCCACGATGGTCGCTTTCAGTTCTTTATATTTGTCCTGGGCCGGCGGCCGCTGGATTATGCTCCGCGCACATCTCGAAGTGGCAGCGTCGAGTTTGGCGACGATGTGATAGAACTTTGTATCGTCAGCCGTGATGCCCGCAAGTGCAAACTGGCCTTCAGCTTGCTGAAACCACAAGGCGGGGTCTTCCTGCCAGAAGTCCGGCAGCTTGACGGTGACGGCGTTTGTGTGGACCGTCACTGATGTGTCCGCAGGGTGAGAGTGCCTTGCTTCGGCTCTCTCCGCGGTGCTGGTGCTCGGTTGAGCCCTCTCTATCACTTCTGCCGTGGGGGAACGTCGTCCATCTGTTCCCCTGTCTGCATGGGCGCCGGCGTCTGCCTGGGTCGCCACAGATGAGTCGATCGTGGGGGAACGCCTCTGGTCCATTCTCGCGTCAGGGTCACCAGTGTAGAGGAGCTTGAAATAACGAGGCGATGTGATTCATAAACCAAAGTTTATTATCAGCTCCTCTAACAAGTCTCATCTAGGTGCAGCAGCAGAAGAAGTAAGAGAGCGAACACCTTCGGCTCTACGAACTTATACTCGCACATAACAAAAGACATGCATATCAAAAGCTGACATCCCTCACTATCTTAATCCCCTCTTTTGTCTCCGTACTCCTCCACCTGGCCCTGGGGGGTCAGGGCAACCCATCCGGTCTCCACCGCAGTGCCTCGGATGCTCTTTGATCTTCACTGGCGGTTGAGACCCTTTGTCCTGTTCTGAGGTGTGAAGTCGTTTTACATATGTAATCACTAAACGCTCTCACATGCTTAAACATATGTAGATTATGGGATATATGATTAATATAGACCACAGTACCCCTAGAAAAGATTGAAAATAATGTGACCATAGGGACATGTTCAACCAAGATGTGTCTTCTAAATAACATCACAGGTGTCTACAAACTTGTAATCAGTCAGTCGGCCTATTTAAAGGGTGACAAGTAGTCACTGTGCTGTTTGGTGACATGGTGTGGACCACACTAAACATGAACCAGAGGAAGCAAAGGAGAGAGTTGTCTCAGGAGATTAGAAAGACAATTATAGACAAGCATGTTAAAGGTAAAGGCTATAAGACCATCTCCAAGCAGCTTGATGTTCCTGTGACTACAGTTGCACATATTATTCAGAAATTTAAGATCAACAGGACTGTAGCCAACCTCCCTGGACGTGGCTGCAGGAGGAGACGGATAATACGAATGGTAACAAAAGAGCCCAGAACAACCTCTAAACACATTCATGGTGAACTCCAAGATCAAGGTACATCAGTGTCAGATCGCACCATCCATTGTTGTTTGAGCCAAAGTGGACTTCATGGGAGACGACCAAGGAGGACACCACTGTTGAAAACAAATGGTAAAAAAGCCAGACTGAAATTTGCCAAACTGCATGTTGACAAGCCACAAACCTTCTGGGAGAATGTCCTATGGACAGACGAGACAAAACTGGAACTTTTTGGCAAGGCACATCAGCTCTATGTTCACAGACGCAAAAATGAAGCATACCAAGAAAAGAATACTGTCCCTACTGTGAAACATGGAGGAGGTTCTGTTATGTTCTGGGGATGCTTTGCTGCATCTGGCACAGGGTGTCTTGAATCTGTGCAGGGTACAATGAAATGAAAACATCCAGCAAACATCCAAGATGGCGCCCACAGCGGTCGACATGGTGCTTCGCTACGCTCTTTGTTTGTTTTTGTTTGTCAATTGTGTGTCTGCTTGCACTTATACCCGTGAAGAACTTCTAAATATCAGGACTTTGACCCCCACGGACCTCCTCCCAGTTTTTCTAGCCCCTGCCGCCGATCTGGTTCATTGCTTGGCTCGGAAAGTGAGACGGCGGAAGAGAGGAAGACGAGCGGGCGCTCTCGTACGACTTCGCAGGAGAGGCTCGCGAACGGCGCTGCCTGGCATATTTCTGTCCAATACCAACTCTCTCTCTAACAAGGTAGATGAACTGAGACTGCTGATGCGTTTTAAGGACCTCGCCTCCTCAGCTGTCCTCTGCTTTACTGAGACCCGGCTCCGGGAAAATATACCGGACAGCGCGCTGCGCCTCGACGGCTTTCAGCTCTTCCGTGCTGATCGTGACACAGAGCTTTCCGGCAAGACCACAGGAGGCGGTGTCTGCTTCTACATCAACTGCAGCTGGTGCTCTGATGTAACGGTAATTTCCAAACACTGTTCTCCTGCCTTGGAATTTCTTGTTATCAATTGCAAGCCCTTCTATTCCCCGCGGGAGTTTGCTTCTTTCATAATGATCGCTGTGTACGCCCCTCCCGACGCGGACACGCGCGAAGCTCAGCGCGTGCTCGCGGATCACATTCAACACACAGAGCGGAGTTTTCCAGACTCGCTGATTATTGTGGCTGGCGACTTTAATCAGTGCAATCTGAGCCACGATCTCCCCCGCTACAAACAGTTTATTAAATGCCCCACCAGAGGATTAAACACACTGGATCACTGTTACACCACAGTGAAAGACGCATATCGCGCTGTCCCTCGAGCTGCGCTGGGATTATCTGATCACGTGATGGTTCACCTCATTCCCACATACAGACAGAGATTGAAGCTCACTAAACCTGTTGTGAGCACTACGAAGATACGGACCAGTGATGCTGAGGAGAAGCTGGAAACGTGCATGGAAATATCTGACTGGGGCATGCTTAAAGGAGCCACGCATGATCTGGATGAGTACACGGACACTGTGAACTCATATATCCACTTTTGTGAAGAGAACATTCTTCCATCACGCACCAGGGTGAGTTGCTCTAATGACAAACCCTGGTTCACAGCTAAGCTCAGACAGATCAGGAAGGAGAAGGAAGCAGCGCTGAAAAGTGGAGACAGGGACTGCTACAGGGAGGTTAAATACCGGTTTAACAGAGAGCTGAAGAGGGCTAAATCTCTATACTCAGAGAGACTCCAGCAGCAGTTCACTGCTAATGATTCGGCTTCCGTGTGGAGAGGACTGAGGCAAATCACCAACTATCGACCTAAGGCTCCTAAAGGTCAGGATGACAAAGCCCTTTGTCAAAGACTGTCCCAACACTATGCCCGTTTTGACACCTCGTCATCTGTGTCCAACTCCCCCCCTCCCTCCAGCTCCACAGCCTCCACATTCGCTACTTCATTTAAGGCACCCCCCCTCCCCCCCCCCCTCCCCTTATCATCAGTGAGCAGGATGTGCTCAAACAGTTCTCCAGACTGAACCCGCACAAGGCCCCCGGCCCAGACGGCGTGTCTCCCTCCACCCTGAGACTCTGTGCGAAACAGCTGGCTCCTGTATTCACAGACATTTTTAACACCTCCCTTAAGTTATGCCATGTGCCGTCCTGCCTCAAATCCTCCACCATCATCCCTGTCCCCAAGAAGCCACGGATCACTGGACTTAATGACTACAGACCTGTAGCGCTCACCTCTGTAGTCATGAAGTCCTTTGAGCGCCTGGTCCTGTCCCACCTCAAGTCCATCACCACCCCTCTCCTGGACCCGCTGCAGTTTGCCTACCGAGCCAACAGGTCTGTAGACGATGCAGTCAACCTGGCCCTCCACTCCATCCTGCAGCACCTGGACTCCCCGGGAACCTACGCCAGGATCCTGTTTGTGGACTTCAGCTCCGCATTCAACACCATCCGCCCCGCTCTGCTCCGGGACAAGCTGTCCCTGCTCAACGTGCCTGACTCCCTCTGCAGGTGGATCATCGACTTCCTGACGGACCGGAGGCAGCATGTGCGGCTGGGAAAGACTGTCTCAGACTATACTAGCATCAGCACCGGATCACCCCAGGGCTGTGTACTTTCCCCCCTACTCTTCTCCCTTTACACCAACTCCTGCACCTCCAGCCACCAGTCTGTCAAGTTGATCAAGTTTGCGGACGACACCACCCTCATCGGGCTCATCTCCAACGGCGACGAGTCCGCCTACAGGAGAGAGGTGGCCCAGCTGGCGTCCTGGTGCAGCAATAACAACCTGCAGCTGAACGCTCTGAAGACAGTGGAGATGATTGTAGACTTCAGGAAAGTCACTACTCCTCTGCCCCCCCTCACCCTCTCAGGCTCTCCCATCACCACTGCTGATTCCTTCCGCTTCCTAGGCACTACCATCACCAGGGACCTCAAATGGGAGCTGACCATCAGCTCACTCATCAAAAAAGCCCAGCAGAGGTTGTTCTTCCTGCGGCAGCTGAGGAAGCTCAAGCTACCCACCAAGATGTTAGTGCAGTTCTACACAGCCATCATCGAGTCCATCCTCACCACCTCCATAACCGTGTGGTACGCAGGAGCCACTGCCAGGGACAGACTAAGGCTGCAGCGCGTCGTGCGCACTGCTGAGAAGGTGATCGGCTGCAAGCTCCCATCTCTCCAGGATCTGTACATCTCCAGGACCCGGAGGCGTGCTGGCCGGATCATAGCCGATCCCTCACACCCTGGTCACGTACTGTTTGCCCCCCTCCCCTCTGGTAGAAGACTTCGGTCCATCCAGACTAAAACCTCCCGTCACATGAACAGCTTCTTCCCCTCTGCCATTAGACTGCTGAACACTAAGTGACTTATTGACTCTCGTGCACCATGTACAGCAGCTCAACCAGACTCATGTCAATCATCACTGTTTTCTTCCTGCATTACCGACTGCACTATATAGTTCTCCACAGTATCTGCTGCTGGCTAATATATATTTTAACTGTTGACCAGTATCACTTAATCTTATCCTACACTTTATTACATGTATAGTTTATTTCTCTTATCTTATCATGTTTAATGTTGCAGCATTGTACCGAGACAAATTCCTAGTTTGTGTACTACATGAACAATGGCAATAAACCTGATTCTGATTCTGATTCTGAAATCTCAAGACTATCAAGGTATTCTAGAGAGAAATGTGCTGCCCAGTGTCAGACAGCTTGGTCTCAGTCGCAGGTCATGGGTCTTGCAACAGGATAATGACCCAAAACACAGCTACAAACACCCAAGATTGGCTAAGAGCGAAACGCTGGACTATTCTAAAGTGGCCTTTTATGAGCCCTGACCTAAATCCTATTGAACATCTGTGGAAGGAGCTGAAACATGCCGTCTGGAGAAGGCACCCTTCAAACCTGAGACCACTGGAGCAGTTTGCTCATGAGGAGTGGGCCAAAATACCTGCTGAGAGGTGCAGAAGTCTCATTGACTGTTACAAAAATCATTTGATTGCAGTGATTGCCTCAAAAGGTTGTGCAACAAAATATTAAGTTAAGGGTACCATCATTTTTGTCCAGGCCTGTTTCATGAGTTTGTTTTTTAAAATAATTTTCTTGAAACACAATTCAAAAGCAATGTCTGATTTTCATTGGTTAATTTTCATAGAATTTTTATTTATTACCGCTTTTGTCAGATTCAAGTTATTTCTGTGACTATTGTGGGTTTTTCTTTCAATTTTACCCACGTCTGTATAAACTAAAAAGAGTAGGGCCTAGCACAGATCCCTGCGGAACTTCATGACTGAGCTTTGAGTTGAAAGAAAACTCATTATTGATATTAACAAACTGGAACCTATCAGATAAATAAGATCTAAACCACTGCAACGAAGTTCCATTAAGTCCAACATAGTGTTCTAATCTATCAAGTAAAATATGATCGATAATCTCAAAAGTTGCGCTAAGGTCTAAAAGGGCAAGTACAGAAACAAGTCCATTATCAGATGCGATAAGGAGGTCATTAGTGACCTTCACTAAGTTTGTTTCAGTACGATGGTGGATTCTAAACCCAGATTGAAACTCAAACAAATCAACAAATAAACCATTTCCCTGCAAGTGGTCAAATAATTGCATAGCAACAACTCTTTGTTAAGATTTTTGAAATGAAAGGGAGATTGGAAATTGGTCTATAGTTTGCTAAAACTCCTGGATCCAACGTTGGCTTTTTGAGTAAGGGTTTAATTACAGCAGTTTTAAAAGCCTGCGGTACATGGCCTAAAGTTAATGAAGAATTTGTAGGGACTTGGGTGAGTCATCTCCGACAGCGTCTCAATAAGGATGCAGAGGGTAAACAGAGGAGGACAATAGTCAGGGAGATCATGGGGAGTTGGCAGGAAGAAGGAGTCAGGGGTTTAAGGGTGAATGTATTGTGATGTTAAATGTCATGCAATGTGATGTGAAATGTCATGCAGATGTGAGATGAGCAGTTGGGATAAAAGGAGAAACCGTGCTTGGTTGTATCATGCTTTTTTTGTGTATGACTGATGGGAGAGTGTAATAAAAGTTGTCTGCTCGTAAACCTGCCTCATTATTCACACTCTCCACACTGGTGACCCCGGACGAATTATGGAACACGAGGCAAGAACCCCGGAGTCGGCCCGGACGGGAACCCCCAGCAATGCATGCGCTGTTTCAGTCAAACTACCGAACTTTTGGCAGCACAACCCACGCTCTTGGTTCCACCACACCGAGGCCCAGCTCGCCCTCCGGGGAATAACGGCGGACGACACCAAGTATTACTTTGTGGTTGCAGCGCTGGACGCTCGCACAGCTCAGCAGGTAGCGAGCCTGCTCGATCAGTCCCCAGCCCACAACAGATATGAGGCTCTCAAGGCTGCGCTGACCCGGCGCTACATGCTCTCGGACTGTGAGAGAGCAGAGAGGCTCCTGAGGCGTTCTGAGTTAGGAGATGGTTCGGCCGTCCATCTAAGATAAGATAAGATAAGATAAGCCTTTATTAGTCCCACAATGGGGAAATTCGAGGATTGCAACAGCACAGGGATAGCAACACTCAAAGCAACAATCAGAAGGCAAGAAAAAAACAAGAGCACCGGTTTCCTCCCACATGCCAAAAACATGCATGTTAGGTTAATTGGCTGTTCTAAATTGTCCCTAGATATCTGTTTCCTATAGGCCCTTAGAATAGAGGGTTAGTATTAATGAAAGCGCTTTGAGTGGTCTTTGTGACTAGAAAAGCGCTATATAAGTGCAGGTTGGTTAGTTAGTTAGTTAGTTAGTATACATATGTACACATACAGTGGGGCAAAAAAGTATTTAGTCTGCCACCAATTGTGCAAGTTCTCCCACTTAAAAGATGAGAGAGGTCTCCAATTTTCATCATAGGTATACCTCAACTATGAGAGACAAAATGAGAAAAAAAAAAATCCAGAAAATCACATTGTCTGATTTTTAAAGAATTTATTTGCAAATTATGGTGAAAAATAAGTATTTGGTCAATAACAAAAGTTAATCTCAATACTTTGTTATATACCATTTGTTGGCAATGACAGAGGTCAAACGTTTTCTGTAAGTCTTCACAAGGTTTTCACACGCTGTTGCTGGTATTTTGGCCCATTCCTCCATGCAGATCTCCTCTAGAGCAGTGATGTTTTGGGGCTGTCGCTGGCAACTTTCAACTCACTCCAAAGATTTTATATGGGGTTGAGATCTAGAGACTGGCTAGGCCACTCCAGGACCTTGAAATGCTTCTTACGAAGCCACTCCTTCGTTGCCCGGGCGGTGTGTTTGGGATCATTGTCATGCTGAAAGACCCAGCCACGTTTCATCTTCAATGCCCTTGCTGATGGAAGGAGGTTTTCACTCAAAATCTCACGATATATGGCCCCATTCATTCTTTCCTTTACACGGATCAGTCGTCCTGGTCCCTTTGCAGAAAAACAGCCCCAAAGCATGATGTTTCCACCCCCATGCTTCACAGTAGGTATGGTGTTCTTTCTCCTCCAAACACGACAAGTTGAATTTTTACAATAAAGTTCTATTTTGGTTTCATCTGACCATATGACATTCTCCCAATCCTCTTCTGGATCATCCAAATGCTCTCTAGCAAACTTCAGACGGGCCTGGACATGTACTGGCTTAAGCAGGGGCACACGTCTGGCACTGCAGGATTTGAGTCCCTAATGGCATAGTGTGTTACTGATGGTAGCCTTTGTTACTTTGGTCCCAGCTCTCTGCAGGTCATTCACTAGGTCCCTCCGTGTGGTTCTGGGATTTTTGCTCACCATTCTCGTGATCATTTTGACCCCATGGGGTGAGATCTTGCGTGGAGCCCCAGATCGAGGGAGATTATCAGTGGTCTTGTATGTCTTCCATTTTCTAATAATTGCTCCCACAGTTGATTTCTTCACACCAAGCTGCTTACCTATTGCAGATTCAGTCTTCCCAGCCTGGTGCAGGTCTACAATTTTGTTTCTGGTGTCCTTTGACAGCTCTTTGGTCTTGGCCATAGTGGAGTTTGGAGTCTGACTGTTTGAGGTTGTGGACAGGTGTCTTTTATACTGATAACGAGTTCAAACAGGTGCCATTAATACAGGTAACGAGTGGAGGACAGAGGAGCCTCTTAAAGAAGAAGTTAAAGTCTGTGAGAGCCAGAAATCTTGCTTGTTTGCAGGTGACCAAATACTTATTTTCCACCATAATTTGCAAATAAATTCTTTAAAAATCAGACAATGTGATTTTCTGGGGTTTTTTTTCTCATTTTGTCTCTCATAGTTGAGGTATACCTATGATGAAAATTGGAGACCTCTCTCACCTTTTAAGTGGTAGAACTTGCACAATTGGTGGCTGACAAAATACTTTTTAGCCCCACTGTATATATATGACACACAGTGCGGAGCATTGTAGCTAGATGGAATAAATATATAAACATACAGTGCGGAGCATTATAGCTAGATGGAATAAATATATGAGTATATAAACACAGTGCGGAGTATTGTAGCTAGATGGAATGAATATGTAAATATATAAACACATACAGAGTGGAGCGTTGAAGCTAGATGGAATAAATATGTGAATATATAAACACACATACAGTGTGGAGCGTTGAAGCTAGATGGAATAAATATATGAATATATAAACACACAGTGCGGAGCATTGTGGCTAGATGGAATAAATATGTAAATATATAAACACACACAGTGCGGAGCATTGTAGCTAGATGGAATGAAACCGCATAACCGTCTACTTTGTTATCCTACATGGTATGATTATGTACCCATACATATTGTCACCCTCCGTAGCTACCAGTCTTTTCCTAGTCGTATACCAGAGGGGACCATTGTGTAAGTCTATTGCGTCTTTTGCATTCAATACTATTAGGTTGTCACATCTTTTTGCTACCTCTTCGAGCAGCCCTGCTTAGGTTGTACAGTCTGACAGCCGTAGGTAGGAAGGACCTGCGAAACCTCTCGGTTGTGCACCTAGGATGATGTAGTCTGCTGCTAAATGAGCTCCTTAGTACATTCAGTGTGTCCTGCATAGGGTGGAAATCGGACTCCAGAAGAGATGACAGTTTAGCCACCATCCTTCTCTCTCCTATCTCCTCCACTGGGTCAAGGTGCTGCCCCAGGACAGAGCTAGCTTTCTTGATCAGTTTGTTCAGTCTCTTCCTATCAGCTGCTGTAATGCCACTGCCCCAGCAGACCACTCCAAAAGTGATGGCTGATGCCACCACCGTGTCGTAGAATGTCTTCAGCAGCGCCCCTTGTACACCAAAAGACCTGAGTCTCCTCAGTAGGAACAGCCTGCGCTGTCCCTTCTTGTACAGTGTGTCAGTATTGTGTGACCAGTCTAGTTTATTGTTCAAATGAACACCCAGGTACTTGTAGGATGTCACCATCTTGATGTCTGTTCCCTGTATATTTACTGGTGCTGTGAGGGGTTGATGGAGAAGGTGTTAATGTCTCCATCTTCTGATGGAGAAGATGTTGGTGTTAATGGGCACGGACGATGGGCATTTTCTGTTTGCCCACCTTTTCCTCCGGAACCTCCCAACAGAGGCGAGAGCGGTTCTTGCCAATTCGCCGTTGCTGGCCGCGCGTGACTACCGTGCGCTAGCCCAGGAGGCAGATCGAATCATCCTCACCACCAGAACCCTCACAGTCAACGCGGCGGCGTTGGAACCCAGCGAGACGACCAGCAGAGGTGAGGAGCCACCGACGGTAGCGGCAGCGGGGGCCAGGGAGCGCCAGAGAGACACGCTCTGCTTCTACCACCGCCGCTTCGGAGAGAACGCACACAGATGTGCGCCACCGTGCCAATTCAAACACTCGGGAAACGCCAAGGCCGGCAGTCAGTAGCAGCTGCAACCGCCGGTGAAGAGAACAAGCTGCTATACGTGACGGACTCGCGCTCAGGGAGGCGTTTCCTCGTAGACACCGGAGCCCAGAAGAGCATCATCCTGCCAACCTACGCCGACCGGCTGGCAGAACCTAGCGGCCCCAGGCTGGTGGCAGTAAACGGCTCGGACATTAACACCTTTGGTGAGAGAACACTGGCTTTATCTCCACATGGCCGTACATATGAGTGGACTTTTGCCATAGCAGCACTGAGTTTCCCAATCCTGGGAGCTGATTTTCTGTGTGCACATGGTTTACTAGTTGATGTTGCTAACAGGCGCCTGGTTAATGCACTGTCCTTTGACTGTCTCCCCTGTACAGCTCGAGGGGCCGGGCCAGTAACACAAGCCAACGTCACAGCTCCAGGCGGTAAGTTCCACACACTGTTCACTCAGTTCCCAGCACTCACTGTCCCGACGTTTTCGGCGGCCATCGCTAAACACAGGGTGGAACACTTTATCACCACCACTGGGCCGCCCGTTTTCGCACGACCTCGGCACTTGGACACAGCTAAACTGGCCATAGCGCGCGAGGAGTTTGCCAACCTGGAAAGGTTGGGCATCATCAGGCGATCGAACAGCCCATGGGCATCCCCGCTACACATGGTCCCTATGGCTGAGGGGTCGTGGCGACCGTGCGGTGATTTCCGCAGATTGAATAACGCCACAGCACACGACCGCTACCCGATTCCCCATATTCAGGATTTTTCCGTTCACCTTGCCGGAGCACGCATTTTTTCTAAAATAGACCTGGTCCGCGGTTACCACCAGGTCCCAGTGCGCGCGGAGGACAGACCCAAAACAGCGGTAATAACTCCGTTTGGCTTGTTCGAGTTTCTGCGCATGCCAGTCGGATTAAAAGGAGCGGCACAGATGTTCCAGCGCACGATGGATGCGGTGCTGTGCGATCTCCCGTTTGTGTTCGTCTATCTGGATGATATCCTGGTAGCCAGTGCGTCCGAGGACGAACACGTAATCCACCTCAGGACGGTTTTCCAGAGGTTGGAGGAGCACGGGTTAATAATCAACCCGGCGAAGTGCCAGTTCGGAGTGACGGGGGTTGATTTTTTGGGGCACCGCGTCTCACCGGAGGGAGCAATACCCTTGCCCGACAAAGTGCGCACCATGGCGAACTTTCCCCGTCCTCAGACGGTCAGGGCGCTGCAAGAATTTTTGGGGATGGTTAACTTTTATAACTGATTCCTCCCCCGCACAGCTCAATTCATGCAGCAGCTGTACGCCACGCTCAAGAGACGGAAACCCGCGGATAGAGTCGAATGGACTCTGGAGCGAGAGCAGGCGTTCTCA
Organism: Pholidichthys leucotaenia; assembly: GCA_020510985.1. NCBI lineage: Eukaryota > Metazoa > Chordata > Actinopteri > Cichliformes > Pholidichthyidae > Pholidichthys > Pholidichthys leucotaenia. The sequence continues at coordinate 115,392,040 of CM035848.1, read as the reverse complement.
GAGGTTAAAGCAGCCCTGGCAAACGCCGCACTGTTGGCGCACTCAGACCCGGCAGCCCGGATAGCGCTCACTACCGACGCCTCGGACGTGGCCATAGGGGCCGTCGTGGAGCAACGTGTCGCCGGTTCTTGGCAGCCGCTCACTTTTTTCATCAGGGCTTTGCGCGACAGTGAGCGTAAATACAGCGCGTTCGACACAGAGTTGCTGGCTCTCCACCTGGCCATACGCCACTTCCAGTTCTGGCTGGAAGGGCGCAGCTTCACCACGTTCGTGGACCACAAGCCGCTGACGTTCGCGATGGCCAAGGTTTCGGAACCATGGTCGGGCCGGCAGCAGAGACAGCTGGCCGCGATCTCGGAGTTTATGACCGATATTCAGCATGTGTCAGGTAAACTGAACGTGGTGGCGGACTGCCTCTTGCACGCTTTAGTGGCCCCGGTCTGCGTATGGCTCGATTATACAGCCATGGCCGCAGAGCAGATTGGCGATACGGACGTGCGCACGCTCCAGTCTGGACCAACAGGGTTAAGGCTGGACAGCAGAGTACTGCAAGACAGCAAGCCCCCCTAATCTGCGACGTCTCCACGGGACGCCCGTGCCTGGTGGTCCCGGCCGCGTGGCGCCGCCGAGTGTCTGAGTCAGTTCACGCTCTGGCGCACCCAGGAGTGCGCGCGTCAGTCAAAATGGTGGGAGCAAAGTTCGTGTGGCCAGGCCTGTGCAAACAAGTGAAAGAGTGGGTTGCAGCCTGCGTAGCGTGCCAACGAGCCAAAGTGCACAGACACACGAAGGCTCCTTTGGAGCCGTTTAGTATACCGGCTAAAAGATTCGACCATGTTCACGTGGACCTCGTGGGCCCCCTCCCGCCATCGCAGGGGTGCACGCACCTTCTGACAGTGGTGGACCGCACCACACGCTGGCCAGAAGCAGTCCCGCTGGCGGCAACCACGTCCGTGGATGTGGCACGCCCTTTTTTGACAACATGGGTGGCGCGTTTTGGAATCCCGTCGGGGGCCCTCAGTTTGTTTCTGACCTTTGGTCCACGATGGCCCGCAGCCTGGGTGTTGCAATTCATCGCACAACCGCGTACAACCCACAGGTCAATGGGTTATGCGAGCATTTTCACAGGTTACTGAAAGCAGCATTCGGGGCTTTGTTGACAGATGCAAATTGGGTAGACCGGTTGCCGTGGGTTTTACTGGGGTTGTGTTCCACACCAAAAGAGGATTTGGAGGCTTCCCCGGCAGAGCTGGTTTCTTCTCAGCCACTGCGGCTGCCCGGGGAATTTTTGCCAGATAATCCCGCGCCAGACAACTGCCCGTCTCAGCGTTTGCAGCATAGTGCAGACACAGGCACGCTGCCCGGTCCAGCCCACCACTGTTTTCCCCGCGCTTTCGTGCCAAAAACTTTGAAGAACACGGAGTTCGTGTTCGTCAGGCATGATGCCCACCGCCCTGCATTGCGCTCACCCTAGGATGGCCCGTTCAGAGTGCTGGAAACAGGGGACAAGCATTTTTTGTTTGACTTGGGGGGGTCGTTGGGAGAGAATATGCATAGACAGACTTAAGCCCGCCTTTGTAGTGGCGGACGAGCAAGTGCTGCTGGCTCAGGCCCCTCGCCGTGGAAGACCCCCACTGAGAACTCCCCAGGCAAGTGATTCACCAGGACAGCCACACGGGCAAAGCAGAGTTTCCCCACCCTTCGCCATGGCCCACCCGCAGTCAGACACACTCCCAGCAGCCCCCCGCCGGCACAGAAACCCACGTTACAGCAGATATGGGAGGAGACTGAAGCCCAAAAGGCGTGAGGACTGAAACTCTGTCTGGGGGGGGGGGGGGGGTAGAGACTTGGGTGAGTCATCTCAGACAGCGTCTCAGTCAGGATGCAGAGGGTAAACAGAGGAGGACAATAGTCAGGGAGATCATGGGGAGTTGGCAGGAAGGAGTCGGGGGGGGGTTGAGGGTGAATGTATTGTGATGTTAAATGTCATGCAATGTGATGTGAAATGTCGTGCAGATGTGAGATGAGCGGTTGGGATAAAAGGAGAAACCGTGCTTGGTTGTATCATGCTTTTTCTGTGTATGACTGATGAGCGAGTGTAATAAAAGTCGTCTGTTCGTAAACCTGCCTCATTATTCACACTCTCCACAAATTGATTATTTGAAGAATAAAGCTACCAATAAATGGGAAGATTTCTTTAAATAACCTGGTAGGAATAGGGTCTAAAAGACCAGTTGAAGGCTTGGATGAGGAAATTATTTTGTCTAACTCTAAAAGGTCAATTGGAGTAAACTCATCCAAACATATCAATTGAAGGAATTGTAGTAGTTACTGTATTTAAGTTAATGGTGGGAAGAATCTGACTGATTTTATCTCTGAGAGATGAAATTTTATAATTGAAAAAGTTCATGAAATCCTGAATAGTAAGCTCTAAGTGAATGCTCGGATTGACAGAGTCCTGACTCTTTGACAGCCTGGCTACAGTGCTGAAAAGAAACCTGGGATTATTCTTGTTCTCTTCTATTAATGCAGACTAATAACTTGTTCTAGCTTTTTCAAGAGATTTTTTATAAATTAACCTCTTGCACTCCGGGATACCGCGGGCGGTCACGTCTCTGCGTCCTAGCGCGCCCTCGTGCGCACTAGGATGCACACTGTGCGTCTCAGAGTGCACTGAAAAAAAAAAAAAAAGCTGCATTTCCGTTCTTCCGCTACAGACACAGCCGCGAACAAAAAGCCAAAGGAGTGCTTTGATTGGTTTAGATTTGACTGACCTCTCATTCGACTAATAAGAGCCTTGAATTGGGTTTCTGAAACCTTGAAGAACCAATGACTGAAAACCTAGCAAGAAGGACTCGCCTACCAACGGCTGCGAATACAGCAAGCCAATTGAAGCAGAGAAGTTCGACGATTGAAAGCGTGCGTCCCGTGCGTAAAATCTGTTTTGTGTAAGCCGCTGGGTGACACACACACGTTCGCCAGTCTTTTTTTCTTACTACTGTTCTTATTTGTTTTGAAAAATCATTCGCTAAAACCGCAATCATGGAAGCGCAAAACCGCAATAATGGAATCATGGTTTGACCGGGTCGCGTGACCAGAACCACGAGTCGTAACAAGCGGACCAGCGTCATGTTCGTCTGACAATGAGGAAGAGATGTTCGCCAGCGACACTGCTGTTGTGGACAGGCAAGTGTTATAAGCTAAATTATTCTTTATCTCTGAAAATTGTAATCAAAATGACTTTTGACCGATCGGTAAATTACAACTGTGCATCATCGCCGCGTCCGGACCGTGAACGCCCCCCCCCCCCACTCCTCTGTAGCGGACTGCAGATATATTGCAGATATTTTAGTACAACTGTGCGTAGTACACCGCGGCGCACAGTCCCCGCGGTCCGTCATGTGGCGATGGACGAAGTCCGTCCTCTGTAGCAGGGGTGTGTGTGGGGGGGGTTGTTATCCTCTACATTACAGATATTTTAGTATAATTTTTAGTGCACTGTAGGTTATTTTTCTTGTAAAAAAAAAAAAAAGCCACCCATTTTTTACGTGGCATGCTTCTTTGTGTGTGGGGGCTTGTTTGTTCATTCATTCATTCATTCATGAATGAATAAACAACCCCCCCCACACACACACACAGCCCTGAGTGTCACCTTTCATTAGAGCCCAAGATCAAGCTTCTATATTGAATCATTCAAAAGTTACAGATGTTTTTCCAAACTGTGCCATTTGGCACAATTTGGCACAGTTCAAAAATGCCTGGGAACAACCTGACAAAAAAGCTGTGTAATATATTCATTTTTTGTGGTATTGTTACAAAATTTTGACCTCAGCTGGATAACACTTGGTTCTACATTTCTGTTGCATTTTCCAGCCTGGATCTGACAGCTGTGTGTTATTTGCAAGCATTTGTATCCAAAAAAAAAACACCCAGGCAAACTATTTTCTTGAAGTTCAGTATGTTTAGATGACTGTTACTCAGTGGCAGGAGCACTTAAGAGAGATTATGACTGTTTTGCCAAAAAATTCAAAGTGTTTTCTTTTAAATGAGACCAACCCCATGAAGATGCTGCAAAGGGTTGAAGAACAGCTTTTGATTTATTTTGGGTATGTTATTTTTAGGCATTTTTAGGGAAATTGACCAGAGTGCAAGGGGTTAAAAGATGATTTCTCCAAGCTAAATAGATTTCATCTACATTAGTGGAGTGCCATTTTCTTTCTAATTGACGAGTCTTCTGCTTTAAGCTACGAGTTTCTGTGTTGAACCAAGGAGTTAGAAATCTCTTGATTAGACTTTTTTCTTTTTTAAAGGGGCCACCATGTCTAGAGTCTGATGCAGAGAAGCTGTAACACCATCTACCATGCTATTAATTACAGAAGGAGCAAGCTGTCTATAGCTTATTTCTGTTGTGTTGACACATGGCATAGAGGAAACAATCTGCATAAATTTGGTTACAGCATCATCTGAGAGGCATCTGCTGTAGTAATATTTTTTCTTTAGGAGCCAAATAGTCAGAAATAGTAAAATCAAACGTTAACAGACAATGGTCTGACAGTACAGGGTTATGAGGAGACACTACCAGATTTTCTATTTCTATGCCATATGCCACAACAAGGTCCAACGTATGGTGGAGATGATGGGTAGAATTTCCTACTTTCTGAGAAAACTCCACCGAGTCTAATATTGAATTAAATGCCAAATTAATGCAATCACTATCTACATCTACATGTATATTAAAAGTCCCCTACTATAATTATTGTGATTTCAGCACTAAATCAGCTAAGAATTCAGCAAATTTGGATAAAAACTCTGAGTAGGTTGATGGAGGACAATAAACTATGGCAAATAAAATTGGGTTTAGCCTAAAATTGCTAAAATACCCAATACTGAAGACCAGGCCCTCAAAGGAATTATAACGTGTTTTTTGCTTTACATTAACTAGTAATCTGGAATGGTAAATTGTTGCTACTCCTCTTCCACGACCAGAACGTCTGGGATTTTGACAGTTTAAATAACCAGAGGGAGTTGATTCATTTAAACCAACATAATCCTCTTGCCCTAACCAAGTCTCTGTAAGGGATATTAAATCAATCTGATGATCTATTAACACATCATGGACTAGCTGAGACTTGGGAGTTAGAGACCTAATATTTAACAAACCGCATTTAATTTATAAATTATGAGGAGGAAGAGAGGCCAAATCATTCAATTTAGAGGCTTCATGTTTAATTTGAGTTTTACCAACTTTTTGTTTAATCACTTTGGGGTGCTTATATATTATATTTTTATTTACTTTGGAGGGAGCAGACAATGATTCTCTGATGGGGAAGACAGGGGCTAAGTTGAGGGGTGGCGGATGAAGAGGAGCTGCAGAGAGGCGTGCAAGACTGCGACTCTGCTTCCTGGTCTCAACTCTGAGTTGTCAATGTTTTGGAAATTTGGATAAAAATGATCAGAATCAGAATCAGATTTATTGCCATTGTTCATGTAGTACACAAACTAGGAATTTGTCTCGGTACAATGCTGCAACATTAAACATGATAAGATAAGAGAAATAAACTATACATGTAATAAAGTGTAGGATAAGATTAAGTGATACTGGTCAACAGTTAAAATATATATTAGCCAGCAGCAGATACTGTGGAGAACTATATAGTGCAGTCGGTAATGCAGGAAGAAAACAGTGATGATTGACATGAGTCTGGTTGAGCTGCTGTACATGGTGCACGAGAGTCACTTAGTGTTCAGAAGTCTAATGGCAGAGGGGAAGAAGCTGTTCATGTGACGGGAGGTTTTAGTCTGGATGGACCGAAGTCTTCTACCAGAGGGGAGGGGGGCAAACAGTACATGACCAGGGTGTGAGGGATCGGCTATGATCCGGCCAGCACGCCTCCGGGTCCTGGAGATGTACAGATCCTGGAGAGATGGGAGCTTGCAGCCGATCACCTTCTCAGCAGTGCGCACGACGCGCTGCAGCCTTAGTCTGTCCCTGGCAGTGGCTCCTGCGTACCACACGGTTATGGAGGTGGTGAGGATGGACTCGATGATGGCTGTGTAGAACTGCACTAACATCTTGGTGGGTAGCTTGAGCTTCCTCAGCTGCCGCAGGAAGAACATCCTCTGCTGGGCTTTTTTGATGAGTGAGCTGATGGTCAGCTCCCATTTGAGGTCCCTGGTGATGGTAGTGCCTAGGAAGCGGAAGGAATCAGCAGTGGTGATGGGAGAGCCTGAGAGGGTGAGGGGGGGCAGAGGAGTAGTGACTTTCCTGAAGTCTACAATCATCTCCACTGTCTTCAGAGCGTTCAGCTGCAGGTTGTTATTGCTGCACCAGGACGCCAGCTGGGCCACCTCTCTCCTGTAGGCGGACTCGTCGCCGTTGGAGATGAGCCCGATGAGGGTGGTGTCGTCCGCAAACTTGATCAACTTGACAGACTGGTGGCTGGAGGTGGGATGCCAGACTGTTCGATAAATGAGATGCACCACCCAAAGTGGGATGGACGCCATCTTGTCTAATAAGACCAGGTTTTCCCCAAAATGAGTTCCAATTGTCTATGTAGCCCACATCGTTTGCAGGACACCACACAGACAGCCAGCAGTTGAAGGATGACAAGTGGCTAAACATGTCATCACTGGTCAGATTGGGGAGGGGCCCAGAGAATACTACAGATGAAGACATTGTTTTTGCAAAGTCACACACTGATTCCACATTAAGTTTTGTGACTTCCGACTGCCGGAGTCGGATGTCATTAATGCCGGCGTGGATAACAATTGTGGAATATTTACAGTTAGTTTTAGCCAGCATTTTCAAATTTGACTCTATGTCGCCTGCTCTGGCCCCAGGAATGCATTTGACTATGGCCGCTGGAGTCTCTAGGTTCACGTTTCTGACTACAGTCGCCAATGATCAGAGTTTTTTCCTCAGCGGGTGTGTCGCTGAGTGGGGAAAAGCGATTAGAAACATGAACAGGTTGGTGGTGAATTGGGGCCTTGCAACTAGGCTTCTTTCTCACCGTCACCCACACATTCTTCTCGCTGCTAAGGAGGACTAGGGGACCGCTAGCAGGCCGCCCTATGCTAGGGAGCTCCGCTGCAGCTAAGGGGCGTCCGTCAAGAGTAAATGGCGCAGACGGTGTTTCAATGCAGCGGAGCCGGGATTCCAAATCAGACAACCTCGCCTCGAGTGCTTCAAAAAGACAACATTTATTACATTTACCGTTATCACTAAAAGCTGCAAAGGTGTAGCTAAACATCTGACAGAGAGAGCACACCAGAGGAGGAGGGGAAGGAGAGCTAGTAGCCATAGCTAGAGGTTAACCTGAAGCAAACAAAAACACAGATGAAAGGTGAACAAAAGACTAAAGAGGGTGATTAGATGACACTTGAGTGTACACACAGGTGCAAGAGGCTTGATAAACAGAAGTGAGAGCTAACGGTAGATGGAAAAAAGTGATTAAAATACAATTAAAGGCAAAAATCCTCAGGAGAATGAGGAGAACTAACCACAGAGCAAACTACACAGACAGCCAGCAACACAGGAGGTGATGATCCGTTACCACAGGACATCTCTTTTTCTTGACGATGCTCCAAAGGTTCTCAATAGGGTTGAGGTCGGGGGAGCAAATATTACCGGGTGCAAACATGCTGTTGGCAATAAAAATACACTTTACATGTAGTTTAACGAGATGTAAAATACACTTTACATCTCGCTCATAAGTGAACAATGAGATTTAGCCACACACACAAAAAAGTCAACACTGCGGTTGCTCGTTATCCTCCGCGGTAGGCTTGTCCATAGTGCGGTATTACATAAGTGTGGTTATCGCGACAGCCCAAGCAACAACATCTTCTTTTACAGCTGGTTGTCTGCATTCAAGAGGAATGATGAAGTTGCACTTTTGGTCCAGCTGCCTGATGTTTGACAACACATGCAAGGCTTTATCAGAAACTCCCTTGAGACAATCAGTTTACCTTGTCTAAATTTTAGACAACACAGATTTCCTCACTTGTGAAACTGCTAGTCATGGAAATCACAGGAAAAATAAGAGCTGCACGTGGCAACTGTTGCTACCTTTTTGTCAAGATTGCTAAGGAATAATGTCAATATTATGTACCTGTAGTTTCCTGGAGCACTGAAACCTCTGTATCCACCGTGGAAGCCAGAATGGTTTGCTTGTGTGTGAGAATCACTACCAGATGAAGGTTGCCGAAGGGGGTACCGTGACTTCACTAACAACATGGATAGAGGGATAACTGATGAGTTAAGTGATTCATTAGACACTTTAAAGTGTCTGTGACACGATTTAGGAACTATGGATCATATTCTGTATGAATTTATCTTCAATCGTCCATATAGTTGGTTCTGTTGACTTAGAACGCTAAATAAGTGGAAAAATATTTCCAAGTGAATTCAAATTTAGTGCCGTGTTGCACTAACACGATCTGCTGAGACTTGCCTCGCTTCCGGATATGACGTCATGAGGTGAAGTTCTTCTCGGTTGATCCATGTGCTATCACTGTAAACAAGCTGTCTAGCTTCTATATCAGCGAAGAAATGCTGAAACGTTGCTTGGTGGCTGGGTGTTCTAATTGCTCCAGTGAACGTACAAGCCTGTTCTCATTCCCAAAAGATCCAGATCTTCTTAAAAAATGGGCACAGCAAGTACACAGAACAAGGGACAAATGGCATCCAACACCATCTTCTGTACTCTGTAGCGATCATTTCACTGCAGACAGTTTTGAGGAGGTGCCTGCTATACAGGAATCTTTAGGCTTGAAAGTTCGTTACAAACGGGTTCTATAACCAACTGCCATACCTACGGTTTTCAAACGAAAACCCACAGCTCAAGATGATAACATATCAAAACAGGCAGAGAAGAAAGTGTTCAAACTTGCCTGGAAAAAAGTTTGTGTAATTCATTTTTTTTTCCCCCCCACATAACGCGATGGTGATTTTATTATATTTTTTCCCCCCGAAAGTAAAATCCTCCCCATGAATTTTGAAGTAGTGTTGACTTTACTCCAAATGGAACGACTTTGTGTTAAAAAAACATTATTACTTTTTTTCAGTTTTCATTTTTATAAATCTCATGCCTACCGAAACTGAATATCTGAGGTTTTTTTTTTTTTTTTTTTTTTTTAAATTATTTCCCCAAACACCCGATTGGGTGGGAAAAAAAATTGAAGCCAAAATTTCTGTAAACCTAAGGATTAAATAATGATCACCTTGTGTGTGTGTGTGTGTGTGTGTGGGGGGGGGGGGGGGTCAATAACACAAACTCTTTTCCGGGCAAGTTTTGACACTGTTGCTTCTCTGCACTATTTTGATATGGGCGATCATCCATATCAAAACAGCGCAGAGATACAGACGACCACCCATATCAAAACAGTGCAGAAATATGGACGACTGTTGCGCAGAGATACGGACGATCACCCATACCAAAACAGCACAGCGATACGGACGATCGTTGCACAGAGATACGGACAATCGCCCATATCAAAACAGCGCAGAGAAGCAACAGTGTCAAAACTCGCCCGGAAAAGAGTTTGTGTAACTTTTTTACAATTATATCTTTTTTTTCCCCTCACATTAGGCGATCGTGATTTTATTATATTTTTTTCCACAGAAAGTAAAATCCTCCCCTATGAATTTTGAAGCCGAGTGTTGACTTTACTCCAAATGGAACGACTTTGTGTTAAAAAAAAATGTTAATTACTTTTTTCAGTTTTCATTTTTATAAATCTCATTGCCTACCGAAACTGAGTACTTTTTTTTTTTTTTTTTTTTAATTTCCCCAACCACCCGATCGGGGAAATTTAGATCTGTATATTACCATTCAGTGTTTTGAAGGCGACCGATGTCCATCTGTAACCCTTCACCGTCGGACCCTTCATCCTCTGAAACGTGCGAGTCATCTTCGCTTCCTGAATGATATGGTTCAAATAAATAGGGTTGCAGTCCTTCGTTAAAACCAACTTGCTCTTCTTCATTACTTGATCCTGCTTCTTCCTCAAAAACTATCGACAAATCGCTCAAATCTTCGCTGAAATCGCTCACAACTTCCTCCGCTTCAGTGTACTCAGCCATGCTTGTTTACATCTTTGGTTCACCTCATTACGTCACAAAACGGCGGTGGCATCTGACCCAATTTCGACAAACGAACATCGCAATAGTCTGTATCACGATGTAATTTATGGTAGTATATGGAAACAAAATTTTATTGAATTTTTTTGTCTCCACAGTAGTTCTTCTTTCTAATGATGTCTTGGCTGATTATGTCACAGACTCTTTAAAACTTCCTTCTTCATGCAAGGGTTGTTGCAGAGACATAGCCAAAATGTGAGAAACAAAACTGCTGCTACCATAGAGCCTGTATGGATTGGGTGGTTTGAACCTCATCCTGCAGTTCACAACTTGGGAGGGACCAGACTTTTTGGCAGTCTTCTGCCTGGCCACCAGCTCTGCAATGTGGGCCGTCTCTTTACACACTGTAGCAAAGCATCTCACCTATGGAACAGATTCAGTGGTGTACTTCTACAACTGTTTGTGGAGTTTTTAGTTTTACAGACTGTGTTTGGCAAGCAAAAGTAAATGCACATTGGGTGCAAAACCTTGAAGTACTTATCCACACAAAGATCAAGCAAAGCAATGGCATTAAACGTGGATTAACAGTACTCACCTCACCCATGCTGTAATCTAGGCGCACAACAGAGGAAATGCTTCTGAGGTAGTCCTCCAGGTTTGAAAAGCCCAACTTTTTCACCGGGATAATCTCTCCACAGAGTGAGCGGTACTCTGACTGAAGCTTGTGTAGAGATATGCCATCTTTGCTGGACTGGAGGACGGCGCGCAGTATCTTCTTGATTGATTCATTGTCTGACATTTTGATTGCAAAAGACTAAAAAAGAAAAAAGAATATACTTCATAGTTGAACTAAGATTAAAATAACACTATGTAAGATTTCCACCTTAAAATAACGTTTCTGAAGTCATTTTGATGATAAATCAACCTTTGACCAGGTAAATGTTGTATCCACCACATCTGGAGTGGGCCTACATTAACCTGAAACAACACTATGTAACTTTGCTGTTCCTGGTAGTAACACTGAAAAAACAACCACCAACATGTTTTACAGCCCGAGTCCCAATTTTCATTCATAGGCACAACTTTAGTGGCCATTTAAGAAATCTAATACTGCAATTTGCTATTGGGTCTAAGGCCATAAAAACATGCCACTTGCCATCTTTTTGGTGTTCATTCCACTAACATTAAAAAAGTCCCATTCTGATGCTTTAAGAAATAAATAATCTGAGTGTAAATAAGGGCTTCAACAATTAGTCAACGTTGTCGACAATTGTGATCATAAAAATTTGCTGATGCAAAATTTTATTATCGACGTGTTGCTTGATTTTAACGTTTATGGACATGCCATGGAAAAGTTCAGTTGTAAGTGCAGTGCACTACCAGAACTGCAGCGGGCAGTAGCGCTTCTGTTCTCCAGCATGCCTGAACAATTTCCAGCGTGGAAAAACAAACATGGAGAAGAGGAGCTAAAAGAAGTAAGATCCAAACTTTCAAAAGTATGGGACCATTTTACTGAAAAAGAAACAAAACAAGCAAAATGCAGACTGCAAAGCAGACTTATCATGGCAGCACTACAGTAATGCATGAGCATCTGAAACTGAGACACCCCGGAGCCGTGACATTTACTGCTGCTTATGCTTGGTAAGTTTTAGCGAGTAACGAAAGTCAGCGCTGCTTATTTTCAATGGCCAACTCTTTCAAGCTTTAGAAAAATGACTATACTGTTAGTATATGCTGTTTATGTGAACTTACCTGTTTGATAATAAGCTCTCTTGGAGGATGGTTGCTGAGGGCTGAGCTGTTTAAATCATGGCTAACGTGTTGAATGCAGTAAATGACTGAATTACAGGAGTAGCCATTTCTTTTTCATCTTCGTTAACATTAGCTAATCTCACTTTACGTTAAGAAACAGACTGGGTGTGCAGACTTAAGTAGAGGCTGCCGTTTTTTTGCTTTTTACCTTTTTTGTTCAAGACTGCTCTTTTAATTTGTATCAACTGTTTGGCTGAAAATATATTTCAGTAAGCCGTTGAGCTTCAGTTTCAAATTTGTGATTCATGGATCATTTTATTTAGCTTTAAACTGCTTATAAAGTATTATATTAAAGCAGGGTCTGACGAGGTGATTTTTACAGATGTGCAGGCTGAAACAGGTGAGGTAAAACATGCCCTAGAGCCCCAAACAAGAGCCATGCCAACAGGAAGCAGATGGTGGACATGACTGAAATAAATGCAATTAGTCAACTAATCACAAAAAAAAATTGTTTAGTCAACTACCAAAATAATCGTTTGTTGCAGCCTTTGCCTAAATGTTCCAATCTGATTTGCCAGTATGTTCTGTTAACAGACGTGGACAAAATTGTTGGTACCCCTCTGTTAATGAAAGAAAAACCCACAATGGCCACAGAAATAACTTGAATCTGAAAAGTGGTAATAAATAAAAATTCTATGAAAATTAACCAATGAAAATCAGACAGTGCTTTTGAATTGTGGTTCAACAGAATTATTTTAAAAAAACAAACTCATGAAACAGGCCTGGACAAAAATGATGGTACCCTTAACTTAATATTCTGTTGCACAACCTTTTGAGGCAATCACTGCAATCAAACGATTTCTGTAACTCTCAATGAGACTTCTGCACCTCTCAGCAGGTATTTTGGCCCACTCCTCATGAGCAAACTGCTCCAGTTGTCTCAGGTTTGAAGGGTGCCTTCTCCAGACGGCATGTTTCAGCTCCTTCCACAGATGTTCAATAGGATTTAGATCAGGGCTCATAGAAGGCCACTTTAGAATAGTCCAATGTTTCGCTCTTAGCCAATCTTGGGTGTTTTTAGCTGTGCGTTTTGGGTCATTATCCTGTTGCAAGACCCATGACCTGCGACTGAGACCAAGCTGACACTGAGCAGCACATTTCTCTCTAGAATACCTTGATAGTCTTCAGATTTCATTGTACCCTGTACAGATTCAAGACACCCTGTGCCAGATGCAGCAAAGCAGCCCCAGAACATAACAGAACCTCCTCCATGTTTCACAGTAGGGACAGCATTCTTTTCTTGGTATGCTTCATTTTTGCGTCTGAACATAGAGCTGATATACCTTGCCAAAAAGTTCCAGTTTTGTCTCGTCTGTCCATAGGACATTCTCCCAGAAGCTTTGTGGCTTGTCAACATGCAGTTTGGCAAATTCCAGTCTGGCTTTTTTACCATTTGTTTTCAACAGTGGTGTCCTCCTTGGCCGTCTCCCATGAAGTCCACTTTGGCTCAAACAACAATGGATGGTGCGATCTGACACTGATGTACCTTGACCTTGGAGTTCACCATGAATGTGTTTAGAGGTTGTTCTGGGCTCTTTTGTTACCATTCGTATTACCAGTCTCCTCCTGCGGCCACATCCAGGGAGGTTGGCTACAGTCCTGTGGATCTTAAACTTCTGAATAATATGTGCAACTTTAGTCACAGGAACATCAAGCTGCTTGGAGATGGTCTTATAGCCTTTACCTTTAACATGCTTGTCTATAATTTTCTTTCTAATCTCCTGAGACAACTCTCTCCTTTGCTTCCTCTGGTCCATGTTTAGTGTGGTACACACCACGTCACCAAACAGCACAGTGACTACTTGTCATCCTTTAAATAGGCCGACTGACTGATTACAAGTTTATAGACACCTGTGATGTTAATTAGAGGACACATCTTGGTTGAACATGTCCCTATGGTCACATTATTTTCAATCTTTTCTAGGGGTACCATCATTTTTGTCCAGGCCTGTTTCATGAGTTTGTTTTTTAAAATAATTCTGTTGAACCACAATTCAAAAGCATTGTCTGATTTTCATTGGTTAATTTGCATAGAATTTTTATTTATTCCCACTTTTGTCTGATTCAAGTTATTTCTGTGACCATTGTGGGTTTTTCTTTCATTAACAGAGGGGTACCAACAATTTTGTCCACGTATGTATTAAAGGCAGCAAGCTACAGTAGGGCTGTACAATTAATCAAATTTTAATTGCGATAACAATTTTGACTGCCATGATTAAATCAACATGATAGTCGGCGATGTTGACAGTACGGCAACACATGGAGGCGAGGAGCTAGTGCCTCGAAAGGGATCATCATCCGTTGTCTGACGTGTTTTGGATTAAGGGCAAGTAATGCTGACCAAAAAGAAATTATATGCAGTGAGTGCCATAGAGATATGTCTGCGACGCAGAGCAACACAAATAACTTATTCAACCACCTGAAAAAACACCACAAACACAAGTATGATAAAAGAACAAAGAATCTCTCATTTGTCCAATTACTCATTTAATCAGTCTGTAAATCAAACATGCCGTTGTTGTCCCAACTGCTTGGAAGGGAAGAGTGATTAGACCAGTTTTCAAAACGAGGATTAAACAACTACAAACCAATCAGCATCTTGCTTGTTATCTCCAAAATAATTGAAAAATGGGTTGCTACACTACTATGTGAACACCCCCCTGCATCACTCACAGTTTGGGTTCCGTGCCCACAATTCAGAGTCTGCAATAAGCTTGTTTTTACAGCAATCTTTTTTTTAGATAAGTGCAATTGTGTCATTGCTGTGTTTTCAGATCTGAAGGCAGCTGACACCATTGACCACAACATCCTTTTAACCAAACTTACTCAGTTTAATTTTTCAGAACACACCATCAAATGGATGAAATTCTATTTAACCGACAGACAGCAATGTGTAATTGTCAACAGTGTCAAATCGCCATATTTGAAATGTCAAATGGGTGTCCCACAAGGCTCCATACTTGAACCTAGGGCTGTCGTGGTAGAGGAATTTCCCCTGTGGTGACGGTGGACAGCTCATTATCGTGGTATTATTGCCAATGTTTTAAGGATCCTGTGGATTCGTATTTTAAACAGGGTTTATAACTTAGGTGGCAAATGAAGGAAGCTGCGAGAGTCTCGCTGCAGCTGGCTCTCAACTTTATGCGCATGTGTTATAACTGTGCGGAGCTCCACTCTTTATACAGGCATGAACTGCTGATTCGGTTAAAAAAAAAAAAACACGATCATTTTCATAAAGCAGTGGCGGTGTTGAATATTTAATAGTTCAGAATGGTTCATACACATAAGTTGATAGTTATTACATATTGAAATACATATAGGACAAATAGATATTATAAACACTTTATAGTTAATCAGAAAAGCTATTTATAATAGTAATTTAATTAGAATCCCAAAGGTGTTTTCCTTCAATGCAGTCGTTAGACATTGTCCACTAGACGGCGCTGGTACTGTACCTTTGGCCATGAAATGTTATTGTTCAAGCTGCAGACCGAAGAAGAAGAAGTCAGTGCTAAGCAGTGCAGTGCTATCAGAGAGACGGACGCATGTTAGCCAGCGGGAACGACAGATGTGTTGTAAACTGAGATGCAGCATTCTCCAGTAAAGCCAAATGAAGGTAAAGTTGGGTGTTTGGACATTCTTTCCTTATAACAACTGATGTTACAGCTAAATCCACAACATATTTTTTGGTGCCGAAACCCGGGAACCGGAAGCTGGAAGCGGGAAAAGTGAAGAGAGAACGTTGTTGGGATTAAGCCGATAGCTGTAACAACACGGAGACGAAAGGAAAAAATGGCGGAGCGACTTCAAAGGCTAAAACAGAAACGGACCGTGCTGCGGACGTCCGTTACAAAGCTGCTGCAAATTATACAAGATGAAACAAGTAAGACTGATATAAACAGTGACCGTTTGCGGGAGCTGTTAGCCATGTTGTCACAGAAAGAGAAAGGCCTGCAAGACATTGAACCAGATATAGAGCAGGAGATCCCTTTGGACGAGTTAGATGCGGACATGGTGCGGACACTTGAGTATCAGGACAACACAAATTTATGGAGGACGCGGGCAGAGAGAGCAATTGAACGGGCTGCCTTACAGCAACAAGAACAGGCAAGAGACGCCACCGTATCAGCGAATCCACATCGGCTGAGTGACGTGAGTACACGGTCAAATACAAGCAGACCCTCGGTAAAGCTACCCAAGCTCTCAATAAACAAATACAGCGGAGAAGTGTGCTTGTGGCAGGAGTTTTGGGACCAATTCGAAAATGCAATTCACCAAAACCCAGATTTGAGCAAAACTGAAAAGTTCACTTACTTGAAGTCATATCTCATCGGGCCAGCTGCACGCGCCGTCGCAGGGCTGAAGGTAACTGACATGAACTATGATGCTGCAGTAGACATGCTTAAGCAAAGATTTGGAAGGAAAGAGCTCATTGTAAGTGCACACATGTCTAAGTTACTAAATCTAAGTCCAGTTAAAAGGTCCTCAGACATTGTTGCCTTGAGACAACTTTTTGATGATGTTGAAGTACAAATCAGAAGCTTAGAAGCTTTAGGAGTCATGTCAGACAGTTATGGAGGTTTACTGTGCCCCATACTGTTCAAAATGATTCCTGCTGATCTTGCCCTTGAGTACACCCGCAAGACAGATGTAGGGCAAAAGTGGGATGTTGATGGCCTTGTAAAGTTTTTGCAACAAGAAGTTGAAAGCAGGGAGCGTGCTGCACATTTGACACAAATGAGAGAGAATCATAAAGATACACATGCAAATCAGAATCAGCACTACAGACCAGATTCAAGCAGAGAAAGGTGGAAAGGACCTAATGTGCCCTCAGCTGCAGCCCTCCACACAGGCAGTTCGAATACACCATTTGTGCACAGTTGCATATTCTGTAACAGTACCAGCCACAAGTCAGAACAGTGCACTGAAGACACAGTCACAAGCAGGAAAGAAAAGCTAAAGAAAACGGGAAGGTGCTTCATATGCCTAAAACCCAGACATCTTGCTCGAGACTGTAGATCCAAAAATGTGACATGCACTGATTGTGGAAGAAGACATCATGCTGTTGTGTGTGACAGAAGTGAGCAACCAATAGAAAGGACAGATGCCGCTGAAAACACGAGTGATGCAGTGGTCTCCTCAGTATTTCCATATGCAGCCAAACCAACCCCAGAAAAATGTGAAACAGTACTATTGCAAACTGTGAGAGCAAGGATTGAAGGACCTGGAGGAAAGAAGATTGTGCGTTGCTTAATTGATGGAGGAAGCCAACGGAGTTTTGTCCATGAGAAACAAGTGAAAGATTTAAAACTGCCAATACTAAAACAAGAGACATTAAACCTTCACACGTTTGGCTCAAAAAACCCAGTGACCACAAAATGCAATGTCATAAAACTAGTCCTGGAGAATGTGAGAAACAAAGATCAGAAAATCGAGATTGAAGCTGTTCAAACCCCACAGCTTTGTACTGCAGTCATGAAAGTCCCCAGTGAACACATCCAACGGCAGCTGGAGCAAAAAGGGCTACCAGTAGCAGATGTGTCAGCGGGAGACAAAGATGGTTTGGAGCTATCAGTACTGATCAGAGCAGATTACTACTGGAGAGTAGTCACAGGTAAAACTGAGAGACTGTCAGACGCTTTGGTTGCCGTAGAAACCAGATTCGGCTGGGCAGTGCAAGGACCAGTTGTCATGTCCAGTATGAATGAAGCAACATGTATGCACATTGGACTCAGTGAAGACTCAGTGGAGATCTCAAACCAGCTAAGAGCATTTTGGGAGATCGAGTCGCTGGGCATCACTACTAAAGGTGAGGAAACACCTGATGACGAGAAAGCCAAGGAGAGCTTTGACAGGTCAGTCAGATTCATTAATGGGAGATATGAAGTGGCGTTGCCATGGCGCCAAGACACACCCGAACTCTCAGACAACAAGAAGGTTGCACAAAAGAGGTTTGAAACCCTGAAAAGAAAGCTGAAATCTGACGTGACACTGTTTAAAAGATACAACGATGTAATAGAGGATTACACAGAACAAGGAATATGTGAAGATGTGCCACAGAGCAGTCATTCAGCAGAGACAGAGAATGTAACCTACTACTTACCTCATCATGCTGTAATCAGAGAGGACAAAGTAACTACCAAGTTAAGGGTAGTGTTTGATGCTTCGTCACATGAAGAAGGTTGTTCCTCTTTAAATGACTGTTTATTACCTGGCCCAAACCTGAATGCTGACCTCATGAGCATTTTGATCAGATTCAGACAAAATCCTGTAGCTTTCACAGCAGACATTACTAAAGCTTTCCTTCAGATATCTATAACTGAAAGTGACAGAGATGCTGTGAGATTTTTGTGGCTTACAGGACCCCCAGATGTTGAAGGCACCAACACGCGTATAATGAGAATGGCACGTGTTGTGTTTGGAGTAACTTCAAGTCCATTTTTACTTGCAGCCACTATCAGACATCATCTGGAGAAATATGAAGCTGACCAACCAGACACGGTAAAACTAATGAGAGACTCACTTTATGTGGATGATCTGATCGCTAGCTCAAGTAACTCAGACGAGGCATACAGACTTACTACAGGAGCAAGAGAAATACTGGCTGCTGCCAACATGAACCTCTGTAAGTGGACAACAAACTCCCTTGAACTGAAAACCAAGTGGTCAAACAGCAAGCTTGATTTCACACAAGAAACAGAAACACATGGAGGTGTGTTGAAGGTGCTTGGTTTGGTGTGGAGACCGGACACAGATGACTTTGCCTTTGACCTCAAACATTTGATGAACATTCTAAAAGGAAAGGAAAACACAAAGAGGAGTGTTTTGAGATCATCCGCCAGAATCTTTGATCCTATAGGGTTCCTAACGCCATTTACCATTCGAGTTAAATGTCTGTTTCAGGAAATGTGGCGACGGGGCCTGAGCTGGGACGACGAGCTGCCTCCAGACCTTTCACAGGCATGGCAGCAGTGGTGCATGGAGCTTCCTCAGATCCACCAAATAGTCATTCCGCGGTGGTATGGAACAGAAAAGCTGTCAGATAAATCACAAGTTCTCCATGTCTTCACAGATGCAAGCGAAAAGGCATATGGCGCAGTTGCGTATCTACAAGGACAAACAACAGAAGGAGAGACTGTTACTGCGCTCGTTGCATCCAAGTCAAGAGTGGCACCAATCAAAACAATCACACTGCCACGCTTGGAACTGATGGGAGCTGTGATTGGAGCAAGGTTGGCAAATAACCTTTTGAAGGCACTGAATATGCAGATCACTCAACTCAGAATGTGGTCAGACTCCATGATAGTGATTCACTGGATTCGCAGTTCATCAAAGAAATGGAAACAGTTTGTTGCCAACAGAGTGATGGAGATACAAACTTTGACACCACCAGAACTATGGACACATTGTAATGGAAAGGTGAACCCAGCTGATCTCACCACAAGAGGGCAGTCCGCATCAAGGTTGAAAGAGGAAAATCTCTGGTGGTCAGGCCCATCATTTTTGAAAGAAAAGGAGCTTCAAACTACACCGCCAGAAACAGCACAAGAAATACTATCAGAAGAAGAGGTTAAAGCTGAGCTAAAGGCAAGTCAAGTCGCAGTACATCTCAGTAACAGTGAAAGAGTGCAATCTGAACCATTGCTACAGCTGGACAAATACAGCAAACTACAGACCGTACTAAGAGTAACTGCATGGATCCAAAGATTTCTCCACAACTGTCATTCAAAGCAAAGACAAAGGGGAGAACTAACAGCAGAGGAAATGGCAAAAGCTGAAAAGGTATGGATACGTGAAGCGCAACTTAACAGTTTTGAAAGAGAAATAACAGAGTTGAAAACTGGAGAAAATGTGCACAAAGACTCAAAAATCAGAGACTTTAAACCCTTTCTAGACGAGCAAGGCTTAATCTGTGTAGGAGGAAGGCTGCATCAGTCAAACATGAGTTTCAATGAGCAGCACCCGTGGTTGTTACCCTCAAATCACAGATTTGCACAACTTCTGATAAAATACAGTCACGAAAATGTCATGCATTCAGGCGTGAGAGACACTCTAGTTCATCTACGAGAGAAGTATTGGATTCCACGCGCGAGACAGTTAGTCAAAAAATGCATTTCAGACTGTACTATCTGTAAAAGATTCAAAGTAAAAGCAGCACAGCAAACAGCTGCACCTCTTCCCAAAGACAGAGTTACTGAAGCACCGCCGTTTGAAGTCACAGGTGTTGACTTTGCAGGCCCACTGTTTGTAAAGTCCAAGAATTCTGCAGAGAAAGCATACATAGCACTTTTCACCTGTGCAGTTACACGTGCAGTGCACCTTGAACTAATATCGAGTCTATCAACAGAAAGTTTCCTTTTGGCATTCAAGAGATTTATTTCACGGAGAGGACTTTGTAGAGTAATCTACTCGGACAATGCAAAAACGTTCAAGAGACCAGATCAAGATCTAAAGGAACTGTGGAAGGCTATGAAGGAGCCAGAGCTGCTGGAATAGTTTTCTGAAAAGGGAATCAAGTGGAAATTTATTGCAGAAAGAGCGGCTTGGTGGGGTGGTTTTTGGGAAAGGTTAGTGCGCTCTGTAAAGGGATGCCTCAAAAGAGTAATGGGCAGAGCATCTCTGAGCTTTGAAGAGTTAACTTCTCTGTTGACAGAAATAGAAGCCACTATTAACTCAAGACCACTCACATTTGTGTACAACGATTTACAAGAACCAGAACCTCTGACGCCAGCTCATTTCCTCATAGGGAAAAGACTTACCTCTTTACCACCAAAGCCATTTTCCACAACAGGTCAGATAGCAAATGCAAATAAAGAAAGGCTGACCCGAAGATGGAAATATCGCCATAGACTTGTCAAGGAATTTTGGAACAGATGGAGGAGGGAGTATTTGCTGGACCTCAGATCGGCTCACACTCGTCATACCCCAAATCCAACACAACTCAAACCAGGAGATTTGGTCCTCATTGGAGATGACAAGATACCACGTCAAACATGGAAAACAGGACTAATCATAGAGGTGTTCCCAGGGAGAGATGGACTAGTCAGATCCTGCGCTATGCGCACTCCAACTGGGACGACGTTAAGAAGACCAGTTCAGCTACTATATCCTTTTGAAGTTAATATTTGAACTGTCTTCTTGGGGGGGAGGATGTTGAATATTTAATAGTTCAGAATGGTTCATACACATAAGTTGATAGTTATTACATATTGAAATACATATAGGACAAATAGATATTATAAACACTTTATAGTTAATCAGAAAAGCTATTTATAATAGTAATTTAATTAGAATCCCAAAGGTGTTTTCCTTCAATGCAGTCGTTAGACATTGTCCACTAGACGGCGCTGGTACTGTACCTCTGGCCATGAAATGTTATTGTTCAAGCTGCAGACCGAAGAAGAAGAAGTCAGTGCTAAGCAGTGCAGTGCTATCAGAGAGACGGACGCATGTTAGCCAGCGGGAACGACAGATGTGTTGTAAACTGAGATGCAGCATTCTCCAGTAAAGCCAAATGAAGGTAAAGTTGGGTGTTTGGACATTCTTTCCTTATAACAACTGATGTTACAGCTAAATCCACAACAGGCGGTAACTACAAGGTCGTGTGGACCAGAGACTGCAGCGACATTCAGCTTATAAGTAGGACAGTCTACGTACAGGACCCTGCGTGGCTCTTGTCTCCATGATTTTTGCCGCTGTCCGAAAAATCTTGTTCAAACAAGCTGCTCTCAGAGCTCATACACAGAGCATACACAGTCAGGATCATACACACTCCACTCAGAAGGAAATAACATGCTTTGTGCCCTTTCAGAGCTCACCGTTTAGGCTGCATGTCCACCAAATGCATTTTTTGTCACCCGATCACCCTGAGCATCTTTTTCAGCATTTGTGCTTGACGCTCTGGGGGGGGAAAAAAGCCTGTGCCCTTCATCCCAGCAACAGCTCATCACTCAGCCCAGCACTTCCACTTTCCTATGGTCAGACTTCTACTGATTTTTTTTAACAGCAGTCTCTAAATAACAATGGACAGAAAACGTGTTATAGCAGCTCTGGATGTAAAATATGATGACACGGAAAGCAGGAGTCTGAGTACAGACTAGTACCGGTGTCCTATGTCCCGCCCACACAGCAGTTCTGATTGGCTGCTTAGGTCTGACATTCACAAGCTCAGCTGCAGTCTCTGAAAAGTTGAACTTTTTTCCAACTGCGAGCGCCGCAACAAAAAACGGCCACCGCTGAGAGCGTTTCGTAAATGCTAGACTACATAGAGAATGAATGGAAAATAGCCGCCCAGAGTGGGAAAAAGCGCGTTTGGTGGACACGCAGCCGGCTGTATTTAACAAGGAGTCCAAACGCTTTCACCACCAACTAACTGCCTGCTGGAGTTAGTCTGGAGAGAATGCCTCAAACGGCGGGAGCACCGTGTGCTGTGGAAGCTTCTAGAGTACCGGGTACAAACATGATGTTGGCAATAAAAAAAATACATTTAATTTAGCAATTTATGTGCGCCTAATCAATAGGCGCACATAAGTTAACAAAGAGATATAGCCACACATACACAAAAAAAAGTGAAGACCGGGGTTGTTGTGATCATTTTCCTCTGCGGTAGGCGTGTCCATACCGAGGTATTACATAATTGCAGTTATGGCGACAGCCCTACTTGGACCAATATTATTCTCCTTATACGCAAATCATTTACCAAATGAATGCAGAAACATTCATTTACAAATGTATGCAGATGACACAGTAATACTCACACCTGCAAAAAAGAAGCTGCCTGTATTCTTACAACAGCAATGACTCAAATCCATGACTGGCTTAATAATTCATGTCTCTTACTAAACACTAAAAAAAACTGCATGATGTTTACCAAACAACGATCAAATATTACAAATAGGGGTGGGTTCAAAAGATCGATCCAACGATTTGAATCGATCCACTTTTGACTGAGCCGATATCGATCCACAAAATCCGCGGATCAATCTTTTAATATCATAATTTTACAGTCTGAAACAAAACACAAACAGCCGGCTGAACTTTTGCTTGATGGCCAACTGCGTGAGAGTTCAATGCGCTGCACGCACGAACTTGCCAATTTTAATTTATCAAAAAGTCACCACGAAAGGCCGCGCTCAACAGTTCCTGAATATTTTTCATAAAGCAGGGATAAACGGTTTTGTACTACGCACAGTGCTGTGTTGGAACATAAAAGTTGATTGATAAACAATTTTCAAACAGAGAAACATAACAAACCAGAGAGGGACTGCTGCAGCTGCTGGGGTAAGTTAAAATATCAGGGTTTTTTTTTTTTAACATTTGTGTTGTAAATTAATAATTCATCCATGAAAATAGCAAAATTAATAAAGGCTGCAGTACAACAAGCCATTTTTACTCAATAGAACTAAACTGAAAAGATCAAATCTTCCAGGAACTGAATTGAAATCCTTTTCAAAAATTGAAAGTTAATTTGTAGTTAAAATATAAACAACAAAAAATAAAAGAACCCAAATTATTAAACCCTACTGTGGTGTGGGGATCTAAAAATATGATTATTAATTTTACTCTGAAATATATTCTCCTTTTCATATCCCCATCAAATCTGTGAAGACTGGATTTCCACTCCAAGATCCATCCTGCGCTGACACGTTCTGAAAGGAAAAGGTTGTCAGTGGAGGAGCCATCCCTGCTTCGTTGTGGTTTTCAGCATAGAAGACCTCAAATTTTTCAGGGGTCTTCAGTTGCGTTCACACCAAACGCGAACGGGCAAATTTTTGGCACGGCACGATTACATTATAACTCAATGTAAACACACAAACAGACATGAATAGTGAGATGCAGACAGGCGAAGCTGTCTTTAAAACTTCTGCAGCTGTGTTCAACCTGCTGTGGAAATTCCCAAAATAATGTCATGCTTAGGTTTATATTACCCAACCGGGGGCTCACCTGAAAATGTTGTCTCAAGCCTCCAAAAGTTCACAAGGTGAGGGGTGTTTACATTGCTAGCTTGCTAGGACATCCGTGGCTGGAAACCATGGGTAAAGAACTCCAAAATCCCGATTCAGCTGAAGAGTTCCCAGTCCTCCCGTCTCTCGGTGAGTGAGTTTCTTTTTCTAACTAGTTTACTCTGCAGTGGTGATATTTTTACTCCAGTGACTGCACCATTAGCTAGCTAACACGAGAGTGCGCAAATTCGTGCGTACTCGCGTCTTCCCATTCACTTTGTATGGATTCGCACTGCCCATTCGCGTTTGGTGTGAACACACCTTTAGGCTACAGTCACACTGCAGGTCTTGATGCTCAATTGCGATTTTTTGCCGAGATCCAATTTTTTTGTGTAAGCATTCACATTACAACTTAAATGTGACCCCCATCAGACTCCAGTGTGAACAGTCTACAGCTATGAAGTGACCCGAATGCACAGAAGAACGTAACATCAGACACAGCGTTGTAGAACGATTGCGGAAGGGGGGGGGGGCAGAACTTCTTAACCCTGATGCAGCGCAGCAAAATAAAATGTTAAAATCATAAATATGAGACCAGCTTCATTCCTCTACAGGCCAGATGACCTTTGTGATCAGCTCTGCTTTAACAGAAATGATCGATTAAACAGCCCTTAAATGTGCCGTTACTGTGCACCTGTAATGTCTGACGGTTTCAGCCCCGAGCCCCCCCCCCCCAATTGTTGACATTATTGTGCAGTCGGAGCCAACAAAATTACAATCCAGTGATAAAGGGAAGGAAATTGATTAAAAAGAGAGCACAGATTAGCTGTGTCTCCCATAAGGTGACTGAAATGAAATCAGAACAGAAAGTATTTTCACACTGTATTATACACCAGGAGGTATTGTGTAAGTCCGTTCTAAAAATTAACCATGTTGTTGATGCTGTAACTAACTCTTGACTTGCAGTGTGGATATGCACCCAGTGATGCTCAGCTTGAACTGACCGACTTGCAGTCTGACAGACTGATTGCAGAGCATTTTACATCAGTATCACTGCTGGATTTTTTATTCTTCTCTTAAAGCGGAGAACTTTTCACACATGGGGAGGCATGCTCAGAAGATGTTAGTTTTCTTTGGATCGACCTACATATATGTGAACAAGTGTTCTGTGATGAAATTCAACAAGTCAAGATACTGATCCTCTCTCACTCATAATCACCTGTCAGCTGTCCTCCGCATATACTCCTGACATTCTGTCAGACTTTAGTGCACTTGTTCAAGCTCAAAACAGACTAAATTTTTCCAACATGAAAAAAAGGAACTAAAAATGTGCAATGTGGTGATAAACTGTAAACAGAATATCAGCAGTAAATTGTATAAAGTTGATTTAATGCTGGTCTTTGAAATATTGCAAAAATGCATATTTTGTTGAAATTTGCTGCCATTGTTAATTAAATGATGATTTAATGTTGGTCCTTTTTTTAACCACACCTGTTTCATATTTTAATTGCAAAATCGTAAATCTACTTTTACCTGTAAAAGTTTATCCAAACTATACAATTTCAAGTTTTTTTACAGAGTGATGAAGTTAATATTAATAAGCAGAAGTGAGTTCAGCTTATTGAACGGAGCCCTCCACAACAGTCCCAGTCTGTAATATGGCCCCTTGTGAAAATGAATTGCCCACCCCTGGTCTAACCAATCAAATGCACCACTGCACATTCAGGGTTTCCTATGGCAACATTTCCCGGTGGCGGCCCGCCATGCTTGTAACTTTCCCGGCATTATGAGGAAATATAAATTTAAGACAAAAATATGAAGGAATTACGGTCCGCAAGCCCGAACAACGTGTGTGACTGTCATCCGCACGGAGTTAAGAAGCGCCGCGCCTGCGTGACCACTCCAGTCACCAGGCTGAGTGTCTCGCTCACGTCACTGTCCAAGAGAAACATAAGCTTATTAAAGTACTTTAAACATGGGGGGGGGGGAAATCAGAAGAGGTATGTAAGCAGTGAAGGCATTTATTATGGTTTTAACCCGCTGGTAACAGGAGCAATAATGGAAGAGTCGCTCAGCTAACAGATGTGGTTAAGAGCTCGAGTTGGTTCATTTTGTCTTCTTTTTAACCATTACTTTTTTGTTTTTCTTATTTCAGACGAGAATGAAAAGGAGCTGTTTTAATCTTTACCTTAGTTAATATTAATTCATTTATGTTCACTATTAAGTATCTGGAAAGTTAACTAACTAACTAACTAACCTGCACTTATATAGCGCTTTTCTAGTCACAAAGACCACTCAAAGCGCTTTCATTAATACTAACCCTCTATTCTAAGGGCCTATAGGAAACAAATATCTAGGGACAATTTAGAACAGCCAATTAACCTAACAAGTTAAGATGACCGAAATTCACAAAGTCAATGACTTTAGTCCGTCAGCAGCCTTCAGACAAACTAAACGTGCCAACATTTGGATTTCAAAATAAGGGAGGTTTTTCCTGCTGTCTGGGTGGTGAGGAGATATTTAAAAAAAAAAAAAACAACAACTATAAATATATAGAAATATTATAACAGAAACAACTGCATCTTTGGTCATTTAAGTTATTTCATTAAATACAATTTTATTTATTTTTTTTTTTTTTAAATCAGTTAAAATTATTGTTCTGTTCTGGCTCTGCAAAATTATGGTCAAAAATGTAAATTGTTAAAACGTAAAGTAAAAAGGATTTACCACAGTGTTTCAAATTTATTTTTAAAAAAACCTGCAATTTTATTTTTAAAAAAATAGACAAAAATTAGCCATAAAATAATCCAAAACTTATAATAAAGTCTCAAATGTACAATAAAAGTCAATTTTACAAGAGGAAAATTACAAATTTGAGGAAAATAGTTTCAACTTTAGATAAATTTATAGAGAAAAGTAGAAAATGACAAGAAAATTGTTATAAATTTTGGAGAAAAACCTCAAACCTTCAAGACTGAAGTCCTTATTCCAGTTTTTAAGTGGGTGCTCTTTGTACCCTTAGGTCAACTAGAAACTTTTAGTTGTCTACTTTTAATTACTTTAAATTAATACTTTTAATTTAATTATAATTAATTTTATTATTAATTATTACTTTTAATTATAAATTTATCTCATCAAAAAAAAACAAAACTGGAATTTCCCCATTGTGAAACTAATAAAGGTTTATCTTATCTTCAATTATTAATTTCAAAGCACTGCTTTTACATGAGTAGAATTTCTGGCAACTAGACCCATCTCTGATCATATACGTAATTCAAGTATGCATGAGTAAATTACTATTATGAATGGGTTTTTTTCCCCTTCCCTACTCTCTCTCAATGGAAAAAAAGAAACAGTAGAATAAAAATATACATTTTTGTCATTTATGTAAACCATGACAAAAAAAATCCTGCAGGACAAAACATGATACTTGATATTTTCTAACCTGTTTGTATACCACCATTGACAGAGAGAGAACCTGAATTAGACAGAGCTCAGAAAGGGCAAGATGAGACAGAAGAGAAAAGCCACGGAGAGGAAAAGTGTTCAGGCAGAGGGTCCAGGAGAGGTGAGAGCAGAGGAAGGAGAGAAAGATGACACTGTGGTGACACAAAGGAGATGACACTCCACCCAGTACTTCGGGGTTCCGGGGGGCCAGCCAAGGGTGCCAGAGCACTGGGGGGGTATGAAGTAAATAAAGATGTGCCTTTTACCCTCGCTGTTCCAGGCTCACACCTGAGGACGTAGGGGCGCGAATGTATTGTACTAAGCCTTGCTCTGTGACGTGTATGTTAATGTGTATGTTTATGTGTTTACCCTGACTGCCAGAGGTGGGAAGAAAATGTATAAAGCAGCTCGCTTTGGCACTCAGTTTGCCTGTTCTGTGTTGGAGGAGAAATAAACTTCTGTGTCATCAGCTCCTGTCTTGTCTGCTTACAGCCTCCACATTGGTGACCTAGAGACGTGAAATGGAAAATGGACTGAGCACCACCACGGAGATACTCCCACTGGAGTCTCCCACCGCTGCATGCGCCGTTGCAGTCAGACTCCCGGACTTTTGGCTTCATGACCTGGCCACTTGGTTTATTCATGTAGAACCCTAGTTCGCCCTCAGCGGAGTCGTGGCAGACGACATGAAGTACCATCACGTGGTGGCATCGCTGGAGGCGCGTGCTACACAGTGTGCCATGAGTCTACTCTGAGCCCTGCCAGTCCAAGGAAAATACAGCATTCTCAAGCAACTGCTGCTGCACCATTATACCCTTTCAGAAGCAGAGAGGGCAGAAAAACTCCTCACCTGCTCAGAGCTAGGAGACAGATCGGCTGTGGACCTGATGGAGAGCATGCTTGCATTGATGGGCACAGACGACGGATCTTTCCTTTTTGCCCACCTCTTCCTCAGAAACCTACCAGCTCCTGCAAGAGTGATTCTTGCTAACTCACCGCTGCTGGTGGCCAGGGACTACCACGCGCTGGCAGAGAAAGCAGACCACATCATCCTGGCAAACAAGGCTTTAAGGAAGTGCAACATTGTTTGCCGCCATGCCACTTCAAGAAGCCGAGAAACGGGACAGCCAGCGGTCAGTAGCAGCTGCAACCGTTGGCAACAGGGAGAAGCTGCTTTTCACCATGGTCACACGCTCAGGGAGAGGTTTTTTGGGACTCTGGCTCCCACAGAGAGTCTCATTTTGGGCGGTGTGGTGGGGCAGTGGTTAGCACTGCGCCAGCACAGCAACTCGCCCTTGGCCATGGGATCCCTGGTTCGATCCCAGCCCCTGACCAACAGTGATCTGTGTGGAGTTTGCATGTTCTCCCCGTATCTGCATGGTTTACTCTGGGATTTCTCCGGTTTCCTCCCACAGGCCAAAAACATGCAGGTTAGGTTAACTGGAGATTCTAAAGTGGCCCTAGGTGTGAATGTGTGTGTGAATGGTTAAGGGATAGCGCCGTATCGTGGCTGCACATCCATCCAGGTGGATGCCCTCAATTTCCCCTCTGGGGATCAATAAAGTATACAAAATCAAAAATTTTGCCAGTCAGTGCAGACAGGCTGGCAGAAGGCTGTGGCCCGTCTTAGTCGGGCCACCAACACACGCTAATGTTCTAGATCCAGGGGGTAGGTACCAGCGTTTGCGTTCAGAGTTCCCAGCACTCACGGTGCCCACTTTTTCTGCTATGGTAACCAAGCATGGGGTTGAGCATTTTTTCATGAATGAATCTTTATTTCGGATAGATTAAAAGTAAAGATTAAAAGAAAGGAACAGAATAATATAACAAAGGGGGAAAAAAATCTAACGAGGTCGAATTAAACAATAACTCCTCTGATTATACAGTTCAACATAAGTTATCCGAAATGGGTGATGGCTGAAGCTGCAGCTTATACTGTCCGCCCATATTCCATCCAAGAATTCAAAAGAAAAACAAAACAGGAGCAATTACAATTCAGAACAAAGCTAAGACAAAACGTGACAAAAAAACCCAAAAAAAACTAAACAACTGCACAACACAGACTGAAAATGATAATTCTTATGTGATTTTACATGTCATCTTGTATATATGTTTGTGGAGTATTTCTTCCTTTAGTTTTTGTTTAAATTGTCCAAGCGTACATGATTTTAATTCAGGTCCAAAAGCGTTCCACAATCTGGCTCCTTGCACTGAGACAGTGTTGTTTGGTAATAGTTCTCACTGAAGGTTTTTGAAAAATACATGTTCCTCTGAAATGATATTGTTTCTCCCTTATTTGGAACAACTTTTGGATATTTGCGGTCAGTGATAGATGCTTCACTTTAAGCATTATTACTGCAGTTTTAAAGTCAACCAGATCTTTCAACTTGAGAGCTTTTAATTTAAGAAAAAGTGGGTTTGTTGGTTCCCTGTAAGCAGCTTTTTTATTATTCTAATAGCTCTCGTCTGAAGCATAAAGACTGGATATACAGTATGTTTGTTTTATATGCATTTCCCCATACTTCAGTACAATATGTCATGTATGGGAGTATTAAAGACCTCGGACAGTCACATTTTTTTATTGAACCAATCAACTGATTGTATGAAAATATTCAATTCTGCCAATTCCAGCGATTTAATATGTGTCACCAGCCTCCATAAATGACCTTATTTAGTCATAGGCCAGCCTTCACTTAGTGAGGCTGCAGTACCGCCATCTCTCGATAGGTGCGGGCATTAGTGACGTCACCCCAGGATTACAAAGAAAATGGCAGAACGAGAGCAAAGTGATTCGGACAGTGATTATTTTGTCGAGTTTGACGACCTCAATATAAATGAAGAGATTGAAAATGAAGAATCGGATGCTGAAGTAGTTTTGGGTGGTACTGAGGGGGGTATTCAGCCTTATTTGTTTGAGCCAGAGGGAGAGGAGGAAGACGAAACAGAGACGGGAACAGACCAAGTTGACGACGATCGGCTCGAAGATTTATCTTGGTAAAAGATGCTTAGAAATATTTTTTTTTGGCGACATGCATGGTCAAACACTTAATTTTCAAACTAAAACTACCAATTGGTCACTCGCTGCCTTATTTGGCGACTTAGAAACATTTTCATTCGAAATAAATGGATAATCTATGTGAGCGATAATAGGTGTACTTTACGATTTTCTCATGACATGTTGTTAATCATCATCATGTTAATACTTGTCTCAAAAGCTACAGAATTCTCTAAGAGAATGATGGATCATGTTTAAGAATTATTGTGATTCATTATTGTTTTACTATAAGTTTTCTTTCCAGTCAAAATTTTTTACATGCTTTTAATTTTTTCTAATCAAACTTCATAGACCAATTTACATAGCACTCCCACGAGCCATTAGTTTATTATAAGCATCTGATTATACCATTTTTTTGCACAGGTGTACTTGTGAGAAAATGTCAGGTTATGCCAAAATCAAGTGAATGTCGGTGCTGCCAGGAGATATTGAAGGTGAAGGAGAAAATGGAAGAACTGAAGGGCTGTGGATACACCAATGATAAACTACCAAAGTGTATCACTGATCACCCAGGTTTTCATTATGTCTGTCTTGACATCTGGGTTTTACAGACAGCTTATCTGGCCTACAGACAGCAATATGGTGATCACGACGCAAGTCAACACGAGCGAGTTTATAAACAATATTTATTCATGTGATTTACTTTTCCAGATGAATTATGAACAAATCATTCAATACATTCAATAATCAATGCAAATGATAAATTTAATAATGAAACCCCCTATTTTTCAGGCGATACAGATACATAGCCTACAGGCAACTGGTACGGTGGTGTTGGGGATTTCTTGGGTAAGAAGTGAGGGTTATGTTGCCTGCCTGTGCGGTGAGCCTCATCAGAGAAACATTCCCATCTGATCGATACAAGGGATTTTGCCTACCAAGATAAGATTTGTGAACAATGATATGTAAATAAAGTTTGGTAAAATCATATATTGAGTTTATTAATGTTCATGCCAATGTTATAATTCTCATAGTTCAGCATTCATCAAAGTCGCATTTCATATACATTTGAACAGTTAGAACACACTAAATTCTTCTCAATTTGAAACGAAATATTACATACTATACCACCTTTGTATGAATGTTTGAAAACACAGCAGAAATATACAAAGAAATACAAAAATCAATGGAGTATCACTACAGATTAAGAAAATAACTAGTTTCCAGATATAGCAATTATTATATTCCACTAAATAACATTTCACAGTTATAATGGGAACCATTTTATGGTAGAAAATTGGGGTTCCATTTTTAAAAACACATTTCTCTTACAATCTTAGGCTTATATTTGTTTTTCTTAGCAAATATGTTGTTGGAGAGTGATTTCAACCATGGCTTGAGTTCAGGACATTCCTTTGCCAGTTTTTCAATACTTCTGATGAAGCCTATGTAAGATGCAAAGATTAAATAAAATTAAAGAAATAAAATTAATCATTTAGAAGCAATAATTTTTATTCATTCGATATATTTTTATGTTAATATAATATTTGTGCAGTGATTGAAATGCACAATATAATTATACAGATTGAAATGCACAATATAATTATACAGACCCTTTGCAACATGCCACACATCATAGTAGTGTCTGAAATCCGGCATGTTTTCTCTCATATATTTCTGTATCTGGGGATGCCGATCAGTGATGATAGTATCAACAGCCAAACCATGCTCCTCTAATAGATCCATGCTGCGGATGAAGCCCTCTTTCTCCATAGCATTACTGCTTCCTACCTTACTTGCTTCCTACCTACTCTTCATAAATAATCTATTTGTAATCCACAAGTATTCCGAGAAATATCCGTAATCGCCGATTTTAAGACGTAAACATCAAGTGTTGCATGAAGCAAAACACAGCAATGGCCGCGCGTGTTTGCCTGGGGTGACGTCACACAGTCAGTGGCCTACTTAGCCGCTGATCGCTTGGCTGGGTCCGCCCGCTCTCGACGACAGCATACTTCAAGAGCGCATTGTCACCTTATGCGACATTCGTTGACACCAAAACATGTGCGGTTTGCCTTAGCTCGTCTCAGACAACAATTTGAGATATGAATTAGCGATATTGAATTTTCGTCTGTCCGAGGTCTTTAATGAATGATACAAAGTACAGTGGGGCAAAAAAGTATTTAGTCAGCCACCAATTGTGCAAGTTCTCCCATTTAAAAGATGAGAGGTCTCCAATTTTCATCATAGGTATACCTCAACTATGAGAGACAAAATGAGGGGGGGAAAAAACAAAAAAACAAAAACAAACAGATAATCACATTGTCTGATTTTTAAAGAATTTATTTGCAAATTATGGTGGAAAATAAGTATTTGGTCACCTACAAACAAGCAAGATTTCTGGCTCTCACAGACCTGTAACTTCTTCTTTAAGAGGCTTCTCTGTCCTCCACTCCTTACCTGTATTAATGGCACCTGTTTGAACTCATTATCAGTATAAAAGACACCTGTCCACAACCTCAAACAGTCAGACTCCAAACTCCACTATGGCCAAGACCAAAGAGCTGTCAAAAGACACCAGAAACAAAATTGTAGACCTGCACCAGGCTGGGAAGACTGAATCTGCAATAAGTAAGCAGCTTGGTGTGAAAAAAAATCAACTGTGGGAGCAATTATTAGAAAATGGAAGACATACAAGACCACTGATAATCTCCCTCGATCTGGGGCTCCACGCAAAATCTCACCCCGTGGGGTCAAAATGATCATGAGAACGGTGAGCAAAAATCACAGAACCACACGGGGGGACCTAGTGAATGACCTGCAGAGAGCTGGGACCAAAGTAACAAAGGCTACCATCAGTAACACACCACGCCGCCAGGGAGTCAAATCCTGCAGTGCCTGACGTGTCCCCCTGCTTAAGCCAGTACATGTCCAGGCCCGTCTGAAGTTTGCTAGAAAGCATCTGGATGATCCAGAAGAGGATTGGGAGAATGTCATATGGTCAGATGAAACCAAAATAGAACTTTTTGGTAAAAACTCAACTTGTCGTGTTTGGAGGAGAAAGAACACCAAACCTACTGTGAAGCATGGGGGCGGAAACATCGTGCTTTGGGGCTGTTTTTCTGCAAAGGGATCAGGACGACTGATCCGTATAAAGGAAAGAATGAATGGGGCCATGTATCGTGAGATTTTGAGTGAAAACCTCTTTCCATCAGCAAGGGCACTGAAGATGAAACGTGGCTGGGTCTTTCAGCATGACAATGATCCCAAACATACCGCCCGGGTAACGAAGGAGTGGCTTCGTAAGAAGCATTTCAAGGTCCTGGAGTGGCCTAGCCAGTCTCTAGATCTCAACCCCATAGAAAATCTTTGGAGGGAGTTGAAAGTCCGTGTTGCCCAGCGACAGCCCCAAAACATCACTGCTCTAGAGGAGATATGCATGGAGGAATGGGCCAAAACACCAGCAACAGTGTGTGAAAACCCTGTGAAGACTTAAAGAAAACATTTGACCTCTGTCATTGCCAACAAAGGGTATATAACAAAGTATTGAGATGAACTTTTGTTATTGACCAAATACTTATTTTTCACCATAATTTGCAAATAAATTCTTTAAAAATCAGACAATGTGATTTTCTGGATTTTTTTTTTCTCATTTTGTCTCTCATAATTGAGGTATACCTATGATGAAAATTGGAGGAGACCTCTCTCATCTTTTAAGTGGGAGAATGTGCACAATTGGCAGCTGACTAAATACTTTTTTACCCCACTGTGTATAGTGTGGGTTGATTCAGCAAATATTTCACTCTGTGTAGTATTGCAATTGATTTGGATATTTTACCTTTAATATAATTAATATGTGACTTCCAACACAGTTTATTATCATTTATTACTCCAAGAAATTTAATTTCGGATACCCTTTCAATCTCTACACCATTTACACTGAGTTTAGATACTGAGTTAATGTAATGGTTGTTAAAAATTATAAATTTTGTCTTATTTGAATTGAGTGTTAATTTGTTTGAATCAAACCACAGTTTAAGCTCTCCTAATTCCTTTCAGAGTGTATCCAAAAGTTGTTCCAAATTGCTTCCACCGCATAATAAATTAGTGTCATCTGCAAATAATATAAAATCCATTTTTTCCAAAACTTTACATACGTCATTTATATACATACTGAATAACAATGGCCCCAAAACTGAACCCTGTGGGACTCCGCAAGTAACCTTCAGTAATTGTGAGTTTTTGCTACCAACACATACTTAAAGAACAGATATCAGTATGTAACTACAAAACCAGGACAGTGCTAGCCCCCTAATACCATAATTTTGTACTTTCTTTAATAATAATTTATGATCCATTGTATCAAATGCTTTTTTAAGATCCAGGAATACCCCGACTGAATACTCTTTATTTTCAACGGCAGTTGATATTTTTTCTATAAATTCCATTAGAGCAAATGCAGTTGTCCTCTTGTGTCTGAACCCATATTGCTGCTCACACAATAAATTATTCTTCATTATGAAGTTGTCAATTCTCTCACAGAATATTTTTTCAAGTATCTTGGAAAATTGCGGCAATAGTGAAATAGGTCAATAGTTTGAAAATTCCCCTCTGTCACCCATCTTGTACATCGGAATTACTTTAGCTATTTTCATTGCACTGGGAAATATACCTGTTTGGAGAGACCGGTTACAAATACTGTATACGTCAGTGGCTTCACTAAGCATTCAATGATAGTTTTGACTAAAAGCATGTCAATACCATCACAATCCGTAGATGTTTTACTTTTAAACGATTTAACAATTTCAATGACCTCTCTCTCGTCTGTGTTCTTTATGAAAATGGAGTCTTTTATAGCAATGTTTTTGCTTATTGTAGCACCTGTAGATACCGTAATGGGCATTTCCCGAGCCAAATTAGGACCAATGTTAACAAAAAATTTATTAAATGCATCTGCAGGTGAGACTGCATTCACAATGAGTCGGTTTCTTTTTTTCTTGAAAGACTGGTTGGGTAGCTTGTATTTCTGTTTTTATTTCCAAGAATGTTGTTAAGTATTGTCCATGTATTTTTAATGTTCTCTGTTTTTCTCCAGTTCTTTACTGTAATAGTCTGTTTTACTACATCTCTTTATATATATTAACTTATTTTTGTATGTTTTATACCTTTGCTCTGCTTCTTTTGTCCTTTTCCTTAGAAAAGCTTTATATAATGAATTTTTCTTTTTACATGCTTTTTGTAATCCTTTGGAAAACCATGGCTTGTCGACAAATTTCTGTATCAGCTTTTTCTTTATTAATGGACAATTTTTTTTTTCATAAAGAGTGGTTACAATGTTCATGAATGTGTCATAGGCTTCATTTACATCCGATACATAGACTTTTGTCCAGTCTTGCTTGAGCAGGTCAAAGAACTGATTGCATTTTGTGATTTGTATCTGAAAGATTTTAAAAGTTTTTTTCTGTATTTGCCCCCCCCCCCCCCCCCCGTGTGGCCATGGATAAGTGCAAAGACTGGCAAATGGTCACTTATGTCATTTATCAATAATCCACTATTTTCTTATCAATAATATTAACAAACAGGTTATCAATAAGTGTAGCAGTGTGAACTGTTATTCTATTGGGATGTATTATTGTGGGATATAGACTCATACTGTACATAGAATTCATCAACTCTGTAATTACATTTTGTTGAAATGGATTTAATAAATCAATATTCAAGTCTCCACAGATTACAAACATTTTCTTACTAGTTATATTATTATACAGCTCAACTAACTTATCTCTGAATGTCTCAACGCAAGTTCCCGGCATTCTATATATACAACTTATAATTAGATTTTTTGTTTTATCTTGTCAATCTCAACAGTAACACATTCTTTTTTTTTCCACAATATCTTTATTGAACCTTTTTTTTTAACAAACATGACACAAACAATCAAACACTAACACTAAAGTACTACAAAAAAAAAAATGCACTAAAAACACCCACAACCACCAACAAAATCAAGTCTTCAACAATGCTCCTCTGTTTAGCCTAGACAATCCATTACATAAGTATACATATTATGTTCACCAGTTTGGAATTTACAAGGTCCACACACATCATTCACCTTCTTCTTCAAGAGTTATGTTTAAATTTTTTACATAATCAACAGTAACACATTCTAGTGTAAAAGGTAGTGCAAAGGACATTCCATTACAAGTTTACACCTACACAGGTCATCAATGTACAGTGCAACACCACCACCCTTTTTTTGAGATCTATTATTATCTAGAATTATTTTAAAAAACAAACTCATGAAACAGGCCTGGACAAAAATGATGGTACCCTTAATATTTTGTTGCACAACCTTTTGAGGCAATCACTGCAATCAAACGATTTCTGTAACTGTCAATGAGACTTCTGCACCTCTTAGTAGGTATTTTGGCCCACTCTTCATGAGCAAACTGCTCCCGTTGTCTCAGGTTTGAAGGGTGCCTTCTCCAGATACCATGTTTCAGCTCCTTCCACAGATGTTCAATAGGATTTAGATCAGGGCTCATAGGCCACTTTAGAATAGTCCAATGTTTCACTCTTAGCCATTCTTGGGTGTTTTTAGCTGTGCGTTTTGGGTCATTATCCTGTTGCAAGACCCATGACCTGCGACTGAGACCAAGCTGTCTCACATTGAGCAGCACATTTCTCTCTAGAATACCTTGATAGTCTTCAGATTTCATTGTACCCTGCACAGATTCAAGACACCCTGTGCCAGATGCAGCAAAGCAGCCCCAGAACATAACAGAACCTCCTCCATGTTTCTCAGTAGGGACAGTGTTCTTTTCTTGGTATGCTTCCTTTTTGTGTCTGAACATAGCGCTGATGTGCCTTGCCAAAAAGTTCCAGTTTTGTCTTGTCTGTCCATAGGACATTCTCCCAGAAGCTTTGTGGCTTGTCAACATGCAGTTTGGCAAATTCCAGTCTGGCTTTTTCATGATTTGTTTTCAACAGTGGTGTCCTCCTTGGTTGTCTCCCATGAAGTCCACTTTGGCTCAAACAACGACGGATGGTGCGATCTGACACTGATGTACAGTGGGGCAAAAAAGTATTTAGTCAGCCACCAATTGTGCAAGTTCTCCCACTTAAAAGATGAGAGGTCTCCAATTTTCATCATAGGTATACCTCAACTAAGGGATAAAATGAGAAAAAAAAAAATCCAGAAAATCACATTGAAGGATTTTTAATGAATTAATTGGTAAATTCCTCAGTAAAATAAGTATTTGGTCACCTACAAACAAGCAAGATTTCTGGCTCTCACAGACCTATAACTTCTTCTTTAAGAGGCTCCTCTGTCCTCCACTTGTTACCTGTATTAATGGCACCTGTTTGAACTCGTTATCAGTATAAAAGACACCTGTCCACAACCTCAAACAGTCAGACTCCAAACTCCACTATGGCCAAGACCAAAGAGCTGTCAAAGGACACCAGAAACAAAATTGTAGACCTGCACCAGGCTGGGAAGACTGAATCTGCAATAGGTAAGCAGCTTGGTGTGAAGAAATCAACTGTGGGAGCAATTATTAGAAAATGGAAGACATACAAGACCACTGAATCTCCCTCGGTCTGTGGCTCCACGCAAGATCTCACCCCGTGGGGTCAAAATGATCACGAGAACGGTGAGCAAAAATCACAGAACCACACGGGGGGACCTAGTGAATGACCTGCAGAGAGCTGGGACCAAAGTAACAAAGGCTACCATCAGTAACACTACGCCGCCAGGGACTCAAATCCTGCAGTGCCTGACGTGTCCCCCTGCTTAAGCCAGTACATGTCCAGGCCCGTCTGAAGTTTGCTAGAGAGTATTTGGATGATCCAGAAGAGGACTGGGAGAATGTCATATGGTCAGATGAAACCAAAATAGTGTGGGAATCATGAAATGATGAGACCGGATGATTTCTCAGTATTGGTTTATTCCATCTCACGTCCCACAGCTCTTTCTCTCAGTCAGGAAATCAGAGAGTGAGCTGCAGTAAACCACATACATTTATACCCCCCACATCAAACACAGAATCACATTTACATTTAATCCCTCCATTGTCCTCTTGGCTCCTCTGTCTGACCCCAGGAGGTCAGACAGACCTTTCAGGTTCTCTCTCCAGTTCTTCTCACTTCCTCCCAAGTTCGCAGGTGGTCCAGACTCATTGTCCATCTGAGGCGTGATGTCAATACACACCGCGAGCTTAAAGTCCTTTTATGCTTGGGTCTCTGCAGCGGAATATGTGAGCTACATAATGTTACGTCACATCACTCCCCCCGAAACGCCAAAGAATGGACACACACCAACATTACCCTAACGGCCATAAAACATATGTCACCCCCCCCCCCCCTTTGCAGGATCTACAGCACGATCTACACAGGTTGATCAAAACACACATCACTCTGCCCGTAGTCTAGGATTCAACCTCCTCCCGAATTTGCTGTACACAGGTTTCGCAGCCTGTGTTGTGCCGTCCTGCGGCACACCTGTGGAATGAGGGGGAGAAGGGTTAATTGTCCCCTGCGGGGGATCCAGGGGCCGTTCCCTGGGAGGTCTGCCGCGTCGAGGCGCCCCCGCCGGTCGTACAGGTTCGTCACGCAACACAAAAGCAGGCTTTAATCTGTCAACACTGATTGTTTCTTTCCTGCCCCCCAAATCTAGCACAAAATATTTCTCCCCAGTTTCCAGCACTCGAAATGGACCATCGTAAGGTGGGCGGAGGCTGTGACGCTGAGCGTCGTGCCTGACAAAAACAAACTCTGCGTTTTGTAAAGCCTTGGGAACAAAAACACGCGGAAAAGTGTGATGAGCGGGGCCTGGGAGCATTTCTGCTCCCGTGCCGCTTAGAGGTCCCCGCACCGGGGGGCGCTCTGGTGCCGCAAGGGCTGGCAGGAACTCTCCGGGCAGCCTGAGAGGTTGAGTAAAAACTAATTCAGCGGGTGAGGCATCTAAATTCTCTTTGGGTGCCCAACGCAACCCCAATAAAACCCATGGTAGTTTGTTTACCCAATCTGTATCCGTGAGCGAAGCTCTGAGGGCTGCCTTCAACGACCTGTGAAAACGCTCGCATAAACCGTTGGCCTGGGGGTGATAAGCGGTAGTGCGGTGGGCTGCCGCTCCTAAGCCGCTGGCCGTTGCTGACCACAGCTCCGACACGAATTGCGGACCCCTATCGGACGTAATATCTGACGGGACTCCGAACCGCGCTACCCAGGCTGTTAAAAAAGCGCGAGTCACCTCTGCCACTGTGGTCGATTGTAATGGGACCACTTCCGGCCAACGTGTGGTCCGGTCCACCATTGTCAAGAGATGTGTGAACCCTTGTGACGGTGGTAGGGGTCCTACTAGGTCTACGTGCACATGATCGAATCTCTTAGCCGGAATGTGGAACGGTTCTAAAGGGGCTTTCGTGTGCCTGTGAACTTTGGCCCGCTGGCAAGACATGCAGGCTTTCGCCCACTCCTTCACGTGCTTGCACAGGCTCGGCCAAACAAACTTCTCCGCTACCATTTTCATCGAAGCGCGTACTCCCGGGTGCGCTAGGGAGTGCACCGCGTCAAAAACGCCACGGCGCCACGTGGCCGGTACCACCGGGCGTGGTCGCCCGGTGGATATGTCGCAGATAAGAGGGGGTGAACCGGTTTGTAAACTTATGCTCTCCAGTCTTAACCCTGTTGGTCCAGACAGGAGCGCGCGCACGTCCGTGTCTTCGCTCTGCTCCGCTGCCATGGCTGCGTAATCTATCCCCACGTGCACCGGAGCCGCGTGCGCGTCCGCGCTGTTACCTCGCTCCGCGTCTGCGGCATTACAGTCCGCATCCGCGCGGACAGGCACTGTTACCGCTCGTGAGAGGCAGTCCGCTACTACATTAAGTTTACCGGCTACGTGCTGTATATCGGTGGTGAATTCTGAAATTGCGGCCAGCTGCCTCTGCTGTCGGCCTGACCAAGGTTCTGAAATTTTGGACATTGCAAAAGTGAGCGGTTTGTGGTCGACAAACGCAGTGAAACGCCGCCCTTCCAACCAGAACTGAAAATGGCGAATGGCCAGGTGGAGCGCTAGCAGCTCCCTGTCAAACGCGCTGTATTTCCGCTCAGCATCACGTAGGGACCTGCTGAAAAAAGCGAGTGGCTGCCAAACTCCGGCGACCTGCTGCTCTAAAACGGCCCCTATGGCCACATCTGATGCGTCTGTGGTTAGCGCTATTCGGGCTGATGGGTCTGGGTGAGCCAGCAGTGCTGCGTCTGCTAGTGCTTTTTTAACCTCTGTGAATGCGCGCTCCTGCTCTGGGGACCACTCGATCACATTGGAGGGCTTCTGTTTTTTAAGCGCGGCGTACAACAGTTGCATGAGCTGCGCCACGTGGGGTATGAAACGGTTATAAAAATTTACCATTCCTAAAAATTCTTGCAACGCTTTTACCGTTTGTGGCTGGGGAAACTCCGCCACTGCGCGTACTTTGGTCGGCAGCGGGACTGCTCCCTCTGGGGAGACGCGGTGCCCTAAAAAAATCGATTTGCGCTGCGCCAAAATGGTACTTGGCCGGGTTGATTATCAACACATGCACTCCCAACCTCTGAAAAACTGTGAGGTGTTTTTCGTGTTCCTCCTCGGAGGGGATGGCGACCAAAATGTCGTCTAAGTAGACAAAAACAAAAGGGAGGTCGCGCAACACGGCATCCATCATCCGTTGGAAGGTTTGCGCTGCGCCTTTAAGGCCAAAAGGCATGCGTAAAAACTCAAAAAGCCCAAACGGGGTTATTACCGCTGTCTTGGGGATGTCCTCTGGTCGGACCGGGACCTGATGATAACCGCGGACCAGGTCTATTTTAGAAAAAATGCGCGCTTTCGCCAAGTGCACCGAAAAATCCTGGATATGCGGAATTGGGTAGCGGTCCTGCGCTGTGGCATTGTTTAACCTGCGGTAATCGCCACAAGGTCTCCACGAGCCGTCAGCCTTAGGCACCATATGCAGGGGGGAAGCCCATAATTTGCCGCTCAATTATGCCCAACCTTTCCAGGTTGCCGAACTCCTCACGCGCAATGGAGAGCTTAGCTGCATCCAAGCGCCGAGCCTTCGCAAAAACTGGTGGGCCACTTGTGGTTATAAAGTGCTCCACCCCAAAGAGCAGGACCAGATGGTCTTCCAGTTGACCTCTATAAAAAAAAATTTAAGAATAAATTAATAAAACCACTTTTGAAAATGGTTTTAGAAGCATTTCAAAATGGTAATTTACCACCATACATGAATAATGCCTTAATTATACTGTTACCAAAACCAGGTAACCCCCCTAATAAATGTGAAAACATGAGACCAATAAGCCTATTAAATGCTGATCTTAAAATAATCTGTAAAATTTTAGCAAAACGCCTACAAGAAACATTACCAAATATTATTAACCGAGATCAGAATGGCATTATAATGGGAAGACAAGGCTTCCATCATGTAAGAAGACTATTTAATATTATTTATTCCAATAAAGAAGCATCAGATACAGCTCTCCTATCATTGGACGCTGAAAAGGCCTTTGATAGAGTCGAATGGCCCTATCTTTTTGAAGTCCTACAAAGGTTTGGACTTGGAAATAATTTCATAAAATGGGTCCAGATAATATACAATAATGCTACAGCAGAAATCCTAACAAACAGCAATATCTCAAAATCAATAAAAAGCAATAGAGGATGTCGACAAGGCTGTCCACTTTCACCTTTATTGTTTACTATGGCAATTGAACCTTTAGCGATGGCAGTACGTTTACATCCACAAATATATGGCATTAAAGTAGGACCAACAGAACATAAAATCTCCCTGTATGCCGATGACATAATTTTATTTCTGTCGAATCTTAAAAAAAAAAAAAATCAATTCCAATCTTGTTAAATTTAATAAAGAATTTGGGGGATATAACAGGATATAAAATAAACAAAACAAAATCTTCAATATTAATGTTAATTTAACATTTAACTAATTAATTAATGTTAAACGTCCGCTCCCTCGAAAACAAGCTGGACGAGCTACGTCTGATGAGAGAAACCCGGAGAGAGTGGAGAGACTGCTGTGTGCTTGCATTCACGGAGACATGGCTCCACGACAACATTCCTGACGAGGCCATTCAACTGGAAGATATGGCGATGTTCCATGCCGACAGGGAAACGGCGAGCTCCGGTAAGAGCCGGGGGGGTGGGCTATGCATCTATGTTAACAAGAACTGGTGTGTTAATGCCACGTTAGTGTCTAAACACTGCTCTCCGTTGGCGGAGTTCCTTATTGTAAATTGTCGGCCATATTATTTGCCGAGGGAATTCAGCAACGTGTTTGTAGCGGCTGTTTACATAGCGCCGAGCGCTAACGCTAATGCTAAGAAGGCACTCGGGGAACTGCACAATGCGATTAGTGAAATCCAAACTTCACACCCGGACAGTTTTGTGGTGGTTGCGGGGGATTTTAACCACACCAGCTTAAAGACTGTGCTCCCCAAGTTTAAACAATGTGTAGACTTTAAGACCAGAGGACAGAATATGTTGAGACTTAGTGTATACAAACACAGATGCATATAAGGCTATACCCCGCCCCCATCTCGGCCTTTCTGACCACATATCCGTGATGCTGCTGCCTGCCTACAAACCTTTATATGAAGCGCAGCAGGCCAGCAGTGAAACAAATCAGGATTTGGCCAGAGAGTGCAACCTCTGCACTGAAAGACTGTTTTCTGCACAAAGACTGGGAGGTCTTCAAAATAGCAGCC
Organism: Pholidichthys leucotaenia; assembly: GCA_020510985.1. Taxonomy (NCBI): domain Eukaryota; kingdom Metazoa; phylum Chordata; class Actinopteri; order Cichliformes; family Pholidichthyidae; genus Pholidichthys; species Pholidichthys leucotaenia. The sequence continues at coordinate 115,349,004 of CM035848.1, read as the reverse complement.
TCCCAGGAAGACAAGACAGATGTGGAGGAGTATGCTGAAACGGTCACCAGCTACATCGCGAAGCGCACAGAGGATGTCACTACAGTGAAGACCATCACTATGCGGGGTAACCATAAGCCCTGGATGACTGCAGAGGTGCGCTCGCTGCTTACAGCCAGGGATGCAGCCTTCAGAGCGAAGGACAGGATCGCCCTCCGCTCAGCCAGGTCTGCGCTCTCAAAGGGAATTAAGGCAGCAAAGCGCGCCTATGCGGAGAAAATCCAGGGACACCTCTGTGACACTAGGAACACCAAGCAGATGTGGCAGGGAGTTCGGACACTGACGGGCTATAAGTCTAGGCAGGGGGTCGATGACGACAACGCTTCGCTTCCAGACGGGCTTAATGACTTCTTTGCACGTTTTGAAGCATCAAACTCGACAATCAGAGGGAGGGCTGACCCACCCCCACCATCGGTCGGACCAGCTTTTACCATCAACACAGCGGACACACGGAGGACCCTAACCAGGGTCAACCCACGTAAAGCTGCAGGTCCGGACAACATCCCGGGACGTGTGCTCCGAGACTGTGCGAGCGAGTTGGCGGATGTCCTGACTGACATTTATAACATCTCCCCGAGTCAGGCCATCGTTCCCAGATGCTTCAAGACCTCTATCATAGTACCGGTGGCAAAGAAACCAGTTGTGTCCTGTCTGAATGACTATCGTCCTGTTGCACTGACACCAATTGTGATGAAGTGTTTTGAACGGCTTGTCAAACCACACATTACAGCCTGCCTCCCTGCATCACACGACCCGCTCCAGTTTGCATATCGTTCAAACCGCTCCACGGAGGATGCTATAGTCACCACCCTACACTCTGTCATCACCCACCTGGACCGGAAAGACACCTACGCCAGACTCCTGGACATTGATTTCAGTTCAGCATTCAACACCATTATTCCTCAGAGACTGATGGAGAAATTACTCCTTCTCGGTCTGAACACCGCCACATGTCTCTGGATCTCCTGACTGAGAGACCTCAGTCTGTCCGGGTTGGAAACAACATCTCCAACTTTGTCACGCTGAGCACCGGATCCCCTCAAGGCTGTGTACTCAGTCCACTGTTGTTTACACTTCTAATTTACATATTTATTCCATCTAGCTACAATGCTCTGCACTGGGTGTGTTTATATTTATATATCTATATATTTATTCCATCTAGCTACAATGCTCCGCACTGTGTTTTTATATATCTACATATTATTCCATCTAGCTACATTGCTCCGCACTGTGTGTGTTTATATACTTGCATATTTATTCCACCTAGCTGCAATGCTCCATACTGTGGGTGTTTATATATTTACATATTTATTCCATCTAGCTACAATGCTCTGCACTGTGTGTTCATATATTCATATATTTATTCCATCCAGCTACAATGCTCTGCACTGTGTGTCTGTGTGTGTGTGTGTGTGTGTATATATATATTTTATAGTAATATGTACATATGTATATTAGCTGCTCTTGCTTGCTTGTTTTTTCTTGCCTTCTGATTGTTGCTCTGAGTGTTGCTATCCCTGTGCTGTTGCAATCCTGGAATTTCCCCGTTGTGGGACTAATAAAGGCTTATCTTATCTTAACACATGACTGTGTATCCAGACACGAGGGGAACCAGATTATTAAGTTTGCAGACGACACCACGGTGGCGGGACTTATTCAGAGGGATGAGGAATCAATGTACAGGGAAGAAGTGAGAGACCTGGAGGGCTGGTGCAGGGAGAACAATCTGGTGCTCAACGTGGACAAAACGAAGGAGATGATTATCGACTTCCGGCGGTCACAGCCTGAGCACGTCCCCCTCAGCATCGGCGGCTGTTTAATGGAGAGAGTGGAGAACATCAAGTTCCTTGGAGTGCAGATCTCGCAGGACCTGACCTGGAGCAAGAATTCCTTGGGGATCAGGAAGCGGGCTCAGCAGAGAATGCACTTCTTGAGGAAACTCAAACACGCCTCTCTCCCCATCTGCATCCTCAGGACCTTCTACAGAGGTGTGGTGGAGAGTGTTCTGACGTACTGCATTGCTACATGGTACTCCAGCTGCAGTATGTCAGACAAAAAAGCCCTGCAGAGGATAGTCAAGGGGGCTGAGAGGGTAATTGGAGTCTCCCTCCCCTCTGTCCAAGAACTTTTTCAGAACCGTTGTAGGAGCAGGGCACTGAACATTGTCAAGGACCGTTCTCACCCTCTGCATAAACACTTTGAACTTCTTCCATCTGGTAAATGATTCCGGAGCATCAGAGGCAGAACCACCAGACTGATCAACAGCTTCCTTCCACAAGCTGTCAGGATGCTGAACAGTTGACCCGGAATCTTTCATACACACTACTGCACCTACGGACATTTTGTATATTATTTGTATATTATAATTAGTTTTTTCCCCAAGTATGTCTCAGGGATGTGTGAATGGATGGGGGGATGGGGGTGGGGGGGGGGGGTTAAGCTATTTGTGAGTGTGTCTTAAATCATGCTGCTTCTATTTATATGGATGCCGAGAGAAACCAGGGATGAGAATGGGGTTTTGGAAAAAAAGAGAAAACCTAGCCCGGGGTCTTGGGGGACGCAGGCCCCCAAGACCCCGTTAGAAGCTAACAAAATCTGGTGTTTTAGAATGCTCAAATGTGGTCTTATATTTAAAGTTAGAAGTAAGTACAAATGCATTTATAGTTTATCTTTTTAATCTGCTGCTGCATCACATGTGTAATCATGTTCAATACTGTTTTGATTCAGTGTCACACTTTGAGAAACAGAAAATGTCACTTCCATATTTACATGCCTGTGCTACTACTCTATGAACTTATGTACAAGTCAACGTATTCTTCACATCTAATTGTGCAATTTTTTCTTCTTGGCTACCAAAGCCTGGAGCCGTTCTGTAGCCTTCCTCTTCTCTGATTTTCTCAAGAAATCGTTGCAATAAACACACTGGGCTTTCCCTGGTACATTGCATTTCGCTATAAAGTCGGCCATTTTTTCAACCACAAAATAAAGTGAAACACAGTACATATGTATTAAATTTATGATATCTGAATAGTATGTTGATGTAATAATACTAAATTATATTTTACTACTATCTAATATGTTTAGAACTGACACAGAATTACATTTACATATTTCTAGAACAGACAAAATAATTTAACCAAGTAAAATAAATTATAAATATTAACAAAATTCCATCACCAAGTCCATCACTCATTTATTAAAATATACTGACATTCTGCAAACATTTTGATTTATTAATGTGTGCATTTGTTAGTGTTACTAGGAATATAAAAAAGTTGCATATGGGTGTTTTTATTTATTAGGGGTCCAATGTGTGACATTGGAGGCAAAATTTAACCACTTGCACTCCGTTGTTCCGCGGGCGGGCAAGTCTCTGTGTCCTAGGGCGCACGAGAGCGCACTCGTGCGCGCTCGGACGCATGACGCATGATAGAGATACTGATGGTGGTGATGTAGGTGGTGTGGCCTCCAAGCGCCATTGAAAAAAAAAAAAAGCTGCAGTCACAGCCGCGAACAGATTAGTTCATCTGATTGACCTCTCATTCGACTAATAAGAGCCTTGAATTGGGTTTCTGAAACCATGAAGAGCCAATGAATGAAAACCTAGGAAGGAGGACCCGCCTACTGTGAATGCAGGAGCCAATTGAAGCACAGAAATTCGGGCTGGTGAAGAGATATTTACTGTTGCAGCAGATGAAAACAAAGGACGCTGGACGAACCTGCTACAGACCCAGGCTCACCCAGCAGCATGTAGACCACCCACAAGTGGGACCTGCACTCATTCCAGCAGAATAGACGTTTAGGATTCTCTTCCGTCATCATAGACCGACGGAGGCCGACGACAAAGGTCGTAAATCATTCACCAAAACCGCAATATTGGAATTATGTTTTGATCGGGATCCACGAGCGGACCAGCGTCGCGTTTGTCTGACAATGGGGAAGAGAAGTTCGCCAGGACTCTGCTGCTGTGAAGAGGTAAGGTGTTATAAGCTAAATTATTATTTATCCCTGAAAACTATAATCCAAAAATGACTTTTGACCGATCGGTAAATTATAACTGTACTGCGCACGAAGTACGAAGTGCGTGCGCCGCGATAAACGGTTCATTTGCCGTGTTCGGACAGTGAAGGCCGCCCCCCCCCCCGCTGCAGAAGAGGAGCGGGGGGGGGGCGTTCACAGTCCGAACGCCCCCCGGTCCGCAGGGGGAAGCATACGAGTCTATTCCATCATGTAGCGATGGCCGTCTTCTGTAGCGAGGGGGGGGGGGGACAACCCCCCCACACACACACACACAGTAGCGGGGGGGGGGGGGCGCTGTGAAAACATGCGAGGAGTGTAATCCGTCATGTAGCGAGGGCCAAACTCCGTCTTCTGTAGCGAGGGGGGGGGGGGTTGTCCCCCCCCCCCCCCCCCCACACACACACACACACACAGCCCTGAATGTGACCTTTCATTACAGCCTAAAATGAAGATTCTACATTGAATTATTCAAAAGTTATAGACGTTTTTCCAAACTGTGCCATTTGGCACAATTTGGCACAGTTCCAAAACGCCTGGGAACAACCTGAGAACAAAGCTGTGTAAAATATTCATTTTTTGTGGTATTGTTACAAAATTTGGATCTCAGCTTGATAACACTTGGTTCTACATTTCTGTTGCATTTTCCAGCCGGATCGGACAGCTGTGTGTTATTTGCAAGCATTTGTATCCAAAAAAACACCGTGTCCAAATTTATTTTCTTCAAGTTCAGTATGTTTAGATGACTGTAACTCAGTGGCCGGAGCACGTAGAGAGATCATGTTTTTTTTGCCAAAAAATTCAAAGTGTTTTCTTTTAAATGAGACCAACCCCATGAAGATGCTGCCAAGGGTTGAATAACAGCTTTCGATTTACTTTGGGCACATTTTTTTTTTGGCATTTTTAGGAAAATTGCCCGGAGTGCAAGGGGTTAAAATTGATCTAATCTGCACATGAAATTGACTAATCACTATCCAATTGTGTCAGGTTTATGAAACTATTAACTATTTTCGTAACGGCATTCGCGTTCAGGAACTCTTGAGGATGAGCGCTCACTTCAACTACTTGTAAATGGAGACGTAAAGGGGACACTCGGGCTTTTGTTTCCCCGTGTGCCAATGCACTTTGCAATGGCACACGTTTTACACGAAACAACTTCAACACTTCCAGTATTTTTCATGCATCAAAACTCATCAACAGCTACATTTTCATGACATATTAAAGATGTGATAACGTGTATACATACCTTCAAATTCTCCCTGTTTGTTGGATAAGACGTAAAATCACAAAAGGCGTAAATGTGGGACACGGAAGTTTGGACCTTCGATAACTTCAATATAAAGTGACCACGGTTAATCCTCTCCACATGGGTTGAGCACATCCGGGGTAGAGAAAATAAAAGTGCTTTCCCAGGGTGCTCACCTCGCCAGATGGGGCTGCGCGCGGCCGACCAAGACCGAAGACGTAAATTTTTTAAAGGACACCATATTCTATGCGTCATAAATGTTTGAGATTTTATTGAAATATTCTACATCTGAGCTTCACAAAGACTGATCTCCGTTTTACGTGTATGGTTTGGGATTTGAAAGGTGCAAAGTGAAAAGCATCAGCACTTCCTGTTTTCTGGTTACTTTACCAAATAACTTGCATGTTGCTGCGTAAATTTGGGGACACGGAAATTTACGTCGTACGAGTAAATTTGCAGGGGTCGCCGTACAAAAACCATAGATCCGATCACATTGGGGAATGTTTTATTCTGAATTTGCATTACAACTCTGTTATCTCTTGCATTTTGAGTAGAAAGAGTTACTCAGAGATCACGTTACAGTACTTTGAAATTGATGCGATTTTCATGTCACACAAAAACTGGGAAAAATGAGGGGACACGACCAATAGTTTTGATTCTAACGGCAAAATCAATGATTTTTTTTAAAAATTGCAATGCAAGTCTGAAACTCTTATGTTCCCTTGCATATTATAAAAACGAAACCGACATCTGCAAATTACAGAAAAAGAGAGAGCGCTTGAAAGTCGGATACCCCTGATATAGTGCACTGGACCCCCCCCCCCCAAAAAAAACCCCCACCCATATCAGTATATTTTAACCCCTTGAACTCTTGTGAATTCAGTGGGCGGTCACATCTCTCCATCTCAGTGCGCACTGAAAAAAAAAAAAAAGCTGTATTTCCGGTCTTCCAGTACGGACACAGCCTTGTTACAACCTCAGAAAAAAGCTGTGTAATATATATTCATTTTTTGTGGCATTTTTACAAAATTTTGACCTGAGCTTGAAAACACTTGGTTCTACATTTCTGTTGTGTTTTCCAGCCAGTATCTGACAGCTGTATGTTATTTGCAAGCATTTGTATCTAAAAAAAAACACCCAGGCGAACTTTCCTGTTACTCAGTGGCAGGAGCACTTAGAGAGATTATGACTGTTTTGCCAAAAAATTCAGAGTATTTTCTTTTAAATGAGACCAACCCCATGAAGATGTTGCAAAGGGTTGAAGAACAGCTTTTGATTTACTTTGGGCATTTTATTTTTAGGCGTTTTTAGGGAAGTTGAACAGAGTTCAACAGGTTAATATTTGAAAGATAATCTAAGAAAGTAAGTAAAACCTAAAAGATGTTTAATATTTTTATGCAATGACCATAAAGAAATTATGTTTACTAATAAAAGCAAAGATATCTTAGGAAAGGCAACCATCACCACATGACAAAAAAAAAAAAACCAAAAAACTTACACATGCATTATGTAAGTCCTCCTAGTGAAACAAAAAATGATAAATTAAGATAAGATAAGATAAGCCTTTATTAGTCCCACAATGGGGAAATTCCAGGATTGCAACAGCACAGGGATAGCAACACTCAGAGTAATAATCAGAAGGCAAGAAAAAAAAAAACAAAAAAAAAACAAGAACATCTAGTAAACATATGTACATATTACTATAAATGTATATATATATAGACACAGAGTGCGGAGCATTATGGTTGGTGAATGTGCAGCAGAAAGTCTAAGTTCTCTCTCCGCGGATGCGGCGGGCCAGCTGGAAGTCTTTGGGCATGATGGTGACCCTCTTGGCAAAGAAGAGACCCACCAGGTGGGCCTCTCTGGTCTCCTGCAGAGCCATGACGGCGAAGCTCAGGAAGCGCAGGTGGGTCTTGAAGTCCTGAGCGATCTCCCTCACCAGGCGCTGGACGGGCAGCTTACGGATGAGCAGCTCCGTGGATTTCTGGTAATGACAGATCTCTCTCAGAGCCACGGGCCTGTAACGGCGAGGCCTCTTCTGTCTTCAAATTATATTCAAAATTCAAACTGTGAGAAAATATGTAATAACATAATCGATAATCAGCATTCAAATGCAATTAGTGTTTCAAAACAGGCATGACATCACAACTTACACATGCTATTTCATAAATTCATTACGCAAAAATTCTAAAGTACATTACTTAAACGAGAAAAAAAAATCTTACCTCGGAATGCGTCTTCCGATCACTAATTGCTGTAATCAGGGGCGATTGTGATGAACTTTGTTTGACTGGCATCTGAATTTAACCGTGTCCATCGATCGTTTTGAACGCAGCACCGAGCGAGTAGTTCGATCTCCTTGTAGCCACAATTTTGAGATGTTTCTGTTTTGAACAGTGCTCAACTAAAGCAACACAACCATGAGATCCATAACTCAAGAAATCGTTACAATAAACACACTGGGCTTTCCCTGGTACTTCGCATTTCGCTGTGAAGTCGGCCATTTTTTCAACCACAACTTCGGTATTTTTACTGATCTTTACAGTCATTGACAGTTTTTTCAAGCCATTCCCAACGAAACTTGTTCTTTATCCCTTTGTCGATTTCTAAAATTCTTGCTTTGTTGTCTTTTGTGAGTTTTAGGTTCTCCATTTTGACGAAATCGGGAAAACTCAGTTGATTGAACTGACTGAACCGTCCGCCACTTGCATTTCGCTCCGTGTGTTATCCGGATATGACATAGGAAATCTAACAACATTGCCGATTGGTTGCTTCAATAAGTATCAGCCTATCAGTGGCCTTGTTACATTACATTACTGATCTCGCTGGGTAGCGCGTTCTGCGCGGTGGATTTTCACAGCCGATCGAAAATACGACTCGCCGCCAGACCCCCCCCCCCCAATTTTCTCCTCGAATTTAGACGATTCACGAGAATGACCCTAGACATGATCAAATCCGAGGAATTCCTCGGATCCGCAGAGGATTCTCATCCCTAAGAAACGCAATTTCATCTTGCCTGCACTACAGTTGTATGTACAGCAATATGACAATAAAGTTTGATTTGAAAAATGAGACCCAGAGAAATCACCCAGCTCCTGAGGTAAACCAATTCAATGTTGCAGATCAGTTTAAATATTTAGGAATTCAAATTTTGCCTAAGCTAGAATCAGTCGCCAATGCCAACTATGAAGCCTTAATGACAGATATTCATGAGTTACTTCAGAGATGGATGTCACTACAAATGTTGATGATTGGGAGAATTAATATACTCAAAAGTAATATCTTACCAAAAATACTTTACTTATTCCAAAACATCCCTTTACCACCACCTTCAGATCTATTCTCAAGAATTAAAAAAGTTAGTGTAATTTATATGGAACAATAGGAAGGCTAGATTACGTTTGTCCTTACTATATTTACCATTTGATCGTGGAGGTCTGAAATGTCCAAACTTTATGTTGTATTACTGGTCAGCACAACTGAGGTCTATGACACATTACTTTTCATCAACTGATCCTCCTCATTGGACTGAAATGGAATCATACAATTTATCTTTACCTCTTCCCTTATTCATATACTCAGACTCGGCTAAAAAATTACAGAAGCAAGTTAAAAATCCAATTGTAAAGCACATGATCAAAATATGGTGTGAAACCAAAAAATATTTAAAAGAACCACACTCACTGTCACAATTTAGCCCAATATGGGGTAATCAATATTTTACACCAGGGAGAGCGGATACTGTATTTAAAGTATGGAATTTAAAAGGGATTCAAAAGATTCAAGACTTATATTTGTCACACTCAGATAACATAATGTCTTTTGAAGAACTGAGGATTAAATTCAATCTTAATAGAACACACTTTTTTAAATCTCTTCAGCTTATAAATTTTATTCGATCAAATCAAAATAATGCTCTCACCCGACCTACTTACTCATTTTTGGAAAAAATTTTGATGAAAGATAGTAAGAGAAAGAGTATTATTTCAGAGTTTTATAACTCATTGACACTATTCTCATGTGAAAACTCACAGAAAAGACTGAATGACTGGAAAGAGGACCTGCAAATTGAAATCTCAGAGGAACAATGGGAAATGGCTTGTGCAGGAGTTCAAACCAAATCAATAAATGTACGTCTTAAACTGATACATTTTAAATGGTTAATGCGGATGTATGTTACACCAGTGTAATTAAATAGATATAACAAACATACCAGATACATGCACAAAATGTATGGAAAGTAAAGGAACCGTATTTCACTGTTTATGGGAATGTAGAAAAATCAGAATGTTTTGGGAAGAGGTGAGGAGAACAATTGAAAAAATAATTTCAAAACAAATCACATTGAATGCTAAACTGTTTTTGTTGGGTCTGTATCCAGAAAAAACATAACTTTAATAAGAGTGAAAGAACATTCATAGACCTCGGTTTGCTTAATGCCAAAAAATGTATTGCACTACTGTGGAAAAAGACTCAGACCAGATGTAACTCAGTGGTTAAGACAGATGTTAACAAACCTTCCACTAGAAAGAATAACATATATACTGAAATCAAAGGAAAATGAGTTTGAGAATATATGAAGACCTTTCATTGATTATGTAAAGGAATTAAACATAGCTTCTGAAGAAGAAGGTGAATGATAGATTAGATTTTAGATTAGATTCAACTTTATTGTCATTACACATGTATGAATACAAGGTAACGAAACACAGTTTAGCATCCAATCAGAAGTGCAAAGGACAGCAGTGCAGTATATACGGTAATTAACAGTATGTGCAATTTAAGCAAATATATGCAAATATATGCAGCAGTGCAGAAAGTTAAGAGTACTGTTATGTGCAAATAATGTACAATAAGTTAGATGTAGTTATGTAGTTATGCAGTTATGTACAGGTGAGGATGGTAAGAGATGATGGTAAGAGAGTCAGCGGGGAACTAAGTTCAATAACGTGACAGCTGTTGGAAAGAAACTGTTCCTAAACCTGCTGGTTCTAGTCCGAAGGCTTCTGAAGCGTCTTCTGGAGGGGAGAAGCTGGAACAGTCCATGAGCAGGATGGTTGGAGTCCCTAAGAATGCTGCGTGCCCGGCGCAGACATCTTTTCCTGTAGACGTCCTCTATAATTGGAAGTGGAGTCCCTGTGATGCGTTGGGCGGTTTTCACCACCCGCTGCAGCGCCTTACGGTCAGCGACAGAGCAGCTCCCATACCAGACTGTGATACAGTTGGTCAGGGTGCTCTCTATCACGCAGCAGTAGAAGTTGCCCAGGATGTCAGTTGACTGATGGTTCTTCTTCAGTGTCCTCAAGAAGAAGAGGCGCTGATGGGCCTTCTTGATCAGGCTGGTGGTGTTAACTGACCAGGTCAGGTCCTCCAAGATGTGGGTCCCCAGGAATTTGAAGCTGGGGACACGTTCAACAGCTATGCCATTGATATGGATGTGGTCATGTGTCTCTTCCCTCTCCTTCCTGTAGTCCACTATGAGCTCCTTGGTTTTGCTGGTGTTAAGGAGCAGGTTATTGTCAGCGCACCAAGTAGCCAAGTGCTCAACCTCTGCCCTGTAATCTGACTCGTCGTTGTCCCTGATGAGTCCAATCACCGTGGTGTCATCTGCGAACTTTATGATGGAATTGGATCCATACACAGGCCTGCAGTCATGGGTGAAGAGGGAGTAGAGGAATGGGCTGAGCACACAGCCCTGTGGTACACCAGTGTTGAGTGTGATGACGGAAGAACGGTTGGGGCCTGACCTAACATGCTGGGGTCTGTTGGTCAGAAAATCCATGATCCAGCTGCAGGTGGAGGTACTGATTCCCAGGTCCCCAAGTTTAGTGAGCAACTTGGAGGTTATTGGATAACTGTGTTGAATGCTGAGCTGAAGTCAACAAACAGCATTTTTGCGTAGGTGTTCTTGTTATCCAGGTGTGACAGTACACAGTGCAGCGCTGTAGAAACCGCATCCTCTGTACTCCTGTTGCTCCGGTAGGCGAACTGATGAGGGTCCAGTGTAGGGGGCAGGCCTTTTTTGAGCTGTGCCAAGACCAGTCGCTCAAAGCACTTCATGACTATGGGCGTCAGTGCCACAGGGAGATAGTCATTTAGGCACGATGGTGTTGAATGTTTCGGCACTGGTACTATTGAAGTGGTCTTGAAGCACGCTGGTACCACGGCCTGGGCCAGGGACAGATTGAAGATGTCTGTGAAGACCCCTGCCAAGCTGCTCAGCGCATGCCCTCAGCACACGCCCAGGAATGCCGTCAGGGTCAGCAGCCTTACGTACGCTGACATGACTCAGTGCGTTACGGACGTCGGTGTGGGTGAGTGTGAGGTGGTGGAGGTCATCAGACGGTGGGAAATTGATGTTCTTTTCGTTACTGTCCTTGTCAAAACGAGCATAGAAGTCATTTAGCTCATTGAGAAAGGGCACAGTCATGGCTATATAGGTATGGAGTTGCTGGGCTTATAATCAGAGATAGCTTGAATGCCCTGCCACATGCGTCGGGGGTCAGAGTCCCCAAAATGGTCCTCCACCTTCAGCTTGTAGCTGTGCTTGGCCTTCTTGATGCCCCTCTTCAGATCTGCCCTGGATGAACTGTAGGCCTGTGCATCACCAGATCTAAAGGCATTGTTACGTGCTTTTAGCAGAAGCCGCACTTCTCTGTTCATCCACGGCTTCTGATTTGGGTACGTGGTGATCTGTCTTTCCGTGGTGACACTGTCAATAGTGGTGTTGATATGGTCCAGGACTGAATGATATGTCCTGGATATGATATGAATGATATGTGTCGACCTTGCAAATTCCAAGCTGGTGAATGTATATTATGTATTCTTCTGTTTACCTAGACTAAACAGAGGAGCATTATTGTTGACCTGTTTTTGTTAATGGCTGTTGTTTTTATTACACATTTTTTTGTTATTGTTCTTTTTAAATTACTTTTGTGTTTGTGTCTAACTGTTTGCCATGTTTGTAAAAAAGGTTCAATAAAAAATATTGTGGGGGAAAAAAAAAAAAAAGTAGCCTACATTTCTAGAATGCTGGAGGTCACCCAAACTTATACACTGTGTAAAAGCTGTTAGGAATTGTGATATGCTGAAAAGGAAAATTCTCGAAATTTATTTCTCTTGTGTACAATTTTTGAAACAAGTTTTCAAGAAATAAAAAAGTTGTTACTAACCTAAGCCTACTTTTTTCATTTAACAGTGTTTTATTGCAAATCAGTTGATACAATTTAAAAAAATATAAACAACACCCCAAAACACACTGTACTCTGCTTTCAAGCTTACCTCAGCATTTTTTGCAGAGCAGCGGAATTTTTTTCATGAGATTAATGGGTTTTTTGTATTGAACTGAGCGCCAAAACTGAATCGAAAAATCAATTCTGAATCGAATCATGACTCCAAAAATCTGAATCGAATCGTGTGACTTCTAAAGGTGCATTCACTCCAAACGTGAATAGGCAAATTTTTCACGCAACTCAATGTAAACACGCCAACAGACATGAAATAGTGAGATGCAGACAAGCAAAGTTGTTTTTAAAACTTCTGCAGCTGTGTTCAACCTGCTGTGGAAATTTCCAAAATAATGACACACTTACCTTTACATTATCCGACCAGGGGCTCACCTGAAAATGTTGTCTCAAGCCTCCAACACTTCAGAGATGATCAGTGTTTACGTTACTAGCTTGCTAGTACGTCCGTGGCCGGAAACCGTGGGTAAATGACTCCAAAAACCCAATTCAGCTGAAGAGTTCCCAGCCCTCCTGTCTCCTGGTGAGTGAGTTTCATTTTCTAACTAGTTTACTCTGCAATGGTGATAATTTTACTCTGTCCACAATGCACGACGACGAAAATTTGCGCGTGCTCGCATCTTCCCATTCACTTTGTATGGATTCGCACCGCCTGTTCGCATTTGGTGTGAACACAGCTTAAAGAGTTACAGCCTTAGTAGTTACTGTGTTTAGAAGATTTAGGGAAAAACCTGACCTTGGACCTCAGTCATCCAATGAATGTGAAATTGCAATACACACATCCTCAGTGTATATCAAACCAGGGTACCAAGTTTCAAAACAATCAGACCAAAACTGTAGGAGGAGTTGATTTCACAAAAGTGGAACAGACGGACCCGTCGACCCCTTTAGACTTCGACTGGCAGGGGAATTTAAAAAAAAAAAAAAAAAATTACAAACCAGTTTGAGGATTAGGCTGATAAAATGCAAAATCCATGGCCTCTCCTACTTTGAAAATGGAAAAAAAAAAAAAAACACGTAACCCAAAATGATAAAAATGAAAAAAGAAAAAAAAAATTGTGAGCCCCACTTTTTTTCCACTAAAGAATTTTGATGACACTAAGCCAGAACAAAACAGGTTAATCAGCTTAGTTGTACTGACGTATTAACTGGACTGTTAATTCGTTGAGACCAGCACTTACAGATGTGATGACACAATTTTGACTACATCTAATTTTGCAACACATAATTTCAATATGACGAAATAAATGGGTCTGAGCAGTTCTAAGTCAAACAGGCTTGTTTTCATGCGAATATCCAACGTTTCCAAGAGCGCTACGTCACCAATTGTGTCAGTGGCTGGAAAACCCCCTGGCCATGTTGTGACGTCAAGCGGGAGAACACAGTGCTTGGCTGCCCATTCTACACGCATGATGGAAGCAGCTGAAAACATCGATGATGGTTCCAGCACATGTAGTCTGGAACTGGTTTGTGTTGTCCAATCTTCAGGTGATTAAAGTTCAGAAGAATGGGATGGCAATGAAGAATCTGGGGGCATCAGACCTTATAGGTTTGAGCCATACCAAGCGGACATCGTGCGTAGCGAGTCAGACTCAAGAGAGTGACGGTGGTGAGGCACACATGGCCGGCGCAGCAGCAGCGACAAACACACAGCAGGGGAACACCGAGTGGTATGCTTTTGTTAGAGATATTGCAACTAATTATTTGTTCATAAATATAATTTATTTAAACATGATTTTTCAATAAAATCATAGCAGTGTATTTCTAATAGAATTGAAACATCTACCTGATACTGTCAACACCCCCCCCCCCAAATAAACAAATCAAAAGATACTATTTTTTATTTTTGCAGGTGCCAGTGTGGTCCGTGTGTGAGCATGACAACAGAGGAGAGTATTTGCTGTCAGGAGCTGGACAAGGTGAAGCAGAAAATTCCAGACTGTGCTATAAAGTGTATCACTAGTCACCACAAATTCCCCACGGTGTCTGAATGAAGATATGTTGGAAGTAGCCTACTTCACCTATAAACATTATGCGAATGTGGATTATGGGAACAATTGGAAGCGACATACAGCTTACAGACACAGTTATCCGATGGTGCTACCACTACCTTGGTGAGAAAGTCCGCGTGCCAATACCTGCCTGTGTTGTTCACAAGATCAGTGAGACCTTTCCAATACAAGAGGGACAATATGTTGGTTTTACTTATGCTGACTAACTACCTTTATGTTTTCATCAGGGTTTCTTCTGGTAACATTTGTCGGTGGCGGCCCACTGCACCAGAAATTTTACCGTCGCACCAAGGAGATATGAATTTATTAAGAAAAATACATGAAGCAATGACTTTCCACAAGCGCGCACACGAACAACACACATGGCCGTCATCCGCTCGGAGTTTAGAAGCGCCCGCCCACGCGAGTTTTCCAGTCAGTCAGCAAACAGTGTCTCGCCAAGCGTGACTGTCCGACAGAAACATGACTTTGTTGAAGTACTTTAAATGCGGAAAAAAATCATTAGAGGTATGTAAGCACTGGAGGCGTTTATCATGGTTTTAACCTGCTAGAAACAGGAGCAATAATGGAAGAGTCACTTAGCTAAGAGATGTGGTTAGAATTCATATGCAGCCGGCTTCATATGAAGGGAAAGGCAAGGGGGACTGATGAATTGCTGAGGATATATTTCACCAGCCACTACAATATTAAGTTATGTTCTGTGGGAATTGCAGGAATGAAGAGACTGGCAATTTCTTTTTTCGCACGAGCAGGCGTGCCGTTTTTATTCTCCGGCGGCAGTGACAAAAAGCAACAATGAAACTGAGGTCCTTCAGCGGCTGCCTAGAGGTGCCTGATGAGAAAGCCTGAGAGCACAACTATAACTACCTAAACAGATCATTCTGTACATGAACACATATTGTGGTGAATTATGTCTTTAGAGTCTAATACAGTTCCCTATTATGTACCTGGGAGGTTAAGATGACCGAAATTCACAAAGTCAGTGACTTTAATCTGTCAGCAGCCTTCAAACAAACTAAACGTGCCAACATTTGATTTCAAAATAAGGGAGGTTTTTCCTGCTGTCTGGGTGGTGAGGAGATTTCTAAAAAACAAAAAAACAAAAAACTATAAATATAAAGAAATATTAAAAATTACCACAGTCTGTTTCAAATCTTAAAAAAAGAACAAATTTTATTTTAAAAAACAGACAAAAAAAATAGTCATAAAATAATCCACAAATTTATAATAAAGTTTCAAATGTACAAGAAAAGTCAATTTTACAAGAGGAAATAACAAATTTGAGGAACATGGTTTCAACTTTAGATAGATTTATAGAGAAAAGTAGAAAACTATAAGAAAATTGTTATAAATTTTGGAGAAAAACCTCAAACCTTCAAGACTGAAGTCATTACTCAAGTTTTTAAGTGGGTGCACTTTGTACCCTTAACTCAACTAGAAATTTTTGGTTGTCTACTTTTAATTATTAATTTCAAAGCACTGCTTTTACATGAGTAGAATTTCTGGTTACTATACCCACCTGATCATACAATTTAAGTATGCATGAGTACATTACTATTATGAATGTTTCTTTCCCTTCCCTACTCTCTCAATAGAAAAAAAGAAACACTAGAATAAAAATACAAAAAATACACATTTTTGTCATTTATGTAAACCATGACAAAACAATCCTGCAGAACAAAACGTGACACTTGATATTTTCTAACCTGTTTGTATACCACCACAGGCAGAGCGAGAACCTGAATTAGACAGAGCTCAGAGAGGGCAAGATGAGACAGAAGAGAGGAGCCAAGGAGAGCAAAGTGTTCAGGCAGCGGAAGGAGAGAAGGATAACACCACTAAAAAGTCTAAACACAGGATGTCTGGGTGGGACCCCAACTGGCCCAATATTCAAGCCTCGGTTGTACAATACCTCAAATGGTAAGTTCCATATGCAACATTACTGTGTAAAATTTTAAAAAGAAATAAATAGTATAAAATTAACATATTCCGGTATGTTTACAGTACCCCCCCGGGAAAAATATGTTGCCACCGCACTTCGGTCTTTAAGCCAGAGGAAACATTGTTTCGTGGTATTGTTTTTCATTCAATAAACGTTTATCTGACCACAACTGTTGTCAATTTTTACAAGAAAACAAAATGACTAAATATTATAGTGTGATACTTTAAAGTCTCATAACTGTTATCATTTGGATATTGCATGCAATCCTGTATCAATCGTGGGTATTTGAACAAGAGATAGATTTTTTTTTTTATTATTATTTTGCAAATATATATATTTTTTTAATTAGAGCATACTCGTGGCCATAACTTATCATTTTAAAGTTCAATTATCCGGAAAAACCCCTTTAGAAATTACAATTATTCTCTGTGTTACTGATGGCAATATCCTTAAAAATAATGTATTCCCTATTACTTATGTCTCATAAAAGATTCGGTTTTGTTTGTTATCATTGTTTATTAACTGCTTTTGTCTTGCATCAACTGGCATGTGATTTTCAACAATAATAATAAAAGCAATAGAAGCAACTGATAGTCCTCATTTTTTCAAGAGTTTGGTCACAAGAAAAACAATACTCATAACTGGTAGAGCACACATGTTCTATAACTATCAAAAATATTAAATTAATTATTATAACAGGAAAAAGTCCAAATTAGTGGCAATGAATGCAATATAGTTAGCTGGTGTCACAAACCAAGCCCGTGTTATCCTGTAGGCTCGGTTCTGACCGTTCTCTGTGGCTCAGGCATCGGGTTTATTACAGTATGCATTACCTTTTGAGTTCTTGTTGTTTTTATGTCTGTGTTCCTTTTCCTTGCCATGCCTGTAGCCGCTGCTCTGGCCGGCGGTTGTTGGGCAGCCATTTTGACCCACTTTCAGGTGGGTGCTGTCCAAGATTCGCTGGTCCAACCACACCCCTTCTCTCTTTGACAGTCAGCTGTTCATGTTTTGTGTGCATCATTTGCCGTGTTGTCAGCCAGCCAATACTGCCAACACTATCACGATGTGTTAGCCACTCCACACAGCCGTGGTTCTGTTGCGCCCCTTGAAGCGATGTCAGCCCTGGGGCGCAACCGTGGTTAACACATCTCCTTTCCATGCGTTCGCTGGGCGATGTCGGCCCCCAACGCCAACTGTAAGTGTTTCTGTTTATTTTTGTAAGTCTTCACCTTTTTGGGAACTGTTGTCATCAGTCTTATGATCAATAAATGTGCTGTAGTGAATCCTGCACGTAAATACATTCATCCTTCCCCTCTTCTGTGCGCTGCGTAAAAACGCACAAGGAGGCTTATCACAGTTGGAGCTGAAGCGTGTGATGTGGTCTTTCATGGCCTGCTGTTTATCTAAGCCTGTGACAGCGCAAAGGCATAGTTGTAAAACTGAAACAAGAAACCCGAGAAACTGTATGCTACAAAGCTGCTGGCATTCCAGTCAACAACACCGGCGTCTGTTCTCTCGCTTATGTCATTTCCGACTCCTTCATTAGGTGGGTGGCACCACAGTCCGGTCAGTGGCTGCGGTTTTTTGATGATAACTATGTTATGCAGGCGCGGTTGTAAATATTATATTGATCATCGACAATGACTTCTGGGTTTACACAACATGCTAAAAAATGTCAAAATTGTGTCATCAGACCTTTAAAGAGCATTGTACGTTAGGGATGTGATTTGGGGTTGGGGAAATTATCTGAAAATTCAGCAGGGGGTCTGGGGGACACAGTCCTCCAGCGGGGTCCAGGGCAGAGCCCCAGTGGGGGGGCAAGGGGGGCGAAGCCCCCCGAAGCTCCTGGGTTTTTATGATTTTTAAGTACCAGAACTGTGCTTAAATGACATAAAACAAACAGCTGAATGCCACTTATTACTGTATAATATTGACTTATGTTCCAAGAAGATAGCATTCCTAAAATATTCCAACAAGCATTATCCATCACATGCTTTAACACCTGATCAAATCAAAATCAGTTAATTTTATCTATTCCATAACAGAAATAAAATTCATTCATACCATTACTTTTTATAATTTCAGCATTCATTTCAGATCACCAGTTTCAATCTCCATTGAGTCTTGAGCAGTTCATTTTGCACAATCACTGATGTAGCCAAGTCTTAGTGCACAGTGGACATTGACTCATAACTTTTGAATATTTCTGTCAATTTCAAACTGTTTGGAATCATAAAAGTAATCTAACTAAATTGTTTTGCTATTTTTTTTCTCCTCAACATCAATGTCAGGGTGCTGCAGGAGTTTTTGGGGATGGTTAACTTTTATAACCGTTTCCTCCCCCGCGCAGCCCAGCTCATACAGCTGTTGTACGCCGCACTCTAGAAACGGAAACCGGCGGACAGAGTCGACTGGACTCCTGAGCGGGAGCAGGCGTTCTGAGGTTAAAACAGCTCTGGCGAACGCTGCACTACTGGTGCAACCAGACCCAGCGGCTCGGATAGCGCTACCGACGCCTTGGACATGGGCATAGCGGCCATCGTGGAGCAATGCGTTGCCGGTTCTTGGCAGCAGCTCACCTTTTTTAGCAGGTCTTTGCATGACAGTGAGCGTAAATACAGCGTGTTCGACAGAGAGTTAATGGCTCTCCACCTGGCCATACGCCACTTCCAGTTCTGGCTGAAAGGGCGCACCTTCACTGCATTCGTGGACCACAAGCCGCTAACGTACTTAACGTACTTTATCTTCCTGGAAGATAAAAAATAAAAGCGGAATTCCGCTTATTAGCGGAAAAATCACATCCCTATTATGGACAGAACAATACAAAACTAGAAAAGCACTAGAAAAGGCTCCTTCCGTCCCTCATGGATGACCTCCAAAATGTAATGGGTTTGTTTGTTTTCCAAGATTCTTGCTGACACACTATGGGATGATAAGCACCTTGGTGGAGGTATGCACTCTGGGATCGTCACCAAAATGTAATGGGTCCGTCTCTAGTCCAAGGACCACCTCTGGTGAAAATTTCATCCAAATCCATCCAGTAGCTTTTGTGTAATCTTGCTGCACAAATATAAACAAGGTCATTGGCGTGTGTATGCACTCTCAGATCACCACCAAAATTTAATGGGTTCACTCTTGGCCCAAGAGTTGCATCTGGTGAAAATTTCATCAAAATCCATCCTGTAGTTTTTGCATAAACCTGCTAACAGACGGACAGACGGGCAAATAGAGAAGCCATACAAACCACCATGATTGCATAACCTCCTTGGCGAAGGTAATTATCATGCAATTCTCCCAAACCTCAGGGAATCGTCTGTTGTGTATTTTCAACAGACTAAAGAACATTTAGTTCTTTACCTTTTAATGGGTGGTTAGCAGGATCTGTAAAGCGCTTTGGTCATCCAGAGATGAGTAAAAAGCGCTATAAAAGTGAATGCCATTTACCATTTTACTGCGGAGTTTTGGACGCGGCTAACCGCCACAATGTGGGTGTTAGCTAAAGGTTAAGGATTAGCACACCGTGACTACTTTGCAGTCACAGGTACAGTTATTTAAAGGTAATTACTAAAAATTGTTTTTCATTCAGCCCGCGGTTGAAGCTTCACAAATCAGACATACACAATTTAATTATGCTCACCAGGTATCACACAGCTATGTTTAGTGGCAGCTAACCTTACCTTGCCTACGAGGATCCAGACCGTTACTGACGAACTCAAAAGTCACCCCCGGCACGTTTAAACCCCAAAAGGCGGAAGTTAGAAGCAATATATGCGTTGATTAATATTTTTGATTTATTTATATATTTTCTAATGTGATCGACTTTTCAGTCTTACAATGAGTGAGGATCACATTAAGAAAAAATAAAATAAAAGACAAAATAAAATAAAATAGATAATTACTGACGGACGCAGGCATAACCATTCAACTTGCTGTCCTGCTTGCAATCAATGCAGTCGCTCCTTACCAAACTACATATGCTTTCTTTGCACCTAAGAAGATGCGGATTCAGTATTTCTTCAAAGTAATTATTCGATTTTATGAGTTGAAAGCTAAATATTGCCCTTCAATAAATATAACAGTTATAAAATAAAACTTTCAATAGTTGCCACTTCCTCTGATTCTCTTGACTTTTTTTTTTCCAGAAAGTTCCTTGTAAATATGACATACTGTATGACTTTGCTGACCCCCACACCATGGAAATTATACATTACAGCTCCACGGAGGCACGCAAATAGAGGGGGGTGTTATGTTGTTATTAGGACATATTATTGTGTGACACGGGTGACGGCTCCACCTTTCCAGTTCCGCCACCACTCGGGCTATAAGAGGGCTGTGCGGAAGAGGGGTGGTCTCTTTGACCCCACCTCTGCCTAACGGGAGCACTGATACTATAACTGTGAGTCGACAATAAAGTCCTGTTCTGCATCCAGCCTCATCCTTGGTTCTCGTTTACCAACATAACATTTGGTGACGAGGATAAAAGTATGAACGCAGGAGTTGCCAATATTCTGCTGTTTTTGGAGGTTCCCGGTGAGCCGCCAGTCCCTTGAGCAAGGTGGTTCGCTGCATTCCAATACTATTTGGTGGTTTGAACCTTGGTAAACTGGAGAAGTTACGGGCACGGGCAGTGTTGGTCCACAATTTGGGTATGGAGGGACAACGCATTCTTAGTACTTTGGGTGATAGCGATAGCTTTGAGGACGTGGTTGAGTAATGGTGCATCATTTTCGCACCCCGAAAAACATCATCGTCCAGAGGATTCAGTTTCGGCAGCGCCACCAGCGGACCGGTGAGTCAGTGCAGCAGTATGTTGCGGATCTACATCAGCTGGCCGGGGACTGCCAGTTTGGAGCATTGGTGTCCAGGGTGTACCCTGCGTCTCGCCCAAAGATGCTGGGATAGGCTCCAGCGACCCGAAAAGGATTAAGCGGAGGAAGATGGATGGATGGATGGAGGAAGAAATGGTCCGCGACCAGTTGGCGGAGCACACTCTTTGCTCGGCGGCACGGTCAAGACTCCTCACACAATCGGGCGAGCTGACGTTAGCCATGGCCATCGAGTTAGCTCAGCAGTGTGAAGCAGCAGAAAAGCTATCACATGACCTTGGTGAGAGAGCTACACTCTGCCAATTTGAATCACAGTCAATGGCACAGGCAGTGAACCCGGACAGCAATGATAGCGTGGAGGATAAGGAGGAGTACGCTACTGCTGTAAAGATAAGGTCTGCCCCGGGATCACCCAGGTGTTTGGGTTGTGGGTCCACCAAGCACCATTATAAGGCTAGAGAGTGTCCGGCAAGAGGAAAACGCTGCAGCAAGTGTGGACTTCTGCATCAATTTGCCAGGGCATGTAAAAGGTTCGAGCAAGAGGACCAGGCAATGCAAAGTAGACCCCCCCCCCCCCGCTCCAACTCCCACGGTCATTCACATCGTTTCCCCAAGCACCGATGGTCGTACATACTGTATGGTGGAATTGGATGGGGTGGCGGTGCCGCTGCTGATTGACACGGGTGCGGTGATGTCCGTGTTGTCTTGGCCCACCGTGAGGAGTTTTTTCCCATATTACCAAGTGAGAGGTCATTCAGCGCCGCTGTGTGGGTATGGCGGAAAAACGTTGGCCACAGTGGGTTCGGTGGAGCTGATGGCTCGGTACAAGTCGGCGGAGGTGTCCAACCTGAAGTTTGTAATGACTGCCTGCGGCAAGAATATTATGGACTGTGACTTTTTTTATGGACTGGGCTTCACCATCACCAGCGGTATTGGAGAGGAATGGTCGGGCTGTGGTTTGTGGGACCGTCCGGTTCCGTGAGTGGTGGATGATGCTGTATGGGACAAACCTTGGCCTAGTATTCTGGAAGATGAGCAGAACCAACCCCACCCAGGGCCATCGCAGGAGGGTCCCGGTGCCAGAGCCCAAGTAACCCTAGCTGAGGGAACTGGGCGGCAGAGTGGGACACCCGTGACAGTGGGTGGAGCCGAGTGGATGGCCCATTCTGCTTCTGAAGTTCGGCTGGAAGGTACCGAGGAGCGAGGGGTTACAACAGCTTCGCCAGTGTCGAAAATGAAACAAGCAGGGCAGGACTGGCTGGCATGGTGAAATGATATGCCACTAAGGGACACTGGAAGCCAAGTCAGGCTCCTCTGGGGGTCGCTGATGTGGTCCGACCCAGAGAGGAGGCCCGGTCGAGAGGGGTTCAAGGCAAGTGCAAACAACAGGAGGACCAGGGGCGGCTGCAGGTGGTGGCTGTTCAGGAGGATGGCTACCTTCAGCTGTTTGATGGCTGATGGAGGCATCCCAACGAGCTGCGGCATGCCAAAGATGAGAAGGAGGTGTATGGGCTTCGACGTGAGTCATCCCCGGGCACGAAGAGAAGAAGGTTCTCTGGAGGGGAACCGCCTGACGGGTTTCCGGGGGGTGGTTTCTCTACTGGGACTGATGGTTGGGGCAATGTGTTTATTGCATGATGTTGGAATGGGAGATAACCTGTTTGTATGTATGTTGTGTTAAGGGGATTGTTTTATGTTATTTATTTTAGGAGCATGGCAATTTTATGTTTAAAGGACTGTGTTTTAGCAAAGATGGCAGAATAATCCATCTGGCTGTATGGGGGTGGAACGGTAGTCCACCTGCTCCCCCCTAGCTTTAGTTGTGTGTATGTGTTATAATCCTTATAATATTGCTGTTTAGTTGTAGCGCATGATTTGGGTTCCAAATTAGGGAGGGTCTCCATTGTATGTGTGTGTTTGGACCATTATTTGAAGGGGGGGTGTTATGTTGTTATTAGGACATATTATTGTGTGACACGGGTGATGGCTCCACCTTTCCAGTTCCGCCGCCACTCGGGGTATTAAGAAGGCTGTGCAGAAGAGGGGCGGTCTCTTTAACATCACCTCTGCCTAATGGGAGCGCTGATACTATAACTGAGTCGGCAATAAAGTTCTGTTCTGTTCTGCATCCAGCCTCATCCTTGGTTCTCGTTTACCAACATAACGGGGGAAGATAACATGATATAGCCCTAAAAAGAAATTAAGTTTGATGAAAAAAGCAAATAGAAAATTACACCTACACCAAATCCTTAATATATTATCAAGATAATACAAATTATATGCCTAGATGTAACTATAATTGGTACCTCAGTGCAACTTATCCATTATCTAATCAGCCAATGACATGGCAGCAACTCAGTGTATTTAGGCACATGAAGAGCTGCTGAAGTCCAAACATAGCATCACAATGAGCAACTAGAAAGCATCCAGAATACTTCCACCAAGGCCCTAGCTCTGAGAATGTTGCTTTATTTGCCTTTCTGTCTCTCTGTCTGTTTGTTTGTTTGTTAGCAAGATTATGCAAAAAAGAAAGAAAAAGATGTATTGTGATGAAATTTTCACCAGAGGTGGCACTTGGGCTGCGGGTGAACCCTTTATAATTTGGAGGATGTGGATTCTGGAACACTTTTTCTCTTTCTTTAATGTTGCGAGTTAAGTTCTTGGCGAAGGCATGCACTCTGTGATTGCCCTCTATTTCTTTACATATCATGAGTGCATACTACCACCAAGGCCTTATTGTGCAATGTTAAAGAAAGTGAAACCATGATCCAGAAGCCATATCCTGATGCAGATCACCTCCAAAATCTAATGCATTCATCCATAACCCAAGGGCCACCTCTTGATTTCATCCAGATCCATCCAGTATAGTTTTTGTGGAATCCTGCACACAAATAAACAGACAAATAAACCACAAGGATCACATTACCTCCTTGGTGGAGGTAATAAAAATTATTAAAGAGATATGATTGCTAGTGTCTGACAACATCGTTTCTTTCAGAAACTGCCGATCTACTTGGATTTTCACACCCAAAAATTGTAGGGTTTACAGAGAATGGTCTGATAGAGAGAAAATATAAAGCAGCAGTTTTCTGGGCCCAAATGTCTTATTGTTGTCAGAAGTTAAAGGGCGTTGACTCAAGGTGACAGAAACAGTTCCTCAAATAACCAATCATTACAACCAAGGTATAAAGAAGAGCATCTTTGAAGGTACAGCACATCGACCCTTGAAGCAGATGGGCTACACCAACAGAGAACCTCAACTGTTGCCACTTCTATCAGGTAAGAAAATGAAAAAAATTGAGGCAACAATTCACACAGGCTTACCAAAACTGGATAACAGATAATCAGAAGAATGTTGCCTGGTCTGAGTCTCAGTTTTTGCTGCAACTCTGGCATGGTATGAACTTGGCTTAAACATCATAAAAGAATGGATGCTAACTACAGTAATCTGCAGGAATCGTGTATCATATCAATACTAGTACATACTGTACCTGTGCATGCCCGTACATACCCCTGCATGCCCATAGAAAGCAAGTGTAAGCAAACATTTCTGCATGGCCGTTGAAAGTTACTGTTACCATGGCAACAGCAACCATGGTGAAACCTGCCTTGGCTCTTTGACATCACCACTCATTCGTTGATGCCTGTCTTTGATCTCTGATGCCTGCCTCTGATCTTTGATAATGTCATAGCGAGTGCTATGATCATGAGTACTGGCTGCCTTTGATTTCTGATGATGTCATAGCGAGTCCTATGATCATGAGTGCAGCCCGCCTTTGATCTCATGGCAAGTCCTATGATGTTTTTGCGAGTCCTATGATCGTGACATCATGACATCGTGACCAACAGAGATTTCTTGAATTATATATAGAGTGATATTCCTTGTCTCCAGGGCATGGGTCCCAGCCCACATCCTCGCTCTAAGTTTGGATTTTCTGTATTTCACCCTATTATTATTATCCTGGGTTGCTATTATTGTTATTATTATTATTCTGTCTTGCATATTTTATTTCTTCATTGGTCTTCCTCTTAGTTTATCAGGATTATTACTATTATTGTGAGTGATGGCTGCCTTTGATCTTTGACATGGTTCCCATGGCAACACAAAGTGCTATGCTTGTGACACAGACATCGGCGGTCCTATGATCCTTGGCGTCATAGGAATATCATAGGACACTAGTACATACCCGTCCATGTCTGTAGAAACCAAGTATAGGCAAGTATTTCTGCATGCCCATGGCTGAAGGGTCTCCTGTCTCAGATGGCTGTGTTGTTCACAGTCATGCCTGCGGCGTACTGCTGGAACCTGAGGTGTTTCATGTTCACGGCATCTTTTCTGACGTGCAGCAGTTTTCCTCATTCTATTGCTCTCCATCTGGTGGGTCTTCTTCTTCTTCATTCAGACCACTGGTTGAGGGATAGGTGCATCGTAATTCCAGTGTTGGTGGCCAGCTGACTATTCCACATCTCCTCGGTCTCAGCTTCTCTGTGCATCGCCTGGCATGCAGCGTTGGCGGACAGCTGACTATTCCACATCTCCTCGGTCTCTGCTTCTCTGTGCATCGCCTGGCATGCAGTGTTGGCGGACAGCTGACTATTCCACATCTCCTCGGTCTCAGCTTGTCTGTTCCTTGCCTGGCGTGCAGCGTTGCTTGCTTTGTGGGCATTTTAGGCTTCAAGTGACTCAGCACGTGTATAGCGCACTGCCACATGTTTCCTGTCTGTTTGTGCATCCCTCGTCTGTTGTACCCTATGCTGGTGAAGGGTCTCTTCCTGTCTCAGACAGGTGCGATGTACTGCTGGAACCTCAGGTGTTTCATCTTCATGGCATCTTTTCTGACGTGCAGCAATTCCCTTCATTCTATTGCTGTCCATCTGGTGGGTCTTCTTCTTCTTCTTGTTTGTTGAGGCCACTGGTTGAGGGATAGGTGCGTTGTAATTTCAGTTCATCGGCAGGATCATGAAAATAGATCTGAGCAAAAAGAGGCTTTCGGGCATGGACTCACTGTATATGACATCATAAAGACATGAGAGTCCTATATGACACCATAAAGACACATTTGTCTATGTGCCGTCATATAGGCATCGCGAGTCCTATGATGCCTGAGTTCATAGGACGTCCTATGATGTTCAGGCAGAGATCACAGGCATGTCCTATAAACATGACACACACACAGATTTCTTGCTTTAATAGAGTGATAATTTAGTCATAGACACCATATCTATATGACGGCATTGCTAGTCCTATGATGCCTGAGATCATAGGATCATATAGACTTCATATCTATATGACGGCATCGCAAGTCCTACAATGCCTGAGTTCATAGGATCATTAGAGGACATCATGCAGACATCATAGGCTGTCCTCTGAATGCCTGAGATCATAGGAGCATCGTAGGTCATAGCAAGTGCTATGATCGTGAGTGATGCCTGCCGTTGATCACATAGTCAAAGACACCTGTCTATATGTCTATATGATGTCATATAGCATCCTATCTACAGATCATCAGAACATCATAGGTCATAGTAAGTGCTATGATCGTGAGTGATGCCTGCCATTGATCACATAGTCAAAGACACCTGTCTATATGTCTCTATGATGTCATGTAGACATCATATCTATATGACGGCATTGTGAGTCCTGTGATATCTTGAGATCATAGGATCAACGTGAACGATGCCTGCCGTTGATCACAGTCATAGACACCTGTCTATATGTCTATATGACATCATATGGACAAAGACACTTGTCTATATGTCTTTATGACATCATATAGACATTCCATCTATAAATCATCGGAACATGATAGGTCATAGCAAGTCCTATGATCGTGAGTGATGCCTGCCGTTGATCACATAGTGAAAGACACCTGTCTATATGTCTCTATGATGTCATATAGGCATCATATCTGTATGACGGCATCGCAAATCTTATGATGCCTGAGATCATAGGATCAATGTGAGTGATGCCTGCCATTGATCATCTAGTCAATGACACCTGTCTATATGTCTATATGACGTCACCTGTCTGTATGCCTATATGATGTCATATAGACATCATAACTTTATGACAGCATCGTGAGTCCTATGATGCCTGAGATCATAGTATCGTCATAGGACACCATGTAGACATCATAGGCTGTCCTATGATGTCCTATGATCGTGACACACAGACACACAGATTTCTTGAATTTATAAATAAATAAATTTATAGATATAGATAGATGAAATAATATTTCTGATGAACATTTCCAGCACTTTGTTGAATCTATGCCATAAAGAATTAAGGTAATTCTGAAAGCAACAGAGATTCAATCAGTGTACAAGGTGTACCTATTAAATTTACTGGTGAGTGTATACACAAATGTAGACTTTAACTGATTCTGCATGATACATTGAAAATGCATTTATATAAGAAATATATATAAGCTTGAGAAAGACTGTACAAAGAGGAACTGTATTTATCAAAGTCGGCTGGAACAACCTAGGGAGTCAAGATGGCTGCCTGAGTGTGTTTGTTTCATCAAATTTTTACAAATAACTTCAGAAAGACTGTACAAAGAGGAACTGCATTTATCAAAGCTGGTTGGAACAACCTAGGGGTATGCGCTGAGTTTCGTGTTTTCAGTCTGACCAAGATTATGGCTGACAGTACCAGACAACACAAATTAAAAGATTCTGACCAAGACAACAGCGGAAACGCTGCCCTAGTGAATGAATTGAAGCTGATTTAATGCAACAATAGACCAAATGCAAAATGCTATGGAAAAGCAAGTTAACAGCAAAATTGACGGTCTGCATGGGTTAATGGAGAAGATGATCTCAGAAAATCAGGAGATCGTTAAGGAACTGGAAAAAATAGTGTGTGGTGGACACAATACACATGGCACTCCGCCCAGGACAAAGGGGTTGGTGGTAGAGAAGATAGTTAGAGATGCTAATGGAGAAAGGTGAGGGGAGCCAAACAAAGATGTGCCTTTCACCCCCTGCCGTGCCAGGTTCACACCTGAAGACGCAGGGGGTGCGAATGTATTGTATCAAGACTTGCTCTGTGATGTGTGGGTCAATGTCATGTTCATGTGTACATGTCTTTCATGTCTGTATGTTAATGTGTTTACCCCGTGTGCCGGAGGCGGGAATAGAAGTGTATAAAAGAGTTTGCTCAGGCACTCAGAGTTAGAGTTACTGTGTTTTATGTTGGAAGAGGAATAAGGTTTATGTGTCGTTCAGCTCGCTGCCTCGTCTGCTTTCATCTTCCACAAGTGAAAGAAATGCAACTGAATCTGGAGTGAGTATTTTGTGCACTAGAATGGAAACGATTGAGCGGAATATTGTGCATAATGCCACCCAGAGAAAACAGTTTGATCTGGATGTCTCGTTGATAATTGCTTCTTCTCCTTCTTTTAGATTTGATTGGCAGATGGCAACCAGCTTACAGGTTCATTACCACCACGTACTTCACTCTATATCATCACTCCATCTGGTCCACAGTGGATGCTCTAGTTAGGGTAAGTAATGATATTGAAAAGACTCTCAAAATGAAAGAAGTAATGGTTATAGTTTATCTGGATATTGAAAAGGCTTATGACTCACTGTGGAGGGACGGTCTTCTTATGAAATTGAACAAAATGGACATTGGTGGTAGGATGTATTATTGGATAATGGATTTTTTTTAACACACAGGACAATTAGGGTTAAAGTAGGATTAGAAGTTTCTAATGACTTTGAAAAAGAAAACGGTGTTCCTCAGGGGAGTGTGATAAGCCCTGTTTTATTCAATATAATGATTAATGACATGTTTGAGGATCGAGGGATCCATCAAAACAGCACTATATACAGATGATGGAGCCATATGGATGAAGGGAAGAAATGAGAAATTTGTGTTCAAAAACATCAGGAAAGCAATGGAGACAGTGGAAAGGTGGTCATATGACAGGATTTAAATTTTCAAACACTAAAACCTGCTATATGACTTTCACAAAAAAAACGCAGAACTGGTACAGAACCATTAACATTATATACAGTAATCAACCAACAGAGAAAGTCAGGGAGTTCAGATATCTAGGATTGTGGTTTGATAGTGCATACACATGGAGAGTTCATGTTGAAAGTCTGGAGACAAAATGCAAAAAAAGTCATTAATCTCATAAAAGCTGTAGCTGGACACGAACGGGGTGCAGATAAACAGGCATTAATTGACATTTACAGAGCACTAATGCGATCGACATTAGACTACAGATGCATGATTTATGGAGCAGCGGCAAAGATGACTCTGGAAAAAATAGACAAAATGCAGCATAGAACGCTTCACCTGTGCATTGGAGCCGTCAAAACAACACCAAACAATGCAGTTTTAATAGAAGCAGGAGAAATGCCATTGGATTTGAGAAGAGATAAACTTGCATTATCATGCTGGGTCAAGCTGAAAGGAAGTGATGAAACAAATATTTCAAAAACAACCCTACAAGACTGCTGGGAATACTTAAATTTCCAAGGACATGGGTTTGGGTGGGCAATTGAAAGAAGGACCAGAATGTATGACCTGCACACTATTGATATAGCTAATACCAGTCCAGTGAGTAATGTTCCCCCTTGGCTGTTTCTGGGAATAGAAGTAGATGCTAGTCTGCTAATGAGGAAAAAGGATTGGCATACGAGTGAAGTTGGTGTTAAAACAAGCATTTACCTCAGGAACAACTACTATAACTTCTTACAGTTCTATACTGACGGTTCAAAGAATAAAGAGGGCTCTGTTGGAGTTGGAGTATACATCCCAGAATTTAAAGTGACCATCGCAAAAAGATTCTCCAACAATACATCCGTGTTTACAGCAGAGATGGTGGCAATAATTACTGCTTTGCAGTGGGTGGAAGAGGTCAGACCGGACCGGGTGGGGGTGTGCACGGACTCACTTGCAGCGCTAAAAACCATACAGACACTAAAATCTACAAGGGAAGACTTGGTGATTGAGCTACAGCTGTGGACAAAATTGTTGGTACCCCTCTGTTAATGAAAGAAAAACCCACAATGGTCACAGAAATAACTTGAATCTGACGGGAAGGGAACAGGCCTGGACAAAAATGATGGTACCCTTAACTTAATATTTTGTTGCACAACCTTTTGAGGCAATCACTGCAATCAAACGATTTTTGTAACTGTCAATGAGACTTCTGCACCTCTCAGCAGGTATTTTGGCCCACTCCTCATGAGCAAACTGCTCCAGTTGTCTCAGGTTTGAAGGGTGCCTTCTCCAGACGGCATGTTTCAGCTCCTTCCACAGATGTTCAATAGGATTTAGATCAGGGCTCATAGAAGGCCACTTTAGAATAGCCCAATGTTTTGCTCTTAGCCATTCTTGGGTGTTTTTAGCTGTGTGTTTTGGGTCATTATCCTGTTGCAAGACCCATGACCTGCAACTGAGACCAAGCTGTCCGACACTGGACAGCACATTTCTCTCTAGAATACCTTGATAGTCTTGAGATTTCATTGTACCCTGCACAGATTCAAGACACCCTGTGCCAGATACCGCAAAGCAGCCCCACAACATAACAGAACCTCTTCCATGTTTCACAGTAGGGACAGTGTGCTTTTCTTGGTATGCTTCATTTTTGTGTCTGTGAACATAGAGCTGATGTGCCTTGCCAAAAAGTTCCAGTTTTGTCTCATCTGTCCATAGGACATTCTCCTAGAAGCTTTGTGGCTTGTCAACATGCAGTTTGGCAAATTCCAGTCTGGCTTTTTTATGATTTGTTTTCAACAGTGGTGTCCTCCTTGGTCGTTTCCCATGAAGTCCACTTTGGCTCAAACAACGACGGATGGTGCAATCTGACACTGATGTACCTTGACCTTGGAGTTCACCATGAATTGTTTAGAGGTTGTTCTGGGCTCTCTTGTTACCATTCATATTATCCATCTCCTCCTGTGGCCACATCCAGGGAGGTTGGCTACAGTCCCGTGGATCTTAAATTTCTGATTAATATGTGCAACTGTAGTCACAGGAACATCAAGCTGCTTGGAGATGGTCTTATATCCTTTACCTTTAACATGCTTGTCTATAATTTTCTTTCTAATCTCCTGAGACAACTCTCTCCTTTGCTTCCTCTGGTCCATGTTTAGTGTGGTAAACACCATGTCACCAAACAGCACAGTGACTACTTGTCATCCTTTAAATAGGCCGACTGACTGATGTTTGTAGACACCTGTGATGTTAATTAGAGGACACATCTTGGTTGAACATGTCTCTATGGTCACATTATTTTCAGTCTTTTCTAGGGGTACCATCATTTTTGTCCAGGCCTGTTTCATGAGTTTATTTTTTAAAGTAATTCTTTTGAACCACAATTCAAAAGCATTGTCTGATTTTCATTGGTTAATTTTCATAGAATTTTTATTTATTCCCACTTTTGTCAGATTCAAGTTATTTCTGTGACCATTGTGGGTTTTTCTTTCATTAACAGAGGGGTACCAACAATTTTGTCCACAGCTGTATATCACAGTTTATTTAGGGTACACAGGGGTGGTGGAGAAGCTCAGTTTTGTTGGTTTCCTGCACATGAAGGGTTGAAAAGGAATGACTGTGCAGACAAATTAGCAAAAAGTGCTCTTGGAAAAGAGATAACTATACCATTGTCTCTTGGAAAAGGTGAAGGAAAAGCAGTAATGAAGATAAAAGGAACTGAGGTATGGCAAAAAAGATGGGATGAAGATCATAAAGGTAGACTGTATTACAAAATACAAAAATCTATTGCAATAAAGAATTTCATAACAACCAAAAGGAGGGAAGATCATTATGGCAAGACTCAGACTGGATCACACACGTTTAAATGACACTTTATTCACCATGGGGAAAAGCGAAAGTGACAATTGTAGAGAATGTGGAGTAAAAGAAAATGTTGAGCACATCTTATTACACTGTCACAAATACGGAAATGAAAGACAGATAATGGAAAATGAAGTTCGAGAGACCGGTAGGGAATGGGATTTAACTGGGATTCTGGCAACAGATGGAGATGGAGAAGCAATAAGAATCACGAGAAGGGCTCTTTTCTCTTTTTTAAATAACACAAGATTAAGTCATAGAATTTAGGGGTCAGACTCAGATGACGTAATGTTACACACTTTTGTACAGTAGGTGGCGGTATGCACCTTTCAGTTGTTTGCTATCCACCAGTAACCAAGAGAAGAAGAAGAAGAAGAAGAAGAAGAAGAAGAAGAAGAAGAAGAAGAAGAAGAAAGAGCTTTTTTTTGTGAATCTTTTTTTTTTCAAAACTTTATTAAGAACAAGGTGAAAGTACAGAGTTTTGACGTAGATGGTGATAAACATGGCAATTAACAATTTTTTATCTAAATTGTATAGTTCAGTCAACAGTCTTACAAGAGGTAAGAAGGATAAAATAAAGTAGTAAGAATAGTAAATAATAATAAGATAAAGTAACTAAAAGCATAATAAAAGTAGACAAAAAGAGAAACGGGGGGTTCTTTTCAGTCCAGAGTGTCCAGAGTTCTAGGGGTTTTCCATGAGTTTCCGATCATCAACCAAACAGTGGAGTTTCACAGCATTCCACTTCTTCATGTGTTTCAGTGATGAGAAAAAAAGGCAGAGTTCTTTATGAAATACATTAAAATTTGGCTTGCATTTTAAAAACCTATTTTTGTGTACATAAAATTTTCCCAAGATTACGAGGGTGTTAATAGACATATCATGCAATGAGTTCTTAATAATAAAGCCATACAAAATATTCTGACAGTTAAAAACAGGGGTTGGTACATGTTTAGATAACCAGTGATGAAAATCATCCCAAAACGCATTGGTGTACATACAGTAAAAGAAAATGTGATCTGTACTTTCTATATGTTCAGTACAAAAGGAACAGTTATTGTTCTCAAAGCCAAAGTGTTTACTTAGAAACTCAGCAGAAGGATAAATTCCATTTAAAACTTTATAGTGGATCTCTTTTGCTTTTGGTGAAATAGGAAATTTAAAGAATTTAGATCTTAGAATTTGAGCTTCTTTTTTGGAGAAAAAATTAAGAATAGCAGCTCTAGAAACTGTTGCTGGGAAGATTTCTTTATTAAATATTTTCCTAATCGTTAAATTGTTTAATTTTGAGTCATCTAGGCGGAAACCATTCACCAAAAGCAAAGGGAGGTTTGGGCAAGAGCCAAATCTATTTAAAGTTGAGGCCATTTGTATAACTGTCTGAGGTATTGCCTCCATTACTTGGTTATATTCTCGTTTATCATTTATGTTATATTTAGCACAGAAATTCTCAAAAGTTAAAATGCTCCCTGTGCTGTCTAATAAGTGTAGTACAGACCAAATGCCCTTATTTTGCCAGTTTTGTAGGAATATTGATTTGTGTTTATATAGTAG
Organism: Pholidichthys leucotaenia; assembly: GCA_020510985.1. Classification (NCBI taxonomy): domain Eukaryota; kingdom Metazoa; phylum Chordata; class Actinopteri; order Cichliformes; family Pholidichthyidae; genus Pholidichthys; species Pholidichthys leucotaenia. The sequence continues at coordinate 115,315,302 of CM035848.1, read as the reverse complement.
AAGAAGGAGCTGTAGTCCTTCTATCATCATTGCTGTATCCAATCAAACCTCAACTCTATCTTCAGACATCATTCTTCTTCGTCTCCTCGTACTTTACTCTATATCATCACTTCACTCTATATCATCATTCTACACATCTTGGCCGTGGCAACTGCCACGGCTCGTTGATAATTGCGGGGCTGCCCCAAGAAGATAATGAGGATTTGATAGCTAAAGTGAGAGCTATGCTACGCGAAGACCTTGGCTGTGATCCTACGCCTGATCCCGCTGCAGTGGAATGCATCCGAGCTGCAGGATGCAAACCAGGGCCGGTTCAAATGGATATGGTCTGTGGAGGAGAAAGTGGCTGCGCTCTGGAGAAAAGGAAAACTCAAGGATTGTGATGGCTATCAGAGAGTTTATGTGTCATCGGCGAAGTCACATGCTGGACGTTTGATGGAATAAAATTTCAGAACTTTTTTAAAAGAGACTCCAGCCGGGAAGGATTTTTATCTGGTCTGGAATGGCCGACTGGTTAAGCGCATGCCAGCAGGAGCTTCAGCAAGGGACAGGCCGGTTTGAGAATATACCCAGCCTGTAAGTACTGAACAATTTGTGTTAGTTCACTTGTGGAGCGTGTAAATAACAGGCGGATTTGACTCAGACAGTTTATTACACATCTCACACAGAAGCATAGTCAGAATGAACACTCAGCAGAGACTCTCCTCTTAAAAAGCATGGCATTCTTCTAGAAGCTTCAAACACACAAAAGGTCACATTGCATACACTTCCTTAATCCTTTAACATCCTTCTAGAAGTTTCTAACACACAAAAGATCATACTGCATTCATCCTTCACACCTCCCTGTTATCTCCCAGGGAAATTCTGCTCTTTGTTCTTGTCTAAGATGCTATACCATTATGCACTCCCCATGTGTCACCAAACGACCCCCCCCCCCAAGCGTCTTGGATAGAACAATAGAATGACAGTCTATATGCTGGGGTAAAATCATTAAACATCAATCCACATGCTGCTTGGGCTTCAGTCTTCTCCTGTATCTGCTGTAACCAGGATTCACCGCCTCCGCGGCGCTGTCATGCTGGGGGGCTGATGTTTGAGGGGTAAAAGTCTATGCGTGTGGGTGCTCTGGGGAATCTTTTCTCTGGGAAGCTCCCCGTGGGGGTCTTTCACGCCGAGGGGCCCTCGCCAACAGCACTTGCTCGTCCGCCACAACAAAAGCGGGTTTGAGTCTGTCTATGCCAATCTTTACCCTCCTACCCCCCAAATCTAGCAAAAAATGCTTGTCCCCTGTTTCCAGCACTCTGAACGGTCCATCATAAGGTGGGCGCAGTGGAGGGCAATGGGCATCGTGTCTGACAAAAACGAACTCCGCTTTTTTCAAAGTTTTAGGCACAAAAACGCACGGAAAACTGTGGTGAGCAGGGCCCGGCAGCGTGCTTGTGTCTATGCTACGCTGCAACAGCTGAGACAGGGAGCTGCCTGGCACGGGATTATCTGGAAGAAACTCCCCGGGCAGCTGAAGTGGCTGCGCAAAAACGAGTTCAGCCGGAGAAGCTTCCAAATCCTCTTTAGGCGCAGAACGTAACCCCAATAAAACCCACGGTAGCTTGTCTACCCAATTTGCATCCGTCAGTGACGCCCTGAGAGCCGCTTTCAATGACCTATGAAAACGTTCGCATAACCCATTAGCCTGTGGATTGTACGCGGTTGTGCGGTGAATTGTGACACCCAGACTGTGGGCCATTGTTGACCAGAGTTCGGAAACAAATTGAGGGCCTCTGTCGGACGTAATATCCAATGGGACTCCAAAACGCGCCACCCATGCTGTTAAAAACGCGCGCGCCACCTCCTCAGCTGTGGTTGCCGCCAGTGGAACCACTTCCGGCCAGCGCGTGGTGCGGTCCACCATTGTCAGAAGGTGCGTGCACCCCTGTGATGGCGGGAGGGGGTCCACGAGGTCCACGTGAACATGGTCGAACCTCTTAGCCGGGATGCGAAACGGCTCCAAGGGAGCCTTCGTGTGTCTGTGTACCTTGGCTCGTTGGCACGCCATGCAGGCTGCTGCCCACTCTTTCACTTGTTTGCGAAGGCTCGGCCACACGAATTTCTCTCCTACCATTTTGACCGACGCGCGCACTCCCGGGTGCGCCAAAGAATGAATCGAGTCAAAAACGCGACGGCGCCACGCGGCCAGTACCACGGGACGCAGTCGCCCTGTGGAGACATCACAGATTAGGGGGGGCATGCCGTCTTGCAGCACCCTGCTCTCCAGCCTTAACCCTGTTGGTCCAGACTGGAGCGCGCGCACGTCCGCGTCACTAACCTGCTCCGCGGCCATGGCTGCGTAATCTATCCCCAAACAGACTGGGGCCGTCACGGCGCGCGAGAGGCAGTCTGCCACTACATTCAGTTTACCCGAGACATGCTGAATATCGGTAGTAACCTCTGAGATCGCGGCCAGCTGTCTCTGCTGCCGGCCCGACCACGGTTCTGAAACCTTGGCCATCGCGAATGTTAGCGGCTTGTGGTCAACGAACGCGGTGAAACTGCGCCCTTCCAGCCAGAACTGGAAGTGGCGGATGGCCAGGTGGAGAGCCAGCAACTCCCTGTCGAACGTGATGTATTTACGTTCACTGTCGCGCAAAGTCCTGCTGAAAAAGGCGAGCGGCTGCCAAGCCCCGGCTATGCGCTGCTCCACGACCGCCCCTATGGCCACATCTGAAGCGTCAGTGGTGAGCGCTATGCGGGCCGTTGGGTCTGGATGTGCCAGCAATGCGGCGTTTGCGAGGGCTGCTTTGACTTCCGAGAACGCCCGCTCTCACTCCGGGGACCATTCGATCTTATCCGCGGGTTTCTGTTTTTTGAGCGCGGCATACAGTGGTTGCATGAGCTGCGCTGCGCGGGGAAGGAAACGGTTATAAAAATTCACCATTCCCAAAAATTCCTGTAGCGCCCTGACCGTTTGCGGCCAGGGAAAATCTGCTACCGCACGCACTTTGTCAAGCAGCGGAACCGCTCCTTCGGGAGAGACGCGGTGCCCCAAAAAATCGATCCGCATCACCCCGAACTGACATTTCGCTGGGTTAATTATTAACCCGTGCTCTTCCAACCTCCGGAAAACCGCCGTGAGGTGGGTTTTGTGTTCGTCTTCGGACGCACTGGCTACCAAGATATCGTCCAAGTAGACGAACACGAAAGGGAGATTGCGCAGCACTGCATCCATCATGCGTTGGAACGTCTGTGCAGCCCCTTTAAGCCCAAATGGCATGCGCAAAACCTCGAATAAACCGAACGGAGTTATCACCGCTGTTTTGGGTATGTCCTCAGCGTGCACTGGGACTTGGTGGTAACTGCAGACCAGGTCTATTTTAGAAAAAATGCGCCAGGTGAACAGAAAAATCCTGAATGTGAGGAATTGGGTAGCGGTCGTGCGCTGTACCGTTGTTCAACCTGCGGAAATCCCTGCAAGTGTGGTAGTGTAGGTGCAGACAGTGACAGATGGGACTGCACATGATCAGTATTGCAATGACAGACAGCAGCAGATATGGCATTTTTGCAAATGGTTGCAGTAAAGTGCAGAGACATACGTACAGCAGCAAATGTATTACTGTTGGCATGCCAGTCTTTCTGTGCCAATATCTGGGGTTGGTATTGTGGGGGTGAGTGTGTTATGGTCCAGCGGGGGGGAGGGGTGGTGGTGGACAGAGTTCAGGGTCCTGATGGCCTGATGAACAAAGCTGTTTAGAAGTCTTGTGGAGCGGTCCTGGAGGCTTCAGTACCTTTTCCCCTGAAGAGAGAATGTTAGGGGTGGGAGGTGTGGCCAGCAATGTTGATGGCTCTGTGGGTGAGGTGGGTGAGGTAGATGTCCAAGAGGGGGGCAGGGGGGCACCAATGATTTTGTTGGCTGCTTTCACTGTGCATTGTAGTGTCTTCCGGCAGAAGGTGGTGCAGCTTCCATACCAAACCGTGATGCAGCTGGTGAGGATGCTCTCAATGGTGCCCCAGTAGAATGACCACATGATGTGGGGTGGGACTCATGCTGTCCTCAGTTTGCAGAGGAAATTGAGGTGAGTTTGAGCCTTCTTGGCCAGTGATGTGTTGTTGGACCAGGAGAGGTCCTCAGAGATGTGCACCCCCAGGAACTTGGTGTTGCTCACCCTCTCCACAACTGCACCATCGATGATTGGGGGTTTGCTATGTGTGTTCCCTCATGAAGTCGACCACAATCTCCTTGGTTTTTCCCACGTTCAGGAAGAGGTTATTGTCTTTACACCAATGAACCAGTTGGCTCACCTCATTTCTGTCGTTGGCCTCCTCGTTGTTGCTGATGAGGCCCACCACTGTCGTGTCATCCGCAAACTTGATGTGGTTGGTGCTGTAGGCTGGTACACAGTCATGGGTCAGCAGGGTGAAGAGCAGCGGGCTGAGCACGCATCCTTGTGGGGTCCCTGTGCTCAGTGTGATGGTCTTGGAGGTGTTGCTGCCAACCCACACATTCTGTGGCCTTCCTACGAGAAAGTCCAGCACCCAGTTACAGAGAGAGGTTTTGAGTCCCAAGTGTTTGAGTTTTTGTACTAGGTGCTGGGGGATGATTGTGTTGAATGCTGAACTGAAGTCCAAGAACAGCATTCGCATGTAGGAGTTCTTTGAGTCCAGGTGGGTGAGGGCTGGATGGACAGCAGCAGCGATGGCATCTTCTGTGAATCTGTTTGACCTGTATGTAAGCTGAGATGGGTCGTGGGAGGGAGGGAGGGAGGATAGAGTTGATGTTCTGCATGACCAGCCCCTCGAAGCACTTCATTATGATGGGGGTCAGTGCTATGGGCCAGTAATCACTGTAGCTGGATGGGACGGGCTTCTTTTGGACTGGTATTTTGGTGGCAGTTTTGAAAAATGGGGGGACAATAGCTTGAGTCAGGGAGATGTTGAAGATGTTGGCCAGGACATTCTTGAGCTCCTCTGCACAGTCCTTCAGGATGCGACCCGGTATGTTGTCTGGTCCAGCTGCCTTACTTGGGTTGATCCTGCAGAGGGTCCTCTTCACGCTAGCCGGATCCAGACTTATGGCCTGTTCATCTGGAGGAGGAGTACTCGTCTGTGCTGATGTGCTGTTTTGTGTTTCAAAGTGGCCGAAGAAGTCATTTAGGTTATTAAGCAGTGTGGTGTCACTCGCACAGGTCTGAGGTGAAGGTTTGTAGTTACTGAGGGTGTGTATGCCATGCCAGAGGGAACATGCATCTCTGGTGTTGCTGAAGTGGCCGGATATTTTCTTGCTGTACTGTCGTTTTGCCTTCTTGATACCACGAGACAGGTTGGCCCTAGCTGATGTTAGTCCTGCAGTGTCGCCGGCCTTGAAGGTTGCATCCCAAGCCCTCAGGAGCCTGTGGACCTCTGCTGTCATCCATGGCTTTTGGTTGGCATAAACAGTGATGGTTTTGCAGTAAGTGGCATCATCAATGCATTTAGCTGTGTATGCTACAACAACCTCAGTGTACTTCTCTAGGTTTGTGTGTCCATTGTGTCCATTGTGAGTGGCTGCTTGCTTGGAAGTGTCCCAGTCTATAGTGCTGAAGCAGTCTTTCAGAGCATCAGAGGACCCCTCTGGCCACACACGTACCTGTTTTTTTGTTGGTCTGATTGTTTTCACTCTGGGTTTGTATGCTGGCCTTAACAAGGTGGTGATGTGATTAGAGAGACCCAGGTAGGGAAGGGGAGAGGTTATGGGTTTGACTGATGATCATAGTAGATTACCGGATCACTCAATGCTGTGTCTTCGATTCCAAATAGGTCAGTCTCTTACTAACTGCAATATTGTAGGCTCTCAGCAGCAAGTAAAAAGGTACTGTATAAGAGAAATTTTCCTGATAATTTTTCTCTTCAGAAATATGCCATAGAGCAATTCTTGAGGTCATACATGTTATGTCTGGAAACCCCAAATGACCAATGGAGAGTAGAGCTGATTCAAAATACAAACTTTATTTCAACAAATAGCTTTTGGCATGCAGTGCAGTTGGTTATGACTGTGTTATTGCTATTGCTGAGCGAGATGAGAGAGAGCCCTAAGATGGCTGACCCTCTCCTTATAACAGTCCAGCGTGATGACGTCACCCCATGGCTGCGTTACCATTGCTGGCATCAGTTAACCCCCTGTAGTCACACACTACATTCAACACCCACCCACCCTTCCGGAAAAAAGCAGAACAGCACAGCATGCAGGTTGAATTTTCCCTCCCCAATTTGGTAACACAAACTAGCTAGGGCTAGCAGGTAGACCACTGCATAACCCAGCGTGGCTGAGTGGGTTATTCTGCCACTACTTGTAGGCAGCCATGCTCCCAGCCAAACAGTCTTTCTTCTTTCTACTTTTCCATGAGGAAGGCGGTCCATCTGGAGGGTCTTGTAGCAAGCCTGTGGTGGACCCACTCCTGAACATGCGGGGGCCCACGGACCAGGATCGTCTCTCACAAAACCCCAATTTGGGTCTCACACTGTGCGAGTCCCCTCCCACGAAGCCCTATCATCTGGGGTTGCTGTTTGAATCCGACGGAGATAGTTGGCATGCCACACCAAACCATCTGCCAGTTTGAAGGTCGCTTGGCCCAGTTGCGTGTTGATCCTGATGAGTGTCGTGGTCGTGGGGGCTGTGTTTACTCCGACTGTGGGTCCGGCCGTTTGGTTCTGCGGACCCAAACTCAGTCCATCACTGCAAGCGGCATTTTGTTCGGCTGTACATAACATTGAGGCTGTGCTGGTGTAGCTCTTACGTCTGTTGCGGGGCGTCCACCAGGCTGTGGCGGTTCTGTGTCCTGTTGGGTCACGGACTCTTTATCCTGCATCTTAACGGCGGTTCCTGGAGGCTCCTGCTGTGCGTGGATTCAGAAGTAGTCCGGCACCTTCTCCCCCTCACCTGGGGAGTCCGGTCTTGGTGATGTTTCGCTATCCTTGTTGTTAGAATCTGCTGCTGAGTTGTTGTGTCCCGGGGTTCCCGATAAACGCGAGCTCCCTCTCCTGCAACTCTGCAGCGGCTCCTGGGGGCTCATGCTGGGCGAGGATCTGAGGCAAGTCCGGGTGCTGTCCCTTCTCCAGGCAGGGCTCCTTCTGTGATGGCTGTACCCTCGTCATCATTGTCTGGGTGTGTTGCATCCCACTCATCGCCATCGGTCGAACGGAGTCCGTTACTGTTGCAGATGGAGAAGCCCATCACATGTGAATTAGAAAATGGACAGAAAGTACAAGCGGTTATTGACAAATGCTATGATACATTTTGTGATATTCTGTATAAAGAAATGGGTAAATAGGGTGCAGTAAGAAATTAGGGAGTAAAGAAATATAGCAGAATAAAGCAACCATATCGGAATGCCGAGTTAAACAATTTATGGACGTATTTGAGGTTAGCTGAGAAAAGGTTTCTTAAATGTAAGGATAAGAATAAAAGGACTCTCAGGGACAAATTTAAAAGCTGTCAAATTTTAATAAAAGGCTGAGATTCTTTAAAAGACATTATAAGAGAGGGAAAATTATTCAGTTAGAAAGTTTACATAACAGTAACTCATATCAGTTTTGGAGAGAAATAAATAAACTTGGACCTTAAAAGAGTAGACTGATTCCAGTGGATCCTCTTTTGACACTGAGTATATTTTGAGAAGGTGGGAGTCTGACTATAGTGGTACCTCTACTTACAAAATTAATTGGTTCTGGAAGTAGTTTCGTAACCTGAAAATTCCATAAGTAGAGATGCGTTTTCCATGTAAATGCCCTAATCCGTTCCAAGCCCCCCCAAAATTTGGACATAAATTTTTTATAAATCATAAAAATGCATCAAAACATGTAACAAATAGCACCTGAAGTTTTTCTTTTAATATTTTGTGAGCCTTGAATGCTCTGGGATTTTCGGAGTGGTACACCAGCAGGGGCTTGATTTTGCAATCCCCACTGGCATTGGCACAAAGGGCAAGCGTAAGGCGGTCCTTCATGGGCTTGTGGCCTGGCATTTTCTTCTCTTCTACTGTGATGAAGGTACGGCGAGGCATCTTTTTCCAAAAAAAGCCCGTCTCGTCGCAATTAAAAACTTGCTGTGCAACGTAGCCTTCATCGATCACCAATTGTTTGAATTTTCGCACAAATTCGTCGGCCGCTTTGTGGTCGGCGCTACATGCCTCACCATGCCGAAGAACAGAGTGAATTCCAGTCCTCCTTTTGAACTTCTCGAACCACCCACGCGATGCCTTAAACTCCTGGTGTAGTTCTTGCGCCGAAGTTCCCTCGCCTGCATCCTCCTTCACGAGGTCATTAAAGATGGCGGTTGCCTTTTCGCAAATTATGGCCTCGGTCACTGTGTCACCAGCTATCTCTTTCTCCTTTATCCACACGAGTAACAACCTCTCCATCTCATCGTTCACTGCTGACCTCCTCTTCGAAATGACAGAGAGGCCTTTGGAAGGAGTCGTAGCTTTTAGGGCTTCCTTTTGTTTTAATACCGTGCCAATCGTAGATGTATTACGGCCATATTCTTTGGCGAGATCAACCAAACACATCCTTTTTTCATACTTTTCTATTATCTCTTTCTTTGTTTGTATGGACAAAAATACTCTCTTCTTCTTCTTTTCCACTTTTCTCCATCACTTTCTTGGGGTCCATAGTGAATAAAAGTTAATACACACACGTAAAACTGTCTGAACACTTCGTGGCCAATGGGATGCCAGGAAGATGCTAGGCGATAGCCAATGGCAGAGCAGCTACAAGTATGTTTACGTTCGGTAAACTCTGGGAGCTGCGAGTAGCAGCGCGTACTGTATTTTTGCCTTTCGTATCCTGAAATTTCTTTCGTAACAAGAGGCAATATTTTCCCGTTGAGGTGTGTCGTAACCTGAAAATTCCGTATGTAGAGACGTTTGTAAGTAGAGGTACCACTGTAGTAATTTGTATGCATGCGATCGATCCATTTTATTTGATGACAAATTTTACAAAGAAACCTGCAAAACCAAACTTGAGCTTGAAAATATGAGTAATAAAATGCATCATAATCATATGTTGAATGACAACATCACAATCGAAGAGGTGCAGAAAGTAAACAAAGCCAAAGCAAATAAAGCTGTTGGTGTAGATGAATTACCCAATGAGGTCCTTAAAAATCCAAACTTAGTGATTGTGTTACATAGTTTATTTCAACCATGTTTCCAGAATAGTGTCAGTCCATCAGACTGGAATAAAGCCATAATAAAACCCATCCCTAAATCTGCAAAAGTTGACACTAGAGTCCCATTAAATTATAGAGGTATTAGCCTGATCAGTACTGTGTGTAAATTATATTCAGGCATCTTAACCTACAGACTTATAAATTATCTAGAAAGTTATGGATTACTTGTGGATGAGCAGAATGGTTTCAGAAAAGGTGGGGCCTACATTGTGCGAGCAAGCCTGTTAGAAGGGAAAAACATATTTGCTTGTTTTGTTGATTTTCAGAAAGCTTTTGATTGGATTGACATAGACCTTCTAAAATATAAACTACTATATCCTGGTGTTGATGGTAAATTCTATAATGCTATCAGTACCTTGTACCAAGATCTTATTTCTTGTTTACAAGTAAATAATTTTAGGACTGATTGGTTTTTGACTCCATTCAGAGTGAAGCAAGGAGATGTACTCTCCCCTACATTATTTGATCTTTATGTAAATGATTTAGCTCAAGAAATTAAACAGGCAAACCTGGGTATACCGATTGATACTGTATGCCCACGGGCCACGTATTCATGTGCCAATAGGTGGCACATGAACATGCAGCGGCCTCCCTTCTCTCTTTGTGTTTTGTGCCATTTAGTGTGGTTTAAATTAGGCCTAAGTCTATATTCATGTGTTTAATGTCTGTATATGATGCTGCCCACAAGGTACAGTCGCCACAGCCTTCTGGAGATAAGGAATATGACCAAACATTACGTCTTGGATCAAAGTGTTACAGAGGAACTCTGTGGCCTATGTCTTCTCCACCAGACTTCCACATCTTCAGACTGGACTGCTGTGTCTCATCCCAAGTGGAGATGCCGTAGACGGTATGAGCGGCAACAAAAGAGAGGTAAACGTGGAGGTATCCGATCGAAGCTAACCGCTAGCCCACATAGACTTATGATTCCTTCCCTCGTTCTGGCCAATGTATGCTCACTAGACAACAAAATAGAGCACATACAGCTGCTGAGAAATACGCAAAGTGATGCGCGGAACTGCTGTGTTTATAATATAATATACCGGACTCTGCCCTTCAGTTAGCAGGGCTAAGATGCTATCTTGGTGATAGAGTTTTCAAAGAAGAAGTGAAAACATGAGGCGGAGGCGTCTGTGTGTACATCAGTGACGCTTGGTGCCGTGATGCAACTGTTGTGCATAAACACTGTTCTCCATTGGTGGAGTTTATGATCATCAAGTGCCGACCCTTTTACATTCCGAGACGATTTTCATCCTACTAGTCGCCATGTATGCCTTGCCCATGGCCATCGGCGAGAGGAGCAAAGCACTAAATGAACTCTTATCAGGTCATCAGTGAGACACAAAGAGCGCATCCAGATGGATTCCTCATCACAGCAGAAGACTTCAACCATGCAGATTTGCCCTCCTACCAAATTTACACCAACATGTACACTATCCAACAAGAGGAGACAATTTGCTGGACCTGGTGTACACAACTCACAAGAAAGCATACAGAACCTCCCCCCTTCCCCACCTGGGTCTCTCTGGTCACATCACCATCTTGTTAAGGCCAGCATACAAGAAAACCTAGAGGAGTACTCTGAGGTTGTTGCAGCATACATAGCTACTGTAAATGCATTGATGATGTCACTCATTGCAAAACCATCACTGTTCGCGCCAACCAAAAAGCCATGGATGACAGCAGAGGTCCACAGGCTCCTGAGGGCTTGGGATGCAGCCTTTAGGGCCGGCGACACTGCAGGACTAACAACAGCTAGGGCCAATCTGTCCTGTGGTATCAAGGAGGCAAAACGATAGTACAGCAAGAAACTATCCGGCCACTTCAGCAACACCAGAGATGCACGTTCCCTCTGGTGTGGCATACAGACCCTCAGTAACTACAAACCTCCACCTCAGACCTGTGCGAGTGACATCATACTGCTTAACCTAAATGACTTCTTCGGCCACTTTGAAACACAAAACAGCACATCAGCACAGAAGAGTACTCCTCCTCCAGACGAGCAGGCCATTAGTCTGGTTCTGGTTAGCATGAAGAGGATCCTCTGCAGGATCAACCCACACAAGGCAGCTGGACCAGACAACATACCGGGTCGCATCCTGAAGGACCGTGCAGAGGAGCTCAAGAATGTCCTGGCCAACATCTTCAACATCTCCCTGACTCAAACTATTGTCCCCACATTTTTCAAAACTACCATCATAATACCAGTCCCAAAGAAGTCCGTCCCATCCAGCTACAACGGTTAAGGGCCCGTAGCACTGACCCCCATCATAATGAAGTGTTTCGAGTGGCTGGTCATGCAGAACATCAAGTCTATCCTCCCTCCCACGACCCATCTCAGTTGGTTAGTGGTTGTCTATTGATTGCATTCACTTGACACCTGTTTGTTCATTGATATGAGTAGCATTATTTAGAGCTGGGAGCAGCCACCCTCTGCATCCAAGCTTGCCTCACCATTCCCCGCCGCTGCCGGTGACCCTGATCCCGGTTTTTTGTCTGCTGTATCTGAGCCTTCTTCCAGGGTCACCGGAGATGATCCAGCTCCATCTGATGCCTCCAAGGGTCCAGGTTTGCCTCTGGAGGTTGTCCAGGGTGCTGCTTCCCCCCTTGCCCAAGGCCGTCGTTCGGGTCCCTCCTCGAGTTGAGTCCACCGTGGGTGCAGCGTTGACCCAGCCGGGGTCCACCGTGGGTGCAGCATTGGCCCAGCCGAGGTCCACTGAGGGTGCTGCTAAGCTCCAGCCTGGAGCCACCGTGGGTGCTATGCTGGCCCAGCTAGGGTCCACTGCGGGTGCTACTGAGCTCCAGCCTGGAGTCACTGCGGGCGCTACGTTGGCCCAGCCGGGGTCCACTACGGGTGCTGCTAAGCTCCAGCCTGACGCTGTTGTGGTCCCCCTCCTTTCTTCTCCACCAGATGCCGTGGGGGTCCCCCTCTTCCAGTCCAGCTTCCTGCTATTGAGCCTCCCGGTGGGAAAGCCATCTCCTGGTTCACCCTTTCGGTCCTGGTGGCTTAAGAACACTGGCCAGCAGCCCAAAAGACTGAGCCGTCGAGTCGGGTGGTCCATGTTCTCAGGCAGGCCACCTGACTCATTCCATCTGGCTGTTTGCGCAGTCCTGGGATTTCGGTCGGCCCCCCAAACTCTTTTCTTCTAGTTGGGGTCTCTTATGACGCCAAGCGCGGGTCTGCACCACGCTCAGGTCTTTAATTGTTATTCTTTTTCTGTTTATGTATTTAGTCCTGTTTATCTGTTGTTATGGTTTGTGCTTTTATTTTGACAGCGCCACGGCAGGACTTCCACCTGTCAGTCTGTTTGCGGCCTGTCACAACTGTTTATCATCTATTGATTCTATTCATTTGACACCTGTTTGTTCATTGATTTGAGTAGCATTACTTAAGTTCGCGAGCGAGGCTCATTCCTTGCTGCAACCTTGCCCAACCTAGGCTGGAGTCCCCAACCCTGACTCCAGTCCATTCTCTGTGTAAGGTTTCGTCCTCGCAAGTTAAATGTAAGTTGTTGTATCGACTCTTTGCTCTTTTATGTTCTTATCACCCCGCTGGGGTCTCATCCTTAGCTTTTTGTATATCCGCCCCTCGAGGCGAGTGTTTGTGTTTATTATTTCTTATTAAATCACCAAACTCACTACAGGAGAGTGGTGCCTCATTTATACTCTGAAAGGGGCAAACATAACAGTAGGTTGCAGCCAGTTGGTGCCAGCGGCAGTGTGTTTGTGGTGTTTTTGGCTCTATTTTTTTCTCTTTTCAGGTGCCTGCATTTTTTGGATATGGCGTCATATGGCAAATTGTATCCTGCATGCCTGGGTTTTGAGCTTTGCCAGGCTCTTATCGAAATAGATGACCTCCTCGCCAGAGCTCGCAGTTATTCCATGCCTAAAGGTGCCTTGTGGTACCTGGACTTCGCAGAGGCAGCTGTGCAGCGTCATCCTCGCCTTTCTGAGCATGCCGAGAGAAGGGAGAGGATATCTCAGGTTATCGGCGCTTCAGCATAAGAACTGTGAGTTGGAGAAGAACTCGACCAGGAAGCCTAAACCGGGGATGACGGCGAAGCACTCCCGTCCCTCTGTTCGCTATGAGGTTCCTGCTACGGCTCTAGCTCCGGTGTCTCCATCACCAAAACGCCGTCTCCCAGCGCACCATAGGAGGAGGGCAGCTGGGGTTCCCAGCGAAGATGAGCATTGGGCAGCTGAATTCATCAGGGCCATGTGGCTGAAGCGCTATCTTCTTGCAGCCCGCAGCATGCAGCATGGTTGCAGCTGTTAGGATTGTGGAGGCACATCCCGGTCTAAATAAATATCCTGAGTTCACCGAGCTGCTAGCCACCGTCTCCGCGCAGCAGCAACGTTTCCCTGATTTGATGATCGGTTTGTCTCCATTCCGAAGACACCACCGCCCCGCGCAGAACCCTTTCTCCTCCCTGTGACACAGCTGTCTCGAAGTGGAAGGAGGAGAATCACCGGGTCAACATGCCGCGAGGCTCCCATTTGGATCCAGCTATGGGCCGCCAGAAAAATTCCTTCGTCTCCCAGCCAGCTGTTTTTTCTTTGTCACAGCAGAGAGCTAGGACAGCAGCTTCAGCCTCTGGGTCTTTTTTGTCAGCTGTTTTGCCAGCTCCCCTACCCTGGACTGCCTCGCCTGCTCCTCCCTCCTCCATGATGCTCTCTCCAGCTGCTGTGAGCCCAATGGTTTCTTCTCCGGCTTCCCTAATCATCGATCCTCCTGGAGCGGCTCCTCCTTGTCTTCCCGAGGGGCCTACCATCACCGTTACAACAGGAGAGGGAAGAAATGAGCCTGCTGCGGCAGTCCCCAGTACCCCAGGAAAACAGGCAAGTGTTTTTTTCATTCTATAGCACAATTTGGTGAATTACCTTGTCTGATTCCCGGGGGTGAGGCTCAGGTTTTACAGTCCACTGAGCTCTCACCACCTGCTGCAGCCACAAATGAGTCAATTGCTACCTCTGTGTCTCCTCCTATACCCCCTGAGTGTCCGCCGGGTCCAGGATCAAGCTGCTTGATGGAGGAGCCTGCGGGCCTGGAGAGCCTGGTTCCAGCCCCGCAGCCATGACACGGACGGAGGAGGAGCGTTGTCTGCGCCCCTGAGCCAGAGCCGACGACGAAGTGTCCCCAGAAGTCCCCGGAGCAGAGTTCAGCCGCAGCAAGTAACGGATCCCCTGCCGCCATGCCGAGCGAGCCATCAGTGTGGGTTACATCACCAGGGGGTTCAAGGACTGCTGAGACCATCATGCTGGCTGCGAAGGCTACCGCAGCCAAGTGGGAACCTGAGATGGGCCTCCTGAGGACCAAGCTTGAATTGCCGTCACTGCCTGGATCGTTGGAGTCCTGGACGGCGGTGAAGCTCAAGATCAGGCAAGTGCTCTATGTTGTCTATTTTCTATTTTAGAGCAATCTTGCCTGTCTCTTGGGGAGGAGAGCCAGGAGCAGCCACCCGCTGCATCCAAGCTTGCCTCACTGGGCTCCGCCGCTGCCGGTGACCCTGATCCCTGTTTTTTCTCTGCTGTATCTGAGCCTTCTTCCAGGGTCACCAGAGATGATCCAGCTCCATCTGATGCCTCCAGGGGTCTGGGTTCACCTCTGGAAGTCATCCAAGGTGCTGCTTCCCCCCTGCCTGAGGCCGTCATCTGGGTCCCTCCTCGAGTTGGGTCCGCCGTGGGTGCAGCGTTGGCCCAGCCGGGGTCCATCGAGGGTGCTGCTAAGCTCCAGCCTGGAGCCACCATGGGTGCTATGTTGGCCCAGCTAGGGTCCACTGCGGGTGCTACTGAACTCCAGCCTGGAGTCACTGCGGGCGCTACGTTGGCCCAGCCAGGGTCCACCACGGGTGCTGCTAAGCTCCAGCCTGATGCCGTCGTGGTCCCCCTCCATTCTTCTCCACCAGATGCCGTGGGGGTCCCCCTCTTCCAGTCCGGCTTCCTGCTGTTGAGCCTCCCGGTGGCAAAGCCATCTCCTGGTTCACCCCTTCGGTCCTGGTGGCTTAAGAACACTGGCCGGCCACCCGAAAGACTGAGCCGTCGGGTCGGGTGGTCCATGTTCTCAGGCAGGCCACCCGACTCGTTCCATCTGGCTTTTCGCGTAGTCCTGGGATTTCGGTCGGTCCCCCAAACTCTTTTCTTCTAGTTGGGGTCTCTGGGGACCTGGTAGGCTGCCCGGCCTTTTCCACTTGATGGTCCGGTGGAGCCAGGACGGCGGAAGGCCGCCTGAACTGTTTTTATATTTATCATGTATGACCCAATTCTTTTTATATTCTGTTTGTTAGGTTATTGGTTACGGGTTTTCTAGTTGTTTTGTTTCTTGTGTCTCTCCCTCAGGGCCTGGATCCCCCCACCGCCCTCCTGGGGTTGGTTTTTGTAGTTGTTGCTGTTTGGTGGGGGGTCCTCCTTTTACGCTTGATGTTATTGCGGGGTGTCTGGAGATCCAGCCCTTAAGGGAGGGGCACTGTCATGACGCCGAGCGCAGGTCTGCACCGTGCTCTGTTCTTTAATTATTATTCTTTTTCTTTGTATGTATTTAGTCCTGTTTATCTGTCGTTATGGTTTGTGCTTTTATTCTGACAGTACCGCAGCAGGACTTCCGCCTGTCAGTCTGTTCGCGGCCTGTCATAGCTGTTTGTCATCTATTGATTGCATTCACTTGACACCTGTTTGTTCATTGATTTGAGTAGCATGATTTAAGTTTGCAAGCAAGGCTCATTCCTTACTGCGACCTCGCCCAACCTAGGCTTTAGTCCCCAACCCTGACTCCAGTCCATTCTTTGTGTAAGGTTTTGTCCTCGCAAGTTATATGTAAGTTGTTGTATTGACTCATTGCTCTTTTATGTTCTTGTTATCACCCCGCTGTGCCCGGATAAGCTTTAATTATCAGGGCTGTCCCATTCTGTCCCTTTCCTTATCCCCATCCTCCCTCTCCTTTCGCCTACCTATATTTATCAGACCTAAAGAAATTAATCCTTTAGAGATTCTAGTTGTGTAATGCCATGCTTTGTAATCTCTCTCCCAAAGTGGCCATTGGGGTGACACCTTATATATTTTTTAATAAATGTACATAAATCCAACTTTCCACCTGATTTTTGACTTAGAATAATTTAAAAAAAAAATCAAAATTATTCTAACATTTTGGCGCTCCGAACAGCGGATCTACATATCTCTGTCTTTCCGGCGCCTCTGCTTGATTTCAGCAAGTGCACAGCTGATAAAAAGACCATCCCAGGCTGAGTGAAAAAAAAAAGTCTCAGTGTTACTGCAGTGAAGGCATTTCAAACCGGGGCACAGGAACTGAATGGGTGACGGATCTGAGAATCCTACAGGTGGCTTGGATGTAAGTACATTTGTTGTTGTTGTTTATGGATAAAAGATAGTGAAATTACCTGGACTGATTGAACATTGTGGATGCTGTTTGGATGCATTATTACTGCTTGATCGCTGGGTCATTTCTGCCCACGGTGAGTGATATTGCAATAATCCCTTGGGAGGAGCAAGATTTTCCTCTGCAACGGTGTGCGTTATCACAAGACCCGGGGGGGGGGGGGGGCTCCCAGGGGTCCGCTGTCCTCTGCATCCTGCCAGTGCGGTGGAGGTGCCAGAAGTTGCTTGCAAAGGAAAAAAAAAGGGAAAGATTTGTGCTCTTTTAACCACAGACATTTTATTGTCTGAATAACTAGGCTCTCGATGTCTTGTGGAAGAGTTTACGTGATCCCAGAAAAGTAGATTTTCATGGAAGATTCGTGCCCTTACCGTGTCTGCTTATCGCCCATCCCCCACTACGGTGAGCTATTGCAAAATACCAGTGGAGGAGGTCTTACTGGGACTTTCGGCACACAGCGGAGGGGTTACATGACCGTTGAAATACTGGTAGATTTTATTTTGAGAATTTGTTGAAGCACTGGATAAAAGTTACTGCAGTCTGGTTTGTTTTGTCTCTGTGTAATCTGCTCTGGTGTGAAAAAGTGACAGTTCTCCACGGAGTCGGAAAAAGCAGGTTGGAAAATTGTTGTTTGTGATTTTTTCTGGTATTTTTGGAGCATAAAAGAGTTGGTTAATTACCTATTATCCTTCTGGGAAAGGATTAAAATTGTGGACGTTTGCAATTTATACTTTTGGGTGAGAAATTCTATTGTTTCTCATTGCGGTAGAGAAAAAAGCTGACATGAGGACATTGGCTTGCCAGATTTGTTTTGGTTTTTTTTCCAAGTATTTGGGGTTGCCATTTCAAGCTTGTTTTAAGGCTATCGTTCTGTTACTCTTCTAAACAGCTGCCCGACAGTAACCTTGGAGAGATAACAGAACTGCGCTGCATGTGTGTATGTGTTGTATGTGTGGGCCCTTGTGTTTAACAGTGAGTGATTGAGAAGAAGAGAAAAGAGGAGTGAGAAGAAAAAAAATCTATGTATGGGTATTTTTGCAAAGTTTTGGGGTTTTACTTTTTTCAGTCTAAGTTTGTGGGTGTTCACTCTAATGTTGCGTACGTGATGAACTATTTACATATTTTTAAAGCCAATATTTTCATTTCCTCCAGTTTTTCTTTGGAAAATGAAAAACATTGAGCTACTTTATTCAATTTTTTGACGTATCACTGACTTTTATTGACTCAATTGCCTTATTTCTCTGACTGAAGCATAACAGTGAACTTTACAGGGAAAAAAGGATGCAGGACTAACGATCTCAAATGGCCAACCTCTGGGACCCGGCCTGTCGTCACTGTCCGTGCCTCCCTCGTCGAGACCACAGGCACATAGAACATCTAAGTTAAGTACAATTGCTTGCATCTTCATCACTTCTACAGTACCAGCATGACAATGATGAAATTAACTGAATATTACAATATCATGCTGTCACTTAATAATGCCTAATCGCTGAAGGCCTTGTGTACACATTATATTACATGATTCAAATGTTCATATGACTTCACACTGCAAGATACATCTGATGCTACTCACCACATAATGGTGTGACAATATCACATTTCAGAAATGTGACAGTAATAAGGAATGTGTTTTCTGTGCTCCCGGTGCTCAGCTGTGGCCGAGCTGGGCCTCGGGACTACAGTCCACCCCATAATTTACCAAGGAATATACAGTATAAAATGAGGCATTCCTTGTACAAAATTAAGCCAAATTCCAATTAAGCAATATGTCCACCTTTCCATTGACTGAAGGAGTGTTACACAACCTTTCACAAGGATTCACTTACACAAATTCAACCTGTCTGTGTTCAATTGAACAGACAGATGTGATCTAAGGGACTAACTCAGAATGGTCGCTCTAAGTGCTAAATCACATCAAATCTGCACAGACGGCTATATTACTTTTTAGACTAAGTCAAGAGACGACATGCACAGAAGAAGCTCTAACTATTGAAACCTCATTTTGAAGGAGCTATACTACTCAGATTTTCATCTAAATTAACTGTGTGTAACACATAAAAAGTGGTAACACGCTTCCTTCTAGTAAAAAGACACTATCCATCAAGCAAATACCCTGTAACTTTGATGCATGTCCGTCTCCATGCACCAAAAGGGGGTACCAAAGAAATTAATTAGCAACAATAATTAGCAATCCTCAGAAAAATAGATAATACATAAAAATTATCAATAGATGATCAATAATGAAGAGGAAAAATATAAATGAAACCGCTTGGTAATGAAATCACAACATTCAATAGGAGAAGTTAAACGTTACATCAATAAATTTCCAGATATTTAAGAAAATATCTGCAGATTATTGTAAAAGAAATATCATGTTTATAAGAAACAAGGTAAACTGATAAGGAAGAAAACCATGCAAATTTATGAGAAAAGTTCCAGATGTCTAAGAAAAGTTCAACTTGTGCTGAATTTATGTTTACTGTGAGACTTAATTTAGAATCTACTACAAAGACAATACAGATTCTTACTCAATTAAGAGAACAATGCTTTCGGGAGCTCAAAGCAAAAATAATTTGATCTTCCTTTCATAAACTTAGTCTTTTCAAAACCTTTGCATGGATCTCATTGAACTAAATAAGAGTGAAGGTAAAAATGTTTAGAAATTATTTACACACTTATTGAACATACAAAAGCTTTTCCCTACACTAATTTAAATATTGCTATGGTGACACTGAAACCCTTAACTGAAACAATATCAAGATTTAAAATAGCTGAAATGATTTACTTAGATAATGGAAATGGAATACACTTTGTAAATCAAATCATGTCACATTTAAGTGGAGTTCCTAAATTACTGTATTAGTACCAAACATTTACCTAGGAAACCACTTAGCTTACCATCAATCTACAAGATTAGTATAATATTCAAATAAGAAAAGAGGGAGATTGTGAATGACAAACCCTATTATTGAAGCCATTTAACTTAGGTGATGGGGAAGGGTTTCTGGGTGATTATATGCAAAGAATGACAACTGACAGCAATGTCAGTTTTCAATCCATACTGCCCTTCCCAGGAGGGACCATGTGACGAAGGAACCATGGGAGGTGCACCCATCTCTTGAGCAAACCAGGGGATCTGGTTATCAAAGGAAACTGGACCAAAACTCCCTGGCGAGGACAGCACAAAGGTTATCCTGCTGACCTAAACAGCCGCGGAAAGCGAAGGACGTGGCACTTGGGTGCATCTAAAGTTTTACCTCACCTGAAACCCTCAGCAAGAAACTGTTTAATATGTATATTGTATACTTAATTGAAAAAAAGAAAACAACTGTTTAACTGTTTCTCTATGCAAGTGTCAGCTGATGACTTGGCATCCAGTAACGATCTCTGCCAATAGAGAAACAGGCTGTTTGTTTTTCATGACAAGGGAAGAATACAAGGGAAAGAAAAGTGTGGTTAGTGTTGTTACCTTATCAACCTCATCATCCTCTAGTAATACTTAATATTGGTTATTAAGTTGTTCCATTGCTTATAGACTGTAGAGAATTGTTATGTTTCTTCCTTAATAACACTAACAGTTCGGCAAAATATCTTTATTGCTAAAATAATGCAGCTACTACAGGCTGTTTGGTTTCTTAAGAAAGGCTATGTACAGAAATAACATAGCAAACTTCATTTTGAAACACACCTGACACAACACATCACTCCACTGATTAGAAACATGATGACATGCCTTACTCTGTGAATGCAGGGTTAATTTCATCAGGGAACTCCTCTTTTTGAAGTGGTGATGTCCCCTTTCCAATAGCTTAACACTCTCTGAGTATGCAACGGCTTACAGTGCGTCTCTCCCCTGTACTGCTACCCTGCTTGACCAACGAAGTGAGCAGGTGTTATACCAAGGATCTACGTTGTCAAAGGTCATTGAGTCATTGGGCATATTCGCATTTGGCCATGACACTGGGCAGATCTGTGTACCCCGTTTTGGCAACTGACCGTACCCTCATCATGTCGGCAGGGCAGGTGGGCAGGGTGAAGAGAGATGCTTTTCTACCACATGATGCCATTTATGAGGCATGAATGCAATTTCAGATGGAAAGTACAGGAGTGAGGTTTTTGTTGTTTCTTGGAGTGAGAGTGGAGACAAAATACATTAGGGATTAAAACACTTAATTGTAGACTACAATCATTTACAAAATTATAACAAAGGATAGAATGGTCCTTGGTTGACTAATTACCACCCGTAGGGGTGTAGGCCCTATTATAGGAGATTACTGTTTTACTTCTATCCATGAAAATGATGCAAATGGTCAAATTAATACCTCAGATACTCACAGAAGTTAGTGTTTCTCTTAATGGAGAAGTCTCATCATAAACTTGGTCATGATTTTTATAACTTCAGATTTTTCTTGTGTGAGTCCTTAATATGATGATAAGGGTGTTTTTGAAGGTTGCAGTATGGTTT
Organism: Pholidichthys leucotaenia; assembly: GCA_020510985.1. Lineage (NCBI taxonomy): Eukaryota > Metazoa > Chordata > Actinopteri > Cichliformes > Pholidichthyidae > Pholidichthys > Pholidichthys leucotaenia. The sequence goes on along the minus strand of CM035848.1, from coordinate 115,294,254 downwards.
AAGGCTGTTTTTAAGGCTGTTTCAGATTATTTTCTATGTTCTTATTTGACACTGACTGAGATTAGTTTTGATCACATTACACATATTCACTCTTGATATGTTCTGCACACATTTTTAACTTGCAAGGACACATAACAGCATGTAAATTCTTACACATATCCTTATATTAATTCATTCACTACCACTTTTGTTAGTTTTCTTTTAATCCTCATGCAGCATCAAGGGGGGATATGATAGAAAAATTCCATGTCATCTATTATTATTTTAATAATGTATTATTATATTTGAGAAGTATCATACCTTTTATATGCCATGTTTAATGTTTATATATGCATTCCATATAGGATAAATTCATATATTATTGGCATGTTTCTGTGAGCAATTTCAGAGAGTTCAGACTGAAGATCAGTACAGGATCAGTACATGCGTAAGGAATGATCTAAGACACTTTTTATGATCTCTTTGACATGTCCTGTTTCGGGTCAAAGGAATGCACAGGAACTCCTCAGCCTGTATACATCAGTTCTACAGATTAGGTATATCAACATTCTGTTAGTTTTATGGACCTCATGTGCATGGCTCCAGAGTGTCTGTGACGTCTGCCCGGATAAGCTTTAATTATCAGGACTGTCTCATTCGGTCCCTTCCCTTATCCTCATCTTCCCTCTCCTTTCTCCTACCTATATACTGTGTATCAGACCTAAAGAAATTAATCCTTTAGAGATTCTAGGTGTGTAATGCCATGCTTTGTAATCTCTTTCCAAAGTGCCCATTGGGGTGACACCTTATATATTTTTGTAATAAATATACATAAATCCAACTTTCTGCCTGATTTTTGACTTTGAATAATTTAAAATAAAAATTATTCTAACAATTGCCCTTGCAAAAATCTGCATGTTGTATATGTTTTGTCGACTACATGGCCGAAGAGAGCAAATGAAGTTTCACATGAGGCTTTGTCTTTATGAACAATTTTGATGAAAGGCCTCAAGTCTTCAAGAAAGCCTCAATTAGCCATGACTAAGTAGTATTTTAGAGGTAAAATGTCAGTCCTACAACTGGGAAGCTAGGGGTCAAGTCCCAACTGCATCACTCTTGTAATTTATTTTTATTTGCACGGTGAAGTGTCTGTTGTATTTCAAAGAGCTTGGATAGAACAATAACACATCATTATGCTGAGGCACTATTGTGCCCTGTATGAATGTACCACAAGCACATTCACTGTAGTCACCCGAGTTTTATTATTTCTTTTTTTCCCTTATGATCATTGATATTTCTTAAAAGAAAGTGCATGTATTGAAATGGAAAAAATGTGACCCGTCCAGGACACACGAGGACGCACTAGGACGCAGAGACGTGACTGCCTGCGGTATCCCGGAGTGCAAGAGGTTAAACCAATAATGCCCTTGCAAAAATCTGCATGTTTTATACATTTTGTCCACTAGATGGCCTAGTTGAGAAAATGGAAGTTTCACATGAGGCCTCATCTATATGCGCCATTTTGATGAAAGGCCTCAAGTCCTCTAGAAAGCCTCATCTGGCCATCACTACCCTCAAGTTTAGCTTGCACAGAATTTTCTCTCCAAATACTAATCAAATCCAACACCTCACTTTCCATCCACTGACTAGGTCCAGCTGCCGTGTCTGCCATGCTTTCAGTCATTGTTTACGTCCGATCTTCCCACGTCCACCTCCTCCAGCACCGAATGGTGACATCTGTCTCACTTCAATGACGTAAAAGTCGGATGACATGCGACATGACCGTTCAGACTGAGATTGCTTTGGAAAATATCAGATACATATCTGAATTAGGACCACATATGAAAGTGGCCAGGATCTGGTGTGAAAAAACCAGATCTGTGCCATTCAGACTGTCATTAAAAAATAAGATATGGGTCACATTTGTGCAAAAAAATTGGAATTGAGCATTAAAATCTGCAGTGTGACCATAGCCAGAGTCATCAGTACCTATCCAGATAGCAAGGGTAATGTGAAGGATGTTGTCAGTCTCCCCAAGCTACAGTGTCCCTGTAATGAAATTTGTGAGCGCAGAGAAATCAAGACATAATGGATTAAAGGAGAAGTTAAACGCTATTGCCCTTCACAGCGATGTCTGCCAACAGGTTGTTCTATTGCCCACTGAAGAGCAAGTGATCCTTTCAAGTTAGATGGATGTCCTAAAAGGTCAAGTTTGACTTTAAAGCGACGATCTTACTGGTACGTCAACCACCAAGATTGAGTGGGTGGTGTTGAGTCAGACGAGGTTTCTGAAGACTGACATCTTGAAAATAGAAACAACTTGTTGAATAAAGTGAACATGAATTAAAGCAGCAAGATGAGAAACAATTTGCAGCAAGCAGTTCAGTGGGTGTGGCCAGAGTTACTTGGGTGGAGCCAATGTACCTGAAGTTTGAAAAGGGGTGGAGTCCAGCAGAGAGCGGGAAACAGAAGGTGTTTTCCAAACATAGTGCTTAGAGAGACTTTAAGTTTCTTACCAGAATGAAATGTAACATGCTTGACTAAAACATCTACAATAACCAGAGAGGCAGCTGGTAAGACAATGAAGCTGCTTCCTATGGAAGGCATTTGAGTCAGTACGAACTTTAATTACCACCCTAGATGACAAGCTGCAGCTGTTGAGCATTTGAGCAGTTGTGCTTGTGAAGTCGATTGAGCTTTGGGGTGGAGAAGGACGGCGAACGCAGAAGAGGTCTTTGATGGTAGGATTAAATAAGTTTCTGGCGGAGTAGCATAAACTGTACTCTGCAGTATCCTGTCAACTAGTTCTGGTGGAGAGAATAGGGAGGATATGGAGTGGTTGGTCTCAAGGAGTGCTAGAAAGAAAAGGGCAATGAAATGGAGTGCGGCTCGCAAGAGCAAGAAGCTGGTCTGAAGGGAGCAATGCAGGTGGCGGTGGCAAGAAATCTAGAACTGGCCAGGGTGACAGTCCGATATTTTTGAATGAAACACAAGAAAATCAATGGAAACTAATAACTGAGTTTAATCAAGATGGAGGGCATTTTCACCCGATCAAACTTACTAAAGCAACTGAGCAAGAGATTGATAAAAATTAAGTTTGCTTGGTGCATGAATAATAAACGAGTGGTAATCCATGCTGTCAGTGGACAGCAGCAGGAAAAGATTCTGAGAATGTCATCTCTTGGTGTGGAAAGGATGAAATCCTATGTCCCAGGAGCACTATCTAAGATGAGAGAATTTATTTCTAATGTGAGAGAATTTATTCCTAATCCCCTGAAATGTTATACATGTCAAAGAATGGGGCATACAGAACAACAATGTAAAGGAAAACCAAGATGTGCAGGCCAGCATGAATATGGGAAATGTGATAAAGATGTCAAGATTAAGTGCTGCAACTATGGTGATGATCACAGCACTGCATATGGAGGTTGTATGATACAGAAAGAAGCAAGATAAGCCCAAAGAGTCAAGATTATGAACAAAATCCCATTGCTGAAGCTCTAAAGAAAGTCAGGGAAGGCAAAACAACCCTATTCAGTGCTGTGAAAGTGGCCCAAAGAGGTACGGCTGTCAGGGGTGACATTGCAACAGGAAATCAGACCCAAACTATAAACCCAATGGCAATTCAGAAAGCATGCATTCACAATTGTAAGCTTAAAGATGATACTCTGGTAGTGGGCAAAGCAAAGTTTGCGGCCTTCATTTGCCATATCATAAATGTTTCCTCGCAACTGAAAAAGAAAAGCGATACGATTAGAGCAATTGTTGAAGCAGCAGTAAAATTCCTGGACATAAGACATCAAAGCAGACCAGATACATGCATTACTTACAGCAACTGAAGGAAATGTGCATGGTGAGGATTAGGACTCTCATTATTGTTTTACACATATTACAATGGAGCGCAAGAAGCCTCGTAGCCAATGGGCAAGAGTTTAAAAAGTACCGTATATGAGTTTGTTAATGTTCCAGATGTAATATGAGCACAAGAGACTTGGCTACGATCAGAATTAGATTTTGTAATTCCTGGGTTTAGATCTATAAGACATGACAGAAGAAACAATCAAAATGGGGGAGGGTGTGCTACCTTTATTAAAGAAGGTTTGGTGGGTGGTTCCTGGCTCCGGTAATATAGAGTGTGTCATAACTGAAATCCGCAGTCCTGGAAAAGATATAAATACCGTACTAAGATAACTAATTTTTACAATCCAGGTAGGTTGCTAACTATGGACATGCTAAAAGAGATGGTGGTTAACACGTCACACAGAAAAGAAATATGGTGTGGAGACTTCAACGCACACAGCAGTTTATGGGGTAGTGGTCACACTGATAGTAATGGAGATACAGTAGAAGAAATGTTGGATGAAAGATCCTTGGTTTGTCTTAATGATGGCCAGGGCACAAGAATAGACATGCACAGGGGCAAGGTGTCATGCTTGGATCTCACATTGGTGTCAGACAGCATGGTGAATGCATGTGAGTGGTGTGTTTTAAGAGTCTACTGTAGGCAGTGACCATAACCTGGTACTCACCAAAGTTAATAAAACTGTATATAGACATGATCAGTGTATTTTCACTAGATGGTGTTTTGATAAAGCAGATTGGGGGTTGTTTAGAGCTTGTTGTGAGGAGTCAGCACAATCGGTATCACTTACTGGGAGGATAGAGGAATGAACATACCAAGTCACAAATCATATTTTAAATGTTGCAGCCGTGAGCATCCCAAAAAGAACAACTTTTGGAAAAAAGAAAATGGTGCCATGGTGGAACGAGGAATATAGCAGAGCTATCAAAGAGCGAAACAAAGCATTAAGAGTGTTAAAGAAATGCTTATCACAACAAAATCTTATAGATTACCAGAGGAAAAGGGCTGTGGCATGGAGGATAGTCAAAAATTCAAAAAAGCAATCATGGAGAGTTTTTTGTTCAGCAATTGGCAGAGAAGTAAAGTTAGGAGACATATAGTCCATGTTTAAACAAATGTTGGGGAAAAGGAAGTCATCTTCTATTCCAACACTAGTTGATGGTGAGACACTTGCAGTGACGGATAAGGAGAAGGCCGATCTATTAGGGAGGGCTTTTGCTGCAGTGCATAGTGGTGACCACCTGGATGACACACATAGGCAAAAGAAAGCGTGTATGTGCAGAGAAAATAAAAATGTGAGGGAGAAGCAGGGGGAGGACTAGACAACTTTAAATATGGACTTTTCAATGTCAGAGCTTAGAATATCATTACAAGGTACAGGATTTTCAGCCCCAGGGGAGGACCAGTTATGCTATGCAATGTTCAGACAACTTTAGAAGCCGTCCCCTTTAAATGTTCCTTGAAGGATAGGGTCCTGTCAAGGGTCACTCCAAGATAGGTTGGATTTGAGGCATGCTTAAGCTTGAGTCCGCTCAGGTGGATGTTTAGTTCTCTGGCAGCTTTTACATTGTGGAGATGGAATACACTGGAGATGGTTTTTGCTGGGCTTGGTTTTAGGTGCCAGGTTTTGCAGAACTGGTCCAGTTTGGCAAGATCTTCCGTGAGCACCCGTTCTAGTGAACCTTCACCGTTAAGTGAAGGCACGAAACAACCTGCTCTGCAAGCTCGCTGGTGCAAAATGGGGGGCGGCAGTCTCCACCCTGCGCACCTCAGCACTGGCCCTTTCATACTCTGTAGCAGAATATTGTGCCCCTGTCTGGTCCAGGTCATCCTACACACACCACGTAGACACCCAGCTCAACACAACCATGAGAACCATAACTGGGACAATCCGCTCAACACCACTCCCCTGGCTCTCTGTACTGTCAAACATAGCCCCCCCACACATCCGGCGAGCAGCACTAACTCAAAGGATGCTTCGAAAAGCCAAAGACTCTCCTCACTTACCAATCCATGCAGATATCTACTCCCCACCCACTGCCCGACTTCCATCCAGACAGCCGATTTGGAAAAACCCTCCCCCAGCTGATTTCACCATCCAGACAGCTTGGCAAGAGGAATGGGAGACCAAGGAGGTCCCAAACAAACACCTGGTGACAAACCCCAACCAACAGGTCCCGGGCACCAACCTCCCAAGGAGACAGTGGTCTACACTCAATCGCTTCAGGACTGGACATGGCCCCTGCTTGGCCAGCCTTTACAGATGGGGCAGTAGCCCTAGTCCACTGTGCGCATGTGGAGAGGAGCAAACAATGGAACACATCATAGAGGCTTGCCCGCTCCAAAGACTGGAAGGAGGATTACACACCCTCCATACAGCAAACCAGGAGGCAACTGCTTGGCTTGAGGACTTTGCATTCGCTAAATAAAATAAATAAATAATGTTCAGACAACTACCTGTTGAATCACTTAAGCTTGTTCTCTTATTATTTAATAATATATGGTGAAATGGATAACTGCCAAAGTGCTGGAAAAGAGCAATCATTCTCCCATTCAACAAGCCAGGAAAGACCCAGCTTACCCAGGTAGCTATAGGCCCATCGCTTTGACATCAGATAATTTTTTCACACATAAGGAGTTGTTCAGAACTCCTTATACAAAGATATAGAGTGATGATAATCAAGTCAGTGGCGGTAATGCACCTGTAAGCTGGTTGCCAACCGCCAATCAAATCTAAAAGAAGAAGAAGAAGACATCACATTTATGCAAATGGATGGCAAATTTGATCATTTCCAGGCTTTCACATGTATTGGAGCAAAGAGGTTTACTGAGCAACTATCAGAATGGGTTTCGTAAAGGAAGATCTACAATAGATGCCTAAGTTCAAGTTGGTAATGAGGTGGAAATGGCCCTGAAAATAAAAGAGCTGATGGCAATTGTTTATTTTGACATAGAAAAAGCATATGATTCTATGTGGAGAGAAGGGCTACTTATTAAGTTAAGCAGACTGAATATAGGTGGAAGAACTTATAATTGGATAATGGACTTCTTAAGTGACAGGATAATCGGAATCAAGGTAGGGTCAGAAACTTCTAAAGAGTTTAAAATAGAAAATGGTGTACCGCAAGGGAGTGCAATTAGTCCATTGTTGTTTAATATCATCATAAATTACATTTTTGCTGATCTACAGTAGGTGCTAGCATCAGATCAGCATTATACACAGACAACGGGGCCATATGAACTCGGGGAAGGAATGAATCATATGTGCTAGAAAATTTAAAGAAAGCAATAACAAAAGTAGAGAAATGGTTAATTGAGTGGGGATTCAAACTCTCAAACAGCAAGTCCTGTTATATGATTTTTACAAACAGGCGCAGGACTGACAATGACAAGCTGACACTATATGGTGACTTAGTTTAAATACCTAGGACTATGGTTAGATACTTTTTCTTCCTATAATCACATCTATCGCATCTAACTATCTATCTATCTATCTATCTATCTATCTACATGGAAAGTTCATATTACAAAGTTGGAAGAAAAATGCAAAAAAGTCATCAATCTGCTACAGGCTGTTGCGGGCTACAACTGGGGTGCAGATAAACGATCACTTATGAGTATCTTCAGAGCAGTAATGAGATCAGCCATTGACTATGGATTCATTGTGTATGGGGCAGCAGCAAAGACTGTATTACTAAAGGTGGACAGAGCCCAGTATAGAGCTTTGCTAATTTGTTTTGGAGTTGTTAAATCTACTCCTATAAAAGCAGTGTTGATAGAAGTTGGGGAAATACCACTTCAACTGAGAAGAGAGAAGCTTGCACTGGCATACTGGCTAAAGCTAAAAGGAAGTGGGGAGGAAAATCCAACAGCAAAGTCTGTTCAGGAATGCTGGGAGTACTCAAAGTTCAAGGGGAGGGGATTTGGCTGAGCAATTAATAATAAAGCTAGAGCGTATGGTATGGAGATCATAAAGTTCACCAAGTCTACCTCAGTGAGCAGCGTTCCCCCATGGTTATTTCCAGAAATTAATATGGATTTAAGTATCCAAGGAAAGGAAAGGAATTGGCAATTGACTGAAATAGGTTTTGAAACAAGACTGTATTGAAGAAATAATTTTTACAATTATCTGGAAGTATACACAGACGGCTCTGAAAATGAGCAAGATCATATGGGAATAGATGTCTTTATCCCTGATTTTAAAATAATGGTATCCAAGCAACTTTCAAACCAGCTTTCAGTGTATGCAGGAGAAATGGTGGCTGTTATTACGGCTCTGCAGTGGGTGGAGGAAGTCAGACCTGACAGGGTGGTGATCTGCTCGGATTCCCTTGCTGCGTTAGAACGCATTCAAACAAAAAGTTCATGCAGAGAAGATCTTTTAATTGAGCTTAACTGCAGCTTGATGAGACTCCACCAGTGTGGTATAGACATACAGTTTTGCTGGGTGCCAGCACACAAGGGGGTAAAAAGAAATGACTATGCATAGAGAATGCGTTCAAGGATGAGGCTGAGTTTATTTCTCAGGTTCAGCTTTATTAAGTGAACACATGCTCTATCAATCTCTAAGCAACAAAAGAGACTGAGCAATCAAATACCACACTCTTATACCCTGCTGAAGCCACGAACCTAAGTCACATGGTGCTTTAGCAAACATACAATCACATGGTACATAATCCCAGTCACAATGCACTCTTTGATGTTCCTCTATTGTCTCTTATCCCTCGATGTTCCGGGAATCCTCCTGGGGCATCCTCTCCGAGACAAAGGCCCAAACTCACACCTCCTCGTCATCTCCTGTAGATCTCTGCAGGCCCAGACCTCTTTTGTCCGAGACGTGAAGCCCCCAATACACGTACAGTCATACATATGTGGGAAATATGAACTCAATATATGCGCCACATAACCCCCCCCAAACGTCTATACAGGGACAAAACGTAATCAGAGATGCATGGCAGAAAACATCACAACATATCACAAATCAATCCCCCAATTGCTTGGGTTTTAACCTCCTGCCATATCTGCTGTAAGCCGGCTTTGTTCCTTCTGCAGCGGCTCCCTGCATCTGTGAATCAGAATTATTAGCACATCTCTGTGGTGGCTCGGAACAATGTCTTCCCGACGGCCTGCCACGGCGGGGGGCCCTGGCCAACTGCACGTGTTCATCAGCCAGAACAAAGGCGGGTTTGAGTCTGTTAATGCAAATCAACTCTTTTCTGTCTCCCAAATCAAGCAAAAAATGTTTCTCCCCCGTCTCCAACACTCTGAAAGGCCCGTCGTAAGGTGGTCGCAAACCTGGTCGTTGAGCATCATGTCTAACAAAAACAAACTCCGCATTTTTTAAAGCCCTCGGCACAAAAACGCGCGGAAAACTGTGATGAACTGGGCCAGGAAGGGTGTTTGAGCCTGTGCCGCTCTGCAACAGCTGAGCGGGGGGGCAATTTGGTGCAGGGTTGTCCGGAAGGAATTCCCCCGGCAAACGGAGGGGTTGAGCAAAAACTAATTCAGCATGACATCACAACCGATCCTCCCCGTAGTCGCTGGGGAGACCGTATGCACGATGGTGGGAGACTTCTGCGCAACACCTGGGTATCTCCTACGGCTCCTGCATACGAAGTTGTCGCACGTCCTGGCGAGGTGGTCCCGCAGACCGCACTTGCCACATCGCTTTCCTCTCGCTGGGCACAAACTGGCTTTATAGCGGACCCACACCCATAACAACAAGGTGTACCAGGGACAGACTGTATCTTCACCACTGTGGCATACGAGTCACCTCCGGCATCACTGTTGTTAGGGTCCCAACTCGGTGCCTACGCGCGAGCATTGTCTTCACTCTGAAGAGCCTCTTCAGGCAGGCCCCTCGCGATGATCTCTGCTGCCTCAAAACGCTGGGCGAGCTCAACAGCCGTGGTCAATATCAACTCTCCTGGAAACTCCAACAACCTGGACTGGAGCACTTCACTACGAACGTGTTCCACCAGTTGGTCCAGAATCATTTCTTCTTCCAGGCATCCAAACTCACACCCCCTTGCCAGCCTATAGAGCCTGGCCACAAACGTTGATACCGGCTCCCCTAGATGCTGGCGGCGCTGTCAAAAATGGATGCGCCGGACCGTGACGCTCTCACCAGCGCAAAAATGGTGCGCCATTAATTCCACCATGCCGTCAAAACTGTCGGCCCCACCCAGACTGTCCAACACTCTCTGCCCCTCAGCACCCAACTTATGGATTAACACTGACCTCGCACGGAGCCTCTCACGCTCACCGAGGTCCAAGACCACGAGGTAGTTGGTAAAAGACAAGAACCAATGAGGTCATGGCACGGGCGGCGTGCCCGGCGCCTCCAAAAATGGCCAAAGTTCAGCACCGACATTTTCCATTCCCACTTTCACCTCGTCGCCAAATGTTATGTCCATAACTGAGTTTAAAGCAAGCACACAGTTGCTGCAGTTTTATGGAGCTTTATTACACACAGTGTCACAGTATATATATGGCTTACGGCACTCGCCCCGCTGACCAGGTGGCTCCACGACGAAAGAGGCAGAGCCTCTTCCGCCCACACCTTTATACCATGGGCGGCATCACCACCGGAAACCGGCAGTTGCCACCCCGGTCTAACCCATGACCGACCCGGCCGCCATCTTAGTCATACAGCCTATTTACATACACAACAGTCATCATGACAAGACTCCGAGTGGATCACACAAACTTAAATAGTACATTATTTGTTATAGTTAAAAGGAATGATGATAATTGTGCACACTGTGGCTGCAAAGAAAATGTCAAGTCATATTCTTTTTAACTGCTCATTGTATTCAGCTGAATGAGAAGCACTACAGGAGAGGATACGTGAGACAGGATGGGACTGGAATTTAGTGGGGGTTCTGGGATCAGATGGAGAGGGAGTAAGAGCAACCAGGGAGGCTCTATTTAGATTTATAAATTATACTGGGCTTATAAAAAGAACATACCTTTCATAGGAACTTAGAAAATGTGACATGATGCTGCACACTCTTGTACAGTAGGTGGCGGTATGCACCTATAAGCTGTTTGCAATCCACCAACAAACCGAGAGAAGAAGAAGAAGAAATTGACTGAGCTGTCTTTCATGTGTGATCTCTTTGATGTTGTCGAATTGATGATGATATTTAAAGTACTATTTAAAAATAGTTGTTGTCATAGCCAGGAGCGGCACTGGGGTTAAGCTCCCAGTGCTCATAAAATGCTCCTTATGGCGTGCGTCTCGAAAAGCCTCTGACAACTAAGTCCAACTCCTAGCCTGCCCGTGTGGTTTAGTCTCTAAGCCTGGCGGAACTGCTTTTACTAATAGGAGAAGGGGCGAGGGCGGATCTCTGGCGCCTTAAAACCAGATGCTTCGGGTAGATGGTGGCTCGTCAACCTGGGAAGGTAACCCATCTAGGGGAAGGTAAACCCTGATTTCAAACCTCCGCTGCCTTGCGGCACACCCGGTCACGGGAAAGGCTTCGGGAGTCAACCCTGAGGAAAAATCCGGAGTCGGAGCCCCTAAGGCAGTTCTATGTTGTGCTCAACATCGTTCTGGCAGCTCCTGCAACTGCGCTGGTGCCAAACTGTAGCAGCCCTGCTGTTCCTTTGGATTCATCAGTGACGTGGAGAGGGGGGACATGCTGCATGGGCAACATCTTGTCCTCCATATCTTCCTGCCCAGGCTTGAATCCTACCAACACCAACGCTGGAAGGTAGAACACCTGATCACTGGAGAGGACACTCCAGCTTCGCCTTTGGTGTAGAAAAAACACGGGGAATGACAGTTACCGGTTATAAGCCACCACTCAATTGGCGTAGAGCGCGGCGCCAGGGGTTGTTCCTGACGGTGGGAGGGATCATCGGATCTCACTGGACAGCTACCGCCCGCCTCAAGCTGGGCAGCCCCCAGCCAATAAGGTGTTGTCCCGCCACAGCTTGCTTTCCTCACTGGGTGCATGGGGATGAGGAGAAGTCCGAACAGCAGGCTGAGAACCTTCGCACCAGGCAAGACAATAAAACAAAAGAGACCAGCTCTAAAACTGGGAACTTGGAATGTCCGCACTATGATGACAGGACTCACTGCTAACCTCAAGGACATCAACGACACCCGGAAGACTGCCATCATCAATAATGAGCTGAAGAGACTGGGAGTGGATATCGTCACTCTCCAGGAAACACGGTTGGCTGACGCAGGCACACTGAGAGAGAAGGACTACACGTTCTACTGGCAGGGAAAGGACAGCGACGAACACAGGGAACACGGAGTGGGCTTCGCAGTGAAGAACACCTTGCTGAAGATGGTGGAACTGGGCAGCACTGGCTCTGCACGACTCCTCACCCTCCTCCTGAACACCACTCAAGGCCCAGTCACCCTCGTCAGTGTGTATGCCCCAACACTGACAGCCACACCAGAGGCAAAAGACGAGTTCTACGAGAATCTCGCAACAACTGTCAGGACCATCCCCAACTCTGAACAACTCATTCTCCTTGGAGACTTCAATGCCAGAGTGGGTGCTGACCACGACTCCTGGCCCTCCTGTCTTGGACCTTTTGGCGTGGGCAGAATGAACGACAACGGACAGTGGCTGCTCGAGTTCTGCACATATCACGATCTCTGCAACACAAACTCGTTCTTCAAGACCAAGCCCCAACACAAGGTTTCCTGGCAACATCCACGCTCAAAGCACTGGCACCAGCTGGACTTGATCCTGACCAGGCGCACCTCACTGAAGAACGTGCTAATCACCCGTTCGTTCCAGAGTGCAGATTGCGACACAGACCATTCATTGGTGTGTTGCAAGGTCAAGCTGCAGCTGAAGAAATTCCATCGTGCTAGACAGCCTGGAAAGGCACGGATTGACACCAGCAAGATGGCTCAACCAGAACTTGTTGAGCAGTTTGCCTCCACCTTTGAGAAGGAACTTGGTGTACCACAAGAAGGAGAATCTGCAAAGCAGAAGTGGGAAGTGCTGCAAAACACCATCCACCGCACAGCCTTGGCTACCTTTGGGAGGAAGACCTCGAAGTCACAGGACTGGTTTGATGCCAAGTTGACCGAGATGACCCCCATCATTGAAGCCAAGCGCTCAGCACTTGCTGAGTACAAGAAGTACCCAAACGAGAAGAATCTCCAGATTCTCAGGGCTGCGAGAAGCAAAGTTCAGCAGACTGCTCGGCGCTGTGCCAACGAGTACTGGACTCAGCTCAGCCAAGACATTCAAACCACTGACATAACAGGGAACATCCGTGGTATGTACGATGGCATCAAGAAAGCACTTGGTCCGGCTCAGAGCAAGACGGCCCCCCTCAAATCCTCCACTGGGGTGATGATCACAGAAAAGAACAAGCAGATGGAGAGATGGGTGGAACACTACTCCGACCTCTACTCCAGAGAGAACACCGTGACACCGTCAGCCCTTGATGCCATCGACTGCCTGCCATCCATGGACGAACTTGACGCCGAGCCAACCATCGACGAACTCAGCAAGGCCATTGATAGCTTGGCCGCTGGCAAGGCACCTGGCAATGACGGCATACCCCCTGACCTGATCAAGCACCGCAAGACCGCCCTACTGCTGCCATTGCATGACGTCCTCTGCCAGTGTTGGAAGGAAGGTGTCGTACCACAGGACATGAGGGATGCCAAGATCATCACCCTCTACAAAAACAAAGGGGAGAGAAGCGACTGCAACAACTACAGGGGCATCTCCCTCCTCAGCGTTGTTGGCAAAGTCTACGCACGAGTTGTTCTCGTTCGTCTACAGAAGCTTGCCGAACATGTCTACCTCGAGTCTCAGTGTGGCTTCCGCGCTGCGCGATCGACGGTAGACATGATATTCTCCATCCGCCAACTCCAGGAGAAATGCAGAGAACAGAACATGCCCCTGTACGTCGCCTTCATCGACCTCACCAAAGCGTTCGATTTGGTCAGCAGAGAGGGCCTTTTCAAGATCCTGCCAAAGATAGGATGCCCACCAAAGTTGCAAAGCCTCATCAAATCGTTTCACACCAACATGCAGGGGATAGTGCAGCACGATGGCAACGTCTCAGAGCCATTAAACATACGCAGCGGAGTGAAACAGGGCTGTGTACTTGCACCAACCCTCTTTGGGATTTTCTTTGCTATGCTCCTGAGGCATGCCTTCAGCACAGCAACAGAGGGAATCTACCTGCACACAAGATCTGACGGCAGGCTTTTCAACCTCACCCGCCTGAAAGCCAGAACCAAAGTACGCAAGGCTCTAATCAGAGACATGCTGTTCGCAGACGACGCTGCAGTCGCAACCCACACACAGCAGGAACTTCAGACCCTGATGGACCGCTTCTCCCAGGCATGCAAGGACTTCGGGCTTACCATCAGCCTGAAGAAGACTAACGTCTTGGCGCAAGGCATGGAAGCACCACCAACCATCACCATCGACGACTACGAGCTGGAGGTCGTGAATCAGTTCACGTACCTGGGGTCCACGATCAGCAACAACCTCTCCCTTGATACAGAGATCAACAAGAGGATTGGAAAATCAGCCTTCACACTCGCTCGCCTCACCACACGAGTGTGGGAGAATCCCAAACTCTCTGTCAAGACGAAGATGGCAGTGTACAACGCCTGCGTCATCAGCACACTGCTCTATGGGAGTGAGACGTGGACAACATACGCCCGGCAGGAAAAGAGACTGAACTCCTTCCACTTGCGCTGCATTCGCCACATCCTGGACATATCCTGGCAGGACAAAGTGCCCAACACAGAAGTTTTCTCCCGCGCCGGCCTTCCCTCCATGTTCACTCTACTCAGGCAGCGCAGGCTCCGCTGGCTAGGCCACGTTCACCGTATGGAGGATGGCAGAATCCCAAAAGACGTCCTCTACGGAGAACTGGCAACTGGCAGGAGAGACGTTGGCCGCCCACAGCTGCGCTTTAGAGACGTCTGCAAGAGAGACATGAAGGCCCTGGAGATCAACACAGATCGCTGGGAGGACCTTGCAATGGACTGCTCCAAATGGAGAGGCACCCTGACCAGACAGCTCAAGGCGGGTGAAGAGAGACTGACTGCTGCAGCAGATGAAAAAAGGACCCGCAGGAAGAACCGCCACAGACCCAGCAGCACGGAGACCACCCACAAGTGCGACCTGTGTGACAGGGACTGCCATTCGCGCATCGGCCTGTTCAGCCACAGGTGGTGCTGTTCCAGCAGAGTAGACATTTAGGATTCATTTAGGTTCCTGGTTCGAATCCCCAGGCTGGCAGGGGTTGGAACCTTTCTGTATGGAGTTTGCATGTTCTCCCTGTGCTGTGTGGGTTTACTCCGGGGGCTCCGGTTTCCTCCCACAATCCAAAGACATGCATGTTAAGTTAATTGGTTGTTCTAAATTGTCCCTAGATATCTGTTTCCTATAGGCCCTTAGAATAGAGGGTTAGTACTAGTGAAAGCGCTTTGAGTGGTCTTTGTGACTAGAAAAGCGCTATATAAGTGCAGGTTAGTTAGTTAGTTAGTTAGATTCTCTTCCATGGTCATCATAGACCGACAGAGGCCGACGATTTAAAAATGGGTCTCTCTATGGCCCTCCCCATCGCATCCGACGATTGAGATGACATTGATCTCTTCTTTCTTTATATATGCGGAGGTAGCTCTCCAGTGAGTTGTTTCTGCCTGTGATAAGATGACTAAACCAGTTAGATCGATCTATGGCTATGGTTTACCAGGTGGCAGTGTCTATGCCAGAATCTCATAGGTCACATTTCAGCACATCTTTGTAACGGAGTTGGGGTCGACCACGTTTTCTGGGAGCACTTACTAGTTCCTCATAAAAAGTGGTTTTGAGGAGATGTTTTTCCTCCATCCTCACAACATGACCAGCCCATCTTAGTCTGCGATTGTGTAGCAAAGTGTACAGGTTAGAGGACCCTGTTAATTGAAGGACAGTATTGTGGGGCATATAGTCAGACCAGGAGACTCTTGAGTATTGAAAGCAAATAGCGTAGGTGGAATGAATTTAGTCGGTGTTCTTTTCTCCTGTACATAGACCAACTTTCACTGCCATACAAAAGAGTACTGAGAACACAGGCAGAGTAGACTTTCATCTTTGTCTTAATGGACAGGTACCGGTTGTTTCAAACTCTGTCCTTCAGCCGGCCAAAGGCTGTTGCAGCTTTGCCAATGTGGATGTTTATTTCTGTGTCAAGGGAGTTGTCAGATGTTACTATGAATCCCAGATACGTGAACTGGCCTACAACGGATAAGTTTGTCCCATAGATGGTGATAGTAGGGATAGTGTCTGTGTTTTGCACCAGAATTACAGTTTTTGGTAGGGTTATACAGAGGCCAAACTTGGAACAGGCTGCTGCAAATGCGTTGCACATGTTTTGGAGATCAGATTCTGAGTGAGCAACAAAAGCTGCATCATCCACATACTGTAAAGGAGCTCTCTGACCAGGACATACTGTAACTGACTTTAGTTTTTGCTCGAAGTCTTGCTAGACTGTAGAGTTTTCCAGAGCTACAAGAGCGCAGAGCAATTCCAGATGTGATGTGGAAAGGCATGTCTTAGATCTGCAGAGAAGAAAATGCCTAAGAGTGGGAGCTAGGACACATCCTTGTTTGACTCCACATCTGATGTTAAATTTGTCAGAGTTTGCAGCATTGTGTTGGACTGCTGTTTGCATATCATCATGGAATGAAGCGATGATGTTGAATAAGGTGCGAGGACAGTCTAGTCACTGAAGTATGAGGAAGAGCCCAGATCTGCTGACATATTCAAAGGCCTTTATTAGATCTATGAAAACTAAGTAGAGGCCTGTTTTGCTCCACGCACTTTTCCTGCAGTTAACGAAGGCAGAACACCATGTCAACAGTAGAGCATGCGGGACAAAATCTGCACTGACTCTCAGGCAATATTCTGTTTGCGATCACCTGCAGGTGAGCAAACACAATACGGGAAAGTGTTTTCCCAACTTTGCTAAGAAAAGAAACACCATGATAGTTATTGCAGTCTTGGCGATCTCCTTTATTTTTGTACAGGGTTATTATGGTAGCATCCTTCAGATCTTGTGGGATGCAATGATTTTCCCAGCAGGAGTTCATGAATTTCAACAATAATGGTGACAGCACATCTTCTGCACATTTGAGAAGCTCGGGGGCAATACTGTCAGCCCCTGGAGAGTTGTTGTTAATGGAGTGCTTTAATGGACATGGGTACCTCAAGTGATGTAATTGGGGCATCAAGCTCTCCCAGTACAGGTAGTGTAGACACAGTTTAACAGATGGCAGTTTTATTGGCAACAACGTCTGAGGCATAAAGGGAGTTGAAGTGCTCAACCCAGCGGTTAAGTTGGGCATCAATGTCAGTAAGGACAATGTTGTCTGTGGCATGCAGTGGTGCAGTTTTTTTTCACTGGTGGACCCAGGGCTTCTTTGACACCTTCATACATTGCATGGATGTGTTGACAAGTTGACCCAGTATGACTCAATGCAAGCACGAATGTATTTCTGTGTGTTGCTTTTGGCAACTTAGAGAGCATTGGATGTTGTGTTGCACTTGTTGGAAAGAAAGTTTAACCATGCTGAGCGTTTTATAGTAGTGGGACACACATTTCCACATTTTCATTGAACCAGTCAGGTTGTTGGAATTTGCGTGAGCCAAAGGCTTCAAAGGCTGAGGTGGTAATGCTGTCATGAAGGTTATTCCACAGCTATTCAGTTTCAGTGATTGCAGTGTTATTGGCAGTCAGATTTGAATAGAGAAGATCTTGGTAGTAAAGTACTGAGGCTTAAAAATGGTTGCTGTATTGATAACTGAATATGGCTTTAAAAATATGACATTAGAAAAAAATGGAAAAAGGAAAAAAAACATTTAGTACTAGAAAAGCACTCAAGAGAGCACATACCTCTGCCAAGCCTCCTTCCGTCCCTCATGGATCACCTCCAAAATGTAATGGGTTTGTTTGGGGGGATTCTTGCTAACACAGCGTAAGAAGATAAGAGCCTTGGTGGAGGTATACATTCTCAGATCATCACCAAGATGTTATGGGCTCCTCTCTAGCCCCAGGACAACCTCTGGTAAAAATTTCATCCAAATCCATCCAATAGTTTTGGAGTATTCTTGCTAACACAGCGTGAGAAGATCAGAACCTTGGTGGAGGTA
Organism: Pholidichthys leucotaenia; assembly: GCA_020510985.1. Taxonomy (NCBI): domain Eukaryota; kingdom Metazoa; phylum Chordata; class Actinopteri; order Cichliformes; family Pholidichthyidae; genus Pholidichthys; species Pholidichthys leucotaenia. The sequence continues at coordinate 115,276,269 of CM035848.1, read as the reverse complement.
TGCATTCTGGGATCATCACCAAAATGTTATGGGTTCCTCTTTAGCCCAAGGACCACCTCTGGTGAAAATTTCAACCAAATACATGCAGTAGTTTTTTGTGTAATTCTGCTGCACAAATATAGCTAAGGTCCTTGGTGGAGGTATGTACTCTCAGATAATCACCAAAATCTAATGGGAACATCCTCAGCCCAAGGGCTACCTCTGGTGAAAATTTCATCAAAATCCATTCAGCAGTTTTTGCGCAATCCTGCTAACGGATGGAGGGACGGACAAACAGACAGACAAACCATCCCGATTACATAACCTCCTTGGCGGAAGTAAAAATAAGATTGTTTGTGGTTATGGGGTTTTAGGATAGACTTAATTGCAAAATCCACAACCTGGGCTTCACAACTTTAACCTCTTCTGGGGCCATAAAGCATTTTTAAAACAAGACGGCCTCCACCCCAGTAACTTAGGCAGCTGTATTTTAGCAGCTGTCATTCGCCGAAAAAACATCAAAATATCCAACATTCCCACCCCTACAGTCCACTCATTTGAACAGCTTGCCTTCACACTCTCTGGTCACACCACTCTGATCACTGCTGTTATCTACCGTCCCCCCAAGCCAAACCCCTCCTTTCTATCCGAACTCTCTGATCTGTTGACCCAGCTCCCTGCCATCTCACCCTCTGTTCTTCTCCTCGGAGACTTTAATCTCCACATCGACGCCACTGACTGCAAATCTGCCACCAACTTCCTGGAACTTCTTCAGTGCTTCACCTCCACTCAAAACATTGACTTTCCCGACTCACTCACATGGACACATTCTGGATCTGGTCTGCTCAACTGGACTAACAATACTCCAACTCAGCAGCATCAACCTCCATATCTCTGACCATCTGGCAATCACCATGGGCATCAACATTCCCATCCCCTCCCTTAAAGAAAAGCGCACAGTATCCTTCAGAAATATCAAAGCCATCACTCCTCCAGTCTTCTCAGCCTCCCTCACTAGTATGATGTCTGCCTCCCCTTCCCTGCTCTCTGACCCCACAGATCTTGTATGCTATTACAACACCACTCTCTCTCCTCCTGCCTGAACCAGTTAGCCCCCATCAAAACTAAAACAGTCTCCTTCACTCATTCTGCTCCCTGGTACACTCCTGAACTCCATGCCATGAAATCCCGTAAGCGACAGCTGGAAAGACTCTACAAGAAAACAAACCTAACAGTTCACCTCCAAGCTTACGCTGACCACCTCCAACAATACAATACTGCCCTGAACATGGTCCAGTCCAGCTTCTACTCTCACCTCATACATACTGGCTCCAACAACCCCAAAACACTCTTTTCCACAATCAACAAACTTCTCAAACCCATCAACAACACCTCCCCAACATTTACTGCTGAAAAGTGCAACTCATTCCTGTCTTTTTTCCAAATAAAGATCACCACCATCCACAATAACCTGACCAGCTCCCCTCCGATCCTAACCCCTCCATTAGCTCCTCCCCCCACCTCTATTCAGCCACTGTCTCATTTCCCCACACTGACCCCTCCAGAACTTCACTAAAATTACCACAGGCATGAGAAGCCCCACACTGGACCCCATCCCCTCCACGCTTATCAAATCCTGCCCCCCATCCCTCTCCCCACTCATCTGCACCATCATCAATGCTTTCCTCAGCTCCGGCTCAGTTCCTGACCCCCTGAAACTCGCCGCTGTCACCCCAATCCTCAAAAAACCTGGACTAAACCTCAGTATCATGAATAATTTCCGTCCCATCTCCAACCTGCCCTTCCCATCAAAAATCCTACAAAGTGTTGTTGCCACCCATCTCAAAACCCACCTCACCTCCAGTGACCTCTTTGAGACATTCCAATCTGGATTCTGCTCACAACATGGCACCGAAACCATTATGGGCATGACAAATATCATTTTTTGAACTGTATAAAAAGCCGAACAGAATCTTTAGTGTTCTTTGTGGTGTCTTGATGATGCTATAAACATGAATTCTGTTGACAGAATAAACTTTTTGCTCTGAACTCTGACCACCCCTGCTGTTGTTTTTTTTCCCTCTGGAAACAAAAACTGGCCATTTGTTGCCTCAGGTCAAGTGTTTGGGTTTTCTGGTTGTTCCACTTCAATACATACCTCCACCAAGGATCTTGTTTGTATTTGTGCAGCAGGATTACACAAAAACTACTGGATGGATTTGGATGAAATTTTCACCAGATGTAGTCCTTGGACTAGAGAGGAACCCATTACATTTTGGTGATGATCTGAGAACGCATACCTCCACCAAGGCTCTTGTCTTCTCACACTGTGTTAGCAAGAATCCTCCAAAACTACTGGATAGACTTTGATGCAATTTTCACTAGAACTGCCTCGTGACCTACACATGAACCCATTACATTTTGGAGATGATCCATGAGGGACAGAAGGAGCCTTTGTGGAGGTATGCACTCTTGAGTGCTTTCCTAATTTCTTTGTATTTTCTAAAGACTCAATCAGTCTTTAAAGCATTGTTTGATTTTAAAAAAAAATCTTTCAAATCAGTCCTCAATGGAGCTGCCAGGCAGGAGGAAAAGAGGAAGACCACAGAGAAGCTTCATGGATGTAGTGAAGGAGGGTTGGCGTTACAAAGGAAGATGCAAGGGATAGGGTGAGATGGAGGCAGATGATCTGCTGTGGCGAAGAAGCAGAAGAACTTTCAAATCAGTCCTCATCCACTAATTAATGCATCTTTATCAGAACAAGTAATGTTTTTGGGGGGGTTTAAAACATCAACAAAAACAAATGCATCATGGTAGTGACTCAGATTCAGTTTAATATTTTTTTTAAAAACCTTTATTTTTCTAATTGGTACTATCAAATGCCTACACAGTGAAGGTAAAACATATGTCTTATTTAATTTATTTTCCAAAAATGCATTTTATTATCATGGAAAACTGTGGTAGTTGTAGGTGACAAAGAAATGTATTTATGTATACCTTAAGCTACAGAAGAAGAATAAAATGGTGTATAATCCATAAATGCAGAAAATGTATAAGGCACCAGATAATGAAGAAAAAGTGCCATTGATTACATTTTGGTTGTAATCGGACTCATTTTTCCCTGTGTTTTTTTTTTAATTACAATGTAAATGCATGAAAAAACTGTGTAGTTACAGTGAAACTCCCAGTTTTCCACACAGATGTAAACATTATTGACACATATTTTCAGTTTAATTTGACACATAATTCCCCTAAAGTACTCTAGCCTGTAGTTATAGAAACTATTCTTGCAGTGTAATTTTTGCCTTGTTTACATTATAAATGCAGAGAAATTAAATTGAACTGTTCTTCCTGTTTATACTTCATATACCCTGTACCAACCTTGTAATTTGCAAGCTGTGCTATGCAATTCTCCCATTTTTTTAAAGATCTAAAATCAAGAAAAGCCTGTTTTCTAACAGTCTTCTTCTGCTGGTGCTGGGATTTTTGGCAGTGACTGTGATGATGTTTGGCAGCTCTGTGTTTGAGATGCCATGATCCAAGCACGCAACACGGTGTCTGACTGAGGCGATAATGAAGAAGATGAGGTGAGGTGGTGTTTCCTGAGCAATATCAAAGGAGGGTTCCTTAGTAAGCTATAGGACATCATCCAACGCCTTTTGGCCTGGCTGTTCACAGGAACTTCTGCAAAAATGTAAGAAATAAAGACACACAAGTTAATCCAAGTAGAGTGTGACAACTAAGCAGTTACCTATATTCTGTCTGTTTTTATTCTTTTATAATGTCCTTTATTCCTATTTATTGTGTATTTGATTTTGTTGTTTTGGTTTAAATTTTTTTATCTGATAGTACTGAAGTCAACTTTGTTGTTTAAAATTTGACCTTGACGCAAACATGAGGAGAGGAAGACTGCAATAAAAGAGAATCCGTGGTCGCTCAGAGGAAAGCTACACACAGTATACCTGGTGGAGCATTGTTGAATGTGGAGTATGCAGATGCGTTGTGTCTCTTCTGTGTGTCTGAGATGAGCATCTGGCAGAAACACACCATGGCTGGGTTGTTGTGATAATGGTCAGCAAAGATCATCCCAATCCACGTACTGTATCCTGGAGGAAGCAGCAAATATAGATTCACGTACTATCAGACACTGTTCTGTTTTCCAGTATTGAATAATGTTGGAAAAGCAGAAAAACCTCATTAACTCCTCCAGTGAGTTGGTCCAGTTTGTCTGACCATTAGCAGGATTAGACATAAACTACTGAACAGAGGTGCATGGAAGTTTTACCAGAAATGCATGCTTGCCCCACCTTAGAACTGATTACTTAGAGAGCGCCTGTTCTAGTCACAGAGACCACTCAAAGCACTTTAACTAGCAGCTATACTAACCCTCTATTCTTAGGGTGTATCAGACACAGATACATATAGGGACAAGTTTGAGTCACCAATTAAAGCAAGACCATGTAAGATTTTCACTTTAAAATAATGTTTTAAAAATTATTTTGATGATACATCAACTATTGGCAGGGTGAATATCACTTCCCCCATAGCTTGGGTGGACCTGGGTTACCTGTAACAACTCTGTTCTTAGTAGGAACACTGAAAGGACTACAACTATGGCAAATATGACCTCAGTCCCAACAGCCACTCACAGGGCACAACTTCAGCCACCAACAACTAAGCACTCTGACTGGGTCTTGAGACTACGGTCATGGTCACCATAGTTGTAGTCTTTTTAGAAAAAAAATAACAAAAAAGTTACACCATTCTTTAACATAACACATGTCTTTGGATTGTGCTGCCCTTATATTTTGAAGTCCTGGATCCATAGGATTTAATGTTGGATTTTTTTCCCCCTTTTCATTTTAAAAGCCTTGCCAGCCTGGCAGATGTATGCAATCTTTTCAAATTTACAACGTCTCCATCTGCTTGTGCTCAAGGACATTACACACCAAACTGCAGTGAGAGGCATTCATTTCTTCCTTTGGCAGAGGTAGGTAGTCACAGACAGCTCTTTTATTTACCACATTTCAAATTGAATAATAATAATAATAATAATAATAATAATAATCTTTGTTTCTGTGAGTATATTGCCTGAGGAAGGAAGGTGGGGGTATCCCCAGGGCCTTGGAGCCACTTGGGAATCTTCAGCTTATTTTATTATTTAAATTTGGATTGTTTAAATTATTAAAGTAAAGCAGCATTAATTTTTTTAGTGTTAGGACAAAATAGAATGTTTTGTCAATTGGACAAACCTTTCAATATTTTATATACAGTGGTGTGAAAAAGTATTTGCCCCTTCCTGATTTCTCCATTTTTTTGTATGTTTGTCACACTTAAATGCTTCAGATCATCAAACAAATTTAAATATTAGACAAGAATAACACAAGTAAAACACAAAGAACTGCACCTTTTTGCACAACCACTGCTTCTGTCCTTAAATGTAGGGTCTACGTTTTGTTCCAAGGTCAACCTTGGAACCAGGCGGTTTCAAGGTTGTCATAGCCGGGGGTGGAAGTGGGGATAAGCTCCCACTATCTATAAAGTTCTCCCATATGGCGTGCGTCTCCAACAGCCTCTGACAACTAAGTCCAGCTCCTGATGTGCTCGTCACGGGACTGCTTCTACTGACAGGAGAAGGGGTGAAGGCAGGTTTCTGGCGCCTTAAAACCAGATTGCTTTGGGTAGGTGGGGCTCGACAGCCGGGAAGGCAGCTCACCTAGGGGAAGGAAAACCCTGATTTCAAACCTCCGCTGCCTTGCAGTATACCTGCTTACGGGAAAGGCTTCGGGAGTCAACCCTGAGGAAAAATCCGGAGTCGGAGCCCCTAAGGCAGTTCGTCATTGTCTACAACGTCACTCTGGCAGCTCCTGAGATGGCGCTGGAACCAAGTGTACTGGCTTTTGCCTTTCCATTGGATCTTTTCAGCGACGTGGAGAAGGGGGACCTGCTGCATGGGTAACAGCTTCTCCTCCATATCAACATACCCAGGCTTTGCGCAATGGAGAGGATACTCCAGCTTTGCTACGCAGTGTCGATACAACACGGGAAGCAGCAGTCTATTGGTTATAAGTCTTCACTCAATTGGCATAGAGCTCGACGCCAGGGGCTGCTTCCGACGGTGGGAGGGGCCACCATGCTCCACTGGGCAGCTACCGCCCGCCTTAAGCTGGGCAGACCCCAGCCAATAAGGTGCTGCCTCGCCACGGACCGTTAACCTCACTGGGTGCGTGGGGTCTAGGGTGAAAACCGACAAGCGGTTCGACAACCTCGCACCAAGCAACAAGAACAGAAAGAAGAAAACACCCGCCCTAAAGATGGGCACATGGAACGTCAGAACAATGACACCAGGTTTCTCTGACGATCTTCAGGAAATCATCAATGCTCGCAAGACAGCAGTCATCGACATGGAACTGAGCAGACTGCAGATGGACATTGTCGCTCTCCAAGAGACCAGGCTCGCAGGGTCAGGATCTGTGAGAGAGAGGGACTTCTCCTTTTTCTGGCAGGGGAAACCACCTGACGAGACCAGGGAACATGGAGTTGGATTTGCGGTTAGGAACACCCTCCTGGGATCCATCATTCCACCCACAGAGGGAAGCGAACGCATTCTGTCCCTTCAGCTTCACTCCTCAGAGGGGACAGTCAGCTTAATCAGTGCCTACGCACCAACCCTGACGTCTACGGCAGAAGCTAGAGACAAATTCTACAACGACCTCAGTACCACCATAGAGAAAATCCCAGAACAGGAGCCATTGTTCATCCTCGGCGACTTCAACGCTAGAGTTGGTGCCGATCACAACTCTTGGCCTACCTGTTTGGGCCAGTTCGGCACAGGAAAGTTGAACGAAAACGGACAACGCCTACTGGAACTCTGCTGCCATCACGGTCTCTGCATCACAAATACATTCTTCAACACGAAGCCCAAACACAGAGTCTCCTGGAGACATCCAAGATCCAAGCACTGGCACCAGCTTGATTTGATTCTCACCAGACGCAGCTGTCTACCCAGCGTCCAGATCACACGGAGCTACCAGAGTGCTGACTGTGGTACAGATCACTTCCTAGTATGTAGCAAGGTCAAACTGTGAACAAAGAAAGTGCACCGCACGAAAAAGGAAGGCAGGCCTCGCATTGACACAAGCAAGACGCACGACCAGGAGAAAGTGGAGGAATTTGCACGCATGCTTGAGGAATCCCTCCCAGGCCGTTCCGGCGCTAGTGCCCAAGAAAGGTGGCAGCACTTCAGAGATGCCGTGTACAAGGCTGCCATGACCACCTTTGGCAAGAAAACCAGCAGGTCAGCAGACTGGTTCGAGGGTCACTCCGATGAAATGATCCCAGTAATCAAGGAGAAGCGGAACGCCTTGGTAGCCTATAAAGCCTGCCCCAGCGAACGCAACCTGCAAGTCCTCTGGGCCGCCCGTAGCAAAGTCCAGTGGCGTGCCAGGCGATGCGCCAACGACTACTGGCTTCAGCTCTGCTTCCAGATACAGCTGGCTGCAGACACGGGCAACATCAAGGGGATGTACGATGGACTCAAGCTGGCCTTGGGCCCTACACAGAAGAAAATCGCTCCCTTAAAGTCTGCCACAGGGGAGGTAATCCAGGATTGGGCACAACAGATGGAGCGCTGGGTAGAGCACTACTCAAGATGCCCTGAATGCCATCGAGTGTATGCCTGTACTGGGGAAGCTTGATGGAGAACCGACCATTGATGAACTGAGCGAGGCCCTTGACTCCCTTGCCACCGGCAAAGCCCCCAGGAAGGACGGCATCCCTGCCGAAGTCCTGAAGTGCTGCAAAGGGTCAATGATCACGGAGCTGCACGAAATCCTCTGTCTGTGCTGGAGAGAAGGCGAAGTGCCACAGGACATGAGAGACGCCAACATCGTCACACTGTATAAGAACAAAGGTGACAGGAGTGACTGCAATAACTACCGTGGCATCTCTCTCCTCAGCATCGTTGGGAAGCTGTTCGCTCGCGTTACCCTCAAGAGGCTTCAAGTTCTGGCAGAGAAGAGTCTACCCCGAGTCGCAGTGCGGGTTCCGAGCCAACAGGTCTACAATCGACATGGTGTTCCCTCTCAGACAGCTGCAAGAGAAATGCATTTTCAAAATCCTCCCCAAGATCGGATGTCCACCCAAGCTGCTCAGCATCATCCGATCATTTCACGATGACATGAAGGGCACAGTCGTCTCTGACGGCTCAACTTCATCCGCCTTCAACATTAGAAGCGGAGTGAAACAGGGATGCGTTCTCGCACTGACTCTGTTCGGAATCTTCTTTGCCATCATGCTGAAACACGCCTTTGGTTCTGCCAAAGAGGGCATCTACCTTAGAACCAGATCGGATGGAAAGCTCTTCAACCTCTCCAGACTAAGAGCAAAGTCCAAGGTCCAGCTAAAATGTCTGCGTGACTTCCTCTTTGCAGATGATGCAGCAATCACCGCCCACTCAGCCGAGGACCTTCAGTAGCTCATGACTCATTTCAGCGAGGCTTGTCGCGACTTCGGACTCACCATCAGCCTGAAGAAAACACAGGTCATGGGACAAGGCGTGGATTCTCCACCCAGCATCAGTATCTCCGATCATGAACTAGATGTTGTCCATGACTTCGTCTACCTGGGATCCACCATCAATGACTCCCTCTCTCTCGACACGGAGCTCAATAAGCGCATCGGCAAAGCAGCTACGACCATGTCCAGACTGACAAAGAGAGTGTGGACCAACGGCAAGCTGACAGAGCACACCAAAATCCAGGTCTACAGAGCCTGCGTCCTCAGCACCCTCCTGTACGGCAGCGAGTCCTGGACCCTGCGAGCCCGACAGGAAAAGAAGCTCAACGCATTTCACATGCGCTGTCTCCGTCGCATCCTGTACATCACCTGGCAGGACAAAGTCACAAACAACAGCATCCTGGAGAGAGCTGGAATCCCCAGTATGTACACACTGCTGAATCAGAGACGCACGCGCTGGCTGGGGCATGTGATACGCATGGACGATGGCAGGATCCCCAAGGATCTCCTCTACGGTGTCCTACCTCAAGGCAAATGCCCGACAGGCAGACCCCAACTGCGTTACAAAGATGTCTGCAAAAGGGACTTGATGGCCATGGATGTCGACCTCACCACGTGGGAAGCTGTAGCCTCAGACCGGTCGGCCTGGAGGCAGATTGTGCAGAAAGGCCTGTCCAGCTTTGAACAGTCACTCACACAGCAAGCTGAGGCGAAGTGACAGAGGAGAAAGCCCTGAGGCCAGGCAGACCGACCGGCAACGGACTTTACCTGTGTTCAGTGCGGCAAGGATTGCCACTCCCGCATCGGACTTTCCAGTCACACCCGACATCGATGCTGCATCAGAACCACCCAGAGCGCAACTCCATAGTGTACCGAGACTGACGGATGCCCACCAGGAATTCCAGGCAGGGTGATAAAGCTGCTGTGACCAGCGTAGTTGCCTTTGTTTTCTTACCAGTGTCCATGTCTTTGAGGCTGGACTCTATTCTTTTAGTGACTTTTTTCTTTTAGTACTTTTTTCCTCCAAGTCCGAACTCATGTTCACTGACTTTTAAAATTTTTTTAATGTGTCAGTGCAGCTGCCCAAACAAACGTGAGCTAAGCGCTGCTGATGTGATTGGCACAATAGAATAGAATAAGCTTCATTGTCATTGTACAGTTGTAGAGTACAACGAAATTGTGAGCGCTCCACCAGGCTGCTCTGCAGTAAAGAAAGATAGAAAGATTAGATAAAATACAGTTACAGAATACATGATTACACACACGATTAAAACAAAAATGGCCCAGGATTATGGTAATATACACAGGTATGGTAGTGGCTTCACGGATGAAACAATGTACATAAAAATGCGAAGTGTCGAACACACAGTTGGACACACGATTGAATAAAATAACCTAGGATTATGGAAAATATACATAGGTATGGTGATGGTTTAACGGATGGGTCAATATACATGAAAGTGAGGAGTGCAAAGACAGGTGTGATTATTATGATAATTGAAAAGGTCCTCAGTTCTGTGCATGACAGTGTTTGGAGGGAGGGGGGTGGGGCCTCTGACTGCAGTTCGGATGGTCCAGGGAAGAAACTGTCAGTCTGGAGGTGCGGGACCTGATTGATCTGAACCGTCGTCCAGAGGGGAGCAGGTCAAACAGGTGGTGGGCAGGATGTGAGGGGTCTCCTGTGATGGCCTTGGTCTTTCTGAGACAGGAGGACCTGGAGATGTCCTCCAGGGAGGGCAGAGGGCCGCTGATGAATTTTTGGGTTGTGTTTTGACTCTGAAGTTGATGAAGCCAGCCTGGTATAAGCTGATCAACTATGAGCAGGCATCGGTTTCTGGTGATGTGTGGGTGTTCGCATTAGTGGTGTTGGATGATTAAAATCTCTAATCGCGATTAATCTTTTGGAATGTTGAGTTAATTGCAATTAATAACACATTAATTGTGTGTTCTTCCATTCAGATACAGCGTGCCTTAAGTTGGTAATTTTTCATACTGTTATAAACATGAGAGTGGACAAATATGCTTGCTTTCTTCACTTGCAGGTTAATTAAAGCTCTCAACATATCCAAAATGACAAAACTATCCAGAATATTCTCCAGAAAATCTTCAAAAATACTACCACTTGTGCAAAAAACATAGAATACCAGGGCTCAGTAACATCACTGCAACACAACTACACTCCCATAGCAAACATCCACCAGCTGAATACAAATCAGTGGACCTTGTGTGTCACAACAGACACAATTTCCCTTTTAATAGAAAAACTGTAAACATAAGCAACTATCCCACCCATGACATCACCAACCATACAGCAAAAACGGGGCGTCGGAGTGAGTGGAGATTACAAACACAGCTTAAGAATTTTAGACTGGTACCCACCTATTGACAGTTGGACCCAAAGCTATGAAGATGAAACCGGTGGAGTGTCTGTCCTCAGCTGCTGGCAGCTGCTACAACTATAGCATGTAGCTCTTTACTGCTAGCCGGCTTCCAAAAAAGAATAACCATCATTGTTTTCGAGGAGGCTGTGAAAATTATCCAGGTGACAGCTCCTACAGATAATGTTGTAACCTCAAACATGACAGCGTTTTGGGGATTTTCATGGCAGTGATCAAGCTTGTTTGACTTTGCAGTGTCTGCATGGTGCACACATTGTCTGTCACTATCCAGAGCGGCTTCCGTAGTTCTGTATGGAGTGCAGTTCAGGCCAAAAAAATACTGTTTGCGCTTTTTGCCATTAACTGCTGCTAACTGCGATCACAAAATTTGTCGCCGTTAACAGGGGCGAAGCTTTAATGGGCGATTAACGCGATAATGCCAACACCACTAGTTCACATGAATCCAAATGACGTTTTTGGAGATGTGTACAGAAATGCCAAAACTATTGTATATTTGGCTTTTTTAAAACTATTAATCGTATATTATATAGGCCCTACAACTATCGTATAAAAACAATAATTATCGTATATCTGACAACACTACCTTCCCCCAGTCTTCCCCATGCACAGTTTCCTAAATCTTACTCCTGTGGAGGAATAATCAAGCGAGGTACGACGAGCTGGAAGGTTGCAGTTGTTTTATTTCCTCCAACATAATGAGATGCACTTGTAGTGCTGTATGCTACAGTGGTGTACTGTGCTGTGTGTGCTGTATCATGTTGCGCTTTTATATGTTATACAAACAGAGAGAATGCATGGCACATTAGCATATTGATATACATATCAGTCAATACATATGATTAGCATGACCACTGGCGCCCGGACGTCTTCTCCTTAATCCGGGGATGTATAAACAATAGTCCATTGTTCTGGTTGTCCCCCCAGGGGTTCTCTGTCCATATGTGAATGGTCCTTTGCTTCCTCCGGACCTGTTGCTGAGTGTGAGAATTGAATGTCCATGTAGATTGTGGTGGGTCACCACAGGGCTCCCCCCAGAACACTCAGCAGGGGGTGTGACACCCCCCCCCCGTCATTTAGCTCCAGCTCCGGTAGAACTGTTGGAGGGCATGTCAGTCCGTGGGGGGGTGGGGGAGGGGTGGAAAGGACAGTGTGCTTCGCTCCGAGTTCCAGCACGTTGAATGGCCGTGGATCGTGTGCGCTGGGGCCAGTGTGCATTTGTGTGTAATGGAACCAGACGGCGATCAGCCGGCTTTAGCGCGTGAGGTGCAGGAAGAGCGCTGTGGAGGAGGAAGGGGAGGGGGGTGGGAGTAAGTGAGTGCTGGCTCGGGATGTCAAAGGTGTCTGGGCCGCGCAAAAATTGCGTGTGGATCCGCGATGGTGAGGGACTTTGCCATTAAACCTGGCGGTGATACCACAGTGGCTGTGAAAAAAAAGGATGTCTCTGACTCCTCTCGCGGCTTGATCCAGCGAGGATGTGGGGAAGGCGAGCGGCCAAATTCCCCGAGGATGCGTAGCGGCTGTGAAACAACTGCAGCTGTGTGAGGTGGTTTGGCTTTTAGGTGCGGAAGCAGCCCTAAAGCCATCGAGGACAGCAATCGGCTAAATTCCCCTTGTGCACTGTGGCTGAGAAACCCATACAAAGTCCTGTGTGCGGGCTGCACATCTGCTTCAGGTGTGTGAGCAGCCCTGAAGGGTCCGAGGGTGGCGATCGACCGTTTTTCTCGGGCATGTGCAGTGGCGGAGGACGCTGTATCAGTCTGTGGAGCCGGTTTTCTCCCATGCGTGGCACGCGCTTGGCACAGTGACCACATAACTGGCAGTTACACTGTCCTCGTAATCCTGCGGTGTGCGTGCGGGGCTTCTGTGCGCAGGAGGTCCGCTGTCGTGAGGTTAGTCAGGTTCGGCGAGCTTGGCGGAAATCAACGCAGTCGGCGCTGATGTCCTTCCTCGTTCAAGCTGCTTCCTTCGGGTTGCTTGTGTCGCCATTCATGGTGCGTGTCGGTTCAAGCGCTGCCCGCTCTGGGGTGCGTGCTCCGGTGAGGATGAAGAGGTTGCAGGCGTTCTCTGGTCCTCTGCTGTCCACAGTACGGTGAGAGGGAGCAGACGGTCATTCTCTCTCATCAGGTCACCAGTGTGGAATCAGAATCAGAATAAAGTTTATTGCCAAGCACATTTACAAGTAAACAAGTAAACATACGAGGAATTTGACTTGACATTGGGCGCGCCTGAAAGGCGCATCCCAATTACGCGGCAAGCCATGACGAGGCGCCTGTCATACAGGAGGGGAATAGAGGGCAAGGGTCAAGGAAAAAAAAACAATAGGCAGAGAGAAAAAACAGTTATCAAAATAACGCTCGTAAGCTCAAATAAGCTCAAGTGAGCCGAATTATGATCACACAGAAAAAAACCCTCAATGCACAATTAGCAGACAATGAATCACACTTAACAAACAGCAACAGTAGAGAGAACAGTGAATGTGTGTCTTTCATCAGTATAAATGGGTCAGTCGTGTGTGTGTTGGATGCAAAGGATGTCAGTTATCAGTTACTGGTGGACAGCAAAGATCTCTCTCTCAGCAGATGTTATGACTAGTGTCTGAAAGTCAGAGGCACATGTCCTTGAGCACGGCAGATGGAATTCTCTGAGTCAGACATATGGCACTGTCCTTGAGAGTCAGATACTGTACGCCAGATGTTTATGAAGGGGAAAATCAACATTTATACTGTTATCTTCATCCAGGAGGACTGAGTGCTGAGGGCGCCGAAAACAGGTCGAATGAGCACTGACGTTCAGAGAAAAACTTTCCATTCTCTTATGGGTTCAGTGCTCCATAATTCCATCGTTGCCAGGCTTTGAAATCATATCCTGGAGAGCTCTTAGCGCCACCGTGATGTTTTCAATCTTTCTGTTCAGTTCTCCATTAGCCGCTATCAGAGTCCTCCCCAGCTGGTCGAATTGATGAAAGAGCTTCGCAGGGTCAGCTTTTTGATAAGCTCTGTCCATCTTCTTTAATTTTCGATACACCAGGACTATCCCAAAGCCGATCAGTAGAAGTCCTGAGACCGTAGCGCCAAATAGATATACAGTATATCTTCTATATCTTCAATTGAAAGATCGCACAGACACATAAGTTTCCAATTATATGTGTCTTTAATATAACCCGCAGCAGCAGCACCTGCAGGACAGATGGGCTCCCCCAGACCCAATTTCCTCGTTGAGAAGACAGTGTTGATTGCGTTCAAAGCCCAGCTTACTAAATCCATAATTTTGTTAGGATGAATCACCAGTAGAAGAGCCACGCAAACACAGACAATAGCAAGCTGGGATCCAGTCAGTTAGGGAGGGAGAGGCAGGGAGCAGGAGAGAAGAGAAGAAGCGACTGCTCTCTCTGGAGGGCGGAAGTGAAGACGAGGGAGGGATAAGATCAGGCAAGGGGTGCACTATGACGCGTGTTGGGGCTTCCCATCCGGGTGATCTCCGGGGTGTTTGCCTCGTGTTCCATTCTTCATCAAGGGTCACCAGTGTGGAGGAATAATCAAGCGAGGTACGACGAGCTGGAAGGTTGCAGTTGTTTTATTTCCTCCAACATAATGAGACGCACTTGTAGCGCTGTGCGCTACAGTGGTGTACTGTGCTGTGTGTGCTGTATCATGTTGCGCTTTTATATGTTATACAAACAGAGAGAATGCATGGCACATTAGCATATTGATATACATATCAGTCATTGCATATGATTAGCATGACCACTGGTGCCTGGACGTCTTCTCCTTAATCCGGGGATGTATAAACAATAGTCCATTGTTCTGGTTGTCCCCCCAGGGGTTCTCTGTCCGTATGTGAATGGTCCTTTGCTTCCTCCGGACCTGTTGCTGAGTGTGAGGATTGAAAGTCTATGTAGATTGTGGTGGGTCACCACACTCCATGCTTTTCTGAAAAGTTGGCAACTCTGCTGTTGGCCATTGGCAAAAATTAATATTTACAGCCGATAGAATATTACAGTAGACGCTCTCGAGTGGCGCTCTGCTGGTAACGTTGTGCTGACGTAATGACTGATGTCATTATGTCAGATGGAGCATATCTTGGTGATGGCCAAATGAGGCTTTCTTGAAGGCTTGAAGCTTTCCATCAAATTGGTTCATATGGACGAAGCCTCGTGTGAAACTTCATTTGCTCTATTAGGCCATCTACTGGACAAAAAGTATACAGTGGGGCAAAAAAGTATTTAGTCAGCCACCAATTGTGCAAGTTCTTCCACTTAAAAGATGAGAGAGGTCTCCAATTTTCATCATAGGTATACCTCAACTATGAGAGACAAAATGAGAAAAAAAAAATCCAGAAAATCACATTGAATGATTTTTAATGAATTAATTGGTAAATTCCTTGGTAAAATAAGTATTTGGTCAATAACAAAAGTTTATCTCAATACTTTGTTATATACCCTTCGCTGGCAATGACAGAGGTCAAACGTTTTCTGTAAGTCTTCACAAGGTTTTCACACACTGTTGCTGGTATTTTGGCCCATTCCTCCATGCAGATCTCCTTTAGAGCAGTGATGTTTTGGGGCTGTCGCTGGGCAACACGGACTTTCAACTCCCTCCAAAGATTTTCTATGGGGCTGAGATCTGGAGACTAGCTAGGCCACTCCAGGACCTTGAAATGCTTCTTACGAAGCCACTCCTTCGTTGCCTGGGTGGTGTGTTTGGGATCATTGTCATGCTGAAAGACCCAGCCATGTTTCATCTTCAATGCCCTTGCTGATGGAAGGAGGTTTTAGATAGATAGATAGTTTATTTCGAACACAAAAATATAACAAATACAAGCAAATGGCAAATGCAATAAAGTAACATTATACACTGTTCGAAAGGGAGAAGGAAGAAGTGAACACTTATTAATTCCATCTCCTCTTTTCCATAGATACACCCATGTGAATTTTATACAAATTACCACCTTTAAGACCCCAAGTAAACAATTTACTGTATTTTTTTACAAATCAACATTAACACCCATCCATTCTAACATACAATGATGTCCATACAACAAAACCAGCCTCATACAACACAGATATACACAGTGCTGTCCTACCCACCATTCCATAGTGTCCCATAATATCCCAGAGTGAACATAATGAATCATACATATAACTACTATCCTTCTAACATATACCCTTTCAGCAAATGATGCTTATACCTCTTTTTGAATTGATTTCTGTTTGTACATAGTTTCAGTTCAGGCTCTAGACTGTTCCACAAATCCACCCCACAGACAGATATGCACATACTTTTCTTGGTAGTACGTATCTTGGGTTTTGTAAAGTTTAAGTCTCCCCTCAAATTATGATCATTGTCTCTTTTTTTAAATATTTTTTGTATATTAGTTGGTAGTTGATTATTAATTGCCCTGTACATTACTTGTGCTGTCTTAAATTTAACTAAATCGATGAACTTTATGACATGTGACTTTAAGAACAACGAATTGGTATGGTCTCTATATCCTGCATTGTTTATTATCCTTATAGCTCTTTTTTGTAATGTGCATATTGACTGTAGGTTGGTTTTGTAGGTGTTTCCCCAGACTTCTACACAGTAGTTAAGATAAGGTAAAAACAGTGAATTGTACAATAAGACCAATGATTTATAGTCCAAGAAGTGTCTTGTCTTCCCCAGTATGCCTATACATTTTGCTAATTTGGCCCGGATGTGACTGATGTGAGGTTTCCAGCAGATTTTATTGTCAAGCGTCACCCCCAGGAACTTATTTTCCTGTACTGTTTCTATTCTGGTATCATCTATTGTTACCATTATTTCATGATTTATTTTATAATTTCCAAACAACATAATCTTTTTTTTTTAGATTTAGAGATAATTTATTTTTGTTGAACCACTGCGTTAATTTTTTCATTTCAGTTGTGACCACCTCTAAAACCTGCTGCAAATTCTCACCAGTGCAGAGGATATTTGTGTCATCCGCAAACAAAATAAATTTCAGAATTTTTGATACTTGGCATATGTCATTTATATATAAAATAAAGAGTTTGGGTCCCAAAACTGACCCCTGGGGCACACCACAAGTGATGTCCATGAAGGGTGATTTGTGCTCTCCAATTTGTACAAATTGTTGTCTGTTACTTAAATAACTTTCCACCCAACTCAGTCCAACCCCTCTTATCCCATACCTTTCCAGTTTCCTTAGTAGTATTCTGTGGTCAATGGTGTCAAAAGCTTTCTTTAAATCTATGAATACTCCTACAGCAACATTTTTTTTATCTATACAACTAGTAATTTCTTCTATAAGTTCGATCAGTGCCAAAGATGTAGATTTATCTGCTCTAAAACCATACTGGCTATCTGTAAGGAGGTTGTGTTTTTCAGTGAAATCCTCCAGTCTCTTAGTGAAGATTTTTTCAAGTATTTTGGAGAATTGTGAGAGTAAAGAGACTGGCCTGTAATTTGTGAAGCGATGACTGTCTCCTGTTTTGTATAGAGGTATTACTTTTGCTATTTTCATTTTGTCTGGAAATGTACCAGTTTGAAATGACAGGTTACAGATGTGGGTGAGTGGCTTAACAATTCCCTCAATTACTTTTTTCACTATTGTCATGTCAATTTCATTCCAGTCCGTTGATTTTTTGTTCTTAAATTTACTCACAGTCTCGATAATTTCCTTTTCAGTAACTGCACCCAAAAAGATTGTGTTTGGATTTCTATCTTCTATTTCATTCACAGAACCACTGTAGTTTGTTTCTGGTGTCACTATTGATTTTGCTAATTCAGGACCAACGTTTACAAAAAATTTATTGAAACCATTGACCACATCTTCCATATTATTTATCAGATTGCCATTTTCGATAAAATATTCTGGATAATTTGCATTCTTAGGACGATTACTAATAATCCCATTGAGTACTTGCCATATTCCTTTTATGTTATTTTTGTTATCCTCTAGTATTCTGTTGTAATATTCTTTCTTACAGGTCCTCATTATAGTAGTAAGCTTATTTTTATATCTTTTATATTTGATCTCAGCCTCCACCATTCTGCATTTAATGAATTGTTTATATAATGTATTCTTCTTTTTACATGCATTTATTAACCCCTTGGTGACCCAAGGAATATTTTTTGTTGTTGTCTGTCACTGTATTGTTTTATAGGACAGTATTTATTGTACAATGATTGAAATATTTGTAAAAATTTATCATATGCTCTATTCATGTCATTTTCATCATAAACTATCTTCCAATCTTGTATTAATAATTCCTTTGTCAGTAAATGCATTGATTCTTCGGTTCTTTTTCTTTTATATTTAATATTTTTGGTATACTTTTTCTTCCTATAATCACATTGATAGACAACAAAAATCGGCAGGTGGTCACTGATATCATTCAATAAAAGCCCACTCCTGATATTATTTTCCATAATGTTTGTGAATATGTTATCTATTAGTGTGGCACTGTGTGACGTGATTCTGCTAGGTCCGGTAATTGTTGGATGTAAACCCATACTGTACATTGTGTTGATAAATTCTTCTGTCAAACTATGTTGTTTTGAGTTCATCAGATCTATATTGAAATCCCCACAGATGAACATAACTTTATGAGTTAGTTTTGCATACATTTTTTCCATCCAGTCCTTAAATAAGTTTGATCCAGGTGTTCTATATACACAGCTCACTACTACATTCTTCTCATTGTCCAGACAGATTTCTATTGTAATACATTCAAATAAATCATCCACAGTTACTGACAGATTTTCAACAACCTTGTATTTCAAGCTCTTGTCAACAAAAATTGCAGCTCCTCCTCCTTTTTTCACTTTTCTATTTATATAATTTAGTTCATAGCCATCCATGGTAAAATCCACTCCTTTCTCTTCACTGAGCCACGTCTCTGATATTGCCACAATATTGAAGGGCTCTTTAAACTGGTGTAAATAATCTTTAATGTTATTAAAGTTTGCATAGACTCCTGCTGTTGAAGTGGATCATAGAAATATTGAAATCAGATGTGACCATTGTGTTAACCTGTTCATCTGTGTAGTAATTACAGTCATTATTGATGGAGCTAAGTAAATTATTATCAGGGTCTATGTCATATTCTATGTCCTGTGGGTTGTGATCTGTGTATTCAAAAACTTTCAGTTCCTGTTGTCCCTGTTTGTTGATTTTTTGATTCATGTTGTTGAACGTTTTTTGCAGATGAGTAAAATCCTTCAGTGTCCTACAGTTGTCTGAATTGTTGCTGTGA
This sequence comes from Pholidichthys leucotaenia, assembly GCA_020510985.1. Taxonomy (NCBI): domain Eukaryota; kingdom Metazoa; phylum Chordata; class Actinopteri; order Cichliformes; family Pholidichthyidae; genus Pholidichthys; species Pholidichthys leucotaenia. Next base: position 115,257,135 of record CM035848.1, on the reverse strand, counting down.
CTCCAGTTCATAATATTCATTGATAATTGTCCAGTTCCATAATATTACGGATGTTAATGACCTTGGCTTCTTCAGGTGATCCGTTTAATTTGATGTATATTTTACAGTTTGATGTCCAGGTGTTTTGAGTCTTTTTCTGCTTTTTCAGGTATCTTGCTTTCCTGGCTATTTCTGCGTTTTCCTTCGTGAGGTGCTCGTTAATGTAAATGTTTGTTTCTTTTAGCTTCCTACCTTGTTTCAGTAGCGCAGTCTTGTGTTTTTTGTTCACAAACCTCATGATCACAGCCGGTTTGTCGCCGCTTTTCCTGGGCAGAGGGTGGCAGGACTCTATGTTGTTGCAGTCCAGCTGGATTCCTTTGGCCTGCATGAAGGCCGCCACTTGTTGCTCAGCGGATTCCTCATCCAGCTGACTTCCACTGCTGTCTGCGGCCACTGCTCTCGCGTATGATCGGGGTTTGATGTGGAGCCCCGTGATGATCACGTCATTCGCCCGAGAGCTCTGGTCCATCTCAGCCATTCTGCTCTCCAGATACGCCAGCCTCTTGTCTTTCTCAGCGTTCTGGTTCCGCAGCGCTTTAATCTCCTCCATTAGGTCCAGGATGCTTCTTTGCTGTGCCTTTACAGCGGAAATCTCTTCCGCCAAGAAATCCAGCGCTTTTTTATTTCATCTTCATTTTGCAGAGCTTTCTTGGGACCCATTTTCCCAGCCGATGATCGCTGAATCCGATCGTAGGGAAAAAAAAAAAAAAACACACGTGGGAGAAATCCCTTTGTTTTCCTGAGCGCGAGGGGCGAGAGGCCAATTGCTACACCAGCTACACCAGCCACTACTGACAAATTCCCCTTATTTCTCACGAGTAGGTTCACACTCCAGCGGCAGCAACAAAAAAAGGTCAAAACGCCAGCTCCAAACTGCGTTCTAACTGCGTTTATCTGCCTTTTAACCAGAAACGAACTGGGAGCCTTTACCCGTGCGTTTTCACTCAAAATCTCACGATACATGGCCCCATTCATTCTTTCCTTTACACGGATCAGTCGTCCTGGTCCCTTTGTAGAAAAACAGCCCCAAAGCATGATGTTTCCACCCCCATGCTTCACAGTAGGTATGGTGTTCTTTCTCCTCCAAACACGACAAGTTGAGTTTTTACCAAAAAGTTCTATTTTGGTTTCATCTGACCATATGACATTCTCCCAATCCTCTTCTGGATCATCCAAATGCTCTCTAGCAAACTTCAGACGGGCCTGGACATGTACTGGCTTAAGCAGGGGGACACATCTGGCACTGCAGGATTTGACTCCCTGGCGGCGTAGTGTGTTACTGATATAGCCTTTGTTAATTTGGTCCCAGCTCTCTGCAGGTCATTCACTAGGTCCCCCCGTGTGGTTCTGGGATTTTTGCTCACCGTTCTCGTGATCAATTTGACCCCACGGGGTGAGATTTTGCGTGGAGCCCCAGATCGAGGGAGATTATCAGTGGTCTTGTATGTCTTCCATTTTCTAATAATTGCTCCCACAGTTGATTTCTTCACACCAAGCTGCTTACCTATTGCAGATTCAGTCTTCCCAGCCTGGTGCAGGTCTACAATTTTGTTTCTGGTGTTCTTTGACAGCTCTTTGGTCTTGGCCATAGTGGAGTTTGGAGTCTTGACTGTTCGAGGTCGTGGACAGGTGTCTTTTATACTGATAAGTTCAAACAGGTGCCATTAATACAGGTAACGAGTGGAGGACAGAGGAGCCTCTTAAAGAAGAAGTTACAGGTCTGTGAGAGCCAGAAATCTTGCTTGTTTGTAGGTGACCAAATACTTATTTTACCGAGGAATTTACCAGTTAATTCATTAAAAATCCTTCAATGTGATTTTCTGGATTTTTTTTTTCTCATTTTGTCTCTCATAGTTGAGGTATACCTATGATGAAAATTGGAGACCTCTCTCATTTTTCAAGTGGGAGAACTTGCACAGTTGGTGGCTGACTAAATACTTTTTTGCCCCACTGTACATCATGCAGATTTTTACAAGGGCATTATTTTTGTGTATTTTTTTCCATCTCAATAAATGTACTGTCTTTTATGAACTATCAGTGATCATAATGGAAAAAAGAAATAAAACTGGGGTGACTAGAGTGAATGTGCTTGTGTTACTTGATGTGCTTGTCTTACTTATCCATTTTTATTAAGAAAAAATAACTTTTCAACAGTCTTTGGGACTAAGGCAATTTTTTTAGATGATTTCACCAGCTTTTGAGAATACGCTCTCAAAGGGTACAGAGGACGCAGGTGTGCAAAGGAAAGCTACTGCAAGTTTGTACAGTGTAGGGTAGACGCGTTTCTGTCTTTCCCAGTATATTCACTTCTGTTGTCCTTATTGTCCTGCACAGCATGATAGTGCCTCAGCATAGATGATGTGTTATTGTTGTATCCAAGCTCTTTGAAACACAACAGACACTTCACCTTGCAAACAAAAATACATTACAAACAAACAAATACATTGCAAACAAAAATAAATTACAAGAATAGCATAACCCAGCTGGGACTCAAACCCTGGCCTTCCAGTTGTGGGGAAGATGTTCTACCTCTAGGCCACCACTCAATTTACAAAAAATATCCACCATTTGTGAAAAATGTACCAACTTAATAACTAATGAGATCAAAATGTTCACAAACGGGAGAAGTCCATCTTTTTAGTGCTGGCTCCACCTGAAAATGAAGATCGGCTGTGACAAATCCCATGCACAGTCAAAGATCTGACAACACAAAATGTGAGGGATAGGGATTTCCATTGTGTATTGTTGCTCACTTTATTTCACGTTGTGTGCAAAATCATTAACCATTTCCTGACCCAGTTATGCGGTACGACTGGCCGGCGAGGCTTCTGACGCCAACACATATGTCAGCAATACACACCTCGAAACACGCTCTTTACAGAAGAAACAGCAGTGGGTACGAAAGCAGGATCTTACAATAGGGAGTCGCTCTGAAAAAGGTGAGGAAAAACCTAGTTTTTGGGGGTGTAGATAGCTTGGTCTGTCTGCAACAGGCTACATTAATACACACACACGCCACTGCACATTGTACTCTGTGCACACACCAACGGTCTGGCACCGGAGTGTGCACCCTAGTTTTTATTTGTGCAGCAGGATTATACCAAAACTACTGCATGGATTTGGATGAAATTTTCTCCAGAGGTGGTCCTTGGGCTAGAAACGAACCCATAACATTTTGGTGATGATCCGAGAATGCATACCTCCACCAAGGCTCTTATCTTCTCACACTGTGTTAGCAAGAATCCTCCAAAACAAACTCATTACATTTTGGAGGTGATCCATGAGGGACGGAAGGAGCCTTGGTGCAGATATGTGCTCTCTGAGTGCTTTTCAAGTTTTGTATTACTTTTTGTGGTTAAGCGCTCTTGAAGTATATCAAACATCTTCTAAAGCAGAGAAAAATTACTGCACATCGAGAAAACATGCCAAGTTCCCATTACTGCACCAGTGTTTATGCTCTCCTTAGACGGAGGCAGAGGTGACAACGTAAACAGAAGCAGCTTGGCTTAGAGTGCTCCAAACAGACCAACGCTGCCTAGCCTTTTTTCCGCAAATGCGGCCCCTTGGAAACAAGACTGACACTCAAAAACTGGACATATAACCTGGATCATCATTCAAAGCTGGCTACACCCCAAGATCATAGACGCCACAGTTGAGCTAGCACGCTGCTAACTACACTTAAGCACAGGACAGAGGAATCTGGTTACAGCTGTGGAAGTGTATTTTATATGTACAGTATGTGAATAAGGGCTCGTTTACAAACTCTGTTGTCATCGATTAGAACTGCTCACCGGACCTGGAGCTGCTGGCAGTTTCTGTCAGTGCCAACTAAAACATGGAACGAACAGTACCATACAGAACATTCCTTGTCGTTCGTTCTGTGTTTTAACAATCTCTGTTTCAGTCTGCCATGGGAGTTTTCTGTTACCATGGTAACAGTGTTCCAGATGTTAATGCTAATTTAGCACTCAGCTTTGTGCTAGCAGCTACTGACAAACAGCAGTGTTACACCTGAATAAATACCTTATTCAATGATGAGGCCAGGTGAGCATGCAAACTGAGCTTTATTAACAGTACTGGATATAGAAGAGCCACCAGGCAGGAGCATTGGCAAAGAGGCCCTAAAATGGATGCCCCCTGGTATTTATAGGGCGGTGCAGTGGTGGAAAAGGAAGTGGCCACACTACACCGCACTTCACAATAAAGGCACCCAAACCCAAGATCACCCCCCCCGTAGAAAATCCAAAACACACACTCAATCAAGACACCCCCCCCCCCAATTTAGGACCTGAATCACGCACTAAGAAAACTAAAACTGAAATTAATTCAACTTTATTTATATAGCGCCATTTCACAACAACAGTCATCTCATAGCACTTTCAACTGTAGGAGAACCCCCACAGTTGCAGAAAGACCCCAGCAATCAGGCGATCCCCTGTGAGCAAGCGCTTGGCGACGGTGGAGAGGAAAAACTCCCTTTTAACAGGAAGAAACCTCCAGCAGAACCAGGCTCAGGGAGGGGCAGTCATTTGCTGCGACTGGCTGGGGGGTGAGGGGATAGAGAAGATGAAAAGAACAGACATGTAGAGAGCAAACAGCACGATGGGGACTCAATCTATAGGAGAGAACAAACAGATGTTAATGACCAGCAAAAAAAAAAAAAAATATTTCATTGAGAGTGAAGAAAGGAGTGAAGCCCAGTGCATTATTGGAGGTCCCCCGGCTGACTAAACCTATTAGCAGCACAACTAAGGGAGGGTTCAGAAACACATGATCCCTCCCTAATTGTAGGCTATATCAAAAAGGAAGGTTTTAACCCTATTCTTAAAAACAGAGATCGAGTCTGACTCCCAAATCCAGATTGGCAGCTGGTTCCACAGGAGAGGAGCTTGATAACTGAAGGCTCTGCCTCCCATTGTACTTTTGGAGATTCTAGGTATTACAAGTAATCCTGCATTTTGGGAGCGTAGTGCTCTGTTAGGGTAATACGGTAGTATCAGATCTTTAATAAAGAGGGGCCTGATTGTTTTAGAGCTTTGTAAGTAAGAAGAAGGATTTTAAACTTAATTCTAAACTCTATGGGAAGCCAGTGAAGGGAGGCCAGAACCGGAGAGATATGATCTCTCTTTCTAGTACCTGTTAAAACTCTTGCTGCAGCATTTTGGATCAGCTGAAGACTTTTTAAAGATGTTTTAGGACAACCTGATAATAAAGAATTACAATAATCTAATCTAGAGCTAACAAAAGCGTGGATCAATTTCTCAGCATCACTCTGAGACAAGATGCTCCTAATCTTGGCAATATTACGCAAATGATAGAAGGCAGTCTTAGAAACAAATTTAATATGTGAACTGAAAGACAGATCTTGCTCAAAAATAATTCCAAGGTTCCTCACAGAGCTATTAAGAGAGAGTAACCGCAACCAAACTGAAAGTTTGATTTGGAAAGGTATTTCTAAGGTTTTTTGGACAAACAAGAATGACTTCAGTCTTATCTGAATTTAATAGCAGGGAATTACAAGTCGTCCAAGCTTTGATTTCCTTAAGACAGGCTTCAAACTTGGCTAACTGATTACTATCATCTGACTTCATTGACAGGTATAATTGTGTGTCATCTGCATAACAATGAAAATGTATACAGTGCTTTCTAATAATGTTGCCTAAAGGAAGCATATATAAACTAAAAAGAGTACAGCCTAGCACAGATCCCTGTGGAACTCCATGACTGAGCTTTGAGTTGAAACAAAACTCAGGTTCCGAACCTATCAGATAAATAAGATCTAAACCACTGCAACAAAGTTCCATTAAGTCCAACATACACCTCTTTTCCACTAGCCCAGCACACCTTGGTACGGCTCGATTCACTTCAGTACGGCTCGGAATGCTTCTGTCTCCATTAGCACGGTGTTGGGCATGGGTGTTTTGCTAGGGTGGGTGGGTTTATAACAGCGAGGCGGCTCCACACTCCCGTGACGTAACGCACGCGACCCAAGCAAAACATTTTTTTTTCCAAAACGTTATTGAGAAGACCCAAGCAAAACATAACACATAGCTGTACAAGGCCACTCCTCGGTCTGTGGCTTTTTTTCACCGTAAACGCCAAAAAGGACCGCCAGACAAGGGTACAGGCAGCGAGATGAAAACACTCTGGAATATTTCTGCAGCTTCTGGGACAACCAAAGGCGCGAGGATACAAACTAGGTCGTATATGACGGTAAGGTAATGGTTGCTAATGCTAGTTTGCTATAAGTACGTTGTGCTACACTTTAATGTCTGCAAGTTATCGCTGTTAGGTACTAAAATATGTACGCTGTGTGTGTTTCAGATGGCTCTGTTGTGGGGAAATTACTGCTTCATTCGCTCTGGGCGTGCCTGTCACGGATGTGATCAGCCTGTCACTGATGTCAACACAGCTTCACAAACGATCAGTGGTTATAGAGCTTAAGAATGTCTGTAGAAACGTTTTATTTCCTGTACAACAAATTGCTCTGATCTGCTTGAAAATCATGGAGAGACTGTTGAGACATCATGGACTTACCTGCTTCTGCAGCAGATTCTGAGATGGTATCATAGAAAAAAACGATCAGCTGACACAACTTGATCGCCAGGTTAATATTAGCCACAAAATATATATTCAAAAAGTAAACTTAACTGAGTTATGTATAATAAGATATATTTGACAGTTATCATGCATTTTAGGCCAAAACAAACTTGATCTAGGATTAAAAGCAATTAAAATAATACAGTCACAAGTTTACATGGAAACATGTACTGTAGAAATACTGTATATATTCTCTGCATCAACAATGTACTAGATATGCATTCATGTTGTATTGCACTGGGATTTGCACTGACAATAAACCTATGAAGTTTTTGCAGATGTCTCTTTTTTTATATGTGAAGGTTACCACCATGTGGCATAAATTAAATACTGAAATATTGGAAAAGCTAAGAATAATCCAGCAGTTTGAGAAATCACTTTTGGTTTGGTGTAAGTCTGTCAACAGAATTATGAACCATAAAGCAGTTTGTGTTAAAATGTTAAATCCAACTAAACCTAATCCGGGGGCTTCCAATCATGTGTCATGGGGGGCCAAGACCCTGCAGGTTCTCTCTTCTACCCAGTCTCTTCAGCAGGTGTTGTCACTGATCAGTCAGTGGAAGAAGTTCAGTGGAATCTGCTGTTGAAGACACTGGTTGGAGGTAAAGCCTGCAGGGTCTTGGCCCTCCATGGCACATGATTAGACACCCCCCCCCCCCGCCCAAACCCATTATGATGAAGAGCAGATGCTAATATGACCCAGAATTCCTCCATATACTGTTACTGTCACTATTGAGAAACGTGTTATATGTCAATTTAATCCTATCCAACTTTTACTTTCAAAAAGCACGCATTATTAGAAATATGTTATATTTCAATTTAATACTATCCCACTTGTACTTACAAAAAAGCGTGAATATTCATAAAAAGCACACGCATGAAAAAGGTAGCACCACAAGCAGTGGTTCAGGTTCAGGTTCAGGTTACTTTATTTGTACCCGTAGGTAGATTTGTTTTGCAGTTGGTGACATCCATATTTACAGGCCACTAATTACATTCAACATAGACACAAACACAGGCACACATCTTACAAAATAGGTAAATATAAAATATGTACAATATAATTTTTATAGCTTGTTCAACTCTTTGACAGCAGCAGGGACAAAGCTGTTTTTGTAGCGCTGGGTTCTACTTTTTGGGACAGCAAACCTCCGTCTGGAGGGAAGAAGCTGAAAGTTGCAGTGCAAAGGGTGGGAGTCATCATTTAAAATCGAGTCGGCCATCCTCTGTACTTGTCTGGTGTACAGGGATGTCAGGCTCAGCTGTGACTCACCAAGCAAACGACTGGACCATCTGACTACCTGATCCAAGGATTTCCTCTGTTTCAGTTTTATCTGACCAAACCATGACATTAAAGAAAAGGATAAAACAGATTCAATAAAAGCCCGATAGAACATAGTCATTATGGTTCATAATGGTTTTGGGCAACAGCAACACAATTGTGTATCCTTTGCCAATCTGTCTGCTGTTATTTAATGTTTAACAGTTAAGGGACGGATGATTATATGCTCCAAAACCTGAGAAACTCTCTGATAAAAAAGCTGCAACAACACAAGTCACTTTTGGTTTGAATTAACTGCCAAATGACCTAGAAATAATGAGCTGAAACTTGTTTTTATTCGTATTAAATAATGAGACAGTGGCACACTGGCCAACACCAAATTGTATTATTTTTTACATCCTAGGGCATTTTGGATGTACTGAATAAAAAAAATTCATGTTTTTCACCTTCAGGTCAACGTTTGGAACAACAGTATTAGTATTTTCCGTTTTGATGATGCTACACTCCTTCTAAAGTATTGTAATTCTCTGAATTTGGAATGCCGATAGAACATTCAATTTACATATAATTACTTTTTTACCTACTTTGACTTGTAAGCTTGATCAGTCTCTCCTGCTGCATTTTAAAGTCCAACTGTGCAACTTCTTATAAGTTAACATAAAAAATGTACCCAAAGTTTAGAACTGGATCATGTGGGGCTAATTTTTTATGATATTTCAATAAAAAGAACAGAAAGCTTACAAAAACATTTGTTTTTTGGTCTAGTTAAAAATTACATTACCTTTACAATGGTTGACCCCTGACAGGATGATCAGCATCATTTTGATCAGACTAGGCAATGGAATTTCTATGTAATTATACTGTTTTATAATTCAGTGTTATAACAGACAAACCACACTTTCCAAAACAATTCCATTTTATTATATACAAAATATTAAAATAAAAAAAAAAACTTTGCAACACAACATGAAGGTTAATCGACATTTTATACACGCCGACCACTGAGTGCCTCTACCAGCTTCCCAAACTGGGTCAGCAAGGCTCGGTTGAATGAAGCCGTCTCTTGCCAGCTCCTGGGTCAGGAAGGCTTGGTTGAATGAAGCCGTCTCTGCCAGCTCCTGGGTCAGGAAGGCTCGGTTGAATGAAGCCGTCTCTGCCAGCTCCTGCCTTCTCAAGGCAACATCCTGCTCCAGGGATACCCTCGCGTTTTCTGCAACCTCATTTAAATGTTGCAAATATTTATCATTGAATAGATTTTGCGCCTGGTGGCGGGACAGATTCACATTAATCCGGGCGTGCTGGCGCAGCGGATGCGTGGGATGATTCTACAAGGAAAATGCACACAATAAAATACAGCACGAATGTGCAAGATATACAGAAAAGACAATAGTTTTTAACAAGATTACATAAGCTTATTTCAGCGTATTGTTCACATGAATAATTAAAAGAAAAGCGTGAGTCCGCAGTGTGCTGCAATAAAGCAGAGCGATCATCATCCACAAATGAACAGCTTTTTTATTGCATAAATAAACTGAGCGTCTTACCGAATATATTTGCGAAAAAACGCACAATAAAAAAAAATTAAAACTCACCGTTAAAGGACTCCGATGTCGAGACCTCCCGGTATATTTTTTTCATTCCGGGTGGCTCCATCTAACTCGCGCTGGATGCGTTTGTCTGACAATGCAGTGGGCAGACACTGCAGCTCCTTATTGGTCCATGGAACACCCTTATTACGCAAAGCCATTTTTGATAGAGAATAAATGAAAATAGCACAGCAATACACTGAAAATAAACCGCCAACAGTGGTTGCGTGCTGAGTAATGGCGGTCGTGAAGATTCTTTTTTTTTTTTTCCAAAACTTTATTGAGAAGGTCGTGAAGATTCGGCAGAAGAGGAGGAGGAGAGGGGCGGTTACAACCTGACCAATCAGCGCCGGTTACGACCTGACCAATCAGCGGCGACCAGTCTGTTAACGTCACAACACGGCCCAGCTCAGCACTGCTGTACCCTGCCCTTGAGCGGGGCTGAGAATCGCGGCTGTTAAACCGTGTCGGGGCTAGTTGAAAAGCGTACAAAGCGTGCTGAGCCGTCCCGTGTCGCGCTAAAGCGTGCTAGTGGAAAAGGGCCTATAGTGTTCTAATCTATCAAGTAGAATATTATGATCGATAGTATCAAAAGCTGCACTAAGATCTAAAAGGGCAAGTACAGAAACAAGTCCATTATCAGATGTGATGAGGAGGTCGTTAGTGACCTTCGCTAAGGCTGTTTCAGTACTATGAAATTACCAAATGCCTACCACATTCACACAACAAAACCTAAACTAGGGAGGATGGGTGGACTACCGTCCTACCCCACACGGTAAGGTGGATTATTCTGCCACTTGTTGTCCTAAACCCGGAAGTCCATTCACAACTTAAAGTACTGCCATGTTCCTAAACTAACACAACGCCCAGAACAATATATATATATATTTTTATACATGCACAAACATATGAACAATAGAACTATTGATTACATTTACACTACTGTCCTTCCGGCAGAAAAGGGTAGAACCAGCTAGTGGGGGGCCCAGGGCAGCCCCTCAGCGGACCTGCCCATGGAAGCAGCATGCCCTCAGGGTCGCAGCTGACCTCATGGATGAAAGCGCCTCTTCTCATCGCCACCGACCATCTCTTTCGTTCAGATCCGCCACCAGAAGCCTCCCGGACATGCCGTAGCTTGTTGGCGTGCCTCCTCGAGCCGCCCCACAGCTCGAAGTAAACTGCGCCCCACTTAGCCAAGATGCACAGGTGTCCTTGGTGTTCTGTTGGCTGTCGCTTGGCTTGTACCCGCCATGAATGTTCCTCTCCTCGAGCCCGGACCAAGTCCATAACTGTAAGAAGGGCTCTGCTCGGCCTACAATGGTGCTGTTTGGCACGCGGTCTCTCCGTGCCTGTCAGTCTGGCCCCGACCTCTTCTAAGGCCGTTGCGGCGGTCGCCATGGTAGCTGCAGATCCTCCAGCCCTCTGTGGCCAAGATCAGGAGGAATCTGGGGCTAGCCCATTGGCGTCACTCGCCGACGCAGGCGTCTCGCCGCCACGCTCTGTGCCCTCTCCTACCATTCCTGGACCGCCGGCACTGAGACCCTCCTGCATCAAACCTGAGTGAGGTTGGTCCTGCTTGACCGCTGTGGTGTCCATTGGGTCTTCATCCCACACAACATCGTCCTCCACCATCGGAACCGGATGGTCTCACTGGCCACAACCAGACCATTCTTCCCCAGCGTCGTCTTTGACGGTGAAACCCAGTCTGACAAAACAGGTCATAGCCCATGATGTTGTTGCCTCGGGCCGCGACGTGGAACGTGAGATCAGCCATCACCGCTGACTTGTACTGAACCGTTTACTCTTAACGTTCTGACCGTGCGCAGCCTGCCACCCCCATAACCTTAAAGTGGCCCTGGGTTATCTCTTATCCTATAGTGGGGGAAAAACTTCCTCACCGTGGTCCAATTCAGCAGTGACCCCTCCGCCACCGTGTCGAGCAGCAGTGGCACCTCCACGCTGTCCAGTGTTACGCTGCAAAACATGTACCCATTGGTACTCGGGGACACCGTGTGGATAGCTGTCAGTGGCGGGCGGAGTGATTTCTTCCGTGGGCTCTCCGGCTCAGACACATGGCACACTCTGGCATAATGGTTCAATCTCCGCCAGTTGGTCATGTACAATCTCCTTCAGTGGCCCTAAACGACACTCACTAGCTAGCTGTCTCAGGTCAGCAATGAACTGGTGGATAGGCTCACCCGCCCGTTGGTGTCGCTGCCAAAACCGAATCCTCCGGACAATCACGCTGTCTGGGGTGTGAAAATGGCGCGCTAGCAACTCGACGACGTCCTCATATTGATTGATTGATTGATTTTTATTTGAACATTGTTAAAGAAAGAAAAAAAGAGAGTTCAAAACACAACAAAAAAACAAACCAAAATAAAATGTTCAAAAGGAGTGGGAAGAAGCCAAGGCTTATACAGTCCCACCCCTTCTCCACACCAAACAAATTACAGTATTACTCATAATCATCATTATCCCACATCCACATTCATATGAGTCCGAAGTCCCGAGTGTACGCAGGATACTGACATAACGTTCGGCTCAGGAGACGCACACACACAGGCTCAGAGTAGTTCAAACTGTTTATTAACAACAGGGATGTTTGGGTGCGTGTCTGCGGAATGTTAATGTGTTGGTGGTGGCGTCTGCTTCGGACCCAGAGGCAGGAGACCGTTCAGCCGGCAACCCTATGGGAGAAATTGGACACAGGGTGATGAGCACACACCAACACAGGAGGAGAATAGGCGAGGGAGAGAAGCTTACTTGTTTGGGCAGATGACTGGCGCTTCAAGGATGGAAGCCCGGGAGACAGCCACCTGCAGGGCTCGGTGCAGCAGCGAGGAGAGACGAGGGACGGGGTTGTCCGCCGCCGAGGAATCCACCTGTGCACAGGGGAGCAGACTGGAGAGATGAGGTAAGTGAACTTCTTACCGGTAAAGAGGATGCTGAAGAGAATGTGGTAGAAGTCCATGCAAGGAAAATGAAGTCTACGGCTTCAGGCCGAAGCTCAGGGCGAGGCGGCTTTTATCCTTCGCCGCTGACGAGTAGCAGGTGCGTGAGCAGGTGGCGCCGCTGATGAATGGCGCGGCGTGACAGATACGCTGGCCCTCAATCCCCAAATTATGCACCAGGAGTGTACGTGCTCTGTTTATTTAGCTCACCCAGGTTGAGCGCAATGATGTAATTCTGAAAGGCTGTGAAACATCTTAACCAAGGCACGGGCGGTTCGCCTGGGAGCTCCAGGAAGGGGCGAAGTGGTGAAATACACACCTCCATAGTTTGTCCTCTTCATCAAAATGTTATGTCTGAATAAATACTTTATTCAATGATGAAGCCATGTGAACGTGCAAACTCAGCTTTATTAATAGCACTAGATATAGAACAACCACCAGACAGGGGAATCGGCAAAAAGGCCCTAAAATGGATGCCCCCTGGTATTTATAGGGCGGTGCAGTGGCCGAAGACGTGGCAGCCACTACACCGCACTTCACAATAAAGGCACCCAAACCCAACATCATAAGCAGACCCAGTTCTGACCAACATTAAGTGTGCAACAAGAGGAGATAACACAGTTGACTGTGTATATTCTAATATTATAAAAGGATGCAGAGCCTCCTCCACCTCGTAAATTTGTCTGAAAATACATAACACGTATTTTCATATTAACTTGAGGTACTTGTCTTATTTTCCTTGGGGAATATGTATTTATATGCCAGTTGATCATCACTGTCAAAGGAGATGTAAATAGGTGGAAATAAAATGGCATATATCTGTATCGGCATTGTCAAAAACTAGTTTTAAACTACTGGCATATCAGCTATCGGTAAAAATGCCACTATTGCGCATCCCTAATATACACCACTCACAAAAAGTCAGGTGAAAGTTATGGAAAATGTAAAAAGTTCTTGCTACAGTGATATTATTTCATGAAAGTAGGGCATTTAAGTAGACGCATGGAACGGTGATTTCCTCATCTCAGTTTATTGAAACAAAAGCCAACAACAGTGGTGGGTATACCACAAGTCGACTTATTGTCTGCTGAGGCATGGTGTTCCACTCTTCTTGAAGGGCAGCCCTCAGGTCATTGAGGTTGTGGGGTGTAGGGTTACGAGCCTCTACATGGTGACTCAGCTGATCCCATAGGTTTTCTGTGGGATTCAGGTTTGGAGAAAGTGCAGGCCACTCCAGTTGGGGTACCCCAGCCTCCAGCAGCCATTCCCTAATGATGTAACCTTGATGAGCTGGAGCATAAAGATGAAATTAGGCCTGTGTTGTTCATGCAGGGGCACAATAACTGGATTAATAATGTTATTCAGGTAGTATCGGCTTGTCACTGTGGCATTCACAATGTGTAGGGCAGTTCTGTATTGAATAGACACATAGGCCCAGACTGTAACACCACCATCACCAAAGGCTCGTCTGGTGACAACAGTGGCTGATGCACAGTGCTCGCTTTGACGTCTCTAACATCATTGGCGGCCATCATTTCTGCTCAGTGTGAATCGACTTTCATCAGAGAACAGCACTGAGGTCCACGGGTCCCTTGTCCAGCATAAATGCTCCCTGGCCCATGCAAGACGATGATGCCTGTGCCTGGTGGTGTCATCAGGTACACTTGCATGTCATCTAGCACGCAGCTCATGCTGATGGAAATGGTTTTGAATGGTCTGACATGACATTTGGGTTCCTCTCACCTCCCTTAAATGTGCCTGGAGTTGAGTAGCATTCATCATCCTGTTCCGCAGGGCACTGTTCACAATGAAGCGGTCATCAGCATAGGATGTGTCCAAAGGATGTCTACTGGAATGGTGGCCTAGTTGGTAGAGCATCCCCACAACCGGGAGGTCGTGGGTTCAAGCCCCGGCTGGGTCATACCAAAGACCATATAAAAATGGTACTTCCTGCCTTCTAGCTTGGTGCTCAGCATAATAGAACGGGGGAAGGAAAAGTTGGTTATGGCAACGACCCCTCTGATTCTAGATGTGATTAACATTGTAGATAAGAGAAACAATTTTGTTCAACTGTACATGATTGGCTGTATGGACTGAATGACAATAAAGTTGGCTTCTTCTTCTTCTATGCCTTTCTGTGACTCTTTCAGTCTCTGTATCTCTGTTGCAACCTGCTGATGACACTCTGTGACACTCTTAAGCTCAGTGGCCACTTTCCTCTGAGAACATCCTGTTTGAAGCCTCTCAATGGCAAGGTACTGTTGATCAATTGTGAGGTGTCATCTTGGTCTCATGATGTCAAAATGTGAACATGATGAAGAGGACTGTTTAAATACCAGTTCTAACTGAACCATCCATCCATCCATCTTCTTCCGCTGAACCAGAAAATTTATTGGTCAATTCATGGCTCAAACACCTGTTGTGAATTTTGCCATGAAGCACCTTGTTAGAGAACAGCAAATTATACAGAAAGTAAGGAAACATTGCACAGTTGGACATGTGCATTCAAAAGGTTAGAGAAGGTCAAATTAATTTCACCTGTAAAGGTTATAGTGTATTTTGGGTGCATCTTGAAATTTCACCCAAAAGCTGAATATCCCTAACTTTTTGTGAGTAGTGCATGTGCAAATGTTGCAAACTCTTGGTTATTTATTAACCAGTTGTGTTTTCAGTCCAACACAGTGCAAAGTCAGCGCGCATTGTCAGATGAAGTCATAGTCTAGCAAGATTTGCAGCCAAGTGTACAAATTTGGAACCAACTGGACAACAACACTGGAGGAAGAACTGAGAAATGCACCAAAAAGTTAACTCAAATGTTAGTCCTTTTTTGGATTTTATAATGAAGATGGAACAAAATTTAATTTTAATTTAATTTAATGTTTATTTGAAAGGGACATTACATGCTTATGAACATTAATACAAATGTAAGTATGCCAGATTCAGCAATACTGCTAATTTGCATCTGTAGTCCCCCGGCGAAAATCTTAATCGATTTTTTCTTAATCGATTTTAGATTCCCCAGGAATCTAAAATCACTCCGAGGTACTTAAAATTCCTTGACTAATTGCAGCTCCTCCCTTTTTAATAAAATGTTTGAGTTTGTAATGTTTGATGGTTGTTTGGTAAACATCATGCAAACAGTTTTTTTTAGTGTTTAGTAGGAGACATGAATTTTTAAGCCAGTCATGAATTTGAGTCATCGCTGTTGCAATAATACAGGCGAGGGCTTATGTTTTTTTGCAGCTGTGAATATTACTGTGTCATCTGCATACATTTGTATATGAATGTTTCTGCATGTGTTTGGTAAATCATTTATGTATAAGGAGAATAATATTGGTCCAAGTATGGAACCTTGTGGGACACCCATTTGACATTTCAAATATGGCAATTTGACACTGTTGATCATTACACATTGCTGTCTGTCGGTTAAATAGGATTTCATCCATTTGATGGTGTGTTCTGAAAAATTAAACTGAGTAAGTTTGGTTAAAAGGATGTTGGTGGTCATCTGTGTCTAGTGCCTTCTTCAGATCTAAAAACACAGCACCTACACAATTGCACTTATCTAAAAAGGATTTAGTTTTCTCCAAAAATAAGCTTATTGCAGACTCTGTTGAATGGTGGGCACGGAGCCCAAACTGTGCATGATGCAGGGGGGCGTTCCCATAATTCAGATATTCACAAAATGGTGTAGCCACCCATTTTTCAATTATTTTGGAGATAACAGTAAAATGCTGATTGGTCTGTAATTGTTTATATCAGTTTTAATCCCTGTTTTGAAAGTTGGTCTAACTACTCCTACCTTCCAAACAGTTGGGAGGACAGCATGCTGAATTGACAGATTGATTAAATGAGTAATTGGACAAAGGAGATATTCTTTATGTTCTTTTAAAAATTGGTGTTAAGACCATGTTCATCCGTTGCTTTTGAGCTATTCAATGAGCTGATGATATTTGTGACTTCATTTCCAGTTATTTCTAATATATTACAAACTGGTTATGTGGGGCTAATAGGACTAGAATTATGATCAGGTGGATTAAATGAATGGGATATTTCTAGCACAGAGTTTATGAAAAAGTTAAACTCTGTAGCAATGACCATGGGATTCTGTACCAATTTGCTATCAATATTAAGTTCCATGTCTCCGTCATCTTTTTTTTTTTTGGTTGTTGTTGTATTTTGTATAATTCAGGGCATCCACCTGGATGGATGAGGCGGTCATTACAGCACCAATCTCTTCACCACTCACACACCCATTCACACCTAGGGCCATTTTAGAGTCTCCAATTAACCTACCATGCATGTTTTTGCTCTGTGGGAGGAAACTAGAGCACCCGGGGTAAACTCATGCAGACACAGGGAGAACATGCAAACTTCACACCAAAGGGTCACCAATGGCCAAGGGGTGGGCTCGAACCCATGATGGTCAGGGGTGGAATCAATCCTGTAACCTTCTTACAGTGCTGCCACAGCGCTAACCACGGTGCCACCGAGCTGCCTCAGCTGTTTTTGTCAATTTGTTAATGTTATTCCAATATTTTTTTTGCCATCTCTTTTTGCAATTTTGATAATGGTTATAAAAAAAGTTTGCCTTAGCCTTCCGAGTTTGTGTTTCCTTATTTCTAGCAGATGTAAATTTTTGTCCATCTGTTGTTAAACCTGGTTTAAAGCTATTTTAAGAAGTTGATCTCTGGTTTTCATTAGTTGCAGACGTTTGGAGTTGAGCCATAGTAAATTGATTCTTCTTCTGTTATTTCCTTTTTTTGAAAATGCTGCAATAACCTCTTTGATTTTCGTTATAGAAAATTGATTGCTCATTTATGTCATTTGAAGAGGTGATTTCCTTCCATTCAGTTTTGTTTATTGCCATTGTTATATTTTGTTGTTGGTTTTTTGGGATTATTTGTCATGAGCTGAGCACTGGAGGTTTCCGCTGCTCAGTCTCAAGGATTTTTTCTCTATATTTATATATTTGTGGTATTTTGTGCTCTTTGGTTTCTGTTATTTTCGTACTGTTTTCTATTTTCCTGTTTGTCTTAGTTTTGTTATGCTCTTATTGTCAAGTGGCCCTCACTCTTGTGAGGTTTGACTAGCAGTTTCCCCCACTTGAACGGGATGCTTGCTTCGGAAGATAGAACTGGAAATCACTCAGTGACCAAGACTCAGCTTTTCCTTTTCTTTCCTTTTATTTTTGTAAAGTCATCAAGGCCAAGCACAGCCAAGCACAGCCCAAGCACAGGCACAGGTGAAAAACCTTTAAATACAACACAAATAAAGGGTCAAGGAGAATGCAACCCAAGAACCCATAATAAATCAACATAACCCAAAATCAAATACTCAGTTTTTAAATTACTAAAACCCAGTCTTGAAACAAATAGAAAATACTCACATCTAAAACACCCCAAATACTAAACACATCTTAAAACACTTCAGTAATGATTTTTAACCTTACAACTTTAACAGCTTTTAACTTTTAAACTCTTAAAATACACTCCATTTTAACTATACTTTTAAACCCACATGATTTTATAAATATGACATTTTAACTTACATTTCAAACACACAATTTTTCCACACATCACATTTAACCTAAACTTGATCAAATTACTTTTCAAATGCAGCTGCAAAGACATGTCACAAATGGATGCTCACCGGCTCCTTCTTCCTTGCTTGAAACAAGCTTTAGTCCTGCAGTCTTTTCCAAAGTCCAAACTCTCCAACCATTTCTCTCACACACTGCTTACTCTCCACTGCCCTGTGAGTAACTGCCTCCAAACTCTCTTAATCACCAGATCATTCCCACCTGGTGCAATCAACCAACTGCTCTCAGGCTGGGAAGCACACCCAGCTCTAAAGCACTCAGGCAGAGAGGGTGTGGCCTGCAGCTCAGCTCAACACTTACAGTATTTTGTATTTATTTCTCAGTCTGTACTTGTTGATATTTTAGTCTTTAAATCCTTTACTGTTGTGTTTTTCCTCTGGGTTGACAGCTGTCACTGATGCTTCCGGGACTGTGCTCCGTGTGGGTGGTATCCTGTCAGCTGTCAGTTCCGGTCTATCCCCTCTCATTGCCCTCAGCTGGTCCAGATTATTAATCATTGTTTTCTCCTGCCTGCTCTGATATCCACATCTGTGTTCTATTGTTTTATGCCTTATTTAAGACCACTGTTTTTTGTATTCCTTGCGGAGGTCTTGATTGATGTGTTCTACTCCCAGAAGTTTGATGCTCTGTTTTTTTCTTGTTACCGGGCTTATCTCTCTCTGGCTTTGAGTTATTTTGTGCACTTTATGTTCATAATAAATTATCACAAACTCACAGTTCAGCACGTGGGTCTCCCTCTCTGCCCCGAAGGGCAATTCATGACATTATATAACTTACTGTGCTAGCTGATGACTTTAAATAGGTTTGAAAGCTGTTTCCATGGAAGTTTGCTTGTTGCTAATATTATGTTGTAGTCAGACAGTCCTGTTAAAAGGTTATAAGTCTGAGAGATTCTTTCAGGTCTATTTGTAAAAAGTAAATCAATTTTTGTTTTTGACTGGCTTGTGACTCTGCTTGGTTTATCTATTAATTGAGTTAAGTTATAGTGATCTGTAATAATTTTTCAAAAGACCTTGGTATGACACACTGAATCCGCAAGGAGTGCTGCACAAAAAAAAGAAAAAAAAAAACAACACTTGGGGAACACCTGGCCTGACACACTCCTCTTGGCACTGTGTAGCAACAGCAGCATTCGCAGATGGACAGCCAAGCTAAAACAGTCCAGCATGTACAGCAACAGTTTAGTCTAAAATCAACCAACTCTGGACACCCCTTGTGCAACAAGCCACCTCCAGACTCAGAGCGAGCAAAGAAGACAACCCAATCCACCGGGCTCCCGTGTGCAGACACGTGTCGCTGCAGATAACCAAGGCCCCTGGAACACGAGTAAGACGATGGAGCCCAGGCATGTGACCCTGTCTCACTGCCATGGCAGACCCAAAACTGCACCAAGAAGTGAAGCCCAAACCCAAGGAATCCTCACGCACAGCCGAGAGGACCCCACAACAGCACACCATCCCACCCTATCCAGACACCAAAACAAAAGTGGCCATGTTGTTGAAAAGATTGAAAACTTATATGAAACAGATAATGACAGCTATACTTTGGGGACAAAATTTTACATTGATTTTTTTTTTTTTTTTTTTTTGGTGGGGGTATGGTTGTGATGTCCCTTCCTCTTTTGGCTGCTGGGCAGGTCGTTTTTCTTTCTCTCCTGCTTGTATTGAGTTGCAGGTGCTCAGTGGGTGTGGTTGGCCAATGAAGTATTGGGAACACCTGGGCCCAGTTCCCCGTATAAAAGGCTCTTCCACTTGCTCTCTCAAAAGATCCAAAAATCCTGAGACCCAGAGATCCTGAGAGGGACTGAAGTAACGGCTGAGCCATGTTCCACAGCCTTGGTTAAGTTTCTTTTTCTTTCTCCACCAGACACTGTCACACACTACACTAACACTCATGTCAACATTCCAGACACTACTGCTTTACTGATGTCCAGTCACATTACAGGAGACACCCTCACATCCCACCCACCACCTGTTTGACCTGCTTCTCTTTGGATGACGGTTCAGACTGATCAGGTCCCACACCTCCAGACTGACAGTTTCTTCCCCTGGGCCATCCAAACTGCAAACAGTCAGAGGCCCCAACCCTCCCTCCGAACGGTCACATGCACAGAACTGAGGACCTTTTAATTATCACAATAATTAAAAGTGCGGAATGTCTTTGCACTCCGCACTTTCATGTATACTGACCCATCCATGAAATCACTACTGTACATATTTTCCATAATCCTTGGGCCATTTTACTCAATTGTGTGTTTAATTGTGTGTCTGCACTCTGCACTCTTATGTACATAGTTCCACCCGCGTAGCCACTACCATACCCGTGTACATTTCCATAAACCTGGGCCATTTTTATTTTATATTTTATTTTTATTATAGTCATGTAGGTAATCGTGTGTTCTGTAACCATGTTTTATCTAATCCTTCTCTCTTTTTTTACTACACAGTCGCCTGGTGGAGCACCCACAATTTTGTTGTGCTGTACTACTGTACAATGACAATAAAGCCTATTCTATTTGAATCAAGTTATGTTGTGCATTCTAACCCATGGTGTCCTCCCATTATTTGTCATGGCTTTGAGCTGGTCATGACATGGTAAAAATATGTTTAATAAGCAATAATGCTTTAATTCTTTTTAATTCATGTAGTTAAACTTACCAGCATCCATGGTTTCATATCCTCTCTGCATGATTGTGCGATCTATGCGGGACACCAACCATGTTCCAACCACAATGCTTAACAGCACTCTTATTATGCAGGTGGAGAACCCCATCACCACGTTGTAGAAAAAGAAGAAGTAGTTGAAGCAGTGAAAGGCCTTCCTGCAGAAGGAAAATTATTTCATTTTCATACTTTATGGCAATAATTTAATGACTCAGTCATAAAATGTCATTTCAATCACAATCAGATTCTTTTTCACTGACATGGCACAAACCCCAATTATGTTCACATACGTTTAAACCGGGGGTCTGCAGCCTGTTGCTCGAAAGCCACATGTAGCTCTTTTATTCATAACTAGTGGCCACCTACAGTTTTCATACGTTAGGCTAGAGCACAGGTGTCAAACTCATTCCATGGAGGGCCAAGACCCTGCAGGTTTTACCTCCACCCAGTGGCTTCAACAGGTGTTTTCTCTGAATTTCTTCCCACTGATTGCTGATCAGTGAAAACACCTGCTGAAGAGACTGGGTGGAAGTAAAACCTGCAGGGTCTTGGCCCTCCATGGAATGAGTTTGACACCCCTGCTAGAGCGTCTATGATGGGTAACAGATGTGATCCCCCACAGTGGTGCTTGAAAGTTTGTAAAACCTTTAGAATTTTCTACATTTTTGCATAAATTTGACCTAAAGTATCAGATTTTCACACAAGTCCTAAAAGTAGATAAAGAGAACCCAGTTAAATAAATGAGACAAAAAAAAAGACTCATTTATTTATTGAGGAAAATGATCCAATATTGCATATCTGAGTGGCAAGAGTTTGTGAACCTCTAGGATTAGCAGGCTATTTGAAGGTGAAATTCAAGTCAAACAATGAAATGACAATCAGGTGTGAGTGGGCACCCCGTTTTATTTAAAGAATTTTTTATTTAAACATCTATCAAAGTGTCAACACATGTTTGTGGAAGTATATCATGATACAAACAAAAGAGATTTCTGAGGACCTCAGAAAAAGGGCTGTTGATGCTCATCAGGCTGGAAAAGGTTACAAAACCATCTCTAAAGAGTTTGGCCTCCACCAGTCCACAGTAAGACAGATTGTACACAAATGGAGGAAATTTAAGATTATTGTTACCATCCCCAGGAATGGTTGACCAACTAAAATCGCTCCAAGAGCAAGGTGTGTAATAGTCGGTGAGGTCACAAAGGACCCCAGGATCATTTCTAAGCAACTGAAGGCCTCTCATGATTCCATCAGGAGAACACTGAACAACAATGATGTGCATAGCAGGGTTGCAAGAAGAAAGCCGCTGCTCATATGCAGTTGTCTAAAAATTATGTGGACAAGCCTGAAGGCTATTGGAAGAGTCTTGTGGATGGGTGAAACCAAAATAGAACTTTTTGGTTTGGATGAGAAGCAATATGTTTTCCAGCATAAGAACTTTATCCCATCTGTGAAACATAGCGGTGGTAATATCATGGTTTGGGCCTGTTTTGCTGCATCTTGATTCGGGGAGGGTTCAAAAGATCGATTCAACGATTCGAATCAATTCATATTTGACTGAGCTGATATCGATCCACAAAATCTATGGGTTGATCTTTTAATATAATGTTTTTATGTCTGAAACACAAAACGCAAGCAGTCCTTGAACTCTCGCGCACACTCACATCTTTACTTCCATGTTTACATGAGCGGAGTTGCGACGTGTGTGTTAACGTCTCTTAATTTATCAACAAAAGTCACTGCTAAAGACTGTCCTCAACAGTTTGTGAATATTTTTCATAAAGCGGGGATAAACAGTTTTGTACTATGTGCAGTGTTGTGTAGGAATGTAAACAAAAGTCGACAATTGATAAATGCTTCAAATGGAAAATGCACGGAGACTGGCTGAAACCATAGCTTAAATTTGTGAACAGATATACACTGATATACTCATTTCTAATCTTGTCCCTCCTAGTCACTCCCAGTGAAAATCTTATCTTCAACTCTGTCACCTCCAGCTCCACCTCCTGTCTTTTTGTCAGCGCCACCGTCTCCAAACTATACATCATTGCAGGTTGGATTTAAAAATATGATTATTAATAATTAATTAATAAGTAATTTTACTTTGAAATATATTCTCCTTTTCATATTCCTTTAAGATCTGTGAAGACTGGGTTTCCACTCCATCCTGCACTGAGACGTTCTGAAGGGAAGAGGTTGTCAGTGAAGGAGTCATCCCTGCTTCATTGTGGATTTTAGGATAGAAGAAGACCTCAAAATTTTCAGGGATCTTAGTTTTCAAATTCAAGAAGGTGCTGCCATAATTTGTTCCATACCCCAATATGCATTCAATGCAATTTACAATGACTGTAATGACTGGGGATTCTAAATTGTCCTTAGGTTTGACTGTGAGAGTGAATGGTTGTCAGTCTCTCTCTGTTGGCCCTGCGATGGACTGGCAATCTGTACAGGGTGTACCCTGCCTCTCACCCAAAGATGCCGGGATAGGCTCCAGCCCTCCCGCGACCCGAAAAGGATTAAGTGGAAGAAAATGGATGGATGGATGTAATGACTAATTCATTATCTTTTTTTATTTAAGTTCTCAGCAAGAATACAATGTTGGTCATTTTTTGATAATTTTACTGAGCACTTAATTTTAAATAAATCACTGTTTAATGGAATTTTTGGCAATCCTGTGCTTTTCTTGTGGTGTTACATAAGAAAGCATCACTAAACTATGGAAAAAGCAGCTACTTTAAAATCTGTACTTCCTCACACAGCTTTCAGTGCAAAAACCTTTAAAAATGTCATGACTTTTATTGCAACTTTTTGGAAAAGCTCCCAAATTCAGGCTTTTTGGGCCGCAACAATCACAAAAACAGCTGGCGACATCCTGGAGGGACTGAAATACAATGAGATTATGTATACATGCTTCATGCGCTGAATTTGTTTACTTACTCCGGGTTGTTAACGTGACACTACACACCTTTTGCACTAAAGAAAACACTTGTTAGCACTTTGTGAAATCATAAGTTAAATAATAAAAAGTGCATTATTGTAACTGATTTTGGGTCAGTTCTTTATGTGATAATTTATGTATTAACAAAGTTAATACAGAGTATTCAGAGTATTCCTGGTGCAATTTGCAGTGTCTCTAAGAATTTCTTTTTTTCCTGGCAAGTAAAATAATTATTAAAATGGTAATTTCCCTGGCTGAATCAAGATTGGATTGGTTCAAATCAGAACTGAACCGATTCAGAACCTCAAAAATTGGAATTGAATCGATTCTGGAAATTAGTGATGATTCCCAGCCATAATCTTGGCCAGGATGACTTGCCATCATTGATGGGGCAATAAATTCTGAATTATACCAGCAAATACTGAAGGAAAATGTCAGGACATCTGTCCATGAACTGAATCCTAAGAGACATGTCATGAAACAAGACAACAATCCTAAGCACACAAGTCGTTCTACCAAAGAGTGATTAAAGAAGAATAAAGTTAATGTTTTGGAATGGCCGAATCAAAGTCTTGACCTGAATCCAATTGAGATGTTGTGGAAGGATATGAAGTGAGCAGTTCATGTGAGAAAACCCAACAACATGCCAGAGTTGAAGCTGTTCTGTACTGAGGAAGGGGCTAAAATTCCTCCAAGCTGATGTGTAGGACTGATCAACAGTTGCCGGAAATGTTTAGTTGCAATTATTGCTGCAAAAGGGGTCACACCAGATACTGAAATCAAAGGTTCACAAACTTTTACCAATCACAGATATGTAATATCGGATCATTTTCCTCAATAAATAAATGAAAAAGTAATTTTTTGTCTTATTTATTTAACTGGGTTCTCTTTATCTACTTCAAGGACTTGTGTGAAAATCTGGTGATGTTTTAGGTCATATCCATCCATCCATCCATCCATCTTCTTCCGCTTAATCCTTTTCGGGTCGCAGGGGAGCTGGAGCCTATCCCAGCATCTTTGGGTGAGAGGCAGGGTACACCTTGGACAGATCGCCAGTCCATCGCAGGGCCAACACAGAGAGACAGACAACCATTCAGTCTCACAGTCATACCTAAGGACAATTTAGAATCCCCAGTTTGATGCCAATTAACCTAACGTGCATGTTTTTGGCCTGTGGGAGGAAACCGGAGAAATCCCGGAGTAAACCCATGCAGACACGGGGAGAACATGCAAACTCCACACAGATCACTGTTGGTTGGGGGTTTTAGGTCATATTTATGCTGAAATGTAGAAAATTCTAAAGGGTGAGTTCAGTGAGCATCTGGCAGTTATAAAGTTGTTGCTGTTCTTGTAAACTGTTGTCAGACAAACAGACCATAGATATAATGTTATGGTATAAACTCATTTTGCTTTTCATTTTTGCTTTTGAATGAGCTAAAAACTAATAGAAGAAAAAACACACAAATTTACCAGAAAACAGTTCCAAATTTGCAAAAACATTTTTTTCTAATTCAAGAGAAAACAAAAACAATAGTCCTTCATAACTCTTAGTTTTATGCTGTACAAAGATGTAAGATAATTCTCCTTAACTTTACATCAAGAGTAAAGTGTGATTAACTGGTCCTTTTAATTGCTATTTTTACAGTACAAGTCATTTTTAAATTTCATAAATGATGATTCCCTGCTTAATAAGGTCTGGTTATGAGATGAGATGAGATGAGATGAGATTCAACTTTATTGTCATTACACATGTATAATACAAGGTAACGAAACGTGACTTGGCATTTGGGCACGCTCTGCAGAGCGCATCCAAGGCCGGGGCAGCCACTAGGCGCCAGTCATATCACTGTTTAACCACAATTAAACATTAAAGGTCATATTCATTTCCTCTTTCTCACATGTTGACAGCTACCACAGGTCTTAATGAAATATTTGTTACATATTTTTGTCAAATTATCTAAAATTATTTAATTATTGCAGCATCATTGTGAATTATCTTTTGCAGGCAGCGCGGTGGAAGAGTGGTTAGCACTGCGGCAGCACAGCAACCCACCCTTGGCCGGGGGATCCTGGGTTTGATTCCAGCCCCCGACCAACAGTGATCTGTGTGGAGTTTGCATGTTCTCCCCTTGTCTGCGTGGGTTTACTCCAGGATTTCTCCAGTTTCCTCCCACATGCCAAAAACATGCATGCATGCATCCATCTTCTTCCGCTTAATCCTTTTCGGGTCGCGGGGGGGCTGGAGCCTATCCCAGCATCTTTGGGTGAGAGGCAGGGTCCACCCTGGACAGATCGCCAGTCCATCGCAGGGCCAACAGAGAGAGAGAGAGAGAGAGAGAGAGAGAGAGAGAGAGAGAGAGAGAGAGAGACACCCATTCATTCTCACAGTCATACCTAAGGACAATTTAGAATCCCCAGTATTGATGCCAATTAACCAAACTTGCATGTTTTTTGGCATGTGGGAGGAAACCGGAGAAATCCTGGAGTAAACCCACGCAGACACGGGGAGAACATGCAAACTCCACACAGATCACTGTTGGTCGGGGGCTGGGATCGAACCCAGGATCCCCCGTCCAAGGGTGAGTTGCTGTGCTGCTGCAGTGCTAACCACTCCGCCACCGCGCTGCCCCAAAAACATGCAAGTTAGGTTAATTGGCATCAAACTAGGGATTCTAAATTGTCCTTAGGTATGACTGTGAGAGTGAATGGTTGTCTGTCACTCTGTGTTGGCCCTGCGATGGACTGGCGATCTGTGCAGGGCGTACCCTGCCTCCCACCCAAAGATGCTGGGATAGGCTCCAGCCCCCCGCGACCTGAAAAGGATTAAACGGAAGAAGATGGATGGATGGAAGGCTTCCTCAGAATGACTGGTTTCAGTGCATGTCTCTTTAAATCCCTAAGACCATATTTAACTCCACCCTTCCTCTTAATCACTATTGCTAATCTTAGCTGGCTAGCTCCTATCTCCGATTAATCCTGAGCCGTCTAATGTAAATGAGTCTTAAAGAATGAATGAACTAATGCATCAGTGGTGGATAGGCTGCATGGTTTCAGTGGTCGATAGGATATGACCGGCTTCTGGAGTACAATAAGTGCAGAAACATTTGTGATTGAGTGGCTAAAATGCTAGCTTCAGCTAGCTAAAGATCGCCTAGCCAAGCTAATACTAACAGACTGATGTAGCATCATGGCAAAAAATATAACAAAATAAGCCTGAATGATGTGAGATATACTGTATTATTGACTGTGGATTAGTGAACCAGGTGGAAACAGAGATGTTTATTAGGAGGACTCAAATCTAAAGAAAATAAAAATATAACCACATTGGTAAGCCAACTCCCTAGCTCAGGAGCTAACACATTGGGTGGGCTCCCCACTCATAAACAGACAACTTCGCTGTCCAATAACACTGGTCAACACCAAATTTATTGTCTAAGGTTTTTTTTAGCTGATTTAGGACAATTTTGATGTGCTGAATCCAAAAATCACATTGATTTTGCTCAATCAGGTCAACTTTTTGAACTACGGCCACATGTTTTCTTATGTTTTTGTTTACATGTATGGGTATTTTCACTTTATGTGATGCAAAATTCTTTTTTATTTCTTGAAATTCTCTGAATTTTGAACAATGATGATGTAACATTCAATTTACATGTACTTACCTTCATCAATGTCTACTATTCAATTTACAGTACACCTATACAACTGCTGTACAACTGCTTATATAATAAAATGCGATATATAATAAAAACCTGACCTGATCGAGAGAAACGGATGTCATTTTCAGATTCAGCGGTGCAAAATTGTCTTAAATCAGTTGAAAAAACACAGACAACTTATAAAAAAATTATTTTTGTTATGTTGTGTAATAGAGCAGTGGCATGTATCAAGGCTGGGTTTACCTTTTGATGTAGGGGAAAAATCCTGGAACAGTTAAAATAGCTAATCAGACACAAAAACGACATAAAGGCTGTGTTCTTTTTAAAAAGAAATGAGTTAATGGTTTTTAAATAATTGTGTGACCAATAGATAGATTTCAGAAGGTTAAAACCAACAAAAACACAAATTTTCAGTGAATTGGACCGTTAAGGAGTAAGTGCTTTAAGGTTGGGAGTATTGTCTGAGCATGCTGTTATGCTGAGCTACACCCACCTGTTGTTGAGAGACAGAGGTTTCTCTTTATCTGTAGGAGACATTTTATCCTGAAGAAAGAAGATCTGAACCAGAACTATCTGGACTATTACCAGGCCTATTATTATACCGATGGTCAGACTATGAGGAAGAAGAGGAAACTCAATAAGTACTTTTACTAATTTATAAGATCTCATAAGTGATCCACAATAATAGCTGAGTAGCCTTACATTATGGTTCCCAGAGTGCTGAGCATGCTCAGAAAATGTCCATGCATGATTGGAAGAATCAACACATAGGCCAACAGCAGGGCAAACATAAAGTGGACAAAATGGACAATAAGGTAGCCTGAAAAATATTACGACAATGAAAAGAGATTATAGCAGTGTGGGAGGGACATGTGTATACCTAGAATTGTGGTATTAGCAATAAAGAGCCTGAGCTACATTCATTATTAAAAATATAACAAGAGCTCACTTTTTTTCTCAGACTAGCTGTTTTTGTTTTGAAAACACAGTAAATGACAGCTATGGATGTTTTTAGATGAGAGAAATCTTACCCCACAGTGTAAAAGCTATTTGCCATCCGGAGTATCTTGCAATAGAGGCCTGGGGAATAGAATAAGAAAACGTGATGTACAATTTCTACACAGCATTGACTGAAATTTAGTCTGTGGCACAGATATTTGCTTTTGTATGTACCATTCTTCTGTACACTTTGAAGATTGTATTTTTAAAATATTTTTTGATTATCAGATTTTGTGACATATATGGCATATAGTGTACTCCATACTTTTAAGAACATCCAGTATCTCAGCCACCTCCAGCACATCGATCACCCCAACACAGTCCACATTATTGCAAGGGATTTTAGCAAAGCATGCTTAAAGACTGCACTCTACAAATTCCACCAACATGTTAAGTGTCCCACAAGAGGGGAAAGAACACTGGATCATGTTTACAGCAACATTAAGCATGCCTACAGAGGTACCCCCCTCCCTCACCTTGGACAATCAGAGCATCTCTCCCTGTTTCTAATACCTGCTTACATCCCCCTGAGGAAGAGCCCCCCCCAACCAAACAAACAATTAAAACCTGGCCTGAAAATGCTCTCCTTCACCTACAAGACTGCTTTAGCTACACAGATTGAAACATCTTTGAACAGCAGGACCTGGACTCCTACACCGAGTCTGTCCTCTTCTACATTAAATGCTGTGTAGAAAATGGGACAGTCACCAAACACATCCAGCTCTTTCCAAACTGGAAACCCTGGATGACCAGTGAGGTCCAGGCTCTGATCAGAGCCTGCAACTCAGCCTTCAGGCAGAGGGACAGCTCTCTGTACAGCACTGCCAGAGCCAACCTGAGAAGAGGCATAAAACACGCTAAGAACGCCTACAGGAGGAAAGTGGAGGGCTTCCTCACAGACAGCAACCCCAGACAGATGTGGAGAGGCATCCAGGCCCTCACCAACTACAGGTGCCAGGGCCCCCCAACACCAGACATCAACCTCACTCTGGCAGAGTGAGGCTGATGCTTCTTTGTCTGGTTTGAGCTCACGTCCCACCCAACTCGCGCCCCCCCCATCCCCCTACAGGTGAATGAGGTGAGGAGGCAACTGAGAGCAGTGAACTCCCACAGAGCTTCTGGACCTGACGGCATCCCAGGAGCGGTGGTCAAAGCATGTGCAGACCAGCTGGCAGAGATGCTCACCAAGCTGTTCAACCTCTCCCCGACGCATGCCACTGTACCCTCCTGCCTCAAGGCCTCTACCACCATCTCCACCCCATCCCCAAAAAGTCCACAATTGACAGCCTGAACGACTATAGACCCATAGCACTCACATCTGTAGTCAAGAAGTGTTTTGAGTGACTGGTGTCCCAGCACATTAGGGACTGTCTTTCCCCCTCCTTTGACCCCCACCAGTTCACCTACAGGGAGAACCTGAAACTGAATGTCCAAAAAACCAAAGAACTCATACTGGACTTCAGAAAGAACAGACAGGACCCCCCCCCCCCCCCCCATAAATGGCAACCGCGTGGAAAATGTCCCCACCTTCAGGTTCCTGGGCACCCACAACTCCTCTGACCTCTCCTCTGGACTGTCAAGACCAGGGGTCTGCAACCTTTGCCAGCCGAAGAGCTGTTTTGCCCGTCTCCGACTAAAACAGACGTGGCTGAGAGCCGTAACGGCAATTTGACCTTTAAAATAAAGATTATGCTGCTTATAAAGTTTTTTATATACTGTACATAGCTCTGAATATTATGTGGCATTAATGAATTCCTACTACAGCAGTGGGAAAAAACTGCTTATAGCTTCATTTATATAGCTTCATTCATGAAATAAATGTTAGATATATATTATAAATTGTTTTGTGCTGAAAAATAAATTTCTGAATATCTGACCATATTTTTTGCAGTTTTAATTATCAGCACATTCATAAATAGTTTAAATCTGAAAAATATCACCCATCTCCTACTTTCAACAGTGATCACACAGCTTTAGTTCCTGATATTTTCATAAATTAGAGATGAAAGTTTTATTTAGAAGAAGCTACTTTTCATCCTGTTTCCTCATAATGCTCCTTGTTCAAATGTATTAATATAATATAAATCTGTATCCTTCACTTGTTCTCCAGACTCTCAATTTGACAACTAGTGGATTGGTTGTGGGCGGCGCGGTGGAAGAGTGGTTAGCACTGTGGCAGCACAGCAACTCACCCTTGGCCGGGGGATCCGGGGTTCGATCCCAGCCCCCGACCAACAGTGATCTGTGTGGAGTTTGCATGTTCTCCCCGTGTCTGCGTGGGTTTACTCCGGGATTTCTCCAGTTTCCTCCCACGTGCCAAAAACATGCAAGTTAGGTTAATTGGCATCAACTGGGGATTCTAAATTGTCCTTAGGTCTGACTGTGAGAGCGAATGGTTGTCTGTCTCTCTGTGTTGGCCCTGCGATGGACTGGTGATCTGTCCAGGGCAGGGGTCAGCAACCTTTACCGCTCAGAGCCATTTGGACCCGTTTCCCACAGAAAAGAAAACACTGGGAGCCACAAAAACCCTTTTGACACTTAAAATGAAATAACACTGCATATAACTTTTTTTTCCCTTTATGCTATGTATAAACAAACTATAATGTGTTGCATTTATGAAATCAGGGAACTCCTGCAGAGAAAACAAAATTACATTTCTGCATGCAACAAAAACATTTTGAACTCCGAAAAAAAAGACATTGGGTTGAAGGTTGACACTGGGTTGAAAGAAGAGTGCTATTTCTAGCACTGATGACTCCTGATCCTTCGATAAAAATCTCATAATTCCGCTGAAAACAATACCGAAAGCTCAGAATTCCAACACGAACAAGCGATGTGATTTGGGGTTGGGGAAATTATCTGAAAATTCAGCAGGGGGTCTGGGGGACATAGTCCCCCAGCGGGGTCCGGGGTGGGATGGGGGGCAAGGGGGGCAAAGCCCCCCGAAGCTCCTGGGTTTTGATGATTTTTAAGTACCAGAACTGTGCTTAAATGACATAAAACAAACAGCTGAATGCCACTTATTACTGTATAATATTGACTTATGTGCCAAGAAGACAGCATTCCTAAAATATTCCAACAAGCATTATCCATCACATGCTTTAACACTTGATCAAATCAAAATCAGTTAATTTTTTTTTATCTATTCCATAATAGAAATAAAATTCCAACATACCATTCGTCGGCCTCCGTCGGTCTATGATGACCATGGAAGAGAATCCTAAACGTCTACTCTGCTGGAACAGCACCGCCTGTGGCTGAACAGGCCGATGCGCGAATGACAGTCCCTGTCACACAGGTCACACTTGTGGGTGGTCTCCGTGCTGCTGGGTCTGTGGCGGTTCTTCCTGCGGGTCCTTTTTTCATCTGCTGCAGCAGTCAGTCTCTCTTCACCCGCCTTGAGCTGTCTGGTCAGGGTGCCTCTCCATTTAGAGCGGTCCGTTGCAAGGTCCTCCCAGCGCTCTGTGTTGATATCCAGGGCCTTCATGTCTCTCTTGCAGACGTCTCTAAAGCGCAGCTGTGGGCGGCCAACGTCTCTCCTGCCAGTTGCCAGTTCTCCATAGAGGACGTCTTTGGGGATTCTGCCATCCTCCATACGGTGAACGTGGCCTAGCCAGCGGAGCCTGCGCTGCCTGAGTAGAGTGAACATGGAGGGAAGGCTGGCGCGGGACAGAACTTCTGTGTTGGGCACTTTGTCCTGCCAGGATATGTCCAGGATGTGGCGAATGCAGCGCAAGTGGAAGGAGTTCAGTCTCTTTTCCTGCCGGGCGTATGTTGTCCACGTCTCACTCCCATAGAGCAGTGTGCTGATGACGCAGGCGTTGTACACTGCCATCTTCGTCTTGACAGAGAGTTTGGGATTCTCCCACACTCGTGTGGTGAGGCGAGCGAGTGTGAAGGCTGATTTTCCAATCCTCTTGTTGATCTCTGTATCAAGGGAGAGGTTGTTGCTGATCGTGGACCCCAGGTACGTGAACTGATTCACGACCTCCAGCTTGTAGTCATCAATGGTGATGGTTGGTGGTGCTTCCGTGCCTTGCGCCAAGACGTTAGTCTTCTTCAGGCTGATGGTAAGCCCGAAGTCCTTGCATGCCTGGGAGAAGCGGTCCATCAGGGTCTGAAGCTCCTGCTGTGTGTGGGTTGCAACTGCAGCGTCGTCTGCGAACAGCATGTCTCTGATTAGAGCCTCGCGTACTTTGGTTCTGGCTTTCAGGCGGGCGAGGTTGAAAAGCCTGCCGTCAGATCTTGTGTGCAGGTAGATTCCCTCTGTTGCTGTGCTGAAGGCATGCCTCAGGAGCATAGCAAAGAAAATCCCAAAGAGGGTTGGCGCAAGTACACAGCCCTGTTTCACTCCGCTGCGTATGTTGAATGGCTCTGAGACGTTGCCATCGTGCTGCACTATCCCCTGCATGTTGGTGTGAAACGATTCGATGAGGCTTTGCAACTTTGGTGGGCATCCTATCTTTGGCAGGATCTTGAAAAGGCCCTCTCTGCTGACCAGATCGAACGCTTTGGTGAGGTCGATGAAGGCGACGTACAGAGGCATGTTCTGTTCTCTGCATTTCTCCTGGAGTTGGCGGATGGAGAATATCATGTCTACCGTCGATCGCTCAGCGCGGAAGCCACACTGAGACTCGGGGTACACACGTTCGGCAAGCTTCTGTAGACGAACGAGAACAACTCGTGCGTAGACTTTGCCAACAACGCTGAGGAGGGAAATGCCCCTGTAGTTGTTGCAGTCGCTTCTCTCCCCTTTGTTTTTGTAGAGGGTGATGATCTTGGCGTCCCTCATGTCCTGTGGTACGGCACCTTCCTTCCAGCACTGGCAGAGGACGTCATGCAATGGCAGCAGTAGGGCGGTCTTGCAGTGCTTGATCAGGTCGGGGGGTATGCCGTCGTTGCCGGGTGCCTTGCCAGCGGCCAAGCTATCAATGGCCTTACTGAGTTCGTTGATGGTTGGCTCGGCGTCAAGTTCGTCCATGGATGGCAGGCAATCGATGGCATCAAGGGCTGACGGTGTCACGGTGTTCTGTCTAGAGTAGAGGTCGGAGTAGTGTTCCACCCATCTCTCCATCTGCTTGTTCTTCTCTGTGATCATCTCCCCAGTGGAAGATTTGAGGGGGGCCGTCTTGCTCTGAGCCGGACCAAGTGCTTTCTTGATGCCACCGTACATACCACGGATGTTCCCTGTTATGGCAGCGGTTTGAATGTCTTGGCTGAGCTGAGTCCAGTACTCATTGGCACAGCGCCGAGCAGTCTGCTGAACTTTGCTTCTCGCAGCCCTGAGAATCTGGAGATTCTTCTCGTTTGGGTACTTCTTGTACTCAGCAAGTGCTGAGTGCTTGGCTTCAATGACGGGGGTCATCTCGGTCAACTTGGCATCAAACCAGTCCTGTGACTTCGAGGTCTTCCTCCCAAAGGTAGCCAAGGCTGTGCGGTAGATGGTGTTTCGCAGCTCTTCCCACTTCTGCTTTGCAGATTCTCCTCCTTGTGGTACACCAAGTTCCTTCTCAAAGGTGGAGGCAAACTGCTCAACAAGTTCTGGTTGGGCCATCTTGCTGGTGTCAATCCGTGCCTTTCCAGGTTGTCTAGCACGATGGAATTTCTTCAGCTGCAGCTTGACCTTGCAACACACCAATGAATGGTCTGTGTCGCAATCTGCACTCTGGAACGAACGGGTGATTAGCACCTTCTTCAGTGAGGTGCGCCTGGTCAGGATCAAGTCTAGCTGGTGCCAGTGCTTTGAGCGCGGATGTTGCCAGGAAACCTTGTGTTGGGGCTTGGTCTTGAAGAACGAGTTTGTGATGCACAGATCGTGATATGTGCAGAACTCGAGCAGCCGCTGTCCGTTGTCGTTCATTCTGCCCACGCCAAAAGGTCCAAGACAGGAGGGCCAGGAGTCGTGGTCAGCGCCCACTCTGGCATTGAAGTCTCCAAGGAGAATGAGTTGTTCAGAGTTGGGGATGATCCTGACAGTTGTTGCGAGATTCTCGTAGAACTCGTCTTTTGCCTCTGGTGTGGCTGTCTGTGTTGGGGCATACACACTGACGAGGGTGACTGGGCCTTCAGTGGTGTTCAGGCGGAGGGTGAGGAGTCGTGCAGAGCCAGTGCTGCCCGGTTCCACCATCTTCAGCAAAGTGTTCTTCACTGCGAAGCCCACTCGTGTTCCCTGTGTTCGTCACTGCCCTTTCCCTGCCAGTAGAACGTGTAGTCCTTCTCTCTCAGTGTGCCTGCATCAGCTAACCGTGTTTCCTGGAGAGTGGCGATATCCACTCCCAGTCTCTTCAGCTCATTATTGATGATGGCAGTCTTCCTGGTGTCGTTGATGTCCTTGAGGTTAGCAGCGAGTCCTGTCATCATAGTGCGGACGTTCCAAGTTCCCAGTTTTAGAGTTGGTCTCTTTTGTTTTATTGTCTTGCCTGGTGCGAAGGTTCTCAGCCTGCTGTTTGGATTTCTCCTTATCCCCATGCACCCAATGAGGAAAGCAAGCTGTGGCGGGACAACACCTTATTGGCTGGGTGCTGCCCAGCTTGAGGCGGGCGGTAGCTGTCCAGTGAGATCTGATGATCCCTCCCACCGTCGGGAACAACCCCTGGCGCCACGCTCTACGCCAATTGAGCAGTGGCTTATAACCGGTAACTGTCATTCCCCGTGTTTTGTCTACGCCAAAGGCGAAGCTGGAGTGTCCTCTCCAGTGATCCGGTGTTCTACCTTCCAGCGTTGGGCGTTGGTAGGATTCAAGCCTGGGCAGGAAGATATGGAGGACAAGATGTTGCCCATGCAGCATGTCCCCCCTCTCCACGTCACTGATGAATCCAAAGGAACAGCAGGGCTGCTACAGTTTGGCACCAGCGCCGTTGCAGGAGCTGCCAGAACGATGTTGAGCACAACAGAGAACTGCCTTAGGGGCTCCGACTCCAGATTTTTCCTCAGGGTTGACTCCCGAAGCCTTTCCCGTGACCGGGTATGCCGCAAGGCAGCAGAGGTTTGAAATCAGGGTTTACTTTCCCCTAGATGGGCTACCTTCCCAGGTTGATGAGCCACCATCTACCCGAAGCATCTGGTTTTAAGGCACCAGAGATCCGCCCTCGCCCCTTCTCCTATTAGTAAAAGCAGCTCCGCCGGGCTTAGAGACTAAACCACACGGGCAGGCTAGGAGTTGGACTTAGTTGTCAGAGGCTTTTCGAGACGCACGCCATAAGGAGCATTTTATGAGCACTGGGAGCTTAACCCCAGTGCCGCTCCTGGCTATGACAACCGGATTAAGTCATAGAATTTAGGGGTCGGGCTCAGATGACATAATGTTACACATGCTTGTACAGTAGGTGGCGGTATGTACTTTTCAGTTGTTTGCTATCCGCCAGTAACCCGAGAGAAGAAGAAGAAGTAGAAGATTATCCTCACTGCAGGATCTGAAATCGTGTCTACATAGTGGGAAGAAGAACTTCACACTTTGAGGTGAAACATACCATTACTTTTTATAATTTCAGCATTCATTTCAGATCACCAGTTTCAATCTCTATTGAGTCTTGAGCAGTTCATTTTGTACAATAACTGATGCAGCCAAGTCTTAGAAATATTCAAAAGTTATGAGTCAATGTCCACTGTGCACTGTCAATTTCAAACTGTTTGGAATCATAAAAGGGGATGATTAACTTTTATTACCGTTTAATTCCTCGCGCCAGCCCAGCTCATACAGCCGTTGTAGAATTAATGATTCTCCACCTGGCCATATCGATTACCGGTGGCCATACGCCACTTCCAGTCCTGCCTGAAAGGGCGCAGCTTCACTGCGTTCGTGGACCACAAGCCGCTAACGTACTTTATCTTCCTGGAAGATAAAATAAAGCGGAATTCGGCGAATTAACAGAAAATCACATCCTTGAGAACACGCCGCCATGAATCTTTGAAAAAGCATACAACGAGCCATTTGATTGGTCCAATCGTTTGCAACTATCCAATCGCAGGGCTGTTTACAATACAGCAGTAGCTTGAACACAACACATCCGGGTTATCGCGGGAGACGACTTCCGACTTCGTGTTGATTTTTCGCTGACGGTGATTAAACTTTAACACGTTTTTTTTTTTAGATTTTACAAGATCACCATAATCTTCAAATTTAGAATTAAATTTTAAAAACTAATGAACTAAAATAAAATACATTTTAATGAAATACTCATTATTTATTTTCCAAAGCCACAGGGAGCCGCAGCAGAGGGATGAAAGAGCCGCATGCGGCTCCGGAGCCGCGGGTTGCCGACCCCTGGTCAAGACTAAGGCCCTGGTCAAGAAATCCCAGCAGTGGCTGCACTTCCTCCGTGTCCTGAGGAGGAACAACGTGGACCAGAAATTGCTGCTGGCCTTCTACCACTGCTCAGTGGAGAGGGTGCTGACCTACTGTCTGGGTGTGTGATATGCCAGCTCCACGGCTGAGAACAGGAAGGCTGTGCAGAGGGTCATCAACACTGCCCAAAAAATCATTGGTGGCCCTCTGTCCTCCCTGGAGGACATCTCCAGATCCTTCTGTCTCAGAAGGATCAAGGCCATCACAGGAGACCCCTCACATCCTGCCCACCACCTGTTTTACCTGCTTCCCTCTGGACGACGGCTCAGATCAATCAGGTCCCACACCTCCAGACTGACAGTTTCTTCCCCTGGGCCAACCGAACTGCAAACAGTCAGAGACCCCACCCCCCTCCTTCCAAACGCTCACATACACAGAACTGAGGACCTTTTTAATTATCACAATAACACACGTGCTTTTGCACTCCACGCCTTCATGTATATTGACCATCCATGAAACTACTATGTATAATTTCCATAATCCTTGGGCCATTTCACTCAATCGTGTGTTCAGTTGTGCATTCCATTCTCCGCACTCTTATGTACATAGTTCCATCTATGAAGCCACTACCATACCTGTGTATATTTCCAGAATCGTCAGCTATTTTTATTTCAGTTGTGTGTTCTGTGACTGTGTTTTTATCTAATCTTTCTCTCTTACTTTATTGTGCAGTAGCCTGGTGGAGCACCCACAATTTCGTTGTACTGGCCGGGGGATCCTGGGTTCGATCCCAGCCCCCGACCAACAGTGATCTGTGTGGAGCTTGCATGTTCTTCCTGTGTCTGCGTGGGTTTACGCCGGGGTTTCTTCCCACATGCCAAAAACATGCAAGTTACAATTGGCATCAAACTAGGGATTCTAAATTGTCCTTAGGTATGACTCTGAGAGTGAATGGTTGTCTGTCTCTCTGTGTTGGCCCTGCGATGGACTGGCGATCTGTCCAGGGTGTACCCTGCCTCTCGCCCAAAGATGATGGGATAGGCTCCAGCCCCCCACCCCCCCCACCCCGCGACCTGAAAAGGATTAAGCGGAAGAAGATGGATGGATATACAACTGTATAATGACAATAAAGCCTATTCTATTCTTTTCTGTTCTGTTCTATTCTATATCAGGTGATTCAAGGCTTAAGCACTAAATAGCCTTGACATCAATGACACCTGCTATGTGTGCTAGGGTTGGGAAAAATAATCCTTTTTAAATACATAGAAATATGGACATGGAAGATTCTGAATCTATGCACATATGTGAAAAAAAATATATATATTTTTTACAAACGTCCAGAGTCCAGCAACAACCCATGTCTGTCTAGACCAGAGCTGAAGAGGAAGAAACTATTGAAGTACCTGTAGTGGGATAAATACTGGTTAAATGTAACACAATTAACTTGGTGCAATTTTCTTCCATTTGTTCTATTAATAGAAGATATAACAATTCATCACAGGTCGTAACTTTGTTTTGCAAGTACGGAGTAGTCGCACAGTAAGAAAAAAAATCCTGAATAGAAAAGAAAGATGCATGAGTAGTGGTTTTAGCATTGCATTGCCACCCTCTGACTTTCAATTTACTGGAATCATGAGGTGCCTGGAAATTCTTGCCCCTTAGGTTGTGCAAGTGTGTGTTACTTACAACGCTGACAGCAGATTTAGGATGGTGAAACTTCTCAGGTAGAAAACCCTTCTGCCCTTTCCAGAGTCTCTTCAGGTGCTTCCTAATACCAGTAACACAGATTTCAGATTCATTATGGCACAAGATATTTGTTTGTACTTCACATCAGCAAAATCAGGTTTTCTTAAATGTAAGATTTGTTATTTTTCTTACCTGTAACATGCCAATACATGGAAGGTATAGGCAACAGAGTTGAGACTGGCAAAGATGGTGGTGGCGAGCCAACAGTCTTGAATGAAAACAAGATAAAGCAAGACATTTTGGACTGCTTCTACTTGATCAGTCCTAATTTAGTTACATGTTTTTGTTGTTTTTGTTTTTGGTTAGTTCTGAGAGATAAGTTTAACAATCTACAAAACTCGGCAGAGTAAAGATCTTGCTGTCGGATGGACCAACTCACTCCTGGCCACATGAATGAATTCTTCCAGCTGTGGTATCATGGGTGCCAGAGATGCCGACTGATTGCATGAGGTTGCCATTTCTTGTAACATAGTTTTCCAATTGTCCAGTGTGTCAAAAGCTACATCACTGAGGCTGTAGTCTGCCAATGTCATCTAGAAGAGTAGCAAAAAGGCAAATGACTCTGGAGGCAACTGCAGCAGATGTACCAATTTATGTGGCAGCAATAAAAAGTAAGATTTGTTTTAATTTTGCTTCTGTACCGTGTATAGGCCAATAAGGGATATAACAGCAGTGCCAATTATCCTGCTGGGAAACTTGAAGTAGGGGTCCCACTCATATACTCTCCTCTGGAACCAGCTCAGTGGCTTACTGCACAAACAGGAGAGACAAAAATGTTACGTTTTTGTGTTTGTTCTGGTTGACAAGACTGTAACTACAGGAACCTGCTAGTCAAGGCTAAAACAACTGCTGTGGTCTGTCAAGTGTGATTTACGCAATGTATAAATCATTGTAAAGTACAGTAATTCTGTCAAGGTGTAACAGCCTAATAGCAGAAGGAATAAAAGATGTAGAGACTATAAAGCAACAGCCTGAGGGTATAAAATAAACTCAGAAGACAGGATCCAATCATGATTAGAAATTGTTGGGGGGTTTTTTGTTCACATGCCTCTCCCACAAAGAATACAATTTTCTCTGTTGAACTCCAATTAAAGGTCTGCTCCCATTCAGAGCAGAGTTTTACAATACTGTAACTATTTTCTTTTTTACAGACAGACCAACCAGCAAATAAAAGCAAAAAAAAAATAAAAATCACAGGTATCAACAGAGGTTAACTTCCTCATTAAATAAATTTTTTGTTGATCACTCTTCACAATACAGTCAATGTTCACATCAAATTTCAACTAAGAGTCCAACACAGTACCTAAATACCTGTATGTGTCAACAATATCAGTGTCTTCCCCATGAAAGGAGTTTGGTTTAGGTTTTACACATTTTTTTTTCTAAAATAAATAAGCTTGTTTGTTTTCAAGGAAGTTTTCATGATACCAGTTAATGAAGGCAGGTAGGGCGCTACCATAGCTTGACTCTATAGCTTTAAAAAGAGATAAAAGTGCTATGTCTTTGGTGAATTTCACCAAGTAGCTCCACTCTTTACAAGACCTGCAATTGACCATGTACAAAATAAAAAGAAGGGGTGAAAGAACATATGCCTGGGGAGAGCCTTAGTTTGAAACATGGATATTTGACTCCTTTAACTAAAACCTGCTGTTTTCAATCAACCAATCAATCAACCAATGAACAACAACAACTGCAGGTAATTTAAAGTGTTACGGCTCCCCTCCTTTCAGAGCAGGTCCTAGATTTTTCCCTTTTCTGTGTTGTGAGTTGTGGTGGACCACCCCTGGCCAAGGTGTTTCACCCATTAAAAACCACACCTGAAAACTTGTGCTAGAGCCATTCTCCAGAAGCTCACAGTTGCTGGGTTGGCTGGTGACTGCATGCTCTCATTTCTCCTGCATCCAAAACCCACTCACCACTAACATTTACATACTCAATTTATGTTTCTTTTAAATAAAGTTTGTTAATTGGCACCCTTATGCTGTCTTCCTTTTTGTCCAGCCTTGAGCCGGGTTGTGACAAAAGTAAGCATAAAGGCAGTCAATGAAAATGGCCGGTTGCATTAAAAGCTGAAGAAAAACCTGCAAATGCTTTTGAATTGTGGTTCAACAGAATTACTTTAAAAAATAAACTCAT
Organism: Pholidichthys leucotaenia; assembly: GCA_020510985.1. Lineage (NCBI taxonomy): Eukaryota > Metazoa > Chordata > Actinopteri > Cichliformes > Pholidichthyidae > Pholidichthys > Pholidichthys leucotaenia. Next base: position 115,216,650 of record CM035848.1, on the reverse strand, counting down.
GAAACAGGCCTGGACAAAAATGATGGTACCCCTAGAAAAGATTGAAAATAATGTGACCATAGAAACATGTTCAACCAAGATGTGTCCTCTAATTAACATCACAGGTGTCTACAAACTTGTAATCAGTCAGTCGGCCTATTTAAAGGGTGACAAGTAGTCACTGTGCTGTTTGGTGACATGGTGTGTACCACACCAAACATGGACCAGAGGAAGCAAAGGAGAGAGTTGTCTCAGGAGATTAGAAAGAAAATTATAGACAAGCATGTTAAAGGTAATGGCTATAAGACCATCTCCAAGCAGCCTGATGTTCCTGTGACTACAGTTGCACATATTATTCAGAAATTTAAGATCCATGAGACTGTAGCCAACCTCACTGGACATGGCCGCAGGAGGAGACGGATAATACGAATGGTAACAAAAGAGCCCAGAACAACCTCTAAACACATTCATAGTGAACTCCAAGGTCAAGGTACATCAGTGTCAGATCGCACCATCCGTCGTTGTTTGAGCCAAAGTGGACTTCATGGGAGACGACCAAGGAGGACACCACTGTTGAAAACAAATCGTAAAAAAGCCAGACTGGAATTTGCCAAACTGCATGTTGACAAGCAACAAAGCTTCTGGGAGAATGTCCTATGGACAGACGAGACAAAGCTGGAACTTTTTGGCAAGGCACATCAGCTCTATGTTCACAGACACAAAAATGAAGCATACCAAGAAAAGAACACTGTCCCTACTGTGAAACATGGAGGAGGTTCTGTTATGTTCTGGGGCTGCCTTGCTGCATCTGGCACAGGGTGTCTTGAATCCGTGCAGGGTACAATGAAATCTCCAGACTATCAAGGTATTCTAGAGAGAAATGTGCTGCCCAGTGTCAGACAGCTTGGTCTCAGTTGCAGGTCATGGGTCTTGCAAGAGGATAATGACCCAAAACACACAGCTAAAAACACCCAAGAATGGCTAAGAGCGAAACATTGGGCTATTCTAAAGTGGCCTTCTATGAGCCCTGATCTAAATCCTATTGAACGTCTGTGGAAGGAGCTGAAACATGCCGTCTGGAGAAGGCACCCTTCAAACCTGAGACAACTGGAGCAGTTTGCTCATGAGGAGTGGGCCAAAATACCTGCTGAGAGGTGCAGAACTCTCATTGACAGTTACAGAAATCGTTTGATTGCAGTGATTGCCTCAAAAGGTTGTGCAACAAAATATTAAGTTAAGGGTACCATCATTTTTGTCCAGGCCTGTTTCATGAGTTTGTTTTTTAAAATAATTCTGTTGAACCACAATTCAAAAGCATTGTCTGATTTTCATTGGTTAATTTCATTCATTCATTCATCTTCTTCCACTTAATCCTTTTCGGGTTGCGGGGGGGCTGGAGCCTATCCCAGTGTCTTTGGGCAAGAGGCAGGGTACACCCTGGACAGATCGCCAGTCCATCACAGGGCCAACACAGAGAGACAGACAACCATTCACTCTCACAGTCATACCTAAGGACAATTTAGAATCCCCAGTTTATAGAATTTTTATTTATTACCACTTTTGTCAGATTTAAGTTATTTCCGTGACCATTGTGGGTTTTTCTTTCATTAACAGAGGGGTACCAACAATTTTGTCCGTGTGTATGCACAAAAACATGGCGTTGTGGGCGACCCCCACAGCCTTCGGGACAAGCAGAGCGCTCAGCTGGAGCAATTAGCAGAACAGTGAGATGTATGGACTAATATCAATATGTAGATGTGCCTTGCAACCTCTTGTGTCCTACAGCTCCAGAGCAGAGAGGAATTCCGGCACCAGTAATCCTGCTATTGATGTGTGACTCTCATGTAAATGTCCCATGCATTCCTGCTGTACTGTGATGCTAATGTGCCATGCATGCATTGTCTAGCTGGGTATATAAGTGAACTGAATATCGCTTGCTCATTATCTTACTCGCTTTTTGATCACACGCATTGCCTGTTTGCTGCCTAGAGACACAGGGCTCGCTCCAGCGCGCTCCCACAGTGCTGGGGTGAGCTCTCGTGATGGAGGATGAATAAAACACCCTTTTAAAAACTTCAGTTCACCATGTCCTGCCTGCACTTATTCCGTGCCTCCACGTCAGGGTGACCCTTATTTCATCCGCCACACTGGTGACCCCGAATACAAGAACACGCTGACGACGAACGAACGCAGCCCCTGGCGGTGGCTCTGACAACAAGCGAACGCAGCTGCCTGATGCAAATGGACTGCCCTCCCTTCTGCCACACGGGAGACCTCGACGCAGAACCGACACCAGGCGAACTCCCTTGGAGATCATCCACGACCGGGAAGGCTGCAGAAAGCGTCATGGTGCGACCCTCGCCTGAGATCGGGACATCCACGCTGGGACTGGCCGAGGGACAAAGAGCGTCTACTCCCTCACACCGCTCCTCCGCATCCACACGAGCGCGCACGCACCTCATCCTCTCTCCACGATGGCGACCTCCAAGGCCGAATGGAGAACGCAGCGCGTGGACCAGAACGCACCATGACCCGGCACGAGCGAACAACAGCAACAGCCAAGACAGGGAGGACCATTGGCGCCAACGACGCTGATCTCCATCAAGCTCCCTGACCCTGACCCACCTCTCAACAGCGGACCACCCACGCACCAAACCCCCGCACGCACACCGGGGGGTTACGAGGACAGCGCACCACGCACGGGACAATACCGGCTCCACAGACCGCTATCGTCCTCCGCCGCTGCACACGCCAGAGAAACACGGCCGACCGCCATCCTCGGAATCTTCAGGGCTGCTCACACACCTGAAGCACACACGCAGCCTGCACACAGGATTTTGTATGGGTCTCAGCCACGGCGCACAATGGGAATTCAGCCGTCTGCTGTCCCCGATGGTTTTAGGGCTGCGCCCGCACCTAAAGCCAACCCGCCAAGTCCCTCAGCTTTTGTTTTTTTCTCACAGCCGCTACGCATCCTCGCAGGACTGAGCCGCGAGAGCAGTCAGAGACAATTTTTTTCTTCTCACAGCTGCTGTGGGATCTCCGCCACGTTCAACGGGACAGCCCCTCAACATCGTGGATCCACATGCAATTTTTGCGCGGCCCAGACAACTTCGCCGTCCCGGGCCGGCACTTGCTACCCCTATCCCCCCTCCCTCCACCTCCGCCTGCACAGAGCTTTTCCCGCAGCTCGCTACCAAAGCTGGACGATCGAGGCCTCAGCCCCCTGCTGAGCCCTCTGGGGGCGAGTGGTGTGGGCGACCCCCACAGCCTTCGGGACAAGCAGCGCGCTCAGCTGGAGCAATTAGCAGAACAGTGAGATGCATGGACTGATATCAATATGTAGATGTGCCTTGCAACCTCTTGTGTCCTACAGCTCCAGAACAGAGAGGAATTCCGGCACCAGTAATCCTGCTATTGATATGTGTGACTCTCATGTAAATGTCCCATGCATTCCTGCTGTACTGTGATGCTAATGTGCCATGCATGCATTGTCTAGCTGGGTATATAAGTGAACTGAATATCGCTTGCTCATTATCTTACTCGCTTTTTGATCACACGCATTGCCTGTTTGCTGCCTAGAGACCCAGGGCTCGCTCCAGCGCACTTCCACAGCGCTGGGGTGAGCTCTCGTGATGGAGGATGAATAAAACACCCTTTTAAACTTCAGTTCACCATGTCCTGCCTCCACTTATTCCGTGCCTCCACACTGGGTACACTTATTTCATCCGCCACAGCGTACAGCCTTTTCCACAGAAAATTTCAGATGTATCAAGAACTAGAAAGGCACTCGGAGAGCGCAGACCTCCGCCAAGCGCCACAGTTCCCCCCATACAGTGTTTGTGTGTATGTTTTCAGATTCCTTGACCATGAAAACATATGACTAGCAATTGGATTCACAATGATAGGATTAGTGGTTCAGTAGTTATTGACGAAAATGGCATTTTCCGTAATGGCGGTTTAGCGCCACAGTTCCCCCCATACAGTGTTTGTGTGTACATTTTCAGATTCCTTGACCATGAAAACATATGACTAGCAATTGGATTCACAATGATAGGATTAGTGGTTCAGTAGTTACTGACGAAAATTGCATTTTTCGTAATGGCGGTTTTCTTCTGGACGGTGATCCAGATCACCACCAAAATCTAATCATCTGTAGGATACCCCATTTCTGACAATCTGTGAAAATTTCATGAAAATCCGTCCATAACTTTTTGAGTTATCTTGCTAACAAACAAACAGACAGACAGACAAACAAACAGACAGACAGACAAACCAACACCGATGAAAACATAACCTCCTTGGCGGAGGTAATGAAATGACCGTGGAAATATGCGCAGCCCCACGGCAACTTCATGGCTGGCGTACGTACATTTCTACCGTTATTGGTCCGTTGGCAACACTTAGAGGTGATGTTAGGAGACTGATAATGATGTGAAAATTATTGTACACACCAGAGACATATGATGAACAAACATCCATCTGTGCACAATTAGATGAGTGGATATAAAAGCAAATGCAAAGAAGTGCCGAAAATGCCTCTAAGCAGCAATGGCATTAGCATTTTTAGAGGATATTGCAAATTGCGCAGTGCGAAGAGAAAGGGTACTTAGAGACAGAGAAGATTATCTGGTTCATGATGATGACTGACTTGTCAGCTGGTTTAGGTTTCCACGGGCAGTCCTTGTGAAACTGTGCTCAGAGCTACGGTCACTCTTGGAGCACGATACGGCGAGAAGCCGTGCGCTGCCCGTCTCAGTGCAGATGGTGACAACACGGGTTCCTTGCAACAGGGGCATTCCAGAGGGAGCTCGCAGACCCATCAAGAATTTCCCAGTCGACCCTGAGCTGAGCTATGCTAGCTGTGTGGGATGGCATTATTTTACTGTCACCCGGTACATCATATGTACCTGGGTGACAGCAGGTACCTACACAATGCAGTTGAACAGGCCAACAGCAAAGCACAATTTGCAGCGAGAGCCGGTTTTCCTAATGATTATAATGAACACCATTGTTGGGAACAAACTGCATGATGGCACTGTGCGGATGGGTGGCTTCTTGGTGAGTAAATTCATGTAATTGTCCTAATAATAACCCACCACATGTGCAACCTGCCTGTGCGCCCCAAATATTACCCTGTCTTCAAGGCTTCATTACAACTCAGCGGTTTGAGTAAGTGACTTCCTTTTTTTGCTGATTAAACTACAGTTTCACAGCATTTTACCAAGCCCCCAGTTGTCTCTGTACAATAGTTATGTCAATAAACACATGTGTAAAGTTTGAAATGCAACAGTGTCACCCTTTTCCTGGCGCACTTCATTCATTCATGTGTGTAATCCATGTAAGTTGAATATAACTATAAAGAATGAGATTTGCATTTTGGACATAAAATATGTACTTGTGGAGTCTAATATGATCTGCTTTCAACTGACAGGTGACCATGGCTATCCACTAAATAGGTTCATATTTTCTTCTTTTTCATTACTGTTTTCCTTTATTCAATGAACTGATCCACCCGGCTGGTCACAAATCACACCGATCAGCTGACGCTTCTGAGGACGACTGCAGACGTCAGTGGAAACATGACAAGTTTAAGTAAACATCTTGTTCTCATCCCTGTCTGAATAAAGGAAAACAGTAAACCAATCTTATAGAGCTGTGAGCAAGCTATTGAATTACCTGTATCTAGTGCTAATGCTGGAGGACAGCGTGCAGAACAAAACATTTTTACATGCCTCTACCTCATTCAGCCCCCAACTCACAGTCCATGAAATTTCATTAAATCCATTATTTTTGATCGTAGATACAGGAGCATCAAACGTGTAGGGCTTGTATATATCCATTTGCGTATCTATTTGCATGTAATTGCATATTCAGATAGAGGCGTGTCAAGACAGAGGTCCGGTATTTCCTCACATACGTTCAATTTCAAATAGTTTGGGACGTACACAGGAAATGTGCTTGGATTCTTGCGTACACACTGTTTCATACATCTAGATTTTTTTTTTTTTGCTCATGGTGTTTTCTTGATTTAAACGTATGCCATCTTTCAGTAGGAACTCCACGCAAGTCTTTGTACATGAAGCCCCAGGTGTATGTAAACTTTGTTGAAGATGACAAGTTTTGCATTTTCTAAACTCCTTCACTGGTTTGATAAGCAAACTGCAAAGGATCTAGTTTTTCCACACGTCAAAGAGGGAGCCTCCTCTTTTAAAATTCTCTCAGAAATCTTCTTTACAAGTAATGTAAGTGCAACAGGTTAAAACATTTAGTTCTTCAGGTTTATTTAAATTAGAAAATGGAATTATACTTGAGATTTTTCAAACTGAAGGGAGGTGGCAATGGCAAGTTGACAGGTCTGCACCAAAATACAGCTGCAGATCTGATGACATGATTAATTTTTCATTGACCTGTGACCCTAGTGTCTGCTGGTGCCAAGTGCACTTATGAACATCCTTATGTATCCTTGCATTTGAACACCATGTAAAACACAAGGATACATAAGGATGTCCATAAGTGCACTTGGCACCATCAGTGTTTGAACATGGTGTTCAAACACAAGTTCCTCCCCATCATGTGTGAAGTGGGACCAAGAAAGGAAAGGAAAATGAGAAATATGACTATGAACCATGAAAAGCTACTGCTTCAGAGTTGAAAACAAAACTAGTGAGTGGGGAAAAAATGTCTGGAACATTCCATATGAAGTAAAATATTGAAACCTGTTGTTAAGCAGCAGGCGCACAACCTTTAGTTGTTGGTGGAAGCAGAGGAGTGTGTGTTTGTACCTGTGTTCAGGTGTTTTCCTCAACAGTCTCTTCACATGCAGGACCTGGTGTTGCTCCATCAACTCTCCTGGGTCCTGACCGATAAAGAAAAGACAATGAATTTAAAGAAGATCAGGGAAACAAAATTAATCTAAAGATGGTCAGTACTCAAGACTTAAAATATGAGGAAAATAAAATTTTAACATAATTAATTCACAGTTTCTTTTTGTGTCAGACAAAAATGTAGAATATGTTTGTTTTTTACCTTAACATGTTTCGACTGACACCTGCAGTCATCTTCAGATGCGTCAGCTGATCGCTGTGACATGTCGTTTTTCAGCTGTTTTCTTTTGGCGTGGCCAGCCTAATGAACCATGACTCCCATTGCCAGGTGGTCTCTGAAAGATGGAATCCCAAGTGTGGAAGAGCATGAATGCTCCCTCATCCTGGTTCATGGTGTCCTTTGCATATTTTGTGATTTCTATGGCTTCCTTGATCCAGCATTTGTGTTTATTACCCTCCAATCCAACGATTCTTGTGTTGTCCCAGTCCATGATGTGATTGTTCCTTTCACAGTGATCTGATGTTGCTAATTTCAGGGTTTCTTGTTCAGCCTTTTCTTTTTGTGATCTTCTAAGTCATCCTAGTGTTTCATTTTCACATTCTTTCTGGTGTTCTTTCTTTCTTGTGTTGAGTGTTCTTCCCGTTTCCCTGATGTATGTCTTGTCAAATGATCTGCGTGGAATTTTGTATATTATGTTGCATTTTTTGTCCTGTTCTATTTTATTTTTGGGATGTACTAGTAGCTGTCTTATTTGTATGTGTGGTTTCACTGCTGTGCTGATTTTGTGTTTTCTCATGATCCTTCGTATTGGTTCTGTTATCCTTCGGATGTATGGTATGGTTATCATGTTCTTGTTTTCGCTTCAGCTTTTGGTGTTTGTTGTTCCTTAGGCTGGCCACACCTAAGGAAAACAGCTGATAAATGAGACATCACAGCGATCAGCTGATGCTTCTGAAAATGACTGTGGTGTCAGTCGAAACATATTAAGATAAAAAAAAAAGCTTCTACCTTTTTGTCTGACAAAGAAAGAAACCATAAATTAATTATGGAAAAAGAAGACAAAAAGAACGTACTTGAGTATAAAATCTTAACATTTTTATACAGCATGAATCAGTTCAAGGATTAGTTATGCTGACCTCTAGTTCCACTTGAAGATGTATTCGAACATCTTTAACCAGAATGTAGAGGTATCTTCCTAGAAGGAAGGTGAGGGAGAGGATCCGGGGCCACTGGGAAATCACCTTCTGATATTTACCCAATATCTTTGAAATCATAAAGACAAAGCAATTATTCTTTTAAACAATTACTAAATATAAAGAAGGAACAATTTTTTTTGGTGTGGAATAAGACCCACAGGTGAAAGATGTTGGACACTCGGTAGAAATGCAAACCTACCTTACCACTAGGACAGGTGACTGTATCCCACACTGTAATGCTGATCCTACAAATGAATACACATTTCTATATAGTTTGGATACCATCTTTCCATCATTATTCCAGTTTTTTAAGCCTGTGCATGTTTTCACACAGACACGTGAAATATCAATGAAAGTTTACCAGAATGCAGAGTAAAGTATTCCCATCACTCCCCCAGCCATTCTGAAAGGTGTAGATAGGCAGGCAAAGAAAGGGAAATACACCAATCCTACTTCTAAAGCCCCAATCAGGTACACAAAAGCTGTGGATAAAAGTAAGGGAGCATCTGTTAGCATTTTTATTTGTATTTTAGACATGCTTGAGGGTAACTGTGTGTAGTACCTCTAGCCCAAGAGGGGACACTGAAGGGGATGTAATTTTCAGAGAAGAGCAGCAACACGCTAGTTGACACGGCACCAAATGCAAAGCCATAGGACCAGCGATTACTGAGGCTGCCTACAGTATCTAAAGGGCTGTAACACAACAATAATAAACATAAAACACTAATAAAGCCATATTTGCAATGTAGCAAACCCCCCCCCCACACACACACACACACACATACACAGAAATTCTCAAATAATATGAATTACTCCTACTTTAAAGGGCCAATTCAGTGAAAAATCGTGTTTTTGAAGGTATTAACCTTCTGAAATGTGTCTATTGGTCACGTGATAATTAAATAAAAACATCAAAACACACTTCTCTTAAAGTGACACTCCACCAAAATTGAGTTTTTTTCTTGTTAATGTGTCTGGAACATGTTTTTTTTTTTTTAATGACTTACAAGACATATCCAGAGTAAAATCACTCAGCTCTCTCATATCTCTGTTTTGTTTTTGTTTTTTGCTGTAAAGTTTTACTTAAGCCCCCCTTCTCCCATAAAAAGGAAGTTGAGACAGAATGATTTTGGTGAGTAACTATTTGTGGTGCTGGCATGTGGATAGTGTTGAGCCAGTCAGAACTCTGGCTAAACTAAAGTGATCCTCCAGGCTAATTAGCATTTATGAACAAACTGCTTGGAAAACTTGACCCAAATTAAGATGGGTTTTATCATTAAACTGCTTTTAAGGGCCAATGCAGTGTCAGTCTTTATCCTGGGCCACCATGCATACAAACTGGGCATATCCTTCAACTGGTAAGTCTTTTTATCACAGCATTTATTTTGATAATGTAGTGCTAGCCACTATTAGCCTTGTGGTATGTAGTTGGGCCCAATAATCACAGATTCTGGCATTTGAAGGGAGTGGGGGGAAGTGAAAAGATTTCGAAATTAAACTGTAAGACAATGAAAGGGTTTTTTTTGTAGAAAAATGGGCGCAAGATACCATTTTAGACAATGTGGATTTGTTTTTATAGGAGATTTATATCCAATGGAGTGTGCCTTTAAAAACAACAACAACAACAACAACAACACACAACCTTTATATAGATTCTGGCTTTGACCAGCTGATGTCACTCTTCTGGGTTCCTTCCTGTATGTCTGTAATGGGAAACCCAGCCCGCTGCTCTCTTATTGGTCACAATGGCCAGCCTAGCTGTCTGTCTGTATACAAAGGCATTCAGTACTAGTGATGGGATCAACAGTTCACTAAAAAAAAACTGAGTCACTTCCAGTTCATTCACTAAAAAAACATCAGTTTGTACACCAAATCACTCAGTGCTGTGCTGACACTTTAACTGCTGAAGTGAGTTGGAAGAGCGGAGTGGGTGGGGCTCATCCGCGGCTTGTTTGCTGCCAGTGTTGCCAAGTCCGCTTATTATAAGCGATTTAGGGCTTGTTTTTCTCTAAAGTCGCTTGCAAATCTTGTCAGTTGTGGGTTGTGGATTTTGGGGCTTGTTTTTTTTAATGTGTAGTTGCTTATTTGGGCTTGCTTTGCTGTCTGTGTGACACAGTGTTGCCAGAAGGGAAATGTTTAAGTGTCGTATCAGTGGCTTGAAATTATTGTATTTTGAGGAAAAATACTGTGCACACCCAGTTTTCATTCTGATGTGGCTCAGGACCATCTGCTTCAGTAACATGTTATCACAGATCGTGCATATTACAGCCTATAATGCAGTTTTACCTTTAAATAATCTAACAGATCGGTTGAAAAAAAAAAGTGCCTCTTGCAGACCAGCGCCTCTACCTGTGTAGAGTACAGGATGAGCCCCTGGCCTGCACTGAACAGCCCAGAGTATCAGTCATACATACTTAACTGTCTTCCTACGTATATGGCTTCTGTTGAATCATGTATCAAGGTCTTAACCTCATAAATATTTTTCAGAAATATTCTGTTTATACATTAGGAATAAACATCAATCTTCCTAAACTACTACTAAAATGCCTCTGATAATTGAAGCTGAAACTTGTTTTACTGAGAACGACAGTCTGATGACATTTTTGCACAAACATTTGCATATTGCAGCAGCAACAGAAAGCTTTAGTGCTAATGCCAACAACAGGTTTGAACCACCCAGTAAAACTGGGGTCTATTTCCTCCCGTTCATTTCTTATCTGCTGGTAATGTTGCTTACTTGTTGCATCTATTGTGCCTACATTTTAGTGCTGTAACGTACGTGAATGATTCGATCGAGTGTACTATTTTTTTATTTGTGAATGGACTGTACTAAATCATTCACCAGAACTGTAGTGAAAGCCAGGGATCCCCAGCTGAATCCCCGCTTGAACAGCAAACGAGCCCCGCCCGCTCCATTCTGCCGACTCTCATGGTAGACAGTTGGAGCTCCTGTACAGCATTGAGTGATTTGGTGTACTACTATTTCTCACAGATCTTTTTAGCTTAACTCAGTATGTTTCAGTGAACTGTGGATCCCATCAGTAGCCTCCATCCAAGGCCACCTCTCTGCTACCGCAACTGAATCTTCTGTCTCCTTCTAAGCAGCCTGCGCGCGTGAGATGATGCGTAGAAACAAGTGTAGTATGTATGCGCACTTTGCACAGGATCTGTATCCTGGCTGTGTTTGCAAATGTATTAACTTAGCCACATAACGAAGGGGTCAAATTATTGTACATTATAGGATTTTTGAAATTATTGATCGTACATCATACAGAGGGCAAAAGTATCATACAACTGACAACTATCTTACGTCTGGCAACACTGGTGTGACGGCTCTCCCAGCCTAGGTCACGCCCCTTCTACTTCTGCATATGGGACCTTAATACAGCTGCGCTCATCAATGTCAAACCTTTCTAAGCAGCCAATCAGAATTAAGGAAGGGTGGGACATACAGTAGGTTGCCGGTACAGGAAGAAGAGAATGGTAGGATGGTGGGGTGGAATCCAAACTTCAGTGCATCAAACAACCCAGTACTCTGTCAGCTGACACTAAAAGCATACCATGATCAAAATTTGAAAGCAAACGCTTGGAGGAATGTGTCCACATCTGTCGGCATGCCAGGTGAGTATTGGTGCCTTTGTCACGGTGATATTTTTCTTACAAGTTTGTTGTGGTAGATATATGGATACCCTGTGAATTTGTACAGTTGATGACTGCAAAAAATGGAATAGCTCTGATGTGAAATGTGATCATATACTGACAGTCATTTATAAGTGTAGGAAACTGTGTGTTGAGCATAGCTCAGCTGATTTACAAAAATAGATGTAAAAATAAATGAAATTTTGACCATGGACTATTCTACTCACCTCAGAAGGGCAGATGGGCTTTCTGTAATTAGTCTGCATCTGAGAAATTATCAACCAGTTGATGTCATTGTTGGATATGAACAGGTAGGCAGCATGGATGTGACGTTGGACGCACGGGTGACGTCAGCACGCCGTGAGTATTTAAGGGGACCGTTGGCGAGAGTCGTCCTCTTTGGCGCTCCGCCTCTAGCCTGCTACTTCCCTGTACCACCCCTCAGTTAGCTTGATACCATTATTGTGTGCCTGTAATAAAGTTCGGATTTAGTACAGCTCCTACCTCCGCAGTCCAGTTTTCCAGACATGACAGTCATGTACCCAGACCCTTGTTTTCTTTTTCGTGTCATCATATTTTGCATCCAGAGCGGCTACCTGTTATGTCTGGAAATTAGGACAGCGGAGGCTGTGGCTGAACTGAACAATGGTTTATTGAAATAGACACTACCAACAGCATGTGTGCAGTTAATAGCCGTTACGCTAAATGGAGTTGAGTACAGGCTGGTGTATTAGTAGAGGCGGAGCACCAAAGAGGCAGTCTCCCACTGTTGGACCCCTAATATAGTCACGGCATTGTTATAATAAATAAATAGTGAAGATTAGTTAATTAGATATTACACAAAGTGCTTGCATACACATATCTTTTAGATCCATACATACACCCACCCACCCACCCACCCACACACACACACACACACACACACACACACACACAAACATACAAGTCAAACCCACACATAAACCATTCACATATACACATCAGTTGCTTACACATTTACTACACACACATGCACACATACACACACATGCACACACACATACAAGCTCCACAGGAAAGTTTCTGTTCCTGTTTCCGTATATGGGCATGGGGATCGTGTAGGACTAATGAGGAGACATCTGGAGAGAACCAACAGTATGGAAGTCATAAAGAGCTGAGATGACATCTGAAGCCATTTGGACACTGAAAGGACCTAGTTTGGACAATGGCCAGCGTATTGTTGGAAAGTTACTGGGAAACGCCCACTAACTGGAAGCCTTTTTGTAGCTGTGCTGTTCTTGGTTCTGGGTCCTTTCCATGAGAGAGGGCTGGAGGGGACCCATGGCCATGTTCACTGACTCCCTGCATGGTTCAATAAAAGTTAAACTGAGAAATAGTATTTCTTCTGTGATTGTTGGTTGGTTAACTGAAAACATTCTGCTGACTGTCCAAAATTAATTTTTACAGTTTTGGCGGAGAATGTGGGCAGTTGGCGAACTACTTTGACGATGGACATCGGGAGACAAAGCCTTTGTCTGCATGTCACGAACAATCCAGGGCCCCTCCTGATCAGAAAGTGAGAACCTCTTCTAAAAATCTCTGTAGGATTGTCTGTGACATTCAGTCAAATTAAGTCTTTGGTCCTGTTTTTTGAATTCTATTGGAAAAACTAATATAAAGATAGTGTTATATTTTGTGGCTATTTTCTATGATTGTAAGAACACACAGGGAGTCCTAAGCATGCATGCATTCACAATGTTAGGGACAGATCAATGAGGCGCCTTTTATAGAGAAATAAGAAATATCAGTACAGATAAGGAACTACTATGTATTACAAGAACCTCAATTTCAATCAACGAGTGAGTAATATATACAAGGAAGTGCTATATATTACAAGAATATCTATTTTAATCAACGATTGAGTAATATACATATGAACGATTAATATAGAGCGAGATCTTATTTTACATCAACAAGTGAGCATATAAATAAGGAACTCTAATATAGGAATCACCACAAGACTCTCAAATTTCATCAATGAGTGCATAACATAATACAAGAATAATGAAAATGAAGAGATACAGTATGAGACTCTAAAATAACAACAAATAATGAATAACTATATTGCTAATTTGTTAAAATTAATCTAGGATTAATCTATATGATAAGGTCCCTCTGGTATAGATACTGGATGTGGGTTTATGAAAGGACCCTCTACATATAGTTAAACTGGTTAAGGTTAAAAAGTGATTTAGAGTGGCAGGGAAAGACACACACTCAAATACACAACAAACTCTGTAATTATTATCCATATTGTGCATGCTGATAAAGTGTTGATTCTGTGACTCTTGAGGGGATAAATGTGTGGGTTGAGAAATAACGATGAAAGCCTGGGGGCTGTAAATATCTACTAATTCTTTTTCCCATAGTATATATAGGTGATTTAACTACTTTCACCTTGCAGGAAATGGGGGTGAGTCCTTGTCTTTGTTCATAAAGGGGAGGGGGAAATTCACCCACTCACCTGAGCTGAACAGAGAAGTTGTGTTTAAAGCATGATAAGCGTTACTGAGAGGAGGTTATTTGAAGTAACAGCGCTGAATTGTACACGAAGTTAAAGTTGTAAGATTATTCTTGTATGAATAATACTGAATTTAAGGAGATGGCTCTCCATTTTCTTTGAAAAAGAACAAGGTGTGGTTTGTGGTCAACAGGCTTCATGGCCACATTGCGTGTTCACATTTGCGCATGACCGAAATGGCTATGTGGCATTCCCGTTGCATGAGAACTGCGCATGTACAGATTAAGCAGTGCAAACGCCATTTTGAAAGTCACCAGGATGAGTCAATCCAGGGCACCATCTTGGAACTGAGGCAGCTAGACCGCCTTCAAGTGACGTCACTGTGTCTCCTCCTCCTTGAGGGCAGAAGGAACTGCCTCCATCTTGTGGTCAACTATAAGAATTGCATTCTTTCATAAATTTACCTCCAAACCGAGCTTCCAAGTTAACTTTAAAGGAAATTTTCCCAACAATTTTGGGGACCTTAGTATCTCTCTGGCTGGAAGGGAGCCGCCGGTCTAAAAGACCATGCACGGCTGAACAAAAGTTCTCCCACACCTGCTCAATAGCGGACTTGATGCAGTGAGGCAACAGAGAGGCTACCCCCAATCAGCTGGAGAGTGAAGAGATTCAACTTTAATCTGGGCAGAGGAAAGAATAAGTAGATTTATTCCTAATTATAAAAGGGTATGGGTTGTTGTGAAAATTCTAGGTGGAGAATATATAAAAACAGGAATAATTCAAACACTACTGAAGAAGAAGAGAAAAAAATAAGAAGAGAAATAAATTTTGTGGAGATGCGTGTATGGTGAAGTGAAGTTTGTGTGCTGAGAGTGAACAGAAATGGAGAAGGAAGTTTGGTTTTAGCGGAAAATTGAAGGCTGATGAATGTGAAAGTTTCGTGTAGGATATAAGGGAAAAGTATGGATTGGATTGACTGAAGCGCAGGAGTGGTTGGAAAAAGGGAAGAAAAAAACGTAAGATTGAGAGACTGACGCTGCAACGGTGAGATGAAAAAATAATAAGGGTGACAAAATTGAAAAAAATGAAGAAAAAAAAAGACGCTGTATAATCATTTGTCTGTTTTTCCATTAATCCAAGACGATGGTGGTGGCTGTGGTTCCGGGCTGGATCCGCCTTCCTACCCCAGCGACCATGTGAGTTCCTCTTCAGACCCACTTGAGTTGGCTGCGGCCACTCCCTCCGCGCCATCGCCTAATGACCCCCTCCACCCTCCCTGACTACAGCAAAAGAATTTAAAAAAAGGAAGGGACATCGAGAAAAGGGGACAGAGATTATCAAACCGACCACACATAAGTAAAATACATTATATTCTTGTTTTTTCCATTTCCAAATGTGAGGACTTACATTTGATCAAACGGCATTGAAAAAGGTCTTAAAGTATTTAATTTACTTTTCTGATAGCAGCTCAAATATTGGGTCTCATTCAAGAACATTTTGGTGTTAGTGTATGTGTGACGACGGAGTGTCGCCACTGTTATGGTCCTGTGTAATTGAATATTGTATTATATGTGTAAAGGATTTATAATTTGCAAATGTTAACATGGATTGTATTGGATAAAATGTACATATAATATGAGATCTGTTTTGAGTGAATTGAATTCCATTTGTGAGATAAATGTTAATGTTAATTATGTTAATTTGGTGAGGCAATTGAATAATCTTAAGACCATGTACCTTTGCCAGCATGCTTCCTGGTGGTGTCCGGGCAAAAGACTCCTCAGGGGTTTGAGTGCCCTTTAAAGGATGCCGGGGGAGGAAGTATATGATGGTTGAGTAGAGGGGGATTTAATATGTAAAGGGTTTAAACTATTTATTGTATTATTTATAGTGTTTATTTATTCTGTAAATATGGTGGGAAGTTATTTATGTATTTATGACTCTTTTAGATACTATTGGGTATATGTGGGAATATGGAATATGTATTGTCTTACCCGGGATTTTGGTATGTTCCAATTAGTCTAATTATCTCACTAAGTACAGTGTATTAACAGGTGTTGTTCATTTGGTTTGGGTTGGGTGTCGGATGTTCATGTAAGTTGTTGCCTGTGAATTATTTGGAATAAATAGAAAATTGCTTGTTGCAAACATTTGGAAGTCTTGCCCTTCTCTGGTGTGCCTTGACCGCTCGGCAATCGTGACAATTGGTGTCAGAAGTGGTCCGTTCCCTGACAAATGGTGACAGAAGTGGTCCGTTTTCATGGCTGTGGTGAAGAAGAAAAGCGCAGTCTGATGAGTGGTGTTAGAAGTTTTCCACTCCCACCACAGCTACTGAGGAAAGAAAGCGGAAGGTATGACATTGGTGTCATAATAAAGTGGACTGTGTGACATTTGGTCAAGAAGGTGTTGTCAGAATTAAGAAGTGACAACATGGGACAGAAGGAGCGATGGCTAAAAGGAATATAAAGAACAACAGGAACAATTAGAGGACTTTGAAGCAAGTATGGCAACTGAGGAGCAGGGGGCAGTGGACTGGACAAGCTGGAGGAACTAACGAGCTTTGTGAAGTCCATGGCGCGTTCACTGATAGACAGAGATCATTGGTTAGAGGAAGAAGCCTCTCTTCAGGAGCAAAGGTGGCAGACTATGCAGCACCAGTTTCACCAGATGCAGTCACAGGTGACGGAGGTGAGAGAGGAGTATGAGCCAGGCTGAACGCAACGGTGATGACAACGCTTCGGGGGAAGACCCCAGGGTGACGGCCAGTCAGGTCAGCCTGCAGGAGGAGTTACTGCTGCAGGTGCAGTCGAGGACAATGCAGATGTACCACGAGCCTAGGCTGAATCCGCTCTCTCCCGACGATGATATCGAACATTATCTGGCGACGTTTGAGAGGATTGCTACGGTGTGCTGCTGGTGTAAAGAAGAGTGGGCTATTCAGTTGGTTCCTCTGCTCACAGGTAAAGCACAGAGTGTGTATGTGCTTATGGACATTGCAGACATGGAGGATTATGAGAAAGTGAAGGAAGCAGTTTTAACTAAATATGAAATAACACCCGACACCTATAGGAGAAGGTTTTGTTCCCTGGACATTCATCAGGACGAAACCCCCCGTGACCTTTATGTATATTTAAAGGACCTGTTTTGTAAATGGATTAAAGTAGAGACCTCAACGGTAAAAGACATTGCGGAACTGATGATCTTGGAGGAGTTTCTGCAGATGGTGGACCCGGAACGGGGAATCTGGATACAAGAGCAGGACCCGAAGACTGCAGAGGGCGCTGCTCGTCTTGTGGAAGTCTTTCTGTCAGCCAGGTCTGGGAGCAGGAGACCTACTCTCAGCTGTGACAGCTCTTTCATCACACGGAGTAAGTTTAATAGGGGTGAAGGGGGTGGTCAAGCTCAAAATAGACTGTATTCCAGTTCCAGTCAGGTCACAAATGGCAAATATAATGGTAGTAAAAAGTCACGTTTTGTCTCTAATCAAGATATACGCTGTTATCAGTGTAATTGTCATGGCGGCCTCTGGGCCGTCATTAGTGTCATTAGCCCCAGCTGCGCACAGACCAACAGGTGTGAATCAACGGCTGTTAAAAGCCAGTGTCGCTGACAGCCCGGCACGGAGTCGTCTGTCTTCCTCAACGGAGAATGAACCTGCACTCCGCTCTCTGGTCTCGTCAAGAATATCTCTTGTCTCGTCTGGAACTTTGTCTGTCTCGTCTGGAACTTTGTCTGTCTCGTCTGGAACCTCGTTTGTCTCGTCTGGAACCTCGTTTGTCTCGTCAAGAGCTTCACTTGCTGCATCCAGGAACTCTTCCCAGCGTCAAGCAAGTAAGCGCACCATTTGCTACTCAACGCCAAACCTTTACCCCTGTGCACAGGTGGACCACCTTGGCGGCGGACCTGCGTCCCCAGCTGACGGGGTAACGCCATCACGTCTTCGTAGCGGCTCGCTACCACCACGCCTACCGGTACGTCTTGCTCCTCAATTGCCAGAACTATCAATTACAGGAGTATTGGCCAACGTTATCGGTGGAATCACTGTCATCAGCATCAGCTGTGTCGTCATTGCCACTGTGTGTGGAGTCACTAACCTCGTCTTTGTCTGCATCATCATCTGTGTCATCGTCATCCCGGTCTGTGGAGTCACAGCCGGCATCGTCGTCAGGATCATCGTCATCCCGGTCTGTGGAGTCACAGCCGGTGTCATCGTCAGGGCTGTCATTGTCACAGCCGGTGTCATCGTCAGAGCTGTCATTGTCACAGCCGGTGTCATCGTCAGGACTGTCATTGTCACAGCCACGGAGAGTAACCCCAGCACGGTCACGGACGCCTTCACCCCCACGCTGCCCGGCCGCTGGAACTCAGCAGAGCGAAGCCAGTGCTGCTCTCAAGTAAGCCTTGTTATCTGCAGCTCTTGGTTAGTGTGGAGCATTAGTAATTTGTCTCTGCTTATCTGTTCCAGGGTTGCCGGGTCTCTGTCCAGGTCACTCAGCTCCAGTGACCAGAACGATATCCTCACACTTACACTCGCATTACACTCACTCACAATTGAATAAAGATTATTGTCACTATCTGCTCGTGTCAGTGTCTGTCTCCTGGGTCCTGAAACATGTCAGTAATAAAATTGGTCACACTCAGTATTCATGTCCAGCCACAAAGCAAAGTAAGCCTTCATTGTTATGCTCAGTTCCAAGACCATTCTCTCAGCCCCAGTTCGCAGAGAAATATATAAAACAATTGTTCTGCTTAATGGTCAGTGTGAAGAGGCCCTGTTAGACTGGTTGTTTTCAAACTGTTGCTCTGCCCAGTTTGGTCCCTAGGGATTTGTGGAGTGAAACTACAGTAAATATCAGTTGTGTTCATGGGGATAAGAAGTTGTACCCGACCGCTGAGGTCGATTTAACAGTGGGGGGTCAAACTTATCTCCTTCCTGTAGCTCTTGTGCCTGATTTGCCTTTTGCAGTTATTCTTGGCAATGATGTTCCAACTTTGTTGGACATCATACAACAGGTTAGGGACGAACATCAAACTGAGGAGGGACAGGCAGGAGGCGCTATTGAGCAGAAGCTAAATGCACCTGTGGAAAAAAGATTGTAATATGGTCACAACTAGAGCCCAGAGGGCTGCCAGTGTTCTCCAGGAGTTACCTTTTTATGATTCTGGGGTAGAGGCAGGCCCAATTAAGCAGCCAAAATCCAAGGCTCAGAGAAGAAGAGACAAGGTTTTAGCTACAGTGAAGAACTTGGGTAAAGAAACACCACAGCTAAGCCAGTCAGTAGACTTTGACATCCCTTCTGACATAGCTGCGCTGCAGAAAGCTGACCCAGCGCTAAAACCTTGGTTCGATAAAGTCTCTGAGATTGAGGGTGTGAAACAGGGCAGAGTGGACTGTTTGTCTGAGGCCATGTATGTCATTAAAAATGGCATTTTGTGTCAACAACAAGGTGAAGTTATGGTCATAGCTTTGCCACAAGGCCTCACACAAAAGGTTATGGAACTGGGACATGTTATTCCTTGGTCAGGCCATCTATCATTCCAGAAAACATTACAAAGAATTGCTAGAAGGTTTGTGTGGCCGGGAATGTATACCCAGATTAAGGGGTTCTGTGCAACATGTGAAACATGTCAGATTACATCGCCTAGGGGAGTAGCCCATGCCCAACTGCAGCCATTACCAGTCATGGGAACAACATTTGACAGAATAGGGATGGATCTAGTTGGCCCCCTAGAGAGAAGCTCCTCGGGTAACAGATACATTCTGGTAATATGTGACTATGCTACTCGGTACCCAGAAGGCTTCCCATTGAAATCTATCAAGGCTAGGCAGGTTGCCAACTGCCTCATTCAGTTATTTTCGAGGGTAGACCTACCCAGAGAGTTTCTTATCAAAACTGTTGCAGCAGGTATATAAGTTGTTGGGTATTAAGGGAATTAAGACCACCCCATATCACCCTCGGTTCCAAGGTTGTCATAGCCAGGAGCGGCACTGGGGTTAAGCTCCTAGTGCTTTTAAAATGCTCCTTATGGCGTGTGTCTCGAAAAGCCTCTGACAACTAAATCCAACTCCTAGCCTGCCCGGTCACGGGAAAGGCTTTGGGAGTCAACCCTGAGGAAAAATCCGGAGTCGGAGTCCCTAAGGCAGTTCTCTGTTGTGCTCAACATCGTTCTGGCAGCTCCTGCAGTTGGACAGGTGTACCTAATAAAGTGGCCGGTGAGTGTAAGTTGTTGGGTATTAAGGGAATTAAGACCACCCCATATCACCCTCGGTTCCAAGGTTGTCATAGCCAGGAGCGGCACTGGGGTTAAGCTCCTAGTGCTTTTAAAATGCTCCTTATGGCGTGCGTCTCGAAAAGCCTCTGACAACTAAATCCAACTCCTAGCCTGCCCGGTCACGGGAAAGGCTTTGGGAGTCAACCCTGAGGAAAAATCCGGAGTCGGAGTCCCTAAGGCAGTTCTCTGTTGTGCTCAACATCGTTCTGGCAGCTCCTGCGACGGTGCTGGTGCCAAACTGTAGCAGCCCTGCTGCTCCTTTGGATTCATCAGTGACGTGGAGAGGGGGGACATGCTGCATGGGCAACATCTTGTCCTCCATATCTTCCTGCCCAGGCTTGAATCCTACCAATGCCCAACGCTTGAAGGTAGAACACCGGATCACTGGAGAGGACACTCCAGCTTCGCCTTTGGCGTAGACAAAACATGGGGAATGACAGTTACCGGTTAAAAGCCACCGCTCAATTGGCGTAGAGCGCGACGCCAGGGGTTGTTCCCGACGGTGGGAGGGATCATCGGATCTCACTGGACAGCTACTGCCCGCCTCAAGCTGGGCAGCCCCCAGCCAATAAGGTGTTGTCCCGCCACAGCCTGCTTTCCTCATTGGGTGCATGGGGATGAGGAGAAGTCTGAACGGCAGGCTGAGAACTTTCGCACCAGGCAAGACAAAAAAGAGACCAACTCTAAAATTGGGAACTTGGAACGTCTGCACTATGATGACAGGACTCGCTGCTAACCTCAAGGTCATCAACGACACCAGGAAGACTGCCATCATCAATAATGAGCTGAAGAGACTGGAAGTGGATATCGCCACTCTCCAGGAAACAGGGTTGGCTGACGCAGGCACACTGAGATAGAAGGACTACACGTTCTACTGGCAGGGAAAGGGCAGTGACGAACACAGGGAACACGGAGTGGGCTTCGCAGTGAAGAACACCTTGCTGAAGATGGTGGAACCGGGCAGCAATGGCTCTGCACGACTCCTCACCCTCCGCCTCAACACCACTCAAGGCCCAGTCACCCTCGTCAGTGTGTATGCCCCAACACTGACAGCCACACCAGAGGCAAAAGATGAGTTCTACGAGAATCTCGCAACAACTGTCAGGATCATCTCCAACTCTGAACAACTCATTCTCCTTGGAGACTTCAATGCCAGAGTGGGTGCTGACCACGACTCCTGGCCCTCCTGTCGTGGACCATTTGGCGTGGGCAGAATGAACGACAACGGACAGTGGCTGCTCGAGTTCTGCACTTATCACGATCTGTGCATCACAAACTCGTTCTTCAAGACCAAGCCCCAACACAAGGTTTCCTGGCGACATCTGCGCTCAAAGCACTGGCACCAGCTGGACTTGATCCTGACCAGGCGCACCTCACTGAAGAACGTGCTAATCACCCGTTCGTTCCAGAGTGCAGATTGCGACACAGACCATTCATTGGTGTGTTGCAAGGTCAAGCTGCAGCTGAAGAAATTCCATCGTGCTAGACAGCCTGGAAAGGCACGGATTGACACCAGCAAGATGGCCCAACCAGAACTTGTTGAAAGGTTTGCCTCCACCTTTGAGAAGGAACTTGGTGTACCACAAGAAGGAGAATCAGCAAAGCAGAAGTGGGAAGAGCTGCGAAACACCATCCACCGCATAGCCTTGGCTACCTTTGGGAGGAAGACCTCGAAGTCACAGGACTGGTTTGATGCCAAGTTGACCGAGATGACCCCCGTCATTGAAGCCAAGCGCTCAACTCTTGCCGAGTACAAGAAGTACCCAAACGAGAAGAACCTCCAGATTCTCAGGGCTGCGAGAAGCAAAGTTCAGCAGACTGCTCGGCGCTGTGCCAGTGAGTACTGGACTCAGCTCAGCCAAGACATTCAAACCGCTGCCATAACAGGGAACATCCGTGGTATGTACGATGGCATCAAGAAAGCACTTGGTCCGGCTCAGAGCAAGACGGCCCCCCTCAAATCCTCCACTGGGGAGATGATCATAGAAAGGAACAAGCAGATGGAGAGATGGGTGGAGCACTACTCCGACCTCTACTCCAGACAGAACACCGTGACACCGTCAGCCCTTGATGCCATCGATTGCCTGCCATCCATGGACGAACTTGACGCCGAGCCAACCATCGACGAACTCAGCAAGGCCATTGATAGCTTGGCTGCTGGCAAGGCACCCGGCAACGATGGCATACCCCCCCGACCTGATCAAGCACTGCAAGACCGCCCTACTGCTGCCATTGCATGACGTCCTCTGCCAGTGCTGGAAGGAAGGTGCCATACCACAGGACATGAGGGACGCCAAGATCATAACCCTCTACAAAAACAAAGGGGAGAGAAGCGACTGCAACAACTACAGGGGCATCTCCCTCCTCAGCGTTGTTGGCAAAGTCTACGCACGAGTTGTTCTCGTTCGTCTACAGAAGCTTGCCGAACGTGTCTACCCCGAGTCTCAGTGTGACTTCCGCGCTGAGCGATCGAAGGTAGACATGATATTCTCCATCCGCCAACTCCAGGAGAAATGCAGAGAACAGAACATGCCCCTGTACGTCGCCTTCATTGACCTCACCAAAGCGTTCGATCTGGTCAGCAGAGAGGGCCTTTTCAAGATCCTGCCAAAGATAGGATGCCCACCAAAGTTGCAAAGCCTCATCGAATCGTTTCACACCAACATGCTGGGTATAGTGCAGCACGACGGCAATGTCTCAGAGCCATTCAACATACGCAGCGGAGTGAAACAGGGCTGTGTACTTGCGCCAACCCTCTTTGGGATTTTCTTTGCTATGCTCCTGAGGCATGCCTTCAGCACAGCAACAGAGGGAATCTACCTGCATACAAGATCTGATGGCAGGCTTTTCAATCTCGCCCGCCTGAAAGCCAGAACCAAAGTACGCGAGGCTCTAATCAGAGACATGCTGTTTGCAGATGATGCTGCAGTCACAACCCACACACAGCAGGAGCTTCAGACCCTGATGGGCCACTTCTCCCAGGCATGCAAAGACTTCGGGCTTACCATCAGCCTGAAGAAGACTAACGTCTTGGTGCAAGGCACGGAAGCACCACCAACCATCACCATCGACTACTACGAGCTGGAGGTCGTGAATCAGTTCACGTACCTGGGGTCCATGATCAGCAGCAACCTCTCCCTTGATACAGAGATCGACAAGAGGATTGGAAAATCAGCCTCCACACTCGCTCGCCTCACCACACGAGTGTGGGAGAATCCCAAACTCTCTGTCAAGACGAAGATGGCAGTGTACAACGCCTGCATCATCAGCACACTGCTCTATGGGAGTGAGACGTGGACAACATACGCCCAGCAGGAAAAGAGACTGAACTCCTTCCACTTGCGCTGCATTCGCCACATCCTGGACATATCCTGGCAGGACAAAGTGCCCAACACAGAAGTTCTGTCCCGCGCCGGCCTTCCTTCCATGTTCACTCTACTCAGGCAGCGCAGGCTCCGCTGGCTAGGCCACGTTCACCGTATGGAGGATGGCAGAATCCCCAAAGACGTCCTCTACGGAGAACTGGTGACTGGCAGGAGAGACATTGGCCGCCCACAGCTGCGCTTTAGAGACGTCTGCAAGAGAGACATGAAGGCCCTGGAGATCAACACAGAGCGCTGGGCGGACCTTGCAATGGACCGCTCCAAATGGAGAGGCACCCTGACCAGACAGCTCAAGGCGGGTGAAGAGAGACTGACTGCTGCAGCAGATGAAAAAAGGACCCGCAGGAAGAACCGCCACAGACCCAGCAGCACGGAGACCACCCACAAGTGTGACCTGTGTGACAGGGACTGCCATTCGCGCATCGGCCTGTTCAGCCACAGGCGGTGCTGTTCCAGCAGAGTAGACGTTTAGGATTCTCTTCCACGGTCATCATAGACCGACAGAGGCCGCCGCCGCCGCCGCCGAGATCACCCTCAGACAGATGGATAGGTTGAATGATTTGACCAGACTTTGAAGAACATGCTGCGGAAATTTGTTTCTAATACGGGCTCAGATTGGGACCAATGGGTGCCGTACTTGTTATTTGCTTATCGGGAGGAGCCCCAGGCTTCAACAGGATTCTCACCTTTTGAACTACGATATGGTCGTCAGGTGAGGGGTCCACTGGACTTACTAAAGGAGCACTGGGAGAGTCCACTGAGTGATCAGGACAATGTGGTCTCATATGTTTTTAAAATGAGAGAAAAACTGGATCAAATGACTGCTTTGGCTCAGGAACACATGAGGACGGCGCAGGCTAAACAAAAGACTTGGTATGACAAGAAGACTAGAAAGAGGGTTTTTCACCTAGGTCAGCAGGTGTTGCTACTGCTGCCCTCTTGTGACAGTAAGCTGTTGGCTCGATGGCAGGGCCCTTATGAAATTTCTAAGAAACTAAGTTCAGTGACATATGAACTATTTATACCTGACAGAAAGACAAAACATCAGTGCTTTCATGTTAACTTGTTAAAGGAGTTTCAGCAGCCTGTTCATCATTAGCAGCAGCCTGGTCATCAGCAGACACATCTTCAGCTCCTCATTTGTGCGACAGAAGTGGATGAGGAGAGAGAACAGTCCTTTCCCACTGACTTGACACATCCTTGTTCATTTCAGGTGTCTCATCTGCAGGTTAATCAGCAGAGATTTAGAGGCACTATTAGATCCAGAATTGTTTCAGGAGAGACCTGGTTTCACCACATTTGTTCACCATAAGGTTCATTTAAAGAAAGAGGCTGTTCCCCGTAGAAGGTCTTATAGGATCCCTGAACGGTTGGTCCCTAAACTGAAGCAGGAGATTGACCTGATGTTGCAGCTGGGAGTGACTGAGGAGTCAGCTAGCGAATGGTGTAGCCCGATTGTGTTGGTCCCCAAAAAGGATGGCTCTTTGAGGTTTTGCATGGACTTTGGAGACCTTAATGCAGTCTCTAAGCTTGAGTCGTACCCCATGCCCCGTATTGACGAGTTATTAGAGAAAGTGGGCAGGGCTAGGTTTATTTCCACACTAGACCTAAGCAAGGGGTATTGGCAGGTGGCCTTGGCACCTGAAACAAAAGAACTGACAGCCTTTAAAACACCTTATGGCAATTTTCAGTTCAAGGTTATGCCATTTGGCCTCCAGGGGGCACCTGCAACTTTCCAGTGGCTTATGGACCAGGTATTAAGAGGGGTATCAGGCTTTGCAGCTGCCTATTTGGATGAAGTAGTCATCTACTGTATAGTCAGACCTGGAAGGAACATTTGTTACATCTTTGGCAGGTCTTTCAGTTAATTAAGATGGCAGGTCTGACTATTAACCCACGCAAGTGTGCATTTGGACAGCAGCAGGTGGAGTACCTGGGACATGTGGTTGGTCAGGGGGTCATTAGACCACGAGTGGGTAAAGTGGATGCCATTCAGGCCTATCCTGTCCCTACTACCAAGAGGAAGGTACGGTCGTTTATGGGTTTGGTAGGTTGGTATGGTAAATTCATCCCCCATTTTGCTGAAAGGGCAGCAGTGCTTACTGACCTCACTAAGGCTTCAGCACCGAATAAAGTAAAATGGACAGAGGAGTGTGGTAGAGCTTTTGAAGATCTGAAGGGTGCTATTTCTGGTGAGTAGGTTCTCTACAGTCTGGATTTTGCCTGTCCATTTATTCTACAGACAGATGCTTCAGGAGTTGGTATCGGAGCAGTACTTCTCCAGGAGGTGGAGGGAGAGAGACACCCAGTACTGTTCTTGAGCCGTAAATTGTTGCACCGGGAGACGAGATACTCTACGGTGGAGAAAGAGTGTCTTGCCATGAAATGGGCAATAGGGTCTCTGAGATACTATTTACTCGGGCGTCATTTCACATTGGAGACAGATCATCGGGCCCTACAATGGCTAGATAGGATGAAGGACACTAATAGTCATCTTACAGGGCAGTATTTGTCCCTTCAGCCTTATGATTTCACTGTTCGGTATATGGCAGGGAAAACCAACCTTGTGGCCGACAGCCTCTCCAGAGTACATGACTCAAAGTACTGTACTCTCGGGGGGGGGGGGGGGGGGATGTGACGACGGAGGGTCGCAACTGTTATGGTCCTCTGTAACTGAATATTATATGTGTAAAAGGATTTATAATTTGCAAATATTAACATGGATTGTATTGGATAAAATGTACATATAATTTGAGATCTGTTTTGAGTGAATTGAATTCCATTTGTGAGATAAATGTTAATTATGTTAATTGGGTGAGGCAATTGAATAATCTTAAGACCACGTACCTTTGCCAGCATGCTTCCTGGTGGTGTCTGGGCAAAAGACTTCTCAGGTGTTTGAGTGCCCTTTAAAGGATGCCAGTGGGAGGAAGTATATGATGGTTGAGTAGAGGGGGATTTAATATGTAAAGGGTTTAAACTATTTATTGTATTATTTATGGTGTTATTTATTGTGTTTATTTATTCTGTAAATATGGTGGGAAATTATTTATGTATTTATGACTCTTTAAGATACTATTGGGTATATGTGGGAATATGGAATATGTATTGTCTTACCTGGGATTTTGGTATGTTCCAATTAGTCTAATTATCTCACTAAGTATATCAACAGGTGTTGTTCATTTGGTTTGGGTTGGGTGTCGGATGTTCATGTAAGTTGTTGCCTGCGAATTATTTGGAATAAATGGAAAATTGCTTGTTGCAAATGTTTGGAAGTCTCGCCCTTCTTTGGTGTGCCTTGACTGCTCAGCAATCGTGACAATATGTAAGTCATGTGAATTTTGCCAGTAAATCATGTTTGTACTAACAAGCCACTCCAGATTCACCAAACTGCTTGTATGTTCTCCAAGTGTGCGTAAACAGCATTCATGAATCATCTGTAGTCAGCACGTGTTCATGAGAACTGAAGATTGCATAACTGACTCCTGAACCTACAGCTAAAATCACGTTTCACAGTAACTGACCAGCAGTTTCATTCACTAAAAGTCTGAGAGAAAGAGAAGAGGAAAAAACCCAGCGAATCTAGAGTTCTCCTGTGTGTGAGAGGAAAAAGTCAGATTAGTTGTGGGAGGAGGGTTTTCTTCTGCAGCGACCAACACGAAGACACAGCATAAGCGTGAATGTAATGCTATATTGTAAAAACCATTTTTACTGTCTTGGAACAGCATTATTTTAAACAACTATGGCATAAAATACACCTGAAATTGGATTTCAGATGGGCGCCGTGATCTGCTTTGAAAACTGTACATATCCATGTTGCGCTGTGCTGAGACTCTCCCACTTTGCAGGCTATTTGCAGAAACACTCGACAGAGACCGCTCTTCTCAGGGTGTCAAATGATATTTTAATGTCATCAGACTCTGGCAAATGCTCTGTTTTAGTGTTATTAGATCTTACTGCAGCATTTGATACTATTGATCATTTTATTTTACAAAGGCTTAGAGATTGGGTAGGTATTTCTGGAAAAGCTCTGGATTGGTTTTTCTCCTACCTTTCTGGTAGGAGTTTTTCCGTGGCTGTTGGCTCTTATTCATCTGACTCTGCTCCTTTAACCTGTGGGGTGCCTCAGGGTTCTATTCTGCGTCCACTTTTATTTGCCCTATATATGCTGCCACTTGGTTCTATTATCAGCAAATTTAAAGGTGTGTCTTATCACTGCTACGCTGATGATTTACAGCTACTTTTCTCTTTTAAGCCTGACCATGTTGACAATTTAAAAATTATTCAAGATTGTCTGTCTGCAATTAAAGACTGGATGTCTTGTAACTTTTTGCAACTTAATGCTGATAAAACTGAAGTCCTTATTGTAGCACCTGATAATCTAATTCCTAAGTTGGTTAATAGCATTGGTTCATTAAGCTCTAACGTACGGTCTAAACTAAAAAATCTTGGTGTCATTTTCGATCAATCGATGAGTTTTGATCAGCATGTCAAATCTCTGACCCAGAGTTGTTTTTTCCACCTTAGGAATATATCTAAAATTAGGTCATTTCTTTCCTACACTCAGTTAGAAATCATTATTCATGCCTTTGTTTCTTCACGTTTGGACTACTGTAATGCTCTTTTTACATGTCTTAGAAAATCCTCTTTACACCGCCTACAGTTAGTCCAGAACGCTGCTGCAAGATTACTAACTTGGTCCAGTAGATTCTGTCATATCACTCCTGTTTTGGCCTCCTTGCACTGGCTTCCTGTAAATTATAGAATTGATTTTAAAGTTCTTGTTCTTACTTACAAAGCCATTCATGAAGAGGCACCTTTTTATATTAGTGACCTGCTCTTTCTACACCAGCCCAGCAGGTCTCTCAGGTCTTCTCATCAGAATCTATTGGTAGTCCCTAGTACTAGGCTCAGAACCAAAGGCGATAGAGCCTTTGCTGCTGTTGCTCCCAGACTGTGGAACTCCTTGCCTTTTGAACTTAGATCTGCACCTTCCATTGGTGTATTTAAGAAGCAGCTAAAGACACACCTTTTTAGCCTGGCTTTTTAACTATGTGCCGATTGTATTTTTATGTGCTTTTACTGTCTACTTTTTTTTTTTTTAACTGTTTTATGTGCCTGTGTTTATATTTTGTTTTGTACCATGTTAAGCACTTTGTGACTCTGTCTGTGAAAGGTGCTCTATAAATAAACTTATTATTATTATTATTATTATTATTATTATGACACATTTCAATAACTTGAGTTTAGAATGTGTGTGTAAAAAGCAATAAAAATTACTCTAACTAAAATTCACAGTATAGTGTGGAAATAAAGATTACTTTTCCCCTTATTTTTCCAACTCTGCACCCTAGCCCAGAAGCAAAGTGCACACTTCATGTCAAAGCATAAAAATCAAAATTATATCCATCTGATCCTATGTGAGTTGCTCAATTAGCAATCATCCAAACATTACTGTCATGCTGGACAAGACATTTCTCACTGCACTGTCCTACAGAATAATGAAGCAGTGTTCTCTTATGTTACTGGGAAAACAACGTTTAGAATCGTTTTGCACCTGATATGATATGGAAGTAGATGAAATCATAATGTTTTAATCACCCTTAATTATTTTTAATTATAACCTGAATCAAAGTATGAAATCTAGTTTATAGGGATTAAACTCTTAGACTTGATTCAGACAAATAAAATATAGTTACGTATTTAGTGAAAACTAAACTTGGAATAACCGCAAACTACTGTATTTACACAAACTCTCAGCTGGTCTGGATCACTTGTATATTTACCTTTTGTTCTTATTAAAGACAAAAATAGAAAGGAGATGTTTTTACCTTCTTTATATATTTCGACTGTTCACTGCAGCCTTCGTCAGAAGTGTCAGCTGATTGCTGCAAGGTGTCATTTTATCAGCTGACTTTCGTAGGTGGGGCCAGCCCAGCAGACCTATCAGATCCACCGAGCCGGCCTCGCTTTCTGCCGTCCGATGGTCTCTGGAGAATGTGGTCCTAGGTGTGGGAAAGCATAAAGGCCCCCTCATCCCGGTTCATGCTATCTTTCCCCGCTTCCTGATTTCTATGGCCTCCTTGGTCCAGCGTTTGTGTCTGTTGCTCTCTGATCCAATAATTTTTGCATTGTCCCAGTCCATGATGGGATTGTTTCTTTTGCAGTGATCTGATATTGCTGATTTTAATGTTTCTTGTTCTGCCTTTTCTTTTTGTGATCTTGTGAGTCGTCCTTGTGTTTCCTTCTCACATTCCTTCTGGTGTTCTTTTTTCCTTGTGGTGAATGATCTTCCAGTTTCTCCAATGTAGGTTTTGTTGCATGATCTGCATGATATTTCATATATTACATTGCATTTTTTTGTCTTGTTCTATTTTGTCCTTGGGGTGTACTAATAACTGTCTTAATTTTTTGTGTGGTTTTACTGCTGTGTTTATTTTGTATTTTTTCATGATCCTTTGAATTGGTTTTGTTATCCCTCAGATGGATGGTATAGTTATGGTGTCCTTGTTTTTGATTTCGGCTTTTGTTCTGTGTCTTGTTTCCTGTTTGTTTTCTTTGTTTTTGACTTGCTGTTGTTATGACCCGAGCGCTGGTTCTGATCGCGCTCAGGCTAAGTTATTTCTCGCTGCCGGCCTTGACAGCTGCGGGCTGTATTCTGGCCTCACCGGGCTCTTATTGTGAAAGTGCTCGGTGGGGCTTCCGCCTGTCAACGGCCGGTCAGCTGATTGTCATTACCGTCGTTAGTGCTTCGCCCTTTTAAGCCCAGCACTGACGACGGTAAGACGCAGGAGTATTGGTCTACATTCTGTCAATGTCTCGTCTCGTTTTCCTTGTCAAGTCTGGGTCTACGCCTCGTCATGTTTGAGAGTGCCGTGAGACCTTCATGTCAGGTTCGTCTTCATAGTTTTGTCACAGTTAGCTCGTGGCGGCTGGGTTAGCCCTACGAGCCCAAGTCTCAGTTATGTGTGTGTTTGCCCTATAGGGGTTCATAGTTGTGTTTTGTCACGTCTGAAAATAAATAACGTCTTAGCCAAACTCTCTGGTGAACTCTGTGGCGTCTCTTGGTGATCCGCGAGGATCACCGCATGACAGTATACTCCTGCCAGGTCGCCTAAACGGGGGCGCCGCACCGAGACGCCGTTTCACCGTGAGTTTGTGCCATTTTGGACTGTTTGTTCTTCCCTGTCTGGATGCCTGCTGCCGGGAGAATGCCGTCATCCAGGGGTCGCGGTCGGCGCCTGGACAGAAGGCTAGCGGAGGTCCTGGAGTACGTGGACTGCACGTTATTCTCCGCTACGCTGTGGGACGCTCCCAGCGACGTGTGCAGGCATTTGGACTACGCTGAGGAGCTTTTGGACAACCTTCCCCTCGAAAGTTACGACCACCTGGAGGTGATAACGAGGTGGGAGGAACTCGCCGTTCAGCGCGAGTTACTTCATGGGCTGGAAGAGAAGAGCAGGAAGCAGGGGAGGAGGAATCCCCGCTCCCCGCGTTGGTGTCCCGTCCCGGAGCAGGTCCAGGAGTACGCGCCGTCTAGGGGCCGACGAGGACGTCGGCGTAACGGCGCGGGCAACCCTCAGCGGAATCCCCGGCTGGACTCGCTGCCGGCGTATCCCGTCAGCGAATCTCCGAGAGCGATCCCACCTCGTCTTCCCAGGGGGCCCTCTGTCGCCATCCAGCGGGGAGAAGGAGGAACGACATCCCCCACAGCAGGAACCATCTCTGCCCCGGGAGGAAGGCAAGTGCACGATAATTTCTCACATCATGATATTATTCTGCCTTGTCTGACTCCTGGGGATGGAGTTCGGGGTTCACAGCCCCCCGAGCTCCCTCCACCTGCTGTGGATGAAATTATTAAACCTACTGCCTCTGTGTTCTCCCCCGACGAGTGGTCCGCGACGCCAGGTCAGCGTCACTGGACGAAGAGGGCCCCTGCAGTGCTGGACAGCCTGCATCCGGCCCTGCAGTCACGTCTTGGACGGAGGAGAGGAGCGGACTGCGGCCCGGAGCCTGAGCCGACGAAGAAGCGTCCCCGGGTCTCCTCGCCGGAGCGGTCCGAGCCAGTGGGTCAAGGGTTCCCTGCCTCCACGCCATACTGGTCGTCGGTGTGGACAACAGTGTGGGAGAAACCTAAGGCTGCAGATGACATCGTGCCAGCTGCGGAGCCCAACGCAGCTGAGTCCGAGCCAGCTGACGAGAGTCGCCCTGAACCCGGATCGTCGGAGTCCTGGGTGGCAACGGAACCCGAGTGCAGGCAAGTGCTCCCTCTTATGTCTCTGTCCTTTTTTGTTGAGCATTTTTGCCTGCCTCTCGGGGAGACGAGTGAGGAGCAGCCGTCTGCTGCGCCCGAGCTCGTCTCACTGGGTTCCGTTGCTACCGGTGATGCTGATCCCGGTTTTCCTGTCCCCGAGCTTTGTTTTAGTGTCGCCGGCGAGGAACGGGTCGGTGTCACCGAGGTGGAGCTCCCAGGTTCGGGGGTGGAGTTCGTCAGCGGAGCTGCACCGGAGGCCCAATCGGGGTCCACCGCAGAGGCGGTTTCGGCCCAATCGGGGTCCGACGTGGGTGCGTCGGAGGCCCAATCGGGGTCCACCGCGGGTGCGGATCTGACCCAATCGGGGTCCAACGTGGGTGCACCGGAGGCTCGATCGGGGTCCACCGCGGGTGCAGTTCTGGCCCAATCGGGGCCCAACGAGGGTGCACCGGAGGCTTGATCGGGGTCCACCGCAGGTGCGGTTCTGGCCCAATCGGGGCCCAACGAGGGTGCAGCTGGGACCCAATCTGGGTCCAGTGGTGATGCAGCGCGAGCAAGGTCCATAGGCGGGGGAGGAGCTGCAGACCCTTCTTCGCGGAGCGGATTCTTGGCTTGCCCTGCTCATTGATCCCCTCTGAGTCACCGCCCCTATTCATCATCGCCGGGGGCCATGGGGGTCCCAGTTCGCTCGCCCCGGTTCTCCCGAGTTTTGTTCTCGTCAGGGAGGCCGCTGCAGGCTGTTGATGCCCTGGACTGGTGGCTGAGGGTCACGGGTTGGCCGCCGGAGGGACTGTTTCGCCGGTTCGGCGCCTCGGTTCGGCCACCCGACCCGGTTATGTGTGCCATGGGGCTACCTAGTTCGACCACCGGAGAAGTGGACGTGCGGGACTTTGGACTCTGGTGAGCCGCCTGGTCCGCCTCCTTTGACCATCGGTCAACATAAACTGTCGGGGGGTGGTAGTGGTCCCTGGGTTTGTCTCAGTATTTGTGCTTTTTTTCTTTGTCCTGGTTATTTTGTATCTAGTGCTCATGCCTTGCAGTAGCCCTGCTGGCTTATGTATAGTCTGGGTAGAGCGTGTGGTGCTCTGGTGTTTTTTTTGTTTCATGTAGTCTGGTATGAGCGTGTAATGCTCTGTTTCTGTTTTGTATAGTTTGATATGAGCGAGTAGTGCTCTGGTTTTTTTTTGTTTCATGTAGTCTGGTATGAGTGTGTAATGCTCTGTTTCTGTTTTGTATAGTTTGATATGAGCGAGTAGTGCTCTGTTTTTTTTTGCTTCATGTAGTCTGGTATGAGCGTGTAATGCTCTGTTTCTGTTTTGTATAGTCTGGTATGAGCGAGTAATGCTCTGTTTTTTGTTTTTTCATGTATAGTCTGGTATGAGCGAGTATGCTCTATTCTTGCATTTAATTTTTTTTTCTGAACCTGTAGTTCTGGTTTTTGTTTTCCCTTGTACATTTTTTCTTGTTAGTCTTGTCATTGTCTTGTATGTTTTTTTTGTCTTGTTCATGGGTTGGTTTCTCTCCCTCCGCACCTGTCCCCCAACCTCCCACCCTAGGGGGGGGGGGGGCAGGGTGGTTCCTTGGGGCGTTCGGAGTCCGCCCGTGGAGGGAGGGTACTGTTATGACCCGAGCGCCGGTTCTGATCGCGCTTGGGCTAAGTTATTTCTCGCTGCCGGCCTTGACAGCTGCGGGCTGTATTCTGGCCTCACCGGGCTCTTATTGTGAAAGTGCTTGGTGGGGCTTCCGCCTGTCAACGGCCGGTCAGCTGATTGTCATTACCGTCGTTAGTGCTTCGCCCTTTTAAGCCCGGCACTGACGACGGTAAGACGCAGGAGTATTGGTCTACATTCTGTCAACGTCTCGTCTCGTTTTCCTTGTCAAGTCTGGGTCTACGCCTCGTCATGTTTGAGAGTGCCGTGAGACCTTCATGTCAGGTTCGTCTTCATAGTTTTGTCACAGTTAGCTCGTGGCGGCTGGGTTAGCCCTACGAGCCCAAGTCTCAGTTATGTGTGTGTTTGCCCTATAGGGGTTCATAGTTGTGTTTTGTCACGTCTGAAAATAAATAACATCTTAGCCAAACTCTCTGGTGAACTCTGTGGCGTCTCTTGGTGATCCGTGAGGATCACCGCATGACAGCTGTTTCCCTTTGTTTATGGCCCATACTGGATATTGGCATGTTGGGTGCATGTTTTATGTGGTTTTCCTCCTCCTGTCTGTCTTCTTGGTCTGTGATGATGGTGGCCTGTTCGTATAACGTCCTGACAACTGATAGTTTGTGTGCTGTGGGGTGTTCTGATGTCCATAGTAGGTATTGATCCGTGTGGGTTGGTTTCCTGTAGACTGTGATTTTTATACTGCCGTCATCGTTATGGTGGATTTTCATGTCCAGAAAGGCTATGGTGCCATTTTCTTCCTCTTCATGTGTGAATTTTATATTCCCAGTGCTGTCTGTGCTATTCAGATTGTCAGTGAGTTCTTGTGTGTGTCCTTGCCTTATTTTCTCCAAAATGTCGTCCTAGTATCTCTTCCAGAGGGTGGGTTTATATTGTGTAGGTGCTGTGTTGATGGCTTTGTTTTCCAGATCCTCCATGAAAAAGCTGCTCATGATGGCTGATAGTGGGTCTCCCATTGCAAATCCTTCTTTTTTGTCTGTAGATTTTTTCTCTGTATTGAAAATAGGTGGATTTTGCAACAAATTGTAATAGTTCAGATATGTCGTCAACTGTGAGATTGGTGCGACTTTTTAGGGTTCTGTCATTTCTGAGGGGTTCTTGCACTCTATGTAGTGTGACATCAACAGGGGTCTTTGTGAATAATGAAATGACATCATGTGAAATGAGGATCTTGTCTGATTCTATTTTCATATTTTTGAGTTTTTGTGCCAGCTCTTTTGAGTTTTTGCAGTGGTAGTCCAAGGAGGGGTTTGATGATTTCAATCAGGGCTTTTGATAAGTTGTATGTAACTGATCCGATACTGTCTATTATTGGCTGCAGTGGGATATCCATATGTATTTTTGGGGTTCCATAGATCCAGGGGGTGATGCAGGCTGTGGGTGTCAGGTGATCGTATGCGTCCTTGGTGATTTTTTTTGCTTTCTAATAGGGGTTTAAGAAGGGCTTTTAGCATTTTTTTCTTTTCTTCTGTGGGGTTTGTTTTTATGATTTCATATTTGCTGCTGTCTGCCAACATGGTTTCCATCTGTTTTTCATCTGTTTCCGTGTCCATTACTACCGTCGTTCTGCCTTTACCTGATAGGAGGATTGTGATTGTTTTAACTTTCTTGAGTGAGTTTAATGCTTTTTCTTCTTCTTTTGTAACATTGCTTTGTGGTAATTTGGCCGTTTTGAGGATTCCTGTGACTGCGTTTCGGATTGTTGCTTTTTCCCCTTGGTCCTGGATTTTTTCATATGCAAGTTCTGTTGCGAGGATGTATTCTTCATGCGGTATTTTGGCTGGTGTGATGGCGAAATTCAGTCCTCTGCTCAGCACTTTTTTCTCTGTGGCTGTGAGTGTGTGTTTTGATAAGTTTTTGACCCATTTAGCGTTCATTTCCATGTGTGTTTGTCTTCGTCCATTCTTCCTTTCTGTGAGTTTTTTTAGTTTCTTTAAATGGCGGTTTTTCGTTATAGTGAATTCCTGTTCGTGTGCGTGTTTTAATTGTGCTTCTATCTGCTCCTGCGTTTCCTGGTTGGTCGGGTAGTGTTTCTTGAAAATGTCCATTTCCTCCTTGATCCTGGTTGTTTATTCTGTCCACTTTGTTGGATCTCTTGTAAATTTTGCTTGACATCGTACTAAATTTCAAGATATTAACAGATTGGTGTACTGTGTCTGAAGATTGGGAATCTAGGTATAAAAGGAAAAAAAAAACCCCAAAACCCTGCACCTATTTATGTGATTGCTGACCCACAGGGGCCTGGGGCTCCTCATGAATCTGTCTTTCATCAAGGGAGGGGGAGGAGAACAGCAGTGGAGGAGGAGGGGCTGTGGCTGAGGAGGGAACGCATCCCTGCAGTGGAAATGAGTGCATCAGTGTGGACAATGGGGTCACCGGCAAAGAGAGTGTCCCCAAAGGCAAGAACTTCCGGCTGCTGGGAGGCGCCCATGAGCCACATCCACTAAAACAAAACTAGACTGCATGAGACTAAAACAGATAAGTGGACTCATTTCTACACATATCATCTCCAACGGAGATGAAGCTGAGTACAGAGGACTTATCCAAGACTTCGTGGACTGGTGCCATAGGAACTGCCTCCAGATCAACACAAGGAAAACTAAGGAGCTGGTGGTGGACTGCCGCAGGCAAGGACAACCCCTCACAGCACCAGTAAATATACAGGGAACAGACATCAAGATGGTGACATCCTACAAGTACCTGGGTGTTCATCTGAACAATAAACTAGACTGGTCACACAATACCGACGCACTCTACAAGAAGGGACAGCGCAGGCTGTTCCTACTGAGGAGACTCAGGTCTTTTGGTGTACAAGGGGCGCTGCTGAAGACATTCTACGACACGGTGGTGGCATCAGCCATCACTTTTGGAGTGGTCTGCTGGGGCAGTGGCATTACAGCAGCCGATAAGAAGAGACTGAACAAACTGATCAAGAAAGCTAGCTCTGTCCTGAGGCAGCGCCCTGACCCAGTGGAGGAGATAGGAGAGAGAAGGATGGTGGCTAAACTGTCATCTCTGCTGGAGTCCGAGTCTCACCTTATGCAGGACATACTGAATGCACTGAGGAGTTCATTTAGCAGCAGACTACATCATCCTAGGTGTGCAACCGAGAGGTTTCGCAGGTCATTCCTACCTACTGCAGTCAGACTGTATAACCTAAGCAGGGCTGCTTGCAGAGATAGCAAAAAAAACGTGACGACCTAATAGTACTGAATGCAAAAGACGCAATAGACTTACACAATGGTTCCCTCCAGTATATACAACTAGGACAGTATTGGTCGCTACAGAGGGTGACAATATGTATGGGTACATATTCATACTATGTAGGATAACTAAGTAGACGGTTATGCTGTTTATTCCATCTCGCTACAATGCTCCGCACTTTGTATATATATTTATATATTGATGTGTATGTATGTATATCCACTGCTCTTATTTATATCTTCTGTATCTTCTTAATTATTGCTCTGAGTGTTGCTATCCCTGTGGTGTTGCAATCCTGGAATTTCCCCATTGTGGGACTAATAAAGGCTTATCTTATCTTATATACAGAAAATTGACGTAGCAGACATCTTCCATTTACCTGACTTTGATCTAATGTTAACAATATAGTGTTCACCGGAAGAAATGTTGGAAGTTCAAGGTACTCCAATTAAATTTGTGTGACACGGGTGCATGTAGATCTGTAATTTCAGGTAATGACATTCAGAGCTTTTCAAAGCCAGAAGGAAAAGTAACAGTTGAAATCTGCAAATGGCAAACTAATAGTAGAATATCTGTGAAAGTAAAGGGTCCTACTACCGGTAACATTGTTGAAGGATGGTTCATTTTGTGAGGTTACCCACATGTTGAGGAAGTAAACATAGTTCATGAGACTTCCAAACTGAAATACTGATACTCACTCAACCTGGTCAAAGCGGAACATGTTCAGTGATACCACAGCATTTTATGTCCACAGTTCCTACTGATTGGCAATCTCCAAATTAATATCATTGTACCGTGTAGTTTAGGCAATTGAACAGATCTGATCCAAATTATGAATAAACATTTTCTGCAAATCCATCCTCCAGATTGGTCATGAAAAACATGTACTGGCCACCAAGGGGATGTGTGGAAGCATCCGTTGTCTTATCTGATGAGGATAAGAGACATTTTAAACAATGGGGGATTCCACACATCTCACTGGTCAAACCCAAACACATGGATTAGAAAAATGTTGGACATTTTGTCACCTCTGCTGAGGAATATAGCCATCCATGGGAAGCCAACATCTGACTGTAAGATAGAATATTCTCCTAAATTAGAAACATATGCATTGCCACTTAACTGGGTAACCACAGGACAAAAGGCTGTACACATTGACACCCAGAAATCTCCTGTATGACCAATCTTAACATTAACAGAAGAGAGGATGAACAAATTTGAAGTTTAAATTCATTATAGTAAAAAGATAAAACAGATGTTGGTCTAATAAAAGTAAGCAAAATATGTCACTATAACATCACACTTTAAAAGACAATATCCTCTCTGTCTAGAAACTCAAAAAAGTGTTAAACAGGTCATAAAAGAGCTAAAAGCAGCAGATGTCATAGTGTCATGCTCAGCCTCCCCATTCCTGTGGGAAACATCCTGATGATGCAGGACCTGCAGGAATTAACAAAGCTATAATTCTTTGTGCTCATTGAGTACCAGGATCACACACATTGTTAAATGAACTAAAACTCCAAATGCAATTTTTCCACAATGGTAGTCATTAGCAATGTATTTTTGGCATACCAGTACACCCAGATTATCAATTCTGGTTTGCATTCGTATCTGAGAACAAAAAGTACATATTCACCAGACTACCACAGGGTTACTGTGAGTCTCCTACAATTTTTCCTTAGGCAATGTCAGCAAATCTTGCACATTTTATACCTCCTATTAGGAGCCAACCAACCAATTCTTATGACATATTGCTGGCATCTCCTAATGAAGAAATATACAAACAAAACATATTTCCATAAGCTGGAGTCTATAGGTGGTTAAATAAAAGTGCTATTTTCAACCCCTTGACGTCTGAATTTATTTCCAACTGTGAACAAAATTTTTTTAAATTTTTTTCATAATTGAAAATCGTTGTTTTTTTGTTTCTTTTTTTGGATTGATGCGAATTCGTGACAATAGGCGTCAAGGGGTTAGGTTCCCAAATTTATGCCTGACCAAACGGTAAACTCATCCTCCTACAAAAATTATTTCACTATGTTGCTACTTGAACACATAGACTTTGTCTTGTGTCCAAGGGAGGGATATTGCTATTTGGTTATTAGTTATCACAGCCTATGGGATTGAAAATTTTGCAACAAAATTTTGCCAATAATGTATAATTTGTGCACAAAATAATGCCCAGGGCAATATCAAGACCAGAGAAGGGTAGTTTTCCATCATCAACATACTCATTTCAGAACATTTGCATGGACTTCATTGAACTAAACAAATGTGAACGGAAGATATATTGTTTAGTTTTTCTTGTAAAAATCCAGATGTATTTACAGTAGCTAAAAAACTACTAACAGACATTATTCCAAGGTATGGAATCCGAGAGAAAATTTATTTAGATAATGGTACTCATTTTGTAGCCAGATTATTTCACATTTAGGGAAAGTCTTGAATAGTGATTTAAAACACCATGCAGCATATCACTCACAGTCTGCAGGATTTGTGAAACGACATAACCGGACCATTATAGAGCGATTAAGAAAACAATGGCACAAACAGAACAAAATTGGATTTATAGTTTACCATTGGTACTATTTTATATGAGAATAATGCCTACAAAAGAAGGGTTATCTCCATTTGAAGTTTACATGAAAAGCTTTAATTAGTACCCCCTCTTAGACCATTCAACCCAGAAGATGAAGAGATTTGTTTAGCAGATTACATGTTAAAAATGTTGACTCAAAAAGATTCTGTTCATGCTATTCTTCCAAGGAAGGAACACACACAAGGAATCATCACCATAAAGCCAGGAGACCAAGTACTTACAAAGAAGCCCCCTGGCAGGGGCCATTTAAGGTAATATTGTCAATTCCAACAGCTGTAAAAGTACAAGGTAGAGACACTTGGGTACACCTTACATACTGTAAATTATTATCAAAACAAACCATAGAAGCTATGGGGGAAAGCCATAGAGCGTGTTGCTGTTGTGGAAGAAGTCTGGGGCTACAAAGGGAGTCAGGTACTATATTTTAGCTGACCTGATTGTCTCAATCCTTGGTGAAGAAATTAAAGAGTCTACAGCAGGTAGAATACACTCAAAATGGCTGACGATGAAAGACCCCTCAGAGAATACGACATAGATTTCAGCTTTATGAATGGCTCACATGTGTGGTCCTCATGCTTATCCTTGTCATAGTCCTCCTGATACGGTTATTGTGCAGCTCAGTACCTATTTTAAAGGTAAGTGGCAGATCAATAAACATCAACATTAAGGATAAAGGGACACCACCCACCATAATGTGCACTGAAGATAAAGCTTGTGGAGTCCAGTTTGACTATTGTGATATATATAATTGTAACCACTCCATGCGCCATGAATCTGAGTCTGTGATGTACGAAAAGAGTCATAAGTACATGTGCACTCCTCCATGTAACGGCTGATGTGTTCAGTCACACAGGACCTAATGACTCTTAATACTTCAACACCCATCGTAAATTAAGAAAACACATATACATTACGCAGTCACCCTACCATGGTACATATGGCCGTAAGGAATGCACAATTTGTAACCCTATTAGAATAACTATAACATCTTTGAAGTTGTCTGATGCTGGACAATATTATGTTGGAGTAAATGTGGTGTGAAAAAGTGTTTGCCCCCTTCGTGATTTGTCATTTTTTTGTATGTTTGTCACACGTAAATATTTCAGATCATCAACCAAATTTAAATATTAGACAGAGATAACACAAGTAAACACAAAATGCAGTTTTTAAATGAAGGCATTTATTATTAAGGGTAAAAAAAAATCCAAACCTATGTGGCCCTGTGTGTAAAAGTGATTGCCCCCCCCCCATTAAAACATAAATTAACTGTGGTTTATCACATTTTGGAAGGCTGAGTTCAATTTCTCCAGCCACACCCAGGTCTGATTACTGCCACACTTGTTCTCAATCAAGAAATCACTTAAATAGGACCTGCCTGACAAAGGGAAGTAGACCAAAAGATCCTCAAAAACTAGACATCATCCAAAGAATTCAGGAACAAGTGAGGAACAAAGTAATTGAGAACTATCAGTGTGGAAAAGGTTATAAAACCATTTTAAAACTTTGGGACTCCAGCGAACCACAGTGAGAGCCATTATCCACAAATGGTGAAAACATGGAACAGTGGTGAAACTTCCCAGGAGTGGCCGGCCGACCAGAATTACCCCAAGAGTGCAATGATGACTCATCCAAGAGGTCACAAAAGACCCCACAACAACATCCAAACAACTGTAGGCCTCACTTGCCTCAGTTAAGGTCAGTGTTCATGACTCCACCATAAGAAAGAGACTGGGAAAAATGGCCTGCATGGCAGAGTTCCAAGACAAAAGCCACTGCTGAGCAAAAAGAACATAAAGGTTTGTCTCAGTTTTGCCAGAAAACATCTTGATGATCCCCAAGACTTTTGGGAAAATACTCTGTGGACTGACGAGACGAAAGTTGAACTTTTTGGAAGGTGTGTGTCTCATTACATCTGGCTTAAAAGTAACACAGCATTTCAGAAAAGGAACATCATACCAACAGTAAAATATGGTGGTGGTAGTTTGATGGTCTGGGGCTGATTTGCTGCTTCAGGACCTGGAAGACTTGCTGTGGTAGATGGAACCATGAATTCTGCTGTGTACCAAAAAATCCTGAAGGAGAATATCCGGCCATCTGTTCGTGACCACAAGCTGAAGTGCACTTGGGTTCTGCAGCAGGACAATGATCGAAAACACACCAGCAAGTCCACCTCTGAATGGCTTTAGGAAACCAAAATGAAGACTTTGGAGTGGCCTAGTCAAAGTTCTGACTTGAATTCCATTGAGATGCTGTGACATGACCTTAAAAAGGTGGTTCATGCTCGAAAATTCTTCAATGTGGCTGAATTACAACAATTCTGCAAAAATGGGTGGGCCAAAATTCCTCCACAGTGCTGTAAAAGACTCATTACCAGTTATCAGAAATGCTTAATTGCAGTTGTTGCTGCTAAGGGTGGCCCAACCAGTTATTAGGTTTGGGGGGCAATCACTTTTTCACACAGGGTCATGTAGGTTTGGATTTTTTCCCCCCTTAATAACAAACATCTTCATTTAAAAACTGCATTTTGTGTTTACTTGTGTTATCTTTGTCTAATATTTAGATTTGTTTGATTATCTGAAACATTTAAGTGTGACAAACATACAAGAAAATGAGAAATCAGGAAGGGGGCAAACACTTTTTCACACCACTGTACTTGGAAAAGACCCCTTAGAAAGCGTAGACATGGTCTACTATTCATCCTAATCCTAATTTTGAAGCAATAACACTATATTCAAACACACACCAAGATATGTAGAACATTTAGAACATGACCGGTTACCTGAGTCACATCACCACAGCCATGTATTCACAACTAACTATTGGTGGGGATATGCAGAGTTCCTTGGTAGTAGGACAAATACGACAAATTTCTCCTGCTCAGGACTTTTAGATTTTTAGATTTAGTATACTTTATTAATCCCCAGAGGGGAAATTGAGGGTCATCCACCACCTGGATGGATGAAGCAGCCACGATACGGCGCTACCCCTTAACCATTCACACACACATTCACACCTAGGGCCACTCTAGAGTCTCCACTTAACTTAACCTGCATGTTTTTGGCATGTGGGAGGAAACCGGAGAAATTCTGGAGTAAACCCACGACTTAGGGACATTTCAAACAGTTCCTCCAAGCCATCCTCTGCAGTCGTAGTCCCAGCATCAATGGCGCCAGGGCAGAACAACAGCTTTGAACTAAATGGAGCATGGTGGCTCTGTGGGCATAGGGTCTACTCACACCTGCCCTCAAAGTGGGAGGTGTCTGTGCCCCTGTATGATTGACTGACCACGCTATCATGATGTATCTGGATTAAGTCAGACAGTCAGGGCATTGAAAGAAGGACCTGGAATACGAACCACATGATGCAGTCTGGGCAACAGATATACCAGTTGAATTTAAACATCGGAGTGTTGGCCAAAAGGTCGCACTATTTCCTTGGACAGGGGTTGGAAAGAATATTCTTAGGACTGAGTTTGGCCAAGATACTGGGTATGAACCCAATGTCTTCACTGCCTGGCTACAATCCTTCTTTGGATGGTGGACAGGAGTGATAAAAAACATAATATGATTAGAATTAATAGATTAGAATTCTTATGATTAGAATTACCATCTTTATGTGTGTAGGATATTCCTGCACTCCCTGTTGTAGAGGCCTTATTGGAAAAAACAGTACATGCTGCTGTTGCATGGAAGTATCTCATATTAGCTCAGCAGAATAGAGCGACAAGAATTCAAGTGATGAGGACAGTCAGGTCTAAATCATGTCTACCAGTGTCTCTGCAAGAAAAATGTTGGTGTTGACAATATGCCTGTAATGACTAAAGCATGATGTAACAGCTGAAAATTGTGTAAATACATTTATTGAAAGTTTTTTAAGTTTTTATTTTTGATATTGAAATTGTAATACTGAATGTTTGTAAATGATAACTCATTTTTATGGTTGTCAAAGGTAGTAGAAACGAGAATTTTTCCTGTATAAATGCTCAAAGAATGAAGACTGAAAAGAAATTGCATTACAATGATTACTCATGAAAGTATATACTGCTTATAGGTTTTTCACTCATCACACATGAAAATAACATCAGATGTCTAATACCTGTATTATAGTTATTGACTCCATGAAAATGGAATCAAGAGAGGAAATAATTGTTATAATAAATAGTGAAGATAAGTTAATCAAATATTACACAAAGTGCTTGCATACACATATCTTTTAGATCAACACATACACCCACACACACACAGACATACACTACCGTTCAAAAGTTTGGGGTTACCCAGACAATTATTTTGTGTTTTCCATGAAAAGTCACACTTATTTACCACCATGAGTTGTAAAATGAATAGAAAATATACAGTAGTCAAGACATTGACAAGGTTAGAAATAATGATTTGTATTTGAAATAATAATTTTTTCCTTCAAACTTTGCTTTTGTCAAAGAATCCTCCATTTGCAGCAATTACAGCATTGCAGACCTAACATGATTGCCCAAGGGTTTTCTAATCATCCATTAGCCTTCTGACGCAATGAGCAAACACACTGTACCATTAGAACACTGGAGTGATAGTTGCTGGAAATGGGCCACTATACACCTATGTAGATATTGCACCAAAAACCAGACATTTGCAGCTATAATAGTCATTTACCACATTAGCAATGTATAGAGTGTATTTCTGATTAGTTTAAAGTTATCTACATTGAAAAAAAGTGCTTTTCTTTCAAAAATAAGGACATTTCTAAGTGACCCCAAACTTTTGAACGGTAGTGTACAAGTCAACCCCACACATACACCATTCACACATACACATCAGTTGCTTACACACATACTACACACACATGCACACATACATATAAGCTCCACAGGAAAATTTCTGTTCCTGTTTCCATGTATGGGCATGGGGATCGTGTAGGACTAAAGAGGAGACATCTGGAGAGAACCAACAGGATGGAAGTTATAAAGAGCTGAGATGACATCTG
Source organism: Pholidichthys leucotaenia (assembly GCA_020510985.1). Classification (NCBI taxonomy): domain Eukaryota; kingdom Metazoa; phylum Chordata; class Actinopteri; order Cichliformes; family Pholidichthyidae; genus Pholidichthys; species Pholidichthys leucotaenia. Next base: position 115,172,145 of record CM035848.1, on the reverse strand, counting down.
AAGCCACTTGGACACTGAAAGGACCTAGTTTGGACGATGGCCAGTGTATTGTTGGAAAGTTACTGGGAAACGCCCAGTAGCTAGAAGCCTTTTTGTAGCTGTGCTGTTCTTGGCTCTGGGTCCTTTCCATGAGAGGGGGCTGGAGGGGACCCACGGCCGTGTTCACTGACTCTCTGTGTGGTTCAATTAAAGTTAAGCTGAGAAATAGTATTTCTTCTGTGATTGTTGGTTGGTTAACTGAAAAGCTTCTGCTAACTGTCCAAAATTAATTTTTACAGTGTGATGACGTTACATTGTACGTGTGTCCCCATGTCTGTGATGTGCCTGATGTTAAATACTGTATGTCCATATGTGACATCTACCTTCCCCCTGGAAAAGCCCAAAACATTATTAACATTTCAACTCACAACAGCATTTCTTTTTTTAAACAGAACCTGGGCCACCGGGTGGACCACCAGTTGACCCTGCATGGCTGGGTGGATTATTCTGCCACTGTGAGCCAGTCGTGCTCTGGTAAACACATTAAACAGAGTCACTGTTGTGGTTTGAGTTCAGGAGGCCTCTGGTGAGCCCGCGGTGGGTGCAGCCCTGGAGGCGCCGGCTGTGGCGGACCTGGGTTTCATCTCGAACCATCGGCCATCTGGAAGTTGGATGGCCCCAACTGCACAGTGATCTGCATTGGTGGGGACACGAACATTTGCAGGCCATCTGGGCATTCGGATCGGCGGACCTGAACCCAGTTGAGCATTGTGAGCAGCGATCTGTTCAGCTGCACTCGGCGCTGCTGCTCTCTTGTCACCGATGCTGGTTGCTGCTGTGGTGGCGTGACTTTCACGCCGATGTCAGGATGTGCCCCCGGTTAGCATTGTCCCGCTGGATCCTGTTGGGCCACGAACTCTCTATCCCACAGCACTGCGGTGGCTCTTTGCTGCTGACGCCGGGCACGGATATGAGATGAGTCCTTCACCAGCTGTAGGTTATCGAGTGCCCTGATTAGCTTCGCCCGCAGCCGCGGGTTACTGGTGTGCTCCACTAGCTGGTCCCGCACCATTTCCTCCTCTAGTTGCTCAAACTTGCACCTGCTCACCAGACAGTCGAATCCAGCTCGTCCAGCCACGCCACTTTCCGACCAGGGTGTCAGACACGCATCCATCTTAAGGAAAAACGTCTAATTTTCCTCCAGAAGACCTATTTTTCTCCTCGCTGTCGTTATGTCTGGAAATAAGGACAGTGGAGGCGGTGGCTGAACTGAACGATGGTTTATTGAAATGGACACTGCCAACAGCACATGTACAGTTAATAGCCATTATGCTAACTGGGGTTGAGTACAGGCTGGTGTATTACTAGAGGCGGAGTGCCAAAGAGGCAGTCTCCCACTGTTGGACCCCTAATGTAGATGCGTACATCCCCATGTTCATGACTTGCCTGGTGTTAATATGTCCATATACTGTGTAACACTACCAATGCCAGCACATGTTTCCTGTCCATCTTTATTTAGAGACTGCTATTAACAGAAAGTCTTGATGGGAAACTGGAACGGCTGAACTGTAAGTGATAAGCTGTTGCTAGGATACAGGGCACATACTTTTTTCCCAGAATGCAGCGCACAAGCGCTGTAAAAAAGAGGTTCAGGGCAATCCGGTGACAAAAAACGAGTTTGGTGGACACGCAGCCTGTCGAAAAAATTCTCCATTGAAATGAATGGCAAGAGCAAAAATTATCTTTTGATCCTGATCAAATTTTGCCACGAATTACACATATAATGTTTGTCAATTTAGAGGATAATTTTCCACGTAATTAAAGTTGTCAGCTATCATATAATAACAAAGTAATATTTAGTTTTTGTTTAAATGACTAATGAACAACAACTCCCATCATCCCGCATCACTAAACTGTAATCATGTTTAGTGCTGTTACTTATGCAGAATGTATGTCCTTTCTTTTGATCAGAGTTTAAAATTTCAATTTATTCAAAGTTTTTATGTTGACTGTTTACTATAAATTTGCTGTTGCTTATGCAGAATGCATATGTATTTTCCTTTAATTTGAATTTATAAAATTCAGTTATTCAGTGCTGACTGTGTTTACAGTCAATTCACTGCATACAAAAATAAATCTATATATCTGTACTTTTATCAAGTAGCCTCTCTTTTACACAATGTGGTAGGTTGCCTGTTAGGCTTTTTTGGGCTTGTTTCCATAGAACTAGTTGCTTGTTTCTCTCGCGAGATCTGGCATCACTATTTGGTGCTCTCAAGTACATTCACTGTAGTGAATGGAGCAGATGGGGTCGTTTGTTGCGTAGGTGGGTGATTCAGCTGGTGAACCCTGGCTTCCAGTATACAGTGGGGAAAAAAAGTATTTAGTCAGCCACCAATTGTGCAAGCTCTCCCGCTTAAAAGATGAGAGAGGTCTCCAATTTTCATCATAGGTATACCTCAACTATGAGAGACAAAATGAGAAAAAAAAAATCCAGAAAATCACATTGAAGGATTTTTAATTAATTAATTGGTAAATTCCTCGGTAAAATAAGTATTTGGTCAATAACAAAAGTTCATCTCAATACTTTGTTATATACCCTTTGTTGGCAATGACAGAGGACAAACATTTTCCGTAAGTCTTCACAAGGTTTTCACACACTGTTGCTGGTATTTTGGCCCATTCCTCCATGCAGATTTCCTCTAGAGCAGTGATGTTTTGGGGCTGTCGCTGGGCAACACGGACTTTCAACTCCCTCCAAAGATTTTCTATGGGGTTGAGATCTGGAGACTGGCTAGGCCACTCCAGGACCTTGAAATGCTTCTTATGAAGCCACTCCTTTGTTGCCCGGGCGGTGTGTTTGGGATCACTGTCATGCTGAAAGACCCAGCCACATTTCATCTTCAATGCCCCTGCTGATGGAAGGAGGTTTTCACTCAAAATCTCACGATACATGGCCCCATTCATTCTTTCCTTTACACGGATCAGTCGTCCTGGTCCTTTTGCAGAAAAACAGCCCTAAAAGCATAATGTTTTCACCCCCATGCTTCACAGTAGGTATGGTGTTCTTTCTCCTCCAAACACGACAAGTTGAGTTTTTACCAAAAAGTTCTATTTTGGTTTCATCTGACCATATGACATTCTCCCAATCCTCTTCTGGATCATCCAAATGCTCTCTAGCAAACTTCAGACAGGCCTGGACATGTACTGGCTTAAGCAGGGGGACACGTCTGGCACTGCAAGATTTGAGTCCCTGGCGGCGTAGTGTGTTTCTGATGTAGCCTTTGTTACTTTGGTCCCAGCTCTCTGCAGGTCATTCACTAGGTCCCCCCGTGTGGTTCTGGGATTTTTGCTCACCGTTCTTGTGATCATTTTGACCCCACGGGGTGAGATCTTGCGTGGAGCCCCAGATGGAGGGAGATTATCAGTGGTCTTGTATGTCTTCCATTTTCTAATAATTGCTCCCACAGTTGATTTCTTCACACCAAGCTGCTTACCTATTGCAGATTCAGTCTTCCCAGCCTGGTGCAGGTCTACAATTTTGTTTCTGGTGTCCTTTGACAGCTCTTTGGCCTTGGCCATAGTGGAGTTTGGAGTCTGACTGTTTGAGGTTGTGGACAGGTGTCTTTTATACTGATAACGAGTTCAAACAGGTGCCATTAATACAGGTAACGAGTGGAGGACAGAGGAGCCTCTTAAAGAAGAAGTTACAGGTCTGTGAGAGCAAGAAATCTTGCTTGTTTGTAGGTGACCAAATACTTATTTTACCAAGGAATTTACCAATTAATTCATTATAAATCATTCAATGTGATTTTCTGGATTTTTTTTTTCTCATTTTGTCTCTCATAGTTGAGGTATACCTATGATGAAAATTGGAAATCTCTCTCATCTTTTAAGTGGGAGAACTTGCACAATTGGTGGCTGACTAAATACTTTTTTGCCCCACTGTAGTTCCGTTAAGTGATTCGGCACAGTACATTCACCCATAAAAACTAGTACCTTCAAAAGAAATGTTTGAGAACATTACAGAACGATTTAGAACTCGCAGTAGAGAGTGCAAATCAGGAATTAGTTTAGCAGGTGTGGTTTATATTTTTATTTTCTTTAGATTTCAGACACACTAATAGACATCCCTGTTTCCACCTCGTTCACTAATCCACAGCTGATAATATACTGTATCTCATGTAATTCTGGCTTATTTTGTTATATTTTTGTCATGATGCTATGTCATAGGGTTGCCACCCATCCTGTAAAATACAGTATCGTCCTGTTTTTTTTTTACACTAAAATAATGTGTCCTGTATTGAATCAATAAGACATGGTTTGTCCTGTATTTATAGGTGCCTTTAACGCAGCATCATCAAATCCACATTCTGCATGTTGCCCTCCTACTCAGTAGTTGTTGGTTGATTTGTTTACTTTTATGCACTGCACGTGAAGTCATTGCTTGAGAGTAATTGGGTGATGCTACGTGTCCGCTGGTTCCGTCGTTTTTCTGCTTCCCATTCATTGTGCATTGGAAATGCAACAGAAAGCATTTGGGTCTGGACCGGTGAAAACTGGACTTAGCGGAAAAACGGCAGAACCAGTGGACACGTAGCAATAGCCGAGTGGGCTTAGCAGCAGCTGCAGTAGCTTGCCGATGTCTCACAGACCCACATGTCTAGGGCTGCACCGTGTCCTGGTAGGCCGCCCCGTGCACCAGTTAAACGGAAAAGTTTGCAAAAGTACTTACGTGAGTGGGAAGAACTCAGTGATTGGCCTGACCGTGTCAAAGACGAATACAAGGCAAACTGCAAAGTTGTACTCTACACAAATAGAAGAAAAAAAAAAACTTTGGTAAACAAGTTGTATTTTTTTATTTATTTTGTGTATTTTATTGATCCACAGAGGGGAAATTCAGGGCATCCACCTGGTTGGATGAAGCAGCCATGGTATGGCGCTATCCCTTCACCATTCACACACACATTCACACACCTAGGGCCACTTTAGAGTCTCCATTTAACCTAACCTGCATGTTTTTTGGCCTGTGGGAGGAAACCGGAGAAATCCCGGAGTAAACCCATGCAGACATGGGGAGAACATGCAAACTCCACACAGATCATCGTTGGTCACGGGGTGGGATCGAACCTGGGATCCCATGGCCAAGGGTGAGTTGCTGTGCTGCCACAGTGCTAACCACTGCACCACCCAGTTCTAATTGTACAGTTCTAATGTTAGATAAATTGTTATTTGCACACCCAGATTTTTTGAAGGGTCTCTTTCATTTGTAGTAGACAGGAACATTTTGGCTTTCGAGCTTGAAAGATATAAACATTGTCAAAGAAGTACTTCAAACTTTGGGCTATGAATACTATGTTAATATTTTATTTAAACAATGAGTAAGTTATAATAAACCACACCGGGTGTCCCACACATCACCTTGGGGTGGTGGTGGGGTGTCCTTTATTTTTCTGCACTGAAGGTGGCAACCCTATATTTCAATATGTTAACATTACCTTGGCTAGGCAGTTGGTGTCTGTCAGTAACATAAATAGCAGCTTGCCACAGCGGGGAGGAGGTGACCAGCAGACCGCTTATAGTGTTAGCTTAGCGGTTTTGATTGCACCCCATGGTACGGTACAGAGGCGTACCGAGGTATGGACATGGACTATATTGAGTGATGGACAGAAAGTTTAACTGTCATATCATGCTGCCTCCTCCTCCACTCTATTCCCCGTCTCCAGCAGTCTGTCAGCAGACTTCTGCTGGTCTCCGACATGGGGATGAATGACTGAAGTTGGGCTACTTCTAAACACCACACTGGTATGGTTACTGAGTTTTAGCGAGTAAAGTTAGCGCTTCTTATTTTCAATGAGAGACTGTCTCAGCTTTCGAAAACTGATTGAACTGTTAGCATGTGCTAATATTACCTGTCGGACAGTAATCTTTCTTGGATAATGTTTGCTGACGGCTAGGCTGTTTCAGTTCTGCTGGTAACATGTTAACAGCACGAGTGAATTACATGAATAGCATACTCTTTTTCATCTTCTCTATTATCATTGCGGTAATACAGTTAGGCCCAGAAATATTTGGACAGTGACACAAGTTTTGTTATTTTAGCTGTTTGCGAAAACATATTCAGGATACAATTACATAATCAATATGGGCTTAAAGTGCAGACTCTCAGCTGTAATTTGAGAGTATTCACATCCAAATTGGAGCAAGGGTTTAGGAATTACAGCTCTTCAATACGTAGCCGCCTCTTTTTCAAGGGACCAAAAGTAAGTGGACAATTGACTCAGAAGGCTGCAAAAAAAAAATAAATAAATACAAGGCTGCATGCTCTTCCCTCGTTAACCTGTCATCAGTTAAGCAGTTAAAAGGTCTGGAGTTGATTCCAGGTGTGGCGTTTGCATTTGGAAGCTGTTGCTGTGAACACACAACATGCAGTCAAAGGAGCTCTCAATGGAGGTGAAACAGACCATCCTGAGGCTGAAAAAAAAGAAGAAATCCATCAGCGAGATAGCAGAAATGTTAGGAGTGGCCAAATCAACAGTTTGGTACATTCTGAGAAAAAAAGAGTGCACTGGTGAGCTTGGGAACTCAAAAAGGCCTGGATGTCCACGGAAGACAACAGTGGTGGATGATCGCAGAATCCTTTCCATGGTGAAGAACAACCCCTTCACAACATTCACTCAAGTGAAGAACACTCTCCAGGAAGTAGGTGTATCAGTATCTAAGTCTACCATAAAGAGAAGACTTCATGAGAGTAAATACAGAGGATTCACCACAAGGTGCAAACCATTAATCAGCCTCAAAAATAGAAAGGCCAGAATTGAATTGCCAAAAAACACCTGAAGAAGCCAGCCCAGTTCTGGAACAGCATTCTTTGGACAGATGAGACTAAGATCAACCTGTACCAGAATGATGGGAAGGAGAAAGTTTGGAGAAGAATTGGAACAGCTCATGATCCAAAGCACACCACATCTTCTGTAAAACATGGTGGAGGCAGTGTGATGGCATTGACATGCATGGCTTCCAATGGCACTGGGTCACTTGTGTTTATTGATGATGTGACAAAAGACAGAAGCAGCCGGATGAATTCTGAAGTGTATAGGGATATACCTTCTGCTCAGATTCAGCCAAATGCAGCAAAGTTTATTGGACGGCGCTTCACAGTACAGATGGACAATGATCCAAAACATACTGCAAAACAACCCAGGAGTTTTTTTAAAGCAAAGAAGTGGAATATTCTGCAATGGCCGAGTCAATCACCAGATCTCAACCCAATCGAGCATGCATTTCACTTGCTCAAGACAAAACTTAAGGCAGAAAGACCCACAAACAAGCAACAACTGAAGACAGCTGCAGTAAAGGCCTGGCAAAGCATCACAAAGGAGGAAACCCAGCGTTTGGTGATGTCCATGGGTTCCAGACTTCAGGCAGTCATTGCCTGCAAAGGATTCTCAACAAAATATTGAAAAGTAACATTTTACTTAGGGTTATGTTTATTTGTCCAATTACTTTTGAGTCCCTGAAATGAGGAGCGTTTGTATAAAAATAGCTCCAGTTCCTACATGTTTAATCATATATTTTTGTTCAACCCCTTGAATTAAACCTTAAAGTCTGCACTTCAATTCCGTTGTAGTTGTATCATTTCAAATCCAATGTGGTGGCATGCAGAGCCCAAATCATGAAGATTGTGCCACTGCCCAAATATTTCTGGGCCTAACTGTATAAGACCTCATTCTGAATATTATTGCATCTCAGGAAATTAGAGTACCATGAAGCCTAATTAAACTTTTAAACTTCTAGACCCAACAAGGTTTCAGACAGGATAGACTAGTTTTTTGTTTTTTTTTTTCCTTTAATGGAGTCAAATATTATTCATATTATTACTCCAGTTTGTTTTGAACAGTAGAGTTACAACAGCAGTTGCAGCAAAAGCAGATATTTGAGTTTTATTTCTTTATTTTTTGGGTTACTAGACCAAACTTAAATGTCTGTTATTTAATTATGTTGCTACAAGCACTCCGTCAGGTTCAAGTTTCCAACTTATGTTTCATGGGTCAATATTTTATTTAGCTATGGAAACTTTTTCAAACTTCTATTGTTGCGCTTTTTCTGCATCATTCATTTCCTATAAAGAGAATGTATTTATTTTATTTTTATTTTGTTTATTTGAGAATATTTTATTTATTGGAGAATTTACTGCTGGCAGTTTGCAGTTTGTTTGTTTTTTGTCAATAAAGCTGTTCACACTTATACAAAAGATAAACAGTTTTATGTTTTGTACCTTAAAACCAAGGAATGTACCAAACCATGATTTTAGGCATACCGCTACACCCCTGCAATTTTCTATAAATTCTATTAACCCCCACTGAAATCCTTGTTCATCTACAACACTTGAGAAAGTGTTGCAGAGAAAATTGGAAGTTGAATGGAGCTTGACCACATACTTTGTCCTTAGACAATATTTTAGCTTAGTTATTTTTTTTTCTTTAATTGTGACCCAAGGTGGCTAGCTAAAGCTAGCAGTTTAACCTACTCATTCATGAATATTTCTGTGGTTATTGTACTCCATGGACTGGTCATATTCTATTGACCACACATCCGTGTTCCCCAGTGATGCATCATTTCATTCATTCTTTAAAACAAATTTATGTTAGTTGGCTAAGGCTCAATCCGATATAGGAGCTAGCCAGCTAGGATTAGCAATAATGATGTAAGAGTTAGGGTGGAGTTAAATACGATCTCAGGGATTTAAAGAAACATGCAATGAAAACAGCCGTTCTGAGAAAGGCTGCAAAAGATGATGCCCAATGATGCTGCAATAATTAATTTAAAAATGCACTCCAGTGGATATAAATCCCCTATAAAAACAAATCTACACTGTCTAAAATGATATCTTATGCCCTTTTTCCTGCAAAAAAAATTCATTGTCTTACAGTTTTGTGACAGAATCTTTTCACTTTTCCTCCTCCTTCAAATGCCAGAATCTGTGATTACTCCCACCGACATCCCACAAGGCTAATAGTGGCTATCTCTACATTAAACAGAATAAATCCTGTGATAAAAAGACTTACCGGTTGAAGGACATGCCCAGTTGTATGCATAGTGGCAAAGGATAATGACTAAAATAGCATTGTTCCTTAAAAGCAGTTTAATGGTAAAACCCATCTTAATTTGGGTAAAATTTTTAAAGCAGCTGTCTGAAAATGCTAACTGGCCTGTAAGCTAACTTCAGTTAGGCCAGAGAGTCCTGACTGGTTCAACACTACAGATGTGCCAGCATTGTATATACTGTAGTTACATCACCGGGCAGCACAGTGGTGCAGTGGTTAGCATTGTTGCTTAACAGCTAAGAAGGTTTCACGTTCGAATCTCCAGGCTGGCAGGAGTAGGAACCTTTCCGTGTGGAGTTTGCATGTTCTCCCTGTGTTGCGTGGGTTTACTCCAGGAGCTCTAGTTTCCTCCCACAATCCAAAGACATGCATGTTAGGTGAATTGGGCATTCTAAATTGTCCCTAGGTATCCGTTTCCTATAGGCCCTTAGAATAGAGGGTTAGTACTAGTAAAGCACTTTGAGTGGTCTTTGAGATTAGGAAAAGCGCTATATAAGTACAGGTCCTATCCCTTACCAAAAACACTGAGTCTAAACTCACTTTTTTTCACGGGGTGGGGCAAAAGTCAAACTCTAAACAACAACAAAAAACCCAGACATGAGACATTTGAGTGATTATGCTCTTGATATATCTTGTAAGTCATAAAAAATGTTACAGACATGTTAACAAGAAAAAAAAACAACCTTCATTTCCGGTGGAGTGTCACTTTAAGGCAATTTGACCAAAATATGTCACAAACATTTTGTTAAGACCTGTGGGAGCTGTCAAAATGTAGAAAAAAGGGCAGTGAATGGGACCTTTAATTTCAGGCACACCAGATTTAAAATGTCAGCATATTTTGTGTGTGTGTGTGTGTGTTGCTTTTGTTGTTAACTTACACCACAATACCAAAACGCCCATGCAGGAAGGGCAATCTGTTGTCAATGGCCAATCTCTGTGCTCTTTTCTGGAGGAATGACAGCACCCCTACAATCAACACCTGAATGACAAGATATATAGTCATTTGTTAACCTGTAAAAATTTTTATGCATTCATGATGATCAATTTCACAGTAATATTGAATTAATTTGATTAAGATTTTATTTTAGCAAGAGACAAAATTTGTATTTTTAGCTGAGGAAGTTATGATTTCGCAAATCCATTGTCATTTAGGAGTCAGGAAGTATTAGTGTTATCCTGCTTCACTCAGTTTGACAGCTTAGGTCAGCTTGAGCTTTGTGTCATGTGATAATCCTTCCTTCCTTGCAACTGTGTGATAATTGAAATCCATCATCCATTCCACAATTATCTGTCTCAATCTTTGAATCTTATACTGCTTCTCAAGTTTAGTGAGAAACTGGAAGCTGCATCTCAGGAGGAAGAAAACTAAAACCTACTGATCATTAAAATACCAGCTCCTGTAAACATAATATTGCATGAAATACATTCTTGTTTTATGAAGTAAAAACAAACAAAAAAAAACTTACTGCTGGTATGAGTGAAAAGTGCAAGAAGATATCCGTAGAGATTCTCTGGTGGCACTCCTCATCCATGCTGGTAAAATAATGACAGTGTAAATGAGTATAATATTTTTTAAATTAAAGAGCCCATGGAAAACAGAAGAGAAAGATGCCTTCAAATAAGTGAAACGGACTGGATATCATAAATCAGGGGCCGGCAACCTCTACTGTACAAGAAGCCATTTAATTTAAGATGAACAGGACTATATTTTCATGAAAACAAAACATCAAAAAATGTTTAGAGAGGTGCAGAACTAAAGTCCTTCTATTCTTAAAAAAAAAAAATCTATCGATCTATCAGTTAGTTCCAACTGAGCAAATTTACTGGACAATAGGGATTCCAGGAGTTACTATATTCCACGATAATTGCACTCCAATTGCACCGGATATGTGTCACTCTGCTTCAGAGGTGTTCTCATTTTTTGTATGTTTGTCACTCTTAAATATTTCAGATTATCAAACAAAGTATTCACTTCTCACCAGAGTGAGAACCATTATCCACAAATGGCGAAAACATGGAACAGTGGTGAACCTTCCCAGGAGTGGCTAACTGACCAAAATTACTCGGAGAGTGCAGTGACGACTCATCCAAGAGGTCGCAAAAGACCCCACAACAACATCCAAAGAACTGCAAGCCTCACTTGCCTCAGTTAAGGTCAGTGTTCATGACTTCACCATAACATCGAGACTGGGCAAAAATGGCCTGCATGGCAGAGTTCCAAGACTAAACCACTGCTGAACAAAAAGAACATAAAGGCTTGTCTCAGTTTTGCCAGAAAACATTTTGATGATCCAAGACTTTTGGGAAAATACTCTGTGGACTGACGAGACAAAAGTTGAACTTTTTGGAAGGTGTGTGTCCCATTACATCTGGTGTAAAAGTAACAACATTTCAGAAAAGGAACATCATACCAACAGTAAAATATGGTGGTGGTAGTCTGGGCTGTTTTGCTGCTTCAGAACCTGGAAGACTTGATGTGGTAAATGGAACCATGAATTCTGCTGTGTATCAAAAAATCCTGAAGGAGAATGTCCGACCATCTGTTCGTGACCTCAGTCTGAAGCACACTTGGGTTCTGCAGCAGGACAATTGTCACAAACCCCCATGTGCCATTGTGCGGCGCACGAGGGAGAGAATGAAAAACCCAATCGCGGAAGTAGAAAGTGCCATTTTATTAAATATAACAATAAAGAAACAAGTCCAGTTAACCACAAAAATACAGGGAGATGCAATTGATGAAGTAAAAGCCACCAAACATACAGGGCGCCTACCGGATGCTCTACAGCCCGGTCAAAAGGGAGCCTAGTGCTGCAGGACAGCTAAGCACAAAAGGAAAGGCGATCATGACACTTACGGGGCTGGAGCAATCCCGGGGCGAACCGTGCAGTCTGGAGGATGAAGAGGATAAGCAGGGTCAGCCGATCACACCAAGGGATTAACCGAACTTCAGATGCAGGCTGAAAAATTAGCAGGTGATGAAAACTCATACGTGGAGAGCTAGCTGCCGCGTATGGAGGTGAATGCACCAACAATCTCTTTCCACAATGCAGCGAATAAATACTCCTGAAGCTAGTGAGGAAAGAGCTTGCTGGTGCAAAAAAGCGTGGGCTGAACTTGATTAGACCTGGTGTGTGAGAGAGCGTGCATGAGTGTATGAATGGGAATGAATGGAGCGTGTGCCTGTGTGTGTGAATGTGATAATGTGTGTGAACACCCGTGACAGCACAGCTGATGGCACTTGGCAGGAGGAGGGGGCGTGCCCAAGCTGTCAGGGAGCGGAGGCCCAATAGCTTCCCTGAAGCGCCAGGTGGAAACTAGTGCAAAACATAAGTCAGAACTAACCCAGGTTCATGACAGGGCCCCTCCCTCTAGGGGTGAAAACCAGACACCCCAGTTCCATGTGGAAACCAGACACCCCAGTACCATCAGCCAAAAAGAAAAGACAACACCCCACAAGGGACACCCCCACCCCCCCCCGGCAACAAACACTAACCCAGGGTGGGAGGTGGGGGAAACCCGGTTAGGAGGGAAGCAACTGGTGAAAACACAACCAGTAAAAAACAAAATAATGAGCAAACCCCTCCTAACGGCCCCCAACCTGGAACACTAACCCCCTTCCCCAGAAGTCCAAAGTTCAGGGGGTTGACCAGAGTCCCAGGCCCCCAGCATGTTGAGGAGTGACAGATCGGGTGGCCTGCCCAAGTCCCAAGTCCAGCAGGCGGCCCGTGGGGTAGTGTCTGGCGGCCTGCCCGGGCCGATGGACCACCCGACCCATAAGCCAAGTCCTTCGGGTGGCTGACCAGTGTGCTGGAGCCACCAGAACCGGAAGGGAAGGCGGAGAGGCAGCCTCCATACTCGGGAACATCAGTGGCTTAACCAAGGAACAGGAGCCCCCCTGCCATTCGAGGCTTGGGGTAGGGGAACTGTAGCACCCGCGAGGGTCCTGGTCTGGGATGTGGCTGCACCCGCGGTGGACTCTGGCTGGGGTTCTGCTGCACCCGCGGTGGAGTCCGGCTGGGGCTCTGCTGCACCCACGGTGGATTCCAGCTGGGGCTCTGCTGCACCCGCGGTGGACCCCGGCTGGGGCTCTGCTGCACCCACGGTGGACCACAGCTGGGGCTCTGCTGCACCCACGGTGGACCACAGCTGGGGCTCTGCTGCACCCGTGGTGGGCTCTGGTTGGAGCACCGTTGCACCTGCGGTGACCCCCATCAGGGGCCTCATTGCTCCCGCGGTGGCCTCCAACGAGACCAGCACCTCTCCGGCAACCCCGGCCGGGTGCTCCGAGCCCGAAGGGAGAAAAAGAGAAACCGGGTCAGGGTCGCCGGCAGTGGCAGAGCCTAGTGTGGTGGCCCCGAGGGCTACTCTGAGCTGCCCTGGGTCCACCTCACCATGAGTCGGGCAGTGTGACATTAACATTGACATTACTGACAAAATGGAGCACACTTGCCTGAACTCTGGCTCCACTGCCATCCAGGACTCCGGCAATTTAGGGTGCGCGGGTCCCCCCAGTCCGTCGGGTGCTTCATCCCCGTCGACCTCCTCCGAAAAAACTGGACCCGCCTCGTTGTCTGTGGGTGGCCCAGGTGGTGGCAGCTCCTTTCTGGTGACCCTAGGATGGAGCTCAAAGGGGATTGGAGAGGAAGAATGGTTAGGGTCGCTGGCAGCGGCAGAGCCCGGCGAGGGAGGTCTAGATGCAGCTGAGTCCCTCCCCAAAAGCCAGACAAGATCCCTCCACAATCAACAAATGAACTACAGGAGAGATTACATGCCTGTGCTTAAGCTCTACCGCCGTCCAGGACTCCAATGATGATGCCCCGGGTCCCTTTGGCTGGAGGTCTGGTTAGGGGGATGACTCCACTGTGGCGGCCCCCGCAGAGGACGTGATGGTGGTTGCAGTTGTGGTGCTCCCGGGCGCCATCCTCCACACCTCCGGGTTCCTCTGGCATGGTGGCCGTGGACGACCGCTCCGCTGGCCCATGGGCTGGAACCTCCCAGCCCTCTGGCTCCTCCTCCGCCGAGCAACCTGGATCCAAGACCGATGGGCTTGTAGGGGCACATAGAAAGGAGTCAGTGAGGCCAGGCACAAGAGCACTATATGCCGCTGGGGCGGAGCACTCAGGGGACTGCACACCCGGAGTCTCCTTGCCAGGAGGCAGGCAAAATTGATCATTGACCGTAAAAATAGAATGAGAAGAAACTTGCCTGTTCTCCTAGCACTGGAGGTCCCCAGCGGCCTCCGAGGCATCCTCTCTGCTCTCCTGGCATTCCTCATCGGGTTGTGGCTCCTCCTCCCTCGAGGAAAGTTCCTTTAGTCTTTCGGCCATCTCCAGGAGGAGCCACGGCTTCACTTCCAAGATGAGGTCTGTTTCAGCCAGGAGAGCCCACCTGCATTCTTCCATCTCCTCCCGTGATGGAGCGGAGCATGGCTTGGAGCGGAGAGGCAGAGCTGACATAAGTGGGGCTGGACGCTTCTTGCGGCGGGGCTTCCTCCCTCTCCTCCTCCTGGGCGACTCAGGGATGAGATAGTCCGGAATGCGGAGCACCGTGCCGGGCAGTGGGTCACCCATGCAGAGAGGCTCCACATCTTCAGGAAAAAAGAACGAAGTGGCCGCGAGGAGCTCAAGCACTGCGAGATCCTCTGCCGATTCCTCACACGGCATGGTGAAGATGTCCCAGAGGACCTCCATCGCCTCCGAATGATCCCAGAGGCGGTCTCGCTCCATGACCCTCTTCGCGGTGTCCCGGGCCTGTTGAACAGTCGGGAAGGAACGGGGCTTCTGTGTCCATGAACAAATCTCCTCTAGGAAACACAGCGACTGCAGCTCCCGCTCCATCTCCATCCGAACCACCAGGTTTAAAGTCGGGGAGGAAAGAAAAAAAGGTGTGGAAAGGAAAAAAGAAAAAACACTTCTATTCCACTGGGGTTTTTTCTGCACTGTCGGAGCATTCTGTCACAAACTCCTGTGCACCATTGTGTGGCACATAAGGGAGAGAATGAAAAACCCAATCGCATAAGTAGAAAGTGCCATTTTATTAAATATAACAATAAAGAAACAAGTCCAGTTAACCACAAAAATACAGGGAGATGCAATTGAAGTAAAGGCCACGAGACGTACAGGGCGCCTACCGGATGCTCTACAGCCCGGTCAAAAAGGGACCCTAGTGCTGCAGGACAGCTAAGCACAAAAGGAAAGGCCAACAGCCTAGTGCTGCAGGGCTGCTAAGCACAAAAAGAAAGGCGATCATGACACTTACGGGGCTGGAACAATCCTGGGGCGAACCGTGCAGTCTGGAGGATGAAGCAGGTAAGCAGGGTCAGCCGATCACACCAAGGAATTAACCAAACTTCAAGTGCTGGCTGAAAAATTAGCAGGTGATGAAAACTCAAACGTGGATAGCTAGCTGCCGCGTATGGAGGTGAATGCTCCGACAATGTCTTTCCACAATGCAGCGAACAAATGCTCCTGAAGCTAACGAGGAAAGAGATTGCCGGTGCGAAAAAGCGTGGGCTGAACCTGATTGGACCTGGTGTGTGAGAGAGCGTGCATGAGTGTATGAATGGGAATGAATGGAGCATGTGCATATGTGTGTGTGTGTGTGTGTGTGAATGTGAGTATGTGTGTGAACACCCGTGACAGAACAGCTGATGGCACTAGACAGGAGGAGGGGGCCCAAGCTGTCAGGGAGCGAAGGCCCAATAGCTTCTCTGAAGCGCCAGGTGGAAACTTGGGCAAAACATAACAATAAGTCAGAACTGGGTTTGGAAGCCAAACCCAGGTTCATGACAACAATGATCCAAAACATTCCAGCAAGTCCACCTCTGAATGGCTTAAGAAAAACAAAATGAAGACTTTGATTGTCAGATCCGGTCATCAGTCCATGACCTGATGCTCAAGCCCTCCAATGTGGCTGAATTAAAACAATTCTGCAAAGAAGAGTGGGCCAGAATTCCTCAACAGCAACATAAAAGACTCATTGCCATTTATCGCACACGCTTGGTTGCAGTTGTTGACGCCAAGGGTGGTGCAATCAGTGATTAGGTTTAGGGGGCAAATACTTTTTCACACAGGGCCAGGTAAATTTGAATGGCTTTATTCCTTAATAAATGAAATTGTCATCTTATTGTTATCTTTGTCTAATATTAAAATTTGTATGCATCTATAGAACTTTGCCTGTGTAACGGGGAACAACCCCGCTTTGTAGGGGGAAAGTTGTAAACACCTGCCCTGGGTGACTACTGGGATGTCAGATCTAGGTCTAAGACCCACAGAGTCAGTAGCCCCTGTACCCATGTCAGTGGGTGAGTTGTGACCTGTTTGACTGGACTCTCTGGCTTGAGGAGGGTGGAGTGAATGTGGGTTACAAGGGCCCAAACTCTCATTAATAGCCAGAAGTTTCTTGCTAAATTGTGCTACTTGGCAACAACAGAGCTAACCGATGGTGGCTCTCTCACTGTAGTTCTAGCAAACAGGTGGAGTGCTCCTACCCTAGGGCAACTCTTCCTTCCACAAAAGATGGCTGTATATTAAGGAGAACCCTTGTCCTTAATGACATAAACACAACAGTGACAGACCCCACAACATGCTGTATTAATATAAACGGAATTCCCAATATTTTAACTCAGGTGTCACCCTTAATCACAGCATCAGTAGTAGACTCCTGACACCTTAGCCCAAAACACACAGTCAGAATTTCCCCTTCTCTAAAAAGAAACAGGATAATACTCTGTCACCTAAAATTGGAATAAAGCAAGAAAAATAGACCCAGGTAAAGCAACAAAAAAAAAAATTAACAATGTTGAAGGCCACAAAAATGAATAGGAACAGAAGTCTCCCTTTTCAGATTAGCAGAACTGCAGAAAGAAGAAAATTCACAAAAACAAACAAAAAACAAAAAAAAAAAAAATCACAGATAAAACTAAAGGATGTCACTCAAGTCATGAAGAGGCAATTCCAAAAAAATTCACTGGATTCACTCTGCTCGCTCCCACCACCAGCTATCAGTCCCCAGTGTGGTTAAATCCTCACTGTCCCAAAATGGCAGCTCCACAGTCCTCTGTCTTTAACGAGGCACACTGACCGTAACACGGCACACTGTTCAAATAAAAAAAAAAAAACTCAAAACTTTACCTCGGTCTCCCTTGTGGTGCAGTAACAAGTTTAGAACAGTTATCCCAGGCAGAATATAGCAGCTGGCACATCCACACGTAACAGGGTGAAGAGGAGATGCATCGGTGAAATGGCGTCTGGATGGCAGGGGGCAAAACTCCAACCAGCTTCCACTTTAATCCGGGATCCAGCTGGCTGTGGCAATCACTGATGTCTTCTGGAATCCACCTGGCGGTGAGTGGACACGCTCCATGCGCTATCTTTGCAGAACAGCCAAATTTTCATTAGCAGAAACATGCGGCTGACCCATACACCTCTCTCTGGGTAATTTCTAGGACCGAAGGTGGTTGGATTAATGTAAACAAACTTGAAACAACAGTCCTGCTCGCTGAGTCAATATCCACTTCACCAGCGAGCCACTTAAGCTGTCAGTTTCTTCTTATCCTAGGCAACAGCAGGGCGGAGGAGCTATGGCGGGGCTAATACAATAACGAGTCGAGCAAAACCCACATGCAACTTCAAGCTGTATAAAACAAAAAGAAACAACACTCCGACGACGGGACGTACCGTTTTCTCCAAGCGAGTAGCGCCAATGTTCTGACTCAAACCCATGAGTCTTGTGCACAAGCCTGGTGACACTTTTATACACTTTCGGCTGCCCTGTCACTCGTTCTCTCAAGCCGCCTCCCCAAGTTTTCTCTTTCAGCTCTCTCTGGGCTCGCTGCATCTCCTCCTCGATCTGCCCCAGTCTCCTCAACAGCTCAGCCTTCCCTCCTCCATTCGCTTCTTCTGCTGCCTGATAGGCTACTCTACTTCCCCAGTCGATCTAACTTCCAATTAGGCTGCAACACCTGAAAGGGAGTCTAAGAGGCTGGCATACCATTTTAGGGAGCATATTAAGTATACCGTTATATTCCCCCCTGCTAAACCCTGCCATACCAGTGTCCTTGTCAGCGATGCATCTCTGAAACACAAGAGAGCACAGTAATACATGTCAGCATATGACAATATTACATTATCAAACACAAAAGTAAAACAGACCCTTATTGTCTTTGAAACCCTTAAATTTCCTTTTGGAAAATCATCTATTTCAGAATGTAATCATCCCTGAACCTTAATGGAAGTACACCCCTGTTTAGTCTCAGTGGATGCCTAGATCGGGAAGGATCCTCAGTTTCTCCCTCATCCTCTTCACTCCCTCCACCCAAGCTTTCAAGACCATCCCACGGCACAGTTAATTCGCTCTCGCCCTGCATCTCTTCAACTAGATCCGGCACCATTTCCGGACCTACTCTACTGGCGTCGTGGTCTGTTACCACCTCAGAGGCAGGCCCAGCACAAGGTAGGTGGGAACAAACAACTTCAATACACTCCATGTCTGGCTCTGGCATTGTGCGGGGGGATAACCCAGAAGCAACCCTTTGCTTCCTAAGCGATGAAGGGAATGTGCACAACCTCATCTGGTCCCTGTGAATCACTTTGGACAAGCCCCCCCCCCCCCCCCCACCGGCTTAACGGTGAATACAGGAATGCCTGGATTGTTCTGTTTTACTACAATAGATGGTTGTGATTCCCACCTATCCTGTATCTTATTCCTACCTCTGGGCTGGTGATTACATAACAGCACACGGTCTCCTGCCTTGATAAGGGCACAGTGAGATTTACGATCATACACCCTTTTTTGCCTCCGAGACACTTCTTGGGCTGCTGAATTAGCAACTTCTACAACCATCTTTTGCCTCTCATGGTGGTCCCTCACCCAGTCATCTAAGTTATCTGCAGCAGTCTCAACCATATCCTTTCCACTAAGGAGGTCAAGGGGCAACCTGGCATCTCTACCAAACATGAGATAAAAAGGTGAATAGCCAGTTGAGGAATGCACGCGATTATTGTAAGTCATGGTTAGCTCTGGCAAATATGCCTTCCAATTTCGCTTCTTTTCAGGGGGCAGGGTCCTCAACATATCATGCATTGTCCTGTTGAACCTTTCACAATGCGAGTTGCCCTGCGGATGGTAAGGGGTGGTACGGCTCTTGGTTACTCCGTAGACTTTGCAAAGCTCCTTTATTACACCAGCCAGAGTGCAGACGAGCCGGAGAACCATAATAAGCGAACCAGTGCTTCACAGTGGCTTTAGCTGTTGTGTCAGCAGTTTGGTTTTTAGTAGGGACAGCAACAGTGAACCTGGTGAACATGTCTGTGAGGACGAGAACGTTTTCATAACCCCCACAGGATCTCTCCAACACTGTGTAATCCATAGCAAGGACCTCTAGGGGGGGCGGTGATGTTACTACAGGTCACTGGGGTCCTCGTTCTAGGGAAAACATCTTTGGCCAGAGCACACCGCTTACATTGCTGGACCCATTCTTGGACGTCCCTACTCATTGTGGGCCAGTAGTATCCTTTCCTTATTAGGCTAAGGGTGCTCCTTTCCCCAAAATGTCCCCCACGCTCATGCTGACTCTCAAAAACTTTATAATGCAGGGACTCCGGGACAACAAGCTGCTTAACCTCCTCACCACCCCGGGGATCACGCAGATGCCGAAACAATACACCCTTACACAGCCCAAGACGATGACGCTGTTGGTACAGCTGCCTTGTATTTGGGGTTAAGGCATTAAGTTCTGGTCGACTCATGTCACCGTTTGTCTCTATCACCCTGTAAACTGGACCAATCACAGAGTCACCCCTCTGAGCCATCTCAATCTCATCCCAACTCTGCCCATTCATCACCTTTCCCTGAGCCCCTTGCACCTTGGCCAGTAGGACAGGTTCTACCTTTTTATCCCCCCCGGCTGACCACAAACATGCCTGCACCTTCTTGACATTCATCCTTTTGAAATCCTTGTCCACATCCTCCTGTTCCGGCTCCTCTTCCTGAGGAATTCTAGAAAGGACATCAGCATTTGTATTTTCCCACCCCTGCTTGTAACAAACTTCAAAGTTGTACTCAGCCAGTTGAGCCACCCAATGCTGCTCTACCGCTCCGAGGTTGGCCGTCCCCAAGTAACGCGGTGGGTTATGATCTGTGACCACAGTGAACTTCGAAAACATGAGGTAATCTCTTAACTTCTCAGTGACAGCCCATTTTAGGGCAAGGAGCTCTAGCTTGAATTCACTGTAGTGTTTGTCATTCTTTTCTGAGCCCTGTAACCCACGACTCGCATAGGCTATCACCCGTTCAACTCCATTTTATTTTTGGCTGAGAACTGCCCCAAGCCCAAGGAGACCCCCATCAGTTGTGAGGATGAATGGGAGACTGAAGTCTGGGTATGCCAGGATTGGTGGGGACACTAAACAATGCTTTAACTTGTCAAAGGCTGCCTGGCACTCATCAGTCCACACGAATAACTGAGAACATTTAGCCTTGCCAGTGTCACTTTTCCCTACAAGAGCATGAAGATGCTTTGCCAAATGAGCAAACCTTGGTACGAACCACCTATAATAGCTCATGAATCTGAGAATTTGCCTCACTTCTTTTATGCTCCGAGGGATGGGCCAATTTTCCAGAGTGCTGACCTTCTCTTTGTCTACCTGGATGTCTTCGGCAGAGATTACATGGCCGAGAAATTTGACTTCAGGACGCAGGAGGAAACACTTTGCCGGTTTGAGCTTCAAACCATGCTGCTCCAGTCTTTTTAACACTACCTGTAGCCTCTCGCAATGACTATCAAAGTCGTGAGAGAAGACTATGATATCATCCAGGTAGACAAGAAGGATCTCAAAACTCAAGTCTCCTAAAACCAGTCCCATTAGCCGCTGGAATGTGGCCGGGGCGTTGCACAATCCAAATGGCATTCGTGTCCACTCAAATAGCCCAAAAGGTGTCGTAACCGCAGTTTTCTCTTGATCCTTGGGATCCATTGCTACCTAGAAATAGCCAGCCGTCAAGTCTAGTGTTGAGAACAACCGCGCACCCCCTAAGGCATCCAAGGACTCTTCTACTCACGGAAGTGGATATGCATCCTTACACGTAACCTGATTTAGCTCTCCCCCTCTGGAGAAAGGAGTGCTTCAAGGTCGTCTATGACATTCATTCCTACAATGCCGGGAAGACCACTGGACCCCTTTACCTGAGGGTGTGTATCAGTCAACACAAAAATGCATTTCTTTCCAATCATCCTCCCTGCACATTCAACATTGGCTTCCAAGCAACCTAACAAAGGGATATCAAGCCCGTTTGAAGCTTTGAGTTCAATCCAGTGGGCTGGTATCATTCCATGTGCCCCAAAATGTTCACAGAAGTGTGACTCTGTGATAGCAGTTACATCTGAGCCTGTGTCCCAGAGACATGTTGTTTCTACTCCCCCAATTTTTAACTTGACAGTTTAACATTTCCCGAACGCACTCTTTTTCAGGCTATCTGCCACTTACGTTGCTACGCATTCGGCTGTTTGGGTGCTAACCATGGAGATGTGGGGATCCCTTCTGGCACCCTCTTGTGATCTCGGGTTAGGGAAACCTACAGTTTGGTTTTTGGTTTCATGAGCAGTAGTTGAAGCCTCCCCACCCCCTTTCACGAGGCAGTGTTGGCTAGTGTGGTCCAACTCACCACAGGAGTAACAAATATATCTACCCTCACTATCCCTTAAAGGGGCCCTCCGTGACAGTGCACCCCACTGTCTATTCCCCTTTTCCTGACTGTGTAATGCCTGGTACAGCTCTTCCTGACGGGCAGCTATCTTCTTAATCTCGTCGTGGAGCATCTCCATAGTAAGGGGTGACTGTTCGTCATCTGCCCCGGAGGCAGCGTTCACAACCCCTTGAACCCTAGGCCTGTTCTGAGCAGCAGCAAGAGGCTGAACCTCCTACTCCTCGGACCAAATAATTGCAGCATGCAATAACTCAACAAAGCTCAAGCCCCACTCTACTTTAACTTTCCGTTTCATTTCGCGCCTAAGGAAATCATCCCTCAAACTCAACACCAACTGCTCCTTTAACACTCCATCTGTATCAGGTACACAGCTTGGCTCACGCCGTTTTATGCAACCTAATCTGTCCTGGAGGTCATAAGCATAGGACCGAATGGTTTCCCCAGGCATTTGCCTCCTCTCGTTGAATTCTTTCAGTTTTGTACCAATGGGAGTTTTATCTCCATATGTTTGCAGAAGGACGTCAAAGATGTTGTGAACAGATTTTTCATCTGCAGCTAGCATCATAAACTTAACAGTTGCCTTTGCCTCATCCTTTAAGTGCTGTTTAACTAGCTCTACTCGGTCCTCCTCTGGTATCCTCATGATCTGAAATGCTGACCTCATAGTAGCGACCCACTCCTTGATGCCATCATCCCCACACTTTGCAGAGCTACCACAAAATTCTGGCAGTTTGCGGTCTCTGTGAATATAAACAGTAGCGGGAGCCTTTAATACTACAGTTTGCTGGTCAATAGCTACTTTAGCCAGTGCAAGGGCTTCTCTCTGCCCGGCGCGGGTCTGTTCTAAAGCATCCATCTGCTCCGCAAGTCTTCCTTTTAAGTCAGCAAAATCCCTTCTTAACTCTTCTAGTTCAGCCATGGTTTTACACTTGTGTCCTGGCAGTAACTGCAAACATTCAAGTCCCCTATGCAGCTTATATCTATCCTGTTCGTGACGCCATTTGTAACGGGGAACAACCCCGCTTTGTAGGGGGAAAGTCGTAAACACCTGCCCTGGGTGACTACTGGGATGTCAGATCTAGGTCTAAGACCCACAGTGTCAGTAGCCCCTGTACCCATGTCAGTGGGTGAGTTGTGACCTGTTTGACTGGACTCTCTGGCTTGAGGAGGGTGGAGTGAATGTGGGTTACAAGGGCCCAAACTCTCATTAATAGCCAGAAGTTTCTTGCTAAATTGTGCTACTTGGCAACAACAGAGCTAACCGATGGTGGCTCTCTCACTGTAGTTCTAGCAAACAGGTGGAGCGCCCCTACCCCAGGGCAGCTCTTCCTTCCACAAAAGACGGTTGTATATTAAGGAGAACCCTTGTCCTTAATGACATAAACACAACAGTGACAGACCCCACAACATGCTGTATTAATATAAATGGAATTCCCTGTAGTTTAACTCAGGTGTCACCCTTAATCACAGCATCAGTGGTAGACTCCTGACACCTTAGCCCAAAACACAGTCAGAATTTCCCCTTCTCTAAAAAGAAACAGGATAATACTCTGTCACCTAAAATTGGAATAAAGCAAGAAAAATAGACCCAGGTAAAGCAACAACAAAAAAATTAACAATGTTGAAGGCCACAAAAATGAACAGGAACAGAAGTCTCCCTTTTCAGATTAGCAGAACTGCAGAAAGAAGAAAATGACATAATAACGGGCCCAGGGAACACGCACACAGGCTCAGGTGAGATTCAAAGGCTTTATTCAACAACAAGGTGTGTATGGATGCGTGTGTGCGGAATGTGAATGGACTGCAGGTGAACAGGGAGTGCCGGGGGCAGAATGGTGTGCCGTGCAGCCAGGCAACCCTATGGACAGAGCAGAGACAGAAATATGAGCGGACTTTCACCATGCAGGGTTAATATACAAGGTGTTGCTTACTTGCAGGTGTAGCGGTGGCTGGCGTTGGCAAGTGTAGCTCCTGCCTGGAGGACAGCGCCCTGCTGCGCGCTCGGCGATGAGAGGGAGAAGAGGACGAGGAAGAGGCGTGGATGGGAGGAATCCGCCGCCTGGAGGATCCACCTGTGCACAGGGGAAAGACTGAAGGACAGGTGAGCAAACAATACAGCTTACTTGCTGGGAGGAGAATGGCGCAGGCCGGGAAGAGGGCGCTAATCCCTGCGCAGGGATTAGAGAGCGTTGGAGAACAGACGGCTCCAGACCAAAGCTCTGGGCCGAGCGAGTTAAATAGCCGGTGATTGATGAGGCGCAGGTGTGCGCGCAGCTGAGGCAGATGACTGGTGAAGACGAGTTGTGACAGTACTCCCCCCCCCCCCCGAGCAGCGTCTCCCAGCGCTGGTTTATCCAGGTGCGCCTGGTGGAACTCCGTGGTAAGACGCTTATCTAGAGCAAAGGAAGGGTGCACTCAGGATCTCCACTCCAGGCCATACCCCTCCCAATCCACCAGATACTGTAGCCCGCGACCTCGGAGTCGGGAGTCCAGGATGGAGGTGACCCTCCATGCCGGGTCGCCGTCGATCATCACGGGAGGGGGAGGCGCCCTAGGAGGAGGACAGAGTGGGTCAGAGATCACTGGTTTGACCTGGGACACGTGGAATGTGGGACAGACGCGGAGGGAGGGGGGGAGGGCCAAACACACAGCCACCGGGTTAATTACTTTGGAGATCGTGAAGGGACCGATGAAACGTGGCACCAGCTTCCTCTTCTCAGCCTTAAGATTGATGTCCCGGGCCAATAGCCAGACCCGCTGGCCCACCTGGTAACCGGGAGCGGCTCTCCTGTGGCGATTGGCAGTACTGGTGTTGTGCGCTGCCGTGCGTAAAAGTTCTTCGCGTGTCCTGGTCCACGGGCTCCGGCAGCGCCTCAGATGTGCCTGGATGGATGGAACTGCCACCTCGCCCTCCTGCTCGGGGAACAACGGGGGGTCGTATCCCAACGATGCCCGGAAAGGGGACATCCCGATGGTCGATGACAGTGTAGAATTATGGGCATATTCCACCCAAGCCAGGTGAGAACTCCAGGAAGAGGGGTTAGAGGAGGTGACGCAGCTCAGGGCAGCCTCCAGCTCCTGATTGGTGCGCTCGCACTGCCCGTTGGATTGAGGATGGTGACCGGAGGAGAGACTCACCGTGGCCCCCAGGGCGTTGCAAAAACACCTCCAGACCTTGGACACAAACTGGGGCCCCCGATCAGATACGACGTCGGTCGGGATCCCGTGTAACCTGACCACATGCTGGACTAGGAGATCAGCCGTCTCCTGTGCCGTGGGAAGACCGTGGAGGGGCACAAAGTGGGCGGCCTTGGAGAATCGGTCCACAATGGTCAGGATGGTGTCGTACGTATTAGAAATGGGGAGGCCAGTGACGAAGTCCAGGGCTACATGGGACCAGGGTCTGCCAGGGACCGGCAGCGGATGGAGCAGCCCTGCTGGAGGTGAGTTCGGGGTCTTATTCGTTGCGCACTGGGGGCAGGCACGGACGTAGTTGGCAGCGTCCTTCCGAAGTCCAGGCCACCAGAAGGAGCGTTGAAGAAGGTCCACCAGCCAGGAGACGCCAGGGTGACAGGCGAGTTTGGACGTGTGAATCCAGTGGATGACGTCACCCCGGACCGACAATGGCACGAAGAGCTTTCCCGCCGGAACGCTGCCAGGATCAGATTCGGTCTCCTACGCCTTCCGGATCTTGTCCCTGATGGACCAGGAAACCGCCCCCACGACACACGAGGCGGGCAAGATGGTGTGGTCTCGCTCCTCCGGGGTCTCAGGAGCGAACTGTCTGGACAGCGCGTCAGGTTTACCATTCTTGGAGCCTGGACGATAGGTGATCGTGAACCTGAAGCGGCCGAAGAACAGAGACCAGCGCGCCTGGCGGGCGTTCAGATGCTTGGCCGACCTCAGGTATTCCAGGTTCTTGTGATCTGTCTAGACTACAAAAGGCTGCGCTGCCCCCTCCAGCCAGTGACGCCACTCCTGCAGCGTGAGCTTCACTGCCAGGGGCTCCCTGTCACCGACGTCATAATTTCGCTCAGCAGCCGACAGGCGCCGGGAGAAGAAGGCGCAG
This sequence comes from Pholidichthys leucotaenia, assembly GCA_020510985.1. NCBI lineage: Eukaryota > Metazoa > Chordata > Actinopteri > Cichliformes > Pholidichthyidae > Pholidichthys > Pholidichthys leucotaenia. The sequence goes on along the minus strand of CM035848.1, from coordinate 115,146,285 downwards.
TGGCGCACCACCCCATCCACCGGAGAACGCTGAGACAAAACTGCCCCCACCCCCATGTCGGACACGTCCACCTCGACCAAGCCCTGCAGCGAGGGGTCGACTTGGGTCAGGACCCGGGAGGAAGAAAACTCCTTCTTCAAGGTCTCGAAGGCCGACGCTGCCTCTTCGGCCCACTGAAACGGCACCTTGGGGAAGGTGAGGCGGGTCAGAGGGGTGGCAATAGCACTGTACTTAGGCACAAAGCGGCGGTAAAAATTAACGAACCCAAGGAACTGCTGCACCTGTTTCCTGGAGGAGGGAGTGGACCACTCGACCACCGCTTTGACCTTGGCGGGGTCGGGGAGAAGTTGATCATGGGAAATGATGAAACCCAGGAAAGAGGTCTTCTTGGTGAAAAATTCACACTTTTCTGCCTTAACGTACAGTCTGTTTTCAAGAAGCCACTGCAGCACCCGCCTCACGTGGGCCTGATGCTCCTCCCGAGACCTGGAGAAGATCAGGATGTCGTCCAGGTATACGAACACGAAGACCCCCAGGAAGTCCCGCAGGACGTCGTTGATGAGCCGCTGGAAGACGGCGGGAGTGTTGGTGAGCCCAAACGGCATGACCAAGTATTCGAAATGGCCGCTGGGCGTCCGGAACACCGTCTTCCACTCATTGCCCTCCCGGATCCGAACGAGGTGGTATGCGCTGCGGAGGTCCAGCTTGGTAAACCAGGTGGCCCCCTGGAGGGAGTTGAAGGCCGAATCCATAAGGGGGAGGGTGTATCTGTCCTTCTCCGTGATGTCGTTGAGGGCCCGGAAGTCAATACACAGCCGAAGGGATCCATCCTTCTTGGAGACGAAAAAAAACTCAGCTCCGAGAGGGAATGAGGAGGGGCGAATAATGCCAGCGCTGAGCGACTCTCTGATGTATGTGTCCATGGCCTCCCGCTCCGGGGCAGACAGGCTGTAGAGGTGGCCAGATGGTAACGGCGCCCCCGGGCAGAGGTTTATGGCGCAGTCATACGGGCGGTGGGGGGGGGGGGGAAGAGATAGGGCTTTGGACTTACTAAAGACGAGCCCCAGATCGTGGAACTCCGGAGGCACCAGGGTGAGGTCCGGCGGGGACGAGTCCGGGGCAGGAGGAGGAGCAGACGGGGCGCAGGCGGCAGACTGGAGGCAGGTGCCCATGCAGAACAAACTCCAAGACAGGGTGCTGCCGGACTGCCAATCAAGCACGGGGTTGTGAAGGCGCAGCCACGGGTAGCCCAAGATGACGGGGGAAGCCGAGGTGGGCAAGACGAATAGGCTAAGGTCCTCTCTATGGTTGCCAGAGATGATGACAGGCACTGGCTTGGTGTGAAGGGTAACCCTTTCCAAAGGCATACGGCAGAGGGTGACGAGATTGAGGGGGGCTGGCAATGCTTGACATGGGATGCCCAAGTGGGTTGCCAGGCTCTTGGAAATAAAGTTCTGTTCTGCCCCCGAGTCCCCCAGTGCATGAGTGAGATGCCCGATGGAGTTGTGACAGAACCTAATGGGTAGTAGGCATTTTGAGAGGGGATTTGACCGGGTTGCGTCCGCTAGGCCCCCTACAGTGACTCGCGGACCTCCCCCTTTTGGCTTGATCGTGCAACGCTCCACGGAGTGCTAGTCGTCCCCGCAATACATGCAGAGACCCAGCTCCCTGCGGCGCTGTTTCTCCGCTAGAGGGAGCTTGGTTCGCCCGACCAGCATCGCCTCAGATTCATCGGCAGACTCCAGAGTGGGTAACGCCAGGGGGCGAGGCTGAGAGGCGTGGGCAGAGGCTCCACGCGAGCGGCTGTAGGACTTCTGCTCGGCGGCCCGCTTTCTCAACCTGTTATCCAAACTAATTGTTAAGGAGATTAAATCAGTCAACCATTCCGTCTGATCCCGGCAGGCCAACTCATCCCGCAGACTGGAATTTAGGCTGCGGAGGAAGATGCTGCAGAGAGATGCCTCGCCCCAGCCAACCTCTTCCGCCGCCACCCAGAAGTCGACAGCGTAATCGGCCGCCGACCGGCTACCCTGGCGAAGGTTCAGCAGCCGATCGGTTAGCACGCTGTTGCGATCCGAGTGGTCAAAAACTTCAAAGAAATCTTGCACGAATTGGGTATAGGACAGGTTTGCGTAGCTGGGCTTCGCCATGACGGCGTAAGCCCAGGCTAGCGCTCGCCCCTCCAGGAGATTAGCAATGTACCCAATCCGGCTGTGGTCAGAGGGAAAGTCCCCAGGGTCACGCTGGAATACCGACTCACACTGCAGAAGGAACCTGCGCGCTTCACCGAGCTTTCCGCTAAAGCGCGCGGGTGTGGGAATGGGTGTGAGCCGGGTTAGCGGTCCCGAGCTAGGCTGGCTAGCAAAGGGAGCGGCGGGAGCTGGCCCTCTAGGACGAGCCGGAGGAAACGCCTGCTGAGGATCCAGGCAATCCAAACGGTGAGTGATGCTAGTTAATTGATTAAGGATGACTTGTTGTTGATGAGCGATTAAATCCACCCGAGCCTCGAGGGTGGAAAGTCGGCGTGCGAGCCCGCTGTCCGCTGGGCTGCCCTGCTGGAGCCGTACTGACATAATAACGGGCCCAGGGAACACGCACACAGGCTCAGGTGAGATTCAAAGGCTTTATTCAACAACAAGGTGTGTATGGATGCGTGTGTGCGGAATGTGAATGGACTGCAGGTGAACAGGGAGCGCCAGGGGCAGAATGGTGCGCCGTGCAGCCAGGCAACCCTATGGACAGAGCAGAGACAGGGATATGAGCGGACTTTCACCATGCAGGGTTAATATACAAGGTGTTGCTTACTTGCAGGTGTAGCGGTGGTTGGCGTTGGCAAGTGTAGCTCCTGCCTGGAGGACAGCGCCCTGCTGCGCACTCGGCGATGAGAGGGAGAAGAGGACGAGGAAGAGGCATGGATGGGAGGAATCCGCCGCCTGGAGGATCCACCTGTGCACAGGGGAAAGACTGAAGGACAGGTGAGCAAACAATACAGCTTACTTGCTGGGAGGAGAATGGTGCATGCCGGGAAGAGACGATCCTGCGCAGGGATTAGAGAGCTCTGGCGAACAGACGACTCCAGACTGAAGCTCTGGGCCTAGTGGGTTAAATAGCCAGTGATTGATGAGGCGCAGGTGTGCGCGCAGCTGAGGCAGATGACTGGCGAAGACGAGTTGTGACAGAAAATTCACAAAAACAAAACAAAACAAAAAATCACAAATAAAACTAAAGGATGTCACTCGAGTCCTGAAGAGGCAATTTCAAAAAATTCACTGGATTCACTCTGCTCGCTCCCACCACCAGCTATCAGTCCCCAGTGTGGTTAAATCCTTAATGTCCCAAAATGGCAGCTCCACAGTCCTCTGTCTTTAACGAGGCACACCGACCGTAACACGGCACACTGTTCAAATAAAAAAACTCAAAACTTTACCTCGGTCTCCCGTGTAGTGCAGTAACAAATTTGGAACAGTTATCCCAGGCAGAATATAGCAGCTGGCACATCCACACGTAACAGGGTGAAGAGGAGATGCATCGGTGAAATGACGTCTGGATGGCAGGGGGCAAAACTCCCACCAGCTTTCACTTTAATCTGGGATCTGGCTGGTGTCACGCCGCGCCGCTCATCAGCGGCGCCACCTGCACGCACACCTGCACATCATCAGCGGCGAGGGATTTAAGCCGCCTCGCCCTGGGCTTCGGCCTGAAGCCGTCAGACTTCCCTACGCATCGCTGTGAGTTCCCTTTCATTCTCAGCTGATCATTCCGGTAAGAAGATCTTACCTTTTTCTCTTCCAAGTCTGCTCCCCTGTGCACAGGTGGATTTCCCGGCGGCGGACTACTCCTCTCCATCGCCTGTTCCTCGCTGCTGCACCAGGCTTTCCAGGTGGCTGTCTACCGGACCTCGTCCCTTGCTGTGCCAGTCATCCGTCCTGTCCAAGTAAGCTCCTCTCTCGCTTATATATCTCCTGTGTTGGTGTGTGCCCGTCACCCTTCTTCCTGTGCTTTTCCCATAGGGTTGTCCGGCTGTACGGCCTCCTGCCTCTGTGCCCGAAGCAGACGCCGCCACCAACACATTCACTCCTCGCAGACACACATTCATACACTCCTGTTGTTAATAAAGCTATCTGAGCTACTCTGAGCCTGTGTGTGTGCGTCTCCTGAGCCGTGCGTTATGTCAGCTGGCTGTGGCAACCACTAACGTCTTCTGGAATCCACCTGGTGATGAGGGTACACGCTCCATGCACTATTTTTGCAGAACAGCCGAATTTTCACTAGCAGAAACACGCATTTGACCCATACACCTCTCTCTGGGTAATTTCTAGGACTGAAGTGGCTGGATTAATGTTAACAAACTTGAAACAACAGTCCTGCTTGCTGAGTCAATATCCACTTCACCAGCGAGCCACTTAAGCTGTCAGTTTCTTCTTGTCCTAGGCAACAGCGGGGCAGAGGAGCTATGGCGGGGCTAATACAATAACAAGTCCAGCAAAACCCGCATGCAACTTCAAGCTGTGTGACACAAAAAGAAACAACACTCCGATGACGGGACGTATCGTTTCTCCAAGTGAGTAGCGCCAACGTTCCGACTCAAAACCCACGAGTCCTGTGCACAAGCCTGGTGACACTTTTATACACTTTCGGCTGCCCTGTCACTCGTTCTCTCCAGCCGCCTCCACGAGTTTTCTCTTTCAGCTCTCCCTGGGCTCGCCGCGTCTCCTCCTCGATCTCCCCCAGCCTCCTCAACAGCTCAGCCTTCCCTCCCCCATTCGCTCCTTCTGCTGCCTGATAGGCTACTCTACTCCCCCAGTCGATCTAACTTCCAATTAGGCTGCAACAACTGAAAGGGAGTCTAAGAGGCTGGTATACCATTTTAGGGAGCATATTAAGTATACCATTACACCCGTATTACTCCTGCACCAAGTCTGGTGCTGATATTTAGTCATTCTTGTTTTGGAGCAAGGAAAATCATACAAAACGTGGCAAACCTGTGACCAGACTATGAAATTTGACCTTTTGACTCCAGACATGTTGCTACAAGTGAGGGTTGCACGGTTAACCTGTGTACCAATTCTGGTGATTGTAGCTTCATGGGTTCTCAAGTTCGGAAATGTGGACCGAAAGACAGACAGACAGAAGTAGTGGCTTTACCCTTTATTCTATCGCCATGGCTAAATAATAAAGATAAGAATGTAACTGAGCGCATACTCAGTACAACCAACATATGTATGTAAAATGAACAGTGAGTCAAATTATAAAGCAAGTTTGTCCACTTGAAAAATCACCACTTAATAACATAAAGTCAGCTGTAGGTGAATGAATTGTCAGATCTAAACTGCACATAACACCGCTATCAACCAATAGCTGTGGCAATATAAAAAGTTGTGCGGAAATACAATAAACACTCACATTTAGTATTTAAAATGTGTACTTGCCTATCTTCTGTTCCGTTTGTTGGCATCACTGTTAAGTCACCCTGTAAACTTGAACAAAGTTTAGTTTCACTCTGCCCTAAAAGATAAAGGAAGCGACTGTGGATGAATCCCACTTCTGTGTTTCCTTGTTTCAGCCATGTGACCACAAACTTTTGACCTTTGACCCCAGGATTAATTTTTTATCTCTGTTTTTTTTTCCCCTTAGGTGCCTTGTTTTAATTTCTAATTTTTATTGATTTATTTTAACCAATTATTTCTTCACACAATGCCTCCTGGTTTCTCTCTCTTGTAAAATATTGACTGCTGTGTTACTCAGTACAGAAAGTGTAAAGAGCTACCTCACCCACATAGATAACAGCCAATCACTGACCTTCCGCCTTCACTATAAAGGGGACTGAAACTCAGACTGTGTTGCCTGACTCATCACTTATGTAAACAATAAAATGTGTTATCTGACTGTGAGCATTTTTTTCACTTTGGTGCTCTTGAATTGTATCATCCAGAAGTTTTCAGAAGTAGGCAATACAACCTTTGACAAAAAAAAAAAACCCAAAACAAACAAAAAAATAGTATGGAATCTGTATATTTGCTGATCAAGTAAAGGAATATTTTGGAATCATTCAATCCTGAGGAAAGAAAAAAAAATCACAAGTACTATTTAGTTGCACCACCTCTGGCCTTTATGACAGCTTGAATTCTTTGAGACACTACATACTATAGTTGCATGAAAAGAAATCTTGGACAAGTTCCAATTTTGAAAGACCTTGACATCAAGGTCAGAGGTCGCTTGAAGCTCAAAGGGGTCGAAGAGCCCCTTGGGTGAAGACCGAAAGGGGATGATGTTATGAGTCAGTCCATCTGTTGGTCTGTCTCTCCCACTTTTGTGAAATCAACTCCTCCTACAGTTTTGTTCCAATTACTTTGTAACTTGGTATCAGGGTTTGACATACAGTGATGATGCATATATTGTAATTTCCTTCTGATCGGATGATTTTTGCAGGAGTTGTAGTCCCTAATTTATGACCCCTATTTTACCTCACTTCATAGACAGTAACTGTCTTGTGAAATCAACTCCTGTTACAGTTTTGTTCCAAATGTTTTGAAACCTGGTGCCAGTGTTGGATATACACTGATGACGTGCATATTGCAATTTGACTCTGATTGAATGACCTTGAGGTCAAAGGTCAGAGGTCATATTTTGCCTAAATCTTGTAAACACAATAACTACTGAAAGAAATTATGTAGACTTCAAATCGATACAGTAGTTGTATCTAAAACAAATCTTGGACGACTTACATCCTGACCTCTGACTATAGGTCAAAAGGTAAAAAGTTAAGGTTAGCATTCCTTATGCATTATTATTGTACAATGAGTAAAGCTAGTGTCACCAAACTTGCTACACAGATTCAGCTTGGGATCCTGACCTCTGACTATGGGTTTGGGGTCAAAAGGTCAAGGGACAAGGTTAATATTCCCTATGCCTTATTACTGTACAATGAGTAAAGCTAGAATCACAAAACTTGGTACACACGTTCACCCTGTGACCCTGAAAGGTGACTATGGTTTTGGGATCACAAGGTCAAAGGTCAACATCAAAATGGCTTATAAACCATATCTCAACAATAAAGAAAGCTTGGGTCACCAAGCCTGGTACACAGGTTCACTCTGAGACCATGACCTCTGACTACAGGTTTGGTGTCAAAAGGTCAAAGGTCAAGGTTGGCACTCTTTATGCCCTCTCACTATAGAATCTGTAAAGTTCTCTAGGGTCACCAAACTTGCTACACAGGTTCACCTCCAGATCCTGCCCTACAACTATTTGTTGTATACTTTGTTGTATATTTGTGGATGATGGGGTTATCATAATTTGGTTCTGCCACAGTAATTATATTGAAAAGTTGAAAACTGCTCTCCGTCAGTTAGTATTGTGATCTTCAAAGAAAACGGAGGTGGGGGGATATTGCAGTTTTTTTCCCAAAAACATCGTAAACAGGATAACTCGGAAAGGAAATGATGTACATGTTTCACATTGATATCATAGTTCTATCTTTGAAACATCTGAGATGAGTTCAGATTTTGGCAACCACAGAGGTCAACTCTCAAAAAAAAACTTGTAAATGTAATAACTTGTGAATGAAATGGCGTGGGCTTTCCATATTAATACCATAGTTGTAGCTATGAAAAATCTTGGACGATTTTGATTTTGGGTGACTTTGAACAAACATTCAGCCAGCCACTGCTCTTAATCCCAGCTGGCTGAGGGGTAGCACTGGGTGCCACCAGTATTTTTTCCTTCTGTCCGGATAAATGCTCCAGTCCCTACTGCTGAGAAACACTCCTAAACAGGATATTACCATCTCCATACTTCATACTCAGAAAACAGGGGAAAATACAATCGACATGGACAAAGAATTGTAAGGTGTGGATAAAACTGCTTGGCACTCCAGAAGAAGCTAAAGTAATAATGATTAGAAATATGGAGGACTTAGACAAATTTAAACCTTAGCCCTTGTGCACGAATAACAGCGCAATAAGTTTATGAGTGGAATTTTTTTTTTCCTCTTTTTTGTTTTTGGTGTACATTGTTGACACAACTTATGATCACCACTTTAACCAATCATCCTTCCTCATTTGAAAATGGAAGTGTATTAGGTCAAATTGAAGCTGAAACCTTTGTAAATACTGAACATCAACCACAAGATATTTTAGATGATACTGACCCAGATAATAACTACTTTAATCGTATTAACAATAAGTGTACTTATTATGATGAACAACAATTAAATGGAATTATGAACTCGGATCAGATATTGACAATAATACATATTAATAGTAGGAGTCTCTATGCCAACTTTGATAGTATTAAGGAGTTTTTAAAATCAATTTAAGACCCCATTTAGGATTATAGCAATAACTGAAACATGTATTAATGAAGAAAAAGATGTAAATTTTTAATTACATGGATATGAGATGTATACACAAAATATGAAATGTAAAAATGGTGGGGGGAGGTGGCACTGTATGTTGATAAAAATTTAAAAAGTAAAAAAATGGACAGCATGACAACAGTGAATGAAATTATGGAGTATTTAACAATTGAAATTACGATGAAAAATAGAAAAAAAACATAATAGTATGTTGTATATATAGAGCACCGGGATCTGATATGGAAAAATTTAGAAATGGTATGGAAAAGATGTATACAAAAATAAGACAAAAAGATCTTTATTTGTGGTGACTTTAATATAGATTTAATGAAAACAAAACAACATAAACCGGCTGAAGATTTCTTAGATACAATGTATAGCTTAACCTTATTTCCAAAGATTACAAAACCTACGAGAATAACGACACACTGTGCTACCTTGATAGACAAAATTTTTACCTATGTTACTGAATATAATATGGTGAGTGGTATACTAATAATCCCAGCCCCCAGCCCCCAACCAACAGTGATCTGTGTGGAGTTTGCACGTTCTCCCCGTGTCTGTGTGGGTTTACTCCGGGATTTCTCCGGTTTCCTCCCACATACCAAAAACATGCAAGTTAGGTTAATTGGCATTAAACTGGGGATTCTAAATTGTCCTTAGGTATGACTGTGAGAGTGAATGGTTGTCTGTCTCTCTGTGTTGGCCCTGCGATGGACTGGCGATCTGTTCAGGGTGTACCCTGCCTCTTGCCCAAAGATGCTGGGATAGGCTCCAGCACCCCTGCGACCCGAAAAGGATAAAGCGGAAGAAGATGGATGAATGGTATACTAATAAATGACATTAGTGACCACTTGCCTGTATTTGTTTCTTCAGACGTTAATTATGGGGTTAATGAGAGCAAGAATAAAAATCAATCATGTAAAAAGGTTAGTTATACAAGAATACGAACAGAAGATACAATCAGTGCTTTAAAAGATGACTTAATGTTATAGAATTGGGATGTTGTCTATAGAGAGAAAGAAGTGGACATGGCATATGTCCACTATGTCCAATATATTGATATATTTAAATCATTACATGATAAAAACTGTCCAATTAAAGAAATTAATAAAAAATATAAATACAAAAATTGCTCGTGGTTAACCAGGGGGCTACAAAATGCTTGTATAAACAAAAAAATCAATAAAAATTTTAGAAAATCAAGAACTAAAGAATCTGAAAAAAGATGTAAAACATAAAAATAAATTAACTGAAATAATACAAAGTAGTAAAACATACTATAGGAAAATATTAAATGAAAATAAGAATGATATAAAAGGAGTCTGGGACATATTAAATAAATTCAGGAAAAATGGAACTAAGAACACAATATATCCAGAGTATTTTACTGATAATTGTGGTGATAATTATGATAAGAACATGGTAGTAAATAGAATGAATAATTTTTTTGTAAATGTTGGACCAGAGTTGGCAGCAAAAATTACAAACCAAGGAAGAGACACCGTACGTCATAATTTTGAATAATTTGAGGAGGCTTAAGTGCAGGGCAACCACTTTGGAAGAACGCTCAGACACAGATTAAAAGTTTACACCACAAATGAAAAACCCAAACCCTATACACAACACGCTAACTTAAATAATAAACACACACACCACAATTAAAGAACCTCACAACCAAAACGGCACACTATGTACAAGAAAACAGTTGCACATTGAAGCCACATGCGATCTAGGGAAAAGGAGAGGAGTGGAAGGATTAATAATGGATTAGGAGTACAGGGTGAACACTGCTGAGGGAATGGGTCTTGCTGTACTGGCAGAGAGCCAGGCCGTGACTCCAGCCAGGGAGAAGAGAGGAAGAGTTGATGATGGCTGGTGAGGAGGAGGAGTGACTGGAGGACCTGGGTGGAGAAGCCATTATCAAGGAGGAGGATGATTCAGGCGAGCGAGCAAGCACAGCCCCAGAGACGCACCACTGGAGGTAGCAGGAAACCTGAGGGAAGAGGAGGGCAAAAAGGTAAGACAACAGAAGGGAATAATAATTTTGCCGAACAACAAGAACTGCTGTTGAATGGCGGCACAAACCCAACGATCCAACGGAGAGCTCCTCACACTCTGGCCCTTAAATAAGCTGGTGAATCAGGCAGCAGGTGTGTAGTTACGCAGGTACGCTTGATGAACTCCGGAGACTGGAAAACTGCAACAGGACGGGAGGGGGGAGACACGCTCGCCTGATCATGACACCTTGAGTGAAACATTGATTGGAAATAACCCTCGGTCAATCTTTCTCTCAGCGGTGGATGAACTAGAGGTAAAATCTGTTGTTTAAAAGTGTAAAAATAAATCATCTACTGATTGTGATGGTACTGGTGGTACTCGGCTGCACGGTGGCGCAGTGGTTAGCACTGCGGCAGCACAGTTTACCCTTGGCCGGGGGATTGTGGGGATCGTGGGATCGTGGGTTCGATCCCAGCCCCCGACCAACAGTGATCTGTGTGGAGTTTGCATGTTCTCCCCGTGTTGCGTGGGTTTACTCCGGGATTTCTCCGGTTTCCTCCCACATGCCAAAAACATGCATGTTAGGTTAATTGGCTGTTCTAAATTGTCCCTAGATATCTGTTTCCTATAGGCCCTTAGAATAGAGGGTTAGTGTTAATGAAAGCGCTTTGAGTGGTCTTTGTGACTAGAAAAGCGCTATATAAGTGCAGGTTAGTTAGTTAGTTAGTTAGTACTGATATAACACTAGTAAAAAGAATTGTTGAAGGGATATTAAAACCATTTACATATATTTGTAATCTGTCATTTCAAACTGGTTCATTCCCGCAGAAAATAAAAATAGCAAAAGTTACACCATTATTCAAGCAAGGAAATAAACACCACTACACAAACTACAGATCAGTTTCGTGCCTCCCACAATTTTCAAAGATTCTGGAAAAACTTTTCGACAACAGATTAGAAAACTTTTTAAATAAACATGATCTGCTTAATCAGAATCAATATGGATTTAGAGCAAAGAATACAACATCATTAGCAATAACAGAAGCAACAGAGGAAATAATAAATGCATTAGATCAAGGAAAATATGCAATTGGTATATTTATAGATTTTAGAAAAGCATCTGATACAATAAATCATTCAATACTTCTTGATAAACTACAGTTGTATGGTATTAGGGGAGTGGCTTTGAATTGGGTTACAAGTTATTTATCTGAGAGACAACAGTTTGTGAAGATGGGAGAATATCTGTCTGGATGTATGGGAATTGCCTATGGGGTCCCCCAGGGGTCAGTATTGGGCCCCACATTAGATTTAGATTCCTTTATTAGTCTCACAATGGGGAAATTACAGGGCATCCACATAAGTGGATAAGGCAGCCACTAATGCGGCGCCCAACCCTTTCACCATTCAGACACACATTCACACCTGGGGCCACTTTAGAGTCTCCAGTTAACCTAACTTGCATGTTTTTGGTCTGTGGGAGGAAACCGGAGATATCCTGGAGCAAACCCACACAGACACGGGCAGAACATGCAAACTCCACACAGATCACTGTTGGTCGGGGGCTGGGATCGAACCCAGGATACCCTGGCCAAGGGTGAGTTACTGTGCTGCCATAGTGCTAACCACTTCGCCACCACACTGCCCATATATAAATGATATATTCCAAGTTTCTAAATTATTTAAAATAATATTATTTGCTGATGATACAAATATATTTTATTCTGGAAATAATTATAAGGAATCCATACTCTAAATAATGAATTAAATAAGCTAACAAAATGGATGGATAGTAATAAATTATCACTAAATACAGATAAAACTAAGGTAATGATATCTGGTAATTATAAAAATAAAGAAGATATACATATTCATAGATAATGTAATTATTGAAAATGTTAAGGATATCACATTTTTGGGTGTAATACTAGATGATAAAATTAGTTGGAAACCACACATCAGATACATACAAAACAAAGTGACAAAAAACATTGCAATTATAAATAAAATTAAACAAGTCCTAGATTACAAATTGCTTTATATCTTGTATTGTTCATTAGTACTGAAGTGTTTGACAATTCATTTTTTTATTCAGTTAAATGCACTTTGTGACATGCCAAGGTCAGTTATGACCAGTATGTAGTATATTTTATTTCAAAACGGAAACAAATGTTAATGCTACTAACAGTGCACATTGAGTTTTTATGCACTTTGAGATATGTCTGAGTGAGATGTGACCAAAATGGTTATTTACAGAATTTTTTTTTTTTATTCTATTTATTTAATTGCTGTTCAAAACAAAAAATATTTCCACTACTTCAAGTTCTGCTCAAAATAGCACTGTTATTGTGTTTTTATGCATTTTTGATCTGCCTTTGTCATGTGCCAAGCGCACATTTAAAACCAAGACAATGAATAAAAAGTGTGTATTTTTCATCATATAGATCTGTGTTGATTTGAAATTTGTCATATTCAACAGAACGCTGAACATGTGCGGCCCAGTTACATGTCTTGTTTCAAATTGTGGCCCAACTGATTTTGTAATTGAATAGTCCTGCTCTACACAGCAACTCAGCTGATCCCATAGGTTTTCTATGGGATTCAGGTCTGGTGAAAGTGCAGGCCACTCTATTTGAGGTACCCCAGCCTCCAGCAGCCGTTACCTAATGATGCGACCTCGATGAGCTGGAGCTTTTTTTTTTTCCATGAAGATGAAATTAGCCTTGTGTTGTTCATGCGGGGGCACAATGACTGGATTAATGATGTTGTTCAGGTAGTATCGGCTTGTCACTGTACCATTCACAAGGTGTAGGGCAGTTCTGTATTGACTTGACACACCTGCTCAGACTGTAACACCACCACCACCAAAGGCTTGTCTGGTGACAACAGTGGCTGATGTATAGTGCTTGCCTTGATGTTTCCAACATTGCTGGCAGCCATCATTTCTGCTCAGCGTGGATTGACTTTCATCAGAGAACAGCACTGAGGCCTACTGGTCCCTTGTCCAGCGTAAATGCTCCCTAGCTCATGTAAAATGATTACACCTGTGCCTGGTGGTGTGGTCAGGCACCCTTGCAGGTCGTCTAGCACGCAGTCAACGCTGATGTAAATGGTTTCGAATGGCCTGATGTGACACTTGGGTGCCTCTCACCTCCATTAATAAATCCGCTTTACGTTCCAAATCCCCTCCACAGTATTTTAAATGCATGTTTAAATGTCTCACCTGCGACACAGTGAATTGTGTTAAACATGCTTACAGTAGGCAGTCATGCCTTATATCATTTGAAAGCTTAGAATTTTGTCTATGTGGTTATTAAAACAGATTTCAGAAAAAAATCACAACACTGGATTTAAATAGAACTTTAATCCAGCTAGCGTTAGCATAGCAACAAAAGACTGACTCACCAAAGGAGCTTCCTTGCCGTCCCTGAATGAATGATCGTTCAACAAATACAGTCCATTTGTATTGCAAAAGGTCCAGTAGAGCCATTTGAGTAAGATTTATTGTCCATCTTGATGATGACGGGGGAAAATGCCCATAAAATAGGAGCATTTGTTTGAAAATCATCCCACAAATGCCAGCTGATTGTCATTTCAAAGGCTACACTACCAGAAGATTGAACCAGAAACGGAAACCTAAGACAAGGGTAGAGCCTTAAAAATGATTGATAGCTCATTTGACACAATAGAGCCTCCATTTTGTGACTGAAAGCTGTAGAAACCCAATGAGTGATAGAGGTCCATGAAGGTCCAGCCTCATGGCTAATGGGAACACAATCAGCCAGCTGTATACAAATGATGGACGTGTGGCTTAGCCATTTAATTTCTGAATTCAGGGATATCTTACAAGGGGGAATTCAGCCCTCTTCCCCCCTCTAAAGCCCTTGAGTAAAGCATGTGCGTAAAGCTGGCATAAACCAGTCCTTGAATCCAAGGTAGAAGCGATGTAGCATCACTCACCTTTTTGAAAAATGACTGAAATTAACACTAAACAGCAAAGAAATTATTAATTATTTGACCTGGTCGTTAGCTGAAGAATCAGAGGGGGGTGACCATGATTCCATTTCGCACAGTTTGAAGACACCTGGTTACAGCCTGAGAAAAAAGGTGTGTAATATATTCATTTCTTGTCCGATTGTTACCAGATTTTTACCTGAACTTCATAACACTTGATTCTACATTCCTATTGTGTTTTCCAACCAGTATCTAACAATTCTATGTTATTTTCAGGCATTTGTATCTAAAAAAAAAAAAAAACATCCAGGCAAACTTTATTTTCTTCATGTTTAGTATGTTTACATCACTGTTACTCAGTGGCTCAAAATTTAGAGTTTTTTCTTTTGAAGGAGACCAACCTGATGAAGATAGTGCAAGGGATTGAAGAACAGCCTTGAATTTAGTTTGGGTATGTTTTTTATGCCCCGGTGAAACAGAACTATACAGTAATCGGTTAGTGTGTCTGTTTGTGGCTGTGTGTATCTGTCCATCTGTCTGTCTGTCTGTCTGTCTGCCTCTCTGTTTCAGCTTGACCAGTCAAAATTAAATGGAACTAAAGGCTTGTATCATTGTATTACTATATTTTCTCGACTTTTAATTTTCCCGAATTTCAAAATAACACTTTGCTTTTGAAATAAACACAAATTTAGCTCACCATTTCTGTCAATGCCGCAGTGAAAAAAGGCATTGTAATAACTATCCTGGGCCAGTAGAGGTCGCAGTGCCATTTTTTTTTTTACAGCCGCCCATCCTACCTTGCCACAGGTACTGAGGCACAGCACCTTGGTGCTTTTATTTTTCAGGCGCTTCAAAGGGAAATTGGCTGGAATGCTAAGATGTGCCTGGAGTTGAGTAGCATTCATCGTCTTGTTCTGCAGGGCACTGTTCACAATAAAGTGGTCATCAGCGTGGGATGTGGCCAAAGGATGTTCACTTCTAATTTCAAATTAAGTTCACCTGGAAATTTTACCCGAAAGCTGAATATCCCTAACTTTTTGTGAGTAGTGTATATAAAACAACAAAATTCTGAGGAAAAACTCCCAATATATTTACAAGACTAGAGGGCACTCAGAGAACGCATCCCTCCGCCAAGGCTCCGTCCCTCCCTCGCTTTGTCGTCCCCTCCGTCCCTTTGTTTGTCCATATCGCCATTCATCTGTACATTGTGAGATAGGACCTTGGCACTCACTTATGTACTCATGGATCATCTCCAACATCTAATGAATCAGAATCAGAATCAGAATAAGATTTATTGCCATTGTTCATGTAATACACAAACTAGGAATTTGTCCCGGTGCAATGCTGCAACATTAGACATAAATTAACACAAGAGATAAAAAAATAGAAAACTTTACATGCAATAAAAATAGAATAAAAATAAGTAATGCTATTCTATACAATTTTTAAATATATTAACAAACAACAGATATTGTGGAGTCCCACGTAGTACAGTTCAGCAGTGAAAAAAAGAATGATAATTGTACATGAGTCCAGTTGAGCTGCTGTACCTGGTGGTAATGAGTTTATTTTTGGGCCAAGAGCCATCTCTGGTGAAAATGTCGTCCAAATCCATCTAGCAGTTTTTGCATGATCCTGCTAACAGACAGGGAAATGGCAGCAAAAACAATATGACTACATTATATGACTACATTATAATAATAATGATGGAGCACAGGGCAGCACGGTGGAGCAGTGGTTAGCACAGTGGCAGCACAGTAAAAAGGTCACAGGATTGATTCCACCTGAGATGAGATGAGATGAGATTCAACTTTATTGTCATTACACATGTATGAATACAAGGTAACGAAACGTGACTTGGCATTTGGGCACGCTCTGCAGAGCGCATCCAAGGCCGGGGCAGCCGCTAGGCGCCAGTCATAGCTAGACCATAGCATGGTCACCTCTGACCAGTGTGGGTTCGATCCCACCCCCTGACCATCAGTGACCCTTCTGTGTGGAGTTTGCATGCTCTCCCCGTGTCTGCGCAGGTTTACCCTGGGTTCTCTGGTTTCCTCCCACAGGCCAAAAACATACAAGTTAGGTTAACTGGAGACTCTAAAGTGGCCCTAGGTGTGAATGTGTGTGTGAATGGTGAAGAGATGGCGCCGTACTGTGGCTGCTTCATCCATCTAGGTGGATGCCCTGAATTTCCCCTCTGGGGATCAGTAAAGTACACAAAATGTAAAAAAAAATAATAACAAGCCTGTCATAATTGTATTGACCATACACTGGGGCTGGGCAATTCCACCTTAAATCCACATCATGGTTTATTGAATCTTTCAGGTCGGTTTAAGTTATTTTTTTCCTCCTCTCTTCTCCCTTACAGTTTACTGACAAGGTTCATAATTATTAAGCAATATCACACAACAATGCGGTATCATATCACTGCGGTGTGTAGTCAATGAGCATAACAGAACAGGCCTATTGTGATGATTCACTCTGCCTGCTTATTGTCCTCAGCTGCGCGCACACCTGATCTCCATCACCACCAGAGCTGTTTAGACCGCGCTGCCCTCAGATCAGCGCGGAGTCATCTGTCTCCATGGTCAGATGAGACCAACTCATGCCTTCGTCTTCCTTGCAGTTCCTCACAGTCACAGCCTATACTCTCCTAAGAACATTGCTCCTTTCATCGATCGTCAGGAAGGATTATCACCTCCACGACAAGTAAGCCATCTCAACTCTCATCTTTATCTATGCTCAAACCCTGTGCACAGGGGGAGATCCGTGGCGGCGGACCTCTCCCTCCTGGCGGCGGACCGAGCTACACTTTGCATCCACGAACAATTCCATCCTCTCCAGCAGCAACTGGGACAGCGGGTGCTGTCTCCCTGGCCGGAGCCTTCAGGCTGAACCTGAGCACTACTCCATCTCTGCAAACAGTAAGCACTGGACATTTCTGTACATCCCCTCCGAAGTCAAACACTAATCCTCCCTGTCTCTGCCTACCCATAGGTTTGCCAGGCTGCATGGTGCTCTGCTCACCCCCGGCTGCTACATCTACACACAGATGCACACACACACACACACACACTCTGAACATAATAAAGATAATTGAATCTGCTTTTGAGTCTGAGTCTGCTCACTGGGTCTAAAAACCACGTCAGTACGACTCTGCCAACAACTTAGAGGCTCGAGTGGATCAGTTATCTTACCAGCAACAAGTCATCCTCACTCAGATGGTTCAAATTAATGATCGGTTGGATCGCCTGTCAGGTTCGCAGGCCTTCCCTCTGTCCGCAGGTAGTTCCACTGCTCCCGTTAGCTCCCAACCAATTCAGGCTTCATCTTCCTGGCTGACACCGATTCCCACACCCACTCGCTTCAGCAGCAAGCCAGGGGAGGCTAGGGGGTTCCTTCTGCAGTGTGGGATAGTTTTCCAGCGGGTGCCCGGGGACTTCCCCACCAATCACAGTCGAATAGGCTACATGGTTAATCTCCTTGAGGAGATCACTGCATAAGCCATAAGCATAAGCCATATGATGGCCTAATGATTATGACATGATTATGACATGATTATGCTAATATGACATATGACCAGTTCGTCAATGAATTTAACGAGGTGCTCAACCACTCCGACCACGACAGTGTGCTTACCTCCCGGCTGCTAAACTTAAGACAGGGAAGCAAGTCCGTAGCCAACTATGCCGTCAATTTCCGGGTGGTGGTCATAGAGGTGGGGTGGGAGGACGCCTCGCTCTGTAGCTTATGTGTCAGGAGCCTTAGCTCTAGCCTGCGGGATGAGCTAGCCCGCTTAGAAAGACCTAGTAGGTTAACCAAGCTAATTTCTCTAGCCAATAGCCTAGATAACAGGCTAAGGGAGCATGCTGCCGAGCGTAATACTTCTGGTCGCTCGGCTGCCCAGTCTCACTGCTCCCTGCAGCCCCCCTCATTGGCCCTACCTCCCTCAGATTCCCCAGATGCCCCTGAGCAAATGGTAGTTGGGCAGTCTAAACTGCCGCTAGCAGAGAAACAGCACCGCTGTGAGCTTGGGCTATGCCTCTATTGTGGAAGCAAGGAGCATGAGGTAGTGTCCTGTTATATACGGCCAAAAGGGGGAGTCCATGTGTCGCAGTAGGGGGACTCACGGACTCACCTCAATCTAATCCCCTCACTAGATTCCTTTTACCCATCCGTTTTATTCACAACCAGAATGAGATAGCCACACATGCCTTAGTTGATTCAGGGGCTGAGCAAAGCTTCATTTCGGGGGAACTGGCAACCCGGCTGGGGCTCCCCTGCCACCCACTGAAGACCCCCCTGAGACTCATTGCCCTGTCAAAAGCCCCTCTTGCCATAGTGTCCAAGCAGACCGCTCCTGTGTCATTGTATCTGGAAATCATTGGGAGGAGCTCAGGTTGTTTGTGCTGCCAGTTTCCTCCTCTCCTGTCATCCTCAGCTACCCCTGGCTCCGACTGCACAACCCATCTATCGACTGGCGCTCAGGGAGCGTAGTTTCGTGGAGCTCATTCTACCTCAGTGCCTGCCTGCAGTCCGCTGCTTGCTCACCATCCGTGCCCCTCGGTGCCCCCGTCATTCCCCCTCCTGACCTGTCCAAAGTCCCTCCTGAGTATCATGACCTGGGGGCCGCTTTCATTAAGACCCAAGCTCTATCCCTTCCCCCCCACCGCCCATATGATTGTGCTATCAACCTCCGGGCTGGAGCTCTGCTGCCATCGAGTTGACTTTACAGCCTGTCAGCACCGGAACGGGAGGCTATGGGAACCTATATTAAAGAGTCTTTAAACTCGGGCATAATCCGGCCTTTGTCCTCGACGGTGGGGACGGGGTTTTTTTTGTGGGCAAGAAAGACAGCTCGCTGAGGCCCTGCATCGACTTCTGGGAGCTGAATAATATCACTATCAAGGACAAATACACGTTCCCTTTGATTAATACGGCATTTGATTCCCTCCGGGGGGCCTCCTGGTTCACCAAACTGGACCTCCGCAATCCATACCACCTGGTGCGGATCCGGGAGAGCGACAAGTGGAAAACAGGATTCCGGACCCCTAGTGGGCATTTCGAATACCTTGTTATACCATTTGGGCTGACCAACGCCCCCGCCATATTCCAGCGCCTCATTAATGATGTGCGGAGGGACTTTTTGGGCTCTTAGGTCTTTGTATATTTGGATGACATTTTGATTTTTTCTCAGTCCTTAGATGAGCATCGGGTGCACGTGAGGCAAGTCTTGCAGTGGCCCCTTGGGAACAAACTCTTTGTGAAGGCCGAGAAATGTGAGTTCCACGCCTCCAAGACGTCATTTCCTCGGGTTCATCATTTCCCACAATGAAGTCATCCCAGACCCCGATAAGGTAAAAGCGGTGGTAGAGTGGCCCACTCCTTCCTCCAGAAAGCAACTCCAACAGTTTCTAGGATTCGCCAATTTCTACCGCCGCTCCATCAGGAACTGTAGTATTGTTGCTCTCCCCCTGACCCGTCTCACATCCTCCAAGGTGCCCTTTCAGTGGACAGAGGAGGATGAGGCAGCTTTTACCGAGCTGAAATCTAAATTTTCTTCCTCTCCCATCTTGGCGCAGGTGGACCCTGCTCTACAATGCCTGGTAGAGGTGGATGCCTCGGATTCAGGGGTTGGAGCCATGCTGTCCCAGCGCTCCCCGATTGATGACAAAATCCGCCCCTGTACGTTCTTCTCCCGTTGTCTCTCCCCGGCGGAGAGGAATTATGACATTGGTGACAGGGAGCTGCTGGTGGTCAAGCTTGCGTTGGAGGAATGGTGCCATTGGCTGGAGGGGGCCTCCCAGCCCTTCGTCGCCTGGACGGACCACAAAAACCTGGTGTACCTCAGAACGGCCAAGCGCCTGAACTTGCGCCAGGCCTGCTGGTTCCTGTTTTTTGGCCGCTTCGATTTCACCATTACCTACCGTCCCGGGTCCAAAAATACCAAGTCGGAAACCTTGTCCAGACAATTTGCCTCAGATACAGCGGAGGCGTCGGAGCACCCCATTGTTCCCCCATCGTGCATCGTGGGCGCCATCTCGTGAGGCATCAAAGAAAAGGTCCTGAGAGCGCAGGAGGCCAAGCCAGACCCGGGCAGGGGGCCAGCGGGGTGGTTGTTTGTCCCAGCTGCCGTTCGGGGCGAGGTGATCAACTGGGCCCACTCTTCCAATACTCGTGCCACCCTGGGATGGCACACACAGTGGCACTTCTACAGAGGACGTTTTGGTGGCCTTCGCTCCGGAAGGACGTCGGAGAATACATCCGCGCCTGTACCCAGTGCGCCACTGGTATGATGTCCTCCTCTCCTCCGGCCGGTCTGCTCCACCCCTGGCAGGCCCTGGTCCCATGTGGCCATGGACTTTGTTACCAGTTTCCCACCTTCTAACCACAACACCGTCATCCTCACCATCACTGACAGATTCTCGAAGGCAGCCCACTTCATCCCCCTACAGGGGCTGTCCACAGCGAGGGAGACGGTGGATCTTCTCATCCAGCACATGGTGAGGTTACACGGCATTCCCCTGGACATCGTCTCCAACTGGGGGCCCCAGTTTATTTCCCAGGTGTGGAGATCATTTTGCAATGCCATCGGGGCTACAGTGAGCCTGTCTTCGGGGTACCACCTGCAGAATAATGGACAGTGTGAGCGGGCAAACCAGGAGTTGGAGATGCGCTGCGGTACATAGCCAAAACCAACCCAGCGTCTTGAAGCACCCATCTCCCGTGGATTGAGTATGCTGAAAACACCACCGTTTCCTCAGCTATCGGCATGTCCCCTTTCGAGGCCTCTCTGGGCTACAATCCTCCGTTGTTCCCTGAGGAGGAGGGGAACATTGCTGTCCCATCCATCCAAGCCCACCTGATGCGTGGTCGCCGGTTGTGGAGAGCTACCCGGACCGCACTGTGGCGCATGGCAGAGCGCAACACCACGATCACTAATCATCACAGGACGCCAGCTCCCCCCTACCGGGTGGGTCAACAGGTATGGCTCTCAACTAAGCACATCAACCTCAAAGCTGAGGCGAGGAAACTGTCTCAGCGGTTTATTGGACCCTTTATCATAACCCGTATTGTCAACCCTGTGGCTGTGCACCTAGCTCCCCCCCCCCCCCCGCATCTGTCCCACTTTTCATGTCTCGCAGGTCAAGCCGTTTTGTTCCAGCCCTCTGTGCCTTCCTCCCAAGTCGCCACCTCCACCAGTGGTGATCGATGGAGACCCGGCGTGGAAGGTCAATGCCACCCTGGATGTCCGTCGCCAGGGTCACAGCCTCCAATACCTGGTAGACTGGGAGGGTTACGGCCTGGAGTGGAGGTCCTGGGTGTGTCCGTCCTTCGTGTTGGATCGTCAGCTCATCAGGGACTTCCACCGGATGCACCCGGGTAAGCTGGATCGGCTGCTGTGAGGCGCCTCGTTGGGGGGGGGGGGGTACTGTGATGATTCGCTTTGCCTGCTTATTGTCCTCAGCTGTGCACACACCTGCTCTCCATCTCCACTGGAGCTATTTAGACTCGTCTGTGGTCAATTTCTCGTCTATTTAGAGTTGTCTGTCTTCATGGTCAGATGAGACCAACTCACGCCTTCGTCTTCCTCGCAGTCACAGCTTACACTCTCCTAAGAACATTGCTCCTTTCATTGGTCGTCAGGAAGGATTATTACCTCCATGACAAGTAAGCCATCTCAACTCTCAGCTTTATCTATGCTCATCCCCTGTGCACAGGCGGAGATCCGTGGCGGTGAACCTCTTCCTCCTGGCGGCGGACCGAGCTACACTTCACATCCACGAACAATTCCATCTTCTCCAGCAGTAACCGGGACAGTGGGTGCTGTCTCCCTGGCTGGAGCCTTCGGGTTGAACCTGAGCACTACTCCATCTCTGCAAACAGTAAGCACTGGACATTTCTGTACATCCCCTCCGAAGTCAAACACTAATCCTCCCTGTCTCTGTCTACCCATAGGGTTGCCAGGCTGCACGATGCTCTGCTCGTCCCCGGCTGCTACATCTACACACACACACGCACGCACACACGCACTCTGAACATAATAAAGATAATTGAATCTGCTTTTGAGTCTGAGTCTGCTCACTGGGTCTAAAAACTATGTCACCTATTGTGATTTCACAAACAAAAAAATTAAACATTGTCCAGTGCTGAAGTTTACTGTGTTTACATACCGTGTGGGTCATGTGGCTGCAATGACATCCTTATCTGCCAGCTGGAGTTACATCCGCATGCACTACAAACTCTGTCTTAAACCTCACACTTTGCTTGCTTTTTCTTGGCGTCTTCAGATGAAATAATGTCAATCATCACATACTAAGTGGATGAAGACTATATTCATCTTCATTTCAAGCTGTTTTATACTTTTTCTGTAGTGTTTAGCTTCCGGGTTGTGAAGGTGTGTGGCCCTATGGTGTGACCACACACATAACTCAGTGGACACGTCTTAAAGGGGCAGTAGATGAAAAGTGCCATATTAATATATAAAATAATTTTCAACAAATTCCTGGATTCAGATCAACACCAAAATCTAATCAATTCCAAGTGCCATTACACACCTTTCCTGAAAATTTCATCAAAATCCATTTATAACTTTTAGAATAGTGTTGCTAAAAGTCAGACAAACCAACAAACAAACCAACACCGGCAAAAACATTACCTCCTCCCTTGGCGGAGGCAAAAATAATTGCAAAGTTAAAGGGTAAAAAAAAATAGTCTAATTTGTGTCTTGTCTCCTGCAGCAGCTAGCAACAGAGTAATTTTGTTACACTGTTATTACTTTGCATTTTATTTAACCTTTATTTATACAGACAAAGTCCACTGAGAGGCAACCTCTCTTTTTCAAGGACACCCTGTTCACACTCACACAGTTACACATTCACACCAGGAAGCTGCTATGTTATCTGTCCCACCCAGTTCTAATCCTTCCGGTCCAGGGATCAACAGCCCACATCCCTAACCATTAAGCCACCACTGCCCACGAATTGTATTTTGTATGTATATTCACGCTACACATATTCTGATTACAGTGTAATTTGAAATCTATACAATAATAATAAAGTGCACTTGATTTTTGTGACACTGACAAAAATAGTTTTTTTCAGTTAACATGTCTGTAATATGTTTTTCTGTGACATACAAGACCTATCCAGAGCAAAATCTGATTGCAGTCCCAAGTCTGTTTTTCTGCTGTGAATTTCCAGTTAAGCTTCACCCCCCAAACAGGCGATTTTGGACAGAATGTTTTTAGCTACATAAACATTCCTGCTTAGCCTAATTGGTTATAAAATTAACCAGTCAGGCCAAGTACTGTGTCATGACTACCTCCGGTGGGCAGGTAAGAAAGAAGACTCAGAGTACAGACTGGACAAGGCAAAAACACTCATGGGGGTAACTCGGGACACTAGGAAGCCGGCAGGAAAAATCAACAATAATGTCACACAGGACTGAGACTGACACAGACTTAAATAGACGAGGTGCAATCAAAACAACACAAAACAGGCGAGGAGACTAATCAGGACTGACAACAGACACATGGAGAAAACAGTGTCAACGGGTAAGGAAACAGGTTGGGCTGGGATGAACAGACAGACAAGGACAGAGGAAACACTTGAAATATACACACAGGGTCAGGGGAAACATGACCACAAACAGGACATGACTGACAAGAACAAGAGTACAACAAAGACCATGATGACAATGACAATGAACATAATGAACATACAAAACTAAAGCTGAGGCAGGGATAAAACAAGAATGAAAGAAAACAGAGAAACATATTAAACTAAAGGTGAAGACATGGGCTGAGCTTATGTCCTGGTAATAACAGAATATCCAAAAATTAACACAAAATGAGGACATGAGCACAGCCCATGTCCAAACCCTTACAGTAACCCCCTCCTAGGAGTTGGATACCAGACGACCCAATAACAAAAACACAAAACCACCTGCCCAGGGTGGGTGGTCGGGGCACAAGGCCAGGCGGGCCGAAACAATCTTCTCCCCCCACACACAGTGTCCAAAACAAGAAAAACCTAACTTTTGGGGGCAAAGCCAGAGTCCAAGACCTCGACGACAGAAACCATAGCAGGTTGAGTGGTCTTCCCGAGTCCCAGGACCACAGGACCAGAGAATAAGGCGGTTCAGGGGGCTTACCCAAGTCCATGGGCCCCAAGACCAGAGTACAGGATGGATTGGGCAGCCTGCCAAAGTCCCTTGGCCACCAGATCACGACACAAAATGGGTCAGGTGACCACCCAAAGCCTCTGGGTCTCCAGACCGGAAGGCAAGGTGGGTTGGGGGGGTCTACCCAAGTCCATAGGGCCCAAGACCAGAGAGCAAAAGGATGCAAGGGCAAGGAGCTCGGCGGAGCTCCGAGCACTGAAACAGGTGACTGAGGAGTGCTAGTCATTGGGGCAAAAAAACAGGGGCACACTAACCTCAGAAACAGACGACAGAGGTGGCCGACTTTAGGAGCAGATGACAGCAGCATGCTGATCACAGGGGCTGACAGCTGGGATATGCTGACCTCAGAAGCAAACAATGGAGGTGCACTGGCCTTAGGTGCAGACGATGGAGGCATACTAACTTCTGGAACGGACGATGGAGGTGCACCAGCCTCAGGAACAGCTGATGGTGGCTCTGGAGCGCTTACCACCAGAGATGGCTGCTGATTTCCAGGAGCGTCCTGCCCAGACGCCTGGAGAATCACCCCCACTGCAGCCTCCTCGGATGAAGGAGAAAGGCAGGGAGTGGGTGAGGCAACACAGAAATCACCAGGAGCAAGGCAAGTCTTTTCTAATATAGATGTTATAAATGTAAAGAAAAGAACTTGCCTTAGCTCCTGGTCCACTGCTGCTGGGGTGACTGCCTCAGGATGGGCTGCAGGAGCGATGGCCTCAGGAAGCGAAGGTGGAGCAGACTGCTCCGACGGCGACCACGGAGTGGACTGCTCAGACGGCCCAGGTGGAGCAGACTGCTTGGATGGCCCATGTGGAGCGGATTGCTCGGACGAACACGGTGGAACGGACTGCTCGGGCAAATACGATGGAGTGGACTGCTCAAGCAAACACGGTGGAGCGGACTGCTCAGGCAAACACGGTGGAGCACCACAAAGCTGGAGCTACAATGTGCACCTCAGAGACAGCTGGGCCATAGTGTAGCCGGACTGGAAAGTAACAGCAGCTGGAGCTTTCTGGAGAGGAGCCGGAGCTGGTGTTGGTATTGAGTGCTGAGAGGACCAGTGTCTCCCAGAGCCTTCCTTCCACCTCCATCCCTACTGTCATGACTACCTCCGGCAGACAGGTAAGAAGGAGGACTCAGAGTGCAGACTGTACTCAAGAGCAACATATTTTATTAACAGAAAACTCAGAGAAACAAAAGGCACAGCACAGGGGCTGGAAATAACTTAGGAATCAAAAGGCAAAAACACTCATGGGGTAACTTGGGACACTAGGAAGCCGGCAGGGAAAATCAACATTAACGCCACACAGAACTGAGACTGACACAGACTTAAATAGACGAGGGGCAATCAAAACAACACAGAACAGGTGGGAAGACTAATCAGGCCTGACAACAGACCCCTGGGGAAAACAGTGTCAATAGGTATGGAAACAGGACGGACTGGGATGTACAGACAGACACGGACAGAGGATACGCTTGAAATATACACACAGGATCAGGGGAGACATGACCACGAACAGGACATGACTGACAAGAATACAACAAAGACCATGATGACAATGACAATGAACATAATGACCATACAAAACTAAAGCTGAGGCAGGGATAAAACATGAACGAAAGAAAACACAGAAAAACTAAAGGCGAGGAAATGGGCTAGCTCATGTTCCGGTAATGACAGAATATCCAAAAATTAACATAAAACAAGGACATGACCACAGCCCATGTTCAAACCTTTACACACTGGGCATGGCTACAGACCCTGAGTTCACTACCTCGGAGGGAAGAGGGAGGAGCCAAGCAGCAGCAGCAGGATTTGAGGCAGAAAGAGAGTGGATGAGAGGCAGAGAGGAAGAAGTGGGTGGGGGGTGTGGGGGAGCTGAATGTGGCTGGCGAGATAATGAGCTGAGAGGACCAGCTTAAACTGTCACTCCTCTACCTACCACTGACAATGCTGGCAGTCAGCGTCCCTTCCCGGGGACAGTGCGAAACCGACCATGGCCACCATTTTCCACTGCTGGGGCTACCGTATTCTGAAGCCCCGTAGCGCATGCGGAGCACAATCAGCTCGAACACCAGAGTCCGCTGGCTGCCGGAGGTGCCTACAGAGGAATGGGAGGTGTCGTGTTTGCACAGTATGTGCAATAAAGTTGACTAGACAAGGATGTGCTCTTACTCTTTGTCCATGCAGGTTTTATTTAGTGCTGATACACAACTCACTGACACATGCAATCATGTTAAGATATTGTTCTCATGCTTACTGAGAGATACAGACCAATAGTAGGCATCTACAGTATGTTCACAACCAATCAGAATGCAGAATACACTTACCCCATTCTAACTGCAGGGGTACAAATTTTAACACATTTTTATCAGAATTTTACATCTTCCTTTTTCTAAAAAAAAAAAAAAATCTGGATGTATACATACATTAAGCAACAGTTCCTGCACGACTTCAGTGATACCATAACTGTAAACCATAACTGTCCAGATAAAAATTACAACAGTCTAACCGTTCTTATCAATATTCAATCTGAAGATATTACTGCAACATGTCTCAGCTAAATTTCACTTGGCTTGCTGTACACATGACATATAATGATGCATTTTGGTGAACTTATTAACAATCAATGACAAAACTTTCTGTGTGTAACTGCGTGTAGGACAGTGGTTAAACTAATTCACTTTACATGTCTTTACAGATCAAGTATAACTTTGGGTTCAACTTTACGACTGTATCTTGTCTTGTAGGGGACAGGTTCAGGGTTTGTGTTACTTGTGGCCTGTATGGGGCATGAAGGGGTGATGTGTGGTGTATGCCGTTTGTTGTCACAGAGCTCTTTAGTGTGAGTGTTGTGTGTTTCCTTGTGTCCAGGAGGTGACGTCTGTTCCGTCTGTACACTCGTCCTTCAGCAGTGCAAATCTGGTAAGAGCTTTCAGTAACATCTGGCTGAATAACAACTGCTGGCTTCCAATGTCCATGTTCCTGGAATCTGATGGGTTGTCCTTCATTTAGTGTTGACATTGGCTTTGCTGATTTGTCATAATATTTTTTCTGATGTTGCTGTCTGCAAATCCTTATGGCATGAACATCTCTGTGGCTGACGACTTTAGGTTTTAACTCTTGGTGGGTACTGGGTTAAGATGGAGTGTAAACGATGACTCATTAGCAGCTGGGCTGGCGATTTAAAGTTGTCAGCCGGTGTGCTGCTATATTCTAGAAGACTCAGGTAGGAGTCTCTCTGGTCAGCTTTAGCTTTGGCCATTAGTGATTTTGCAATCTACACAGATTTTTCTGCAAGGCCGTTGCTGTGGGCGTAGTGTGGACTGGTGGTGATATGGGTAAATTGTCATGCAATGACGAATGCTTTAAACTCTACACGAGTACTGAGGGTCATTATCTGAAATAACAGTCTCTGGTATGCTGTGCCTGGCAAAGGCTGCTTTCAGCTTATGTATCACTGCAGAGCCTGAGGTGCTGTGTAGTTTTTCAAGCTCAAAATACCTGCTGTAGTAGTCAACAATCACTACTGTATATAGTTCTCATTGTTCCACTGAAAAAGATCATTTACTACTGTTTGCCAAGGCCTGTCTGGGATGTTGTGATTCATCAGAGGCTCTTTTGTGTTGGAGGATCTGTATTCAAGACAGGCTGAGCATCTCTCTACCATAGCTTCTATTTGCTTGGTCATCCATGGCCAAAAAAGGATGTCACGGTCTCTCTGTTTACATTTTTTAATGCCCATGTAACCTGTGTGTATGCGAGACATCTCTGCGTGTTGTGAGGTTGGAATGATTATTTTCTCACCTTTGAAGATGATACCATTCATTTGTGACATCTCACCTCGGTGGTTCCAATATTCTGCAGTGCTCAAGGGGCACATTCTCTTTTCCTCTGGCCATCCGTCTCTGATTGTTTTCTTTAGTAGCATCAGCTGAGTGTCCTTTGCAGTCTCTTCTTTAATTTCCTTTAGCTTTTTGTAACTTACAGGCAGTGTTGGGAGTAACACATTACTGTAACACCACTACTTTTGTAGTAACGGGCTGTGTAACGAAATAACTGTTTAAAAATTCAGTAATCCATTACAGTTACGGCAATTTGATCAGGTGCGTTACTTGTGTTACTCGTTTTATTAATATGGATAGATATTTTTAGCGCAAATAAACTGACCCTACCATAGCTGGTGCAGCTGTCAGTCTCCTCCACAGGTCGGTTCCTGCCCCAGTTCATGCTGCAGCGCGGTAGGAAGAAATGCCGTGGTGGTGGTGACTTCTCATATCGAGCCCTGATTGCCTGTTGTCTGAGTGGTGAGTAGCCCCCAATAGTGCCTACCTCTGTGGTTCAACATGAGTATATTTTGAGCAAGAAGCTCACATTTAATGTCCACATTAAATGCATTTAAAGTTTTCTTAAGCACAGAGAAAAAGTGACTGTGATTTGTTGCAGTAAAGAACAGCTTCTAAGTGGTGAACTTTCATTTATCTGTGCTTTCTGTTTTATTTTATCTTATTCATTTACGTGCTGTTATGATATGCAACTATTTCATGGAAGTCAATCCTCTAAATATGCATTTTTTAATGGGCTGGTCCAGGGGTGTCAAACATATAGCTTGTGGGCCAAAAACGGCCCACCAGGTGGTCCAAAATTTCCTCTGTGAATTTACAGCTTTATTTCTAGTAAACTTCTGACTTTCTACTGATTACAATAGTTTGTGTAAATCTGAAACATTTTCTCTCTGTAAGAAGAGACTTTTTTTCTCATCAGTTTTCTTTTCCTTCTTTTTTCTGATGAGAACAAGGGGCCCTTGATCTTGCTATGTGTGCAAGATGATATAAGTATGCATTTAAAAGTAACGTCAAAGTAACTTTTCCAAGTAACTAGTTACTTTAATCATGCAGTATCTAAAAAGTAACTCAGTTACTGTTGAAAAGAAGTAACTAGTAACTGTAACTAGTTACTATTTTTAGTAACTTGCCCAACACTGCTTTCAAGTAAGCTTCTGTAAATTGTGTGTACCTGCATGTCCATGCCTTCATTAAGGCTGTCATCCTGGTCAGCTAGTGATTTTCTGGAGAGTGGGGCATATGGTGCTCTTTTCCGGGTTGAGCTTGACTCCTCTCTCCCTGAAGTGTTGCAGCATAGCATGAAGGCTTTTGTCATGATCCTCTTTGCTGGAGCCATATATGACAAGGTCATTGATAATTGCTGTGACTCCCTGTAGACCTTCATAAGTCTCGTCAACTTTCTGCTGAAACACACCCTGAGCAGATTTTGGTCTGAAGGGCAAGCGAAGGAATCGGCATCATCCGAACACTGTGTTAAAAATTGTCAGCTTGGATGACTCTTCTGTGAGTGTAATTGCCCAGTAGCCTGACCTAGCATCCAAGACACTGAAGTAGCGAGCTCCTGCTAGTTTGGATGTGATATCTTCAAGGGTAGGTAAGGGATAATGCGGTCTCTTTATTACCCTGTTTAGGTCTTTGCGGTCCAGATACACTCTCAACTTGCCTGTGCGTGGTTTTTCTGCTACAACCACTGAATTGAACCATTCAGTTCGTTCAGTGACTTTAATGATGATCTATTGTTTCTCCAAGTTTTGTAGCTCTTCTTCCTCTCTTAGGTGGTCTCACAGTGCAAGGGGAACGCACCTCGGTAGGTGGCCAACAGGTGCCACACTGGGGTCAATGTGAATAGTGCATTCACCGGGAAAGAGTCCAATTCCTGTGAAGACATCTCCAAACTCTTTCATATGTAACTGGCAACTCAGACTGGCCAGTCACCGACAGTGCGAACTTAATGAGTCCAAAGTCT
The DNA here is from genome assembly GCA_020510985.1 of Pholidichthys leucotaenia. Classification (NCBI taxonomy): domain Eukaryota; kingdom Metazoa; phylum Chordata; class Actinopteri; order Cichliformes; family Pholidichthyidae; genus Pholidichthys; species Pholidichthys leucotaenia. Next base: position 115,115,980 of record CM035848.1, on the reverse strand, counting down.
AGGCAGGCTTTTAATCCTAGCACTGGAGGTGCTTGTATGTCCACTCCATCAACTTATAGCACCAATCTGTGCCCTTCAGAGGTAAAGTGGGCTATCCCACAAAACCATTATTTTGAGAAAATGAGCTCTAAAGTTGAAATATTCTCAAAAAATCAGTGTGCCTATATCATTAAAAAGTTACCCCCTATAAATACCTTCAAGGTTTATGCAGAGCTAGGCAGTTTAAGAAAATGATAGACCCTTAACAATTAGTGTAGTACAATTAACTCATTTTTGACCTACATGTGGGATAGCCCACTTTACCTCTGAAGGGCACATCTAATGTACTGACACTGAATGCTGCACTTGCCTTTCACAACTAGCTGTTCACCACCATAGCCATAAAATGATTGAGTCGAGGGCTGTAATGCATACTGTATTCACAATTTTCCAAATACACGTGTGGGAATGATGTTAGCTGTGGCACCAGTATCAAGCTTAAAGCTAACTGTTGTTTTGTTTGGGCCAACAAGCACATTTGCAAAAGTTTGCTCTGTATTAGTAGAGTTTTTTTCCTGTGTTACAGCATCAATAAACAGGTCATCATTGTCTGTTTTTGTGACTAGTTCAGTGTCATCTACTGTGTGTACTTCTTTTCGTGGCTTTGAATGACGCACTTTAGCAAAATGGTTTCATTTGTTGCATATCTTGCATTGTTTACCTTTTGTAGGGCAACGGTCTTTATTTTCCTGGGCCTTGTTTCCACACTAGGAGCACGTTTTGGGGCACTCTCGGTCTCCCTTTCTCCTTCTGGTGTTTTCCTGATTCTTTTTGATTTTATCCTGCCACGCTTTCCAAACTGCATGCTTTGGAGGTTGCTGCCATCCCATAGCATAAACAGTCTGTTCGTGGGGGCTGCTGCTGTTACTAGCTATCGTCAAGTTGTGCTTGTGCACAACATGAGGCCAGGCAATGTCTATTACTTTAGTAACGTTAGCTCGGACCCAACATTAAGCAGATTCTCTCCACTCTGGGTGACTAAATTCCAAAAACGAAACAGCCTTTTATCATCTCTTCACTGTTTGCATAATTATTGTCTTTTGCAAGCAGTCTTAAAGGTCTGATGACACAACTTTGACATTTTTTAGCATGATGTGTAAACCCAAAAGTCATTGTCTATGATCAAAATAATATTTACAACCGTGCCTGCATAAACTAGTTATCAACAAAAAACCGCAGCCGCTGACTGGACTGTGGTGCCGCCCACCAAATGAAGGGCAGCACCACCATGACGTAAGTGACAGAACGGATGCCGGTGTTGTTGACTGGAATGACAGCAGCTTTGTAGCTCACAGTTTCTCTGGTTTCTTGGTTTAATTTTATGGCTATGCCTTCGCGTTGTGTCACAGGCTTAGATAAACAGCAGGCCGTGAAAAACCACATCACATGCTTCAGCTCCAACTGTCATAAGCCTCCTTGTGCACTCCTCGTGCACTTTTACATGCACTTTTACGCAGGAGGAGTGCGCGACAAGGGGAAGGATTAATGGACTTACGCGTAGCTTTGACCTACTTTCTGTGAGCACATGCTAATGCTCACCGGTCCGGCCACGTCCCCTCTATCATTATCACCAGCTGATTAAAAATCCTGCTGATCATCTTTCCCAGTCCTCGCCCAGGTGCTTCTCATCACACCATCACCAGCAGTGTGTGTACTTAGCGGCTGTTTGCCAGTTACGCACTGCTGGTCCATAGTATTGCCATCTGTACTGTTAGTCTGCCAGTATTTTCAGCACTCTCACGATGTGTTAGTCACTCCATGTTCGCCATGGTTCTCGTGCATCCTTGAAGCGATGTTGGCTCTGGGGCACACCTGTGGCTAACACGTCTCCTCTCATTCGTTTGCTGGGCGATGCCGGCCCCCGAACGCCATCAGTAAGTGTGTTTGTGTTTTTTGTACATCTTCACCTTTTTGGGAATTGTCTGTCTTTGTGTATTAAATATGCTGTGGTGAACCCTGCACGTAAATCCTCATTATTTCATCCTCCCTCTCCGTGCCCTGCATAAAAGTGCACGAGGAGGGGAAGGATGAATGGATTTACGTGCAGGATTCACAACAGCACATTTATTGAATGTAAAGACTGATTCCAAAAGGTGAAGACTTAAAAAAAATACACAAAAACACAAACAGTAGGCGTTCGGGGCCGACATCACCCAGCGAACGTATGGAGAGGAAACGTGTTAGCCACAGTTGTGCCCCAGAGCCGACATCGCTACAAGGGCGCAACAGAACCACAGCTATGTGGAGTGGCTGACACGTCGTAATAGTGTTGGCAATATTGGCTGGCTGACAACACGGCAGATGATGCACACAAAACATGAACAGCTGACTGTCAGAGAAGGGGCGTGATCGGCTCGGCGAATCTTGGACAGTGCCCACCTGAAAGTGGGTCAAAACGGCACATAAAACACATGTACAAAACAAAAACAACAAGAACTCAAAAGATAATACATAATAAACTCGATGCCTGAGCCACAGAGAATACACTGCTACAATTTTATTGAAAAATCGGGTTTAAATAAATTATACTTATGAACAAATAATTTTGTTGCAATATCTGTGACAAAAGTGTAACACTCGGTGTTCACCTGCCGTGTGTTTGTCACTGTTGCTGCGGCGGGCATGTGTGCCTCTCCACCGTCACTCTCTGAGTCTGACTCGCTAGGCACGAACCTATAAGGTCTGATGCCCCCAGATTCTTCATTGTCATCCCATTCTTCTGAACTATAATTGTCTGAAGATTGGACAACACAAACCAATTCCAGACTACATGTGCTGGAACCATCGTTAATGTTTTCTACCGCTTCCATCCTATATGTACAATGGGCAGCCAAGCACTGTGTTCTGTCGCTGACGTCACAACATGGCCGGGGGGTTTTCCAGCCACTGACGGAATTGGTGATGTGGAGCTCATAAAAGCATTGGATATTAACGTGAAAAAAAGGATGTTTGACTTAGAACTGCACAGACCAACCTATTTTGTCATATTGAAATTGTGTGTTGTAAAATTAGATGAAGTCATAATCGTGTCATCAGACACGATTATGTCCATCATAAATTGTTCAAATGGCTTGTTTATTCCTTGCACTTTCTGATGAAACTTGTAACGGGTGATTATAATGTTCTTTGGCATCACCTAGGCTTCAAATGGGTCGTAGTACATTTTCAGCAACTTACTTTCATCTTCAGTGAGCGTCCATGTGTTGAAAATATCTCTGCTTTTATCACCAACCTAAAGAAGATAACTGCATTTTTCATCCTCACCCTTCTTCTTGCACGCGGTTGAGAGATACTGGCTAGACATAGTGGGCCTCGCCTCAACACAGAACTCTGATTCTGGAACCAGTCTCCTGGAGAGGGGCTGGAGCTTGGCCTACTTTGGAATTGCCCTGGGTGAGAGGAGGCAAGCAGGGGTGGGTATTCTTGTATCCCCCCCAACCTTGCTGCCTCTATATTGGAGTTTTCCCCGGTGGACGAAAGGGTTGTTTCCCTGTGTCTTTGGGTTGGGAAACAGGTTCTAACCATCATTTGTGCCTATGTGCCAAATGATGGTTCAGAGTACCTATCCTTTTTGGAGTCTCTGACTGGGGTGCTGGAGAGTGCTCCTCTTGGAGACTCCATTGTCCTACTGGGGGACTTCGGTGTGCACTTGGGCAACAACAGTGAAACCTGGAAGGGCGTGATTGGGAGGAATGGTCTTCCCGATCTGAACCCGAGTGGTGTTTAGTTATTGGAATTCTGTGCTAACCACAGTTGGTCCATAACGAACACCATGCTCAAGCATAAGGGTGTCCATATGTGCACCTGGTACCAGGACACCCTAGGTTGCAGGTCGATGATCGATTTTGTTATTGTGTCATCAGACCTGTGACCGTATGTCTTGGGCACTCAGGTAAAGAGAGGTGCAGAGCTGTCAACTGATCACCACCTGGTGGTGAGTTGGATCCAATGGCAGGGGAGGATGCCATTCAGACCTGGTAGACCCAAACATATAGTGAGGGTGTACTGGGAACGTCTGGCTGAGATCCCTGTCCGGGAGGTCTTCAACTCTCACCTCCAGAAGAAATTTGACCACATTCTGAGGGAGTCTGGAGACATGGAGTCTGAATGGGCCATGTTCTCCACCTCCATTGTTGAAGCAGCTGCCCAGAGCTGCAGCCACAAGGTCATCGATACATCTCATGGTGGTAACCCCCAAACCAAGTGGTGGACACCAGTGGTGAGGGGAGCCATCAAGCTGAAGAAGGAGTCCTTGTGGGACTCCCAAAGGAGCTGAGGTGTATCAGCAGGCCAAGAAGAGTGTAGCTCGGGTGGTTGCTAAAGCAAAAACTCAGGTGTGGGAGGAATTCAGTGAGGTCATGGAACAAGACTTCCGGTTGGCCTCAAAGAAATTCTGGCAAACTGCCCAGTGACTCAGGAGAGGGAAGCAGCTCCTTGTCCACACTGTGTATGGTGCAGATGGGGCGCTGCTGACTTTGATTAGGAATATCATCAGGCAGTGGAAGGAATACTTTGAGGATCTCCTCAATCCCACTGACACGCCTTCCACAGAGGAAGCAAGGCTTGTGGACGAGGGGGACGACTCGCCCATCACAGGGGGCTGAGGTTGCCGAAGTGGTAAAAAAGTGGTAAAAAAAACTCTTCGGTGGCCAGGCCCCAGGGGTGGACAGATTTGCCCTGAGTACCTCAAGGCCCTGGATGTTGTAGGGCGTGTGATGGTTGACACGCCTCTGCAGCATTGTGTGGAGGTCTGGGACAGTGCCTTTGGCATGGCAAACCGGGGTGGTGTTTCCTCTCTTCAAGAAGGGGGACTGAAAGGTGTGTTCCAACGTTAGGGGGATCACACTCCTCAGCCCCCCTGGGAAGGTCTATGCCAAGGTACTGGAGAGGAGAGTCTGGCCATTGGTCAAACCTCGGATTCAGGCGGAACAATGTGGTTTTTGGCCTGGCAATGGCACATCGGACAAGCTCTTGAGAATCCTTGAGGGTTCGGGGTAGTTTGCCCAACCAGTTTACATGTGTTTTGTGGACTTGAAGAAGGCATTCGACCGTGTCCCTCATGGTTTTTTGTGGGGGTGCTTCGCGATTATGGGATATCGGGCTTGTTGTTACAGCTATCCAATCTCTATATGACCATTGTGAAAGTTTGGTTCGTATTGCCAATACTCGGTCGGACTCATGCCCAGTGAGAGATGGACTCCGCTAGGGCTGCCCTTTGTCACCAGTTCTGTTCATAATTTTTATGGACACGATTTCTAGGTGCAGCCAAGGAATGGGTGTCATGCTTGGTGACCACAGGATCTCATCTCTGCTGTTTGCAGACGATGTTGTCCTGTTGGCTTCATCCAGCAGTGACCTACAGGTCTTACTGGGATGATTTGTTGCTGAGTGTGAAGCGGCTGGGATGAGAATCAGCACCTCCAAGTCTGAATCCATGGTCCTCAGCCGGAAAAAGGTGGATTGTCCTCTCCTGGTTGGGGACAAGCTCCTGCCCAAGTGGAGGAGTTTAAGTATCTCGGGGTCTTATTCACGAGTGAGGGGAGAATGGAGCGCGAGATTGACAGATGATCGGAGCAGCATCTGCAATGATGCGGATGTTGTACCGGTCTGTTGTGGTGAAGAGGAAGCTGAGTTCTCAGGCAAAGCTGTTGATTTACTGGTCAATCTATGTTCCTACCCTCACCTATGGTCATGAACTTTGGGTAATGACCGAAAGAATGAGATTGCGGATACAAGTGGCTGAAATGACCTTTCTTTGTAGGATTGTTGGACTCACCCTCAGAGATAGGGTGAGGAGCTCAGTCATCCGGGAGAGGCTCAGAGTAGAACCACTGCTCCTCCACACTGAAAGGAGCCAGTTGAGGTGGTTTGGGCATCTGATCAGCATGCCTCCTAGACGCCTCCCACTTGAGGTGTTTTGGGCATGTCCCACTCAGAAGAGACCCCGTGGCAGACCCAGGACTCACTGGAGAGACTATGTCTCCCAACTGGCCTGGGAACGCCTTGGTATCCTTTCCAAGAGCTGGAGCAGGTGGCTAGGGAGAGGGAAGTCTTTGCTTCTTTGCTTGAACTACTGCTTCCGAGACCCAGACCTCTGGAAAATTGGCAGAAGATGGATGGATGGATGGCCCCTTCTTCTTGAAAGGACCAGAAAACATTAAGTCCACATGAAGTCTAAATTTGCGCCACGCTTCGGGCAGGTTGCTAGCATTCGAGTCCAGGCGGGTTGAAAGAACTCCAGCGAGATCCATACTGTTTGTCATAATCCATTTTCACTCTGACACCATGTCGTGTTTGTACAGTATGTGCAATAATGTTGACCAGACAATGATGTGCTCTCATGCTTTGTCTTTGCAGGCTTTATTTAGTACTGATACACAACTCACTGGCACATGCTATTATGCTAAGATGCTGTTCTCGTGCTTACTGAGAGAGACAGACCAATAGTAGGCATCTATGTTCACAACCAGTCAGAATGCAGAATACAGGTACCCCATTCTAACTGCTTGGGTACGAATTTTAACACAACATTTTTATCAGAATGTTACAGGAGGCACACGGTTGGAAGGCTGAACCGGAGAGAGACTGCTCTCAAGGGATGAAGGCGCCAAGACCACCATCTGTCCGTTTTGCATTCATTTGACTCGATTCGGCAAAGGTGTTTTTGGGGGGGACACAAAACCCCCCAGGCGCTCCATTCTGCCCCCACCATGGAGGACAGAGGAGGAGACATTAATACCCGCCCCTCTCCACTGCCTCTGGAGGAAGGAAGGGAGTTGGCCATTGTTTAGCAAAGCAGTCTTTGGTGTTCTCAGGTCAGACGAGGAGCCCTGCCCTCTGCTCTGGGCTGGCCTTGCAGCATCCACTACTGGTGGGCGGGGGAATGCGTGGAGGTAATTAGAATATTCATAGATCTGCACATACTTAAGTAGGTGCAAGATGTAAAAGCTCTTTCCAAGTTGGCCAGCCAGCTGGCCGGCACAGCTATTGACGCCGCCGAGGACACAGTCCAAGGACGGATAATTTTTTCACACATAGGGAGTTGTTCAGAACTCCTTATAAGAACTTCTGATACAAACATATACAGTGATGATATAGAGTGAAGTGCATGGCGGTAATGCACCTGTAAGCTGGTTGCCAACTGCCAATCAAATCTAAAGGAAGAAGAAGAAGAAGAAGAAGAAGAAGAAGAAGAAGAAGAAGAAGAAGAAGAAGAAGAAGAAGAAGAAGAAGAAAAGCTCTTTCCAAGCAATTCTAAGGCAATGCAAGTTTTTTTTGTGGGTAAAAACCACAATATACTATTTTGGGCAATACATATTTTTTTTGAGGTGGTTTTAAAGCCGCTGGAGTGTGTATTTAAATGGATACAGAATCAACAAAAGCTTATTTTGCAACAGTCCTCTGCTGCTGGCGTGCTGATCTGTGGCAGTGACTATGATGAAGCCTCGCAATTCTTTGTTTGATATTCCAGAACAAAAGCATGGACCACTGCATCTGACAGAGAAGGTGATAATGGTGAAGACGAGGTGAGGTGGTGCTTCCTGAGCAGTACCAAAGGAGGGTTCCTCAGTAAGGTGTACGCCAATGTCCAACGACTCCTAGCCCGGCTGTTTACAGAAGATTCTGAAAAAATGTGAGAGATGAAGACACACAAATATGAAGACTGTGAGATAGCAATTAAATCAATAGTTTCTACTATAATTGTTCAAAATCGTGTCCCAGACAGACAAACTTTGCATACCTGACAGAGCTTTGTTGGGTGTGGAGTATTCAGATTTGTCTTGCTTCTCCAATGTGTTGGAAACAAGGATCTGGCAGAAACTCACCATGACTGGGTTATTGTGATAATGGTCAGTGAAGATCATGCCAATCCATGTACAGTAGCCTGGAAGCAGCAAATATAGATAACTGCAACTGATTCTGTTTTGTTTATATCACAATTAAACTCAAATTCCAATTTTTGTCAAGCTTAGAGGCTCCCCTTTTTTTTTTTTACTTCTAATTGAGATGTGAAGATATCACAAGGTTAATTTTGGTTTACATATTTATTTTCTCTCAGAAGAAAATAAATAATATGGCTAAATAATGTGGCTTCCCTGCACTGGCTCCCTGTGTATTACACAATCAATTTTATAATCCTCCTTTATGTTTTTAAATGTCTTAACAGTCTTGCTCCATCCTACCTCTCTGACTTACTTCAACCTTATGTTCCACCATGATCCCTAAGATCCACTGATCAGCTGCTCTTGGCGAGCCCTAAAACAAGGCTGAAGCTCAGAAGGGATCGGGCCTTTGCTGCTGCAGCCTCTAGGTTATGGAACAAGTTGCCATTACATGTTAGGCAGACCTCATCACTTTGTGTTTTTAAATCTCATTTGAAAGCACATCTGTTTTCCTTGGCTTTTAACTCGCCTTAATTTTATTGTCTGCTGTGTTTGGCATTTTGTTTTTACACGTGTTGTGAGTTGCTTCTTTTTCTGCTGCATGTTATGTTTTTATTGTCTTTCACTTATCTTTTGTCTATTTGTACTTTAGGTTATTTATTACTGTGCAGCACTTTGGTCAACTTGTTTTTAAATGTGCTTTATAAATAAATTTAGTATGGTATGGCAGAAGTTGAGCATGTATTGCAGAATAGACTTTTTGGAGTTTTCTCTGAATTGTTATTAATGGATTGTGATTGGTGCCTAGGACCTTGAGATGACCTTTTGTTGATTAGGCACTAGGCAAATAAAGCTGACGAATCAAACTGAAATAATCCTGCTAAAGATAGAAGACCCCATCAAAAACAACCTCCATGTGTGTGCGTACGTTTGTGTGCACGTGCGGTTTGCCAGGAAACGTACCAAAAAATGAGGGTAGGAGGCCACAGATTCAAAGATTCAAATATTTTTATTTGTCAGTACTTATATACATACAGGACATACGTGCAGTGATACGTACAGTGGCCTGGCGCCATCCCAGCACACGCAGAGCATGGTGCCCAAGGCCCCATGAGCCTGAGAACCATCCAAACCCCCAGCCAAGCCCCTGCAACCCCCGGGCTACACCAGACACCCCCTCCCCACAAAGGCAGACCTATGCCCACCTCAGGGCTTCAGACACGCACCCCAGGAGCCACCACACACCCAGAGGAGGCGGTAGCGAGCAGCAGGGGAAAGCCAGTACTCCTCTCCCCAGCTGGAGGTGTCTGACACAGGCCAGGGGGTACCACTCCTGTCTGTCCCACACGCCTGACCTCAACCCCCCCCCCCCCCCCACACACATCTATTCTCTTTCAGGTGCTGATATCAGGCTTGTGCTGAGATCTCAGAAGCAGCAAGTGTTTCCTCTCTCTTTTTTCATTCTTTCTCTCTCTCTCTCTCTCCCCACCGACCACTCCATATCCTTTCAGCTCCCTCCCCCTTTCCTGTGTCAGTTAAGACAATTCAAATAAAGTACTAAAGTTATTACACAGCAAGAGAAGCCTATAAATACTATTTATAAACAGTCTATACCACATATGAGCAGAACGTCTTTTGGCAAAGTACATGTGTTTGGCACAACAAGGCAAGCAGATAACTGTTCTGTTTGCAGAGCTGCTGAACAGGACAGGTTGAAAAAACATAACCCCTTTGGCATGGCTAATCAACATATCAAATACAGGTATGTTCAGAAAATCATGGAGATTTTTTAGTAGTAATTTTATGAATGAATTCTAATGGGGCTTTTATTGTTTTTAACTCATGTAGTTAAACTTACCAGCATCCATGGTTTCATATCCTCTCTGCATGATAGTTTTATCTATGCGAGATATCAGCCATGTTCCTATTGCAATGCTTGACAACAGTCGCAGCATGCACGTGGCCAGCCCCACCACCACGTTGTAGAAAAGGAAGAAGTAGTTGAAGCAGTGAAAGGCCTTCCTAGAAATAGAAATTTTTAGATTTTTATGACAATAATTTAAAGATTCAGTACAGTAACAGATGTCCATTACCATGGTAGGTAATTGTGATCATTTTTCCCCTGATATAGGAAACAGCCCATTTTTATACACATAAAGTATAAACTAGCCTGCAGCCTATAGCTCCAAAACCATATGCAGTGTTTTTTCTCGGAACCAGTGGCTACCTGTTGCGTTGACAAACCAGACTGTCAATGATGAACTAACTCATTTTAGCCTAAGATGTGACATGTGGGATGCAAATCCACATGTGGATCATATGTGTGAGTTTGGTAAATGCCAAGGCATTTGCAAAGGATTCTTACAAATCCTTGCAAAATGTCAGCAAACAGAAAGATGAGCAGAGAGAATTACAACATGTCCACTGACGTGGCTGTTATGTTGGTAAATGAGAACCAATGACGAGACTGAGCGTTGAACTGAACACGACTTTATTGGTGACTCACTCCCACAGTACAGGCGCTCCCGTCAGGCAGACAGGAGGTCAAGAGACCGCCCCTCTTCCTCACAGCCCTCTTATACCCCAGGTGGCAGCGGAACCGGAAAGGTGGAGCCACCACCCGTGTCACACAATAATATAATCCAATAACAACACAACACTTTCCCCCCCTTCAAAAATGGTCCAAAACACATACATACAATCGAGACCCTCCCCACTTTGGAACCCGAATCACTGCACTAAACAGAAATATTCTAAGGACGACGACATACACACAAAACAACTAAAGCTAGGGGCAACAGGTGGACTACTGTTCCACCCCCACACGGCTAGACAGATTATTCTGCCATTTTTAATAAAACACAGTCCATTAAACAAAAAACTGCCATGTTACTAAAATAAACAGTAGAAAACACAAAACAATCCCATTAACAGAACTACTATACAACCCGGTTATCCCCCATTCCAACACCATGCATTATACACATTGCCCAACCATTAGTCCAGTAGAGGAACCACACCCCGGAAAACTGCGCCCCACATGCCAAGCGACCCCCCCCGAGCGCCCACGCAAGCCCACTGACCACCCACCCCTGACACACACCGACGGCATCGCCAACCCCCATGTCACTAGATGGACTGCCCCACCCCCGTCACCCAATGAAGTTCTCCTACCCACACACACATCCTCCACCCCCACACATCCACCCACAGGTAACTGCACCCGTACATATACATACCCCCGACCACCCTCATGTGCACATATACACACACACTCACCATCACACATGGCCACCTACACCCACACACAGCCCCACATGCCCACACACAACACCCACACCCACGCACTCACTTCCACACCCGCTCAGACACACGCTGCCACTCACACCCACTCTCACACATGTACGCACACACACACACACACACACGCACATGCACACCCACACCCGCAGGCCCCAGAGAATTGGAAGGGCGACCCCCCAGGACTCAGGCACCTGCCCCAGGGCGCCGCCAGGGCCCCAGGGAGGACACAGCCCCACTGCGCAAGGATGCACCAAGGCTGGCCTGCACCACTGGCGCACACCCAACCCCGGCCCAGGAGGGGAAAGCCCCACCCCCCCCCCAGCACCAGGGGCCTAGGGCCAGACCCAGTCCCTCCTGGGAGGCAAGGCCAGCTGGCCGGGGGCGACGGCCCACCCCGCAGCCCCCCCCCAACCACCTCCCCTGGGCCAGACACATGGCCACCCCGGAACAGGCCCCCCAGACACCGGCCCCTTGTGATTGGGCACAGCCAGCCACCAGAGACGCCAAGGAGAGCGAGCCACTGCCCGCCACCCCTCAGGTTATAAAATTAATAAGTGGGGACCAGAGAGAATTGAATTCAGCCAATTGATTACACAGGGTTTCAAAAATAATTTTTTTGTAAGTTGTCTGTGTTTTTTCAACTGATTTAAGACAATTTTGCACCACTGAATCCGAAAATGACATCCGTTTCTCTCGATCAGGTGCTAAGCAAAAACCTGTACTTACTTAGTACTGTGCACGTACTTACCTTTATATAAAGGTAAGTACATGTAAATTGAATGTTACATCATCATTGTTCAAAATTCAGAGAATTTCAAGACATAAAAAAGAATTTTACATCATATAAAGCAAAAATACCCACTCATGTTTCATGCTTTGGGTAGATGGTGGCTCGTCAACCTGGGAAGGTAGCCCATCTAGGGGAAGGTAAACCCTGATTTCAAACCGCTGCTGCCTTGCGGCACACCCGGTCATGGGAAAGGCTTCGGGAGTCAACCCTGAGGAAAAATCTGGAGTCGGAGACCCTAAGGCAGTTCTCTGTTGTGCTCAACATCGTTCTGGCAGCTCCTGCGACGGCGCTGGTGCCAAACTATAGCAACCCTGCTGTTCCTTTGGATCCATCAGTGACGTGGAGAGGGGGGACATGCTGCATGGGTAACATCTTGTCCTCCATATCTTCCTGCCCAGGCTTGAATCCTACCAACGCCCAACGCTGGAAGGTAGAACACCGGTGCGCATCGGTCTGTTCAGCCACAGGCAGTGCTGTTCCAGCAGAGTAGACGTTTAGGATTCTCTTCCATGGTCACCATAGACCGACGGAGGCCGACGAACCCACTCATGTAAACAAAAATGTATAAAACAACATGTGGCCATAATTCAAAAAGTTGACCGGATTGAGCAAAACCTATGTGATTTTTGGATTCAGCACATTAAAACTGTCCTAAATCAGCTAAAAAAACTTACAATAAACAATAGACAATAAATTTGGTGTTGACCAGTGTTATCTGAGGAGGCAGACGTTCTCTCCAGGCTAATGTAATCTAATAGTAAGTTATTATAGTGAGTCATGCATAAATTATTTCTTGATTTCCAATTCTGAGGATAGTTTTCTTTGCGATGCGTAAGGCGGTGAGAACCATGTGTCTCCATGGCACATGGAGACACATGGTACCATGGCACCATGGCACCATGTGCCTCTATATTCATTTCACTTAAATCACCTAATATGCAAAGTGTGGGTGAGGTTGAGACACGATCATGCTGACAGGTCCTCGCATGTCTTACGCCAGAACTTTTGAACCAGTGCACAGGACCACATAGCTGGCAAATAGCTATCCGGGATGTTGCTGGTGCAGTAGAAGCAGATATTTGTGTGACTCAGGCCCATTTTGAACATCTTTTGTCCTGTGTAATGAATTCTATGTAGAACTTTATACTTTACGAGTTTTAAATTAGAGTTTTTAGTCATCTTAAAAGTGTTTAAACATATTTGTGTCCAGAAGCTTTCATCCTTATTGATCGATAAGTCTGTCTCCCATTTTGATATTGGAAGAGATACTGACTCATCCGGTTTTTATAATAGTCTTGTAGAGACTGGGTTAATCATCTCAGACTGGATGCAGAGGGTAAACTGAGAAGGACAATAGCTAGGGAGATCATGAGGCACTTTTCCACTAGCCCAGCACACCTCGCCACGTCTCGATTCACTTCGACACGGTTCGGCTCGCTTTTGTCTCCATTACAACCGTGTTAAGCTGGGGTGGGTGGGATTTCTATAACAGCGAGGCGGCGCCACACTCCCGTGACGTAAAACACGCAACCCAAGCAAAACATAAGACATGCATCATGGTGGCTGTACAAGGCGACTCCTCGGTCTGTGGCTTTTTTCACCGTAAATACCAAAAAGGACCGCCAGACAAGGGTACAGGCAGCGAGATGAAACACTCTGGAATAGTTCTGCAGCTTCTGGGAGAGCCAAAGATGTGAGGATACAAACTGGGTCATATATGACGGTAAGCTAATGTTGCTAATGCTAGTTTGCTATAAGTACGTCGTACTACACTGTAATGTCTGCAAGTTATCGCTGTTAGGTACTAAAATATGTACGCTGTGTGTGTTTCAGATGGCTCTGTTGTGGGGAAATTACCACTTCAAACAGTCGGTCTGGGCGTTCAGCACAGCCTGTCACTGATGTCAACACAGCTTCACAAACAATCAGTGGTTATAGAGCTTAAGAATGTCTGTAGAAACGTTTATTTCCTGTGCAACAAATTGCTCTGATCTGCGTGAAAATCATGGAGAGACTGTTGAGACATCATGGACGTACCTGCTTCTGCAGCACTGAGTCTGAGGTGGTGTCATAGAAAAAAATGATCAGCTGACACAACTTGATCGCCATGTTAATAACTATATTAGCCACAAAATATATATTCAAAAAGTAAACAGTACTGAGTTAGGTATAATAAGATATATTTGACAGTTATCATGCATTTTAGGCCAAAACAAACTTGATCTAGGATTAAAAGCAATTAAAATAATGCAGTCACAAGGTTACATGGAAAATACTTGATTTACTAGATACATGTACTGTAGAAATATATATACTCTGCATCAACAATGTACTAGACATGCACTCATGTAGTATTGCACTGGGAATTGCATTGACAATAAACCTCTGAAGTTTTTGCAGATGTCTCTTTTTTTATATGTGAAGGTTACCACCATGTGGCATAAATTAAATACTGAAAGATTGGAAAAGCTGTCTAAGAAGGGGCTTCCAATCATGTGTCATGGGGGGCCAAGACCCTGCAGGTTCTCTCTTCTACCCAGTCTCTTCAGCAGGTGTTCTCACTGATCAGTCAGTGGAAGAAGTTCAGTGGAATCTGCTGTTGAAGACACTGGTTGGAAGTAAAGCCTGCAGGGTCTTGGCCCTCCATGGCACATGATTAGACCCTCCTGCCCAAACCCATTATGATGAAGAGCAGATGCTAATATGACCCAGAATTCCTCCATATACTGGTACTGTCACTAAAGTATGCAGGGTCTTCTGCGGTGGCACATCCAACAATACAGTCTTCAGTTAATAAAATAATTGTTTTGGTTACTTTTTTCTTAAAAATGAGCCATTATTTTCAAGGTCACCGATAAACCCTTTGTACAGTTGACGCTTTTCCCACCGGTGTCTTAACAGACAAAATAGAAAATGTTTCATGATACAAACACATAAGTCACTAAATTGTTTATTAAAATCAGCAGCAAATTCCAGATTATTCAGAATGTGCAAAATTCAAACTGTAAAAAAAAAAAAAACTGGAATGGGTCACACACGCCAGCCACGCTGCCTCACTGAGAAGCAACTGGATCGGCCCCTCGTACTGGTCCTGGTTCAGCAGATCTTCAGCCTGCATCTCTGTAAATAGTGAGGCAAGGTCCAGTTGGGGTGGACAGTTTCCCTCTTGCCTAGACAAAAGACAAATGGGTGGTGGTTAATTAAAGCAAGTTTAAAACATATTTGGGAAATACACTTGTTGCTAAAAGCCAGTGGTGGAATGTGAATTAATGAATGAATCTTTATTTCGGATTGATTAAAAGTAAAGATTAAAAGAAAATAGAATAATATAACAAAGGGGAAAAAATCTAACAAGGTCAAATTAAACAATAACTTCTCTGATTATACAGTTCAACATAGGTTATGTGAAATGGGTGATGGCTGAAGCCGCAGCTTATATTGCCCACCATATTTCATCCAAGAATTCAAAAGAAAAACAAAACAGTAGGGATTACAATTTGAATGTGACAATAAAGTACTTTGTTGTTGTATTTAACCACAATTTTCATGTAGCTGCGCTTCAGTAGATTTTACAAGGGCTGGGTTACATTTAAAATCATCTGTTTTTACTGTGGCCTCAGCAATCAGAATGAATTAATACATTCACTTGAATGGAATATAGTACTTTAACTGAAGGTGTGCATCACCGAGTATGGAGTCGCTCAGTCTAAATATGAAGTTTTTATCAATAAAAGTTTGTCTTGTCTGTAAAAGTGTCTCTTCTTGCCCTGGCTTCATGTGTGGGCGGTGTTTTGTACTAGCATTGCTAAAATATAAAAGGAAGCACTACAATGGGTCTCAAATATTTGTAATGTGTCCTGTTACTGCATGAGTTTATTGATGATAGACTATAAACTACACATATAAAGTAAATTATATTGACGACTGAACATCTCACATTCGCCAAAACATACAGTTATGAACATAACTCACAAAGGATCACACAAGGGATCTGACAAAAAAATAAATACATTAACAAGCGGTTTATTTTACAGTTGATGTGCCATATTCACACAATCAAATAAATCTCAGTTCAGTCCCTTTTATATTAAGTGGAAATTGTGCTACTTTGGTTCTGACACTTTACCTATAAAAGCAAAGGATTTCAGTACGTTCCACAGTGGCGAGGTAGGTTGTGGGCTGGCTGCTTTCCTCCTGCCTAGATGAATGACAGAAATGGATGGTGGTTAGGTTCAAGCAAGTTCAACACTTAATACAGGCACATCTCAAAAATTAGAATACCATGAAAAAATTCAATATTTTTTTCACTCATTTCAGAAAGTGAAACCCATATTAGATTCATTACAGGGACAGTGATATATTGAAAGTGTTTATTTTAATATTGATGATTACGGCTACAGCCCATATTAACCAACACCTCAGCAGCCAACATTTATATTTAAAAACTATTTTTTAAAGTTAATTTTATGTAACATTCTAATTTTTTGCCAAATTGAATTGGGGGTTTTCAGGGGCTGTAAGCCGTAATCATCAAAATTAAAATAAATAAATGCTTGAAATATATCACTGTCTGTGTAATGAATCTATATAATATACGGATTTCTCTTTCTGAAATGAGTGACAAAAAATATTGAAGTTTTTCATGACATTCTAATTTTTGGAGATGTACCTGTATTAGGGAAATACACCTGTGAAAGTCAGTGGGGGGATGTGACAAAAATGCTTCGTTTCCCTGGCAATCACTGCAGGATCCACAGAATAGGTGTGTGGGTCTATTCTGATGCTTTAGAAAATTATATGAATGACTTTATAAATCACTGGTTTGAAAAAGCAATTTTAATATGACGAGATTTCGGCTCCTGTGGTCCATTTCACCTGTATCCACAATATAAACACTGAGGGAAGCTAGCCCCTGGCATGTGGAAACACATTCTAGCATTAAATTGCACACAATTTAATGTGCAGCACCAAAATGCAATACGTACACAAACCAGGACTTTAACCAGGATTAACATATTTCATCATTTTGCTCTCACAAGCGAATACTTAGGAGAAAACAAGTGCGAATCAGCAGTTGGTACTAGCTAGCTACTAGCTAAAACTCGTTAGCCAGCACAGAACAGCGCTGTATGGCTCAAGAAAGTGAGCTTACCACCAACAGGATAAATAAGCGAACAGATGCACATTATTACAAATCACTCACCATCGATGGTTCTCTCACGTTCGTCTTCAGCTTGTCCATAGTCCGGTTCTATGCTGGGCTGCATCTGTATCGGGGCGGGTCGCTCCTCTCACTGTGGATCTGCCACCAAGCAGAGAAAACTCCGCACGTCTTCGTTGGACCACGGTGTAGAGTTCCGCAAAACCTACAACACTGTTTGTATTAATATCGTATTTACTCCGTGACCGAGTTAGTTCGTGAAATATTACAAATGGCGGTCGTGTGTAGATTCATCAGAAGACGGTCGCTTTCGTGACGTTACGACCTGACCAATCAGCGGCGACCAGGCTGTTGACGTCACATCACGGCACGACTCAGCACGGTTGTACCCTGCCCTCGAGCAGGGACGAAAATAGCGGCTGTTAAACCGTGTTGGGGCTAGTGGAAAGAGTTACAAAGCGTGCTGAGCTGTGCCGTGTTGGGCTAAGCGGGGCTAGTGGAAAAGGCCCTATGGTGAGGCAGCAGGAAGAAGGAGTTGGGGGGAGAAAGGATGAAGGTATTGTGATGTGAGATGTCATGCAGATGTGAGATGGGCGGTTGGTATAAAAGGAGAACCCATGGTGTATTGAGACATGCGTTTTCTATGTATGACTGATGAGAGGGTGAATAAAGTTGTCTACTACATGAATCAGTCTCGTTATTTACACTCTCCACACTGGTGACCCCTTGACGAATTATGGAACACGAGGCAAGAACCCCAGAGTCGGCCCAGATGGGAACCCCCAGCGACGCAGCAAGCATCCCAGAGATGGCCCGGACGGGAACCCCCAGCAACGCGTGCGCTGTTTCAGTCAAACTACCGGACTTTTGGCTGCACAACCCGCGGTCTTGGTTCCACCACACCAAGGCTCAGTTTGCCCTCCAGGGAATAACGGCAGACGACACCAAATATTACTATGTGGTCGCAGCGCTGGACGCTCGCACGTCTCAGCAAGTAGCGAGCCTGCTCCAACAGCCTCCAGCCCACGACAAATACGGGGCTCTCAAGGCTGCGCTGACCTGGCGCTACATGGTCTCAGACTGTGAGAGAGCAGAGAGGCTCCTGAGGCGCTCCGAGTTAGGAGATGGTTTGGCGGTCGAACTGATGGAGAAGATGTTGGCGTTAATGGGCACAGACGATGGGCATTTTCTGTTTGCCCACCTTTTCCTCCGGAACCTCCCAACAGAGGCGAGAGCGGTCCTTGCCAATTCGCCGTTGCTGGCCGCGCGTGACTACCATGTGCTAGCCCAGGAGGCAGATTGGATCATCCTCACCACCAGAGCCCTCACAGTGAACGCGGCGGCGTCGGAACCCTGCGAGACGACCAGCGGAGGCAAGGAGCCACCAACGGTAGCGGCAGCGGAGGCCGGGAAGCGCCAGAGAGACACACTCTGCTTCTACCACCGCCGCTTTGGAGAGAACGCACGCAGATGTGTGCCACCGTGCCAATTCAAGCACTTGGGAAATGCCAAGGCTGGCAGTCGATAGCAGCTGCGATCGCCGGTGAAGAGAACAAGCTGCTCTACGTGACGGACTCGCGCTCGGGGAGACGCTTCCTCGTAGACACCGGAGCCCAGAAGAGCATCATCCTGCCGTCCTACGCCAACCGGCTAGCAGGAGCTAGCGGCCCCAGGCTGGTAGCCGTAAACAGCTTGGACATTAAGACTTTTGGTGAGAGAACACTGACTTTATCTCTACACGGCCGTATGTACGAGTGGACTTTTGTCATAGCGGCACTGAGTTTCCCAATCTTGGGAGCTGATTTTCTGTGTGCACATGGATTACTAGTCGATGTTGCTAACAGGCGCCTGGTTAATGCCCTGTCTTTTGATTCTCTCCCCTGTACAGCTCGAGGGGCCGGGCCAGTAACACAAGCCAACGTCACAGCTCCAGGCGGTAAGTTCCACACACTGCTCACTCAGTTTCCAGCACTCACGGTCCCGACGTTTTCGGCGGCCATCGCTAAACACGGGGTGGAACACTTTATCACCACCACCGCGACGCCCATTTTCGCACGACCTCGGCGCCTGGACGCAGCTAAACTGGCCATAGCGCGCGAGGAGTTTGCCAACCTGGAAAGGTTGGGCATCATCAGGCGATCGAACAGCCCATGGGCATTCCCACTACACATGGTCCCTAAGGTCAAGGGATCGTGGCGACTGTGCGGTGATTTCCGCAGATTGAATAATGCCACAGCGCACGACCGCTACCCGATTCCCCATATTCACGATTTTTCCGTTCACCTGGCCGGAGCATGCATTTTTTCTGAAATAGACCTGGTCCACGGTTACCACCACGTCCCAGTGCGCGTGGAGGACATACCCAAAACAGCGGTAATAACTCTGTTTGGCTTGTTTGAGTTTTTACGCATGCCCTTCGGATTAAAAGGAGCGGCACAGACATTCCAACGCATGATGGATGCGGTATTGCGCGATCTCCCGTTTGTGTTCGTCTACCTGGATGATATTCTGGTGGCCAGTGCGTCCGAGGACGAACACGTAACCCACCTCAGGACGGTTTTCCGGAGGTTGGAGGAGCACGGGTTAATAATCAACCCGGCGAAATGCCAGTTTGGTGGGACGGGGATTGATTTTTTGGGGCACCGCGTCTCACCGGAGGGAGCGATACCCTTGCCCGACAAAGTGCGCGCCGTGGCGAATTTTCCCTGGCCTCAGATGGTCAGGGCGCTGCAAGAATTTTTGGGGATTGTTAACTTTTATAACCGGTTCCTCCCCCACGCAGCTCAACTCATGCAGTCATTGTACTGCCGCGCTCAAGAGACAGAAACCCGCGGATAGAGTCGAATGGACTCCGGAGCGAGAGCAGGCGTTCTCTGAGGTTAAAACAGCCCTGGCAAACGCCGCACTGTTGGCGCACTCAGACCCGGCAGCCCGGATAGCGCTCACTACCGATGCCTCGGACGTGGCCATAGGGGCCGTCGTGGAGCAACATGTCACCGGTTCTTGGCAGCCGCTCGCTTTTTTCAGCAGGGCTTTGCACGACAGTGAGCGTAAATACAGCGCATTCGACAGAGAGTTGTTGGCTCTCCACCTGGCCATACGCCACTTCCAGTTCTGGCTGGAAGGGCGCAGCTTCACCGCGTTCGTGGACCACAAGCCGCTAACATTCGTGATGGCCAAGGTTTGGGAACCATGGTCGGGCCGGCAGCAGAGACACCTGGCCACGATCTCGGAGTTTACGACCGATATTCAGCATGTGTCGGGTAAACTGAACGTGGTGGCGGACTGCCTCTCGTGCGCAGTAGTGGCCCCGGTCTGCCTAGGGATAGATTATGCAGCCATGGCCGCAGAGCAGATTAGCGATACAGATGTGTGCGCACTCCAGTCTGGACCAACAGGGTTAAGGCTGGAGAGCAGAGTACTGCAAGATGGCAATCCCCCCCTTATCTGTGACGTCTCCACGGGACGCCCGCGCCCGGTGGTCGCAGTCGCTTGGCACCGCTGCGTGTTTGAGTCAGTTCACGCTCTGGCGCACCCAGGAGTGCGCGCGTCAGTCAAAATGGTGGGAGCAAAGTTTGTGTGGCCAGGCCTGCGCAAACAAGTGAAAGAGTGGGCTGCAGCCTGCGTAGCGTGCCAACGAGCCAAAGTACACAGACACACGAAGGCTCCTTTGGGACTGTATCGTATACCGGCTAAGAAGTTCGGCCATGTTCACGTGAACTTCGTGGGCCCCCTCCCGCCATCGCAGGGGTGCACGCACCTTCTGACAGTGGTGGACCGCACCACACGCTGGCCAGAAGCAGTCCCGCTGGCGGCAACCACGTCCGCAGACATGGCGCGCACTTTTTTGACAACATGGGTGGCGTGTTTTGGAATCCCGTCGGACATCACATCCGATAGGGTCCCTCAGTTTGCTTCCAACCTCTGGTCTGCGATGGCCCATAGCCTGGGTGTTGCAATCCATCGCACAACTGCGTACAACCCACAGGCCAATGGGTTATGCAAGCGTTTTCATAGGTCACTGAAAGCAGCGCTCAGGGCTTCGCTGACGGATGCAAATTGGGTAGACCGGTTGCCGTGGGTTTTACTGGGGTTGCGTTCCGCACCAAAAGAGGATTTGGAGGCTTCTCCGGTGGAGCTTGTTTTTTCTCAGCCACTGCGGCTGCCCAGGGAATTTTTGCCAGATAATCCCGCGCCGGACAGCTGCCCGTCTCAGCGTTTGCAGCATAGTGCAGACACAGGCACGCTGCCGGGCCCGGCCCACCACTGTTTTCCACATGCTTTTGTGCCAAAAACTTTGAAGAACGCGGCGTTCGTGTTTGTCAGGCACGATGCCCACCGCCCTCCATTGCGCCCACCCTACGATGGCCCGTTCAGAGTGCTGGAAACAGGGGACAAACATTTTTTGTTAGACTTGGGGGGTCGTCGGGAGAAAATATGCATAGGCAGACTTAAGCCCGCCTTTGTGGTGGCGGACGAGCAAGTGCTGTTGGCTCGGGCCCCTCAGCATGGAAGACCCCCACTGAGAACTCCCCAGGTAAACGATTCATCAGAGCAGCCACACGGGCAAGTCGAAGTTTCCCCCCCCCCCCTCGCCATGGCCCACCCGCAGACAGATACACCCCCAGGAGCCCCCCGCCGGCACAGCAGCGCCGCGGAGGCGGTAAACCCCCGTTACAGCAGATATGGGAGGAGACTGAAGCCAAAAGGATGTGAGGACTGAAACTCGGTCTGAGATTCTGGGGCGGGGGGGGGGGGCATGTAGAGGCTGGGTTAATCATCTCAGACTGGATGCAGAGGGTAAACAGAGAAGGACAATAGCTAGGGAGATCATGGTGAGGCAGCAGGAAGAAGGAGTTCGGGGGAGAAAGGATGAAGGTATTGTGATGTGAGATGTCATGCAGATGTGAGATGAGTGGTTGTTATAAAAGGAGAACCCATGGTGTACTGAGACAGGCTTTTTCTGTGTATGACTGATGAGAGAGTGAATAAAGTCGTCTGCTACATGAATCAGTCTCGTTATTTACACTCTCCACAGTCTGTATATTTTCAATATCAATTTAGGGGAATGAAGATTTAGAAACTCTGCCACCTTAACCGGTACCTCTAAATCGGTCTGACTAAGAGTGAATTTTGCTTTTATTATGGATTTAAGCTGTTGGTACTCAAGAAACTTTTTATCGCTGATATTGTACTGTGACACTAATTCCTGAAAATGGATAAAATTTCCACCTTGAATAAGATGCCCTTAGTTTTTTATTCCCTTCTCTTGCCATAGTGGAAAGTTTAACGTCCTCTTTTGTTGCAAGATATCAGGATTATTCCACATGGGTGTGAGTTTACAAGGGACAAGCAAAGACCCTGTTATTTTTAAAAATTTCCACCAAGCTGTCAGAGAGGAGCTGATATTAATGCTTTTAAAACAGTCATGGCATTTAATACAGGGATTCATACAAGGTAAGTCAGAGATATTTAGCAATCCACAGAAAGCCTGTTCAGCATCTAACCATGGGTTTCCTAATGGGGTTGATTTTGTCCATTTAGAAACAAACTGCAATCTATTGGCTAAGAAGTAATTAAAAAAAATTGGTAAATCTAAACCTCTGCACTCTTGCTTTTTGAAGAGTTTTTAGACTGATCCGTGATGGTTTATCCTTCCATAAAAATTTACTTATATTTGAGTCTAAAGACTTCAACCAGGCCAAAGATGGTTGGGTAGAAATCACTGAGAACAAACTGTTGATTTTAGGAAGGACCATCATTTTAACGGTTCAAGGTAGGGACAACTTTTTCAGGTGAGTGGCAACTTCGCCTGTCTGTGTCTCACCCAGATGGTGAATTCATGTCTTTTCATGCATGTACATTGAGTTATAATCTAATAGTGCTGCGTGAAAAATTTGCCCGTTCACGTCTGATGTGAAGGCACCTTTATGCTAAACGCCACTTTCTTTTCTCACTACGTGTTGCTGTGGTTATACAAATGCTGAGGGGCACGTCTGCCCTTCGGTCCGCTGGATACTCTGTTTGCATTCACACGGCAAGTGAAGCACACCAGACTTCATTAGCAAGCAAACCAAGACCCCCCGTTTTCAGGGGGACCAGACTTCGCTTGTTTGGTGCACACCAGCGTTCCAACGCGCATTCAGACAACACCAAATGAACCAAACTATCCACAGAATACACTCTGTGGTCTTTTAGTTCGGACCAAACAGTGGCCGTGTGAATGCGCCTTATGACACACTTTACCATTACTAAAGTAAGCTAAAACCTGATAAAAATGAGGGGTGTGGGAAAAAAATCGATTATGCTTCATAGTATTGCAATACTTTGTGGTGGTGACACTGTATAGACTCAGAAATACAGTATTGTGATACTTTATTAAAAATATTAATAAATGTTGCAAATACAAACTTACCTATTTAGGTACCAGTGTAATAAAAACCATTTAACTTTACAGTCCATTGGTTGGTGCTAGAGATGGGGCAAAACACTGAGTTGGCGTATTATCACAGTTCTTAGTGCTCACGATGATGCACCGATCTCTAAACGTACCGCTCTTTTATTAATTTTATAATATATGATATTGCAATACTTAAGGAATTGTAGTATCATGATATTGCATTGTGACCCAAGTATTGTGATCTGTATCGTATTGTGAGGTCCCTCGTGACCCCCACTCCTAATAAAAATCTTAAAGGGGTCATTGACTGAAAAATGGTGTGTTTGTAGGTTTTAACTGTCTGAAATGAGTCTACTAGTCACCTAATTATCAAAACATTTTCAAAACAGTCAATTCTCTTATAAAACACACAGCCTTTATCTCGTTTTTCTCTCCCTGAAATGTTTTTGACTCTTTTGTCTAAATTGTTAACATCACAATTAGAAAAAGCCAACCCACCACCATCCTTAAGACCCACCCATTGCTCTATTATTGGCCCATCTAGTTTTCTGTCATGTAGATTGAAGGGGTGCCAAAGGTAGCCCATTAGCCCCTGAGCTATTAACCCCAAGCTAACACTGGTATCAGGAAGCTCAAACCAAGCGCGGCTTATATTGTTATTTTCTTCAGATCTTAGTCACCCTAATAACCGTCCCTGTTACCACCTGGTTCACCAGTCCACAATATACCTTGTGTCGCTCTGGCCCATCTTCCAGTGGTTTCAGCGTGACTCTGCAGCTGGCGTTGGTGTGCTGGTCGCGGCAACCGCCTATGCTGCGACCCGGAACTGCTCCCCCGAGCTCTCCCACCATTCTCCGGGGCTCCACGTCACTCCACTCTACTCTGGCAGGCAACGTAGGGGAGCTGCTTTATGACGGCACATCCCCCAGCTGGCCATGGGAGAGGAGCGGAGTCCCGTGGAGTGAAATACTGTACTTTGAGATTCCATGGCTCGGTAGCTAGGCTTGGCCAGCAGCCTCTGGTTGCGGCAATCGGTGGATCGCTTGGTGTGCGGTGCTGGCGATTTGTTGTGGCATCCTGCCGAGGTTGTTGGGAGATGGGCCACAGTGATGCAAGATACACAATTGACTGTGGACCAGTGAACCACCGCTCCTCATCCAAGCTAGAAGAAGGCTAGAAACTACTCAGCTAATGGCAAACTGACATAAGAGGAAGGATGGAGTTGAACAGCTGAAGGATGTTTCTTAAAGTGATAAGATTTAAATCAGAGCATTTCAATAAAGCCAGGAAAAATAAAGAAAAAAAATTGCTTCAGTAATTAAAAAAATAAAGAAAATGTGAACAAAATGTCACAAACACTTCATTAAGACATGAGTGAGCTGTGAAAATGTGGAAAAAGTGCAATGACCCCTTTGACAAATGTACTATAAAACATTTGTAAAGTTTTGAGAATATTTATTCAAATTTACATAGAATATTTACAAATAAACAAAAGATGCAAATTTGGAAGAAAAGTTGAAAATGTAGGGAAAAAACAACTTACAAACTTAGAAGAATAGCAAAATTGTGACAAAATTTGTCTTTTTGATAGTTTAATTCACACATCAAACAAATCTCCAAAACTGCTTACTTTCACCTAATTTTGCCAAAATAATGAATAGTTTTTCTACGCTTACATTTTATTTATTACAGTGGTGTGAATAAGTGTTTGCCCCCTTCCCGATTTCTCATTTTTTTGTATGATTGTCACACTTAAATGTTGCAGATCATCAAACAAATTTAAATATTAGACAAAGATAACACAAGTAAACACAAAATGCAGTTTTTAAATGAAGGTGTTAATTATAAAGGGTAAAAAAAAAATCCAAACCTTCATGGCCCTGTGTGAAAAAGTGACCCCCCCCCCCCACTTCCCTGTTAAAACATAAATTAACTGTGGTTTATCACATCTTTGGAAAGCTGAGTTCAATTTCTCTAGACACACCAAGGTCTGATTACTGCTACACCTGTTCTCAATCAAGAAATCACTTAAGCAGGACCCACCTGACAAAGTGAAGTAGACATAAAGATCCTCAAAAGCTAGACATCATGCTGCGATCCAAAGAAATTCAGGAACAAATGAGAAACAAAGTAATTGAGATCTATCAGTCTGGAAAAGGTTATAAAGCCATTTCTAAAGCTTTGGGTCTCCTGTGAACCACAGTGAAAGCCATTATCCACAAATGGTGAAAACATGGAACAGTGGTGAACCTTCCCAGGAGTGGCCGGCCAACCAAAATGACCCCAAGAGCACAGCGACGACTCATCCAAGAGGTCACAAAAGATCCCACAACAACATCCAAACAACTGCAGACCTCACTTGCCTCAGTTAAGGTCAGTGTTCATGACTCCACCATAAGAAAGAGACTGGCAAAAGTGGCCTGCATGGCAGAGTTCCAAGAAGAAAACCGCTGCTGAGCAAAAAGAACATAAAGGCTCGTCTCAGTTTTGCCAGAAAACATCTTGATGATCCCCAAGACTTTTGGGAAAACACTCTGTGGACTGACAAGACAAAAGTTGAACTTTTGTTAATGAGTTTTCTTCCAACTCAAAGCTCAGTCATGGAGTTCCACAGGGATCTGTGCTAGGCTCTACTCTTTTTAGTTTAAATATGCTTCCGTTAGGCAACATTATTAGAAAGCACTGTATACAGACCGCCCGTAAAATCTACTGGAGGAAGAAGCCCCCCAGGATGCAGCTAGCCACCAGGGCTGCTCGGAGAGGCGCTCCGGCCACCGGCAGAGTGAAGAGGCCTCGCCGTCACAGGCCCGTGGCTCTGAGAGAGATCCGTCGCTGCCAGAAATCCACGGAGCTGCTCATCCGTAAGCTGCCCGTCCAGCACCTGGTGAGGGAGATCGCTCAGGACTTCAAGACTGTCCCGCGTTTCCTGAGCTTCGCCGTCATGGCTCTGCAGGAGACCAGCGAGGCCCACCTGGTGGTCTCTTCTTTGCTAAGGGGGTCACCATTATGCCCAAAGACTTCCAGCTGGCCCGCTGCATCCGCGGAGAGAGAGCTTAGACTTTCTGCTGCACATTCACCAACCAACCATAATGCTCTGCACTGTGTGTCTATATATACAGTATATATTTATAGTAATATGGACATATGTTTGGTAGATGTTGTTTTTTCTTGCCTTCTGATTATTGCTCTGAGTGTTGCTATCCCTGTGCTGTTGCAATCCTGGAATTTCCCCATTGTGGGACTAATAAAGGCTTATCTTATCTTATCTTATCTTATCTTATCTTATACATTTTCATTGTTATGCAGATGACACACAATTATACTTGTCAATGAAGCCAGGTGATAGTAATCAATTAGCCAAGTTAGAAGCCTGTCTTAAGGAAATCAAAGCTTGGATGACTTGTAATTTCCTGCTATTAAATTCAGATAAGACTGAAGTCATTCTTCTTGGTCCAAAAAACCTTAGAAATACCTTTCCAAATCAAACTCTTAGTTTGGATGCGGTTACTCTTTCTCTGAATGTCAGGAACCGAGCCAGCTTGGTTTCCCCCGGCTCGGTCCTGGGCTCTTTGTGTGTACGTGCCACGTTGTATGTATGTTTGTATGTATTTCTGTGTGCTCTGCGGTACCCATAGCCACTGCTTTCTGGCCGGCAGTGGTGAGGCAGCCTCTTGGGCTCACGCTGGAGTGAGCGCTGTCTAACTGTCTGCCGGTCGGACCATGCCCCCTACCCGTGTGCCATCTTCCCGCTCCTCGCCCAGGTGTGCTCAATTTGTGGATCCAGCAATGCATGTACTTTAGGAGCCTTTTTCCAGTCATGCATTGCTGGGTCATTGTGCTTCATGTGGTCGTCTTTCGCCATTTGAAGCCAAGGTCAACTAAGGACTGTGTTCCATCAGAGCCTTATTTGGACTACTCAGACTGCCCCGACTCCGTGAGTAAAAACTGTCTGTGTTTCTGTGCGCAGTTGTGCTGCTATGCTTTATTGTAGCGTTTCCCCCCGTGCAGCACAACTGCTATGCTTTGGCTGTCGCCCGGTTTTATTCTTCCCGTGTCTGTTGGGCGTCCTGGAGGACTCTTTATTACTCTGAGGGCTAATGTCTGTTGGAACTGTTGGTCTGTGCCTGTGTCTAATAAATGTGTGTGGTGTAACCTGCGCCTAAATCCTCGATCTTTTTCCCATCCTCCGTGCGCTGTGAAAAAGCGCACGAGGAGCTTATGACACTGAATAGTTCTGTGAGGAACCTTGGAGTTATTTTTGATCAAGATCTGTTTTTCAGTTCACATATTAATTTTATTTCTAAGACTGCCTCCTATCATTTGCGTAATATTGCCAAGATTAGGAGCATCTTGTCTCATAGTGATGCTGAGAAACTGATCCACGCTTTTGTTAGCTCTAGATTAGATTATTGTAATTCTTTATTATCAGGTTGTCCTAAAACATCTTTAAAAAGTCTTCAGTTGATCCAAAATGCTGCAGCAAGAGTTTTAACAGGCACTAGAAACAGAGAGCATATCTCTCTGGTTCTGGCCTCCCTTCATTGGCTTCCCATAGAGTTTAGAATTAAGTTTAAAATCCTTCTTCTCACTTACAAAGCTCTAAATAATCAGGCTCCTTTTTATTTAAAAGATTTGATACTAACCTATTATCCTAACAGAGCACTACGCTCCCAAAATACTGGATTACTTGTAATACCTAGAATCTCCAAAAGTACAATGGGAGGCAGAGCCTTCAGATATCAAGCTCCTCTCCTGTGGAACCAGCTGCCAATCTGGATTCGGGAGTCAGGCTCGATCTCTGTTTTTAAGAATAGAGTTAAAACCTTCCTTTTTGATATAACCTACAATTAGGAAGGGATCATGTGTCTCTGAACCCTCCCTTAGTTATGCTGCTAATAGGTTTAGACAACCAGGGCACCTCCAATAATGCACTGGGCTTCACTCCTTTCTTCACTCTCAATGAACTATTTTTGCTGGTCATTAACATCTGTTTGTTCTGTTCCATAGATTGAGCCCCCATTGTGCTGTTTGCTCTCTACGTGTCTGTTCTTTTCTTCTTTTTCTCTATCCCCTCACCCCCCAGCCAGTCGCAGCAGATGACTGCCCCTCCCTGAGCCTGGTTCTGCTGGAGGTTTCTTCCTGTTAAAAGGATGCTTTTCCTCTCCACCGTTTCCAAGCGCTTGCTCACAGGGGATTGCCTGATTGCTGGGGTCTTTCCGCAATTGTGGGGGTTTCCCCTACAGTTGGACGTGTTATGAGATGACTGTTGTTGTGAAATGGTGTTATATAAATAAAGTTGAATTGAATTGAACTTTTTGCAAGGTGTGTGTCCCATTACATCTAACACAGCATTTCAGAAAAGGAACATCATACCAACAGTATAATATGGTGGTGGTAGTGTGATGGTCTGGGGCTGTTTTGCTGCTCCAGGACCTGGAAGACTTGCTGTGGTAAATGGAACCACAAATTCTGCTGTCTACCAAAAAATCCTGAAGGAGAATGTCCGGCCATCTGTTCGTGACCTCAAGCTGAAGCACACTTGGGTTCTGCAGCAGGACAATGATCCAAAATACATCAGCAGGTCCACCTCTGAATGGCTTAAGAAAAACAAGATGAAGACTTTGGAGTGGCCTAGTCAAAGTCCTGACCTGAATCCGATTGAGATGCTGTGGCATGACCTTAAAAAGGTGGTTCATGCTTGAAAACCCTCCAATGTGCCTGAATTACAACAATTCTGCAAAGATGAGTGGGCCAAAATTCCTCCACAGCACTGTAAAAGACTCATTGCTAGTTCATTGCTAGTTATTGCAAACACTTGATTGCAGTTGTTGCTGCTAATGGTGACCCAACCAGTTATTAGGTTTAGGGGGCAATCACCTTTTCACACAGGGCCATGTAGGTTTGGATTTTTCCCCTTAATAATAAACACCTTCATTTAAAAACTGTATTTTGTGTTTACTTGTGTTATCTTTGTCTAACATTTAAATTTGTTTGATGATCTGAAACATTTAAGCGTGACACATACAAAAAAAAAGGGTGGCGCAGCAGCGGAGTGGTTAGCACTGCGGCAGCACAGCAACCCATCCTTGGCCGGGGGATCCTGGGTTCGATCCCAGCCCCCAACCAACAGTGATCTGTGTGGAGTTTGCATGTTCTCCCCGTGTCTGCATGGGTTTACTTCGGGATTTCTCCAGTTTCCTCCCACATGCCAAAAACATGCAAGTTAGGTTAATTGGCATCAAACTGGGGATTCTAAATTGTCCTTAGGTATGACTGTGAGAGTGAATGGTTGTCTGTCTCTCTGTGTTGGCCCTGTGATGGACTGGCGATTTGTCCAGGGTGTACCCTGCCTCTCGCCCAAAGATGCTGGGATAGGCTCCAGCCCCCCCGCGACCCTAAAAGGGTCAAGCGGAAGAAGATGAATGAATGAAACATACAAAAAAAAAAAGAGAGAAATCAGGAAGGGGGCAAACACTTTTTTACACCACTGTATGCCTTCTCTTTCTTTTCTTCTTCTCTCTTCCATCAACTCCAACTATGGCTGCCCTTCCCTGATGCTGGTTTTGCTCAATGTTTCTTTCTACAAGAGAGGTTTTCCTTCCCACTGTCGCCTAGGGGATCTCTTGACTGTTGGGTTTATCTTTCATCTCAATTATTTATTGATTGGTATTCATGCCTTGTGTATGGGGGTGGGGCTTCAAGTTCATAGGCTGAAAAGTTCATAGTGGTCAATAGGGGTGTGCTATACCGTATCGTTCACAATAATACTGGTATAAATTTTGATACTGGTGTAAAAATGAATATCATGATATCTGGGGTCTGCTGTGTGATGATGTTACAGCGCTGCCAACAGAAGTTATGCATGATGCCAAAACAAACACGGCACAGGAAGGTGCTGCTCCATTTGCATCCAGCTGAGTGGAAATATTTAAGTTTCACTTTCTCTTTTAGACTGCTGCCATGGTAAAAAATAAACTGTGCAGCAATGTGGATAATCTGCCTGCATTTTTTCCGTACATCAACAACACCACTGGAATGGCGTTAACATCGGACAATGTTCTGCTCGAAGTCTGTATTTTCATTCCGTTTTGGCAGCTTCATCTTTATTTTATTCAACTGCCTGTAGAGGGGGAAAAACAAATCTGTTCAGTGCGACGAGAGCCAAAAAACCCCAGCAGAGGTCCATGCAACCAGAGTTACAATACAGGTAAAGTGTTTCAGCATAAAACCCAACATCTGTGTGCACTTAAGCTGTAACGGTTTAAATTATTTTCTGGCAATATTTGATAGAACAAAAACATATTTTAACCTCTTGCACTCCTGGATACCGCGGGCGGTCACGTCTCTGCGTACTAGTGCACCCTCATGCGCACTGAAAAAAAAAAAGCTGCATTTCTGTTCTTCCACTACAGACACAGCCGCGAACAGAAAGCTAAAGGAGTGCTTTGATTGGTTTAGATTTGATTGACCTCTCATTCGACTAATAAGAGCCTTGAATTGGGTTTCTGAAACCTTGAAGAGCCAATGACTGAAAACCTAGCAAGAAGGACCCGCCTACCAACGGCTGCGAATACAACGAGCCAATTGAAGCAGAGAAGCTCGACGATTGAAAGCGTGCGTCCCGTGCGTAAAATCTGTTTTGTGTAAGCTGCTGTGTATGACGGTAGCGTTCGCCAGTGTTTTTTTCTTACTACTGTTCTTATTTGTTTTGAAAAATCGTTCGCCAAAACCGCAATCATGGAAGCGCAAAACCGCAATAATGGAATCATGGTTTGACCGGGTCGCGTGACCAGAACCAAGAGTCGTAACAAGCGGACCAGCTTCATGTTCGTCTGACAATGAGGAACAGATGTTCACCAGCGACACTGCTGTTGTGGACAGGTAAGTGTTATAAGCTAAATTATTCTTTATCCCTGAAAATTGTAATCAAAATGACTTTTGACCGATCGGTAAATTACAACTGTGCGTCACTGCCACATGACGGACCGCGGCGCATGGACCGGACCGGCGCACGGACCGAGAACAGTCCCCTCTTCCCCCCCGCTACTCCTCTGTAGCGGATTGCAGATATATTGCAGATATTTTAGTACAACTGTGCGTAGTAGACCGCGGCGCACGGTCCCCGCGGTCCGTCATGTGGCGATGGACGATGTCCGTCCTCTGTAGCGGGGGGGGGGGGAGTTGTTATCCTCTACATTACAGATATTTTAGTATAATTTTTATTGCACTGTAGGTTATTTTTTCTTGTAAAAAAAAGCCACACATTTTTTACATGGCATGGTTCTTTGTGTGTGGGGGCTTGTTTGTTCATTCATGAATGAATAAACAACCCCCCCCCCACACACACACACACAGCCCCTGAGTGTCACCTTTCATTAGAGCCCAAGATCAAGCTTCTATATTGAATCATTCAAAAGTTACAGACGTTTTTCCAAACTGTGCCATTTGGCACAATTTGGCACAGTTCAAAAACGCCTGGGAACAACCTGACAAAAAAGCTGTGTAATATATTCATTTTTTGTGGTATTGTTACAAAATTTTGACCTCAGCTGGATAACACTTGGTTCTACATTTCTGTTGCATTTTCCAGCCCGGATCTGACAGCTGTGTGTTATTTGCAAGCATTTGTATCAAAAAAAACACCCAGGCGAACTTTATTTTCTTCAAGTTCAGTATGTTTAGATGACTGTTACTCAGTGGCAGGAGCACTTAGAGAGATTATGACTGTTTTGCCAAAAAATTCAAAGTGTTTTCTTTTAAATGAGACCCACCCCATGAAGATGCTGCAAAGGGTTGAAGAACAGCTTTTGATTTACTTTGGGTACGTTATTTTTAGGCGTTTTAAGGGAAATGCAGGGAGTGCAAGGGGTTAAACTAAATCTGAGCTGCTGTTTATAAATGGGAGAAATAAGAGTTTTTGTTTTGTTTTGTTCTGAATATGTTGAAGGTAAATAATGCTGGCTTTTGGCATGAATAAAAAAAAACTCCTCTATTCTGCAATACTGTGTAAAATATCATTATCGTAAAAATTCACAGAAATATTGTGATATCATTTTTAGGCAATATTGCCCACCCCTAGTGGTCAAATTTGACAAAATGTGGTTTATTTTTTCAACCACAGGGATCAAGCACTGCAACACTGATGGAAGAAGTGTGTAGACCAAAGGGGAGACTAAGTTGAAAAAGAAACCCCATTTGGTCAAATTTGACCACTATGAACTTTTCAGCCTATGGACTTTTCAGCCCCCCTCATATCTAGAGCATTGAGATGATGTTTTGTTGTGATAAGGTGGTGTACAATGGGGCAAAAAAGTACTTAGTCAGCCACCAATTGTGCAAGTTCTCCCACTTAAAAGATGAGAGAGGTCTCCAATTTTCATCATAGGTATACCTCAACTATGAGAGACAAAATGAAAAAAATAAAATCCATTGTCTGATTTTTAAAGAATTTATTTGCAAATTATGGTGGAAAATAAGTATTTGGTCACCTACAAACAAGCAAGATTTCTGGCTCTCACAGACCTGTAACTTCTTCTTTAAGAGGCTCCTCTGTCCTCCACTCGTTACCTGTATTAATGGCACCTGTTTGAACTCGTTATCAGTATAAAAGACACCTGTCCACAACCTCAAACAGTCAGACTCCAAACTCCACTATGGCCAAGACCAAAGAGCTGTCAAAGGACACCAAAAACAAAATTGTAGACCTGCACCAGGCTGGGAAGACTGAATCTGCAATAGGTAAGCAGCTTGGTGTGAAGAAATCAACTGTGGGAGCAATTATTAGAAAATGGAAGACATACAAGACCACTGATAATCTCCCTCGATCTGGGGCTCCACGCAACATCTCACCTCGTGGGGTCAAAATGATCACGAGAACGGTGAGCAAAAATCCTAAAACCACACGGGGGGACCTAGTAAATGACCTGCAGAGAGCTGGGACCAAAGTAACAAAGGCTACCACCAGTAACGCACTACACCACCAGGGACTCAAATCCTGCAGTGCCAGATGTGTCCCCCTGCTTAAGCCAGTACATGTCCAGGCCCATCTGAAGTTTGCTAGAGAGCATTTGGATGATCCAGAAGAGGACTGGAAGAATGTCATATGGTCAGATGAAACCAAAATAGAACTTTTTGGTAAAAACTCAACTTGTCGTGTTTGGAGGAGAAAGAACACCATACCTACTGTGAAGCATGGGGGTGGAAACATCATTCTTTGGCGTTGTTTTTCTGCAAAGGGACCAGGACGACTGATCTGTGTAAAGGAAAGAATGAATGGGGCCATGGATCGTGAGATTTTGAGTGAAAACCTCTTTCCATCAGCAAGGGCATTGAAGATGAAACGTGGCTGGGTCTTTCAGCATGACAATGATTCCAAACACACCGCCTGGGCAACGAAGGAGTGGCTTTGTAAGAAGCATTTCAAGGTCCTGGAGTGGCCTAGCCAGTCTCCAGATCTCAACCCCATAGAAAATCTTTGGAGGGAGTTGAAAGTCTGTGTTGCTCAGCGACAGCCCCAAAACATCACTGCTCTTGAGGAGATCTGCATGGAGGAATGGGCCAAAATACCAGCAACAGTGTGTGAAAACTTTGTGAAGACTTACAGAAAACGTTTGACCCTTGTCATTGCCAACAACGGGTATGTAACAAAGTATTGAGATGAACTTTTGTTATTGAACAAATACTTATTTTCCACCATAATTTGCAAATAAATTCTTTAAAAATCAGACAATGTGATTTTCTGGATTTTTTTTTCTCATTTTGTCTCTCATAGTAGAGGTATACCTATGATGAAAATTGGAGACCTCTCTCATCTTTTAAGTGGGAGAACTTGCACAATTGGTGGCTGACTAAATACTTTTTTACCCCACGGTATAAATAAAGCTGAATTTAACTGAACTGAATTGAGTTAGTGCTTTCAGGTTCTGAGTTTTGTGTGAGCTCACTTTGTTATCATGAACTACACTCACCTGTTGTTGAGAGCCAGAGGCTTCTCTTTATCTGTAGGAGACATTTTATCCTGAAGAAAGAAGATCTGGACCAGAAGTTCTTGAACTTTGCTCAGGCCTTTCACTATACAAATGGTCAGTCTGTGAGACAGAAGAGTAAAATTCAATAATTATATTTAGTAATTCATAAGTTCTCAAATAATCACAATTAAGCAACCTTACAATGTGGTTCCCCATGTGATGAGCTTGTCCTGCACTTTTCCATGCATGATTGGAAGAATGACTACATAGGCCAACACCATGGCAAGTACAGCGTGGACAAAATGAGCAATCAGATAGCCTGAAAAACATTCACAGCAATATGGGAGGGACATGTGCTGTAACACCTGCAACTGTAGTATAAACAGTGAGGGGCCTGAGCTACATTTATCATTTCAAATATGACAAGAGCGCTTTTATTGCCTAGATAAACTGTTCTTGGTATGAAAACACACTTGAGCACCATTGTGTGTTTTTAGAGAAAGCTTACCCCACAGTGTAAATGCTATTTGCCATCCAGAGTATCTTGCAATAGAAACCTGGGGGATGGAATAAGAAAACATGTCTGTGCAATTTCTACACAGCATATCATACAGTATCATAAAGACTAAGTGGTACTGTTTTTGTCACTCATAGGATGATGTGAATATACGTGGTTCCCTGTGTCTTTAAGTGGCTCCAACATAAGTTGATTCTAGTCTTAAACACTAAATGGTTTTGAAATAATTTTTGTGTAATACTTACTATGCTGGGAGCAGATTTTGGGTGGTGAAACTTCATGGGTAGAAATCCCTTCTGCCCTTTCCAGAGTCTCTTCAGGTCCTTTCTAATGTCGGTACACTGATTTCAGTCTCGTCATGGTATAAGAAAACTACATGTATACTTCATATCAACAAATCTGGTTTTCTATATGATTCACTTAAGTCTCCTACCTGTAACACGCCAAAACATGGAAGGTAAAGGCAAAAGAGATGAGACTGGCAGAGATGGTGGTGGCTAGCCAACACTCTTGAACAAACACAAATGCGAGCATATAGTTATATAGTAGCAATTTTGACTTATCTAAGGAAACCCTGAAAGGCAAACTAAAAAAAAAAATGAAGCTGGAATTTTTATAAGTCCAATAATTAGCTGCAACACTCAATTCATCCACCATGAACCAATGCTCCTTTTTTTCCTTTCTTTGATTTGCCTTTTCGGACAGTGGAAAAAAGAATAAATCGGACAGTGCTCTCCAGTGGATGAGTTCAGTATTGCGGCTAATTATTGGACTTTTTTTTTTTTTTTTTTTTTTTTTAAATAAATAAATAAAAATTATAGTTTCATTTTTTTCAGGGCTTCTGTAGTTATCAGTTCTAGATTTCTTTCTTTAAAAAATGCTCTAATACACAAGTTTACCAATATAGAAATCCTCTGGATAATCACCAACAATATTAAATAAAGTAGAATGTAAAGATCATGCCATTTGATGGATAAACTCACTCTTCAGCACATCAGTGAATTCTTCCAGTCTTGATAGAATGTTTAATAAAGGTGTCTCATTCCAAGAGGTATGCAGTCCTATTAGCATAGTTTTCAAATCTTCCAATTTTTCCAAAATCTTCAAACTGGTCAAGTATTCTACCAGTATTATCTAGGAAAAGGGCAGAAAGATAAACACAGAAGTAACTATAGAAATTTTACAGTAAAATTAAAAAAAAGCCAAGCATTCTTTTGCACACGCGCTTCTGTCCAATGAAGAAAGGAACTGCGTTCAACATTAGTATGGGATGTCATGCCTGCATAGCTCTCACTTGGAATACCTGTAATCAAGTCTTTAAGCAGGAGTCATGTAATGTAATAACACGGGATGTAGTATAATCATACCCTGTAGCACAAGAGCCGGACATCTGTGACTAAGGTTGAAAGGAACTGGTTAAAAGGATCAAGTGGGTCTGAATGATCAAACCCAACAAAACTGTGCGGTGTTGCACATCTGACTGTAACCCACGTCAGCCACTGACAATCACGTAAACAATGCAGCTGGAGGTAAAATACACAGTTGTAAGGCTCCACCAGCACTCTGTGAGCATGGACCAGACCAAGGCAGACAGGATAGGCTTCATGTTGGTTCTTGTTGTGGATAGTGAAGCTACACCCAAGGAGACAGTGGTGAGAAGCAGACGTCTCTTTGTGGGAACTCATTCCTGTCAAAATGCACAATACTCAAAGACCAGGCCATCTGCTACACCAACTCTGTGGTCATCGAGAAGCAGCTAAGCTACTTTTGGGTAGCAGACAGAAAGAGGCTAGCTTAGCAGGAGCTAAGTAGCTTCCTTGAAAAAGGCATTAAAGAAAAGTGAAAAGCACAAGAAGAGAAGAACCAATTATGTGTGGGTTCACATGACTCCTGCCTAAAGGCATGATTAGAGGTGTCTTGAGTGAGGGGCATGACATCCCATGATGTTGTATCAAGTGAAATGACTGTAGGACAACAAAGATTATACTGTATATATAGATATAATTTCTGTACCATGTATAGGCCAATAAGGGATATAATGACAGTGCCAATCATCCTGCAAGGAAACTTGAAGTAGGGGTCCCACTCATATACTTTCCTCTTGAACCAGCTTAATGGTGTTCTGCATAGACAGTGAAAGGGTTAATGGAAAGTTAGTTCCAAAATAATAATTCTGTAGGTAATCTCCCATTATGCTCTACACAGATTCCATACATATTCTGTTTGCATGCTTATGAACAAATATGTGGTGCTAAACTCTGGTAAACTGGAATTAGGCAAAGCTATAGAGCTCTCTCTCTCTCTCTCTCTCTCTCTCTCTCTCTCTCTTCTCTCTCTCTGTCTTTTTAGTCAGGTCTTTCACATTAGATGCACACCCGGATCCAACATTCAAGTACACTGTTGATTGCACATTCTAGAACAGCGGCTTGAGCAGCGGATGGCCCGTTCACACCATAGTTAGATTAGCCAATCAGATAGTCGCGTATAAGCCCATCCTATTGTACGGGGGGTTGGTCCGACCCGCCAACCTGAGAAGATAAATGTATGTCGCACCCGGAAGTCGTGGTCAGTGTGGCGACGCTCCAGAGGGAGCTGCGTTACGCTGCACCCAGCGCTGCTTGCTTTACTTGTGACTTCTAAGTAAATGTTCCATCTTTAAATTGAAGAAATCTCCGGCTTGTTCTTGGATCTTTCAATCAAAGAATCGGGTATTTTTCTAACAACAGAGAGGTTAAAATTTTTAACTTTATGTGTTGTGGTTGAGAGTACCAGCATTGTAGGAACTAAAGCATTGTCCATCAACTGTATTTACATCAAGCAGACCTATTATGTCAATAAAAGTTTAAAGCCTGGGACTCTCAAATCCTGTTTATGGTCACAAAGAAAAAAAGTGAAATTAAATGTGTCCAATACCAACTGTTTAATTGCCATACATTGCCACCTTATTGTGGTTGAGGGGTTTGCTTGCCCTCATGATCCCAGCAGCTATGTTGGGAACTTGAACTTGCCCCTGATGGGATCTCCCAACGCAAACTGGTCCTGGGAGAAGAACCAGACCAAGAGCTGTCCAGTGGATGTCTATGAAACGTTACATCAAGGAAAGAGTGTATCCAAAGGAGATGTGGTTCCATCATCCAGTGGGCTCACAACACGCAGGGATCATGGTGCTCTGTGAACTGGGTGGCAGTCTTGGCTACTC
The DNA here is from genome assembly GCA_020510985.1 of Pholidichthys leucotaenia. Classification (NCBI taxonomy): domain Eukaryota; kingdom Metazoa; phylum Chordata; class Actinopteri; order Cichliformes; family Pholidichthyidae; genus Pholidichthys; species Pholidichthys leucotaenia. Next base: position 115,077,721 of record CM035848.1, on the reverse strand, counting down.
TGCTTGGACTGCTGCCCCTGTAACCTGGATCCCCAGATAAGCAGTAGAGGATGGATGGATGGATGGATGGATGGATGGATGGATGGATGGATGGATGGATGACAAATGGAATGATTTCACATTTTATAATAAAGCTGTAATATGCTTTTCCATTTCAACATAAAGGTGTCAATTTCTCTCCAAAACTACCATTTTTAAATTCTGTTGTCATACTGTTGCCACATTTCCTCTTATTTTAAAACAAAGAGGAAGTCAGTGGCTCCTACTTAAGGTAACTTTCCTAATTATCAAGGATGTGAAAGTACAAACACATTTGTTTCCAGAACCAACACAAAACTTAAGGCCTGAAGGTTGAGTTAGATGTATTTACTAATTTTATATATCAGAGTAAATTGAAAGTGCTGTGCAGTGGTCTAGTGGAGTGTGTGTTTTCGTTGGGTGTGTGTACTTGAAGCCTGTTTTGTGTAAGCACGGGATGAAGTTTGAGCAGTGCTCTTAAGGTGGCCTGAGCTGCCGAAAGATTGGTGCAGACCTACTATCTGGGGATCTCTGTACTAGTATGGTCATGGATATAGTCAAGGAGGACATGGAGAAGGTTGGTGAGAGAGAAGAGGATGCAAGGGACAGGGTGAGATGGAGGGAGATGATCCAGTGTGCCAACCCCTGCACGGTGGCGCAGTGGTTAGCACTGCGGCAGCACAGTTTTACCCTCGGCCGGGGGACCACGGGGATCATGAGATCGTGGGTTCGATCCCTGCCCCCGACCAACAGTGATCTGTGTGGAGTTTGCATGTTCTTCCCGTGTTGCGTGGGTTTACTCCGGGATTTCTCCGGTTTCCTCCCACATGCTAAAAACATGCAGGTTAGGGATATGGGGCGCTTGTGCACGCAGCGACCGGCAGCTGGTGGCTTGTCACAGACTGCAAAACAAATCTACCTACGGGTACAAAATAAGTACAAAAAAAACAAAACAAAAAAAAACCTAAATGGAGCGCCAAGATGGAGGAGGAGGAGGAGGAGGAGGAGGCCACTATTTGGGGATCTCTGTACTAGTATACGGTGAAATGCTGGTAAATGGTGTGTCCAAGATCACAGATATCTACTGGGGTTAATGAATATATAGAAAATATCCATGAAAGCCAAGGTTGCTCTACTAATCCAACTTGACTATGGCCTAACATACTGGGCCAGAATCTAACAAAGCAAGCTAATTTAACATGATCTACTGTATATAAAACTGGCTGTAGATTAATGAACCTGATAAGAACACAAAGCTTAGTAGAGTGAATAAAATGTATAGAAAATAGTCATAAAACTGCAGTCGCTTCATAGCTAATGCAAGATCATCATTTTTGGTGTGCAGGGTTGGATGCTCACTGGGCAATGCCCAACATCAATAAGATGGGTGGTGATAAAGCTACCATCCCAGTGACCTTCTGTTCTCACATCACAGTTGGAGGCAAATCAAAATGGCTCATCAAATGGGACATAATGAGACCAAGGCAGACACTAACAAAGTGGCAAGGTTGTGCTTTTTTCAAGTTTTTTCATTGGAAGCCGCTCGATACCCAAATTTATAAGGGTGGGAATCGCGAGATTTGATTCAGATTGTGATACTCGGGTCATGATACGATCCTATCACGATTCTATAATAATAGCGATATCAAGTGTCACAACACCTCCTTCTCCTTCTTCTTCTTCTTCTTCTTCTTCATTCGGCTGCTCTCTTTAGGGGTCGCCACAGCGGATCATCTGCCTCCATCTCACCTCCATCTCAAGTCTTCCTCTGTAACACCAACCCTCTCCATGTCCTCATTCACTACATCCATGAATCTTCTCTGTGGTCTTCCTCTTTTTTACCTGGCTGGCAGTTCCATCTTCAACATCCTTTGTCCAATATATCCACTATCCCTCCTCTGCACATGTCCAAACCATTTCAGCCTTGCCTCTCTTACTTTGTCTCCGAACCGCTCAACCTGAGCTGTGTAATGTATTAATTATATTATTATTATTGCGTGTTGTGGATGACTGCTACACCTTTCTGGTTCTGCCATTACCCAGGGTGTAAAAGGCCTACCCGGAAGAAGTACGGTCTCTTTACGACCAGCGACTCTGCCTTATCGGGAGCGGCTTTGTGTTGTGTGAGTCCGTTCAATAAAGTTCCGTTCGACTGCATCTTCAGCCCCATTATTATAGTGTTGGTTATGGACAAAACTTTGGTGATGAGGATAAAGCTATGGAAAGAGGAGTTTCTAGTATTCAGCCATTTTTGGAGCTCCCAGGCGAGTCGCCAGTTCCCTGGGCGAGGTAGTTTGCAGCATTCCAAAATTATTTGGTGGCATTGAACCTCAGCGAATTGGAGAAACTACGTGCACGAGCAATACTGGTCCATAATCTCGGCATGGAAGGGCAACGTATTCTCAGCACATTGGGAGAGAGTGATAGCTTTGAGGACGTGATTGAGTAATGGCACGCTACTTCGCACTCCTGAGAACGTCATTGTACGGCAGATCCAGTTCCAACAGTGACGCTAACGGCTGGGAGAGTCTGTGCAACAGTATGTTGCGGACCTGCGCCAGCTGGCTGGAGAGTGCCAATTCGGGGCTTTGGAGGAAGAAATAGTCCATGATCAGTTAGTGGAGGACATGCTATGTTCTGCGGCATGGTCCAGGCTCCTCACACACTCTGGTGAACTGACGTTGACTGCAGCTGTGGAGATAGCTCAACAGTATGAAGCAGCAGGTAAACTATCAAAGGACCTTGGTGAGAGAAAAACGTTGAGGCAGTCTGACTCACAATCAGCGGCACAGGCCGTGGACCCAGGTAGCGATGACAACGCAGAAGATAAAGAAAACTATACTACCGCTATAAGATTAGGTCCACCCCGGGGTTGCCCAGATTGGGCTGCGGGTCTACCAAGCACCGATACAAGACAAGAGAGTGTCCAGCGAGGGGCAAACGCTGCGGCAAGTGTGGACTCCTACATCATTTTGCCAGGGCCTGCAAAAAGTTTGAGTGAGGGGACACAGGATGAATTCCCCCGCCACAACTCCTATGGTTATTCACACCGTCTCCCTGAGCACAGATGGGCGGATTTGCTGTGACGTGATGCTGGACGGCGTGGAAGTGCCATTGTTGGTGGACCGGGTGCAGCAGTATCCTTGCTGAACTGGCCTACTGTGAGGAGTTTGTTCCCACATTACCATGTAAGAGGACTGTCAACACCATATTGTGGCTATGGAGGTAACAGATTAGCCATTGTGGGTTCGCTGGAGCTGACGGCGAGGTACAAGTCGGCTGTGGTCTCAGATATCCAGTTTGTGGTGACTGTCAAGGGGTCAAACATGATGGGCTGTTTTACGAACTGGGCTTTACAATCACCAGTGGTATCGGAGAGGAGTGGTTGGGCCGTGGTTTGTGGGACCGACCGGTTCCGTGCCGTGTGTGGTGGATGATGCTGTATGAGATGAAGATTGGCCTAGTATTCTGGGAGATGGACAGGACCAATACCACCCAGGGCTATCGGGGAAGGGTTCCGGTGCCAGGGCCCAAGTTACCCTGGATGTGGGAACAGGGCGGCAGGGTGGAACGCCTGTGACAGTGGATGGAGCTGTGGGGACGGCGCCCTCTGCTTCCGGAGTTCGACCCGGAGATACCAAGAAGCAAGGGGCTGCAATGGCTTCGCCACTGGTCAAAATGAAAGAGAGTGGGGCAGGACTAGCTGGCACGGTGGACAGACGTGCCACGCAGCAACACTGGAGGCCGAGTCGGGCTTCGCATGGGGTCGGTGGAGCGGTTCGACCCAGAGAGGAAGCCCGGTCTAGACATCGTGGATGTTTGAAGCCAAGTCGAGCTCCCCTGTGGGTCACTGATGTGGTTCAACCCAGGGCAGAGGCTCGGCTAAGAGGAGTTCACGGCAAGAGGAAACGACGAGAGGACCAGGGACGGCTGCAGGTGGTGGCTGTCCGGAGGACGGTTATATTCAGATGTCTGATGGGTCATGGAGACACTCCAATGTGCTGAGACATGGCTGGTGAGGAGAAGAGGTGTCGGGGCGCCGACATGGTTCATCTCCTGGGGTGAAGCTTAGAAGAAGCTCTGGTCGGGACCCACCAGACGGGTGTCTGGGGGGAGACTGTATGGTGGCAAGGGGGCGATGTGTCTGGGGTTGACCTAATAACGTGCTACTGTTTGAAATGTTAATGTGTGCACTACCAGGGCTGCGTTATTGTTGTGATGACGTGGTATATGCATAAAAGTGGCTGGGCTGAGTGCTCATCTAAAAAAAAAAGAGTGTGGGCTACTTTTATCAGGGGGGGTTTGTGCAGAATTTGTTAATAGGTGTGTATTGCCCGAGCCATCGAGGTGATATGTTTCACACTTACTCGCTGTGAAATTGCCCTGTATGTGTGTGTGTGTGTGTGTGTGTGTGTGTGTTTGAAAAAAAAAAGGGGGCCCAACACTGTTTGTACTGTTGCATTTACTTTCATGTGTGATTTGTGTCAGTACCTCCCCCTCGAGGCCGAGCTCCTGAACGGCCAAATAACACCCAAGCACCCTCCCACCCCCCCTAGGGTGGGCGGATGGGGCGCCGGCAGGAGGGAGAGAGTCAAAAAGAGTAGAAACAAACCCAAAATGATGACAGGGGACCAACAAAGCAATCACAGAGTACCGTGGGGGAGAGAAAAAACCCCCACACACAATACTCCAAAACATGTGGGTGACACAAGGACAGAACCCAACAGGCAATACATATATCAGTCTCAAACAGTACATGGACATTAGACAAAGGGGAGGAAAAAAAAACACAAACCACCGGCTAAGGGACAAAGGTGAGATACAAAATTACAGATACCAGGCTCCCCCGCACATCCCAAAAGTTTACAGACATGATGATGATAGAAAAAACCCGGGATGACAGCAGTCCTGGCTCTGAAGTATGGAGGCAGAAAGTTTGGGCGTCCTACCCCAGTCCCATGCACGGAAACAATGAATTTCAGGTGGTCGGACCAGGTCGCCAAACAGGTAGTCCAGTGGGTCAGGTGGCCGGCCCAGAGAGCCAAATGGGCGCAGCAGTCCTTCGGGCGGCCGACCCGCATTGCTTGACCACCAGGACCGTAGGGGGGAAGTGGAAGGTGGCCCCCCTGGAGAAGGGGAAGATGAGGGAGAACCGGGCGGAGCATTCGGAACCCCAACGGCCCCGGGTGGAAATGGGTTGCACTCCTCAGGAGGACGAGGAGGGTAACGGTGATGATGAGGATGAAGAAGGAGACGAGCCCATCCAGTATCCGGCGGCAGGGGATTTGCAGCTCCCTCACCGAACCTGGAAACCGCTGGTGCTGCACCCATTGTCGGACCCCGATTGGGTCTCGGTTGCACCCGCGTCTGACCCCGACGGGGTTGGTGCCGCACCAGAATCCGACCTCCAACCCCAAACCTGGAACCTCTGCACAGCGGGCGAAAGCAGCTCGCCGGCGACCCTGGGAGAAGGCTCGGGAGAGAGAGAAGAACCGGGATCAGGATCACCGGCAGCGCCAGAACCCGGCGAGATAAGCTCGGATGCAGCGGGCGGCTGCAACCCGGCTCATCTCCCCAAGAGACAGGCTAAATGCTCTAAGACGGAAAGGAGAAAGACAAAACAGAGCACTTGCCTGATCTCGGGTTCTGACGCTGTCCAGGACTGCGAAGATCCGGGCTCAGACGGCAGGAGGTCGTCATCAGGCTCCCACTCAGCTACGTCGGGCTCTGCAGCTGGCATGATGGTGTCCGCAGCCTCAGGATCCTCCGACACCGATGCCCACGCCGATGGCCCGCACAGCGTGGGGGCAGGGGACCCTCAACCCGCTGGACCACTCGTCCGTGGAGACCCGGGGACGCTTCCTCATCGGCTCAGGTTCCACGCTGCAGTCCGCCCTCCTCCTCCACCCACGACGTGCTGCGGGACTGGAAACCAGGGCTCTCCAGAACTGCAGGCCCCCTCCTCATCTGGCCGACGTTGGCCTGGCGTCGAGGGCCGCTCGGCGGAGGGAGACACAGAGGATGCAGGATTAATAATTAAAGCACAGCAGGTGGTGGGAGCTCGGGGGCTGTGAACCCGAACTCCACCCCCAGGAGTCTGACAAGGCAAATCACAATAATGAGAATGTGAATGAGTATGGACTTGCCTGTCTCCTGGAGGCTGGATGGTGCCTGCTGCGGCAGACGTTGCTCCTCCCTTTCTCCGCCGGACAGTGACAGAGGGCCCCCTGGGAGGACGACGGGGAGCCGCTCGAGAGGGTTCCGGGATGGGACTCGCCGTAACGGGACTCCCGAGACACACAGCAGCCGGGATAGGCGACGAGGAGGAGGGGGCGACAGCCGAGATGAGCCGGGCACGGGGCGCTGACGGGACAGCAGGAGAAGATGGCCCGGGAGATGAGGCTGCGGGAATTCCCCTCTGACGAGGTGCAGGAGTGACAGCTGTGTGGGGGGTTGAGCCCTTGCGGTGACCCAGAACTGGATCCGGACGGGATTCAAGCCGAGGTTGACAGTTGGTGTGACGACGGTTTCTTGCAGGGGATGAGGCGAAGGTGAGATCCGGGAATCGCCGTTCCTGTGCAGAAACGGAGGCGAGCAGGTTGGCAAACTCAGGGAACTCACGCAACTCTGGATTCCTCTCCACCAGTCTAACTGCCGCCGCCACATGCATCATGACTGATGATGGATGCACAGTGGAGCAAGCAGCAGCCACTCCCAGATTTTGATTGCTGTCAGCTGCAGCTCCTCTGGGGGAATCCCGAGTGACGACATGCCTGATGGGGAAAGACCTCTGGCTGGTGCGAACTCCCAGGCCGGAACGGAGGCAGGAGCGGGATCCCGAAGCAAGGGGCGACGTCTCCTCCTCTTTGGCTGTCTGCCGGGATTTCCCTCCAGCCCACGGAGTATCTCGCGCTGTGCAGTGATGTCATCTTTCCTCACGCTTACCTCAGGGCGGTTGGCGAAGCGGGGAAGATGATTGAGGATGTCCTCGGCTTGCTCCAGGTACCGGGGCACGTCGCTGTTGAAGTCGAGGAGGGAGGCGGTGATGAGGATTTCGTCCACGCACTCGAGGGCGTCTGCAAGGACATTGCTCTGACTCTGAGTGTGGGACCTCCGCGACGGCATGCTTCAGCACGGTACCCAGACAGGTAGGAACAACAGTCCAATACTGCAAAAACTCACGGTGAATGGTGTCTCGGTGCGACGCCTCTCTCTAGACGTTCTGGCAGCAGTCTACTGTCACGGTGGCCCTCGCGAGCCACAATAAGACGCCAGCAGTCACCGGTGAGTTGCAGTGGTGTTTTATTAAGGGGTTAGGAACAGAGGAAAATACACACGACAAAGAGGGTAGGATGATCACAGGGTAACTTACAACAGATGACGAATGAACAGCGTCTGAGCCGGGGAACACCCGAAGTGCCAGACGATGAGACGTTCTGTCAGGAAGTATAACAGGTAGCATAACAGAGACTGCTGCATCAGGGTGCATTCAGCGTCCGCTTTTAACACCGGTCACTAATGACCCCGAATGCAGCACAGCTGTTGACTTTGACAGCAGGAGGCTCCACCGGGCGCTGTCACAATAAGATCCCGGGGAGCTAGAAGGCACTCAGTGCTGTCAAAGCCTGGAAAAGATATTGTATGACCCGAGCGCGGACGAGACCGGCACTCGGGTGGTGACAATATGTGATTTTCCCAAGTTGTGGGGTGAGGGTGTTGGGGTGGGGGGCTGGCACAGCGGGGTATGGATGTACATATTGACCGTTTATGGAGTGTTTTGATAAGTTTTGATTGTACAGACGTGCACAAAATTGTTGGTACCCCTCTGTTAATGAAAGAAAAACCCACAATGGTCACAGAAATAACTTGAATCTGACAAAAGTGGTAATAAGTAAAAATTCTATGAAAATTAACCAATGAAAATCAGACAATGCTTTTGTATTGTGGTTCAACAGAATTATTTTAAAAAACAAACTCATGAAACAGGCCTGGACAAAAATGATGGTACTCCTAGAAAAGATTGAAAATAATGTGACCATAGGGACATGTTCAACCAAGATGTGTCCTCTAATTAACATCACAGGTTACAAGCTTGTAATCAGTCAGTCGGCCTATTTAAAGGGTGAAAAGTAGTCACTGTGCTGTTTGGTCACTTGGTGTGTACCACACTAAACATGGACCAGAGGAAGCAAAGGAGAGAGTTGTCTAAGGAGATTAGAAAGAAAATTATAGACAAGCATGTTAAAGGTAAAGGCTATAAGACCATCTCCAAGCAGGCTTGATGCTCCTGTGACTACAGTTGCACATATTATTCAGAATTTAAGATCCACGGGACTGTAGTCAACCTCCCTGGACGTGGCTGCAGGAGGAGACGGATAATACGAATGGTAACAAAAGAGCCCAGAACAACCTCTAAACACATTCATGGAGGACTCCAAGGTCAAGGTACATCAGTGTCAGGTCGCACCATCCGTCGTTGTTTGAGCCAAAGTGGACTTCATGGAGACGACCAAGGAGGACACCACTGTTGAAAACAAATCATAAAAAGCCAGACTGGAATTTGCCAAACTGCATGTTGACAAGCCACAAAGCTTCTGGAAAATGTCCTATGGACAGACGAGACAAAACTGGAACTTTTTGGCAAGGCACATCAGCGCTATGTTTACAGACGCAAAAATGAAGCATACAAAGAAAAGAACACTGTCCCTACTGTGAAACATGGAGGAGGTTCTGTTATGTTCTGGGCTGCTTTGCTGCATCTGGCACAGGGTGTCTCAAATCTGTGCAGGGTACAATGAAATCTCAAGACTATCAAGGTATTCTGGAGAGAAATGTTCTGCCCAGTGTCAGACAGCTTGGTCTTGCAACAGGATAATGACCCAAAACACACAGCTAAAAACACCCAAGAATGGCTAAGAGCGAAACATTGGGCTATTCTAAAGTGGCCTTCTGTGAGCCCTGATCTAAATCCTATTGAGCATCTGTGGAAGGAGTTGAAACATGCCATCTGGAGAAGGCACCCTTCAAACCTGAGACAACTGGAGCAGTTTGCTCATGAGGAGTAGGCCAAAATACCTGCTGAGAGGTGCAGAAGTCTCATTGACAGTTACAGAAAACGTTTGATTGCAGTGATTGCCTCAAAAGGCTGTGCAACAAAATATTAAGTTAAGGGTACCTTCATTTTTGTCCAGGCCTGTTTCATGAGTTTGTTTTTTAAAATAATTCTGTTGAACCACAATTCAAAAGCATTGTCTGATTTTCATTGGTTAGTTTTCATAGAATTTTTATTAATTACCACTTTTGTCAGATTCAAGTTATTTCTGTGACCATTGTGGGTTTTTCTTTCATTAACAGGGGGGTACCAACAATTTTGTCCACGTCTGTACATATGTTTGGGGATTATGTTTTGGGATTATTTTTGATGTTATATTAGGAACACGGCAGCTCACTTTGTCCTATGGACTGTTTTATAATAGAGACGGCAGAATAACCCGTCTGGCCGTGTGGAGGTGGGGCAGTAGTCCACCTGGATAGGCCATGGATGGATAGGCTCTGTTATTGTATTTACTGTTAGTGTGTGATTCCAGTTAAATTTGGCTGGGTCTAATGGTGTGTGTCTTGGACTTTTCTACAGGGCGGGGGACAAATGTAATGTATTAATTATTATTATTATTATTATTATTATTATTGTGTGTTGTGGATGACGGCTACACCCTTCCGGTTCCGCCGTCATCCAGGGTATAAAAAGGGTATAAAAAGCCTACCCGGAAAATGGTCTCTTACAACCAGCGCCTCTGCCTTGTCAGGAGCGCCTTTGTGTTGTGTTAGTCCGTTCAATAAAGTTCCGTTTGCCTGCATCTTCAGCCTCATCATTATAGTGTTGGTTATGGACATAACAAGCTGTCCCTCTGATATACTCATTTCTAAAACTTGTCCCTCCTAGTCAGTCCCAATGAATATCTTAGGATCTTCAACTCTGCCACCTCCAGCTACATCTCCTGTCTTTTTCTCAGCGCCACTGTCTCCAAACCATACATCATAGCAGGTCTCACTACCATCTTGTAAATCTTCCCTTTCACTCCTTGCTGCTACCCTTCTGTCACAAATCACCTCTGACACTCGCCTCCACCCACTCCACCCTGCCTGCATTCCCTTCTTCACCTGTCTTGTGCATTTTCCTTTGCTTTGGATGGGTTGACCCAGGTATTTAAACTCATCTACTTTCACTACCTCTACTCCTTCCATCTTCACCATTACACCTGCCTCCCTCTCATTCACACTCATGTATTCTGTCTTACTTCTATTGACTTTTATTCCTCTTCTCTGCAGAGCATACCTCCACCTCTCCAAGTTCTCTTCCACCTGCTCCCTACTCTCACTACAGATCACAATGTCGTCTGCAAACATCATGATCCACGGAGACTCCTGCCTGACCTCATCTGTCAGTCTGTCCATCACCATGGCAAACAAAGGGCTCAGAGCCAATCCCTGATGTAACCCCACCCCCACCTTAAACCCATCTGTCCCTCCTACAGCACACCTCACCACTGTCTCGCTGTCCTCATACATGTCCTGCACCATCCTCACATACTTCTCTGCCACTCCTGACTTTCTCATACAGTACCACACTTCCTCTCTTGGCACCCTATCATATGCTTTCTCTAGTGTGACAGTACCATAGATTTTTCACCTTATTTAACCTCCAATTATTCCCCAAAGTAAAACTGTTCACATCTCTTTCATATAATAAAGTATTCTCGAGGCTTCATTTTTCATGGAGATGCATCTCTGCACACAGGGAGGGCGGTGGATGGCATTATTTTGAATAGATTACGACTCCAGCTATGTTTATCTGACTCTGTGGACTCTTAAAAAGCAGCTGAAAACTGTTTTGTTTAAGGAGGCTTTCTGTTGAGCTTCAGTTAAACTGCTTTTTAATGGTAAGTCTGATATTTTTAAATTATTTTAATCTTGTGTTTCAACTTGTTTTTCTATTCTTAAAATTATTTTATCTCTCAAATTCCTTTTGTTCTATTTTATTGTACAGCACTTTGTGAGTATGTCTCTGAAAAGCGCTTCATAAATAAACATTACTTACTTACTTCTCCAAGTGCTGTTCAGAAGCTCCATGCCAGTATGTTTTTAGCTTAGCTGTTGCTAATGCCTCTCTGAGACATGTGCTTGTCCACGTGTTTCTTTTTTTTTTCGTGCAGGTCTTGCGGGTTGTGTGTTATATCAAGGTCTTCCATCTTTGTTATAAAATCCAAAAAAGGCCCAACATTTGAGCTAACTGTGTACTAACTGCTTCCTAACTTTCAAAGCTGGCTGCAAATCTTGCGAGACAAGATATGACTTCACTTGACTGGGCGCTTGCTTTGCACCATCTAGTGGACTGAAAATGCAATTGGTTGAATACCCAAGAGAGTATATAACACTTACTGTACATGAATATACTGTACATAATTAATGAAAGATTGATCCATGCGTTTAGGGACTGGTGTATCGTCGTTAGTATCAAGTATCATGATCCATCACTGAATCGATCTTTTGTCCAACCTCTACAAATTTATGCACAAAAGCACTGAAAAAGTGGCATCGTTTGACATCTTTGTATGTCAGCTTTACAAAGCTGGACATCACTCCAACTCCATGTAGCAATTACTGAGCTACTGAAATAAGAACAAGAGCACTCTGAGCCAAGTGCAATGTCCTCCACCTCTGTTTTCTTTCAAGATCCCAATACTTACTGACAGAGAGTAGTTTTCAACTTTTCAATATAATTACTGTGGCAGAACCAAATTATGATAAGCCCATCATCCACAAATATACAACAAAGTATCTTTGTTGTTGAAATATAGTTTATAAACCATTTTGATGTTGATCTTTGACCTTGCAATCCCAAAACCATAGCCACATTTCATGGTCACAGGGTGAACCTGTGTACCAAGTTTGGTGACCCTAGCTTTACTGGTTGTAAGGCATAGGAAATGTTAACGTTGACCTTTGACTTTTTGACCCTAAACCCATAATCAGAGGTCAGGATCCCAAGGTGAACCTGTATACCAGGTTTGGTAACCCTAGCTTTACTCGTTTTATAGTAATAGCAAACTTAGCATTTAGCAGTTACCATAGTGCAACTGCAATGTTAACTTTGACCTTTGGTCCCAAACCCATAGTTAGGTCAGGGTGTAGATCCAAGATGTGTATCAGATACAACTACTGTATCAATTTGAAAAGCCTACATCATTTCTTTCAGTAGTTATTGTGTTTAGAAGATGTAGGGAAAATCTGACCTCTGACCTTTGAGCTCAGCGTCATCCAATGAGAGTGAAATTGCAATATGCGCATCATCACAGTATATCAAACCATGGTGTCAAATTTCAAAACATTTGTAACAAAACTGTTGGAGAAGTTGATTTTACAAGACAGTTACTGTCAATGAAGTGAGGTGAAATCAGATATCATAGGTCAAGGGCTACAATTCCTGCAAAAATCATCCCATTAGAACCAAACTGCAATATGTGCATCATCAGTCAATATCAACCCATGGTACCAAACTTTAAAACAATTGGAACAAAACTGTAGAAGGGGTTGATTTCACAAAAGTGGGACAGATGGACAGACGAATAGACTGACCCGTAACATAATCCCCCTTTGGGCTTTGACTGGCGGGGGATAAAAATCCTGGTACCGCCAATAACAAGATTAATGGGTCAATGAGATATATTGAAGCTGAGCAAGTGAAGTGAAGTGCTTAAAGCAACACTATGTAAGAACTAGAATAATTTCACCATAATTATGGTCTTTTCTATTCTATTCTATTCTTTTCAGGGTTTCTACCCAGAACAAGAAAGTTAAATAAACAATACCTGTGTTCAGAAGTTTTCCTAAGCAGTCTCTTTACATGCATCATTTGGTATTGCTCCAACAGCTCTCCTGCGTCCTGACAGGTAAAAAAAAAAAAAGCCCCTTTTCCACTAACACCTACTCAGCCCGACTTGCCTTGACTTTACTCGGTTTGAAGGGTTTTCTATTAATACCTAGTACCTGGTACCGAGTACTTTGTGTGTCTACTCATTTTAGGTTCCAAGTGTGCTGAGTTGAGCTGAAAATGTGATGTCGACAAACTGCAGACCTCTGATTGGCCAGGGCGTAATGTCTGGATGAGAGTGACATCTTCACAGGAGTTACAGTCATGTGAAAAAATTAGGATACCCCATTAAATATTCAGTTCTTTATTAAGAAATGTTCACATATCTATGTCTAACCTTGTTTTTGTTTTTATTTGCATTTTTTAACATTTATTTTAACCATTTTAAGAGGGAATGAATGTGGGGGTGTCCTAAAAAAGATGGGGGGTATCCTAATTTATTCCTCACTATTTGTTTAGAATTATATTTTACAGAAAATCTGAAAAAAGTCTTTAATTCATTTTAATTCTTTAGTTGTATTACATGAATCTCCCAGTATTTTAAACACTGATATTTAATATCCATTTGTCCACATATGTAAAAAAAAACCCCACAGGCTTATACAGGGTATCCTAATTTTTTCACGACTGTATAACCGCCATTTGTACATTTTGCCGTGAGTTTTTATTATTTCTGTGATAATCAACAAAATAAATGGCTACACACAAATCAACACCGTGGTCCAAAGACAAGGTGCGGACTCCTGTGCTTGGTGGCTGATGAGAGAATCCAGAGGGAGCTACAGAGCTGAAAAGTTCATAGGCTGAAAAGTTCATATAGTGGTCAAATTTGACCAAATGTGGTTATTTTTCAACAGTCTCCCCATCAGCGCACACACTTCTTCCATCGATGTTGCAGTGCTTAGATCCCTGCGGTTGAAAAATAAACAACATTTGGTCAGATTTGACCACTATGAACTTTTCAGGCCCGTCGACGGCAGAACGACTCGAAATGGAAAAGTATACCAGGAGGTCTCCAAGCTGATGTCTGTTCACAGGGAAAATGATGAGTGTTTTGTGATTTTAAGCATCTTTTACGTTACTTATCCCACTGGTGGCAAGCTCACTTTGAACAAACAAGAATATCACCGGTGTCTCCTGTATGCAGACAATGAGCTAGCTAGCTAGCTAGCTAGCTAGCTAACTAGTTAACTAGCCAGCAACTCAAACTCCATGCTTTGCTTGTATTTTGTTCTTGCTTTAATAAGTATTCATATTAATTAATTAATTGCTGAATTAATTAATTGGTATTAGTAATAATAAGTATTTGCTTCTGACCGCAAAACAGCATGTCAACAACATAACGGTCCGCCTTCCTGTAATGAACCCACCCACCTTGAGGTGATACTCGGTTGTAACGGAAAACGACCTAAACCATGTCGAGCCGAGTAGAGTCGAGGCAAGTTGGGCTGAGTAGGTGCTAGTAGAAAAGGGGCCAAAATAAACATAAAAACATCAGTTTAACAAAATGAATTAAAAAAAAAAAACTGACACAAAAATTTACATTTATAAAACATTTCTGATATTCAGTGCATGTGGAGGGGGAAATTTTTTATCACCATATATAGTAAGAATTGCAATTCCTGCATTAATTATGCTGACCTCTGGTTCCATGTGCAGACGTATTCGAATATCTTTAGCCAGCATACAGAGATATCTGCCTAAGAGGAAGATGAGAGAAAGCATCTCGGGCCACCCGAAAATCACATTCTGAAATCATAAACAAAAAGAAATGAATCATTTTAAAACAATTACCAAATATCAGCAAGCAGCTCTCACACTGGGCCTTTTTATTTATTTGTGGTGTTTGCTAACAGGGCATTTTTTTTTTCTCTTAGAACAAGTTGGATTTTTTTTTTTATGCAGACAGGCAAGTCTGAGTATAACTGATTTATAGGAGATACCCATGCCTCCAGACTAATAAACAGTTTCCCTGGGCCATCCAAACTGCAAACAGTCAGAGGCCCCACCCCCCTCCCTCCGAACACTCATATGCACAGAACTGAGGACCTTTTTAATTATCACAATAACACACCTGTCTTTGCACTCCACACTTTCATTGACCCATCTGTGAAACCTCTACTGTGTATATTTTCCATAATCATTGGGCCATTTTACTCAATTTTGTGTTCAGTTGTGTGTTCTGCACCCTGCACTCTCATGTACACAGTTCCATCCGTGAAGTCACTACCATACCTGTGTATATTTCCATTATCCTGGGCTATTTTTATTTCAGTTGTGCGTTTAATCGTGTGTTCTGTAACCATGTTTTATCTAATCCTTTTCTCTTACTTTATTGCGCAGTAGCCTGGTGGAACACCCACAATTTCGTTGTACTGTACAATGACAATAAAACCTATTCTATTCTGTTTTATTCTATTCTATTCTATTCTATTCTATAAACCATTAAAGTGAGGTGTCACCAGAGATTAAACATTTAAATTGAAAATATGACTTCAACAACAATGTTAAAGCCCGATATTCCTAGATTAGTTTTGGCTAGACTATTTCCTGAAATCGGAGCCAATCATGTTTCGACCCCTCTGTAATGTCAGACCTCTGCAGGCAAACCAAGGTGTGCTGCAGTTTTGGAGACGCTCAAGAGAGCGAGACCAGAAAATTTCTTCTAGGCTTAAAGCAAACAACTTAACCACACACAACATTGTAAAATTAACATGAACTCTTTAGTAAAGAAGAGCTCTCTGGGATAGAAATGATGAAATAGTCACACAAAATTTAGCAGTCAAAAGCGTAAAAAGCTAAAATTGAAATCAGGTGTTTATTTTAAATAAATTAATAAATCAACTTTATAACATAATCATGGGCCCAATACACACACAAGCTCACACCAAGAAATACCCCAAGTCCTAGTGTTGCAGGCTTGACTCACTGCTTGTGTTCATTGGTGCCAATGGCTCTTTATAGCACATGGGGAAAAAAACAAATTACTGTTACTTCCAGTTCTGACAACAGTTCAACTTCCAACCAGCAGGTTCAACAGCAAAGAGCACTGCCGTTCAACAGCCATGCTGGTCTGAGAGAAATGAAGAATCTGGCAAAAAAAATAAATAAAACAAAGTCCCACGAAGGACCTCTTCAAATGTCCATGGATTGCTCAAGTGCCCCTATAGCTGTCTGGCCCTGAAGAAATCTCAAGCTCAAGCTCAAGCCCTCCAATATGGCTGAATTAAAACAATTCTGCAATGAAGAATGGGCCAAAATTCCTCAACAGTGATGTAAAAGACTTATTGCTAGTTATTGCTGTGGCATCATCAGCTGGATCCAAATTTATAAAATTCCTCTTTGCTGAGGAGAAATTGTTTCACCCAAAAGTGCGGTCGCAAACCTTTCCTTCTCACCCAAGACCAGAGCTTCGAAGCCCTATGCCATCGACCGTAAGGTGGATAAATTACTCTTTGCTCAGAATCTGGAGTCATTTCCCCTCACATCCATTTGATAAAAGAATGCCAAAGTGACACTTTTATGATCTGATGTTCCACAGACTCTTAACCAGGGTTACTGTCATTAGGACTCAAAACGTCCAACATTGCCTTCCGATGGATAACATAGGAATATTTCCCTGGAGGACTGAATATTTTATCTCTGCCACTTAAAACTTAAAATTCACTTCACCTTTTCAGAACAAGCAATTAAATGGATCAGATCATACCTTACAAATAGAAAACAGTGTGTTGTGGTTGGTGGTGTCAAATTGCCTTATGTGGAGTGCTCGACAGGACTCCCACAGGGTTCTATTCTTGGGCCAATATTGTTTTCGTTATATATCAATAACCTTCTGGATGCATGCAAAGACATTCATATCGAAATGTACGCTGATGATGCAGTAATATGACATGGGCGGCGAGAGTGCGCCCCCTCTTTTCCGTAAATCTCTCCCCAGCTCATCATCACACCTGAGGGAGAGGACACACCTGCGTCCTCTCATCAGCCAGCATACTTAAGGAAGCATCCTTCAGTGATTCAACGCTGGCTCGCCTGGGTATACTGCCGCTAAAACAGCAAGTCCATTATACACTGGTGTAAGAAATTATTAACCTGTGTGCTTTATCTCCTTTGTGCAGGTTGCTGTTCAATAAAAGATACTCAAACGTGTGTAATAGTTTGATTGTCTCGCTGTTTCTGCACTTTGCACGTGGGCTGAATTATCTAATCAGTCATGACAGTAATATACTATATATCAGCAAAAAATACCCAAGAAACTGGCTGAATTCTTTCATCAGCAATGCTTCAAATTCCAGATTGGCTTTCAAAATCATGTCTGCTGCTAAATACAAAACCCCCCCAAACATATGCATGATGTTTTCAAAACACCCAAACATCATCCACTCAAATGTATTCCTGGGAAGGCAGGAACTGGAACTAGTGCAAGAATTTAAATACCTTGGTGTCATTTTAGATGCTTTTCTATCCATCAAAAATCTGTCAAGGTCTGAGCACTGATATTGTCCGCGCTCGGGTCATGCAGTATTTTCCTCCCGTTTGGTAACAGTTTTCCTGATGGCCTTCCTGAGCTCTTGTTTTGACAGTGTCTCTGTGGGGCTTCCGGCTGTCAGAGCGGAGTCCCTCCGTGACAGCTGTTTGTCATTTCAGCTGATGACTGCCTCATCAGCTGATTAATCCTTAGCCCTACTTAAGGGAGCAGCTTAGGTCACTCTGGGCTGCGACCTCACGGATGGATAACGCTGGTCTCCCCAACGTTAGATTGGAGTCCCTATGTCCCGGCTCCAGTCATCCTCTTGTTCCCCGCTACTCTCAGTAAGTGTATTCTAAGTCTGTGTATATCGTCAGTGTGTCTTAGCCATAGTCCTTGTTTGTGTTTTGCCCCACATGGCTCATTATTTTGTACCTTTGTCCTTATGTAATAAATATGCAAACTCACTGGTTGCCTATAGTGTGTTATTAGCGGTCCGCCAGGACTGCACCATAACAAAATCACATTAAAAAATATCTAAAACAATTAAATTTAGCTTATCCAACTTTAGACAAATCAGATCAATGTTAACTACTCATGCCGCAAGAATGTTTTGGCATGCAATGCTTTTTCACATATAGAATATTGTTTCACTAACTGGTCTCTCACGGGTATAACTCTACTCAAACAAATAGAATCATTATACTGTATAAAAGGGCTCTAAAAACTTTTGACAAAAAACAATTTCATATCATCATTGTCATATTTTGGAGAAATACAACCTACTAAGTTTTGAAAGTTTCAAAATTTTTAAATATGTTTATATTGCATATAAAGTACTTAATGGACTTGCACCACCACCACTAAAAGAATCCATTAAACTAAAATCAGTAAAAGGCACGTCTACTAGGGCCACAGCCAGAAGGGACTGTGAGGTACCATTCAGACATACTGCTTTAGGTCAACTTGGTTTTATCAGTCAGGGGCACTAACATATGGAACGATATACCTTCTACAATAAGAGAACAGCCTACATATAGCACTTTCAAAGCACATCTCAAACACTGGCTTAAATCAAATCAACACTGTGATCATTGAAACTAACCACATTCCATCTCACACTGCATGATACACATAGGTATGTGTCATGCTTTTTGAGTTTGTAAGGTTTATATGTGGTGCATGCCTGCATATATGTATGTGGACATGCACCACCTCTTAATCTTTATTTTTATTTTATTTACTGTAGTCTATAATATTGTTGTGTTTGGTCTTTGTATGCTGTATTGAATGTACCATTTTTCTTGATGGTCTGTTTCCCCTAAAGGCTTGGTCTTCTCCAGGTGATAGGAGTAGACCAGCCCCTTTTAGAAAGAATTATTTATCTTCTCATATACGCATACTTATTGATAAACATACCATATACTGACTTTCATATTCTATCCCAATTATGCACTTAAGCAAATATGCACTTTGCAAACTATGCATTTTATAAACCCACTTGTTGTTATAATTGAATCTGTATTGTTCTGTCAGAATATATATTTTTTGTCATGTGTTGTTGTTCAAATCATTTTACTTATATGTAACATATTTTTGTTCTTTCACCTGCCAAAGGGACTCTGAATGAAAATTAGCTTCTACTAACTTTGGCTCATTTTTGCCTGTTTTTTCACTGATGTTCATTAATGTGCACTGTCCCTTTTAAATAAATAAATAAAATAAAAAGATAAAATAAAATGATGAACTAACCTGTCATTCTCCACAGACAACATCAGCTATCGAAGAATATGGATGGACATTAATGGACTCTAATGGGTTTGAAATGCTTTCATTGATTTGATTTGACATGTGTTTATCTTTACAAAAAATTAATTGTGTATGTCCACTATAAAAATTATTACATTTACAATGTAGACACATTGTTTTGTTCCTTTATTAAGCAGAATGTCTTAATCACTAGTTTTTAAAAATTCATGTTTTAATAAGCAGTTAATTAATTAATTAAATTAAATTAAATTAAATTTAATTTAATTTAATTTCCACTCTTCAAATCAAATACGAGGCATCCTTCTCTCTCCCTGTGTGAGGCTCACATTCCAAAACCTGTGAACTGACCAATCACCTTCCAAGTCTCCATACCGCTCCTTTTGGAAAAATTTTACGACCTGGATCAAACAAAGGAACTCAGTGCAATAAGGTCAAAAGTTTTCACTAATGGACAGATTCAGTCCTAATCTTTGAATGTAATGGCTAAAGCTCAGTTGTCATTCAGAAACATTAGGCTGTTCTGCCCACCCAGTTGGAAAACTTTCCCTTTGTTTTAAAACAGTCTTGAAAAATTCTGGGGAGAATCAACCACTTTCTCTCCTTTCTAAGGCCAGGCCCAGAGTGTGAGAGCTCTGTGTTCTTTGTATAACTTTTTCAACTTTTTCTTTAGAATTCTCCTTTTTCTTATTTTACACCTTTTTCTTAAATTACTGTGCTAAGAAGATTTTGTTTTGATTTTCACCAAGCTCAAGTCAACTTTGCTCTGACCGCAACACATCAGATGAATCAGACTTTGTGGTTTGAAATTTTTCTTCTTTTTCTTCAAGTTTTGTGACTGTGATCAGACTTTGAATGACCTAAACACTACTGGGACTTTGATTTGATCCCTCTAAAGTCACGCTCTGACCCATACTGACAAAGTTCAGATCAAACAAGCCAGCTACACCGCTCACTCAGTTCCTGTTGGTCGCAGCTTCAAGGCACAGGTTAGTGTTTGGAAGAAATTATCTGCTGGCAGATAATTTTCATCGTTCCACCTGATGGACTCGTTTGGATCCATTGAGGTCTGGTTGTTATCCTCTGCTGCCAGAGTAAGCACGACCCATTTTCTCTCTGCTGAACTCACTTCTGATGTCAGTCCAAATTTGATTATTCAGAATTTCTGCTGTTAAGATACAGGTCTGATCACAAACTCTTACCAGAGTTATGAAAACTTAGAAATGTAATATTTTTCTTTTCTTTATCAACCTCCGTGATTTTAAATTTCTTTTACAAGTTTTCCTTTTCAGCAAATCTTTGTCAATAATCATTTTTTTTTTCCACAATATCTTTATTGAACCTTTTTTTTTTTTTAACAAACATGATACAAACAATCAAACACTAACACTAAAGTACTACAAAAAAAAAAAATGCACTAAAAACACCAACAACCACCAACAAAATCAAATCTTCAACAATGCTCCTCTGTTTAGTCTAGACAATCCAATACATAAGTATACATATTATGTTCACCAGTTTGGAATTTACAAGGTCCACACACATCATTCACCTTCTTCTTCAAGAGTTATGTTTAAATTTTTTACATAATCAATAAAAGGTCTCCATATATTCTCAAACACAATTTCCTTTGATTTTAGTATATATGTTATTCTTTCTAATGGAAGGTTTGTTAACATCTGTCTTAACCACTGAGTCACATCTGGTCTATGAGTCTTTTTCCATAATAGTGCAATACATTTTTTGGCATTAAGCAAACTGAGGTCTATGAATGTTCTTTCACTTTTATTAAAATTATGCTTTTCTGGGTACAGACCCAACAAAAACAGTTTAGGATTCAATATGATTTGTTTTGAGATTATTTTTTCAATTGTTACCCTCACCTCTTCCCAAAACATTCTTATTAATCTACATTCCCATAAACAATGAAATAGGGTTCCTTTACTTTCCATGCATTTTGTGCATGTATCTGGTATATTTTTGTTATATCTATTTAACTCCTCCGGTGTAACATACATCCGCATTAACCATTTGAAATGGTCAATAATCATTTTACTTAATTCTGTGCCCTTTTTACAGTACCCTTTGATTTATTTCATTTCACAACTCCATCGAGGTTTCATACACACCGATTTCATATTTAATATTCCCTTCTATGGTTCCACAAATGTTTCATAATATACTTTATGCTCAGCAATCCATTAACAGTTTAATGTGCTCATGATACATGTTGAATGTGTTCATCTATCCTGAAATTTCTTATTAAACTGTTGTTGTTATGATAATCGTGCCACACATTGCCTTTGTCAAACCCCATGCGATATGCGCCAGCCCCAGTCTCTCCGCGAGGTCAGTAAAGTTATATAAAGAGAACGCAGAGAGACTGGAGAGGCTCTCCTAGGCTTCCAGGCTCCTTGACAGAGACTCGGCCCCAGCAGCCACGCTGAGGCACACAGGCTGTACATTTATGTTAGAGGGTTCAATAAAGAATCTGTGTCGATCTACGCTTGTGCCTCGCCTCCACATCCTTCCCTTTTACCCTATACATTGGTGACCTGACGTGAGATCGACTGTCTACTCCCTTTCACCGCGCTGTGGACTCCGAAGTACCAGGGATCGCTGGCATCCTTCTCATCCACACTGGAGCGCGCACACCTGTTCCTCTCTCCACGATGGCGACCTTAAGGGCCAAAGGGAGTGAACGGTGTGGAGACCGAGATGCACCAGGATCAGCGAGACGAGCACTGCACAGAAACAGCCTGAAAGGGGAAGATTGGTGCCATCTGCATTGATTCCCATCAAGCCCCGACCCTGACTTCTCCTCCCGACAGTGGAGTTTTGGCGCACAGAAGCCCCGTGCGCACACTGCAGGATTACGAGGACAGCACAACATACAGCTATGTGGTCACTGCGCCAGAGCGTGCGCCACTCACCAGGGACAAACCAGCTCCAAAGACTTATACATCGTTCTCAGCCGCTGCACATTCTTGGGGAACACAGCCGATCGCCATCCTCAAATACTTTAGGCTTCGTGCATCACACCTAAAGCAGCTGGACCACCTCGCCCACAGGACATGTATCTGTTTCTCAGCCGCTGCGCATCAGCGGGAAAATAGCCAATTGCTTTCCCCAGAAACTTTAGGGCTGCCCCCACACCTAAAGCAAGATTGTCAAGTTTCCCTGACACAGCTTAAGTTTTTTCACAGCCACTACGCATCCTTGGGGAATTGGGCTGATTGCCTTCCCCACATCCTCGCAGGACCGGGCCCGCATGAGGAGTCAGAGACTTAATTTGTTCACAGCCGCTGCGGATCACTGGAGGGTTTACCGGAAAAGTTCCTCACCTGAGGCTGATCTGCACGCAATTTTTGCGCAGCCCAGATGCTTTTAATGTCCCGGGCTGGAACTCCATTGTTTCCCCCCACCTCCCCCTCGTCCTCCATCCCAGAAACCTGACATTTGCCGGCTTTCTTCCATCAGCATGACACACACCAGAACGCACACGAACCATGACTGCTCAACGTGTTGGAACTTGGAGTGGAGCAGAAAGTGCTTTTCACCCCTCCCCCTTTCCCCCCATGGACTGACATGCCCTCCAACACTCCTCACCTGTAGGACAGTTTCGACCGAAGCAGCAAAGCCCCGCTGCAGCCGCCAGGGGCGTCGACTTGAGCCCAAGTGACCGGGGGGTCACAGCCCCTTCTGGGTGTTTGGGGGGGGGGGGGCTGTGTGGTGACACTAGACACTGCAGGTGGACATTATCTCACACCCAGAAGCAGACAGAGGGGCTGAACAATGGACTGAGGGGGGTAGCCCCCCACAGGGGTAATTACACCAGACTATAAGGCACCTTTGCCACCTGCTGCTCTAAGCTGCAGCGCAGGGAGGTGAATGTATTGTTATGAAGGTAACGTGTTATGATAATCATGCCACACATTGCCTTTGCCAAACCCCATGCAATATGCGCCAGCCCCAGTCTCTACACAAGGTCAGTAAAGTTATATAAAGAGAACGCAGAGAGACTGGAGAGGCTGTCCTAGGCTTCCAGGCTCCTTGACAGTGACTCGGCCCCAGCAGCCACGCTGACGCACACAGGCTGTACATTTATGTTAGAGGGTTCAATAAAGAATCTGTGTCGATCTACGCTTGTGCCTCGCCTCCACATCCTTCCCTTTTGCCCTATACATTATATATGTATATATATATATATTTGTAGCCGCATAACCGCTACATCGCAGGTTGCAGTTGTTGTCTCCAAGAGTGTCTAATATTAAAATTTGTTTGATGATCTGAAACCTTTAACGGTGACGCATACATAAAAGTATCAGAAATCAGGACAGGGGCAAATACTTTTTCACAGCACCGTATTTTGGTTAAATGTTGGTTTTCTTGGTTGTTGTTTTGGTTATGCAATGCTGTTCACTCAGGCTTGACATTGTTTCGTCAGCTGGTTTTCAACCACAGACAAAAAAGGAGTTCCCCTTAAGGGCCAGAGATGAAAGATGTTGATAGCTTAGTGGAAACATTCTTGAACAGTTTGGTACCAACCTACCTGATGACTGAAACAGATGACTGTACCCCAGATTGAAATGCTGAGCCTACAAATGAACAAAGACACAATAAGGACGGCTGATATCTTATTCATCATTCTATATATTTTCGGCACAATCCTTTTAGCATCATTTCTGTTTTTTCAGCATGTGCATGTTTTCACACAAACATGGGTAATCTCACTGAAAGTTTACCAGAATGCAGAGTAGAGCATTCCCAGCACTGCCCCCGCCATTCTGAATGGTGTGGACAGGCAGGCAAAGAAAGGCAAATACAACAAGCCAATTTCCAAAGCTCCAATCAGATACACAAAAGCTGTGAATAAAAGTAAGAGAAGAGCTGTCGGTGTTTTTATATGTATTGTAGAAATATTAGAGGGTGTCTCAGTGTAGTACTTACGTAGAGCCCATGAGGGGACAGTGAATGGGATGAAACCTTTAGAGAACAGTGCCACGATGCCAGATGATACGGCACCATATGCAAAGCCATAGGACCAGCGATTACTGTGACTTCCTAGAGTATCCAAAGGGCTGCAACGCGATGATAAAAAACATTAAACACAATTTTCTCATTTTTACAATGAGGCAGAACACAGAGAGAGAAAGAAACAGAAAAATTTTCAGGAGACTTAATTTTTTCTCAATAGTCCTACTTTAAATTAATTCAGTTTCATGCTCTGTCATTAACAGCTTTTGAAAATGTTTTCAGTGTTTCTGTTAAGGTAGAATCTCATTGGTCTGTGACAGGTCGTGAATAGATGGAGATAAAAAAAACTTGTGACAAATATGCAAATTAGTGCCAATTTTCGCTTGGAATCATACTGAATTGGCACATTTGCGTACGCCACATGAATATTACATGAATGTCACACGAACTCCTGTTGACATTTGGGCCAAAATTTGCCATGAGTTTATGCAACACATGATGAAATTATGCATTTTTTTTTTTTTTTGCACTTATGGCTGTCCCATGATGGCCATGCAAATCCTGTACTACTCTCACTCAACCTTTATCTGTGACAAATGTGAAATTGGAACCCTATCTTCCCATGCCAGTCACGGTAACGGGAGTCGAGAGAGACTGACCACAGAGAAGTAGTGCAGGGACTGCTGGATGAGGCTTCTTTTGATCCCTCTGCATCAGAAACAGCAGGCCCTGGGACGACACTGCTGGTTGCAGCCGTGTCAGTGTGTGCTAGAAAATGACGGGGCTATTCACGTCTAGCTCACACACTAAATATCTTGTCCTTTTTGTCTCCAATCAGTCACAATTTAGTTTCACAACCCCTCGCACCTTTTTTGCACCTTCTGACTCATGGAAACAAAATTGGGAAGGGTTTGAGACAGGTCTGAGATGAGGTCTAGATGGGTTTGAGACACCTGTAACAATTCGGTAACTATTTTGAGAAAAAACTTGTTGCAGAATTTTTTTAAAATGCATTCAAAACTCCTGAGACATGGAAGCAGGGTCCTGCGACTTACAAGGGGAAGCTGCAAACCCCTGTGAACTTCTGGAGAGATTTTGGAAGCTTCCTCACTAATGCTGTTTTCTAACTAATTGCGAGCTGTCACACCCCAGTGAGATACAGGCTTTATTGCTGCTGTTGTGTTGACTTACACCACAATACCAAAACGCCCCTGCAGGAAGGGCAATCTTTCGTCGATGGCTAATCTCTGGGCTCTTTTCTGGAGGAATGACAGCACTCCTACAATCAACACCTAGATGACAAGATATACACATTTGGTTCTTTGAAAATTCTACTTTATCAACTTGCAAACATATTTAAATATTCTTGATGATAAATGCCACAAAAATGCATCCATCCATCCATCTTCTACCACTTTTTTTGAATACTTTATTAATCCCAGAGGGAAATTACAGGGCTTCCACCTGGATGAATGAGGCAGCCAAAGTGCGACGCCAATCCCTTCACCTTTCACGCACACATTCACACCTAGGGTCACTTTAGTTTCCAATTAATCTAACTTACATGTGTTTGGCCTGTGGGAGGAAACTGGAGTACCCGCAGTAAACCCATGCAGACACGGAAAGAACATGCACTCTCCACACAGAAGGGTCACCAATGGCCAGGGGGTAGGATCAAACCAACGATGGTCAAGGGTGGAATCAATCCCGTGACCTTCTTACTGTGCTGCCACAGTGCTAACCACTGTTCCACTGAGCTGCCCAGGAATCCAGAAGCAGTCTAGGCAGTGATTCAAGCAGACAAGCCCAGACTTCCCTCTCCCCATCCAGCTCCTCTGGCTCTTCAGAGGGGACACCAATGTGTTCCCATGCCAGCTGGGAGGCATACAGCCCTATTTTGATGGTCATCAGTGGACTTTGGCGCCAAACTTCCTGCCGTATGCCAGTGTTTTTGTTAGTTTCTGTTAGTACATTGTCTGTTTTTTATGCTTTGCATCACACCATCTAATTACCAGTAGACAGTGCACCCGCTTTGCACTGGGAGGTAGAGTCATTTCAAAGAGGTGTGACGGCACACAAGCTCCTGCACACAGTGCATGCTATGACAATGCAGCACACAGGGGGAGGCGTGTCAGTCTGAAGATTTTTATTCCATCACCATTTTCATTTTCATCATGGCCTTATTAGGCAATAATGTGTTTATTTTTTACAGGAAGGACGGAATGAATGAACAGGGTTTTACTTTTCACTGTAACTCCTCAGAAGACAGGGGATGTGTCCACATCTGCCTGCAGCCCATGTTTCCAGCTGGGCCAAGACCACCTGCACCCCGCTCCTACAGTTGGGGTTCTTTAGCTGTGGGTGCCCAGACCACGACTGTTATAGCGCCCGGGAGGGGCCGCCGAGAGTAGCCTCGCTTCATGGTAGGGGTCGGCGGTGGATGGGACGTGGCGCCAGATCTCCTCCTTCCCTTCTGCCCGGGAGGGACTAGGACAGACAGCCACAAACCTTGGTGGACCCCCACATGAGATGTGGGAAACCCTCGGTAGGTGAAAGCAACAGGAGAGGGAGCACTCCATCTCCCCACAGACTGGAAGTGACTTCCACACCACTGTTAATGATTCTTCTGTTTTATGAAAGTTTGCACAGGGATCAGTCTTTTTTCCTGAAATTCCAAACCCAGTCATATCTGTGTGTTGCATCTGTGTGTACTATGTTAAACCATTCAGCTAGATTTTTCAGCCGAGTGTCATCTCTTCCTGTTTATTCTCTCTAAAATAACTAACTGGGCATCAGCTGTGATTGGTGTCGTCTTTATTACCAAGCAGTGTTATTACCACGTGCATTTTTGCACATGTGCACAGCCTTTGGTCAGTGCCAGCGCCATATAATATGAGAGTTGCAACACTCTGATCTTGCCGCTGCCTGGTCACATGGTTCGTGGAGCGCCAAATAGTTCCAAACAACGGCCTTTCTATAATGGTGTGTGAATGGCAGCTGTGACAATCTGCGGTATTAACAGCATTTTTTAGTCATATTATGGCTTCAGTGGACTGATTACCGAATTATCAACTCTTGAATAGCAGGTTATTTTGCATGCAAGATTAGGCAGAATTATCTGAATTGAAATAGTAAAAAACACTGCTGCCAGTGAGTTTAATGTGATTTTGCTAAATCAGGGGTGCACTTTATTCCTGTACAGTTAACCTTTCAAGTTAGGAAAGATTTTCTGTGTGTGAATGTGAATATAACACATTAGTGCCTCTCAGTAAATTTGAATATTTGGTAAAAGTTATTTTTTAATTATTCAAAAAAAACCCAACTTTCATGTCTTCAATATTCTTTAGAGGCACAAGGAAATATGTTAAGCCTTTTGTATTCAATTTTGATTATAGTTTTTCAAATTAAACTGCAAATCATGATATTCTATTTACTGAGATGTATTTTTTTAAAATAAAAATTAATAAAAATGCAAAACATGCTCTCATTTTCTCATTATTCAGTCTCTGAACTTCTGCCTGACAAATTGCTGTCAGCTAATACCATTGAGCAGCATGTTGACACATTGCCTCCTCTTCCAGGTGGTGACTGGGGTTACATCATTGAATTTATTAAAAAGGTAATAACAGCTTTTTAAAGAAAAGCAAGCCTTTTTTTATTTTTTTATTCATCCATATTGTAACATAATTGTGGAAAATGTATATTTTCCTCCAATGTTAGAGGAGGGTTTGACGTCATAAATGGTATTTTGATGCCAAAAACAATGAAATACTAAAATGTTCACAGATGAAGTTCTCAGCATGATTTGCTGTGCAGCTTATGGATGCACAAATCAAGCTGAAAATGTGATCCAGATGTTTGAGTTCCCAGCAGACACAGAAAGGAGAAAAAAATGTCAGACAAGGTAGCAGAAACAGCATTACTTTAATTAACGATTACAACAACAGAAAACTTTATGTAGTACGTTTATTTCCACAAAACATTTCCATCTTCAAGGTCAAACATGTAATAATGCGATTTATATGACTGCACATAACTTGTGATTTTTTTTATGTTGAGGTAAAACAATGATATTAATGAGGAATTTTTAAAAAATCTTATTACAAGACCTGATGTTGCCATCATTTCTGATGAAAAGTGGTCCATAAAACCCAAAGTTATATTCCATTTGCATATAAAGTAATATTCTGAGAATAAATTGCATATCAAACTGTATGTGTGTAAAATTCAAACAGGGTAGTAGTTGCTAGGCTCATGCCACTCAGCAGTAATGGCAACATATTACAATTTAGAGATTAAATACTCATTAACATTTTTCTTATACTTGCCCATGTTTGGTGCAAGGGGGAAGATGTGGACTGGGAGAGAATTCCATAATCGGCCTATCTGAGTAAGCTGGACT
Organism: Pholidichthys leucotaenia; assembly: GCA_020510985.1. Classification (NCBI taxonomy): domain Eukaryota; kingdom Metazoa; phylum Chordata; class Actinopteri; order Cichliformes; family Pholidichthyidae; genus Pholidichthys; species Pholidichthys leucotaenia. The sequence continues at coordinate 115,049,155 of CM035848.1, read as the reverse complement.
AGCCTGCCACAATTTCGATATCCAGCTTATTTTTTCCCATTAAAATCTGATGTGTTTTCAAAGTGTTCCCTTTATTTTTTTGAGCAGTATATATAAATATATATACACAGTGCGGAGCATTGTAGCTAGATGCAATAAACAGCATAACCGTCTATTTAGTTACCCACATAGTATGAATATGTACCCATGCATATTGTCACCCTCTGTAGCGATAGATATTGTCCTAGTTGTATACTGGAGGGGACCATGTTGTGTAAGTCTGTTGCGTCTTTTGCATTCAATACTATTAGGTCATCATGTTTTTTTGCTATCTCTGCACGCAGCTCTGCTTAGGTTATAAAGTCTGACAGCTGTAGGTAGGAAGGACTTGCGAAACCTCTTGGTCGCGCACCTAGAGTGATGTAGCCTAGTGCAAAATGAGCTCCTCAGTGCATTTAGTATGTCCTGCATAGGGTGGGACTCAGACTCCAGCAGAGATGACAGCTTAGCCACCATCCTTCTCTCTCCTATCTCCTCCACTGGGTCAAGGCGCTGCCCCTGGACAGAGCTAGCTTTCTTGATCAGTTTGTTCAGTCTCTTCCTATCGGCTGCTGTGATGCCACTGCCCCAGCAGAACACTCCAAAAGTGATGGCTGATGCCACCACCGAATCATAGAATGTCTTCAAGAGCACCCCTTGTACACCAAAAGACCTGAGCCTCCTCGGTAGGAACAGCCTGCGCTGTCCCTTCTTGTAGAGTGCGTCGGTATTGTTTGACCAGTCCAGTTTATTATTCAAACTAGAAAAGCACTCATAGAGCGCATACCTCCGCCAAGGCTCCTTCCGTTTCTCATGGATCACCTCCCAAATGTAATGGGCTTGTGTGTAGGCCTATCGCCACTTGTGGTGAAAATTGCATCCAAGTCTGTCCATTAGTTTTGGAGTTTTGTAGCTGACACACTGTGAGAAGAGCCTTGGCTGAGGTATGCATTCCCAGATCATCCCCAAAATGTAATGGGTTCCTCTCTAGGCCAAGAACCACCTCTGGTGAAACAGACAGACAAACAGACAAATGCCAGTAAAAGCATTACCTCCTTGGCGGAGGTAATAAACTCAAGTGTTGCTGTTGTGTCCATCTCCTCCATCTCCAAACTCCCAGGCTGCGGGCGTTGCAATTCATCGCACAACCGCGTACAACCCACAGGCAAATGGGTTATGCGAGCGTTTTCATAGATCACTGAAAGCAGCACACAGGGGTTCACTGACGGATGCAAATTGGGTAGACAGGTTGGCGTGGGCTTTATTGGGGTTGCGCTCCGCGCCAAAAGAGGATTTGGAAGCTTCCCCGGCAGCAAGCTCGTTTTTGCGCAGCCCCTATGGCTGCCCGGGGAATTTCTGCCAAAAAATCCCATGCGGGTCAGCTGCCCATCTCAGCTTTTGCAGCGTAGCGGAAACACAGGCACGCTGCCGGGCCCGGCCCACCACTGTTTTCCGCATGCTTTTGTGCCTAAAACTTTGAAGAACGCGGAGTTCGTGTTCGTGAGACATGACGACCAGCGCCCTCCATTGCGCCTGCAGACATGTTGAAAATGGCCCTATCTCACAATGTTAAAGAATCCTTGAAAAAATTCCTGGATCCAGACGGTGATGCGGATCATCCCCAAAATTTAATCAGTTCTTCCTTGTACCATTTCCAACAACACCTGAAAGTTTCATCAAAATCCGTCCAAAACTTTTTGAGTTATCTTGCTAACCAACAGACAGACAGACAGACAAACAAACGCCGGCAAAAACATTACCTCCTGCGGCCTGCGGCCTGGCGGAGGTAATCAACACCCAGGTACTTGTTGGATGTCACCATCTCAATGTCTGTTCCCTGGATGTTTACTGGTGCTGTGAGGGGTTGTCCTTGTCTGCGGCAGTCCACCACCAGCTCCTTAGTTTTCCTTGCGATGAACTGGAGGCAGTTCCAATGGCACCAGTCCACGAAGTCCTGGATAAGTCCTCTGTTCTCAGCTTCATCTCCATTGGAGATAAGGCCAGCGATCACAGAGTTGTCAGAGAACCTCTGCAGATGGCAGTGTGTTGTGTTGTGTGAGAAGTCCGCAGTATAAAGGGTAAACAGGAAGGGAGCCAAAACCGTACCCTGGGGGGCCCCCATGCTGCCGATGCTCGTGTCGGACACACAATCCCAAGTTCTCACAAACTGTGGCCAGTTTGTGAGATAGTCCAAAATCCACGATGACAGGTGCTGGTCCACCCCTGCACACAGCAGCTTGTCCCTCAGGATCATCGGTTGGATGGTGTTGAAAGCACTGGAGAAGACAAAGAACATGATCCTCACCGTGTTCCCAGGCTTCTCCAGGTGGTACATGGAGCGGTGAAAAAGGAAGATCACTGCATCCTCCACCCCGATGCCATGCTGGTAGGCGAACTGGAGTGGATCCCAAAATAGCCTGCAAATAAAAACACTTCTGAGAGAGAAGAAGAGGATCTTCAGGTCAGGGAACAGGGAGATGTTGAAGTCCGTACAGAGGGAGCTAAAGAGGAAGATAAGAGAAGGCAAGGACAGCTTCAGGAAGAAGATGGAGGACAAGCTGCAACGGAGTGACATCGGCGAGGTCTGGAGAAACCTCAAAGCCATCTCTGGGCTCCAGAATACCTCCTCCCATAGGTTTGACCAACCGCCCCCCCCCCCCGCGTTCACACCAACCATTGCTGCCTCTACAGTCATCGAGACCTGCTGTCCACACCCCCCTCCACCAATACCCCCCCACTCCCAGCACACAGCCCCCAACCTGACCCTCACTAAGACCCAGGTGAGGACAGAGCTGAGGAAGATCAAGGCGAGGAAGGCGTCGGGACAGGACGGCATCAGTGCAAAGCTCCTCAAGTCCTGCGCAGACCAACTGTGTGGGATTGTGGAGCACATCTTCAACCTGAGCCTGAAGCTGGGGAGGGTACCACAGTTGTGGAAAACATCTTGTGTGGTACCTGTATCAAAGACTTCCCACCCCAAAGACCTGAACAGCTGCAGACCAGTGGCCCTGACGTCCCACATGATGAAGACCCTGGAGAGACTGCTCCTTGCTCACCTCCGCCCCCTGGTGGGACCAGCGATGGATCCACTCCAGTTCGCCTACCAGCATGGCATTGGGGTGGAGGATGCAGTGATCTTCCTCCTTCACCGTTCTCTGTCCCACCTGGAGAAGCCCGGGAATGCGGTGAGGATCATGTTCTTTGACTTCTCCAGTGCTTTCAACACCATCCAACCGATGATCCTGAAGGACAAGCTGCTGTGCGCAGGGGTGGACCAGCACCTGTCATCATGGATCCTGGACTACCTCACTAACCGGCCACAGTTTGTGAGAACCCGGGACTGTGTGTCCGACACGATCATCGGTAGCACGGGGGCCCCCCAAGGAAAGGTTTTGGCTCCCTTCCTGTTCACCCTTTATACTGCGGACTTCTCACACAACACAACACACTGCCATCTACAGAAGTTCTCTGACGACTCTGTGATCGTCGGCCTCATCTCCAACGGAGATGAAGCTGAGTACAGAGGACTTATCCAGGACTTCGTGGACTGGTGCCATCGGAACTGCCTCCAGATCAACGTGAGGAAAACTAAGGAGCTGGTGGTGGACTGCCGCAGGCAAGGAAACCCCTCACAGCACCAGTAAACATACAGGGAACAGACATTGAGATGGTGGCATCCTACAAGTACCTGGGTGTTCATCTGAACAATAAACTAGACTGGTCACACAATACCGACGCACTCTACAAGAAGGGACAGCGCAGGCTATTCCTACTGAGGAGACTCAGGTCTTTTGGTGTACAAGGGGTGCTGCTGAAGACATTTTACGACACGGTGGTGGCATCAGCCATCACTTTTGGAGTGGTCTGCTGGAGCAGTGGCATTACAGCAGCCGATAGGAAGAGACTGAACAAACTGATCAAGAAAGCTAGCTCTGTCCTGGGGCAGCGCCTTGACCCAGTGGAGGAGATAGGAGAGAGAAGGATGGTGGCTAAACTGCCATCTCTGCTGGAGTCCAAGTCCCACCCTATGCAGGACATACTGAACGCACTGAGGAGCTCATTTAGCAGCAGACTGCTTCATCCTAGGTGCACAACCGAGAGGTTTCGCAGGTCTTTCCTACCTACGGCTGTCAGACTGTATAACCTAAGCAGGGTTGCTCGCAGAGATAGCAAAAAACGTGATGACCTAATAGTATTGAATACAAAAGATGCAATAGACTTACACAATGGTCCCCTCCAGTATACAACTAGGAAAATATCGGTCGCTACGGAGGGTGACAATATGTATCGGTACATATTCATACTACGTAGGATAACTAAGTAGACAGTTATGCTGTTTATTCCATCTAGCTACAATGCTCCGCACTGTGTGTATATATATTTATATATTTATTCCATCTAGCTACAATGCTCCGCACTGTGTGTTTATATATTTATATATTTATATGTACATATGTATATTCGCTGCTCTTGTTTTCTTATCTTCTTGATTGTTGCTCTGAGTGTTGCTATCCCCGTGCTGTTGCAATCCTGGAATTTCCCCATTGTGGGACTAATAAAGGCTTATCTTATCTTATCTTATCTTAATACCTAGAATCTCCAAAAGTACAATGGGAGGCAGAGCCTTCAGTTATGAGATGAGATGAGATTCAACTTTATTGTCATTACACATGTATGAATACAAGGTAACGAAACGTGACTTGGCATTTGGGCACGCTCTGCAGAGCGCATTCAAGGCCGGGGCAGCCGCTAGGCGCCAGTCATAAAGAAGAAAGGAAAAAAAAAGAAAATAAATGATATGACACAATAGGCGAGAGAAAAAAACATGTTTTATCAAATTGACGCTTAATGGGTAAGCGAAATTTTGATTGCAGGCAAAAAAAACCCTCAATGCATATTTAGCAAACATTTAGTGGACAAAAAAACCAAAAGACCAAAAGTCAGAGAGAGTCAGTGAATGGATGGGTGTAATTCAGTATATATGAATCAGTGTGTTCGTGTATGTTGAATGCAGGTGGGTGTTTATCAGTTACTGGAGGCAGCAAAATCTCTCCCAGCCGAGATGTTATGTCTTAGTGTCTGAAACTCGGAAGCATGTCCTTGAGGCATGGCAGATGGAAATTTCCTGAGCCAGTCACATGTCAATGAGAGTTCAGATGCAGTCCCAGTTTGTTTATGAAAGAGAAGCACAATCTTCTGTTTTGTCTTAATCCAGGAGGAAAATAGACAACAGGGCATCTAATTCAAGGTCTGGTAGACACAGATCACAGAGCATAGAATTTTTCATCTCATGCAATCCTGTGTCCATAATTTCCATACATAGGCTTTAAATCCATTCCTTGGAGGCACCAAAAACAACTCCAGATGTTTCCCTTCTAGAACATGGGTAAACATGTCCGGTAGAGTCCATTCTCTCTACAGTGCATGCCAGATGGAAATTTCCATGTTAATCATTGCCGATAGTTAGTGCACTCCCCCGTCTAGTCGAATTGTTGAGAAGCAGCTATGCCGGGACCGCTTTTAATTAGCTCTTCCAGTTAATTTTTCGATACACCAGGAAAAACTCCAGAGCCAATCAGCAGAAAACCCTGTGATCCTAGCCAAACCAGGTAGATGTTTCCACATCCTCAGTCGAATTATGCAGACACATGCGTTCCAATCCATGGGTCTCTCCATAGGGGCTCCCCCTGGCCCGAATTTATATAAAATGTTGTTAATTTTATTAAAGCCGCTCACCAAATCCATTTTTTTCGTTTGGATCAAGATTCAGCCAGAAGAACAGCGACGCAGACAAGACAGCAAGCTGGAATTCTCAGTTAGGGAGGGAAGGAGGGTAAAAGAGGGAGCAGCAAAGAAAAAGGCGTCTGTTCTCTCTGAAGGGCAGAAGATAGTCTGCCCTTCAGTCTGCCCTAGATTATCAAGCTCCTCTCCTGTGAAACCAGCGACCAATCTGGATTCGGGAGTCAGACTCGATCTCTGTTTTAAGAACAGGGTTAAAACCTTCCTTTTTGATATAGCCTATAATTAGGAAGGGACCATGTGCCCCTGAACCCTCCCTTAGTTATGCTGTTAATAGGTTTAGACAGCCGGGGGACCTCCAATAATACACTGGGCTTCACTCCTTTCTTCACTCTCAATGAAATATTTTTGCTGGTCATTAACATCTGTTTGTTCTCTCCCATAGACTGAGTCCCCGTCATGCTGTTTGCTCTCTACATGTCTGTTCTTTTCTTCTTCTTCTCTATCCCCTCACCCCCGAGCCAGTCGCAGCAGATGACTGCCCCTCCCTGAGCCTGGTTCTGCTGGAGGTTTCTTCCTGTTAAAATTGAGTTTTTCCTCTTCACCGTTGCCAAGTGCTTGCTCACAGGGGATCACCTTATTGCTGGGGTCTTTCTGCAATTGTGGAGGTTTCCCCTACAGTTGAAAGTGCTATGAGATGACTGTTATTGTGAAATGGTGCTATATAAATAAAGTTGAATTGAAATTGAATTGAAGGATGTGGTGTAATAGATTATCCTTTTTTCCGGGAACTAGACAACAATGAGAGGAGAATGTTACTCAGCTCCAACAATGGCATAAAGAAGAAATGTCTGTAGAAGATGCAAAGAGCTGCTACATCCCATCTATGCTCCGAAGGTTAAATATCAGCTTTGATAGGATCATCGATTCTCAAGAGGTGCAGGGCTTTCTGGTGAAGCCTGTTGAGAAGACCGTGAGCGGTGCCTCCCACTCCACTCTAGATGGGTGATGCATATTCCATAAGGGTTCTTATGTAGGCCTTGTAGATGATAACTCTGGCCTTGAGAGAGAGAAGGTTCCTTGACCGGCTAAGGATGAAGAGCCACTTTGCAGTTTTCCTTGCAAGACTTGTGACATGCAGAGTCCAGGCAAGAGTGTTGGTGATGACCACCCCAAGTAGAGTGATGGTCCTGGAAGGCTTTAGTTCAGGGGTCACCAACTAAAACTGCAAAAGTCCTCTTCCCCAGCCGAGGTCCGAATTAGGTGTGGGACTCTTTAGGCACCTCATGATTTGATTATGATTCAGAACTCTAATTTAATTTTAAAACCATTCTCAATGCATCTGGATGCATTTTTTTTTTCTATTCAAAATTTTTCCCTCCCACTGTGTGACAACTTGGCCCTTTTAAAGCAAAGTATTTGCAGTGATCCATGAATTTACTTATAGCATCTTTTATTAAAATAAATGGAAGAGAAATCTGGCACATGGACAAATTTATCTCAAAATGTGCTTTTAAAAGCTCCCATAATATCAGTGATAATCTTTCAGAAGACCACATCTGTCTACAGACAGGTCAATATCATTTAACTTGCTTTCACAAAGTATTTTATTAAGCTCATGTTTTAGCTGCTTTTAGCTCTATATCATTTAAAAAAAATGAATTCTTTGTTCAATTTCAAACAAAATGTAATATAAAATTTTATTGTTATGAATGCATATATAAATATGCATAATATATGAACATATACTAAAGCACAAAATAATAGACTCTGAAGACAAACGAGGAGGGGCAGCGAGGACAGAGCCTGCGCTGTACAGAAACACTTACAAAGACGAGCACAATGAATCCAAGGCACAGAAGGAAGACTGGAGTTGGAATAGAAACTCCAGTCCAACAACACGGAGGTGTTTGAGTGTGTAGGTCGCATCGAGGAGTAAGCCCCAGCTGCTCCCTTAAATACAGACAAAGGCCAACCAGAAACGGGTAAAGTGATTAGTGAAAATGACAAACAACTGTCATGACAGCTGTTTGCACGTTTGACATTTATAACATCTCCCTGAGTCAGGCCATCGTTCCCAGATGCTTCAAGACCTCTATCATTGTACCGGTGGCAAAGAAACCAGTGGTGTCCTGTTTGAATGACTATCGTCCTGTTGCACTTACACCAATTGTGATGAAGTGTTTTGAACGGCTTGTCAAACCACACATCACAGCCTGCCTCCCTACATTACACGACCCGCTCCAGTTTGCATATCGTTCAAACCGCTCCACGGAGGATGCTATAGTCACCACCATACACTCTGTCATCACCCACCTGGACCAGAAAGACACCTACGCCAGACTCCTGTACATTGATTTCAGTTCAGCATTCAACACCATTATTCCCCAGAGACTGATAGAGAAATTACTCCTTCTCGGTCTGAACACCGCCACATGTCTCTGGATCCTGGATTTCCTGACTGAGAGACCTCAGTCTGTCTGGGTCGGAAACAACATCTCCAACTCTGTCACGCTGAGTACCGGAACCCCTCAAGGCTGTGTACTCAGTCCACTGTTGTTTACACTTCTAACACATGACTGTGTATCCAAACACGAGGGGAACCAGATTATTAAGTTTGCAGATGACACCACGGTGGTGGGACTTATTCAGAGGGATGAGGAATCAATGTACAGGGAAGAAGTGAGAGACCTGGAGGGCTGGTGCAGGGAGAACAATCTGGTGCTCAACGTGGACAAAACGAAGGAGATGATTATCGACTTCCGGCGGTCACAGCCTGAGCACGTCCCCCTCAGCATCGGCGGCCGTTTAGTGGAGAGAGTAGAGAACATCAAGTTCCTCGGAGTGCAGATCTCGCAGGACCTGACCTGGAGCAAGAATTCCTTGGAGATCAGGAAGCGGGCTCAACAGAGACTACACTTCTTGAGGAAACTCAAACAGGCCTCTCTCCCCATCTGCATCCTCAGGACCTTCTACAGAGGTGTGGTGGAGAGTGTTCTGACGTACTGCATTGCTACATGGTACTCCAGCTGCAGTATGTCAGACAAAAAAGCCCTGCAGAGGATAGTCAAGTGGGCGGAGAGGGTAATTGGAGTCTCCCTCCCCTCTGTCCAAGAACTTTTTCAGAACCGTTGTAGGAGCAGGGCACTGAACATTGTCAAGGACCGTTCTCACCCTCTGCATAAACACTTTGAACTTCTTCCATCTGGTAAACGATTCCGGAGCATCAGAGGCAGAACCACCAGACTGATCAACAGCTTCCTCCCACAAGCTGTCAGGATGCTGAACAGCTGACCCGGAATCTCACATACACACTACTGCACCTATGGACATTTTGTATATTATAGTTAGTTATTCTTTTTCCCCAAGTATGTCTCAGGGATGTGTGAATGGATGGGGGGTGGGGGTGGGGTGGGGGGTGGAGCTATGTGGGAGTGTGTCTTAATCATGCTGCTTCTTATATGGATGCCGAGAGAAACGCAATTTCATCTTGCCTGCACTACAGTTGTATGTACAGCAATATGACAATAAAGTTTGATTTGATTTGATTTGATTTGATTTGATTTGATTTGATGACGCCGGCTTGGCTTTGACAGCCGGAAGTGCGTCCGTGACGCTGTCACAATAAGAGCCCTTGCGGTCCTAATAACAAACCCCGGAATACTATGGTGGAAAAGGGGAAATACTGAGTAACCCGAGCGCGGACAGGATCAGCGCTCAGATCACCACATTTATATTACAGGAGAACACTAAATATGTTTGTTGACTCCAAATAAATAGGTCTAAAATTCTAAAATCTACAAGTAAAATCCTAAAAATGTTTTACAGAACACAAACTAAATTGTATTGCATTTGAAAAAAAGATTAATATCTAAAAACTAAATTTCACAAAAAGTCCACCTCTATACAATATTTTCAGAGCAGAAAAAACTGTTTCAAACTGTAAGACAAAAAAATGGACACAAAATATATTACCACCCGGATAAGTGGTAGAAGATGGATGGATGAACTACAGAATTCCTCTATTTTTTTTTTTTAATATCAACAGTAAACTGTCACAGCACAGATGGAGCTGTAACTCCATGATTACAGGGAAAGGGGAAGTGGACCTTTTCATATTCAGTAACACACTGAGCTTTTACTGAGTTTTTATGTGATATTGGAGACTATGAAAAGGACCTCCATACCAGCGACCTCACCTCTGTATCCCAGCACAGACTACTCTCAGCAGAATAGTGGAAGACATACCCTGGTCTTCTACTCTTCTTCCGGCTTTCAGAGAGAGCAGACGCATTTCTTCCCCTCTCCTCATTCCTCTCCCCTCTTCACTATCCCAGCTTGCTGTGTCCTGTCTATGTCGCTCTTCTTCTGGCTGAATCTCGATCCAAATGGAAAATTATGGAATTGATGAGCGGGCTTTAATACTATTGACACCATTTTACAAAAATTCGGGCCAGGGGGAACCCCAATGAAGAGACTCATGGATTGGAACTCATGTGTCTGAGTGATTCGACTGAAGATGTGGAAGACATCTACCTGTTTTGGCTTCATGATCACAGGATTTTCTGCTGATTGGCTCTGGAGTTTTCCTGGTGTATCGAAAATTTAACTGGAAGAGCTAATCAAAATGCGGACCCGGCGTAGCTGCTTCTTCAACAATTCGACCAGCTGGGGAGAGCACTGATAGCGGCAAATGACTAACATGGAATTTACCATCTGCATGCACTGTAGAGAGATGGACTCTGCCGGACATGTTTATCTATGTTTGGAAGGGGAAACATCTGGAGTCGCTTGGTGCTCTCCAGGGAATGATTTTAAAGCCTATGTAATTGTGATGCTCAGAATCGCATGAGAGAGGAAATTTCTGCTCTAAGTGAACTGTGCTCATTTGGCCTTGATTCGGCGCCCTTGCATTCATTCCTCCAGGAGAGAGAAGATAAGGCAGAAGAGAGTTTAACCCAAACAACTGCTGCTGTACAATAATCTGAACTCTCCAAGGACAGCGTTGTCATGGGACTAACATGGAATTTTACCATCTGACATGAAGAGAGATAAACTCTGAGGACATGCTTATCTATGTTTAGAATACATGAATATAACATCTAGCCGTTGCCTAGGAGACGATTTTTGTTGTGCTCCAGTAACTGATACATTCACACTGCACTCACACTGATATCACATGACTGATATAAACACACTGGTCTCTCTCTTTTGCTTTGTTTTTGTGTGGATTTGTATTGTGTGCTAATTGTGCAACTAGAGGGTTTTTTTTTCTATGTAATCACAATCTTGCTCATTCAACGAGCTTTATTTTGATAACTATGTTTTTTTCTCTCTGCCCAATGTGTCATCCCCTTCCCTCTTCCCCCTCTTTACCCCCCACTGTTTTGATGAGGCGCTTATCGAGCGCTTATCAAGTGCGCCAATGTCAAGTCAAATTCCTCGTATGTTTTTAACATGCTTGGCAATAAAGCTTTTCTGATTCTGATTCTGATTCTGGTAAATGCATTCAGTTTCACAACAGTGCTTCCTTTTGTGGGTACAGATCTAGTAGCAAAGAGGGGAGTCTGCAGCAGGAGGAGAACGCCCAAGGGCTTGTGCCATAATCTGTCAGGGCAGTCACCGATGCAGCAGTTCAGTTCTACTTTTTTCGCTTTTTTCCCCACCAAAATAAAACGGTCTCCCTTTTTCCCAAACTGTATCAAAAGGCTTCGTGGTCTGGATGGAGGACTCTCGGGGTCCTGATCCAGACCAGAGTCCACCAGTAGGTGACCCCTGCTTTAGCTGGTTATCCATGAAATAGAGCGGAGGATGTGTCTTGTCACATTTTCTGCTGAAGATTATTTCCTCCATCTTTCTTGCATTGAAAGTAATGCACCAGTCAGATGCCCACTTCTCAATTGCATACAAGTCCCGCTGTAGGCTGTCGGTGCAAACTGTGCGGTGTGCAGGTTTTTTTATGGCTGCGTGGAGAGTAGAATCCTCAGCAAAGAGGTGAAGGTTGTTGGACTTTTCCTCGTCTTGTGTTTGGGAGGACAGCATCAGTCCTCAGTCTGGGTTTGTCAGTTTTGGTTCTTGTGAATTACTCCCTCTTAGAATGGGCCTGCACATCAATTCAGTTTACTTTAACGGAGCAAGAGAGAAGGCTGAGCTCCTGAACAACACATTTGTCACTAATGATCTTAACAACAATGGCAAGGTTCCACCAACATTACAACCTAGAACCCAAGAAATAATCTCCTCCCTGAATTTCTGGCTCAAGATTGTTACCAAAAAGCTACATAACTTGGATACATCCAAGACAAGTGGGGCAGATGGCATCTCAGCCACAGTACTGAAGAATTGTGCTCCTGAGCTTGCTCCTGTTCTATCCAAGCTATTTTACATCTCGCATGCCAGCAACACAGTTCCTGCTGAATGGAAAACAGCTCACGTTGTATCAGTTCCCAAGAAAGGAAATAAACAAGATCCATTCAACTATAGACCAATCTCTCTTCTATCAATCATTTCTGAGGTTATGGAAAGCATTATCAGTAACCATATCCCTAAACATGTGGACAAACACCAACTTCTCAGTGATACTCAGTATGGGTTCCATGAGAAAAGGTCTACTGTAGATATGCTTTCCTACATCACTCAATGGTAGAGTGATTACCTGGATACCCAATAAGAAGTGAGAGTTATTGCATGAGATATCAAGAAAGGATTTGACTGTGTGTGGCACCGTGGACTGCTGACTAAGCTCGCCACTTTTGGCATCTGTGGAGATATGAACAGCTGGATATCTTCATTTTTAGCTGATTGTCAACAGGCTGCTGCTCTAGATCAGGGGTGCCCAACCTGGGGCTCCTGGAGTGTTGAGGTTTCTGTGGGAAATTTCCTAATTTCACTTCTTAATTGGTCCAAAGATTTGCAAATAATTTGTTATTGTTGTGCATGTGTTCTGTAGGCACCCTTGTACCCATGCACAACAACAGCAAATTATTTGCAAATCTTTGGACCAATTAAGAAGTGAAATGAGAAAATTTCCCACAGACACCTGAACGTTCCAGGAGCCCCAGGTTGAGCACCCCTGTTCTAGATGGATTTATCTCCACTCCTATAGTGCTATCTGCTGGTGTGCCACAAGGCAGCATTCTTGGGCCCTTGTTATTTCTCATGTTTATAGACGATCTCACTTCACATCTTGACAATGACCTTCACCTCTTTGCTGAGGATTCTACTCTCCACGCAGCCATAAAAAAACCTGCACACCGCACAGTTTGCACCGACAGCCTACAGCGGGACTGGTTTATTCATTACATGGACACGAATAAACCAGTTTTGATTGGATTGAATTATGATGGATCTCTGGAGTTATCTGATTATTCAAGTGGCCATGTAACTGTGGTCATTAGCTCAAGTGGTTAACCTGCCAATAATCCATTTAATCAATGCATGTAAACACAACAAAACTGATTTTTGTCATTGTCAGCTTACTCCCAGTGATCAGTTTATTGTGACCATGTAACAAGAGTCATGACGTGTATACCAGAACCTCTACTACAGGGGTGTCCAATCATGTGCCATGGAGGGCCAGGACCCTACAGGCTTTACCTCCAACCAGTGTCTTCAACAGCAGATTTCACTGGACTTCTTCCCACTGATTGGTGATCAGTGAAGACACCTGCTGAAGAGACTGGGTAGAAGAGAAAACCTGCAGGGTCTTGGCCCTCCTTGGTGCATGATTGGACACCACTGCATGTGATGACAGACTACATGTACTGTTCTCAAAATAACTTTGGTATGGATATGAGTCACAAAAATAATCAAAATATCTGAATTCTATGAATATCTCACACTCACCTGTCCTGTAACACTAACACGTCCATGTTGTCATTTCAGAGGTCAAAAATTTCTTTAGAATTAGTTTAGTGTCAGAGTCATTTAACAATTTCTACACAATATTGTGTTCCATTTTACTCTGACAGCTTAATCATCATCAAACCACAGTTCCTTCATCATTCCACTGTTCCAGCTGCCCCACAAACCCACTTTACTGTGATATCACTGCTCAGAGTAGTGAAGAGTCCACCAGTCCCGGAGGTCACTGCTCCAGTCTCCAACAATCTTCTATCAGCTGCAGAGAAATGACAGAAAAAGAACACATCACTGTGCCTTAATACCTAATAACTCCTGCCCAAATAGGAAGGTTTTTTCCTCATGAATCTGCGCCTTTTCTCTTTTAATTCTACTACTTTTATTTATTACTCCTAAATTTTGAATCATTTTTGCACAAATTTGCTACTTTTTTCATAATGTTGTGTTTTCCAGTCTCATAAATTTAACTTTTTTCCTGTACCTTTGAGACAGATTGAAATAAAAAACAAAATTAAAAAAGTTTTAAAATAACATTACATTTTTCTCATAGATAATTTTTATATTAAATGTGCAACTTTTTCATGCACGTTTTTAGATTTTATGCATACATTAGACAACTATTTGGAAAACTTTAGATTTTTCTCTTAAATGTTTTTCACATGAGGAAAAAAATATCTACAAGTAGCGTCTCATACAATTCAAATTATATATTCATAAAAAGTAAACAGTCAAAATTAACTGCTTTCTGGATTACAATAGAAGAAATTAGAAAAGAAAGAAAACAGATATTCTTTCTCTGTTAATAGTTCAGTTACAGTTAGCTTTTTTAAATTAATTTCAAGTGAACTATTTGATACAAGAGAATACTGTATTTTACATTTATAAACATGTCAGTTGTTTCCAGAATATTTTTGATTGGTTTTAGCATTCAATTCTTGATTTACTGTTAAAATAAACACATATCATTAACATTACTTCCATTCCATTAAGTTGTGTAAATTTGAATTGTTTCCACTTTCTTGTTTACAACTGCATTAAATAATTTAACCAGTCTACATTCTGAGTACCTTTCTTATCATGTTTCTCACAACAATTTGTTTAAATAAGTATAGAATATTTCAGCAGGATCCTAAAATATTAATAGTGCTAATTTATTGATGTTAAAAATAACATTGCTATTATCAGGGTTGACACTTGAGGATGACACTTGAGGTTGACTTTGGAGGATGTAAATAACTGTATTTGGTAATCTCCTACCTTGCTCCACATTTCCTCCTTGTAGAAAGCAGACTTAGTGGTAAACATGTCAGTCTCTCATGGTTTCATGTTTTCCTCTATAAAACAGTAGAACAATTTCATTTTTGGAAGCCGTCTTTTAAATCTACCACCATAGTCCTGCAGTTATGCTGCTAATGCTACAACAATACTATGAACAAGATAATAAGTCACATCTGTTCAGTCACAGGTTTTCATGGCATGCCCCATCATGTAATGCTTCTACCAATCTCTAATGTCTCTCAGAAACTGTGCCTTTACCCAATAACTACAACATATTTTTGAAATAAGGGCTGACCTGGCTACCTAGTTGAGCTAGCACAGGCTAATAACAATTTCAAGTTTACAAGCTTTTACTGCACATAAACAAGAAAAAAAAGCAGGCGAAATAAAACAAGATCACAGACTACAGAATCTACATGTTAACTTAAGTGGTAAAATGACCAAAACAATGGCCATTCATTAACTTACCCGGGATTATTAAGCAGACACTCCATGAAATGAATGGTGATCTATGGAAAAAGTTCCATTGCTTGGAACTATTCGCTGCTCCATGACCCACGTGACTTCCCCCTTTCACAGTTTCTATAGAAGTCTATCAGAGTGATGCAACTCTCATATTATATAGTGCTGGCCAGCGCAAAACCCATCTTAAACAAGCTGTCATGATCAGAATTCACTTTAGATAATGCGCTTCTGTGCGTTAAAGGGATGGGCAGAAGTGCTTTGGACTGGATTATCCACCTTTAAATAATTAGACCAGCCTCTTTGCACCTTATGCCCAGCAGAAAATTCATTTTTACATTGCTGTGATAAGGAAATAAACTTGGAAATGCCCATAAACATGTTCTGCGTCAATGAGAACTGATTATGGACCGCATTGTTGTAATACAGCCCATAGTCTCTCCAGTGTGTCCTGGATTTGCCCCAGAGTCTCCTGCCAGTAGGACGTGCCCGAAACACCTCAAGTGGGAGGTGTCCAGGAGGCATCCTGATCAGGTGCCCAAAACACCTCATCTAGCTCCTTTCGATGTGGAGGAGCAGTGGTTCAATTCTGAGCCTCTCCCTGATAACTTAACTCCTCACCCTATCTCTGTGAGTGAGTCCAGCAACCCTACGATGAAAGGTCATTTCAGCTGCTTGCATCTGTGATCTCATTCTTCCAGTCATTAGCCAAAGTTCACGACCATAGGTGACGGTAGGAATGTAGATTGAATGATAAATCAAAAACTTTGCTTTAGAGCTCAGCCCCCTCTTCACCACGACAGATCAGTACAACATCCACATCACTGCAGATGCTGGTCGGATTCGTTTGTCAATCTCCCGCTCCATTTTCTCTTCACTCGTGAATAAGATCCCAAGATATCTGAACTCCCCCACTTGGGGAGGGACCTTGCCCTCAACCCAGAGAGGAAAATCCACCCTTTTCTGGCTGAGCACCATGGACTCTGCCTTCTGAGTAGAGGAGTAATGATTTCTTCCTCACTAAGTGGCCTTTCAGCACATGTTGGTACAGGACTTGTTTCACTGTGGACAATGACACTCTTTTATCAGCTTCAGCCAGCATCTTCACAAGGTCTTTTGCTTTTGTCCTGGGATTGATACACACATTTTACACCAAGACACATTAATCTCTGGGGCACAGAACCCTCCTCCTTCCTGAGCAGTATGATGGCTGGTGTTTATAACTTGTGTATAACTGTTTAAACAGATTCCCTTCCTGATATCTTAGCTGATTGCTTTTGATTTTCCCATGTCACATAAGAAAGCAGTGTGTGAGGTGTGCCTTAAAATTAACTGAAATGTGTCAATTAACCTATCACAAGTTTCTAAAGCCATGACATATCGTCTGGGTTTTCCCATATTACTTAAAAGCATAGTAATCTTAGTGTATGTAAGCTTCTGACTTTGAAGAAAGCAATAAAAAAATGTCTAAAAAATTATTTAGCAAAAAAAAAAAATAAATTAGCAGAAATAATTTTGGTAATCCTAACTGACCTAAAACAAAAAAAAAATTAGTCTGATTTAATGTCAGATAGTGAGGGGAAAAAGTTATGTCTGTTTATACAACATATGTAAACATCTGGCTTCATCCATCCATCTTCTTCTGCTTAATCCTTTTTGGGTCGCGGGAGGGCTGGAGCCTATCCCAGCATATTTGGGCGAGACGCCGGGTACACCCTGGACAGATCGCCAGTCCATCGCAGGGCCAACATAGAGAGACAGACAAACATTCACTCTCACATTCATACCTAAGGACAATTTAGAATCCCCAGTTTGATGCCAATTAACCTAACTTGCATGTTTTTGGCATGTGGGAGGAAACCGGAGAAATCCTGGAGTAAACCCACGCAGACACGGGAAGAACATGCAAACTCCACACAGATCACTTTTGGTCAGGGGCTGGGATCGAACCCAGGATCCCCCGGCCTTGGGTATGTAAATGTGGACAAGGTTAAAGAAGCCGAATCCCCCTACCCACCAAAGTCTTGCATAGATCGAATGAGGACTTAGTGCTGTTCTTGGTGCTTGAAGTATAAGTACTATACAAAGTATAGTCAGCTATTTTTTGTGCTCTGATTCCTGAAACATGGTTGTGATTAGAAAACTAAAACCTACTGATCATTTAAAAAAGCCGACTATAGATATTCAGATATTCAGATAATCAGATATTGTATATCTGATTTAGGAAGAAAAAAAGAAAACTTACTGCTGGTATGAGTGAAATGTGCGGGAAAAGGTCTGCAAAGGTGTTTTTACACTCTTCACCTGTGGAGTTCCTGGTGAAATAATAACATTAAAGCATTACCCTCTGGAACCTCTTTCTCAGGCAGTCCATATGGCTGATACTGTCATCACCATTACTTTGTATTGCACTAAACATTACATTTCTTTAAATACAGATGGCATTCTTTTGTGTTTAGGGAATGCACAACAATCTATACCTGTCATTAGGCTACTTTTAAAGCTTTTTGTCACTAACCGAGCCGGTGTTTTCCTGTAGTGCTCGGTTCTGACCGTTCTCTGTGGCTCAGGCATTGGGGTTTATGTATTGTTACCTTTTGATTTCCGGTTGTTTTTATGTCTGTGTTCTTTTTCTTTTCCATGCCTGTAGCTGCCACTCCAGCCGGCGGTTGTCAGGCAGCCTCTTTTGACCCACTTTCTGGTGGGCGCTGTCTAACATTCGCTGGTCCGACCACGCCCCCTCTCTCTTTGACAGTCAGCTGATTCGCCCCGGTAATTATCTTTCCTGTGCCTCGCCCAGGTGTGTCCAATTTGTCATTCCAGCAGTGTTTGTACTTAGGCGGCTCTTGCCAGTCAAACACTGCTGGACCATTGTGCATTGCCACGCAGATGTTAATCGCTGCACAGTTGAACTGTCTTTTGAGGAAAAGCTTCACTGTCGCCATTCCCTTCAGTGAAGCTGTTGTTAGTGTATGTTCGTCAGTTACTTGGACTTTTTGGCCTGCTCCTGGCCGTGAGTACGAACTGTTTAGCGTAGCCCAGTTCCCTCTTCCAGCTACAGTAGAGTGTCCTGGAGTACTCTAAGTTTACCCAGGGCTATTCATGTTATGTTTGCATTATCTGCTGTGTTGTCAGTCAGCAAATATTGTGAACACTATCACGATGTGTTAGCCACTCCACACAGCCGTGGTTCTGTTGCGCCCCTTGAAGCGATGTTGGCCCTGGGGCACAACCACGCTTAACACGTTTCCTTTCCATACGTTTGCTGGGCGTTGTTGGCCCCGAACACCAACTGTAAGTGTTTCTGTTTATTTTTGTAAGCCTTCACCGTTTGGGATAGTTTTTATTTTTTAACTGTTTGCTTTTGTGTTTAATAAATGTGTTGTAGTGAATCCTGCACGTAAATCCCATTCTTCCTTCTCCTCCTCCGTGCGCTGCGTAAAAGTGCACGAGGAGGCTCGTGACAGTTTTGGCCCCAAAAATCTGAGTGGAGCCACAAAACACATTTGAAACACATAATAATAACTATTTTAAAGTGGCTTGTGTGTTATTACCTTCCTCCAAGGAGGTAATGTTTTTACCGGGGTTTGTTTGTTTGTCTGTCTGTTACCAACATAACTCAAAAAGTTATGAACGGATTTTGAAGAAATTTTCAGGACAAGTCCGAAATGGGACAAGGAAGAAATGATTAGATTTTGGGAGTGATCCGGATCCCCGTCTGGATCCCGGAATTTTTTAAAGGATTCTTTATCATTGCGAGATAGGGACATTTTTAGCATATGTGTATACTGTATAACTCCACAATAAATGGTCAGGACGCTTGCCAAAAAAAATACAGGACAAGATCCTAATAGGTTCTAGGAAATGTCAAAGACTGATCCAGATCCTGCAAAAAATCCGGATACTGTGATCCAGAACAGGAAATAATAGGGGATCTTTGGAATTTTCATCACTGTAAGAAAACAAATTAACATATAAACATACAACAAACACCAAAATATAACTAAGACACTGAGGAATCAGTAGTGTGCCAATGGATTTGTTGTATCTTCAAAAGCTATGGAGCAATATCCAGAAGAAAACTGCCATTACCGAAAAAGAGATTTTTGTCAATAACTACTGAACTAATAAAGATATCAATGTGAATGCAATTGCTAAAGGTATGTTTTGATTGTCAAGGAATCTGAAAATATAGATAAAATAAATGTAGGACTATTACAGTGGGGAAAAAAGTATTTAGTCAGCCACCAATTGTGCAAGTTCTCCCACTTAAAAGATGAGAGAGGTCTCCAATTTTCATCATAGGTATACCTCAACTATGAAAGACAAAATGAGGAAAAAAAAAAAATCCAGAAAATCACATTGAAGGATTTTTAATGAATTAACTGGTAAATTTCTTGGTAAAATAAGTATTTGGTCAATAACAAAAGTTCATCTCAGTACTTTGTTATATACCCTTTGTTGGCAATGACAGAGGTCAAACCTTTTCTGTAAGTCTTCACAAGGTTTTCACACACTGTTGCTGGTATTTTGGCCCATTCCTCCATGCAGATCTCCTCTAGAGCAGTAATGTTTTGGGGCTGTCACTGGGCAACACGGACTTTCAACTCCCTCCAAAGATTTTCTATGGGGTTGAGATCTGGAGACTGGCTAGGCCACTCCAGGACCTTGAAATGCTTCTTACGAAGCCACTCCTTCATTGCCCGGGCGGTGTGTTTGGGATCATTGTCATGCTGAAAGACCCAGCCACGTTTCATCTTTAATGCCCTTGCTGATGGAAGGAGGTTTTCACTCAAAATCTCACGATACATGGCCCCATTCATTCTTTCCTTTACACGGATCAGTCGTCCTGGTCCCTTTGCAGAAAAAACAGCCCCAAAGTATGATGTTTTCACCCCCATGCTTCACAGTAGGTATGGTGTTCTTTCTCCTCCAAACATGACAAGTTGAGTTTTTACCAAAAAGTTCTATTCTGGTTTCATATGACATTCTCCCAATCCTCTTCTGGATCATCCAAATGCTCTCTAGCAAACTTCAGACGGGCCTGGACATGTACTGGCTTAAGCAGGGGGACACATCTGACACTGCAGGATTTGAGTCCCTGGCGGCGTATTGTGTTACCGATGTAGCCTTTGCTACTTTGGTCCCAGCTCTCTGCAGGTCATTCACTAGGTCCCCCCATGTGGTTCTGGGATTTTTGCTCACCGTTCTCGTGATCATTTTTGACCTCATGGGGTGAGATCTTGCGTGGAGCCCCAGATCGAGGGAGATTATCAGTGGTCTGGTATGTCTTCCATTTTCTAATAATTGCTCCCACAGTTGATTTCTTCACACCAAACTGCTTACCTATTGCAGATTCAGTCTTCCCAGCCTGTGCAGGTCTACAATTTTGTTTCTGGTGTCCTTTGACAGCTCTTTGGTCTTGGTCATAGTGGAGTTTGGAGTCTGACTGTTTGAGGTTGTGGACAGGTGTCTTTTATACTGATAACGAGTTCAAAAAGGTGCCATTAATACAAGTAACGAGTGGAGGACAGAGGAGCCTCTTAAAGAAGAAGTTACAGGTCTGTGAGAGCCAGAAATCTTGCTTGTTTGTAGGTGACCAAATACTTATTTTACCAAGGAATTTACCAATTAATTCATTAAAAATCCTTCAATGTGATTTTCTGGATTTTTTTTTTCAACATTTTGTCTCTCATAGTTGAGGTATACCTATGATGAAAATTGGAGACCTCTCTCATCTTTTAAGTGGGAGAACTTGCACAATTGGTGGCTGACTAAATACTTTTTTGCCCCACTGTATATTTGAGGAAAAACCCAATATTAGGGGGAACTGAGGTACTTGGCGGAGGTCTGTGCTCTCCGAGTGCTTTTCTAGTTCCAAAATGGAATGAATTCACTTTTCCTCAAAATTCTACACACAACACCCCATAATGACAACATGAAAAGTGTTTTGTTTTGTTTTTTTAGATTTTTGCAAATTTATTAAATTAAAAAACTAAGAAATGACATACATAAGTATTCACAGCCTTTGCCCAGTACTTTGTTGATGCACCTCTGGCAGCAATTACAGCCTCAAGTCTTTTTGAATATGATGCCACAAGCTTGGCACACCTATCATTGGGCAGTTTTGCCCATTCCTCTTTACAGCATCTCTCAAGTTCCATCAGGATGGATGGGAAGCGTCAGTGCGCTGCCATTTTCAGATCTCCCCATGTCATGACGCCGAGTGCGGGTCTGTACCGTGCTTGGGTCTTTTGGTTATTTTCCTTCTTCTATATATGTATTTAGTCCTGATTTTCTTCCACTATTATTCATGCTTTTATTTTGACAGCATCATGACATGACTTCCGCCTGTCAAATCTGTTTGCAGCCTGTCACAGCTGTTTAATGTTTCTAATTACTTTCTCACTCGTGCATCCACACCTGAGTCACATTTTGGTTTCCCCCCCTTGAATTATTTAAGTTTGCTGGTGAGGTTTATTCCTGGTTGTGACCTCACCCTGTGTAGACAGGAATCCCCACGTCTGATTCCTGTTTTAAGTCTCTGCTTCGTGAGTTTATTGTAAGTAACCTTTCGTGGTTTTCCGTTATTGTATCTTCCTGTAGTCACCCCTCGTGGTCCATGTTTATTGCCTTTTTTGTATTCTCCTTTCGTGGCTAGTATTTACTCTATGTTCCTTATTATTCTTTATTAAATGAGCAAACTCACAGCAGGCATATGGTGCCTTATTTCTGCCCTAGAGGGCCAATTATGACAGTAGGTTGCAGTCAGTAGGTGCCAGCAACTGTGAGTTTGCCTTTTTTCCCTTTTTCTACTGCTCTATTTTTTCCCCTTTTTTGGGTGCCTGCTTTTTTGGAATGGCATCGTTTGGGAGGGGGCACCCAATGAGCCTGGGAGTTTGAGCTCTGCCAGGCTCTGATGGAAATTGATGCCCTCCTAGCCATAGCTCGACAATATTCCACTCCAAAAGACGCTTTGTGGTACCTGGACTTCACAGAGGCGGCTGTGCGGCAACATCCTCGCCTCTTGGAACATGCTGAGGGAAGGGAGAGGATATCCCTGATGGCGACTCTGCAACCACAGAACCATGAGTTGGAGAGGAATCCCACCAGGAAGCCAAGATCTGGGCTGATGGGGAGGCACTCCCAGGCTTTGGTCCAATCGATTCCTCGCCAGGTTCCTGCTCCGGCTCCAGCTCCCGTTTCACCTGCTCCAAGACGCCAGTTCCCAGCGCAGACCTCCACTCCTCCCTGTAATATGGCTGTACCAAATTGGATAGAGGAGAGTCACCATGCATCCGTTTCACCATGTCAAGAAGGAACCACAACAGCTTCTGCCTCTAGGTTATCCTCACCAGCTGTCTCGTCAGCTTCCTCTTCTAGGGCCATTGCTGTCCCCTTCTCCACCATGGTGTCTCCTCCTGCTGCTGGGATTCCAGTGTTCTCCTCCCCGGCTGCGCCCGCCACCATGCCTGCAGGGGCAGCTCCTCAACGTTCCTCTGAAGAGCCCACTACAACTATGGTCATGGAGAGGGCTGATTCCAAACTGGCTGCAGCAGAAGGCATCGGGTCCCGGGAACACAGGCACGTGTTTTTTCATTCTCCTACATTACTACAAGAATTATTTTGCCTGATTCGCGGGGGTGAGGCTCAGTTGCAGTCCACTGAGCCCTCACTGCCTGCTGCAGCCACAAAAACTTCGCCTACTCTCTGTGTCTCCTCCAACACCCCCTGAGTGTCTGCCGGTTCCGGGGCTAAGCCGCCAGACGGAGGGGAGGTCTGTGGCCCTGGGCAAACCTGGTTCCAGCCCTGCAGCCAAGGTGCAGACAGAAGAGGAGGGCTGTCTGCAATCCGGAGCCTGAGCCAAACAAGCAAGCGTCCCCGGGCTTCAATTGTACAGGATTCAGCACCAGCAGGGAGCAGATTTCCTGTTGCCACGCCACATGAGCCACCTGCTTGGGTGACATTGCCAGGGGGTTCCGGGACTGCACTGACCATCATGCTTGCTGTTGGGGCCACCACCACAGAGTCCAAGCTGGACCTCCAGAGGGCTGGGCCTGAGACATCGTCATCAGGATCGATGGAGTCCTGGACAGCGGTGCAACTTGAGCTCAGGCGAGTAGTCTCCTTTGTTATTGTTGTTTCTGTATTGGAGAGATCTTGCCTGGCTCTTGGAGGGACAGCTGGGTGAAGCCATCAGCTGCACCTGAGCTCATCTCGCTGGGTTCCACTGCCACCGGTGACCCTGTTCCTCTTCTATCTGAGTCTTCTCTCAGGGTCACCGAGAATCATCCACCAATGCCAGAGGTCTTCATGGGTCCAGCTCCTCCGGCTGAGGTCGTCATGGAGGCTCCGTCCCAGTCTGGGACCTTTGTGGGTGCTGCTCCCCCTCCTGCTGTGGTCATCATGGAGGATCCATCCCAGCCCGGGACCTCTGAGGATGCAGTTCCTCCTCGGTCTGGGTCTCCGTGGGTGCTGTGTTCCAGCTTGAATCCTATGTGGGTGTGGTGCTCCAGTGTGTGCCCGCTGTGGGTGCTATGCTTCAGCCCAGGGACCATCATGGGTGCAGCTCTGTCCCAGTCCGGGTCCACTGAGGGTACAACTCTGTCCCAGTCCGGGTCCACCGAGGGTACAACTCTGTCCCACTCCAGGTCCACCAAGGGTGCAGCTCTGTCCCAGTCCAGGCCCACCGAGGGTGCCGCAACCCCTCAGTCTGGGCCCACCGAGGGTGTCCCAACCCCTCAGTCTGGGGCCACGAGGTTGCCACAACCCCCCAGTCTGGGGTCACCAAGGTTGTGGCGCCTATGTCCAAGGCTGCGGCGGGTCCTCGGTTCACATCCGGGTCGGTCGTGTTTCTCCCACTGCCATCACCTTCATCGGGTGTCCATCTCCTGGTTCTGGGGGGCCGCGGTAAGCACTGGTTCCATCTGCTGCATCCAGGGGGAAGTGTCTGGTGCACTGCGATCCGTTGACACAGAGATGCGGGGAGACCACCCAAACTCTCTTGTTTATTGGGGTGGCTTCTAAACCCTGGTAGACCACCCGATGGACTTTTGCATCCTGGTTGGGAGCTCTGGAGACCTGGTAGGCTGCCCAACCTTTTCCACCTGATGGTCGGGTGGAGCCAGGATTCTGGTAGGCCACCAGAACAGTTTCCTTATTTATCTTATATTGCTTAGTTTTCTTAGTACTTTTTTTTGTCAGTGTGTGGATCATGTGTATTTAGGGTTGTTTTTGTTTTCATGTCTCTCCCTCCAGGCCTGGATCCCCCCACCACCCTCCCGGGGATGGTTTTTGAAGTCATTTTTGTTTGGGGTGGGGTGTACTTTCATTCCTTTTGATGTCATTGTGAGGTGTCTTGGAGCCACCCCTTAAGGGAGGGGCACTGTCATGACGCCAAGCACGGGCCTGTACCGTGCTTGGATCTTTTGGTTATTATCCTTTTACTGTATATGTATTTAGTCCTGATTTTCTTCCACTATTATTTGTGCTTTTATTTTGACAGCGTTGTGACATGACTTCCGCCTGTCAAATCTGTTTGCGGCCTGTCACAGCTGTTTAGTGTTTCTAATTACTTTCTCAAAGTTTCTAATTACTTTCTCGAACTAAACATCCACCTGAGCGGACTCAAGCTTAAGCATGCTTCGAATCCAACCCACCTTGGAGTGACCCTTGACAGGACCTTATCCTTCAAGGAACATTTAAAGGGGTTGGCTGCTAAGGTGAAGGCATGAAACAACCTGCTCTGCAAGCTCGCTGGTGCAAAATGGGGGGCGGCAGCCTCCACCTTGTGCACCTCAGCACTGGCCTTTTCATACTTTGTAGCAGAATATTGTGCCCCTGTCTGGTCCAGGTCATCCTACACACACTACGTAGACACCCAGCTCAACACAACCATGAGAACCCTAACTGGGACAATCCGTTCAACACCACTCCCCTGGCTCCCTGTACTGTCAAACATAGCCCCCCCCCCCCCACACACATCCGGCGAGCAGCACTAACTCAAAGGATGCTTCAAAAAGCCAAAGATTTTCCTCACTTACCAATCCATGCAGATATCTACACTCCACCTACTGCCCGACTTCCTTCCAGACGGCCGATTTGGAAAAACCCTCCCCCAGCTGACTTCACCATCCAGAGAGCTTGGCAAGAGGAATGGGAGACCAAGGAGGCCCCAGACAAACACCTGGTGACAAACCCCAACCAACAGGTCCCGGGCACCAATCTCCCAAGGAGACAGTGGTCTAAACTCAATAGCTTCAGGACTGGACATGGCCCCTGCTTGGCCAGCCTTCACAGATGGGGCAGTAGCCCTAGCCCACTGTGCGCATGTGGAGAGGAGCAAACAATGGAACACATCATAGAGGCTTGCCCGCTCCAAAGTCTGGAAGGAGGATTACACACCCTCCATACAGCAAACCAGGAGGCAACTGCTTGGCTTGAGGACTTTGCAATCGCTAAATAAATAAATTACTTTCTCACTCGTGAATCCACACCTGAGTCACATTTTGGTTTTCCCCCCTTGTATTATTTAAGTTTGCTGGCGAGGTTTATTCCTGGCTGCGACCTCATCCTGTGTAGACAGGAATCCCCACGTCTGATTCCTGTTTAAGTCTCTGCTTCATGAGTTTATTGTAAGTAACCTTTCATGGTTTTCCGTTATTGTATCTTCCTGTAGTCACCCCTTGTGGTCCATGTTTATTGCCTTTTTTATAATTGCCCTTCGTGGCTAGTATTTATGTTCCTTATTATTTTTTATTAAATGAGCAAACTCACAGCAGGTGTATGGTGCCTTATTTCCAATCTAAAGGGCCAATTATGACACCCCAGAAATGTTCAATTGAATTCAAGTCTGGGCTCTGGCTGGGCCACTCAAGGACATTCAGAGTTGTCCTGAAGCCACTCCTTTGATATCTTGGCTGTGTGCTTGGGGTCATTGCCCCAGTCTGAGGTCAACAGCGCTCTGGAGCAAGATTTCATCCAAGATGTCTCTGTACATTGCTTTCCCTCTATCCTGACTAGTCTCCCAGTTCCTGCCACTGAAAACATCCCCACAGCATGATGCTGCCACCACCAAGTTTCACTGTAGGGATGGTATTGGCCTGGTGATGAGCGGTGCCTGGTTTCCTCCAAATATGACGCCTGGCATTCATGCCAAAGAGTTCAATCTTTGTCTCATCAGACCAGAGAATTTTGTTTCTCATGGTCTGAGAGTCCTTCAAGTGCCTTTTGGCAATCTCCAGGTGGGCTGCCATGTGCCTTTTACTAAGGAGTGGCCATCTGGCCACTCTACCACACAGGCCTGGTTGATGGATTGCTGAGCTTACCACTGGGTTGGTGTGCTGTGGTGCCTTGCTGTCCCGTGATGTCTACCTCAGGGCTGTCGTGAAGTAATGTGGGGTTGAAAGGCTGAGCAGCCTGGGCAATGGCTTGTACCAGCGGAGCTGAATGTGGGGTGCTCGGGTTGGGGCCTGCCAGCTGTGATGCTAACTGGGCAGCCGCTTCTAGCTTTAGCTGGGATGCTAATTCCACTGCTTTGGTTAGCGGTAGGCTGCCCGGTGCCATCATTAGCTTCTCCCAAATCCCCGAATTCGTGGTGTACAGCGCTAACTGGTCTTGCATCATCTCATCTTCCAAGTGGCCAAATTCAAACACACTAGCCAAACAGCAGAGGTCGGTGACGTACTGCTGGGCCAACTCATCTGTTCACTGTCAGCGCTGATGAAACTTGAGTCTCCAGGCCGTTATACTCTGTGTACTGGTGAAACATGGCAGTAGAGCTAAGCTGCCGCGGCTCGAGGCAGCTGGAGTTGACAATTTAATTCATCGGGCCATTGGACTGTCAGCGAAATGTCCAGTCAACAAAGTCACACACTTGTCATAGGTGTCTGCAGGTGCAAGTGTTCGCAAGATATGCTGTCCCTGAACACCGAAAAAGAAATTCTCATGTCTATAGACAATGTCTATAGACAATGAGACAGTGATCAACAAAGTAACAGAAACCAGCTCACTGCTTAGGCGACTGCTGATGCTGTAGGCCTTAAAGTAGCACCTAAGCAGTGCAAGAACAACTAGAAAAGCACTTAGAGACTGCATTTTAAAAAATTTTAAAACTGCCTGTAAAAAATCCTCCCCCCCCCCCCCCCCCCACGAATGAATACATCAAATACAAAGTCGGTCCACTAGGACTTCCTCAAGAGATGATTGTGTGATTTACACACCCCCCCCCCCCGCCCATAAAACCTCTTTTGGTCAAAATGTTTTTTCATTTTTCATTTCATGGCAGTACTTTATGGAACACCAAACCACTTACTGTCAGGGAAAGCTGCAGCTTTGCCAGCTTTAAGAGCAAAGTGAAGGAGTGGCTCATATCATCTCAAACCTGTGTACATGTCCAACACCAGTGGCTGATAAGTAGTAATAATGTGTTATCAATTTATTGAAAACAGACCACATTTATGATCGTCATATGACCGAGGCATGTTTGTGTGTACATATGCTTGTATGCTAATTGCATAACTACAGTAACCCTGTGTACATTGGTTTCACTATGTATGCAAACCTGGTGCAATATCATTAGCACACACACATCTGTATGCACTGAAACATGTGCAATAGAGCCGTGTGCAATTCACCAAGTACTTTAAATTCATGCATCATATACTGTAATTCTACAAATGCACTTTACAAAACTACACGATGCACCTTAGCACTTTACACTTAAACATCCAGAGCAATGTTGGGCAAGTTACTAAAAATAGTAACTAGTTTACTAGTTCCTTCTTTTCAAAAGTAACGGAGTTACTTTTGAGTTACTGCATGATTAAAGTAACTAGTAACTTGGAAAAGTAACTTTCACATTACTTTTAAATGCATACTTAAATCATCTTTAACATTAACTTGTGGGCTGCACGGTGGCGCAGTGGTTAGCACTGCGGCAGCACAGTTTACCCTTGGCCGGGGGATTGTGGGGATCGTGGGATCGTGGGTTCGATCCCAGCCCCCGACCAACAGTGATCTGTGTGGAGTTTGCATGTTCTCCCCGTGTTGCGTGGGTTTACTCCGGGATTTCTCCGGTTTCCTCCCACATGCCAAAAACATGCATGTTAGGTTAATTGGCTGTTCTAAATTGTCCCTAGATATCTGTTTCCTATAGGCCCTTAGAATAGAGGGTTAGTATTAATGAAAGCGCTTTGAGTGGTCTTTGTGACTAGAAAAGCGCTATATAAGTGCAGGTTAGTTAGTTAGTTAGTTAGTTAAGCCAAAATGTTCTCCACTTAAATGAAGAAAAAACAGAATGTATTGTGTTTGGGGATTCTGTAACAGCTGGCTTTGGTACCCTCTCTTTAAGGCTCAGTTCAGCTGTCAGAAATTTGGGGGTGATTTTTGACAGCCATTTAAAAATTTGATAAACAGATTGACAATGTGGTCAAGATGAGCTTTTATCAATTACGTCTGTTATCCAAAGCCAAACCTTTCCTGAGCCGTCATGACCTTAAGATAGCCATCCATGCTTTAATCACATCTCGACTTGATTACTGCAATGCACTTTATGCTAGCATCTCTCAGTCTTCTCTCGGCCGCCTTCAACTTGTGCAAAATGCAGCGGCCCATCTTTTGACCCACACACCTAGGCGAGAGCACATTACTCCGATCCTTTTTTCACTTCATTGGCTTCCAGTCCATTTTAGAATCAATTTTAAACTTTTGCTTTTTGTTTTTAAAGCTCTTAATGGCCTTGCTCCGGTTTATCTGTCTGAGATTTTGACTGTCTGTGACCAAGGCAGGGCTTTGAGGTCATCCAATCAGCTTTTGCTGGATGTGCCCAGGTAAAGGTATAAACATTGGGGCGACCAAGCCTTTTCTGTTGTTGTCCTCAGGCTCTGGAATAATCTCCCCCCTGATCTACGTGCTGTCTCTGACCTGGCCCTTTTTAAATCAGAACTTAAAACATATTTGTTTAAGATGGCTTTTAATACCCAGTAGTGGTGGTATTTGTCTTGGCATTTGTTTTTATTTTATTCTTAGTTTTATTTTTAGGTATTTATTCTTATTTCTTTGTTTATGTTATTTGTTTTTAATGCTGTGTGTGTTTTTAATGCTGTTTAATTTTCTGTAAAGCACTTTGGTCACCTACGGGTTGTTTTAAAGGACTATATAAATAAAGTACATTACATTACATCTTGCACACGCAGCAAGATCAAGGGCCCTTTGTTCTCATCAGAAAAAGAAAACTGATGAGAAAAAGACTCATCTTACAGAGAAAAAAATGTCTCAGATTTACACAAACTATTGTAATCAGTAGAAAGTCAGAAATGTACTAGAAATAAAGCTGTAAATTGACAGAGAAAATTTTGGACCCCCTGGTGGGCCGTTTTTTTCCTCCGAGCCATATGTTTAACCCCCCCCCCGGGACGAGCCCATTAAAAATGCATATTTACAGGATTTACTTCCATGAAATAGTTGCATATCACAACAGCATGTAAATGAATGAGATAAAATAAAATAGAAAGCACAGATAAATGAAAGTTCACCACTTATAAAAAGCTGTTCTTTACTGCAACAAATTAGTCACTTTTTCTCTGTGTGTAAGAAAACTTTAGATGCATTTAATGTGGACATTAAAGGCAAGCTTCTTGCTCAAAAAATACCCATGTATAAAATAACTATGTATGTACCAACTCCACAGAGGTAGGAGTTGATAGGGGCTACTCACCGCTCGGACAACAGGTGATAAGGGCTTGATATGAGAAGTCGCCACCGCCACATCACCGGATTGTGATGTGAACTGGGGCAGGACAGGAAACAGACCCCTGGAGGAGACTGTGTGACGGCTGCGTCATTTACAGTAGGGTTAGTTTATATTTATTTGCTTGTTTATTTGCTTGCCTTTGCCTTTGGCATGACAACCTCCAGTGGCTTGAGGCTGCTGGTGGCACTGGGGATGGCAGTCCCGCACATAGCCACCGAAACTATGCATTCAACCCCAGTTGGCAGATGATTAGGAGGGTGTCTAGCATCTGCAAGTTGTATGATTGTCTATTTACGCTAAAATATCTATCCATATTAATAAAACAAGTGATGTGAGTAACGCATCTGATCAAATTTCAGTAACTTTAACGCATTACTGAATTTTTAAACAGTAATTTTGTTACACAGCATGTTACTGAAAAAGTAGTAGCGTTACAGTAACGTGTTACTTTGTAATGTGTTACTCCCAACACTGATCCCGAGTAACATCTTTGCCATTATGGTACTTTTTGCTGCTCTGAGATGAACAATATTCATCTTAACTTTGTTTGTTTATTCCTCTCTTTCTATCAGTGTGCAATCTTATAGCAATTGTTATTATTGTTGTATTGTGTTATTTGCTTTATTGTTGTGTTGTTTATTGCAGTATTGTGTTATCTGTTTTATGTGGCTGGTATTTGTCACAGTGTTTAGAAGCAGGACCCATTCACAGGACTCAAATTCAAAAAGTCTTTATTTGAGCTGGTCACCCAAACGCAGTTTGAGGGTCAAAAAACAAAATAAAGCATGGCAGACAGGCAAAAATAACAGGCTAAACAAGAATAAAATCCAAAGCAGGATATGGGCAGACAGGACGGAAGCCTGTTGTTCATGCCACATGACACTCAAGAACACCAGTCAGGACACAGACTGAGATGCACATAAAGTGGATATAAAACATCTACACACCCCTGTTCAAATGCCAGGTTTTTGTGATGTAAAAAAAATGATACCAAGATAAATCATTTCTAAACTTTTTCCACCATTAATGTGACCTATAACCTGTACAACCCGATTGAAAAACAAACTGAAATCTTTTAAGGGGAAAAATAAAAAATGAAAAACTTATAATAGCCTGTTTGCATAAATATGCACACCCTCTTATAACTGGGGATGTGGCTGTGTTCATAATTAACCAATCACATTCAAACTCATGTTAAATGGGAGTCAGCACACACCTGCCACCATTTAAAGTGCCTCTGATTCAGCCCAAATAAAGTTCAGCTATTCTAGTAGGTTTTTCCTGACATTTTTGTAGTCACATCTTACTTTGGACAGTGTGCTCCAGACTCTCTTTCCTTAGTGAATTTGATGTCCTTGAGCTGAGAGGTACATGCTATAGCTTCAGATGATTGGGGAGGAAGGGTAGAAGAAGTTCCTTTTCTCCTTTTGAAATGATTTATCTTGGTCTCATTTTTTTTACATCACAAAAACCTGACATTTGAACAAGGGTGTGTAGACTTTTTATATCCACTGTATATAGAAGGGGAAATCAAAACAACACAGGACAGGTGGGAACAATCAAGGGCAGTGGAGATGGCACAGGATGGGTGGGGCTGAACAAACAATCACAAAGGGGATGCACATGAAACATGACAATGAACATACAGGACCCAGGGAAGCACTAAAGGCAAATAATACAGGCAACTAATCATACATAATCACAGAAAAAACAATAAATTAACATAAGCGTGGCATCCTAAGATCATGCCCCAGAGCATGACAGCATTGGCTGGCCAGGGGACACAAGATGGAAATGAGCTTCAGCTATGTTGTATGCTGCATACAGTATTTGCATGTCTTATATTCATTAATATGCACTGAACCTTTTATAAATAAATAAACTTATACCTCCACCAAGGCTCCTCCCGCCCCTCATGGATCACCTCCAAAATGTAATCGGTTTGTGTATAGGCCACGAGCCAATTCTGGTGAAAAGTCTATCCAGTAGTTTTGGAGTATTCTTGCTAAAAAACTGTGAGAAGATAAGAGCCTTGGTGGAGGTATGCATTCTCAGATCATCACCAAAATATAATGGGTTCCTCTTTAGCCTACCACCTCTGGTAAAAATTTCCTCCAAATCAATCCAGTAGTTTTTGTGTAATCCTGTTACACAAATACAAACAAGGTCCTTGGTGGAGGTATGCACGCTCAGATCATCACTAAAATTTAATGGGTTCATCCTTCGCCCTAGGGCTGAATCTGGTGAAAATTTCATCAAAATCCGTGCAGTAGTTTTTGCGTAATTCTGCTAACAGACAGAGAGACAGACTACCCCGATTACATTACCTCCTTGGCGGAGGTAGCAAAGCACCCTGTGATTGGTTGTTATGACTGAGATAATAGTTGCCATAGTTGTAGTCTTTTCAGTATTCCTACTAAGAGCAGAGCTGTTATAGGCATTGTGGGCCCACTCAGGCTACAGGGAAGTCACATACACCCAATCAAAGGTTGATGTACCATCAAAATAATTTTGGAAACCGTGACCCCGTTTACATGGTCATGTGTAAACCAATTATAATCAGCTTTCTGGAGTTACCTGATTATTCAAACTGTCACTTAAACAGAGCAATCTGATTACATTTATCAGTTAAAGGCCATTATCGGTTTATGAGAAAATGGATTAACACACCTAGTTTATTTGCCCAATAAACTGTTTACTCAGTGCATGTAAACACCACAAGCCATTTATTACCTTTATCGATTTACTCCAATAATGGGATTGCTCATGACCATGTAAACAAGGTGATTGCTTTAACCATTTTCATTGCAGAGTGAAGGGGGGATTTTGTTTTTTCAGTTTGTCAATTTTCGTCCAATTTGTCTTTATTGAGTTATGATTTAATGAAGAGGAATATTTAAGTTCTATATTAAACATATCTTAATATTAACAATAATAATAATAATAAAGTACAGGAGAGAAATTGAACCTTGTTTTTATTTGTCAAACCCCCCCCCCCCCCCTTATTCTGCCAAAAAAAAAAGTGGGCCGTTCTTGGGCATGAAACGCCCAGGCTGAAAACTGGTCCCACTCCAGCCCTGTTTGGCACAATATACTGTAGATAAAGTTTGATTTGATAGCAAAAAAGAAAAAAAAATCTGAGGCAAACAACAGTCCTATTAAAATCTTGACCAATGAGAAACTTAACCAAGAGATCTAAAGTGAAAATTGTGTCAGATTGATTTAAAACAATTTTTTACAATCTGAAATCACGTTTTAAAAACATAGCCATGTGAAAAAATTAGGACACCCTCTATAAGCCAGTGTGTGTGTGTGTTTTAACATATTTGGACATATGGATATTTAATATCAATGTTAAAAATAATGGGAGATTCACAAAATACAGCTAAAGAATAAAAAATTAGTTAAAAACTTTTTCAACTTTATTGTAAAATGTAATTCTAAACAAATAGTGAGGAATAAATTAGGACACCCCCCATCTTTTTAGGACACCCCCACATTCATGCCCACTTACAATGGCTAAAATAAATGTAAAAAAAAATGCAAATGAAAACAAAAACAAGGTTAGACGTAGATACGTAAACATTTCTTTATAAAGAACTAAATATTTAAAGGGGTGTCCAAATTTTTTCACATGGCTATAATCAAGCATCAATAAACTCAATCAACTGTGGATGGCAATACCGTCACACAAGAACATGCTGTACTGAAACACACCTTACACTCATTTAGTATTTGAAGTGTGTACTTACCCATTTTCTGTCCCATTTACGATCATCACTGAGCAGTCAGTTTTAAAAACTGGAAACAGTTTAGTTCCAGCTCTGCAGTGGAAGACGAAGGAAGCGACTCTGGGCAATGTAACGAAGAGGCAAACGTCATCTGTTCCCTGTTTTCAGGAATGTGCCGAAACAAACTTTTAATTATTGTACCTCAGGATTCACTGCTTGTCTCAACAGATCAGCACCTTGGCTTAGGGAGACTTGTCAAACTGGATTATCTCAGAGAGGCAACAGGCTCTTAAAAACAGTTTCTGAACTGTTAAATCTTTACTGTCTTTGTGAAAATACTAAATCAGGATAAAGACACTGAAAACCAAGCAAAACAAAATCAAACAAAAACCCTTAGGGGGTGAATTGTATATATTGTAACGTCAGGGCTGTGATGGGAGGGGGGGTGTTCTCCGGCACACCTTGCTCTGCAGAGGATTCATAGATGTTCTTGTTTTCTGAGAGTTATTGTTGTTCGTGTTATAGCTGTGTTATACAGTCATGTTAAAAAATTAGGACACCCCATGTGTTTTTAACATATCTGGACATGTGTGGCAAGAGGAAGGGTCACACAGGAGCTGTAGGTCAGTTTTTACCTTTACTCATGAAAAGTCAGTCACAACTGACTGTAACCACTCCCGGACTCCAAAACCGGGAAAACACAAACCACGGCCCCAACCTCAAGTCCCACTGGGTGAGAGGTACACTCTTCAGTCTGCCACACATGGATATTTAATATCAATTTTAACAATACTGGGAGATTCAAGTAATATAACTAAGCAATTGAAACTGAACAAAAAAAAATGTAATTCTAAAAACATGCAATTTCTGGTGAGGAATAAATTAGGACACCCCCACATTTATTCCCACTTTAAATGGCTACAATCACAAAGAGGTGCATCATATCGGTGCACATGATTTGACCATCGTTACTCAGCATTTTGACGGAGGCTTGTCCTATTTAAACCTCAGACATTTATTGTAGTTTGGTGTGCTCCTGACTACTGAAGTGAGAGTGAACACCATGGTGAGATGGAAAGAGCTGTATGAGGACTTCAGAAACAAGATTGTAGCAGCTTATGAGTCTGGTAAGGGATTTAAAAGGATCTCAAAAGAATTTGAAATCAGTCATTCTACTGTCTGGAAAATAGTCTACAAGTGGAGGACATTCAAAACAATTGCCAGTCAGGGCTAACCCCCTGCCACCACTTGGGCCCGCCCAGTGGCCACCCCTGGTTCCTGCCACTGGACAGTCTAACATAATTTTACAACTTGTTTTTCTATGTCATATTTTACATGTAGTAGATGTTTAAGAATAATTGATGTGTGTTATGTATTATTAACAAATATTAACAAAATACAGCAAAGTAGGACAGATCACACTGTCAAGGTGCGGTCAGACCAAAAGCGAAAAGGCACACAGCCTGATTACATTTTAAACTGATTTTGATGTGCCACCCCAAAATTTTCAGTGGCCCCCATGTGCCCCCCGCCCCTCATGAAAAATTTCTGGAGGTGGCAGCACGGTGGTGCAATGGTTAGCACTGTTGCCTTACAGCTAGAAGGTTCCTGGTTCGAATCCCCAGGTTGGCAGGGGTTGGAGCCTTTCTGTGTGGAGTTTGCATGTTCTCCCTGTGCTGCGTGGGTTTACTCCGGGGGCTCCAGTTTCCTCCCACAATCCACAGACATGCATGTTAGGTTAATTGGTTGTTCTAAATTGTCCCTAGATATCTGTTTCCTATGGGCCCTTAGAGTAGAGGGTTAGTACTAGAGAAAGCGCTTTGAGTGATCTCTGTAACTAGGAAAGCGCTATATAAGTGCAGGTTAGTTAGTTAGTTAGTTAGTCCCCCTGCTGCCATCATGCCCAGGTCTGGCCTTCCAAGCAAGTTCACCCCAAGAGCAGACCGCAAGATGCTAAAAGAAGTCTTCAAAAACCCTAAGATGTCATCATGGGACCTACAGCAGGCTCTTGCTACTGTTGATGTGAAAGTGCATGCCTCTACAATCAGAAAGAGTTTAACTTGCATGGGAAGTGTGCAAGGAGGAAACCTTTGCTCTCTAAGAGACACACGAAGGCCAGACTGAAGTTTGCCAGAGAATATAGACAAAGACCAGGACTTCTGAAATAATGTTCTTTGGATAGATGAGTCTAAAATTGAATTATTTGGACACCAGAATAGAGGGCGTGTTTGGCGTAGATCAAAGACAGCATTCCAGGGAAAGAACCTCATACCAATGGTGAAGGATGGAGGTGGAAGTGTCATGGTTTGGGGATGCTTTGCTGCAACAGGACCTGGCCAGCTCACCATCATAGAATCCACCATGAATTCTACTGTGTATCAGAGGGTGCTTGAGGACCACATGAGACCATCTGTAGAAAAATTAAATCTGAAGAAGAACTGGACCCCACAACATGACAATGACCCAAAACATACCAGTAAATCCACCAAGGACCGACTAAAATCTAAGAAATGGAGAGTCCTGGAATGGCCAAGTCAAAGCCCAGATCTTAATCCCATTGAGATGCTGTGGGGTGACTTGAACAACTGGCTGTACATGCAAGAAACCCCTCAAACATCTCACAGCTGAAAGAATTCTGCATCGAGGAGTGGAGCAAACTTTCCTCAGGCCGATGTCAGAGACTGGTAGATGGCTACAAGAAGCGTCTCACTGGTTATTTCAGCTAAAGGGGGAAACACTAGCTATTAGGCGGTAGGGTGTCCAAACTTTTCCTCAGAACACACATTTTTGTTGATATCTTTTGTTTAATGAGTAAAATAAGGTTAATTTTTGTTATTTACCTGCAATTAAATCACCTTCTTTTCCAGAGTTAAATAAAAACAAGATTAGACATGTTTTTTATTTAACTCTGGAAAAGAAGGTGATTTAATTGCAGGTAAATAACAAAAAAAATAAAAACAAGATTAGACATCCCCCTCATGGATCGTCACCTTATCGTGGTGGGGGGGTTTGCGTGCCCCAGTGATCCCAGGAGCTATGTTGTCCGGGGCAATTTGCCTCTGATAGGGTCTCCCAAGACAAACTGGTCCTGGGTGAAGGGCCAGACGAAGAACGATCCAACAGACTCTCATGATAAATTGTATATCAAGGATTCAGTGTACCCCGCCCGGTATGGGGTTACCGGGGCCCCACCCTGGAGCCAGGCCTGGGGGAGGGGCTCGAAGGCTAGCGTCTGGTGGCCGGGTTTCCACCCATGGGACCCGGCCGGGCTCAGCCCGAAGGAGTTACATGGGTCCGCCCTCCAGTAGGTTCACCACCTGCAGGAGGGATCATGGAAGTCCGGTGCTATGTGGATTAGGTGGCAGTCAAAAGCGGAGACCTTGGCGGACTGATCCCAAGCTTTCTAAACTGGCTTTTGGTACGTGGAATGTCACCTCTCTGGTGGGGAAGGAGCCTGAGCTGGTGTACGAGATTGAGCGATACCGGCTAGATATAGTCGGCCTCACCTCAACACACAGCTCCGGTTCCGGAACCAGTCTCCTGGAGAGGGGCTGGAGCTTGGCCTTTTCTGGAGTTGCCCCGGGCGAGAGGCGACGAGCAGGGGTAGGTATTCTTGTATCGCCCCACCTTGCTGCCTCTATATTGGAGTTTTCCCCGGTGGACGAAAGGGTTGCTTCCCTGCGCCTTCGGGTTGGGAAACGGGTCCTGACCATCATTTGTGCCTATGCACCAAATGATGTTTCAGAGTACCCACCCTTTTTGGAGTCTGTGACTGGGGTGCTGGAGGGTGCTCCTCCTGGAGACTCCATTGTCCTACTGGGGGACTTCAATGCACACGTGGGCAACGACAGTGAAACCTGGAGGGGGGTGATTGGGAGGAACGGCCTGCCCGATCTGAACCCGAGTGGTGTTCAGTTATTGGACTTCTGTGCTAACCACAGTCTGTCTATAACGAACACCATGTTCAAGCATAAGGGTGTCCATATGTGCACCTGGCACCAGGACACCCTAGGCCGCAGGTCGATGATCGATTTTGTTATCGTATCATCAGACCTGCGACCGTATGTCTTGGACACCCGAGTAAAGAGAGGTGCAGAGCTGTCAACTGATCACCACCTGGTGGTGAGTTGGATCCGATGGCAGGGGAGGAAGCCATTCAGACCTGGTAGACCCAAACGTATAGTGAGGGTGTGCTGGGAGCGTCTGGCTGAGGCCCCTGTCCGGGAGGTCTTCAACTCCCACCTCCGGAAGAACTTCAACCACATTCCGAGGGAGTCTGGAGACATGGAGTCTGAATGGGCCATGTTCTCCACCTCTGTTGTTGAAGCGGCAGCCCAGAGCTGCGGCCGCAAGGTGGTCGGTGCATCTCGTGGTGGCAACCCCCGAACCAAGTGGTGGACACCAGTGGTGAGGGGGGCCATTAAGCTGAAGAAGGAGTCCTATCAAGCTTGGTTGGCTTGTGGGACTCCCGAAGCAGCTGAGGTGTACCGGCAGGCCAAGCGGAGTGCAGCTCGGGTGGTTGCTGAAGCAAAAACCCGGGTATGGGAGGAGTTCGGTGAGGCCATGGAACAAGACTTTCGGTCGGCTTCAAAGAGATTCTGGCAAACTGTTCGGCGGCTCAGGAGGGGAAAGCAGCTCCCCGTCCACACTGTGTATGGTGCGGATGGGACACTGTTGACTTCAACTGGGGATATCGTCGGGCGGTGGAAGGAATACTTCGAGGATCTCCTCAATCCCACTGATACGCCTTCCACAGAGGAAGCAGGGTTTGGGGACGAGGGGGATGACTCGCCTATCACAGGGGCTGAGGTCGCCAAGGTGGTTAAAAATCTCCTTGGTGGCCGGGCCCCGGGGGTGGACGAGATTCGCCCCGAGTACCTCAAGGCCCTGGATGTTGTTGGGTTGTCATGGTTGACACGCCTCTGCAACATTGCGTGGAGGTCGGGGGCAGTGCCTTTGGCATGGCAAACCGGGGTGGTGGTTCCTCTCTTCAAAAAAGGGGACCGGAGGGTGTGCTCCAACTTTAGAGGGATCACACTCCTCAGCCTCCCTGGGAAGGTCTATGCCAAGGTACTGGAGAGGAGAGTCCGGCCGTTGGTCGAACCTCGGATTCAGGAGGAGCAATGTGGTTTTCGTCCTGGCCGTGGCACATCGGACCAGCTCTTTACCCTCTCGAGAATTCTTGAGGGTTCGTGGGAGTTTGCCCAACCAGTTTACATGTGTTTTGTGGACTTGGAGAAGGCATTTGACCGCGTCCCTCGTGGATTTTTGTGGGGGGTGCTTCGGGAGTATGGGGTATCGGGCTTGTTGTTACGAGCTATTCGGTCTCTGTACGACCGTTGTGAGAGTTTAGTTCGCATTGCCAACACTCGGTCGGAGTCATTCCCAGTGAGAGTTGGACTCCGCCAGGGCTGCCCTTTGTCACCGGTCCTGTTCATAATTTTTATGGACAGGATTTCTAGGCGCAGCCAGGGAATGGAGGGTGTCATGCTTGGTGACCACAGGATCTCATCTCTGTTGTTTGCAGATGATGTTGTGCTGTTGGCTTCATCCAGCAATGACCTACAGCTCTTGCTGGGACGGTTTGCCGCTGAGTGTGAAGCGGCTGGGATGAGAATCAGCACCTCCAAGTCCGAGTCCATGGTCCTCAGCCGGAAAAAGGTGGATTGTCCTCTCCGGGTTGGGGACAGGCTCCTGCCCCAAGTGGAGGAGTTTAAGTATCTTGGGGTCTTGTTCACGAGTGAGGGGAAAATGGAGCGAGAGATCGACAGACGGATTGGAGCAGCATCTGCAGTGATGCGGACGTTGTACCGGTCTGTTGTGGTGAAGAGGGAGCTTAGTTCTAAGGCAAAGCTGTCGATTTACCAGTCAATCTACGTTCCTACTCTCACCTATGGTCACGAGCTTTGGGTAATGACCGAAAGAACGAGATCGCGGATACAAGCGGCTGAAATGAGCTTTCTCCGTAGGATTGCTGGACTCACCCTCAGAGATAGGGTGAGGAGCTCAGTCATCCGGGAGAGGCTCAGAGTAGAACCGCTGCTCCTCCACATTGAAAGGAGTCAGTTGAGGTGGTATGGGCATCTGATTAGGATGCCTCCTGGACGCCTCCCACTTGAGGTGTTTCAGGCACGTCCCACTGGGAGGAGACCCCGGGGCAGACCCAGGACTCGCTGGAGAGACTATGTCTCCCAGCTAGTCTGGGAACGCCTTGGTATCCCCTCTGAAGAGCTGGAGCAGGTGGCTGGGGAGAGGGAAGTCTGGGCTTCTCTGCTTGAACTGCTGCCTCCGCGACCCGGACCTCCGGAAAAGCGGTAGAAGATGGATGGATGGATGGATGGATGGAAGATTAGACATCAATATGTGAACATCTATCTATAAAACTGAGACATCGCTCTGTGTGTGCGTGTGCGTTCCTCAGATATCTCTCAAACTGTTAATCACACTGACCTAAGATTGTAAACGTGCTTTGCTGAAGCTACGAGGGTGTGCATCCCTGAATATGGAGTCGCTCGGTCAAAATGTGCAATTTTTATCAAAAGTTTAGCCACCGATGTGTGACTGCTCTATGTCTTCACCCCTCTGGCTTCAAGAAGTGTGGGCGGGGTTTCAGATTGACTCCATGCTCATTGGAGAATATGCTGCATCACGGCCATGCTGATTGGACAATAGAGGCACCACGATCATGCTGATTGGACAATAGTGGCACCACGACCATGCTGATTGGATAACACAGCATCACGACCTTGCGCACCACAACGCGCAAACAAAGATTATAGAAGTGCTTTGCTGCTGAGGTTACCAGGGTGTGCATCCACGGGTATGGAGCCGCTCAGTCAAAATATATACCATAAAGTTGCGTAGGTCTAATGGATATATTCACCATAGAGAACACGAGTTGCGGGGGGGGGGGGGTGCCGGGGGGAGCCGCTCACAGCCGCTCAGTCAAAATATATACCATAAATATATTCGTCATACAGAACACGGGGGGGGGGGGGGCTGCCGGGGAAAGCAACAGCCGTGACTACCGTTAACCGGCCAACACCGGTGTCCCACCGTGCGCTCCACGAACGTTCGGGGGGAGGCACGCTCAGCCTGCCCGGTCAGTGGTACACGAAAGTCCGACTGCTACTAAGCTGCGGCTTCAGCCATCACCCATTTCGGATAACTCACG
Source organism: Pholidichthys leucotaenia (assembly GCA_020510985.1). Lineage (NCBI taxonomy): Eukaryota > Metazoa > Chordata > Actinopteri > Cichliformes > Pholidichthyidae > Pholidichthys > Pholidichthys leucotaenia. Next base: position 115,008,141 of record CM035848.1, on the reverse strand, counting down.
TGGAATTGTTTAGTCATGAAACGCTCTGACACGCGCACACATCTGCTTTCATGTGTCTCAGGTGTGAAATTAATCCTGAAGATCAAACCGCTGCAATAAAAACTCAACCAGACGATGCTTTCACTGCTTTCACTGCACACCACATCATCACCCTGGTACGAAACTGTCAGGGCCGTTTCCAGCTGTTTCAACACCCCAGGCAACATGGTGTTTTGGGGGGGGGGGGCATGTGGCATGTTTTTGTAATGGGGAAGAGTTCAAACCCTTTAAAATGAGAAAAAAACCCATCTCATAATAAACAATGATGCAAAACTTGCAGCCAAACGTGTGTGTGTGTGCGCGCGCGTGCGCGTGCGTGTGTGACTTTGGAAAGGATCGGCGCCGTACATGGATGCCCTGAATTTCCCTCTGGTGATCAATAAAGTATACAAGATACAAATTCAAAAATAATAATAATAATGTTCGGTGTTTTGTACTTATAATATTGCTAAACTATAAAAAGGATGCACTACAGTGGGTCTCAAATATTTGTAAATGTGTCCTGTTATAGCACTGCATGACTTTTTTAACGATAGACTATATACTATACATATAAACTAAATTATAATGGTGACTGAACAACTCCCATTCCCCAAAGTGCAACATACAACATCTGACAAAAAAATAAACAAGCAGTTCTTAAACAGTGGCTAATATTGGATGTCCCATTCATTTTCAGTTATTCTGTAATTAATATTCACACCATCAAATAAATCTCAGTTCTGTTCCTTTCATATTTGTCAAAGTCTAACAGTGGCTCAGGAGGTAGCGCAGGTCGTTCAATAACCAGATGGTTGGCAGTTTGAATCCCAGCCATCCTGCCGTTGTGTCCCTGGGCAAGAGACTTTACCCACCTTGCCTCCAGTGTCCATAATACTGGGTATGAATGTGTATAAATGTTTGGTGGTGGCTGGAGAGGCAGTTGGCGTGGATTGGCAGCCACATTTCCGTCAGCTTGCCCCAGGGAAGCTGTGACTACAACAGTAGCTTGCCACTACCTCTGTCTGGCATGAATGAATGATGTGTCTTTGAGTGTCTATGATAAAGAGCTATATAAATGTGATGCATTATTATTATGTGTGATTGCCTACATATAGGCTACACCTCTGTATTCCACTTGCAAACACAGCCTATGTTTGGGCCTGTAAAGCCTGATTGGGCTACCTGTTTCACACAGGAATACTTCCTTTCTATGGGCATGCACTAGTTTTTTAATAAAGAACTGAATATTTAATGGGGTGTCCTAATTTTTTCACAACTGTAAATTTTGATTGTGATAGTGTTGTTTTCCCCACATGTGAGAGATTGTGTCTGTGCCACCCTGAGTGAAGTGTGTGTGTGTGTGTGTGTGTGTGTGTGTGTGTGTGTGTGTGTGTGTGTGTGTGTGTGTTCTGTTCAATTCTGTTCTGTGCAATTTGTGGTTGAAAAACAAATGCCTGTTTACTCTCATTATTGGGTGAACCCTTAAAATGCTACACTGGTGTCAGGAGTGGGATTTTGAGAGATGGAAACAAGAATCAAGGCAGAGATTTGACAGTTCAAACAGCTTGTTGCCCAGATGGAAATTGATGGCAGAGCAGATATGCCAGTCCCCAGAGTCGCTTGCTACAAAGAATGGGGAAGTGGATGGGACACACTTGTCCCACCTTTTTCAAGGCAGGATGAGGAACACCAGTGGGGGAGCAGCTCCCACTGCAGCCGAGGGCAGTGATCAGCGCCGAGGCGACCATCACAACCCCAGCACCACCGACCCACCAACTGGCCAAGCTTCCCCACTTTGGTGGTGAAACCTCGCTCGACGACTAGCTTGTCCAGGTTGAACTGGCCACCACGCTTAACGGCTGGACACCTGAAGAGACAGCTGTTCAGGTTGCACTGGCTCTGGAGGGCGGACCTCTCTGCACGTTGTCTGATCTCCAGTCTGAGGAACGTTACAGCTGGTCAGCGCTACAGGGAGCGCGTCAGAGGTGATTTGGGAGGGCGATCCATACTGACCATGCCCAGGAACAGCTAGCCAGCTGCTGGCGATGCTACCAAGAAAGTCTGAGGGCCTATGCGGCAGATGTCCGGCTACCCGGACTTTGAGCCAGAGATGATGAACACCGTAAAAAAAAAACAGTTGAGAAAACTTAAAATTTCAAGGCAACCTTTTGCAGTAAAGTTTTTGAATTGTCTCAACGATCTGCTATTTTATTTTCCCAAGTAAAATAGTAAAATAGCGAAACTTCCGGTTATGGCTGCCACGTAGGACGGACGTGTCTCGCTCTGCTCTGCTCCTGGAGAAAAAAAATTGGCAAATAACTCTCTCATTTGGGACAGAACGTATCCCAGCGTTTGGGCGAGGATATGTCGGCGAAGCCTAAGGCTGGAAAACCAGGCAAAGGAAAAAGCGAGCTGCCGAAACAGTCCAAATTAACGGACTTTCAGGTCTGTGACGCAGCAAATAAAACTCCATATATGGCGGAGGAGGCTGGCAACGGTGCGATGTCTGTGGGGGGAGGCGCAGATGCGCTGATGGCTGCCATGAGTTCAATGAGAGCGGACTTTTCCTCTAGATTTGATGGGATTATGACAGCGTTGGAAGGAATAAGAAAGGAATTGGGTGACTGTGTAGAACGAACGGCGCAGATGGAGCTCCGTCTCGCTAGTGCTGAAGATGACGTCACCCGTCTTCAATTAAAGGTGTGCACTTTGGAAAAAAAAAAAAAATCTCTGGAAAATAATATTTTGGATTTGGAATCTCGGTCGAGACAGAATAACTTGAGGCTGGTGGGTCTTCCAGAGGAATCAGAAGGTCGGGACGTATGTTCCTTTCTGGAAAAGTGGATTCCGGAGGTGCTGGGCAGCGAGGAATTGCAATCAGCAGTGGTTCTGGAAAATGCACATCGTATTGGCCCACGGAGAGATAAGGGACCGCCGAGGACCTTAATTATGAAGTTTCTTAGCAACAGAGACAGGATGAAGATCTTCAACGCTGCACGAGCTAAAGGAGGGATTAAACACCAGGACCAGCAGGTGCGGTTCTACCCAGATTTGGCCACAGGAATCCAGCAATTGAGGAAGCAGTTTGATCCCATACGTAAGGAGCTGCGCAACCTTGGGATTCGTCATGGTGTAATCTATCCTGCGAGACTGCTGACCACGTATGAGGGCAGAACCCATATCTTCAAGACCCCAGAGGAGGCGCAGGAGTTCATCAAGAAGATCAAAGAAGAAGAAGAGACTGGTGGGAGCTAAGCATGAACAAAATATAAGGTAGAATAATTAAGCATTTGCACAGGCATCTGACTGACTTGAAGTAAATAGTAAGTTTACAAAATATAGATTGTATTATATATTAAAAAAACAAAACAAAAACAAAACAAACAAAAAAAACTATGATGTACAAAGTTGTTGAAAATTTTGGAGTTAAGTTGGAAAACTACAGAGGAGAGTTAATGTTACGTCATTAAAAGCAGTAGAGTTAGGGTGATTGGGAGGATGAAGAAGGAGTGGCTTAGGCCGTTCCCCGTGGGTGTGGAACGGTCGATGGCTATATCGGGAGACGGAATTTTTCTTTTGATTTTGGGGGGTTTGCCACAAGTGTGGGAAGGGGAAATTTGTTTGTGTGTAGTTTGTAGGATGAATGTTCAACCACTCATGTTTTTGCTTCTCTGTATGAGCATGTTTACACTGCAAGGTAATCCCAAACTCCCTATTGATCATAAACCAAAGTGTTAATCTTAATTTAACTTCATGGAATTGCAGAGGTCTACAAAATTTAAAAAAACTTAAACAAGTTATGAATAAAATAAAAGACATGGGTTCAAAAATTGTGTTTTTACAAGAAACTCATCTAATAGAGGAGGATGTTAAAAGAATTAGGAGTAGATGGCAAGGAAGTGTATTCACCTCTTCATTTTCATCCCGAGCCAGGGGAGTTATGACTCTCATACATAAATCAGTTCCTTTTCAAGTGAAAAATGTAATTGGAGACAAATTTGGAAGATATGTAATCATTCAAGGTTCTTTGCTATTAGAAAATATAAATCTTGTGAACTTATATGGTCCCAATATAGATGATCAGAAGTTCTTTGCTAATTTATTTCTTATCTTATCATCACTTACAGGGCAACATATAATAGCAGGGGATTTTAATTGTACATTGAATCCAGGTATAGATAGATCAACAGGACTGGATTGTACGCACATTGGATGTAGGATGACTATTAATCATTTTATGAAAGAATTGAGATTGTTAGATATATGGAGAGAAATGAAACCACAAGTTAAAGCCTATTCTTGTTATTCCAGTACCTACAAGACATTCTCACGTATTGATTATTTTTTGATTTCCACAGAATTAAGGTCCAAGATTCAAAACTGCTTTTATGATAACATCGTGATCTCTGATCATGCACCCTGTTGTCTAATATATGTAGATAAAAAATTGACAAAGGAATCAGGTAGATGGCAATTTCAGCATAAATGGCTTCAGGATGAGGAATTTGTCAAGTATATAGAAAAACAGATAGACGAGTTCTTTGACATCAATACTACACAAACATCAGCATGTGTAAAGTGGGAGGCTTTCAAAGCTTTTATTAGGGGACATATTATTAGTTATACAGGATCAAAATCTAAGAAGACTCGAGAGGAGAGAGCTAAATTGGAACATAAAATAAAAAGTCTTCAGGAAAAAGTGTATGCAGGAAGTGACCCAAGGTTGGAGAATGAATTACTGATTTTGAGAGCTGAATACGACAAAAAATCAGCGAATAGAGCTGCCTCGAGTCTTCTAAGATTGAAACAATCTTTTTATGAACAAGGTGAAAAATCAGGAAAATTATTAGCATGGCAGATTAAACAATTAGAAATTAAAACACCAATTACCAGTATTATAAGTAACGGACAGGTAGTTATAGATCCTTTAGAAATTAATAGAGCCTTTAGAGATTACTATGAAAAATTATATGATACCAAAAATGAACCTGATTTAACAAAACTAAATGGGTTTTTGAACGAACTATCTATACCGTGTATTCCAAATAAAAACAGGGAGATATTGGAGTCTAAAATTAGTCAAGAAGAAGTTGGGCTAGCCATTGATAATATGAAATCAGGAAAAAGTGCAGGACCAGATGGTCTTCCAGTTGACCTTTATAAAAAATTTAAGAATAAATTAATAAAACCTTTTTTGGAAATGGTTTTAGAAGCATTTCAAAATAATAATTTACCATCATACATAAATAATGCCTTAATTATACTGCTGCCAAAACCAGGTAAGCCCTCTAATAAATTTGAAAATATGAGACCAATAAGCCTATTAAACGCCGACCTTAAGATAATCTGTAAAATTTTAGCAAGACGAATACAAGAAATTTTACCAAATATTATTAATCGAGATCAGAATGGCTTTATAAAGGGTAGACAAGGCTTCCATAATGTAAGAAGACTATTTAATATTATTTATTTTAATAAAGAAGCACCGGATACAGCTCTCCTATCACTGGACGCCGAAAAGGCCTTTGATAGAGTTGAATGGCCCTTTCTTTTTGAAGTCCTACAAAGGTTTGGACTTGGAAATAATTTCATAAAATGGGTTCAAATAATATACAATAATGCTACAGCAGAAATCCTAACAAATAACAATATTTCAAAACCAATAAAAATCAATAGAGGATGTCGACAAGGCTGTCCACTTTCACCTTTACTGTTTACTATGGCAATTGAACCTTTAGCGATAGCGATACGTTTACATTCACAAATATATGGAATTAAAGTTGGACCAACAGAACATAAAATCTCCCTGTACGCCGATGACATAATTTTGTTTATGTCGAATCTAAAAAAATCAATCCCAACCTTGTTGAATTTAATAAAGAATTTTGGGGAAATATCAGGATATAAAATAAATAAAACTAAATCTTCAATATTAATGCTAAATGAGACCCAGAGAAATTACCCAACCCCTGAGGTAAATCAATTCAATGTTGTAAATCAGTTTAAATATTTAGGAATCCAAATTGTGCCTAAGCTAGAATCAGTCGCCAGTGTCAACTATGAAGCCTTAATGTCAGATATCAATGAGTTAACTCAGAGATGGATGTCACTACCAATGTCGATGATCGGGAGAATCAATATACTTAAAAGTAATATTTTACCTAAAATACTTTATTTATTTCAATACATTCCCTTATCACCACCTTTAGATCTATTCTCAAGAATAAAAAAAAAGTTAGTGGAATTTATATGGAACAACAGGAGGGCTAGATTACGTTTGTCTTTATTATATTTACCATTTGATCGTGGAGGTCTGAAATGTCCAAATTTTATGTTGTATTATTGGTCGGCACAACTGAGGTCTATGACATATTATTTTTCATCAAATGATCTCCCTCACTGGACTGAAATGGAATCATACAATTTACCTTTACCTCTTCCCATATTCATATACTCAGATTCGGCAAAAAAATTACAAAAACAAGTTAAAAATCCATTTGTAAAGCATATGATCAAAATATGGTGTGAAGCTAAAAACTATTTAAAAGAACCACAGTTATTGTCACAATTTAGTCCAATATGGGGTAATCAATATTTTAAACCAGGGAGAGCGGACGCTGTATTTAAAGTATGGAATTTAAAAGGGATACAAAAGATTCAGGATTTATATTTGCCATGTGCAGATAACATAATGTCTTTTGAAGAGCTGAGGATCAAATTTAATCTCAATAGAACACATTTTTTTAAATATCTTCAACTTAGAAACTTTATTCGATCAAATCAAAATAAAGCTCTCACTCGACCTATTTATTCATCCTTGGAAAAAATGATGATGAAAGATAGTAAAAGAAAGGGTATTATTTCAGAGTTTTATAACTCATTGACACTATCTTCAAGTGAAAATTCACTGAAAAGATTAAACTACTGGAAAGAAGATCTGCAAACTGAAATTTCAGAGGAACAATGGGAATTGGCTTGTACAGAAGCTCAAACCAAATCAATAAATGCACGCCTTAAATTGATACATTTCAAATGGTTAATGCGGATGTATGTTACACCGGAGGAGTTAAATAGATATAACAAAAATATACCAGATACATGCACAAAATGCATGGAAAGTAAAGGAACCCTATTTCATTGTTTATGGGAATGTAGATTAATAAGAATGTTTTGGGAAGAGGTGAGGGTAACAATTGAAAAAATAATCTCAAAACAAATCATATTGAATCCTAAACTGTTTTTGTTGGGTCTGTACCCAGAAAAGCATAATTTTAATAAAAGTGAAAGAACATTCATAGACCTCAGTTTGCTTAATGCCAAAAAATGTATTGCACTATTATGGAAAAAGACTCATAGACCAGATGTGACTCAGTGGTTAAGACAGATGTTAACAAACCTTCCATTAGAAAGAATAACATACATACTGAAATCAAAGGAAATTGTGTTTGAGAATATATGGAGACCTTTTATTGATTATGTAAAAAATTTAAACATAACTCTTGAAGAAGAAGGTGAATGATGTGTGTGGACCTTGTAAATTCCAAACTGGTGAACATAATATGTATACTTATGTATTGGATTGTCTAGACTAAACAGAGGAGCATTGTTGAAGATTTGATTTTGTTGGTGGTTGTTGGTGTTTTTAGTGCATTTTTTTTTGTAGTACTTTAGTGTTAGTGTTTGATTGTTTGTATCATGTTTGTTAAAAAAAAAAAAAGGTTCAATAAAGATATTGTGGAAAAAAAAAATAGTAAAATAGCAGATCGTTGAGACAATTCAAAAACTTTACTGCAAAATGTTGCCTTGAAATTTTAAGTTTTCTCAACTATTTTCTTTTTACGGTGAAGAAGTTCGCCCTCCAGAGTTTCATCCAAGGGCTCTGCCAGCCCAGCTCCAAAAACACGTCCAGATTCACACCACAAGCAGCTGGGACATGGCTGTGGCAGAGGCAGAGTGTGTAGAGCCAATGCTGGAGCCAGCAGCTGACATTTTATCATCAAGGCAGAGTTTCCCAGGCTGCGGCTGAGAGCGAGGACAAAAAATAAGCAGGCAGTCGAGGAGATGTTCCAGGGGAGCTGAATGAGGTTGGAGTCATGCCAGAGACGCCAACTGTGGGAGCTGCTGGACTGCTACATCAACATTTTCGCCGCTAGGGATGAAGAGTGCGCCCGAACCAGGCTGGTGCAGCACCAAATCGACACCGGTGAGACCAGGCCGATCCGGCTCTGCCCCCACTGTCTGCCTTTTTCAAGGTGGCCGGGGGCAGAGCAAAAGATTCAGGAGATGCTGGAGGCAGATGTAATTGAACCCTTCAGCTGCCCCTGGGCAGTGCTGGTGGTTCTGGTCAAGAAGAAGGACAGTTCATGGCAGTTCTGTGTGGACTACTGGCTCCTGAATGACGTCACGCAAAAACACTTCTACCCTCTCCCCCGTACTGACGATGTGCTGGATTATATTGCCAGCTCCAGCTGGTTCAGCTTGCTCGACCGTTGCAGCAGCTACTGGCAGGTGGAGCTGTCACCAGAGGCTTAATTTAGTTTAGTTTATTGGTTTATTTGTCAGGGACAATGTACAGAAAAAAACATTAAACACAGGGTAAAGATGCTCTGTACCAGATTATAGAGTTCTGATTAATTTCCATCTGTAGTCCCTGGAGCAGGCAGGAAGATATTAAAGGAAAAACTGCACATATAGAAGGCAATTCAGGAAACTGTTGACCCTGAAACAAGCAGGGAGTAAGTTTAAATGTAAAAAGATAAGAGGGACGGCACACATAAAAAACAATTTAACAGTACAATTTCATAATCCCATTTAAGGGAGAGAGTCAATGCTGGCAGGCTTGATTATTTAACATCCATTTTTTAGTCTCTGTGGAAAAGTCTCTGTAATTTGTTCTGGTCTTCAATGCAGTAAGGAGCTTGTTCCATTCCGTTAAAGCTTTGTATGAGAAGGCTTATTGTCCAAAAGCAGTTTTACATAGGGGGATGCAACAATGCCACCTAGAGGAAGTTCTTGTTAGTCTGGTATTCTGTTCAGAAGTCAGGTACACAAAAGTCTTAAGGGGTGGGGGTGCAGAACCATGAATAATTTAAAGACCAACCGTATATTTGCATACATGATCCTGTTTTCAAAGCTTAACATCTTGTGTTTGGCAAGTATACCACAATAGTGATACTGCTGTGTCTTCTTATCTAGAATTTTGATGGATTGTTTATACAGGGATTCCAAGGGTTTCAGAGTCGTACTATTGGCTTGTGACCAACAAGAGATGTAATAGGAGAAATGTATCAAAATCATGGCATTCAGAAAGGTTTTTGATCCTTTTAGAGTGAGTTTCTAATGCAATGAAAGTTTGCAAGGTTATATTTCAGAGTGCAGCTCATCTGTTTTATGAGCTTTTTAAAGGCGAATGTGGGATCTAATGTGATACCCAAATACTTAAACTCTGTTACATTTTCTATATTTGCTCTATTTACAGCCAGAAAACAACGTTCTCCATCGGGCAAAGACCGTGGCAGTTCAAGGTGATGCCATTTGGACTTTGCAATGCCCCGGCCACCTTTGAATGCCTGATGGAGTGAGTGCTAGCCCATATTCCCCGGAGACACTGCATCGTTTATCTCAACAACCAGCTGGTTCACATAGCTGATTTTGGCAGTGGCCTGTCCAACCTTAGGTTGGTGTTGGATGCCATCCGCCAGACGGGCTGTGGCTCCACCCTCGGAAATGCCACCTGTTTCGGCGAGAAGCCACCTTCCTGGGCCACATCGTCAGCATTACGTGAACTGCCACAGACCCAGAAAAGGTGGCAGCAGTGAGAGACTGGCCGGTCCTGCAGGATGTAGGAGAGCTGTGGAGCTTCCTCGGACTGGCCTCCTATTATAGGAGGTTTGTGAAGGATTTCACCACCATCAGCAGTCCGCTACATTGGCTGACACAGAAGGGCCAAACGTTCGAGTGGAGTGAAGACTGTGCTGTTGCTTTTTCCTGGCTCCACTCAGCGCTCATCAGAGTTCCCCTGCTGAAGTATCCCGACCCAAACTACCCCTTCATCGTGCACACAGACAGCAGCAACAAGGGCATTGGGGGGTGCTATCCCAGGAGGGAGAGCACAAAGAGCAAGCGGTTGAATTCTTCAGTCACACTCTCAGCAGAGCTGAAAGGAATTATTATTGTATCACCCGCCGAGAACTGCTGGCAGTCATTCAAGGACTCTGCCATTTCTGCCCATACCTTTACAGGGGAGGTTTCAGCTCAGAATGGACCATGCTTCACTGACCTGGCTACTGAACTTTAAAGAGCCGGATGGACAGTTAGCATGCTGGCTGGAGGCACTCCAAGATTACGACTTTCAGATTGTGTGTGACTGAGATCATCCTGCGCAGTTCGCCCACTCGGGACACGAACCCGCGACCTACCAGTCAACTACACAGTTCAAGCATGGGAGACACAGCACAATCGCGCTGAGCTAAAGGTCCGACCGGTAGCTCAGCGCTACCATCCGGGGCTCACAGCACCTTTGTAACTGAGGTCATCAGCGCAGTTCGCCCTACACAGGACACGAACCCGCGACCTCACAGTTAACTACACAGAGACACACACAGCACTATCGTGCTGAGCTAAAGGTCCGACCGATAGCTCAGCGCTACCGATACTGTATGAGGCTTTTCGGGAGGGAGGTTTTACTAACGTTCTACGCCGAACAGTGCTAGTTGGCATCCGTTACATGTGCACCAAGCAGGCCGCCTCCTTGCCAGTGCTGACACGCTGTCCCAGTGCCCTTGTGCTGTGGAGGACTGTTGGCACTGCCAACGGGCCAAGAATCGTGAACCATCAGTCTCACAGACAGCTGTTCTCCAGACCGCAGTGGCTAACAGGTCTTCATCAGTGTAATGTCGGGGCTGTGATTGGGGCGGGGGGATTCTCCCGGCACACCTTGCTCAAGCTAAAACTTTGAGTTGCCAAGCAACAGCCCCCAAAACCTTCAGGATTTGGAGAGTATCTGTAAAGTGGAGTGGACCAAAATCCCTCCTGAGATGTGCACAAACCTGGTGACCAACTACAAGAAACGTCTGACCTCTGTGCTTGCCAACAAGGGTTTCTCCATCAAGTACTAAATCATGTTTTGATTGGGGATCAAATACTTATTTCACTCAATTTTTTTTTTGATTTTGTATACTTTATTGATCCCCAGAGGGGAAATTGAGGGCATCCACCTGGATGGATGAAGCAGCCACGGTACGGCGCTATCCCTTTACCATTCACAGACACATTCACATATAGGGCCACTTTAGACTCTCCAATAAACCTAACCTGCATGTTTTTGGCCTGTGGGATCAAATGCAAATTAATTTATAACCCTAAGTAAGTTAATCCCTTCCATATCATGTGGTGTATAGGGGCGGTGTCTATCTCCGTTTCACTGACCCTAGGCCACACAGCTACTGTGAGTAGTTAAAGCTACAATGGGGGGAGTCAGTCCTCTGGTAGCTCTGTGTGTTAACTTTCCCCGTTCCATTATGCTGAGCACCAAGTTAGAAGGCAGAAAGTATCATTTTTATATGGTCTTTGGTATGACCTGACCAGGATTTGAACCCACAGCCTCTCGGTTGTGGGGGCGGATGCTCTGCCAACTAGGCCACCACTCCGGTGGTTATAACTGTTGTTTATTATTTTTCTGTATTTTTTATGTTGATATTCTGTGTCTCTGTGTTAAAATAAATCTACCATAAAAACTAGAAAAGCACTTGGAGAGCGCAGACCTCCGCCAAGCGCCACAGTTCCCCCCCCATACAGTGTTTGTGTGTACGTTTTCAGATTCCTTGACCATGAAAACATATGACTAGCAATTGGATTCACAATAATAGGATTAGTGGTTCAGTAGTAAAAGCATTACCTCCTTGGCGGAGGTAATAAACTGAAGTGTTGGTGTTGTGTCCATCTCCTCCATCTCCAAACTCCCAGGCTGCGGGCGTTGCAATTCATCGCACAACCGCGTACAACCCACAGGCCAATGGGTTATGCAAGCGTTTTCATAGATCACTGAAAGCAGCACTCAGGGCTTCACTGACGGATGCAAATTGGGTAGACAGGTTGCCGTGGGTTTTATATTGGGGTTGCGCTCTGCGCCAAAAGAGGATTTGGAAGCTTCCCCTGCAGAGAGCTTGTTTTTGCGCAGCCCCTATGGCTGCCCAGGGAATTTCTGCCAAATAATCCCTCGCCGGACAGCTGCCCATCTCAGCTTTTGCAGCGTAGCGCAAACACAGGCACGCTGCCGGGCCCGGCCCACCACTGTTTTCCGCGTGCTTTTGTGCCTAAAACTTTGAAGAACGCGGAGTTCGTGTTTGTCAGACACGACGACCAGCGCCCTCCATTGCGCCTGCATACATGTTGAAAATGGCCGTGTCTCACAATGTTAAAGAATCCTTTAAAAAATTCTTGTATCCAGACGGTGATCCGGATCATCCCCAAAATTTAATCAGTTCTTCCTTGTACCATTTCCAACAACGCCTGAAAGTTTCATCGAAATCCGTCCAAAACTTTTTGAGTTATCTTGCTAACCAACAGACAGACAGGCAAACAGACAGACAAACAGACAAACGCTGGCAAAAACATAACCTCCTGCGGCCTGCGGCCTGGCGGAGGTAATTATTGACTGTTCATTTCTTTATAAGGTGGTAAACTTACAATTTCAGCAGGGGGTCAAATACTTATTTCGCCCACTGTATATATAATTACCTCCACCAGGCCGAAGGCCAGGAGGTTATGTTTTTGCCAGTGTTTGTCTGTCTGTCTGTTGGTTAGCAAGATAACTCAAAAAGTTCTGGACGTATTTCGATGAAACTTTCAGGCATTGTGGGAAATGGTACAAGGAAGAACTGATTACATTTTGGGGATGATCCGGATCACCGTCTGGATACAGGAATTTTTTTAAAGGATTCTTTAACATTGTGAGATACGGCCATTTTCAACATGTGTGCAGGGGCAATAGAGGGCACTGGTCGTCATGTCTGACGAACACGAACTCCGCGTTCTTCAAAGTTTTAGGCATAAAAGCACGTGGAAAACAGTTGTGGGCAGGGCCCGGCAGCGTGCCTGTGTTTACGCTATGCTGCAAAAGCTGAGACGGGCAGCTGTTCGGCGCCGGATTATTTGGCAGAAATTCCCCGGGCAGCCATAGGGACTGCGCAAAAAAAAAACAAGCTCTCTGCCGGGGAAGCTTCCAAATCCTCTTTTTTTCCGCGGAGCGCAAACCCAATAAAACCCACGGCAACCTGTCTACCCAGTTTGCATCCGTCAGTGAAGCCCTCAGTGCTGCTTTCAGTGATCTATGAAAACGCTTGCAGCCTGGGACTTTGCACATGGAAGAGATGGACACAACACCAACACTTCAGTTTATTACCTCCGCCAAGGAGGTAATGCTTTTACTACTGAACCACTAATCCTATCATTGTGAATCCAATTGCTAGTCATATGTTTTCATGGTCAAGGAAATCTGAAAACGTACACACAAACACTGTATGGGGGGGAACTGTGGCGCTTGGCGGAGGTCTGTGCTCTCCGAGTACTTTTCTAGTTTTACTCTTGATATTGATCTACTTGTAGTATTTTTTTCAATAGTCATTTTTATTAACAAATAAGCACAAAATAATTACAGACATCAAAACTGAAATTTTATATATAACCCACCCCTTGATCAATCAAAAGAAAAAGAGAAAAAAAAACACTTATACAAAAGGAGCAAAACACAGTTTCACATAACAGATATGGTAAGATTTCATAAACGAGAAATATAATAATTATAGCCATCACATTAACAAAATAGTGAAGTATAAACAATAAGGCAGCTAACCATCCAACTGTGGTCTAGGAAGTACCTTCAAAAAAGAATTTTTTAGTCTAGGGCCAATATTAATCGAAAAAAGTAACCATATCTGATAAAAAACAAAATTTTTTCCTTTTAAGATAAGATAAGATAAGATAAGCCTTTATTAGTCCCACAACGGGGAAATTCCAGGATTGCAACAGCACAGGGATAGCAACACTCAGAGCAACAATCAGAAGGCAAGAAAAAAAAAACAAAAAAAAAAAACAAGCAAGCAAGAGCAGCTAATATACATATGTACATATTACTATAAAATATATATATACACACACACACACACACAGACACACAGTGCAGAGCATTGTAGCTGGATGGAATAAATATATGAATATATGAACACACAGTGCAGAGCATTGTAGCTAGATGGAATAAATATGTAAATATATAAACACCCACAGTACGGAGCATTGCAGCTAGGTGGAATAAATATGCAAGTATATAAACACACACAGTGCGGAGCAATGTAGCTAGATGGAATAATATGTAGATATATAAAAACACAGTGCGGAGCATTGTAGCTAGATGGAATAAATATATAGATATATAAATATAAACACACCCAGTGCTGAGCATTGTAGCTAGATGGAATAAATATATAGATATATAAATATAAACACACCCAGTGCAGAGCATTGTAGCTAGATGGAATAAATATGTAAATATATAAACACACACAGTGCAGAGCATTGTTGCTAGGTGGGATGAAACAGCATAACCGTCTATTTAGTTATCCTGCATGGTATGATTATGTGCCCATACATATTCTCACCCTCCATAGCGACCGGTATGTTCCTAGTTGTATGCCGGAGAGGACCATTGTGTAAGTCTATTGCATCTTTTGCATTCAAAAAAAAAAAAAAACTATTAGTTTGTTACGTCTTTTTGCTATCTCTGCGAGCAGCCCTGCTTAGGTTGTACAGTCTGACAGCCGTTGGTAGGAAGGACCTACGAAACCTCTCGGTTGTGCACCTGGGATGATGTAGTCTGCTGCTAAATGAGCTCCTCAGTGCATCCAGTATGTCCTGCATAGGGTGGAACTCGGACTCCAGCAGAGATGACAGTTTAGCCACCGTCCTTCTCTCTCCTATCTCCTCCATCGGATCAAGGCGTTGCCCCAGGACAGAGCTAGCTTTCTTAATCAGTTTGTTCAGTCTCTTCCTATCGGCTGCAGTAATGCCACTGCCCCAGCAGACCACTCCAAAAGTGATGGCTGATGCCACCACCGTGTCATAGAATGACTTCAGCAGCGCCCCTTGTACACCAAAAGACCTGAGTCTCCTCAGCAGGAACAGCCTGCGCTGTCCCTTCTTGTAGAGTGCGTCAGTATTGTGTGACCAGTCTAGTTTATTGTCCAGATGAATACCCAGGTACTTGTAGGATGTCACCATCTCGATGTCTGTTCCCTGTATATTTACTGGTGCTGTGAGGGGCTGCCCATGCCTGCGGCAGTCCACCACCAGCTCCTTAGTTTTCCTCGCGTTGATCTGGAGGCAGTTCCGATGGCACCAGTCCACAAAGTCCTGGATAAGCCCTCTGTACTCAGCTTCATCTCCGCTGGAGATGAGACCAACGATCGCAGAGTCATCAGAGAACTTCTGTAGATGGCAATGTGTTGTGTTGTGTGAGAAGTCCGCAGTATAAAGAGTGAACAGGAAGGGAGCCAGCACCGTTCCCTGGGGGGCCCCCGTGCTACTGATGATCGTGTCGGAAACACAGTCCCGGGTTCTCACAAACTGAGGCCGGTTCGTGAGGTAGTCCAGGATCCATGATGACAGGTGCTGGTCCACCCCTGCGCGCAGCAGCTTGTCCTTCAGGATCATCGGTTGGATGGTGTTGAAAGCACTGGAGAAGTCAAAGAACATGATCCTCACCATATTCCCGGGCTTCTCCAGGTGGGACAGAGAACGGTGAAGGAGGAAGATCACCGCATCCTCCACCCCAATGCCATGGTGGTAGGCGAACTGGAGTGGATCCATCGCTGGTTCCACCAGGGGGCGGAGATGAGCAAGGAGCAGTCTCTCCAGGGTCTTCATCAAGTGGGACGTCAAGGCCACCGGTCTGAAGCTGTTCAGGTCTTTGGGGTGGGAAGTTTTTGGTACAGGTACCACACAAGATGTTTTCCACAGCTGTGGTACCCTCCCCAGTTTCAGGCTCATGTTGAAGATATACGTCACAATCCCACACAGCTGGTCTGCACAGGACTTGAGGAGCTTTGCGCTGATGCCGTCCGGTCCCGACGCCTTCCTCGCCTTGATCTTCCTCAGCTCCGTCCTCACCTGGGTCTTGGTCAGGGTCAGGATGGGGGGCTGTGTGTTGGGAGTGGGGGGGGGGTGTCGGTGGAGTGGGGAGTGGGTAGCAGGACTTGATTTCTTAGAGGCAGCAGTGGTTGTTGTGCAGACAGGGGGGAGGGCGGTTGGTCAAATCTATTGAAAAACAGATTCAGGTTGTTCGCCCACTCCCTGCCCCCCGTGGCCTGGGGGGAGGTATTCTGGAGCCCCGAGAAGGTTTTGAGGTTTCTCCAGACCCCGCTGATGTCGCTCTGTTGCAGCTTGTCCTCCATCTTCTTCCTGAAGCTGTCCTTGCCTTCTCTGATCTTTCTCCTCAGCTCCCTCTGTACGGACTTCAGCATCTCCCTGTTCCCCGACCTGAAGATCCTCTTCTTCTCTCTCAGAAGTGTTTTTATCTCAGGGTTGATCCAGGGTTTGTTGTTTGAGTGACGCCGTATGGTCTTGGTGGGAACGGATTTGTCCACACAGAAGCTGAGGTAGCCCGTGAAGGTGTGAATGAGGCCATCGATGTCCTCACCATGTGGATCGCAGAGCTGCTTCCAGGCAGTGGCTTCAAAACAGTCCTTTAGAGTGTCCATTGTCTCCTCAGACCATAACTCCACAGTGTGCATGGCCGGAGGTTGTCTGTACACTAGGGGTTTGTACACCGGTCGGAGATGAACCAAGTTGTGATCCGATCTCCCAAGTGGGGGGAGTTGTGATGAGGTGTACGCCTCCTTAGTGTTTGCGTAGAACAAATCCAGTGTTTTATTGTCTCTAGTGTGGCATGTGACATACTGGGTGAAAGTGGGCAGAATGGGAGACAGTGAAACGTGGTTGAAGTCGCCTGAGATGAGGAGAAGAGCATCTGGGTGTTCTGTCTGCAGCCTGCTGGTTACTGAATGGATGACGTCACGCGCTGTCCCAGCGTTCGCCGTCGGATTTGCATAAACAACAATGCAGATCACGTGTGAGTGTTCTCTCGGGAGATATGTAGGCCTCATGCTAACAGCTAGCAACTCAATGTCTTTGCTGCAGTGTCGTTGTTTAACAGTGATATGTCCCAGTCTACACCAGTTGTTGTTAACATACATTATCACTCCACCGCCCCTAGTTTTGCCACTCTCTGGTGTTCGGTCAGCTCGTATCATGTGAAAACCCTCCAGCTCAATGTTAGCATCTGCTGCTAGTTCAGTTAGCCACGTCTCAGTAAACAAAAGGAGAGAGCACTCCCGGTAAGTGCTATCATAACGGGAGATAGCCGCTAGCTCATCTAACTTTCCCAGTATCGACCGTACATTTCCCATGACAACAGATGGAAGGGAGGGTCTGTACCTTATATTTTTTGTCCTCCGCCTTACTCCAGCCCGGCAGCCGCGGCGTTTTCGCCTCAGTTCTCTCGGTATGTCGAGTTTTTCCAGTGGGACCGGGTGGCGGTTAAATGCTAGCAGCTCTTCCCTATTGTATCGTATCCTGCTATAAACAGTGGCTCCGTCCACCGGCTCAGGAGACATTTGGGACGATCTGTGTGTCTGTGATATAAGTGGGGTGAAAAAAAAAAAAAGTGATCAAAAGAGAGAGGAAGGGAAAAAAAACTCGGAATCGAGCCGCTGTTGCAAAAGGCAGCCGACTGGTGTGGCGCCGAGAGGAGAAAGTAGAAAGTTTGACCAATATGTTAAGTATTCCATTGGCAAGAGGTCGAATAGAACTTTATGCCATTCAGAAAGTGTTGGTGGTTTGTTTGAAATCCACTTTAGAAGTATACTTTTACGTGCAGCATAAGTCAGAATATTCAACAATTTTTGATTATGAGTATCCCTAATTTGTGAGTTTGACAGACCCAGTATCAAACACTCTGGATCTAAATCCAACTCTTTGTTGAACACCAAATTCAATTTTGAAGCCACCTTCCTCCAAAAATCCCGAATGCAGTGCATCCAGAAAGTATTCACAGTGCTTCACTTTTTCCACTTTTTGTTATGTTACAGTCTTATTTCAAAAGGACTACATTCATTTTTCCCTCAGAATTCTACACACAATACCCCATAATGACAATGTGAATTTTTTTTTGAGATTTTTGCAAATTTATTAAAAATAAAAAACTAAGAAATCATATGTACATAAGTATTCACAGCCTTTGCCATCAAGCTCAAAATTGAGCTCAGGTGCATCCTGTTTCCACTGATCATCCTTGAGATGTTTCTACAGCTTAACTGGAGTCCACCTGTGGTAAAATCAGTTGATTACCTCCGCCAGGCCGAAGGCCAGGAGGTTATGTTTTTGCCAGCGTCTGTCTGTCTGTCTGTCTGTCTGTCTGTCTGTCTGTCTGTCTGTCTGTCTGTTGGTTAGCAAGATAACTCAAGAAGTTTTGGACGTATTTCGATGAAACTTTCAGGCATTGTGGGAAATGGTACAAGGAAGAACTGATTACATTTTGGGGATGATCCGGATCACCATCTGGATACAGGAATTTTTTAAAGGATTCTTTAACATTGTGAGATACGGCCATTTTCAACATGTGTGCAGGGGCAATAGAGGGCGCTGGTTGTCATGTCTGACGAACACGAACTCTGCATTCTTCAAAGTTTTAGGCACAAAAGCACGCGGAAAGCAGTTGTGGGCAGGGCCCGGCAGCGTGCCTGTGTTTGCGCTACGCTGCAAAAGCTGAGACGGGCAGCTGTCCGGCGCTGGATTATTTGGCAGAAATTCCCCGGGCAGCCATAGGGGCTGCGCAAAAAAAAAACAAGCTCTCTGCCGGGGAAGCTTCCAAATCCTCTTTTTTTCCGCGGAGCGCAAACCCAACTAGAAAAGCACTCGGAGAGCGCAGACCTCCGCCAAGCGCCACAGTCCCCCCGTACAGTGTTTGTGTGTACATTGTCAGATTCCTTGACCATGAAAACATCTGAGTAGCAATTGGATTCACAATGATAGGATTAGTGGTTCAGTAGTAAAAGCATTACCTCCTTGGTGGAGGTAATAAACTGAAGTGTTGGTGTTGTGTCCATGTCCTGCATCTGCAAACTCCCAGGCTGGGGGCGTTGCAATTGAATGAATGAATGAATTAATCTTTATTTCGAATAGATTAAGAGTACAGGTTAAAAGAAAGTGAATAATATAACAAAGGGGGTAATAAAATCCAACAAGGTCAAATTAGACAATAGCTCCTCTGATTATACAGTTCAACATAAGTTATCCGAAATGTGTGATGGCTGAATCCGCAGCTTATATTGGCCACCCATGTTCCATCCAAGAATTCAAAAGAAAAAACAAAAGAAGTCATGACACAACTGCGTACAACCCACAGGCCAATGGGTTATGCGAGCGTTTTAGATCACTGAAAGCAGCACTGAGGGCTTCACTGACGTATGCCAATTAGGTAGACGGGTTGGCGTGGGTTTTATTCAAAATTCAAACGTTTATTTCAAACTCAGGGTTCATATTAAATGCAGAACTAAAAGGAGTAGAAAATAAATAAATAAATAAATAAAAGTATATACAGATCAGCAGACAGTCGGCGCTCTTGTAACAACAATAACATACAATATTGGACTCAGTATAAAATGGAACGCCACCACTTCCAAATGCTGGAGTGAAGTGTGAGTGACGAGTTGACAACTGCTGATATAAGATGATTGTTACATGGCAGCAACCTTCTCATCAAACTGTAAACATTGTTACGTATCAATTCGCCAAAAGACGGAATGTTCACAGACACAAACATCTTGCTTGCACTCGACCTTCGTGGTACATCTAATCTTTATCTTTATTGGGGTTGCGCTCCGCCGCCAAAGATGATTTGGAAACTTCCCCGGCAGAG
Source organism: Pholidichthys leucotaenia (assembly GCA_020510985.1). Lineage (NCBI taxonomy): Eukaryota > Metazoa > Chordata > Actinopteri > Cichliformes > Pholidichthyidae > Pholidichthys > Pholidichthys leucotaenia. The sequence goes on along the minus strand of CM035848.1, from coordinate 114,988,151 downwards.
AGCTTCTTTTTGCGGAGTTACTATGGTTGACCGGGGAATTTCTGCCAAATAATCCAACGGTGGACAGCTGGCCGTCTGAGCTTTTGCAGCGTTGCGCAAACACAGGCACACAGCACGCTGCCGAGCAGCTCGTTTTTGCGCAGCGCCTATGGCTGGCTGGGGAATTTCTGCCAAATAATCCGGCGGCGGACAGCTGCCCGTCTCAGCTTTTGCAGCGTCGCGCAAACACAGGCACGGTGGCGGGCCCAGACCACCAGTGTTTTCCGTGTGCTTTTGTGCCTAAAACTTTGAAGAAGGCGGAGTTTATGTTGGTCAGACACGATGACCAGCGCCCTCCATTGCGCCTGCGCACATGTTGAAAATAGCCGTATGTCACAGTGTTAAAGAATGCTTTAAAAAATTCCTGTATCCAGACGGTGATCCGGATCATCCCCAAAATTTAATCAGTTCTTCCTTGTACCATTTCCAACAACGCCTGAAAGTTTCATGGAAATCCGTCCAAGACTTTTTGAGTTATCTTGCTAACCAACAGACAAACAGACAGACAGACAGACAGACAGACAAACACACAGACAAACCCCGGCAAAAGCATAACCTCCTCCTGGCCTTTTCGGCCTGGCGGAGGTAATAAAACCCACGGCAACCTGTCTACCCAATTTGCATCCGTCAGTGAAGCCCTCAGTGCTGCTTTCAGTGATCTATGAAAACGCTCGCAGCCTGGGACTTTCCACATGGAGGAGATGGACACAACACCAACACTTCAGTTTATTACCTCCGCCAAGGAGGTAATGCTTTTACTACTGAACCACTAATCCTATCATTGTGAATCCAATTGCTAGTCATATGTTTTCATTGTCAAGGAAATCTGAAAACGTACACACAAACACTGTATGGGGGGGAACTGTGGTGCTTGGCGGAGGTCTGCGCTCTCCGAGTGCTTTTCTAGTTACCTCCGCCAGGCCGAAAAGGCCAGGAGGAGGTTATGTTTTTGCCGGAGTTTGTGTGTTTGTCTGTCTGTCTGTTTGTCTGTTGGTTAGCAAGATAACTCAAAAAGTCTTGGACGAATTTCCATGAAACTTTCAGGCGTTGTTGGAAATGGTACAAGGAAGAACTGATTAAATTTTGGGGGTGATCCGGTTCACCGTCTGGATACAGGAATTTTTTAAAGCATTTTTCAACACTGTGACATACAGCCATTTTCAACATGTGCGCAGGTGCAATAGAGGGCGCTGGTCGTCGTTTCTGATGAACACAAACTCCGCCTTCTTCAAAGTTTTAGGCACAAAAGCACACAGAAAACAGGGCTCGCCAGAGTGCCTGTGTTTGCACTACGCTGCAAAAGCTGACACGGGCAGCTGTCCGGCGCCGGATTATTTGGCAGAAATTCCCCGGCCAGCCATAGGGGCTGCGCAAAAACCAGCTCTCTGCCGGGGGAGGCTTCCAAATCCTCTTTTTTCCGCGGACCGCAAACCCAATAAAACCCACGGCAACCATTATCGCACCTTCTTTTGTCCTGCGGCTCCGCAACAGAGAGGAATCCCGGCGCCAGTAATGCTGCGCCTGATATGTGTCACTCTAATGCTAAAAGTGATGGCAGAAATTCCCCGGCCAGCCATAGGAGCTGCGCATTTAGCAGAAATTCACCGGCCAGCCATAGGAGCTGCACATTTGGCAGAAATTCACCGGCCAGCCATACGCGCTGCGCAATAACAAGCTCTCTGCCGGCGAAGCTTCTAAATTCTCGTTTGCCGCGGAGCGAAACCCCAACATAATATAATATAAAACCCACGGCAACCTGTCTACCCAATTTGCATCCGTCAGTGGAGGAGATGGACACAACAGCAACACTTCAGTTTATTACCTCCGCCAAGGAGGCAATGCTTTTACTACTGAACCACTAATCCTATCACTATCAGATTGATTGTCATTGATTAATTGTGTGTTTATTGCACTGTCCCTGTCAAATAAACAAATAATCATTGTGAATCCAATTGCTAGTCATATGTTTACATGCTCAAGGAATCTGAAAACGTACACACAAACACTGTATGGGGGGAATTGTGGCGCTTGGCGGAGGTCTGCGCTCTCCGAGTGCTTTTCTAGTTGGACATGATTTGGAAAGGCACACACCTTTCTATATAAGGTTCCACAGTTGACAGTGCATGTCAGACCACAAACTAAGCATGAAGTAAAAGGAATTGTCTGTAGACCTCCAAGACAGGATTATCTTGAGACACAAATCTGGGGAAGGGTACAGAAAAATTTCTGCTGCTTTGAAGGTGCCAATGAGCACAGTGGCCTCCATCATCTGTAAATGGAAGAAGTTCAGAACCACCAGGACTCTTCCTAGAGCTGGCCGGCCATCTAAACTGAGCGATCGGGGGAGAAGGGCCTTAGTCAGGGAGGTGACCAAGAACCCGATGGTCCCTCTGTCAGAGCTCCAGTGTTTCTCTGTGGAGACAGGAGAACCTTTCAGAAGGACAACCATCTCTGCGGCAATCCACCAATCAGGCCTGTATGGTAGAGTGGTCAGACGGAAGCCTTTCCTTAGTAAAAGGCACATGGCAGCCCTCCTGGAGTTTGTCAAAAGGCACCTGAAGGACTCTCAGACCATGAGAAACAAAATTCCCTGGTCTGATGAGACAAAGACTGAACTCTTTGGCATGAATGCCAGGCGTCATGTTTGGAGGAAACCAGGCACCGCTCATAATCATGCCAATGGTGGTGGCAGCGTCATGCTGTGGGGATGTTTTTCAGTGGCAGGAACTGGGAGACTAGTCAGGATAGAGGGAAATATGAATGCAGCAATGTACTGAGACATCCTGGATGAAAACCTGCTCCAGAGCGCTTTTGACCTCAGACTGGCGCGATGGTTCATCTTTCAGCAGGATAACAACCCTAAGCACACTGCCAAGATATCGAAGGAGTGGCTTCAGGACAACTCTGTGAATGTCCTTGAGTGGCCCAGCCAGAGCCCAGACTTGAATCCAATTGAACATCTCTGGAGAGATCTGAAAATGGCTGTGCAACAACGCTTCCCATCCAACCTGATAGAGCTTGAGAGGTGCTGCAAAGAGGAATGGGCAAAACTGCTCAAAGATAGGTGTGCTAAGCTTGTGGCATTATATTCAAAAAGATTTGAGGCTGTAATTGCTGCCAAAGTGCATCAATAAAGCATTGAGCAAAGGCTGTGAATACTTATGTACATGTGCTTTCTTAGTTTTTTTTTATTTTTAATAAATTTGCAAAAATCTAAAAAAAAAAACTTTTTTCACATTGTCATTATGGGATATTGTGTGTAGAATTTTGAGGGGAAAAATTAATTTAATCCCTTTTGGAATAAGGCTGTAACATAACAGAATGTGGAAAAAGTGAGGTGCTGTGAATACTTTCTGGATGCACTGTATATACAAATGATCATACAGTATGCATAAAACTTCCATTGTCTTTATGACACTTAATACAAATAGGAGACTTATTTGGATCCATCTTGTTTCTAAGTTAAGATGATATTTGAAGTTGATGTAGCCATCTAAACTGTAGTTTGTTTTTTTATAGTATTACAAACAGATATAACATTGGCCCCCTCCCATATCTCCATCTCTGTGGCATCATCTGTCTCTATGTCCAATTCTTTAGCCCATATCTGTAAAACGGCATCTTTTAAATCACAAGGTTTACATAAAGCATTGTAACATCGCCCTAAGAGCTTAGCTCTAGATCTTTCATAAAGTACATGTTCAATTGGAGATGGTATTGGATTAAACTTAGACCCAGCTGAATTTTGAATAAAACTTCTAACATGCAAAAACCTGAAAAAATGAGTATGTGGAAGCTTATATTTCAACCTTATTTGCTCAAAAGTCATCAGTATGTCCCAATGAAACAAATCCTTTACAATCCTGATACCTGCCTTTTCCCACTGAAAAAATGCTGTATCAATCATGCCTGGGGGGGAATCTTTATTTGTATGAATTGGCGTTATTGGTAATAATGTATTAGTTCTTTTTACCCATTTCCTAATCATTTTCCAAACTCTGAGTGTGGATTTTACAATTAAGTTAACTATCCGCAACTTCAATTTCTTTTCATAATAAAAGGGAGACTAGTCAGTGTTAATGGTTTACCCAAGTTAAATCCTTCAATATCTAACCACATGGAATCTGAATCATTCTTAATCCAGGAAGCCAAATACAATATCTCACAACAGTGAGTACGCCCCTCACATTTTTGTAAATATTTTATTATATCTTTTCATGGGACAATTCCGAAGATATGACACTTTGATACAATATAAAGTAGTCGGTGTACAGCTTGTATAACAGTGTAAATTTGCTGTCCCCTCAAAATAACTCAACACACAGCCATTAATGTCTAAACCGCTGGCAACAAAAGTGAGTACGCCCCTAGTGAAAATGTCCAAATTGTGCCCAAATAGCCATTTTCCCTCCCTGGTGTCATGTGACTCACTAGTGTTACAAGGTCTCAGGTATGAATGGGGAGGGGCAGGCATGTTAAATTTGGTGCTATCACTCTCACACTCTCTCGTACTGGTCACTGGAAGTTCAACATGACACCTCATGGCAAAAAACTCTCTGAGGATCTGAAAAAAAGAATTGTTGCTCTACATAAAGATGGCCTAGGCTATAAGAAGACTGCCAACACCCTGAAACTGAGCTGCAGCACAGTGGCCAAGACCATACAGTAGTTTAACAGGACAGTTTCCACTCACAACAGGCGTCGTCGTGGTCGACCAAAGAAGTTAAGTGCACGTGCTCAGTGTCATATCCAGAGGTTGTCTTTTGAAAATAGACAGATGAGTGCTGCGTGTGTGGCGGCAACCAGGTGAGGAGTACAAAGACAAGTGTGTCTTGCCTACAGTCAAGCATGGTGGTGGGAGTCTCGTGGTTTGGGGCTGCATGAGTGCTGCCGGCACTGGGGAGCTACAGTTCATTGAGGAAACCATGAATGCCAACATGTACTGTGACATACTGAAGCAGAGCATGATCCCCTCCCTTCAGAAACTGGGCTGCAGAGCAGTATTCCAACATGATAACAACCCCAAACACACCTTCAAGACAACCACTGCCTTGCCAATGAAACTGAGGGTAAAGGTGATGGACTGGCCAAGCATGTCTCAAGACCTAAACCCTGTTGAGCATCTGTGGGGCATCCTCATATGGAAGGTGGAGGAGCACAAGGTCTCTAACATCCACCAGCTCCGTGATGTAGTCATGGAGGAGTGGAAGAGGATTCCAGTGGCAACCTGTGAAGCTCTTGTGAACTCCATGCCCAAGAGAGTTAAGGCAGTGGTGAAAAATAATGGTGGCCACACAAAATATTGACACTTTGGGTACAATTTGGACATTTTCACTAGGGGTGTACTCACTTTTGTTGCCAGCAGTTTAGACAATAATGGCTGTGTGTTGAGTTATTTTGAGGGGACAGCAAATTTACACTGTTATACAAGCTGTACACTGAGTACTTTAAATTGTATCAAAGTGTCATATCTTCAGTGTTGTCCCCTGAAAAGATATAATGAAATATTCACAAAAATGTGAGGAGTGTACTCACTTTTGTGAGATACTGTATCTAACATTAGAGGCTACTTGATACAGTCTGACATTAAGAACAGCCAAACCCCCATTATCTAATGGCAGTTGCAATTTTGAAAGCTTAAGCCATGGCCTTTTAGTCATGGCGGCCGCTGGGCCGTCATCATCCTCAGCTGCGCACACACCGGCTGTTGGTAATCAACGGGCTTTAAAAGCCAGGATCTCAGACTGCTCTGCACGGAGTCGTCTGTTGCCTTTGCCTCGCAACGCGTCTAGGATACGACCTCAAGCCAGAGTCAGAGCCAAGTCGCCACGCCAAGCCACGTCACGTAAGATACCTCTTCACTCATCCCTTCCTAGTGTTCTCCCCTGTGCACAGGTGGACCTCCCTGGCGGCGGACTTACCTCCCCTGTCGACAGGTCGCCATCTCCTCCTCCTCGGAGTTCCTCCTCACCACCTCAGCGTCAAGCACCACGCGCACCACGCCGCTCCGGAACACGGAGCCAGCAAGATTCTCTCTACGGCGCCTGCAAGTAAGCAGCACAAGCTTCAGCTTTCCATTCATGTGAACTGTAATAATCCCCTGTGCTTGTGTGTTCCAGGGTTGCCAGGTCGCAGCAGGAATCGCTCAGCTCCAGTGACCGGACAGCCACGCACGCACTCACTCATTCACACACACAACACTCATCATCTTAATGAATAAATAATTGTCGAACTATCTACTCGTGTCAGCGTCTGTCTCCTGGGTCCCTAATCATGTCACTTTTATGATTTCAAATAAATGTCACGAACCAACTGTTAAATGTCTTGATAGTATAATTGTTTAACAATATCGGTATCATTTGAAAATGATAAAGTAATTTAGGTAGGATGTTCAACTTAATCAAGGAAATTCATCCCAGCATGGAGATTGGGAGGGAACACCAGCTCTCTAAATCATCATGAATTCGCTTAAGCATTGGCTGAAAATTAGTTCTACACATTTTCTGTAATTCAGGGGTAACAAATATGCCCAAATAAACAAAACCATTGGTTCCCCATCTAAAAGGTGACCAGTTAGACAGTATGTGCCGATCCTGACCAAGAGGCATTGCCTCTGATTTATTAAAATTTATTTTATATCCGGAAATTAGGCTAAATTGATTAATAATACCCTAAACTAAAGGAATAGAGGTTTCTGGTTGTGTAATAAATAATAAAACATCATCTGCATACATTGAAATCTTATGCTGTTTTTGATTGGTTGAAACACCATGTACTTTGGGATTTGGTTACCATAGTGGTTACCATGGCAAAGAAACCAGTTGTGTCCTGTCTAAATGACTATCGTCCTGTTGCACTGATACCAATTGTGATGAAGTGCTTTGAACGGCTTGTCAAACCACACATTACAGCCTGCCTTCCCTGCATCCCATGACCCACTCCAGTTTGCATATCGGTCAAACTGCTCCACGGAGAATGCTATAGTCACCACCCTGCACGCTGTCATCACCCACCTGGATCAGAAAGACACCTACGCCAGACTCCTGTACATTGATTTCAGTTCAGCATTCAACACCATTATTCCCCAGAGATTGATGGAGAAATTACTCCTTCTCAGTCTGATCACCGCTACATGTCTCTGGATCCTGGATTTCCTGACTGAGAGACCTCAGGCTGTCCGTGTTGGAAATAACATCTCCAACTCTATCATGCTGAGCACCGGATCCCCTCAAGGCTGCATACTCAGTCCACTGTTGTTTACACTTCTAACACATGACTGTGTATCCAGACACAAGGGGAACCAGATTATTAAGTTTGCAGATGACACCACAGTGGTGGGACTTACTCGGAGGGATGAGGAATCAATGTACAAGGAAGACGTTAGAGACCTGGAGGGCTGGTGCAGGGAGAACAGTCTGGTGCTCAACGTGGACAAAACGAAGGAGATGATTATCAACTTTCGGCGGTCACAGCCTGAACACGTCCCTCTCAGCATCGGCGGCCGTTTAGTGGAGAGAGTGGAGAACATCAAGTTCCTCGGAGTGCAGATCTCGCAGGACCTGACCTGGAGCAAGAATTCCTTGGAGATCAGGAAGCGGGCCCAGCAGAGACTGCACTTCTTGAGGAAACTCAAACAGGCCTCTCTCCCCATCTGCATCCTCAGGACCTTCTACAGAGGTGTGGTGGAGAGTGTTCTGACGTACTGCATTGCAACATGGTACTCCAGGTGCAGTATGTCAGACAAAAAAGCCCTGCAGAGGATAGTTAAGGGAGCTGAGGGTAATTGGAGTTTCCCTCCCCTCTGTCCAAGAGCTTTTTCAGAACCGTGGTAGGAGCAGGGCACTGAACATTGTCAAGGACCACTCTCACCCTCTGCATAAATGCTTTGAACTTCTGCCATCTGGCAAACGATTCCGGAGCATCAGAGGCAGAACCACCAGACTGATTAACAGCTTCCTTCCACAAACTGTTAGGATGCTGAACAGTTGATCCGGAATCTTTCATACATACTACTGCGCCTATGGACATTATGTATATTATTTGTATATTATAGTTCTGGTTAGTTTTCAAGTATGTCTCAAGGAAGTGTGAATGGCTGTGTTGGAGTGGGGGGGGGGTGAGTGTGTCTTAAATTATGTTCTTTTTTACTTATATGGATGCCGAGAGAAACACAATTTCATCTTGCCTGCACTACAGTTGTATGTACAGCAATATGACAATAAAGGTTGATTTGATTTGATTTGATTTGATTTGTTCTGATAGCCTCAGCTAATGGTTCAATTACAAGTGCAAATAATAAGGGTGACAACTCAGTCTGAAATATGATGAACATTTTCCATTTGTGATTACAGAGCCTAATGGATTATTTATATAATTTGATCCATTTAACAAATATATCACCTAATCCAAATTCCTTGAGTTCATAAAACAAAAAATCCCATTTTATATGGTCAAATGCTTTTTCAGGATCTAATGAAACCACTATACCTTTAATATTATTTTGTTGACATAACTGTATAATATTAAGTAGTCTCCTCATATTACTACATGAATTCCTACCAGTAATAAATTTTGTCTGATCATTCTTAATAATATGTGGAAGGATTTTCTCCAGCCTTAAGGCTAATATTTTTGAAAGAATTTTAATATCTAAATTTAATAAACTAATGGGTCTATAGAATGAGCACTCACTGTCTGGTTTATTCTTCTTAAGAATTAGACTAATGTGTGCCTCCATAAGTGTTCCAGGAAATGATCCAGACTCAAAAGAGTGATTAAACATATTCAAAAGTGGTTTCACTATCAATAGCTTATTTTTTTTTTTATATTATGAACTAAAACCGTCAGGGCCTGGTGCTTTCCCTGATTGCAAAGCACATATGGCCTCAGTTACATCGTCCAATGTAATGGGTCTATTCAAATCTATAATTTGTTTACCATTAGACCTAAGAAGAGTCAGATTTGTAAAGAAACGTTCTCTCAACTCTGAAACCCCTACAGTCTGTTCACTTGTATATAATTTCTCATAAAATTCTATAAAAGCCTTATTGATATCATTACCATCTCGTTTGATTTGACCTGAGGCATCTTTAACTGAGGCAAAATGCTGAGAATTAGGTCTGCCCTTTGCCAAATTAGCCAAATATTTGCTCTGCTTATTACTAAACATAATTTATACTTAGGCAACCTCATTTTCTGTTCTGCTTTTTGAGTGAGCAACGAATTAAGTGTCGCTCTTGTAGCTAACAATGTTTGTAAATTAATATCATAGGTTCTTTCACACTCAGATAACTGTATTTCAAGCTTCGTTGCTCCTTGAAAGCTTTCTTTTTCTTGCTCTTTTAGTAAGATATTATTAAGCCACATGAGTGTGCTTTACATGTTTCCCACAAGATTGAAGCAGATAGTCCTGGCATATCATTGATGGAAAAGAAAATTTGAAGTTCTTTTTGAAAATAAGAAGCAAATTTTAGATCGTTCAACAAATGTGTGTTAAATCTCCATCTTAATGAATGAGATTGTGCCTGTCCATGAGCAAATTTTAGAAAAACAGGAGCATGATCTGATATTGTGATGCTCCATATAACACATGATAAAATAGAATACAACATTGTTTTAAGGGCTAGAAAATAATCTATTCTGGAACAACTTTTATGAACCCCCGAAAAAAAATGTAAATTCTTTATTACTGGGATTCAGTGTTCGCCATATATCCACATAGTCTAGCTCCCCACAAGTTTCAGATATCACCCGTGACTGTTTGGTGGGCTTACTTATTTCAGGAGGCAATTTATCTACACAGGGGTTTAGTACAGTTGAAATCCCCTCAAGAATTGACTGATTACAATTTAGCTCAACAAATTCTGAAAATGCTTTTGTAATAATTTCAGGGGATTGTGCAGGAGGGCCCAGTTCCATGACAAAAGCCACTGCTGAGCAAAAAGAACATAAAGGCTTGTCTCAGTTTTTCCAGAAAACATCTTGATGATCCCCAAGACTTTTGGGAAAATACTCTGTGGACTGACAAGACAAAAGCTGAACTTTTTGGAAGGTACTAGAAAAAGACATCATATCGCTCCAGTTCTGGCCTCCCTTCACTGGCTTCCCATAATGTTTAGAATTAAGTTTAAAATCCTTCTTCTTTTCACTTTTAAAGCTCTAAACAATCAGGCCCCTTTTTATTTAAAAGATTTGATACTACCCTATTATCCTAACAGAGCACTACACTCCCAAAATGCTGGATTACTTGTAATATCTAGAATCTCCAAAAGTACAATGGGAGGCAGAGCCTTCAGTTATCAAGCTCCTCTCCTGTGGAACCAGCTGCCAATCTGGATTCGGGAGTCAGACTCGATCTCTGTTTTTAAGAATAGGGTTAAAACCTTCCTTTTTCTTATAGTCTACAATTAGGGAGGGATCATGTGTTTCTGAACCCTCCCTTAGTTATGCAGCTAATAGGTTTAGACAGCCGGGGGATCTCCAATAATGCACTGGGTGTCATAACCCGAGTGTCGGTTCTGGCCACACTCGGGTCTCATATCTTTTTGTTCCCTGGCTTTGGCAGCTGAGGGTTCCTTCCAGCTCCTCGGGCTCTTATTGTGAAGGCGCCTGGGGGAGCTCCCTGCTGTCAAAGTCAGCTGCTGCTCTGCTGTCATTAGCAGCAGCTGTGCCGCGTTGGGGTCATTAGCCGCCAGAGATATAAGCGGGTGCTAAATGTCCTCCAGCGCGGCAGTCTCTGTTATATCCTGTTATGTTCACCTGTATGTTCAGCCACGTTCCGTCGTGCTCCTGTTATTCTCCTTGCTCATCGTGGTTAATGGACTTGGGAATCCCCCGTTACCCGTCTGTTAACGGTCCCGTTGTAAGGTACGCTGTGTGTGACTATATCTTTGTGATTATCTCGTCTGGCGCATCGGGTGGTCCCCGGCTCAGACTTCACCCAGCCACTGTATGTGTTCTGTGTGTGTTCATCCTTATCAACAATAAATTACCACTGCAAACTCTCTGGTGACTGAGGCGTCTTGTGACGGTCCGTGAGGGCCGTCGTGACACTGGGCTTCACTCCTTTCTTCACTCTCAATGATTTTTTTTTTAATTTTTTTTTTTTTGCTGCTCATTAATGTCTGTTTGTTCTCTCCCATAGATTGAGTCCCCATTGTGCTGTTTGCTCTCTACATGTCTGTTCTTTTCATCTTCTCTATCCCCTCACCCCCCAGCCAGTCGCAGCAGATGACTGCCCCTCCCTGAGCCTGGTTCTGCTGGAGGTTTCTTCCTGTTAAAAGGGAGTTTTTGCTCTCCATCATCACCAAACGCTTGCTCACAGGGGATCACCTGATTGCTGGGGTCTTTCTGCAATTGTGGGGGTTTGCCCTACAGTTGAAAGTGCTATGAGATGACTGTTGTTGTGAAATGGCGCTATATAAATAAAGTTGAATTGAATTGAAGGTGTGTGTCCTATTACACCTGACGTAAAAGTAACACAGCATTTCAGAAAAGGAACATCATACCAACAGTAAAATATGATGGTGGTAGTGTGATGGTCTGGGGCTGTTTTGCTGCTTCAGGACCTGGAAGACTTGCTGTGGTAAATGGAACCATGAATTCTGCTGTCTACCAAAAAATCCTGAGGTAGAATGTCCTGCCATTTGTTCGTGACCTCAAGCTGAAGCCCACTTGGGTTCTGCAGCAGGACAATGATCCAAAACACACCAGCAAGTCCACCTCTGAATGGCTTAAGAAAAACAAAATGATGACTTTGGAGTGGCCTAGTTAAAGTCTTGACCTGAATCCAATTGAGATGCTGTGGCATGACCTTCAAAAGCCGGTTCATGCTCAAAAACCCTCCAATGTGGCTGAATTACAACAATTCTGCAAAGCTGAGTGGGCCCAAATTCCTCCACAGCGCTGTAAAAGACTCATTGCCAGTTATCACAAACACTTAATTGCAGTGGTTGCTGCTAAGGGTGGTCCAACCAGTTATTAGGTTTAGGGAGCAATCACTTTTTCACACAGGGCCATGTAGGTTTGGATGTTTTTTCCCTTAATTATAAACACTTTCATTTAAAAACTGCATTTTGTGTTTACTTGTGTTATCTTTGTCTAATATTTAAATTTGTTTGATGATCTGAAACATTTAAGTGTGACAAACATACAAAAAAATGAGAAATCAGGAAGGGAGCAAACACTTTTTCACACCACTGTACCTTCCTGCCTTGTCCTTAATATAGGATTATAAGTTGAACTGAAGACGTTTATTAATTAAAATACAGACTCCTCTGCTCTTAGATGTAAAGGATAAAAAAAAAACTTGACCTACCCACTCTTGCTTAAGTTTTCCATGCTCCTCATCACACAAATACATTTCTTGTAATAGTGCTATATCAACCTCCTCCTTCTTTACATACAGTATGTCAGTGTTTTCTTTCTTTTCAGTGGATGGTATATGCCTCTTATATTCCATGTACAAACTTTCAAGATCAGAATATCCACATATATAACCTGTCATGTGTGTGCATAAGTGCGCACACGCAAATGAATTAATACAGGCCCAAACGCAGGTAAAGTTACGTGTTTTATTAACAAAGGGAAAAATGATGTACAGAGTGTCCATAACAACTGTACAATGAGTAGCAATGATGAGTAGTATGGTGAAGGTGACCGGCTGCAAGCTCTATTGGCAAGTGACACACGCTCCAGGGCAGAACTGGCAGTGGAGAAAAAGAGCAGAAAATAATAAGAGAGAAGACTTACATAGATGTTGGAGCGGAACGGCTCTGGAACAACAACACTAGTAGTCCGTGGAAGAGAGAGCCAGGTCAGCCCAAAGAGACTGATGCCAACACACTGAGTGTTTCCACTGTCGGCCAGAAATACCCCCAGATACTAACGAGCGGCAAGTGGAAACAGGTGCGTGGCAAACAGAGTGGTTGAATCAGTATGCATGAGTGTCTGATGTTTGTGTGTGTATGTGTGGAACCCCAGGTGATGGCAATTGGCTGATAGGTGTCTGGCAGAGAGAGGTGAGAGGAGGGCTGTGGCTGAAGACTGACAGATGAAGCAATAATCTGCCTGCTGAAAAAGATAATCGGAGGCTGAAGCCACAGGTCATGAAACGGGACAGGAAACACCAGCCCCGTACATGACAGAGCCCCTCCTCAAGGGGTGGGTACCAGATAGCCATCGTACCATCAAAACAACACAAAGAAAACCTGCCCCGCCCTCCCCCAAAAAAAGCACCATCACAACAACCCAGGGCGGGAGGTGGGGGGGACACAGGTCAGGAGGGCATTAAACAACAAGAAAATCATATGACAAGAAACAAAATCTCCCAACCCCAAACAAAACTAGCCCCCCCCCCCAAAAAAAAAACAAGAGTCCCCAAGTTCTGGGGGCCGACCAAAGTCCCAGGGCACACAAACGGCAATAAGTTCAGGGGCCACAAATAGTCTTGTGTCCAAGGGGCCGGCCAAAGTCACAGGGCCAGCAACCGGCCAGCCGTACAGCATCAGGCGGCCTGCCGGGGAGAAAGGGCAACCTGACCTGGAAACCCAGTTTTCGGATGGCTGGCCCGCATAGTTGAGCCACCAGGTCCGGAGGGATAGACGAGGCGGCGGCCTAACCACCGGAAGGCTGAGAGGTGGGTGGCCGAACTGGAGAAGGGAAACCCCTGCGGTTCCTGGTGGCAGGTCCAGGCAGACCACAGTGGAGTCTGGTGGAGGAGAAAGGGACACCCCAAGGACCTCTGGAAGGGAGGAAGAGACCTCGGTGTCCCCAAGCTGGCCGGCTGCACCCTCAGTGGTCCCGGCTTGGGACTGGAGATCGGCTGCACCCGCAGCGGGCCTGGGGTGGACCATGGCTGCACCCGCGATGGTCCCATCATGGGACAACATAGAACCAGCGGTGACCCCAGTCTGGGGCCTCATTGATCCCGCGGTGAGCCCCGATTGGGGCAGTGTTGCACCCACGGTGGACCCTGACCGGGCCATTGTTGCACCCCCGGTGGAACCCAGCTGGGCCCCTGCTGCACCCACGGTGGGCCGCGGGCTGAGGCACGGTGCCCATGGCAGACCAAGGCTGGAGCGCAGTACCCATGTGGGATTGACATTGGGGCGCTGCACCCACAATGGTCCCCGACCAGGACACAGCACCCACGGAGGCTCGAACTGAGGCGGAACCCAGATAACAGCCTCAGGCAGGAGGGGAGCTGGACCCATGGTCACTTCAGCGGGAGCGGCAGCAGCCCTGATGACCTCCAGCGGCGAGCCTGGATCCTCGGACTCGTCCGGCAACATGGACCCCTCTCCAGCGACCATAAAAGAGGACTCAGACAGAGAGGAAGAAGGGTCAGGGTCGCCGGCAGCGGCGGAGCCCGGCAAGGCGAGCTCAGGTGCAGCGTGCGGTTGCAGCTGGCTCTCCTCACACAGAGCTAGGGAAAAATGCTCTATCATGGAAAGAAGAAAGGCAAAAGAGAGCACTTGTCTTAGCTCGAGCTCCACCGCTGTCCAGGACGCCGACGATTCAAGCTATGCTTCCACACTCTCGGCCTCCTGGAGGTGCCGCCTGGGCGCTGACTCTGCTGCGGCGGCCTCCGCAGCAGGCATGATGATCTCTGCAGTCATCATTGTCTCAGCCGTCGTGACCCACGCTGGCGATTCCTCCGGCGTGGTGGCTGGTGTCTGGCTCACCGTTGCTGTGGGGGAAGAATTCTCCCGGACCTCTGGCTCCTCCCGGTTAGGACGGTCCGGCTCCTATGTACATTCAGGGGAGAAGGGAGAGAGCATGGAGAGGGCTGGTGAACGATTCTTAACAGCAGCAGGTGGGAAGAGCTCAGGGGACTACTTTCCCTGAGCCTCCCTACCAGGAATCAGGCAAGACATTTCATCATTAATAATAATAGAATGAAAATAAACTTGCCTGTTTTCCCGGATTAAGGTGTTGGCTGCTGCTGTCGTTTGGGTGTTGTCATCCTTCTGTCCGGGAAAGATAGTGCTTGGCCCCTCTGTAGACCGTTTAGGATCCGCCCCTCTCGCCACAGGAACAGGAGCCGCTGGTGAGGAAAACAAGCTCCCCTCAACTGCCTGCAGATTCACCGAGACCTCGCAGCGGATGTGGAGGAGAATTTTGCAGACGGGACTACTTGGGACTGGTCACGTGAATGAGGATCCGCTGCGGTGGTGACTGAGCTTGGCGTAGAAGCAGTTGGCTGGGCTGAATGATTCCTCCAGGAATCCGGGCCTGATGATGTCGACGCCGCTGACCTGAGGGCGGCCACGTAGGAGTTGAAGATGACGTGGAGGAAAAGATGGCTGCCGACTGAGAAGAGCGTCTCTGTTTTGGCTTGGTGCGGTACGCCCTTTCACCAGGTCAGGAAACACCCGCTCGAGCACGCAGACGGAGGATAGCAGCTCAGCGTACTGAGGGTAGTTCCAGAGACTGCAATGAGCCCCCAGAATCTGCTGGTGTGGAAACGGCTCATCGGGGACATCATGCTCCAGAGCAGGTAGGAAAAAACACAAAAAGGTGACTAACACATCTCTTTACCGCTGGGCTCTTTCTGGCGTTGGCATACTGTCATGTGTGTGCGTACACTACCGTTCAAAAGTTTGGGGTCACTTAGAAATTTCCTTATTTTTGAAAGAAAAGCACTTTTTTTCAATGAAGATAACTTTAAACTAATCAGAAATACACTCTATACACTGCTAATGTGGTAAATGACTATTCTAGCTGCAAATGTCTGATTTTTGGTGCAAAATCTACATAGGTGTATAGAGGCCCATTTCCAGCAACTATCACTCCAGTGTTCTAATGGTACAATGTGTTTGCTCATTGTGTCAGAAGTCTAATGGATGATTAGAAAACCCTTGTGCAATCATGTTAGATATGCAATGCTGTAATTGCTGCAAATGGAGGATTCTTTGACGAAAGCAAAGTTTGAAGGAAAAAATTGTTATTTCAAATACAAATCATTATTTCTAACCTTGTCAATGTCTTGACTATATTTTCTATTCATTTTACAACTCATGGTGGTAAATAAGTGTGACTTTTCATGGAAAACACAAAATAATTGTCTGGGTGACCCCAAACTTTTGAACGGTAGTGTAAGTGCGCACACATGAATGAATTAATACGAGCCCAAACGCAGATGAAGTTACGTGTTTATTAACAAAGGGAAAAATGATGTACAGAGTGTCTATAACAACTGTCCAATGAGCAGCAATGATGAGTAGTATGGTGAAGGTGACCGGCTACAAGCTCTATAGGCAAGCCCCACACACTCCAGGGTGGAAATGACAGCGGAGAAAAAGGGCAGAAAATAATAGGAGTGAAGACTTACATAGACTTACATAGATGTTGGAGCAGAACGACTCTGGAACAACGACACTAGTAATCCATGGAAGAGAGAGCCAGGTCAACCCAAAGAGACTGATGCCAACACACTGAGTGTTTCCACTGTCGGCCAGAAATACCCCCAGATACTAACGAGCGGCAAGTGGAAACAGGTGTGTGGCAAACAGAGTGGTTGAATCAGTATGCATGACTGTCTGGTATGTGTGTGTGTGTGTGTGTGTGTGTGTGTGACCCCAGGTGATGGCAATTGGCTGATAGGTGTCTGGCAGAGAGAGGTGAGAGGAGGGCTGTGGCTGAAGACTGACAGTTGAACCAATAATCTGCCAGCTGAAAAAGATAATCAAAGGCTGAAGCCACTGGTCATG
Source organism: Pholidichthys leucotaenia (assembly GCA_020510985.1). Classification (NCBI taxonomy): domain Eukaryota; kingdom Metazoa; phylum Chordata; class Actinopteri; order Cichliformes; family Pholidichthyidae; genus Pholidichthys; species Pholidichthys leucotaenia. The sequence continues at coordinate 114,971,400 of CM035848.1, read as the reverse complement.
AAACGGGGCAGGAAACACCAGCCCCGTACATGACATAACCATATCCTAAATCTCCCATATTTATGACTGTCAAGATAAAAATACTGCATTACTCCATCTAAACCCCAAAACCAAATCCCCATGAAACCACATACATCACATACAAACAAATAAACAAAAACAACAACCAAAACCAATGAAATGACAGGGACCCCACCTTCAGAAGAGAAACCCTTACACCTACAGCCTCCTAACCTGGCTTTTTATGCAGCCATGATGTCTCTGAGACCACAAAATCAAATACAAACAAAAATTTAACCAGCCCTTCAGATCAAATGATTATAATCCTTTGCTTCCTTACATTTAAATACAGTTTTTTTTTATCCCAAAATTGAAACATAACTCAAACCAACAATAAATATAAATAACCAAAATAACAAGAATTAACACATATAATGTAAATCAGCAAGAGTTTCACAGAAAACATTCATTAAAGAAGGGGGTAAATGGGGTGAGAGGGAGAACTCAAATCTCTATATAACAGCCATCATGTACAGCAAATGATTCTCAGATTTGTTTCTCCGATACGCTGCAGCTATCTCAATTATTCTTTTTTTCCTAATATATTGTTTCTTGCCACATTCTATACAGAAAAAAAAAATATTCCAAACCCCTTTTTCCCCAGTCACATCAAAACCTTGGAATTATGAAGTCATTGATAAATCAACGTGTTACTCACAGTCATTCTCCCAAAGAGCTGTCCATACTCTTCAAAGTCTTTACAAATGACATCACTTCTTCAGGGTCAACAAAAGTCTTAGTAGTTTTATTCACAGTGATCCTCAGAGTTGCTGGGTAGCTTAATCCATAACTCCATATTCCAATCGACTGGAGTTTTCTCCGAACTTCGTCAAAAGCCTGTCGTTTCTTCTAAGTCCTACTGGAAAAGTCCTGGAAGAAATAAATCCTACTGTCCTTATGTTGCACCTTATTCGCCCGTCTAGCAGCCTCCAGCACCTGTGCTCGGTCCCAGTAGTTGTGGAACCTCACAATCATGGCACGAGGATGGGCCTCAGTCCTCCTCCTTACATCCCCAAACACTCGGTGTGCTCTTTCCAGTTTAACCCTGCCGGTTTTAGTCGCCAAACCGAGGACCCTGGAGATGCATTCCTCCATGAACTGCATGGGTAAGGTGCCCTCTGAAGACTCTGGCAATCCTATTATTCTTAAGTTTTTACATCCTTCTGGTCATCCAAACGCTCCTCCAGCAAGACTACGGTTTTTTCCAGATGAGACACTCGACTCTCCGCCTCCGTGTTTGTGTCCTCAATGGCTGAAATGCGAAGTTCAGCCTCATTTACACATTTAGTAACATCTTGTAACTCTTTTGACATGTCACCGATCTTTTGAAAAAAATGAGTCAAATTTAGCATTCAGTAAAACTGTTATGCTCTCAGTCACCGTGGTCATAGCCTTGGCCAATTCTGGATTCAGGCACTCCGTCTCCGTAGTCTCCGAGGCACCATGTCGTTCTCCTTCCACACCCATAACAGTGTTTTTCTCCTTCTTTTTAGGAGCCATATTTCAAGTTGTTTCACCCCAAAACTGTTCCAAGGACATTACATGTTGTAGCATCATCTTGCTTTGGCTCATCAATAAAATAGACTTTGCATCTTAAAGACATTGTTTCACCCAGGAAAAGGCCAGTCAAGAATTGCTTTTTCATCTCAGGACCACTGTGGAGAACACATTCCTTTGTAAAGAGGTACAAGAGATAAGGATTCCATCTCGTGCAAGGAACGGATTAGTTCACGTCATAAATAAACTGGAAACTCTCTTTCTCCAGACCGTTTTATGGGTTAATAAAACGTTGACAAAGAACAGGCATCCCATAAACTTTAAATGCATTCCCTAAGGCCCTAGGATTATCCACAGCTCGACACAACCCCTTGTGGACATCTCTGGGATAGACATTCACTTTTGACTTTACATGCTGAACCAAGTTTTTGACTGAACATTAAACTCTTTCCAAATTTCATTCTCCAGGATAATTTTCATGACACCATGGAAAAGCAAATGGACTCTGATGTTCGGTGTGGACAATCAATAATGGGTTTGAAAGAATTTTATTAATCCTTGATTTTAAATGTGTGCATGGCTGTTTTAATGCTTCAATATAGCTTATTTTATTCATCCATCCATCCATCCATCCATCCATCCATCTTCTACCGCTTTTCCGGAGGTCCGGGTCGCGGAGGCAGCAGTTTAAGCAGAGAAGCCCAGACTTCCCTCTCCCCAGCCACCTGCTCCAGCTCTTCAGAGGGGATACCAAGGCGTTCCCAGACCAGCTGGGAGACATAGTCTCTCCACCGAGTCCAGGGTCTGCCCCGGGGTCTCCTCCCAGTGGGACGTGCCTGAAACACCTCAAGTGGGAGGCGTCCAGGAGGCATCCTAATCAGATGCCCATACCACCTCAACTGACTCCTTTCAATGTGGAGGAGCAGCGGTTCTACTCTGAGCCTCTCCCGGATGACTGAGCTCCTCACCCTATCTCTGAGGGTGAGTCCAGCAATCCTACGGAGAAAGCTCATTTCAGCCGCTTGTATCCGCGATCTCGTTCTTTCGGTCATTACCCAAAGCTCGTGACCATAGGTGAGAGTAGGAACTAGTGATGGGACGAACAATACTGGTGCGTCAGCACTGTGCCGAGCGCACAAGAGTGAAACCCCGTATTGATGCTTGTATCGCTTTAAGAAAAAATCATGTGACCGATACAGGAAGTGTGTCATTTGGATGTGCCGCGCCAAATTGTGTTTATAAGGAAACAAACTGTATTGACATGTATTGTTGTGGATTTGTTGAATGGAGATGAAACTGTTTGCTGTTGCTGTGTCTGTTGGATTTTTGCTTGCCCTCACCTTGTTCAACTTCTGACTTCATGGATCATTCCAATAAGAAGTTTTCCCCAGTCTGGAATCATTTCGATCTTTTGACGGCAAATAAGGTAAATCTTTTTCTCCTTTGGGCATTGTTTACTGTTAGTTTTTGAAATAAATATGTTTCTACTCTTTTCTGCAAGAGGTTTGAATTGTTTTCAGATAAATTAACTTTTTATTTTATTGTAGGTGAAGTGTCGGCTCAGCTCCACAGAGGCATTATAGAGCTCGGCATGGCAATGAAGAATTGGCAGATACTCGTGTGAGTACCCCAGGTATGTTGAAATTCTCACAAAAAATTTGGAATTTTCAAAAATAGTTTATTACACACAAAAGGCTTTGTGTGACTGTAATATTGTTTGTAAAAATTACAGTCCTTTAACAAGCTTTAAACAAAATATTTCCTTTTGGCTTGCAGTTCCTAACAAGCAAGCATTGGATGAGGCTGTGGTCAACATGATCATCAAAGACTGTCAGCCACTCACCATTGTTGAAAATGAGGCATTCAGGGAGCTCCTGATGCTTATTGCACCCTCATATGTTCTACCAAGCAGGAAGGTACAGTATGTGTAAGAAATGTATGGTTGAATTAATTGAGTACTGTCATGTCATTTATATATATATATATACTGTATATATATATATATATATATATATATATATATATATATATATATATATATATATATATTCATAATGTATTACAGTATTTGTATGGTTATTTTTAGGCCATCAACGACTTGGTGAGCCAGAAATATCAGGAGGAAAAGGAGAAAACAAAAAAGGACCTCCAGAGCGTCTTTGCTGTTACTTTAACAAATGATATGTGGACATCCATTAATATGAAGGGATATCTTGCTGTTACTTGCCACTATGTGGACAAAGAAAGCCATGAACTCCGTTCATCAGTCTTGGGAGTGCAGCATTTTCCTCAGAAACACACTGCAGAAAACATGGCCACACCTTTATCAACTCACACTTAAATTTTTTTGCACACCATCTTCATCTGTACCCTGTGAAAGAGTTTTTTCTAAGGCAGGGGAACTGGTGTCTAAGAAGAGAAATCGCCTTGGAGCAAAGACTACAAAAACTTTTGTTCCTCAATAAAAATGTGTATTGATATGTGAAGTTCCTATAGAGTCACCACTAGAGGGCAGTATGACCCCGGCCATGACCTGACTATAAAAGGAGATGTACATGTGCCAGTGTGTGGTTAGTTGTGAGTTGCTGTTGAAGTGACAAGTAAAAAGTCCTAACTGACACCCGGTGTGTGCGCCTCGTCATTACATGTTCCAGGAGAACACTACAAGGTTCCAGGAGAACATTACATGGTACCAGGAGTAAATTACATGATACCAGGATATAAAACTACGAACCGACGGCGAAGATGAACGCTCTTCGACAGCCGGACGAGTTAAAGTTGACCGGTAACGTCAACGAGAACTGGAAAGTATTCAAACAGAGTTTTGAACTTTATTCGCTTGCTATCGGTCTCTGTGACGAGGAGAGGAAAATAGCATTACTGCTGACAGTAGCAGGGCGAGCGGCGCTAAATGTGTTTAACACATTCATCTTCACGGAAGAAGAAAAAGGCAACTTCGACGCCGTGATGAAGAAATTTGACGATTATTGCACACCGAGAAAGAATGAAACGTACGAGAGGTATGTGTTCAGAAAAAGACTTCAGAAAGAGTCAGAGTCCATCGAGCTGTATGTCACAGACCTACGGTTGAAATGTCAGTCATGCAACTTTGGAACATTAAGTGAGTCAATGATACGGGACCAAATTGTAATTGGGGTCCAAGACAACAAATTGCGGATGCAATTACTGAAAGAGACTAACTTAACGCTGGAGAAAGCGATACAGATTTGCCAAGCGTCTGAGAGTACAAAGGCACAATTAAAGACTTTTAGCAGCAAGGAAAAAGAGACTGCTGAGGTCGATGCAGTGCAGCGCGCGAAGCCGAAAGGAACGTTGCAGGCAAGAAAAAGGGAGGCAAACCCAGAGCGCGCGCGCGGGAACTGTGAGCGGTGTGGAAGGCAACATGCGCTGAAACAGTGTCCAGCATTCGGGAAGGAATGTCGCAAGTGTGGCGGAAAAAATCACTTCGCAAAGACCTGCTTCTCAAAGAGGAGGGTGCAACTCGTGGAGAAAAAGAGCGACAGCGAGGAGGATCAGTTTTACGTGGACGCCATCGAGGGAGAGACGAGCGCTGACGAATGGATAGTGTGCCTGGAGATGAATGGCACGGACATGTCACTGAAGCTCGACACAGGTGCGCAGGTAAACATCCTGCCAATGAAAGATTTTAAAAGACTGAAAAACAAACCGAAAATAAGAGATAAAAAGATTAATCTGAGAACATATGACGATAAGCCAATACCCACTAAAGGAATGTGCAGGGTTACACTGTCAAACAAAGGTAAAACAGTGAATGCATTGTTTGTACTTGTTGATGGAAATAGACAAGCAATTTTTGGGTTTAAAAACATGCGATCAGCTAGGTCTGATCAAAAGAGTGAATGTCATTGATACAGACAAAGTGACAACACGAGAAAATACAGAGGCTACAACAAGTAAGCACAAACACACTGACTGGGTGAAAGAATACAAAGAGGTGTTCAAAGGAATAGGCCGCCTACCAGGCAAACAAAAAATTAGGCTGAAAGAGAATGCAGAGCCAGTCATACATGCAGCAAGAAAAGTGCCAATAGCTCTTAAAAAGAGGCTGAGAGAAACACTAGACTCACTGATAGCAGACGGAGTGGTCAGAAAAATAGAAGAACCAACTGAATGGGTTAACTCACTAGTTATAGTGGAGAAGCCAAATGGAGATTTCAGATTGTGCATAGATCCAAAAGATCTAAATAAAGTAATACAGCGGGAGCATTACAGGCTACCAACAAAATCTGACATAACCAGCACAATGAGTGGAGCAAATTACTTCACAAAATTAGATGCCAAATCTGGGTTTTACCAAATAGTGCTAGATGAGGAAAGCGCTAAATTGTGCACATTTAATACACCATTCGGAAGGCATTGCTTTCTACGAATGCCGTTCGGGATTAGCTCAGCCCCTGAAATTTTCCATAGAACTGTGCAGCAATTGTTTGACGGAATAGAAGGGGTGGGAGTTTTTCTTGATGACGTGGTAGTCTGGGGAAAAACAAAAGAGGAGCACGACGAAAGGTTGGCTAGAGTTCTCACACAGGCGCAAAAGTCAGGTATGAAACTGAATAAGAGTAAGTGCCAATTCGGGGTACGGGAGATTACATACCTGGGAGAGAAATTATCTGGGGCAGGCGTGCAACCAGATCCGGAAAAAGTGCGGGCCATAGCAGAGCTGCCAGTACCGCAGAACAAAAATGACTTGCAAAGAGCCCTAGGACTAGTCAATTACATGGGAAAATTTATTCCAAATTTATCAGCTAACACAATAGCTCTTAGAAGCTTGTTAGAGACCAATACAATGTGGCAGTGGATGGCAGAGCATGCCAGAGAATGGGAGTGGCTCAAAAGCAGTCTAATAAAGGAGCCAGTGTTAAAATTCTATGATCAGGACAAACTGCTGAAAGTGTCCACAGATGCGTCCAAAGCCGGCCTAGGAGCTGTGCTATTGCAAAAACATGACACAGAGTGGTATCCAGTCGCATACGCATCGCGCACCATGACAAGCGCAGAAAAAAATTACGCGCAAATAGAGAAAGAGACTCTAGGTGCAGTGTTTGGATGTGAGAAGTTTCATGAATATGTGTATGGACGGTCAGTAATACTAGAAACAGACCACAAACCACTGATTGCGATCTCACAGAAGCCACTGGGTGACGCACCACCGCGCATCCAGCGTCTAATGTTAAGATTACAGAAATATGACTTGAAATTTGAGTTTACACCAGGCAAGCAACTAATTGTAGCCGATGCGCTGAGTAGGGCTAGCTTGAGCAACACCAGCAGCACAACAGAGGAAGCTGTGCAAATACATGTAGACTCTATTAAGGCACACATGCCAGTGTCAGATGCAAAATGGACGAAGATAGTGAAAGAAACACAAAAAGATGAGAAACTAAAAAGAGTAATGGAACAGATACATCAGCCAGGACAGGTTATGATTGACAAGCCTTACCAACACTTTAAAGGTGAACTGTCTGTGTTAGATGGGGTTCTGTTAAAAGGTACAAGGATAGTCATACCTACCTCCATGAGATCAGAAATGGTTAAATTAGTGCATGAGGGGCATTTGGGTATTGAAAAGTGCAAAAGACGTGCACGTGATGTTTTATATTGGCCCAGCATGCACAAGGACATTGAGGCATATGTGCAGCGCTGTGACATTTGCCAGCGCCACAGGTATCAACAGCCAAAGGAGCCTATGAGGCCCCATGAGAAGCCTCAAGGGCCATGGAGAAAAGTGGGCATGGATCTATTTCAGCTTAAGGGCAAGGACTATCTGTTAGTCATGGACTATCATTCCACCTACCCAGAGTTTGCAGGGTTGAGTGATACAACAGCAGAAAAGGTGATTGCACATACAAAGACAATGTTCGCACGCCATGGAATTCCAATGACTGTTGTAAGTGATAACAGACCACAATTCACGAGTCAGTGCTTCAAAGACTTTGCAGACACATATGGGTTCAAGCACGTGACCTCAAGCCCTCTGTACCCACAGTCAAATGGGTTAGCAGAGAAAGGGGTGCAAATTGTGAAGCGCATACTGAAAAAGGCTGCAGACAATGCAGAAGACCCACATCTGGCGATCCTGAATTACCGAGCATCACCACTGGAGAATGGACTGTCCCCAGCAGAAATGCTCATGAACAGAAAACTCAGAACGCGACTTCCATCAGCATCTCAGGTGATGGAAAAGAGAGATGTGAGGCGTGATGAGAGGCAAACTGAACTGTACAACAGAACAGCACGACCTCTGAGACCACTTGCACATGAGGACATAGTGCGAGTGAGATGTGATGGAGAATGGGGACCGCTGGCAAAAGTGGTTAAAGAAACAACTCCCAGATCATATGAAGTCATCACAGAGCATGGGAAAACAATGAGGCGAAACCGACGTCACTTACTGAAAGTGCCTCAGACAAAAATGAGAGTCACAGACAGTGAAATAAGCGACATGCTAATTTCCAGCCAAACCGAACAACCAGAAATGGCTGAGAACCAAAACTTAAAGACAGACAATAACGAACAGACTGAGGTGACACAAATCAGAAGATCACAAAGGCAAATTGTGAAACCGAAAAGATTGATTGAGGAAATGTAAGGAGTACTGAAAAAAAAAAAAAAAATGTGTTGATGTTGAATTGTAAACAGAGGAAAAAATGTGTTGATGTTGAATTGTAAACAGAAAAAAAAAATGAACTTGTGATTCAGTGTACAAGGTGAAAGAAATGTAAATAGAAATGGAGTTTATTTTGTATATAGAAATTTGAGAAAAAGTTTATAGTTGGACATGACCTTTAAAAAAAAAAAAGGGAGATGTATATGTGAAGTTCCTATAGAGTCACCACTAGAGGGCAGTATGACCCCGGCCATGACCTGACTATAAAAGGAGATGTACATGTGCCAATGTGTGGTTAGTTGTGAGTTGCTGTTGAAGTGACAAGTAAAAAGTCCTAACTGACACCCGGTGTGTGCGCCTCGTCATTACATGTTCCAGGAGAACACTACAAGGTTCCAGGAGAACATTACAAAATGTATGAATGAATCCATTTTTAGTCTGTTATTTCGTATGATTGAACACTTAAGTTAAAAGAAATTCATACATGAGTTAAAAATTTTAACTCTGAATTTTATTATAGACAAATTTGCTATATTTTACATAGCAGCTCATTTTAGCATTTACACAAACAAGGTTTTAAGCAAATTTTAATCTCTTCTCATAAACAACTTAACTCAGCAAACAAATTGAGCAAATGAAAATATACAATGATGAGATCATATTTTAAGTAAAAGACTAGTAATTAAATAAAGATTAAATATTATTTCACAGGCTGATGTTGGATTTGCAGCATGTAAGCTTTTCCATCTTATTTTCATTTTGTTTACCTGCAATGATTTTAGAACTACTGCAGAGGTCACTATTGAGTGACCAATACAGTGTCAATACAGTGCCAACACAGTTTGGGAAATGTGTCAATACATTCCTTGAGGTATCATCATCCCATCACTAGTAGGAACGTAGATTGACTGGTAAATCGACAGCTTTGCCTTAGAACTAAGCTCCCTCTTCACCACAACAGACCGGTACAACATCCGCATCACTGCAGATGCTGCTCCAATCCGTCTGTCGATCTGTCGCTCCATTTTTCCCTCACTCGTGAACAAGACCCCAAGATACTTAAACTCCTCCACTTGGGGCAGGAGCCTGTCCCCAACCCGGAGAGGACAATCCACCTTTTTCCGGCTGAGGACCATGGACACAGACTTGGAGGTGCTGATTCTCATCCCAGCCGCTTCACACTCAGCGGCAAACCGTCCCAGCAAGAGCTGTAGGTCATTGCTGGATGAAGCCAACAGGACAACATCATCTGCAAACAACAGAGATGAGATCCTGTGGTCACCAAGCATGACACCCTCCATTCCCTGGCTGCGCCTAGAAATCCTGTCCATAAAAATTATGAACAGGATCGGTGACAAAGGGCAGCCCTTTTATTTTATTCTTGCATGCTAATTGTATAAGTACCAGTATAAAAGTGCATGAATTACTGACTTAGCTTAAACTTTATACATAAGTATGTTAAGGAATCTCCAGTGTATTAAAATGTGTGTCATTCTGTGAGAGGACCGGTATCAGCCAATCAGCACCTAGCATATGCTGGGCTACAGCTTTTTCATTCCATTGGTTCCTTACAGACAAAGGACTGGCTTAGGCTTCTGTCAATTCCTGGAAGCCAGCGAAAGTTGTCTGAGTCTTTAACGGGGAGACGCCTTCCTTCAGTTCAGTTTTTGCTATTGTTTGTGCTGTGTAAAGGTATCTGTGTCATGCGGTGATCCTCGCGGATCACCATAAGACGCCGAGTCCACCGGTGAGTTTTGCAATGAGGGTGATTTATTACAAGACGTAACACAAGACTATGAGAGACTGTGGCGAAGATACACTAAACAGAGCATAGGACCATAAGGCTAACTCCAGCCACTTACGATCTAAAACATGACATGAGCAAGCATAAGCACGAGAATATACACACAAACCTGACATGACAAGGACGATGAATGTCTGACGAGGTTTAGACGATACTCCTGCCATTCAACTGCAGTCAGCGCCCGCCTAATAAATCCGAACGCTAACGAACAGTAATGACAGCCAGCTGACCGACCTTGACAGCCGGAAGCCCCACCGAGCGCCTTCACAATAAGAGCCCGGTGAAGCCAGAATATAACCCACAGCTGTCAAAGCCGGCAGCGAGCTATACGTAGCCTGAGCGCGGACAAGACCGGCGCTCGGGTCATAACAATCTGTGTTTTAATGTTTTTCTTTACATGTCTGGGAATTAACTCTTTCTTTCCTGAGCTCAAATCTTGATTCGAAGTTAAAAACTCCTGTTCCTAGGCGTTCTCTATTTTTCTCCTTTTAAATGTTTTTCTTAAATCCACCGTGTGTTTTTTGTGTTTTAAAGAGACTGACCAATTGCTTATTTCCACACTGGAAGCTGTTTTCAACTCCATGAAGTCAGAAGAAGAATATCTTTTAATTTTGCTATTGGGATCACATTTTGAATTATTCTCGAATTCCGCTGGATGAAGCCACTGACCAGCGAAAACCCTCGACGCAGCTCGCCATTACTGCAGCACTGAAGAAACCACCATTGCCATCTTTGTTTTTGTGGTGATCTGAGCGCTGATCTCATCCATGCTCGGGTTACTCTGTATTTTTCCTTTTCTCCCATATTATTTCAGGTTTTGTTATTAGTGCCTTTCCAGGGCTTTTATTGTGTCAGCATCACGGCCGAACTTCCGGCTGTCAAAGCCGAGCCGGTGCTGTGACAGTTGTTCGTGATTTCGTTAATTACATTCCCCTTTCCTGGTTGGTTCATGTTCAGTATTTAAGGAAGCAGCTGAGGCTTACTCATCACTGTGATCTACATTTGTGTCCTGGACTGGAGTCCCTAACCCCGGCTCCAGTCTCTCCTCGGTGTTCTGATCCATCTTCACTTCAGCACTTGTAAGTGTGTGTTTCATAGCATCAGGTTCCGTCCTCGCTTCACCCTTACATTCTATGTCAGTATTTATTATTTGGTGTATCGTGACATGCACTACACAAAGAGCAGAGATAAACAAACCTATCATCTGGTCAGTCTCTGCAACAAATACTGGAGTCAGTTTGTCTTGGCCTGTCCTTGCCACTGATAATACCTCTATCTGCCAAGAATATGCCGCTAGTCCAACAAAAGCTAGCAGTACTCAAATACTTTGCAAGCAGTTTCATGAAATGGTCAGTCAGAAAGCAACTCATACCGGCTCGGATGTCGCCCGGGTTAACAAGGCCAGGTGTTCCTGGCACCGGAGGCCGAAGGACAGAGCTGCGTGGAGGAATCTGATCAGACCTAAATGAAACAGCCATTGTCTCCCCGACAGACTGCTATGATGATGATGATGATGATGAGTTTATGTATGTGTTTTGCACCACGTGGCTCTTTACTTTATTCTTTTGTTAAATAAACAGACAAACTTACTGCTGGTTTCTGGCGCCTCATTAATGCCCTGAAAGGGGCATTCATGTCAGTAGATCACAGCCAAGAGAGGTGCCAGCCTCAGAAAGTTTGTTTTTGGCTTGAGTTTTTTCCCTTTTCCGGGTACCTGTGTGATTGGAATTATGGCGGCATCTAGAACCAGATATTCGATGAGCCTGAGGTTTGAGCTAATTCAGGCTCTGATGGAAATACACGGTCTCCTGTCCAACGCCCGAATGTTTGCCACCTCCGTAAATGTGCAGTGGTACCTGGACCTCGCAGAGGCTGCTGTAAAGTGCCATCCTTACCTGGCCGAGCACACCGAGGGCATGGAGAGGATGGCCAAACTTGCGGCACTTCAGCAGAGGAACTGTGGGCTGATGAAGAATCCCAGCAGGAAGCCGACGGTGAAGCATCCCCGCTCCTCGCCTCGGGATCAGGTTCCTGCTACACATCCAGCCCTAAGTTCTGCGTCACTGAAGGGCCGTTTTTATATGCAGCAGAGGAAGAGGGAAGCCGGGGGCCCTGTGAAGAGACACAGTGGGCAGCGGAGCTCATCAGGGGCCGTGTGGCTGAAGCACACTCTTCCTCCCATCCCAGTGGAATCCTAAGGAATGTGGTGGTGGCAGTTAGACTGGTGGAGGCTAATCCCGAACTCTGTAATTATCCTGAGTATGCTGAGCTGCTGGTCTCAGTTTCTGCGCAGCAGCAGTGCTTTCCAGACTTGAATCTAGCCTTCTCTGCCGGAAGACGCCATCACCCTGTCCATGATCAACCTCTGCGAGATCCCCGTCCGGATCCTGTTCCGGGCTGCCATAGGAACTCCGCCTCCCCGCCAGCTGTTTTCCCCGCGTCACGACAGAAGGGTAAGACAGCAGCCTCAGCATCCGGGTCATCTGTCCCTGTTGTTCCGTCATCTCTCCATCCCCGGACTGCCTCGGCTGCTTCTCCCTCCTCCTCAGCGCTCCCTGCAGCTGCTGTGAGCCCAGTGGGTCCTGCTTTGGCTGTGCCCATCATTGATCTCATGGGAGTGGCTCCTCCTCATCTTCCCGGGGGGCCCTCTGTCACCATCCTAAGGGGAAAGGGGAGAACCAAACCCGCTGCAGCAGACACCATCGTTCCCTGGGAAAACAGGGAAGTGTTTTTTCATTCTCAATCTCAGTGTAATGAATTGCCTTGTCTGATTCCTGGGGATGGGGCTCAGGGTTCACAGTCCTCTGAGCTCCCTCCACCTGCTGAAGCCATAAACATTGAACCTGCAACCTCCGTGTCTTCTTCCCTTCTCTCTGAGCGTCCCTCGGTGCCAGGAGTAGACCGTCAGACGGAGGAGGAGCCTGCGGCCCTGGAGATCCTGGTTCCAGTCCCGCAGCTGCGTCATGGGCAGAGGAGGAGGCCTTACTGTCGTTTGGAGCCTGAGCTGACGATTAAGCGTCAACGGGTGTCTGTGGAGGAGCAGTCGGCCCCAGCAGGTCACGGATCCCCTGCCACCACGCCGTGTGGGCCTTCGGCGTGGGCTTCAGTGCCAGGGGGTTCCCGGACTGTGAGGTTCATCATGCCGGCTACAGAGCCTACCGCAGTCGAGACAGAACCAGGAATGGACCTCCAGATCGTTGAGCCTGGATCGTCGGAGTCCTGGACGGCGGTGGAGCCCGAGATCAGGCAAGTGCTCTATTTTGTTTTCTTACTTTCAGTTTTGGAGCATTCTTGCCTGTCTCTTGGGGAGAAGAGCCGGGTGCAGCTGACCGCTGCATCCGAGCTCGTCTCGCAGGGCTCTGCCGGTGCCAGTGATCTGACTGAACTGACCCCTGTTCTCCCTGTCTATCCGAACCTTCTCCCAAGGTCACCGGAGATGAGTCAGCTCCGGTCGTTGTCATTGAGGCTCCAGGTTCGTGTTTGGAGGTCATCCCAGATGCTGTGCTGGCCCAATCCAGGTCCATCGTGGGTGCTGCGCTGGCCCAATCCGGGTCCATTGTGGTGCTGTGTGGGCCCAGTCCGGGTCCACCGAGGGTGCTGCACGGTTCGGTTCGAGTTCGGTGAGGGAGCTGCAGATCCCCTTCTGCCTGACACCAGACTGGTTCCTCATCCTCTCCCCTATTCTCCTCCACCGGACCCCGCTGGGGTCCCCTTTATTCTGGCCGGCTTCCCCTTGCTGTGCCTCTCGGTAGGGAAGCCGCCTCCGTGCTCCCCCCTCCAGTTCTGGTGGTCTAAGGATGCGGGTCGGCCACCTGAAAGACTGTTTTGTTGGTTCGGTGACCTGGGCCAGCCACCTGAGGTACTGTCTCCCCAGGTCTGGGACTTGGGTAGGCCGCCCGAACTGTTTTTTTTTTTTCCTTTTGTTATTTAGAATCTGGATGCAGGTAGAACGCCTGAACTGCTTTTTTTTCTCCTCCGCTCTCTACCTGCCGGCGTCCCTGAAGTTGTGTTTTTTTTCATGTGTTTTTGATGGGATGCGCTTTTCCTTACCTGGATTACAGTGTGAACTATGCCTATATTTTTTGTGTGCCTACTCTGTGGTGTTAAGTAGCTTCTAAGGTCAAGTGTGCCTGTATTTTTGTTTCCCTCTGTTCTTGGTATGGACTTGTGCTGTACATACATATCTATCTATCTATCTATCTATCTATCTATCTATCTATCTATATATCTATATATATATATATATATATATATATACATTTTTTTTATGTATTTGGTTGCTCCCGAGTATGTCTCTAGTTGAAGTGTACCTGCTCTTTTGTTTTTCATTTGTTTTTCTAGTGTTGGACATTCCTGTGTTTAGGCCACACCATTGCATATTTGACCCTTGTTGTTATCCGTTCCTTGTGGGTTTTTTTTTTCTCCTCTGGGTGTCGCTGTAGACATTTTTTGTTTTTTGGTTCTCTCCCTCCTGGCCTGTTTCCCCCTCCGCCCTCCCTGGGTCGGTCCTGGTAGCCTTCTGGTTGGGGGTGGGGGGCCTTGGATGTTCCGTTAGACGCCTGGATTATGCCCTTTGAACTGGGGGTACTGTGGTGATCCGAGCGCTGATCCCATCCGCACTTGGGTTTCGGGTTTTGTTATTAGTGCCTTTCCAGGGCTTTTATTGTGTCAGCGTCACGGCCGAACTTCCGGCTGTCAAAGCCGAGCCGGCGCCGTGACAGCTGTTCGTGATTTTGTTAATTACATTCCCCTTTCCTGGCTGGTTCATGTTCAGTATTTAAGGAAGCAGCTGAGGCTTACTCATCACTGCGATCTACATTTGTGTCCTGGACTGGAGTCCCTAACCCCGGCTCCAGTCTCTCCTCAGTGTTCTGATCCATCTTCGCTTCAGCACTTGTAAGTGTGTGTTTCATAGCGTTAGGTTCTGTCCTCGATTCACCCTTACATTCTATGTCAGTATTTATTATTTGGTGTTCTAATTTATGTATGTGTTTTCCCCCACGTGGCTCTTTACTTTATTCTTTTATTAAATAAACAGACAAACTTACTGCTGGCTTCTGTCGCCTCATTAATACCCTAAAAGGGGCTTTCATGTCAGTTTTGAGTCCAGTCCAACTGTAGTCACAGTCAAAATCCAGTCTTGTGACTGCTTGACTTTGAAGGTTGTTGGACTGTGGACTTTGGAATATCTGTAGGCAAATACTTCCTTTATAATCCACGAAATCTTCAGCTGAGGAAGAAGCCGAAAGGACAACACAAGGAGTCACATGAGCCATTTCTCTTTGCTTCCATCTGCTGAATAAAACATCTGAGATTTGAGAATAATTCAGGATCTGATGAGATACAAAATTAAAGAGAAATAATGTAAGTTTTCTTATTAAAATTCCGTTTTTACTTTCTTAAGAGTAGTCCAGAATTTTTCATATAATTAGTTAATTTTCTCCATAAATTTATGTCCAATATTATTCATAATTTTTCATTTCAACTCTTCCAAATTCATGCTAAAGTCCAAGGTTTTATAGATGTGCTCACATTGTTACTCTAGCCTCAGTTACAAATTTAATGTGATGGCTCAATGTTGATAATTTCACCTGCTTACAAATTATTTCAATGTCATTTAAACAGCTTCATTTAAATAAATCTGTAAAATGAGGGAAGTTGTTGAGTAATTTATTCCGGTCTCTGGATGTTCGAAGCCCCAGTATCGAATTCACTAATATTTTGAGACTAATTAAACCTGTATAAAGTGTGATTATTAATTGATTGATCAATTTCAGGCATAAGATTAATTATCAATTGCTCACATTTATTGAGCTGTTGCCCCCAAAATGAGTGTGTTACTCTCTAGGTATGAGTGTTTGCGGTGACAGACCAAACATCTGTCCCCACTCACATATACTTTTAATACAAATTAAATAATCTTTATTCCTGATCATAATTATAAATTAAATAGCGATACACATGTTCTTAAAGCTATATTATAGTCCAACACTGGGCTGGATTAAATATGAACAGGATATTTGCAAAGGAAATGCGGAAGCTCACACCCAACGTCGTTACTCTGCCTGCATCACTGGAAGTCTCGACTTCAATCTATGCTTACTTGTAGTATTTATTTTCAAATATTTTTATAATGAAGCATTAGCACATTGTGGCAATCAAGAGCAATTTGTTTCTTCTTTTCAGTCAAGAGTAAATAACACAAAAGACTACAAGAGTGAATGAAGGGGAAAAAATCAAAGTAGGTAGCAAGACAAACTACTGTGTCATATGAAACTACCTGACGTACTGAGAGAGTGAGATGGTTTAATTTCTTTACTTCTCTGAACAGCCCCCACTTATTAAGGTTGGATCAGGTTCTATTGTAATATTCAGTACAATATTCAACACTTTCCAAAACCCCTGCATTTTAGGACATAGCACATAACTATGGTGTACATTGCCTTCTTCTCTTCACATTTTTCACACACAGGGGAGACCTCAGGAAATATTTTATGCAACTTTTCCTTTGAATAGTGTAGTCTGTGTAATATTTTAAATTGCATTAGGCAGTGGTGTCCATTTATGGAACACTTATGAATATAACTTAGGCTCTCAACCCAAATGTCATTCTGTATATCAGCACCCAACTCCTCCTCCCACTCAGCCGTTATGGTCTCTGTGGTTGGGCAACTGAGATCTTGAAATGTCTCATATATCTGCAATATTGTTTATCCTGGTCCTGCAATCTCTTTTAGACAATCATACAGTCAATTTGGTACAATTATTACATACTTGGGAAGATATACTTTCATGTATTTTCTAATTTGGAGGAGTTTGAAGAACTGACTTTGAGATAATCCATACTGTTGTAACTGAACAAAGGATGCAAATGTCCATCTATTTCTTTTCCACGCCAAAAGTCCCGTCTTGACCAGAATGAGGAAACATAAATACTTCTTGTAGTATTTATGATTTTTGTCAATTGTATATAATTCTCTCAAGTATATATAGATTAAAAAAAATTCATTATAATTTAAAAATTCAGCTTCATCTGTACAGGCTTATTTAAAGTGACATTCTGCCAAAAATCAAAGGTTTTTTTTTTCTTACCAACTTGTCTGTGACATGTTTCTTATGACTTACAAGACATATCAAAAGCAAAATCACTCAAATGTCTTGTGTTTTGGGACCTCGGGGAAGTCAGGTTATTTAGCACCTCAGACAGAGACAGGGAATAATGGGAGAACAATGCCTTAGGAAGGACAGAGGGGGTTGAATGCAGTGTAGTGTAAATATCATGCTGTGTGATGTGAAGTGCCATGAAACTTGTGAAGTGTGACTTGTGATATAGAGAGGAAAGCTTGCTGTAACCAGTCAGTCCATTCTGTGCTTGTGAGATGTGAGTGTGTAATAAATCGTCTGTCATGAATCTGCCTCTTCATTTACACACTCCACACTGGTGACGTATTATGGAATACGAGGCAAGAACCCCAGAGCTGGCCCGGTCGGGAAGCCCCAGCGACGCAGCAGCCATTCCACAGACAGCCCGGACTGGAACCCACAGCAACGCGTGTGCGGTTTCAGTCAAGCTACCGGATTTCTGGCAGCACAACCTGCGCTCTTGGTTCCACCACACCGAGGCCCAGTTTGCCCTCCGGGGAGTAACGGCAGACAACACGAAGTTCTACCATGTGGTAGCAGCGCTGGACTCCCGCACAGCCCAGCAGGTAGCAAGCCTGCTCGATCAGCCATCAGCCCGCAACAAATACGAGGCGCTCAAGGCTGCGCTCACCCGGCGTTACACGCTCTGGGAATGTGAGAGAGCGGAGAGACTCCTGGCGCGGACCGAGTTAGGAGATGGGTCGGCCGTCGACCTGATGGAGAAGATGCTGGCGTTGATGGGCACGGATGACGAGCACTTTCTGTTTGCCCACCTTTTCCTCCGGAACCTTCCAACAGAGGCAAGAGCGGTTCTGGCCAATTCGCCATTGCTGGCCACGCGTGACTACCGTGCGCTAGCCCAGGAGGCAGACAGGATCATCCTCACCACCAGGGCAATCACAGTCAACGCGGCGGCGGCGGAGCCCTGCGAGACGACCAGGGGAGGCGAGGAGCCACCGACGGTAGCGGCAGTGGGGGCCAAGGAGTGCCAGAGAGACACGCTCTGCTTCTACCACCGCCGCTTCGGAGAGAACGCGCGCAGATGTGCGCCACTGTGCCAGTTCAAGCGCTCGGGAAACACCAAGGCTGGCAGTCGGTAGCAGCTGCGACTGCTGGTGAAGAGAACAAGCTGCTCTACGTGACGGACTCGCGCTTGGGGAGATGCTTCCTCGTCGACACCGGAGCCCAGAAGAGCGTCATCCTGCCGTCCTACGCTGACCGGCTGGCAGGACCTAGCGGCCCCGGAATGGTGGCAGTAAACGGCTCGGAGATTAAGATGTTCGGTGAGAGAACACTGACCTTATCCCTACATGGCCGCTCGTATGAGTGGACTTTTATCATAGCAGCACTGTGTTGCCCGCTCCTGGGCGCTGATTTTCAGTGTGCACATGGTTTACTTGTGGATGTTGCTAACAGGTGCCTGGTTAATGCACTGTCCTTTGAATCTCTCCCCTGTATAGCTCGAGGGACCCGGCCAACAGCACAAGCCAGCGTCACAGCTCCAGGCGGAAAGTTCCACGCACTGCTCACTCAGTTCCCAGCACTCACGGTCCCGACGTTTTCGGTGGCCATCGCTAAACACGGGGTGGAGCACTTTATCACCACCACCGGGCCGCCCGTTTTTGCAAGACCTCGGCGCTTGGACGCAGCTAAACTGGCCATAGCGCGCGAGGAGTTTGCCAACCTGGAAAGGTTGGGCATCATCAGGCGTTCGAACAGCCCATGGGCATCCCCGCTACACATGGTCCCTAAGGCTGATGGATCGTGGCGACCATGCGGTGATTTCCGCAGGTTGAACAACGCCACAGCACACGACCGCTACCCAATTCCCCACATACAGGATTTTTCCGTTCGCCTCGCCGGAGCACGCGTTTTTTCCAAAATAGACCTGGTCCGCGGTTACCACCAGGTCCCAGTGCGCGGGGAGGACATACCCAAAACAGCGGTAATAACGTCGTTCGGTTTATTCGAGTTCCTGCGCATGCCATTCGGGTTAAAAGGCAGAGCACAGACGTTCCAGCGCATGATGGATGCAGTGCTGTGTGATCTCCCGTTCATGTTCGTCTACCTGGACAATATCCTGGTAGCCAGTATGTCCGAAGACGAACACGAAACCCACCTCAGGATGGTTTTCCTGAGGTTGGAGGAGCACGGGTTGATAATCAACCCAGCGAAATGCCAGTTCGGCATGACGGAGATTGATTTTTTGGGGCACCGCGTCTCTCCGGAAGGAGCGATCCCGTTGCCCGACAAAGTGCGCGCCGTGGCAGATTTCCCCCGGCCTCAGACGGTCAGGGCACTGCAGGAATTTTTGGGGATGGTGAACTTTTATAACCATTTCCTTCCCCGCGCGGCGCGGCTCATGCAACCATTGTACGTCGCGCTCAAGAGACAGAAACCCGCGGATGGAGTCGAATGGACCCCGGAGCGAGAGCGGGCGTTCTCGGAGGTTAAAGCAGCCCTGGCAAATGCCGCACTGCTGGCGCATCCGGACCCGACGGCCTGGATAGCACTCACCACCGACGCTTCAGACGTGGCCATAGGGGCTGTCATGGAGCAGCGCGTCTCCAGGGCTTGGCAGCCGCTCGCCTTTTTCAGCAGAACTTTGCGCAACAGCAAACATAAATACAGCACGATCGACAGAGAGTTGCTGGCTCTCCACCTGGCCATACGCCACTTCCAGTTCTGGCTGGAAGGGCGCAGCTTCACCGCGTTCGTAGACCACAAGCCACTAATGTTCGCGATGGCCAAGGTTTCAGAACTGTGGTCGGGCCGGCAGCAGAGACAGCTGGCCGCGATCTCAGAGTTTACTACCGATATTCAGCATGTGTCGGGTAAACTGAATGTGGTGGCGGACTGCCTCTCGCGCGCTGTGGTGGCCCCGGTCTACGTGGGGATAGATTACGCAGCCATGGCCGAGGAGCAGATTAGTGATGCAGACGTGCGCGCGCTCCAGTCTGGACCAACAGAGTTAAGGCTGGAGAGCAGGGTGCTGCAAGATGCCCCCCCCCCAATCTGCGATGTCTCCACGGGATGCCCACGTCCGGTGGTCCTGGTCCCGTGGCGCCGCCGCATGTTTGAGTCGGTTCACACTCTGGCGCACCCAGGAGTGCGCTCGTCAGTCAAAATGGTGGGAGAGAAGTTTGTGTGGCCGAGCCTACGCAAACAAGTAAAACAGTGAGCTGCAGCCTGCGTGGCGTGTCAACGAGCCAAGGTACACAGGCACACGAAGTCTCCTTTGGAGCCGTTTCCGGTACCGGCTAAAAGGTTCGACCATGTGCACGTGGACCTCGTGGGCCCCCTCCCGCCATCACAGGGGTGCACGCACCTCCTGACAGTGGTGGACCGCACCACGCGCTGGCCAGAAGCAGTCCCGCTGGCGGCAACCATGTCCGTGGACGTAGCATGCGCTTTTTTAACAGCATGGGTGGCGCGTTTTGGAATCCCGTCGGACATTACGTCTGACAGGGGCCCTCAATTTGTTTCCGACCTCTGGTCCGTGATGGCCCGCAGCCTGGGTGTTACAATTCATTGCACAACCGCGTACAACCCACAGGCCAATGGGTTATGCGAGCGTTTTCATAGATCACTGAAAGCAGCACTCAGGGCTTCACTGACGGATGCAAATTGGGTAGACAGGTTGCTGTGGGTTTTATTGGGGCTGCGCTCTGCGCCAAAAGACGATTTGGAAGCTTCCCCTGCAGAGCTCGTTTTTGCGCAGCCCCTACGGCTGCCCCCGAAATTTCTACCAGAAAATCCCGCGCCGGGCAGCTGCCCGTCTCAGCTTTTGCAGCATAGCGCAAACACAGGCACGCTGCCGGGCCCTGCCCACCACAGTTTTCCGCGTGCCTTCGTGCCTAAAACTTTGAAGAACGCGCAGTTCGTGTTCATCAGACATGACGCCCACCGCCCTCCATTGCGCCCACCCTATGATGGACCGTTCAGTGTGTTGGAAACAGGGGATAAGCATTTTGTGCTAGACTTGGGGGGTAGACGGGAGAAAATTGGCATAGACAGACTCAAACCCGCCTTTGTAGTGGCGGATGAGCAAGTGCTGTTGGCTAGGGCCCCTCGGCGTGGAAGACCCCCACGGAGAACTCCCCAGGAAAACGATTCACCAGAGCAGCCACACGGGCAAAACGAAGTCCCCCCCCCCCTCACCACGGCTCACCCGCAGTCAGACAAGCTCCCAGCAGGCCCCCACCGGCACAGCAGCGCCACGGAGGCGGTAAACCCCAGTTACAGCAGATATGGGAGGAGACTGAAGCCAAAAGCGAGTGTGGACTGATGTTCTGTCTTAGATGCTGGGGGGCCGGTTTGGGACCTTGGGGAAGTCAGGTTATTTAGCACCTCAGACAGAGACAGGGAATAAGCATGGGAGAACAATGCCCAGGAAGGACAGAGGGGGTTGAATGCAGTGTAGTGTAAATATCACGCTGTGTGATGTGAAGTGCCATGAAACTTGTGAAGTGTGACTTGTGATATAGAGAGGAGAGCTTGCTGTAACCAGTCAGTCCATTCGGTGCTTGTGAGATGTGAGTGTGTAAAAAATCGTCTGTCATGAATCTGCCTCTTCATTTACACACTCCACAGTGTCCGTTTTTTTTTTGTTTTGTTTTTTTGCTTTAAAGTTCCTCTTATCCCCCCGCCCCCTTAAAAAAAAAGGTGAAATGAAATGAAATTAGCATTTTTGGTGATGTAGCTACACTACTGTTCAAAAGTTTGGGGTCACCTCAGACAATTTTGTGTTTTCCATGAAAAGTCACACTTTTATTTACCACCATGAGTTGTAAAATGAATAGAAAATATAGTCAAGACATTGACAAGGTTAGAAATAATGATTTGTATTTGAAATAATAATTTTTTCCTTCAAACTTTGCTTTCCTCCATTTGCAGCAATTACAACATTGCAGACCTAACATGATTGCACAAGGGTTTTCTAATCATCCATTAGCCTTCTGATGCAATGAGCAAACACATTGTACCATTAGAACACTGGAGTGATAGTTGCTGGAAATGGGCCTCTATACACCTATCTAGATATTGCACCAAAAACCAGACATTTGCAGCTAGAATAGTCATTTACCACATTAGCAATGTATAGAGTGTATTTCTGATTAGTTTAAAGTTATCTTCATTGAAAAAAATGCTTTTCTTTCAAAAATAAGGAAATTTCTAAGTGACCCCAAACTTTTGAACGGTAGTGTATGTACAGCCACTGGCACATGAGTAGTGTTGAGCCAATGAGGACTCGCTGGCTTAACCAAGTTAGCCTCCAGCCAGTTAACATTTTTGGGCTAGCTGCTTTGAAAACTTGACCCAAATTAAAATGGGTTTTACCATTAAACTGCTTTTAAGGACTGATGCAGTTTCAGGCATTATCCTGGGCCACTGTGCATACAACTGGGTGTTGCGTCTGAAAATAACGGAGAGTCAGGAGGAAGCTGGAAGGAACATTCTCTTTATTTCTAACAAGAATACTTATATTTATATTCCCAGCCGTAGCCCGCCTGACATCACTCCGCCCCGCCTAGACAAGGCTACGGCAATCCCTAAGGTACAATTCCACTATGGTATATCCCCCCCCCCCTTGGAAAAATCAAGAACATTAACAAAACATGCAAATGGAAAACAACTATATACACCTCAGAACACCAAGTCCAACTAAGTCAAACCTCCATCGTAAACATTAAACGGCGAAGCCGTTCTCAGTCACCCAGGTGACGAAATCGTCCAAGTACTTGGGTCGCTGACGTTCCCTAACCGGGCGGCCCTTGCGGGAACGCTCCGCCACTGGCACTGTCGGCTCCAGATGAGGGTCGACCTCTGTCCGACCCCTCCAGTCCCAAGTGCCATTCAAATTGTCCAATGCGGGGTCACTCGCCACCTCCGGTGGGGACCTTCACAGCTGACTCGCATGCCATCTGGACCCATTATCCAGTTCGAAAGTGTCTGGTCCTCCCCATCTCACAATTGTACGTGGCCCAACCCACAGCGGCTGAAGCTTGTGGGTGCATACAGGGTGCATGACCCACACCCTATCCGCTACATCCAGGCCATGACCTTTTGCTCTATGCTTCATATAGAAAAAGTCCTTCATTTTCCGTTGACGTTCTGTGACCCGGAGCCTCAGCGTCTCTGAGTCCTCACTGCACTCCCTGTGAGCCAGCCCCAGTCGTCTCACCGGGAAACAGCAACTCCCGTCCCAACATCAGAGCTGCCGGAGAGCGACCCGTCGTGCGTGCACCGATGCCCTATAATGGTGCAGGGTGTTGTGCAGTGCACTGGCAAACGTAAATCCATCTGCCAGATGAGCTCTCAAACCATTCTTCAGTGTCCTATTAATTCTCTCAACTCCCTCGTTAGCCTGAGGGTGATACACTGCCGTTCTAATGTGTTCCACCCCTCTGGCTCTCAGGAAATCCTCAAAAGCCCCCGAAATGAACTGCGGGCCATTGTCAGTGGTGACCAAAGTCGGAGTCCCCCATCTGGCAAACAACAACGACAGGAAACCCGTGATCACCTCAGTCATCACCGAGCCAGTCGGAAGCACCTCCAGCCATTAAGAAAACAGGTCATACAGCACCACCAGGAACCTGCTACCCGGGGGGGGGGGGCGCATGCAGTTCACCACAGATATCTACCACAGATATGTGCTCCCAGGGCCCCGCAGGGTACGCGACTGGCTGCAGGGGAGGCGGTGGAGGTCTCCCAGTCTTTCCGCTCTCCAGACATGGGACATAGTTTTTGACCATTATTTCAGTGTCCTTGTCAATCCCCGGCCACCAAACTGCATCCCTGCCACGCTGTTTGACTTTAACCACCCCAAGGTGACCTTCATGTAACATATCCAGCACATGCCATCTCAGCACCGCCGGTGTTACGGCACAATGTCCCCTGGCCATGCACACCTCATCCCAACAGCTGAGCTTGTCCTTAAACCAATGAAACAGGGCCAGTTCACCCAACGCTCCAGCCGGCCAGCCCTCCCTGATCGCTGTACACAATCTCTTCATCACCTGGTCGTTCTCCGAAACTTCTCTAAGTTCCCGAGGAGACACAATGTCCCGGAGAGCCCCATGTAGGGCGTGGACCAGTTCCATCTCGACTGAGTCCACAGCCCCCAAATCCGGTATCAAAGCACACATCGGAGCCCTAGACAGAAGGTCCACTATGACGTTGTCCTTGCCCGGAGTGTATTTCGTCTCAAAATTATAAGCCCTCACTCTCTCGGACCACCTGTGGATCCTCAGCGGCCTGTGGCCCGACCCCGAAGTCTCCAGCAAAGTTGCCAGTGCTCGATGATCCGTCCTCAACATGAAGCGCTGACCATAGAGGTACATATGCCACCTCTCACAGGCCCAAACAGAGGCCAGCGCCTCCCTCTCACCGATGGAGTACTTCTTCTCAGCCTCCAACAGAGATCTCGATGCGAAAGCAACTGGACGCTCTGTACCATGCTGCACCTGCGACATCATTGCCCCCAGGGTGGAACCAGATGCGTCGCAGGTTACAATCGTAGTGCAGTCCGGGTCAAAATTAGCCAAGGCCGGAGGCAAGGTGAACTGCTGTTTCAGCCTCTCCACTGCCGCTGAGCAAGCTGGAGTCCAGACCCAAGGTGCGTCCTGTTTCAGTAACGCCCTAAGCGGCTCAATTGTCTTGGAGTACCTGAGAATAAACTATCCATAAAAGTTCACCATCCCCCAGGAACGATGAGATCTCAGCCGGCAAGTAGAGGTCCACAATGCGAAGCACCACCTCCACATTCAAAATGGCGGTGCTCAACCCATCTCCCAACAACTGGAATCCCAAAAAGTCCACTGTCTCTGCCGCCAGGACACATTTGTGCAGAACACATTTGTTCTGCACAAATGTGTCCCTGCAGCGTCTCCAGGACCCTTTCTAACCTCTTGTCATGTTCTTCACTCGACACCCCGTGCACCACGATGTCATCTAGGTACACAACCATTTGTCCTGCACAAATGTGTCCCTGCAGCGTCTCCAGGACCCTTTCTAACCTCTTGTCGTGTTCTTCACTCGACGCCCCATGCACCACGATGTCATCTAGGTACACGACCACCCCCTTCAGGCCGGCTAATATGGTAGCCATAACCTTCTGGAAGCAGCTCGGTGCGGAGCTCAGCCCGAAAGGTATCCTGGTATAACAGAACACCCCCATGTGTGTCATGAAGGCCATCAGATTTCTGCTGTCCAGGTGTAGTGGCACCTGCAGGTAGCCCTGTCACAGATCCAGTTTCGAGAATACCTTCGCCCCGCTGAACATCACCCTGAGTTCCTCTATAGTGGGCAGCAGGTACTTATCCGGGACAACCGCTTTATTCACCGCTCTGAGGTCAATGCACAGTCTAATGCCCCCACCCTTCTTTTTCGCCACCACAAGGTTGGAGATCTATAGAGAAGCGTTGGTTCTCTCGATGACACCCGACTCCAGCAGTCTGTTTAACTCCGCCGACACCTCAGCCCATAGCGCCAGTGGAAGGCGCTTCAAAGGCTGTATTTTCGGCGTGATGTTCTCATTCACCAGAGGCCGATGATGAAATGTATCAATGCGGCCCAAACCCTAAATAGCTTCGGCCAGCGGAGGCGCCAGTCCGAACCCACAGACAACACCCACGAGCCCCCAGGGTCCATTATGGAGAAACCTAATCGTCCCAACAGGTCAACTCCCAACAGGTTGGTTCCCTGACGCACTACTTGAAAAACAAAACTAGGGACCTTCTTCAACCCGCAGGTCACCTCGAAGTCCGCCGTGCCCGCCATTTCAATCTCTGCGTGGCCGTAGCCAAAAAGTCTCACTGCTCCACCCTTAATTTGCTTTGTGGGAAACAGCCACCGCAGTGTTGGGAGGCTCAGGATAGATCTCCCGGCCCCCGAATCCACCGTGAGCGGCATGTTGACTCCGTCCAGTTGGAGGACGTACCACTTCAGCGGGCCTTTCCCCATCCGTGTAGCGTGAACCTGAGTCGGGCCTCCGGGTCTTCCCACCCACAAAGCTGCTCCTATTTTCGCTCGCCTCTTCTTCTTCTTCTTTTGTCTACTTCCACTACGCCGCCCTGTCAGCGCGCCAACCTCTGCGTTCGGCGGGAAATTGTGCTTGGGTGGCCCCCGGCTAGCCTTAGCCACCTGCTCCAATTGGGCCACAGAGTCCTACAGTATCTGTTCACCAACTCCATCACTTCCTCCCATGACGTCGGCTCTGCAGCTAGCAGCAACCTAGATGCTAACTGCGAGCATCTGGTGTCATGCGCTAACCTATCCTCAACCAGTCCATATGCTTGCGGCCCAATGTTACTTTTAAGCGCTAGGCTAAGAAGTTCCAATAGAAACGAGCTTAGCAACTCACCTTCTCATTGCCGTCTCTCCACCGGCTCCTTGAGCCCGTGGAGGGGTCACCAAACACTTCATCCAACACCCTCATGCATTCTTCCAGTGAGACATCCTGGCACCGACCAAAAGCGATTCTCTGTCCTTCGGTGCCGAGGTGTTGGACTAAAACACTCTTCCATCTTTCCTCACTGGCCGAGTCCAGGCCCATCGCTGTCATGAACGCCTCAGAGCTCTGTTTCCACTGAGGCCATGACACTGTTGGTAAACCTGGGCGCTCCAGAAACACAGACATGTGCACAATGCACACTGCCATTAAAATCCTCATCACCAAAATGTTACGTCTGAAAATAACGAAGAGTCAGGAGGAAGCTGAAAGGAACATTCTCTTTATTTCTGACAAGGACACTTATATTTATATTCCCAGCCGTAGCCCGCCTGACATCACTTCGCCCCACACAGACCAGGCTACGGCAACCCGTAAGGTACAATTCCACTATGGTATACTGGGCATGTCCTTCAAGTCTTTTTATCACAGAATTTATGCTATTTGATGTAGCGCTAGTCACTACTAGCCTTGTGGTATGTGGGTTGTGGCTATTCTGCCATTTGAAAGGAGTGGGGGAGTGAAAAGATATTGACATGAAACTGTAAGACAATGAAAGGTTTAGTTTGTCATAAAAAAAAGGGCATAATATACCATTTTAGACACTGTAGATTTGTTTTTATAGGGGATTTATAGCCAATGGAGTGCATCTTTAAGAGACGATTTCAATAGGCTATCCGTCTTATTCCAAGGCCCCATGATGCCTTGTGTGAATTATGGTAGCAGCTTCCGGTACTAGTTTAGAACGTATGGTTATCACTGAAACGGGACACTATTCCTTATTGAAAACAATGACTTCGACATCAAAAATGCGGGAACACGGTGTTTTGTACCTCAAAAACAGTAATTTAATCATACTACTTCCCACGACTATCGAGGGATGGGAAGATGACCTTAAAAAGCGGCCTCGCAGACAGTAGCTCCGTTTGCTAGTGCCGTTGCGAAAATGCTAGCGCTGTAAACAAATAAAAGCTCTGAGATATATCAATGTCTCCACCGCAATAAAGTTGACTGCATCTTGTTAAAATATGTTGGACATAATCGAATTTACCTTAGAGCAGACATACGCCACAACACCGTGCTTGGCTGTCATGGTAAATACAGACAGCTGCAGCCATTCATTTTACCCCGAAATTAAAATACTCATGCTGCTGTTATGCCATAATTGCTTGTTATTTAACTTAACACATACATACACTACCGTTCAAAAGTTTGGGGTCACTTAGAAATTTCCTTATTTTTGAAAGAAAAGCACTTTTTTCAATGAAGATAACTTTAAACTAATCAGAAATACACTCTATACATTGCTAATGTGGTAAATGACTATTCTACCTGCAAATGTCTGGTTTTTGGTGCAATATCTAGATAGGTGTATAGAGGCCCATTTCCAGCAACTATCACTCCAGTGTTCTAATGGTACAATGTGTTTGCTCATTGCGTCAGAAGGCTAATGGATGATTAGAAAACCCTTGTGCAATCATGTTAGGTCTGCAATGCTGTAATTGCTGCAAATGGAGAATTCTTTGACAAAAGCAAAGTTTGAAGGAAAAAATTATTATTTCAAATACAAATCATTATTTCTAACCTTGTCAATGTCTTAACTATATTTTCTATTCCTTTTGCAACTCATGGTGGTAAATAAGTGTGACTTTTCATGGAAAACACAAAATAATTGTCTGAGGTGACCCCAAACTTTTGAACGGTAGTGTACATTTTCTGAGAATTGTTCAGAATTTTATTGAACTATATTTTGTGATAATTTAAAAATTAATGCATGCTGAAGTCTATATCGTTCCAAGGCAGTGCAACGAATACAACCCCCCCCCAAAAAAAAAACCTAAAACAAAAACTGTTTGATATCTTTCTTAAATCGTGAAGCCTTAGGAAGCAAATTGTTACTATTTTTTATTTATTATTTTACTTCATGCAGCTTTCATTCTGGTGACATATATAACACATAAACGTCAGATCTGACATTCACTTATCATATAAGTGAAAACATACCTGGTGGTGTTGTGTCTGTACCACCGATCACACCAACAGTCCTTTTTTGTTCAGTGCTTGATCTACGCATTGCCGGTGAGAAGCCTCCATTATACAGTCTATGGCACAACCACGAGCACCAGCAACAAGTACCAGAACTACACCAAAACATTCAAAAAATACAAAAACTACAAGCGCTGAAATTAGCTGCCACTCGAGTGCAAAACACGTATGTGGATTATACATTAAAATGAATTTGAAAAACTTTAAAAAAGACGCTATTTTAAATGCCCCTGCTACTTCACTCTTACTGACTGATTTAACACTACTGCAGCTGAAACCGGAAGCTCCGCCCATAATCGTTCTTACCGTGGCACCCCCGGGAATAAGGTGTATATATTCATGGGCATAAATCCCGGAGGGGGGGGGGGACGCAGGCGTCATGTCCCCCCCTTCCATAAAGCTGTCCCCCAAAAAAATCACATTGTAAACACAAGCATGTTTTATTTGAACAGCAGAGTAATGTTCGTTGAAGGCACAATACAAGTGGTGTGACTTAAAAACACATTGACATTTATAACTACTGAAAGATTATATCCTCATCCTCACAGTGGTTTAGTCCAATCTATTTTTCCCCCGCGTTCGGGGCTGCTGTGGCCCCAACACAAACGCTGACAGAGAGGCAGAGAGCGGTAAGTAAGTGCATTGAAAGCTTAATGAGTGAACGGTTAATAGGTTATTTATCAGTCCATGTTTTCAACAGTCACATACAGAACATGAAAAGCGATATTTCATCTCATTTGTCCAAAGTCTGCCGGTGTATGCCGAGAATTGCTCACTTGCCGAGAACCGCATCCCAGCCACCAAAACTATAAAATATAACACTACAGCCAGGCTTGTAACCATCTGTGCATTTTTACAAATACCCATTATTGTCACAGTGGGATGAGACACCGTGTGATCCGGCGCTCAGACCATATCCCTCATCTCTGTTCTCTCATTGACAGCGTCTCAGCGGGCTCCCAGCTGTCAGTATTACGGGACGGCTGGGGTCCAATTAATCCTCATCAGCTGAGGCGCTGCTAATGAGGATAAAAAGGAGCAGCTCCGATTATTCGGGGCTGCGACTTAAGCACTGTGAAGGCTGGAAACCCTATGCCCGGTGCCAGCTCTCTACTCATCTTGTTACATTACTTGTGAGTGTTACCCAGTATGAGTATTTGTGCCTTGGAACCCCTATGCCCGGTGCCAGCTCTCTACTCATCTTGCCGCATTACTTGGGAGTGTTATCCGCTGTGAGTGTTTGTGCCTTGGATCCCTTATGCCTGGTGCCAGCTCTCGACTCATCTTGCTGTATTACTCTTGAGTGTCACTCTGTATGAGTATTTGTGCCTTTCGGTCTATGAGGCCGTGTTCCTTATCCCCTGTCCCTTTTTATAATGAAACATCACAACTCACTGGCTCGCCCTCGGCTCTCTCTGTGTGGCTCGCGAGGGCCACATGTAACAGTAAGTCGCAGCCAGACGAGTGGCCGGCGGCCGTGAGCTGTTAGTGGACTTGTACCTTCCAGTCCGGGTGTCAGCGCTTTTAGCATGCCGTCTCCCAGGAGTCACGTTTGACGCCAGGGCGACGAGCTGATGTCCATCTTGGAGGGTGTCGACGGGACGCTCTTCACCGCCACCCTGTACGACGCCTCCAACACGAGACACTGGCATCTGGACCGTGCTGAGAATCTCCTGGACAGTCACCCTCGCTATTCCTACCATCCTGAGGTCTGTGCCAGGAGGGACGCCATCGCTGCACAGTGAGAGGAGCTCCGCGGGTTAGAAGGAAATCCCGGCAGGAAGCCGAAGAGGAGGAGACATCACCCCTCACTTCGGGATCCCGTTCCTGTCTCTACTCCAGCCCGGGAGTTCGCGCCACCCAGAGGGCTTCCCCCATTCTGCACGACATCACTCGGGATTCCCCCGGAGGATCTGCAGCTGACAGCTGTTAAGGTCCGGGACCGAGTGGCTGCTGCGAGCTCCGCTGTGCACCCGTCTACCATCATAAGGTATGTGGCGGCGGCGGTGAGATTGGTGGAGAGGAGTCCAGGGCTACGAGACTACCCCGAGTTCAACGCCCTCCTCGCCTCGGTCTCTGCTCAGGAGTGGCAATTCCTGGGTCTCTCCTTCGCTTCGCCCCCTGGGAATAGCTGTCATCACATCGCCAAATCGTCTCAGCATGAACACCGTCCGGATCCAGTTCCGGGCTGTCGCAAGGTCTCTTCCTCCCACGCAGCTGTCACCTCTACGCCTCGTCAGAGAGGAGATTTCACAGCCTTGCCTCTTGAGCCACTCCCCTCCGCTGTCACGCCAGCACTTCAGGGCCAGCTCATCTCGGCTGTCACCCCCTCCTCCTCGACGTGCTCCCCGACTGCTGTGTGCGCCTGGAATCCCGGTCTGGCGAGCCATCTTCTGGAGACAACTTGAGCGGCTCCCCGACATCCTCTCAGGGGGTCCTCCGTTACCGCCCGGCGGGGAGAAGGAGAAGCAACGTCCACTGCAGCAGGCACCATCCAGCCTCCAGGAGACAGGCAAGTCCCAGTTTGTTCACATCTACTTAATGATTTGCCCTGTCAAACTCCTGGAGGTGGAGTCCGGGGTTCGCAGCTCCCCGAGCTCCCACCACCTCTGTAGCCTGTGTCATTAATCCTGCACCCTCTGTGTCTCCCTCCGCTGAGTGGTCCCCGGCGCCGGGTCAACATCGTGGGATGAGGAGGGGGCCTGCGGTTCCGGTCCCGCAGCTACGTTGTGGATGGAGGAGGAAGACTGACTGCTACGTGGAGTCCACGCCGATGACCAAGTGTCCCTGGGTCTCCACGGAGGAGCGGTTCGGTCCAGTGGGACGAGGTTCTCCTGCCATCACGCCGTGTGGACCGTCGGCGTGGTTACCGGTGCAGGAGGAATCCCAAGCTGCGCTGTCCATCATGCCGGCTGCGGGGCTTGACGCAGCTGAGTGGGAGCCTGACAACGACCTCCTGATGCCAGATCCCGGATCTTCGCAGTCCTGAACGGCGTCAGAACCCGAGATCAGGCGAGTGCTCTACTTTCTCTTTCTCCTTCATATCTTTGAGCACTTTCGCCTGTCTCTAGGGGAAATGAGCCGGGTGCAGCCGTCCGCTGCGTCCGAGCTCATCTCGCCGGGTTCTGGCGCTGCCGGTGATCCTGATCCCGGTTCTGTTTTCTCTCCTGAGCCTTCTTCCAGGGTCGCCAGTGAGGACTTGCCATCTCTCGTGGTGCTGGAAGGTCCAGGTTCGATGTCGGAGGTCGGTTCTGGTGTGGTACCGACCCAGTCGGGGTCAGACGTGGGTTCGCCCGAGGCCCAATCGGGGTCTGACGTGGGTTCTGCTCCAGTGGTATCCGACGTGGGTTTGCCTGAGGCCCAATCGGGGTCCGATGTGCGTTCTGCACCAGTGTTGTCCAGGTCCGGTGAGGGGGTGGCTGTTTCCCTGCGGTCTGACGTTCGTCCACCTCGTCATCGGCTCTCCCCCGAGCCTCTTCCACCGGGGTCCGTTTTGACCTCTCGCCCGTCCCAACGGTCCTGGTGGTTGAGCGATGCGGGTCGGCCGCCGGAGGGCCTACCGTGCCCGTTCGGCTCGCTTGTGTGGCCGCCCAACCCACAAGACTTTCGGTTTGGCGATCTGGTCCGACCCCCCGATGAACTGTGTTTGCTTTTGGGTGGCCTGGTACGGCCACCGGTGGACTTGTTTCTTGGGGCCTGGGTCTGGGGTAGGCTGCCCGAACATTCCCTTTTCCCCAGTTCACCAGCTGGACAATGGGCAGGGAGACCACCGGAACAGTCCCGGCTTTATTGGACTCTGCCTGCCGTCTTCCTCGGGTGTCGCTTATGTTCAGTTAATATTAAGGTCACTCGGGTGCAGTTTTTTGTCCTCTAGGTGGATCTATGTATGTAGCGCTGTGCATTGTGTTTTCTATTAACCATTTTCTTCATTCTTGTCCTGTTCCTAGCCTCGTTTGTGCGTTATGGAGTAATGTGTTTTGTTTCCCTTTCAACCGTACTCTGTAATTGCCTCATTTGTTCCTGTCACCTTCATGGTGGGGTTTTTTTTTCCCTGCCCCGATCTAAACATCATTTGTGTGCTATTGAGTAGTGTGTTTTACCTGTAACCATGCTCAGTATTTTCCTCATTTGTGCCCTGGTCTAATTATTTTTTGTGTGATATAGAGTATTGTGTTTGGGTTTTCCCTGTACTCTACATTGGTTCATTTGCCTGTTTTCCTTCTGTTCTCTGGGTTTTTTCCCCCATGTTATATTTTTATGGAGTATTGTGTTGGGTTTCCCGGGTACTCTGTGTTGGTTAATTGTCGATTTGTCTTTTTTTTTTTTTTCCTTTTTCTGATTCTCTCCCTCCGGTCCTGCGCCCCATCCGCCCACCCTAGGTGGGGGGGGGGGGTGTCTCGGATGTTACGGGTCATTCAGAGCCCGACCGTGAGGGGGAGGCTCGGGAGGCTCTGTCACAGTGGGATGAGACGCCGTGTGATCCGGCGCTCAGACCATATCCCTCATCTCTGTTCTCTCATTGACAGCGTCTCAGCGGGCTCCCAGCTGTCAGTGTTACGGGATGGCTGGGGTCCAATTAATCCTCATCAGCTGAGGCGCTGCTAATGAGGATAAAAAGGAGCAGCTCCGATCATTCGGGGCTGCGACTTAAGCACTGTGAAGGCTGGAACCCCTATGCCCGGTGCCAGCTCTCTACTCATCTTGTTACATTACTTGTGAGAGTTACCCGGTATGAGTATTTGTGCCTTGGAACCCCTATGCCCGGTGCCAGCTCTCGACTCATCTTGCTGTATTACTCGTGAGTGTCACTCTGTATGAGTATTTGTGCCTTTCGGTCTATGAGGCCGTGTTCCTTATCCCCTGTCCCTTTTTATAATAAAACATCACAACTCACTGGCTCGCCCTCGGCTCTCTCTGTGTGGCTCGCGAGGGCCACACGTAACAATTACACATTTTTAGAAGTAAAAATTATTACCTCTTGTAAATTATCTTTAAATTATGTTTATTCACCAGACGTTTTAGTGTTTCAAAGAGGGTTACAAATCATGGCTACGGTCACACTGCAGCTTTTAATGCTTAATTCCAATTTTTTTGCACAAATGTGACTCATATCTGATTTTTTAATGATGACACTGGTCAACACCAAATTTATTGTCTAGTTTTTTTTAGCTGATTTAGGACAACTTTGATGTGCTGAATCCAAAAATCACATTGGTTTTGCTCAATCAACCACGTTTTCGTACGTTTTTGTTTACATGTATGGGTATTTTCGCTTTATATGATGCAAAATTCTTTATTTCTTGAAATTCTCTGAATTTTGAACAATGATGACATAACATTCAATTTACATGTGCTTACCTTTATCAGTGTCTTCTATTCAATTTACAGTGCAACCGTACAACTGCTGTATAACTGCTTATAACTTAACATAAAAACCTGACCTGATCGAGAGAAACGGATGTCATTTTCGGATTCAGCGGTGCAAAATTGTCTTAAATCAGTTGAAAAAACACAGCCAACTTACAAAAAAATTATTTTTGTTATGTTGTGTTATCTGAACTGCACACGTCCGTTTTTTTCACACTAGACCCAGGCCACTTTCAAATGTGGTGGAGGATGCAGCAAGCACAGCAGACACAGCTGATTTGTACTCTCTTTTTAATCGATCTTCTTCCCTTTATCACTGGATTGTAATTTTGTCAGCACCGACTGCACAATAACTTCAAAAAATTTTTTGGGAGGGGGGTGTCATGGCTGAAACTGCCAGACAAGCAAGCACACTATCGGCACATTTACTGGACTCTGAAGATTCCTTTTTCCCTGTAAACGGAACACCAAGTCCTTGCTGCTGTATTATATAAAATGTAATGTTAACATAGACATGACTGTGGAGGGGAATGGCCAGATAGGGGGACACACAGGAGAGGGGAGTCTCTGACGACTACTCCTTCCTGCAGCAGGACTGGTGGTACGCTGCTAGTATGAGCCGTGTAGTTTATTAGGGCAAGAGCCACTGACAACTTCAGTGGGCGACAGCCCTAATGTAATCGCGAGGATTGTTTATTATCAACCTTGTTCATATCGCTAATCCCATTGAGACACGGGGTCTCATTTTAAAGAGAGTTGTTTAATCAATCAGTTCTGTTAAAGCAGAGCTGATCACAGCAGTCATCTGGTGTGTAGAGGAAGGGAGCTGGTCTCATATTTATGATTTTAACATTTTATTTTGCTGCGCTGCGTCAGGGTGAAGAAGTTCTCTCCCCCAAACACAACGCTGTGTCTGACGTTACGTTTTCTTCTGTGCATGCGGGTCACTTCGTAGCTGTAGACCGTTCACACTGATGTCTGATGAGGGTCGCATTTAAACAACTAGAAAAGCACTCGAAGAGCGCAGACCTCCGCCAAGCGCCACAGTTCCCCCCCATACAGTGTTTGTGTGTACGTTTTCAGATTCCTTGACCATGAAAACATATGACTAGCAATTGGATTCACAATAATAGGATTTGTGGTTCAGTAGTAAAAGCATTACCTCCTTGGCGGAGGTAATAAACTGAAGTGTTGGTGTTGTGTCCATCTCCTGCATCTGCAAACTCCTAGGCTGCGGGCGTTGCAATTGAATGAATGAATGAATTAATCTTTATTTTGAATAGATTAAGAGTACAGGTTAAAAGAAAGTGAATAATATAACAAAGGGGGTAATAAAATCCAACAAGGTCAAATTAGACAATAACTCCTCTGATTATACAGTTCATTATAAGTTATCCGAAATGTGTGATGGCTGAATTCGCAGCTTATATTGCCCATCCATGTTCCATCCAAGAATTCAAAAGAAAAAACAAAAGAAATCATGACACAACGGCGTACAACCCACAGGCCAATGGGTTATGCGAGCGTTTTCATAGATCACTGAAAGCAGCACTGAGGGCTTCACTGACGGATGCAAATTAGGTAGACAGGTTGGCGTGGGTTTTATTGGGGTTGCGCTCCGCGGCAAAAGAGGATTTAGAAGCTTCCCCGGCAGAGAGCTTGTTTGTGTGCAGCCCCTATGGCTGCCCGGGGAATTTCTGCCAAATAATCCGGCGGCGGACAGCTGCCCGTCTCAGCTTTTGCAGCGTAGCGCAAACACAGGCACGCTGCCGAGTCCTGCCCAGCACTGTGTTCCGCGTGCTTTTGTGCCTAAAACTTTGAAGAAGGCAGAGTTTGTGTTCATCAGACACGACGAGCAGCGCCCTCCATTGGGCCTGCACACATGTTGAAAATGGCCGTATCTCACAATGTTAAAGAATCCTTTAAAAAATTCCTGTATCCAGACGGTGATCCGGATCATCCCCAAAATTTAATCAGTTCTTCCTTGTACCATTTCCAACAACGCCTGAAAGTTTCATTGAAATCCGTCCAAAACTTTTTGAGTTATCTTGCTAACCAACAGACAGACAAACAGACAGACAGACAAACAAACAGACAGACAGACAAATGCTGGCAAAAACATAACCTCCTCCTGGCCTCCGGCCTGGCGGAGGTAATAATGTGAACGCCCACACAACAAAACCGGATCTCAGCAAAAAATTGGAACTGAGCACCAGGCTCTGCTGTGTGACTGTAGCCTAAGTGCTCCAACTCCACGTTTTACAATCTTCAAAGTCGAGATTTTGCATTTATGCATTGTTGGTAAAAAGGGTAATCATTTTTTCAAAGTATTTTCAAAGTATATAGTTGTATTGACTTGACTTACACTAAACACCTGTTTGCAACGATGGGGTGCAGTTCTCACCAAGCGAGCAATTCTTGGCATAACACCAGCATGTTTTACATAAACTCAACTGATGCATTTTTGTTTATATTTGTTAATTTCTTCAGTCATGAGTCTTTTTGCCTCCACAAAAAGAAGCATAAGTAATAATTAATGGGTATTAATCATGATTACTGTAAATTAATCCACAGTATCACTATGATTAATCAGATTTAAAAATGTGATTGACAGCCATAGTTTTAAGACATATTGAGATTTTGTTTTGTTGTTGTTTGTTAATAAATACATATGTTTGAAGAATAGTTTGATGTAGTTTAGTTATTCATTAAGATATTCTAGTTTTAGAACTTATTTTGAGCTTTAAATTCTTGTAAAACTGCTGTGGTGGAGCTCAGACCAGTGTTCATGGTGAGCAAAGACATTTTGTTAGATCATATATGGTGTAATTGACACTGACCACCCAGTACAACTTTTGGTATTGCTGGTTGTTTGTGTGAAAACCTGTAGACAGGTAGGATAAGGACTAATAGGAACAATGACATAATTATCTAATATCAGTATATAAGACATTTGAGAAAGTATCAGACAACACAGCAAAAATGGCATTTTTTATGTCCCCCTTGAAAATTAAGCTCTCAAATTTTCCTGTTCATTGTTCCCCCCAACAGTGAAATGGGATTTTCGCCCCTGGATATATCTTGAGTAAATTACCTACAGTATAATCAGGGGGTCAAGCAGTACAGCTGCAGGAAAACTATTGTTTCTTCTTCCTATTCTTCTTCACTAAAACTGCATGTACATCAAAAAGGGCGATACAGATGAACATGAAATTTTTACAGTCTGGTTAGAAAGTCTCTCCACTACTCTGCTCAGGTGTGATTTTGGCCCATTCTTCCACACAGTCTTCAAATCTTGGCCTTTTCTATAAATTCTGATCTATGGATTTTCAAATGTATTCAAGTCAGGTCAGGTGATTGGCTGTTTCATTCTAGCAGCTTTTATTTTCTTTCTATGAAACCAACTGAGAGTTTCCTGTGTGTTTTCATTGCTGAAATGTCCACCCTCGTTTCATCTTACTAGATGGCAAGAGATTTTTTTTTATCAAGAATTTCTCTGTACATGTTTCCATTTATCCTTCCTTCAATTATGTGGTTTGCCAGTATTGTATGCTGAAAAACAGTCCCACACCATGATGTTCCCACCTCCCCTGGCATGGTGCTTTTGGGGTGATGTGGTATTGTACTCCAAACATTTTGTGTATTATGGTATCAAAGGGTTCAGTTTTGTTCTCATCTGACCACATTATATTCTCCCAGTATTTAACAGGCTTGCCCAATTGTTGTTCAGCAAACTTTAAATGACCTTCAACATGGTTTTTCTTCCACAATGGAGTCTTGCATGGTGAGAGTGTAAACAGGCCATGATGGTTGAGTACATTACTTGTTTTCTTTGAAACAATTGTACCAGGTCTTTCTGAAGTTCTCCACAAGTGGTCCTTGGCTCTTCGACAGCTCTTCGGATAATTCTTTTCACTCCTCTGTCAGAGATCTTGCAAGGAGCACCTGGTTGTGGCCGGTTTATGGTGAAATGATGTTCTCTCCACTTCTGGATTATGGCCCCAACAGTGCTCACTGGAACATTCAAAAGTTTAGAAATCCTTCTGTAACCAATGTCATTAGCATGTTTTGCAACAATAAGGTTTCAAAGGCCTTGAGAGAGCTTTTTGCTTTTAACCATTATGAAATGTTTCTTGTGTGACACCTTGGTAACGAGACACCTTTTCATAGGCCATCAGCTGTGACTGAACTAGTTGATATTAATTTGCACTGACAATGTTGCTGAAGCTGCTTTGTGGGGAAGGTGGTATTACTTTTGCATACAAGGAAACACAATGGCCTTTTCAATTGCATGAGCTTGTGCCTGCAGGTGCATGTCTTGTGTCTGTGTCAAGGCACCCCCTGATCTCTGGATGACTCCAGTTCATTATGTGTCCCATATATGATTACGCCTATGCTTTTTTGCTATTCTATTGTTTCGAGATTTCCCCACGCCCTTTCAAAGAACAGCAGGTGTCTGTCTCTGTGGGAACCTGGGCAAAGGTGGTTGGAACACAAATAGTACATGTGTCAAGGTCCCCCTTGAATTCTGTCACCACTGTCCTATAAATGTTCAGGTTTCTGTGGGAAATTTTGTAATTTCACTTCTTAATTGGTCCAAAAAAATTGCAAATAGTTTGCTGTTTCTGTAGACACCCATGCACAAATGCACACCAACAAATTGTTTTCAATTTTTTGGACCAATTAAGTGAAATTAGAAACCTTTTCACAGAAACTTGAATGTTCCAGGGAACCCTGGTTCAAAGGGGTTGCTATAAAAAATACACCCAATCATGGCCTGCACAATTTCACAATTTCAAGATTCCCTAAAACCACAGTTTTCCTTGATTTGACCCACACTGGTAGATCTAAGATCCATCTCAATAGATACAGGTCAAATTTGACCCGAAACAGCCTCAGCCTCAAAAATTTTTAACACCTGTATGAAAGCATTAAATATAAAAAAAAACTTTCATTTTTTGTGTATTTTGGGTCACTTTAGGAAAAGTCATCAAATTTCAGGCTAAAAGAATGATGTTTAGGGTTTTTGGTTTTTTTTAGTGATGGGACGTACTGTACCAATGCTTTAAAGTGTGTGTCGAGATACTGTATCCAGGAAGTATAGTGACGAGCATATTGAGGCGTATTATTTACGAAGAGTGATGTCATCAATGAAGCCTTGCTGCATGTAGTAGTTAAGAAGTGGTTCAAATTTTGGCTCGATGTATTAACAGATATACAGTACCAAGTCCAAGGAATCAACTCACAATTCGTGGATAGTGTTGGGAGCTTTGAGAATTCATGAGTGACATATTGGTTAGTTTGGTTAGTTCTAGTGCTTGTTTACATGGAGCCTTAAAAAAAGGAAGTTTTCCATGATGTGGAAACACAATTGCTTACACCCCAAGACTGTTGAACAAATACTGTTTTTAATTAAAAAATAATAAAGTGTCCCTCTACATCAGCTGCACAAGCACCTTCACTGCCCTTCTGTTCATAAGCACATTCACTTTCCCCTTCCTCGTTAATACTGCTACAATTGTTCAGGTTCAGGTTCAGGTTACTTTATTTGTACCCGTAGGTAGATTTGTTTTGTCCCCAATTGACAAATGGGGACAAAAAATGTGATGAATTGTCCCCATCACTATTCTTTCACTTTTTCAAATGCCAATGTAAAGGAAGAGGTTCACTTTGGTATGTGTACTACTACCACTGAACATCGATTAGAATGTATCAGCCAAGAAACTCATGCACACCATTTACGAACAAGCTGAAGGTCGCCTCCTGTATTCATATGTAAACATAGCTACTCATTCACCTTAAGGTTATGTGAAATACACTGAATTGGTGGGTACATACAATTGTGTTCCATTATCAATATAACAATATATCTACTGATAGTTTAAGATAAGTAGGGGGTAATTCTAAAGTAAGAACAAGTGTGATTTTAAGTTATATAAAGGCAAAAACTGTAGGAATGGCTTAAAAAAATCACACTGACTACTGAAGTGTTTTGTTTTGAAAATTTACCAGCTATTCTCTTCCAGCCTGACTTCCAGGGTATTCTGTCTGTGGCTGCCTTATTGGTACCCAGCATCAAAGGCAGAATATTGTTATATACAATTGTATATCAAAGATGTCACCAAGTATTTAATAAAAATCTGTAAGTTATTCAAAACCATATCTACTCAGTTGTAAATTAAATAAATTTGTCACAGTGTATAGGTGTTACTCATGCATGTACATTAAGTACTTTCACACATGTGGGGTACCAAGTTTGTTCCAGGTACTGATTTGGTAGCCACAGTGTTTGCCAGGTCTTCACAGCTAATTATTTCAGTAGTCAGCGATAAAGCTAGAGAGCCAAAATTAATAAAAATAGTCCCTGTGACAGAGTCTGAGGGTACTTTCTGACAATAAAAGACCCACAGATGGTGAAGAAGTCTATATGTGACCCTTTTCCAAACATGCCACATTGAAGGTGAGTGTGTGATCTGCTTTTATGCCAAAGATTTGCTTTTATGCTCTCCCCCGGCTGGGTCGTGAACATTTTTTTGTGTTAGTGGTCCATGAGGCAAAAAAGTAAGGGACCACTTCTGTAAATGATAACAAGATACGCTGTAATAATATTAGATTGTTCTTATCTTCTGTTTACACTAGTCATACACTATTCCTGCATTATAATTAGCGAACTGTATTATGAAATGTTCCCTTTTGTGAGATCCAATATCAATAAAACCCTCTTATCACAAAAAGCCTCTGATCTAACAGTCTTCTTCTGCTGGTATTGTGATCTTTGATGTTTGACAACTCTGTTTTTGAGATGCCAGAACAAAAGCATGGACCATGGTGTCTGACTGAAGAGGTGATGATGAAGAAGAAGAGGTGAGATGGTGTTTCCTGAGCAATATCAAAGGAGGGTTCCTTAGTAAGGTGTAAGCCAATGTCCAACGGCTCCTAGCCCGCCTGTTTACGGGAGACTCTGAAAAAACTGTGAGCGATGAAGACAGAAATATGATGACTGTGAGATAGCAGTTAAAAGAAATCAATAGTTACTACTATTGTCCAAAGTAGTGCTGAAAACAGACAGACTTTGCATACCTTGTAGTGGACTGTTGAGTGTGGAGTATTCAGACTTGTGTCTCTCCTGTGTGTTTGAGATGAGCATCTGACAGAAGCACACCATGACTGGATGGTTGTGATAATGGTCAGCAAAGATCATCCCAATCCATGTACAGTAACCTGGAGACAGTCACAAATATGGATTCACAGAATATATCCAACACAGTTATGTTTTACAGTATGGAACCATGTCCTTTTGTGAAAGCAGCAAAATCTTGGTACCTCAATCAATCATTTCTTAATATAAGGGGGAGATGAAAAGTTCATTGTGGTCAAATTTGACCAAATGTGGTTTGTTTTTCAACTGCAGGGATCCAAGCGCTGCAACACCGATGGAAGAAGTGTGTGGACAGAAGAGGAGACTATTTAATTCAATTCAACTTTATTTATATAGCGCCATTTCACAACAACAGTCATCTCATAGTACTTTCAACTGTAGGGGGAACCCCCATAGTTGCAGAAAGACCCCAGCAATCAGGCGATCCCCTGTGAGCAAGCACTTGGCGACGGTGGAGAGGAAAAACTCCCTTTTAACAGGAAGAAACCTCCAGCAGAGCCAGGCTCAGGGAGGGGCAGTCATCTGCTGTGACTGGCTGGGGGGTGAGGGGACAGAGAAGATGAAAAGAACAGACATGTAGAGAGCAAACAGCATGATGGGGACTCAATCTATGGGAGAGAACAAACAGATGTTAATGACCACCAAAAAAAAATTTCATTGAGAGTGAAGAAAGGAGTGAAGCCCAGTGCATTATTGGAGGTCACCCGGCTGTCTAAACCTATTAGCAGCATAACTAAGGGAGGGTTCAGAAACACAAGATCCCTCCCTAATTGTAGGCTATATCAAAAAGGAAGGTTTTAACCCTATTCTTAAAAACAGAGATCGAGTCTGACTCCCGAATCCAAATTGGCAGCTGATTCCACAGTAGAGAAGCTTGATAACTGAAGGCTCTGCCTCCCATTGTACTTTAAGAGATTCTGGGTATTACAAGTAATCCTGCATTTTGGGAGCGTAGTGCTCTATTAGGATAATACAGCAGTATCAGATCTTTTAAATAAAAAGGGGCCTGATTGTTTAGAGCTTTGTAAGTAAGAAGAAGGATTTTAAACTTAATTCTAAACTCTGTGGGAAGCCAATGAAGGGAGGCCAGAACCGGAGAGATATGATCTCTTTTTCTAGTACCTGTTAAAACTCTTGCTGCAGCATTTTGGATCAGCTGAAGACTTTTTTAAGATGTTTTAGGACAAACTGATAATAAAGAATTACAATAATCTAACCTAGAGCGAACAAAAGCGTGGATCAGTTTCTCAGCATCACTCTGAGACAAGATGCTCCTAATCTTGGCAATATTACGCAAATGATAGAAGGCAGGCTTAGAAACGAATTTAATATGTGAATTGAAGGACAGATCTTGATCAAAAATAATTCCAAGGTTCCTCACAGAGCTATTAAGAGAAAGAGTAACCGCATCCAAACTGAAAGTTTGATTTGGAAAGGTATTTCTAAGGTTTTTTTGACCAACAAGAATGA
Source organism: Pholidichthys leucotaenia (assembly GCA_020510985.1). NCBI lineage: Eukaryota > Metazoa > Chordata > Actinopteri > Cichliformes > Pholidichthyidae > Pholidichthys > Pholidichthys leucotaenia. The sequence continues at coordinate 114,928,754 of CM035848.1, read as the reverse complement.
CTTCAGTCTTCTCTGAATTTAATAGCAGGAAATTACAAGTCATCCAAGCTTTGATTTCCTTAAGACAGGCTTCTAACTTGACTAATTGATTACTATCATCTGGCTTCATTGACAGGTATAATTGTGTGTCATCTGCATAACAATGAAAATGTATACAGTGTTTTCTAATAATGTTGCCTAGCGGAAGCATATATAAACTAAAAAGAGTAGGGCCTAGCACAGATCCTTGTGGAACTCCATAACTGAGCTTTGAGTTGAAAGAAAATTCATTATTGACATGAACAAACTGGAGCCTAGCAGATAAATAAGATCTAAACCACTGCAATGAAGTTCCATTAAGTCTAACATAATGTTCTAATCTATCAAGTAGAATATTATGATCAATAGTATCAAAAGCTGCACTAAGGTCTAAAAGGACAAGTACAGAAACAAGTCTATTATCAGATGCGATGAGGAGGTCGTTAGTGACCATTGCTAAAGCTGTTTCAGTACTATGATGGATTCTAAACCCAGATTGAAACTCTTCAAGTAAACCATTTCCCTGCAGGTGGTCAACTAATTGGGTAGCAACTACTCTTTCTAAGATTTTTGAGATGAAAGGGAGATTAGAGATTGGTCTATAGTTAGCTAAAGCTCCTGGATCCAGCGTTGGCTTTTTGAGTAGGGGTTTAATTACAGCCGTTTTAAAAGCCTGCGGTACATGGCCTAAAGTTAATGAAGAATTGATTATATGAAGAATAAAGCTACCAATAATTGGGAAGACTTCTTTAAATAACCTGGTAGGAATAGGGTCTAAAAGACAAATTGAAGGCTTGGATGAGGAAACTATTTTGTCTAACTCTAAAAGGTCAATTGGCGTAAACTCATCAAGACAGTTATCAATTGAAGGAGTTATGGTAGTTACTATATTTAAGTTAACGGTGGGAAGAATCTGATTGATTTTATCTCTAATGGATGAAATTTTATCATTGAAAAAGTTCATAAAGTCCTGACTAGTAAGCTCTAAGGGAATGCTAGGATTGACAGAGTCCTGATTCTTTGTCAACTTGGCTACAGTGCTGAAAAGAAACCTGGGATTATTCTTGTTCTCCTCTATTAATGCAGAATAATAACTCGTTCTAGCTTTTCTAAGAGATTTTTTATAAATTAAAAGATGATTTCTCCAAGCTAAATAGATTTCATCTAAATTAGTGGAGCACCATTTTCTTTCTAATTGATGAGTCTTCTGTTTTAAGCTACGAGTTTCTGTGTTGAACCAAGGAGTTTGAAATCTCTGATTAGACTTTTTTCTTTTTTAAGGGGGCCACCAAGTCTAGAGTCTGATGCAGAGAAGCTGTAACACTATCTACCATGCTATCAATTACAGAAGGAGCAAGCTCTCTATAGCTTATATCCGTTGTGTTGACACATGGCAAAACGAAATAATCTGCATAAATTTGGTAACAACATCATCTGAGAGGCATCTACTGTAGTAATATTTTTCTTTAGGAGCCAAATAGTCAGAAATAGTAAAATCAAAGGTTAACAGACAATGGTCTGACAGTACAGGATTATGAGGAGACACTACCAGATGTTCTATTTCTATGCCATATGTCAGAACAAGGTCCAACGTAAGATAAGATGAGATAAGATAAGCCTTTATTAGTCCCACAATGGGGAAAATAGGTAAGGTGGAGATAATGAGTAGAATTTCCAACTTTCTGAGAAAACCCCATCAAGTCTAATATTGAATTAAATGCCACATTAAGACAATCACTATCTACATCTACATGTATATTAAAATCCCCTACTATAATTATTCTATCTGATTTCAGCACTAAATCAGCTTAGAATTCGGGAAATTCGGATAAAAATTCTGAGTAGTTTGATGGAGGACGATAAACTATGGCAAATAAAATTGTGTTAAGCCTAAAATTGCTAAAGTGCCCAATACTGAGGACCATGCCCTCAAAGGAATTATAACATGTTTTTTGCTTTACATTAACTAATAATTTGGAATGGTAAATTGATGCTACTCCTCCTCCATGACCAGAACTTCTGGGATTTTGACAGTTTAAATAACCAGAGTGAGTTGATTCATTTAAACCAACATAATCCTCTTGTCCTAACCAAGTCTCTGTAAGAGATATTTAAATCAATCTGATGATCAACTAACAGATCATGGACTAGCAGAGACTTGGGAGTTAGAGACCTAATATTTAATAAACCACATTTAATTTTTAAATTATGAGGAGGAACAGAGGCCAAGTCATTCAATTTAGAGGCTTCATGTTTAATTTGAGCTTTACCAACTTTTTGTTTAATCACTTTGGGATGCTTATATATTATATTTTTATTTGCTTTGGAAGGAGCAGACAATGATTCTCTGATGGGGAAGACAGGGGCTAAGTTGAGGGGTGGCGGATGAAGAGGAGCTGCAGAGAGGCGTGTAAGACTGCGACTCTGCTTCCTGGTTCCAAGTCTGAGTTGTCAAGGTTTTGGAAATTTGGATAAAAAAGATGCCAGATTGTTAGATAAATGAGAAGCGCCATCCAAAGTGGGATGAATGCTGTCTCGTCTCATAAGACCAGGTTTTCCCTAAAATGAGCTCCAATTGTCAATGTAGCCCACGTTGTTTGCAGGACACCACACAGACAGCCAGCGGTTGAAGGATGACAAGCGGCTAAACATGTCATCACTGGTCAGATTGGGGAGGGGCCCAGAGAACACTACAGAGTCCGACATTGTTTTGGCAAAGTCACACACCGATTCTACATTAAGTTTCGTGACTTCCAACTGCCGGAGACGGATGTCATTAATGCCAGCGTGAATAACAATTGTGGAGTATTTACAGTTACTTTTAAGATAAGATAAGATTAGCCTTTATTAGTCCCACAATGGGGAAATTCCAGGATTGCAACAGCATAGGGATAGCAACACTCAGAGCAACAATCAGAAGGCAAGAAAAAACAAGAACATCTAGTAAACATATGTACATATTACTATAAATGTATATTTATAGACACACAGTGCGGAGCATTATGGTTGGTTGGTGAATGTGCAGCAGAAAGTCTAAGCTCTCTCTCCGCGGATGCGGCGGGCCAGCTGGAAGTCTTTGGGCATGATGGTGACCCTCTTGGCGAAGAAGAGACCCACCAGGTAGGCCTCGCTAGTCTCCTGCAGAGCCATGACGGCGAAGCTCAGGAAGCGCAGGTCGGTCTTGAAGTCCTGAGCGATCTCCCTCACCAGGCGCTGGACGGGCAGCTTACGGATGAGCAGCTCCGTGGATTTCTGGTAGCAACGGATCTCTCTCAGAGCCATGGGCCTGTGACGGCGGGGCCTCTTCACTCTGCCGGTGGCCGGAGCGCCTCTCCGAGCAGCCCTGGTGGCTAGCTGTCTCCTGGGGGGCTTCTTCCTCCAGTAGATTTTACGGGCGGTCTGCTTGGTTCTTGCCATCGCTCTTTATTATTCTGTCTTATATTTCTTGCACGCCGCCTAAACTTCAGCCCGGCACCCACGTCGTTTTCGCTACAGCTCCCAGTATGTCGAGTTTCCCATTAGCACCGGGCGGCGGCCAAGTGCTAGCTAGCACCAGCTCCTCCCCGCTGTAACGTCTCACGCTGCAAACAGTGGCTCCGTCCGCCGACCCGGGAGACCCCCGGGGCGATCCGTGCGTCCGTGATATATATGCAGAGTGAAAGGTGTAGAAAGAAGAAGGAAGATTAAAAAAAAAGGCTGTTGCAACGGGCAGCCGACTCGTGTGGCGCCACCGGTCCGGCGGAACCGATGTCGCCTGCTCTGGCCCCAGGAATGCATTTGACTATGGCCGCTGGAGTCTCTAGGTTCACGTTTCTGACTACAGAGTCACCAATGATCAGAGTTTTTTTCCTCAGCGGGTGTGTCGCTGAGCAGGGAAAAACGATTAGAAACGTGAACAGTTTGGTGGTTAACTGGGGCTTTGCGACTAGGCTTCCTTCTCACCGTCACCCACCCAGTCTCCTCGCTGCTGAGGAGAGCCGGAGGACCATTAACGGGTCGCCCTATGCTAGGGAGCTCCGCTGCCGCTAAGGGACTTCCGTCAAAGTTAACTGGCGCAGACGGTGTTTCAATGCAGCGGAGCCGGGATTCCAAATCAGACAATCTCGCCTCGAGTGCCTCAAAAAGACAACATTTATTACATTTACCGTTATCACTAAAAGAGGCAGAGGTGTAGCTAAACATCTGACAGAGCGAGCACACCAGAGAAGGGGAAGGAGAGCTAGTAGCCATAGCAATGGCTAACCCGAAGCTAACACAAACACCGATGAAAGGTGAACAGAAGGCTGAAGAGAGTGATTGGTTGACACTGAGTGCGCACACAGGTGCAAGAGGCTTAATAAACAAAAGTGAGAGCTAATAGTAGATGGAAAAAAGTGATTAAAATACAATTAAAGGCAAAATCCTCGGGAGAACGAGGAGAGCAAACCACAGACAGTCAGCAACACAGGAAGTGACGATACGTTACCACAGGAAGGTCACAGCGCCACTATGTTGAAAAATGAACCACATTTGGTTAAATTTGACCACTATGAATTTTTCAGCCCCCCCCCCCCCCCCGTATAGCACCTTACCACACTCAAAAAATGACTAAATAAATGTTTTAAGCTTAGATTTGAAAAGACTCAGGTCAGTAATAGTCTATCATTGAGGTACGTAATGTGATTGGTCAAGTCATGTCTTTTAGCAGGATTACACACACAATACTGGATGGATTTGTATGAAAATTTTTGAAATAAAAGCTTTGTCAGCCTGGTATGAAATCTCTTCAGATGTAAAATGATGTACCACCTGCTGGTACAACAGGATGCCATACTCCAAATTGCTGAGAGAGAAATTTATTACTACTTCTACTACTACTACTAATAATAATAATAATAAGGGTAAGTATAAGAATAAGAACTGTCCCTGTGATCATAAGGCATGGGGGATGGGCCTCTGAGAAAGTTGGGGACCTGTTTTTTGTAATGAGTTGAGTAAAGCAGTTTTGAAGAAATTTTAATTTGACAAAATATAATGCTTTGCAACTTAGGCAAGCATTTCATGAGAATGTAATATATAATACAGACAATATAACATAACTGTGCTGACAAGTCTAGTTCTCTGTCCTCAAATCAGAAAAATTTGGCACCTTTCAAGTAAAAAACAAGGAAGCAAGGCTGGCTTGAAAGGCTTTTATTTCTGGAATTCTGGCAGGGGAAAAAAACACTGGCTTCTTCAGGTTGCCATCACTTCTTCTATCTGACAAGCAAAGGCACACACCCTTTTACCTGTTGCGACAGACCTGGCTCCCACCCTCAGGTGGTTATTCCTCACTACATTTTCCTTTATAACAACTGATGAATATTTGACCCATTCACTTTTCTTGGACACCACATTCACCCAGAGGGGTAGACCTACCATGTAAGTTATTTTATTTGTGGCCTTGCATTACATCAGGTAAGTGCATAGATAGACCCCAGGTGGTGCTCTGGCACCTGCCCCTTTACACTCTGCCCTCTGAAGTGCCCTTCTGTAAGCATTTTTTTCAAAGGCACAGTGGTGTGAAAAAGTGTTTGCCCCTTCCTTATTCCTCATTTTTTTGTATGTTTGTCACACTTAAATTTTTCAGATCATCAAGCACATTTAAATATTAGACAGAGACAACACAAGCAAACACAAAATACAGTTGTTAAATCGTCGGCCTCCGTCGGTCTATGATGACCATGGAAGAGAATCCTAAACGTCTACTCTGCTGGAACAGCACCGCCTGTGGCTGAACAGGCCGATGCGCACCGGTGTTCTACTTTCCAGCGTTGGGCGTTGGTAGGATTCAAGCCTCGGCAGGAAGATATGGAGGACAAGATGTTACCCATGCAGCATGTCCCCCCTCTCCACGTCACTGATGAATCCAAAGGAACAGCAGGGCTGCTACAGTTTGGCACCAGCGCCGTCGCAGGAGCTGCCAGAACGATGTTGAGCACAACAGAGAACTGCCTTAGGGGGTCTGACTCCGGATTTTTCCTCAGGGTTGACTCCCGAAGCCTTTCCCGTGACCGGGTGTGCCGCAAGGCAGCGGAGGTTTGAAATCAGGGTTTACCTTCCCCTAGATGGGCTACCTTACCAGGTTGACGAGCCACCATCTACCCGAAGCATCTGGTTTTAAGGCGCCAGAGATCCGCCCTCGCCCCTTCTCCTATTAGTAAAAGCAGTTCCGCCGGGCTTAGAGACTAAACCACACGGGCAGGCTAGGAGTTGGACTTAGTTGTCAGAGGCTTTTCGAGACGCACGCCGTAAGGAGCATTTTATGAGCACTGGGAGCTTAACCCCAGTGCCGCTCCTGGCTATGGTTGTTAAATGAAGGTGTTTATTATTAAGGGTACAAAAAAAAAAAATACAAACCTGCATGGCCCTGTGTGAAAAAGTGATTGCCCCCTGTTAAAACATAAATTAACTGTGGTTTGTCACATCTTTGGAAAGCTGAGCTCAATTTCTCTAGCCATACCCAGACCTGATTACTACCACACCTGTTCTCAATAAAGAAATCGCTTAAATAGGACCAGCCTGACAAAGTGAAGTAGACCAAAAGATCATCAAAAGCTAGACATCATGCTGTGATCCAAAGAAATTCAAGAACAAATGAGAAACAAAGTAATTGAGATCTATCAGTTTGGAAAAGGTTATAAATCCATTTCTAAAACTTTGGGATGCCAGCAAACCACAGTAAGAGCCATTATCCACAAATGGTGAAAACATGAAACAGTAGGGAACCTTCCCAGGAGTGGCCGACCGACCAAACTTACCCCAACAGCACAACGACGACTCATCCAAGAGGTCACAAAAGACCCTATAACAACATCCAAAGAACTGCAGGCCTCACTTGCCTCAGTTAAGGTTAGTGTTAATGACTCCACCATAAGAAAGAGACAAGGCAAAAATTGACTGCATGGCAGAGTTCCAAGGCGAAAACCACTGCTGAGCAAAAAGAACATAAAGGCTCGTCTCAGTTTTGCCAGAAAACATCTTGATGACCCCAAAGACTTTTGGGAAAATACTCTGTGGACTGACGAGACAAAAGTTGAATTTTTGGAAAGTGTGTGTTCCATTATATCCGGCGTAAAAGTAACACAGCATTTCAGAAAAGGAACATCATACCAACAGTAAAATATGATGGTGGTAGTGTGATGGTCTGGGGCTGTTTTGCTGCTTCAGGATCTGGAAGACTTGTTGTGGTAAATGGAACAATGAATTTTGCTGTTTACCAAAAAATCCTGAAGGAGAATGTCCGGCCATTTGTTCGTGACCTCAAGCTGAAGCACACTTGGGTTCTGCAGCAGGACAATGTGTCGTATCGATAGAATGGACAGCTCACGTGCAGGGAGCAACACCAGAGAAAACACTCACAATACAGAGAAGCAAAGTTCAAACGGTTTATTAATGAATTTCAAAAGAAGAGCACTCGTAGAGAAAACGTCACTCGCCAGAGGAAGACGCAGCCTGTGGGGAGAGACGAGAGCAATAAATAAGACAAGGGAGATGGTGAAGTGGAAAGTCAAATTGCCACTTACATGCACCTGGCAGAGAACCCGACAGAGCACCAAAAGGAATAGACGAACCAGCAGGATGAAGCTGGTCTGGGAATAGGCTGAGTGGAGTCTGACCGGGTGGAGAGTGGAAGCTGAGGCGGGGTGAGGGTGATGGAGCAGGTGGGCACGCAACAATCCCCAGAAAACACCGCCCTGATGGCAGCAACCTGGAAAAAGAGGAGAAGAGAGGAAACGTGAGTAACTTTTCACTCTCAAAAGACAATACACTTCCTTGCTGTTGGGAGGCAGTTTACCCAATGAGCCAGCATTGCAGCTTCCATTAGATGGTCCTTATAAGCGCTGGCGAGGAAGAGGCAGCAGGTGCATCCAATCCCGCAGGTGAGCTAATTGCCTGTGTAGCCGGGGAAAGTTTAACAGGGCGAGCGCTCACCTGCATATGACAGTGCCCCCCTCAAGGAATGCCTCCTGGCGGTCCACTGGGCTTGTCCGGATGGGCTTGGTGAAAGGCCCGGATCATCCCTTTGTCGTGAAAATAGGATTTTGGGATCCAGGATCTTTCTTTAGGGCCATAGCCCTCCCAGTTGACTAGATGTTGTAAACCTCAGCCTTGGCGGCGAAAGTCCAGAATCCTCCAGACAGTGTAGGTGGTCTGGCCATCAAGGGTCCGAGGCAGAGGAGGTGGCTTCAGTGTGTGTGTGGGGGGGGGGCACAGACAGGACTGGTGGAGAGGGGTTTGATCTGTGAGATGTGGAAAGTCGGGTGGACATGGAGGGCCCGTGGGAGCTGGAGGCGGACCATGGCGGCGTTGAAGACCTTGGTGATGGGAAACGGCCCCAAGAAGCGTGGTGATAACTTTCTTGATTCCACTTTCAAGGGTATCTGGTGCGCCAATAGCCACACGCGCTGCCCGATCTTGTACTCCGGAGCTGGGGTCCGCTTCTGGTCCATGTACTTGCAGTTGTGCGCCGTAGAACGGAGAAGGGCGGCTTGGGTGGCCTTCCAGATCCGGCAGCAGTGGTGTGCGTGAGCCCCCACGTAAGGCACCGTGACTTCCCTCTCCGCCATGGATGGGGGGGGGACCCATCGAGCCCTTGAAAAGTGTGAACCCCGTAGCAGTGGAAACAGCAGAGTTGTGAACATATTCCACCCAGGTCAGATGTGTGCTCCAAGAGGACGGGTTTTCGGCTGCTACACATCTGAGGGCGGCTTCCAGGGACTGGTTAGTATGCTCAGCCTGCCCGTTGCTTTGAGGATGATAGCCAGACGGTCAGACACAATGTCTATAGGGATACCATGAAAGAGGATGACATGAGTGGTGAGGAGATCGGCAGTTTCAGAGACAGAGGATAATTTAGGGAGGGGAACCAGGTGAATGGATTTGGAAAATCGGTCAACAATGGTGAAAATGACGGTATTGCCATGAGATGGGGGAAGTCCTGTGACAAAATCTAGGGCAATATGAGACCAAGGTCGACTGGGGATGGGTAAGGGATGGAGCAGGCCAGCAGGGAGTTAGGAATTGGACTCGTTCCGGGCGCAGGTCTGAAATGCCTTCACAAATTCTTGAATGTCCCTCCGCAGGGGTGGGCCACCAGAACACTCGTCGGACCAGGTCTATTGTCTAAGTAACCCCTGGGTGACAGGTGAAGTGGCTGGAGTGGCCCCATTGGATGACATCACTGTGGAGGGTGGCAGGAACAAACAAGCGGTCTTTGGGGCACCCTGCTGGTTTGGGCTCCAGCGACTGGGCCTGTCGGACCCTCTGCTCGATTTCCCATGTAAGGGCTCGTAGGATACATGAAGGTGAGACAACCGGCTGGGAGAGGGACGGGGGGGCTGAGTGGTTGGCACATTAGGCCCAGCGGGTCTGCCTGGCGTTAAGTTGGCGGGCTGACCGGAGGTATTCTAAATTTTTGTGGTCGGTCCACATGACTATAGGATGGACAGCTCCCTCCAACCAGCGTCTCCACTCCTCTAACGCCAACTTAATGGCTAGGAGCTCTCGGTCCCCTGTGTCGTAATTTCTCTTAGCTGGGGTAAGCCACCAAGACAAAAATGCACATGGATGGAGATTTTAATCGGAGGTTGAGTGCTATGAAAGGACAGTGCTCACCCCCGAACTGGAAGTGTCCACCTCAAAGGTAAATTGGAGCTGAGGGTTGACTTGCACCAAGATGGGCATATTGGTGAACAAACTTTTTAATTTGGAAAAAGCCTGCTCGGCTACCTTGGACCAGAAAAATGGAGGTCAGCTGTGTGAGAGGCTATGCTAACCCACTGTAGTTCCTGATGAACCGGTGATAAAAATTCGCAAACCCCAAGAAGCGCTGGCGCTCCTTGTGGGAGTGGGTTGTAGGCCAATCCAGCACAGCCTTCACCTTAGCCGGGTTGACTCTCAGCAACCCCTCCACCACAATAAATCCAAGAAAGGAAGTGGAGCTGGTGGAAAACTCACTTTTCTGCCTTCACAAAAAGTTGGTTTTCCAGGTGCTGTTGTAACATGGCCCTGACATGGACCTTGTGTTCCTCCGTCATGCAAGAAAAAATGAGGATATCATCTATATATACAAATTGGTTTACCATATCGCAGAGGACGTCATTAATGAGACGCTGGAAGACGGCGGGGGCGTTAGTCAGCCCAAAGGGCATAACCAGATATTCAAACTGCCCCAAGTGTGTTTTAAATGCTGTCTTCCATCCGTCGCCCTCACAGATACGGATTAAATGATAAGCATTACGCAGATCGAGTTTGATAAACACCCGCACGCGCTGAAGGAGCTCAAACGCGGAGTTTATCAGTGGTAGAGGATATTTATCTTTGATGGTAATGGCGTTCAGCTCCTGGTAGTCAATGCACGGACGCAGAGATCCATCCTTCTTACCAACAAAAAAGAACCCTGCTCCAAGCGGAGCCAAGGAAGGCCGAATGAGGCCGGCGTTCAAAGAGTCTTTAATGTATCTCTCCATTGACTCCCTCTGCAGACCAGAAATGCTGTAAAGCTGGCTGGACAGCAGCCGCGCACCCAGGAGGAGGTCTATAGCACAGTTGTATGAACGATGAGGTGGTAAAGAGAGCGCTCTCGATTTGCTAAAGACCTCCCCAAAGTCATGATAGGCCTCGGGTACGAGGGTGAGGTCCGGTGGCTCTACCAGAGGGGAGGAGATGGATAGATATGGTGAACACTCGGCCGAACTCAAGCAGGAAGCCAAACAGTACAGGCTACAGGAGGAAATGGAATTATGTACCCAATTAATAATAGGATTATGCCTCCGGAGCCACGGGTACCCCAGAACCACCGGAGAGGACGAATTTTGGGAAAACTAGGAACGATAGTTCCTCCCGGTGGTTCCCGGAAAGAAGGACGGAAATAGCCGCCGTACTTTCTGAGACTGACGCCACGCTCTGGCCAGATAGAGTGGTGATGTTCAGTGTGATGGGCAATTTAATAGTGGGAATACCCATCTCCCGCATGAGTTGGGAGGAGATGAAATTCTGCTCTGCCCCTGAATCAATTAATGCTGTAACCCTCCTCTCGATCCCAGGCAATTGAATCAGGGTCAAAATTGAGAGATTACCTGGGGGATGAGAATGAATCCCGCCCGTCAGACCCCCCACAGCTACTGACGGGCCGCGTCTTTTGGCTTCAGGTGGCAGTCGTCTAATCTATGCTGAAGTGAACCACAGTATAAGCAAGCATCGGTTCTCCTCCGCCACTGGTGCTCTTCCGTAGTCAACCGAGAGCAGGCGAGCACCATCGGTTCAGAGGAGGAGTCGGCTCCACCTGTGTGGAGACTGCCCTTCGCTCGTGTGCCCTCCCAGGGCACACGAGTGAAGGGCAGGCGAGAGGAGGATTTGTGCTCCTTCGCATGCTCGCGGTACCGATTATCTAAGCCGACAGCCTGATCAATTAGACCATCCAAGGAGGAGGGAACAGCGTGAACTGCTAGGTCGTCACGGAGGTTGGAGTTTAAACCCTGGAGGAAGGTGCTTCATAGTGAAACGTCATTCCATCCAGAGTCTGCTGCTGAAGCTTCATTAGCTGGTCCTTATAAGCGCTGGTGAGGAAGAGGCGGCAGGTGCATCCAATCCCGCAGGTAAGCTAATTGCCTGCGGAGCTAGGGAAAGTTTAACAGGACGGAGCAGGCGAGTGCTCACCTGCATATGACACAATGATCGAAAACACGCCAGCAAGTCCACCTCTGAATGGCTTAAGAACAACAAAATGAAGACTTTGGGATGGCCTAGTCAAAGTCCTTACCTGAATCTGATTGAGATGCTGTGGCATGAACTTAAAAAGACAGTTCATGCTCAAAAACTCTCCTATGTGGCTGAATTACAACAATTCTGCAAAGATGAGTGAGTCAAAATTCCTCCACAGCGCTGTAAAAGACTCATTGCCAGTTAATAGTTGTCATGAACTTGGGTTTGATGTCTCAAACCCAGTTCTGATGCTGTGGCTATTTTGACTGTGTTGTGTATTTTATGCCTATTTTCCATCTGGCGCTGTCTGGGAGCCCCTTGGGTCCTTCGCTTTCTGACAGCTCAGCCACGCCTCCTCCTCTTGTCAGTGTGATCAGCTGTTTCCCATCATTGGTGTTCACTTCCACGCACACACACATTCACATGCACTCTCCTGCACACACACACACACACACACACACACACACACACACACACACACACGTTTACATTCATCTACACGCTCAGACACTCACTCATGCACGCTTGTCTCCATTCAGTCCAGCCTACGCACTCCTCTGATTACTCCTCTCATTACGCACACCAGCGGTCTCTTTCCTCATTAGTATTATCATTACTTAAGCTCTGTATTTTGGGAAAGAGATCGCTGGATCATTGCGAATCAACACGGTCGCTTTTCCCATCTGTGTTGTTGCCACCACCCACATCTAGAAGCCCTGCCAAGTTTTATTCGGTACTGCTTCGCACTGGGTGGCATGCCTCATTATTTTCCATTCCCTGCTTTGTACTTTCAGCCTGACTATTTAGTCTTCTCTAACATTACGTGATGCCTGGTCATTACCTGATGTTAGCGGCTGTTCCTGTCTACCTGCACTTCAGAAAGCACGGACCGCCTCGGACCGCTCCAGCCCGTAAGTCTCTTTGCCTTTCTCCCCGTGCCACGCAACGGCACTAGGCATTCTCCCCCATGGGCTGTTGAGCATCCTAGAGGCGTCCCTGCTTTTCTGGAGCCCTCCATGATTGTTTAGCTCATCACCCTGTTTATTCATCATAACTGTTTGCTGGACTGAACTCTTTATTTTTGTTGTTTAATAAATTGCACTCAACTATCTCTGTTCATGGGTTTTCATTCCTCCCTCTGTGCGCTGCGTAATGGCGCACGAGGGATCATAACAGGCCCAACCAGTTATGAGGTTTAGGAAACAATCACTTTTTCACACAGGGCCATGTAGGTTTGTATTTTTTTTCCCCTTAATGATAAACACCTTCATTTAAAACTGCATTTTGTGTTATCTTTGTCTAATATTTAAATTTATTTGGTGATCTGAAACATTTAAGTGTGACAAACATACAAAAAAATGAGAAATCAGGAAGAGGGCAAACACTTTTTCACACCACTATATTATAGATTTTCAATTGCCAGTCACATGTTTTAATGTCTGTAACGTCCAATTAAATCAAAGTGACCATATTTTGCAGTATGCTGGGGGGGTTTTTTCTGGGGGGGGGCACCTGCCCCCCAAAATGTTTGTGCACATCACTGCGTTACATTATATTACATTACACTTCTCTTAACACCACATTCAAAATTATTATGCAAATAGGATTATAGTGTCATAAACATTCAATGTTTTGTTTTTCAATGAAACTCAAGGATGGTATTGTGTCCCAGGGCTCTTTGGATCACTGATATCAATCTCAGACACCTGTCATAATTAGTTTGTCAGGTGAGCCCAATTAAAGTAAAACTACCTAAGAAGGATGTTCCACATTATTAAGCATGCCCCAGCTTTCAAACAATATGGGGAAGATAAAGGATCTCTCTGCTGCCAAAAAGCATCAAATAGTGCAATGCTTTGGGCAAGGTATGAAAACACTAGCTATTTCATGAAAATTTAAGCGTGATCATTGTACTGTGAAGAAATTTGTAGCTGATTCAGAGCACAGACGGGGTTGTGCAGATAATGTAATGTTCATTCATCATTCATCTTCTTCTGCTTAATCCTTTTTGGGTTGCGGGGGGGCTGGAGCCTATCCCAGCATCTTTGGGCGAGGGGCAGGGTACACCCTGGACAGATCGCCAGTCCATCACAGGGCCAACACAGAGAGACAGACAACCATTCACTCTCACAGTCATACCAAAGGACAATTTAGAATCCCCAGTTTTGATGCCAATTAACCTAACTTGCATGTTTTTGGAATGTGGGAGGAAACCGGAGAAATCCCGGAGTAAACCCATGCAGACATGGGGAGAACATGCAAACTCCACACAGATCACTGTTGGTCAGGGGCTGGGATCGAACCCAGGATCCCCTGGCCAAGGGTGAGTTGCTGTGCTGCCGCAGTGCTAACCACTCCGTCACCGTGCCGCCCGTAATGTACGGGCAGTACATTACATTACATTACAATGTAATGTACTTTATTTATATAGCCCTTTAAAACAACCCGTAGGTGACCAAAGTGCTTTACAGAAAATTGAACAGCATTAAAAACACACAGCATTAAAAAAAAATAACATAAAGAAATAAGGGGGGATAAAGGCATAATGATAAAGGCATAAGATAAAGGCATAATGAGGAAGGTTTCTGTCATGAATTGCCCCTCGGGGCAGAGAGGAGAGACCCACGCGCTGGACTGCAGTTTGTGAAATTTATTAAGAAAACACAACACGAAATCCAAAACAGAACTCAAACATAAAATCCTAAAAGGACAAGCAAGTAAACTTACAAATTACCACACCAGAACAAGGGCTGGGTTCTGGTGGAGGTGAAGGGAGAGAACTTAAGAATCCAGCAACGAGAAATGAAAATAACAGCCCTAAAATAAGATTAGAAACAATTAACACACAAAGTAACCAGTGTGAATCACATGAGCAGGCTGGGGAGAAAATGACAATCAGCTGTGAGTCATGAGGAGGGTAGACAGAGCTGACAGTTTGACAGGAGCACCGCCCAGACCCAGGGAAAAACCCGGAAGTGCTCCTGACAACTGCAACTCCAGAGAAAGAAAGAAAAGAGAAGCCACTGGCAAAATAAAAGTGGAAACAGATAAGGACAAATAAACCCAAATACAAAACTACACTGAACGTAAACAGGAAAATAAATCATACAAAGAAACAACACCAAATAAGTGAAAACACACTAGAAATAACATCACCGGCATAGAACTCTAAAATACAGTATTATACAAATAAGGAAAGAGACAGAGCACGGTGAAATCCCCCATACTCAGATCATGACAGACCCCCACCCCCATAGGGGTGGATACCAAACACAACATTCAAAGGAAAACAAGGGCCCACCCACACTAAGAACCCACCCCACCAAAAGACAAGAAAAACCCACCCCGGGCAGGAGGAGTGGGACCCAGGCACGGAGGGACCAAAACAAACCAGAGAAAATAATAAGAACTCCCATGACTCACATCCCAGCAAAACCCAGGCTAGGAGAAAACAAAAAACAAAAAAACCCAGCTCAGGATCCACACCAGACAAAACCAGGGACCTAGGCCCCCTTGACCAAGGAGCTAGACTGTTCCGGGGGCTGGCCAAAGTCCCAGGTCTGGTAGACGGTGAAGTGGTAAGAGTTGGGTGGCCTGCCGAAGAATATGAGCCACCCAACCCAATGGCACAGTCTGTCAGGTGGTCGACGAGAGTTTTTTTTAGCCACCTAAACAGTAGGGGTGGCCCATTAGGTGACCGCCCCACGGGGAAGGCCAATGAGGAAGACGGCAGTAGAGTTGGAGGAACCATGACGATGTCGAGCGGAGGAGAGGGGACCACGGTGGCGCCTGGTGGAGGAAGGGGAACCATGACGGCACCTGGCAGAGGAGGGAAAACCACGACAGTGCCTGGCAGAGGAAGGGGAACAACGACGGTGCCTGGCAGAGGAGGGGGAACCACGATGCCGTTTCGCAGAGGAGAGGGGACCACGATGCCCTCGGACTGGCCACCAGCACCCTCAGTGGTCCTGGACTGAAGTGAGATTGTACCCACGATGGCTCCAGGCTGGAGCAGAGCAGCACCCACAGTGGCTCTGGGCTGGAGCAGAGCAACAACCGCAGTGGCTCCGAGCTGGAGCAGAACACCCATGACGACCTTGGCTGAAGGGGAAGTAGCACCCACGGAGGCCCTGGGCTGGGACAGAGCACCCGCGACAACCTCGGCAGGAAGGTAGCTGGACCCACAAAGACCTCAGGAGGTGAGCCTGAACCTACGGAGACCTCTGGCAAAGGTGGATGATCCTCGGTGACCCTGGGAAAAAGCTCAGACAGGACAGGCAGAGACACAGGATCAGGGTCATCGGTGGCAGTGGAGCCCAGCGAGGTGAGCTCAGGTGCAGCCGAGGACTGCACCCGGCTCTCCCCAGCAAGAGCCAGGCAAGATCTCTCCAAAATAGAAGCAACAAAGACAAAGGAGAGCACTTGCCTGATTTCAAGCTCCGCCGCCATCCAGGACTCTGTCAATCCAGATGATGGTTTCTCGGGCTCGGTCCTCTGGAAGTCCAGCTCGGACTCTGCTGTGGCGGCCCCAAAAGCAGGCATGGTGGTAAATGCAGTCCCAGGACCCCCCAGTGATGTTACCTACACAGGTGGCTCACCAGACGTGGACACAGCAGGTCGGCTTCCTGCTGGCGCTGGACCCTGTTCTGCCGAGGCCAGGGGACACTCTATCATCGGCACAGGCTTCAGCTCAGTCGCAGCGCTCTTCCTCTTTCCAAACCATGGCTGCGGGGCTGGAACCACGTCTTCCAGGGCTGCAGGCTCCTCCATAGCCCGGCGGCTCAATCTTGGGGCCGGCGGACACTCAAGGGGGAAAGGAGGAGACACAGAGAGAGCAGGTGAACAGTCTAAAGCTGCAGCAGGTGGTGAGGACTCAGAGGACTGCCTAGTCTGAGCTTACCACCGAGAATCAGGCAAAATAATTCATGCTTAGGTGAGTGAGAGCAAAAGAACACTTGCCTGCGATGGAAATTAGCCCTCTCTGTGACTTCAGTGGTTGTAGGCCCCTTAAAGGAACATGGAGGAACCGCCCCGGCAGACACGGTGATGGGCGGAGCCAGGGAAGAAACAGCTGGACTCTCAGCAGCTGGAGGAGACGTTGAGACGACGGGAGTTGCAGCAGCATGGGGAGGATGAATGGGCTGACGGGACAGCCGGTGAGGAGAAACATGAGGAGAAAACCGCTGCGGGAATTGTCTGGCTCGATGTGGGGGAGACTGACGACTGAGAGATGAAGGTTTTCCTTCAGCGGGATTTCCTTGAGTGACGGCGGGGGACAGGAGGCGGAGACGCCAGCTCCTGGAGAGGTGGAAGAGGTCCCGGTGCAACCTCCTCCAGTTGTTGGCCGAGATCTGGGAGAAGCCATGGCTTATATTTGAAAAGGAGCTCTGTCTCCACTAATATGGCCCGCCTGCACTTCCCCAGCTCCTCGGCTGATGGTGCAGGCCAGTGTTTGGGAGGAGGAGGTGGAGCTGCCGCCGGAGAGCGGCGAGAGGGTGGAGGCTTCCATGTCCACAGGCGCTTGCTCTTCATCGGCGCAGGCAAGGACAAAAGAGTGGATTCCCCCAGCCCATGACTTGTAGGTTGTAATGTCATAATGGAAAGGAGGTGGTCCGTGAGCTCTAGGTGGTCCCACAGACTGGGGCATGCCTCGACTACCTGTGCTGCGCCCTCCAGACACTCTCAGGCTGCCTCAGGAGTACACGAGCCTGTGAAAGAATGTCCTCCAGGACGCATACACACCACCGCTCCGCTTCGCTCAAACCCAGGATTGACAAATCCGGGGTGACTGACATGGTAAACCCAGGGTGAAAAAACATAACTGGGGAGAAAATAGGGAAAACCTGAGAGCCTCTGCTGCCGCTGGAGTGAAACAAAACAAAATTAACATAAACTGGCCGGAGTCTTCTGTCATGAATTGCCCCTTGGGGCAGAGAGGAGAGACCCACGCGCTGGACTGCAGTTTGTGAAGTTTATTAAGAAAACACAACACAAAATCCAAAACAGAGCTCAAACATAAAATCCCAAAAAGACAAGCAAATAAACTTACAAACTGCCACACCAGAACAAAGGCTGGGTTCTGGTGGAGGCGAGGGGAGAGAACTTAAGACTCCGGCAATGAGAAATGAAAATAACAGCCCTTAATATAGGATTAGAAACAATTAACACACAAAGTAACCAGTGTGAATCACATGAGTGGGCTGGGGAGAAAATGACAATCAGCTGTGAGTCATGAGGAGGGGAAACGGAGCTGACAGTTTGACAGGAGCACCGCCCATAACCAGGGAAAAATCCGGAAGTGCTCCTGACAACCAACTCCAGAGAAAGAAAGAAAAGAGAAGACACTGGCAAAATAAAAGTGGAAACAGATAAGGACAAATAAACCCAAATACAAAACTACACTGAACGTAAACAGGAAAACAAATCTTACAAAGAAACAATAGTGTAACGTTGGGGCTGTGTTAAGGGGGGGCGGGATTCTCCCGGCATGCTTTGGCAACGGAGGATTCAAAGGGTGTTATCCTTTGTGTGTTCTAAAGTGTTATTGCTGTGTCATTAGCGTTATAATGACACAGAAGTGTTATAAGAAGAGTCAGAGCAGTGACTGATCATATGCTTGTGCCACCCTTAGTGAGTCGGAGGTCTGTGTGAATGACCTCCCCTCCTGTCTGTGTTGAGGAGGTGTGTTTTAAATAAAGCCTATTTCGTCACAGTCATCTCTCCTTTCTTGTGTGAACCCTCACAACGTCACAATACCAAATAAGTGAAAACACACTAGAAATAACATCACCGGCATAGAACTCCAAAATACAATATTATACAAATAAGGAAAAACAAAAAGCCAAAGAGACCTGAACACGGTGAAATCCCCCGTGCTCAGATCGTGACAGTTTCTGCCAGACAAATTTGTCGGATTAAGACAGCAGCTGCTAAAAAACCATTACAAACCAGCAAACAGGTATGTGAAGCTGCTGGTGCCTCTGGAGTCCCATGAACCTCAAGGTGTAGGATCCTCCAGAGGCTTTAGTTGAGCATAAACCCACTATCGGCCACCCCTAACCAATGCTCACAAGCAGAAACGGTTGCATTGGGCCAAGAAATTTATGAAAACTAATTTTCAAACAGTCTTGTCTACTGATGAGTGCCGTGCAACCCTGGACGGTCCAGGTGGATGGAGTAGTGGATGGTTGGTGGATGGCCACCATGTCCCAACAAGGCTGCGACATCAGTAAGGAGGTGGCAGAGTCATGATTTGGGCCGGAATCATGGGGAGAGAGCTTGTAGGGCCCTTTAAGGTCCCTGAAGGTGTGAAAATGACCTCAGTAAAGTATATAGGCATTCTGACTGACCACTTTCTTCCATGGTACAAAAAGAAGAACCATGCCTTCCATAAGAAAATTATCTTCATGCATAACAATGCATCATCTGTCACAACTCGCTCTCGCCTGTCTCTCGCTTCAGCTGCACGCACACCTGCGCCTCATCAATCTCAGGCTATATAGCCTGCTCCGCCTGAAGCCTCGGCCTGGAGCCGTCTGCTCGTCAACGCTCTCTACTCCAGCGCTCGCCCGCTTCCTCACGGCCTGCGCCCTTTGACTGATCCCTTGTCTAGCACGTAAGATACTTCTCCACTTACCTGCTCTCCAGTTTCTCCCCTGTGCACAGGTGGATCCTCTGGCGGCGGATATTCCTCCCTCATCCTCGCCATTCCTCTCCTCACGGTGCCGAGTGCGCATCAGGACGCTGTCTTCCAGGCAGGAGACCTGCCGCTTAAGCCGATGCCAGCCACCGAAACATCTACAAGTAAGCAGCAGACTGAGCATTAATTCTGCTGGGCGTAAACCCATCGTTAACCTCTGTGTTTGCTCTGCCCTTAGGGTTGCCTGGCTGTACGGCACTCTGTTTTGCCCTCGACGCATCCCATCCTCCTGCAATCCATCTTATCCCGCACACACGCATCCATACACCTGTTGTTGCCTAATAAAATCATTGAATCACACTTGAGCCTGTGTGCGTGTTCCCTGGGCCCGACATTATGTCAGTACGGCTCCAGCAAAGCGGCCCAGCGAACAGCGGGCTCGCACACCGTCTAAACACTCTCGAGGCTCGAGTGGATCAGATAACTCATCAGCAACAGGTTATTTTAAATCAACTCACCCAAATTAATCACCGGTTGGACCGTCTGGATCCTCAGCAGGCGTTCCCTCCGGTTCAGCACAGAGGGCCAGCTCCCGTCGTTCCCCCAGCTAGCCAGGCTAGCCCGGGGCCGCCTACCCGGCTCACTCCTATTCCGACGCCAACGCGCTTCAGCAGAAAACTCAGCGAAGCCGAGGGTTCCTCCTCCAGTGTGAGTCGGTATTTCAGAGCGTCCCCGGGGACTTCCTGACTGATCACAGCCGAATTGGGTATGTAGTTAATCTCTTGGATGGGCGAGCGCTAGCGTGGGCCTATGCCGTAATGGCAAGGCCCAGCTACACAAACCTAACCTATGCCCAGGTCGTGCACGACTTTAATGAAGTCTTTGATCACTCGGACCGTGACAGTGTGCTAACCACCCGGTTGCTGAATCTTCGCCAGGGTAGTCGGTCGGCGGACGACTACGCTGTTGACTTCTGGGTGGTAGCGGCAGAAGTTGGGTGGGGAGATGCTGCCCTCTGCAGCATCTTCGCCCGTAGCCTGAGCCCCAGCCTGCGGGATGAGCTGGTCTGCCGGGACTTGCCGGAACGGCTGTCGGAATTAATTTCTCTTGCTATTAGTGTTGATAATAGGCTGAGAGAGCGGGCCGCCGAGCGGAAGATGTTCAGCCGCTCAAGCGGAGCTTCCTCCCGCATCTCTCAACCTCACCCCCTGGCGTTGCCCGCACCAGAGTCCGCCGACGACCCGGAGGCAATGCTGATTGGACGGACCAAGCTTCCGCTGGCGGAGAAACAGCGCCGCAGGGAGCTGGGTCTCTGCATGTACTGCGGAGACGACCAGCACCCCGTAGAAACCTGCCCGGTCAAGCCAAAAGGGGGGAGTCCGCGAGTTGCTGTAGGGGGTCTCGCGGACTCAACCCAGTCAAATCCCCTATCAAAGTGCCTCCTCCCAATTAGATTCTGTCAATACCTCATTGAGCACGTCACTCACGCACTGGTGGACTCGGGGGCGGAACAAAGCTTCATTTCTAAGAGCCTGGCAACCCGCCTGGGCATCCCCTGCCAAGCTCTGCCAGCCCCTCTTAATCTCGTTACTCTCTCCCGAACCCCCCTAGAGAAGGTCACTCACCGGACAGTTCCCGTCTCCGTCATCATCTCTGGAAATCACAGAGAAGACCTTAGCCTGTTCGTCCTGCCCACTTCAGCTGCTCCCGTCATCCTGGGTTACCCTTGGCTGCGCCTCCACAACCCGGCCTTTGACTGGCGGTCCATTAGCGTCCTCTCCTGGAGCACCTTCTGTTTGGGCGCCTTCCTCCAGTCTGCTGCCTACGCCCCTTCGTTGCCTCTCTCCTCCTCCGACTCTCCCCCTCCGGACCTCTCCAAGGTGCCTCCGGAGTTCCACGATCTTGGGACTGTCTTCAGCAAGTCCAAAGCGCTGTCTCTCCCCCCCCCAATCCGCCCGTATGACTGCACCATAAACCTCTGCCCGGGGGTGCCCTTGCCATCCAGTCGCTTATACAGCCTGTCGGCTCCGGAGCGGGAGGCCATGGACACCTATATAAAGGAGTCACTCAGTGCGGGCATCATCTGCCCCTCCTCATCCCCAGTTGGAGCGGGGTTCTTCTTCGTCGCCAAGAAGGATGGGTCCCTTCGGCTGTGCATCGACTTTCGGGCCTTGAACGACATCACAGTTAAAGATAAGTACATGCTGCCCCTGATGGACTCCGCCTTCGACTCTCTCCAGGGGGCCTCCTGGTTTACGAAGCTGGACCTCCGCAGTGTGTACCACCTCGTTCGGATCCGGGAGGGCGACGAGTGGAAGACGGGGTTCCGGACGCCCAGCGGCCATTTTGAGTATCTGGTCATGCCGTTTGGGTTCACCAACGCTCCAGCAGTCTTTCAGCGGCTCATAAACAACGTCCTTCAAGACTTCCTGGGGGTGTTCGTTTTCGTCTACCTGGATGACATCCTGATCTTCTCCCGGTCCTGGGAGGAGCATCAGGCTAACGTGAGGTGGGTCCTCCAGCGTCTTCTTGAAAACAGGCTCTATGTGAAGGCGGAGAAGTGCGAGTTTTATACCGACAAGACCTCCTTCTTGGGCTTCATTGATTCTCATAATCAAATTATCCCCGACCCTGCCAAGGTCAAGGCAGTAGTCGAGTGCCCCCCCCCCCCCGTCCAGGAAGCAGGTCCAGTATTTCCTGGGATTCGCCAACTTCTACCGCCGTTTTGTCCCCAACTACAGCTCCATCGCTTCTCCCCTGACCCCCCTCACCTCCCCCAAGGTGCTGTTCCAGTGGACAGAGGAGGCTACGTCGGCCTTCGCGATGCTGAAGACGGAGTTCTCCTCCTCCCGGGTCCTGACCCAGGTGGATCCCTCGTTACAATGCCTCGTCGAGGTGGACGCCTCCGACACGGGGGTGGGGGCAGTGTTGTCTCAGTGCTCTCCAGTGGACGGGGTGATGCGCCCCTGCGCCTTCTTCTCCTGGTGCCTGTCTGCAGCGGAGAAGAACTATGACGTCGGCGACAGAGAACTCCTTGCGGTGAAGCTCGCGCTGCAGGAGTGGCGCCACTGGCTGGAGGGGGCAGCACAACCTTTCTTGGTCTGGACAGATCATAAGAACCTGGAGTACCTGAGGACAGCCAAGCGCCTGAATGCCCATCAGGCGCACTGGTCCCTGTTCTTCGCTCACTTCAGGTCCACCATCACCTACCGCCCCGGCTCCAAGAATGACAAGCCGGATGCGCTGTCCAGGCAGTTTGCCTCGGAGGTCCCTGAGGAACAGCAACACACCGTCCTGCCGGCCTCATGCATTGTGGGCACCGTCTCGTGGTCCATCAGAGACAAGGTCCAGAGGGCACAGGAGGCCGAACCTGATCCTGGCGGTGGTCCAGCAGGGAGGCTGTATGTGCCGTCTTCCGTCCGGGGTGACGTCATCCATTGGGCTCACACCTCCAAGCTCGCCTGTCACCCTGGGATCTCCCGTCTGGTGGAGCTCCTCCGGAGGTCCTTTTGGTGGCCGGGTCTCCAGAACGATGTCATCAATTACGTCCGTGCCTGCCCCCAGTGCGCTACTGGCAAGGCCTCGGCCTCTCCCCCAGCGGGGCTCCTCCATCCCCTGCCGGTCCCTGGAAGGCCCTGGTCTCATGTAGCCTTGGATTTCGTCACCGGTCTCCCGACGTCCAACTCTTTCAACACCATCCTGACCAATGTGGACCGGTTCTCGAAGGCAGCCCACTTCGTGCCGCTCCGCGGCCTTCCTACGGCATGGGAGACTGCAGATTTGTTGGTCCAGCACGTCGTCAGGTTACATGGGATCCTGGTGGACGTCGTCTCGGACCGGGGACCGCAGTTCGTGTCTAGAGTCTGTAGGTGCTTTTGCAACACCTTGGGGGCTACGGTGAGCTTATCGTCTGGTCACCACCCTCAGTCCAATGAGCAGTGCGAGTGCACAAATCAGGAGCTGGAAGCTGCATTGCGCTGCGTCACTGCCTCCAGTCTCTCCTCCTGGAGTGCCCATCTACCCTGGATAGAGTACGCCCATAATTCCACCTTATCGTCGGCTATTGGGATGTCTCCCTTCCGGGCGTCCCTGGGTTTTGACCCCCCGCTGTTCCCCGAAGAGGAGGGAGAGGTGGCTGTTCCTTCCATCCAGGCTCATCTCAGGTGCTGCTGGCGCCTTTGGACCACGACGCGCCAAGCGCTTTTACGCATGGCGGCGCGCAACTCCAGTACAGTGAATCGCCACAGGAGAGCCGCTCCTCATTATCAAGTGGGCCAGCAGGTATGGCTATCCACTGGGACATCAACCTGAAGGCCAAGAAGAAGAAGCTGGCCCAGCGCTTCATTGGACCGTTCCCCGTGGTCAAGGTAATAAATCCGGTGGCTGTGCGTTTGGCTCTCCCCCCCTCCCTCCATGTCTGTCCAACATTCCACGTCTCCCAGATTAAGCCCCTGGTGACTAATCCACTCTGTCCTCCTCCTAGGGCTCCACCCCCTCCTGTGATGATCGACGGTGACCCGGCGTGGAGGGTCACTTCCATCCTGGACTCCCGCCGCCGGGGTCGCGGGCTGCAATATCTGGTGGACTGGGAGGGGTGTAGCCCTGAGTGGAGGTCCTGGGTGCACCCGTCTTTTGTGCTGGACAAACGCCTCATGACGTAGTTCCACCGGGTGCACCCAAGTAAGCCAGCGCCGGAAGGCGCTGCTCGGGGGGGAGTACTGTCACAACTAGCTCTCGCCTGTCTCCCGCTTCAGCTGTGTGCACACCTGCGCCTCATCAATCTCAGGCTATATAGCCCGCTCTGCCTGGAGCCTTGGTCTGGAGCTGTCTGCTCGTCAACGCTCTCTACTCCAGCGCTCGCCCGCTTCCTCACGGCCTGCGCCCTTTGGTTGATCCTTCATCTAGCACGTAAGATACTTCTCCACTTACCTGCTCTCCAGTTTCTCCCCTGTGCACAGGTGGATCCTCTGGCGGCGGATATTCCTCCCTCATCCTCGCCATTCCTCTCCTCACCGCGCCGAGCGCGCATCAGGATGCTGTCTTCCAGGCAGGAGACCTGCAGCTTAAGCCGACGCCAGCCACCAAAACATCTACAAGTAAGCAGCAGACTGAGCATTAATTCTGCTGGGTGTAAACCCATCGTTAACCTCTGTGTTTGCTCTGCCCTTAGGGCTGCCTGGCTGTACGGCACCCTGTTTCGCCCTTGACGCATCCCGTCCTCCTGCAATCCATCTTATCCCGCACACACGCATCCATACACCTGTTGATGCCTAATAAAATCACTGAATCACACTTGAGCCTGTGTGCGTGTTCCCTGGGCCCAACATTATGTCACCATCTCATGCTGCAAAGAATACCTCTGTGTCATTGGCTGCTATGGGCATAAAAGGAGAGAAACTCATGTGGCCCCCATCCTCCCCTGACCTAAACCCGACTGACAACCTTTGGAGCATCCTCAAGCAAAAAGATCCATGAGGGTGGGAGGCAGTTCACATCAAAACAGCAGCTGTGAGTGGCTATTCTGACATCTTGCAAAGAAATTCAAGCAGAAACTCTCCAAAAACTCACAAGTTCAAAGGATGCAAGAATTGTGAAGGTTATATCGAAGAAGGGGTCCTATATTAACATGTAACTTGGCCTGCTAAGATGTTTTTGATTGAAATACTGTAGCTTTTGATTTCAGTAAATATGACTTCCTAATGCTGCAAATTCAACAAATGACCGTTTTCACTTCTTTACAACCAATAAAATGTTTTGAAACTCTGTTGTGCATAATAATTTGGAACAGTGCATTTTGAGGTTTTTTTTTATTTTTTGCAAAAAAATAGTTATCATTGGGAGGTTTGTCCAATAAAATCTGAATTATGCTCTAATGGTTGATGACTTGAAAATTATACTGACCATCATTTGCATTGACTATTTAGGAAAATCAGAG
Source organism: Pholidichthys leucotaenia (assembly GCA_020510985.1). Lineage (NCBI taxonomy): Eukaryota > Metazoa > Chordata > Actinopteri > Cichliformes > Pholidichthyidae > Pholidichthys > Pholidichthys leucotaenia. The sequence goes on along the minus strand of CM035848.1, from coordinate 114,903,438 downwards.
ACAAATATCATTTGCATAATAATTTGGAACGTGGTGTAAAACACACACTTTCAGTCTTGTGGAATTTATTAAACAGCTAACAGTGGTCATTGACACTGACATTACATACCTTCTCCAAAACCCAAGTGCTAGATGCATAGATACTCACCTCCCACAATATGCTTTTTTCGTTCAAGTTCTATGCATACTTCTCAGAGCAATGAGCCATATCTCACAATGGTAAAGAACGTTAAAAAAAATTCCAGGATTCACCTCTTCATCTACATCTGCTCTAAAATCTTATTGGTTTCTCCATGGACCTGGTGTCAGTTTTCTGATAAAATTTCATTGTAATTACTTCAGTAGGTTTTGTGTTATCCAGTAAACATATCTCATTGAAAACATAACTTCCTTAGCACAAGTAATAATCAAAATATCTAATACAGGTATGTTCAGAAATAGATGAAGATTCTGTAGTAATAGCAAATTTATGAATCAATGCTAATATTGCTTTAACCATTTTTATCTCATGTAGTTAAACTTACCGGCATCAATTCTTTCAAGTCCTCTCTGCATGACAGTTTGATCTATGCGGGACACCAACCATGTTCCAAATGCCATGCTTAACAACAGTCTCATTATGCAGGAGGTGAACCCCATCACCACATTGTAGAAAAAGAAGAAGTAGTTGAAGCAGTGAAAAGCCTTCCTGGAGATGAAAATTTATGTTTCATTTTAAAAGTTTTTTGGCAGTCTTTTAAAGATTACTTACATTGTAATGTCCATTACACTGTTGGGTAAGTGAAGTATTTTTTTCTGTTGTTACTAACATGGAGGAAAATGACAATATTGTACATATAAGTATAAATCAGGGGTCTACAAAATTGTGGCTCCAAAGCTAAGAGAAGCTCTTTTATTCATAACCTCTGCTTTGACAAACATATCATGTATTTGTGACAAAGCCTTACCGGTTAACACTAACAATCAGGCTAAGGCTGTGCCATGGAAGTGTGTAAATCTAGTTGAAATTAGGCTAAATCTGATCTGATTAATAGGGGTGGAAAATTTGGATAAAACCCCATTTCTTGCCTAGCGATTGTGCGCATGCTCCAGAATTCCTCTTCAATCCTTTTCACTTCATGCAGCTTTGACCCAGAATACAAAGAAAATGCAAAAGAAATGAAGAAGATTGTTTACCATTAAAAAAATCAAAACATGCTACATGGACGAAATGTTAACACACCTCAGACTACAAGAGTAGTCTGGTTCTGCTGGAGGTTTCTTCCTGTACGGGAGTTTTTCCTTCTCACTGTCACCTACTGTAGTGCTTGCTCATAGGGGATCATCTGATTGCTAGGGCTTTTCTCTGAATTATTTATAATTTGTGCTTATGTATCTAGCACCTTGAGATGACTTTTGTTGTGAATAGGCGCTATGCAAATAAAGTTGAATTGAATTGAACAGAGTGCTCTGTGCATATACAGTGGATCTAAAAAGTCTACACACTTCTGTTCAAATGCCAGGTTTTTGTGATCTAAAAAAATGAGACCAAGATAAATCATTTCAAAACTTTTTCCACCATTAATGTGACCTATAACCTGTACAACCCAGTTGAAAAACAAACTGAAATCTTTTAAGGGGAAAAATAAAAAATAAACTTACAATAACCTGGTTGCATAAATATGCACACCCTTAAACTAATACTTTGTTGTGGCACCTTTGGCTTTTATTACAGCACTCAGTCTTTTTGGGTAGGAGTCTATCAGCATAGCACATCTTGATGTGGCAATATTTGCCCTCTCTTCTTTGCAAAAACACTCTAAATCTGTCAGATTGCAAGGGCATCTCCTGTGCACAGCCCTCTTCAGATCACCCCACAGATATTTGATCGGATTTAGGTCTGGACTCTGGCTGGGCCATTCCAAAACCTTAATCTTCTTCTGGTGTAGCCATTCTTTTGTTGATTTGGATGTGTGCTTTGGGCCACATGAAGTGCTGAAAACACTGGTATTTGGAACTGTTCATAATTCCCTCCACCTTGACTAAGGCCCCAGTTCCAGCTGAAGAAAAACAGCCCCAAAGCATGATGCTGCCACCACCATGCTTCACTGTAGATATGGTGTTCTTTTGGTGATAAGCAGTGTTGTGTTTGCACCAAATATACCTTTTGGAATTATGTCCAAAAAGTTCAACCTTCGTTACATCGCACCATAACACATTTTCCCACATGCGTTTGGAAGATTTCAAATGTGTTTTTGCAAAATGTAGTGGGGCTTGGATGTTTTTCTTCTTAAGATAAGGCTTCCGCCTTGCCACCCTACTTCATAGCACAGACATATGAAGACAAGATTGTTGTCACATGTACTAAACAGTCAGTACTTGCCAGAAATTCCTGCAGCTCCTTTAATGTTGCTGTCGGCCTCTTGGCAGCCTCCCTGACCAGTTTTCTTCTCGTCTTTTCATCAATTTTGGAGGGATGTCCAGTTATTAGTAGTACCCCTATGTATTCCTCAACAGGGAGAACCAGGAGAACCTGATTCTGACTGTGCCAAGGTCAAATTGCCTTTATTTATTAACTTTATTTATTTACCCCACCCTCCCTCTTTCATCACCATTGCTAATCTTAGCTGGCTAGCTCCTAGCTCAGATAATGAGCCTGAGCCAACTAATGTAAATTTGTCTTAAAGAATGAATGAAGAAAAAAAAAAAATTACTGGAGGACAGGAGTGTGTGGTTTGACTGGTCCCTGGAGTACAATAAGCACAGAAACATTTGCGAATGAGTGGATGGTAGCCCAAGGTGGCTAGCTGATGCAAGCTAGTGACTAGAGAAAAAACTATAGTAAACTAAGCTGAAATAACATTAAAGAACAGCATATACGTGGGGAAAATAAATATTGAACACGTCAACATTTTTTCCATTTAATATATTTCTGATGAAGCCATTGACCTGAGACTTTCACCAGATATCAGTAACAACCCAAGTAATCCATACATACAAAGAAATCAAGGAAACTGTGTTTACAAAACAAGTTATATTTAATAAAGTGGAATGACACAGGGAATAAGTATTAAACACATGAAGAAAAAGAGGTGCAAAAAGGCACAGAAAGCCAAAAAAACAGCTGAAATCCATCAGAATTTAGGAAGCCATTCCATCCCCCATCAGTGCAAATTCATTTCAGCTGGTTAAGTCCTGACTGATAGCCTTTAAAAAGATCTGTGAATTTCAGATTGTCACACCACAAAGATGGGTAGAGCGCTCTCTAGACCTTCGCAACCTTATTGTTGCAAAACATAATGATGGCACTGGTTACAGGTGCATTTCAAAACTGCTGAATGTTCCAGTAAGCGCTGCTGAAGCCATCATTTGGAAGTGGAAAGAACATCATTTTACCATAAACCGGCCATGACCACTAGCTCCTCGCAAGATTTCTGACAGAGGAGTCAAAAGAATTATCAGAAGAGTTATCCAAGAGACAAAGACCACTTGTGGAGAGCTCCAGAAAGACCTGGAGTTAGCAGGTACTGCTGTTTCAAAGAAAACAATAAGTAATGCATTCAACCGACATGGGCTCTATGCCCGCTCACCTCACAAGACTCCACTGCTGAAGAAAAAGGATGTTAAAGCTTGTTTAAAGTTTGCTGCACAGCATGTGGGCAAGCCAGTAAAATACTGGGAGAATATAGTCTGGTCAGATGAGACCAAAATTTAATTTTTTGGATGCCACAACACACAGCATACTTGGAGGAGAAATGGCACTGGACATCAGCCCAAAAACACCACACCAGCAGTGAAGCTGGAGGACAAGCTGCAACAGAGTGACGTCAGCGGTGTGTGGAGAAGCTTCAAAATCATCTCTGGGCACCAGAATACCTCGTCCCAGGCCACGAGGGGTAGAGAGTGGGTGAACAACCTGAACCTGTTTTTAACAGGTTTGACCAAGGTTTGACCGCCTGCCCATCAACTACTGCTGCCTCCACCTTCATCTAGTCCCGCTGTCCACAGCCCCCCCACCACATATATCCCCTGCTGTTTTTTCCCCCACAGACCCAATACCCCCCTCACAGCACAAAGCCCCCATGCCCAAACCTGACCCTCACTAAGATCCAGGTGAGAGCTGAGCTGAGGAAGATCAAGGCGAGAAAGGCTGCAGGGCCGGATGGCATCAGCTCGAGCTCCTCAAGTCCTCCACAGACCAGCTGTGTGGGATCGTGGAACACATCTTCAGCCTCAGCCTGAAGCTGGGGAGGTTACCACAGCTGTGGAAAACATCCTGTGTGGCACCTGTAATGAGGACTCCTCACCCCAAGGACCTGAACAGCTACAGACCAGTGGTCCTCACATCACACCTAATGAAGACCCTGAAGAGGTTGCTCCTCGCCCACCTTCACCGCCTGGTGGGACCAGCAATGGATCCTCTTCAGTTTGCTTATCAGCATGGCATCGGGGTGGAGGATGCAGTGATCTTCCTCCTACATTGTTCCATGTCCCACCTGGAGAAGCCTAGGAGCATCATGAGGATCCTGTTCTTTGATTTCTCCAGTGCTTTCAACACCATCCAAACAGTGATCCTGAGGGACAAGCTGCTGTGCACAGGGGTGGACCAGCACCTGTCATTGTGGATCCTGGACTACCTCACAAACCGACCACAGTTTGTGACAACCCAGGACTGTGTGTCTGACACTATCATCTGCAGTACGGGGGCCACCAGGGAACAGCTCTGGCTCCCTTCCTGTTCACCCTCTACACTGCTGACTTTTCACACAACACACCACACTTCCATCTACAGAAGTTCTCTGATGACTCTGTGATTGTTGTCTTCATCTCTGATGGGGATGATGCGGAGTACAGAGGACTTATCCAGGACTTCGTGGACTGGTGCCTACGGAACTGTCTCCAGATCAATGCGAAGAAAACTAAGGAACTGGTGGTGGACTGCCACAGGCGAGGACAACCCCCCACAGCACCAGTAAATATCCAGGGAACAGACATTGAGATGGTGACATCTTACAAGTACCTGGGTGTTCACCTGAACAATAAACTAGACTGGTCACACAACACCAACGCACTCTACAAGAAGGGGCAGCACAGACTGTTCCTCCTGAGGAGACTCAGGTCTTATGGAGTGCAAGGGGCATTACTGAAGTCCTTCTACGATTCGGTGGTGGCATCAGCCATCACATTTGGAGTGGTATGCTATGGCAGTGGCATCACGGCAGCTGACAGGCAGAGACTGAACAGACTGATCAAAAAAGCTAGCTCTGTTCTGGGGTGATGCCTCGACCCAGTGGAGGAGATAGGAGAGAGGAGGATGGTGGCTAAGCCGTGCGGTGGCGCAGTGGTTAGCACTGTGGCAGCACAGCAACTCACCCTTGGCCATGGGATCCCAGGTTCGATCCCAGCCCCTGACCAACAGTGATCTGTGTGGAGTTTGCATGTTCTCCCCGTGTCTGCGTGGGGTTTACTCCGGGAGTTCTCCGGTTTCCTCCCACAGGCCAAAAACATGCAGGTTAGGTTAATTGGAGACTCTAAAGTGGCCCTAGGTGTGAATGTGTGTGTGAATGGTAAAGAGATAGCGCAGTACCATGGCTGCTTCATCCATCCAGGTGGATGCCCTCAATTTCCCCTCTGGGGATCAATAAAGTATATAAAATCAAAAAAAAAAAAAAAAAAAAAACTCTGCTGGAGTCTGAGTCCCACCCTATGCAGGACACACTGAATGCACTGAGGAGCTCATTTAGCGCCAGGCTGTGCCATCCTAGGTGCACGATGGAGAGGTTCCACAGGTCCTTCCTACCTACGGCTGTCAGACTTTATAACTTAACCGGGGCTGCTCGTAGAGGTCGTATTGAATGCACTAAACATAACAACTTTGCACAATAGAAATCGTCCCCTCCAGTACACAACTAGGACAATAACAATCATTACTGAGGGTGGCAACAACACTGTGATTCAAATGCGAAATATACTGTCTGGGTACATATTCATATTCTGCAGGGTAACTTAACAAACTGTAATGCTGTCAATTCCATCTAACTGCAATGCTTCTGTGTACATACTGTATGTATATTCATTTACTGCTCTGGCTAACCAGCTCTTATTATCTTATTAACTATTGCACTGAGTGCTGCTATCCCTTTGCTGCTACAATCCTGGAATTTTCCCATTGTGGGACTAATAAAAGCTTACGTTATCTTATCTTACACTGGTCAACACCAAATTTATTGTTAAAGTTTTTTTAGCTGATTTAGGACAATTTTGATGTGCTGAATCCAAACATCACATAGGTTTTGTTCAGTCAGGTCAACTTTTTGAACTATGGCCACATGTGTTTTTTACGTTTTTGTTTACATGTACGGTGTATTTTCGCTTTATATGATGCAAAATTCTTTTTTATTTCTTGAAATTCTCTAAATTTTGAACAATGATGACATAACATTCAGTTTACATGTACTTACCTTTATCAATGTCTATTATTCAATTTACAGTACAACTGTACAACTGCTTATAACTTAGCGTAAAAACCTGACCTGATCGAGAGAAACGGATGTCATTTTCAGATTCAGCGGTGCAAAATTGTCTTAAATCAGTTGAAAAAACACAGACAACTTGCAAAAAAATTATTTTTATGTTGTGTTATCTTATATTGTCTTATCTTATATTGTCTTGGGGACGGCAGTGGCTCAGGAGGTAGAGCAGGTCGTCCAATAACCACATGGTTGGCAGTTCGAATCCCACTCTCCGCAGTATCCTGTCGCTGTGTTACTGGGCAAGACACTTCACCCCAAATTGCTCCTGGTGGGTCTGGAAGTGCCATGTTAGGCAGCATGCCACCATCAGTGTGTGAATGTGTGCGTGAATGGGTGGATGGCAGGATCTGTAAAGCGCTTTGGTCATCAAGAGATGAGAATAAAAGCACTATATAAGTGAACACCATTTTCCATTTTATCTTTATCTTTGGAGGTGGGAGCATCATGGCGTGGGGGTGTTTTTCAGCATAAGGTACAGGCAGAATTCATATAATTGAAGGAAAGATGAGTGGACAAATCTATAGACCTCCTTGATAAGAACCTGTTGCCATCTGCCAAAATGCTGAAGATGAAACGAGGGTGGACATTTCAGCAAGACAATGATCCCAAACAAACAGCCAAGGAAACTCAGCTGGCTCCAGAGAAGGGAAATAAAGCTGCTAGAATGGCCCAGTCAGTCACCTGACCTGAATGCAATTGAAAATCTATGGAACGAAGTGAAGATCAGAGTTCATAGAAGACACCCACAGAATCTTCAAGATTTGAAGATAGTTTGTGTGGAACAACGAGGTAAAATCACTCCTGAGCAATGCCTGTGCCTAGTTTCTCCATACAGGAGGTGTCTGGAAGCTGTTATTACCAACAAAGGCTTTTCTACTAAATATTAAATGAATTTCACCAAACGTGTTCAATACTTATTGCCTGTGTCATTCCACTTTATCAAGTATAACTTGTTTTGTGAACACAGTTGTCTTGATTTCTTTGCATGTATGAATTACTTGGGTTGTTACTGATATCTGGTGAAAATCCCAGGTCAATAGCTCCATCAGAAATTGTTTAATGAGAAAAATGTTGATGTGCTCAATACTTATTTTCCAAGCTGTATGCTCAAGTGCTGGTAGACGAACAAGGGTTCCAGGGGGGTGAATAGAATATATAGCAATCAAAACCAGCCAGATGAAAAGTTAAGCTAATGTCAGGCAGACTGTCTGCCAGCCTCTCCCCACTGAGGTGAGCGATTATGCAGTAACACTGACTTACTCTGACCACCTAACCAAGCTGATGCTAAAGGTTTTATGTAGCATCATAGCAAAAATATAACAAACTAAGCCAGAATGATGTAAGCTATATCAGCTATGGATTATACCCCTTTACACAGGGTTGGAGATCACTGAGGGATCGTTGCGAGATCGGGCCAATTTTTGATCTAGCAATGATCAGTGATCTCCATAGTCACCACGGTCCCCTCAGAGTTTTTACTCAGTCCAAAACACACAAGGATCTCTAAAATGATCTCTAAGATCAACAACTGGCCCACTCAACGATTTCCATGCTGTGTAAAGGGGCCCTTAGTAAAGCAGGTGGAAACAGGGAAATGTCTATTAATGCAAAATTTAAAGAAAATAACTCCCTAGCAGCACTGTTAGCGCCGAACGCCTTGGGCTCCCCACTCATCGGGGGACTGAAAACATCACAGCCAGTGTTGGGAGTAACGCGTTACAGTAGTGCGTTACAAAGTAACGATGGATGGATGGATGGATGGGTGGATGGATGGATGGATGGATGGATGTACTTTATTGATCCCAAACTGGGAAATTACAGTGTAACGGCAGCATGACAGTAGAGAACCAAATGACAGAAACACACACATGACAGACAAAGGGATTACCCATGGAAATTAAAACTAACACGACTATAAAACCTATATACATCATAGCTTAATATATGATGGCCCGTATAAACACATGAATCATCCCGTTGCACAATGAAGGAGTATCAGGCGCAGAGTGAATTATGAGGTACCAGTTAGTCTGTAAGGTGCAGTGTGGCAGCATTGTCATGACCATAATACAACATCATAGTGAGTTATTGTACAGTGAAATGGCATGCGACAGGAAAGATTTCCTGTACCTAGCCGTTCGACAGCGAAGCTGTAGTAGTCTACTGTAGAAAGTGCTTCGCTGTCTGTCCAGTGTGTGGTGGAGGGGGTGATCAGAATTGTCCATGATGGATCGCAGTTTATTTAGTGGTCTTCTCCTCTCCACCACTGTCTCAAAGGTCTCTGGTCTGAGACCAATTACAGAGCCAGCCCTCTTGATAAACTTGTCAAGTCTGTTGGTGTCTCTGGCCCTGATACTGCTACCCCAACAGACAGCAGCAAAGCAGATGATGTTGGCGACAACGGTCCGGTAGAAAAGCTCCAGCATCCTGCTACACACATTGAAGGATCTCAGCTTCCTCAGGAAGTAAAGTCTGCTCATCCCCTTCTTGTGTGCAGCATCGGTGTTGGATTTCCAGTCCAACCTGCTGCTCATCCTGACACCCAGATATTTGCAGTCCTCAACCACTCCCACATCCTCCCCCTAATCTGCAGTTGCTGAGAAGGCGTCTTCCTCCTCCTGAAGTCAATCACCATCTTTCTGGTCTTGCTGACATTCAACCTCAGGTGATTCTGCTCTGTCCACTGCACAAATCTGTCTACCAGTGCCCTGTACTCCCCCTCCTCTCCTCCTCTTATACACCCCACAACAGCCGAGTCGTCAGAGAATTTCTGCAGGTAGCATGACTCTGTGTTGTACTGAATGTCAGTGTGGTGTATAAAATAAAGAGAAAAGGAGAGAGCACAGTCCCCTGTGGAGCTCCCGTGTCACTAGCCACCACTCCAGACGAGACACTGCCCAGCCGGACAAACTGTGGTCTGCCTGTCAGGTAGTCAGTAATCCAGGAGATCACAGAGCTGTCAACCCCCATCACCCGCAGCTTCTCACCCAGCAGCAGTGGCTGGATGGTGATAAAGGCACTGGAGAAATCAAAAAAAGTGATTCTCACAGTTTCTCCTCCACCATCCAGGTGCAGATGGGCTCGTTGCAGTAGGTGGATGACAGCATCTTCAACTCCTAAATGGAGCTGATATGCAAACTGCAGAGGGTCCAGCCACGTCTTCACCTGCGGCCTCAGGTGGGCTAAGACCAGTCTCTCCAGAACTTTCATCACATGAGGTGTGAGGGTAACTGGTCGATCGTCGTTCAGGTCCGATGAAGATGACTTCTTGGGAACAGGAACCAGGCAGGATGTCTTCCACAGCACCGGTACTCTCTCCAGACTCAAGCTCAGGTTGTACAGGTGTTTCAGTACCGGAGTTAGCTAGTTGGCACAGGTCCTCAGGGTCCTGGCGGAGATGCCATCAGGGCCCACCGCCTTCCGCTGGAGGAGTCTCTCCAGCTGTTTCTTCACCTGGTCTGTAGTCACCATGAAGTGAGGGAGGATACTGGTGCCCCCCGAGGAGGAGTAGGGGGGAGATGGAAAGAGGTTTTGCACAGGAGGGTGGGTGGGGAGGGGTGTGTGGGAGTCTGGTTGTGTTGTTGGGGTGACAGACTGTGAGCTGAACCTATTAAAAATCAGATTCAGTTCCTCAACTCTCTCCTGGCTCCCAGATGGCTGCCTGACTATCCCCTTGCACCCAGTTATTTAACCCACTTATTTATTTAACCCACAAGCACCCACTTATTTATAAAAAAAAAGGGCCCACCAGGGGGTCCAAAATTTTGTCTATGAATTCACAGCTTTATTTCTAGTAAATTTCTGACTTTCTACTGATTACAGTAGTTTACGTAAATCTGAGACATTTTTTCTCTGAAAGGTGAGACTCTCATCAGTTTTCTTTTTCTTCTTTTTTCTGATGAGAACAAGGGGCCCTTTAAGTATTTAAGTATGCATTTAAAAGTAACGTGAAAGTTAATTTTCCAAGTAACTAGTTACTTTAATCATGCAGTAACTCAAAAGTAACTCAATCACTTTTGAAAAGAAGTAACTAGTAATTTATTTATTTTTTTTTGTTAATTATTTGTACCCATAGGTAGATTTGTTTTGCTGTCACACCACCAGCTGCTGCATGCGCAAGCACCCCGTATCCCTAATCTGCATGTTTTTGGCATGTGGGAGGAAACTGGAGAAATCCCGGAGTAAACCCCTGCAACACGGGGAGAACATGCAAACTCCACACAGATCATTGTTGGTCGGGGGCTGGGATCGAACCCACGATCCCCGCAATCCCCTGGCTGAGGGTAAACTGTGCTGCCACGATGCTAACCACTGCGCCACCGTGCAGCCCCTAACTAGTTACTATTTTTTAGTAACTTGCCCAACACTGATCACAGCCAATAGCATGGTGACAGGCTGTAACTGAAGACCGGATCATTTGTCAGTGATGTAGGGAAAAAGATCCCGCAGGAGCAAAACTGGCTTCTATCCATTCTGCCGAAATGTTACAATATCTTTAATTCTAAATCAATAGAGATTTCAACATCTTTACTGTAGTCATATAACTCAAGAACATATTTTAGAAGGTTAAAACCCAGAAACACATCAGGTTTGAGTGATTATAACCATTATGGTTTGGAATTTTGTCTGAGCACATTTTATCATGAACTACACCCACCTGTTGTTGAGAGCCAGAGGTTTCTCTTCATCTGAAGGACACATTTTGTCCTGAAGAAAAAAGACCAGAACCAGAAATTCTTGGACTTTTCTCAGGCCTATCGCTATAACGAAGGTCAGACTAGGAGAGAAAAGTCAAATAAATTAATCAATTAAAAATGTCTCAAATAACCACAATCACATTTAAGCCGTCTTACAGTGTGGTTCCCCAGGTGTTGAGCATGTCTAGGAATTTTCCATGCATGAGTGGAAGGATCACCCCATAGGCCAACACCAAAGCAAGTATGAACTGGACTAAACGGGCAATCATGTAGCCTGAAAAACATTCAGACAGTAAAGTGGGAGGGACGTGTTGTAGTATCTACAGTTGTAGTATGAGCAGTCCAGAGCCTGAGCTACTTTCATTATTGATATATGACAAGAGCTCTTTTATTGCACAGACCAGCTGTTTTTGTTTTGAAATGCAGTGAATGACAGTTGTGTGTTATATTTACATGAGAGAAAGCTTACCCCACAGTGTAAATGCTATTTGCCACCCAGAATATCTTGCAATAGAAGCCTGGGGAATGGAATAAGAAAACATGTCTTAGCAATTTCTACAGAGCATATACTGAAATTAAATTAACCAATGAATTTCAGTTTGTGTGTGCACTACTGTTCCCTATACTGTATACAACCCCTGGCAAGATCTTGCAATGTCTAATTTTGTAAAAAAAAAACAAAAAAAAAAACAATCACAGACATGTCACAAAACCATTTTTATTCCAAATGCCAACCTTCTGACTTTAAGAAACATTCATAGAAATAATAAAAGAAAGCTGTTGTAGTCAATTGTGATTTTTTGTAAATTAGCTCAAGCAGAGGAAAATATTATGGAATCAGCCTTTAATTTGCAGTCCTAAAACAAACACCTGCATCAAATTAAATCTTCCTATTAGTCTGCAGTTAAAAAAAAGTGTTTGCACTATCACAAGCCGAGCCGGCTTGGCCTTCCCCGGCTCGGTCTCAATCTCTCTGTGGGTTTTGGTTTCACTGTTATGTGTATAGCGACATAAACGTGTGAACAGAGGATTCAGTGCACTGCCTCCAGGAATGCTTTAACTGTACGGACTGGGAGGTGTTCACACTGTCCTGCAGAGATGATTTGGACTCTTTAGTGGACGTGACATGCTCATACATGGCTTTCTGTAGAGACATGATCGTTCCACGTAAACATGTCAAAATATATCCCAACAACAAGCCATGGGTTACAAAATCAGTTAAATCCTGCTTACAGAGGAAAGCACTTGCCTTTAAACAGGGGTCTGTTTCTGAGCTGCAGGTTGCCACAAAATAGCTGAAGGCCGAAATTTTAAGAGCAAAACAGAATTATAAATCAGAGTTGGAAAGCAAGATGGCAACAAAGAAACTTAGTTCAGCCTGGGCCAGTACGAAAACTATTGCAGGCCTTCAGAGCACAGAGCACAGTAATCATGTGTTTTTAGATGGTGTTAATTCAGACACAGAGCTGGCTAATGCTCTTAATTGTTTTCATGGTTGTTTTGACTCCCTTGATTTTAGCACAGAAACCCAAGATTTGAAACAGAAACTCAAAGACAATCAGCACTTTAATATTGAGGTGCAGGATGTTAAAAGGGTGTTTTGTGCTGTAAAAGTGAACAAAAGTCAGGGCCCTGATAATATATGTGGGCGCTTGGTAAAGTCCTGTGCACATGAACTGAGTCCTGTATTTCACTACATTTTCAATAAGTCCTTACAGACACAACATGTGCCTAAGATCTGGAAAGATGCTGTGGTTGCCCCGTTCCAAAATCCAGCTGTCGTAAAACAGTAAATGATTTTAGACCAGTTGATTTGACTTCATTTTTTTTTTTTTTTAATTTAAGTTTTTGTAAAGGGTATACAGGTCATTACAGCATTGCATTGTTTACATTTTCATCACATGTTCCCTTATTTTTTGCTATTTGACAACATTGGTAGGATAGTTATTACAACACCCCCCCTTTTTTTTTAAAGTGAAAGAAAAAGTGAAATTAAGGAGAATTAAATAAAAACAAAACAAAACAAACAAAAAATGAATAAACAAACAAACAGAACAGCAAAAAACAAACAAACAGAACAGCAAAAAACAAACAAACAGAAAATTAAGTAAATAAAAGTAAAAGAGCATCTGAGTAGCTTTGGAACAAAGAGAGGGACCATTATTGAAATGGTATTTGTCAAAGATTAGATCTAATGGAAGACACATATGCGATCCAGGGTTGCCAAAAGTTCATGAACCCATCCATGTCCTGTCTCAGTGCGAATGTCAACTTTTCCATCGAGTAAATGTCTTGAATCACGTTAATCCAATCTTCAGGTGTAGGACAGTCCTTCAGCATCCATTTTTTAGTTAGGGCTTTTTTACTTGCCAATATTAAAACACTGAATAAGTATTTATCTCCTCGTCTTTCCAGTGAGTCCGGTAGTAAACCCAAATACAAAGTTACAAAAGAAAAGGGAACTGTTATTTTGAATATTTTCCCCAATATTGTCTGTACGTTGGTCCAATATTGGTGGATAATTGGGCATGACCAAAACACATGAAAATGATTTGCAGTCTTTTCACCACACAAGCGCCAACAGTTCAACCCCTTATGGGTAAATTTGTTTTGTGCAGCTGTTCTGAAAAATCTTACCAAATTTTTCCATCCAAATTCTCTCCACTGCAGGGAAGAGGTACTTTTCCATTGCTGTTTATTTAGCTTTTCCCATATTTCCAATTGTAAAGTGAAATTCCCCTCTTTTTCCCATCTCTCTTTTATATATGATGTGTTGTCTCCTTTTAAGTCTTGAAGACCTTGATATATTTTAGAAATGTATCTGATCCCTGGGATCCCTTTATATGCCATTAAGAAGACCTTCAGAACACCTGACTGGGCCCTTTCCAAATCCTCCTTTTTAAGTATATTGTTTATGTGGTGTCTAAGCTGAAAGAACCTGTAAAGATCTTGATTTATTAGACCTTGTTTTTTCAAATCTTCAAAACTTCTTAAAGTTTGCCCCTTAAAAAAAATCGTAATATTTTATCAGCCCTTTCTCTTTCCACTCTTTAAATCTAGTGTCTGTTTTATTGGGGGTAAAGTCTTGATCATAGGCAATCCATTGCAGAAGTCGATAGGGCTCTTTAGTTTGATTCTCTCTGACTATCTTAAACCAAATTTTTAGCGGGGTCTCTATCCACGGGTTGGTGTTATTCAAGAGTTTAGTTAAGGCATTGTTCCCTATTATTGCCTGTAGGGGGATGTCACTTGTTATTTGGCATTCCATCTCCTTCCATTGTGCAGTGTAGACTGGGTTACATATCTCTACTAAAGTTTTAATTTGTGCAGCTATAAAATAGTCCCTGATATTTGGCAACGCGAGCCCACCTTTGTCTTTGTTTAGCTGTAGGGTTCTATATCTGATTCTAGGTCTCTTACCCTGCCATATGAATCTTGAGATCCTTCTGTCCAGCTCCTGCCATGTTTTTTTGGGAGGTTCTACCGGTATTGTTTGGAAAAGGTATAGAAGACGTGGAAGTATATTCATTTTGACTGCTTCAATTCTTTGTGCAGTACCTAAGAATGGTATCATATTCCATCTTGCTAGGTCAGATTTTATTTTAGTCACCAGTGGATCATAGTTTAGTGTTATAATTTTGTCGAGTTGTTTCGGGATATTGACCCCCAGATATTTCATAGATTCCAACTCCCAGTTAGTTTTGAGTTCATTTAGTGAAAAATGATTTGGGTCATAGTTGAATGTTAAGACTTGGGTTTTATGCATGTTTAATTTGTACCCCGATAAATCTCCATAGTCTGAAAAAACTGAGATTAGTTCTGGTAGAGAAGTGTCTGGCTGCCCTAGGTATATTAAAATGTCATCAGAAAAGAGTGCTATTTTATGTTCCTTCTGACCAAGTGTAATACCTTGAATTTCTTGATTTTGTCTTATCCATTGGCTCAGAGGTTCTATGAAGATTGCAAAGAGCAGTGGAGACAGGGGGCAGCCCTGACGACATCCTCTTTTCAGCTCAAAAGATGATGATAAATTACCGTTAATCCTTATTTTAGCTGTTGGTTTTTTATATAATGCCTGTATAGTTCTAATGAAGTTGTTATGAAAATTGAAACTGGATAAGATTCTATATAGGAAAGACCAGTCAACCGAATCGAATGCTTTTTCAGCATCTAATCCCAATATGACTGCATTTAAGTTATATTTTTTTATATGATGAATTATGTGTAAAGTGCGTCGAATGTTGTCTTGTGTCTGTCTTTGTCTTATAAAACCTGTTTGGTCTAAGTGAACTAAGTCTGTCAGTATGTTTTCTAACCTTTTGGCAAGGATAGTGGTAAAAAGCTTATAGTCCTGATTTAATACACTGATTGGTCTGTAGTTGGAGCATTCTAGTTTATCCTTTTCAGGTTTAGGTATAACTGCAATGACCCCTTCTCTCCAGTAGGGGGGGATTTCCCCTGTGTGGAGGACGTAGTTAAATGTTTTCAGGAGGAGAGGAGATAGTTGCTGTTTAAAGGTTTTGTACCATTCTGCTGTATAGCCATCTGCTCCTGGGGATTTGTTAGCTTTAAGTTTCATAATTGCTTTTTCCAATTCTTTAGGTTGTATTTCTGACAGTAGGGTTTTATTTTGTGAATCCGTAAGTTGGGGAAGGTTTAATGTGTTTAGTAATGTCTCGGATGCGTTTTTATGTTTTTTGTGGGAGTATAAGTTCTTGTAGTAATTCTCGAAGCTTTTAAGAATATCCTGAATTCTGAATTTTATTTCCTTTGATACTGGGTCTCTGATTTTGTAGATTGCTCTTTCCGTTTGTTGTTTCCTCAATTTATAGGCTAGTAATTTTGCCGATTTACTGCCTGCTTCATAGTGTTTTTGTTTCAGAAATGTAAGTTTCTTCTGGATTTCTATTGTGTAGATCTCATTTATTTGATTTTTAATTTCTTTAATCTTGAGCGAGCCATTAGACTGAGTGTTGTCTTTGTGTTCTTTTTCTAGGTTCTTGAGTTCTGACTCTAGTGTGATTAGTTTTTCTTGTCTCAGTTTCTTTTGGGTTGCCAGTTTTGCAATCATTTTTCCCCTTATTACAGCTTTGCACGCATCCCACAGTATTAAAGGAGATACTTCTCCATTATTGTTTTCTTCCAAATAGCTGAGAATATCTGATTCCAATTCATCTTTCAGTGGTCCTTTCAGGACACTTGAATTCAACCTCCAGGAAAATGTATTATTTGTGTATTTTTGGATGTTTAAGACCATATAGATCGGACTGTGGTCGGAGAGATCCATCAGTCCTATTTTACATGTTTTTACTCTTCCAATGTCTCTATTAAACATAAAAAAGTAATCAATCCTTGAGTAAGATGAATGTGGCGTTGAATAAAAAGTATAATCTTTTACATTGGGGTTGAATTCCCTCCATACGTCACAGATTCCCATTTCTTTTAGTAGCATCCGAGTATTCTTACTTTGGGTGTTATTTTGATGTGAAGAATTACCTGTCGCATCCCAGTATGGATGCAGTCTTAGATTGAAGTCTCCACCACATATCACTAAACCTTGGGCTTTAGTTATCATTAGGTCGAATACATTTTTATAAAATTTCCATTTAGCCCCTGGTGGTGCATATACATTCAGCAGGGTGATATCTTCTCCCTCTAGCCGCCCAGTTACCAAACTGTACCTCCCTTCTTTATCTTTGTGTTCTGATTTTTTTTCAAATGTAATTTTGGTTGATATCAATGTCGCTACTCCCCTCCTCCTCCCTGATTTATATGAAGATGAAGAGATCATTTTAAACCCTTGTCTATTGAGTTTAGTGTGTTCCACGTCTGTTAGGTGGGTTTCTTGTAAAAATATTATTTCTGCTTTGTCTTTTTTCATTTTGCGTAGAATCTTGGATCTTTTAACTGGATTCAGGATCCCTTTTACATTATATGAGGCTATTTTGGTTACACCCTCTTTCTCCATTGTATTTTCTTATTTAGTATAACAGTGTGGTGGCCCTCTTTTTTGCTACTCAGAAACTGAAAGAACATTAAGAACATAAAAAACATTAAGAACATAGTGTACGAAACTTTAAAACAAAAAACTGTCAAAAAAACTTCCTGAGCTGGGGTCTCTTTAAAGACCCTGTAAGAGCCCTGATGGAGTGTAGGCTCTGAGGGAAATTCCTCAAACTCTGTTACGTGTTGAGGGCCCTCTCTTACCCCTGTAAGCTGTCCCATGTTTTTAACGTGAATTTCAGATCCCAATCCGAATTTGTAATGATTTTTTTTTTTTTTTTTTTTATGCCTATAACCTATGAGATTGTGTGCACCCTCCCACCCCCATCACAGCAAACATTCACTCTAATACAGTATTTGTTAGTATGGAGAGAACATGTGGGTCATTGTTACATTTCTATTTTAACATGATTTTTTTTTTCCCCCTTTAAATTAAGAAGACATTTGTTTCTAATGCTATAACTGCTCCATGAAAGGTTTTACCACATGCTGATTCTGCATCTCCTTTAATGTTTGTTACCTTGTAGGAGGGGGGGGGGGGGTGGAAGTGCAGAGTGACTGAAAAGAAAAAAAAACAAACAAAAAGGTCGCTATTCCTTCCTGGAACTGGAAAGCTTATCTTTGTAGCTCTGGGGCTGGGTTTCCCGCTGCTGGTCCGTGGATTTTGAAGGTCTCTGAGTGGACCACGTTTGAGCTCTGATCTTCTCGCTCAGATCCGCTGCGGGTTTAAACACCGTTACCGGGAGTCCTCTCCTTGCCATGTCAGTTGTTGCTTCTTCCGCTGAATTATAGAGACATGACTCTTCACCGTAAAAGACCCTTAGCTTCGCCGGAAATGGCGTCTGAAAGCGTAGATTCTGTTCCCGTAAAACCTTTTTGGCGTCGTTATATTCCCGTCGTTTTTTAAGAACCTCAGGGGCGTAATCGTGCTCCACGAAGACTTTTCTCTCATGATGCATAAATCCTTTTTTCTGCCAAGCCCGTCTTATAACCTCTTGTTTTATTTTGAAATTGGCGAATCTTACCACCACAGAACGTGGGGGCGCTTCCGGGGCTGGCTTTGCGGCTAATGTACGATGGGCTTTTTCTATCTTCAAATCGGTGGTTTGTGGAATATCCAACTTCTCTCTCAATAAGGATTCCACGCATTCCGCCACTGTGTTGAAACCATCTTCAGCTCCTTCTTTCAGACCGTGAATTCTGATGTTATCTCGTCTCTGTCTTCCTTCTTGGTCGGTTAGCTTAGCCTCCAGCCATGACTGTTTTCTGTGTAAATCCAGCACAGAATCTTCAAGCACTTTTACTCTTTCTTCAGCTTCCAAGATTCGGTTTTCGGCCTGGTCCATTCTGCTGTTCGCCTTTTTTAGATCCTCTCTGAATTCAAGAAATTCGGCCCGAAATCGTCGTATTTCGTCAAATAGCGATTTCAAGCTAATCCTTTTGTTAGCTAGGCCCAGGTCCTCGTCTTCTGAACGGAGGTCCTCCGGTTCAGATTCTGCAGCCGCTGTGCGTCCTGACCTGGGGAATGTCAGTTTCCTCTGCTTGTGGTTAGGCATGGTGTTATTGTCTTTTGATTTTTAATCTTCCAAAAATCCGTTAGGTCTGATTTTGAGGATGTTTTCCTTGGATTGAGTCTGGGAGTTTCAGCGTTAGGTTGCTATCACCATGGCGTCCAGACCGCGATTTGACTTCAATTTTAATGAAAATTTTTGAAAAACTGGTCAGATTTGAGGTCCTAAAGCAGACTGAGCATGCATTGGATCCTTTGCAGTTTGCCTATAGGCCTCACAGAGGAGTGGAGGATACCACTCTCACTCTGTTTAACATGCTTTTTGAACATCTAGATTTTAATGGGACACACGCCAGGCTTTTATTTGTGGACTTTTCTTCCACCTTTAATACAATCCAACCTCATATTTTAGTTGAAAGGCTCCTGCAACAATTTGATTTGAGTAATAATCTGGTGGGTTGGAATCTGGATTTTTTTTAACCAACAGGACACAGAGAGTAAGGGTCAATGGTACATTGTCGGACCTAAAGTGCTCTTCTACTGGCTCTCCTCAGGGGTGTGTGTTGTCACCACTACTCTTCATCCTGTACACAAACATGTGTCGGAGCAGACATGACAACAGACACATTATAAAGTATGCTGATGATTCAGTTGTTGTCAGTCTCCTCCAGGATGGTGAGAGTGGCCACGGCCCAGTAGTTGATGATTTTGTTCACTGGTGTGAGGGTTCCTACCTGCAGCTGAATACAACAAAAACTAAAGATATGATTATTGACTTTAGGAGGAAAAATCCCAGGCATGAAGTCACTGTACTAAAAGGCCAGACCACTGAATGTGTACAATCCTACAAATATCTTGGGACGATTATTGATAGTAATTTAAACTTTGAAGAGAACTGTGAAAGGGTGTGCAAAAAGAGTCAGCAACATTTGCATTGTTTAAGGAAACTTGCACACTTCCAAATTGACCGAACCATAATAACAATGTTTTATCGGGCTTTTATTGAATCTGTTTTATCCTTTTCTTTAGTGTCATGGTTTGGTCAGATAAAACTGAAACAGAGGAAATCCTTGGATCAGGTAGTTAGATGGTCGTTTGCTTGGTGAGTCCCAGCTGACCCTGACATCCCTGTACACCAGACACGTACAGAGGATTGCTACCTCCATTTTAAATGACTCCCACCCTTTGCACTGCCACTTTCAGCTTCTTCCATCCAGACGGAGGTTTGCTGTCCCAAAAAGTAAAACCCAGCGCTACAAAAGCAGCTTTGTTCCTGCTGCTGTTAAAGAGTTGAACAAGATGTAACAATAAATTGCACAAAATTTAGTTACCTATTTATTAATTTTATTTTATATTTACTTATTTTTGTAGGTTTTTTATTTGGGTTCTAAATCTTTTATTGGGTTTTAGACTCTTGAGTTTTTAACCTCTTTGACTAGTCTTTAACTTTTTAATATGACCCTTCTCTCTTATCTCCTTGTTTTGTTTTGTTTTGTTTTTTGTTTTGTTTTTTTCTCCTCTTATCTCTTTGTCTTATGTCCTGATTGGTGGAGCCTTGAGTACTTTTATCATGTTTATAGTCAGCTACATGTGTGCCTGTGTTTGTGTTCATGTTGAATGTAATTGTGGTTTGTAAATATGGATGTCACCTGACTGCAAAACAAATCTACCTACGGGTACAAATAAAGCAACCTGAACCTGATTTTGTGTATTTCTGCATTTATTTCATCACCCTAGCCACTGCCTGACTGGCAGCTGTTAGTCAGCATCTGTGAGCTATTTTTTCCCACGCTGCTGACAGTCTGTTGGTCCAACCACATCCCCTCGCTCTCCCTAGTTCCATCAGCTGTTTTCAGCCCCGGTAATTATCTTTCCCACGCCTCGTCCAGGTGTTCCCAATTTCTGTGGCCAGCGGCGTTTGGATTTAAGCAGCTCTTCGCTAGACAAACGCCACTGGGTTATTGTATGAGTCACTCTCGTTCTTCACGGTGTGACCATCACGTCAGGAAAGACATTTGGATTATGCTCGTTGGGAGAACTGGACTTTCTGGACAGATCCTGCTTGTGAGTAAACTGTTTGGCATTTCTTGGTGCAGTAGTTTCTGCTACGCTTAGCTGTTAGCATTTCTTCCCCGCAGTGCTACTGTTACGCTTAGGCTGTTGCCCAGTTTACTTCCTCTAGCCAGTTGAGCCTCCTTGAGTCTTCCTCGCTCTCCCGAGCATTTATGCTATTTGCATTTTTCCTGTGGCCACGGTACACTGTGGTCTGCCCGCTGGTCGCTTCGGCGTCAGCTATTTTTATGTACATAGTTACTTTTCTGCAAGTCTTTATTTTTGAACTGTTTCATGTTAATAAATGTGTGTGTGGTGAAACTGCGCGGAAATCCATCCATCCTTCTCCTCCTCCGTGCGCCATGGAAGAGCACATGGAGAGTTTGTGACATGCACACCTTAGTGAGCTGTTGCACCAACCGGATAAACATGTATCATGGCTCCAACACAAGAAATGTCAGTGGAAAGAAAGGAGAGGGTTATAAAACATTTTCAAGAAGGTAGATGATCATGGAATGTAGCAAAAGATGTTGGTTGTTCCCAGTCAGCTGTGTCAAAACTCTGGACCAAGTACAAACACAAAAGGTTGTAAAAGAGAAGCATAGTGGTTAACCAAGGAAGACATGAAAGCGTCAAGATAGAAATCTTGAAGCAATATGTCTTGAAAACAGAAAATGACCAACAAAACACATGAGGATCAAATGGGAAGAAACCAGAGTCAATGTCTGTGACCGAACTGTGAGAAATCACCTGAAGGAAATAGGATTTACATAGAGAAAAGCCAAATGAATGCCATCATTAACACCTAAACAGAAAAAAAACAAGGTTACAGTGGGTTAAAGAAAAGCAATCAGGGGCTGTGGATGACTAGATGAAAGTGATATTTAGTGATGAATTACGAATCTGCATTGGGAAATTGAAATGATGTTTGATGATAAGATAAGATAAGATAAGCCTTTATTAGTCCCACAATGGGGAAATTCCAGGATTGCAACAGCACAGGGATAGCAACACTCAGAGCAACAATCAGAAGGCAAGGAAGAAAAAAATAAATAAATAAATAAAATAAATAAATAAAAATAAATAAATAAATAAAAAAATTTAAAAAAAGCAAGCAAGCAAGAGCAGCTAATATACATATGTACATATTACCATAAATATATATATATATACACACAGACACACAGTGTAGAGCATTGTAGCTGGATGGGATAAATATGAGTATATAAACACACAGTACGGAGCATTGCAGCTAGATGGAATAAATATGTAAATATATAAACACAGTGCGGAGCAATGTAGCTTGATGGAATAATATGTAGATATATAAACACACAGTACGGAGCATTGCAGCTAGGTGGAAAAAATATGTAAATATATAAACACACAGTGTGGAGCAATGTAGCTAGATGGAATAATATGTAGATATATAAACACACAGTGCGGAGCATTGTAGCTAGATGGAATGAATATATAGATATATAAATATAAACATAAACACACCCAGTGCGGAGCATTGTAGCTAGATGGAATAAATATGTAAATGTATAGACACACACAGTGCAGAGCATTGTTGCTAGATGGGATGAAACAGCACAACCGTCTACTTAGTTATCCTACATGGTATGATTATGTGCCCATACATATTCTCACCCTCCGTAGCTACCGGTATTTTCCTAGTTGTATGCCGGAGGGGACCATTGTGTAAGTCTATTGCATCTTTTGCATTCAAAAAACTATTAGGTTGTTACGTCTTTTTGCTATCTCTGCGAGCAGCCCTGCTTAGGTTGTACAGTCTGACAGCCGTTGGTAGGAAGGACCTGCGAAACCTCTCGGTTGTGCACCTGGGATGATGTAGTCTGCTGCTAAATGAGCTCCTCAGTGCATTCAGTATGTCCTGCATAGGGTGGAACTCGGACTCCAGCAGAGATGACAGTTTAGCCACCGTCCTTCTCTCTCCTATCTCCTCCACCGGATCAAGGCGCTGCCCCAGGACGGAGCTAGCTTTCTTGATCAGTTTGTTCAGTCTCTTCCTATCGGCTGCAGTAATGCCACTGCCCCAGCAGACCACTCCAAAAGTGATGGCTGATGCCACCACCGTGTCATAGAATGTCTTCAGCAGCGCCCCTTGTACACCAAAAGACCTGAGTCTCCTCAGTAGGAACAGCCTGCGCTGTCCCTTCTTGTAGAGTGCATCAGTATTGTGTGACCAGTCTAGTTTATTGTTCAGATGAACACCCAGGTACTTGTAGGATGTCACCATCTCAATGTCTGTTCCCTGTATATTTACTGGTACTGTGAGGGGTTGTCCTTGCCTGCGGCAGTCCACCACCAGCTCCTTAGTTTTCCTCGCGTTGATCTGGAGGCAGTTCCGATGGCACCAGTCCACGAAGTCCTGGATAAGCCCTCTGTACTCAGCTTCATCTCCATTGGAGATGAGGCCAACGATCGCAGAGTCATCAGAGAACTTCTGTAGATGGCAGTGTGTTGTGTTGTGTGAGAAGTCCGCAGTATAAAGAGTATTATTATTATTGACGATTACATCATTTTCCCAGATGATAATGCACCTTGCCATAGGGCAGAAAATGTTCCTTCAAGAAAGACGTACTGTATAATGTCAATGGCATGGCCTACAAAAAGTTCAGATCTCACTCCCATTGAAAATCTATGGTGGAAATTGAAGAAACTGTTCCATGATAAGGCTCCAACCTGCAAACCTGATCTGGCAATAGCGATAAGAGAAAGTTGGAGCTGGAGTGATGAAGAATACTGTTTGTCAACAGTCCATGCCTCAGAGAATTTAAGCTGTGATAAAAGCCAGAGGGGGTGCAACAAGTACTAGTGGTATTGTTATGTCTGGAACTGGAGCCAATGAGGAGAACAGTAGTGGAGCTGAACGCACGTTTATTGTAATACAGGGCGCAGTGCACCTGACCACACATACAGTCGCAGGCAGAGGCAAAGGCGGAAGAGACTGCCCCCCTACCTGCTGTCCTTCTTATACGCACAGGGTTGGCGGAACCGGAACATGGAGCCACCACCCCATGCCACACAAATAAGAGCTCCAAATATAATACAATATGAGCAATAAATAACTACACTACACCCCCCCCCCCCCCCCCCCCCGCAGAAAAGGTCCAGAACACACACATGCAATCAGCCTACTCCAATTTGGAACCTGAATCATCCGCTAAACATAACTGTATTAAAAATTACAAAAGGGGCCTATGGCATTCACATAAAATAACTAAAATTAGGGGGGATGGGTAGACTGCCGTCCTACCCCCCACACGGCGAGGCGGGTTATTCTGCTGCATATGATATATAAAAGTCCTGTTCAAAAAATTACTGCCATGTCTCCTACTTAAACAGAACACCAAAATAATCCCAGAACTATAAATACATATTAATAACTAATCAACACATACACATCCATGGCTCGGTGAGGATGACCCGTGGCCCCCCAGACCCTTCACCAGTCAGTCCGCCCCTGGAGGTAGCTCGCTTCCCGGGCGACAGCTGATTGCCTCAGTCCCAGTGCACCTTCTCCTCCATATCTCCAAACGCTCCGATCGTCTGGGGCCATGCCCAACTGCCTTCTTCAGGGCACGCCGTAACTCACTGGGATGACGCCACGAGCCATCCGACAGCAGAAGGTAACCATCATGCCACTCGCCCGTCACCTGCAGCCAGCCCCAGTACCACTCCATCTTCCGCTTCTCTCTCACCCGCCTGGACCTCGCCTCCGCCCGAGCCCAAACCAAGTCCGCGACTCCAAGGGGAGCCCTGCATAGCCTGCGGTATCTCCGCCTAGCACTCGTTCTCCCAGTGTCAGGGAGAACTGGTACTGGGAGTCCTGCCCCGACTGCTTGTAAATCCGCTGCAGACCCTGCCGATGTGGCCCCGCCATGGCTGTGCTCCAGGAACACCTGTGACCATCTTTTAGGCACTGCTCACCACCACAAGCTCTCCCTTGTGCCGCCCAGTACCCTCGTCCAAGGCAACTCGGACACTGGCACTGGGGCCCTCCCGCGGTGACCCTGAGCGCGTCAAGGCCTGTCCACTTTCCAGAGTGCCCAGCAATTGTTCATCCCACACAGCATCGTCCCGAACTCTCGGAACCGGTCAGTCCCACAGTCCGCAGCCCGACCACTCTTCCCCAGCGCTGCTCCTGATGGAAAACCCGAGACCATAGAATAGGTTGCAGCCCATGATGCTCGTGCCGCCGGCCGTCCACGACGAACTCCACATCGGCCATCTCCGCCGACTTGTACTGAGCCGTCAGTCTGATGGTACCCACTGTAGCCAGCCATCCTCCTCTATAGCCACAAAGTGGCGCTGAGTCACCTCCAGTTCGGTAGTGTGGAATAACATTCTCTAACTGTAGCCCAGTTCAGCAGTGAACTCTCCGGCCCCGTGTCAATCAGCATCGGTACCGGTACTCCGTCCAACTCTACCGTGCAATGTGTGCGCCCACTGGTACTCGGGGACACAGTATGAATCACCGTCGGGGCGGGAGGAGTCGAGCTCTTGCGCGGGCTATCTTGTTCCGCTGACTGGCACACCCTCACAAAATGATGTAGACGGCTACGATTGCCACAGCACTTTCCTCTTGCCGCACACTCTCTGGCCTTGTAGCGGTGTTTTGTGGACCCGCAGCTCATACACCTGGGCTTCCCTGGGGCACACCTCATCCGTACAGCGTTGGCCCTCTCGGCATCATCCTCGGCACTCCAATCGCTGTCCGGGTCCACTACCTGTGTGGCCATGGAGGATCCCAACTCTCGTGGTGACAGACGCGCACGTAGCTCTCGAGTTAGCTTATCTGCTGCCTCCAGCTGGAGAGCCAACTCAACGGCCCTGGCCAGCGTCAACTCACCTGGAAATGTGAGCAGCTTAGACCGGACTGCAGCACAGTTGGTGTATTCCACCAACTGGTCGTGAACCATTTCTTCATCCAACGGTCCAAACCGACACTCAGCAGCTAGCTGCCTCAAGTCCGACACAAATCGCTGGATGGGTTCGCTAACCTGTCGGCGGCGCTGTCGGAACTTAATCCTCCGGACGATGATGCTGTCCGGCGCCCTAAAATGGCACGCCATGAGCCCAACCACTTCTTCATAACTGTCCACATCACCAAGCATGCCCAAAATCCTCTGGCCCTCCATTCCCAGGTTGTGCACAAGCAACACACACGCCCTCAGCTTCTCCATCCTTCCCAGGTCCAACACCACCATATACGTTTTAAAGCTTCATACCACCGAGGCCACGGCACCGGTGGCTCACCTGGGAGCTCCAAGAAAGGCCAAATTGGTGCTCAACAGGCCTCCATGGCTTTTCTTCTTGCAGCAAAATGTTATTTCTGGAACTGGAGTCAAGGAGGAGAGCAATAGTGGAGCTGAACACACGTTTATTGTAATACAGGGCACAGTGCACCTGACCACACATACAGCCGCAGGCAGAGGCAAAGGCGGAAGAGACTGCCCCCCTACCTGCAGCCCTTCTTACACGCACAGGGTTGGCGGAACCGGAACATGGAGCCACCACCCCGTGCCACACAAATAAGAGCTCCAAATATAATACAATATGAGCAATAAATAACTACACTGCAGGTATAGCATTCTGTTTATAATTCCATAATATTTTCCTCAGAATTCCATATTTTTTCCTCTGCTTGATGTAATAAAAATTGCAATTGACTACAACAAATTGCTTTCATTCTTTTTAATGTTTCTTAAAGCCAGAAGGTTGGCATTTTGACTAAAACTAGTTTTGTGACAAGAGTGGTGATTCCACATTTTTTGCCAGTGGTTGTAATAAAGACTTCTGTGGTATTATTTCTGTGACAAATGAGAAGGTGTGAGTATGCATGGTTTACAATATGTCCCCTATGTTTTTAAGTAGATTCAAACTTACAGTGGGGAAAATGAATATTGAACGTCAACATTTTTCTCATTAAACATATTTCTGATGGAGTTATTGACCTGAGATTTTCACCAGATATCAGTAACAAACCCATGTAATCCATACATACAAAGAAATATGTATCCACCTTTAATACAATCCAACCTCATATCTTAGTTGAAAGGCTCCTGCAGCAATTTGATTTGAGCAATAATCTGGTGGGTTGGATTCTGGATTTCTTAACCAACAGGATGCAGAGAGTAAGGGTCAATGGTACATTGTCGGACCTAAAGTGCTCTTCTACTGGCTCTCCTCAGGGGTGTGTGTTGTCACCACTACTCTTCATCCTGTACACAAACATGTGTCGGAGCAGACATGACAACAGACACATTATAAAGTATGCTGATGACTCAGTTATTGTCAGTCTCCTCCAGGATGGTGAGAGTGGCCACAGCCCAGTAGTTGATGATTTTGTTCACTGGTGTGAGGATTCCTACCTGCAGCTGAATACGACAAAAACTAAAGACATGATTATTGACTTTAGGAGGAAAAATCCCAGGCACAAAGTCACCGTACTAAAAGGCCAGACCACCGAATGTGTACAATCCTACAAATATCTTGGGACGATTATTGATAGTAATTTAAAGTTTGAAGAGAACTGTGAAAGGGTGTGCAAAAAGGTGGCTGCACGGTGGCGCAGTGGTTAGCACTGCGGCAGCACAGTTTACCCTTGGCCGGGGGATCGTGGGTTCGATCCCAGCCCCCGACCAACAGTGATCTGTGTGGAGTTTGCATGTTCTCCCCGTGTTTGCGTGGGTTTACTCTGGGATTTCTCCGGTTTCCTCCCACATGCCAAAAACATGCAGGTTAGGTTAATTGGAGACTCTAAAGTGGCCCTAGGTGTGAATGTGTGTGTGAATGGTTGAGGGATAGCGCCGTATCGCGGCTGCTTCATCCATCCAGGTGGTGGATGACCCTCAATTTCCCCTCTGGGGATCAATAAAGTATACTAAATTAAAAAAAAAAAAAGGGTCAGCAACATTTGCATTGCTTGAGAAAACTTGCACGCTTCCAAGTTGACCGAACCATAATGACAATGTTTTATCGGGCTTTTATTGAAGCTGTTTTATCCTTTTCTTTAGTGTCATGGTTTGGTCAGATAAAACTGAAACAGAGGAAATCCTTGGATCAGGTAGTTAGATGGTCCAGTCGTTTGCTTGGTGAGCCACAGCTGAGCCTGACATCCCTGTACACCAGACAAGTACAGAGGATGGCTACCTCCATTTTAAATGATGACTCCCACCCATTGCACTGCCACTTTCAGCTTCTTCCCTCAAGACAGAGGTTTGCTGTCCCAAAAAGTAGAACCCAGTGCTACAAAAACAACTTTGTCCCTGCTGCTGTCAAAGAGTTGAACAAGCTGTAAAAATATATTGCACATAATTTAGGTACTTATTTATTAACTCCATTTTATATTTACTTATTTTTGTAGGATGTCAGTTGGGTTCTAAATATTTTATTGGGTTTTAGACCTTTGAGTTTTTAACCTCTTTGACTAGTTTTTAACTTTTAATATGACCCTTCTCTCTTACCTCTGGTTTTTCTCCCATCTCTTTGTCTTTTATACCCTGATTGATGGAGCCTTGAGTATTTTTATCATGTTTATGGTCAGCTTCATATGTGCCTGTGTTTGTGTCTATGTTGAATGTAATTTGTGGCTTGTATATATGGATGTCACCAGACTGCAAAACAAATCTACCTACGCGTACAAATAAAGTAACCTGAACCTGAACCTGATAAAAGCAACTGTGTTCACAAAACAAGTTAAATTTAATAATGTGTAATGATACTGTCATGGTGCGGTCCTCGTGGACCACTAATGAAACGCTATAGGCAACCAGTGAGTTTGCGTATTTATTAAAGGACTGACAACGATACAAAATAATAAGCCTCGTGGGGCAAAACACAAATAAAGACTAGGACTAAGACACACTATGATATACTGAGAACTAGGGGGACTGACGGGAGACAAGGATACAACACTTACATGCGAATAGGACACTGAAAGGAACTGGCTTCGGACGTAGGGAAACCTGTCTGGAAAATGCAAGGTCACAGCCCCGAGTGACAGGAGCTGCTCCCTTAAATAGGGCAACATAATTAATCAGCTGATGAGGGTGTCATCAGCTGAAACAAAACCAGCTGTTACTGCTTGGCTCTGACAGCCGGAAGCCCCGCAGAGATGCTGTCAGAAAAAGAGCTCAGAGAGCCCACCAGGACTAAATACAGAATGGGAGGAAAATACTGCATGACCCGAGCGGGGACGAGATCGGCGTTCAGACCACGACAGTACTCCCACTCCCCCCCCCCCGAAGGATGCACTCTGGGCATAAACGTAACATCCAAACCTCCCCCCCACCCAGAAGGCTACGAAATCCCACCCAGGGTGGGTGGAGGGGGAAAAAGGCTCGGAGGGCAAGAACCAGGAAAAAAAAAAAACATCAAGAAAGGAACCGGGACAAAAAATGACAAGAGGGGATACAGAAACAAATCAGAACCTGGTACAACAACAGAGCATGGGAAAAAAAACAAAAAAACAAAACCACAAATATACTCCATAAAGCACAGGTGGAAGAAACAGGCAGGACAATGAATACAAATAACAGATACAAGGCTAAACGACCATAATACACAGCCATCTCTCAACCAGAAGAAGGGAAAACAAAAAATCACGCTAAATAGCGGCAAGATACAGAAAGTTCCACAATCCAAATAAACTGGCAGGGGCAACAAAAGCGCAAATACAGACTACAGAGGGGGAAAATGAAAGTAAAAAAAACACACGCTAAAGAGCGGTGAAATACACAGTTCAATATAGTTCATAAACCAACCACAAGCGCATCCCAAATATTTCAAGGGAGAGGGAAGAGGAGGAAAAAAAAAGACAGGGATGATGGCAGGCAGAGCACAATGGAATAAAAAAAAAACCAATAGTTCAGGCGGTCTACCCGCATCTAGTGTCCAGATCGCAGGCAGGGGAACAAGGATGAGTTCAGGCAGCCTAACCCAGTCCCAGGCCTGGAGAAACAGTACCTCTGGCGGCCGGACCAGGTCGCCGAACCAAGAATCCAGTTTGTCGGGTGGCCGACCCAGAACGCCGAACCGGCGAAGGAGTCTCCCAGGCGGCCGACCCGTGTCAAAAGGCCACCAAGACCGAAGGGAAGAGCTCAGAGGCGGCCTCCCTACCGAAAGGGATAACGCAGGAGAGCCGGGTCGAGTAAGGAAAATCCCAACGGCACCAGGTGAAGGAGAAAAGGGATCGAGGAAACGATGAGGGACCAGCCCGGCGTCGATCGGAGGATAATCTGCAGTTCCTTCTTCGAACTCCACACGGACTGGCGCTGCGCTCTCGTTGGATCCCAAGCGGGACCGTGCTGCACTCACGACGGACCCCGATTGGGTCAATGCTGCACCCATGACGGACACCGACTGGGCCGGAACCACACCCACGACGGACCCCGACTGGGTCAGCGCAGCACCAGGGATGACCTCCAGACATGAACCCAGAACCTCCAAGGCAACGATCGGAACGGGCTCGTCACCAGTGACCCTGGGAGAAGGCTCAGAAGAGAGAAGAAAACCGGGATCAGGATCACCGGCAGCGGCAGGACCCAGCGAGACAAGCTCGGACGCTGCGGATGGCAGCGCCCGGCTCATCTCCCCGAGAGACAAGCAAAAATGCTCCAGAATAGAGGAAAGGAAGACAAAATAGAGCACTTGCCCGATCTCGGGCTCCACCGCAGCCCAGGACTCCGTCGATCCAAGTTCAGTGCGCTGAAGGTCCAGTTCTAGCTCCACTCAACTGCGGCGGGCTCCACAGCCGGCATGATGGTGTCCACAGTCCGGGGATTCCCTGACACTGACGTCCATGCCGGGGGCCAGCACGGCGTGGTGGCAGGGGATTCGTGACCTGCCGGGTCGGACTGTCCCTCTGTGGAGACCCGGGGATGCTTGCTCATCAGCGCAGGCTCCAATTTGCAGTCCTCCCTCCTCCTCTGCCCATGACATGGCTGCGGGGCTGGAACCAGGCACTCCAGGGCCGCAGGCTCCCTCCTCGTCTGACGGCGTAGACCTGGCACCGAGGAATGCTCAGGGGAAGGAGACACAGAGGTAGCAGGTTCATAATTAATCACCGCAGCAGGTGGAGGGAGCTCAGGGGACTGTGAACCCCAAGCTCCACCCCCAGGGGTCAGACAAGGCAATTCACCCAGTGAAGGAAAAGAATGAAAAGGCACTTGCCTGCTCCGCTGAGGGCCGGTGGAAGCTGCTGCAGTGGGCTTGGTTCTTCCCTTCCCCCGCTGGATGGTGACGGAGGGCCCCCCGGGAAGACGAGGAGGAGCCGTTCGCACAGGATCGCTGACGGGCATCGCCGGAGCAGGACTCATGGAGTTCTCAGCCGCTGGAGAGAGCGTCGAGGAGGAGGGAGGCATAGCCGAGGTGGGCCGGGGACGAGGCACATACAACCCGGAGGCGGCGGCGGCGGCTGTCTTATCCCTCTGGCGAGACACAGAGGCTGCAGCTGGCTGGGAGACAGAGTTCGTGCGGCTACCTGGAACAGGATTCGGACGGGGTTCTCGCTGAGGATACGCCGGGGGAATCCCGGCTGATGTCTTTCTCCGCTGGGGATGACCCCTGGGTGGTGCGAACTCCTGGACTGGATGGGGGACAGGAATGGGATCCCGAGGCGAGGAGCAAGGATGCCTCCTCTTTGGCTTTCTGTCGGAGTTTCCCTCCAGACCACGGAGCTTCTCCCGGTGAGCAGAGGTGTCCGCCATTCTCGCCGTGATTTCAGGGTGGTCAGCGTAGCGAGGATGGCGGTTGATAGTCGCCTCAGCGAGGTCCAGGTACCAGCGTGCATCATTGGGGGTGTCGTAAAGCCGAGCGGTGGAGAGGATACCATCAATGTCGATGAGGGCCATTACCAGCTCATAGCCTAAACTCATGGCATAGCCCTTGGGTGGTGACGCCATCTCCCAGCATACTGGTACGCACAAAAGGAAAAAACTACAAGCCCAAATTAGGCAAACTCACGGTCACCGGCGTCTCGTTTGGCTGTGACCTACTGTCATGGTGCGGTCCTCGCGGACCACTAATGAGGCGCTATAGGCAACCAGTGAGTTTGCGTATTTATTAAAGGACTGACAATGATACAAAATAATAAGCCTCGTGGGGAAAAACACAAATAAAGACTAGGAATAAGACATACTATGATATACTGAGAACTAGAGAGACTGACGGGAGACAAGGATACAACACTTACATGCGAATA
Organism: Pholidichthys leucotaenia; assembly: GCA_020510985.1. NCBI lineage: Eukaryota > Metazoa > Chordata > Actinopteri > Cichliformes > Pholidichthyidae > Pholidichthys > Pholidichthys leucotaenia. The sequence goes on along the minus strand of CM035848.1, from coordinate 114,871,431 downwards.
GGACGCTGAAAGGAACTGGCTTTGGACGTAGGGAAACCAGTCTGGAAAATGCGAGGTTGCAGCCCCGAGTGACAGGAGCTGCTCCCTTAAATAGGGCAACATAATTAATCAGCTGATGAGGGTGTCATCAGCTGAAACAAAACCAGCTGTTACTGCTTGGCTCTGACAGCCGGAAGCCCCGCAGAGACGCTGTCAGAAAAAGAGCTCAGAGAGCCCACCAGGACTAAATACAGAATGGGAGGAAAATACTGCATGACCTGAGCGTGGACGAGATCGGCGCTCAGACCATGACAAATACAGCGGATAATTGCTGAACACATGAAGAAAAAGAGGTGCAAAAAGGCATAGAAAGCCAAGAAACCAGCTAAAATCCATCAGAATTTAGGAAGCCATTTCATCCCCCATCAGTGCAAATTAATTTCAGCTGGGTAAGCCCTGACTGATAGCCTTTTAAAAGGCCTGTGAATATCAGATTGTCACACCACAAAGAACTCATGATAGGTAGAAGCAAAGAGCTCTCTCTAGACCTTCGCAACCTTATTATTGCAACACATAATGGTGGCATTGGCTACAGGTGCATTTCTAAACTGCTGAATGTTCCAGTGAGCACTGTTGGAGCCATCATTCGGAAGTGGAAAGAACATCATTTTACAATAAACCAGCCATGACCAGGAGCTCCTCACAAGATTTCTGACAGAAGAGTCAAAAGAATTATCAGAAGAGTTATCCAACAGCCAAAGACCACTCGTGGAGAGCTCCAGAAAGACCTGGCGTTAGCAGGCACTACAAAAATGAAAACAATAAATAATGCACTCAACTGACATGGGCTCTATGCCTGCTCACTTCACAAGACTTCATTGCCGAAGAAAACGCATCTTGAAGCTCGTTTAAAGTTTCTGCACAACATTTGGGCAAGCCCAAAAAATACTGGGAGAATATAGTCTGGTCAGATGAGACCAAAATTGAACTTTTTGGATGCCACAACACACAGTATGTTTGGAGGAGAAATGACACTGCACATCAGCCCAAAAACACTTTACCAATAGTGAAGTTTGGAGGCGGGAGCATCATGGTGTGGGGGTGTTTTTCAGCACAGAGAGACTTCATGTAATTGAAGGAAAGATGAATGGAGAAATGTACAGAGACATCCTTGATAAGAATCTGTTGCCATCTGCCAAGATGCTGAAGATGAAACGAGGGTTGACATTTCAGCAAGACAATGATACCAAGCACACAGCCAAGGAAACTCTCAGCTGACTCCAGAGAAGGGAAATAAAGCCGCTAGAATGGCCCAGTCAGTCACCTGACCTGAATCCAATTGAAAATCTATGGAACAAACTGAAGATCAGAGTTCATAGATGACACCCACGGAACCTTCAAGTTTTGAAGACAGTTTGTGTGGAAGAATGAGATAAAATCACTCCTGAGCAATGCTTGTGCTTAGTTTCTCCATACAGGAGGCGTCTGGAAGCTGTTATTACCAGCAAAGGCTTTTCTGATAAATATTAAATGAATTTCGCCAAGCGTATCCAATACTTACAGTATTCCCATTGTCATTCCATTTTATTAAAGTATAACTTGTTTTGTGAACACAGTTGCCTTGATTTCTTTGTATGTATGGATTACTTGGATTGTTACGGCTATCTGGTAAAAATCTCAGGTCAGTGGCTCCATCAGAAATGTAGTCACTGTTCAATACATATTTTCCCTGCTGTAATTATTGATTCCAGTCTTGGGCACTAAAAAGCCTTGAAGTCATTTGTGTGTGTTACTTACAACACTGACAGCAGATTTAGGGTGGTGAAACCTCTCAGGTAGAAAACCTTTCTGCCCTTTCCAGAGTCTCTTCAGGTGTTTCCTAATGGCAGTATATTTATTTCAGTCTTATTATGGTGCAAATAAAAGCAATTTATATTTCCTTCACATCAACTAAATTTAGTTTGCTCCTACCTGTAACATACCAAGACATGGAACGTATAGGCAACAGAGTTGAGACTGGCAGAGATGGAGGTGACCAGCCAGCACTCTTGAACAAACACAAGATAAATGGAGGCTTGTGTCACTATTGACAAAAGTAGTACTTTTGATTTATCAATTCTGTTTTTCACTGTTTTGTTCCAATAAGTTTAACAATCTAGAAATATTTTGGATAATAGTAATAAGTGTAGCTGTAAGATCATGCAGTCAGATAAACCAGTTCACTTTTGGCCACATCTAGGTCTTCATCCAGCCATGCAGGTATTCCAAATGTAGTGTTCTCTTGGTACAAAACAGCATGACTTAACCTGAAGTCTATCACTGTTAGCTAGAGGAATGGCAGAAAGACAAATTAGTAGCGGTAACGGTACAAATTTATGTATCAAACCTAAAAATGAATTTTACTGTTTCCGTACCATGTATAGGCCAATAAGGGATATGATGACAGTGCCAATCATCCTGCAGGGAAACTTGAAGTAGGGGTCCCAGTCATATACTCTCCTCTGGAACCAGCTCAGAGGTTTGCTGCACACACAGAGAGGTCAAAAATGTTATGTTTGTATATTGGTGCTGGCTAACAATAATATAACTTCAGGAACTTGCTCTTTAAGGACAAAGCAATGCTTATATTTTGCTATTTATTTTGTCTTAATAATGGATGGTTCTGTTTAATAGTAGCATACACCAGAAGCAGCTAAGTTTTATGAAAAATTTTATTCAAGCATACTATTAGCATAGTTATTTTAAACTAAAAATTAGAGGATTTTTTCAATTTTCTAATTGTGTATTCATAAGTGTGGTATAGGGAAATGTGGCACTTTATTGTGAAGTGCAGTGTGGTGACGTGGACTTCCCGTCACGTCACCACACTGCCCTATATAGTGGGTGGGCCACCATCTTACGGTCTCTGACCAGTGCCCATGCCAGGTGCCTGCCGTGTTACTGCTGTATCCTAGTACCATCAATAAAGCTGTGTTCGACAACTACATCTTGCCTCATTCATCACCAGGTATTTCCATACATAACATCTGGCGATCGAGAATTAACTCATGGAGCCGTGTATGACACCATTTCGTCCCTTTCTCAAGCTTCTGGGTGAACCACTGGTGCCTTGGCCTAGATGGTTCGAGGCTCTTCAGACCTACATCACCGTGCTGGACTTTGGACAGCTCGACAAGCTCAGGGCACGTGTGCTTCTCGTCCATAACCTGGGTATTGAGGGCCAGCGAGTCCTGCGACCACTCGGTGCGTCAGACTCATTTGAGGACATTGTGGAGCTGCTAGCCAACCATTTTCACACCCTGGATAGCGTGACTGTCCAGAGGATTTGTTTTCGGCAGCGACATCAGCGGGTAGGTGAGCCTATCCATCAGTTTGTCAATGACTTGAGACAGCTAGCTAGCGAGTGCCGCTTTGGGCCGTTGGAAGATGAAATGGTACGTGACCAGCTTGCGGAGCACACGTGCAGTGTTGCATTGCGGGCTAGGCTATTTACCGCGCCCAATGGCTTAGCATTAGCCAGAGCTGTCGAACTAGCTCTCCAGCTGAAGGCCACAGACAAGCTAGCTTCAGAGTTAACCTGGCGCCAGTCACAGAAGCCACCGGACCCACCCTCTGCGGCAAATGTTGCGGACTTGGAAAGCAAGGATAGCTTGGATGACGACGTTAAGGAAACCAATACTGCCAGCCGAAAGTCTGTCCTGGGAAAACCCCTGTGCAAGGGTTGTGGGTCTGCAACGCACTGAAATAAGGTGAAGGACTGCCCGGCTAGGGAAAAACGTTGTAGCAGATGTGGACGCTTGAACCATTATGCTAGAGTGTGCCGTGTATCTGAACCGGAGAGCCCATGAAAGAAATCACTCCACCCGCCCCCAACATCCATCCATATGGTGTCCCCCAGCACAAACGGGTACACGCATTGCGCAGTGGAGTTGGATAGCGTGGCGGTGCCACTGCTGCTCAACACAGCGGTGGAGGGGTTGTTGCTGAACTGGGCCACGGTGAGAAAGTTCTTCCCCCACTACAGGATTAAAAGTAACCCGACGCCATTGTATGGTTATGGAGGTGGCAGGCTGTGCACAGTTGGGACTTTGGAGTGAACGGTCCAGTACAAGTCTGCGAAGATGGTTGATTTCACGTTGCACGAGACAGTGCAAGGCGATAACATCATGGAATGTGACGTGTTTTATGGACCTGGTTTCGTCATTAAAGATGGTGCCGGGAATGAATGGTCGGGTTGTGGCCACTGGAACCCCTCCCCCCCGCTTCCTGTGGTCGATGAGGACGTTGTGTGGGACGAGGAGCTAACGGACACCACGACAGTCAAGCAGGACCAGTTTCACTCGGGTTCAGCGCAGGAAAGTCTCAGTGCCGGCACTCAGGATACGGTAGAGGGGGGTACCAACCGTGGCGGTGGGGCACCTGCATTAGCAAGTGACACCATGCTAGCCCCAGATGTCTCCAGAGCTTGGCCGCAGGAGGATGGAGGGTCTGCAGCTATGACGATGACTGTTTTATGGTGACTGGTGAATGGTTTTAGAAGAGGACGGGGCCGGACCGACAAGCATGGAGTTACCGCATGCTCAGCAGGCCGAGCCGGGCCCCGCTGAGGGTTTTGAACTTGGTTCGGGTTTGTGGTGATGAACGTCCATGGTGAAGATGGGCCAAGCGACAGCCACCGAGGATGTCTGCGGATTGTGGCAAAGTTGGGTGCAGCATACTTCCGGTTGGCTGACGGCTCATTGAGGCATGCCAGTCAGCTTCGGCATGTTCAGGAGGACACTCTGGGTGACGAGGCTGGACAGGAGTCAGTGTTGGTGGTGAAGAAGTCGGGCTCCACCATCCAGAAGATCAGCTATCGTCCCGGGGGCTTGCTGCTTCCAGGGGCACACTTGCTGAGGAGTTGTCCTGGGCCCCCCCATGCCAATTCTAAGTCTTCCACCCAAGTGACTGTGCTGTAGAAAAATGTTTATAGTTCTATGTGTTATGCATGTTATGGTATGGGGTTATTTAAGTGTCTGTATTTTAGTTTAGGAGCACGGCTGTGATTTTAGTTAATAAAAGACTTTTTAGTTATTTGGTGGCAGAATAATCCACCATGCTGTGCGGGCTGTGCGGCAGTCCACCCGCCAGCCCTATTCTAGGTTGTTCTGAGTTAGTGTGTTAGGCCAGTTTAGCACATTAGTTTTCGTTATTTTAGAGTGGGGGGGGGGTTTCAATTGTGTGTGTGGTTTTGGACTTTTCTAAGGGGGGGGGGAAGTGGTATAGGGAAATGTGGCACTTTATTGTGAAGTGTAGTGTGATGACGTGGACTTCCCGTCACGTCACTGCGCTGTCCTATATAATGGGCGGGCCACCATCTTATGGTCTCTTTGACGGGTGGCCACGCCAGGTGCCTGCCGTGTTTCCGCTGTATCCTAGCACCATCAATAAAGTCGTGTTTGCCAACTTCATCTTGCCTCATTCATCACCAGGTATTTCCATACATAACAATAAGTATGCTTAACTGAATTTATTTATTGATTTATTAATTTTATTGAGAAGCAGCCAGAGGATGTATGTGCACCATAACACACCAGCTCAGACATGGAGAGCTGTAAAAATGACAATTTTTGTGCTATCACATATGTGCCCAGTCCTGGACTAAGACCAGGCCCAGACCAACCTAAGAATCATTGTGAAAGAGTTTTTCGAGCACTGAGGCAATTGCTTAGGAGCAGTAGGAGTAGCTTAGGAGTAATGTGGATGGACTGACACAGCACCACAACTTTAGCTCAATTTATCTTTGTCAGATTGAGCTAAAATGACTGTCTAAAGTAACACAAAGTGGCAATATACTCTATGCAACTGCAATGTAATATGGTCATATTGGTATCATGTCAGCTGGCCAACTTTGTGGGAGCTGGGAGTTGTTTCGCTGTGATTGTGTGTCCTCCCAAGGCTTGTGCAATATGAATAAATATGCCAAATTGTTCAGAGCCTCCACAATCATGGCAGCATTAGATTTTAAGTGTTCAGGCATTTTTACAGCATCCCTGCACACAATACTATGGAACACTATGGAAGCCCATTCCTGCCACTGTGAAGAAAAGGATAAAACGTAACATTCTGTAAGTCACAATTATGTGATGCCATCTCATAATTATGACGTAGTATACTATGTCATTTGAGGTAGTACAGTGCATCCGGAAAGTATTCACAGCACTTCACTTTTTCCACATTTTATGTTACAGCCTTATTCCATAGTGGATTAAATTAATTTTTTCCTCAAAATTCTACACACAATAACACATAATGACAATTTTAAAAAAGTTTTTGGGGGATTTTTGCAAATTTGTAAAAAATAAAAAACTAAGAAATCACATGTACAGTACATACAGTAAGTATTCACAGCCTTTGCCATCAAGCTCAAAATTGAGCTCAGGTGCATCCTGTTTCCACTGATCATCCTTGAGATGTTTCTACAGCTTAATTGGAATCCACCTGTGGTAAATTCAGGTGGTTTGACATGATTTGGAAAGGCACACACCTATAAGGTCCCACAGTTGACGGTGCATGTCAGAACACAAACCAAGCATGAAGTCAAAGGAATTGTCTGTAGACCTCCAAGACAGGATTGTCTGGAGGCACAAATCTGGGGAAAGGTACAGAAAAATTTCTGCTGCTTTGAAGGTCCCAATGAGCACAGTATCCTCCATCATCCGTAAATGGAAGAAGTTCGGAACAACCAGGACTCTTTCTAGAGCATGCCGGCCATCTAAACTGAGTGATCAGGGTAGAAGGGCCTTAGTCAGGAAGGTGACCAAGAACCCGATAGTCACTCTGTCAGAGCTCCAGCGTTCCTCTGTGGAGAGAGGAGAGCCTTCCAGAAGAACAACCATCTCTGCAGCAATCCACCAATCAGGCCTGTATGGTAGAGTGGCCAGACAGAAGCCACTCCTTAGTAAAAGGCTCATGGCAGCCCACCTGGAGTTTGCCAAAAGGCACCTGAAGGACTCTCAGACCATGAAAAACAAAATTCTCTGGTCTGATGAGAAAGATTGAACTCTTTGGCATGAATGCCAGGCATCATGTTTGGAGGAAACCAGGCACCGCTCATCACCACGCCAATACCATCCTTACAATGAAGCATAAAGGTGGCAGCATCATGCTGTGGGGATGTTTTTCAGTGGCAGGAACTGGGAGACAAGTCAGGATAGATGGAAAGATGAATGCAGCAATGTACAGAGATATCCTGGATGAAAACCTGCTCCAGAGTGCTCTTAACCTCAGACTGGGGTGACGGTTCATCTTTCAGCAGGGCAACAACCCTAAGCACACAGCCAAGCTATCAAAGGAGTGGCTTCAGGAAAACTCTATGAATGTCCCTGAGTGGCCCAGTCAGAGCCCAGACTTGAATCCAATTGAAAATATCTGGAGCGATCTGAAAATGGATGGGCATTGACGCTTCCCATCCAACCTGATGTAGCTTGAGAGGTGCTGCAAAGAGAAATGGGCGAAACTGCCCAAAGATAGGTGTGCCAAGCTTGTGGCATCATATTCAAAAAGACTTGAGGCTGTAATTGCTGCCAAAGATGCCATGACTTACACTACCGTTCAAAAGTTTGGGGTCACTTAGAAATTTCCTTATTTTTGAAAGAAAAGCACTGTTTTTTTCAATGAAGATAACTTTAAACTAATAAGAAATACACTCTAATATCTAATATACATTGCTAATGTGGTAAATGACTATTCTAGCTGCAAATGTCTAGTTTTTGGTGCAATATCTACATAGGTGTATAGAGGCCCATTTCCACCAACTATCACTCCAGTGTTCTAATGGTACAATGTGTTTGCTTATTGCGTCAGAAGGGTAATGGATGATATAGAAAACCCTTGTGCAATCATGTTAGCACAGCTGAAAACAGTTTAGCTGGTTAGAGAAGCTATAAAACTGACCTTCCTTTGAGCAGGTTGAGTATCTGGAAAAAATTATTATTTCAAATACAAATCATTATTTCTAACCTTGTCAATGTCTTGACTATATTTTCTATTCATTTTACAACTCATGGTGGTAAATAAGTGTGACTTTTCATGGAAAACACAAAATAATTGTCTGGGTGACCCCAAACTTTTGAACGGTAGTGTATGTACATGTATTTTCTTAGTTTTTGATTTTTAATAAATTTGCAAAAATCTAAAAAAACCCAACCTTTTTTCATGTTGATATTATGGGGTATTGTGTGTATCAGAATCAGAATCAGAATCAGCTTTATTGACCAAGTATGCACAACACATACAAGGAATGTGACTTTGGCTAAAAACTTGCTCTCGTTCAGGTGGAGGATTTAAATAAGATTTAAATAAGGATTCAATGACAACAGAGTATGTACAGTAAATTACAGTCTGTCCACGTTTCTATAAAAGGATGCAAATATATACAGGAATATATGCAGTTATTTACTCAGACTATCCACACTTTGCAGAATTTTTTTTTTTTCTCTTCTTGCCTTGAGAGAGAGCAGTCACATTTTTCTTCCCTCCTCTCGTCTGCCTTCCTGACCTATTCCCAGCTTTGCAATGTTGCGTTTTTGTCTGTGTTTAGTCGCTCTTCTTCTGCTGAATCTTAATCTAAACGGAAATTATGGATTTGGAAGCGGCTTAAATGTGCTATTGTCACTATTTTTCAACAAGAATCGGGCCAAGGGGGAGCCCAAGAATTGGAACCTGCGAGGAGACTCATGGACATTGGAATTCATGCGTCTGTGGAAACATTACTGGTTATGATCTCAGGACTTCTATTTTTGGCTGTGAAGTTCCCTGATGCATCAGAAATTGAAGGAAGGTGAGAGAGCTGATCAAAGCGGACCCGGCAAGCTCCTTCATCAAATTCGACCAGTTGGGGAGGGCACGAGTAGCGGCAAACGGTGAACTGAATGACAGTGATTCAGTGGAGGAATACATCTGGAGCCCTGTGCTCTCCATGGAAAAACAGTTTAAGCCTGCACATATGAAAGCACAGAATTGCACGGGTGAGGACAAATTCTATTCTCTGAGTGCACTGTGCTGATTTGATTTGACCTTGTTTGGTGCCCCGTGTTTACATTCCTCCTGATTAAGATAAGCGGAAGGACCGGCTCTTAACCCAAACAATCGACAATCAGTTGTTGTCGTATCAGCGGATTGGACCCTCAAGGACAGTGCCCATGTGCCTTCTGCAAGCAAGAGAGATAGACTCTGGACTTGTTTATAAGTCACATGATTATAACATCTATCCACTGCCAGGAGGTGCCCTCTGCTGCTCACTAACAACTGTCACATTTACACTACACAATGCATACAACATTACATCACTGATATACAATACACAGCCTCTCTCAACTTTTGTGTGTGATCTCCTGCTAAATGTCTGCTAAATGTGCATTGAGGTTTTTTTTGCCTGCAATCAAAATTTCGCTCACTTGCCGAGCGCCATTTTGATAAAACATGTTTTTTTTCTCTCGCCTACTGTGTCATATCCATTCCCTTTTTCTTTTTTTTCCTTTCTTCTTTATGACTGGCGCCTAGCGGCTGCCCCGGCCTTGGATGCGCTCTACAGAGCGTGCCCAAATGCCAAGTCACGTTTCGTTACCTTGTATTCATACATGTGTAATGACAATAAAGTTGAATCTCATCTCATCTCATCTCATCTCAAAAAATATACAGTCACACAGTATTTCAATGTGAACTCAGATTCAGTGATATAATGTGAATGAAGTAAAAAGCAGTGTGAGAGTTATGTGCAATGTAAGAATGGATGAAAAGTCATGAGTACAGCAACAGGTAGGACTAGGTGAATGTTAGGAGTTCATCAGAGTGATGGCTTGAGGAAAGAAACTGTTCCTGTGACAGGTGGTTTTGACCTTCAGTGATCTGTAACGACGACCAGAAGATAGAAGTTCAAACAGTTTGTGGCGGGGGTGTGACGGGTCAGCACAGATGTTTCCCACCCATTTGCTGGTTATGGACCGATATAAGTTCTCAATGGAGGGTAGGTCGTTACCAATGATCCTCTCCGCAGACTTAATGATCCGTTGCAGTCTGGTCTTGTCCTGTTTAGTGGCAGATTCAAACCAGACAGTGATGGAAAAGCAGAGGACAGATTGGATGATGGCGGTGTAGAAGACAACCAGCAGCTCCTGAGGCAAATCAAACTTCTTGAGCTGACGCAGAAAAAACAACCTCTGCTGGGCCTTTTTCCGGACAGTGTCTATATGGGAGGACCACTTCAGGTTCCGGGAGATTGTAGTACCCAGAAACTTGAAGGAGTCCACAGTGGACACTGTGCTGTTGAGGATGGTGAGTGGGGGGAATGAAGGAGGGTGTCGCCTGAAATCCACAGTCATCTCCACTGTTTTGGCTGGGTTAAGTTCAAGATGGTTCTGGCTGCACCAGAGGATCAGCTGCTCCACCTCCCACCTGTATGCAGACTCATCACCATCCCAGATCAAACCGATGACTGTGGTGTCGTCCGCAAACTTCAGGAGCTTCACCAAAGGGTCCTCTGAGGTGCAGTCGTTGGAGTAGAGGGAGAAGAGCAGTGGGGAAAGAACACATCCTTGGGGGGTGCCAGTACTAATTTTTTGGGAGCTGGATGTAAATCTCCCTAGCTTCACCTGTTGCCACCTGTCAGTCAGAAAGCTGGAGATCCACTGGCAGGTGGAGGGGGGCACCTTGAGGTGAAGGAGTTTCTGATGAAGAATGTCTGGGATGATGGTGTTGAACGCTGAGGTGAAGTCGACAAACAGGATCCTGGCGTACGTCCCTTGGGAGTCGAGGTGTTGCAGGATGTAGTGTAGTCCCATATTCACTGCATCATCCACTGACCTGTTTGACCGGTAGGCAAACTGCAGTGGGTCCATCAGGGGGCCTGTGACGACCTTCAGGTGGTTCAGCACCAATCTCTCCAAGGATTTCATGACCACAGAGGTCAAGGCAACAGGTCTGTAGTCGTTTAATCCTGTAACAGAGGGTTTCTTGGGAACTGGAATGATGATGGAGCGTTTGAAGCAGGAAGGCACTTCACACAGCTCCAGTGATCTATTAAAGATCCGGGTGAAGATGGGGGCCAACTTGTTGGAGCAGACTCTCAGGCAGGACGGAGACACACCATCAGGTCCTGCAGCCTTCTTGATCTTTTGTCTCTGAAAGACCCAGTGCACCGCCTCTTCACACATCGTTAGTGCTGGTGGGAGGTCAGAGTGGAGGAGGGATGGAGTTCCTGGGGCTGCAGATAATCCTTTTGTGTGGGTGGGAGGTGAGAACTGTAGGTTCTTTTCAAATCTACAGTAAAAGCTGTTTAGGTCGTTAGCCAGCTGGAGGTTTTCCACAGGGTGGGGGGATGGTCTCCTGTAGTTGGTGATATTCTGCAGGCCTTTCCAAACAGAAACAGAGTTGTTGGCTGAGAAGTTTTGTTGTAACTTCTCACTGTAGCTCCTCTTAGCAAGCCTGGTCTCCTTCGTCAGCATGTTTCTGGCCCGCTTGTACAGAGTCCAGTCACCAGTCCTGTAGGCCTCCTCCTTGGTCTGACGTAGCTGCTTCAGTTTAGGAGTGAACCAGGGTTTATTGTTGTTGTATGTGCAGAAGGTCTTGGTCTGCACACACATGTCCTCACAAAAATTGATGTATGATGTCACAGTGTCAGTGAGTTCATTTAGGTTAATGGCTGCATCTTCAAAAACACTCCAGTCTGTGCAGTCAAATCAGGCTTGTTACTCCAGCTTTGATTCCTCAGTCCATTTCTTCACAGTCCTTACAACAGACTTGGAAGTTTTAGTTTCTGTCTGTATGTTGGAATAAGATGGAGCAGACAGAATTGTGTAGAATTGTGAGGAAAAAATGAATTTAAGCCATTTTGGAATAAGGCTGTAACATAACAAAATGTGGAAAAAGTGAAGCGCTGTGAATACTTTCCAAATGCACTGTATCTCATAACTGTGACTTAGTATGAGCTATTATCTCAAAATTATGACATAGTTAAGTCATAATTATGATAGAGCATCTCATGACTTACTACCTCATAATTATGATTTATAGCATGTTACCTTTTGTCTTCACAGTGGTGGGAAGGGGCTTCCACACATTTTTAGAAAGTTAAAACCTACAATAACACCACTTTTCAGTCAATGACCCCTTTGACGGAGTGCACCAGGGTATTTAAGCTACTTGTTAAGCTAGATCATTAAAACAGGTTAAAGACAACCAGTACCATTATATGGCATTGGCATAGAAATTTATACTAAATCTTTCATAATGCCTGATTTGCTTCTGAGATAATATCAAACTGCTGTATTTATTTATTTATTCATTCATTCATGTGGCTGCCAATCTGCACCAACGGCCTCTCCGACCACTACTGGACATTTATACACAGTGTCATGGACACTGGAGGCAAGGTGGGTAAAGTGTCTTGCCCAGGGACACAACAGCAGGATGGCTGGGGAGAGCGGGATTCAAACCACCAACCCTCTGGTTATTGGACGACCCACTCTACCTCCTGAGCCACTGCCGCCCACATTTCCCTTCTCTATTCCATTTTTGCTGAGCACCAAGCTGGATGGCAGGAAGTTCCATTTTTATATGGTTTTTGGTATGACCTGGCCGGGACTTGAACCCCAACCTCCCGGTTGTGGGGCGGATGCTCTACCTCTAGGCCACCACTCAGGTTTTATTATATTTCCCATGTGTGTCAAGTAGACTTTGTGGTTTTATGGTACTGAAAACTGCATATTTGTATTATGCTGCAAATGTAATTCAAAAGAGCCATAATGCAGGCTTCAGCACATAGTCTAATCTTTTGTACTGGAATTCCATTAAATCATATTGCCCCTACACAATTAGTAATTAGCGTCAGATTATTTATTATATAAGGGTGATGAATGCTGGTTAGAGGGGACTCCATTGTGATTTTTGCCTAGGGCCCCAAGATACTCTAAAATTGCCTCTGTACCTGTGTTTGGATGTTTTCCTCAGCAGCATCTTGACATGCAGCAAATGGTGTTGCTCTATAAACTCTGCTGGGTTCTGACATGTAAAAAATAAAAGCATCAAACAAAATGAATCAAAACACAGATAAAAAGCATACATTTAACAAGTTTTTTTTTTTAAATTCAGTCCATAAGGATGGTAAAATTTTATCACAAATTTTATAAACTAACAATCACAAATTATGCAATTTTCCTGCTGACCTCTGGTTCTTTTTGCAGACGCATTTGAACATCTTTAACCAAAATGTAGAGATATCTTCCTGCTAGAAAGATGAGGGAGAGCATCTGGGGCCAATTTGTAATCACCTCCTCATATATCTCTGAAAACTTAAACACAAGCGATTTTTAAACAATTGCCAAATATCAACAAGCATTTTATTGTTTATTCTCTTGTATTAGGTGTATGAGCTAATGGTGCATTCCTTTTATGATGTGTGCCCAACAAGTACCCATGGGTCATGAGGTCAGTTTTTTTGCTCATGAAGCTGTGAGATCCTGGCCACTATCAACTTCAGAATTCAAGATGGCTCCACCCATGGGCCGCATGTTAACAGCAGTGTAAAATCTATAATTTTTAGCACATCTGTTTTTATATTTCTCTTCCTACACAAATTTGCAGGCAAATAACCTGGTACTGTGTTTACTGTGGACATGCCAGCAACAGCACTGGCAGGAGTTGACCAATCCCCTTATCTTGTACAGTGAGAAGAGGAAAAAACAAACAAAACTTTTTTTTTTTTGAAGGACAAATTATAACTTAAAATTCAAAGATTAAAAACTCTGTGTGCACTGATTAGATCAACAAAATGATTATGAATTTCAGCTAAATTTGCTTATAGCTTTGGTAAACGATCTTTGTTTTCTGGGTTGTTTTAAAATGCACACACGTGTTGCCATTGTGTCAGCTAGTTTTCAACATCAGAAAGAAAGGGAATGCATCTTAAGACCCAGAGATGAAAGATGGTGAAAACTTAGTGGGAACACTGAACAGTTTGGTACCAACCTACCGGAGTAGTATTATCAAGACAGGTGACTGTATCCCAGACTGTAACAGTGATCCTATAAATGAACATGGACATAATGAGCATGTTTTATCTTTTAATAATCAAGATCTTTATATTTTAGATATCATCATTTTACCATTGTGTTGTTATATTAAGCTTGTACATGTTTTCACACAGACATGTCACTGAAGGCTTACCAGAATGCTGAGTAGAGTATTCCCATCACTGACCCAGCCATTCTGTGAGGGGTGGACAAGCAGGCAAAGAAAGGAAAATACACCAAGCCTATTTCTAAAGCTGCAATCAGGTATACAAAGGGGTATACAAAAGCTGTGGATAAAAATCACAGAACATCTTTCAGTATTTTGTGATCTGTGTTGTAGATACAGTATGTTAAAGAGTAAGTCTGTGTAGTACCTGGGACTGAAGAAGGGACACTGAAGGGCCTGTCACCTTCAAAGAAGAGGTGCACGATGGCAGTTGACACAGCACCAAATGCAAAGCCATAGGACCAACGATTTTTGAAGCTGCCTACGGTATCCAAAGGTCTACAACACAATGATAAGAAACACAGAACACTAACATAGTCACGTTTTAAAAATTGAATAATTGTTAAAAGATTTGAATTTTAGCATTTTAGCCCATTAAATTTATGCACACCAAATTCAAAATACATAATTAAAAAAAAAACTTTTAGGGGCCATATTACAATGATCTAATCAAAAGTGCACTGTTTCAGGGCATGGGTTGGAGCCACATCCTCGCTTTAAGTTTTGTATTTTGGGATTTTCTGTACTTATCATTATTATTATCCATCCATCCATCTTCTACCGCTTTTTTGGAGGTTCGGGTCGCGGAGGCAGCAGTTCAAGCAGAGAAGCCCAGACTTCCCTCTCCCCAGCCACCTGCTCCAGCTCTTCAGAGGGGATACCAAGGCGTTCCCAGACCAGCTGGGAGACATAGTCTCTCCACCAAGTCCTGGGTCTGCCCTGGGGTCTCCTCCCAGTGGGACGTGCCTGGAACACCTCAAGTGGGAGGCGTCCAGGAGGCATCCTAATCAGATGCCCATACAACCTCAACTGACTCCTTTCAATGTGGAGGAGCAGCGGTTCTACTCTGAGCCTCTCCCGGATGACTGAGCTTCTCACCCTATCTCTGAGGGAGAGTCCAGCAATCCTACGGAGAAAGCTCATTTCAGCTGCTTGTATCCGCGATCTTGTTCTTTCGGTCATTACCCAAAGCTTGTGACCATAGGTGAGAGTAGGAACGTAGATTGACTGGTAAATCGACAGCTTTGCCTTAGAACTAAGCTCCCTCTTCACCACTACAGACCGGTACAACGTCTGCATCACTGCAGATCCTGCTCCAATCCGTCTGTCGATCTCTTGCTCCATTTTCCCCTCACTCGTGAATAAGACCCCAAGATACTTAAACTCCTCCACTTGGGGCAGGAGCCTGTCCCCAACCCAGAGAGGACAATCCACCTTTTTCCAGCTGAGGACCATGGACTCGGACCTGGAGGTGCTGATTCTCATCCCAGCCGCTTCACACTCAGCGGCAAACCGTCCCAGCAAGAGCTGTAGGTCATTGCTGGATGAAGCCAACAGGACAACATCATCTGAAAACAACAGAGATGAGATCCTGTGGTCACCAAGCATGACACCCTCCATTCCCTGGCTGCGCCTAGAAATCTTGTCCATTAAAATTATGAACAGGATCGGTGACAAAGGGCAGCCCTGGTGGAGTCGAACTGTCACTGGGAATGACTCCGACCGAGTGTTGGCAATACGAACCAAACTCTCACAACGGTCGTACAGAGACCAAATAGCTCGTAAAAACAAGCCCATACATATCCCATACTCCCGAAGCACCCCCCACAAAAAACCACGAGGGACGCGGCCAAATGCCTTCTCCAAATCCACAAAACACATGTAAACTGGTTGGGCAAACTCCCACAAACCCTCGAGAATTCTCAAGAGGGTAAAGAGCTGGTCCGATGTGCCACGGCCAGGACGAAAACCACATTGCTCATCCTGAATCTGAGGTTCGACCAACAGCTGGACTCTCCTCTCCAGTACCTTGGCATAGACCTTCCCAGGGAGGCTGAGAAGCGTGATGCCTCTAAAGTTGGAACACACCCTCCAGTCCCCCTTTTTGAAGAGAGGAACCACCACCCCAGTTTGCCATGCCAAAGGCACTGCCCCCGACCTCCACGCAATGTTGCAGAGGCGTGTCAACCATGACAGCCCAACAACATCCAGGGCCTTGAGGTACTCAGGGCGAATCTCGTCCACCCCAGGGGCCCGGCCACCAAGGAGATTTTTAACCACCTTGGCGACCTCAGCCCCTGTGATAGGCGAGTCATCCCCCTCGTCACCAAACCCTGCTTCCACTGTGGAAGGCATGTCAGTGGGATTGAGGAGATCCTCGAAGTATTCCTTCCACCGCCCGACAATATCCCCAGTCGAAGTCAACAATGCCCCATCCACACCATACACAGTGCGGACAGGGAGCTGCTTTCCCCTCCTGAGCTGCCGGACAGTTTACCAGAATCTCTTCGAGGCCGACCGAAAGTCTTGTTCCTTGGCCTCACTGAACTACTCCCATACCCAGGTTTTTGCTTCAGCAAACACCCGAGCAGCACTCCGCTTGGCCTGCCGGTACACCTCAGCTGCTTCGGGAGTCCCACAAGCCAACCAAGCTTGATAGGACTCCTTCTTCAGCTTAATGGCCCCTCTCACCACTGGTGTCCACCACTTGGTTCGGGGGTTGTCACCGCGAGATGCACCGACCACCTTGCGGCCGCAGCTCTGGGCCGCCGCTTCAACAACAGAGGTGGAGAACATGGCCCATTCAGACTCCATGTCTCCAGACTCCCTCGGAATGTGGTTGAAGTTCTTCCGGAGGTGGGACTTGAAGACCTCCTGGACAGGGGCCTCAGCCAGACGTTCCCAGCACACCCTCACTATACGTTTGGGTCTACCAGGTCTGAATGGCTTCCTCCCCTGCCATCGGATCCAACTCACCACCAGGTGGTGGTCAGTTGACAGCTCTGCACCTCTCTTTACCTGGGTGCCCAAGACATACGGTTGCAGGTCTAATGACACGATAACAGAATCGATCATCGACCTGCGACCTAGGGTGTCCTGGTGCCAGGTGCATATATGGACACCCTTATGCTTGAACATGATGTTCCTTATGGGCAAACTGTGGTTAGCATAGAAGTCCAATAACTAAACACCACTCGGGTTCAGATCGGGCAGGCCATTCCTCCCAATCACCCCCCTCCAGGTTTCACTGTCGTTGCACACGTGCGCACTGAAGTCCCCCAGTAGGACAATGGAGTCTCCAAGAGGAGCACCCTCCAGCACCCCAGTCACAGACTCCAAAAAGGGTGGGTACTCTGAAACATCATTTGGTGCATAGGCACAAATGATGGTCAAGACCCGTTTCCCAACCCGAAGGCGCAGGGAAGCAACCCTTTCGTCCACCGGGGAAAACTCCAATATAGAGGCAGCAGGGTGGGGGGATACAAGAATACCCACCCCTGCTCGTCGCCGCTCGCCTGGGGCAACTCCAGAAAAGGCCAAGCTCCAGCCCCTCTCCAGAAGACTGGTTCCGGAACCGGAGCTGTGTGTTGAGGTGAGGCCGACTATATCTAGCCAGTATCTCTCAACCTCGTACACCAGCTTAGGCTCCTTCCCCACCAGAAAGGTGACATTCCACATACCAAAAGCCAGTTTAGAAAGCTTGGGATCAGTCCGCCAAGGTCTCCGCCTTTGACTGCCACCTAATCCACATAGCACCGGACCCCCATGATCCCTCCTGCAGGTGGTGAGCGCACTGGAGGGCGGACCCATGTAACTCCTTCTGGCTGAGCCCGGCTGGGTCCCATGGGTGGAAACCTGGCCACCAGATGCTAGCCATCGAGCCCCTCCCCCAGGCCTGGCTCCAGGGTGGGGCCCCGGTAACCCCATACATATTATTATTATTATTATTAGTAGTAGTAGTAGTAGTAGTAGTAGTAGTAGTAGTAGTAGTATTAGTAATAGTAGTAGCATCATGTTCTTGTTTTGTGTATCCATGCCTTGGCCTTAGTTTCTGATTTCATAGCGTTATTATTATCATTATTGTTATTATTATTATTATTATTATTGTTATTATCCATCCATCTATCTTCTTCTGCTTATTATTATTCTCTCTCTCTCTCTGGCATCCTCGTCTCAAAGAGGCAATGGTTAGCGCATCAAGGGTTGGAGCAGCGCCTGGAATGACTATACAGCCCAATCCTTGAGTGGCAGTCTTTGGAGCAGTTGGCACAGATGAAGATTGATGGTGCACATGCTGATGCTGCACGTTATTTCCTTGCCGCATGCTTTGTCGCCATCTGGACTCTCGTGCGCTTCCATCTTGAGAACACCCTCTTTGAAAATGTGGTGCCAGGTGGCTCAATCTTTGGCAATAACCTCCCACTTATTGGCGTTGATCTGCGCACACTGCATGTTGCATTTGCAGACATCTTTAAAGCGCAACAGCGGTTGGCCCACACGTCAGACACTCACCCGCAGTTCTCCGTAAAGGATTTCTCTTGGCAGATGGTCAGGCTCCATGCGGTGCACGTGGCCGAGCCACCGGAGTCATCTCTGGCTGAGAAATGCAGGGATGCTTGGCAAGTCAGCGCGCTCAAGGACCTCGGTGTAGGGGACTCTGTCCTGCCACTTGATGTGCATAAGGCGCCGAAGACAGCGGAGGTGGAACCCGTTTAACCGCTTTTCCTGCCTGGCATAGGCTGTCCAGGACTTGCTGCCGTACAGGAGAGTGGACAGGACGCAAGCTTGGTATACGAGTAGCTTGGTCTTCAAACTCAGCAGATTGTTGTTCCACACACGCTTGTTGAGTTTGGACATGACAGCAGCTGCTTTGGCGATTCTGGAGCTGATCTCGGTGTCCAGTGAGAGCGTGTTTGAAACAGTGGACCCTAGGTAGGTGAAGGTGTCCACAACCTCCAGCTGTGTGTTGTTAATGGTAATGACAGGAGAGGAGACAGCATCTTGCGCCATGATGTTGGTTTTCTCAAGGCTGATCATGAGTCCAAACTCCTTGCAGGCGTGGGACAATTCATCGACCAGGTGCTGCAGGCCCTCCTCACTGTGCGATGCTAGAGCAGCATCGTCTGCAAATAGCAGCTCACGTATGAGGACCTCGTGGACTTTGGTTTTAGCACGAAGTCTTGCAATGTTGAGGAGTTTTCCGTCTGATCTCGTGCTGACATAGACACCTTCAGGACAGTTGGCGAAGGCGTAGTGGAGGAACACTGAGAAAAAAATCCCAAAGAGAGTTGGTGCTAGAACACAACCCTGCTTCACTCCACTGCTGACTGGGAAGGCATCTGAGGTGGCTCCATCAAAGCAAACAGTACTATGCATGTCCATGTGGAAGGAGGAGATTCCAGCAGGCTCTGAAGCCACACTGGGACTCAGGATAGACTCGTGAAGCGAGGCTCTGCAGGTGGAACAGGGTGACCCGGGCGAAGACTTTGCCAATTATGCTCAGAAGAGAGATGCCGCGGTAATTGTTGCAGTCATTGCGGTCGCCTTTGTTCTTATACAGCGTGACTATGTTGGCATCTCTCATATCTTGGGGAATGTGACCTTGCTCCCAGCAAAGGCAGAGAAGATCATATAGTGGCTGTAAGATGGCTGTTATCCCGTGTTTCAGAACTTCTGGGGGGATACTGTCTTTCCCTGGAGCCTTGCCTCAGGCAAGGCAGTCTATAGCTTTGCTGAACTCTTCCAGCGTGGGCATTTCATCAAGCTCCTCCATGACTGGTAGGCCAGGCAAGGCATCGAGGGCAACGTCTGTCATGATGTTCTGGGTCGAGTACAATTAAAGATAATGCTCGACCCAATGCTAGAGTTGCTTGCTCTTGTCGGTGATGGCTTCGCCTGTCTTAGCTTTGAGAGGTGCTGTTTTGATGCTTGTGGGGCCAATGGCTGTTTTGATGCCCTCATACATTCCTTTGGCATATCCGCAATCGGCAGCTACCTGGATGTTGGTGCACAGGTTCTGCCAGTACTCACTGGCACAACGGCGGGCAATCTGCTGTGCTTTGCTCCTAGCTGCTCAAAGGGCATTGCGTGTGCCAGAGCAAGGGTTCTGCTTGTGAGCCAACAGTGCTTCTCTTTTGGCCTCTGTGACTGGCTGCATTTTGTCCCAGTGAGCCTCAAACCAGTCAGCATCTTGCATTCTTTCTTTCTGAATGCGGTCATGGCTGAGTCGTAGATGGCGTTGCAAAGGTGGTTCCATTTGGCGTCCACGTCACCTGGGATATTGGACTGAAGGTGAGCTTCAAGTTTCCTCTGAAAGCTGTCAGCGAAGGTCTGAGCCTTGATCGGATCGGAAAATCGGAAATTCCGCAAGTGTTGATGTGGGGCCGACCTCTAGTCTCGACATGGTGGATCTTCCTTGGCATCAGTCTGACCTTACTGGCAACAAGGGAATGATCTGTATCACAATCAGTGCTGTGATAGCTTCTCGTGTGAAGAACACTGCTGAGGTCCGCTCTTCTGGTGATGACAAGATCTAGCTGGTGCCAGTGACAGGACCGGGGGTGTCTTCAAGACACTTTCCGCAGCTCTTTACACTTGAAGTAGGAGTTGGTAATGCAGAGGCCATGATGACAACAGAATTCCAACAGCCTCTGTCCGCTCTCGTTCATCCTGCCTACGCCAAAGTGGCCAAGACAGGATGGCCTTACTTTCCAGTCTGCTCCAACGCAAGCGTTGATGTCGCCTAGCAAAAATAAGCCTTCAGAGCGAGGGATTCTAGATAGCACTTCCTCTAGAGCCTCATAGAACTGATCTTTGGCTCCTGGAGTGGACGTGAGGGTCGGGCATACACAGAAAGGATGTTCACAAAGCCTGATGATGTCTTCATGTGGAGGGCAAGGATTCTTTTGGACCCTCCTGTAGGGGTTTCTGTGGTGGCGATCAGTGAGTTCCTCACTGCAAAACCTACACCATGCTGCCTGGACTCGTCCTGGGACAGGCCCTGCCAATAAAAGGTGTAGTCTGATTCTCTAAGAGAGCTGCTGTCAGCCAGGCGGTTTTCCTGAAGGCAGGCAACATCAATGTTAAGTTGTGCCAGTTCCTTATTGATGATGGCGGTCCTGTGAGAGTCATCCATTTGTTGGAGATCAGCAGTAAGTCCGGGGCACATGGTGCGAACGTTCCAGCTTGCAAATCAAAGAGCTGGAGTCTTTGTATGTTTCTCTTTTTGACTGCCTGGTGCAGATTGACACTTGCTTGTCGGGAGAGACCTCTAAGCTCTATGCAACCAGTAGAGCAGGCAAGCCATGGTGGGGCGGCACCTTACTGGCTGGGGGCTGCCCAGCTTGAGATGGGTGGTAGCTGCCCAATGAAGCTGCGAAGGCTTCTCCCACTGTCGGATGAGACCCCTGGCGCTCCTCCCAATGCCAATCGGTTGGAGCTTATAACCGGTAACTGCCTTGTCCTGTGTTGTGCCGGAATCTTGCAACACCACTGGAGTGGCCTCTCCAGTTTGTGCTAAAAAGCCTGGGCGGGGTAGTATGGAGACACTGGGCTGCCCATACATCAGTGTCCCCCTCTCAGTGTCACTGGCTGAGTCCAAAGGAAAGGATGATCCAATACAGTTTGGGACCAGTTCCACTGCAAGAGTTGCCGGAAGTAGTGCTGAGCATCTGCCAACCGCCTTAGGGCTCCACTCTGGATTTATCCTCGAGGTTTACTCCCGAAGCCTTTCCTGTAATCAGGTATAGCCGCAAAGCAGTGGAGTTTTGGAATCAAGAGTTTACCTTCTCCTAGATAGTTTGCCGGCCAAGGCTAACGGGCACCACCTGCCCGGATTTGAAATCAGAGTGGTCCTTCTCCTAGGTGGACTGACACCCAAGTCTGACGAGCCCCACATACCCAGAGCAACCTGGTTATAGCACCAGACACTCACTGACACCCTCTGTCATTTAGTGAAAACAAGGTCGGCATGAGAAGCCAGACAGTAGGATTTGGTTAGGAGAGGCTATTGGAGAGATGCTGTGCTATGAGTGGGGTATTTCAGTGGAAATGTAAGTGCTCATTTCTGCATTCCACCACAGCACGTCCTAACCCATTTAGACTCTATTATTATCATTATTATTATTATTATTATTATTATTATTATTATCATCGTCATCATCATCATCATCATCATCGTGGTTACATCTTGTAGTTTATTCCTGTCATCATTTTGGTTTTGACTTTTATTTTGACAGAGCTTTTTGTTTACTTCCATTGTTCACCTAGCTTGCTTCGTGTCTTGTTAAATTCCAAATTTTCTACAGGTGCTGATGAGTTAGTTAATTTCCTTTGCCTTATTTAACCTTCCTGAGCTACGGGGCTATGGTGCCCCGTAGCTCAGGGCGACATCCTTATAAGTCATTTGGCATGATGACACACTTCTGTTGCTGCCTGTCCGGCCATGCCTGGCTAGTTGTTTTGTTTGTCCCTGTGTTCAGTTATTTTTGTGCCCTTGAGCCACGTCAGTGTGACTGGCTCTTAAAATAAATCTCCTAAAAACTCTGAGTCCAGCGTTTGGGTCCTAAATTCCGCCCCAGACGGGCTCAATTGTGACACACTGTCAAAAGAACAAAGACCTTTATAGGAGTGTCTATGTAAGTCCAGTATTATGGTTGAAGTAAAAAGCAGACCTACTGGCAAAAAGTGCAAAAAGGTCGTTCCAACTCGCTTAATTATTTCGAGGTGTGTTTGTCCTCAGATCAAAACAGGGTATACAAGAGGAAAACAATAGCTGAGTGTACAGTTTTTATTCTACTAATCCTCCCACCCACACACACACAAAATGCAGTCATGTGCAAAAATGGACAGGAAATCTGAGATGATGATGTCCTTATGACACACCTTAACCAGGATATACTGTATATACAACTCTGGAAAAAAATTAAGAGTCCAAAGAGACCACTACAAAATTATCACTTTATCTGGTTTTACTATCTAGGCTATATACTGTATAAAATGAACAGAATCAACAATTTTGTTGCATTCTCTAACCTATTTAAAACAGCTCACCCAAATTCCAAGTCAAAATATCGTCGTTTAGAGCATGTATTTACAGAAATGACAACTGCCCAAAACAACAAAAAATGTTGCTTTTAGATGTGCTTTTAAATATGCTTTTAAATCAAATAATGCAAAGAAAAAAAGGTTATGTTCATTCTTAAACATTACAATACTTAAGTGTTAACTTAGGAAGAACTCAGAAATCTGTATTTGTGTAATAACTGATTTTTATTCACAGCTTTCATGCATCTTACCATGCTTAGATGATCACGTTATCAGTACCTGCTTAAGTAGATTGAGGTGTCCTTGTGTTGGAATTCAACAGGCTATCCAACTTGAATGTCTGCCATACATGTAGAGATGCTAATTTCGGAAAGATTTTGCAGTGGTTTCTTTTTGTTTTTTCCTGTATGTTGTTCATGCAATGTTTGTTATTTGGACAACGAGGGTGCAAAGTATGAAAATAGATAATGTGCTGTCAGAAACTACCAAGAGTACTGGCACAAGGTACAAAGGGCACTGCAAATGCTAAATGCAATATCATTGTAATAGGACCCTAGGGGTGTCTGTTGTTGCTGTTGTTGTGTCAGCTTACATCACAACACCAAAACGCCCCTGCAGGAAGGGGAGTCTGTGGTCGACAGCCAATCTCTGGGTTCTTTTCTGGAGGAATGACAGCACCCCTACAATCAACACCTGGATGACAAGACACACACTTTTAGTTCTTTACCAACTTCCAAACATTGTTTACACATTGATGGTACAAAAATACAGAATTCATGTTATTTTTTAAACCATAATGAGACATAAAATTTGCATTTTTATCAGAATGAAATAGTTGACAAATCCATTGTCATTTAGGAGCAGGGACATACTGGTGCTGTCCTGTTTCACTCAGTTTGACTCCTTAGGTCAGTTTGAGTTTTATGCCACATAATTCCATCCATCCATCCATCCATCCATCCATCCATCCATGACTCTGCTAGAATTCACAGTTCAAGTATGCACATAGCTTATGGATACCATGAGAATAAATGATCAACAATTTTACAGACCCTGTTTTTTTTTTTATTTTTTTTTTTTTGGTCTTCTGATCTGGACTGTAGTGAATGAATCAGGCCACACAAGAACTGCATGCTCCAGTGCCAAGTATCAGCATATTATATATAAATGCATATAAAAACCTTACTGGAAAAATACAACTCCATTTCCAATTCATGTGTGAGATAAAAGTACCACAGAAAGCATACCCAGGTATTTGCTGTGTTTGGATTCTGAAACATGACTGTGATTAGCAAACTGAAACCTGCCAATAATGAAAAATGCCATGCCCTGTAAACATGATATTGTATATGCTACATTTCTATTTTAGGAAGAAAAACTTACTGCCGGTACGAGTGAAAGGTGCAGGAGGAGATACACAGGGATTCCTTGGTCACACTCCTCATCTGCGGAGATGCTGGTGAAATAATGGTAGAATTAATTAGTATAAATCATTTAAAGTTAAAGAACACATGGAAAAGCACAGAAAAGTATGATGCATTCAAATGAAAGAGACAGACCAGATGCTCCCTTACTCAGCGGTCTCCAACCTCTACCATATAAAGAGCCACTTTAATCAGTTATTGGCCTCAAAAATTTGCATGGACCCACAAAATATATTTGAACCCTACAATTTAGAGTTAGGTAGGGAGAACATTGGGAGCATCCTGGTGTCAGCACATAGCGATTTTATTATTTGCAGGGAGGCGTTATCTTCCAGGGCGCCTATGTGTGGCTGAATGCTGCTCAATGCAAACTCAGGCACAATTTTAAAGAGAAAATACAGTAAGACAAGCAAACTACTAGTTATGACAAAGGCAAAATCCTGCAGTTTACAAGCGCTTGTCAAACCTATGGTTCTGTAACGAGCAGTTCAGTTTTATATCGAGAATCGCAGCACCCCCTAATATTTACTACAGATCGGATTGAGCATTAAAAAATGCTCGATCCGATCTGATATTTTAAATTTGGATATCTGCCAATACAGTCCAAAACTGATACACTGCTTGTGGCCTGAATAAATTCAGCATACTCCTTTCCATGGTATTTCTGCAAGTGTCTAAGGTTGGAGATGTTAAAGTTGTAACCGGAGTGGTGGCTCAGTTGGTAGAGCATCCGCCCCACACCCGGGAGGCAGGGGTTCAAATCCCGGCCAGGTCATGCCGAAGACCATATAAAAGTGGAACTTCCTGCCGTCCAGCTTGGTGCTCAGCAATAATGGAATGGAGGAGGGAAACCTGTGGCGGCGCCTTGCATGGCAGCGGCCCTCTGATTCTGCACTTGGTGTGTGTGATTGACACTGTAGATAGGTAAAGCACAATCTCGTTCTACTGTACATGATTGGTTGTACAGTTGAATGACAATAAGGGTGATATAATTAAAACTACACTCTAACAACTGCACTTTTAAGGATTTTTTTCAAAGATATATTTTGTCATTTATTTTGCATATAAATTGCCCTTTATCTGTATTTTAATAAAAATAATACAGGATGTTAAGCTGTAACATTTATATATTGTATAAGCATCAGATTGTTAACAGCAGAAAGAGTCACTGTCAGTTTCAATGCCACCAAACAGCAGCATTAATGTAAGTGATTAAAAATTAGATTGCTCATTAGAATATATGCAGTATGGGCATTAATATCAAAAAACCCCTAATAAATATTATCATTTTTACAATCAATCAATAAATTGCAAATGATAGTCTGACATCTGTAAAAAGATAAGATAAACCTTTATTAGTCCCACAATGGGGAAATTACAGACATCTCTTTGATAAAAGATGTGAGTTTATGCCCAGTATGATTTTGATGAGTCTTATTAAGAATATGAAGCTCTGTAATTGGTGGAGAAAGTGCCTACTGTATGTAAGATAATGTTATGCCTGAACACTGGCAAAAAAAAATGCCTTTATGATTTTGTTCACACATCCTGTTCACTGTTTGCCCAAACCTGACCACATTAGCCCTGTTATCCTATCCTAAACAATTAACAGGTCACCTCACCATTACGGACTGATGAAAACTTCTCTTGAATCCTACATTTTTAAAACTACTTTCACAGTGTTTTTTTTTTTTTTTTTATCCTCTCAAATACAGGTTTTACCCAATTCAGAGCAAATCAATGAAAGATCTTCATTATGGTAAGAGTGTTCACTGTCATTCTAATGTTTAAGGATTTTATGAAGAATTAAATATACACAGCAGATAAACTCAGTTATCCATTTATCTATGTCTTCCATTTAATTAATTTTATTTTTTGTGATTTTTTTATACAATTATATATTTTATTTAGTTTTCATCTCTTTTTTTATCCTGAAAAATGCAGTCTCTCCTCACAGACCTGAGCGTGTATCACATGACGCACTTCCTGTGACGTGTGAGAGAGAGATGTTTACAGAATGCCACAGTTTTAAAGTTTATTGGTTAATTTTAGGTTTTAATGGATTTGTATTTTTTTTTTCTTGCTCCCTATAGTTATTTTTGCCTCGATATCAGATCGATTCATCCCTACTTTTTACTAACATTAATGTGTTACATTTTGCTGTCTCATAGTGATGATGTCAGCAACAGCACTGAGAAAATTGGCCAACTGATGTCTGAAAGCCTAAATTGTCATTACTGTTCTACTGAGTTCGCTGTATAGTCCCCTACATTAGAATTCACTATATAGTGCGTAGGAAATAGGGGATCAGTGGATGAATTTAGACGCAGAATTTTTCTGCTCCTGAAAGTATTAGGACATGGATTCAAAAGCCGTGTTCGGAATGTTCACTCACTCACTCACTCCCTACTCACTATATAGTGAATTTAGATATAGTGGACTATACAGTAAACTAATATAACAATAAAATTAACAGCTTTCGGACACTACTGGCCTGTTTTCGCGGCGTAGCTAATGACATCATCACGTGAGACAGTGAAACCTAACAGACTAACGGTGTCATAACCCGAGTGTCGGTTCTGGCCACACTCGGGTCTCATATCTTTTGTTTCCCTGGCTTTGGCAGCTGAGGATTCCTTCCAGCTCCTCGGGCTCTTATTGTGTAGGCGCCCGGGGAAGCTCCCTGCTGTCAAAGTCAGCTGCTGCTCCGCTGTCATTAGGAGCAGCTGTGCCGCGTTGGGGTCATTAGCCGCCAGAGATATAAGCGGGTGCTAAATGTCCTCCAACGCGGCAGTCTCTGTTATGTTCACCTGTTATGCTCATCTGTTATGTTCATCTACGCTCTGATTGTGCTCCTGTTACGCTCAGGTATGTTCCCTTGAGACTTCACTCGCACTGTTGTCCGTCTGGCGCATTGGGTGTTCCCCGGCTCAGACGTCACCCAGCCACTGTATGTGTTCTGTGTGTGTTCAGCCTTCTCTACAATAAATTACCACTGCAAACTCACTGGTGACTGAGGCGTCTTGTGACGGTCCGTGAGGGCCGTCGTGACAGTAGACTGCTGCCTAACGCCCGGAGAGGAGGCGTTGTTTCGAGAAGCCATTCACCGTGCAGTTTGCAGTGGTGGACTGTTTGTTCCTACCTGTCTGAGTGTCTGCAGTGGGGAGTATGTCGTCATCCAGGGGCCGTTGTCGGCGCCTTGGCGGGCAGCAAGCAGAGGTTCTGAAGGAGGTAGACTACACCATCTTCACCGCTACGCTGTTGGACGCTCCCAGCGACATTCGTAGGTACCTGGACCTAGCCGAGGAGATTCTGGATTCTCTTCTCCGCTTCACCAATCATCCAGAGGTAAGCGTGAGGAGAGATGACATCGCCACCCAGCGTGAGAGACTCCGAGGGCTGGAGGGAAATCCTGGCAGGAAGCTGAAGCGGAGGAGACGTCGCCCCTCGCTTCGGGATCCCGCTCCTGCCTCCGTTCCGGCCCGGGAGTTCGTACCATCCGGAGGTCTTTTCCCATCGGGCATGTCGTCACTCGGGATTCCCCCAGAGGAGCTGCAGCTGACAGCAGACAAGATCTGGGACCGAGTGGCTGCTGCTTGCTCTGCTAGGAATCCTCCAGCGTGCATGAAGCATGTGGTGGCGGCGGTCAGACTGGTGGAGAGGAATCCAGCGCTGCGTGAGTTTCCTGAGTTCGCGGACTTGCTTGCCGCTGTTTCCGCTCAGGAACGGCGATTTCCGGACCTCACCTTCGCCTCACCCCCTACAAGGAACCGTCGTCACTCCGGCTTCCAACCTCGGCTAGAGCCCCGTCTGGATGCTGTTCCGGGTCGCCGCAAGGACTCCACCCCCCACACAGCTGTCACTCCTGCGCCTCGTCAGAGGGGAATCCCCGCAGCCTCATCTTCTCCCGGGCCCTCGCCTGCTGTCCCGTCAGCGCTCCATGCCCGACTGACCCCGGCTGTCGCCCCCTCCTCCTCGTCGCCTATCCTGGCTGCTGTGTGTCACGAGAGCTCCGTTTCGGCGAGCCTCATCCCGGATCTGCCTCGAGTGGCCTTATCTCGTCTTCCCAGAGGGCCCTCTGTCGCCATCCAGCGGGGAAAGGAAGGAACGACGTCCCCCACAGCGGGATCCATCTTACCCTTGGGGGAAAGGCAAGTGCATGATAATTTCTCTCCTTTTGATATTGTTTTGCCTTGTCTGACTCCTGGGGGTGGAGTTCGGGGTATGCAGCCCCCTGAGCTCCTTCCACCCGCTGTGGCTGAAAGTATTAACCCTGCTTCCTCTGTGTCTCCCTCCACTGAGCGGTCCTTGACGTCAGGCCAACGTCGCTGGATGAGGAGGGGGCCTGCGGTTCTGGAGAGCCTGGTTCCGGTTCCGCAGCCACGCCATGGGCGGAGGAGGAGAGCGGACTGCAGCGTGGAGCCATCGCCGATGAAGAAGCGTCCCCGGGGTTCCACGGAGGAGCGGTCCGGTCCAGCAGGGCGAGATTCCCCTGCCACCACACCGTGCGGGCCACCGGTGTGGACATCGGTGCCGGAGGACTCTCTAGCTGCACGCACCATCATGCCAGCTGCGGAGCCCGACGCAGCTGAGTGGGAGCCTGAAGACGACCTCCTGACTTCTGAGCCCGGATCATCGCAGTCCTGCACGGCGTCAGAACCTGAGCTCAGGCAAGTGCTCTGTTTTATCCTTCTTCTTCACCTTTTAGAGCACTTTTGCCTGTCTCAAGGGGAGATGAGCCGGGTGCAGCCACCCGCTGCGTCCGAGCTTATCTCGCCGGGTTCTGGCGCTACCGGTGATCCTGATCCCGGGTTTTCTCTCTTGTGTGAGTCTTCTCCCAGGGTCGCCGGCGAGGGGCTGCTCTCGCCTGCTGCACCAGAGGTTCCGGTTTCGGGGTTGGAGGTCGAGTCTGGTGCCACGCCGACCGGGTCCACCGGGAGTGCTGTTCCGGTCCAGTTGGGGTCCACCGGGAATGCTGTTCCGGTCCAGTTGGGGTCCACCGGGGGTTTGGTTCTGGAGGCCCAATCGGGGTCCACCGTGGGTTTGGTTCCGGAGGCCCAATCGGGGTCCACCGTGGGTGCTGCACCAGCAGGTCCTAGGTTCGGTGAGGCAGCTGCAGATCCCCGGCCACCGGATGCCGGACAGGCTCATTTACTTCGTCACCCTTATCTCCACCGTAATCCTCCTCGTCTCCCTGAGGAGCACTACCTATCTCCACCTGGGGCCGTTGGGGTCCCGAACGCTCCGTCCAGTTCCCCCGCACCTCTCCTCTTCTCTGCGGGACCACCGGCTGCTTCCTTCCAACGGTTCTGGTGGGCTGGTGTTGCGGGACGGCCGCCTGAAGGACTGTCTCGTCGGTTTGGTTCTCTGGGTCGGCCCCCCGACCTATTTGTCTTCCCGTGCGGCGACCTGCTCCGGCCGCCTGAAGGACTGTCTCGTCAGTTTGGTTCTCTGGGTCGGCCCCCCGACCTATTTGTATTCCTGTGCGGCGACCTGCTCCGGCCGCCTGAAACTCTCTTCTCCCGAGCATGGGATTGGGGTAGGCCGCCCGAACTGTCCTCTTTTCCCCTCCCTGTTCTGTGGCCTCTTGTTACCGGACTACTCCCCGAACCTTTTGCCCCCATCCCTCCGGGTCTGGACTGCACCCTTCCCGGGTTCCTGATCTCGTCTGTGGGACTGTTGGGGATTGTTTTGTGTTTTTGTGGCTCACCAGGTTGTTTCTGAGTTTGGTGGTGGGGGGGGGGGGGGGTTTCTTCCACCTTATGTCTCTCTATTTGCCAAAAGGTATGTTACCTATTTTGAATTTATTGTGGTTGCCCACATTTTTGGGGATTATGGGTTTTTTTCCCCCCCCTACCTTTATAGCCTTGTTGGTTGTTTGTCTCTCTCCCTCCTGCCAGCGCCCCGTCCACCCACCCTAGGAGGGGGAGGGCTTGGGTGTTACTCAGGCCGCTCAGAGCTCGGCCTTGGGGGGGAGGTACTGTCATAACCCGAGTGTCGGTTCTGGCCACACTCGGGTCTCATATCTTTTGTTTCCCTGGCTTTGGCAGCTGAGGATTCCTTCCAGCTCCTCGGGCTCTTATTGTGTAGGCGCCCGGGGAAGCTCCCTGCTATCAAAGTCAGCTGCTGCTCCGCTGTCATTAGGAGCAGCTGTGCCGCGTTGGGGTCATTAGCCGCCAGAGATATAAGCGGGTGCTAAATGTCCTCCAACGCGGCAGTCTCTGTTATGTTCTCCTGTTATGTCCACCTGTTATGATCACCTGTTATGCTCATCTGTTATGTTCATCTATGCTCTGATTGTGCTCCTGTTACTCTCAGGTATGTTCCCTTGAGACTTCACTCGCACTGTTGTCCGTCTGGCGCATCGGGTGCTCCCCGGCTCAGACGTCACCCAGCCACTGTATGTGTTCTGTGTGTGTTCAGCCTTCTCTACAATAAATTACCACTGCAAACTCACTGGTGACTGAGGCGTCTTGTGACGGTCCGTGAGGGCCGTCGTGACAAACGGTGGTAAAAAAAAAATGATTGCCTGCATGTAATTTGTAGTAAATATGTATTAAATCAAATAATTTTTGCTGAACTCATAAATATAAATTCCTTAAGGTAGTTACTGTTGTGATGTGAAGCTCTCCTCTCACTGCGCTCACGATGGCTGCGCATTGCATTATGGGATATATTGGCTAATGTAGTGACCATCCGTTGTACACTACTTTTCAAAATGCGTTGTGGGATATTTTGAGTGTGCTATATAGTGAATGAAATTTTCAGTTAAGATTTTGAACAGTACTACAAGATGGCTGATTCACTATACAGTATGCTATATGGGGAAGCATTCGAACACAGCAAAAGTGTGTCTGGCCCTCTACTTCCTGTGCACATTTTCAGCAGGTGCTTTTATTAAGAATCCTATACTTCTGGTTGTACCAATTGAACCAGCTGCAGGAGAATGTCCAGTTATGCATGTAACCTCTGTGCCCCAAAGAAGGGGACTGCAGTATAACCACCATTGCCCCACCTGTGGCAGCCATGCTTGGTGAACAGCAGCTGTAGAACTGAAGGGTTTGATGTCATGAGGGGAGGTATGTTGTAGTGGGGCAGTCTCCACTGTGTCACTGTGTCACCCCTGCCTGAAATGTGTGCACTGTGTGTGCAGGTCTAATACTTCTGGTTGCTCCAAGTTCCCCTCCTTTGGGGAACCAACCAGGTCTCAGTAAAAAAAAAAAAAAAAAAATGTATCTAATAAACGTTTTCCCACCCCTCTAAAAATGTACATTTCCACGTTAAATCAAAACAATAACGTCCCTCACTACGTTTTCACAAGTTCACTCATGGCGCAGTCCGCACCGTGCACGCGCAGAACAATGCATCTTTTACTTTGTTTTCCCAGCGCTGACTCAGTTGGTAGGAGGGGGATAGCAGATGTTACACAGCTGTTTCAGCAAAAACACACAAGTTTGACTCCCACTCTTGTCTGTCACTGACCTTTTTCTTCATTTTTTTCCTTGTTTTTTTTTTTTTTCCTTACTTTGTTTTTCACTCCACTAATGAAAGGTTCCAGTGAGTTTAGGGTCAGGCATGAAAGTATGTGTTAGGTTAGGTAAGTTGCTCCATGCTCACACACAATAAAAGTAAAAAAAAAAAAAAAAGCCATCACACACCTTTCTTAAAGGTGTAAACGCCACGTACCCACTGCACCTCAACAATCGTTTTTACGTGTCTCTGTACGTTTTCTCTGACAAAATGTGCAATTGAACGTTTTTTTTGCTGAGACTGGGCTCGGGGAACAGAGATTTTGCATAATCAGGTGTTTTATAAATCTTTCCACCTTATTCCTGAGGGTGCCGCTGTAGGAACGATTATGGGTGGAACTTCTGGTTTCAGTTGAC
This sequence comes from Pholidichthys leucotaenia, assembly GCA_020510985.1. Classification (NCBI taxonomy): domain Eukaryota; kingdom Metazoa; phylum Chordata; class Actinopteri; order Cichliformes; family Pholidichthyidae; genus Pholidichthys; species Pholidichthys leucotaenia. The sequence continues at coordinate 114,839,042 of CM035848.1, read as the reverse complement.
GTAGTGTTAAATCAGTCAGCAAGAGTGGAGTAGCAGGGATGTTTAAAATGGCGTTTTTAAAAGTTTTTCAAATTCATTTTAATGTATAGTCCACATACATGTTTTGCACTCAAGTGGCAGCTAACTTCAGTACTTGTAGTTTTTGTATTTTTTTGAATGTTTTGGCATAGTTCTGGTACTTGTTGCTGGTGTTCGTGGTTGTGCCATAGACTATATAAATGGAGGCTTCTCACCGGCAATGCCTAGATGATGCACTGAAAACTGAAAAGGACTGTTAGTGCGATCAGTGGGACAGACAAGAGCACCAGGTATGTTTTCTTGTGTATAGATGTCACAGATCTGACGTTTATGCGTCATATGTGCTACCAGATGCAAGGCTGCATGAAGTAAAATAATAAATAAAAAACAGTAACAGCTTGCCTCCTAAGGCTTAATCATTTAAGTAAGATATCTAACAGTTTTGGGGGGGTTGGCATTCGTTGCACTGCCTTGGAACAATATGGGCTTGATATTAGCAGCTTCAGCATGCATTAATTTTTAAATTATCACAAAATATAGGTCAATAAAATTCTGAACAATTGTCAGAAAAGGTCTGTACGTGCTAAGTTAAATAACAAGCATTCATGGCATGACAGCAGCATGAGAGTTTTAATTTTGGGGTAAAACAAACGGCTGCAGCTGTCTGTATTTACCATGACAGCCAAGCACGGCGTTGTGGTTCTTTGTGGCTCTGACTAGATTCTACGTCTGTTCTGAGGTAAATTTGATTATGTCCAACATCTTTTAACAAAATGCATCTGACTTTATTGGGGTGGAGACTTTGATATATCTCAGAGCTTTTATTTGTTTACAGCGTTAGCATCTTAGCAGCGGAACTAACTAACGGAGCTACTGTCTGCCAGGCCACTTTGTAAGCTCATCTTCCTATCCCTCAATAGTGGTGGGAAGTGGTATGATTATAATACTGTTTCTGAGGCGCAAAAAGCCATGTTCCCGCATTTGTGATGCCAAAGTCATCGTTTTTTAACAAGGAAAAGTGTCCTGTTTCAGTGACAACCACACGTTCTAAACTAGTACCGGAAGTTGCGCCCATAATTCATGCAAGGCATCATGGCGGCTAGGAATAAGGTGGATTAGTTTTCAATATAAGAGCAAAAATCTATAAAGAAGTCCCAGTTCACAATGTGCTGTTAATAATTGAGTTAATAATTTAAATAAGTTAAAAGTTAATAAAGGATTTTTAAAAAAGTGTGTGTTATAATTTTGGAAACGTTGGCGAGTAGTTTCTGTAGTGATTTATGGTCTTGCTGCCACCTGCTGGCCACAGTAATTCTTCAGTTGTACATGTTCAGTCGGGCGTGGTTCAGTCTAGCGCAGATGTGCAGAATGAGCAGTGTTGGGCAAGTTACTAAAAAATAGTAACTAGTTACAGTTACTAGTTACTTCATTTCAAAAGTACTTTTTAAATGCATACTTAAATCATCTTGCACACACAGCAAGATCAAGGGTCCCTTGCTGTCATCAGAAAAAAGGAAAAAAAAGAAAAAGAAAACTGATTAGAAAAAAGTCTCATCTTACAGAGGAAAAAATGTCTCAGAGTTACACAAACTACTGTAATCAATAGAAAATCAGAAATTTACTAAAAATAAAGCTGTAAATTCACAGAAAAAATTTTGGACCCCCTGGTGGGCCGTTTTTGGCCCACAAGCCACATGTCTGACACCCCTGGACGAGCCCATTAAAAATGCATATTTAGAGGATTTACTTGCATGAAATAGCTGCATATCATAACAGCATGTAAATGAATGAGATAAAATAAAACAGAAAGCACAGATTGTGGGACACAGTTTCATATGCTTCACATGTATATTACTGTATGCTTCACGTCTCAGATGAACAAAAGGACTGAGCCTCCTAGGAGATAACAGGAGGATGTGAAATGTGGCCTTTTATATGCAAAGAGATGGCCTTGAGGGATTTCCTGGCCACCAGTGACTTTAGGTGGAGGTGAGAAGACCTGGAAGAAGACGCATTGTGACTTGGAATTAAATACAATGTGACTGTGTGCTTTGATGTCCTGGGGTATAAAGGGACGAATGTCTGGGGGTTTCTTTCTCTTTCTGTTTTTGATGATGTTGGAGAATGGAATAAACCTGACTCTTGAGATAAACTCAGCCTCGTTATTTCCACATTCTCCACACTGGTGACCCTAAGACGTATCATGAGTGAAAGAAATTCTCCCGAGCCAGACCCGTCAGGAGCCAGCCAAACGAATGCAGCCACAGTTCAGCTACCGGACTTCTGGCAGAACAATCCGTGCTCCTGGTTTAACGCAGTCGAGGCGCAGTTCAACCTCCGGAGGATTTCGGTAGACGCCACAAAGTTCTACCATGTGGTTGCAAAACTGGACAACCACACAGCCCAGCATGTGCAGAGCCTGATCAACCAGCCGCTGGACAGCGACAAATATGGCGCGTTGAAGGCTGCACTCATCCGGTACTTCACCCCCTCGGTGGAGGAGCGAGCAGAGGGGCTCCTGGCGCTGACTGAATTTGAAAGCGATAGGCCTGCGGACCTGATGGAGAAGCTGTTGAGGTTGAAAGACTCTGATGATGACCACTTCATCTTCGCCCACCTTTTCCTCAGGACCCTACCGTCAGTGGTGAGAGTGACCCTGGCCGGTTCGCCACTGTTGGCCCGACAAGACTACCGCGAGCTGGGCCAGGAGGCGCAACGACTCGTCAACGCCGCCAAACGGCGCGCGGCCACGGCCACGGCAGCAGAGCTCGGCGCAACGTCCGGAGATGGCAGGGGGCCAGAGGCAGCAGTACCAGACTCACCGACGACGGCGGCGGCAGGGGCCAAGAAACACGGAGCAGACGACGTCCTTTGTTTCTACCATTGCCGCTTCGCAGAGAGGGCACGCAAATGTATACCACCGTGCCATTTCAAGCGCTCGGGAAACGCCAAGACCGGGGGTCGGTAGCAGCTGTGGCCCTCGGGGAGGAGAACAAGCTGCTCTACTTGAAGGATGCGTGCTCGGGGAGGCATTTCCTCGTGGACAGAGGCTCCCAGCTGAGTTTCATCACACCTTCCTCCGCTGAACGGCTGGCGCCTTCCAGTGGTCCCGGGGTGTCAGCAGCAAACGGCTCGGCGATTAAGACCTTTGGTGAGAGGACGTTGCTTCTGTCCCTACACGGCCGTACATTCGAGTGGACTTTCGTCATAGCTGCAGTCAATTTCAATATGTTAGGGGCTGATTTTCTGTGCTCACATGGTTTGTTGGTTGATCTTGCTAACAGGCGCCTGGTTAATGCACTCTCTTTTTATTCTATTCCCTGTACAGCTCGAGTGGCCCCGCCAACAGCACAAGTCAACGTCACAGCTGCAAGTGGTAAGTTCCACACACTGCTCACTCAGTTCCCAGCACTCACGGTCCCAACATTTTCGGTGACCGTGGCTAAACACGGGGTGGAACATTTTAATACTACCATCGGGCCGCCCATTTTTGCAAAAGCTCGGCGCTTGGATTCAGCTAAACTGACCATAGCGCGCGAGGAGTTCGCCAACATGGAAAAGTTGGGCATCATCAGGCGTTCGAAAAGCCCATGGGCTTCACCGCTTCACACGGTCCCGAAAGCTGATGGCTCGTGGCGACCTTGCGGAGATTTCCGCAGGTTGAACAACGCTACAGCGCACAACCGCTACCCAATCCCGCATATTCAAGATTTTTCAGTTCATTTGGCGGGGGCGCGCGTTTTTTCTAAGATAGACTTGGTACGCGGTTACCACCAGGTCCCAGTGTGCGCTGAAGACATACCCAAAACAGCGGTAATAACTCCATTCGTGCTATTTGAGTTTTTGCGCATGCCATTTGGGCTTAAAGGCGCGGCGCAGACGTTCCAACGCATAATGGACGCGGTGTTGCGCGATCTCCCCTTCGTGTTCGTCTACCTGGACGACATATTGGTAGCCAGCGCGTCCGAAGACGAACACGAAAACCACCTCACGGCAGTTTTCCGGAGGTTGGGAGAGCACGGGTTAATAATCAACCCAGCGAAGTGTCAGTTCGGGGTGACGCAGATTGATTTTTTGGGGCATCGCGTCTCTCCAGAAGGAGCAGTTCCTCTGCCTGACAAAGTGCGCGCAGTAACAAATTTTCCCCAGCCACAAACGGTCAAAGCGTTACAGGAGTTTTTGGGAATGGTGAATTTTTATAACCGTTTCCTCCCCCGCGCAGCGCAGCTCATGCAACCATTGTATGCTGCACTAAAAAAACAAAAACCCACAAATAAAATCGAATGGTCTCCGGAGCGAGAGCGCGCATTCACGGAAGTTAAAACAGCCCTGGCAAATGCTGCGTTGTTAGCACATCCAGTCCCAACGGCCCGCATAGCGCTCACTACTGACGTGTCAGATGTGGCCATAGGGGCGGTCGTGGAGCAGTATGTAGCCGGAGCTTGGCAACCACTCGCCTTTTTCAGCAGGACTTTGCGCGATAGTGAACGAAAATACAGCGCATTCGACAGGGAGTTGTTAGCTCTCCACTTGGCCATTCGCCACTTCCAGTTCTGGCTGGAAGGACGCCGTTTCACCGCGTTCGTGGACCACAAGCCGCTGACTTTCGCGATGGCCAAGGTTTCAGAACCGTGGTCGGGCCGGCAGCAGAGACAGCTGGCCGCGATCTCAGAGTTTACTACCGATATCCAGCATGTGGTGGGTAAACTTAATGTAGTGGCAGACTGCCTCTCGGCGCGCCGTGGCGGCTCCAACCCGCATAGGGGTAGATTTTGCAGCCATGGCCGCGGATCAGGTTAGCGACGCAGAAGTGTGCGCGGCCCCAGTCCGCGTAGGGATAGATTATGCAGCCATGGCCACGGATCAGATTAGCGACGCGGACGTGCGCGCGCTCCAGTCTGGACCAACAGGGTTAAGGCTGGAGAACAGGGTGCTGCAAGACGGTATCCCCCCCCTAATCTGCGATGTCTCCACTGGGCAACCGCGTCCTGTGGTACCGGCCGCGTGGCGCCGCCGCGTTTTTGACTCAATCCATTCTCTGGCACACCCGGGAGTGCGCGCGTCGGTCAAAATGGTGGGAGAGAAATTTGTATGGCCGAACCTGCGCAAACAAGTTAGAGAGTGGGCGGCAGCCCGCATGGCTTGTCAACGAGCCAAGGTACACAGACACACGAGAGCTCCCTTAGAGCCGTTTCACATTCCAGCTAAGAGGTTTGATCATGTTCACGTGGCCCTCGTAGGCCCCCTCCCGCCCTCACAGGGGTGCACACATCTTCTGACAATGGTTGACCGCACCACGTGCTGGCCGGAAGTGGTCCCACTGTCATCAACCACAGCCGAGGAGGTGGCGCGCGCGTTTTTAACGGCATGGGTAGCGCGTTTTGGAGTCCCGTCGGACATTACGTCTGACAGAAGCCCTCAATTTGTTTCCGAACTTTGGTCAGCGATGGCCTGCAGCCTGGGGGCAACGATCCACCGCACGACTGCGTACAATCTGCAGGCTAACGGGTTATGCGAACGTTTTCACAGGTCATTGAAGGCGGCCCTCAGAGCATCGCTTATGGATGCAAATTGGGTGGACAAGCTACCATGGGTTTTATTGGGGTTGTGTTTTGCACCTAAAGAGGATTTAGAAGCCTCCCCGGCTGAGCTAGTTTTCGCACAGCCACTTCGGCTGCCCGGGGAATTTCTCCCAGATAATCCGGCGCCAGAGTGCTCACCAGCTCAGCGGTTGCAGAGTAGCACGGAATCGAGCACGCTGCCTGGCCCCGTTCACCACAGTTTTCCGCGCGTTTTTGTGCCTAAGGCTTTAAAAAATGCGGAGTTTGTTTTTGTCAGACACGATGCCCATCGTCCACCGTTGCGGCCACCTTATGATGGACCATTTAGAGTGCTGGAGACAGGAGATAAGCATTTTTTGCTAGATTTGGGGGGCAGAAAAGAAATGATTGGCATAAACAGGCTCAAACCCGCTTTTGTGGTGGCTGACGAAGGTGTGCAGTTGGCCAGGGCTCCTCGGCGCAGCAGACCCCCTAGGGAGCATTCCCCAGAGCACCCACAGGGATTGACTAACAGTTCTCATCCTCAGACAGCAGCTCCCCAGCAGGAGGGCGCCGTGGAGGTGGTAAAGCCCGCTTACAGCAGATACGGGAGAAGACTGAGGCCCAAGCAGCATGTGGACTGATGTGTGTGATTTTATCATGACATGCAGACTGTTATTACGTTGTTCCATCTTAGACGTTTGGGGGGGTCATGTGGGACACATATGTGGGTTTCATATGCTTCACATGTATATTACTGTATGCTTACTGTATGCTTCACGTCTCAGATGAACAAAAGGACTGAGCCTCCTAGGAGATAACAGGAGGATGTGAAATGTGGCCTTTTGTATGCAAAGAGATGGCCTTGAGGGATTTCCTGGCCACCAGTGACTTTAGGTGGAGGTGAGAAGACCTGGAAGAAGACGCATTGTGACTTGGGATTAAATACAATGTGACTGTGTGCTTTGATGTCCTGGGGTATAAAGGGACGAATGTCTGGGGGTTTCTTTCTGTTTTTGATGATGTTGAAGAATGGAATAAACCTGACTCTTGAGATAAACTCAGCCTCGTTATTTCCACATTCTCCACAAGATAAATGAAAGTTCACCTTAAGCTGTTCTCTGCTGCAGCAAATCACAGTCACTTTTTCTTTGTGTGGTAAGAAAACCTTTACATAACTGCGGATGTTAAATGCAGTTTCTTGCTCTAAAAATACTCATGTTTAACCACAGAGGTAGGAGCTCATGTTGGGGCTACTCACCACTCTGACAACAGGTGATAAGGGCTGAGAAGTCGCCACCGCCACGACATTTCTTCCAAACTGGGCTGTGGCGTGAGCAGGACAGGAAACCGACCCACGGAGGAGACTGATGGCTGCGTCAGCTATGTAGGATCAGTTCATATTTATTTGCGCTAAAAATCTCTATCCATATTAATAAAACGAGTAACACGAGTAACACATCTGATCAAATTTCAGTAACTGTAACGCATTACTGAATTTTTAAACAGTAATTTCGTTACACAACACGTTACTGCAAAAGTAGTGGTGTGATAGTAATACTTTACCCCCAACACTGGTAATGACACCAAAAAAAGAGCTGTTGAAGGCAATGTGGCCTCAGTCAGGCTATGGATGAAGTGACATTCAATAGGTCAAATCTTAGTTTACCATCAAAATAATTTTGCAAACATTATTTTGAGGTGAAAATCTAACATAGTGCTGCTTTAAAATGTACAGAAGAGCCATGCAGTACCTCAGTTGTTTAGAAGAACAAGACCTCCATTTTTGGATAATTTTAACTTTTCATTATCAATGTCTGTAGATGTTCTCTGCTTAATTTCATCATATAATAATAATACATCAGATTTATATAGCGCTTTTCATAGAGACTTTATTCATTCACTCCACAGACACTGGTAAGCTACAGCTGCCCTGGGGCAGACTGACGGAAACGTGGCTGCCAATCCCCACCAATGGCCTCTCTGACCGCATTCATGCCCAGTGTCATGGACGCTAGAGGCAAGGTGGGTAAAGTGTCTTACCCAGGGACACAACGGCAGGACATCTGGGGAGAGCAGGATTCAAACTGCCAACCCTCTGGTGATTAGACAACCTGCTCTACCTCCTGAGCCACTGCTACCCACATTTCCTTCCTCTGTTCCATTTTTGCTGAGCACCAAGCTGGACAGCAGAAAGCTCCATTTTTATATGGTCTTAGGCATGACCTGGCCAGGACTTGAACCCCAACCTCCCAGTTGTGGGACAGATGCTCTACCTCTAAGCCACCACTCTGGTAGCGTATTACCATTTTTGCTCCCACACACTTTTAGTGGATGAAGAAGAAACCTAAAAATTAAGATTTTTCTTTTTAAATGCAGTCGGCATCTGTGCAACACTTACCCCAATTTTGAGACTTTTCTTGTGCATTTATAGCTTCTCCTTAATTGATTATCATGTTTGTGATCTTTTCCTTGTAAATATTTTCAGAATCAGAATCAGAATCAGAATCAGAATAAACTTTATTGCCAAGCATGTAAAAAAACACACGAGGAACTTGACTTGACATTGGTGCGCATGCGCGCGACACAACGACACGGCAGCCATAAAGGCGCCTCATCAAACAGAGATAGATAAGAAAGGGAGGGGAAGGGAGGGAACGACACAAGGGGAGAGGAGAAAAAAAACTTCGTTATCAAAATACAGCTTATTTTTAAGCAGATTGTGATTACAATGAAAAAAAATCTCTCAATAGCACAGAGCAACAACTCAGAATTCACGAGACACAAGAGAGCAGTGTACAGTATATCTTTAATCAGTTCATGAATCAATGTGTGTGCGGTGTTGAGCAGTGTTGATGATAATAAGAGAGACCCAAGGACCCTTGGCAGAAGATGTTTTGTCTGTCTGGCGCCCAGTCTTATCTGGCGCTGCAGCTGGCTGTCCAAGGCCTTGTGCTCATGATTTTGAAAAAAAACACAGTCTGCAGACAGCCAGGAGGAATATTCATGGGGAATAATAATGCCAAATAGGACTGATCACAGAGAAGACTTGTATTTCTTCTATAGATTCAGTACATTAATCCTTCATTGCGCAGCTTTGAACTCGTCGTGGAAAGACCTGAGCGAACCCATGATGTAATCCACCTTACGAGACAGTTCTCCAGTAGTCGCTATCAGGGTCTTCTCCAGTTTCTCAATTTGTTGGATGCACCTCGCCTGGCCAGCATTTTGATAGGTTGAATCCATCTTCAGCAATTTGCGGTAAACCAAGACAATTCCCGTCCCAATCAGAATTATCCCAATCACCAAGATTACGAAGATAAACAAATCTTCAATATCTTCGATAGAGAGATTAGAGAGACACAGCATTTTCCAAATACCTGTGTCACATAGATAGCCCACTGGAGCCGTTCCAGCGGGGCAAACAGCTTCCCCCGGAGCACTTTTCCTTGTTGAAAAAATAGTGTCAATTGTGTTCAAAGCCCAGCTTATTAACTCCATAATTTCTTTTCGGCGGTCGCAGTCAGACGCAGACAGACAACAGCAAGCTGGGATCAGTAGGAGGGGAGGAAAAAATCAGCAGGAGAGAAGAAAAAAGCGTCTGCTCTCTTGGGAGGGCGGAAGTGGTTCATTTGCAAGTTTCCTTATAACTCATAGTCTATGTGTTTTATGTGCTATTTGTTTTTAAATCTATTTTTAATAATCTCTGTTTTGCATTGCTTTTAATTATGTAATGGGACAGTACAGTGTTGCCAACTCCTCAGTAAGGAAAGTAGCTATTGGCTGTCCTAAAAGTTGCTAGATGTCGCTCAATGATGTCATCGCCTAATTTGTATAATTGGTCATTGGCATGTAATTGTAATAGCCACTGTAGGAGAGAAGAACAATGTTGTGGGAGAGACAAAAAGTAAGTACAAAAAACACCCTATAAGTTTAGAAATACAAAATAACTTTCTTCTGTTGATTCTTGGCTTGTTTGTTTTAATTTTGCCATTTAAATAGGCCATCACTTCTCAAAATAACCTCATGACTTTAATGCTTTGTCTGGACCCACATTACATGAATCAATTTTGTCCTGCATTGTTAAATGTTAGGATATCAAATTTAATCAAAAGACTTATGTGGAGTGGAATTGCTTGCTCTACGTCACACCCTCCTCCTCTACCAGGCTTGGGACAGTACAGGCAATATGCCCGTGTAACATCTCCAATAAATGGCTTCTTGTAAAACACGGTGGGATTGGGTGGGGGTGCAGCACAATTCATTTGCAGTCTGGACATGAGTGCCGTGGGTCTCGTCTCTGACTGCAGCTACCTGCTGCACAAGACTGCTATGAATTGGGCTTCAAAAGTAGTCATCTGTTGTGCCTCCTCTATGGAAAGCCAAATGAGTAAAACATCGTCAAGTTATAACGTGAATTTTAATTAGTAGAATGCGTTAGATAATATAAAAATGCCGTTCAATTACGCCACCTGGCGTATGGTGTAAGAATATGCCACCTGACACTACTTCCTCTTTTCGCCGCCGTTTTTCACCAGATCTCTCTTTCGGCTTTTCACTTCTATTTGGCTTCACATCTGTCACAGCAGAGAACTACCGGAGAATAAAGGGACTTCTCCCACGTGTTGCTTTTCAACGATCACAGAGCAGATAACTCGTAACTTTGTGTTCTGTAACTATGTATTTTAATGTTTTTCTTTTCTCTTAAATACCTAGGTGTAGGGAGCTTGAAATAAGAAAGCGAAGTGATTTTACAAATCAGGTTTATTGTCGGCTTCCAGTCCCTAACATGTTTCATCTCAATGCAGAAGCAGAAAAGGGGCTGAGCGCAGTCAGACCTTCGTACTTATACATCACATAACAAAAGACATCGCATAACAAAAGCCGACATCACACATCCGCGTTATCTCCTTCTATTGTCCTCTCTCTCCTCCACCTGACCCTGGGGGGTCAGGAAGTCCATTCAGGTCTCCACCGCTGAGTCTCCGTCTGCTCGTTGATCTTCGCCGGTGGTCGAGACCTATTGTCCTGCTCTGAGACGTGAGGTCATTCCACATATGCAATCTCTAAACATTCCTCTTGTGTCTATACATATGTAGGTATGGATATATGAATAATATAAGCCACAGCCCCCCCAAACGTCTAAGAAAAGGACAATAAAATTAAGTTCACAGCTTAAGGTAACATCCATGACATATTATACCGTTATTCACATCAACAGGAAAAAGGGAAAAATATCCTCAGCAGCCATGCTAACCTTCAAGCTATACAGCATGTTCATGTTAAAAATTCAGTGGTAACAACAACAGTATAGTCTATGTCATATGTCAGCCCTAACTCTGCAACGGCAAAATTCGACAGCATAGCTTACAACCCCTTGTCAATTTTACATCAGTCTATGTGTCGTCTGGGTTTCAATCTTCTCCCAAATCTGCTGTAGGCCCGCTTTGGCGTCCTGGCGGGGCTGTGCTGAAAGGAATCTGCAGCTTGGGGAGGAGAGTGGTTATTTGGTCCCTGCGGGGGGGGTTGAGGTGTGTCTCTTGGGGGGTCTACCCCGTCGAGGTGCTCTCGCTACCCGTGCAGGTTCGTCGCTCAACATGAAAGCAGGCTTAAGTCTGTCAATACTGACTGTTTCTTTTCTGTCCCCTAAATCAAGCACAAAAGGCTTATCACCAGGTTCCAGCACTCTATATGGTCCATCATATGGTGGGCGGAGGGTTGGTTTTAAAGCTTTGTGCCTAACAAAAACGAACTCAGCATTTTTCAAAGCTTGGGGAACAAAAACCCGCGGAAAAGAGTGATGTACGGGTCCGGGGAGCGTGTCCGGTCCCGTGCTGCTTAGGGGCCTCAGGGCTGGGAGGCGCCCGGGCTCTGGATGTTCTGGTAAGAACTCACCCGGGAGTCTGAGAGGTTGTGCGAAAACTAATTCTGCCGGGGAGGCGTCTAGATCCTCCTTAGGCGCAGAACGCAACCCTAATAAAACCCAGGGAAGTTTATTTACCAAATCTGTATCCGTCAGTGAGGCCCTGAGGGCAGCCTTTAAAGACCTATGAAAACGCTCGCATAACCCGTTAGCCTGGGGGTGATTCGCGGTGGTGCAATGAATTGTCGCCCCTAAGCTGCTGGCCATGGCTGGCCATAGCTCTGAGACAAATTGAGGCCCCCTATCAGACGTGATGTCCGATGGGACGCCAAAACGCGCCACCCAGGTTGTTAAAAAAACGCGAGCGACTTCCGGGGCCGTGGTTGACGCCAGCGGGACCGCTTCTGGCCAGCGTGTGGTCCGGTCTACCATTGTTAAAAGGTGTGTGAACCCCTGAGACGACGGCAGTGGGCCCACAAGGTCGACGTGTACGTGGTCAAACCTCCTGGCCGGGATTCGGAAGGGTTCCAGAGGAGCTTTCGTGTGTTTGTGAATTTTGGCGCGTTGGCAAGACATGCAAGTCCTCGCCCACTCCTTTACATTTTTACACAGGCCTGGCCAAACAAACTTCACCGAAGTTGAGCCTCTGGTCTTAAAGTCTACACATTGTTTAAACTTGGGGAGCACAGTCTTTAAACTGATGTGGTTAAAATCCCCCGCAACCACCACAAAACTGTCCGGGTGTGAAGTTTGAATTTCACTAATAGCATCGTGCAGCTCTCCAAGTGCCTCTTTAGCATTAGCTTTAGCATTAGCGCTCAGCGTTATGTAAACAGCAGCTACAAACACGTTGGTGAATTCCCTCGGCGGATAAAATGGCCGACAATTTACAATTAGGAACTCCGCCAATGATGTCAAACACCTCCTAGCAGAGATTCAAAGCAACAAAGAAAATAAAACTGTTAACATTCTAGCTATATCAGTTATGCCAACTCAAAACAAACATTCTAAACGAAGAAAATGCAAGAAGAAAATCTCTTTTGCAAATGAGGAAGAACCAAAGGACTTAACGCAGTCCAGTGCTGTTATGGCAGCCCAACCACAGGACACAGACCACTCCTCAAATAACATTTCGCAACCCTGTGTCGAACCACTGGTTCCACAATTTCTATGCGATTTAAACGAGACGGGGTGGCACAGAAATTCTACCTTCCACTGACCCTTGAAGACGTAATGTGTCAGGACGCTGCTTTAGACACCGCCGCAGGCATCACTCTCATGTCACACACCCTTTTTGACAAACTACGTGTAGCCGCTAACCACGCTCACAAACATTTGAAACTGGAACCCTGCTCATTAGCCGTGCGGCCATATGCGCTCACTAAAACAACCCTGTTGGGCATATCACTACTGCACATCTCCATTGGACCCATGACCTTGACACATCCAGTCTATGTGTCCAAACCTGACGTCATTCCATTGCTTGTCGGCAAAGACCTACTGAACCGTTTTGAGCCACTGATTGATTTCAAGAACCTCACACTATGGGCTCAAACGCAACACCCTCACCCATTTGACCCAACAAGGACAACTGAATCACAGTGCTTTGTTCTGAACACTTTGGACACCCCAAGTCTCACACAACTAGCACTGTTGGAACAACTGCAACCGATTGAAAGTGACCGCAAAGACCAAGATGAGTACTGTCCTCAAGAAGTCAAAAGTCACCTTCAAATGCAAGGTCAAGCCAAAGACGCAAATGACCTTGAAAACTCAATGGCCCAGCAGAAAACCCCAAACGGCCCCCTTGAAACCCTTGATACCCATGATTCAATGGTGGTGTTGCAGCGGATGATAAAAAATAATAAGCGATGCTGTGGTTTTAAGGAGGTTTATTAGATCATACCGCCGTCCCAGGCTCCGCGTCACAGGCATGCACGGCGCTGGGAGTGAGCCCACGGCTCTCAGAGAAGGAGGACACAAGAGTCTGTGTCCAGCAGCAGCAGATGCAGAAGTGAGATTGAGAGAGCGAGTTACAGAACCTGTGCAGTATTTATACCAAACTCAAACAATACATCAAAGCAGATTCATAGCAGTTGGTCTGATCAAAGGAACTGCAGAACAGGCATGAGATATTTGCATTTGAAAGACCTACATAACAATAGGCAGATTTGCTGGCCTCTGCTCTAGATGCAGGACAAAGAGGTTACAAGGCACATCTACATATTGATCTCAGCCTCTAGGTCACAGTAAGGACAGGATGCATGAACACTCTACATGAATGGCACATTACATCACAATACATGACTGGCACATTGCATCACAATACATGCATGGCACATTGCATCACAATACATGAATGGCACATTACATCTCAGTAGTGCAGCGGGAAAAACCAAGAGAAGAGAGCTGACTGTCCTGTGTGTTGTGGGGGGGTTGAATCAACCCGTCACACGCTCCCCCCCGAGGGCACGGCAGGGGGCCGAGACCTTGATAATCCATCTATGGGAGCGAGCTGTGGGAGAAGCTCGCTGCAGGCGGAGGGGGAGGGAGGGGAGGGGTAGTGTGTGCCGGCAGGGGCTGTGAAATCGTCCGAGCCGCGCAAAAATTGCTTGCTGCTCCGCGACGTCGAGGGGCTGTCCCGTTGCGCGTGCAGAGATCACAAGAAGAAAAATTTGTCTCTGACTCCTCTTGTGGCCATGAAGAAAAGCAGGAGCGGCTATCAGAAAAAAAAAAATAAAAGCAGAGGGACTGGCGTGTTGACTTTAGGGCAGGCGTGACCCTAAAGCCTCGGGGACAGCAGACAGCTGAATTCCCCTTGTGTGCCGTGGCTAAGACCATAAAATCCAGTGAACAAGCTGCGGGCCTCAGGTGTACAAGCAAGCCTGAAGGGCCAGTGTGCAGCAGAAGGAAGGCGGTCAGTGAAGCCATTATTGTCCCGTGCGTGGTGTGCCGTCCTCGTAACTCCCCGGTGCACGCGCGGGGGTTCCGTGCTTGGGTGGGCCGCTGGAGTGGCGAGTCAGGGTACAGAATCTTGGCGGAGATCGGCGCAGACGGCGCCAATAAAATCCAGGTTGAGCTGTGGCTGCAGATTGGCCATGGTGCGTTGGAGCGGTGAGAGGAAATAGACGATCTTTTGTCCCTCAGGCTCGTGCAGATGCGTTGGAGCGGTGGGAGGGAATAGACGATCTTTGTTCCTCAGGCTCGGGTAGATGAGTAGGATCGCTGAGAGGGAGGAGTAGCGGTGAGAGGGAGAAAACGTTCTGTGTCCCTCGGCTGGTCCAGCGTGGACGTCCCGATCTCAGGCGAGGGTCACGCCATGACGTTTTCTGCAGTTTTCCCGGTCGTGGGTGATGTCCGGAGAACGGCTCGCCTGTGTTGGCTCCGCGTCGAGGTCTCCCTGAAGCCGAAGGGAGAGCAGCTGTTTGCCTCAGGCTGCTGTGTTCGCTGGCAGCGTGCTTCTTTCAGCGTCGGTTCGCCAGCGTGGCCGTCAAAATCAGAAGGCTGCGTCGCACAAAGCGTGTGCGTCTTCGGGGTCACCAGTGCAGCGGATGATAAAAAATAATAAGCGATGCTGTGGTTTTAAGGAGGTTTATTATATCATACCGCCATCACGGGCTCCGTTCCCGGCGCCGTGCATGCGCGCCGTGAGCGAGCCCACGGCTCTCAGAGAAGGAGGACACAAGAGTCTGTGTCCAGCAGCAGCAGATGCAGAAGTGAGATTGAGAGAGCGAGTTACAGAACCTGTGCAGTATTTATACCAAACTCAAACAATACATCAAAGCAGATTCATAGCAGTTGGTCTGATCAAAGGGACTGCAGAACAGGCATGAGATATTTGCATTTGAAAGACCTACATAACAATAGGCAGATTTGCTGGCCTCTGCTCTAGGTGCAGGACAAAGAGGTTACAAGGCACATCTACATATTGATTTCAGCCTCTAGGTCACAGTAAGGACAGGACGCATGAACACTCTACATGAATGGCACATTACATCACAATACATGACTGGCACATTGCATCACAATACATGCATGGCACATTGCATCACAATACATGAATGGCACATTACATCTCAGTAGTGCAGCGGGAAAAACCAAGAGAAGAGAGCTGACTGTCCTGTGTGTTGTGGGGGGGTTGAATCAACCCGCCACAGTGTCACATTTTGACACCCACCCACCCGCCCATGAGGCCTGCGTGGTCACAAGAGCCACACCAACTGGCTCTCTAGACCCTACAAAATCTCAAGTTTTTGCGACGATGGACCCAACTTTTCCAAACGCTAGGCGCACATTCACTCAAGCGTGTGACCAAATGATCCATAAAACCATCAAATACCAGTCGGATAAAATGGTACATGCACTTCCCGCGTCTAAAACCTTTGACATACCAAAATTGAAACCACTTCATGCCTTCTCTGCAGCTATACAATGGCACTCGTATTCCTGCTCCCGACGAACCATCATCGCCACCGCTCAAAGTTCCTCGAAAACAGAGGGGGTGATGACTGCCAATGCCCGTAACATTCCAGCTGCAGAACACAAAAGCGTCAAAATGACATACAATGCTCCCAAAGCTGTATTTCAAAAACATCTGGACCGATTCGCCAAATGACACAAAGCATACAGCGACCAAAAACTCTCACATGACAAACTGCAAAGGGGGGACAAGATCTTCCACCCTACATTTGTACCGCAAACACCAAAAATCAATTTACAGGAAAGGAAAATCACTCCTAAGTTCCTGTCCGAGTGGATGAATCCACACATTGTCAACAACAAACTCTGGCCACTCAAGTGCCAAACCCAGGACCCCATTTTCAAATGGGCTCACCAAAATCAGAGTAACCTTTACCAAAACCCCATGGGACTTGTCGGGTACAACACTGTCAAAGTAAGTCCATAAATAAGATTAAAATCAAGCCTACGTCTGAGAAATAACTGTAGCTAACTACTAGCCTCAGGAACACTCAGTCAGATTTCTCCAAACAATCAGTTAACTGCATCAAAACTTCCAAAAAGAAAAGGGGTAAATTAAAACCAAATTATCCCTTACACTAATTTCAAAGGTCTCTGTAAAATCTAATGAAGTTCAATCAACTTACTATTATCAAATAGTACACACAAAACATTCAACACCTTTAGCTTGAGCTAATAACCTTAAAACTCCCATCAAAGGTGAAAAACAATCTAAGGTTTAGAGTTCAACCTCCAAAAGAAATTGTTCCACCTCTGAGAATAATTTTCATTTGCCAACCAGCTATCTAAAGAAAGATCAACAAGAAGATTAAGATCCAAAATCACTCACTGTTACCTGTTTGCCAGGATGATGGCCCTCCTGTTTATCAGTTTAGCCATCTGCCTAGCAATCACACCCACTGTTACCCAGTCAGAACTGGGCCAAGCCAAAACGAAAGGTCAATGATCCTCAGGTGGATTCTCAATAACAGCCTCATCGTTAGAGCCTCTTGTTAGCCTTAGCACACCCACTGTTAACTTGGTCAACACCGCCAAACCGAAACACCAGGTCGTCGAACCACAAACAGTTACCAAAATCTTACAAGACACTGTGCTGGTTTTGAATGCTTGCTCCAAAGCTTCAGTCAAACTCAACAAGGTCTTGAACTCTTTGCTCTTTGTGTTAAAGGTTGACTATGCTCACACACAGCCAATGTCTATGTTGCTCTCAGAAGTAGCTAGAAACATTAGCTTTTCAGTTAACACTGTAGCAATGAACATGCTATCACATCATCTCATCTTTTTTGCAGTAAATCCAGATTTACTTTTCGTTGTCATTCAAAACATGATGATGACATCCCATGTCCACTCAGTTTTTCTGAACAAAAGCCTCAAACACCCTATGATTTGGACATCTGTGGAACCATGGTTTAGTCTAGCTAAACCAATTCAATCTGAACCTCCTTGAGCTACCTCAATATTGACTAGTCTAAACCCCTGCCTCAAATATGAGAAAGGATTTTTGTAATTTGCTTTTGACCTGGAATCCTAAGATTTTTGAATACATGCATGTGTATATACAAATATACACCCTTTACACTCTATTTAGATTTTTTTTGCACATTTAAATTACTTTTGAAATTTTGAATAGATATTTTACGGCAAACCCAAAACATTTCTATCAAGTATGTCAAAACCCACATACTTCTGGTTCACACTTTTGTACCCAGAATTTTTAAGTCTTTACAGGCATATACATAATTTTAGTATATCCTAGACAATTATATAATGTTTATATTTGGTCATACCCAAATTATTTTTGAAAATTTCTAGAAGTTTTCCAGAAAACCAAATTTAAGGATCTACATTTTGGAATAGATACTGTTTACAAGCTTAAGACTTATGGACATCAGAACCTTTAGTTCAGCATTTCGATCAAGACTCGCCAAATTGGAATTTGATGCCTAAGATTGCTATCAATGCTGAATCAAAGTCACTGTTAATACCAAAGGGGGGACTGTAGCATCATCTCAATTTGGCTCATCAATAAGAATTATTCTTCTGCTTAAAGACATTGTTTCACCCAGGAAAAGGACAGTCAAGAACTACTCTGTCATTCCCCCAGGCCACGGCTCAACTCATATTCCTTTGTTAAAAACAGTCTAAGAAATTCACCCTAATGCATTTCCTGATTTGATTTTTATGGCCCCATAAACATGGAAACATGGAACAGGCCCCCGAAGCCCCTCATGGCCCATGAAGATCCACAGCTCATCATTGCCTTAAACTCTGGGACATGCCGAATTTAACCAGCAAACCTTTTAACCACATCTTTAGGACTCACTTTTCAACATCTCTCTTCTTTTTCCAGGACCCTAGGAAAAGCAAATGGACTCTTGATGTTTATTCTGGACAATCACTAATAGGTTTGAAATGTATTAATCCTTGATTTAAATACAGTGGGGCAAAAAAGTATTTAGTCAGCCACCAATTGTGCAAGTTCTCCCACTTTAAAGATGAGAGTGGTCTCCAATTTTCATCATAGGTATACCTCAACTATGAGAGACAAAATGTGAGAAAAAAAATCCAGAAAATCACATTGAAAGATTTTTAAAGAATTTATTTGCAAATTATGGTGGAAAATAAGTATTTGGTCACCTACAAACAAGCAAGATTTCTCGCTCTCACAGACCTGTAACTTCTTCTTTAAGAGGCTCCTCTGTCCTCCACTCGTTACCTGTATTAATGGCACCTGTTTGAACTCGTTATCAGTATAAAAGACACCTGTCCACAACCTCAAACAGTCAGACTCCAAACTCCACTATGGCCAAGACCAAAGAGCTGTCAAAGGACACCAGAAACAAAATTGTAGACCTGCACCAGGCTGGAAAGACTGAATCTGCAATAGGTAAGCAGTTTGGTGTGAAAAAATCAACTGTGGGAGCAATTATTAGAAAATGGAAGACATACAAGACCACTGATAATCTCCCTCGATCTGGGGATCCACGCAAGATCTCATCCCGTGGGGTCAAAATGATCATGAGAACGGTGAGCAAAAATCCCAGAACCACACGGGGGGACCTAGTGAATGACCTGCAGATAGCTGGGACCAAAGTAACAAAGGCTACCATCAGTAACACACTACGCCACCAGGGACTCAAATCCTGCAGTGCCAGATGTGTCCCCCTGCTTAAGCCAGTACATGTCCAGGCCTATCTGAAGTTTGCTAGAGAGCATTTGGATGATCCAGAAGAGGATTGGGAGAATGTCATATGGTCAGATGAAACCAAAATAGAACTTTTTGGTAAAAACTCAACTTGTCGTGTTTGGAGGAGAAAGAACACCATACCTACTGTGAAGCATGGGGGTGGAAACATTGTGCTTCGGGGCTGTTTTTCTGCAAAGGGACCAGGACAATTGATCCGTGTAAAGGAAAGAATGAATGGGGCCATGTATCGTGAGATTTTGAGTGAAAACCTCCTTCCATCAGCAAGGGCATTGAAGATGAAACGTGGCTGTGTCTTTCAGCATGACAATGATCCCAAACATACCACCCGGGCAATGAAGGAGTGGCTTCGTAAGAAGCATTTCAAGGTCCTGGAGTGGCCTAGCCAGTCTCCAGATCTCAACCCCATAGAAAATCTTTGGAGGGAGTTGAAAGTCCGTGTTGCCCAGCGACAGCCCCAAAAGATCACTGCTCTAGAGGAGATCTGCATGGAGGAACGGGCTAAAATACCAGCAACAGTGTGTGAAAACCTTGTGAAGACTTACAGAAAACGTTTGACCTCTGTCATTGCCAGCAAAGGGTATATAACAAAGTATTGAGATGAACTTTTGTTATTGACCAAATACTTATTTTTCACCATAATTTGCAAATAAATTCTTTAAAAATCAGACAATGTGATTTTCTGGATTTTTTTTCCTCATTTTGTCTCTCATAGTTGAGGTATACCTATGATGAAAATTGGAGACCTCGCTCATCTTTTAAGTGGGAGAACGTGCACAATTGGTGGCTGACTAAATACTTTTTTACACCACTGTATCTGCATACTAAAATGTTTAAATGAATGTTTATTCTTGCATGTTAATTTAGAAGCACTGCTTATAAGTTACATTAATCACTAAGGTTAGCTTAGTTTATACATAAGGGTATAGAGGAATATTCCAGTATTAAAATGTGTATTAGATTTGCCAAAATATCTCTCAAATCATGTGACCGATCTCAGCCAAGCTCTGCTTGACAACAGCTCTCTCAGAGTGCAGACAAAAGACTGTTTGCTCATTGGGCTAAAGTTCATAAAGCCCGCCCACGAAGGAAGCCTATTTGCTGAGCTCCTGTCAACCCGGAAGCCCGCGAAAGCTCGACTGAATTTATAAAAGGAGGGAGACCCCTTGCTACTTCGTCTTTTCACCACCGTTTTTCACCAGATCTCTCAGAAATTACCGAGGAATCACGTGAGCGGCAATTTTAATTCATTTGCTGAATGAAACGTCTGAGGTTCGATAATAATTTGATATCTAATCAGATGCAAAATTAAAGAGCAAGTAATATAACCTTTCTTTTCATTAAAATCCAGAACTTTTCATATAATTAGTAAAACTTTCCCCATAAATTTGCATTGTCTTCCACAATCTGTTAACTCAAACTGATCTAAATTCAGTTCACAGTTAACCCTGGTTGTGCAAATGTTGACATTGTTAATCTATCATTTACACGTTTAAGTTTGTGGTTAATGAAATCATTGTAATGTCTTCTAATCATCATTTCATTTAATAAATATGTGAAAATGAGAGAAGTTGTTGAGAATTTATTTCATTCTGAGTCTGGTTCAAGTCCCCAGTATTGAATTCACTAAAATTTTGAGACTGATTATTAATTAATTTATTGAGTGATTAAACAGGTATAAAGTGAAATTAAAGATTAAATTGCTTCTTAGCGATAGAAGCTGGTGCCTGACAAATGTTATTAACTTTTCAGGTGTATATGAACCGAGAATTCATCTCAGGTTCCAATACATTAATATACACCACCGTTCAAAAGTTTGGGGTCACCCAGACAATTATTTTGTGTTTTCCATGAAAAGTCACACTTATTTACCACCATGAGTTGTAAAATGAATAGAAAATATAGTTAAGACATTGACAAGGTTAGAAATAATGATTTGTATTTGAAATAATATTTTTTTCCTTCAAACTTTGCTTTTGTCAAAGAATCTTCCATTTGCAGCAATTACAGCATTGCAGACCTAACATGATTGCACAAGGGTTTTCTAATCATCCATTAGCCTTCTGACGCAATGAGCAAACACATTGTACCATTAGAACACTGGAGTGATAGTTGCTGGAAATGGGCCTCTATACACCTATCTAGATATTGCACCAAAAACCAGACATTTGCAGGCAGAATAGTCATTTACCACATTAGCAATGTATAGAGTGTATTTCTGATTAGTTTAAAGTTATCTTCATTGAAAAAAAGTGCTTTTCTTTCAAAAATAAGGAAATTTCTAAGTGACCCCAAACTTTTGAACGGTAGTGTAAATTAAATAATTTTTATACCTGATCATAATTATTAATTCATATACTGTTACACAGGCAAGACCAGAAGATCCCTGATGAGATAACATGAATCGTTCCTGCAGTCCCCTATGATGCTGTTGGCTTAAGCACACCTTGTTTATAAATAAAGTTTATAAAAACAGTCACTTGTGTCACTATAAACTTTAGTAATTAAACAAATAAGAACTGATATGGGCCCAGCATTGTATAGACAAGTTCAACTAAGGCACTATAATAAGTTTGTGGTGCAGGGTATTAAAGCACTGAGTGTTAGTATTTAGCACCTAGTCAAACATGGGTTCAAATCCCTGCTTAAGCAATGCAATATTTTAAATGTTTTACAGTTTTGTTAATGTGTATTCTTAATGTAGTATTATACATCTTATAAAATACTTATAAATTTAAAGCAGCTATTCCCTGTTGAATATATGCATTCATTTATCCCAACATACAGCAGTATAATATACAACACAAGAGACCTTTCTTTGTTTGTTTGGCTGTATTGTATTTGCTCAAAAAAAGACTAAAAGAACCTTTTTCAGCATGGAATTTCCCTTTGATTCCAGTAGTAAACTCAGTGGTTTGAATAAAATATACCTGGAGCTGAAGTTGTTTGTTGATTATTTATTCATTCATTTATTCATTCATTCATATTATCTAAAGATGTGTCTCTAAATACAATGAAATACTATATTATATTTGCTTATAATTGTGCTAGAACATGCTCATTGTAGTTATTGTATTCTTTAATAGTGATTTAAAGCAACAATTTCTTTTAAAAAATGACTAAATGTTATAATTCCAGTAATTTTCAAAGATTTACATTTCTTCTGGGATTAATAAAGTATTTCTGACTCTAATTCTGATCGCTAGGAGTAACTTTCAGCAGCATCAGTGTTTATGAATAGGGGTCAGGCCTGTTCACATGTCCAAAATTAGTGTTAATTAACAGGTCCAAAATTATCAACCCAGAAGAGCCAGCTGAAGGACATGATGATGTGATGTATGGCTATTTTGCCTGGGGACTGACTGATGTCCAGAACTCAAAATGGTTACAGTCACTTTATGGTTGGAGGTGTTATGTCTGTAAATAGACTATTAATAATGAGGCCAGGTGCATGACTGAACTTAACTTTACTGAAGTTCCAAACTCCACACTACAACCACCAGGCAGGGGTGTTGGCAAAGAGGCCCGCCTTCCCTGCCCGCTGCTATAGGCACAGTGTAGTGGCGGAAACGGAAGTGGGTGCCACTGCACCATACCTCACAAATAAGAGCGTTTTATACAGTATTTAACTATACAACCCTCCCCCCCCACAAAAAAGCCCAAAACACACACATACAATTGCAACCCTCCCCACTTTAGGACTCGAATCACATACTAAAACTAAACCGCAATAACTAAAAGGGCCTATCACATTCACACAACAAACCAAAACTAGGGGGGACAGGTGGACTAC
Source organism: Pholidichthys leucotaenia (assembly GCA_020510985.1). Lineage (NCBI taxonomy): Eukaryota > Metazoa > Chordata > Actinopteri > Cichliformes > Pholidichthyidae > Pholidichthys > Pholidichthys leucotaenia. Next base: position 114,816,144 of record CM035848.1, on the reverse strand, counting down.
CGTCCTACCCCCACACTGCAAGGTGGATTATTCTGCCACCCATAAAATAAATAATTATTGTCCATTAATAACACAAAATCACTGCTGTGTTTCCTAAACTAAACACATAAAACTAGAAAAAGCACTCGGAGAGCGCAGACCTCCGCCAAGTACCTCAGTTCCCCCTAATATTGGGATTTTCCCCAAATATAATAGTCCTACATTTATTTTATCTATATTTTCAGATTCCTTGACCATCAAAACATACCTTTAGCAATTGGATTGACGCTGATATCTTTATTAGTTCAGTAGTTATTGACAAAAATCACTTTTTCGGTAATGGCGGTTTTCTTCTGGCTATAGCTCCATAGCTTTTGAAGATACAACAAATCCATTGGCACACTACTGATTCCTCAGTGTCTGGGCTATATTTTGGTGCTTGTTGTATGTTTATATCTTAATTTGTTACCTTACAGTGATGAAAATTCCAAAGATCCCCTATTATTTCCTGTTCTGGATCACAGTATCCGGATTTTTTGCAGGATCCGGATCAGTCTTTGATATTTCCTAGAACCTACTGGGATCTTATCCTGTATTTTTTTTGCAAGCGTCCTGACCATTTATTGTGGAGTTATATACACATATGCTAAAAATGGCCCTATCTCGCAATGATTAAGAATCATTTAAAAAATTCCTGGATCCAGACGGTGATCCGGATCACTCCCAACATCTAATCATTTCTTCCTTTTCCCATTTGGGGCTTGTCCGGAAAATTTTGTCAAAATCCGTTCATAACTTTTTGAGTTGTGTTGGTAACAGACAGACAAACAAACAAACAAACCCCAGTAAAAACATTACCTCCTTGGCAGAGGTAATAATCCCAGAACCATACACAATATGAACATCAAAACTGTCATCTTTTTCACACATGCATACATGAACATTGAAACTTCACTCAGTCATTACTATCCCTCGACTTTAAAACACCAGCAAACCTACACAAATTACAACATTAGAAGTCTTTTTTTTCATTATCATTATTGTTATATCACTTCAAACCTGTAACAGAAAAAAAAACACTATTATAACTTATTTTACTCTATCATGTAGTCACAGTCCACACGGCTAAGTATGGGAGCAACTGGCCTGTGGGGCCCCTAGACCATCTCTCCATAAGTCCGCCCTGGCGGTGGCATGCATCCTGGGCTGCAGCTGAAGTTTCCTCCTGGGCACCCCACAGCTCACTGGCATGCCTCCACGAGCCATCTGACAGTTGAAAATAGGCAGCGCCTCGTTTAGCCACGATGTGCAGCCACCCCTGGTGATCTTCAGACTGTTGTTTGGTCCGTATTCGCCATGGTTGTCCGTCCTCACGAGCCCGAACCAGATCTGTGACTCTCAGAGGGGCCTTGCTCGGCTTGCAGTGTCGCTGCTTGGCACATGGTTTCTCCGTGCCTGTCGGTCTGGCCCAACCGCTTTTAAAACCGCTGCAGCTGTCGCTGTTGTAGTCTCAGATCCTCCGGCCCACTGTGGCTGAGCTCCAGGGAAAACTGAAGCTCGCTTGTCGGCGTCACTCGTTGACCCAGGCACCTCGCCATTACCAGTACCCTCATCCAAGGCATCTTGAGCTCTGGCATTGAGACCCTCTTGCGTCAACCTCGAGTGAGGCTGGTCCCGCGTGTGGTGACGTGACAGGAAGTCCACGTCACCACACTGCACTTCACAATAAAGTGCCACAATCCCATATACCACAACAAACTCACAACAAACTCAAAATAATGTGGCTTGTTCAAAGGTCTTTAATCAATATTCCACTAGCAGCAGACACTACAGTCACACACAAAGTTATGAGAGCAAAATAAAAATGCAATTATATTTAATGCAGAGCAGAGTATAACTATTATTTTTAATGCTTACATTTTATGATTAAAGGATTTTTTTGCATTAGAATTGCTTAAAAATCAATGAGTTGATGTTAAAATCACTTAACATCTTCAAGGAACCAGCCTTAAATACATTTAATTAATTTTGTTTATTTGCTTAATTCTTTAATTTCCATCTGCCATGAAAAAGACAACCCCCCATACAATCCAAAAAGAAAATGGTCAGTTTACAGAAGGAAAGGGTTTAGACTGAAGCAAAAGCTTTTATGTCTAACCAATTTACTGAAATTATCAAACCACAGCATACAAACTAAGCTACATATTTTTTCATTTTAAATAAAATTAAATATTTTTAACAAATACTCACAAAACTGACTACAAAGCAAAAAAAAAAAAATCACAGCAGTAAATCAGGTAATTGTATTTGGGGGGAGGGTTATGTCAATTTATCGCTGCACTTTGTAATTAATTCAAGTATAGGTTCAAATGGCAAGATTTTGTTTAAAATATTTACTTACAATATGATTTCTAGCATGTGCTTGATAATTACAAAAATCATAAGGAATAGGCCAATTTGGGAATTGAACTCAGGACTGGCAGTGCTTACTGTACCAGAATGAAGAACTTCATCCACTACACTATTTGTTAATACAGAAAACAGCAGTTTGTATTTTATTCACTAACACCAGGTAACGCACTTGTTTTCAAAATGTCATGTTTATTTTTAATGTCATAAAATATAACCAGGATGACTGCTTTTACATGGCATACTGCTTAAAGGTTGAGCTTAAACCTATGACTGAGGTGCAAATGCAAGTAGAATACATGCTATTTAGTCACACGATCAGGGATCTTTTTGACTTGTCTGCCGCTACAGAGAGCTGATTGGATGAAACTCCTTTGAATCTGATGGCTCCAGAGAAATCAGGTCTGCCTACTTATCTAATCAGGTCTGCCTAATTTGTGATCTCAAAAAGTGTCCCTACCAGCCAGTATGTGGAAGAATGATCCAATGGAATGGCCAGGAATATTTATTGATATTTGTAACTACAGATGCTCCAGCTTTGCTGTGCATTGGCGGAACACTAACAATAAAAAACAAATTGTGCCTGCTGTGGAAATCCCCAAAAAGCTGTCATGTTTAGGTTTGCAGAATTCACAGGAAAAACAGCCTCTTGTCTCCCGTGCCAGAGACGCTGTTTGTTTATACTTGTTAGCCCCATTAATCCCGATACTTCGTTTCAGCTCTACAGAGCTAAGGTCCATTTGTCAGCAGGTGAGTGTCAGCCTTATTTTAAAACTAGTTTAATTGCAGTGTCGAAACGTTTAGTCTGAGGCTGATTAGCAGCTCAAAATTGGAATGAATATTCCTACCGAGCCCACACGTTTCTATGCTAATGCTATTCTAGCTATGAACTCCCTCGGATGCAAATTCAAGTGTTTTTCACATGTTCACATTAACTTTACGTGTAGGCAAGTTACTTTCAATGATAAATAAAAGTCATAGTTTGGTAAACGTGGGTCATATCATCCCTCAGCCTCCACATCCCATTATGAAAAGGCATCCCACAAAATCCTCCTTCGGTAATCTCTGCTGGCCGATGTGAATCTCAAAGAACTTGCATTTCTTGCTATCACCAGCTTTCATAAGGTGGTGATGGCTATATGAGCCAGTTGCGCACCATTTCAGCATTTTCTTTGTTTAAATTTAGCTAACATTGCCATAGAACTGCATTGAAATTGTCGTTTGTTGATACCTCGCTGTGCCGCCGAGATCGATGACATAAGCGTAGACAGCCCTATGTATAGATAATTATCAGTCCTGTACTTTTGAGAGATGTTATGTTGTTGAACAAAGTGTTGTTTTGATGATACACGTATGTGCACTGCTAGCTAACTCTAGCGAACTCCATTCTAGCTTGTAGCTCATAGCTGCCCTGATTAAGCTAGTATGTATAGCATACAGTGTTTATTTGTGACAGGTAAATTGTGTAACATAACTGCTACATATACTGATTTCTGTTTAGATTTCTGTTACAGTTTTACAGAGAAAGAAAGTAGAATGAAAGAAAGAAAAGAAAAGAAAGGATATGCAAACTATGCAACAAAAACCTTCAGTAAAGGCCAAGAAACCTCAAACCTTGTGTGTTTATTGGAGGACTTTTAACTGTTAACTGGCTGTCGAGCTTTGCACAAGAAAACGTGCTGCAGGGGCAGTACAGTAAAAACACACTAATACAGTGGGCTAAAACACCAGAATATGGTGTTCAACAAGAATGAGTTTACGTTTAGGAAAAATGTATAAGAAAGAAAACACCACTACAATGCAAAATGAAGCTAGTGGAGATAAACAAACTGAGGATATAAATCGAGCTACAGAGAAGGATGGGCCTCCTCCAGCATTTGATGCTAAGTCTCAGAACATCCACCAGGGGCTCTCAGCGATCAGCATCAAAAGCCTCTTATGCCACAAAACCCTATTCCAAGGCAAAAGCAGCTCGAGCCGAACTAGCTTACTCAGAAAAAGAAGCGGATATGATTAAACAGAGAGCTGACCTGGAAGCAAACATGTTAAAGCAAAACGGTGACAATGAGTCCAGACTCCATTTACTGCAGTGTCAAAGAGCTGCTGCTGCAGCTGAAGCTGCAGTGGCAGCATATGACGAAGCCAAAGCTGAAAGCAGAGAGTTGAGGCAAGTAGACTGCATCGAAGAGGAGTCTTTCAGTGCAGCGCAACACACCAGTGAATATGTGCAATAGCAGTCTGAGTTGTTATTTCATGAGCTGCCTTCAAGACATATTACCACTGAGAAAACAAAGAAATCAAAAGTATCTGACATCAGACCAGCAACATTCCCACAAATCCAAAGCAACACACAACCAAGTTATCCATCCATCCATCCATCCATCCATCTTCTACCGCTTTTCCAGAGGTCCGGGTCGCAGAGGCAGCACTTCAAGCAGAGAAGTCCAGATTTCCCTCTCCCCAGCCACCTGCCCCAGCTCTTCAGAGAGGATACCAAAGCATTCCCAGACCAACTGGGAGACGTAGTCTCTCCAGCGAGTCCTGGGTTTGCCCCGGGGGTCTCCTCCCAGTGGGATGTGCCCGAACACCTCAAGTGGGAGATGTCCAGGAGGCATCCTGATCAGATGCCCAAACCACCTCAAATGGCTCCTTTCAATGTGGAGGAGCAGTGGTTCTACTCTTAGCCTCTCCTGGATGACTGAACTCCTCACCCAATCGCTAAGGGTGAGTCCAGCAATCCTACAGAGAAAGCTCATTTCAGCCACTTGTATCTGCAATCTCATTCTTTCGGTCATTACCCAAAGCTCATGACCAAAGGTGAGGGTAGGAACATAGATTGACTGGTAAATCAACAGCTTTGCCTTAGAGCTCAGCTCCTCCTTCACCAAGACAGACCAGTACAACATCAGCATCACTGCAGATGCTGTTTCAATCCGTCTGTCAATCTCTCTCTCCATTCTCCCCTCACTCGTGAATAAGACCCCGATATACTTAAACTCCTCCACTTGGGGCAGGAGGCTGTCCCCAAACCGGAGAGGACAATCCACCTTTTTCTGGCTGAGGACCATGGGCTCAGACTTGGAGATGCTGATTCTCATCCCAGCCGCTTCACACTCAGCAGCAAACCATCCCAGTAAGACCTGTAGGTCATTGCTGGATGAAGCCAACAGGACAACATCTGCAAACAGCAGAGATGAGATCCTGTGATCACCAAGCATGACACCCTCCGTTCCCTGGCTGTGCCTAGAAGTCCCGTCCATAAAAACTATGAACAGGATTGGTGGTAAAGGACAGCCCTGGTGAAGTCCAACTCTCACTGGGAATGAGTCCGACCGAGTGTTGACAATACGAACCAAATTCTCACAACAGTCATATAGAGACCAGATAGCTTATAACAACAAGCCTGATACCCTACACTCCCGAAGCACCCTCCACAAAAAACCCCAAGGGATGTGGTCGAATGCCTTCTCCAAGTCCACAAAACACATGTAAGCTGGTTAGGCAAACTCCCACAAACCCTCAAGGATTCTCGAGAGGGTTAAGAACTGGTGCCAACTTACAAAGAAACAAAAAGAGAGCCAAATGATATGTACACTCACAGTATTCAGCACACAAGTAATCCTGTTAAAGACTATGTACCTGAGGTCCATGGTGGACAGGACTTTGCAAGATATCTCATTTGGAGACAAATGGTCAGTTCATATCTCATGCAGTTTGATGATAAACCAGAAAATTACTGGCCATGGAAAGCCTCTTTCCTGAGTGCCACCAAGGATTTGAACCTGTCAGCCAGAGAAGAACTGGACCTGTTGACAAGGTGGCTTGGAGCTGAATCATCAAAACAGGCAAAGACAATTAATGCAGTACATGTTCTCAACCATGAAGCAGGGGCCCACATGGTATGGCAATGTCTTGAAGAGTGTTGTGTTGGCAGCCTCTGGGGGGACTGGCTGCTCTCTGGCGACCCTGGCAGGGAGCTCCGAACCCAGCGGGAGAGAGAAAGAGACTGCATCAGGGTCGCCGGCAGCGGCAGAGCCCGGTGAGGTGGACCCGAAGGCTACTACAAGCTGCCCCAGACCCTCCTCACCATGAGTCAGGCAGTGTGACATTGACATAACTGGCATAATGGAGCACACTTGCCTGAACTCGGGCTCCACCGCCGTCCAGGACTCCGGCGATTTAGGGTGCGCAGATTCCTCCAGTCCATCGGGTGCTGCACCCCCGTCAACCTCTTCTGGGACAACTGGACCCTCGTCGTCGTCTGTGGGCAACCCAGGTTGCGGCAGCTCCTCTCTGGCAACCCTAGGAAGGAGCTTGAAGGAGACGTTCGAAGAGAGATGGTTAGGGTTGCCGGCAGTGGCAGAGCCCGGCAAGGGAAGTTCAGATGCAGCTGGGGGCTGCACCCGACTGTCCTCCCCAGGAGCCAGGCAAGGACTCTCAACAATCGATAGGTGAACTACAGGAGAGATTACTTGCCTGTGCTCCAGCTCTACCGCCGTCCAGGACTTCGACGATGCCGACGATGATGTTCGGGGTCCAGTCGGCTGGAAGTCTGGTCTGGGGGATGACTCTGCCGTGGCGGCCTCCATAGCAGGCATGATGGTTTTGGCAGTCGTGGTCTCCTCCAGTGAGGCCCCTGATGCCAGTAACTCTCTCGGCATGAAGTCTGGAGGTGGAGGCCTGGGTGGCACTGGGTCCAAAAAGACTGAAGCTGGGGGATGCTCCTTCGTTGGCACACGCTTCCGGTCGGCCACAGCGCTCCTCCTCTGGTTGTAGCGATTCTGCGGGGTGCAGTCCTCCAGTACCGCGCATTCCCTCCTCCCCCGACAATCGAGCCCCAAGGCTGGTGGAAACTTCGAGGCAGAGGATGGAGACACAGAGGAAATAGATAAGATCATAGGAGTAGCAGGGGGAGGACACTCAGGCGACTGCCTAGCCTGAGGCTGTCTCCCGGGGGACAGACAAGGCTTGTCATTAATGACTAAGGTAGAATGAAAACACACTTGTCTGGCTTCCCGGGTCTGAATGCTGACTGCTGCTGACAGCGTGTTGTCATCCCTCTCCATGCCCATAGTTCTTCTAGGCTCGTCGGTGGTTGACAGAGGAGCTGGCCTGAACGGCACGGAAGTGAGCGGGTCCGGAGTGGCATACACAATCCCTCCGGCAACTGGGGAGGACGACCCAATGACAGGAACTGTGGCTGAAGCAGAAGGGGCGCCTGCTGGCACGACAGCTGGCATTGAGGGGGGCTTCGCCGCAGCAGCGGTTGGGCTTGACGTCCGGCTACGGACCGCTGATGAGGTGATGGGCCTCTTCCGTCACTTAGACCTGGGATTACCCTCACGCCATGTGGTACACTCCTCCGACTCCTCCTGTATCCAACGATCCTCTCCCAGGGCCGGCGGGGAGTCAAGGGAGACAGAGGACAGGGAGTGAGGAGCCGTGACAGCAGCTGTTTGGGGAGCTTCAGTGGGTAACAAATTCTGGAGCTCCTCCACAGGAATCTGATTAATCACCTCAGGAGACATTGCAAGAGAACAGAGATGAACTTGTCTGAACTCCTGACTAGTCATGGTGTCCGCTGCTGCCTCTGTGTCCTGCTTCATCCTTCTGGGAGTAGGACAGGAAGTCCCACGGGAGGAGGAGGACTCTGGCTCAGGCAGTGAGCGGCGGGCTACGGTCCTCCGGGAGCGTGTCGTGGTAAGCCACGGTTGTGCTCCGATGGTCCCTCTTGTTATCTCCTCCAAGCGTCAGCGTGACTCGTGGACCAGGGTGAGAAACGACGTCAACCCTGGATATTTCCAGAGGCCGTGGCACGTCTGGAGCACCCTGACAGCGATGTCAAAAAGTCAAAAATTAACCTCCGGGGAGTTGGTGGCTTGAGCCCGGGAAACGAAGACCACAGCTCAATCAGCCACTCCACTCTCCTCAGGGCTCAGTCCAAAACCAGAAAAATCCATGGAGAAGGCTTGGGGAAAAAAGCACTAAGGAGAGAAAGGAAAAAAAAAAACACTGGTACACAACCTCTCTGCTGGGCTTTACACTGGCCGGAGCATTCTGTTATGATCCCCCGTGCGCACGCAGGGAGGAATGACAAGCCCACGAGCAGAGATAGTTTGTGCACTTTATTCGCAAACAACCCCCAACCCTTGTCCAGCAAACAGTCCCACAATGACCGGGTAATGAAAATGATGAGTTAGGCCACCAAACATACAGGGACACCACCTGGATGCTCTACAGCCCGAGGAGAGGAATGCCTAGTGCCGCAGGGCTGCTGTTGGCACGGGGTGAAAGGCAAATAGTGGCTTACCGAGCTGCAGCGATCCGGAGCAGTCTGTACAGTCTGGCGGATGAGGGGAAAAGGCAGGAACAGCCACTAACACCCACAAACCGATTCAGTCATGAAGTGCAAGACAAGACAATACAGTCAGGCTGAAAATAACAGAAGGGAATTACAACTTACATTTATGGAGGAACACGCTATCGTAAATGTAGCACATCGAATGCTCTGGCGATCTCTCTCAACTCTCCCAGCGCTAAAGTACTTGTAACACTAATGAGGAAAGAGACCGCCGGTGTGAAGATTAGTGGACTGGAAATAATTGACAACATGTATGTATGGGTGAGTGTATGAGTGTGTGAATGAGAATGAATGAAGTGTGCGTGTGAGAGTGTGTGTGCGCGCGCGCGTGCAACACCCATAATACAAATCAGCTGATGATACTGACAGGAGACGGGGGCGTGCCCGAGCTATCAGGGAGCAAACACCTGAAGCGTCAGATGGAAAATAAATAGGAAAGCGGGCCAAAACCCATGGGTCAGAATTGGATTTGGGGCCACCAAACCCAGGTTCATGACACTCTTTAGAAACAAAACCACAGAAGAGCGCAAAGCATACATCAGAGAGAATAACATATGTTACAGATGTTGTGGATCTACTCAGCACATAGCAAAAGACTGCAAGATGGCTGTAAAATGTCTTGAATGCAAGAGTGACAGACACATCACAGCTCTTCACCCAGGTCTACCTTTTGTAACCACACAGAATGCTATGGCTGACCACGAGGACAGCGGGGAGCAAAGTGAAGGCTCATCACTTTCAGTCACCTCCAAGTGTACTGAGATTTGTGGAGAGGCAGATGGCTCACGGTCATGTTCCAAAATCTGCTTAGTAAAGGCGGATCCTGTGGATAAAAGAGACAAGGCAATTAAAATGTATGCTGTGCTGGACGAGAAAAGCAACAGGCTGCTTGCAAAGACTGAATTTTTTGACATCTTTGAAGTCCAACTTGACCCCTTACACCCTGAAAACCTGCTCTGGAAGACAAGAGACTACAGGTCTCCTTTGTAGTTGAATCTATGGATGAGGAATTGCAACTTCCCTTACCCACCTTAATAGAATGTGACATGGTGCCAGACGACAGGACAGAAATTCCTTCCCCAGAAATTGCACACTATCACCCACACCTACAGCCAGTTGCTAACAAGATTCATCCTGTAGACCAAGATGCTCTTATTGTCCTGCTCTTAGGAAGAGATATTCTAAGGGAGCACAAAGTAATGGAGTAGATCAACGAGCCAAATAATGCACCTTACGCACAGCGGCTAAACTTGGGTTGGGTCATTGTGGGAGAAGTGTGTTTGGGAGCATTCCACAAGCCATCAGAGGTCAATGTCAACAAAGCAAAAATATTGCTCAACGGTCACATGTCTTTTCTCAGACAGTGTTCCAACAGTATCTGCGTGAAGGAAGGCTACAGTGGCATGTCACAGCATCATGACTTAACCCTCCCTGCATGCACCGAGAACACAAATTTCACAGTAAGCAAAGACAACCTTGGTTGTTCAGTGTTTGACAGAACACATGATGATGATAAACCAGCTCTATCAATAGACGACAAAGCTTTTCTGGCCATCATGGATGCAGAGGTCTACCAAAATAATGAAAACAGCTGGGTTGCACCTTTGCCATTCTGCACATGCTGACGTCACCTCCCGAAAAACAGGAATCAAGCTCTGAAACATCTCTGCTCTCTCAGAAAAACTCTGGAGAAGAAGCCAAAAACGAAAAGTAATTATGTTGAGATCCGTCCTGATGTCGCTACTCTGGTGACCAAAACATCAGAGACACTGTTAGGTGCACAACATTTCAAACGTTGCTCAAGCTGGAAAATGCTATGCCGAACCATAGCCAAGCTCACTGATGTTGCATCATCCTTTAAAGAAAAGTCAGACAAGACAGAAAACAAAGGATGGAAATGTTTCAAAGAAATGCCCACCACAAGTGAGCTTTGTAGCATCATCTCCTTTGGCTCTCATCTATAAAATTATTCTTCATCTTAAGGAACTTGTTCACCCAAAAGCCTGGTCAAGAGTTGTTTCCTTCATCTCAAGACCACCGTGGAAACAACATTCCTTTGTCAAGAAGTACGATAAGGATCCCTTTTAACGGATTAGTCTACTTCGTAAATAAATGAAACTCCCTTCCTCTCAAGACTTTTATTGGTTCATAACCCTTTTGACATCTTCCAGACTCTGTGACTGTCTTTCATAAGACTCTAGGAATTATCCACAGCTCAACAGTATCCCCTGGTGGACGACTCTGGAATATGTTTACTTGTGCCTCTACAACTGAAATCAGTTAATCAAATGACTGTCGTTGTTACAAAACTCTCACTTATCAGTTTATTTTCTTTTTCAGGACACCCTGGAAAATCAAGTGGGACTCTGATATGTCATTACAGTTTGTGATATTTCCTTAATTTTGAGTTAAATGTGTGCATGTTTTAAAATGCTTATTTGAAACTTTATTCTACTGCATGCTAATTATAAGTTTATAAAAATGCATGCTCACTGAAGTAGTCATGAATCACTTAAGTTAGTTTAGATTTTACATATACAGATGTGGACAAAATTGTTGGTACCCCTCTGTTAATGAAAGAAAAACCCACAATGGTCACAGAAATAACTTGAATATGACAAAAGTGGTAATAAATAAAAATTCTATGAAAATCAACCAATGAAAATCAGACAATGCTTTTGAATTGTGGTTCAACAGAATTATTTTAAAAAAAACAAACTCATGAAACTGGCCTGGACAAAAATGATGGTACCCCTAGAAAAGATTGAAAATAAAGTGACCATAGGGACATATTCAACCAAGATATGTCCTCTAATTAACATCACAGGTGTCTACAAACTTGTAATCAGTCAATCGGCCTATTTAAAGGGTGACAAGTAGTCAGTGCTGTTTGTTGACATGGTGTGTACCACACTAAACATGGACCAGAGGAAGCAAAGGAGAGCGTTGTCTCAGGAGATTAGAAAGAAAATTACAGACAAGCATGTTAAAGGTAAAGGCTATAAGACCATCTCCAAGCAGCTTGATGTTCCTGTGACTACAGTTGCACATATTATTCAGAAATTTAAGATCCACGGGACTGGATTTTTTTTTTTTTCCGGTTCCGGTTCCGCCGGACCGGTGGCGCCACACGAGTCGGCTGGCCGTTGCAACAGCCTTTTTTTTTATCTTCCTTCTTCTTTCTACACCTTTCACTCTGCATATATATCACGGACGCACGGATCGTCCCGGGGGTCTCCCGGGTCGGCGGACGGAGCCACTGTTTGCAGCGGGAGACGTTACAGCGGGGAGGAGCTGGTGCTAGCTAGCACTTGGCCGTCGCCCGGTGCTAATGGGAAACTCGACATACCGGGAGCTGTAGCGAAAACGACGCGGGTGCCGGGCTGGAGTTTAGGCGGCGTGCAAGAAATATAAGACAGAATAATAAAGAGCGATGGAAAGAACCAAGCAGACCACCCGTAAAATCTACTGGAGGAAGAAGCCCCCCAGGAGACAGCTAGCCACCAGGGCTGCTCGGAGAGGCGCTCCGGCCACCGGCAGAGTGAAGAGGCCTCGCCGTCACAGGCCCGTGGCTCTGAGAGAGATCCGTCACTACCAGAAATCCACGGAGCTGCTCATCCGTAAGCTGCCCGTCCAGCGCCTGGTGAGGGAGATCGCTCAGGACTTCAAGACCGTCCTGCGCTTCCTGAGCTTCGCCGTCATGGCTCTGCAGGAGACCAGCGAGGCCCACCTGGTGGGTCTCTTCTTCGCCAAGAGGGTCACCATCATGCCCAAAGACTTCCAGCTGGCCCGCCGCATCCGCGGAGAGAGAGCTTAGACTTTCTGCTGCACATTCACCAACCAACCATAATGCTCCGCACTGTGTCTATATATATACATTTATAGTAATATGTACATATGTTTACTAGATGTTCTTGTTTTTTCTTGCCTTCTGATTGTTGCTCTGAGTGTTGCTATCCCTGTGCTGTTGCAATCCTGGAATTTCCCCATTGTGGGACTAATAAAGGCTTATCTTATCTTATCTTATCTTACTGTAGCCAACCTTCCTGGACATGGCCGCAGGAGGAGACGGATAATACGATTAGTAACAAAAGAGCCCAGAACAACCTCTAAACACATTCAAGGTGAACTCCAAGGTCAAGGTACATCATTGTCAGATCGCACCATCCGTCGTTGTTTGAGCCAAAGTGGACTTCATGGGAGACAACCAAGGAGGACACCACTGTTGAAAACAAATCATAAAAAAGCCAGACTGGAATTTACCAAACTGCATGTTGACAAGCCACAAAGCTTCTGGGAGAATGTCCTATGGACAGATGAGACAAAACTGGAACTTTTTGGCAAGGCACATCAGCTCTATGTTCACAGACGCAAAAATGAAGCATACCAAGAAAAGAACACTGACCCTACTGTGAAACATGGAGGAGGTTCTGTTATGTTCTGGGGCTGCTTTGCTGCATCTGGCACAGGGTGTCTTGAATCTGTGCAGGGTACAATGAAATCTCAAGACTATCAAGGTATTCTAGAAAGAAATGTGCTGCCCAGTGTCAGACAGCTTGGTCTCAGTCGTAGGTCATGGGTCTCGCAACAGGGTAATGACCCAAAACACACAGCTAAAAACACCCAAGAATGGCTAAGAGCGAAACATTGGACTATTCTAAAGTGGCCTTCTATGAGCCCTGATCTAAATCCTATTGAACATCTGTGGAGGGAGCGAAAACATGCCGTCTGGAGAAGGCACCCTTCAAACCTGAGACAACTGGAGCAGTTTGCTCATGAGGAGTGTGACAAAATACCTGTTGAGAGGTGCAGAAGTCTCATTGACAGTTACAAAAATCGTTTGATTGCAGTGATTGCCTCAAAAGGTTGTGCAACAAAATATTAAGTTAAGGGTACCATCATTTTTGTCCAGGCCTGTATCATGAGTTTGTTTTTTCAAATAATTCTGTTGAACCACAATTCAAAAGCATTGTCTGATTTTCATTGGTTAATTTTCATAGAATTTTTTATTTATTACCACTTTTGTCATATTCAAGTTATTTCTGTGACCATTGTGGGTTTTTCTTTCATTAACAGAGGGGTACCAACAATTTTGTCCACGTCTGTATATAAGCCCAAAGATGCTGTGATAGGCTCCAGCCCCCACCCCCCCACACGACCCGAAAACGATTAAGCGGAAGAAGTTGGATGGATAAGCATAAAGCAAAGTTTCATATTAATAACTATGTGATTCTTGTGAAAAAAAAAGCCCTACCCAAGTCATCTGACTGGCTCAGCCAATCACCAGCTAGCCTCTATGGGACAAAACCCCCTTTCATTCTATTGGTTGTTTACAGACAAAGGACTGAGCTCATATTGGCCCAAAGTTGATAAAACCCACCCACGACAGGAGACAATTGGCTACTGTCATGTCAGTCAGAGTTTCGGCGCGAAACTTGCTCAGTCTTTAAGCAAGAATGGCCATACTTGTTATAGTATTGTCTAGAACATGGTATTGTCTGGTATTGCCATGTGAAAAGTTTGTGTGTGTGTCCTGCTTTAATGTTTTTCCTCAAACAGGGTGTCTGCAGGTTTTAACAAGTGCAATTTTAGACTTTTTTAGACCTTTTTTAGACCATCATGGATTAAATTTACGACCTTCACGAAGTATTAAAAAAAGAAAGAACAAACCCAGATTGCGGTCAATTGACTTTTATTGTCAATGAAACGAACATATATACACCCATTATTTTCATTATTTTACATTCTTCTAAGCTCTGCACTTTTGGTGGCAATTTCGTCCTCCAGAACCTTAAGCTGGGAGAGTTTGTCTTTAGCAGCCCTCCTCAGAGCATTTGATTTTGAGAGGAGCTGTGCCATTTTGCTCCCAGCCTTGCCCTCTGCTTGCTCTGCCAACTCATCTGCATCTTTGCCCAGGCTCTCAATAACTGTATGCAGACTGTCCCTCTTGACTTTCAGGTCTTGTAACTGCTCCTCCGCATGTGCCCTTTTCTTCCCTTGTGTCTCTGCCTCCTTCCTCTTCCTCTCTTCGTCCAAATGCACACGGTACCGTGACCTGGCAGCCATGACAGATTTCATTAAGTCAGGTGTAAGTGGAACCCTGGTAACGCCCCCATGTATTGCAACGTAGTCGCAAACAAGCCTGTGTGCAAACCTTTGAGATACAATCTTTCTTGACGAACTCTGCTACTCCAAATCGGATGATATAGGCGGTCTTATCTCTCCCGCATTGGAATGTTTTGGCTACTGTCGAGTCGGGAAACATTGCTTGAAACAGTTCCCCGATGTCGTCATTAGCTCTGTATGACTGGTGTTTAGCCATGGTGTTAAGCGCCCACAGAACTTCTGCCTTCATCGTTTCAGTCGAGCCCATAAGATTGCGAATATCATTTGTATTATTTCTTGACGTGCTGCTTGCAACCGAACAGAACTGAGCAATTCCATGAGAGTTGCGTGCTGCATTTGCTGATTCCTGGTGTTTGCTAGCTTTGATGTGTGACTCCAGTGCCCTGACGCCCAGGGTCCCGAGTTTAAGTGTTCTTTTGCACAACGTGCAGTACGCCTCAGTGTCGTCGTTGGGAACGCGTTCGAGCCAGTCTGCAAAGTCATCTCTTGAGAGCCAACTGTCATTAAATTTACATTTGCCCATCTTTTTAGTTTTGTCCTGCTAGCTTTCTCTCCTGCCATTCGCACGTTACTTCACAACTATTCCCACCTTGCTCGCGCACACAGCTCATTCAGACCAGAGCCAAAATGCTTGCTCCAGCATCCTGTGACGACAGTACATTTCCGTTTCACATCTGTAGTTTTATTGTGCATTCCACTAACAGCAACATTTCATGTAGAACAGGGGTCGGGAACCTTTTTGGCTGAGAGAGCCATGAACACCACATATTTTTAAATGTAATTCCATGAGAGCCATACAATATGTTTAAAACTAAAAATACAAGTAAATGTGTGCATTTTATGTAATTTCAACACTTTTAAAGTACAATAAGTCTCTGAATTCTTTTTAATAACATTGTTATGCTGTTGCTAATCAATGATGAGTATTTCTTACCATTAATGCGACTTCTGGTGCTCAATATTGGCTGAGCCTGGAGTACCCGGATGTGCAGCGGCTTTTGGGATATTCAAATTCAAACATTTATTTCAAACACAGGGTTCATATTAAATGCAGAACTGAAATGAGTAGAAAATAAATAAATAAATGCTTAAATTCAGCGGGCCGTCTCGTGTGATCTGAGCTCGTAATGGCTGATGATTCTAAAACTATGCGATCTGGATCAATATTGGCTGAGCCTGGAGTACCCGGATGTGCAGCGGCTTCCGGGATATTCAAATTTAAATTCAAATGTTTATTTCAAACTCAGGGTTCATATTAAATGCAGAACTGAAACGAGTAGAAAATAAATAAATAAATGCTTAAATTCAGCGGGCCGTCTCGTGTGATCTGAGCTCGTAATGGCCGATGATTCTAAAACTATGCGATCTGGATCAATATTGGCTGAGCCTGAAGTACCCGGCTGTGCAGCGGCTTCCGGGATATTCAAATTTAAATTCAAACGTTATTTCAAACTCAGGGTTCATATTAAATGCAGAACTGAAACGAGTAGAAAATAAATAAATAAATGCTTAAATTCAGCGGGCCGTCTCGTGTGATCTGAGCTCGTAATGGCCGATGATTCTAAAACTATGCGATCTGGATCAATATTGGCTGAGCCTGGAGTACCCGGATGTGCAGCGGCTTCCGGGATATTCAAATTTAAATTCAAACGTTTATTTCAAACTCAGGGTTCATATTAAATGCAGAACTGAAACGAGTAGAAAATAAATAAATAAATGCTTAAATTCAGCGGGCCGTCTCGTGTGATCTGAGCTCGTAATGGCCGATGATTCTAAAACTATGCGATCTGGATCAATATTGGCTGAGCCTGGAGTACGTGGATGTGCAGCGGCTTCCGGGATATTCAAATTTAAATTCAAACGTTTATTTCAAACTCAGGGTTCATATTAAATGCAGAACTGAAACGAGTAGAAAATAAATAAATAAATGCTTAAATTCAGCGGGCCGTCTCGTGTGATCTGAACTCGTAATGGCCGCAACACGGAAGATGATTCTAAAACTATATACAGAGCAGCAGACACTCGGCGCTCTTGTAAAAACAAAATCTTTAAAGTTTAAAGATTTGTCTGCGAGCCAGATGCAGCCATCAAAAGAGCCACATCTGGCTCGCGAGCCATAGGTTCCCGACCAGTTATGGTCCGTGTAGTTCTACATTGTAGAACTACACGGACCATAACTGCCACCATAACAGAAAAAAAACTGAATGGCGTGGAAAAGACATAAGAACAATACTTAAAAAAAAACATTAATCCTTTATCGATATTTTGCATTGAAACGTAGGTCTTAAATTACTCAAACTCAATTTTAGACTCACAGTGCAAAATATCCCTGTATTTTAGACTTTTTTAGGCCTAAAATTAAAAATGTGTAATTTTAGACTTTTTTAGACTTTTTTAGACATCGCGGGCACCCTGTCAAAACATCTGGGAATTAATTACTTTTTCTTTGAGCTCAAATCTTTTCTATTCTATGGCGTCAAACTCATGTCCACAGACATTTACTATCTGTATTTTGTTAAACTTTGCTAGACTTTTTTTCTTTATTAATCCACAGTGTGTTTTCAAGGGACTGACCTATCGCTCATTTCTTCACACTGGAAGCTATTTTCGACAACTCCACGACGTCAGAAGAACTTGGATTTTTCGTGGCTTGAATTTAGTTATTTTTAATCTTGTCTTCCATTCTGTCGCTTGATCAGACTTTGGATTGTCCAATTTAATCAGACCCGGGAGGGGAGATGCCACTCAACCACAAATCCCTCCTCATGTTGTCCCGCCTGGCATACTATCTCCCGTAGCCAGCGAAGAAGAGGCAACCTCATGTCCCTTGATCTCAGCTCCAACTGTTTGTCGCAGTCAAATCTCAGCCTGTGACTGTGGACTCTGTAAGATATATCTGCTGGCAGATATACGGGATCATCTCAGTAAAGCTTCAGAAGGAGCCTCAACAACAGAACCGCACCCGGATTCACGTGAGCCCTCTTCCTTTTGCTTCATCTGCTGATTAATGGTTTCCAGCGCGATGTCTGTTGCCTTAAAAGTATGCCATAATTTGTTTCATATTAAAATCAGTTCATAATTCTGATCGGAGCTACAGAATTAAAGAGAATTAATATTCTTCTTCTCAGTAAAATTCTGTTTTTACTTTCTCAGAGTAAATTCAGAATTTTTCTTTAATTAGTTATAATTTTCTTCATAAATTTGTGTCCAATTTTATTCATACTTTGTTACAGTTAATCTGTCTTCCATTTCCATCACAGTTACAAATGCATACTAAGGCTTCCATGGTTCTACAAATGTGATTACAGCCTGTTACTCAATAATCAGTTACAAATTTAATGTATGGCTTAATGTTGATCACCTCACCTGCTTACAAATCATTTGAATGTAATGTCATTTAACCAGAGTTTCATTAATAAAATTTATTAATTAGAAGAGAAGTTGTTGGAATTTATTTCCTGTGTTTGTTGATGAAGTTACCCAGTATAGTGGGGGCCAGCACCGTTCCCTGGGGGGCCCCCGTGCTACTGATGATCGTGTGTCCGACACGATCATCAGTAGCACGGGGGCCCCCCAGGGAACGGTGCTGGCTCCCTTCCTGTTCACTCTTTATACTGCGGACTTCTCACACAACACAACACACTGCCATCTACAGAAGTTCTCTGATGACTCTGCGATCGTTGGCCTCATCTCCAATGGAGATGAAGCTGAGTACAGAGGGCTTATCCAGGACTTCGTGGACTGGTGCCATCGGAACTGCCTCCAGATCAACGCGAGGAAAACTAAGGAGCTGGTGGTGGACTGCCGCAGGCATGGGCAGCCCCTCACAGTACCAGTAAATATACAGGGAACAGACATCGAGATGGTGACATCCTATAAGTACCTGGGTGTTCATCTGAACAATAAACTAGACTGGTCACACAATACTGATGCACTCTACAAGAAGGGACAGCGCAGGCTGTTCCTGCTGAGGAGACTCAGGTCTTTTGGTGTACAAGGGGCGCTGCTGAAGTCATTCTATGACACGGTGGTGGCATCAGCCATCACTTTTGGAGTGGTCTGCTGGGGCAGTGGCATTACAGCAGCCGATAGGAAGAGACTGAACAAACTGATTAAGAAAGCTAGCTCTGTCCTGGGGCAGCGCCTTGATCCGATGGAGGAGATAGGAGAGAGAAGGACGGTGGCTAAACTGTCATCTCTGCTGGAGTCCAAGTTCCACCCTATGCAGGACATACTGAATGCACTGAGGAGCTCATTTAGCAGCAGACTACATCATCCCAGGTGCACAACCGAGAGGTTTCGTAGGACCTTCCTACCAACGGCTGTCAGACTGTACAACCTAAGCAGGGCTGCTCGCAGAGATAGCAAAAAGACGTAACAAACTAATAGTTTTTTGAATGCAAAAGATGCAATAGACTTACACAATGGTCCCCTCCGGCATACAACTAGGAACATACCGGTCGCTATGGAGGGTGAGAATATGTATGGGCACATAATCATACCATGTAGGATAACTAAGTAG
Organism: Pholidichthys leucotaenia; assembly: GCA_020510985.1. Taxonomy (NCBI): domain Eukaryota; kingdom Metazoa; phylum Chordata; class Actinopteri; order Cichliformes; family Pholidichthyidae; genus Pholidichthys; species Pholidichthys leucotaenia. The sequence continues at coordinate 114,796,747 of CM035848.1, read as the reverse complement.
ACGGTTATGCTGTTTCATTCCATCTAGCAACAATGCTCTGCACTGTGTGTGTTTATATATTTACATATTTATTCCATCTAGCTACAATGCTCAGCACTGGGTGTGTTTATATTTATATATCTACATATTATTCCATCTAGCTACATTGCTCCGCACTGTGTGTGTTTATATACTTGCATATTTATTCCACCTAGCTGCAATGCTCCGTACTGTGGGTGTTTATATATTTACATATTTATTCCATCTAGCTACAATGCTCTGCACTGTGTTCATATATTCATATATTTATTCCATTCAGCTACAATGCTCTGCACTGTGTCTGTGTGTGTGTGTATATATATATATTTTATAGTAATATGTACATATGTATATTAGCTGCTCTTGCTTGCTTGTTTTTTTCTTGCCTTCTGATTGTTGCTCTGAGTGTTGCTATCCCTGTGCTGTTGCAATCCTGGAATTTCCCCGTTGTGGGACTAATAAAGGCTTATCTTATCTTATCTTATCTTATCTTATAGAATTCACAAATAATTTGAGATTGATTAATGAACGGTATAAAGATTAATTACACTGGTCAACACCAAATTTATTGTCTAAGTTTTTTTAGCTGATTTAGGACAATTTTGATGTGCTGAATCCAAAAATCACATTGGTTTTGCTCAGTCAGGTCAACTTTTTGAATTATGGCCACATGTTGCTTTATACGTTTTTGTTTACATGTATGGGTATTTTTGCGTTATATGATGCAAAATTCTTTTTTATGTCTTGAAATTCTCTGAATTTTGAACAATGATGGCGTAACATTCAATTTATGTGTACTTACATTTGAGGTAAGTACATGCACAATACTAAGTAAGTACTAAGTAAGTACAGGTTTTTACTTAGCACCTGATCGAGCGAAACGGATGTCATTTTCAGAATCAGCGGTGCAAAATTGTCTTAAATCAGTTGAAAAAACACAGACAACATACAAAAAAATTATTTTTGTAACCCTGTGTTATTAATAAGTTGTCCATAAGTGGACTGGTGCCACAAACAAGTGTTTTTCTATCAAATTTTCCAGTGTGTGTGTGGATTTGAAAGGAAATTTCCTTCCCCACACACCCCGCTAATTGAAATTGAAAAATCTTTGTACCTTATCACACTTATAATGAAATACGCTACAGCTTTCACAAGCCAAAGTTGTGATTATTCGTTCTGTTCAGCGCAAAGCTTTCCAAGAGGAACTGTAATGTCTCGAAAACAAGCAAGCTTGGCCAAGGTGAAGTACACTCCATCCATCCATCTTCTTCCGCTTAACCCAAGAAACTCAATCCAGTCATGGATAAAGATGGTCTGCTTCATGTTGGAGGTTGTCTCTCTTCAGCTGACCTAACAAAAGAAGAACAGCACCCCATAATCATTCCACACATCCATCACATTACTATACTACTTGTGAGACATTTTCATGGACAAGTAGCTCACCAAGGGCTCCCCTTTACTGACAGAGCCATCAGAGCAGCTGGATATTGGATAATTGGCAGCAAGCGTCTGGTTTCCTCTGTCATCTACAAGTGTGCCACCTGTCACAAACTAAGAGGGAAGTTGGAGGACCAGAAAATGGCAGATATGCCAGTCGACAGATTCAGTCCTGAACCTCCTTTCACCTCTGTTGGCCTTGATGTACAGTATTTGGACCATGGTCTATTACAAATTGTTGCACGAGAGGACGAGCAGCTGACAGAAAATGCTGGGCCGTGCTCTTTACATGTACAGTATGTCTACCAGAGCAGTGCATACTGAGTTGACAGAAACCCTGTTGACAGTTTTATCAGCGCCCTAAAGAGGTTTTCTCCATTTGTGGTCCAGCAAAACTTCTGCGGTCTGACAGAGGCATTGATTTTATGGGCGGATGTAAGGAGCTGGGAGTGCACTCAGAGGAAACGAGTTAAAGGGCACTTACAAGAGAGAGGATGCTCCTGGTTGTTTGATCTCCCCCACGCTTCTCACATGGGAGGCAGCTGGGAAAGGCTCATTGGAGTAATCAGACACATTCTGGATGCCATGTTCCTTCAAATAGGACCAACATCTTTGACACATAAAGTCCTGAGCACGTTTACGACAGAGGTAATGGCAATTGTCAATGCCAGACCTCTCGTGTCTGTATCCATCGATCCAGATGTGCCAGCAATACTCACTCCAGCCATGTGCCTCACGCAGAAAATGAATGCTGTATCAGCCCCCTCTGGAAAGTATGACACAGTTCAGCTGTATGGAAAGCAGTGGAAGCGGGTCCAGCGTCTCGCTCACACTTTCTGGAAGAGATGAAAAGAAGAGTACCTGTCCACATTGTAGAGCCACAGGAAGTGGACAAAGGACAAGCCAAATGTCAAAGTAGGAGATGTTGTATTACTAAAAGACAGTCAGGCCCAGAGAAATGAGCGGCCAATGGGAGTAGTAATCCAATCATTGTCAAGCAGTGACGGGAGAGTCCGAAGTGTGGATTGTCCAGGATGGAACAGTCAGGGTGTTCCTAAGACCAATTTCTGAGATTGTGGTACCTCTTCAGAGACTTCCGAAGTTACACTCCTAACATGGTAGCACTTCTCAAATTTCTGTGCTGCCTTTAAGTTAAGTTAATATTTAAGTTAATTAAGTTAATAAGTTAAATAAGTTAAAAGTTTAAAAAGGGTTAACAAAGTGTGTGTTATGATCTGGAAATGTTGGAGAGTAGTTCCTGTAGTGATTTATGGTCTTGCTGCCACCTGCTGGCCACAGTAATTCTTCAGTTGCGCATCTTCAGTCTAGCACATATAAATGGCAAAATACAGTACATGCCGTTGCTGAATGTTTTCTGATACGCTTCTGCCTTGGAGGCTATGTGTCTGTAAGTATTGTATAGATAATTATCAGAGTCCTGTATTTTTTAGAGATGTTATGCTGTAGAACAAAGTATTGTTTTGATGATATACCGTATGTGTACTGCTAGCCAACTATTGCTAACTCCGTTCTACCTTGCAGCTCGTAGCTGCCCTGATTAAGTATGTATAGCATACAGTCTTTATTTGTGACAGGTAAATTGTGTGTTTAACATAAGTGATAATGTACTGATTTCTATTTAAACAGTGGTGTGAAAAAGTGTTTGCCCCCATCCTGATTTCTCATTTTTTTGTATGTTTGTCACGCTTAAAAATTTCAGATCATCCATTCATTCATTCATTCATTCATCTTCTTCCGCTTAATCCTTTTCAGGTCGCGGGGGGGCTGGAGCCTATCCCACCATCTTTGGGCGAGAGGCAGGATACACCCTGGACAGATCGCCAGTCCATCGCAGGGCCAACACAGAGAGACAGACAACCATTCACTCTCACAGTCATAACTAAGGACAATTCAGAATCCCCAGTATGATGCCAATCATCAAACAAATGTAAATATTAGACAAAGATAACACAAGTAAACACAAAATGTAGTTTTTAAATGAAGGTGTTTATTATTAAGGGGGAAAAAATCCAAACCTACATGGCCCTGTGTGAAAAAGTGATTGCCCCCTAAACCTAATAACTGGTTGGGCCACCCTTAGCAGCAACAACTGCAATCAAACGTTTGCCATAACTGGCAATGAGTCTTTTACAACGCTGTGAAGGAATTTTGGCCCACTCATCTTTGCAGAATTGTTGTAATTCAGCCACATTGGAGGGTTTTCAAGCATGAACCACCTTTTTAAGGTCATGCCACAGCATCTCAATCAGATTCAAGTTAGGACTTTGACTAGGCCACTCCAAAATCTTCATGTTGTTTTTCTTAAGCCATTCAGAGGTGGACTTGCTGGTGTGTTTTGCATCATTGTCCTGCTGCAGAACCCAAGTGCACTTCAGCTTGAGGTCACAAACAGATGGCCAGACATTCTCCTTCAGGAATTTTTAGTAGACAGCAGAATTCATGGTTCCATTTACCACAACAAGTCTTCCAGGTCCTGAAGCAGCAAAACAGCCCCAGACCATCACACTACCACCACTATATTTTACTGTTGGTATGATGTTCCTTGTCTAAAATGCTGTTACTTTTACGCCGGATGTAATGGGACACACACCTTCCAAAATGTTCAATGTTTGTCTTGTCAGTCCACAGAGTATTTTCCCAAAAGTCTTGGGGATCATCAAGATGATTTCTGGCAAAACTGCGATGAGTTTTTATGTTCTTTTTGCTCAGTAGTGGTTTTCGTCTTGGAACTCTGCCATACAGGCCATTTTTGCCCAGTCTCTTTCTTATGGTGGAGTCATGAAAACTGACCTTAACTGAGGCAAATGAGGCTTGCAGTTCTTTGGATGCTGTTGTGGGCTCTTTTGTGACCTCTTGGATGAGTCGTCACTGCGCTTTTGGAGTAATTTTGGTCGGTTGGCCACTCCTGGGAAGGTTCACCACTGTTCCATGTTTTTGCCATTTGTGGATAATGGCTCTCACTGTGGTTCGCTGGAGTCCCAACGCTTTAGAAATGGCTTTATAACCTTTTCCAGACTGATAGATCTCAATTACTTTGTTTCTCATTGTTCCTGAATTTCTTTGGATTGCAGCATGATGTCTAGCTTTTGAGGATCTTTTAGTCTACTTCACTTTGTTAGGCAGGTCCTATTGAAATGATTTCTTGATTGAGAACAGACGTGTCAATAATCAGGCCTGGGTGTGGCTAGAGAAATTGAACTCAGCTTTCCAAAGATGTGATAAACCACAGTTAATTTGTGTTTTAACGGGAGGGGAAGGGGGTCACTTTTTCACACAGGGCCATGTAGGTTTGGATTTTTTTTTTAACCATAATAATAAACACCTTCATTTAAAAACTGCATTTTGTGTTTACTTGTGTTATCTTTGTCTAATATTTAAAATTGTTTAATGATCTGAAACATTTAAGGGTGACAAAGATACAAAAAAAATGAGAAATGAGGAAGGGGCAAACACTTTTTCACACCACTGTATTTCTGTTACAGTTTTACAGAGAAAAAAGTAGAAAGAAAGAAAAGAAAAGAAAGAATATGCAAAATATGCAAATAAAAACCTTCAGAAAAGGATATAAATATAGTAAAAATGACAATTCTGCCAAGATTTTTATATATATTCCAAATGATCCCCATATTTATATCTAAAACAGCTTTCCAACAACTAGATCGGTTGATTTCATCATTCATTTGGAACAGTTCAAATCCTAGGATGAAAAGGAAATACTTGGAGGTACCAAAGGAGGCAGGAGGTTTGGGCCTACCTAACTTTATTTTTTATTATTGGGCAGCAAACATGGTAAAATTTTTACATTGGATCGATACATATGAGAATAAGGAGGGCCTGAGTTGGGTTGAGATGGCACTTCTGTCCAACCCGGTACCCATCTTATCGTCACCGTTGTCATATACTCATCGCATACAGGTATTGAATCCGGTGGTTAGATCCTCTCTAAAAAATATGGCTCCAGTTCAGAAGGCACTTTAAGTTAGTTCAGGCTAGCACGCTCTGCCCAATAGCAAATAATCAGTTTTTTACACCCTCTGTGCTTGATGATGCTTTTCGCCTCTGGCGTAGACAGGGATTAGATTTTTAAAGGATTTATTCCTGGGAAACACTTTTTCTTCTTTTAATATTCTTACAAAAGATTATGACATACCTAGATCCCACTTTTTCAGATATCTTCAAATTCGTAGTTTTGTAAAAAAAAAAAAAAGTTTCCCTCTTTTCCTTTGTTGACACCGACTAATCAACTAGATGAAATCCTAGTATTAGATCCTTGGGCCAAGAAACGTATTTCTACGATTTATGGGATTATACAAAATTTAGTGGTGATATCAGGGGATAAAACAAAAGCAGAATGGGAAAAAGATTTAGGGATAAAATTCTCTGAAGGGCAGTGGTGTGAAAGTCTGACACGTATACATACTTCTTCGTTGTGTGTCCATCATGGGCTTATTCAATTTAAGGTGCTTCACCGTCTCCACTATTCAAAGGATAAGCTTGCTAAGATGTTTCCCACTATTGACCCTAGCTGCCCAAGATGTAGCCATGCCCCAGCCTCATTAGGACACATGTTTTGGCTGTGCCCCGCTCTCACAAATTTTTGGGCATCTATATTTGAGGTCTTTTCATATACAGTATTTGCAAACAAGAAATAATCCCCTGTTCCCACATAGCTATTTTTGGCATAATACCCCCAGATTGCAAACTCACAACTCATCAAGGTAACGCTCTGGAATTCGCTTCTTTACTTGCCCGCAGGCTTATTCTTTTCCAGTGGAAGTCAAATAACCCTCCATCTTTCTCGCATTGGCTAAAGGAGGTGCTCTCCTTTCTACCACTAGAAAAACTTAGATATAATGTTTGCAGAACCTGTAGGAACTTTGCCTTGACATGGAATCCTTTTATAGATTATATTGAGAGCTCTTCTTTTTGTTGAAAATTATGTAATAAAATAATAATAATAATAATAATAATAATAATAATCAATGAATGTTTGGTTGGAAAATCATAAGGTGATTACAAATGTGTGTCGTCTGGGATAAGTTAAAATACAGCAGGGTGACCCTGTCAACTTTTTTTTTCTTTTTTTTTTTTCTTTTTTTTAAGCCTTGAGGAATTGGGAGGGAGGGGTTTTCTGAATATATGTAAGTTTTGGGGTTTTTTTGTATATGTTATAAAAAAAAAAGCAGAACTGAAGAGGATGATAAAATAAAGGCAGCGTTGGATTTTTAAATAGCTTTATTATCACCCGCCTTCATCAGAACTCGGCTCCAGCCCATAGTGTGAGCAGGCTGAAGCCTCGTTCCTCCAGCTCTCAAATAGGAGACAGTGTGTGTGTCTCGCAGCAGATGCAAAATCAGAATGAGTGAATGAGAGGCAGATTAACAGCACAGTGCAGCATATATACTCAACTCAAACAATAGATCAAAGACATTCACAGCAGTCAATCTGGGCATTTGCATATCAGAGGTACAGACAGGATGCATGAACACAATGCATGGGTGGCACATTAACCTCACAGCTGTAAACGCAGCATGCAGCGGAAAAAAACCCAGGAGTGCGAGCTGACTGTCTCTGTGTTGTGGGGGTTGAATTCAAACCGCTACACTGCTCCCCCCCCAGAGGGAAACGGTAGGGGACCGTGACCTCGATGTTGCAGTCTGGGCAGCGAGCAGGGAAAAGCTCTGTGCAGGAGGGGGGGGGGGGGGTAGTACATGCTGACGGGGCGCGGGAAAACCATTCAAGTCGTGCCAAAAGTGTTTGCTGCTCCGCGATGTCCCGTCTGAACATGCAGAGGTCAGAAGAAGAAAAATTAGTCTCTGACTCCTCTCGTGGCCGTGAAGAAAAGCAGGAGCGGCGGCAAGAAAAAAAATAAAAGTAGAGGGACTGGCATGTTGACTTTAGGGCAGACGTAACCCTACAGCCTCGGGAACCGCAGACAGCTGAATTCCCTTTGTGTGCCGTGGCTAAGACCATAAAATCCAGTGAGCAAGCTGCGGGCCTCAGGTGTACAAGCAAGCCTGAAGGGCCAGTGTGCAGCAGAAGGAAGGCGGTCAGTGAAGCCATTCTTGCCCCGTGCGTGGTGTGCCGTCCTCGTAACTCCCCGGTGTGCGCGCGGGGGTTCCATGCTTGGGTGGGCCGCTGGAGAGGGAATCAGGGTTGGAAACTTGGTGGGGATCGGCGCAGTCTGCGCCGAAAAACATCTCTGATGAGCCGTGGCTGCAGATTAGCCATGGTGCGTTCAGGTCCACGTGTGCTCCGTCGGCCATGGGAGTCGCCCGCATGTGCTCTGATGTGGAGGAGCTGCGTGGCCGGTCCCGCGTGGATGTGCCGATCTCGGCGAGGGTGCGCCATGACGTTCTCTGCCGCTTACCCGGTCTTGGTTGATGTCCTGAGAGCGGCTCGCCCGCCGTGGGCTCTGCGTCGAGGTCTCCCTGAGGACGCAGGGAGGGAAGACCAGTCAGGCCGCTGTGACGGAGCATTCATGCCCGGGTGCTGCGTTCGCTGGCCGCTCGTTTTCTTCAGTCTCGGGTCACCAGCGTGGCTGTTCAGATCAGAAGGTCGCGTTTGCACAAAACGTGTGCATTCCGGGGTCACCAGTGAAGAGGATGATAAAATAAAGGCAGCGTTGGATTTTTAAATAGCTTTATTATCACCCGCCTTCATCAGAACTCGGCTCCAGCCCATAGTGTGAGCAGGCTGAAGCCCCGTTCCTCCAGCTCTCAAATAGGAGACAGTGTGTGTGTCTCGCAGCAGATGCAAAATCAGAATGAGTGAATGAGAGGCAGATTAACAGCACAGTGCAGCTTATATACTCAACTCAAACAATAGATCAAAGACATTCACAGCAGTCAATCTGGGCATTTGCATATCAGAGGTACAGACAGGATGCATGAACACAATGCATGGGTGGCACATTAACCTCACAGCTGTAAACGCAGCATGCAGCGGAAAAAAAACCCCAGGAGTGCGAGCTGACTGTCTCTGTGTTGTGGGGGTTGAATTCAAACCGCTACAGAACAAAATATTGTACACTAAAGGTAGATGGGAAAACGTGAAAGTAAAATGGTCTTGTGCGGAACCACCAATATTTTTAGGGTGGCTAGACATTGTTAAAGAAATCTACACAATGGAACGATTGACTTTCCCTTTACACTTGCCTATGGAAAAAAATGGATCTAGTACCTGAAACACACAAAAGAAAACTGTAAATTTTATTTCATATATGTCTGCTTGTTTGTGATTTTCTTTTTTTTGTTTTGTTTTTTATGTGAAAAATGAAAATGCTAAATAAAAGTCTCAAAAAAAAAAAGAAAAGGACAAGAATCATCAAACCTTGTGTGTTTATTGGAGGACTTTTAACTGTTATTTGGCTGTCAAGCTTTGCACAAGTAAACATGCTGCAGGGGCAGTACACACAATGTTATTAAAACAAGCTGATAGAGTGAGTTAAGTTATGCATTCTGATCTGGATCTGCCCAAACTTTAATGAATACATCCTTGGCCCAAGAACCACCATTGATTGCAATTTACCCAGGAGGCCAACAGGTTTTGGGTAATCTTCCCAACAGACAGACAAACAAACAAAGCAGACAGTCAGTGACAGAGCACTTCATTCTGGCCTGATGGCATCACACAGAGTGCTCAGATTTCCTGGCTGTTGACCAGTGTTGGGAGTAACGCGTTACTGTAACGCCACTACTTTTGCAGTAACGTGTTGTGTCACGAAATTACTGTTTAAAAATTCAGTAATGTGTTACAGTTACTGAAATTTGATCAGATGTGTTACTCGCATTACTCGTTTTATTAATATGGATAGATATTTTAGCGCAAACAGACGATCATACAACTTGCAGTTGCTAGACCCTCATCAGTTGCCAACCGGGGATGAATTTCTGTGGCTATTGGCAGGACTGCCATCCCTAGCACCTCAAGCCACTGGAGGTTGTCATGCCAAAAGCAAAGGCAAGCAAATAAATATAAACCGACCCTACCGTAACTGATGCAGCCGCCACACAGTCTCCTCCGCGGGTCCGTTTCCTGTCCTGCCCCAGTTCACATCGCAACCCGGTGAAGAAATTCCGTGGCAGTGATGACTTCTTATATTGAGCCCTGATCACCTGTTGTCTGAGCGGTAAGTAGTCCCTAACAGCTCCTCCCTCTGTGGTTAAACATGAGTATTTTTTGAGCAAGAAGCTCGCATTTAATGTCCGCATTAAATGCATTTAAAGTTTTCTTATGCACAGAGAAAAAGTGACTGTGATTTGTTGGTGTAAAGAGCAGCTTCTTGTAAGCGGTGACCTTTCATTTATCTGAGCTTTCTATTTTTATTTTATCTCATTCATTTACATGCCGTTGTAATATGCAACTACTTCATGGAAGTAAATCCTCTAAATATACATTTTTAATGGGCTGGTCCAGGGATGTCAAACATATAGCTCGTGGGCCAAAAATGGCCCACCAGGGGGTCCAAAATTTTCTCTGCGAATTCACAGCTTTATTTCTAGTAAATTTCTGACTTTCTACTGATTACAATAGTTTATGTAAATCTGAGACTTTTTTCTCTGTAAGATGAGACTTTTCTTCTCATCAGTTTTCTTTTTCTTCTTTTTTCTGATGAGAACAAGGGGCCCTTGGTCTTGCCGTGTGTGCAAGATGATTTAAGTATGCATTTAAAAGTAATGTGAAAGTTACTTTTCCAAGTAACTAGTTACTTTAATCATGCAGTAACTCAAAAGTAACTCAGTTACTTTTGAAAAGTAGTAACTGTAACTAGTTACTGTTTTTAGTAACTTGCCCAACACTGCTGTTGACCTTGGCCTTGGTCTTGAGCACAATTTAGATATCGGCCCAGTTGAGGATCATTGTGCATGAGTTTGCCGAATATTGGGGAAATTGCCTAGAAGGAGTAAAGATTTTTGTGATATCATAAATGCCCAGATCTCCTGACCTTTGACCTTGACTGTGAGCACAACCTGGATGCAGACCCAACTGAGGATCATTGAGAATGATTTTGGTGGTCATCGGGACAATTGAGCAGCAATTCCTTTGAAATGTGATCAGACGGACGGATGGATGTACGCCACGCCCTCACTTTAGCTCCTTTCGGCATCGCCAGAATGAGCTAACAAAATATGGGAATGATCACAATTTCCTGTTTGGTGGAGAGAAAAAAATCTACATCCAAAAAGCAAACTTCCAGTTATGGTTGCAGTAAATCAACCAACAAGAAAATTAGCAGATCTGAAGCAAACACTGGACCAAATTATAGAACAAGTTTGTACAATCTGAAAAAAACCCAAAACATTTATCCTGACAAAAGTAAATGCAAGAATTCTACTGTTCATGACATCACCACCATACATACATACAAACCTCAGTTACAATGAAGTGGTGACATTGTGTAAAACATAAATGCAGCAGAATACAATGATGTGCAAATCCATTTCAACCAATATTCAATTGATTACAATACATAAACAACATTTTAATGTTTAAACTGATAAATTTTATTTTTTTTTCCAAATATTTACTTATTTTGAATTTGATGCCTGCAACATGTTTGAAAAAGCTGAGCCAGGGACATGTTTACCACTGTGTCTTTCACACATCAGAGATCACCTAGACCTAAATGCACCAATGCAGAGGAACCAAAGAAAAAAAAAAATCATTGACTGCCACAGAGACCAGAGCGGCACCAAGGTGTGAGGGCCTTCAGTGCTGTCTCAAGCTTTAGTAATCACATTTTATTTAATTGGTGGACAAAAATGTATTGCACTTTACAGAATAGTTTTATAAGAGGATTTTTTTTTTCTTATGCACATTTCATGAGTCAGTAGAAAAGTTGAGTCACCCTCTTTTTTCAGGAAACTGACATTTGTGTGACCAGAAATTCAGGGAACTAAACACAGCTTGGATATTTCTTCACATGTAACACCCTGTGAGTCATTTAACTGTCAGATTTTAAAGAAATTTCCAACTAATTTGCTTCTACAAACCTTCCACAACACTCATATTTAGTGTTTATAGCGTGTACTCACCCAGCTTCTGTTGGGCTTGTCATCACTATTCAGACAGTTTTTGAACCTGGAGAAAACTTCGTTTCAGTTTTGATGCAGAACAGGAAGGAAGCAGCTGTAGATGAACGCATCTGCTCTGATCTCCAGGATGCCTGTATCTCTTTCCTGTTTCAGCAAGATACCTGCACACTTTTAACTAGTCAGGCCGACTTCATGATTCACTACTAAATATCTCAACCTCAGAATCCCTTTTCTTCAGGCAGTTCGTTACTTCCCACTTTGCAGCTTCTCCTTCTACAGTAAAGGAAACCTCAGTCCCCCACCCTCTGCTTCCAGACCGAATTGGACCAGGTCCAGACCAGAAGCTACTTCACTGATATTCATCAAACCTGGACTGGATTATCCCAAAGAGACTAAAGACTCTAGGAAACTTTCTTGCCTTGCGAAGGTTTTTAACCAGTTAGCGAAAATGGCAAAAATACACTCAGACTTGTCAAGCTGAACTGGATTATACCAGAAAGGCAGTAGAGTATCTCAGAAACATTCAGTAAATTCAACAGTGAGAAGTAAAATTCCAAGTAATTTTCAAATACACTATAATTATGAATCATGTTGAGGGTAATTTTAATATAGATCTAGTTCTCATATATATGTATTTTTGTCAGCTGTATGTAAACAAATTCATGACGTAAATGAATGTAAAAGTTCAAATACATCTGAACATGCTTAATTTACTGTTGCGAAATTTCCATAGATGTTCTCCTGATGTCAAATGTATGTTGTTCAAGACCTTCTGTACCTCAATGTACTGCTCGCCTTTATGGTTTAATAGCAATGTTGCTGTTAGGAACAAAATCCGCATTGCATATAATAACTCCCTAAGAAGGTTGTTAGATGTACCACGAAGGTCGAGTGCAAGCAAGATGTTTGTGTCTGTGAACATTCCGCCTTTTGGCGAATTGATACGTAAGAATGTTTACAGTTTTATGAGAAGGTTGCTGGCATGTAACAATCATCTTATATCAGCAGTTGTCAACTCGTCACTCACACTTCATTCCAGCATTTGGAAGTGGTGGCGTTCCATTTTATACCGAGCCCATTATTGTATGTTGTTGTTACAAGAGCGCCGAGTGTCTGCTGATCTGTATATACTTTTATTTTCTCCTGCTTTTCTCCAGCGACTTCCTGCGCCTTCCTGAAGCGATTGCTAAGCTAACACTAGTTAGCTTAATGCTACCTGAAGCGATTGCTAAGCTAACACTAGTTAGCTTAATGCTGGCGCCAGTCTCTAAATAACTAACCTACAGCGATCGGATATACCTCCGGTGGATTACCCCTTTGATCGCTTTTATCCGGCCACTGTGAGTAAACTGACCAGCGATTCCAGCGCTTCCTTGTGATTCACTGATGTGCCCTACCTGAAGCGATTGCTAAGCTAACGGCAGTTAGCTTAATGCTGGCGCCAGCCATTCCACCTAACACCAGCCTGAATCAAAGCCCAGCTGCGAGGCCCAGCGGAGATACTACCAGGCAGGCGGCTATTTGTTTGACGGGGCTCAGTAGAGATTTCACCCAGGCAGACGGCGGTAGGCGGCGGTGCCCAGCGGAGGACTTACCGTGACTGCAGCGGCGGTGTGCGACGAGACTACCCGAAGCGATTGCTAAGCTAACGCTAGTTAGCTTAATGCTGGCGCCAGTCATTCCACCTTACACCAGCCTGAATCGAAGCCCAGCTGCGAGGCCCAGCGGAGATACTACCAGGCAAGCGGCTATTTGTTGACGGGGCTCAGCAGAGATTTCACCCAGGCAGACGACGGTAGGTGGCGGTGCCTAGCGGAGGACTTACCGTGACCTCAGCGGAGCTCGGTGGCAGCGGCGGTGTGTGACGAGACTCGGTTGGAGGAGCGGGACGGGAGACCAGTTACGGCGACTATGAGCAACGAGACCAGCAACGGAAGGGGCTAGTTGGCTAGCTGAGGCCCAGCTGGATTCGAGGACGATCGGATCAGATTCTGGTGATATAAGCAGAATTTATTTTACTATCCACAGATTTTCTTTTTCCTTCTTTCCAAGAAAGACTGAAGATGGCTGTCACCGGATTAAAAAGTGGGCTGATGGGCACCACTAATAAGCCTTCTCTACTTCTCTACTTCCTCTTCGTTTTGTCTTTGTGTGTCTGGACCTGCAACAAGAAGGATTTTCTGACAAACTCAACCAAAGGTGAAGTTAAAAAGTTTTATCTGTATGGATTTGGGCTTGGTCATCTCACCCTACACTCTATGTGGTCTTTAAAAGCCCTGAGCAAAAACTTCCAAATTAAGGAAAACATGGCTGTTAAGCAAAAATCACAATATGGCAGAGGATATACAATTAAAGTTCTGTTAGTTCTGCTACTTCTGGCAGGAGATATTCACCTTAACCCTGGACCTGCCACTATTAAACAGCAGACCACTGGGTTAGCACAAAACCGAGCTGTACAAAAGCAAAAACAACATTTATTTTTCCAAACTGTTAATCATGCACGAGTTCTTTGGGACACCAAGGCTAAACCAAAGGGGATCCTCGGCGGTCATTTAAACATACGGAGCATAATCCCCAAAAGAGATGAGATTTCGGTGTTGCTGTTGGACTCAAATCTGGACTACCTTTGTCTCTCAGAAAGCTGGCTACACAGTAACATAGACACTAATATGATCGATATTGTGGGCTACCAGTGTTTTAGAAAAGACAGGCAGGTAGGGAGGGGAGGAGGTGTTTTAATTTACATCAAAGAGAAATATAAATGTCAACTGGTTGATTTGAATACTTCACTTGAATGTTTAGCTGTTAATGTATGTCTCTCTCCGGTAATGAATTTCAACATTGCAGTAGTGTACAACCCACCGTCACACAACTCTTCCTTTTATAATGAATTAAGTGATCTGGTTAAACAACTTGAGAAGAACAGAGAAACAATAATTCATGGTGACTTTAATATCAACTGGTCTGATAAAAAAGACAAACAAAAACTGAAAAGCCTCATGACTAAATTTAATTACCAGCAAATCATCAAAGGACCCACCAGGATAACCAAACAATCCAGAACACTTATTGACATGGTATTTACTAATAAACCAGAACGAATAACCAGAACCTATAATCTTGTAGCTGGTCTCTCAGATCATAACATGGTTCTTGCTGTCAGGAAACTTACTAAAAAGCGACTACAGTATTTTGGGGGAGTCGATATTGACAAATCAAATTTTATTATCCCCAAATCAAAAAATGAGGAGTTTGAACATTACTTAAAGAATCAAAATTGGGAGCAGCTCATGTCAGCATGTGAAGTAGATGATTGTTGTAATTTTATAACTGCAACAATCACAAAGTCTATAGAAAAATTTTCAAAGCAAATTAAAAGTAGACAACAGAAGATTAGCCTACCATGGTTAAATAATGAAATAAGAAAACTTATGAAGAGGCGAGACTATGCACTGAAAACATCACTAACCTCCAAACTACAAAATGATCACCTTGTGTACAAAAGTTTAAGAAATAAAGTGGTACATGAGCTGCGAAAATCAAAAATATCTTATTACAATAAACTGATAGATCATGCAAAGGGTAACAACAGTTCCCTATGGAGGCATTTAAATAACTTAACTAATAAAAAAAACGATCAGAAGGGGGTAAAGGAACTTAGAATCAATGGCAAGACCGTCAGTGACAAGGCTACTTTGGCAAATGAATTTAATTCACACTTTGTGGGCTCTGTGGAAGACTTAACAAAAATTTTTGTGCTGCCAAATGTGCTCAACAACACAAATTCCATACTTCCAACAGATACTTTTCACATCGATGAGGTAAATGAGAAGTTAATTGCTGGTATTGTTAAAACACTGTCAAACTCAAAAACTAATGATATCTACAATATGAGCACCTCCTTTCTCAAAATGCACAGCAAAATATTAATCAAACCACTGACTCATCTCATTAATCTCTCCATTAGGTCTAGTACATTTCCATCTGGCTGGAAAAAAGCTGTCGTCATACCAGTTCATAAATCAGGCAGTAAAGACGATATATGCAATTACCGCCCAATCTCTATCTTACCAGTCCTATCTAAGGTTCTTGAAAAAGTTGTAGCTACACAGCTGATAGACTACTTACAAGACAGTCAACTTCTTCATCCACATCAATTTGGTTTTAGACCAGGATACTCAACAGAAACAGCAAATTGTTGCCTTATTGAAAACGTCAAACAGTCCTTGGACAGGGGTAATGTGGTAGGAGCTGTTTTTCTAGATCTCAAAAAGGCTTTCGATACTGTAAACCACAGTTTGCTTTTATCCAAAATGGTATCTTTTAACTTCTCCCCAAATACATTAGAATGGTTTGCATCTTATCTCCAGAATAGAGAACAGTGTGTAAAAGTTCACCAGGATAAATCCTCATTTTTAAACAACCGCATGGGTATCCCACAAGGGTCCATTCTTGGTCCTTTACTTTTCAGCATTTTTATTAATGACTTGCCGTTACACTGCTCAGCTGCAACATGCCAACTTTATGCAGATGATGCAGTTATTTACACAGCTGCCAAGACTCCAGCACAGGCTGCAGATGTACTGTCTACAAGTATGGTTGATGTCCAAGAGTGGCTCCTCAAGAACCATCTATTGCTGAACCTTCAGAAAACAGTCTCAATGTGCTTTTCAATCAAAAAATGTAACCTGCAACATTTTAAAGTTAAAATACATGATCATGACATCAGTTTAGCTACAGAATTCAAATACCTTGGCATTGTACTAGATCCTCAACTCAAATTTAATCTTCATATAAAGAAAATTTCAAAAACAGTAAAAAAAAATCTGAACTGCTTTAAATTAATTAGATATTACATACCTTACGAAGCAGCTGCACTGTATATGCATTCTATGGTTTTTTCTCATATATCATACTGTTTGACAGTCTGGGCTCAAGCAGCCCCTTCCACAATAAGACATATAGGTTCATTATATAATCAAACCCTAAAAATCTTGGACAAAAAGCCCATTAGGTGGCATCACTGTAATGTTTTAAAAAAATACAACCTATTGAGTTTTGAGAGCTTCATTGACCTCTGTCTTCTGAAATTAACGTTCAAATGTTTCCATAAATCAGCACCCGAGCCACTTGCTGGTTTCGTCCAAAGACAGGACAGCAGCAGAGCCACCAGGAGTTCTGTTAACAATAACTGTAAAATATTCCACCGCAGAACCACATTTGGACAAACAGCTTTCTCTATAAAGGGCAGTCACATCTGGAACACAATGCCAAATGAAATTAAAATAATAACGGACTTTAAAACATTCACTAAAAATGTTAAAAACTGGCTGAAAAATAAACAAGAATGTACTCATGTATGAATTATTTGTCTGCAAAGTGAGAGTGAATGAAGGGAAGGAATAAATGTGTTTGTTTATAGTGAGTGACGGAGGGAGGAAGGCCTGAAATAGGCAAATGTGAGTTATGTTATATGTGTTAAATGTGAGTCAGGCTGTTATATTTGTGTATTTATAATATTTATAATATTTATGTTAAATGTGAGTCAGGCTGTTATATTTGTGTATTTATAATATTTATAATATTTATAATTGTGTATTTATAATTTTTCTGCATTGATGTATGTGGTTATTGTGTATATTTTTTATCTTGATTCTTTTTTCTAAAGCCCATCCAGGGACAAGAGTTGCAAATTAGCTAATAGCTATACACTCTATGTGCAACACATCAGATTGATTGTCTTTGATTAATTGTCTATGTTTATTGCACTGTCCCTGTCAAATAAACTAATCTACTACTACTACTACTATTTATTTATTTATCTATTTTCTACTCGTTTTAGTTTTGCTCTTAATATGAACCCTGAGTTTGAAATAAACATTTGAATTTATGGGGGGAGGTGAAAGTTCATAGTGGTCAAATTTGACCAAATGTGGTTTATTTTTCAACCACAGGGATCCAAGCTCTGCAACACTGATGGAAGAAGTGTGTGGCCTGAAGAGGAGACTATGTTGAAAAATCAAATACGGTTGGTCAAATTTGACCACTATGAACTTTTCAGCCCCCCCCCCCCCACACACACACACACAAACTATAGTATGATAAAAACAATAAGGCCTCGAATTAAACATGTCCAACAACACTAAAAATGTTTAAATAACTAACTGTCCAGTCCCGCTACACGATCCTCCTCTGCTCACAGAGCCAGCGGTGTCCAGGCCATGTTTTCGCTGCTGCCCCGTGAGGCAGACTGGGCTGCTCCTCCTCCCAGCTGGAAGAGAGGAGCCAGGATCTCAGTGGAGTTAAGCTCCTCCACAGCACGGTCGCTCACGTTCCTTCCTTTCCACATCACGGCCTCATCACCTTCCATTACCTTTTTAGGAACCATGGACTACCCCACTCTCACTGTGGGCCCGCTGGTTGTCCCAGCCATTGTATCCTGGACAGTAGGAAGGAAGTCCCGACTCCTTCAGCAGGCAGGGTCAGAATGAGGGACATTTTCAGCCTGGGAGTGTCATGCTAAAAAACAGCCCACTTTTTTTTTTTTTTTTTTTTTAGGAGGAAATTGGAACAAAAGTAAATTTTTTATCATGTAGATATTCCTTTTGACAAGAATATAGAACTTGGATAATATTCACTTAAAGGTAGACAGGACTGTGTTTTCATGAAAACAAATACAGGTATTAAGATAACATAAGATAAGCCTTTATTAGTCCCACAACGGGGAAATTCCAGGATTGCAACAGCACAGGGATAGCAACACTCAGAGCAACAAACAGAAGGCAAGAAGAAAAAAAAAAAAAAAAACAAGAGCAGCGAGTATATGTATGTACATATAAACATAAATATATAGACACGATGTGGAGCATTGCAGCTAGATGGAATAAATATATAGATATATAAACACACAGTGCGGCGCATTGTAGCTAGATGGAATAAATATATTGTAGAGGATGACTTTCACAAACGAGACTGAGTTTATTTCTCAGGGTTGGTTTATTGCAAGGTCACATCCTCTAACAAGAACAGGATCTCAAGAAAATGAATACAATATATGCGCCATATAACCCCCCCAAACGTCTAAATAAGGACAAAGTGCACCCCAATATGCATAGCATCATAACATAAAACACAGAACAGCAAAAAAAGGCACAACACATCACACTTCCGGCTGCTTGGGCTTCAATCGCCTGCCATATCTGCTGTAAGCCGGTTTCGACCTTCCGGTAGCCGCTTCTTGCATCTGTGAATCAGAGTCGTTAGCACATCCTTGTGAAAGCTTAGCAGAATGTCTCCCCGGCGGCCTGCCGCGGCGGGGGGCCCTGGCCAACTGAACTTGTTCATCAGCTATCACAAAAGCGGGTTTGAGTCTGTTAATGCAGACTAATTCCCTCCTGTCTCCCAAATCGAGCAAAAAATGCTTTTCCCCGGTTTCTAATACTCTGAACGGCCCATCATAAGGTGGTCTTAAACCTAACCTCTGTGCGTCGTGTCTAACAAAGACGAATTCTGCATTCTTTAAGGCTTTAGGCACAAAAACGCGTGGGAAACTGTGATGAACTGGACCGGGGAGAGTGTTTGATCCCGCGTCGCTCTGCAGCAGCTGACCGGGGGGGCGATCTGGTGCGGGGTTCTCAGGAAGGAATTCTCCCGGTAACCGGAGAGGTTGGGCGAAGACTAGCTCGGCCGGAGAGGCTTGCAAATCTTCCTTAGGTGCTGAACGCAACCCTAATAAAACCCATGGAAGTTTATCAACCCAATTTGTGTCCGTGAGAGCCGCTCTGAGGGCTGCTTTCAATGACCGGTGAAAGCGTTCGCACAAACCGTTGGCCTGGGGGTTATATGCAGTTGTGCGATGAATTTTCACCCCCAGGCTGAGTGCCATGGATGACCAGAGCTCGGAAACAAATTGGGGTCCTCTGTCAGACGTTATGTCTGACGGGACTCCAAAGCGCGCGACCCAAGCCGTTAAAAAAGCGCGCGCAACGTCTGCTGCTGTGGTTGACGCCAGGGGGACCGCCTCTGGCCAGCGCGTAGTGCGGTCCACCATAGTTAGAAGGTGTGTGAACCCCTGTGACAGTGGGAGGGGTCCCACCAAGTCGATATGCACGTGGTCGAAGCGTTTGGCTGGGATGTGAAAAGGTTCTAGAGGGGCCCGCGTGTGCTTGTGTACCTTTGCTCTTTGACGCGCTGCGCAGGCTGTGGCCCATTCTTTGACCTGTTTACGCAGCCCCGGCCAAACAAATTTCTCTCCCACCATTTTGATCGACGCGCGAACGCCCGGATGTGCCAGCGAATGTATTAAGTCAAAAACGCGGCGACGCCACACAGCTGGGACCACAGGACAGGGGCGCCCCGTGGAGATATCACAGATTAGGGGGGGCATACCTCTTTGATGCACCCTGTGCTCCAGCCTTAGCCCTGTTGGCCCATACTGGAGCGCGCACACATCCGCATCATTAACCTGCTCGGCGGCCATGGCTGCATAATCTAACCCCACGCAGACTGGGGCTGCGAGCGCTTCTGCACCGCAAGCCTGGCCCGTGTCTACAGCCGCCGAGTCTGCCCCCTGGGGGCCTGGCATTGCAACTGCGCGCGAGAGACAATCTGCCACTACATTGTGTTTGCCCGCCGTGTGTTGAATGTCGGTGGTAAACTCCGAAATCGCGGCCAGCTGTCTCTGTTGTCGGCCCGACCAAGGCTCTGAAATTTTAGCCATTGCAAATGTTAATGGTTTGTGGTCTACAAACGCGGTGAAACGGCGCCCTTCCAACCAGAACTGGAAGTGGCGGATGGCCAAATGCAGGGCTAAAAGCTCCCTATCAAACGCGCTGTATTTATGCTCGTTATCGCGCAATGTTTTGCTGAAAAACGCAAGTGGTTGCCAGCTCCCTGCTACCAGTTGCTCGACAACCACCCCCACTGCCACGTCGGAAGCGTCCGTGGTTAGCGCCATGCAAGCTGCTGGCACCGGGTGTGCCAATAACGCAGCGTTCGCGCGGGCTGATTTGACCTGGGAGAAAGCGCGCTCCCGGTCCGGGGACCATTCGACCTTAGTTGCAGGTTTTTGCTTCTTTAGTGCCGCGTACAATGGGTGCATGAGCTGTGCCGCGTTGGGGAGGAAGCGGTTATAAAAATTGACCATCCCCAAAAATTCTTGCAGTGCTTTAACTGTCTGCGGTTGGGGGAAATCCGTTATCGCGCACACTTTATCAGGCAGCGGGACCGCGCCTTCTGGAGACACGCGGTGCCCCAAAAAATCGATTTGCGCTACCCCGAATTGGCATTTCACTGGGTTAATTATCAGCCCGTGTTCTGTCAGCCTCTGAAAAACGGCTGTGAGGTGGCGTTCGTGTTCGACTTCGGATGCACTGGCTACCAAAATATCATCCAAATAGGCGAACACGAAAGGGAGGCCGCGCAATACTGCATCCATCATGCGTTGGAACGTCTGTGCGGCGCCTTTGAGGCCGAAAGGCATGCGCAAAAACTCGAAAAGCCCAAAAGGGGTTATAACTGCTGTTTTGGGTATGTCTTGTGCGCGGATTGGGACTTGGTGACAACTGCGCACCAAATCTATCTTGGAAAAGATGCGCGTCCCCGCCAAATGTGCCGAAAAATCCTGGATGTGCGGAATCGGGTAACGGTCGTGTGCTGAAGCATTATTTAATCTGCGGAAATCACTGCAAGGGCGCCACGAGCCGTCAGCCTTGGGGACCATATGCAGGGGTGACGACCAAGGGCTGTTCGAGCGTGTAACAATGCCCAGTTTTTCGAAGTTGGCGAATTCCTTGCGCGTGATGGCCAGTTTAGCTGGGTCCAAGCGCCGAGCTTTTGCAAAAACAGGGGGGCCCGAGGTAGTTATGAAATGCTCGACCCCGTGTTTGGCAACTGACGCTGAAAATGTTGGGACCGTGAGTGCTGGAAATTGATTGAGTAGTGCATGAAACTTACCACCCGCAGCTGTGACATTGGGATGTGCAGAAGGCAGGGCCACCCGAGCTGTACAGGAGATAGAGTGGAAAGACAGTGCATTTACAATACGTCTATTAGTAAGATCAACTAATAAACTGTTTGAGCATAAAAAGTCAGCACCTAGCATGTTGTTGCTAACTGCGGCTACAACGAAGGTCCACTCGAAGGTGCGGCCGTGGAGGGATAGGAGGAGCGTCTTCTCCCCATAGGTTTTGATCGTGGAGCCGTTCGCCGCTAACACCAGGGGTCCGCTGGCAGGCGTCAGCATGTCCGCGTAGGAAGGCTTGACAAAACTTAGCTGGGAGCTTGTGTCCACCAGGAATTCTTTCCCTGAATTTGCGTCTGTCACGAAAAGCAGCTTGTTCTTCGCGCCGAGAGTTGCAGCTGCTACCGGCTCTCGGTCTTGGCGTTTCCCTGGCGTTTGTATCGGCATGGTGGGATGCATCTGCGCGCCCTCTCGGCGAAGCGTCGATGGTAGAAACAGAGGGTGTTGTCAGCTCCGCTTCTCCTGGCCTCTGCCGCTGCTGACGTCAGTGGGTCCGGTGCTGCAGCCTCTGGTCTCCCCTCGTCTCGCGGGGGTGCGTTCAGCTCTGCTGCTGCCGTCGTGGCTGCGTGCCGTCTATGGGCGTCGACGAGCCGCTGCGCCTCCTGGCCCAGCTCGTGGTAGTCACGGTTGTTGAGTAGCTGTGAGCTGGCCTGGGTGACTCTCACTGCTGGCGGTAGCGTTCTGAGAAAGAGGTGGGCGAAGATAAAGCTGTCGTCATCTTCGCCTCTCAGGCTCATCATCTTCGCCATCAGATCTGCCGGCCTGTCTGATTCCCCTTCCATCAGCGCCAGGAGCTTCTCTGCTCCTCTCCCAGCGAGGGAGTGAAGGCTCGGATGAGGGCGGCTTTCAGTGCGCCATACTTGTCGTCTTGGGGCGGGTGGTTGGTCAGGCTCTCCACCCGCTGCACTGTGAGGCTGTCCAGCTTCGTGACGACATGGTAGAACCTCGTTGCGTCCGCTGAGATTCCCCGAAGGTGGAACTGCGCCTCCACAGTGGTAAACCAGGAGCGCGGGTTATGTTGCCAGAAATCGGGCAGCTGTAGTGTGGTAGCTGCGTTAACCCGGTTGGCCCCTGAAGAGTCCGGTGCGGAAAAACCGTCGCCACCGGCCATGGTTTGTCGTAGGTCACCAGTGTAGAGGATGACTTTCACAAACAAGACTGAGTTTATTTCTCAGGGTTGGTTTATTGCAAGGTCACATCCTCTAACAAGAACAGGATCTCAGGAAAAGAGGCAGAGCAATCATCCAACACAGCTCTTATAGTCTCACCAGACACAAAACCCCGCACATCAAATCACACACCCCCAGCCCACAGTCTTAGGTAAACATCCAGCGCCCGAGGCTCCTTGGCGTCTCCATTCTCCTCTGACCCTCTAGCGTCTGGGGCTCCTGCTGGGGCATTCTCTCCAGCTTCACCTCTCCTGCAAGGCCAACTTCACACCTCCCGTAGGTCCTCACAGGGTCAGGTCCTCTTTGGTCCTTAAGACGTGAAGCTTCTGGAATATGCACCGTCATTCCTACTAGGTGAATGCGGGGGATATGAATACAGTATATGCGCCTTAAATATGCGCCATAATATGAACATATAAACACACACAGTGCGGAGCATTGTAGCTAGATGGAATAAATATGTGAATATATAAACACACACACAGTGCGGAGCATTGTAGCTAGATGGAATAAATATGTGAATATATAAACACAGTGCGGAGCATTGTAGCTAGATGGAACAAACATGTAAATATATAAACACACACACAGTGCGGAGCATTGTAGCTAGATGGAACAAATATGCAAACACATAAACACACACAGTGCGGAGCACCGTAGCTAGATGGAATAAATATGTAAATATATATTACTCCTTATTACTCCTTCTCGGTCTGAACACCGCCACATGTCTCTGGATCCTGGATTTCCTGACTGAGAGACCTCAGTCTGTCCAGGTTGGAAACAACATCTCCAACTCTGTCACGCTGAGTACCGGAACCCCTCAAGGCTGTGTACTCAGTCCACTGTTGTTTACACTTCTAACACATGACTGTGTATCCAAACACGAGGGGAACCAGATTATTAAGTTTGCAGATGACACCACGGTGGTGGGACTTATTCAGAGGGATGAGGAATCAATGTACAGGGAAGAAGTGAGAGACCTGGAGGGCTGGTGCAGGGAGAACAATCTGGTGCTCAACGTGGACAAAACGAAGGAGATGATTATCGACTTCCGGCGGTCACAGCCTGAGCACGTCCCCCTCAGCATCGGCGGCCGTTTAGTGGAGAGAGTAGAGAGCATCAAGTTCCTCGGAGTGCAGATCTTGCAGGACCTGACCTGGAGCAAGAATTCCTTGGAGATCAGGAAGCGGGCTCAGCAGAGACTACACTTCTTGAGGAAACTCAAACAGGCCTCTCTCCCCATCTGCATCCTCAGGACCTTCTACAGAGGTGTGGTGGAGAGTGTTCTGACGTACTGCATTGCTACATGGTACTCCAGCTGCAGTATGTCAGACAAAAAAGCCCTGCAGAGGATAGTCAAGGGGGCAGAGAGAGTAATTGGAGTCTCCCTCCCCTCTGTCCAAGAACTTTTTCAGAACCGTTGTAGGAGCAGGGCACTGAACATTGTCAAGGACCACTCTCACCCTCTGCATAAACACTTTGAACTTCTTCCATCTGGTAAACGATTCCGGAGCATCAGAGGCAGAACCACCAGACTGATCAACAGCTTCCTCCCACAAGCTGTCAGGATGCTGAACAGCTGACCCGGAATCTCTCATACACACTACTGCACCTATGGACATTTTGTATGTTATAGTTAGTTATTCTTTTTCCCCAAGTATGTCTCAGGGATGTGTGAATGGATGAGGGGGTGGGGGTGGGGTGGGGGGTGGAGCTATGTGGGAGTGTGTCTTAATCATGCTGCTTCTTATATGGATGCCGAGAGAAACGCAATTTCATCTTGCCTGCACTACAGTTGTATGTACAGCAATATGACAATAAAGTTTGATTTGATTTGATTTGATTTGATAAACACACAGTGTGGAGCATTGTCGCTAGATGGAATAAATATATAAATATACAAACACACACAGTGCGGAGCACTGTAGCTAGATGGAATAAATATGTAAATATATAAACACAGTGTGGAGCATTGTCGCTAGATGGAATAAACATATAAATATACAAACACACACAGTGCGGAGCATTGCAGCTAGATGGAATGAAACAGCTTAACCGTCTACTTAGTTATCCTACATGGTATGATTATGTACCCATACATATTGTCACCCTCCGTAGCTACCAGTATTTTCCTAGTTGTATACCGGAGGGGACCATTGTGTAAGTCTATTGCGTCTTTTGCATTCAATACTATTAGGTTGTCAGGTCTTTTTGCTATCTCTGCGAGCAGCCCTGCTTAGGTTATACAGTCTGACAGCCGTTGGTAGGAAGGACCTGCGAAACCACTCGGTTGTGCACCTAGGATGATGTAGTCTGCTGCTAAATGAGCTCCTTAGTGCATTCAGTGTGTCCTGCATAGGGTGGAACTCGGACTCCAGCAGAGATGACAGTTTAGCCACCATCCTTCTCTCTCCCATCTCCTCCACTCAGTCAAGGCGCTGCCCCAGGACAGAGCTAGCTTTCTTGATCAGTTTGTTCAGTCTCTTCCTATCGGTTGCTGTAATGCCACTGCCCCAGCAGACCACTCCAAAAGTGATGGCTGATGCCACCACCGTGTCGTAGAATGTCTTCAGCAGCGCCCCTTGTACACCAAAAGACCTGAGTCTCCTCAGTAGGAATAGCCTGCACTGTCCCTTCTTGTAGAGTGCATCAGTATTGTGTGACCAGTCTAGTTTATTGTTCAGATGAACACCAAGGTACTTGTAGGATGTCACCATCTCAATGTCTGTTCCCTGGATGTTTACTGGTGCTGTGAGGGGTTGTCCTTGCCTGCGGCAGTCCACCACCAGCTCCTTAGTTTTCCTCGCGTTGATCTGGAGGCAGATCCGATGGCACCAGTCTACAAAGTCCTGGATAAGCCTTCTGTACTCAGCTTCATCTCCGTTGGAGATGAGGCCAACGATCGCAGAGTCGTCAGAGAACTTCTGTAGATGGCAGTGTGTTGTGTTGTGTGAGAAGTCTACAGTATAAAGGGTGAACAGGAAGGGAGCCAAAACCGTTTCCTGTGGGGCCCCTGTGCTACCGATGATCATGTCGGACACACAGTCCCGGGTTCTCACAAACTGTGGCCAGTTTGTGAGGTAGTCCAGGATCCATGATGACAGGTGCTGGTCCACCCCTGCGCACAGCAGCTTGTCCTTCAGGATCATCGGTTGGATGGTGTTGAAAGCACTGGAGAAGTCAAAGAACATGATCCTCACTGTATTCCAGGGCTTCTCCAGGTGGAACAGAGAATGGTGAAGGAGGAAGATGACCGCATCCTCCACCCCAATACCATGCTGGTAGGCGAACTGGAGTGGATCCATCGCTGGACCCACCAGGGGGCGGAGGTGAGCAAGGAGCAGTCTCTCCAGGGTCTTCATCATGTGGGACGTCAGGGCCACTGGTCTGTAGCTGTTCAGATCTTTGGGGTGTGAAGTCTTTGGTACAGGTACCACACAAGATGTTTTCCACAACTGTGGTACCCTCCCCAGCTTCAGGCTCAGGTTGAAGATGTACTCCACAATCCCACACAGCTGGTCTGCACAGGACTTGAGGAGCTTTGCACTGATGCCGTCCGGTCCCGACGCCTTCCTCACCTCGTATTGTGGAGAGTGTGAATAACCGAGGCAGACTCGTGCAGCAGACGACTTTATTCACTCTCCATTCAGTCATACACAGAAAAAGCATTCCTTCAATACACCAGGGTCTCTCCTTTTATATCCTCCACTCATCTCACATCTGCATGACATCTCGCATCACAATACATTCAACCTTTCTCCCCCCACTGTCCCCCAGCTCTCCTTCCTGCTACCTCACCATAATCTCTCCCATCTCAATACCTATTGTCTTCATCTGTTTACCCTCTGCATCCAGTCTGAGATGCTTATCCCAGCGTCTACACCGCCTCCCCCCCCCGAATCTCAGACCGAGTTTCAGTCCTCACCTCCTCTTGGCTTCAGTCTCCTCCCGTATCTGCTGTAACGGGGGTTTACCGCCTCCGCAGCACTGCTGTGCCGGTGGGGGGCTCCTGGGGGTGTGTCTGTCTGCGGGTGGGCAATGGCGAGGAGGGGGGGAAACTTTGACTTGCCCGTGTGGCTGCTCTGATGAATCGTTTACCTGGGGAGTTCTCCGTGGGGGTCTTCCACGCTGAGGGGCCCGAGCCAACATCACTTGCTCGTCCGCCACCACAAAGGCGGGCTTAAGTCTGTCTGTACATATTTTCTCCCTACAACCCCCCAAGTCTAACAAAAATGTTTGTCCCCTGGTTCCAGCACTCTGAACGAGCCATCGTAGGGTGGGCGAAATGGGGGGCGGTGGGCATCGTGCCTGACAAACACGAACGCCGCGTTCTTCAAAGTTTTTGGCACAAAAGTGTGTGGAAAACAGTGGTGGGCCGGGCCCAGTAGCGTGCCTGTATCTGCGCTATGCTGCAAACGCTGAGACGGACAGTTGTCCATCACGGGATTATCTGGCAAAAATTCCCCAGACAGCCGCAGTGGCTGAGAAAAAACAAGCTCCACCAGGGAAGCCTCCAAATCCTCTTTTGGTGCGGAACACAACCCTATCAAAACCCACAGCAACCAGTCTACCCAATTTACATCCGTCAGCGAAGCCCTGAGCGCTGCTTTTAGCGACCTATGAAAACGCTCGCATAACCCATTGGCCTGTGGGTTGTACGCAGTTGTGCGATGAATTGCAACACCCAGGCTATGGGCCATCACGGACCAGAGGTCGGAAACAAACTGCGGGCCCCTATCAGACGTTATGTCCGGCGGGATGCCAAAACGTGCCACCCATGTTGTCAAAAAAGCACGGGCCACGTCCGCGGATGCGGTTGCCGCCAGCAGGACTGCTTCTGGCCAGCATGTGGTGCGGTCCACCACTGTCAGAAGGTGCATGCACCCCTGCGATGGCGGGAGGGGGCCCACAAGGTCCACGTGAACATGGTTGAACCTCTTAGCCAGTATACGAAACGGCTCCAAAGGAGCCTTCGTGTGTCTGTGTACTTTGGCTCGTTGGCACGCTACGCAGGCTGCGGCCCACTCTTTCACTTGTTTGCACAGGCCTGGCCAAATGAACTTCGTTCCCACCATTTTGACTGATGCGCGCACTCCTGGGTGCGCCAGAGCGTGAACTGACTCAAACACTCGGCGGCGCCAAGCAACTGGGACCACCGGGCGTGGGCGTCCCGTGGAGACGTCGCAGATTAGGGGGGCGCTGCCGTCCTGCAGTACTCTGCTCTCCAGCCTTAACCCTGTTGGTCCAGACTGGAGCGCGCACACGTCCGCATCGCCAATCTGCTCTGCGGCCATGGCTGTATAATCTAGCCCTACACAGACCGGGGCCACTACTGCACGTGAAGCAAGTCCGCCACCACATTCAGTTTACCCGACACATGCTGAATATCGGTCGTAAACTCCGAGATCGCGGCCAGCTGTCTCTGCTGCCGGCCCGACCATGGTTCCGAAACCTTTGCCATCGCGAACGTTAGCAGCTTGTGGTCCACGAACGCGGTGAAGCTGCGCCCTTCCAGCCAGAACTGGAAGTGGCGTATGGCCAGGTGGAGAGCCAGCAACTCCCTGTCAAACGCGTTGTATTTACGCTCACTGTCGCGCAAAGCTCTGCTGAAAAAAGCGAGCAGCTGCCAAGAACCGGCGATGCATTGCTCCACGACGGCCCCTATGGTCACGTCTGAGGTGTTGGTAGTGAGCGCTATCCGGGCCGCCAGTGCGGCGTTTGCCAGGGCTGTTTTAACCTCAGAGAATGCCTGCTCCTGCTCCGGAGTTCATTCGACTCTGTCTACCAGTTTCTGTCTCTTGAGAGCGGCGTACAATGACTGCATAACTGAGCTGCGCGGGGGAGGAACCGGTTATAAAAGTTAACCATCCCCAAAAACTCTTGCAGCGCCCTGACCGTCTGAGGCCGGGGAAAATTCGCCACGGTGCGTATCTTGTCGGGCAAGGGTATCGCTCCCTCCGGTGAGACGCGGTGCCCCAAAAAATCAATCCCCGTCACGCCGAACTGGCATTTCACCGGGTTGATTATTAACTCGTGCTCTTCCAATCTCCGGAAAACTGTTCTGAGGTGTGTTACGTGTTCGTCCTCGGATGCGCTGGCCACCAGGATATCATCCAGGTAGACTAACACAAACGGCAGATCGCGCAACACCGTTGCATTGGAATGTCTGTGCCGCGCCTTTTAATCCGAAGGGCATGCGTAAAAACTCAAACAAGCCAAACAGAGTTATTACCGCTGTTTTGGGTATGTCCTCCACGCGCACTGGGACGTGGTGGTAACCATGGACCAGGTCTATTTTAGAAAAAATGCGTGCCCCGGCGAGGTGAACGGAAAAATCCTGAATATGGGGAATCGGGTAGCGGTCGTGCGCTGTGGCGTTATTCAACCTGTGGAAATCTCCGCATGGTCGCCACGATCCCTCAGCCTTAGGGACCATGTGTAGCGGGGATGCCCATGGGCTGTTTGAGCGCCTGATGATGCCCAACCTTTCCATGTTGGCAAACTCCTCGCGCGCTATGGCCAGTTTAGCTGTGTCCAGGCGCTGAGGTCGTGTGAAAACAGGCGGCCCAGTGGTGGTAATAAAGTGTTCCACCCCGTGTTTAGTGCTGGCCGCCGAAAACGTCGGGACCGTGAGTGCTGGGAACTGAGTGAGCAGTGTGTGGAACTTACTGCCTGGAGCTGTGAAGTTGGCTTATGTTATTGGTCCAGCCCCTCGAGCTGTACAGGGGAGAGAATCAAAAGACATTGCATTAACCAGGCGTCTGTTAGCAACATCGACTAGCAACCTGTGTGCACACAGAAAATCAGCTCCCAGGATTGGGAAACTCAATGCCGCTATGACAAAAGTTCACTCGTACATACGGCCGTGTAGGGATAAAGTCAGTGTTCTCTCACCAAAAGTCTTTATGTCCGAGCCGTTTATGGCTACCAGCTGGGGGCCGCTAGCTCCCGCTAGCCGGTCGGCGTAGGACGGCAGGATGAGGCTCTTTTGGGAGCCAGTGTCTACGAGGAACCGTCTCCCTGAGCGCGAGTCCATCACGTAGAGCAGCTTGTTCTCTTCACCGGCGTTCGCAGCTGCTACTGACTGCCGGCCTTGAAGTTTCCCGAATGCTTGAATTGACACGATGGCACACATCTAAGATAAGATAAGATAAGATAAGATAAGATAAGATAAACTTTATTGTCCCTCAAGGGGAAATTTGTCTTGGGCTTGACACCCGTGCTGCAACCACACCATCCACACATACACAATGGATGTAGTACATAATAAATGAAATAAAACCCATTAAATAATACAAGTACATGCATACATAAATATATAACACATATAATATAATCTGCGTGCGTTCTCTCCAAAGTGGCAGTGGTAGAAGCAGAGCGTGTCTCTCTGGCGCTTCCTGGCCCCCGCTGCCGCTACTGTCGCCGGCTCCTCGCCTCCGCTGGTTGTCTCGCTGGGTTCCCACGCAGCCGCGTTCACTGTGAGGGCTCTGGTGGTGAGGATGATCCGATCTGCCTCCTGGACTACCGCACGGTAGTCACGCGCGGCCAGCAATGGCGAATTGGCAAGGACCGCTCTTGCCTCTGTTGGGAGGTTCCGGAGGAAAAGGTGGGCAAACAGAAAATGCCCGTCGTCCATGCCCATCAACGTCAACATCTTCTCCATCAGTTCGACCGCCGACCCATCTCCTAAGTCGGAGCACCTCAGGAGCCTCTCTGCTCTCTCACAGTCCATGTAGCGCCGGGTCAGCGTGGCTTTGAGAGTGCCGTATTTGTTGTGGGCTGGAGGCTGTTGGAGCAGGCTCGCTACTTGCTGAGACGTGTGAGCGTCCAGCGCTGCAACCACATAGTAATATCTGGTGTTGTCTGTCGTTATTCCCCGGAGGGCGAACTGAGCCTCAGTGTGGTGGAACCAAGGCCGCGGGTCGTCCAGTAGTTTGACCGAAACAGCGCATGCGTTGCTGGGGCTTCCCGTCCAGGCCGACTCCGGGGTTCTCGTCTCGTGTTCCATAATTCGTCAAGGGCTGCACAGTGGCGCAGTGGTTAGCACTGTGGCAGCACAGTTTACCCTCGGCCGGGGGATCGCGGGGATCGTGAGATCGTGGATTCGATCCCTGCCCCTGGCCAACAGTGATCTGTATGGAGTTTGCATGTTCTCCCCGTGTTGCGTGGGTTTACTCCGGGATTTCTCCGGTTTCCTCCCACATGCCAAAAACATGCAGGTTAGGGATAAGGGGCGCTTGCGCACGCAGCGACCGGCAGCTGGTGGCTTGTCACCAGACTGCAAAACAAATCTACCTACGGGTACAAAATAAGGGGGGAAAAAAAAGGGTCACCAGTGTGGAGAGTGCGAATAACGGAGGCAGACTCGTGCAGCAGACTACTTTATTCACGCTCCATTCAGTCATACACAGAAAAAGCATTCCTTCAATACACCAGGGTCTCTCCTTTTATATCATCCACCCATCTCACATCTGCATGACATCTCGCATCACAATACATTCAACCCTCTTCTACCCCCACTGTCCCCCAGCTCTCCTTCCTGCTACCTCATCATAATCTCTCCCATCTCAATACCTATTGTCCTCATCTGTTTACCCTCTGCATCCAGTCTGAGATGCTTATCCCAGCGTCTACAGTATCTAATTAAAAAAAAATAGGCTACAAAGAATAATACAACAAAAAATATTTACAGTGGTGTGAAAAAGCGTTTGCCCCCTTCCCGATTTCTCATTTTTTTTATATGTTTGTCACACTTAAATGTTTCAGATCATCAAACAAATTTAAATATTTAGACAAAGATAACACAAGTAAACACAAAATGTAGTTTTTAAATGAAGGTGTTTATTATCCATCCATCCATCTTCTTCCACTTAATCCTTTTCAGGTCACAAGGGGCTGGAGCCTAGGTGTTTATTATTAAAGGTAAAAAAAAATCCAAACCTCTATGGCCCTGTGTGAAAAAGTGATTCCCCCCTTGTTAAAACATAAATTAACTGGTTTATCACTAGTGATGGGACGCCAGGCTCTTGAGCTTCGAGGCTGCTCCTAGCCTGTCCAGGAAATATTTGGCAAGGCACGTTTCGAGGTGTGTATTGCTGATGTCATACCACATGACTGGGTCAGGAAGCCATTCATGATTTTGCTCTCAACATGAAAAAAAGTGAGCACCGATACACAATGGAAATCCCCGTCCCTCACGTTTTGTGTTGTCAGTGTTTGACTGTGTAAGGAATTTGTCACAGCCAATTTTCAGATTGAGCCAGCACCAAAAACACAGACTTCTCCCGTTTGGGAACAGTTTAAGCTCATTTCTCCCACTGATATATTTTTCACAAATAATGGATGTTGATTGTAACTGAAGTGAAAGCCTAGCAGTAAAGCATTTACCCCTGCAACTGAGAGGCTGGGGTTCAAATCCCAGCTAGGTCTTTCTTCTAATTTTATTTTTATTTGCAAGGTGAAGTGTCTGTTGTGTTTCAAAGAGCTTGGATCATTATGCTGAGGCACTGTTGTGCCCTGCATAACAATAAGGACTGAAGTGAATGTACTGGGAGAGACAGAAACTTGTCTACCCTACACTGTACTCATTGATATTTCTTAAAAGACAGTGCATTTATTGAATTGAAAAAAAAAATACACATTAAACTAATAATGCCTTTGCAAAAATATGCATGTTGTATATGTTTTGTCCACTAGATGGCCTAGTAGAGAAAATGAAGTTTCACATGAGGCCTCGCCCTTATGAGCCATTTTGATGAAAGGCCTCAAGTCCTCAAGAAAGCCTCATCTGGCCATCATTTATCACATCTTTGGAAAGCTGAGTTCAATTTCTCTAGCCACACTCAGGCCTGATTACTGCCACAATTGTTCTCAATCAAGAAATCACTTCAATAGGACCTGCCTGACAAAGTCAAGTAGACCAAAAGATTCTCAAAAGTTAGACATCATACTGCGATCCAAAGAAATTCAGGAACAAATGAGAAACAAAGTAATTGAGATCAATCAGTCTGGAAAAGGTTATAAAGCCATTTCCAAAGCTTTGGGACTCCAGCAAACCACAGTGTGAGCCATTATCCACAAATGGAAAAAACATGGGACAGTGGTGAACCTTCCCAGGAGTGGCCGGCCGACCAAAATTACCCCAAGAGCACAGCGACGACTCATCCAAGAAGTCACAAAAGACCCCACAACAACATCCAAAGAACTGCAGGCCTCATTTGACTCAGTTAAGGTCAGTATCTATGACTCCACCATAAGAAAGAGACTGGGCAAAAATGGCCTGCATGGCAGAGTTCCAAGACAAAAACCACTGCTGAGCAAAAAGAACATAAAGGCTTGTTGCAGTTTTGCCAGGAAACATGAATGAATGAATGAATCTTTATTTCGGATAGATTAAAAGTAAAGTTTAAAAAAGAAACAGAATAATATAACAAAGGGGGAAAGAAAATCCAACAAGGTCAAATTAAACAATAACTCCTCTGATTATACAGTTCAACATAAGTTATCCGAAATGGGTGATGGCTGAAGCCGCAGCTTATATTGCCCACCCATATTCCATCCAAGAATTCAAAAGAAAACCAAAACAAGAGCGATTACAATTCAGAACATAGCTAAGACAAAATGTGACAAAAAAAACTAAGCATCAACACAACACAGACTGGGTATAAGATGAGATAAGATAAGATAAGCCTTTATTAGTCCCACAATGGGGAAATTCCAGGATTGCAACAGCACAGGGATAGCAACACTCAGAGCAACAATCAGAAGGCAAGAAAAAACAAGAGCATCGAGTATACATATGTACATATAAACATAAATATATAGACACACAGTGCGGAGCATTGTAGCTAGATGGAATAAATATATACATATATGACAATCCTTATGTGATTTTACATGTCATCTTGTATATATGTTTGGAGTATTTCTTCCTTTAGTTTTTGTTTATATTGTCCAAGCGTTGTACATGATTTTAATTCAGGTCCAAAATCGTTCCATAATCTGACTCCTTGCACTGAAACACAGTGTTGCTTGGTGGTAGTTCTCACTGAAGGTTTTTGAAATATACATGTTCCTCTGAAATGATATTGTTTCTCCCTTATTTGGAACAACTTTTGGATATTTGCGGGCAGTGATAGATTCTTCACTTTAAACATTATTACTGCAGTTTTAAAGTCAACCAGATCTTTCAACTTGAGAGCTTTTAATTTAAGAAAAAGTGGGTTTGTTGGTTCCCTGTAAGCTGCTTTGTTTATTATTCTAATAGCGCTCTTCTGAAGCATAAAGACTGGATATGTTTGTTTTATATGTATTTCCCCATACTTCAGTACAATATGTCATGTATGGGAGTATAAATGAATGATACAAGGTATATAGTGTGGGTTGATTCAGCAAATATTTCACTCTGTGTAGTATTGCAATTGATTTGGCTATTTTACCTTTAATATAATTAATGTGTGACTTCCAACACAGTTTATTATCAATTATTACTCCAAGAAATTTAGTTTCGGATACCATTTCAATCTCTACACCATTTACACTGAGTTTAGATACTAAGTTGTTGTGATGGTTGTTAAAAACTATAAATTTGATCTTACTTAAATTGAGCGTTAATTTGTTTGAATCAAACCACAGTTTAAGCTTTCCTAATTCCTTTCCGAGTGTATCCAAAAGTTGTTCCAAATTGCTTCCACTGCATAATAAATTAGTGTCATCGGCAAACAATATTAAATCCATTTTTTCCGAAACTTTACATATATCATTTATATACATATTGAATAACAATGGCCCCAAAACTGAACCCTGTGGGACTCCACAAGTAACCTTCAGTAACTGTGAGTTTTTGTTACCAACACATACATACTGATATCTATTCTTTAAGTAACTACATAACCAGGACAGTGCTACCCCCCTAATACCACAATTTTGTAGTTTCTTTAATAATAAATTATGATCCACTGTATCAAATGTTTTTTTAAGATCGAGGAATACCCCAACTGAATACTCTTTATTGTCAACGGCAGTTGATATTTTTTCTATAAATTCCATCAGAGCAAATGCAGTTGTCCTCTTGTGTCTGAACCCATATTGCTGCTCACACAATAAATTATTCTTCAGTATGAAGTTGTCAATTCTCTCATAGAATATTTTTTTCAAGTATCTTGGAAAATTGCGGCATTTGGTCTATAGTTTGAGAATTCCCCTCTGTCACCGGTCTTGTATATCGAAATTACTTTAGCTATTTTCATTGCATTGGGAAATATACCTGTTTGGAGAAACAGGTTACAGATATACGTCAGTGGTTTCACTAAGCATTCAATAATAGTTTTGACTAAGAGCATGTCAATACCATCACAGTCCGTAGATGTTTTACTTTTAAAACATTTAACTATTTCAATGACCTCTCTCTCGTCTGTGTTCTTTATGAAAATGGAGTCTTTTATCGCAGTGTTTTTGCTTATTGTGTCACCTGTGCGTGCCGTAGTGGGTATTTCTCAAGCCAAATTAGGACCAATGGTAACAAAAAAGTTATTAAATTCATCTGCAGGTGAAGCTGCATTCACACTCTGAGTCGTTTTATTATTTTTTGAAAAATTGGTTGGGTAGCTTGTATTTCTGTTTTTATTTCCAAGAATATTGTTAAGTATTGTCCATGTATTTTTAATAATGTCTCTGTTTTTCTCCAGTTCTTTACTGTAATAGTCTCTTTTACTACATCTTATTATATATGTTAACTTATTTTTGTATGTTTTATACCGCTGCTCTGCTTCTTTTGTCCTTTTCTTTAGGAAAGCTTTATATAATAAATTTTTCTTTTTACACGCCTTTTGTAATCCTTTGGTTAACCATGGCTTATCGACAAATTTCTGTTTAAGCTTTTTCTTTGCTAATGGACAATTTTTTTCATAAAGAGTGGTTACAATGTTTATAAATGTGTCATAAGCTTCATTTACATCTGATACATAGACTTTTGTCCAGTCTTGCTTCAGCAAGTCTTCTTTAAAAGAACTGATTGCATTTTGTGATTTGTATCTGAACGATTTAAAAAAATTTTCTGTATTGGCCCTCGTGTGGTCATGGATAAGTGCAAAGGTTGGCAAATGGTCACTTATATCATTTATCAATAATCCACTTTCTATTTTCTTATCAATAATATTAACAAACAGGTTGTCAATAAGTGTAGCAGTGTGAACTGTGATTCTACTGGGATGTGTTATTGTGGGATATAGACTCATGCTGTACATAGAATTCATGAACTCTGTAATTACATTTTGTTGATATGGATTTAGTAAATCAGTATTGAAATCTCCACAAATTACTACCATTTTCTTACTAGTAATATTATTGTACAGCTCGACTAATTTATCTCTGAATGTCTCAATGCAAGTTCCCAGCGTTCTATATATACAACTTATAATTAGATTTTTTGTTTTATCTTGGTCAATCTCAACAGTAACACATTCCAAAATCCCTGGTAGTGCAAAGGACATTCCATTTACAAGCTTACACCTATACAGGAGATCAATATACAGTGCAACACCACCACCCTTTTTTTTGAGATCTGTTAATATGAAACATCTGATATCCCTCTATTGCCATCAGAGGAGCCTGCTTTTCATTAAGCCAAGTTTCAGAGACTGCGATAGCTGTAAATTTTCTGTCTAGCTGTTTTAAATAGTCCTGAATCTGTGGAAAGTTTTTAAGACTTCTGCTGTTGAAGTGTATTATTGATAGTTTACCATCTAGTTGCACTTGACTTTTGAATTGCTTTTCAGTGTAATATTCACAATGACTATGAATATTATTGAAAAAGTTGTTATCAGGATCAATATCATTCTCCATCTCTTGTAGTTTATGTTCAGCATAATGGCAAATTTTCAGAGTTTGAATTTCCTCACTCTGTGTCAAATGACTTCCTCCAGCTGGGGATAATTGATAATTGTCTACTCAAGTCAGTCATAAGTTTTTTTTGTTTGTTTTGTTTAGTTTTTTTTTTTAACCCCTTGCACTCTGGTCAGTTTCCCTAAAAACGCCAAAAAATAACGTGCCCAAAATAAATCAAAAGCTGTTCTTCAACCCTTTGCAGCATCTTCATGGGGTTGGTCTCATTTTAAAGAAAACACTTTGACTTTTTTGGCAAAACAGTCATAATCTCTCTAAGTGCTCCGGCCACTGAGTAACAGTCATCTAAACATAGTGAACTTGAAGAAAATAAATTTGGCCTGGGTGTTTTTTGGGATACAAATGCTTGCAAATAACACACAGCTTCATATCCGGGCTGGAAAATGCAACAGAAGTGTAGAACCAAGTGTTATCCAGCTGAGGTCAAAATTTTGTAACAATACCACAAAAAATGAATATATTACACAGCTTTGTTCTCAGGTAGTTCCCAGGCGTTTTTGAACTGTGCCAAATTGTGCCAAATGGCACAGTTTGGAAAAACGTCTGTAACTTTTGAATGATTCAATATAGAAGCTTCATCTTGGGCTCTAATGAAAGGTGACACTCAAGGCTGTGTGTGTGTGTGGGGGGGGGGTTGTTTATTCACTCATTCATGAATGAATGAACAAACAAGCCCCTACACACAAAGAAGCATGCCACGTAAAAAATGTGTGGCTTTTTTTTACAAGAAAAAATAACCTACAGTGCACTAAAAATTATTCTAAAATATTTGTAATGTAGAAGATAACAACTGCCACCCCCCCACCCCCCACTACAGAGGACGGACATCGGCCATCGCTACATGTGGCGACCACGGCGCACAGTCCACAGTCCGAGGTGCACAGTCCACTCTATAGCGCACTCTACAGAAGAGTAGCGGGGGAGGGGGGCGTTCACGGTCCGGACACGGCGCACGAACTGTGTACCGCAGCGCACGGACTTCTGACTTCGTGCACCACGGTCTACTAAGCACAGTTGTAATTTACCGATCGGTCAAAAGTCATTTTTGACTACAATTTTCAGGGATAAAGAATAATTTAACTTATAACACTTACCTGTTCACAACAGCAGCGTAGCTGGCGAACTTCTCTTCCTCATTGTCAGACGAACAAGAAGCTGGTCCGCTTGTTATGGACTCGTGGTTCTGGTCACGCGACCCGGTCAAAACATAATTCCATTATTGCGGTTTTGCGCTTCCATGATTGCGGTTTTGGCAAACGATTTTTCAAAAGAAATAACAGTAGTAATAAAAAAAAAAGACTGGCGAACGCGTGTGTGTCACCCAGCCTTCGTCGTCGGCCTCCGTCGGTCTATGATGACCATGGAAGAGAATCCTAAACATCTACTCTGCTGGGACAGCACCGCCTGTGGCTGAACAGGCCGATGCGCGAATGGCAGTCCCTGTCACACAGGTCGCACTTGTGGGTGGTCTCCGTGCTGCTGGGTCTGTGGCGGTTCTTCCTGCGGGTCCTTTTTTCATCTGCTGCAGCAGTCAGTCTCTCTTCACCCAGCCTTACACAAAACAGCTTTCGAACTTCTGTGCTTCAATTGGCTCACTGCATTCGCAGCCGTTGGTAGGCGGGTCCTTCTTGCTAGGTTTTCAGTCATTGGTTCTTCACGGTTTCAGAAACCCAATTCAAGGCTCTTATTAGTCGAATGAGAGGTCAATCATATCTAATCTGTTTGCGGCTGTGTCTGTCGTGGAAGAATGGAAATGCAGCTTTTTTTTCAGTGCGCTCCAGGA
Source organism: Pholidichthys leucotaenia (assembly GCA_020510985.1). Lineage (NCBI taxonomy): Eukaryota > Metazoa > Chordata > Actinopteri > Cichliformes > Pholidichthyidae > Pholidichthys > Pholidichthys leucotaenia. The sequence continues at coordinate 114,758,356 of CM035848.1, read as the reverse complement.
CGCAGCGCCCTCGTGCGCCCTCGTGCGCTCTAGGACGCAGAGACGTGTCTGCCCGCAGTACACCAGAGTGCAAGAGGTTAAAGTACATTGACATGGTATGTCAAAAGAACTAAATCTTGCCGTGTGTGTGGATATGGATTATCATAGTCTCTTAATTTTCTTAATCAGTGTTCATCTATATTTATTTAAGTCAGTAAGATCTCTGATTATTATACTCTTTGCTTCCTCAAGTGTTCCATTTAGTTTGATCCAAACTCTACAATTTCTTGTCCATGTTGCCTGTATCTTATTTTGTCTTTTCAGCATCCGTGCTTGCCGTGCTATTTCAGCATTAGTTTTTGTTAGATGTTCATTTAGGTAAACTTCTGTTCCCCGTAGCTTTCTGGCCTGCCTCAGTATGTCATTCTTTACCCTTCTGTTTACAAAACGCATCACAATTGATTTCTTTGTTTTATTATCCTTTCTGGGTAAAGCATGACAGGCTGAAATTACATTTGCTTTGACCTTTATATTTCTACTTTCAAGGAACTGAAGCACCTGGTTTTCCAGGGAGACTGATTCACCTGTGGGAGCCTCCTCACCTCTCATTCCTGCTGTAGCATTAGCATATGATTGATATTTAATGTCTAGTCCACTTATAATTAGATCATCCATACGAGAACATTGTTCAAGATCCTCGACGCGTCGCTCCAAGTCTGCAATTTTTTTGTCTTTTTCCTTAATTGTTAATTTTAATTCTCGGACTTCTTCCATTAGCCCTAATAGTTTAGCCTACTGACTAGCCACTTTGGTCAGTTCTTCTGACGTGAAGTTCAGAGATTTTTTGATCTCTTCCATTTCCTCCTTCTTTGGTGGCATTTTTACTGACCTGCTGATAGTAAAACAATCTCTGCTGGTGTCACCGGTATCCGATCCGACCGACCTCGAATCCAGCTGGGCCTCAGCTAGCCCCCTCCGCTGCTAGTCCCGCTGCAACTGAGCTCCTGTCCAGCCGGGGTACCGGGCGCTCCTCCACCGAGTCCCGCCACCCACCGCCGCTGTAGTTGAGCTCAGATCCTGCTCCTGTCCAGCTGGGGTCCCGGTAGTTCCTCCGCTGAGCCCCACCACCTACCGCCGTCTTCCTCAGTAGATCCTCCGCTGAGCCCTGCCGCTGTAACTGGGCTCCGGTTCCAGCTCTTATCCGGCTGGGGCCCTGGTGCTCCTCCACTGGTCCCCGTCTCCTACCACCGCTGTACTTGAACTCTGATCCAGCTCCCGTCCAACTGCTGCCTCGGTTAGTTACTCCGGCGAGCCCCAATCACCGGGGACAGAGTCGCTTCTTTGTGTCGGTGTTAGGTGCTACGACTAGCTATGGCGTTAGCTATAGCGATAGTGTTAGCTTAGCAAACGCTTCAGGTAAAGCATTGCAGCGAACCACGAAAAGAAACGCTAATCAGTTTACTCACAGAGCCCGGTGAAAGGCGAATAAAGGGGTATTTCAACCAAGGCGGAAATTCACCCTGTGCGTGCGCGTCACAAATGTTGATCAGATATTCACTGTTGGTTAGTTATTTTAGTGACAAAATCAGCAACTTTGTCTCAGCACTGAAAAAGTGTGACCATCCCGGCCGCCATCTTCTCTTCTCTTTCAGCTGGAGCATGAAACAGAACAATTGGCATACGGTCAGAGAGCCCCTCGGGGGACAACCAGTTAATCACGTGATTGATATGTATGGACTGATATCAATATGTAGATGTGCCTTGCATTCTCTTTTGTCCAATTGTTATACATCCCCGGAGCAAAGAGAGGAATTCCGGCGCCAGTAATCAAGCAATTGATATGTGTTGACTGTTATGTAAATGTGCCATGCATTCTCTCTTGTCTCTAAAAATGTGCTCACTCAAAGCTTACTCACAACGCTCTGACAACGCACTCAGGGCTCACTCACAGCGCACAGACAGAGCACTGAGTCTCGTGATGGAGGAATAAAACACCTTTAACCTTCAGCTTGCCGTGTCCGCCTGCACTTATTTTGTCCTCCACACTGGAGGAAAAAATTATTTCGTTCTCCAGTATGGAGGAACGAAATAAGTGCAGGCGAACACGACAAGCTGCAGGTTAAAGGTGTTTTATTCCTCCATCACGAGACTCACTCAGTGCTCTGTCTGTGGCTGTGAGTGAGCCCTGAGTGCGTTTTCAGTGCATTGCCTAAGAGTGTTAATCTTGATGATCCTCAAGACTTTTGGGAAAATAGTCTGTGGACTGACGAGACAAAAGTTGAACTTTTTGGAAGGTGTGTGTCCCATTACAGCCGGCGTAAAAGTAACAGCATTTCAGAAAAGGAACATCAAACCAGCAGTAAAATGTGGTGGTGGTAGTGTGATGGTCTGGGGCTGTTTTGCTGCTTCAGGACCTGGAGGACTTGTTGTGGTAAATGGAACCATGGATTCTGCTGTCTACCAAAAAATCCTGAAGGACAATGTCCAGCTATTTGTTCGTGACCTCAAGCTGAAGCACATTTGAGTGCTGCAGCAGGACAATGATCCAAAACACACCAGCAAGTCCACCTCTGAATGGCTTAAGAAAAACAAAATGAAGACTTTGGAGTGGCCTAGTCAAAGTCCTGACCTGAATCCGATTAAGATGCTGTGGCATGACCTTCAAAAGGTGGTTCATGCTCAAAAACCCTCCAATGTGGCGGAATTACAACAATTCTGCAAAGATGAGTGGGCCAGAATTCCTCCACAGCACTGTAAAAGACTCATTGCCAGTTATCGCAAACACTTGACTGCAGTTGTTGCTGCTAAGGGTGGCCCAACCAATTATTAGGTTGAGGGGGCAATCACTTTTACACACAGGGCCATGTAGGTTTGGATTTTTTTCCCTTTAATAATGAACACCTTCATTTAAAAACTGCATTTTGTGTTTACTTGTGTCATCTTTGTCTAATATTTAAATTTGTTTGATGATCTGAAACATGACTGTTTCAGATCATCAAACATTGGATGGGTGACAAACATTCAAAAAAAATGAAAAACCAGGAAGGGGGCAAACACTTTTTCACACCACTGTATATGAAGCATAACTAGTCTATGTTCCATCTAATGTTTACCTACTGTACCTATGGCCCATAAAACTGTCATAGCTGGTCACAGCCAATAACATGACTGGGTTGATGCCACATGTCTCTATCAATCCATTAGTGCAAGAATAAATGTGACACCTACTGGTCAGGAGTTCAGACTATCACCTTTAAATAGATTTTAAGTCAAATAAATGACTAACTGGAAAATCAGTGTAGACAAATGGCATAAAAAAATTAGGAACAGACCAACTATTCATTAGACAACTTCAACTCAATATTTATTTAATAATTTATTTTAATGTATTAATTTATGAATGTGAAATATGGTTTGCATCAGTGTTTTTCAACAGGGGGTCTTTGAGGAAATTTTCAGGGTTCCATGGGAAATTGTCTAATTTCACTTCTTAATCGTTCCAAAAAATTGCAATTAACTGACTGCAATCCCTCTTCTTCCTCCTCTTCTCAACAGAAAACTTATCCCACAGAGAGGTAGGGCCACCCTGCATCTATGGACATCCAAAAAAAACCCATGCCTGAGCCCACAATTCTATCCAGATAGGAAAATGCACCCCCCCCCCCCCCCGAAACGGCATCCTAACACTGATGGCCCTCAGCACCAAACAAGTGTCAGACACAGCCGCTATGGAGGTCCGCCAGTGCTGTGTCACGAAAAGCACACCTGCCACAAAAACAACCCCCTTTGCTTGAACCCTTGTCCGTCGAATGAGGTCTCCGGTAAGTGGCTGTCTCAATTTTCAAACTAATTTGCTCTCCTGGCACCTGGAACACCAGCACTGAATGGCAATCATGAACAAGCTGTGATGTGGGGGTTTATTATGAAGTGCGGTGTGATAATGCCGCCTTCTCGTCGCGTCATGACACCGCCCTATATTGCGGGGCATCTGCCATTCAGGCTTCCTCTTGTCCAGGACAACTCCTCCTCGGTGTGTTTGCTGTAGTGCAACCACTTATATAATAAAGCTGTATTCCAGTGCAACCTCTTTGTCCACCAACTTTAATACTAGGTTTGTGGCCATAACATTTGGAGACTGAGGATTAACCAATGGAGGCATGCGTTACACTACTGCGGCCTTTCCTGGTGAGATGCCAGTGCCATGGCCTCGCTGGTTGGAAGCCTTCACATTGATCCAAGATGGCGCCCACAGCGGTCGACATGGTGCTTCGCTGCGCTCTTTGTTTGTTTTTGTTTGTCAATTGTGTGTCTGCTTGCACTTATACCCGTGAAGAACTTCTAAATATCAGGACTTTCACCCCCACGGACCTCCTCCCAGTTTTTCTAGCCCCTGCCGCCGATCTGGTTTATTGTTTGGCTCGGAAAGTGAGACGGCGGAAGAGAGGAAGACGAGCGGGCGCTCTCGTACGACTTCGCAGGAGAGGCTCGCGAACGGCGCTGCCTGGCATATTTCTGTCCAATACCAACTCTCTCTCTAACAAGGTAGATGAACTGAGACTGCTGATGCGTTTTAAGGACCTCGCCTCCTCAGCTGTCCTCTGCTTTACTGAGACCTGGCTCCGGGAAAATATACCGGACAGCGCGCTGCGCCTCGACGGCTTTCAGCTCTTCCGTGCTGATCGTGACACAGAGCTTTCCGGCAAGACCACAGGAGGCGGTGTCTGCTTCTACATCAACTGCAGCTGGTGCTCTGATGTAACGGTAATTTCCAAACACTGTTCTCCTGCCTTGGAATTTCTTGTTATCAATTGCAAGCCCTTCTATTCCCCGCGGGAGTTTGCTTCTTTCATAATGATCGCTGTGTACGCCCCTCCCGACGCGGACACGCGCGAAGCTCAGCGCGTGCTCGCGGATCACATTCAACACACAGAGCGGAGTTTTCCAGACTCGCTGATTATTGTGGCTGGCGACTTTAATCAGTGCAATCTGAGCCACGATCTCCCCCGCTACAAACAGTTTATTAAATGCCCCACCAGAGGATTAAACACACTGGATCACTGTTACACCACAGTGAAAGACGCATATCGCGCTGTCCCTCGAGCTGCGCTGGGATTATCTGATCACGTGATGGTTCACCTCATTCCCACATACAGACAGAGATTGAAGCTCACTAAACCTGTTGTGAGCACTACGAAGATACGGACCAGTGATGCTGAGGAGAAGCTGGAAACGTGCATGGAAATATCTGACTGGGGCATGCTTAAAGGAGCCACGCATGATCTGGATGAGTACACGGACACTGTGAACTCATATATCCACTTTTGTGAAGAGAACATTCTTCCATCACGCACCAGGGTGAGTTACTCTAATGACAAACCCTGGTTCACAGCTAAGCTCAGACAGATCAGGAAGGAGAAGGAAGCAGCGCTGAAAAGTGGAGACAGGGACTGCTACAGGGAGGTTAAATACCGGTTTAACAGAGAGCTGAAGAGGGCTAAATCTCTATACTCAGAGAGACTCCAGCAGCAGTTCACTGCTAATGATTCGGCTTCCGTGTGGAGAGGACTGAGGCAAATCACCAACTATCGACCTAAGGCTCCTAAAGGTCAGGATGACAAAGCCCTTTGTCAAAGACTGTCCCAACACTATGCCCGTTTTGACACCTCGTCATCTGTGTCCAACTCCCCCCCTCCCTCCAGCTCCACAGCCTCCACATTCCCTACTTCATTTAAGGCACCCCCCCTCCCCCCCCTCCCCTTATCATCAGTGAGCAGGATGTGCTCAAACAGTTCTCCAGACTGAACCCGCGCAAGGCCCCCGGCCCAGACGGCGTGTCTCCCTCCACCCTGAGACTCTGTGCGAAACAGCTGGCTCCTGTATTCACAGACATTTTTAACACCTCCCTTAAGTTATGCCACGTGCCGTCCTGCCTCAAATCCTCCACCATCATCCCTGTCCCCAAGAAGCCACGGATCACTGGACTTAATGACTACAGACCTGTAGCGCTCACCTCTGTAGTCATGAAGTCCTTTGAGCGCCTGGTCCTGTCCCACCTCAAGTCCATCACCACCCCTCTCCTGGACCCGCTGCAGTTTGCCTACCGAGCCAACAGGTCTGTAGACGATGCAGTCAACCTGGCCCTCCACTCCATCCTGCAGCACCTGGACTCCCCGGGAACCTACGCCAGGATCCTGTTTGTGGACTTCAGCTCCGCATTCAACACCATCCGCCCCGCTCTGCTCCGGGACAAGCTGTCCCTGCTCAACGTGCCTGACTCCCTCTGCAGGTGGATCATCGACTTCCTGACGGACCGGAGGCAGCATGTGCGGCTGGGAAAGACTGTCTCAGACTATACTAGCATCAGCACCGGATCACCCCAGGGCTGTGTACTTTCCCCCCTACTCTTCTCCCTTTACACCAACTCCTGCACCTCCAGCCACCAGTCTGTCAAGTTGATCAAGTTTGCGGACGACACCACCCTCATCGGGCTCATCTCCAACGGCGACGAGTCCGCCTACAGGAGAGAGGTGGCCCAGCTGGCGTCCTGGTGCAGCAATAACAACCTGCAGCTGAACGCTCTGAAGACAGTGGAGATGATTGTAGACTTCAGGAAAGTCACTACTCCTCTGCCCCCCCTCACCCTCTCAGGCTCTCCCATCACCACTGCTGATTCCTTCCGCTTCCTAGGCACTACCATCACCAGGGACCTCAAATGGGAGCTGACCATCAGCTCACTCATCAAAAAAGCCCAGCAGAGGATGTTCTTCCTGCGGCAGCTGAGGAAGCTCAAGCTACCCACCAAGATGTTAGTGCAGTTCTACACAGCCATCATCGAGTCCATCCTCACCACCTCCATAACCGTGTGGTACGCAGGAGCCACTGCCAGGGACAGACTAAGGCTGCAGCGCGTCGTGCGCACTGCTGAGAAGGTGATCGGCTGCAAGCTCCCATCTCTCCAGGATCTGTACATCTCCAGGACCCGGAGGCGTGCTGGCCGGATCATAGCCGATCCCTCACACCCTGGTCACGTACTGTTTGCCCCCCTCCCCTCTGGTAGAAGACTTCGGTCCATCCAGACTAAAACCTCCCGTCACATGAACAGCTTCTTCCCCTCTGCCATTAGACTGCTGAACACTAAGTGACTTATTGACTCTCGTGCACCATGTACAGCAGCTCAACCAGACTCATGTCAATCATCACTGTTTTCTTCCTGCATTACCGACTGCACTATATAGTTCTCCACAGTATCTGCTGCTGGCTAATATATATTTTAACTGTTGACCAGTATCACTTAATCTTATCCTACACTTTATTACATGTATAGTTTATTTCTCTTATCTTATCATGTTTAATGTTGCAGCATTGTACCGAGACAAATTCCTAGTTTGTGTACTACATGAACAATGGCAATAAACCTGATTCTGATTCTGATTCTGATTCTGATTCGATACCTACATTGCAGCTTTGGACTTTGGGAAGCTAGATAAGGTGAGGACGTGAGCGCTCCTTGTCCACATCCTGAGTATCAAGCGCCAGAGGATTCTGTGGACACTCAGCGCGACGGACTCGTACAAGGATGTCGTGGAGCTGCTGGTTAACCACTTTACCACACAGGACAGCGTGATGGTACGACAAATTCGCTTTCGTCAGAGATGCCAGAGGATCGGTGAGCCAGTTCATCAGTTCGTTGCTGACCTTTGACAGTTAGCCAGTGAGTGCCGTTTTGGGCAATTGGAAGACGAGATGGTGCAGGACCAGTTAGCCGAGCACACATGTAATGCTGGACTACGTGATAGGTTGCTAATGGTGCTTAATGACTTGACATTAGCTAGGTCTGTCGAACTAGCTCTCTAGCTGGAGGCCACAGACAAGCTAGCTTTGGAGCTAAACTGGCACCAGTCACAGAAGCCGCTGGAGACAGCTACGTTAGCGAATGTGGCGGACCCAGAGGACAAAGATAGCATGGATGACGCCTACAAGGCTAATGCGATAAGCCGAAGGTCTGCCCCGAGAGACCCCGTTTGCGGAGGTTGTGGGTCCCCAATGCACCAATTTAAAGCGAGAATGTGCCCAGCAAGAGGGAAGCGATGCAGTAAGTGTGGGCACTTAGATCATTTCACCAGGGTGTGCCGATTACCAGCACCGTGGAGCCCACCAGAGAAGCCTGCCCGCCTGCCTGCAATGGCCATCCACTCAGTGAGTCCCAACACCAACGGGTATTCTTATTGCACAGTGGAATTGGACGGCGTTACAACAAAGATGACTGCTGCATCACCACAGTGTAACAACGGGGCAAGATCACATGAGAGCGTGGAACTGTCGCATGCACAGCAGAACGTCAGGCCAAGTAAGGAACCACTCCAGGTTATGGACTCGGTTCCGGTTCGGGCTGACAAGAGACCTGGGAGACATCTGGCCGGACCACAGCCAGTGAAACATCGGGCGCTGCTGAGGATTGTGGCAATGTTGGGAGGGGTGTGTTTCCGGCTGACGGACAACTCGATCAGGCATGCTAACCAGCTGCAGCGTGTCCAGGTAGAGTTCCGGGTGGCGAGGCTGCGCAGGAGCCGGAGAAGGTGGTGTGGGATCCGGGCTCCTGTGTTTCGAAGATTGGTCCTTGCCCTGGGGGCCTGCCACCTCCGGGGAGCCACCTCCAGGGGCGCGTCTGCTGCGGGGCTGCTGCAGGGTCCCCGCCTGACCCATCATTTTTGTGGAAAGCTGGGTCCAGGAGACTAAAGACTGTTTGAAAAGTTTAGTTTTGTTTAGTTGGGAGCATGGCTGTTCTGCTTAAGTGACAGAATAAACCACTTAGCCGTGCGGGCCATGCAGTAGTCTACCCACAGATCCTAGTTTTAGTTATTTTGTGTTTGAGTGTTCTTAATGATTTTTTTAGTCTATTTTAGAGTGTTTATGTGGGGTTTGTGTTTCCAAATTGTGGTGGGTTTTAATTAGGTGTGTTTTTCAACTTTATAAAGGGGTGGAGAATGTGATGTGGGGTTTTATTATGAAGTGCGGTGTGATGACGTCGCGTTCCGGTCGTGTCATCACACCGCCCTATATTACGGGGTGTCTGCCATTCGGGCTTCCTCTTGCCCAGGACGACTCCTCCTCGGTGTGTTCTCTGTAGTGCAACCTGTAGTGTATGCCGTGATCCGGGAGCACGGGGGGTGTCGTGCCCCGTCTCTAGTTTAGTTTAGTCCTTTTCTGTTGTTTCTTTGTGTATTTTTAGTTATGTTCTCACTTTAGATTTCTGTTGTGCTTGTATCATTATTATTTCCGGTGTGTGTTTTATTTTGACAGCGCCGTGCAGCTTCCGGCTGTCAAACTGGCCGGAGCTGCACACCTGTTTGTCATTCTGTTATTTTTTCCACTCATGTGTCTACACCTGTCTTCAGTGAATTATGTTTGTACAGTGGGGCAAAAAAGTATTTAGTCAGCCACCAATTGTGCAAGGTCTCCCACTTAAAAGATGAGAGAGGTCTCCAATTTTCATCATAGGTATACCTCAACTATGAGAGACAAAATGAGAAAAAAAAATCCAGAAAATCACATTGAAGGATTTTTAATGAATTAACTGGTAAAATCCTCGGTAAAATAAGTATTTGGTCAATAACAAAAGTTCATCTCAATACTTTGTTATATACCCTTTGTTGGCAATGACAGAGGTCAAATGTTTTCTGTAAGTCTTCACAAGGTTTTCATACATTGTTGCTGGTATTTTGGCCCATTCCTCCATGCAGATCTCCTCTAGAGCAGTGATGTTTTGGGGCTGTCGCTGGGCAACATGGACTTTCAACTCCCTCCAAAGATTTTCTATGGGGTTGAGATCTGGAGACTGGCTAGGCCACTCCAGGACCTTGAAATGCTTCTTACGAAGCCACTCCTTTGTTGCCCGGGCGGTGTGTTTGGCATCATTGTCATGCTGAAAGACCCAGCCACGTTTCATCTTCAATGCCCTTGCTGATGGAAGGAGGTTTTCACTCAAAATCTCACGATACATGGCCCCATTCATTCTTTCCTTTACACGGATCAGTCGTCCTGGTCCCTTTGCAGAAAAACAGCCCCAAAGCATGATGTTTCCACCCCCATGCTTCACAGTAGGTATGGTGTTCTTTCTCCTCCAAACACAACAAGTTGAGTTTTTACAATAAAGTTCTATTTTGGTTTCATCTGACCATATGACATTCTCCCAATCCTCTTCTGGATCATCCAAATGCTCTCTAGCAAACTTCAGACAGGCCTGGACATGTACTGGCTTAAGCAGGGGGACATGTCTGGCACTGCAGGATTTGAGTCCCTGGCGGCGTAGTGTGTTACTGATGGTAGCCTTTGTTACTTTGGTCCCAGCTCTCTGCGGGTCATTCACTAGGTCCCCCTGTGTGGTTCTGGGATTTTTGCTCATGGTTCTCGTGATCATTTTGACCCCACGGGGTGAGCTCTTGCGTGGAGCCCCAGATCGAGGGAGATTATCAGTGGTCTTGTATGTCTTCCATTTTCTAATAATTGCTCCCACAGTTGATTTCTTCACACCAAGCTGCTTACCTATTGCAGATTCAGTCTTCCCAGCCTGGTGCAGGTCTACAATTTTGTTTCTGGTGTCCTTTGACAGCTCTTTGGTCTTGGCCATAGTGGAGTTTGGAGTCTGACTGTTTGAGGTTGTGGACAGGTGTCTTTTCTACAGATAACGAGTTCAAACAGGTGCCATTGATACAGGTAACCAGTGGAGGACAGAGGAGCCTCTTAAAGAAGAAGTTACAGGTCTGTGAGAGCCAGAAATCTTGCTTGTTTGTAGGTGACCAAATACTTACTTTATCGAGGAATTTACCAATTAATTCATTAAAAATCCTTCAATGTGATTTTCTGGATTTTTTTTCTCTCATTTTGTCTCTCATAGTTGAGGTATACCTATGATGAAAATTGGAGACCTCTCTCATCTTTTAAGTGGGAGAACTTGCACAATTGGTGGCTGACTAAATACTTTTTTGCCCCACTGTATATAAGGGCACGGTAAACCTTTTGGGGGGTGTCATGACCTTCTACTTGCTATAATACTTGCTATAATTCTGAGTGTGTTGGGGCTCCGCTGTCGAGGAGAGTTGGTGTGCTCTGTCCAGATACGTTTTATCCCTTTTTCCAGTCATGAACCTCACAGCCTCCGGATGAGCTCCAGCTGGATTCCGCCCTCGGCCTGGCGATCCCTGGCTCCATGTCCCCCTGGACATTGAGCCCCATTCTCTTCCAGCGTTTGTGTTCATGTCCTTGTTATCCTTGCCATGCACTTTATTATTTAATATTTACATCTTATGTTTGTGGGCAGTGCGGTGGCAAAGTGGTTAGCACTGCGGCAGCACAACAACTCACCCTTGGCCGGGGGACCCTGAGTTCAATCCCAGCCCCCGACCAACAGTGGTCTGTGTGGACTTTGCATGTTCTCCCCGTGTCTACATGGGTTTACTCTGGGATTTCTCTGGTTTCCTCCCACATGCCAAAAACATGCAAGTTAGGTTAATTGGCATCAGCTGGGGATTCTAAATTGTCCTTAGATATAACTGTGAGAGTGAATGTTTGTCTCTCCGTGTTGGCCCTGCAATGGACTGGCAATCTGTCCAGGGTGTACCCTGCCTCTCGCTCAAAGATGCTGGGATAGGCTCCAGCCCCCACCCCCACCCCGTGCAACCTGAAAATGATAAAGCGGAAGAAGATGGATGGATGGATGGATCTTATGATTGTGTCTGTGTTTATGTTAATAAATGTGCAAACTCAGAGCGCGTTTGGTGTCCTAATTATGCTCGTGAAACAAGCGTTCATGACAGTGTAGTTATTCATGATATAATGTGAGGCATGGGGTGGTGGCTCCGCCTCCTGGTCACGCCACCACCCGTGACTGTAAAAAGGCTGCAGGCAGGAGGGGCGGCCTCTTTGCCATCCTCTACCTGGTGGCTGTGTGTTGCACCTGTGCCTCTTCAGTAAACGTGTGTTTGGTTCTACACCTGGCCTCGTCCTTGGCTCCATATCAGACATAACACAACTGTTTATATAATAAAGCTGTGTTCCAGTTCAACCTCCTCGTCTGCCTCCTTTAATACCAGGTTTGTGGACATAACACAAGCATCAAGCAAACTCCTTGCTCAAGTTGAACAAAAATCTAAACTGAGTAGTGGCTTCTGATGTCACAATCTAAGTTCTGGTAGTTCTTCCAGACTCAGTCTCATGGTTTTTCTTTGTATTTATATACATTTGTTGTATTTTGTACTTTTGAGTTTTTGTACTGCCTTCTATTCTTCTGTTTTAGCTTCAGTGTTGTTTCATTTTAATTTGTAATTATTAGCCTGCATTCGATTATGTTTATTCTTTTACTGTGATGTCCTTCTCTGGGCTGACAGCTGTCAGGCTGCATTTCCGGTTTTGTGCTCTGCGTGGGCGTCGCCTGTCAGCTGTCAAAGCCCAGCAGCTTCCCCCTTATCTCCTTTAGCTGATCTCAATCACCATTCATTGTTCCTTTTGCCCGCTCATGTGAACCCACTGTTGTGTCCATAATGTAGAAATGATGAGTGAGTCTCACCTCAGTTAACAGGGGGTTATTCAGGATAACACACAGACTATATACAGAGGCTTACGGCACTCTCCTGCTGGCCAGGTGGCTTCACGACGAAAGAGGCAGAGCCTCTTCCACCCACTCTGGGCAGCGTCACCACCGGAAACCGGCAGTAGCCACCCCGGTCTGTCCCATGACCAACCCGGCCGCCATCTTGGTCGTACCAGCCTATTTACATACATAACATTTTCCCCCTTCAAAAAAAATGCCAAGCACACAAATAACCCACCCAAATTCATCACCTGACACACGCACTAATCCAAAAATATGTACAGAAAATAAACAAAACACCTATCCACTCACACAGCTAAGGCTGAGGGGCTGGGTAGACCACCAGCACACCCTACACGGCTGAGCGGATTATTCTGCCTCTTGGAACCGGGGGATACACAAACAAAACAATAATAAGCCATGTTTCTAACTGAAAGCAATCCCTTTAAAATGCATCAAATAACACACACAATAAAATACAAGACATTTCCTATAGGCGGCCCCCCACCCCAACTCCCACCCCACAATGGGCACCCAGAGTAAAATGTACCAAAAGGAGCTACAGAAATAAAAACAATTCAGTTAAACCAAATGCGTACAAATACTCAATCATTACAAGTGATTCAAACCAGGCAAACTCCAGAAAATTACTAACGTAAATTCACACAGAAATGCCACCGGCCAGACTACCAAAATCTGACACAAAATTCAGTTCACCAAAATAACCAACAGTCCAGTGCATACACACAGGCATCTACACATGACATGTCAAATAGACAACAATGCTATCAAACATCAAACGGACACCTCCCGCACTCACACTCACTCTGAATTTGTCACCTTTTCCTTTCCCTTTTTCCTTTTTTTTTGTTTTTTTAATTTACCGGGGCACCAAATAGAAACCAACATAAAACAGGACTGAAGAAACAACACAAACATGCAAAATAAAACCCTCAGTCCCCGGATGGATCCCTCTCAAGGCGTCTCCATCTCTACACATCAGGGCTCCTGCTGCACCGTCCCCTCTCTACCTCCGGCAGCTGCAGATCCCTCGGGCGCCCCCAGACACGAATAGACCTACGCCCAACTTCCTCCATCCGACCGGGCTCCACCTGGAACCACTTCTGGTTGTCCCGCTGTTTGCGTGGACTGTAATCTCTACGTACTCCAGCCTCAACCTTGGTCTTTGAGGGAGCCCACTTCCTCTTCATCAGATCACCGGTCCTGCGACTGGCCCCCGACTCCAGCTGCTCCGACACGCGGGCTCTCCTGGGTCTCCTCTTGGCACGTCGTCGCTGGGACCGCTTTACGATAACCACGCTCGGCGGTCTAGCTCCATTTTCTCCCGGCGTTGGCACCTTGTCCCGATGAGCCTCATCGGGGGTCCCGCCGTGCCGTCCAGCACCCTCGTCCAGGGCAGCCTGCGTGACAGCATCGGGTCCATCCCAAGAGGTCTCCGCGTGGTGCGGTGTTTGCACTCCCAAAGTCACATTGACCATCCAGTCTGAATCCCACACCTCAGCACCCTCCACGGCAGGAACAGGTCAGCCCCACAGTCCACATCCAGACCATTCTTCACCGGAGATGTTCATAATGGAGAACCCAAGGCTGTAAAATAGGTTGTAACCCATAACACTAACACCAGATGCAGAAACGTTAATGAGAACGCTGGGCGCCACACTGTTCTTGTATCGGGCCTCCATCTCTGGATCTCTCCCATGGCTCCTTCGTACGAAGTTTTCACACAACCTGGCAAAATGGTTTAAAAGACCGCATTTGCCACAACGCTTTCCTTTCACTGGACACACTCTGGACTTATAGCGGTGCTCAGTGGACCCACATCCATAACATTTTGGCGTACCAGGGGCAGACCTTATCCTGACCACAGAGGCAAAATCATCCTCTCCACATTCGCCATCACAAGGGTCCAGGCTCAGTGCCTTAGCACAAGACTCATTCTTCTCCAGAGGGGCCCCTTCAGTTAGGCCCGTCGCGATGGTCTCTGTTGCCTCGTACTGCTGGGCGAGCTCGACAGCTTCAGCTAACGTCATCTCTCCTGGGTGCGTCAACAATCTGGACTGGGCCGCCGTGCAACAGACGTGTTCCACCAACTGATCCCAAATCATCTCGTCCTCCAGGGTCCCGAATCTGCATTCCCTCGCCAGCTCGCAGAGGTCCGCCACGAATCTTCACACGGGCTCTCCCAACCGCTGGCGGCGCTGTCGAAAATGAATGTGTCTCACAATGATGTTCTCCGTTGCCTTAAAGTATCGCGCCATTAGTTGCACCACCTCGTCAAAACTGTCCGCACCTCCAAGATTCTCTAGAATCCTCTGCCCTTCCATTCCTAAATTATGTGCCAACACAGCTCGCGCACGGAGCTTTTCCATCTCGCCCAAACCCTGGACAACAAGATAGTTGGTAAACGCAGCTAACCACCTAGGCCACGGCACAAGCGGCTCGCCCGGAGCTTTGAGGAATGGCCGAAAGCTAGTAACAGAGCGTTCCATTACCGCTTTTACCTCGTCGGCAAATATTGTGTCCATAATGTAGGAATGACGAGTGAGTCTCACCTCAGTTAACAGGGGTTTATTCAGGATAATGTACAACTATTGGGCGGTGCGGTGGTGCAGTGGTTAGTACTGCGCCAGCACAGCAACTCACCCTTGGCCATGGGATCCCTGGTTCGATCCCAGCCCCTGACCAACAGTGATCTGCGTGGAGTTTGCATGTTCTCCCCATAGCTGCGTGGGTTTACCTCGGGATTTCTCCGGGTTCCTCCCACAGGCCAAAAACATGCAGGTTAGGTTAATTGGAGACTCTAAAGTGGCCCTAGGTGTGAATGTGTGTGTGAATGGTTAAGGGATAGCGCCGCACCGTGGCTGCTTCATCCATCCAGTTGGATGCCCTCAATTTCCCTTCTGGGGATCAATAAAGTATACAAAATTAAAATTAAATTAAATTATATACAGAGGCTTACGGCACTCTCCTGTTGGCCAGGTGGCTTCACGACGAAAGAGGCAGAGCCTCTTCTGCCCACTCTTTTATACCCTGGGCAGCGTCACCACCGGAAACCGGCAGTAGCCACCCTGGTCTATCTCATAACCAACTCAGCCACCATCTTGGTCATACCAGCCTATTTACATGCATAACACCCACACCTGTCACCACTTGTGTTATTCATTCCTTCCCTATTTAAGACCTTCATTTCCTTTTCTTTTCACCGCTGAATTGTTTATCTTCTCCTCTTCTCCACCAGAGCCCTGCCTCACTCTGGTGCGTACTTCTAAAAGTAAGGTCCTTCTCACTTGTTATACTTTGTGCTTTGAACGTTCTGTTGAACTTTGTGTTAGTTATTTTTGTCAGTAAATTATCCAAACTCACAGTTGGCGCGTGGGTCTCGTATCTGCCTTGAAAGTCAATTTATGACATCTGATGCAACCTGCAGACTTCAACAGGTGAGGTCTTCACGCTGCATATGCAAATGCTTAAAAGTAACAAATTTATGACAAATAAGTTGTACATTTATTTTAAGAAAATTAACAATTAAATAACATTTTTAAAAGTTCATTTTTTAGAAAGATTGAAATGTATGAGAAAAAAACTCATATAGCGGTATGAATAGTCCCAAATGTACAAAAAAACCCTTACAATATTACAATGAAAGAAAACATCACACAGGACTGCTGATTGATCTTTATTAATCATATAACAAATATTTGGGATATTTACTTATAGAAACTGTTGGTCATTTCATTTAAGACATTATTTTTGGGTGGATCATCAAATGCTGATGGGAAGTGCAGGTCAGCTGCTGTCCTCTTTGACAATCAAAATGTCCATTTTGGTTGATCTGAGGAGAAAAAGATGGAACGACGTGGTTTAGTTTAGCATTTTATAAGAGTAAATGAAAAGAGTCAAAAGATTGGACTCAGAAATCACACATTATGTTCCCTCACCACCTCTGAAATTTAAAGGGCACTGGAGATGATATATAATAAATAAAGCCATAAATATTACCTCCAGTGAAGCATAATGAAAGGTGTAGATATGTGGAAAAGAATATTGAAGCAGATTTAAAGGGGTAATTGATTGAAAAATTGTGTTTTTGTAGATTTTAACTTTTTGAAAGGCATCTATCTTTCTCTAAAAAAACAGATTTTATATCATTTTTCACTACATCACAAATTTATGAGAAAAATGCAGCAAATCTGTGAAAAGAAAAAAGATGAACATTTGACCTGATCGACCACAGATGTATATAGAAATGAATTACAGAAATGAAAATTCAAAATTCTTAAAGAAAAAAAAATGTTAAAAATCACTTTATAAATACACAAGAAAAACTACAACTTTAGTAGAAAAGCTGCTTATTTAACAGAAATCTCATATTTATGACAAAAATGTCCACAAATTTATGAGGAAAAACGGCATACATTCAAGTGAATCATGTCCAATTTTACTGAAAAAGTCACAGATTTACAAATGAAAAGCTGCAAAGGTAAGAGAACTAAACATGTTCCCAACTCTGAATGAAAAAATTTACAGAAAAACATTTACATAGTTGCAAGAAAATCTGGAATTCTAAGAAAAAAAATCTTAAGGTCAACTAGACAGGACTTTCATGAAGACAATTTTACAAAAAATGATACATCAGCAAAATGTTTACAATGGTGCAAAATTAAACTCTTTATATTCTTCAAAAGTTAATATACTGACGAAAAAATATTTTCAAACTGAGGGAGGGACTGAAAAGTTCATAGGCTGATGAAGAAGGAGTTATGCTCGTAGGTGCTGAGCCAGTAATATTTGTGCTTCAGTGGCCGAGGAACAAGAGAGCAGAGCTGAGAGTAAGAGAACTGTCAAGAGTATGGGTACAATAAATCACATTTGGTCAAATTTGACCACTGCATCATGGTCAGCCTATTTTCACTTTTCAGCCCCCCTTCACGTATATGAAAGGAGACTAATCTGGCAGCTAGCCATGGTCTATCTAGCGTGTGCGTGTGTGTGTGTCTATATACAGTGGGGTAAAAAAGTATTTAGTCAGCCACCAATTGTGCAAGTTCTCCCACTTAAAAGATGAGAGAGGTCTCCAATTTTCATCATAGGTATACCTCAACTATGAGAGACAAAATAAGAAGAAAAAAATGCAGAAAATCACATTGAAGGATTTTTAATGAATTAATTGGTAAATTCCTCGGTAAAATAAGTATTTGGTCAATAACAAAAGTTCATCTCAATACTTTGTTATATACCCTTTGTTGGCAATGACAGAGGTCAAACGTTTTCTGTAAGTTTTCACAAGGTTTTCACACACTGTTGTTGGTATTTTGGCCCATTTCTTCATGCAGATCTCCTCTAGAGCAGTGATGTTTTGGGGCTGTCGCTGGGCAACACAGACTTTCAACTCCCTCCAAAGATTTTCTATGGGGTTGAGATCTGAAGTCTGGCTAGGCCACTCCAGGACCTTGAAATGCTTCTTACGAAGCCACTCCTTCGTTGCCCGGGCGGTGTGTTTGGGATCATTGTCATGGTGAAAGACCCAGCCATGTTTCATCTTCAATGCCCTTGCTGGTGGAAGGAGGTTTTCACTCAAAATCTCACAATACATGGCCCCATTCATTCTTTCCTTTACACGGATCAGTCGTCCTGGTCCCTTTGCAGAAAAACAGCCCCAAAGTATGATGTTTCCACTCCCATGCTTCACAGTAGGTATGGTGTTCTTTCTCCTCCAAACACGACAAGTTGAGTTTTTATCAAAAAGTTCTATTTTGGTTTCATCTGACCATATGACATTCTCCCAATCCTCTTCTGGATCATCCAAATGCTCTCTAGCAAACTTCAGACGGGCCTGGACATGTACTGGCTTAAGCAGGGGGACACGTCTGGCACTGCAGGATTTGAGTCCCTGGCGGCGTAGTGTGTTTCTGATGTAGCCTTTGTTACTTTGGTCCCAGCTCTCTGCAGGTCATTCACTAGGTCCCCCCATGTGGTTCTGGGATTTTTGCTCACCGTTCTCATGATCATTTTGACCCCATGGGGTGAGATCTTGCATGGAGCCCCAGATCGAGGGAGATTATCAGTGGTCTTGTATGTCTTCCATTTTCTAATAATTGCCCCCACAGTTGATTTCTTCACACCAAGCTGCTTACCTATTGCAGATTCAGTCTTCCCAGCCTGGTGCAGGTCTACAATTTTGTTTCTGGTGTCCTTTGACAGCTCTTTGGTCTTGGCCATAGTGGAGTTTGGAGTCTGACTGTTTGAGGTTGTGGACAGGTGTCTTTTCTACAGATAACGAGTTCAAACAGGTGCCATTGATACAGGTAACCAGTGGAGGACAGAGGAGCCTCTTAAAGAAGAAGTTACAGGTCTGTGAGAGCCAGAAATCTTGCTTGTTTGTAGGTGACCAAATACTTATTTTACCGAGGAATTTACCAATTAATTCATTAAAAATCCTTCAATGTGATTTTCTGGATTTTTTTTTCTCATTTTGTCTCTCATAGTTGAGGTATACCTATGATGAAAATTGGAGACCTCTCTCATCTTTTAAGTGGGAGAACTTGCACAATTGGTGGCTGACTAAATACTTTTTTGCCCCACTGTATATAAGGGCACGGTAAACCTTTTGGGGGGTGTCATGACCTTCTACTTGCTATGCCCGTCCTCAGTAGGAATTCTGAGTGTGTTGGGGCTCCGCTGTCGAGGAGAGTTGGTGTGCTCTGTCCAGATACGTTTTATTCCTTTTTCCAGTCATGAACCTCACAGCCTCCGGATGAGCTCCAGCTGGATTCCGCCCCCGGCCTGGCGATCCCTGGCTCCATGTCCCCCTGGACATTGAGCCCCATTCTCTTCCAGCGTTTGTGTTCATGTCCTTGTTATCCTTGCCATGCACTTTATTATTTAGTATTTACATCTTATGTTTGTGGGCAGTGCGGTGGCAAAGTGGTTAGCACTGCGGCAGCACAACAACTCACCCTTGGCCGGGGGACCCTGAGTTCAATCCCAGCCCCCGACCAACAGTGGTCTGTGTGGACTTTGCATGTTCTCCCCGTGTCTACGTGGGTTTACTCTGGGATTTCTCTGGTTTCCTCCCACATGCCAAAAACATGCAAGTTAGGTTAATTGGCATCAACTGGGGATTCTAAATTGTCCTTAGATATAACTGTGAGAGTGAATGTTTGTCTCTCCGTGTTGGCCCTGCAATGGACTGGCAATCTGTCCAGGGTACACCCTACCTCTCGCTCAAAGATGCTGGGTTAGGCTCCAGCCCCCACCCCCACCCCGTGCAACCTGAAAATGATAAAGCGGAAGAAGATGGATGGATGGATGGATCTTATGACTGTGTCTGTGTTTATGTTAATAAATGTGCAAACTCAGAGCACGTTTGGTGTCCTAATTATGCTCGTGAAACAAGCGTTCATGACAGTGTAGTTATTCGTGATATAATGTGAGGCATGGGGTGGTGGCTCCGCCTCCTGGTCACGCCACCACCCGTGACTATAAAAAGGCTGCAGGCAGGAGGGGCGGCCTCTTTGCCATCCTCTACCTGGTGGCTGTGTGTTGCACCTATGCCTCTTCAGTAAACGTGTGTTTGGTTCTACACCTGGCCTCGTCCTTGGCTCCATATCAGACATAACACAACTGTTTATATAATAAAGCTGTGTTCCAGTTCAACCTCCTCGTCTGCCTCCTTTAATACCAGGTTTGTGGACATAACACAAGCATCAAGCAAACTCCTTGCTCAAGTTGAACAAAAATCTAAACTGAGTAGTGGCTTCTGATGTCACAATCTAAGTTCTGGTAGTTCTTCCAGACTCAGTCTCATGGTTTTTCTTTGTATTTATATACATTTGTTGTATTTTGTACTTTTGAGTTTTTGTACTGCCTTCTATTCTTCTGTTTTAGCTTCAGTGTTGTTTCATTTTAATTTGTAATTATTAGCCTGCATTCGATTATGTTTATTCTTTTACTGTGATGTCCTTCTCTGGGCTGACAGCTGTCAGGCTGCATTTCCGGCTTTGTGCTTTGCGTGGGCGTCGCCTGTCAGCTGTCAAAGCCCAGCAGCTTCCCCCTTATCTCCTTTAGCTGATCTCAATCACCATTCATTGTTCCTTTTGCCCGCTCATGTGAACCCACTGTTGTGTCCATAATGTAGAAATGATGAGTGAGTCTCACCTCAGTTAACAGGGGGTTATTCAGGATAACACACAGACTATATACAGAGGCTTACGGCACTCTCCTGCTGGCCAGGTGGCTTCACGACGAAAGAGGCAGAGCCTCTTCCGCCCACTCTGGGCAGCGTCACCACCGGAAACCGGCAGTAGCCACCCCGGTCTGTCCCATGACCAACCCGGCCGCCATCTTGGTCGTACCAGCCTATTTACATACATAACATTTTCCCCCTTCAAAAAAAATGCCAAGCACACAAATAACCCACCCAAATTCATCACCTGACACACGCACTAATCCAAAAATATGTACAGAAAATAAACAAAACACCTATCCACTCACACAGCTAAGGCTGAGGGGCTGGGTAGACCACCAGCACACCCTACACAGCTGAGCGGATTATTCTGCCTCTTGGAACCGGGGGATACACAAACAAAACAATAATAAGCCATGTTTCTAACTGAAAGCAATCCCTTTAAAATGCATCAAATAACACACACAATAAAATACAAGACATTTCCTATAGGCGGCCCCCCACCCCAACTCCCACCCCACAATGGACACACAGAGTAAAATGTACCAAAAGGAGCTACAGAAATAAAAACAATTCAGTTAAACCAAATGCGTACAAATACCCAATCATTACAAGTGATTCAAACCAGGCAAACTCCAGAAAATTACTAACGTAAATTCACACAGAAATGCCACCGGCCAGACTACCAAAATCTGACACAAAATTCAGTTCACCAAAATAACCAACAGTCCAGTGCATACACACAGGCATCTACACATGACATGTCAAATAGACAACAATGCTATCAAACATCAAACGGACACCTCCCGCACTCACACTCACTCTGAATTTGTCACCTTTTCCTTTCCCTTTTTCCTTTTTTTTTTTTTTTAATTTACCGGGGCACCAAATAGAAACCAACATAAAACAGGACTGAAGAAACAACACAAACATGCAAAATAAAACCCTCAGTCCCCGGATGGATCCCTCTCAAGGCGTCTCCATCTCTTCACATCAGGGCTCCTGCTGCACCGTCCCCTCTCTACCTCCGGCAGCTGCAGATCCCTCGGGCGCCTCCAGACACGAATAGACCTACGCCCAACTTCCTCCATCCGACCGGGCTCCACCTGGAACCACCTCTGGTTGTCCCGCTGTTTGCGTGGACTGTAATCTCTACGTACTCCAGCCTCAACCTTGGTCTTTGAGGGAGCCCACTTCCTCTTCATCAGATCACCGGTCCTGCGACTGGCCCCCGACTCCAGCTGCTCCGACACGCGGGCTCTCCTGGGTCTCCTCTTGGCACGTCGTCGCTGGGACCGCTTTACGATAACCACGCTCGGCGGTCTAGCTCCATTTTCTCCCAGCGTTGGCACCTTGTCCCGATGAGCCTCATCGGGGGTCCCGCCGTGCCGTCCGGCACCCTCGTCCAGGGCAGCCTGCGTGACAGCATCGGGTCCATCCCAAGAGGTCTCCGCGTGGCGCGGTGTTTGCACTCCCAAAGTCACATTGACCATCCAGTCTGAATCCCACACCTCAGCACCCTCCACGGCAGGAACAGGTCAGCCCCACAGTCCACATCCAGACCATTCTTCACCGGAGATGTTCATAATGGAGAACCCAAGGCTGTAAAATAGGTTGTAACCCATAACGCTAACACCAGATGCAGAAACGTTAATGAGAACGCTGGGCGCCACACTGTTCTTGTATCGGGCCTCCATCTCTGGATCTCTCCCATGGCTCCTTCGTACGAAGTTTTCACACACCCTGGCAAAATGGTTTAAAAGACCGCATTTGCCACAACGCTTTTCTTTCACTGGACACACTCTGGACTTATAGCGGTGCTCAGTGGACCCACATCCATAACATTTTGGCGTGCCAGGGGCAGACCTTATCCTGACCACAGAGGCAAAATCATCCTCTCCACATTCGCCATCACAAGGGTCCAGGCTCAGTGCCTTAGCACAAGACTCATTCTTCTCCAGAGGGGCCCCTTCAGTTAGGCCCGTCGCGATGGTCTCTGTTGCCTCGTACTGCTGGGCGAGCTCAACAGCTTCAGCTAACGTCATCTCTCCTGGGTGCGTCAACAATCTGGACTGGGCCGCCGTGCAACAGACGTGTTCCACCAACTGATCCCAA
The DNA here is from genome assembly GCA_020510985.1 of Pholidichthys leucotaenia. Classification (NCBI taxonomy): domain Eukaryota; kingdom Metazoa; phylum Chordata; class Actinopteri; order Cichliformes; family Pholidichthyidae; genus Pholidichthys; species Pholidichthys leucotaenia. The sequence goes on along the minus strand of CM035848.1, from coordinate 114,735,470 downwards.
ATCATCTCATCCTCCAGGGTCCTGAATCTGCATTCCCTCGCCAGCTCGCAGAGGTCCGCCACGAATCTTCACACGGGCTCTCCCAACCGCTGGCGGCGCTGTCGAAAATGAATGCGTCTCACAATGATGTTCTCCGTTGCCTTAAAGTATCGCGCCATTAGTTGCACCACCTCGTCAAAACTGTCCGTTCCTCTAAGATTCTCTAGAATCCTCTGCCCTTCCATTCCTAAATTATGTGCTAACACAGCTTGTGCACGGAGCTTTTCCATCTCTCCCAAACCCAGGACAACAAGATAGTTGGTAAAGGCAGCTAACCACCTAGGCCACGGCACGAGGGGCTCGCCCGGAGCCTTGAGGAATGGCCGAAAGCTAGTAACAGAGCGTTCCATTACCGCTTTTACCTCGTCGGCAAATATTGCGTCCATAATGTAGGAATGACGAGTGAGTCTCACCTCGGTTAACAGGGGTTTATTCAGGATAATGTACAACTATTGGGCGGTGCGGTGGTGCAGTGGTTAGTACTGCGCCAGCACAGCAACTCACCCTTGGCCATGGGATCCCTGGTTCGATCCCAGCCCCTGACCAACAGTGATCTGCGTGGAGTTTGCATGTTCTTCCCAGTCTGCGTGGGTTTACCCCGGGATTTCTCCGGGTTCCTCCCACAGGTCAAAAACATGCAGGTTAGGTTAATTGGAGACTCTAAAGTGGCCCTAGGTGTGAATGTGTGTGTGAATGGTTAAGGGATAGCGCCGTACCGTGGCTGCTTCATCCATCCAGGTGGATGCCCTCAATTTCCCCTCTGGGGATCAATAAAGTATACAAAATTAAAATTAAATTAAATTATATACAGAGGCTTACGGCACTCTCCTGTTGGCCAGGTGGCTTCACGACGAAAGAGGCAGAGCCTCTTCTGCCCACTCTTTTATACCCTGGGCAGCGTCACCACCGGAAACCGGCAGTAGCCACCCTGGTCTATCTCATAACCAACTCAGCCACCATCTTGGTCATACCAGCCTATTTACATGCATAACACCCACACCTGTCACCACTTGTGTTATTCATTCCTTCCCTATTTAAGACCTTCATTTCCTTTTCTTTTCACCGCTGAATTGTTTATCTTCTCCTCTTCTCCACCAGAGCTCTGCCTCACTCTGGTGCGTACTTCTAAAAGTAAGGTCCTTCTCACTTGTTATACTTTGTGCTTTGAACGTTCTGTTGAACTTTGTGTTAGTTATTTTTGTCAGTAAATTATCCAAACTCACAGTTGGCGCGTGGGTCTCGTACTGCCTTGAAAGTCAATTTATGACATCTGATGCAACCTGCAGACTTCAACAGGTGAGGTCTTCACGCTGCATATGCAAATGCTTAAAAGTAACAAATTTATGACAAATAAGTTGTACATTTATTTTAAGAAAATTAACAATTAAATAACATTTTTAAAAGTTCATTTTTTAGAAAGATTGAAATGTATGAGAAAAAAACTCATATAGCGGTATGAATAGTCCCAAATGTACAAAAAAACCTTACAATATTACAATGAAAGAAAACATCACACAGGACTGCTGATTGATCTTTATTAATCATATAACTAACTAACTAACCTGCACTTATATAGCGCTTTTCTAGTCACAAAGACCACTCAAAGCGCTTTCATTAATACTAACCCTCTATTCTAAGGGCCTATAGGAAACAGATATCTAGGGACAATTTAGAAAAGCCAATTAACCTAACATGCATGTTTTTGGCATGTGGGAGGAAACCAGAGAAATCCCGGAGTAAACCCACGCAACACGGGGAGAACATGCAAACTCCACACAGATCACTGTTGGTCGGGGGCTGGGATCGAACCCACGATCCCACAATCCCCCGGCCAAGGGTAAACTGTGCTGCCGCAGTGCTAACCACTGCGCCACCATGCAGCCAAATATTTGGGATATTTACTTATAGAAACTGTTGGTCATTTACATTACATTTATTTTAAGAAAATTAACAATTAAATAACATTTTTAAAAGTTCATTTTTTAGAAATATTGAAATGTATGAGAAAAAACTCATATAGCGGTATGAATAGTCCCAAATGTACAAAAAAACCCTTACAATATTACAATGAAAGAAAACATCACACAGGACTGCTGATTGATCTTTATTAATCATATAACAAATATTTGGGATATTTACTTATAGAAACTGTTGGTCATTTCATTTAAGACATTATTTTGGGGTGGATCTTCAAATGCTGATGGGAAGTGCAGGTCAGCAGCTGTCCTCTTTGACAATCAAAATGTCCATTTTGGTTGATCTGAGGAGAAAAAGATGGAACGACATGTGGTTTAGTTTAGCATTTTATAAGAGTGAATGAAAAGAGTCAAAAGATTGGACTCAGAAATCACACATTATGTTCCCTCACCATCTCTGAAATTTAAAGGGCATTGGAGATAATATATAATAAATAAAGCCATAAATATTACCTCCAGTGAAGCATAATGAAAGGTGTAGATATGTGGAAAAGAATATTGAAGCAGATTTAAAGGGGTAATTGATTGAAAAATTGTGTTTTTGTAGATTTTAACTTTTTGAAAGGCATCTATCTTTCTCTAAAAATACAGATTTTATATCATTTTTCACTACATCACAAATTTATAAGAAAAATGCAGCAAATCTGTGAAAAGAAAAAAGATGAACATTTGACCTGATCGACCACAGATGTATATAGAAATGAATTACAGAAATGAAAATTCAAAATTCTTAAAGAAAAAAAAATGTTAAAAATCACTTTATAAATACACAAGAAAAACTACAACTTTAGTAGAAAAGCTGCTTATTTAACAGAAATCTCATATTTATGACAAAAATGTCCACAAATTTATGAGGAAGAACGGCATACATTCAAGTGAATCATGTCCAATTTTACTGAAAAAGTCACAGATTTACAAATGAAAAGCTGCAAAGGTAAGAGAACTAAACATGTTCCCAACTCTGAATGAAAAAATTTACAGAAAAACATTTACATAGTTGCAAGAAAATCTGGAATTCTAAGAAAAAAAATCTTAAGGTCAACTAGACAGGACTTTTATGAAGACAATTTTACAAAAAATGATACATCAGCAAAATGTTTACAATGGTGCAAAATTAAACTCTTTATATTCTTCAAAAGTTAATATACTGACGAAAAAATATTTTCAAACTGAGGGAGGGACTGAAAAGTTCATAGGCTGATGAAGAAGGAGTTATGCTCGTAGGTGCTGAGCCAGTAATATTTGTGCTTCAGTGGCCGAGGAACAAGAGAGCAGAGCTGAGAGTAAGAGAACTGTCAAGAGTATGGGTACAATAAACCACATTTGGTCAAATTTGACCACTGCATCATGGTCAGCCTATTTTCACTTTTCAGCCCCCCTTCACGTATATGAAAGGAGACTAATCTGGCAGCTAGCCATGGTCTATCTAGCGTGTGCGTGTGTGTGTGTCTATATACAGTGGGGTAAAAAAGTATTTAGTCAGCCACCAATTGTGCAAGTTCTCCCACTTAAAAGATGAGAGAGGTCTCCAATTTTCATCATAGGTATACCTCAACTATGAGAGACAAAATAAGAAGAAAAAAATGCAGAAAATCACATTGAAGGATTTTTAATGAATTAATTGGTAAATTCCTCGGTAAAATAAGTATTTGGTCAATAACAAAAGTTCATCTCAATACTTTGTTATATACCCTTTGTTGGCAATGACAGAGGTCAAACGTTTTCTGTAAGTTTTCACAAGGTTTTCACACACTGTTGTTGGTATTTTGGCCCATTTCTTCATGCAGATCTCCTCTAGAGCAGTGATGTTTTGGGGCTGTCACTGGGCAACACAGACTTTCAACTCCCTCCAAAGATTTTCTATGGGGTTGAGATCTGAAGTCTGGCTAGGCCACTCCAGGACCTTGAAAGGCTTCTTACGAAGCCACTCCTTCGTTGCCCGGGCGGTGTGTTTGGGATCACTGTCATGCTGAAAGACCCAGCCACGTTTCATCTTCAATGCCCTTGCTGGTGGAAGGAGGTTTTCACTCAAAATCTCACAATACATGGCCCCATTCATTCTTTCCTTTACACGGATCAGTCGTCCTGGTCCCTTTGCAGAAAAACAGCCCCAAAGTATGATGTTTCCACTCCCATGCTTCACAGTAGGTATGGTGTTCTTTCTCCTCCAAACACGACAAGTTGAGTTTTTATCAAAAAGTTCTATTTTGGTTTCATCTGACCATATGACATTCTCCCAATCCTCTTCTGGATCATCCAAATGCTCTCTAGCAAACTTCAGACGGGCCTGGACATGTACTGGCTTAAGCAGGGGGACACGTCTGGCACTGCAGGATTTGAGTCCCTGGCGGCGTAGTGTGTTTCTGATGTAGCCTTTGTTACTTTGGTCCCAGCTCTCTGCAGGTCATTCACTAGGTCCCCCCATGTGGTTCTGGGATTTTTGCTCACCGTTCTCATGATCATTTTGACCCCATGGGGTGAGATCTTGCATGGAGCCCCAGATCGAGGGAGATTATCAGTGGTCTTGTATGTCTTCCATTTTTGAATAATTGCCCCCACAGTTGATTTCTTCACACCAAGCTGCTTACCTATTGCAGATTCAGTCTTCCCAGCCTGGTGCAGGTCTACAATTTTGTTTCTGGTGTCCTTTGACAGCTCTTTGGTCTTGGCCATAGTGGAGTTTGGAGTCTGACTGTTTGAGGTTGTGGACAGGTGTCTTTTCTACAGATAACGAGTTCAAACAGGTGCCATTGATACAGGTAACCAGTGGAGGACAGAGGAGCCTCTTAAAGAAGAAGTTACAGGTCTGTGAGAGCCAGAAATCTTGCTTGTTTGTAGGTGACCAAATACTTTATCGAGGAATTTACCAATTAATTCATTAAAAATCCTTCAATGTGATTTTCTGGATTTTTTTTTCTCATTTTGTCTCTCATAGTTGAGGTATACCTATGATGAAAATTGGAGACCTCTCTCATCTTTTAAGTGGGAGAACTTGCACAATTGGTGGCTGACTAAATACTTTTTTGCCCCACTGTATATAAGGGCACGGTAAACCTTTTGGGGGGTGTCATGACCTTCTACTTGCTATGCCCGTCCTCAGTAGGAATTCTGAGTGTGTTGGGGCTCCGCTGTCGAGGAGAGTTGGTGTGCTCTGTCCAGATACGTTTTATCTCTTTTTCCAGTCATGAACCTCACAGCCTCCGGATGAGCTCCAGCTGGATTCCGCCCCCGGCCTGGCGATCCCTGGCTCCATGTCCCCCTGGACATTGAGCCCCATTCTCTTCCAGCGTTTGTGTTCATGTCCTTGTTATCCTTGCCATGCACTTTATTATTTAGTATTTACATCTTATGTTTGTGGGCAGTGCGGTGGCAAAGTGGTTAGCACTGCGGCAGCACAACAACTCACCCTTGGCCGGGGGACCCTGAGTTCAATCCCAGCCCCCGACCAACAGTGGTCTGTGTGGACTTTGCATGTTCTCCCCGTGTCTACGTGGGTTTACTCTGGGATTTCTCTGGTTTCCTCCCACATGCCAAAAACATGCAAGTTAGATTAATTGGCATCAGCTGGGGATTCTAAATTGTCCTTAGATATAACTGTGAGAGTGAATGTTTGTCTCTCCGTGTTGGCCCTGCAATGGACTGGCAATCTGTCCAGGGTACACCCTGCCTCTCGCTCAAAGATGCTGGGTTAGGCTCCAGCCCCCACCCCCACCCCGTGCAACCTGAAAATGATAAAGCGGAAGAAGATGGATGGATGGATGGATCTTATGATTGTGTCTGTGTTTATGTTAATAAATGTGCAAACTCAGAGCGCGTTTGGTGTCCTAATTATGCTCGTGAAACAAGCGTTCATGACAGTGTAGTTATTCATGATATAATGTGAGGCATGGGGTGGTGGCTCTGCCTCCTGGTCACGCCACCACCCGTGACTGTAAAAAGGCTGCAGGCAGGAGGGGCGGCCTCTTTGCCATCCTCTACCTGGTGGCTGTGTGTTGCACCTGTGCCTCTTCAGTAAACGTGTGTTTGGTTCTACACCTGGCCTCGTCCTTGGCTCCATATCAGACATAACACAACTGTTTATATAATAAAGCTGTGTTCCAGTTCAACCTCCTCGTCTGCCTCCTTTAATACCAGGTTTGTGGACATAACACAAGCATCAAGCAAACTCCTTGCTCAAGTTGAACAAAAATCTAAACTGAGTAGTGGCTTCTGATGTCACAATCTAAGTTCTGGTAGTTCTTCCAGACTCAGTCTCATGGTTTTTCTTTGTATTTATATACATTTGTTGTATTTTGTACTTTTGAGTTTTTGTACTGCCTTCTATTCTTCTGTTTTAGCTTCAGTGTTGTTTCATTTTAATTTGTAATTATTAGCCTGCATTCGATTATGTTTATTCTTTTACTGTGATGTCCTTCTCTGGGCTGACAGCTGTCAGGCTGCATTTCCGGTTTTGTGCTCTGCGTGGGCGTCGCCTGTCAGCTGTCAAAGCCCAGCAGCTTCCCCCTTATCTCCTTTAGCTGATCTCAATCACCATTCATTGTTCCTTTTGCCCGCTCATGTGAACCCACTGTTGTGTCCATAATGTAGAAATGATGAGTGAGTCTCACCTCAGTTAACAGGGGGTTATTCAGGATAACACACAGACTATATACAGAGGCTTACGGCACTCTCCTGCTGGCCAGGTGGCTTCACGACGAAAGAGGCAGAGCCTCTTCCGCCCACTCTGGGCAGCGTCACCACCGGAAACCGGCAGTAGCCACCCCGGTCTGTCCCATGACCAACCCGGCCGCCATCTTGGTCGTACCAGCCTATTTACATACATAACATTTTCCCCCTTCAAAAAAAATGCCAAGCACACAAATAACCCACCCAAATTCATCACCTGACACACGCACTAATCCAAAAATATGTACAGAAAATAAACAAAACACCTATCCACTCACACAGCTAAGGCTGAGGGGCTGGGTAGACCACCAGCACACCCTACACGGCTGAGCGGATTATTCTGCCTCTTGGAACCGGGGGATACACAAACAAAACAATAATAAGCCATGTTTCTAACTGAAAGCAATCCCTTTAAAATGCATCAAATAACACACACAATAAAATACAAGACATTTCCTATAGGCGGCCCCCCACCCCAACTCCCACCCCACAATGGGCACCCAGAGTAAAATGTACCAAAAGGAGCTACAGAAATAAAAACAATTCAGTTAAACCAAATGCGTACAAATACTCAATCATTACAAGTGATTCAAACCAGGCAAACTCCAGAAAATTACTAACGTAAATTCACACAGAAATGCCACCGGCCAGACTACCAAAATCTGACACAAAATTCAGTTCACCAAAATAACCAACAGTCCAGTGCATACACACAGGCATCTACACATGACATGTCAAATAGACAACAATGCTATCAAACATCAAACGGACACCTCCCGCATTCACACTCACTCTGAATTTGTCACCTTTTCCTTTCCCTTTTTCCTTTTTTTTTTTTTTTAATTTACCGGGGCACCAAATAGAAACCAACATAAAACAGGACTGAAGAAACAACACAAACATGCAAAATAAAACCCTCAGTCCCCGGATGGATCCCTCTCAAGGCGTCTCCATCTCTTCACATCAGGGCTCCTGCTGCACCGTCCCCTCTCTACCTCCGGCAGCTGCAGATCCCTCGGGCGCCCCCAGACACGAATAGACCTACGCCCAACTTCCTCCATCCGACCGGGCTCCACCTGGAACCACCTCTGGTTGTCCCGCTGTTTGCGTGGACTGTAATCTCTACGTACTCCAGCCTCAACCTTGGTCTTTGAGGGAGCCCACTTCCTCTTCATCAGATCACCGGTCCTGCAACTGGCCCTCGACTCCAGCTGCTCCGACACGCGGGCTCTCCTGGGTCTCCTCTTGGCACGTCGTCGCTGGGAGCGCTTTACGATAACCACGCTCGGCGGTCTAGCTCCATTTTCTCCCGGCGTTGGCACCTTGTCCCGATGAGCCTCATCAGGGGTCCCGCCATGCCGTCCGGCACCCTCGTCCAGGGCAGCCTGCGTGACAGCATCGGGTCCATCCCGAGACGTCTCCGCGTGGCGCGGTGTTTGCACTCCCAAAGTCACATTGACCATTCAGTCTGAATCCCACACCTCAGCACCCTCCACGGCAGGAACAGGTCAGCCCCACAGTCCACATCCAGACCATTCTTCACCGGAGATGTTCATAATGGAGAACCCAAGGCTGTAAAATAGGTTGTAACCCATAACGCTAACACCAGATGCAGAAACGTTAATGAGAACGTTGGGCGCCACACTGTTCTTGTATCGGGCCTCCATCTCTGGATCTCTCCCATGGCTCCTTCGTACGAAGTTTTCACACACCCTGGCAAAATGGTTTAAAAGACCGCATTTGCCACAATGCTTTCCTTTCACTGGACACACTCTGGACTTATAGCGGTGCTCAGTGGACCCACATCCATAACATTTTGGCGTACCAGGGGAAGACCTTATCCTGACCACAGAGGCAAAATCATCCTCTCCGCATTCGCCATCACAAGGGTCCAGGCTCAGTGCCTTAGCACAAGACTCATTCTTCTCCAGAGGGACCCCTTCAGTTAGGCCCGTCGCGATGGTCTCTGTTGCCTCGTACTGCTGGGCGAGCTCGACAGCTTCAGCTAACGTCATCTCTCCTGGGTGCGTCAACAATCTGGACTGGGCCGCCGTGCAACAGACGTGTTCCACCAACTGATCCCAAATCATCTCGTCCTCCAGGGTCCCGAATCTGCATTCCCTCACCAGCTCGCAGAGGTCCGCCACGAATCTTCACATGGGCTCTCCCAACCGCTGGCGGCGCTGTCGAAAATGAATGCGTCTCACAATGATGTTCTCCGTTGCCTTAAAGTATCGCGCCATTAGTTGCACCACCTCGTCAAAACTGTCCGTTCCTCTAAGATTCTCTAGAATCCTCTGCCCTTCCATTCCTAAATTATGTGCTAACACAGCTTGTGCACGGAGCCTTTCCATCTCTCCCAAACCCAGGACAACAAGATAGTTGGTAAAGGCAGCTAACCACCTAGGCCACGGCACGAGGGGCTCGCCCGGAGCCTTGAGGAATGGCCGAAAGCTAGTAACAGAGCGTTCCATTACCGCTTTTACCTCGTCGGCAAATATTGCGTCCATAATGTAGGAATGACGAGTGAGTCTCACCTCGGTTAACAGGGGTTTATTCAGGATAATGTACAACTATTGGGCGGTGCGGTGGTGCAGTGGTTAGTACTGCGCCAGCACAGCAACTCACCCTTGGCCATGGGATCCCTGGTTCGATCCCAGCCCCTGACCAACAGTGATCTGCGTGGAGTTTGCATGTTCTTCCCAATCTGCGTGGATTTACCCCGGGATTTCTCCGGGTTCCTCCCACAGGTCAAAAACATGCAGGTTAGGTTAATTGGAGACTCTAAAGTGGCCCTAGGTGTGAATGTGCTGTGTGAATGGTTAAGGGATAGCGCCGTACCGTGGCTGCTTCATCCATCCAGGTGGATGCCCTCAATTTCCCCTCTGGGGATCAATAAAGTATACAAAATTAAAATTAAATTAAATTATATACAGAGGCTTACGGCACTCTCCTGTTGGCCAGGTGGCTTCACGACGAAAAGAGGCAGAGCCTCTTCTGCCCACTCTTTTATACCCTGGGCAGCGTCACCACCGGAAACCGGCAGTAGCCACCCTGGTCTATCTCATAACCAACTCAGCCACCATCTTGGTCATACCAGCCTATTTACATGCATAAACACCCACACTGTCACCACCTTGTGTTATTCATTCCTTCCCTATTTAAGACCTTCATTTCCTTTTCTTTTCACCGCTGAATTGTTATATCTTCTCCTCTTCTCCACCAGAGCCCCTTCCTCACTCTGTGTGCGTACTTCTAAAAGTAAGGGCCTTCTCACTTCGTTATACTTTGTGCTTTGAACGTTCTGTTGAACTTTGTGTTAGTTATTTTTTTTGTCAGTAAATTATCCAAACTCACAGTTGGCGCGTGGGTCTGTACTGCCTTGAAAGGCAATTTATGACATCTGATGCAACCTGCAGACTTCAAACAGGTGAGGTCTTCACGCTGCATATGCAAATGCTTAAAAGTAACAAATTTATGACAAATAAGTTGTACATTTTATTTTAAGAAAATTAACAATTAAATAACATTTTTTAAAAGTTCATTTTTTAGAAAGATTGAAATGTATGAGAAAAAAACTCATATAGCGGTATGAATAGTCCCAAATGTACCAAAAAAACCTTACAATATTACAATGAAAGAAAACATACACAGGACTGCTGATTGATCTTTATTAATCATATAACAATATTTGGGATACTTACTTATAGAAACTGTTGGTCATTTCATTTAAGACATTATTTTGGGGTGGATCTTCAAATGCTGATGGGAAGTGCAGGTCAGCAGCTGTCCTCTTTGACAATCAAAATGTCCATTTTGGTTGATCTGAGGAGAAAAGATGGAACGACGTGGTTTTAGTTTAGCATTTTATAAAGAGTAAATGAAAAGAGTCAAAAGATTGGAATCAGAAATCACACATTATGTTCCCTCCCCACCTCTGAAATTTTAAAGGGCACTGGAGATGATATATAATAATAAAGCCATAAATATTACCTCCAGTGAAGCATAATGAAAGGTGTAGATATGTGGAAAGAATATTGAAGCAGATTTAAAGGGGTAATTGATTGAAAAATTGTGTTTTTGTAGATTTTAACTTTTTGAAAGGCATCTATCTTTCTCTAAAATACAGATTTTATATCATTTTTCACTACATCACAAATTTATAGAAAAAATGCAGCAAATCTGTGAAAAGAAAAAAGATGAACATTTGACCTGATCGACCACACGATGTATATAGAAATGAATTACAGAAATGAAAATTCAAAATTCTTAAAGAAAAAAAAATGTTAAAAATCACTTTATAAATACCCAAGAAAAACTACAACTTTAGTAGAAAAAGCTGCTTATTTAACAGAAATCTCATATTTATGACAAAATGTCCACAAATTTATGAGGAAAAAACGGCAATACATTCAAGTGAATCATGTCCAAATTTTACTGAAAAAGACACAGATTTACAACCTGACACGCTGCAAAGGTCGGAGAAACTAAACATGTTCCCAACTCTGAATGAAAAAATGACCAGAAAACCATTTACTAGTTGCAAGAAAATCTGGAATTCCTCAGAACAAAAAATCTTAAGGTCAACCTAGACAGGACTTTTATGAAGCAATTTTACAAAAAAATGATACATCAGCAAAATGTTTACAATGGTGCACAAATTAAACTCTTTATATTCTTCAAAAGTTAATATACTGACGAAAAAAATATTTTCAAACTGAGGGAGGACTGACAAGTTCATAGGCTGATGAAGAAGGAGTTATGCTCGTAGGTGCTGAGCAGTAATATTTGTGCTTCAGTGGCGAGGAAACAAGAGAGCAGAGCTGAGGAGTAAGAGAACTGTCAAGAGTATGGGTACAATAAATCACATTTGGTCAAATTGACCACTGCATATGGTCAGCCTATTTTCACTTTTCAGCCCCCCTTCAGTATATGAAAGGAGACTAATCTGGCAGCTAGCCATGGTCTATCTAGGTGTGCGTGTGTGTGTGTCTATATACAGTGGGGTAAAAAAGTAATTTAGTCGCCACCAATTGTGCAAGTTCTCCCACTTAAAGATGCGAAGAGGTCTCCAATTTTCATCATAGGTATACCTCAACTATGAGAGACAAACTAAGAAGAAAAACTTGCAGAAAAGAACCACACATTTGAAGGATTTTTAATGAATTAATTGTAAATTCCTCGGTAAAATAAGTATTTGGTCAATAACAAAAGTTCATCTCAATATTTGTTATTTACCCATTGTTGGCAATGACAGAGGTCAAACGTTTTCTGTAAGTTTCTCACAAGGTTTTCACCACACTGTTGTTGGTATTTTGGCCCATTTCTTCATGCAGATCTCCTCTAGAGCAGTGATGTTTTGGGGCTGTCGCTGGGCAACACAGACTTTCAACTCCCCTCCAAAGATTTTCTATGGGGTTGAGCTCTGAAGTCTGGCTAGGCCACTCCAGGACCTTGAAAGGCCTTCTGTACGAAGCCCCTCCTTCGATTTGCCCGGGCGGTGTGTTTGGATCACTGTCATGCTGAAAGACCCAGCCCGTTTCATCTTTCAATGCCCTTGCTGGTGGAAGGAGTTTTCACTCAAAACTCTCACAATACATGGCCCCATTCATTCTTTCCTTTACACGAGATCAGTCGTCCTGGTCCCTTTGCAGAAAAACAGCCCCAAAGTATGATGTTTCCACTCCCATGCTTCACAGTAGGTATGGTGTTCTTTCTCCTCCCAAACACGACCAAGTTGAGTTTTTATCAAAAAGTTCTATTTTGGTTTCATCTGACCATATGACATTCTCCCAATCCTCTTCTGGATCATCCAAATGCTCTCTAGCAAACTTCAGAGGGCCTGGACATGTACTGGCTTAAGCAGGGGGACACGTCTGGCACTGCAGGATTTGAGTCCCTGGCGGCGTAGTGTGTTTCTGATGTAGCCTTTGTTACTTTGGTCCCAGCTCTCTGCAGGTCATTCACTAGGTCCCCCCATGTGGTTCTGGGATTTTTGCTCACCGTTCTCATGATCATTTTGACCCCATGGGGTGAGATCTTGCATGGAGCCCCAGATCGAGGGAGATTATCAGTGGTCTTGTATGTCTTCCATTTTCGAATAATTGCCCCCACAGTTGATTTCTTCACACCAAGCTGCTTACCTATTGCAGATTCAGTCTTCCCAGCCTGGTGCAGGTCTACAATTTTGTTTCTGGTGTCCTTTGACAGCTCTTTGGTCTTGGCCATAGTGGAGTTTGGAGTCTGACTGTTTGAGGTTGTGGACAGGTGTCTTTTCTACAGATAACGAGTTCAAACAGGTGCCACTTGATACAGGTAACCAGTGGAAGGACAGAGGAGCCCTCTTAAAAGAAGAAGTTACAGGTCTGTGAGAGCCAGAAATCTTGCTTATTTGTAGGTGACCAAATACTTATTTATCGAGGAATTTACCAATTAATTCATTAAAAATCCTTCAATGTGATTTTCTGGATTTTTTTTTCTCATTTTGTCTCTCATAGTTGAGGTATACCTATGATGAAAATTGGAGACCTCTCTCATCTTTTAAGTGGGAGAACTTGCACAATTGGTGGCTGACTAAATACTTTTTTGCCCCACTGTATATAAGGGCACGGTAAACCTTTTGGGGGGTGTCATGACCTTCTACTTGCTATGCCCGTCCTCAGTAGGAATTCTGAGTGTGTTGGGGCTCCGCTGTCGAGGAGAGTTGGTGTGCTCTGTCCAGATACGTTTTATCTCTTTTTCCAGTCATGAACCTCACAGCCTCCGGATGAGCTCCAGCTGGATTCCGCCCCCGGCCTGGCGATCCCTGGCTCCATGTCCCCCTGGACATTGAGCCCCATTCTCTTCCAGCGTTTGTGTTCATGTCCTTGTTATCCTTGCCATGCACTTTATTATTTAGTATTTACATCTTATGTTTGTGGGCAGTGCGGTGGCAAAGTGGTTAGCACTGCGGCAGCACAACAACTCACCCTTGGCCGGGGGACCCTGAGTTCAATCCCAGCCCCCGACCAACAGTGGTCTGTGTGGACTTTGCATGTTCTCCCCGTGTCTACGTGGGTTTACTCTAGGATTTCTCTGGTTTCCTCCCACATGCCAAAAACATGCAAGTTAGATTAATTGGCATCAGCTGGGGATTCTAAATTGTCCTTAGATATAACTGTGAGAGTGAATGTTTGTCTCTCCGTGTTGGCCCTGCAATGGACTGGCAATCTGTCCAGGGTACACCCTGCCTCTCGCTCAAAGATGCTGGGTTAGGCTCCAGCCCCCACCCCCACCCCGTGCAACCTGAAAATGATAAAGCGGAAGAAGATGGATGGATGGATGGATGGATCTTATGATTGTGTCTGTGTTTATGTTAATAAATGTGCAAACTCAGAGCGCGTTTGGTGTCCTAATTATGCTCGTGAAACAAGCGTTCATGACAGTGTAGTTATTCATGATATAATGTGAGGCATGGGGTGGTGGCTCGCCTCCTGGTCACCCACCACCCGTGACTGTAAAAAGGCTGCAGGCAGGAGGGGCGGCCTCTTTGCCATCCTCTACCTGGTGGCTGAGTGTTGCACCTGTGCCTCTTCAGTAAACGTGTGTTTGGTTCTACACCTGGCCTCGTCCTTGGCTCCATATCAGACATAACACAACTGTTTATATAATAAAGCTGTGTTCCAGTTCAACCTCCTCGTCTGCCTCCTTTAATACCAGGTTTGTGGACATAACACAAGCATCAAGCAAACTCCTTGCTCAAGTTGAACAAAAATCTAAACTGAGTAGTGGCTTCTGATGTCACAATCTAAGTTCTGGTAGTTCTTCCAGACTCAGTCTCATGGTTTTTCTTTGTATTTATATACATTTGTTGTATTTTGTACTTTTGAGTTTTTGTACTGCCTTCTATTCTTCTGTTTTAGCTTCAGTGTTGTTTCATTTTAATTTGTAATTATTAGCCTGCATTCGATTATGTTTATTCTTTTACTGTGATGTCCTTCTCTGGGCTGACAGCTGTCAGGCTGCATTTCCGGTTTTGTGCTCTGCGTGGGCGTCGCCTGTCAGCTGTCAAAGCCCAGCAGCTTCCCCTTATCTCCTTTAGCTGATCTCAATCACCATTCATTGTTCCTTTTGCCCGCTCATGTGAACCCACTGCTGTGTCCATAATGTAGAAATGATGAGTGAGTCTCACCTCAGTTAACAGGGGGTTATTCAGGATAACACACAGACTATATACAGAGGCTTACGGCACTCTCCTGCTGGCCAGGTGGCTTCACGACGAAAGAGGCAGAGCCTCTTCCGCCCACTCTGGGCAGCGTCACCACCGGAAACCGGCAGTAGCCACCCCGGTCTGTCCCATGACCAACCCGGCCGCCATCTTGGTCGTACCAGCCTATTTACATACATAACATTTTCCCCCTTCAAAAAAAATGCCAAGCACACAAATAACCCACCCAAATTCATCACCTGACACACGCACTAATCCAAAAATATGTACAGAAAATAAACAAAACACCTATCCACTCACACAGCTAAGGCTGAGGGGCTGGGTAGACCACCAGCACACCCTACACGGCTGAGCGGATTATTCTGCCTCTTGGAACCGGGGGATACACAAACAAAACAATAATAAGCCATGTTTCTAACTGAAAGCAATCCCTTTAAAACGCATCAAATAACACACACAATAAAACACAAGACATTTCCTATAGGCGGCCCCCACCCCAACTCCCACCCCACAATGGACACACAGAGTAAAATGTACCAAAAGGAGCTACAGAAATAAAAACAATTCAGTTAAACCAAATGCGTACAAATACCCAATCATTACAAGTGATTCAAACCAGGCAAACTCCAGAAAATTACTAACGTAAATTCACACAGAAATGCCACCGGCCAGACTACCAAAATCTGACACAAAATTCAGTTCACCAAAATAACCAACAGTCCAGTGCATACACACAGGCATCTACACATGACATGTCAAATAGACAACAATGCTATCAAACATCAAACGGACACCTCCCGCACTCACACTCACTCTGAATTTGTCACCTTTTCCTTTCCCTTTTTCCTTTTTTTTTTTTTTAATTTACCGGGGCACCAAATAGAAACCAACATAAAACAGGACTGAAGAAACAACACAAACATGCAAAATAAAACCCTCAGTCCCCGGATGGATCCCTCTCAAGGCGTCTCATCTCTTCACATCAGGGCTCCTGCTGCACCGTCCCCTCTCTACCTCCGGCAGCTGCAGATCCCTCGGGCGCCCCAGACACGAATAGACCTACGCCCAACTTCCTCCATCCGACCGGGCTCCACCTGGAACCACCTCTGGTTGTCCCGCTGTTTGCGTGGACTGTAATCTCTACGTACTCCAGCCTCAACCTTGGTCTTTGAGGGAGCCCACTTCCTCTTCATCAGATCACCGGTCCTGCAACTGGCCCTCGACTCCAGCTGCTCCGACACGCGGGCTCTCCTGGGTCTCCTCTTGGCACGTCGTCGCTGGGACCGCTTTACGATAACCACGCTCGGCGGTCTAGCTCCATTTTCTCCCAGCGTTGGCACCTTGTCCCGATGAGCCTCATCGGGGTCCCGCCGTGCCGTCCGGCACCCTCGTCCAGGGCAGCCTGCGTGACAGCATCGGGTCCATCCCAAGAGGTCTCCGCGTGGCGCGGTGTTTGCACTCCCAAAGTCACATTGACCATCCAGTCTGAATCCCACACCTCAGCACCCTCCACGGCAGGAACAGGTCAGCCCCACAGTCCACATCCAGACCATTCTTCACCGGAGATGTTCATAATGGAGAACCCAAGGCTGTAAAATAGGTTGTAACCCATAACGCTAACACCAGATGCAGAAACGTTAATGAGAACGCTGGGCGCCACACTGTTCTTGTATCGGGCCTCCATCTCTGGATCTCTCCCATGGCTCCTTCGTACGAAGTTTTCACACACCCTGGCAAAATGGTTTAAAAGACCGCATTTGCCACAACGCTTTCTTTCACTGGACACACTCTGGACTTATAGCGGTGCTCAGTGGACCCACATCCATAACATTTTGGCGTGCCAGGGGCAGACCTTATCCTGACCACAGAGGCAAAATCATCCTCTCCACATTCGCCATCACAAGGGTCCAGGCTCAGTGCCTTAGCACAAGACTCATTCTTCTCCAGAGGGGCCCCTTCAGTTAGGCCCGTCGCGATGGTCTCTGTTGCCTCGTACTGCTGGGCGAGCTCGACAGCTTCAGCTAACGTCATCTCTCCTGGGTGCGTCAACAATCTGGACTGGGCCGCCGTGCAACAGACGTGTTCCACCAACTGATCCCAAATCATCTCGTCCTCCAGGGTCCGAATCTGCATTCCCTCGCCAGCTCGCAGAGGTCCGCCACGAATCTTCACACGGGCTCTCCCAACCGCTGGCGGCGCTGTCGAAAATGAATGCGTCTCACAATGATGTTCTCCGTTGCCTTAAAGTATCGCGCCATTAGTTGCACCACCTCGTCAAAACTGTCCGTTCCTCTAAGATTCTCTAGAATCCTCTGCCCTTCCATTCCTAAATTATGTGCTAACACAGCTTGTGCACGGAGCTTTTCCATCTCTCCCAAACCCAGGACAACAAGATAGTTGGTAAAGGCAGCTAACCACCTAGGCCACGGCACGAGGGGCTCGCCCGGAGCCTTGAGGAATGGCCGAAAGCTAGTAACAGAGCGTTCCATTACCGCTTTTACCTCGTCGGCAAATATTGCGTCCATAATGTAGGAATGACGAGTGAGTCTCACCTCGGTTAACAGGGGTTTATTCAGGATAATGTACAACTATTGGGCGGTGCGGTGGTGCAGTGGTTAGTACTGCGCCAGCACAGCAACTCACCCTTGGCCATGGGATCCCTGGTTCGATCCCAGCCCCTGACCAACAGTGATCTGCGTGGAGTTTGCATGTTCTTCCCAGTCTGCGTGGGTTTACCCCGGGATTTCTCCGGGTTCCTCCCACAGGT